>JACONP010000013.1:4125000-6919024 GCA_016624345.1 Platycodon grandiflorus | reverse complement strand
GACACATCATCCTTCCAACCAGCCGACCTTCCAAACCCTCTAAACCTACTTACCAATCCTCCCAACCCAAAACCAAACAAACCCTCCTACCATTGCACGAATCATTTGGCCTTCCTAAGGTCTCATCCACACCACTGCCGCACCTAGCCAAGCTGCCCACACCACCTTCTCCATCGTTGCTTCTCCACCAGCTAGCCTCTCCAAATCATCCCCACCACCGCTTTCGCCCTCCACTCCTACTAAGTCCAAACATGGCAAACGTATAAGAAAGTGCTAAAAGAAAAAGCACTTCTCAGAACCGCCGATCCCGCCACTTCTCCTCCACCTTCACCACCTATGCCTACTACCACTACCACCTCACCCGCTTCCTCACCTCCTCCCTCCGTCTCCCATCCAAACAACCACCACACAAGAGCCATACATCTCACTCTGCCACCACCTCTCAACCACCATCCTCCAAACGACCTATCTCTCCCTTCCGACCCGCCTACTCCCCTCAAACCAATCCCTATAACCACCTGCCACCCCGAGGCGCAGCTCTGGCCGTTCCCAGACAGCAGCCGAAACCCAACCATGCCGACACCGACCCTTTCTAGCCACCCTTGACTACCCCAAGAGATTTCCGCCCTCATGTCCTAGGCAGTGAAATCATCTTTCAATGGGGTGCCTACTATGACCCTCTCTTCCTCCCGCCTGGTCACAACTCTTTTCTCCCACAACTCGCCTGCTCAAGATCTTATGATCTTCAACCAATGGGTCGCAATCCATAAGGACCTAGGCCTTCCCTTCCTACCAACCTGACATCTCCCCTTCCTCTCTCTCGCCTAAACCCCGTCTTCTCTCCATTATCCGCCATCCTTCCATCCTTCTTCACCCCGTGGTCTACACCTTCATTGATGTAGTCACCACTTACCTTGGCTTCAACCCTCTCATCCCTATTCTCTTCCTTTCTCCTAGCCTTTCCCCTTCTTTTCTCCTCCCTCTTTATTCACCCCTTTCCTATGTCATCTACATAGAAAGGCTCTTCCCTCGTTCCTGCTTCCCTAGCCTTCCTTCCTTCACCTTCTCTACTATGTTCCCATTTCCTCCACCACCATTCTACCTCTTCCTCCACCCACCCTCTCTTCCCCAAACCATCCTCCCCTCCCTACCCAAGCCACCACCATCCTTCCCCTCAAGCAGTCCATCCTCTCCACCGAGTCATCCCGACTGTCCGATACCTATCCCGCCGAGGTGTACATAAATTTTTGAAGGATTTTGAGGTCATCTCTGTTGACCGACCAAGGCCCCGCACCAACTCTCTCGCAGATCGGGCCTCACATCACCCATGCTAGCCGATCGCACGACCTGCGACGGAGATTTCAAAGGGTGCAAAGGCCGCTGATGCCTCGCCACGATCCATCTCTCGCAAGCCAAGCCGCTTTGCCAAATGTATCTCACCCTCTTCCTCCAAGACATCCGCCATCTTCGAAACCAACCGGGACAACCTCGCCACTAAGATGATGTGCAGTCATCGACATGGTTGAAGCCGGCTACAAGCTTGTGCCACTCTCAACGCCGTGCAAATCGCTTCGTCTCCTCCGTGCGAGCGACGCGTACTCTCACGACCAAGCACTTGGCTTACTATCGCAAGGAGCGCAAAACTACCGAGCACCGCCTCTACTTTATCGATGCCTCGCTTGCGTCCACGAAGGAGGAGATGGCCGCACCAACAATGATCGCAGACTAAGCTCATTGATATATGCTCGCTTGCGTAAGAACAAAGAGCTCTCTGAATTGGCCGACACTAAAGAAGAGCTAGCAAAGAAACGAAGAAATTGCAAGACTTAAGGTCAGCCGTTGACTCTAAATGGGCATCAAGAGGCTATGGGCAATCTTCACGCAAAGGCAAAGGTCGTGCATCATCTCGGTCATCTTCAACCATCGATAATATTTTGTATAATCTTTTGTTAAACTTTGTAATTAAACAACTCCGTTTAATTAACAATGTCTATGTTTTAAAACTTTCTTGCTTTACTATGATCTCGCTTATTCCCGTGTGCATGAAATTTAAACCACCGGTTTAAAGACATGTCCTATATTGCCTATTCCGCTATTCCCCGCATGTCTTTAAATTCACTTCAATTACAAGTGTCCGATGCTTAATTTCCTGTTTGTAAACACTTTGTAATTTTGAATACAATGACCTTTATAAGTTCATCTAGTACGCTTATTTAATATATCAATCTTACAAGCATTATTACTAGACTTGAACATGGTCACCGATATTTATCGTAGGTCATGGACTCATAAATGTAGGAGGAGATTGTTGCATCTTAGCCTAGATTTGCTTGAATCCATAACCTAAGTCTAAGACAAGGTGACTAATGGGCCCGCGTGTCCTGTTAGAGTGGCAACTTGTACTTAGACATAGCTTGAATAGCCTAGGATTGCTTATTGTAAGTAGCCTTGAAGAAGATAGCCTATAGGACATCTGACGTCCCTCGCACAATAGGCAAACAATGCATCGCCAGCCTTCCTTGAATATCTGACAAGCTCATATCGGCCAAGCTTCATCGAATGTGAAGAACCTAAGAACGTCCGATAAGAGAACCGCCTAAGACATGTCCTGATTTGTGGACTTCATTGACTTCGATGCAACGTTAACCCGCAAAACATTCAATGAAGGTTTCCATTCTTGGCATACACTCGTAAAAGGACATTCCTCCCGCAAGCACGCACCGCCTATTTTTAGCAAAGTGTCGAGAAACAATCGCAAGCTACAGTCAGCCTATCAGAGTCAACAACCGATTAGAGCATTAATTGCTCTTAAATTCAAATTAGAAGACCACCAACGGCTCCAAGCTTCCTCCCGCATATAAAAGGAGACTCCATTGCCGCATTCAATACACTTCAACAACTACAACTCGAATCTTCTTCATCTTCTTCAAGTGCATTAAAGCTTAAACGTCCTATTCAGACATCCTTCTTTAGAGCTTCACTCTAAGACGATCAGTCCATTAAAGCTCTTCATTGATTGCAACACCTAGCTTTTCATAGCTCACGAGAATTGTATCTTATTGATATCAATTCTCCCACACAAACACTTGGTCAACAAAATTTTTGTACACAATCCATTAGAGATTTAGTTTGTAAAATATCTAGTGGAAAACTTAGTACACGATTTTCAAATCCAAAGTTGACCACTTTGGTTGTGGACGTAGCACTTATTTATAAGTGTGAACCATATTAAATATTCTCGTCTCTTTGTGTGATTGTGATTTGATTGTGTTGCTTTAAATTTCCGTATTTCCAACTGTTAAGAACCGCCGATCTTGTCCCGCCAAGATCGCCCATTCTCAACTTGTCCCGTGCTTCACAAGACTTCCGCCCGCAAAATTTTTAAATCCCTAGTGAAGTAAGATTTTTGAATCAATTTCAAAATTGGACATAGGCTATTCAACCCCCCTTCTAGCCTATATAGAGCAACCTTGGACCTAACAATTGGTATCGAGCTTAACTCTTGAAAACTAGTTTTTCCAAGATTAACCTCGAGAGATTAAAGATCATGGCTGCTCACCAAATGTTGGAAACCTCAAACGTGAACCATTGTCCTGTCTTGGATGAAGTTCACTTTGACATCGGAAAGATAAAGTCAAAAGACATATGAATTCAATTGATAAACGTTGTGGAAATGTGTCACGATGGACCCGTAATTCCAATGAAGCCTAATACACCGGCCGCGGTAGATCCAACCGCCGCACTCAAGTACCAAAGCCGAAGAAGAGTGGGATGATGGACAGAAAGAATGATGCTCGATGGAAAGGCCATCAACATCATTACCACTGTGTTGATATAAGTACTTATCGCCAGATTATCAACTTGGACACAAAGGAGATGTGGGAAGCCATCCTTGAATATCTTGAAGGTGATGGCGAGACAAAGAACAACAAATTATATACCGCATCCGTAAGTTTGACTCCTTCAAAAAGGATCCCAAAGAGTTCTCGCGAAGTGCCTATGACAGATTCTATGAGGTAGTCAACTCTTGCTATTCATTAGGAAAGAAGTATGAAAAGAAAGAAATAAACATGAGATTTCTAAATGCACTAGGGCCTATGGCATGTTAAAATCATCGCCATGAAAGAGTCAAAAGATTTAAACAAATTGACTCTTAGAAACCTTTATGCTAGTCTTTCGCTATGAGCTTGAGATCCAACAAGCTCAAGAAATGGAAAAGAGTTTTAAAACTTGTCCTTACCACCATGTCTATGAACCTTCCCGTTCAAAACCCGATGAAACACCTTCTACATCCAAAGGAAGATGATGATATTCTTTCGACGAAGCCTTTGCTATGTTTGTAAAGAAATATCAACGTTTCAAAAGGTTTAATAAACCATCATCACATAGGCAATTTTCTCACAAAATCGTTGCCTTATAAAACAACTCGCCAACCAAAAATTCTCGCTCCTTATAAATCGCCAGACCATCAAAAGGATAATGAGCTAGTTTGTTTTAATCCGTAGGAAACCAGGCCATTTTGCCTCTAAATGTCCAAAGCCAAAGTATGAATTTTATAAGAAACGTCCCGAAACTAAATTTCAAAAACAAAAAGGGATGGTGGTCAAGACATTGATGAAAGCACCGCCTACATGGTGTGACACCGACACCGATGAGGATGACTCTTGTGACTTTGCCGAAGAAGCCAACATATGCCTTATGGCCAGGAGTCACCACATGATTCGAGGTCACTACCATTTCAACAAGATGACAATGATGATGATGATGAGCTCAATGAACCATCAAAGGGAGAGCTCATCAAAGCTAACAAAGACATGCGGAAGAGTTTTCAAAATTCAAAGCCGCCTATGTGAAATTAGCCAAGAAGCATGAACTAGCGTCTTCGAGAAATCAACCTTGATGTCTAAGATCAAAGATCTTGATAGACAAAGAAGTCGAAAGTATCAAATTGCAAAAAGAGAACAAAGCTTTGATCGAAAAAGTGGATTTCCTACTTGAACACATCAAGAAGATAAATTCGAGAAAGATGACCTTCAAAAGGTTGTCAATACTTGGAATAACTCTAAAGGAAACTTTGATGCCATTCTCTCAAACCGTAAAACTTTAGATGACAAACGGTATTGGTTTCCAAAGTGAGTTCAAAGTAGGTAGTTCTTCTAGTTCTCAAAAGGATGAGACATCCAAGTGATTGCCAAGAATTGGTTGTAGGAGTTTCTTATGACCAGCTAGCCTCCCAAAAGGCAAGGACTTGGCTTTAACAAAGTTCCTTTTGTTTATCCCAAGAACACAAAAGACAAGTCCAAAAGAAAGCACCGCCAAAGAATGACTCGCTAATAGTGAGTCCGAGCAACTAAAACCCGCCATTAGTCACCCTAAGAAAACAGGATGACTAATAGCAAGTCTAGGAATTCTCACCAAACCTATTAAATTTGTCAAAGGCAAGACCGCTGATCCCAACACCGCCTATAAAAGGGTAAAAGAAGTGAATTCGCAGATAAAAAGCTTAAAGGACATGTGCTCGTAAATACAAAATCTTGATAAAAGGTCTACCTATGGTAAACCTAACATCAACAAGAAAAGGCATTATCGCCTAAGTCCTATAGGCCAATTATCGCCAGAAGATCATTCCAAAGACCGCCGATATTAAGAAGCCTCAAAAAGAAATCATTACTCATGTTGAAGGATTTCACAAATGCTCTTTCGCAAATGCCATGGTCATGAGATTCATGAATGCCTTCGAGATTCACACCTAAATCTAGAGGATTTACTCCTCCAAAGGTTAAACAAGTGTGGATCCCAAAAGGTTGCTAACCTTGAGGACCCAAAAATAAAAGGGGACCATATTCTTAAATGTCTATATTTCAGAATGCTTCATGGTCACAATGAAGAAGAGAAAGATCTATGGTATCTAGACATGGATGCTCAAAGCATATGATCGGTGATCCAAATCTTCTTTCAAGCATTGTTGAAGCAAAAGGTCCTCACCATATTTGGAGATAACTCAAAAGGGAAGACCATTGGTTATGGAAGTATAATCGAGGCAATCTCTCCATCAACAAAGTCTCTCTAGTTGAAGGTTTAAAGCACACCGCTAAGCATATCACAATTCCGTGATAAAGGGCTAACATGTCGCTTTCCTCTAGTCAATGTCTCATAAAGGACAATGAGACATGTTCAACTATCCCGACGGATTCGAAAAGGGAATGTCTATGCCGTTGACCTAAATGCCGTTGGAAGAAAATCAAATCTTTGCTTGGTTGCTAGGTCATCAACTCGACAACACTGGTTGTGGCACAAAAGGCTTAGTCATCTCAATTTCAAATACCTGAGAAGCTATCAAAAGACAATCTAGTTGTCGGTTTGCCTAAAATATCACTGAATCACACACTGCAGAGCATGTCAACCGGCAAACTACATAAATCTTCCTTCAAAAGCAAGCCTTGCCTATCAACAACTGCACTCTACAGCCTCTTGCACATGGATCTGTTGGACCCGTAACTACTACAAGTCTTGGTGGCAAGTATACTGTGGTAGTTGATGATTACTCAAGATTTACTTGGGTAGAAATGATGTCCTCCAAAGATGAAGCATATGACATCATTACCGAACTCTTCGAAGACTACGACTAAGCCGGATGATATCTCCGATGTCGATCGTACAATGGAACAGAGTTCAAGAACAATGGTGGCAAATATTGTGATGACCATGGAATTGGTCACAATTTCTCTCATATGGCACACCTCAACAAAATGGAGTTCTGAAAGGAAGAATGTAACTCTCATTGAAGCAGAAAGACAATGATTGCCGAAGCCAAACCGCCTATGTATTTCGGGCGCAGGCGTGAACACCGCCGCTTCACACAAAACAGTCCATCATAAATAAATTTCATAACAAAACTCCATATGAAATATGGAGAGGCGTAGCTCCCAACATTGGATTCTTTAAAATATTTGGTTGTAAATGCTATGTTCTTTACAATGGTAGAGAACATAGAGGTAAGTTTGAATCCAAAAGTGATGAAGGAATTTTTCTGGGATATGCCAAGTTTTCAAAAGCATACGAGTTTACAATAAAACTTCACTTAAAGTTGTTGAATCTGTACATGTTTCTTTTGATGAATTTGATTTCATTGGGCCACATTTGGCTCCTAAGGTTACTAATGATTCGATGAATATGAGACAGTACGTAATGCCTAATCCTAGATCCGCGATCCTCCTTCTTCACAAGATCTTCCAAGAGTCAACCCGTTAGAATCCTCAAACGAACCAACAAATGAACACCCCGAATCCCCTTTGCCTTCCACACCGTAAGTCATACAACCTACCTTGGAATTAACCTACCCTTAGAAAACCAAGCTTCAATTACTTTACTTCTCAAGAATCCAACTCGATACAATAGGACAAGTTCAACCCGCAGTTAGGAAGTAAAAGATCATCCTATCACTCAAATCATTGGAGATCTTAATGCCGGTGTTCAAACTAGACAAGCTTCAAGAAATGAATGCATGTATTCTACCGCATTTGTATCTAACATTGAACCCAAAAGATTGATGAAGCTCGAAGATCCAAGTCAGTGGAAGCTATGCAAGAAGAGCTAAACCAATTTGACAGATGCCAAGTCCGGTCACTAGTCCCTAGGCCTAAAGGACAAAGCTATTGGCACAAAGTGGGTTTTCAAACAAAATGGATGAAAACGGCAACATTACAAGAAACAAGGCAAGATCGGTAGCCCAAGGATACGACAGAGGAGGGTATTGACTATGATGAGACATTTGCCCCGTTGCAAGATTAGAGGCTATCGATTATTCTTGGCCTATGCCTCCTACAAGGACTTCAAAGTTTATCAAATGGATGTAAAGAGTGCATTTCGAATGGAGAACTTCAAGAAGAAGTCTATGTTGAGCAACCACCGGGTTCATAGACTGCTCAAGGAGAGAAGATGTCTACAAGCCGAGGAAAGCCCTTTATGGACTTAAACAAGCTCCAAGAGCTCGGTATGAGACCCTTTCAAAGTTCTTGATATCTCAAGGCTTTGTAAGAGGTCAAATTGACACTACTCTTTTCATTATGAAGCATAAAGGTCATTCCTTACTTGTTCAAATATATGTTGATGATATTATCTTTGGTTCTACTAATGAAAATCTTTGCAAAAGGTTTGAAAAGCTTATGCAGAGTAAATTTGAGATGAGCATGATGGGAGAGCTCAACTTTTTCCTTGGTCTTCAAATTCAACAAAGTTCAAATGGTATCTTCATCAATCAAGCCAAATATGCAAAGGATGTCATCAAGAAATTTGGTCTTGAGAATGCAAACAGCCTTCAAGACTCCTATGGCTACTAACCGCCATCTTGACAAAGATGAGAAGGGCAAGAAAGTGGACATGACTCTCTACGAGGCATGATTGGTTCACTTTTATACTTAACTCGCTAGTAGGCCCGATATCATGTTTGCTGTTTGTGTTTGTGCTAGGTTTCAAGCCGATCCAAAGGAGTCTCACCTACAAATAAAAGAATCATCGATATCCGATAGATACTCCCAATTTGGGAATCGGTATCCTAGAGATTCATCTTTTAATCTTATAGGCTATTCGATGCCGATTTTGCCGCATGTAAAGTTGACAGAAGAAGCAGTGGGACATGTCAATTCTTAGGAAATAGACTTGTCTCATGGGCCAAGAAGAAGCAAACTGTTTCAACTTCAACAACTCAAGGAATACATAGCCGCGGTAGCCGCCACAATTGTGGATCAAACAAAGAACTAGTGGACTATGAGATCAAAACCGATGATTGTCCTATAATGTGTGACAACACATCGCAATTTCAGCTCTCAAAATCGTCATGCACTCCAAAACAAAGCACATTGATGTGAGATATCACTTTCTTAAAGATCATGTTGAAAAAGGTAACATCAAGATGCAATATGTGCCTACAGAGAATCGTAGCACATCTTCACAAAACCACTTGATTCAACCAGGTTTGCATATTTAAGAGGAGAGCTTGGTATGCTTGACCTCAATCCTTAATCCTTTCTAGCTAATTCTTTAAGTTATTTCATAAACCGTCGTTATTAAACCGCCTATGTGATCGCCGATCTCAACTCTCGAGTAAATAGACAACCTTGGGTAAGTGTCTATCTCCACATCGGCCTTCGATAAAATAGGCGACTCGATAATATAGGCAGACTTAAGGGCGCCATACGTACATGACTCATCGTGTAATAAATGCGGACTTCAAATTTTATCAAATATCATTTATTGGCCTGTCGAGGTATAAAAGGACAAATGTACGCTCTTCACTTCTCAACAACCGCCATTTTCAAACTTTCAAAAACCTTTACTTCAATCTACAATCTCTTCAAATCTTCTTAAACCTACAAAGTTCTCAAGTTTTCAAGCTTAAAATCATCAATGGTAAGGATTTCTACACCTTCGATTCATTTAAATCCAGCTTTTAGGATCTTGTTTTGACCTAATTTAAGGTTTTAAAACCGTCCGCCATTGATGAACTGTGGTATATTGCGATTGTTGCTTGAATCATGCTTTGGTGTAAAATGTGTTGTAGAGATTCCTGTGGTACTATGTTTTCGCTTATATCGCTTGTTTGCTTGAATCGACAAACTCGAGATATTTGAAAACCCGATGATGAACTGTTCTTATATTTTGGTTCAATTTGTCTATATTTTGGGTTTTGATCTCGAATGCACTTGTTTATGTTAATATCTCGCCGATTTCGATTATCTCCGATTCTTGCATATCGCCGATTTCTATATATGCTGTTCTCACATCCGATTATGTAGGGAAAGTCTAAATCCTCAAAGGCCGCCGCCACCACTTCATCTTCCGCCCCGCAAAGCCAACCAGTGGCCGCATTGCCGCCGAGCTCCCAATCGATCCTTCCAGTCAAACTATCATCCCGGGATGACCATGACCGAGACTCCATCATTAGCACATCTCGCGGTGATGCCTTCTAAAAGATTTGGCCGAGTGTGGCCTTCTCCCCTGTTCCAACTCAACGACACCCACTACAAAGAACTATCTAGCCGAGGAATTCTATACAAGGATGATTCGCTCCTCCACCACTAATGCCTCCGAGCCGCCAACTTAAGCTATATCAAGGGCTACATCGAGGCCACTACATCAAGTTGACCTACAAGGATGTTGGAGAAATCCTTGACCGCCCGTGAAGGCAAATTGACTTGACCGATGCCGAATCGGCACTTGCTTGGGAAATGATGAGGATCCGCCCAACCGAGAGGTTCTCCGAGATGTCCAGAACCTCTTCCCGTAAAACCCCTATCATATCGCCATCCGCTCGACAAGAGCATCTTATTCAAAAATGGCTCGAGGGACATCTTCACCTCCCAACACCGATGTGGACCAAAGCCGGGTCCTTCGCAAGCAACTCAACCGGGCCAAAATCATCTTCTCAATGCTATCCCGCAGCGTTGAAGTCCAAGCTCACCCTTCCATGAAGAGGCCCTTTGTAAGGGTTATTAATGTCATCCTCCGACGTTATGAGGAGATTGATGAGCTGGTCGCCACGACGACCTCATCAAGGTGTCCAACACCTACGTCTTCACGGCCAACAACATCACCCGCTATCGGGATGATATGGCCAAAAGGACAACCAACGCGGCCGAGGCCGCCGCCGCCGCCGCTATCGCTACGGTGCCGCCGCTGCCACCGCCGTCGCTATCGCTATCGGTGGCCCTCTACCCAAGCCAAGGGTAAGAGGAAGGTCACCTACACCGCCGGGTTACCGCCGAGGAGGAGGAGCCTACACCCATTGGCCGCACCGCCGAACATTTTGACCTCGCAGCCGGATCATGATCCATATGAGCCGAGCCCCCATCCAAAAAGCCTAAACACTCTCTCTCTCACTCCCAAACTCAAGCAATCCAGAAACCCCGCTCAAAGGCACCGCTGAGAAGGACACATCATCCTTCCAACCACCGACCTCTCCAAACCCTCTAAACCTACCTCCCAATCCTCCCAACCCAAAACCAAACAAACCCTCCTACCCACGCACGAATCATTTGGCCTTCCTAAGGTCTCATCCACACCACTGTCCGCATGCCGTCTCCACACCACCCGCTTTCTCCATCGGCTGCTCCACCAAAGCCAGCCTCTCCAAATCATCTCCACCACCGCTTCTCGCCTCTTCCACTCCTACTAAGTCCAAACATGGCAAACGTTATAAAAGAGTGCCAAGAAGGTGCACTTCTCAGAACCGCCGATCCCGCCACTTCTCCTCCACCTTCACCACCTATGCCTACTACCACTACCACCTCACCGCTTCCTCACCTCCTCCCTCCGCTCCCATCCAAACAACCACCACACAAGAGCCATACATCTCACCGCCACCACCTCTCAACCACCATCCTCCAAACGACCTATCTCTCCCTCTTCCGACCCGCCTACTCCCAAACGCCTCAAAACCAATCCCTATAACCACCTACACCCCGAGGTGCAGCTCGCTGCCCTTCAGACAAGCAGCCTAAACCCAACCATGCCGACACCGACCCTTTCTTAGCCACCCTTGACTACCCCAAGAGATTTCCCGTCGCCCTATGTCCTGCAGTGAAATCATCTTTCAATGGGGTGCCTACTATGACCCTCTTCCTCCCGCCCGGTCACAACTCTTTTTCTCCCACAACTCGCCGGTTCAAGATCTTATGATCTTCAACCAATGGGTTGCAATCCATAAGGACCTAGGCCTTCCCCTTCCTACCAAATCGGACATCTCCCCTTCCTCTCTCGCCTAAACCCCCGTCTTCTCCATTATCCGCCATCCTTCCATCCTTCTTCACCCCGTGGTCTACACCTTCATTGATGTAGTCACCACTTACCTTGGCTTCAACCCTCTCATCCCTATTCTCTTCCTTTCTCCTAGCCTTTCCCTTTCTTTCTCCTCCTCCCTTCTTTATTCACCCCTTTCCTATGTCATCTACATAGAAAGGCTCTTCCCTGTTCCTCGCTTTCCTAGCCTTCCTTCACCTTCTACACCTATGTTCCCATTTCCTCCACCATTCTATTCTCCTCTTCCTCCAACACTCTCTTCCCCACCCATCCTCCTCCCCTACCCAAGCCACCACCATCCTTCCCTCGCAGTCCATCCTTCCTCCGCCGAGTCATCCCGACTCGTCCGATACCTATCCCGCCGAGGCCGACATAAATTTTTGAAGGATTTTGAGGTCATCTCTCGTTGACGACCAAGGCCCCGCACCAACTCTCTCGCAGATCGCCTCACATCACCCATGCAAAGCCGACCGCATGACTCAAGTGATGGAGATTTCAAAGGGTGCAAAGGCCGCTTGATGCCTCGCCACGATCCATCTCTCGCAAGCTGCCGCCCTTGCCCATCTCACCTCTTCCTCCAAGACATCTCGCCATCTTCGAAACCAACCGGGACAACCTCGCCACTAAGATGATGCAGTCATCGACATGGTTGAAGCCGGCTACAAGCTTGTGCTTCACTCTCAACGCCAGCAAATCGCCTGTTCACTCCTCCGTGCGAGCGACGCGCTCTCACGACCAAGCACTTGGCTTACTATCGCAAGGAGCGCAAAACTACCGAGCACCGCCTCGGCTTTATTGATGCCTCGCTTGGCCCATGAAGGAGGAGATGGCCGACTCAACAATGATCGCAGACCAAGCTCATTGAGCATAATGCTCGCTGCGTAAGAACAAAGAGCTCTCTCGAATTGGCCGACACTAAAGAAGAGCTAGCAAGAAGAAACGAAGAAATTGCAAGACTTAAGGCTGTTGACTCTAAATGGGCATCAAGAGGCTATGGGCAATCTTCATCGTGCAAAGGCAAAGGTCGTGCATCATCTCGGTCATCTTCGAACCACCGATAATATTTTGTATAATCTTTTTGCTAAACTTTGTAATTAAACAACTTGTTTAATTAACAATGTCTATGTTTTAAAACTTTCATGCTTTACTATGATCTGCTTATTCTGTGTGTGCATGAAATTTAAACCACTGGTTTAAAGACATGTCCTATATTGCCTATTCTGCCTATTCTGCATGTCTTTAAATTCGGTCTAATTACAAGTGTCTGATGCTTAATTTCCTGTTTGTAAACACTTTGTAATTCTTGAATACAATGACCTTTATGTAAGTTCATCTAGGGCATGCTTATTTAATATATCAATCTTACAAGCATGTTATTACTAGACTTGAACATGGTCACCGATATTGTATTCGTAGGGTCATGGACTCAAGCAAATAGGAGGAGATTGTTGCATCTTAGCCTAGATTTGCTTGAATCCATAACCTAAGTCTAAGACAAGGTGACTAATGGGCTCGCGTGTCCGTTAGAGTGGCAACTTGTACTTAGACATAGCTTGAATAGCCTAGGATTGCTTATTGTAAGTAGCCTTGAAGAAGATAGCCTATAGGACATCGGACGCCCTTCGCACAATAGGCAAACAATGCATCGCCAGCTTCGTTTGAATATCGGACAAGCTCATATCGGCCAAGCTTCATCGCAATGTGAAGAACCTTAAGAACGTCCGATAAGAGAACCGCCTAAGACATGTCCTAATTGTGGACTTCATTGACTTCGATGCAACGTTAACCCGCAAAACGCATTCAATGAAGGTTTCCATTCTTGGCATACAACTCAAAGGACATTCCTCCCGCAAGCAATGCATCGCCTATTTTCAGCAAAGTGTCAGAAACAGATCGCAAGCTACAGTCGCCTATCAGAGTCAACAACTGATTAGAGCATTAATTGCTCTTAAATTCAAATTAGAAGACCACCAACGGCTCCTAGCTTCCTCCCGCATATAAAAGGAGAATCCATTGCCGCATTCAATACACTTCAACAACTACAACTCGAATCTTCTTCATCCTCTTCAAGTGCATTAAAGCTTAAACGTCCTATCTCGTACATCCTTCTTTGAAGAGCCTCACTCTAAGACGATCACCATTAAAGCTCTTCATTGATTGCAACACCTAGCTTTTCATAGCTCACGAGAATTGTATCTTATTGATATCAATTCTCCCACACAAACACTTGGTCAACAAAATTTTTGTACACAATCCATTAGAGATTTAGTTTGTAAAATATCTAGTGGAAAAACTTAGTACACGATTTTCAAATCCAAAGTTGACCACTTTGGTTGTGGACGTAGCACTTATTTATAAGTGTGAACCATATTAAATATTCTGTCTCTTTTGTGTGATTGTGATTTGATTGTGTTGCTTTAAATTTCCGTATTTCCAACTGTTAAGAACCGCCGATCTTGTCCCGCCAAGATCGCCCATTCTCAACTTGTCCCGTGCTTCACAAGACTTCCGCCTGCAAAATTTTTAAATCCCTAGTGAAGTAAGATTTTTGAATCAATTTCAAAAATTGGACATAGGCTATTCAACCCCCCCCCCCCTTCTAGCCTATATAGAGCAACCTTGGACCTAACAACATGCGTTGTAATGGGAACAAGCAAATCACTGTGTTGGAATATGCATACATATATATCAGCTGATTTACAGGCATATTCCTAACAATCTCCTCCTATTTGCTTGGGACCATTACTACAATTGACTTATACATATAGCTCTATAAAGCGCTTGTTCAATCCTTAGTAATAACATGCCACTACCGAATATTCGTTTATATCAAGACATGCCCTAGGTTGAACTTACAAGCGATAGCGTATGTATAGTCACCTATTGCTAAGTATTTACAGACTCAATAAATGGAAGAACAAATACGAAGCAATAACTGAAATGTTTATTAGGCAAATGATAATGTTGCCTTAAGAGTGTGTTTCTTGCATCGGATGATCTGAAGAATGTTGCTCAAGCAAGAAGTAGAAAGTATAAGTGACTTAATCGAATTGATTAAGCATCTTCATCTAGTCAGCATATTATAATAGTCATATAGTGTTAAGCTGTATGGGTAGATACTATCTTACAACAGTCCTACAAGTTGTCTACCTCTCCTTCTTAATATTTGTTTATCTCTCCTCCTTAATGAATATTGTTCTTAATAGTGTTAATCCTACTATAATTTCTTAAGGCCTGACTTCCTTTATAATTACTTGAGGCCATTACTTCTTCACGGTCTCTCCTCCTGAAAGGTTCATTGATTACTTGCAATGTTCACAATCTCTCCTTTCTTAATGAATAGTGTTCTGAATAGTGTCAATCTTACTATAATTATAATTACTTGGAGCCTACAATAATTTCTCTCCTCCTTACTAGTTGGGGTTATTATTACTTCACAAATTCTTGGGGCCACTTCAATTTCTCCTTTCACATATTCAATTGCTTGGGGCCATTACTACTTCATAATTTTTGCTTGGGGCCATTACTACTTCATAATTTCTCCTCCTTAATGGCCACAAGTTGAAGATAGATTGATAGTTATCAACTGAATTTTGGAGAATTATAACCTAAATATGAGGGAGAACATGCTTATGGTAAATCATAAGGTATGAATTTTGACAGGTAGAGAGAGCATGCTGTCGTTCGAGAAGTGCCGAAGTGATGTGCAGGATGTAATTCTGCAGAAAATATAGACTGTATCGAGGGAATACAGTTACTTGTCGTATTTACAGATTCTTAATGTGCAGATAGCTTATGATACACAACTTTCATGTATGAGATGTACATAAAAGGATATCGAGGTTAGAAATTGTGTTTCCATTGCTTGTAAGAAGATTTTACAAGAATGTAGTGTGATACGCTTTATTTTGTGATAGGAGAGGCAAAATAGGGTAAGTTGTTTAATTAGTGAAACCAATTGGTGAGTAGTAAAGCATTCAAAATGGTTTCCTCTTTAAGGTATATCAAGTCAAAACAAGCAAGTATGGCTGAGTCTTATGTTGACTGTTGTTGGATGTATGAGATATACATCTAAAACATGAGATGTAAGGTCTGCCTACGAAGTATAGATGAAGTTCATCAAGACAAAACCGCAGTATGAACGAGTATGTACCAGACAAATTTTTAATTTTTAACTCAAAAGAAAATGTCAAATAACGACAGCATACGTACACAAGACTAAACACATTACATATTTATCATTGATATAGCAAAAGAAAGTTAGATTTATAAAACAGAGACCTAGCTAGTCATCCTAATGAAGTAGAGTTAGAGGATGAAGGTCCGATTTTAATCGAAAGGAACATTGACCGGATTTGACGCATTGGCGTTTGCCGAAGCTCCTCCCGAGATGAGGGTTGCTCGAGGTGAGCATTTGAGGCGATGGGAGCAGTGAGTAGCGTATTGTCTCTTGTGGGAGTCCAAGGGATGAAATTGGATACACTGCTCTGGGTCTCGAAGACGATTCCTTACACGACGAGAGATTTGACGAGGTCGTTGAATCACCGGTGGAGGAGGAGTGGCAAGAAGGACCATCATTCGATGACGCCATTCGTGTGGGAGATGGGTCGATGAGGAGGACTAGGCAGATTTGGTGAACACATGATGCAACCGACTCTATTTGTGGAGAGATTTTGAGGAACGCAAGTCAGCTTTGTTGTTTTGGAAACCGATACCAATTTTATACAACTTTGAGAAGATGAAAGGGTTTCTTGATTAGAGGAATGGGAAAAGACATTTTGGGGGCTTAAAGAAGTGAGTGCATTTAATGACAAGTAATGATAGTCTCGATTTTGGATTATGTCATCATGCTTAGTGTAATAATGGCTAGTGCATAGGCAGCCTAGAAGATATTTATATTAATTTCAAACAAGAAGTTTAAAATTAATTTGAGACCAGATTAATTTGATTGCCTTTATTGTGATATTAATGGGTACAACCGCTTCCAGGATAATATAAGTCGTTATTTTACTTCAAACGAGTTGTTTGAGTAAATTAATCAACAATAGAACAAAGATTGGTTGTTTAAGAATGAATTGGGGAAAATAACTTGTCCAAGCCATATGGCACGCTTGTACATGACACATATGTGAAGGTTTTAGACGAATGTGTCTTAAGATTGTCCGATATCAATCTTGAAGTTTGATACCAATTTTGGGAGATTTGAAGAGTCTTTTAATAAATGAAGACACTATCAGGTTGTATTAGGTTTTTGCTAGAGTGGGAACCGCCGATATTGATTGTTGTGTCTATTATTGGGAGTGTGATTAATATCGCTAAGTTAGGACAATGATATCAATTGAATAGACTTTATTTATAATGGACATCAATCTATTTAAGATTAATAAAGCTTAGTAAGAATATTAAATAGATCAAGTGAGATGTTACATGTGTACCAAGTGATGTCCGTTCTTCTTTCTAATCGCAGATCTAGGCATTCTATGGCAAGGGAAGAGATCTGCAGACTAGACTTGTTCAAGAGAGTGAGACGTAGCCTATATGAAACGGGGTCATATCGGTGTTCACTCGAGGAAAGACATAATATTTGAAAATATTAGTCTTCCCAAGATTTCTTGAATGTCCGACTATCTTGAGGATAGGTCGAGTTACTAGAGATTTTAACTACATCCTTTTTAACAAAGAATCACATGATAAGGTGTAGAGAGTGTTTGGAATTCAATCGTATACCAATTAGCTGTTGAGCCATTATAATGGAGACAACTAATCAAGCCTTTATAACTTCAATCTCATAGGGTATACAAGATTTGGTAGTTGTCATTACTAAGAACACAAAGTGTGTTGGATTGTCTTGAAAGGTTCAATTTAGCGTACATCGTTGTTCAAAGTAGATTTACTAACAATCTTGACCTTTTAATCATGAAGAATAGAGATTGAGTAATAGCAGATTCATCGATAGATTGACATGAAGATCATGAATACTGCAGTCTGCCTATTTGTTCTGGCAGAATTTTGAATTTAATCATTATGAAAAGATTAGATTCGAAAGGCAATTATCATGGTGTCTAAGGATGAGAGTTAAGCAAAGTAGAAGACCATAACTTGATTTAGCAGATTGTTCAAGAAAGGTTTGCGATGGGATGTCACAGAGTTTGTGTCTCGGTAGAGTGACCATTTCATTAAGAGCAATTCTTTTAATCACCGAATAAAATGGAGATAATCAAAGAATGATAGGTTTGATCAACACACTTTAACACATTAGTTCATGCTATCAAAGGAATGCGACAAGTAGATGAGCATGAGAAAAGTGCAGAACTTGTATTCAATGAACCAAGTAGTTTTACACGGTATGATGCAAGGATCACTGATTACAAGAACAATACAACTGGATTTTTGACCGAACCGATTACATGAGAAAGATACAATGATTCAATTTACGTAAAGAAATACATGTTACAAATTTGTGTCCTATAGATCCTAATCCTAGACATTAGATTGGGAGTCATTGGTCAAGGATTTAGAAGGAGTTGGATGATAAGAAGATGGCCGTGTTCCCTTTTTGATCTCCTCCAACTCTCGGGAGGCGTAACATCTTCACTTCTTCGGTCATTATGAGAGCACCGAAGGGTGATGGCCGCCAAAGATGTATCGCTTGGCCCATGAATCCCCTTTGATATTCACAGGACTTATGGTAGTTGTTAGCAGTCGTCATCTTTGTCAATTCCATATTAGCTACTTAATTCAGCCAGAATCGAATTATCTCGCATCGGCCATCTTTGAGGTGATGGTCGGCATACCTACATATAACCAAGACTTGTTGCACATGGCAATATGTTAAATGTTTTCCAAACATTTGACATTTCTTTTCGGGATCTTTTCGTGAAGTTCAAGTATGCAAGCGCACTTCCAAAAGTGGAATGAGTATGTGCTAATTGATTTTCCCAGTGATTCATCGAGACATTTTAGAGTATCAATGAGATTGATAGCTAAAAGTTAGAAGAGAGAATGAAATCACTTTTACCGGCATTAATTGATGGTTTTCTATCTTTCTTTTAAAACTAATTGACTAAAAGAGTTCTTAAGTGTTCGACAATCATGTGTTAAAGATATAAATTATGCTTGATGTCAAACTTCTATGATTATCTGACGAGACAAAAGAAGATCTCTTTATCAATTGTTTTCTCAACAAGATTTTGAAACCATAATTAATGATTTCTCGTACACAGACTTGATGCAATTTCTCTCATATTTGTAAACGTGTATTGAAAAAGATTTTGAGAAATAATTTTCACAGCTTTATGAATGATTTTGGAAATTCATTATTGAGAGAAATTTAGATCAGCTCTTGTGAAGTAACAAATAAAATCGAAACAACATTGAATGAATATGAAGGAATCATACCCCGTTGTTAAGGAATTGTCTTGATCCAATCTTAGGACTTGGATTTTGCAACATTTGTGAGATTTTGAATCATCGATTTGTAACTAGTGTAATCTATAGGCAGCTTGTGAGTTTTGACATGGTAGAGATTGGAATGAAGAAGGAGCTCTACTTATACTCACGGAGGTTAGATCAAGGATACTCAATAATGAAGCATTACCGTTGTGTTGTCCTTCCGATCACGCCATGGCAGGGATAGGTCGTGAAGTCTAGATATTTTCAAGATTCTTGGTAAGGATTGATGTTGACCGACTTGTCGTTTTCCAAGATTTTGAAAATAGTCTTAACTTTAATCGAAGCACCAAACTTTGAAAAGTGTGCCTCCACCTTTAATTGACTTGAGAGAGTAGGTCATTAAAGGATTTTTACTCCTATAAGTCAGCACATAAACCGAGCTTATGAAGTGTTGGTTGGCGATGTGGAAATTCACCAACTACGGGTTTTCGAAAACACTTGAAATCACCGATAGAAAAGTGCCGATTTGTTTTTGAAAACCATTTGCATAAAACAAATCATACAATCAATGTATATTAATGAAAGTGCGATGACAGTTATTATGCATTATTGTCTCGATGATATGTATAAGCATATTAGTTCGCAGACATGAGCACAGTCATTGGAAAGCAAATAGCTAACCTGTTATGTATAGGGAGAGAGGGTCTTTATCAACTCCTTTGGACTTATCGCAGATTTTTCACTTCATTGTTGTAAAGTCCAGCAGTGAAGATTTTGACCTTGAGTGAGTGAAGGACATGAGTGAATTCTCATGAGTGATCGCTAGCCCTTCATGAATCGCGACCATGTTACTATTTGCCGATGGAGAGAGATGTTGCATGATTGACCTTTTCGTCATATGAGTTCGCCCAAAGTACTCATAGAGAAAATTAGCAACATTTATGAGCTAAAGATAGCTCTAGTAATCCAATAATACAAATGAGACTTAATAAGCATGACAAAAGAATAATTATTCAAAATACAAACTTATAAGTGTAACCCAAAGAGTTAAGAGATTAGAGTCAAGTTACTTCCTCATTGAACTCTTTGAACGCATCTGCTCATAGTCGTTGAAGCACCATTCTAATACCGAGCATAGGTTCTTTGAGTGTATTCTTGCTCTACCGAGGCTTTTCATTGAAGAAAGACAAACTCATCATTGATGTCCTTAGCCAAGAACTTACAATTTCGTGATTTTGAAGATGACATATCTTTGATTTCCTTTGAATTTCCTTTGAAACTCTTCTTATTTCCTCTCGCTCTAAACTTTTATAAAAAGTTTTCTTGAGAAGGTGTTGGATTGGAACAATCGTTAGCCTTATGTCAAGAGAGCAAGTTTTTGGAAGGGATTCTAAGTTATTCATCCATCAAATATGAGTTTAACCCATTTGCCAAAGAAGATGCCAAGAATTAAGAACGATTTATTAAACATGCATAATCTTTAGCAAGTCATCTTTCACTATAATACTTCTTTTCACAATATCAATGTAATTCGATATATGATAAATTTTCTTATAGTGAACACATAGTCATCACAATATTCTTTCTCACATATTTTTGAAAACAAAATTTATTTTGATTTGAAGATGGTTTTCAAAAGGCTTTCAGATTCTCACCAAAAGGTTTTTGTGGATAAAAGATTTTGAAAAGACTCCTTTGACTATGCATCTAATCCGAGCACAGGATCTAAACTCTCGTGTTATTAAGCCCGAAATAAGGTTTAGAGTATCGCTCGATACCAATTGTTAGGTCCGAGGGTTGCTCAGTATAGGCTAGGGGGGTGAATAGCCTATACTTGGTGTAATAAAAATTTCATCCAAATTTTACATTTAGATTGAAGAGTAGATGAAATGATTACTACACATAGATCATCTTCCTCATACCGAATGATTAGTCAAGATAGAGTGATCGGACATCTTAGATCGCAGATGTAGATCATGGACATCTAGGATCGCAGATATGAAATATGCAGTTGGAAGATGTATGTTGAACTTAGCCGATGGAAATGAGTTTGAGCGGAAGAATAAACAAAGATAAGTTTAACAATTTAGATTAAAGTAACTGTAAAGATTTGATATGAAAGAGAGCTTGACAGCTTGACTATAATCAGTATTAGATGCATCATTTACTTTCCTAAAAGATTGCACAAGATAAAGCAAATTATATACGAAAGAGAAATCAAGGCTGAATGTAACAATTATATATATTATATTAAAATTCAGCAGAGGTTTGCTCAAAGGCAAACATGCTTAGTACATCAACCTAGACTCTCTAACCTAGCAATCTCCTTAGGAAAAAGAAGGAGAAATGAAGAAGCGAAATCAAATATATCGAAAACATTAGAAGATGTACTTAATATTTATTAAGACATCTTCCCGTAGTTTCAACTCGATATATTTGTTGTGAGAAGAGAATATTAGGAGTTGTTCAAATAGCAAGTATTTGAACAACCGAGTGCTAAGCACTCGACCAACAATGATGACACCTTATTGCACATCCCATGCCTTATAATGTAGTATAAGTCTCCGATATGAATGCAATCTGGACATGTAAGTTCGCTCTTCATCGGACATCTTCAAGCTTGATCCGCTTCAACGCCGTAAGATACTTGGTCTCTTTATGGATGATGGAGTTGAGGCCATCAAGAGACCGAGTTCTTCGAAGGAAGAAGAACTCAAATCAACAACAAGGTTGTTGATCGCGAGCTTCTCGCTTTTGGATTTTCTTCTCTCTCTCTCACAAAGTGTTTGTTCTTACACTTGTGATTTCTCACTCAAGGAGTGGTTCGATTGAAGAAATGAAGATCAATACCACAACCTTTCTCAAGCATAAGCATACACAATTTGTGTGTTAGAGTGCTTGTGCTCTCTCTCTTGTTTTCTTGTGCTCACACTTAGAAATGAGGATGAGAGTCTTCTTATATAGCCGAGAAGAAGAGGTGACCGTTGGTGTATTGAATAGGTTTATGCCCGTTGGTGATCCGAATCTCGTGATGTAGGCGAGTACATCTTTGGATTTGTTGGGCAAAGACCTTCGCTAGGTTTGAATCTTGAAGATGATCTCGGGACACAGCCGACATAGTTGGACGTGTCGAGCTTAGCCTGGATGCATGATTGATGTGGACGTATCATTGCTTTGACCGTAGTGCGTCCCGTGCTTGGCCTTTTCTCGAAATGAAGCTTTGAAGACCGCGAACACCGTTCAAGAGGAAATGTCTATTGGATAAACGTGAAGGTGGACATCGATGCGTATCTTGGATTTGTCGACGATCTTGTAACGGATCTATTTTGTCTTGAAGTGCATTGAGTAACGACCGATGTATCTCGTGATCTTACGCTTTCTCAGCTTGTTTTGATGAGGATTTGGCCGATTCTCGAGATCCGCCATTATAGAACCGCCGATGTAGAAACCGCCGATGGTCACGATGTTCCTCTTGAATAAATAGCTTCTCAGCTTGTTCGATGAAGTGCTTGGCGGATACTAGAGTCTCGCCGATATAGAACCGCCGATGTAGAGATGGCTATTTAGGCAATATAGCCAAGGGAAATGTCTCGCTAGTGAGACATCCGCCGATAGTCACGTCAACCGGCAAATTGAAGAGCTTGATTCATATGAAGGTTTGTCATCATTTCGGTAGGACAAAGACTCGGATATGTACAAAGACTTCCTAGTCTAATGACCTATGCATTGTTTCAACAAGCCGCCACACTAACCTGACGCTGCACCTTTTAGCCACTTGTGAAACATGCGTTGTAATGGGAACAAGCAAATCACTGTGTTGGAATATGCATACATATATATCAGCTGATTTACAGGCATATTCCTAACACAGACCAAGAGCTTGACAGAATTAGAAAAACATTTACTCCATATCTCTCTCAAAATAAAATTACTCCTACACTTAATTATTCTTTGTTCTGAATTAGATCACACCTATCCACTATTATTGTAACAATCATCGAGTGACTTTACAAATTAATAGTATTTGAAGGCCTCGTTAATTGCTATCACACGAAAGGAATTTGTACACGTTTCGTTTATAATTAAGTTGATTATTGCTCTCAAGTTTTCAACTATAAAAACTTGACTAAAGTGTATGCTTTATACTTGTAACCATTGAACAAAATAATGCACAATTTTAAAATTATGAATTGATCACCTTGGTAGTGGATGTAACACTATTTTTGGTGTGAACCACTTTACATCATATCTACTTTACGTTGCAGCCGATAAACTTGTTTGTTTTAAGTTATTGTGCGCTTTATTTATGTCTACTAAATTAACAGTAAACATTGCTAATACAACATATTTGCACTAGTTCCTTCGCCTTAAGCTCGTTCACAATTAAATTTATATATCTATCAGCAACGTTTTGTACAATCATTATTGCATCAACTTACAAAGTCTATTGGTACAACCTTATTTATAATCCATAAGTAGCTTTTTGATAAATTTCCTAATTAATTTCTCTGCCACAACTCTTTCTATAGTTGAATACTTTGATTAAATGAAAAAAAAAATTTAATTAAAGGCTATTTACTTCTCACTCTAACCTAATTCGGTCACATTAGGAATAACATGTATTTTGGACCACTAATTTTTTCTCCATAAAAAGTGAGTAAGGTAGAATTCGGATGGGTGTCGTATTGTCTCTTTCACCTTTCACAATTCCCATGACAAGTTTTTATTTGAAGTGTGTTTGGTTCTAGCAATTATGCCAAACTTTTTGTACCCCACACAGATCTACTCAAGTAATTCATTGATTTCATTCCATTATTGGTAATATGGGTATGATTCCTTTTTTATCCTTAGTTTGTTTGCAGATATTTTTTCTTACTATATTTGAATTTTTTGAAAAAATAAGAAAAGAAATATAGAAAAATAATAGGGACCATTAAAAAAATAAAAACAAAAGAGCAAATTAAGAAACAGACTAGCAGCACGCGTTATTATCCATCCACGTAGATCGTCCTAGTGAGCACAATACATTATTACTATTTTGCTTAAATTTGTTTTTATCCATTTTGACAAAACTTTTGTACCCCACACACACACACATACACACACACACACATCTGCTTTATATTCCATTACTGTCAATTACAAGTAGTACTCCCACCATTCTTAAATTATTACTCCCATTCGTCTTTTAATTATTATTTTGATTGATCTATATAATTAAGAAAGAATAATTAATTTGATTATTAATATTAATATAATGTGTAATTTTTTTTTAATGTTTATGTGTATGTAATTCATAATTAAAGTAGGGGAAAAAGTAAGGGTAAAATAATAAAAGTAATGTTTTAAAAAGAAAAGTTTCAAAACAAGATAATTATTTTGAAATGAACAAAAAAAAGGAAAGGAAGACAATAATAAGGCACAGAAGGAGTATCTTTCTTTCCTTTTTTTTTTGTTTTAAAAAAATTATCTTGTTTAAAAGTTTACTTTTTACGATAATAATTTTATTATTTTATTCTTATTTTTTTAATTTACTTTAATTACGAGCTAGATATACATAGATATTAAATAAAACTATATATTATATTAATATTAATAATTAAATTAATTATTTTTTTTAATTAGTGTGCCGGGTCAAATAACACAATAATTTAAGGACGGTGAGAGCAGTATAATTCATTTTTGCTTATATTTTGGATGTTCTAGCAATTATGCGCAAGTTTTTAGTACCCCACTTATTTGTCGGGAAAAAATAACATCTCCACCGGTAGGTTCCACCAGTTGGCTTAGGTTAGCTAGCCTCCTCTCCACCTTTTTTGGACAAAATATAACCTTCCTTTAGAATTTTCCTTTTGTACTCATTCCTTCCATTACGACTACTGTATCAATCCCACGGCGCCCCATTCTTTTTTCTGCAGAGTACTTCCATATGAAGAATCAAGGAGCTTCTTCTTCAACGCTGGCTATGACCTTGTAATTCTGTTTTGATTGAATAAGAATGAAGTGCATTTGTCTTCTTTTTACAACTGTTATGGTGACACAATTTGTTTTGTTTCATAGCATATTGGACTTTTGTCTTTGGTAATGGTAATTAAATGTTGGATGCTTGGTTGAAGATTGGTGCGTTGAGCACCTATCAGTGAACCCGGATGAGCTCGAACACCAACTGTTTGCTATATTGCCAAAGCAAAAAGATTAAATTTTATGAATTTCCCAGCGTCTACATCACAAGGCCAAACATGACGAGGAAAGGGATTATTTTTCTCGGGAAAAAGTTGGGGAGGAGACTAATCTCAACCAATTTTTAGAAAAGTTAGCTTTATGGACAATTGATTGTTCGATTCAGGTCATAGTTAAGGTTACTTAATATTTCTCCGTGGTTTGTTTTTTAGAATTTAGGTCGGATAGTATTAATGAGTTGATTTGATGGATTTTTAGTATGAAATAGACAGTCAGGCTAATATTACTGAGTTATCTAGATAAAGTCATTTATCCCTTTTAATAATTTTAAGGGATCAAAAGGGTGATATTATTAATGTTTCATTTAAAAAAAAATACGTAACGAACAATTTTAATCTCAAATCTACTCCCGATATATGAGTGAGGACTAATAGCAAGGACATTAATATCACTGAGATTAATAATATTATTTAGAGCCCGTTTGGTCGAGCGTTTTGGCCAAAACGTAGGGATAAAACGCAACTTATTTGTAAAAAATGTGTTTCAATGCTGCGGCAGAAAATGCAGCGTTTTCAAAACGCAGCTGCGTTTTAAAACGCTGGAATTCCCAGCTTTTTCCCAATGCAAGTTTTAAAACGCTCCTAGGAAAAAAAAGCTGCGTATTGAAGTAATATCTCAAACGTATTTATAAGGAAAGACCTCCGTTTTTAAAACGCTGCGTTTTTAAAACACTGCGTTTTGTAAACGCTGTACTAAACGGGCTCTTATTCTGCCTAACTACCAAATAAGTCCTAAATGTTCAATTTAATCTCTACATCAATTCATTGTTAGTGCTGTTTGATGATACAAGTTGCATAAATGATATAGCAAAAAAAAAAAGATATTTATTTTTACAAAATTGGAACCATCTACTTCATATTTTGCCATTCCAAAATAAAAATCTCGAATTCAAATCCTAGTTTTTGAATTTGGGTATTTCTAGTTCCCTATCCATATTATCCAATTGAACCAATTAATTATCGCTTTTAGTTCAATTTCATTTAAATGTCTGCCATTTCCAAAATAATCATCCATACCATGTGCTGCAGGCCCAATGTCAAGAAGCCCTATCAACCAGGGTGAGCAAAATATTTTTTTTAAAAATTGGATCGAAACAATGGAATTAGACCGAACAAAAAAGAGTGGACTGAATCAATACTTTTGGTTTAGTTTCGGTTTCGATTTTTAGTAGAATCGATCGGTCTCAGTTTAAAAAAAATAAAATGGTTTTGAACCGGACCGGACCAACGAATATTATATATATATATATATATATAATAAAATCATAATATGTATATATATATATATTAATAAATTAATGTTTAAAAAATATAATTGCTATTTTCTAACCCTAACCCAAACCCTAGATATAAATACTTAGTGATATTTTTCTTTGTCGTTTACACACAAACACAGACTTGATGTTGTCAAACATACATTTTTTTAAAAAAAATTTAGTTTATATTGCATAAACTGGATTGTTGAATGGTCAATGTACTAACTTTTTTTAAAAAAATTTTGTGACCTTGTTTGTATTTTTAACATTTTATCATTATTGAATATTTTTTAATTGTTGTATGCAATATTAGATTTTATTATTTGTTTGTCAGCTCAAAAAATTGAAAAGGTTTATTCTCTTAAAATCGAAAAATATGCAGGACCGAACCAATTAGAAACGAAATAAAGTATTGGTTCTCATCCATCTTGATTTGATTTTGGTTCTGAATTTTTTAAGAATCGGAGTATTGGTCTGATTCTTAATTTTTTTTTTGATGTAAAATGGATCTCAATTTTTTTTTTGACATAAAATGGACTAAGCCGAATCGTGATCATCTCTACTGTCAATAGCACATCAAAACTTCCAACATCCATCCTGACCGAGCTTTTATGGGGAACAAATTTTAATATGGGGGCAGGCCGGGGGTAACTGGTGCGATTTTTACTTAGGATTGCAAAGTGTAATTGAGTGGATATTTTGGAAAAACATAGTTTGATGTCTTTAGAATTGAATATAGTTTTCATAATTTTATTTGATATAAATCAAATTGAATTTTAAAACAGGTATTTTTCCAATAATTGTGAAAAGTTAAAATACTTTTAAAGGGGAAAAAGTACTCCTATCTGAAAAAATACTCCCTCCATTTTAGAGAAAGAGTCCACTATATTATTATGAAATGTTCCACTTTCAAAAATTATATCTACAATCTCTATAAAATTTTCAACTTTACCCTCCATATATATTATAAATATTTTAACTCTGCTAAAATATTTTGTAATTATGATTAATTAATAGAGTCAGTTCATTTTTCTTAATTTGTGTCCCAATTCAAGTAAGATCTTTTGTTTTGGGAACGGATAGAGTAGTTTTAGAAATGAGACTATTTTCTCGGACAAACCAAAGAGAAAAGATGGACAATATTGTTTTAGAATAGAGAAGTATATTTATACTATTGTAATTGATCATTATAAAAAAAAATATTTAATTATAGCTAATATGTTTATAAAACACGACGATAGTTAAGTTAAAAAAATATTAAAATTGTAAAAATATTTAAAATCAACTCTCTAAGTAAAATATTAAAAAAAAAATAATGGACTTTTTAGTTTTTATTTTATTTTTTTGGTTCAAAGGCCAAATATATTAAACTCGTCCCCTACGAATCATCCAAGGCATTGATAGGCTCTTTAGTTTTTGGGCAAATTACACAAATGGTCTCTGTACTTTTTAACTTTTTTGCGATTGGTCTTTAAACTAATTTTTACAAAAATTAGGTTCCTGTACTAAATGAGTAAAACATAATTGATCCTTCTGTCCATTACCGTCAATTTTTTACCGTTAAGTATAAGCAAGTGCCACACACGTGATTATGACCAAAGGTAAAATTATCCTTACAATTTTTCTTTTGAATAGACAAAAATACCCTTTATATATTTGTTTTTTAAAACTAAATGAAAAGATATTATTGTAATTAACTAAATCTATTTTTTACACCCATTTCTTCCTCATTCCAACCCCATCCTTTACATTCAACTATGGCTGCCACCACCGATCAAAAGAAAACGATCGAGACAAAAACTAAGGTCTGTGATTCCAGGAGCATAATAAACAGGGGGTTTGCTCCTGCAGTTCAAATAAGGTCTGTGATTCCAGTATGTGCTGCAGCACCAGTGAGACCATCCCCACCCCTCCAGCTCCCATCAAAGTCAAACCCTCCTCCTCCTCCGTTGGTCAACAAGGACGCCGCTCATCCCATTGCACATTTGCACTAGCAGCAGTAGCAGCAGCATAGGTCTTATCAGAATCAAGCTCGGGTCAACTTACCCCTAAGCTCAAGGGCAAGCAACAGTTGGAAGCAAATCAATCGTAGGAGCACTAACTAGCATCTAGGGGGGAGGGGGGGAGGAGATGGGTGTTAGTAGCTGTTTTTTGAGTCTCACTGTAAAAAGAAAAGGATCGGGACACAAAAACTAGCTGAGAGCACATAAACTTGTCGGATCGGAGTAAAAATCAAAGAGCTGACAGAGTAAAAAACTAGGGCTGGGTAAGAATTACCAGAAGTCGAAGTTGTGGGCTTCAGCTGGATGAAGTCGATTACAGATTAGGGCTTCTTTAGCTTGTTGTCAATGAATCGACGAACCCTAGATAAAGAGAAGGGGGGAGATAAATTACAAGTTCGAGGAGAACGAGAAAGGGACAGCTTCCGGGGAGCTGCTGCTGGTCTACTTTCTAGAGAGAGAAAGTAGATAGAGTGTTTCTGGGCTGCGGTGGTGGTGGTGATGATGGGTTTGGTGGTGATGGCAGGTGGGTTGGGGAAGAAGATGAGTTTGTGTTTAATTTTTAATTTGGCAAATTGCACAAATGGTCCCTGTACTATTTATAAGTAAATGACTAATTTATTTTTAGAAAAATCATGTGAAATACACGTGATTTTACCTAATGGAAAAAACTGACGACAATAGACGGAAGGACCAATTGCGTCAAGAAATTGAGTTTAGGGACTGCTAGTGTGGGGTTGGGACCAATCCCAAAAAATTTGAAAAATACAAGGACTATTTGTGTAGTTTGCTCTTAGTTTTTACCCGAAACAAAGATTATATTTATTTATTTATTTATTATTTAAAAAAAAAAAAAACTATTGTCAACTAGAAAAGTCAAGTTTGCGACAAAACCCGAACAGTTACGTCACGTGGGATATTACCTGATAATGATATCACCTAATTGAGAACTTTAAGGGAGGAAGGCACGTGATATCACCTAATTGCGTAAGCTTTCACCCGTGTACCCTTCAGTGTGCCTTTTCTGGATATATCCATCTTCCGTTCTTTCCGCGATTTTTTCTTCTTCTGGTAATTGGTGGGTCCAGTTTGGTTCGTTCTGTGGCTCACGAAATTCGGCTACGTTAAATCTAAGGCTCCTTTGTTTTAAGGAAAATAGTTTTTAAAAAATAATTTTTAGAAAATAAAAATATTTTATTTTCAGACGTTTGGTAAATTTTTTAAAAATATGTCGGAAAATATTTTTTGTTGTTTGGCAAACACATGAAATTTTTACGGAAAATATATCATAAATACATATAAAATGTTATATTTCCTTCGTCCTAAAATTAGTGTTCCCTATTGAATATACACTTATTTTTTTAAAAAAATTTACTTTAAATAATTTCTTTAGTAACCTCCAATTATATCTAGTGGTATCAAATCAATGAGGGTTTATCTACTTTTTAATCTCACAAATAACAATAATATAATTGATAACTGACTTGAAAACACATTTCAAAAACAAAAGAAAAAGAAAAGAAACAGATAATTGTTGTGAGACGTCCCGAAATGAAATAATATACACTTATTTTAGGCCTAAGAGAGTATTTATTAAAATTGAATAGTGCAAAGGTGATATTAGATTCTAATTCCAGTCCCAAATTAAAAATTCTATGATCTTAAACATTATACCAGAAGCTTCATGTACTTTTCAGCCAAATATTTTATTCCGTGTAATACTCTCTTTAAAAATTAATGTATTAAAAAAATAATTTTAAATTTTAAATTAACGCACTAAAGAATTTCAAACAGGATATATATAATATGTTCACTCTATCTTAGTATTTCTAATTGAAATATCAAGTTAAAATATTTTTAAAATTCAACTACTTGAATCTGTAATATTATTGTTGTTTTCTCATCTCAAAATGAATATTTACTTTTATTTGTGATCGTGAATAAAAGTGAACATTTATTTTGGGACGAACATGCATATATTTTTCAATGTTATAAAACTTTCCATAAATCTTGACAATATCAACAAAAAGTATATAAATAAAACTTTGTTCATAGAATCACTTCAAAATATTACGGTAAAATATTACGATTATTTTTCTTGAACGAAAAGTTAGAAATGAATATAGCACATCCAAATGTGCAAAGGTGATATTAAGAGAAAATTGGAATGAACAAGTTTAGGAAAATGACTTACGGAAATTGAATCCGTAAGTCATTTTCCTGAAAAGAAGGCTTCATTTTCCGTTGACTTGTAAATGATTTTACACTGACTACATTTTTTAAATGTTATCAAACACCGAAAAATGAGGAAAATGTTTTCCGGAAGTTATTTTCCGTGAAATAAACGGAGCCTAAGTAACATTTGGGTCTCAAAATAAGTCTTTTTAATTTTATATTAAAATATTTTAAATTAAGTTTTATCTTAGGTGTTTCAAAATAATTTTCTTTTACTTTTTTGAATTTTTATTAAAGTTAATTGTCTAGTATAATCTTCTTAGTTATGAGATAGAAAAAATAAATGCACCACATTGATTGACATCACTAGTGATAAATTGAAATACAGAAGAGAAAAATTACATAAAGTCTTAAGTCTTTTTAAGAATACGTGTATATTCAAGAGGAAATACTTATTTTAGGGAACACGAGGATAGTTTTTTTGTTTAAAAAGATTTTTAAGATTATATAATTATAATATTATTATTAATTGTGAGATGACAAAATAAAAGATAATTGATTTGACACAACTAGAAAAATCTTTAAGATTATACTCCCTCAGTTCCAGGCAAAAAATTTAATTTTGACTTTTTTGGGTCAATTTGACTAATAATTTACATAAATTTACTTACTTTTACAAAGTTATAAAAGTTGTAATATATAGTATTCTTAATGTAGTTATCAATTAATGAAATTTTATTTCCTAAAACATAAGTAAAGTATGTAAAATTTTGATTTAATTTAGTCATATGTTGACTTCTAAAAATTGAAAGTGGACTCTTTATCTAGAATGGATGGAGAATTTGACAACTCAATTCCAAGTCATGGAATTGGAGTTATAAGGCTATGTTTGAATACTTAATTTCAGAGCTTAAAATTAAAATTAAAAGAACAATTTGAATTCCATGGAGCTCAAATTGTTCATCCAATTCAAAATCTAAAGCTTGACATTGAGTAGCCAAACATAGCCTAAGAGTAATTTAAACTAGTTATTGAGTCCGTGCTCCGCACGGATTTAATTTGATTTTGAGATTAATTGATACATTTTAAAAATAATTTTGAAAAAATTGTCATTATTTAATATCGGCGTTTGTTGACTTAATGTCTGACAAAAATTAAGTATTGTCAATATATGCAAATTAGTGGTAATTTATTATAATATTTTCATTTCAAAATAAGTATTTTTTATTGGTGGTCAATATGTGCATTTTCGTTTCTAATCATTTTTTTTTTAATTTTTAAGTATCCTTTAATGATATCAAATTGTTTGGTTTCTCTCTTTTTTTTTTTCATTTTGCACTTAATAAAGATATTTTAGACATATAGTTGAAGATTTTTAATAAAATTAATATAAAATAATTATTTGGGGACATATTGAAGAAAGATAACTTTTTTTTGAGCAAATGAGAATTGTTTAAGGATTGAATATAATTATATTTTTAAAATAATTTTTGAAGATCATTCAATGATTAGAAAATGTCTAGTTGTATACTATATTTACATATTTTTGATACAATGTCCGTGTGAAAAAAGAAACTTATACAAATATCAACAAAAAAAAAATCAATTTTGAATGAAATTATTTACAATTTTGTTTATGTATCACATATATAGACATTATTTTAGGATATCTTAAATAAGAATATTATGAGACCCATAATTTAACATGTAGAGAGTAACATTTACTCCCTCCGTTCCAGACAAAAAGTCCACTATACTATTTTGAGATATTTCGCTTAAAGAATTCATGTTCAAAAAATTATGCTTACAATTTTCATAATCTTTCATCTTTACCCTCCACTTATGTTATAATTATCTTGATTGATTGTACTTATGTATTTTTATAATTATGACCAAATCCAATGACATTAATATATCTCTTAATAATTAGACTTTTTAAACATGAACTCTTTGGGTGGAACGAAGGGAGTATAAAAATAAAAATAGTTGGTTTAAATTATAAAATGACTTATATAATAATGTAATATTTTTTTAAAGTCATCACATGTAGTATGATAGGTTGAGTTGATTTAAAGATTATATTTATAATTAAAAGAGTGTCGGTTCAAATCTCATTGTTAATATTATTTTGTTTTCTTTTAGGAGAATATATTAATAGTACTCCCTCTGTTTCAAAATATTTGTCGTTTTAACTCTAAAAATTTGTTTCAAAAAGATTGTCGTTTTATGTTTTCAATGCATGTTTTGCCTAATTTACCCTTGTCTTCTCACAAGTTCCAATAATTGATCATCTCTTCATTAAATACTTTATCTTCTCCCAATGGCTATCTCCTTCTAATTTATATTTTCAACTACTTCTAGCACAAAAATTAAGGATATTTAATAAGGGTATATTCGTTAACTTATAAAATTTTTTAATATGTGTGCACAACTCTAAAACGTCAATCTTTTTGAAACGGAGGGAGTATTAGATAATAGTAATGATTTAGAAATGAAATGAAAAGTCAACTCACTCCAAAAGTCAAGTTTCCTTGGAGCTTGAGAATTGAGAGAAATCCAAAGGTTGGTGAGGTGTCACAATCTAAGGCATCCTCACTAACTATATATATATATATATATATATATATATATATATATATATAGATTTCAAGAAAGTTATTTTGTTCATTGAATTTTAAGCTTTAAATTTGAATCACCAAACATAATTTAAATGCATTAAAAGAAAATTTCGACCGTACACCAATTTGTTAAAACAAATAGATGAATTTTATGACAGTAGGAGATATTATTGGGGGGTCTTGCGGGATAATATGAAGGTGGGCTTTACCAATTAGTCAGGCCAGAATTCAAATTGTAATTATTAATTTGTTCGTCAAAATGAAAATTAATGGTCCCCTCTCCCCTCCCCTCCCCTCCCCTGCAATTAAGTTACCTCAAACTCAATATGCATGCATGGGTGGTACTGTAGCCACGATGAAGAGGGACCTAGTTCAAGTTTCCGCTTAACTTGGAGGGATATGTACGTTGGACTTGGTCTTGGTCGGGAAAGAGGTAATTGCTATGACGTACGGTCGTCTCTCTCTCTCTCTCTCTCTCTCTCTCTCTCTCTCTCTCTCTCTCTCTCTCTCTCTCTCCATGCTCATGGAATAAGATTATTATATAAATCAAGCTCTTGATTGACTCCACTCGATGCTCGCTCCTTGCAATATACGTACATTCATTTTGCCAAGAGAGCTGCATGCCTCGTGAGACTTGACAACCCTCCAGCTAGAAGAGCTTAAACCTATCTACCATGTTTTCGATTCCATACTAGGAGCAGTTAGTTTTTCCCCATGCATCCCTTGTAACCAAAAATAATTAAATAAATAAGAATATATGTTTTGCTCGTATGTGGGGATAGCTCCTCCACAATGGAATAATCTTTCCCCCCTTATGAATTAACCATTCCAAACAGTAATGATTTAATGATTCACGCTTGAAAACAAGAACTAGAACTGAATAATATATATATATATATATGTGTATATATATATATATATATATATATATATATATATATATAGAAGGGAGCTTGTGAGTGAGAAATATTTATGGAGATGAGTTTATGGGGTTCAAGTTTTAGATAGGAATATTATATTATATATTAATTGGAGAATCAGAGGTCATTTTCCTTCCCACAATATGGTTAATGGCAGAATCACCATCCCTCACCCTAGGGAATTCTCATTCCGTGTTCCTAACAACCTTTTCACCCAATTTCCCTAATCGATCAACGAGGGAATATATCGATCGATGATAGTAAAGAAAATTACACCCACAAGAACATCTAATGTATCATTTGGGAAGATGGTGATGAACAGCTTAATTTGCTTGTTCTTCAACATACATAAAAAAAATCAAAATCGTTAGGTTTATAATTAGTTCTACCACTATATTAACAACTCTGCTTTGAAAGTTTGTCACCCAAGAATATCGAGCATTTCAAATATAAAGACCAGCCCATAATCTTCGGATTTAAGGTGCGCAAAGTCATATTTTGGAAAAACACATAACCTGTCTCTCTCTAGAGAAGGAGGATATTCACAAAAATTATAAAAGTTATTTATACTCCCTTCATTACACTAAAAAAATTTCTCTCTTTATAGTTGAAAGTCGGTTACGTGTGAATATATATCAAATCAATATTTGATTTGCAGTTGTTCCATTTTAGATGATAAAATTTCAATCATTTAAAAATTACATTAATTAAAAATACCTTGAGTAGCAAATTTCTTAGTTTTAAAACAAGAAGTAAATTTATATAATTTTTTTTTTATGAAAATTTAATCACGTTGACGTTGACTAACAAAAGTAAAAAAAAAAAAAAAGAGCTCCTAGCATGGAACCGATGGAATATAAAATTTTGTATTTCTGGAAACTATATACATCACAATTTACAGGTCCTTTTTTCGATTCATTTTTCTTCTTTTGGGGTAGAGAGCATCGAACAATTCTCTCTTTGGAAACTCTTTGAAAAACAATACATCTAATTATTTAATTTATATGCTATGTCGTGTAAACAATCACAGAGGGTTAAGAATATTGGCTAAGACACACTTTTGCCAATCAATATGAGGTTACAGTTGAACAAAAAAAAAAGGAGACACAAGTAGTGTATCTAGATCCACTACACACACAAAACAAACTCAATAAGAGAAAAACAACTGACTTTATATTGATAACAAGAGCTGGACTCTATGCTTACAAAAAACTGATTTGCCTGGAGGAGAATGGCTTATTTATAGGACTTCTAGGAGTAATCTAGATACTAAAAGAGAATACATGAATGAGAAAATACAATGAAACTAGATAAAACTGACTTAAGATAATTCATGAATGTAAAGGGACATAAATGCACCAAGAGACTATTAATGAACCTCACCAAGTAGCATCAGAATTTCAACACTCCCCTTTGATGCTAGCTTGTGAAACTAAACCAAGTTGGCCACGAAACTTCTCGAACTTAGCTTTTGACAAAGCCTTTGTGAAGATATCCGCAACTTGGTCATTAGTATCAACTTTGACGAGATTGATTTCTCCATTCAGGACTTTTTCACGAACAAAGTGATAATGAACTTCTATATGTTTTGTCCTGGCATGAAAAACTGGATTAGATGCTAACCGAATGGCACTTAAGTTGTCACACCCGATGTCCACAGGTTCTTTAACTGGATAGAGAATGTCATTTATAAGTCTTTTAAGCCATGTACACTCTTGAGTTGCAAATGTCGCAGCATTATACTCTGCCTCGGTGCTTGACAAAGCCACAGTTGGTTGCTTTTTACTACTCCATGAAACAGCTGCTTGGCCAATAAAGAAAACATACCCAGATGTTGAATGTCGTGTAGAAGGATTTCCTGCCCAATCCGCATCCACAAATCCTTTGGGTAAAAAATCTGCAACTCTCTTGTACAGAACACCATATGAAATGGTGTGAGACAAATAACGAAGAATACGTTTTGCTGCATCAAGGTGTTGTGTTCTAGGACGCTGCATAAACTGACTGACCACTCCAACTGCAAAGGAAATATCCGGCCTTGTAATTGTTAAAAACAACAGACTCCCAACAAGCTTTCTGTAGATACAAGGATCTTGTAGTTCCCTTCCATCGTGCATGCCGAGCTTCAGATTTTGCTCCATTGGAGTAGCCATAGGCTTAACATTTTGCATCCTAAACCTCTCAAGAATCTTCTTCACATACTGCATTTGTGATAGAAAGATTCCATCTTTGCATGTCATCACCTCCAGGCCAAGGAAATAAGAAAGCTCTCCGAGATTCTTCATTTCGAATCTCGCAGCAAGCTCCTCTCGCAATCTTGCAACTTCACCTTCATTATTGCCTGCAACTATCATGTCATCGACGTACAACAAGACAATGACATGCAAGCCTGAAACTTTCTTCACAAATAAACTTGAATCAGCCTCCGAAGGCGTGTATCCACAAAATACCAAGTATTCTGCAATTTTTCCAAACCAAGCACGTGGGGCTTGTTTGAGCCCGTAAAGTGCCTTCTTTAGGCGACAAACATAATCCGGATATTTTCCTGAAACGAATCCGAGTGGTTGCTCCATATAAATTTCACGATCAATATCGCCATAAAGAAAGGCGTTCTTCACATCTAATTGCCATAATTTCCATCCTTCGCAAGCTGCTAATGATAAAAGAACACGAACTGAAGTCATTTTTGCCACAGGACTGAAAGTTTCTTCATAATCGAGGCCATACTTTTGTGAGAAACCTCGGGCCACAAGCCTTGCTTTGTAACGGTCAATGCTTCCATCAGCCTTCTTCTTGATACGGTAAACCCATTTACATGAAATGGGTGTAATACCTTCAGGTTTGGGAACTAAATCCCAAGTTTCATTCTTTAGCAGGGCTGCCATTTCTTCTTTCATTGCTGATTCCCATTCTGGACTACCTTGTGCTTCTTCGTAGCGGTTAGGTTCATGATCATCATAAGGCCCAGCAAGAAAACACTCCACTATATTACAACTATAGTCATTGTACTTCACTGGAACCCTCTTTTCTCTTGTTGATCTTCTAAGGTTTGGATTTTGAACTTCCTCCACAGTTTTTGGTTCTACGCTCCCCCTTGAAACAAACTCGTTCACTTCTTCGTGGGAGGAACTTGAGGGAACTTCAATTGCACGATCTTCGCCTTCTTCATTAGTGATAGGAGCTGGAAAAGGGGTAAGAGAACTTGACCCATAATAAGAAGAGACTTCATCAAAGATTACATCTCTAGAACTCACAATTTTGCGAGTTTCTGGGTTCATACACCGCCAACCCTTTCTTCGTGAGTCATATCCCACAAAAATGCACTTCGTGGCTTTCGCATCAAGCTTGGTTCTCGTGAATCCTGCACATGAACATAACAAATAGATCCAAAACTCGAAAATAAGAAACAGAAGGTTTCATCCCATATAAAATCTCGTATGGAGACTTCATGTTGATTGTGCGAAGGGGGAGCCGGTTGATCACATGACTTGCACAATCCATAGCTGCTGCCCATAGTTGCTTTGGTAAATTTTTAGAATAAATCCTTCGACAAACATCGGCTAAATGCCGAATTTTTCGTTCAAAGAACCCCATTTTGAGTGATGTTCCGGACATGTCATTTGCCTCTTAATTCCTTGTTCATGGCAAAATTCAAAGAATTCATCTGACATATACTCCCCTCCATTGTCTGTTCTCAAGCAGCGGATTTTCTTTTCAAATTCACCTTCCACCATTGTTTTGAAAAATTTAAAATGAGTGAGTACTTCAGACTTTTCTTTCATAAAATAAAGCCATGAATATCGAGTAAAATCATCAAAAAAAACAAGCATATAACGAAATCCCGCATAGCTTGGCGTCCTACAAGGACCCATGACATCTGAGTGAATCAGCTCTAGAGGCTCCTTACTTTTGATGAAAGATTTTCCAAATGGTAGGCGATGAGCCTTACCTAGCTGACAACCTTCACAAACCACATCTACTCGAAAATTTCCAAAGTTTGGGACGCCATCAACAAGCTTTTCTTTGGAAATTTGCAGCATCCTGTCATAGCCAACATGTGCTAATCGAGAATGCCAAAGCAAGGCATTTTCATGTTGACTAGTTTTCTCCACATAAGAATCACTTGCGGATAGGACATATAAGGACCTAGTTCTTTTCCCTTTCATAATAACATCAGCATCCAAACTTCTGATGTTTTGCAAAACTTTAACATCATCAGGACCAAATAAGACATAATTCCCAGAATTAGATATTTGAGAAACAGAGATTAAATTTCTTGTCAAACCTGGAACATGGTAAACATCATTGAGGGTCAGATCTCCTGTTGTTCCAGACGTTTCCACCTTGACACTCCCTTCATTTTCTACTGCATGAACTGAGTTATCCGCCGTTACAATTGCATCATTTCCTTTATGCTTCCGAAGACTAGAGAATAAAGAGCTATCTCCACTTAGATGATGAGAACAACCTGAGTCAATAATCCACTCCTTGTCATACTCCATCGCCGCCATAGCTTCTTGTTTGCTAACTTTTCCACAATAGGCTAGTTTCTTGTCAATCTTCTTTACTTCTGTAACGGCAGTAGCAAAGCAAGTGTCCCAATCGCGAACAGGTCCACCCTTTTCTTCTTCATTTGTGGCTCCAAGATTAGCTTCATGAGACTTAAATCTGCAGAATCGTTTGATATGACCAAATTCGCCGCAATTGTGGCATTTGAATTGCAGAATCCGATTTGGGGAAACAAGCTGAAGATAAAGTTACTTTGCAACAGATCATTATTAATCATGTAATACGTAGCAAAACTCATGAGCAATGAACAAGGAAAGATCATCAAGTAGACGAGATCGATAACCTGAAGAGGTTGATAGTATCACATATTTAATTTGTGGTGACATCTATTTAAGGACGGAGGGAGCAACTAATATAGTTGAAGAAGATAATACCGACCAGTTAAGTTTGGAACCCTTTACTTGAATCTCAATGTTACCTTTCGTGTTGTTTACTGAATGCAAAGCAAGAGATCAGTCCTAAAATAATTATGATAATTTATTTTTTTGGGAATTAATCGGCCAAAAGATATGTCATATGTAAGTGTAAGGGAATCGCTCTAGCTAATTACCTATCTTCGCCCTCACGGGCGTAGCTCAGTTGGTTAAGAGCTAGTAGATTTGTAACAGGACCAAGGATCGAGTCCTAGCAACCGCAGTGTGGGAGTTTCATCCTCTTGTGGGGTGGCTCCTTGTAGGTACTGGGCACGGGTCCTCCTAGCTACTTAATCGCTGATTCACCGTGATTTTCCCTCTCACATTCTCATGGGGCTGGGGTGTGGGGGCTCTCGGGGGGAGAGTTTCCCCTTTTTAGAACAGCTAATTACCTATCTAAGTTCAAAATGTAATACTCCATTAATGATTGATTATATTTATACCAAATGTTTTTCTGTACAATGGAGGGCCGCATATAAGTGTGGAAGGCAAATAGCAATTTTTAAGTGTAATTTGAGATTCAGTGATTGTTCTAAGAGTCTCACTTTTGGTACTAGGGTTGAATCTCGTTAGGGGTTTTTAGGGGTTTAGGGTAGATTTAGGATATCAAAAAAAAAAAAAAAGTGTAATCCCAAGATTAATTTTAAATTAAGCAAGATAATCACCGACTCACCGTATGTAAACATAAATCCGAAAGCAGTGAGAGAGAGAAGTGAGGCCAAGGGAAAGATTTGATTTTGACGAAATTGTCCTCTGAAACTGTCAGAAAAAATAGGGGTATTTATGTTTTAAAAAAATGGGGAGATGGCTAACCTCAGCCAACTATATATAAGTGTATGTGGGCACAAATTAACAATACCTTATTACAGTATTATTATGGTTATTGAATGTCTTGAAAGAATATAATTAAGACAATATAATTTTTCTTCTTATTATTATTATTGAATGATTTAAAGTCTACAATTAAAACTATGTGGTGCCTTTGGTGTGATCTGATGTTTTTTAGTAAGGCTTTGAACACCCGACCTCTCCGTTGAGAGTAGTGAAGTACCAGGGTGCCTTTCGTGGAACTCTCGTGAAACTTGAACACTCGACCTCTTTTAACAACTTTGAACACCCGATGAACAGTACTAAATGGTGCATTTAGTAAGAACTGAACAATAATATTAGTTTACGTACCAGGGTGTCTCTGCTGAAACTTGAACACCCGACCTTTTCATTAAGAGAAGTAAGTAGTACACTAGAGCTCGTTGGTACTAGCCCCGAACTTTGCTAATGTAAAAGCAATTAAAATTAATCAACATGTGCATTTAAATTTCTTCATGCAAGAAACCTGGGAAGTCCCAATTTGGAGCCGGTAGATCTAACATCTTCTTGAACTTTCTCTACGTACTCTCGAAAGGTAAATCTTCTGTAGACCGAAGAAATTTTACTGCAACTTTGTATAACGGTGTCGTGGGAAGGACACATGAAGTATGCAATTGAGAATCGTTCCTTTTTCTCGTTTGTTAGAACTCTATGCTGAATGCTCCTATAACCTCCATTGCTCCATGCCTGCATTAATTTGGAAATATATTTGACTTTAATTTGGTACTCCGAAGCTTTTACCCAACATATCCAAACAAATTATATATCCACCAAACGATTTTAATCGTTCCATATTTCGAGTCAGAAGCTGGAACATGGTTGAATAACAACCTTGGTTGATACAAAAACAATCCCATTGACATTTGGATGTTTTGAACCACCAAAAAGTACCACGCACATTAAATGTCACATATTGAGTACTTCGACATTGAAGTGTACATGTAGAATTATTACCTGAAATAGGTCACCGATATTAATAATTAAAGCATCTGGATTAGGTTTAACACCAATCCACTCTCCATCTTTGACTAGCTGCAATCCTCCTAAACTGTCTTGGTACAATATGGTGAGGAAGTCGCTATCTGTATGTGGCACCAAACCATGGACCCGAGAAAAAAATGGGCAGGGTGGGTATCTATTCAGCCGAAGATAACATGAACATGGGAGGCAATTTTCAGCGAAGAAATTAGATTTTTCTCCAAGGTTCTCTGCTAATATTGCGGCTATTGTCTGAGCTAGCTTAGATACCATTTCCGCGAATTCCTCTATTGCCAAGCTGCAAAATGGAAACTAATCAAAAGAAACCAAAACAACTACAAATTTGATTCACAAATTAAGATGCGACTCAAATAATTAATTAAATAGTAACTTATGAACAAACAAAGAGCAATTAAGGTATCTGTCAATTTCAATTTATTTGTTGCTTCAACAGTAGAGATCAGTAAGATGCAACACAGGTTCACGCCTCCATTAACATAATGAAGACACACAAGTGCCAGTAGATTTTCCACAGTAAATAATTTTAACTAGCGACTAGTGAGGCTTTTTAAAGTTAATTCTCTTGTAAGATTTAATGCGAAGAATTGAAGATAATGAAAATATATATATACTTTTAAGTTATTTTGGAATTATTAGAGGTCTTAGTTTTATAGTTTATTGGGAGTTAGTTGGGTAAAAATAAATTAAGTAGTTAGATATTATATAGTATGTAGGTTGAAATAAAATAATTGGAGTTTAAGCAATATATAATGGTGCGTAGTTAGGTGAAAATAAATAACCCTAATAGCTTATAAATGACCCCTTTTAGCTCGAATGTGAACATAAGCTAGAGCAGTGACCTTATTGGCTGCATGCATTTCCACTCATATTTTCAGATCACCACGTTTGCTTCTTTTATCATCATATAACCACCATCAACCTATTGATGATAACAATAATAGATCCCGGCCAGAGACATACGTTCAATCAATATTATACAAATCAGTTCATTATATATGCATGTTAAGATCCAAAAATAAGAGTCTTCTCCTACCTAGCGAAATGTCCGTATCCATATATATGTATTCAATAATATTGGTGTAAATGTGATACTATATGATATAAAAAAAAAAAAAAAAGTGATTGTTTGATCCAATGGATATTGTGATAGTATGGTTTACTAGCTAGGGTTACTCTCAAGGGCAAACGCAACTGGTCGACAAGGGGAAGTTTACGTAACCAAGTTAGGGTTTAGAGGTAATCTGATTATCTTTAGGGTTGAGGGGGTATTTTAGAGAATTTAGAACTTAACTGACTAAATGTTGGAGTAGTAGTATATACTCCATTATTTTGATCCTAACCCATTTATTTCCTAATCATTTCATTTTTAGTTGACTAAAATCCGATAAACCTTTTCCTATTTAGTATTTACTGAAAAGTGAATTTGAAATTTCAGTTGGGATCTTACTATACATTAATTGTAAAGATGCTTCAAAAGTTGATAAGTATATATTTTTTTCTGTTGTTCTTTAAAAATATCAGTTGTTGTTTCTTTTGGAAACTATACATATGGATTTTTTTTTTGTGTTTTTAATTAATTAAGTAAATTTTCTTTTCTTTGATCATGTTAGGTGAGTTCATAAACAATACTTTAGCAGTTTCAAGTTTGTTGAGACGGATATACACGACCTTCAAGGACATTATCATCTTTTCACGAAAAAACCAACAATTACTAGTTTTTCGTCAACACAGCGCGCGCGCACACACACACACACAAACAGCCAGTACCTTTTGTAAAATATTCAATCGCTTAAGTTTAATATGAGTTTGGAAATGGTAAGGAAATTGTGAGAAATGGGGGGTGAGAAATGGGAGGGTGGTTGATGGTGAGAAATAGGGGGTGGGGTGAGAAATGAGGGGGTGACTGATGGGGGTGAGAAATTAGGGGTGACTGATGGGGAGTGTAAAATGGGGGTGACTGATGTATTGTTTTTTGTTTGCGATGCACAATTTGCCTTTCTGTGTTTTATGTGCATCGTGTTGTGTTGCGATGCATAGTTTTTTATTTTTGCGATGCACAGCGTGCACTGTTCCGTGTTTTTAAAGGGCATAAATGACATTTCGCAACAAAAGTGTCATTTTTCGGTTGAAAATAATTATCGTGTCCTTAAGTAATTGAAAATTGTCTAAAGGAGACTGGCTCGAATTTCTCCCTAATAAAATGATATCCTCGTTATACAAACAAGTCGAAGTCAACCTCAATATACACAAACAGATATGCATTCTATGAGAGTGTGTTCTATTGATTTTATCCATGTAGACCGACTTGAGCTCGTCTATTCATATATAGTAACTCATAAAGTGAACGAGTACTCAAGCTCAACCAACTAGCCAAACATTGCCAAACACAACGTACGTATTAATGAGCAAGCTCAATTACTTCAAGCACATCAGCTTGACTCTTTTACAAATAAATGTTTGACATGGATTTAATTGTTTTGTTAAAACATGCTATTTAAAGTAATTTCGGTGTAGTTATGAAGATTATAATTTTATACTCCCTCCGTTCCTAAGAGTCCACTATTATTTTTTTAGATATTCTTCTTAAAGAGTTCACTATAAAAGATTATGCCTACAATCATTATAAACATTTCAACCTTACTCTCTACAGATTCTACAAATATTTTAACTATGCTCAAACATTTTTGTAATTATGACTAACTCCAATACTATTTTTATATCCCTTAATTATTATAGATTTTTCAAACGTGAATTGTTTGGGTGGAACGAATGAAGAATTTTACAACTAAATGAAACTAAGTTAAATATCAACTAAAACATATGGTGAAGGTGACTTTAAAAATTTAAAGATGACTTTTTTATGGGGAGAGGACATAAATGGGATCCAAGCACATCATCAAAGTACTCAAGCTTACTACAAAATTGTTGATTCTACCAAATAAAACCTTCAATGAAAATTTTCTATATATTAGTAACGATTCACAATATTGTGTTTGTAACTTAAAATAACACATGATAAGACAAAATACGGCCCAAATAAAATCTCTTGGATGAAAATTGGTTATCAAAATCATGAAAGAAAATTCAAGTTAAGTAAAGTTCATTGTAATTATTTTATTTTTTGGTTTCACATTTTAATGTAATCAAGAAAATTCAGGGAAAAGAGTAGCCGTAAAATAATTATTGTCTCCAAAATAAATAAAAAAATAAAATATTTGAGAAGAACTATGTACATTCGTTATTAAAGATAAAAATAGTAGTTTTGGTTTTACTATTTAGTAGAAATTAGGGAAACTTGATAATAGAAGTTGTAGAGATGATGAAAAATTAGTATGTGTTCAATGCTTTAGAGAACTTATATATAAAAGTTTATTATTAGCATCAACTATATAAATACCACTAATTTAGTGGAACTTTGATTACTGAAACATACATAGACACAGAAGAGAATTTTCGGGAGAGAAAAACCTAAACATCTTTCATCAAAAACTCAAAATTCGTGTGTGGTTTTATAACTTGATTTGTAAACCCGGTTTTTTGTTTCTATTATGAAAAACTTTAAAATTTAAGCTTAGTATTTCCCGAGAGGCTGCTAGGATTGACTTCAATGAAATTGATGAAGCAAATAAATGGGAACCCTAGCTTATTGGGGTACGACTAACTTCATGAATCATATTCTCCATCCAGAAGCTTTTAAAATAAAACACACACACACACACACACTGCAGACCTACTAAAACTTTCTAAAGATAGAAATATATATATACCTAGGGCAGCTGAGATCTCTTAATCCAGAAATGTGGGAAAAAGGAATGTGGAAAGCTTCTGACCATGAGAACTGCATAATAGAAGTTGCAGTTGAATTCCCCCACCTGTAACACCCCTTTGACAAATTCAATAATCCATCGTCGTCAACATTAATGTTAGCCTTCTTCTCGAATGGCTCCCTGAACACTTTCTCTTGTTCTTGCTGCACCCTCCCCAAAACATCGTTAGGAATTCCGTGATTCACCACCTGAAAGAAGCCCCATTCTTTTGCAGCTTCACCAATCTCTCTCACACACTCTTTCCGACCCGTCAACGACCCTGCTAGACTTAAACGTTCAAGATCAATAACGGGTAGCTGAAGCTGATATTGATCATCAGCAGCAAGGTGGTCAAGGATTACTGTTTGTGGGTTGTCGACTAGGTTTTCCAAGTCCTCAAACAGGGTCTTGTAGCTTTCTTGAAATGGGGGTTGGGAATCCATGCTTGAATTAGTACAAGGCTATAAATTATTAAAGAAGATAAAAGGATTGAGAATTGAAATGCACCTTTACAATCTGGTTATCTGGTGTACTTATAGTAAGCAAGAAATCTTTGCTGTACCAATGTATCGATCACTTTGTAGTATAATTACAAAAAGTCGATCCAGAGATATTTGTTTTGTGGTGGTTGTTAATCTGAACTAGTTGGGCTTTTGTTCTCATTATCTATTCTACTGATGCACAGAGAGCCACGCTGAGCAGGGACAAAGATTTCAACATATCTATATATATACTTATTTATGGTGAAGACTACCCTGTTTTTTACTTTCTAATTTGTTGTGCGGTAGCAGCGAAAACAAGCAAATAATGAAATAAGCAATAAACAATTATCAAACAATAGGAAATTGGAAGAGAATAGAGTATTTGAGATTTTAAAACTGTTGTATATTGATATTTTATCATTCTACACGTTTTAGGGGGTTACAACTTATATATAGGATACAAGAATTAGACCAAATTATGTACAAACAAGGAGACACAAAAAAATGGCTGCGGCACAGTGAGCTCAAGCCAACCTAAGCGGCGCGACCGCGCCAACAACTGAGAGCACTGCCCAACGTCCTGCGCCCGCACCACGTGACCGCTCCAACAACTAGGCTTTCCTTGTTCCCTGCGCGCCCCCTCCATGCGAGCGCGCCTTAGCTTGCGCAACCGCGCCTCCATCTGCGGTTTCCTTGAACAATACCCACAGTTCGTACTGCGGGGGGCTAGGCCCCCACACCACCCAAGTCCTACATGCCTACCACGGTCACTTCCCTACGCTCCACTCGGTCCGCTTGTTATTGGAATACATTGCAAAATCATTTGGCTTATTTCATGTAATTGAGCCATACATTCTAACATAATTTATTGGAATACATTGCAAAATCATTTGGCTTATTATCTTGATATCATTAATTATGGTCTCAGCATGTGTAGCCCGGCTTAAAGTTTATACTGTGAACATATTGAGTGTGCGGCGTGGATCATGAATGTAGGTAGGTACGTAGTTGGATTGAACGTGTATGTTTTTTGGGTCTGTTCGTACATATATAGCAAATTGTCTTACGAGGGGTGAAGCTAGCCCGAGATCCTTAAAATGGCTAGGCTCTATATTTGAGACTTAATTTGAGTTTAAGGCTTATAATGCAGAGATGTCTGTTCGGTTGACCAAAGTTCTTTCGATATTTGGTCAAATTTAGTAAAAAAAATCAAAATATATCTTTTCAATTTGGAGGGAAGGAATACACAATTAAGTATTTGACTTGATGTTCGGATGCCTACGAGTCTCGTTTCATTTCATAATAATACTAGTTTGGTGCCTTATTATTATTATTATTTTAATATTTCTGATAACGGCAAAATCATATCGTTTATAAGAGAAGCAAAACATATGTTACACGTTTCGGCCTCGCTCGAAGCGCCAAGCCATCTATGGCTTAACCCAACCAGAGGTTCACCAACAAGGCAACAAAGGGGAACCGAGCATCAAAGTAAATACTCCCTCTGCTTCTAAATTATTGTCTCGTTTAACTCGGTACACAGATTAAGAAAAAATAATTGACTTGATTATTAATATTGGAATAGTGTGTAGTTTTCTTTAATGCTCATGTGCATATAGCATATAATTAAAGTATGAAGAAAAGTAAGGGTAAAATGATACTCCCTCCGTCCCGGACAAATGTCCCTAGTTTATAAAATATAGGAATTAAGAAACATAATTAATAAAGTGTTGTAAAATGTGTTGTGACAATAATACTCATGAACATTAATTGAGTTCAACTATTTTAATTAATTGGGTTTCTTTGGAATGTGTGTTATATTAAATGAAGTTTTAAGGGTATATTAGGAAGAATGATAGAGAATAGATAGATCAAAAGTCTTTAAAAACATTAGTTTGGACATCCCAAAATAGAAAGTATGAACATTTATTCGGGACGGATGGAGTAAAAGGGCTGTTCTAAAAAGAAAATTTTCAAACAAAATAATTATTTTGGGACGGACAAAAAAGAAAAACAGAACAATAATATAGGGACAGAGTGAGTAAATACTACATAAATTGATGGTCAAAACCTACGTTCAGAAATCGACCAATTCTGTTCCTCTGATACTAACATATGACCTAATTGAAAAGCCATAACTGTGACTATATGAAAGCATTGCCCAACAACACAAACTCTAGGAAATAGGCCCCTACTAATTACAGCGCATACAATAAAAGAAAATCGACAACCAATCTATATTCAATTATTACCTTTTTCGCAAAATAATTATCGTTTTAACAAAAAAAAAAAAATTTATCCTAAAATAAGTATCGTTATATGAATTTAAGAAATATTTACTCATATTCTACCGTAACTACCATTATTTACTACTCTTATTAAAGATGGTTGATAATATGAAAAAGAAAAATACTCTTCCAAATTATCTATAATAATTGAATTTAAATAAAAATATATCAGTCTTTTTGTAAGCTTCATTAATTTGTGTGTAAATTGCTAAAACGATATTTATTTTCTTACTTCACCAAATTAAGGCTCATATTTTATTTGTATATAATTTTTCAATGCTAATTTATTGTTTCATGAACGCCAATTACCGAATTTAACACAAAATTATTTTTTTTTGAAAACATAATTACTAAATAGAGTAGCTATTGTATTGGCTGTAAACTGCATATCAAGGGAAAAAGATCAGTCTACAATAATAATAATAATAATAATAATAATTACCCGAATTTTGATTAAAAGTATTCTATTTGCGTAACAGTTTCAACCTGCAGGGTCCTACTAGAAAAATAGTTATGTCCATTGCCAAGTTCTTTTACATCATTCAAAACACACATAAAATGCATGGAAAATTTTTATTTTTAACATTTTCTTTCACATTCACTTGTTTTCTCCCGTATAAATCCTTCCCAAACATAATCCCTCATTCGAATCAATTGGGCTAGTAAATTGATCATTCGTATATGACAACTTATATTTTATGGATGATAGTATTTACAAAAATAATGTTAAAATACGCCATATCAAAGATACAAAATCAGAGTTCAGATATAAGATTTACATGAGTTATAGAAATAAAGGAGATAAATGATTGAGTCAAACACCAAGGGTGGTAATTGTAATTATCAATGAAAGTAAAAGCCAGCCATATAAAAACAAAAGTTAAAAAGGAAAATGAAGGGGTATTTTGGTAAAATCACTTAATGTGAGCATCGATAATATTGGTTCTTTTTCGGTGTGTTCTTTTTGTAACATTTTTGTTCTTGAATTTTGTCTCTCTCTTTCTTTTGGGTCCACTAGTTTCTCAGCACGTTCCTATTGCTTTTACTTCGATCATTGTAAGAGCTTGTTTGGTACAGTGTTTATAAAATGCAGTATTTTAAAAATGCAGCGTTTTAAAAAATGCAGTGTTTTAAAAACGGAGGTCTTTCCTTATAAATACGTTTGGGATATCACTTCAATACGCAGCTTTTTTTCCTAGGAGCGTTTTAAAACCTGCATTTTGGAAAAAAGCTGGGAATTTCAGCGTTTTAAAACGCAGCTGCGTTTTGAAAACGCTGCGATTTCTGCCGCAGTATTGAAACACATTTTTTGCAAATAAGTGACGTTTTATCCCTACATTTTAGCCAAAACACTCAACCAAACGGGCTATAAAATGAAAATCTAACATGCAAAAACAAACATCTAAATCTCCGTACCAAGCACATCCACTATGAGGTAGTAGATAGACTTTCTAAGAAAAAAAAAACCTTGTACCGATAATAAATTACAGTTGTTTTCTGTGCATATCTCCACTTTATCATTAAATGTTACTATTTTGTTTCCAAAATAATTATCGTTTTAACAATTTATATACAGATTAAGATAGTCTTTAAAAAAACTAATTTATCATTATTTAAATTCATTTATTGTAGAAAAATTAAAGGAATATTTTCTCTTTTTCTTATCAACTCTCTTTACTGAGAGTAATAAATAAGGACAATTTTAGTAAAATATAACCAAATATTTCTTGAAATCCTAAAACGATAATTATTTTGTGACAAAAAAAACTTTTCTAAAATGACAATTATTATGGAACAGGGGTAGTAAAATATTATATAAATGAAGGTAATTAAAAAATGCAAGAACATAGAAAAGACCGTTTTACGGGTATTTTGAGTAAAACATATGTCTTTGATCAGATCCACTGTGTGTTGGTGGGCTGCACTGTGAGAGAGTGGGCCTCCGTCTTACGAATTAGGATCCGTAAGACAATGGAGACCTACTCATTAAAAAATTAATGTTGTTAATCAACTTAATATGAATAAGTAATTAAGAAAAAATTGTCCAAACATGTATTTATTTATGTAATAACTAGTAATATAGTGGATAAGCAAAAAATTATACTGAAAATAGTCTCTATACATATTACTCCCTCCGTCCTCAAATTATTATTTTATTTAACCTGGTACACGGATTAGAAAAAATAATTGACTTGATTATTTATATTGGTAGTGTATAGTTTCCTTTAATACACATGTGCACGTGACCCATAATTAAAGTAGAAAGAAAAAGTAAGGGTAAAATGGTAAAAGTGTTGTCCTAAAAAGAAAACTTTCAAACAAACAATTATTTTAAAACGAATAAAAAAGAAAAATAAAATAATAATTTAGGGACGGAGGGAGTACTTTATAATGATAAAAAATGAAATAATTTCTTGATTATATTTAATGTAATTCAAATTGAATTAAAAAATAAATAATTTAAATTTCTGAAGAAATCAATTATGGTAGGGACATCTGCAGTACAAAGGCAAATGAAAATAGGATTCAATGGTAAAGCGTTTGATATGTTTCTACAGTACTTATTTTCAAACTTATAGTAACTGGTTTGTCATTGATTATATCTTATTAAATTAATTTTGTTTTACCTACCTACTGAAAAAATTACCATCAAATAGACAAAGTAGATTTTTGTTTTGCACCCGACCCGGGCATTCACAATTATGAAACACTCTATCTATTAAGCGAAGAGTTTATTTATTTATTTTTAAAGTCTAAATCAAATTAAATTAAAATTTTACATAATTTATTTATACTTTAAAAAATAAAATTTTATTAATCAAAAAATATCTTAAGTTATACTATAAATTAAAACTTTCACAACTTTATAAAAATTACTAAATTTATATTAATTATCAATTAAATTTTAATTAAATTAATAAAAAAAATTAAAACTAAACTTTTTAACTAAAACTGAGAAGTGTTCTCAAAGAAGGGAGGGAGAAAGTACTTTACTAGTTAAATATATTTTAAAATTTTAAATAATTTTAAAGAAAAAAAAAAAGGAAACAAACAAATGAGGAGTACTTGCTTTACGTCAAGTTATAATTGCTCAACCAGAAAAGTCGTGTCGGCAAAATGAAATTACAAATTAGTTCCCGAAAAAGTAGATTGGAAAGTGATCTATGTCACGTGGGTATCACCTGATATTGTGAACTTAAAGCGGGATGCGCACGTGAATATGACCTGAATTTTGCAAAAGCTTTTTACTCAATATATGTCACGTGCATCCTGCTTTCATTTCCCCCCTTTCTTCGATCTTTCATGGGTCCAGATTGGCCCATTCTGTGGCTTACGAAGTTTGGCTGTGTTTGGAATCCAACATGAGCTTCCATTGGCCCCCTTAATCTTATCGTGCAAGATTAGAAGAATGTGGGCTTCATCAATCAATCATGCACAAGTCAGGCCTCAGTTCTTAATGGACTTCATTTTTTATTTTATTTTTTGGTTTTTAAAAAACAGAAAATTGCTGATCGGTTCCCTTTCAAAAAGTTTAACCCCTAAAGTTCATCTTTTTTTTTCTTAACTGGAAAAAGGCATTTTGATAATTTTCTTCCTAAAATGTCCCTATGCAACATGAACACTCTTTTATTTTAGAGATTCGTTAAAAAAAAAAAAATACACACACACAAATATAAAAAACATTTAGTTACATCAAAGAAACTGAAAACTTGTAAACGATTTCATGTTGTTAATATAGTCTTTCCTCATGTTTGGGGATCAATTTTCATGCCTAAAACACAAATTTGATCACAATTTGATCAAATTCAAATTTTCTGAGCTCATCCCGTTTTTCCTTGTTCTTGGGCTGTTTTAGCTACTTTAATCTATGTTTTAAACTTTGAATTTGTTTAAAATCAATCCCATATTGTTTTCTTAACTTAGTACTATATTTGTGCACAATTTTTTTACCAACAAAATACTATTTTTGAGATCCAAATCGAGCTTGGCAGTGTGCTGTCCAAAAACTGAGTGAGATGTTCTTGAACTGATTTTGGGACTTTAATCAATGATTTGAATTTTAATTCACCAATCGCATTATGCTGGGCAACGCAACGGGGCAGGTCGATCCCCGTTGCGTTGCCCAACATACTGCGATTGGTGAATTAAAACTCAAATCATTGATTAAAGTCCCAAAATCAGTCCAAAAATATCTCACTCTGTTTTTGGACAGCACACTGCCAAGCTCGATTTGGATCTCGAAAATAGTATTTTTTTGGTAAAAAAATTGTGCACAAATATAGTACTAAGTTAGGATAACAATATAAGATTGATTTTAAACAAATTCGAAGCTTAAAACATAGATTAAAGTGGCCGAAACAGCCCAAGAATAAGGAAAAACAGGATGAACTCAGAAAATTCGAATTTGATCAAATTGTGATCAAATTTGTGTTCTAGGACTGAAAATTGATTCCCAAACATGAGGAAAGACTATATTAACAACATAAAATCGTTTACAAGTTTTCAGTTTCTTTGATGTAACTAAATATTTTTTATGTTTGTGTGTGTGTGTGTGTGTGTGTTTTTTTTTTTTTTTACGAATCTCTAAAATAAAAGAGTGTTCATATTGCACTGGGACATTTTAGGAAAAAAATTATCAAAATACCTTTTTCCGATTAAGAAAAAACAGGGTAGACTTTAGGGGTTAAATTTTTTGAAAAGAGAACCGACCAGCAATTTCCTGTAAATAAATCTAATATTATTTGGTAGGATAGTGAAGAACAGCGTTGCCATTGAAGTCCAGTTTCTAAGGAATGACAACCATACTTGGGGCAGGCCCTGGCCTGGTTATGGCTGGGCCGGACACACCTGAAGCCCTCCCCCTTTGTATGGCTATACTATTATTACTAGAGGTAACAAGCTCCCACCACAGAAATTGGGAGAGCTTCCCGCTTCAGCACATAATCTGGGAGAGGTCCACTTCTATCGTCGAGACGGTAAAAAAAAATAAAAGTAATATTATAAGTATCGAAAAAGTACTAAATTTTTTTTGTAGTAAATGATATGTCAATTGATGTAGTAGCTGATGTGATACAAAAAATAAAATTATAATTAATGCATCATATCAACTGCTACATCAGCTGATACATCATTTGGTACAAAAAATTTAATACTCTTTAGGTACCCATAACATTACTCAAAAAATAAATATAGTATTGTGTTTTTACAATATACTTCCTTCCTCTGTCCCTAAATTATTGTCCTCGCTTTCTTTTTCTTTTTTTTTGAACACTAAACTTTTTTACTTTTTCTTCTTACTTTAATTATGAGTCATATGCACATGAACATTAAAGGAAATTACACACTAGACCAATATTAATAATCAACTTAATTATTTTTTCTTAATCTTTGTGCCGGTCAAACAAGATAATAATTTTAAAACAGAGTGAGTAATTTTCAAATTTTCTGATGCTGCCATTTTGAAAGATTGGAGCCTTAAAATATAGTCAAATATAAATTCTTTAAAAAGACATAAGATAATGGTCAGACCACCTCCATGACAAGACAGACTTAGAAATCTTCACCAAAGAAGTACAAAGAAAGCCAAAACAGACTACTTTGCACCTTAATTTGCATAAAATAAGAGGATCTTTTCAAAGCAAGGAAGGAGGATTATTAACAATGTCATAGTTAGCCAAGAAGTTCTTACTAGTCTAAAGCAGGTAAGGATAAGAGAGGAGGTATGATTGTCAAAGTAGACCTGAAAAAGGCCTATGAGAAGACCAACACATGATCTTCGGACTTAAGGTGCATAAGTCATATTCTGGGAATACAAACCTCTTCTCAGTATCTCTTTTGTACATATTTTTCAGGAAGTGTTTATATTTATATATCCTTTGCTCATTTAATGCAAATTATCTTTTCATTATACTAGTCCAAGCCCATTATTAATAACATCAACCTAATAATAAAAAGACGATGGCAATTCACAGCAAATAAAATTCACTCCTATTCCGTGCAACTAATTTTCTTTTATATTCAAAATCAACATGTACAAGTATTAAATCAATTTATAGCATAAATTCATTTTATTTTAAGTAATAAAATATCACTCACTACAAAGTATAAACAACTAAAAAAAGATATTGATTTTGTTTTAAGTAAAATAATTATCACTCGGTAAAAACTACTCCCTCCGTCCCTAAATTATTGTCTGGGTTGACCCGGCACACGGATTAAGAAAACTCAATTGACTTGATTATTAATATTGAAATAGTATTAAAAAAGTGTGTTGTTTCCTTTAATGCCCATGTATATGTGACCCATAATTAAAGTAATAAGAAAAAGTAAGAGTAAAATAGTAAAAGTGATGTTCTAAAAAGGAAAGTTTCAAACAAGACAATTATTTTGGAACGGACGAAAAAAGAAAGGAAGACAATAATTTAGGGATGGAGGGAGTACATAAAAAGGATGATGAGATGCAACTTCAAAAATTTTAATGACAAGTAAAAAAATTTAAATTTTTTTTTGGGTAATGCTATGGTACTTAAAGAGTACCAATTATTTTGCACCAAATAATATCTCACCTGATGTGGTAACTAATGTGGTGCATTAATTTTAATTTTTAATTTTATTTTTTGTACCACATCAGGTGACACATTATTTGGTGCAAAAAATTTAATACTCTTTAGATACTCATAGCATTACTCTTTTTTTTTTTTTATCAAATTTTAATTACTATGACAAAATAGTCAAAAATCAACACTTTACGTGAGACGGAATGAGTAAAAGTTATTTCTGGAAATTATATACATATTATAAGTCTTTTTCTTTTTTCCTATAGAAAAACTTATACATTTAATAATTCAATCAATTGACATGCTATCAGTTGTTTGAATTTCTTTACTCCTTGCTTTACATTACACATCACTACTAGGCCATTCTGCATTCCTCACTGTATTCCTCATTGTACTACTCTCTGACCTGGCCTTAGGCTACTCTATGAATGACTAAATGATGTGGTGTTCGGCTACTCCATGAATGACTTGACTAGGGTTCAATGGCAATGCATACAACGAGCCATTGCTTGTTTTAATGGTCAGCGACCATATCCACTCTGGTATCATGAACATAACACCAGAAACCAACTCTAATTACATAGAGGTCCATGCAAAAATAACATGAAAAGCTGCTATCACATAACCTATCAAAACCTCCGAGTAATGATTCATGCAATAGATAAAACAGGTTCAATATTTTACAACAATAGCAAAGAAGTGTACTGGTAAAATCTATGGTTATAGAGGAAGACCCCGATGCCAAAAAGCATACTGTATATACATCACTTAAAAAATCACTCGTCATCTTTGTATGGATACTCCTCAGGTACTTGCTTCAGAAGTTTCACCTGCAACTCAAATGCATCATCTCCTCTAAGCATATCCCGTATCCATGTGACTTCAGTCTTCATTGACACCTGATAATAAGGAGTGGTATAGTCATGGAGAGTTGGTCTAACGTGTATTCTTGGGGTTACACCACCCACCCAGCCTTATGTCAGACAAAACTTGAGACAACCATTTTGCTAATAACTCATTTTGATTGAATACCTAGTCAACAATTCACCAGTAATATGAAGGAGATATTGACCTACAAGCCAGTTATCACCTCTTTGAATCCCAAGTCCTGGCTAAGCCAATTTCTTCGGCACCCTTTCTGTGTATCTAAATTGATTACTAATACCCCATAGTTTGACTCTCAGTTTCATACCTTGTCTTGTTCTTATGTACCCATTATTTACCAAAACGCCTCTGACCAGCAATGAATTTAAAACTTAAGGATACCAATAATCAATAATTATTATAATAATAATAATAACAACTCAGACAGATGAAAGGTTTACAACCCAAATCACGGAGATATTATACCTCTGCATGCATAAACTATCAAAAAAGAAGCTAAATTCAGATGTACATGGATGCAAAAGGAAAAGAATGCTATTTTGTTCATTTCCATAAGCGACAACAAAAACTCTCGTCATCTTCTTCTTGTGATCCTAATGAAAGCAATCATAGAAATGTAACAACGGAATCAAGGGACAACCAAATTTGCACAATGAATGCATAATAGATGGTTTTTCAGATAAATTAATAGTCATTGGAAAACCAATAACCAGACTGTATATAAAAGCATCTTCACTAAATACATGTGGAATTCAAGCATAACCCAATATACTATTCAATTTTGGACGCCTATATTGAAGTGGGGTTCATGAAAAAAATAAATTGTAGCAAATAGTATGGAAATAAAACTTAATTTAAGTATTAAAAAAAACCCAATAAAATGCAAAAATACGTACCATCTCTAAAGCTCCTCTGACAACTCCACTTAAAATATTACAGTAATAAAGACCTTGACAAGTGTCAGGAAGCTCAACAAAGTCCACTAGTGGGTTGTCCTCCATAATGAGACTGCAACACGTTCCCTCAGAATCCCAGTTAGTCACAGATGCAGTGACCCCTAAGAACATTTTGATGCCAACCTGTTTACAAAGCATAAATCAAAACTAAGAGAATAAAAACAATTTGATATGGAGACTGAAGGGAGAAAAAAAGGAAAATGTCTTGAACCAAGTCATCAAGAATAATAAGCAAAGTTAAATTTCTACTCCGTTGTATCTGATGGTATGCGATCAATACACACATCACTTTTGCACATGCATTGCACACTGCCAAAGCATATCACATAATACGGCAACCATAGGTCCATAGCACATCACATAATCCATTAATCCAGCAACTGTAACACACTTTTCACCAGTATTTTGCCAGGCTTTAAAGAGTTTTTTTTTTTTCTTCGTTTTGCTTTTAAATAAGAACAAGGATATTAAAATGCTCCATCACCTTATATTACCAAATAACCTAATGGAACAACTAAACGTAATAGAGAAGTGGACTCTTTGTACAATTTAGGAATGCAATATGATTTGCTTATATTTTTCATCTATTGAAGCTCATAAAAGCAATTTGTAAAAAGTAAGTTTTCATAATCAACTTACGAAAGCTTTGTAACATTGTTAACAGAATATATGCCTCCAGGAACGTGTAAATTTTTTGACCTATCTTTAATATGTTGAAGTATCCTCAAATACTTATCATAGAATTTGAATCATGATACAAGATACTAAACCCTATTTAACAATTATGCTGTCACGTTAGACAAAAATGTGAACTGAGCCCCTGTCCCTAAGCCCAGTAAAGTATACAAATTAAAATCATAGGCAGACAGTTGATTCAAAACATCAAACTAATAATTCAGTTACAACAAACTTCAAGAGCTCAAGCAACCCAGCCTTAAGAATTTATTTCCAAGTTATCTTCTTCGTTCCTTTTTTCGACAAATTTTCTCTCTGTTGGGGGAGGGGGTTTAAGGATATCGCTCAACTATGAAATTATTTATCATATGAATATGATAGAGATCACCTGCCTTACCTCCATGGAATAGAATAAACGGGAAGCACTATAGCTAAAGGGGAGTAAAAGTGAAGCTGGAAACCATATTTCTTTTACAGTTCTTATCTTATATGCTATCATGCCAGGATATCTTAGGCACAGCCCCAACTGACGATAGAGAAGGAAAATGACACTATGACCACCGTATCAAAGATTCTGCCTAGAATACTGTAACCCTTTAACCAAGAAAAAGGAGTACATAACCTGACGCTGATTATGCATCTTTGTCACACATTACTTCTGATATATCATATTGTCACTGCTTGTGTCTTTACTCCTAGAATATAGGTGTCATGTGCTTTTCGTGACCCCTGGTCATAACTTTGATTCATCACAACAGGAAATCAAGGCAGGATCAACTAATTTATACTCCCTCAGTCCCGAAAAAAGTCCCCTTTCCTTGTTGAAAAGTCAATCTAGGACAATATCAAATTATTATTTAGCAAACCTTTATCATGTTTTAGGTCATAAAATTTCAACCATTGAAAGGATATTAAGAAAACTATTGATAACAACTTTCGAATTTCGTAATAACAAGTAAATTATGATAAATCTTTAATCAAAGTTTAACCAAGCTGACCAACAAAAGTCAAAGTGGGACTATCTTTTTGGGATGGAGGGAGTATATTATACAGGGCAAAAAACAGCTGCCGAACGATAAACAGATTGGTAGGTTAATTCTGAAATAGAAATTGGAATGGATGACCGGTTAAAATGTGATAACCATGAAGCAAACCATTTTCAACCAAGTTAACCACCAATCTTTTTTTCTTTTTTCTTTTTCGGTGCTTGGAAGGCTCTAACAACAGAGCCTAAAGGACACGACACCACCTAGACCAAGAAACTCCTGAGCTATCCATGGCCAGCTTCGACAACACTTCGCGAGGTGGAGCTTGGAAGATCGTCAACCCCAAAGAAAGAGAATTAAGAGATAGGGACTTGTTCACCAACCAGTCCGCACAGCTATTTGCTTCCCTTCGAACATAATTCGACTCGGCAAACCCAATCCTTAGCCAACCAGTTCTGACATTTCTGGAGGAGGTTATGGTACCGGAATGACTCGTTAATACTCGGCAAACCCAATCCTCCGCTAATAGCAACGAGTCCATCTCCAGAATAACTTGACGGTAACCCCTTGTCCACACTAAATCGAGCCAATCTTGTTTGACAATAACAAGTGCTTGAAAAGATCTAAGATAATGCTTATGTATTGAACACAAAACTGAATGCCTCTATTGGCCTCTCACTTCATGCTCAAGACAATTACATCTATATTCATCATGAATGTTGAAGCTTCTTTTTTTGGGGGAGGGGGAGTGGGTGGTGAATAAGAACAAGAAAGTACCCAGTTCAATGGAGCTCCTTTTTCAATTTTAAATTATATAAATTATACTTTTTAACTGCAACAGAGTGCACTTAGCACTGGCTTATGGATGTAAGTGTTCTTAAAATTTGCATATGTATAGCAAGCCATGATACTTTTTACCTTCTATAATTTTGGGACCAGGAAGCAATGCAAGCAACAATAAGCAATCATTTTAAACATCTAACAAGACTTGAAATGGCTGTCATCAAAAGCATACATGACGAAGTAACCCTCTTAGGTCAAAAGTTCACATTTCACACCTTTAGATGGCCTCTAGCATAATTTTTATGCCTAAAATTTGGTGTGCTGAGTATATTCCAAGACATGCATTTATTTTTGAATGAGTTATAAAGGAAAACTGGAAACCAAGGATAACTTCAAAGATGGGTTCTTGCATCTGATGACAGGTGTGGTTTTGTGCAAACCGAAGGAAAACATGAAGATTTATTCTTCTCATACACTTTCTCTGCTATTATCTGGAAACATGTGCACCAGGAATTAAGTGGCTCCCATTTTCTCAAACTGGCGACAGAATTTGGAATGGTTAGAGACGCAGTTCAGATTGAGCTACATTAGAAGAAAGTTATCATTGGGATTTACAGTTCACTGACTGGAGAACAGAAGATATAATTGAACTTAAGTGTACTTTCCTTTTAACTCTGTTATAAAGACTTACAAAACGGCTGCCGTAGAAAGTAAAATGTTTGAGATAGTGGTTACTCCAACGGTTAACGATGCATCCCTTAAAAGTTTGACAAGAAAAAGGAAAGAGGGTACCAAGCCCATCAATTACATTCTTAATTTGGTCATGTATTATGTGATATTCAACATCTGCAGACCAAATGACAAACCTACAGCACATGCACTCCATCCCATGAACATTTCAATAATGAAAGTGACTGAATCAGAGGCAAAGCTACGTGTAATTAAGGGGGATTGCAATAGACTTTACTTCTGACAATTTGCTAATTCTCAAAATAAACAGAGTTTTTCCAGAATTTTCGGAAACTTTGCCCCCGTACGATATTTGCTCCCCATTGAGCCTATTATGGTAATAAAGTTTGAAACAAATGTATTTTTTTAGTTTATCTTCTCCTTCTATGAGTTCATCTTTATTAAAAACTCGTTCATCCATATTTTAGTTATCACATAAATTAATTAGTTTTCTAAATCCCTACTTTTGCCCACAATGTTTTATTTTTTTCTCTGAAAACCACGGGGAAAAGCCACCACAGTAAGACCACATTGGACCAACCTATAGGATTAAAACCCCATGAGGACCCACCAACTGCCTCTCACTTAAGGATCTGGGCAAAGCTGGAAATGTAACTCACGTTAATCGACCCTTGGACATGTGGTCTTTATTTTACAACAACTACGTTATTTTACTTCGACCACTAAGCTACAGCCACTAGGACACTTTTTCCCACAATGTTACAACTTGAAGAATGTAGGACAATAGAAGTTTGCTCCCCTTACGAATGACTTTACCAATGAACTAAATCAAATCAGAAGCAAGTAACCATTTATAGCTAATGAAAGAGCATAAAAAGAATAAAATAACTTAGGAGCTATTGATAACAGCTAATGAAAGACCAAAAATTGAGAGAATATCAATTTAAATTAACAAATTAAATTAACAAAGACAAGAAAGAGGTAGACCTTCGCAATGACTTCAGCAGTCTCCTTGAAGTCAACGCATCTAGACACGTTAGATTTTGCAAGAAACTCGTCAATCAGCCGGATTCCGATGTTGTAACCCCTGAAATAAAATGAGTGGTCCAAATGAACATGTGGTAATTTCCCTAATTCATCCGCATAAAACAGGGATAGAATTCATTATAGCACATAACTAGAGAGAGAAGTTACATTTGATCGAGCTGCTTATTGACTTCCTCAACCTCCTCCAGATCTGTAAGCAGTTGTCTCACGATCGCCCCGTAAGTCAAAGTAAACAGCTCCGCGTTCTGTGATTAACCAATTTCACCATCCAATTTTTTTTTTTTTTTTAAAAAAGGGGGAGTGCAAACTGTAGGAAAAGATTATGCATGGAATGTTCGATCTATATAATTAGATTACATGATCGAATTAGTTACTTATATGGTACATGAATCAAACGGAAAATAAGGTAGTTGAATTAGGGTTTATGAAACTTACTACGCGCTCGACGTTAGCGAAAATGGCGTCTCCAGATCTGGGAACGGCGGGTGCCATGAATGATTACGGTCTCTCACGCTTCTTCGTCTCTCTGAATCGACAGTCTCGGTGAATTGCTTCGAAATGTAAAAATGGAGATCGTAGCTCGATTCTCTTCTCTGATTAGAAACTCTGTTTCCTCTTACTGAACAGTGAATTCTGATGTCTGATAGTGATTAGGATATTGGGCTTCTTTTGGTGGCCCAAATGATTCATTTAGTGTTCACGTGCTCCATGTGCGTTCTTACCCATAATAGTAGTGGGCATGAAAACATAGGAAAGGCTTAAATGGGCCTAGACAAGTCCTTCTTATAGAAAACATTACCTACTCATCTCGACTCGATTTAGGATTTTACGAATTTTGTTATTGCATTTAATTTGGTTGTCAAAACTTTGGCAAGAAAATTTTCGTGAATTCTGTTATTGCCATTTAACTTGGGTTGTCAAGACTTGGGGATATGGACGGAAAATAATTGTATTATTATCCATTAACCTTCGTAAATTTCAAAGAAGATGATAAGGTCGGTTGTGATAATGTGAGTTGATGGATTCTTTTAATTGGTTGTACGTGCACGCACAGTTGATTATGGATGGTTATGAATTGGAGTAATAGGTGAAAATCTGTCAATTTATCGTTGGGTGTGAAAAACTAGATACCGTTGATAAGTCCAGTTAGGATTTCAGGTTAACAATGAAATGTTAAAACTTGGTGAGATTTGAAATATTTAGTTTACAATAAATTTCTAGAATTTGCTGCACATCAACGAGAAAAGTAAGTTGTTTTTTGGGTGAAGAAAAATTCATAAACACATTATTCACAGGTCTGAAATATGCAATGATGATTTTTTTTTTTGCCTAATATTGGTGGAAAGTGGGTCATGCCATTTTCATTTGCATGACAGTGTTCGTGTAATGAAGTAAATTTGAAAATTTTATACGACTATTCATTCTCAAACTGAAAACTCAATATGAGTTTTTAAAGTTGTCGTTAAATGGGTTTATTATTTCACTAAATTTGTCAGTTTTAGAACTCGATTCTGGGTTCATGTTTGAGTTAATCTCTGAAATTATATTTGTGAAACATATGGTTTGTAATTATCGAGGAAAACATTATTCTTTTCGTCCCATTTGAAATGCTTTCATTTTTCTTTTTCTTTTCCCTTGTGAGAATTAAGATAGGCCACTTTCTAAAATAAACTTGCAACTCTCATAATACTTTTGGGTGCTCTTGACTTCGTATTCTTTGGTTTAAGATTTTGGATTTTGTTTTTATAATGATCGAAGAAAGAGTAATAGAGAGAAAGTTAAGTGACTAGAGAGAGAGAGAGAGAGAGAGAGAGAGAGAGAGAGTCTAAAAAACACTAAACTAGGGCTATATCTTTAACTTTCACCAAGAGTTTAGGTTATGCTACACAACCACTGGTCATTTATGAGGCTATTGTGGAGATACATGTGTTAGAAAATTATTTATTTCCTAATTAATTGTGGATTACATATTTTTGGTATGCAATTATATTAGCCATTTATAATTATTATAGGACTTTAATTAGGTGATCTTATTGAGGTAAAAGTCTTAGGGCTATTCAGTTTATTGAGGTAAAAGTCTAGGGCTATTGAGTTTAAATTGTATAATATAGAAACAATGAGTAGAAACTTAATAAGATTGTATTATGGTGCTATTGAGAGCCCTAATACAATCACATATACACCCTGGTTATGGTCCCCAATACGAGTTCAGATCACTTGTGTCATTTTGTTTGTGTCACAGGTGTACCACTAGGTTAAAATCATTACATGGACCTTGGGCTTTGTTGAGCCAATATAATAGTTTAGCCTAGTGGCACATCTGTGACACACACAAAATGACACAGATGATTTGAGCTTCCCCAGTACACATAGTGTTCTATTCTCCCCATCAAGAAAGAAACACAAAGGTTCCAAAAGGAATACGGAGATTTAGTTGAGTAAGATCAAAATACCAATCCCCGTTCGTGGAATTACTATACACTCGGGTTATGGTCCTATACACTCGGGTTATGGTCCAATACACATAGTGTTTTATTCTCCCTATCAAGAAAGAAAACAAAGGTCCAAAAGGAATACGAAGATTTAGTTGAGTAAGATCATAATACCGATCTCCGTTCCTGGAATTAAGAACACTGCAGATTATAAATGCGTTCCACATATTGATAAAGTCATGGATCCAAATATTTTGTTGTTGCATTAATCTTTGATGATTAAAATATGATGTTTATCCTAAAATGTTTATTCTGCATTGTTTTAGGATGTTTATGTGTAAAATTATAATTGTTATAATTCCAATAATATGTACTTCGTTTGTCCCCAATCCTTTCCCCCTTTTCTCCCCCTCCCCCTCCAAAAAAAAAAAAGGAAAAATAGAAGATGGTCTAACTTTCTTTTTATCCGTATTAAAAAGAAAAGAAAGAAATTGTCTTGTTTCTAATAACTTATAAGCTTATATTAATTTTAAAATTATTTTTTCTTTCTTTTTACGTACATGACACGTTTCACACATATTGCACAAGAAAAGTTGTCATGTTCATATTTTACCGGCTAAAAATAAAGTTGATTGAATAACATGGGAAAGATACACCAACAAATCTCATATGGCATTTGCGAATAGCTGCATGAAATATTGAAATGAAAAAAAAAAAAAACACTAGTATGTTGACACATAAGTTGAACTCCACCGAGAGAGACAAGTTAATGTTATTGTAAATCATAGGAAACGGATAAAAGCAAATGTTAGTATTTGTTAATGTTCCGAATGCTGACAAAGAAATACTATGAAGACATTTCCCGCATTCATATCTATCAAAATAGAAATTCTGATCTAAGAAATTTGAGAGAATGAAGTACTACTGTAGTGTTTTATCTTTAATACTAGCAAATTAAGCTAAGCTACAAAATCATTCCTCTTGGATCCTGGAAACGTCGATGAATATACAACAATTCCAAAGGAATAAAAACAGAAACAATAATCTATTTATTCGGTTTTACCGTCCTTCCCCTGATCAGATTGAGACTGTGGTGAAGATGGTGCGGAATTCGTCAACGCCTGGACAAGAAGCTCTGCTTCTTCATCAGTCAATTCAGGTTCCTCCAGTTTTGTTGATGTCTTGCTCAATACAGCTTCCTTGGGATTGACCTTAGCCTTCTTATGCTCCTTCACCCGCTCCCTTATTTCCCACTCTTCCAGCTTTGTTTTCTTGAAAGCTCCAAGAACTGGAAGAATTTCTTCACGTTTGACAGTTGGAAAATCATCTACTAATGAGTCCATCAATTTTGGGTAGTTGGTAACGTCGATTTCGCTTGATCGGTACGCCTTGAGTAGTATAACATTAACAGATCGAAACCCCTGTTCGCCAACTTCCGGTTCCTTACTTATCTTTCCAGATAATTGTTCGCTAAATCTTGCGGATACATCTTGAACAGCTTTGAAATTCTTGAATAGAAGATGATTGACGTCAGGATCATTAGGCTCATGATTCGTTTCAAGAATCCCCTTCCCCTTGTCTATCTTCTTAATAGAGGAAGTATCCTTTGCAGTTACGACGGTCTCATCTTGTTCTTCAGCTGTGGTGGTGGTGGTGGTGAAGGCCAACCTACGACGATGGGCTCTGATCGGGATAGTTCGAGGAGAATGAGGGCGTTCGACCCCATGATCAGGGGTATTCATTGTTACGATTACAGGGTTTTCTTGGTGGGGAACAGGGTCCCCAACAGCTTCTTCTTGTTCAATTCGCTCCTCTTCCTCATGACTTCCTGGATTCATTGTTTATCGAGATCTCGATCGATTGATAAGGAGAGAGAGAAACGAAGGTAGAAAGAGACGGGAATGCCGAATGGGGAAGGAAGCGGGAAGTTATTTTTGAAAAAGAAAAAAAAAAAAAGATTAAATAGCTAAGGAGTAACCTACTCAAATTCAGTTGGGAATATTTTTTGTTGGGTAACGAATCAATAAGCAAACGCAGTGCCATTGTACCCTAATTTACACAGACCTCCCCTGCTCTGTTTTTCTCAGATTGATGAGCCCTCTGTTTTAGTGATTGCTTCTAGGGTAATTGTTTTTCTTTTATCCAATTTTCGCATTGAAACACTCCAAATACTTGCATATGTTTTAAGGTCTTACAGAAAAAAAAATCTCCTCAATAAAAAAAAAGGTCTTACTGAAATTATGTTCATGGACAAGATATTACCGGTTCGGCGATACGTCCGTTAGTACTTTGACTCTTTGGTAGTTGATGCGGATGTCGCCAGCTATAACAGAAGGAGAAAAAGTAGTATTGTGTTGATAATTTTGCTTCCATTGGTACGGTCATAACATTAATAACATGTGATTAACGAGGAACATAGTACTATTTTCATCTCATTTGAAGGTTTTTTTTTTTTTTTTTTGGGTTCCTTTTAGATAGTCCATTTTACAGAATTAAACTTGCAATTCTCATAATAGTCCAACTTTAATTCTAGACTTATCTATTGTAGAAATGTTTGGGCTGAATAAGTGGGAAACAACAAGCTACAAATATAGGGCTGCACATAAATTGAGCCAAGACTAAGCATGACCAAGCTCGGCTCATGTCATTTTTGGACTTGCTCAAACTCAGATTAATCTTGTTAAAATAATGAAAGAAATTGAGCGGCTAGGAAGGACAACCAAGTCTGATGTGAGTCCTGGTGGGATAGCACCAGCACTAACACCAGTACACAAAGCAGCGGAATAAAGAAAACTTAAATCAGAGAAACACACAAATTTAACACTTTATCTACAGCAACGTGCTGTAGACAATAAACCTTCTCTTATAAACTGGGTTATAAATCCAAGTACAAAACGATGTAAAGAGAAGAACAAAATCACCAAATATGCTCTCACAAAAACACTCTTGATCTTATGATAAACATGCTGGAGAACTAGAGCTAAAAACTTATTTTACAAAGACAATCCAGCTAGTATTTATATGCGTAGAGTCCTCTTGAATCATGGAAGTCGTCTTGCTTTAGGATTCCTCTTTTTAGATGGTCTTTGACTTTCCTTAAGCAATCCAAGGTAATCCTTCCTTGATATGGAAACCTCCCTTGTTGTGGACTCTTTCCTTTTGTGAGAGACCTACAAAATTACCAAAAGTAATACTAAACAAATCCAATATTGGTTAGGAAATTAGTTAATTAAAATAACCTAATTACATAAAATACAATATTTACCAATTAACTAAAATAAGAAAATAAACTAAAAATATATGAAAGTGACAAATCTTAAACTCACACACTTTCAATCTCCCCCTGATTTGTCGCTTTCGGATCAAAAACACTACTAAGCCAAGATCACAAAAAAACTAAGTATAAAGATTTAATCTTAAGCATCTAAGAAATAAACTCCCCCTAAATCAAATATCTAGCATGAGTCAAGATAATTAAAAAACACACAAATCAGTTTAAGAAAGAAACAAAATAAAACATAAGCAAATAAAAACATTGTTCCAAACAAATCAAATGTCCACATTGTTCAAATTTCTTCCCATCAACTGATTGGTCCAACCTCAATTGCTCGGCCCAGCTCTATCCATTTCTTCCTGAGTCTTCTGGAGTAATTCCCAGCGAAAATTTTGACTTATGTCTTCAAAGACTTGGCTGGAACTAGCTGCTGGTGGTGCTCCCCCTTTTTGATCTGAAAGATTTGCCAAAGCAAACAGCAATCTGTTCCTGCGGGTAGCCATCTCCTTGAACTGTACTCTAGCCTGAAGCATAGATTTCTCAAGGAATTTGATTTCTTCAGTATAAATGGCAGCAGGATCAATCTGTGGAGGTGGAGATGCGTGCACATCATCACCTACATCAGCTAGCTCATCGTCTTCTTCTTCAGGAATTGTAACTGGAGGCTCATCTGGGAAGGATACTGGAAGATCAATAGTGCGCTTGGTGCACTCCAGTACAGGTTGAATCCCAAACGATTCAATTTTCTCCCATAGCCTGTCAGATTGAAGAATGTCTACGCCTTGTTTGATACAAATCCCAGAGATTAGACATGGAAAAGGAAGATCAGAGGGAAGCTCTTTTTCAGCAAACTGAATAATACATCCAAACACAATCTCACCAAGATTAAACTCCACACCCTTGAATATTCTGTAGATAAGATCAGCGTGGGCTGTGGTGACTGTATTTCTATTAGAGGTAGGCTTCCAATTCAAAGTGGCTATTTTAAACAGAAAACCACAAAGGGATGTCAACATAGTGCACTTGTACTGATTATGCCATATGGGGTCAAGACCATTTGAAATTGTATTGGCAATATCATTCTTTGGAGCCATAGGAGGTATGTGTTGAGGAGAGGGGGTTTGAAGAAAAGAATTGATAATAGCAGGAGAAAATATAATTGTTTTACCCCTGACACATACTTTTTCAAAACTATCAGACCTTGGATCTTGAATGGATTGAAGGAGACTGGCATAAAATTCAGAAACAAGAGAGGGATAAAAGCTCGAGGGATAAGAAACAGAATAAAGAAGACCTTTTTCCTGGAGATATCGAGTCAGACCCATTTCATCAAAAGTCTTGTCCAAAACCCTTTCAACTATAAAACCTTTCATCCTAAAGAATTCAAACCTTTGTTTTGCATCTTTATTCATGAATTTTTCCGGAGGATGTGAACTTACAGTTTGTTTAGAGGGTTTGGCCCGTGATGAACGCCTAGGCACAGGCGTGGAACTGACTGTAGGTTGGGTCTTTCTGGAGCTTCTTCTTCTCGGTGTGGGGGCTGGTGTGCTCACATCAGCAGCCACATCTTCCTTTTCAGCCTCTAAGTCCTCTCTTCCCAGTTTGAAGGTTTCATCTTCTGCTTCATCATCATCATCAGATCCCAATAAGGGGACCTGCTCAGCAATTGACACTGTTGCCTTCTTCTTGGACTTCCGTGCAATACTTTTGCCCTTCTTTAGATCAATGAGGGCTTGAATGGGTATGTCATCAGTGTCCTCTGCCTCATCAATGTTTTCACTTACAGTGGGAAGAGGATCAGCACTGGGTGTTACTGGTGGTGTGGTAGCAACGGTAGTAGCACGTCTGGAAACAACCTCAAAATCCTCAGCTTGAGGTCCTTCTGAATCGCTGGACTCAGTTGGAATAATGTACTTTCTGCGTCTAGGGCGTACAGTGCTGGAGGGTTTGGGTTGTGATCTGGGCTGAAGCGGTTGTATGAACATCGGGGCGGAGGAGGATGTCTTCCTCTTCCGTTTTGATTCGAGGTGGAACAAAATCTTCATCATCATTACCTTCCAAAAAATCTGGGTCAACCATACTTGGCCTAACCCTAGGCGAGAAGGTCTCCATATTTGGCGAGAACCCTTTCTGTCTTAGTGACCAATTTGGGCCTTTTTCCATGCCGTGAGAAGCACCAACGGCTTTCAAATCACCTGGATTTTCCACTTCAATAATGTTGTCAGGGGCTCCGGGCAAGGATACTGAAATAGGAGTGGCCTCTGTATCAACAAACAGTTCAATTGCACCTTCGTTTGGAGCAATTGGTGACAATGGAGGAGACACTGTAGGGCTGGAAGACGCGGATCGAGCAGAGGAAGCCATGTGCGAAGCTGGAAGAAAGCAGGAGAGAGAGAGAAACCGGAGACGAAGAGATTTTTGGCTAGAGTAGTTTGAGAGAGAGAGAGAAATAGTGCACAGTGATTTTTGAAAAAAAATTTGGTCAGTGATATTTAAGATGTGATAGCACAAAGTAGAGACCTAATAGGAAAAGGACACCTAGCCCAATCCTAAATTAGGAGGGAAACCAAATAAGGCAAGAATTACAAAAGAGTTTTGAAAATTCACAACTTTTATAGAATCCTTTAATGAAAAGGAAACATAGGCTCTCGTTTTTTAGAACAAAAATTTGAAAAATTTTCCACTTTTGTGAATGATTTACCTGCCATAATCAACACAAAAAAAATCCACATAAAATATACTCCCCCTAAAGACATGGACATTAGCAATATAAAATCCCTAATTCTGTTGAGCATGAAATCGTTTGTACTTGAGGAAAAAATAGGGAGAGAAAAAAATTGAGCACTAATTTTCACCAATGACCAAGTTGACCTAACTGATGTCTAGGAGAATGATGCAAAATGTACACACATGTGGAGGATAAATCTCAGTATAGGTGTGGCATGGGATGTAATCACATCAGGGGACACATCTCCTCTAAGAAAGTCAATGAATTGTCTTCTTGTCTTGCTTGGCCTCTAGAATGCACCCACCCATTTTTTATTTGTGGGGAAAGAATTTTGGGTAGCTTTCACTCTACTTTACCTTCATGGATAGCCCTCTTCCAGATAAATTAGTCACTTTGTGACTCTTTTTTTTTTTTTTTTTTAACACTGGAATGACTTCATACCATGAATGGAGCAGCTGTTTCCCTTATAATAAGCACCCACCAAGAGACATCCATTAGGATAAATATGTGTCAATCTTTGCTTGACACTATTTAAGAAGAATTCACAATTCGAGAAGAGTCATGTCGAGAAGTGATACAAGTGACCACCTTGAGATATATCGTGCAATGCATTTTTTTTTTTTTTTTTTTACAAAAACTATACTATATACAGTGTAGGTTCGATGTGATCACACGGTGGATCACATCATCGATGACACACAAACTCGAGACTTCCTTAGGGTAGAAAATCTCGAAAATCAAGGGCTTTGGTGAAAATATCGGCCAATTGTTTTTCGGTGCCTATAGATTCCAAGTTAATGATTTTTGCTCAACAAGATCACGAATAAAATGATGTCTAATGTCAATGTGTTTAGTCCGTGAGTGTTGAACAGGATTTTTGATATTTCTATGGCACTTAAATTATCACAAAAGACAGTTAAAACATCGCTTTTGAGCCCATAATCCTTAATCATCGATTCATCCACGAAGTTGAGAACAACAACTTCCAACAACATATTCGGACTCGGCGGTGGAGAGAGAGACACGGTTTGTTTTCGCGTACCATGACACTAAGTTGTTTCCAAGATAAAAACAACCTCCGGTTGTGCTCTTTCTATCATCAACATTGCACCCAATCGAATCACTGAATCCTACCAAATTTGTATTTGTGTCTCGAGTGTAGCTAAGCCCTAAGTTAACAGTTCCCCAACATATCTAATTATCCTTTTGACACCTTGAGATGAGAGAGTTTTGGACTAGCTTGGTATCTCGCACATAAACACACACTAAACATGATATCGGGACGACTTCTTTGAAAGGTACAACAAACTCCCAATCATACTTCTATACAAGGTAGGATCAACATCTTCACCATCCTCATCCTTGCACAACTTTTGGGTAGATCCCATAGGAGTCTTGAGATGAGAGGAGTTATCAAGAGAAAATTTTTGACTAAATTCCTAGCATACTTACTTTGTGAAATAAATATTCCTTCCTTACTTTGTTTTATTTGAAGTCCTAGGAAATAGTTCAATTCACCTACCATGCTCATCTCAAAGGTGGTGGACATACTAGTGACAAAGTAGTCTAACATGTTCTTGGATGAAGATCCAAAAACAATGTCATCTACATAGATTTGAGCCACCAAAACCCCTCTTTGTTTTTCAAGATAAATAAAGTTTTGTCTACCTCACCTCTCTTGAAACCCATTTGTATGAGATGCTCGGTGAGCCTCCCATACCAAGCCCTAGGGGCTTGTTTTAAGCCATACAAAGCTTTCTTAAGCTTATAAACATGGTCGGGATAGTGAGGATCAATGAATCCCTTTGGTTGCTCAACATAGGCTTCTTCATTAAGGACACCATTCAAGAAAGCACTCTTTACATCCATTTGATGTAAAGTGATGTCTAAATAACATGCAATGGCAAGAAGGAGCCTAATTGATTCTATTCTAGCAAGCGGGGCAAAAGTTTCTTCAAAGTCAATCCCTTCAACTTGGGTGTAGCCTTGAGCTACAAGCCTAGCTTTGTTCCTAGTTATTTGTCCATTTTCATCTGTTTTATTTTTAAAAATCCACTTGGTTCCTATCACATTCCCACCTTTTGGTCTAGGAACCAAGACCCACACATCATTTTTCTCAAATTGAGATAATTCATCTTGCATTGCCATAATCCAATTTTCATCTTTCAATGCCTCTATAACATTCTTAGGTTCAATATTAGAAACAAAACAGCAAGAACTTACCTTGTTTACTGTGAGCTTACAGTTAATCCGCCAATTCTCGTAGTTAACCCTTGGCTTCTCCCTTGTGCTCACTTTGTCATTCACATTCCCAACCACGTGTAACAGGTGGTTCTTCGAATCTTGCTTGGTATGTCTCGGTCTGTCCGATTTTCATCTTCACCGAACTTTCGGGTCGATGTAGAGTCATTTTGTCTCGATGTAGGTGCGATGTGTTCACATCGGGACTGCATCGTCTTCTGCGGCTCGTTTCTTCGTTCATCGATATTTTGGGTATCTCCCAATGTTTCAACACAACACGAGACATCATCTTCAAGAGTTTTGAGATTTAAATCAGCAGTATCATCAAAAGTGACATTGATAGATTCCATCACAGTTTTAGTTCTAAGATTGTAAACTCTATAAGCACGGCTGTTTGTGGAATACCCTAGGAATACAGCTTTGTCACTCTTAGAGTCAAATTTTGACAGATAATCTCTATCATTCAGAACATAACATATGCAACCAAAAACATGAAAGTACTTAAGAGTAGGTTTCTTTCCAAGAAGAATTTCATAAGGAGTCATGGTTGACCCTACTCTTAAGAAGACTCTATTTCCTATGTGACATCTTTGTGTTGAGTGCTTCAGCCCAAAATCGTTTAGAGATGTTTTTAGAACTAAGCATGACACGTGCCATCTCTTGCAAGGTACGATTCTTTCTTTCAGCCACCCCATTTTGTTGAGGTGTTTTAGGGGCTGAAAAGTTATGGGTTATTCCTTTGGAGTCACAAAATTTAGAGAACAAAGTGTTCTCATATTCAGTTCCATGATCGGATCGAATTTTGATAACTTTCTTACCATACAAGTTCTTCACTTTCTTATACCAAACTTTAAAAACTTCAAGAGCTTGATTTTTCTTTCAAGTATAGGACCCATGTGTACCTAGAAAAATCATCTACACACACAAAGAGTATTTCTTTTTACTTAAGCTTTCAACCTCAATGGGTCCCATAAGGTCGGTGTGGATTAATTCAAAGATCTCGGATGTGGAACTTTGATCAATCTTTTGTGTGAAGCTTTGGTTTGCTTGCCTTTTGACAAGGACCACACACACTTGCTTGTTTGAAATCAAGTTTGGGTAAGTGTTTGACAAACATCAAATCTTACTAATTCTTCTATTTTCCTAAAACTTGCATGACCTAACTTTTGATGCCAAATATCAAGGTCATTTATTTTGGAGCTAAGGCAAGATAAGTTGTCACCAAATTTGTAACAATTATCTTGAGACCTTACTCCAGTGAATAAGCAACGATTAGTGTCATCAAATACTTTGCATTCATGCTTATCAAATTTAACATGCAAATTGTCATCACATAGTTGGCTTATACTAATGAGATTAGCTTTTAAGCCTTCCACATGATAGACATTTTTCAATTTTGGCATATGATCAACACATAAAGTACCTTTACCAATGATCTTACCTTGGGCTCCTCCTCCATAGTTCACGTTTCCACCTTTAACTTCGATGTAATCAGTGAGAAATTCTATGTTACCTGTCATGTGCCTTGAGCACCCGCTATCGAAGTACCATGAGCGGCTACGCTTTTGAGTGAGGTGAATATCACTTTGCATTCCTCACTCTTCTTTTCCATCCACACAAACTTCCCGGTTTTACGCTGATGTGAGTGGTGATGTGAGTACATCCGGGGGCTCATCTGAGGAGCAGCTCTTCCAAGATCATGAATCCTTTTGTAGCAGAAGGGTCTGATGTGACCTGGAGCAAAACAGTAGTGGCATACAAACCTCTTTTTCTTAGGATTAGCTTTCTGTTGTTTAGAAACTTTGTCAGAGGAACTCTCTCCTTCTTTCACAAAAGTGGATTCATAGCCAAGACCAGTTTTTAAATTGTTCCCTAAATTCAGAACTTCATCAAGTTTGGCCTTTCCAGTATTTAATTTTGTAAAAGTTCCATTGGCCTTTTCAAGTTCTGTCTTGGTCTTCTCGAGTTCAATATCACGTTTTGTGAGCATGACCTCGAGTTTGGCTATGGCATCCTTTTGATTACTATTTTTAGTGGTGATTTTTTCAAGATCATCTTTCAAAGTAACAATTTCAGAAGAGAGTTTCTCATTAACCTTTTCAAAAACAACTATTTTTTCTACACATTTTTCCCAATCAGCAAATAAATCAGTATAAGCATCAAGAAGTTCTTGGTAACTAGCATCACCATCTTCTTCATTCTCTGTTTTCTCAGACAGGGGAGAAATAAGACAGTAAACCTCAGAGTCAGAAGATGTGATGGTTGGTGTGACCGCATCTGAAGCTACATCAGGCTGATGTTTGTGACTAGTGGGTGATTTTTCCATGATTGCTAAGTTTAGCATCTCATCTTCCTCCTCACTATCACTAAGGGTCGCACACAAGCTCATTCCCTTTTTCTTCAGAGTATTGGCACACTCATTGGCATAGTGTCCAAAACCTTTGCAAGCTCTACATTGAACAGGTTTGATTTTTCTTAGCAAAACTAGTAGGTTTCTTGAAACTACTCTCGGTATCCTCTTTTGTTTTTCAAACGAGTTTTGAAATTTAGAAGGAAACTTGTTGGCCCGTTTATTTTTAAGAAAGATGTAAACTTTTTGGTCAAAGGGCAACATCTTCGGTTTCCAAATTTGAAGTGTCAATTTCTTTGGAGATTTCTTCAATCTCTTTTGGCACTTTGGATACATTAGAGAGCGGTTGCAAGAGCAATATTATCGGCCTTATGTTGTTGTTGAATTGACAAGTTCATCTCAAACATAGTTAGAATACCCACAAGAGTATCTAAACCCATGGTTGTAGTGTCATGTGCCTCTTCAGGCAATTTTGATATTAAACTTCTCGATGTCCTTAACATCTTACTAACCATTCTAGCATTTGATATAGGCTCACCTAGGGAAAGACATTCATTTGAGATTTCTCTCAATTTGGCGAATAACTTTTTATATCCTCGGTCTCATTCATCCTCAAGTTCTCAAACTTGGTCATGAGAATTCTTAACCTAGTAGCTTTAACACTAGCATCACCTTCACGGTGACTTTGCGAATATCCCAGTTTTTTGCTACGTTTTGATTTATAACAAGACGAAACATATGTTCATCCACATGACTTGATATAGCACCAAGAGCCTTGGAATTATAATTGGCTAAGGTGACTTCCGCGGTAGTCCATTCTTCCTCGGGTTTGAGTTTGTAAATTTTTTCTGAGGATTCACCTTCAGGACTCTTACTTTCTACCTTAGGAGGAGACCATGGAACAATAATACTAAGCCACGCCCTTTCATCAATTGCTTTGATGAAAAGTCGCATCTTAGCTTTCCAAATAGCGTAATTAGTTCCATCCAAAACAGGGGGACGGTACTGATTCAAATTTCCTTCCATAATGACAGCTCTTACAAGGATCAACACTCAGTGTAATCGAGTGATTGGCTCTGATACCAATTGAAAGAAATTGAGCGGCTAGGAAGGACAACCAAGTCTGATGTGAGTCCTGGTGGGATAGCACCAGCACTAACACCAGTACACAAAGCAGCGAAATAAAGAAAACTTAAATCAGAGAAACACACAAATTTAACACTTTATCTACTGACAACGTCTTTGTAGACAATAAACCTTCTCTTATAAAGCTGGGTTATGAATCCAAGTACAAAACGATGTAAAGAGAAGAACAAAATAACCAAATATGCTCTCACAAAAACACTCTTGATCTTATGATAAACTTGCTGGAGAACTAGAGCTAAAAACTTATTTTACAAAGACAATCCAGCTAGTATTTATATGCGCAGAGTCCTCTTGAATCATGGAAGTCGTCTTGCTTTAGGATTCCTCTTTTTAGATGGTCTTTGACTTTCCTTAAGCAATCCAAGGTAATCCTTCCTTGATATGGAAACCTCCCTTGTTGTGGACTCTTTCCTTTTGTGAGAGACCTACAAAATTACCAAAAGTAATACTAAACAAATCCAATATTGGTTAGGAAATTAGTTAATTAAAATAACCTAATTACATAAAATACAATATTTACCAATTAACTAAAATAAGAAAATAAACTAAAAATATATGAAAGTGACAAATCTTAAACTCACACACTTTCAAATAACATACGTCACGTTCAAACTCAACTCACACACGTCTAAATTATCCATAAACAGACACAATTTGACTCGTTTGCACATGAATATACAAATTATAATGATAACATTCGAACCTGCATGATTAAAGAAGTTTTAATGCCTTTGCACTATAAGTACTTCTTTAGTATAATTTGTAACAGGTTGAACAAATTTAAACTTAATCTCTAAATATGCAATAATGTTTTATGTAAATTACATACTATTTCATGAAATATACTAATAGAAAATCTCTCTCTTTCTCTCTTTCCTTCCCCAATGTTCTCTCTCTCTCTCTCTCTCTCTCTCTCTCTCTCTCTCTCTCTCTCTCTCTCTCTCTCTCTCTCTCTCCTTCCTTCAACCATGGAAAATGATTCGTATTATCAGTTTCTAAAGGATTCCTATTATGAGTTTGTAAAGGATAGTGGTTTACCTACAAAACTCACACATATCCAGCGGCCCCAATCTCTCTCTTCACTTGGTCTCTCCCTCCAAGTCTTCGATAGCTCTCTCTCCGGCACCCTAAAATCACCTGGCTTGCTGGGTTGGTGAAGTTCTTATTAGCGGAACTAGCCCTCGAATTCCTAACCAACTCCTTACTCGACTGTTTATGTTGAGTCAGTTGATTCTACCCCCCTAAGAAGGTTCCGGAGCAAAGCCCTATTATTCCAACCAGCTAGCCTGCTTGAATTTGATTTTGATTTAGTTTTTTTTTTTTTTTTGCTTGGATTCATCTCTTTTATTTTGTGAATTTGATTGTTGTTGCTTCATGAAAATTATATACTGTTTTTGATTTATTTTAGCCCTTCTTTAAGTCCTTGCCATTTACATACATACATAAAAATTATATACTGTTTTTGATGGTTCAGCAATTTCTTTTAATACTTTTTCTATAGAAGCAGACTCATTATTATTATTTTTTTGGGATTTGCTAGGCCAACAAATGGTTACCAGGTTTAATCATTGGATTGTTACAATGAAAAAAGGAGAAATAGCATGGATAGCGTTCCTCCAAATTTCGTTGTTCAACTTGAAGTAAACATTGAATAATTCGGAATGGAGTTGCGCCCCAATTTGTTGTGTGGGTATTAGGTGTGGAGTATTTAGTTATTGGAGCTGCGCCCCAATTTGTTGTGTGGGTGTTAGGTGTGGAGTATTTAGTTATTCAAAACAGCTTCCATTTGTGCTTTTGGATGTTTAGACGTGAGTGCGTTAACAACAGTGAGTCTCTCTATGATACATGATGAGTCAGAAACTTTGCAGCCAATAAAATGTGTTTTTTGTTTAGTTTTTGAATTTTGTACTCTTTTTGTTGTGTAGCGTACATTGATGTAATCTCTACAAAACTCCAAGCATATATTGTTTCAGTCTCATACTGCTCGAGCATATTATGATCTGATCCCATACTATTACTAAGCCATAGGCAAGGGCACAAAACTTACTATATATATATATATATATATATATATATATATTTAAAGTTAGTGAGGAGACCTATGATTGTGCCACTTCACCTTCTTTTCTATTTCTCTGAATTCTCAAGCCTTCAAGTAATGAATTGAGATAACTTTTAATTTCTAAGTTATTAGCTTATAACTATACCTACTAATAGGTTTTACAATATGTATTAATCTTCTTCTAATTATAATATGAGAAAAACTTTGAACAAAATAATATTGTCAATCAGATTTGAACTCACACCTTATTAAATATGAATATACACCTTAAACCAACTCAACCAATTATATTATATGTAAGGATTTTTAAAAAATTATTCTATAAATTATTTTCTAATATAAATCAATCAATTTTTATTTTTATAAATGTTACTCTCTCCATGTCAAATTATGGGTCACATATTCTTATTTAAGACGTCCTAAAATAATGTCTATAATATGTGATACATATCAATAAAAATCTAAATCATTTCATCAAATTTTTTATATATTTTTGTAAATTTCGTTTTCACATTGATAGTGTATAAAAAATATGTAAATATAGTATCCAACTAAACATTTTCTAATCATTGAATGATCTTCAAAAATTATGTTCTAAAGTCGATATTTTATTTTATAAAAATTCTTCAAATATGTGTCTAAAATATCTTTATTAAGTGCAACATGAAAAAAAAAATAAACCCAACAATTTGATATCATTAAAGGATACATTTTTTTTACCAAATCATTAAAGGATACTTAAAAAATTTATAGAAACGAGAATACATATATTAACCACTAATAAAAAACACTTATTATGAAATAAAAATATTATAATAAACAACCACCAATTTGTATATATTGACAATACTTAACTGTGGTCAATCATTAAGTCAACAAACACCTATATTCAATAACGATAATTTTTTTCAAAATTATTTTTAAAATGTGTCAATTAATATCAAATCAAATTAAACTCGTGAAGAGCACGGGCTCTATAATTAGTATAGCTTATAACTAAACAAGCTGTTCACTAGCAACAATTTTTCAAGCTCAAATCACTTTTAAATTTTTTTTGCTCAAGTTTAATCAATTTTTAATTAAATCGAGTTTTCAATTAGCCGAATTTGTTCTATTTGCACTGAAACTACTACTACTATACAGTAGAACATGCAAGTTGCCTATCCAAGTCCTTAATCAAACTTGTCGAGTGCCAAGCATGTAAATAAAAAATTACTCCTTAGCTAAGCCTGGATAACTTAAAATTTTCATGAATTCTGTTACCATCATTTACATGTTATCAAGTCAATATATCCAAATTAGTAGCGTACAAATTTTTCACAAAGACACGTCCATTAACCCACGTAAGTTTAAGTTTTCTTTTTTTTTTTTTCTTTTCCTTTTTTTTTTCTCTCGGTCCGGATGGGGCGTAGGAAGAAGAACCCACATAAGGGGTTGGTGGTAAATTCCTTGATAGAACACTATAAAATACTTAGTGCTAGAATTTTAAAGACGAATTCTTAAAAGAAAATTATTAGGTCATGCTGGATGGAAGGAGTAGAGTGGGAGAATGTGAATCTCAATCATGTTCTTGTTGGATTTATTTTAGAATTGGATTTTGGTTAAAATCGTTTCCTAATTTTTGGAAAATCCAATACCGAATCTGGTCCATCTTCCAAAAGTCGCAGGAAGCAACGTCTCGGTTAGAACTCTGAGATGGGCAGAGCTATAAAAGGGACATGGTGGTCTCTGTTTTTGGGTCACTAAGCCTACTCCTTCAGTAAATTTGCATCATCGAGATTGAGAGAGTGAGGGTTCAAAAAAGCCAAAACAGAATGAAAGGTCATCACGGGCAGCGATCAATTTTGAGCAATATTGTACGGCAATGGCTGGAGGTACTAATTTTTATCCAATTTTGCTTCCGCTACTATTTCATTCGTGATCATTAGGATCATGAGACATGATTAAACGAATTAAGATTCATCATTTGGTATCAAAGCATTGATTTTACCTCTGCCTTGTTGTTCTGTTTTTCTCTGTTTTGGAGTACATGAACTGCGGACGAATCTTCTTCTTCTATTCATTTGATTTCATATCGGAGATTCATATTAGTTTACTAATTAAGTTTGTGATTTTGAACATCTTTTTTTTTTCTTTTTTTTTTTAAATTTGAGATTAGAAACCATATGATTGTGAGATTTCCATCATGGCTGGAGAAATCTTTAAGTAACTAGGTTTCTATCGTTCTAATTGTTGTTTGGAAGAACTGGTTCAATTGAGTTTGTCTTCGGAAGGAATGATCCAACTTGAGGTTGAAGATGAGTTGTGATAAATAATTATTTTAATTGCTTCAAATGACTTATGTATCATTTAGAGGCCGAGATCTTGCTTCTGCCCATGTTAATTTTAAAGTGTTTTATTGTCACTTCTAAAGCCAGGGACCTACATTTCTTCTTTGATGACACTGTATTACTTGTTTTGTTAATTGGCATTGATTATGGTTAAATTATTTGTTTAAAGTTATTAATTTATACATAATCAAAATCAATTCTTCAGAGCTCTTTATGAATTTAATTATAGAAGTTATGTGCTTATATTATTTATTTTGTTTGTATACTTTATTGTTAATTCTATACATACAAATGATATAAATATATAAATTAAATTCATGAAATATTGCTTATAGTTTCATGCAGGAATGAGAGCTTAAGAAATTGATTAAAGTTTAGTGGTCCACATGACTTTAAGTAATTAGAGAATGGCCACAGCTATCTTAATTAGTTAAAATTGTATATATTTAGATTTATTTAGGATCACATATGGAAATTAAACTTTAACTGTAATTAATCATGGTTGATATAATGAAATATACCCATTCGATATTTTGTTATATTATTATGATTAATTAGGATAAAATTTTGAATTATATTTCTTGATCTACCCACAGGAATTAAGAAAAGGAACATAATTCGATAGTTTTATCAATAAGTCAAATGAATCTAATTGAATTAGACTTTGGTTCACAAGCAAGTTTCATGTCACTAGATTCATAGATTACAGCATAGTTTACATTGGTAAAACACGACATTTTATTTTAGTCTCAAAATTTTAATTTAAAGAGTGTGTACGTTTGAAAAATACTTGCAGGTATTCAACCTGCGAACATTTCTGATTAAGTGTGACATTCCTGAATTGAGGGGTGATAACTATAAGGTGTAGGGATGGATCGATATTGATTATGCTATAAGGAAAGACAAACCACCTACTATTTCCGAAATCAGCACTCCAGATGCTGTTGATTTTTATGAAAAATGGGTATCAGCCACTGCTATCCGTGGTTGTGTCGAACAACATGATAAGGTCAAAGATCTCCTGCAAGCCATTGAAGAGCAGTTTGCTACATCAGATAAGTCTCTTGATAATGTAGTTCACATCCATGAAGATCACTAAGATAAGAGAGGTGCATGATTGTTAGGAATATGCCTGTGAAACAGCTGATATATAGGTTTGCATATTCTAACACAGTAATTTGCTTGTTTTCATTACAAAGCATGTTTCACAAATGGCTAAAAGGGATGCGTACCGATTAGCGTGGCAACTTGCTGAAACAATGCATAGGGCAATAGACTAGGAAGTTTTCGTACATGTCCGAGTCTTTGTCCTACCATCTTATGATGACCTTTCATATGGATTATGTCACGCCCCGATCCGAGATCTTATACAGATTCTTGAGTCAGTGCATGGACCGAAACACATAACAATAACTAGCAGTAAGAGTTCCATTAAATTTAACTTTTATAACATCATATAATAATCTTCAGTTAATGATCTCAAGAAATATTTGATAATCCCTACTCAGCATTACTGATCAGAGTGTTTACACAGCTTTCGACAACCTTTGTCGGCCCTGTCCCTATTTCATTTATGTATCTAACTGATACATAATTCTATCAAACTATTACTTGACACATTACCTGTACTGGTATCTGCTAATTGACCCCACAATGATGGGTATTACAGTCTTGTTGAGATCTAGCAGTTTAAAACAATACGGGGTGAGTCAAAACTCAGTAAATTACTAAATGCATGCAATGTTATCATACAGCATGTTAAAAAATAGTATAACACAACATCAGATAATTTCATACGTATGATAGGCTCAGCTGCCACCAACCGTCTCATACCAGTTGGAGACCGCGACCACTTTACATATATGAAAACACATTACTATACCATACAATACCAGAGGCTCTGCAGCCGCCAATCGTCCCATACCAGTTGGAGACCGTGACCAACAGATTTGTACGGCTATCTTATAACAGATACTTGCAGTACTTTTATCAGTGTCGAGATATCTTTCACCATCCTCTTTTACTTTCCACGTTACTCGTCTTGTCTGAACATGTGCTGCTATCAGTGCAAGTTACAGAATAAAACTTTTACTTGTTTCATGGGTGGCTTCACCTACGTGGCTAGCCCTTTCCCCTACGTCTAATTGCCTTCATTTACTGACGACAATCAAGATCGTAATATGTCAGTGCCGCCCTATTGGTTACGACAGTGGGACTACCTTCTACCATGGCCAGTAGTAGGACCATTACTGAGTCCACGGTATTCACCGTGCATCATAATTTTTATCATGTATAACTTGTCTACGATTTTCACCGTACATCATGATTTTCATCATGTATAACATGCACACCTCATTTCCTAGTAATTACTGGTTAGTTCTCATTATCACATAACAAGTAAAAGTTTATTTATTATTTTTTATCTTACTTTAACCTTATGAACAAGTAGATGTTACTTGTATTAATCTCATATTGTATATAATAATCATATATACAGAACATTTACTTTTAACACATGTATATATATTCATTTATCACAAATCATTATGGTTGAGTAGATGTTTACTTGCCATTTATTATTCTTTATATCACATAACATGTCATAGTGCTATAAGCAACTATCATTACCTTACTACCTTATAGAACTATCTTCATATTTGGTTTATAATGGATACCATCACTCTCATGTCATATTTGTATGACATAAAATTATCCATATTCTTTGTTTGGTAATTTTTTTTATCAAGGATAAAAATATCTGAATTATCCGGATAACCCCTTATCAGAGATTAAATAATACCTCCCTCCCCCTGTTATAATTTAATCCCGAATAAACAAACACTGAGACTATTATTTATTTCTAAATTGCCCTCCCAGTCTCCCTCCTCCCTCCCAGCCTCCCCCTTCATCCTCTCTCTTCCCTGCCACCCCCCTCCTCTCCTCAACCCACCCTTTTTTTTTTTAGTACCTTCCTCCCTCTCTCATTCACCCTCCCTCCTCCCTCCTCCACAGCTCCTCCCACCCAACCAACCAATATTTTTTTTTTCTTTTTTCATTTCTTAATTTTTATATGACTATATTATGTATAAATTTATTTAAACGTACAATACATATACATATTCATTTTTTAAAATAAACTAAATATATTAATATCTTTTTCAAGGTTGAGATTAAAAAGAACTTTAAAATTTATAAATTTGCAATTTTATTATCCTTATATACTTTATAATAATTATAAATAGCTAGGTTTATCTAATTTATAAAAATATTGATGTTGCATTAAACAATGGAATTAACTATATTATACATAAAAATGCAGACAATAGTAGTTCGGAGAAAAAAATCCAAGTGAGATAAGCTCGAATCATCATTTAATCAACCTAATTTATAAGGGTGTTTTTGGAAAAATAGCGTAATACTAAAATTAATTTGGGCTACCAAACTTCAAATTAGATAACTAGCAGAATAAATTAATCTTATCCGTAATCTACCAAACATAAGATAACTCTATAACCGAGATAAAATAATCTCGGTTAAAATAATATATGTTATAGTATTAATTAATGTTATCCTGACTTTTCTACCAAACGACCCCTATTTCTATTAGTGACGTGATACTTTATATCCCGTACTCATTTTATATCCACTTTATTGTATATGTCATAGCATTTATGACATTATAATTTTACTATTGTGTCTCCCTAATATTTTAGAGACATTTCTTATGACATCCATTAACTATATTTGACTCTATTAGAGTCATTAACAAATATTACTTTATTATTTAATATAATTACATCCTATTTGACTCCGTTAAAGTCGTTATTAATCCTTGGATATGTCTGGCTATTCATAACATCACTTTCTAATTTGTGGTACTAATTTTAGTATTACTAACTTAAAGCATCTATTTAATTATTTTAAATATCTCATATCACATACTAACAAATAATACACATTTTGTCAAGACATGAAACTATTTTTAGTTAATCATGCATATATCTCAAATAGGAGGGGGTTAGTAACTTACCTCCCAAATAAGCTTTCGATAAGGTTATATTGTCGAATAAATCGTTACCACAAAGTTGGTCTGCCAAAGTCTCAAAATATTACAACTATAACGATCCCGTAACTACCTAATCGCAACCCGAGAGAGGAAAGAAAGAGTACGTAAATGTTATGTGTGTGAGAGATTTGATTTCTCATGCACGTATATTTATACCCCACCTTTCGTAGCTTACAAGTCTTATCCCCAGCTGCATCATTCCTGGTTTTATGCAACATTTGACAAGTGGCAGTTTAAGAGATATCAAGTCAACATTGTTGATGACTATAAAGCGTTAATATTACAAAATGTCGGCTACCACGGAGGAGTTTACTTCACCATTCCCATTACTTCAGTCAAATTAATTCCCCGGAGAAAATTTCTTCTAGTGGGACCCATTCATAGTTTTTAAAGTAATAAAACTTTCTCGATTCTTAACAACTCTAGTTTCATTTATTTGTTTTATAATGAACTTTTGACTTGATCTATACATTAATATTTTATTAAGAAAAGTCAACAAACTTGTAACAAAATATTACCTAGTCAAATATATCAAAATTAGTATCTTAAATTTGTTTGCATATATATATATATATATATATATAAGTTAATTTAAAAAAAATTAGGATCTCACATATTAGCTTTCTAAAAGCACCAGCAGACATCTGTACCAGCAATGTCTCAACAGCAGACATCTCTGCCAGCAATGTCTCACCAGCAAAGTTCACTTCAACAGTTCTGCAGTCTTACATTGGCAGTTATTCAAGTATCAGTCATGCTCTCTACAAATCGACTGCAAGAGTGCTGATAAATATAAAGAAGAGCATCGGTCGTTCTCCAAGCTATAAAGTTTACAAAAATTCGCAAAGATTACTCTGCAGATCTCCCTGACAGGTTAACATACGAATCGATGTCTGAGCCTTCACTCTTATCCATCGAACATTTCTTTTTTCGTGTCTGATTACAATTTTCAAGGCGTACTGCATCTTAGACCTGCCACGGTGCACTTTAGTCAAGCAGACCTGCACGATAAGTCCCTATCCGACAGCCTGTTTCTTCAAACAGACTTTAAGACTTAGATCTTCATGGAGATTTTTATCTAATAGATAATATGGTGTACTATGGTGCATCAAAAGACAATCTCTCCAATGGATAAAAATCATTCAAAGCTTCAATGGATACTCTGCTTCTCTACCTATAAAAGAAACCTCTCATCCCTCATCCAAGTAAGTGAAGAAGGGTACAGATCGTGAGATCACAATGAGTGGAAAAAATATAAGTGTAAGAATAAACACTTTGTGGGCGAGTAATTTGAAATTCATAAGGCAAAGAAGCTCAGCTTAATCAAGAACTCCTTTCTTGATTTGAGTTATTTTTTCCTTCGAAAGACTCAGTCTCTTCAGTAGCTATATTTCAAATCTATTGCTAGAGACTAAGCATCCAACTTATCGTTGAAGACTGATCCAGCTTGAAGATGTTCGATGAAGAACCAGAGCCTAATAATCTATATTGCATTCATATTGGCAGCCTTGTACTACAATATAAGGGCTGTCGATTATGCAATGAATTGTCATCACAGTTGGTCGAGTGTTTTGCACTCAGTTGTTCAAATACTAGTTATATGAACAATTCATAATATTCTCTTCTCACAAAAAAATTATTGAGTTGAAACTACAGGAAGACAACATGATAAATGTTGACTACATCTTTTAATGTATTTTCGATAAATTTGATTTCGCTTTCTTAATCTCTTCATTTTCTTTCCTATTCACTTTTCTTCTTCCCTGGGGAGATTGCTAGGTTAGAGAGTCTAGGTTGATGTACTAAGAATGTTTGTCTTTAAGCAAACCTCTACTAAATTTTAATATAAAATATATTTCATTACGTTTAGCCTTTACTTATCTTTTCTGTAACATATGTTATATATATTGTGCAATCTGGTTATGGAAAGTGATTACTGCATCTAATAAAGAATTAAACCAGTTGTTGTAATGTACTTGTACTAATTTATGCACAGCCAAGTTAATCTTCTATGTTATACATTTGATGTTTTTTATTCCGCTGCCCTACTCATTCACTTCAGCAAATGTTATAACGTCAATTTTCTAGCAAACCTTCAAGTCTTCAGTTACAAAATTGATAAGGTCTGCTGATGGAAAACTACTGAAGTATGTCTGCTGTTTTCAATAGAAAATTGCTGAAGCATGATTGCTGTCAGCAAAGTTGCATTTAAGGAAAATTGACTTGACCTTTTATATTCTTCATCCCTTTTCTTCAATGTATTTCAAATTAATGGATGAATTTTTAATAAAGGTCATATAGGCTATTCATTCCCCCCTCCCCTTTAGCCTATATTCTGAGCATATCAACATGGACCTAACAAGATTATATAATGCGCATGAGGGATATAGCGGCTCAACTCAAAGCCTTGGAAGTTACCATGTCAGAATCTTTTATAGTGTACTACAAATTATGCACTTTGCTCCAACAATACTCCCCTTTCAAAATCTCTTATAACACACATAAGGATAAGTGGTCGATTAATGAACCTTTGACCATATGTGACCAAAAAGAAAGAAGGTTATTAATGGAAGAAGACGAAAAGGTGAATTTGACTACTTTTGGTAGCAATAAGAAGTATCAAGCTAAAGATAAAGGAAAGGGCAAGATTCCTCTTAAGCCAGTCATAAAGAAAGAGTCAAAGTGTTTCTTCTGCAAGAAGAAGGGGCACATGAAGAAAGACTGTCCAAAGTTTAAGGATTGGCTCGACAAGAATGGTAAACTTGCATTTGTCTGTTATGAATCCAATATGGTTAATGTTAATCATAACACGTGGTGGATTGATTCTAGTTCTACAATCCATGTTTCTAATACCTTGCAAGGTATGCAAAACCTGAGGAAGCCAGTGGGAAGTGAACAATACATCTATTCAAGAAATAAGATGAGTTCACATGTGGAAGCCATTGGCACGTGCAATTTAATTTTAAGCAGCGGATTTATCTTACATTTAGAAAAGACCTTCTATGTTCCAAAATTTTCTAGGAATTTGATAACTATTTCAAGACTTGTACCATTGGGTTTTTCCTTTAACTTTTCAGATTCAAGTTTTTTATTTATCTAATAAATTTGAAGTTATTGGTTACATTATTTTGTCAAATGGTCTTTACTACATTGAATTACAAAATAATGTTGCTTATAACTCTATGCATGTTACTGCTAGGATAAAATGATGTGTTGTGAATGAGGAATCCTCTATATTGTGTCACTAGAGATTGGGACACATCTCCAATCCTCTATATTGTGTCACCAGAGATTGGGACACATCTCCATTCAAAGAATTAAGAAATTGGTAAATGAAGGGGTACTCAGTACTTTGGATTTTGCTAATTTTGGGACTTGTGTGGATTGCATTAAAGGAAAGCAAACTAGCAAGTCTAAAAAAGGTGCAAAGAGAAGTACAAACCTACTAGAGATCATACACACAGATATTTGTTGTTCAGACATGGATGCAAATGGTCCGAAATACTTTATCACCTTCATTGATAATTATTCATGATATATGTATCTCTATTTACTTCGTTCCAAAGATGATGCTTTAGATGCCTTTAAAGTTTTCAAGGCTGAAGTAGAGAATCAATGTGGAAAATAGATTAAGATTGTGAGGTCTGATAGAGGTGGAAAGTACTATGGTAAATACATAGAGAATGGACAAGCACCTGGTCCATTTACGAAGTTTCTTTAAGAACATGGGATTGTTGCGCAGTACACTATGCCTGGTTCTGCATATCAGAATAGAATGGCAGAAAGAAGAAACCGAACTTTGATGGACATAGTGAGAAGCATGTGGAGTAACATAAAACTCCCTAAATCATTGTGGACTGAAGCTCTAAAAATGGCTGCGTATATATTGAACCGAGTTCCAACCAAGGCTGTTCCAAAGACGCTTTTTGAGTTATTCAAAAGTTGGAAACCGAGTTTAAGACATGTACGCGTATGGAGATGTCCGTCGGAAGTACGAGTTTATAACCCATAAGAAAAGAAGCTAAACCCAAGGACCATTAGTGGGTATTTCATCAGATATGTTGAAAGGTCCAAAGGGTATAGATTCTATTGTCCTTCTCACACCACTAGGATTGTGGAATCAAGAAATGCAAAATTTCTTGAAAATGACTTAATCAGTGGGAGTGATCAAAATCGAGACATTGTTTTTAAAAGAGATCATCGTGAAGCTCAACCCTCTGGTTCAAATGATAGATTGATTGTCATTCACACCCCTCAAGTTCAAACATGTGTTAGACAACCAACTATTATAGTTCCACAAGCTGTTGATATCGATCGAGTAGATCAAGCTATAAATGATGAACAACATGATATTATTGAACAACCAGTTGTACAACCGGTTGAACAATAAGTTCCTCAGAAAGATAATAATACAGTGGTAAGGAGATCTACTAGAGTCAGAAAATTAGCAATTCCTAGTGATTATGAAGTATATTTGCAATCGAACTATAACATTAGAGCCGAAAATGAACCTGAAACGTTTTCACAAGCCATGAGTTCTAAAGAATCAGACTTGTGGTTTAATGCCATGAAAGATGAGATGGACTCTATGACATTTAACCGAGTCTAGGATCTCGTTGAGTTGCCTGATGGTGTAAAAGCCATTGGTTGCAAATGGGTTTTTAAGATAAAAAAAAAAGACTAAATAGGCAATATAGAGAGACATAAGGCAAAACTCGTTGCCAAAGGGTTCGCTCAAAGGGAAGGTATCGACTACACGGAGACATTCTCTCCTATATCCAAAAAAGATTATCTTCGAGTAATTATGGCACTAGTGGCTCATTTTGACCTAGAGCTACATCAAATGGATGTAAAAATGACATTCCTCAATGGTAATCTAAAAGAAGAGGTTTACATTAAATAACCTAAAGGATTCTCCTTTACAGATAGGGAGCATTTAGTCTGCAAGCTCAATAAATCCATAAATGGACTTAAACAAGCCTCCCGCTAGTGGTATTTGAAATTTCATGAAGTCATTACTTCATTTGGCTTTGAAGAGAATGTCATGGATCAATGTATATATCAAAAGAATAGTGGGAGTAAATTTTGTTACCTTGTATTGTATGTGGATGACATTCTGCTTGCGACTAATGATAGGGGTTTACTATACGAGGTAAAATAATTTCTCTCAAAGAACTTTGATATGAAGGATATGGGTGAGGCATCTTATGTCATTGGCATTAAGATCCAAAGAGAATGATCTCAAGGCATTTTGGGTTTGTCTCAAGATAACTATATCAATAAAGTTTTAGAGAGATTTCAGATGAAGGATTGTTCACCAAGTGTAGCGCCCATTATGAAGGGTAACAGGTTTAGTTTGGAGCAGTACGCAATGAATGACCTTGAGCGGGAACAAATGAAGAACATTCCATATGCTTCAGCTATTGGAGGCCTTATGTATGCTCAGGTTTGTACCACACCTGACATTATATATGTTGTTAGAGTGTTAGGAAGATATCAGAGTAACCTAAGTATCGATCACTTGAAAGCTGCAAAGAAGGTGTTGAGATACCTTCAAGGGACAAAAAGACTACATGCTTATGTATAGACGAACTGATGATGATCTGGAGATAATTAGCTACTCTGATGCTGACTACGCTGGCTGTATAGATTCACGAAAGTCCACCTCAGGATATGTTTTTATGCTAGCCGGTGGAGCTGTGTCTTGGAGAAGCGCCAAACAGACCCTAACTACTACTTCCACTATGGAAGCCGAGTTTATATCTTGTTTTGAGGCTAACTCACATTGTGTATGGTTGAAGAGTTTCATTTCTGGCTTAAGAATCGTTGATTCTATTTCCCAGCCGTTGAGATTGTACTGTGATAACTCTGCTGCAGTTTTTATGGCTAAGAACAACAAGAGTGGAAGTCAAAGTAAACACATCGACATTAAGTATTTAGCAATAAAAGAACGTGTTAAGGAAAGGAAAGTAATCATTGAACACGTTAGTACTGAGTTGATGATTGCCGATCCTTTGACTAATGGCATGCCACCAAAGTATTTCAAAGGTCATGTAGTGCGAATGGGACTTGGTTCCATAATGTTTTTTTTATGTCCTAAGGGGGTGTGGGAAGGGATCGAACCTGAAACCTCACACTCTGTAAAGCCCCAGCTCTACCACTGGGCCACCCCTTAAGGACTGGTTCCATAATGTGATATCTCGTTGTATATACATTTATTGCTTCAATGAAATTTTTATTCAGTTTGATGTTTTATCATTTGCTTTTGTGTACACATTTATTTGTTTAGTTTGAAAAATATCATTAAGTTTGGACCTAGAATAAACAATATGGTTTATTCATTAAGTTACGGGATAGTGGTGATAGACTTGATATATTGTAATACATGAAAGATAATACTCACTGCTAGAGGACCTATTGACATGATTTCATATATTTTTGTTTCTTGTTATGTTGGGTTAAATGGACTAAGTGGGAGAATGTTGAATTTATTTTAGAAATGGATTTTAGTTAAAATCCTTTCCTAATTTTTGGAAAATCTAATACCGAATCTGGTCCATTTTTGGGCATAGGTTCTTCCCACATTTAGACACGTAACTACTCTCTCCCAAATTACACCGCTTCCCAAAATCGCTGCAGAAGATACACCGCTTCCAAAAGTCGCAGGAAGCAACGTATTGGTTAGAACTCTGTGATGGGCAGAGCTATTAAAGGGACATGGTGGTCTCTATTTTTGGGTCACTAAGCCTACTCCTCCTTCAGTAAATTAGCACCATCGAGATTGAGAGAGTGAAGTTCAGAAAAGCAAAAACAGAATCGAAGGTCAACACTCGCAGCGATCAATTTTGAGCGATATTGTACGGCAATGGCTGGAGGTACTAATTTTGATCCAATTTCGCTTCCGCTACTATTTCATTCGTGCTCATTAGGATCATGAGACATGATTAAACGGATTAAAATCCATCAGTTCTAACCAATTTCTATTTTAAGAGCCGCAAATTGTACACGAAAACCTCATTTCTTCATAAATAAAATCTTTACGAAGGGTGAGTATTGTATTTTTTCTCCACTTGGTGAAAATAATTCATTCCTAGCAGTTTTTTTTATCCGTAAAATACATTAATACGATAGTTGATACACAAAAATATAATTGATTTTGTAGAATTATTTATTAATAATGAGATTTTACAAAATTGTACGCAGATCATATTCCTAAATAGTGTCGACTGAAATTAGAAATGTATTAATTTATGTACAACAATTTTCTTAGTGTATTGTTTGAAAAGAAACAAAATAATTTGAAATACAAAGATAAAATTTGAAAATTTGACAAAACTACGCAAAGTATACATGCCAAGTATTTGTTATAACTTTCGATGATAAAGAACTTTAATTTTTTTCTTTAAAGAAAACATGATAAAGAGTTAGGCATTAAAAAATTAAAAATTTACAGTAATAATAATTTTTATTCTTTTTTAAATTTTGGTGAAACGAATTATCTAACATCAACCATGTAAGAAAATTGAATTAAATTTTAAAAAATCTAATTTTTATAATAGAATTAATCAAATAAAAACAACTTAGAGGAAATGAAATTATAAATATAAATTAAACATATGGCCTAGTAGACGGATACAATTATATTTTTATAAAAATTTTAGGTGTTATCTCTCTAAATATCATCTCCTCTATCATGATTAAAATTTTAAAATTTTAATAATTCAATTCTTATTAAAAAATTATTTTTGACACACCAGATGTAATGAATCAATTACAAGAAATCGATAGTATTTTTTGATAACAATCGAGACCTATAAATTGTTATCTTTCAATCCAAAAATATATTCCATTCCCAAAAGATTGCCAAACAAGTGGCGGTGACAGTTACCTCATCTAGTACGTAAAAGATAAGAATGCAATCAATGACGTCTACCTCTATCTGACCTTTGACGGATTCTTTCACCACAAAGCTCCCTTGAGACGTGTCGTCATTTTACTCGTCCTCTAGAAAAAACTTTCGTTGAGAGTTGGTCATCGGTCCCTTTAAATCCACCCCCTCCCCTAGCCTGATTTCTTCATCTCTCAATTCATCTTCTCCATCGTTCTCTCTTTGCGATTCAAAGTTCTCAATCCCTTCTCCTCAAGGTATGCCATTCACCTTGTTAATTTCGATTCAATCTGTTTGAATATGTATTTCTTCAATTATTCAGATTGGTCCGGTTGTTTGATCTAGGGTTAAATTGATCCAATTTGTATTTGTATTGCCTCAATTGTATATATTGGGCGATTTATTTAATTTGATCTAGGGATTCTGATTTCATATAGTATTTGTACTTGTTGATTTTGTAACAGATGCAGATCTTTGTGAAAACTCTCACCGGCAAGACAATCACCCTTGAGGTCGAAAGTTCAGACACCATTGATAATGTCAAGGCTAAGATCCAAGACAAGGAAGGAATTCCCCCGGACCAGCAGAGGCTCATCTTCGCCGGTAAGCAGCTTGAAGACGGCCGTACCCTTGCCGATTACAACATCCAGAAGGAGTCCACCCTTCACTTGGTCCTCCGCCTGAGGGGAGGGATGCAAATCTTTGTCAAAACTCTCACCGGCAAGACTATCACCCTTGAAGTTGAGAGTTCAGACACCATTGATAATGTCAAGGCGAAGATCCAGGATAAGGAAGGAATTCCCCCTGATCAGCAGAGGTTGATATTTGCTGGGAAGCAACTGGAGGATGGGCGCACCCTGGCGGACTATAACATCCAGAAGGAGTCCACCCTTCACTTGGTCCTCCGCCTCCGCGGTGGTATGCAGATTTTTGTTAAGACCTTGACTGGGAAAACCATTACTCTGGAAGTTGAGAGCTCGGATACCATTGATAATGTGAAAGCCAAAATTCAGGACAAGGAGGGTATTCCACCAGACCAGCAGAGGCTTATCTTTGCTGGTAAACAGCTCGAGGACGGCCGTACTCTTGCTGATTATAACATTCAGAAGGAATCCACCCTTCATTTGGTGCTTCGTCTTAGGGGTGGAATGCAGATCTTTGTGAAGACATTGACCGGAAAGACTATCACTCTGGAGGTGGAAAGTTCGGACACTATAGACAATGTGAAGGCTAAGATTCAAGATAAGGAGGGCATCCCACCAGACCAGCAGAGGTTGATTTTTGCTGGGAAGCAGCTGGAGGATGGGAGGACCCTGGCCGATTACAACATCCAGAAGGAGTCTACCCTTCACCTTGTGCTCCGTCTTCGTGGTGGTTGTTATTAAGTTTGTTTTTTTTTTCTAATGGTTAGGGTCTGTGATGTGGTTGTTTTAGTAGGTCTGGTCTGGGGGTCATTGTTTAGTGGTTTTTTATTTTTTCAATGTTAAAAAAATTTCTTAATGTTTGTTTCAGCTGGAGGATCATTTGTCCTATTTGGTGAATCTTTCAAGTTGTGTTGGTGTACGTGTAATTATTTTATGAACAATGTCTAGTTTTATGTAATGTGATTGTTACGCGTTTGCTTAGTTTTCCCTATACATTGATCAACAATGACCTGTTTCCTTTCTGTATGCTGTTTGATTGGAAGATTTTATCATTCATTCTTTAATTTAGTAGGGTATGCCCACAAGTTTGGTTATCTTTTTTATTGGTTGTCTTTCCCCTTGATGAGAGGTAGGTTAGGCAGCATATTATAGCTTGGTCTTTAGACCATCTCCAACCCAAAACCCCAAATTTGGTCAAAAACTACCCCAAATTTGGTCCATTTTAACGTCAAACACTATTCCAACTCCAACCCACGTCCACAAATCTTACCCCAAAATAGAATATTATTTCTTTTTATTTATTTATCAACATGTATATTAATTTGCTATTAATCTTTTAAATAATAATTATTAGGATTGCACAATTAATTATTATAGTATATTTAATAATTTTATATTTATAATATTATTTACGTCATTAATAATATTTAAAAATTAGTAATTTTATAATTAAATTTATTATATAATTTAATAAATATACAAGTACGTGAAAATACAATAAAAAATTATTACAATCAATACAAAATGTAACGAAAATCATACCACTTGATAAATAAAATAAGTAATATTATTAATATTTATTTTTTATTAATAATAATATCTAAAATTAGATATTAGTTAATTTAAAATATATTTAAATTAATAATATCATATTTTTAATAATTTTAAGCATTTAATAATTCATTAAAAATCAAAATATGCTATGGATCCCACCAATACCAAATTTGGGATAGTGAATAGTGCAACCCAAATTTGGGGTTGCACTATTCACTACCCCAAATTTGGTTTGGGTTTGGGTATTGGGTTGGAGTTGGATGAACCCCCAAATTGAAGATTTGGGGGTTGGGTTGGAGATGCCCTTACTCATTCAAGTTCTACAAGAATATATCATCTGGATCATTCATTCATAGGTAGTTTCACTATGTTCACTTGTTTTAGTATACTGTTAGCATACAGGTATTATGATTGAGATTCTTTTTAACGTATGTCTCTGCTGCCATGGCGCATGTTGTTACAAGGAGATTATGATATTAGTTCTGTTTCTGCCATTTTGTTCCTCCTCAATTGTGATGGTTGTGTAGGTCGATTCCTACTAGCTACGAGGGTAGTGGTACAATGAGAGCTACTAGCTAGGGGATTGCAAGCTTTGCCATTTTGATTTCTGGTGCGGCTAATATGGAGGGAGGGACAATCTAAGGGTGCTACTGCTGGTTGGTTGTTGGTATCTTCGTTGAGGAGGAGCCTCAACGTACTTTGGTTAATATTTGAAATAACTTCAAAGATTTTAAGTTTAAGGAATGAGCTTGTTAATTTTGCTTCCCATCCTCTTTTTTTTGTAGCTTGATGATTTTATTTTGTGTGTGTGTGTGTGGATAATTTTTGTATGTTTTGTGTTGTAGGTTCTTCAATTAATATATACGGTGGAGGCCGAGGTTGCACCGCTTAATGTTTGACTTTGAAGGAGGACTTCAAATTCTATTTGAAGCCCACATGGTAATAGCCAGGCAGGTCTATGCAACAAGATGTCTATATTTTGAGGGAGCTGTAAAATCATCTGGTTAACTAACATGCAGCAAACTCTATATTTCAATACATGCATACTCCATATTATTGTTGCATTTTTTATTTTTTTAGTTAATTCGTAGACGCTGGCTATTATTCTCTGTTAACAAGTAGTCTATCCTACTAATTATAAGGTGATTCCATTTGATTCATTACTACCTATAATTATCATAATTAAGATGTTAAACTGGTGGCTAGCTTCATCTTTAACCTCTCCCCTTATTATGTTCAATTAAACCACTTTTCAAAACTAAAAAATAAATAAATAAAAAATTAACGCAACTTAATTAATTAAGAGCACGAATGATCAGTGCAATTGATACTTACCATCTTCATACTCACCCTATAAAAATATATGACGTCACCATCCCATGTTACTATGATGACTCAATCAAAGGCTTGATAATACCTAATTTTGGGCTTGAGACTGACTATCAGTGTTGCGAAAAGAAATTAGTCTGAAATCAAATGTGATTTGAAAACATCTAATAAGAAAATAATAATTACTACTACAATTTTATCTATCTTTTTTTCTGTGTCTATTTATAATCTTTATGTTTATTTGTGTCCCTTTACCTTGAAGTAACAACTAACAAGGTCGTAATGATTTTTATTAAAACTAAATTGATGTAATTTTTCCATCAATCACTTGACCAGAAAATGTTAATTTTACATCTAAAATTTGTCACGTAAATTAAAGTTTGTCCCTGAAAATTAATGACCAAAGAATGTCAAGCCTCCATCTAAAATTTCTCACTTAGATTAAAGTTGGTCTCTGAAATTTGAATAGAGATAAAAAGTCTTTTTAAAGTGAAAGTCTGATAAGGTCCTTTCAAAGGGGAATTACATTTAGCTAACAGTTGGAACTAGTTGTTGTTCTAATCGATTATTTTGAACAAATTATTGTACTTTTTGAACAAACAGTTTTATTTGGGTGATGCTAAATACAACACCCCTAATACGTTATTAATTGCAACACCCCTTTGGCAAAAATACTATTTTGCCCTTGCTATTTTGCCCATGTTATTTGGCATTATATACAGTTTTATTTATATTTACATTACTATTATTTGTGTTATAAATGCAAAAAATAATAATAATAATAATAATTAGACATGACTCCTAGCGGCACTCCCTTGTTCTTGTTAACTCCCCTAGTTGTTTTTTTAATTTACAAATTCAATCCCTAAAGTTCCAATTTTCGTTAAATTAATGAAACTAACAAGATCCACCACCCCTAGGTAGAGATGTTAAAAAGGCTAGCGGTTTAGAGTTAGCTCTAACGGGCCGCTGAGTAAACTGTTCAGTTTTTTTCGGGCCACTAATATTACAGACCTAACCCTAATCCTAGCAGGCTTCGAGCTAAACGGGCCACTATCGGGCCACAACTAAAGATATAGTATAACAATATTTTAAAGTAGTGAATCGAAAAACTACCCATAAATTAGATATATAGTTTCTTATGTTTTTTATAAGAAATATAAACTAGACATTTTTTACATCGCTGTGTTATAATTTCCAACTTGATTTTCTCAAAATAAATATTGTAATAGCTCTATTTAGCAGTTTTTTCCAAAAAAATTGTTTATATTTTAATATTTATTCATAAGTACATAGACAAAAAATTGTTTATATTTCAATATTTATTCATAAGTATATAAACAAGACCTGTAGTGCAAAGGATAAATGTGTTTGACTTTAGATTAGAAGGTTATTGATTTTATTCTCATGATGGTTGTTTTACGTATCTCCTAAACTTTTTATGACCTAATTAATATTACACGGGTCGACGGGCCAACCGTGAAACCTGCGGGACAAACCTAACGGGCCGCTGGTTAAACGATTCGGGCAAAAAAGCCTTGATTTTAAACGGGCCAAAAATATTGAGTCATAACCCTATTTTTTCCGGTTTAAACGATGATCAACTCAACGGACCGTGACCCTTTTAACATCTCTACCTCTAGGCAGCCTTCTTAATACATCCACCTAGACTAGGCGACCTATCGATTGTTCCGTTAATTCCGTTAGTATTTTTTAATTTACAATTGCAACTTCTAAAGTTAGGTGGCCTTCTTAAATTTTTAATGGAACTAACGAAATTTGGATGGCGTGGTTGTATTTCCTAGAGGGCCGCCACCTCTAGCCCTAGGTAGCCTTCTTCCTAGGGGGCTGTCATCTCTAGGGGGCCTTTCAAATTTTTTTTGTTTATTTATTTATTTATTTTTAATAATTTTGGTCAAATTTTAATAATTACCAAATGATAGGCAAAATAGTATTTGCTGTCATGGAAATGTTGTATTTTGAACAAGCATATTAATTTTTTTGAACAGCAAGAATTTTTAAAATTCATCCCCGATAGACGCATACATATGCACACACACGATCATGTGCTATTTTATTATTAATAAAACAAAATTCACCCTAAAATCACTACCCAAAAGTGGATAAAGAAATTAGTGAACATAATTTATTCAGCATGCACATGGGAAACCCTTAAGAGATCGACATGATCTCTTAATTAAGTCATAAGCACTTAGAACCAGACGGCTCGCATTTCGCATTGCTGGGGACCCATGTTGCAGCGGTTGGGCAAATCTTGAGCCATCTGCCACATCCCTCTCATCTGCTCAGTCCCGGCCGCCTGTTCCATTTGCATCACCATACTCTTTATGGCCTGGCACCTGCACTCCTCCCGGACTTTTCCTAGCTGGTTGCAGCATTGCTCCAGGTGTTGTTCTTCGCATTGTTGACCTCGTGGGTTCACCACCATTCTCAATGACTCGTAGCTTCTTCCCTTTCCCCCCTGCTGGCACTCTAGGTACATCCTGCAGTGGCTCATCTGCTGCCCATGGATCTGCTCCTGGCATGATTTGGAACCACTGCCTCTTGGGTTGGCGGTGGCGGCGTCATCATCGATGGTGGTGGTTGTGATTGTGGTGTAGGTGGTGGCCTCTGCTAAGGCTAACAGGGCCACGAGGAGGAGGGTTGCAAGGATTGCAAGCTTTGACATTCTGGTGGTTTTCTTAGCTCTTGAACTAGCTAGTGTGATGAGTGGATGGAGGTTGGTGGTGGCGGAGTGGTGGTGATGGTGGGTATTTATAGTGGATTTTGGGGTTTGCATGACGAGCACGTGGAATTGAAGTAGGCTTTGCAAGGTGTTGAGAGATGGCTGAAACTTTACTTACACGTATGTGATGTACATGCTGATGCTTCCATCTTGAGCAATTTTGTTTCTTTATGGAAAGTGTTCCGCATGTACATGGGTTTGTGCACCAGGCAGTTTAATTTGTACTACTTCTACTTCAAAGAGGTTTCAATGAAGCTTAGTAGAGTTCTCGTTAGAAAACATGGTTACGGTTTCTTTTAGCTACAAATTGGGTTGGATTTTGGTAACCTGTATGCTGCAGGTTGGGTTGGATCCTTTAATTAAAGAGACGATTATTTTACTATTTTTTTTTCATAAAAGCAATCCTCCCGGAGTCCGCTGCTAGCCAATAGAATTTGTACCTGGTGAAGGCAGTGAGAGTCGAATACAAGACATTTCGCTAATAGATCGCTCCACAGAGAAATTCAGGTTGTAAAAGAATGAGTCAAACGCTTTTATTTAGCAAATTTTTTAAAAAAATTAATCTCTAACGAGCTTGAGCCAAGCATTGAACCTGATGGTGAAAGTGCAAATATGATATTAACATTTTTGGTTTAACATTGGATAGACTTGGTACATTTATTTTACACTGTTCAGTTTTTTGATAAAATTTGACTTATAGTGCACTAACGAATATATATAAAAACTTATTCAGAAAATCTTGAACTAAGCTAAATGATCCAATTCCGAGCTTGGCTTACGAGATTAGGAACCAAGTTAGCTTAGTCGAGCTCGAGATCGTTTGTATCAACGAGCCTACTTACATGAGCTTGAATTGTATATTAAAGAGCTGCACTTACACGAGCTGGTTTGGATCGTGTGACAACATTACGTAAAGTCACTGAGATCAACTGAGCCTGAAATGATGACTGCTTACAGACCCAATAACAGGGAGGCCCGCTAAGCCTCAAGATGGCCGAAAGGGGCTTTATATACATCCAATTATTGCATTAAAAGAAGGGTGAATTACAGGCCGGTCCCTTTTTAAATATTTGTAATTGCTCCAGTTCACTCATCTTTTTTAAAAATCGGAAAAGGCATTTTTGGGGCGAAAAGACGATTATGCCATTAATGAAAGAAAAACACGCGCGCTTCAGTAACCTAAGGCATCGCGATGCACTACTTTGGCAACGCGATGCACCACTTTGGCATCGCGATGCACCACTTTTTGCATCGCGATGCAACAAATTGGGGCATCGCGATCATCGCAGCGCGCTTTAGGGAACCAAAGCATCGCGATGCACCACTTTTGCAATCGTGATGCAACAATTGTTGCATCGCGATTCACCACTTTTGCAAATCGCGATGCACCACTTTTGCAATCGCGATGCACCAGCATACTGCGATTGGCGAATTAAATCAGTTCAAGAACATCTTCCTCTGTTTTTGGATAGCACACTGTCAAGCTTGATTTGAAGCTCAAAAATAGTATTTTTTTGGTAGAAAAATTGTGCACAAATATAGTACTAAATTAGGATAATAATATGAGATTGATTTTAAATAAATTCGAAGCTTAAAACAGAGATTTAAGTGGTCAAAACAGCTCAAGAACAAAGAAAAACGGGATGAACTCAAAAAATTTAAATTTGATCAAACTCGTGTTTTATGCATGAAAATTGATACCCAAACATGAGGAAAGACTATATTAACAACATGAAATCATTTATATATCAATTTGAATCTCAAATCTGAAGCAACGATGTTGTTGAGGGTATTTTAGGAAGAAAATTTTCAAAATGCCTTTTAGCGGTTAAAAAAAAAATGTGTACTGGAGAGAAAAAAAGTTTGAGAAAGTGGACCGGCCAGCAATTTCTCCTTAAAAGAAAGGTTAATTACTGGCCGGTCTCTTTTTCAACATTTGTAATCGCTCCAATCTATTCATCTTTTTTTAAAATTGAAAAAGATATTTTTGAGACGAAAAAACTACGATACCCTTAATGAAACCAAAATACGCGCACATCATCATGCATCGGGATTCAATGTTATTTTCTCAGATTAATTTGGGCATTTGGATTTAATTTGAGATGCATCAGGATGCAATAATTTGGCATCGGGATACAGTGTCACTTTCTCAAATTAATTTGGGCATCAAAATTTAATTTGAGATGCATCAGAATGTAACAATTGGGCATCGAGATGCAGTACCACTTTCTCAAATTAATTTAAGCATCGGGATTTAATTTTAAATGCATCGAGATGCAACAATTGTTGCATCGAAATGCAACAGTTGGGCATCGCGTGAAAAGCCGGTGCTCGCCCTAGCGTAAAAAGTCGGTGCTCACCTTAGCGTGGGAGGGGGTAAGAATGAAAAATTAAGGATTCTGATGCTCGCCTCAATGAGCTAATCCGATGCTCGCCTTAGCGAGCTACCCGGTGCTCGCCTCAGCGAGCTGCGGATGAAGGTTCTTCCATTTTCTTCCATTTTGTTATTTTCTTAGACCGAAACTGAAAGTAGGCAATCATCATTCTTGTCCTATTCTCCCTCTCTCTTAGCCTTGCCTCCTATTCCTTTTTACCTTTAAGAATCGAAATTTTACACTAACCAAAAAGAGAGTGCGAACATTATTAAAGTACCAGACAAGCAAGTACAAAACCCCGGGAACAGGACAACATCGGGATTATTTTGGTTTGTGTCTATATGCATCAGGATTTATTTTTGTGCATCGCGATCACCACTTCGTGCATCGCAAATCCAATTCGTACATCGTGAATTTAATTTATTGCATTCTGATGCCCAAAATTATGTATCCCAATATCTATTTACTAAATAATTATAACTCGAAATATTAACATGAACTCAAAAAATGTTGGCAAGATCAAAATCGATCAAAATAGTTATTTTTAGTTGGAAAATTTACATACAAACATATATTGACTTCCTATAACAGTATGATATTGATATTATACAAAATCTAAACTCAAATCATTGAACAAAGTTTCAAAATCAGTCCAAGAATATCTCCCTCTGTTTTCGGACAGCACACTGTCAAGCTCGATTTGGAGCTCAAAAATAGTATTTTTTTTGTAGAAAAAATTTGCACAAATGTAGTACTAAGTTAGGATAACAGTATGTAATTGATTTTAAACAAATTCGAAACTTAAAATATAGATTAAAGTGGTCAAAACAGCCCAAGAACAAGAAAAAATGAGATGAACTCAGAAAATTCAAATTTGATCAAATTCGTATTCTATGCATGAAAATTGATCCCCAAACATAAGGGAAGACTATATTAACAACATGAAATCATTTATACATCAATTCAAACCTCAAATCTGACGCAACGATGTTGTTGAGAGCATTTTAGAAACAAAACTATCAAAGTCTACTTTAGCGGTTAAAAAAAAAAGTGGACTTTAAAGAACAAACAATTATGAAAGTGGACTTAAACACAATTTTTCGTAAAAAGAAAGTCAAATCACACCGAAGCAACGCAGGCCCTGAAAAGTTAATAAACAATAGAGTAATGGTATTGGTACCTAAAGAGTACTAAATTTTTTGTACCAAATGATGTGTCAGATGATGTGACAACTAATATGATGCATTAATTATAATTTTTAATTTTATTTTTTGTACCACATCAACTGTTACATCAGTTGACACATTATTTGGTGTAAAAAATTTGATGCTCTTTAGGTATCCATAGCGTTACTCTAAATAATAAGGTTCAAATATATGGAGGATATCTTCCATTTCAACATTTGTATTAGAAGTTTAGAACATACTCCCTTCGTTCTAATCAAAAAGTCTACTTTTCTTTTTTAGAAATTAACATGTGACTAAATCAATCAAAATTTTACATATTTTACTTATATTTTAAAAAATAAAATTTTATTAATTAAAAATTATCTTAAGAATACTATGGATTATAACTTTCATAATTTTGCAAAAACAACTAAATTTATGTTAATTATTGGTAAAATTTTAACTAAATTGACCAAAAATAGTCAAAAGTTGACTCTTTGTCTAAAACGGGGGAGTATATATTAACTGAAGCCAAGTTAGGCTCCGTCTCGAAGAAAATGACTTTCCAAAAATAAATTATGAAAAATAATTTTAAAAATAAAAAAAATTTACTTTCTATTGTTTGATAAACTCTTGGAAAATGTGTAGGAAAATATTTAACGGCATTTAAATTTTTAAAGAAGTATTGGATGCTACCTCCATCTCAAAATAATTATCGTTTTAGCAATTTGTACAAAGATTAAGTAAACTTTCAAAAAGACGAATGTACTCATATTTAAGTTCAATTATTGTAGGTAAGTTATAAGAGTATTTTTTTCTCTTTCTTTTTACCAACTCATTTTAATGAGAGTAATATATTATGACAAATTTGATAAAATATGCACAAATGTTTCTTGAAATCCTATAACGATAATTATTTTGGGACCAAAAAAATTTGCTATAATAACAATTATTTTGGGACGAAGATAGTATTAATTTGTGTGACCGAATTTTGATAAATAAGTAAAGAAATAAATGTGTCCATTTTTGGGTCTGCGTTCCATTGGGTTACAGTTAGAGGTGGGTAGAGTATGATGCAAATTTTTAGGCATTTTGTTTCACAGGTTGACCTCCAATTTATCCCGCTGCTCATCCGGCATTCTCGAAAGGACATGGCCTTATTTTCCCTTCATCGTAAAATATTTTGCAAATAAAATTTATTTTTTTTTGTTGTTATCAAACTTTAAAGATTAAGTTTAAGGAATGAGCTTGTTAATTTTGCTACCCATCCTCTTTTTTTTTGTAGCAGCCATTAATTGTCTGCTATTGTGTTTTTTTTGTTTCTATTTTTTTATATTTGATTTTCTTTCTCCAGCGCAATCTCTCTCTCTTTCCAGCACAAACTCAAGTTTGGATTTTTATTTCTCTGCGACCTCATTTGAATTCATACCTTCATTATGTTTTGTTAATTATGCAAATTTGAGGTGGATTTAATATCAGGCCCAATGAAGTACAAGTTCATAGAATTGTGCCTGCGGTGCGGGTTATGGACTTATAGTTAAATCCATCCATCCCCACAAAATTCTCTGGTCGGCTTTCATTAGCAATGGATTTCAAGAATTTGAGTATCACAAAAGGCTAGGCTAACTTAAATCATGAAACAGAACTGGAAGGCCACGGTAGTTGACACACTTTTAGGCAAATACATTTCTTTTTAATGCTGTTTTTTTAAACAATTTTTTTTCTTATAAACACACACACACACACACAAAACATGCATTAGCAGCAACACACACACATATAAGATTGATTATTTCTGAATTTTCTTGAGGTAACCGGTAAATTGTGAATTTTAATTTGTAGGATTTAATTTCTCTACAATATGCACCTTCACTCTTACATAAAAAAGATTATGGAACCAAGTCTTTAGAATCGTATATCTAGATCTTTTATCAAGTCTTTTTAATATTTTGAAAGAGTGAAGCAAGTGAAATATGAAGAATGCATCAAGCAACACAACATCAGCCACACACAACATCAGCCACACACACACACACACACACACAAAGGTTTTCTACTTCATTTTTTTTTATCCTTCTTCTTCATTTTTTTTATCTTTCTTCTTCATTATCTATATAGCAACAAGTTCTACCTAATGGACCAACCTTCAAGTTCAAGCCGTGGAAAAGAGCCAGTACCACCATCGCCACCATATGTACAAGAGGTACGATTATTTACAGCAAGATATAATTCAAGACTACGTCTGCAAAATTTAAAATCATTTTTGTTGGTATTACACATGTGACCGAAATTCCTGATGAATCATTCCCACGGTTTATCTACAAATTCAAGCCTTTTGAAGAATTGTCAAGTGTGGATTCAGTCGATGAATCACATCTTATAGGTAATTTTATATTTTCAAATTTATTTATAAACTTTTATGCATTAATTTTTTTTTTTTTTGACTTATCTTCTAATTTTGATTTTCATATTTTTTATATTATGTAGATGTTATTGGAAAGTTGCATGCAAAAGCTTTTCTCCAACACAAGGAAATTGGAGGCTGAGATACAAATATATATATATATATATATATATATATATATATATATGCAAGATAGTCTCTAAAAAAACAAATATTCCGTCAAAAATTATTGTCAAATATAGAAATTAATTTCTTTTCGGCTCTCACCTCTCAAATAGGCGAGAAAGGCGACTGCCTTAGTCATTTTTGTAGCATCTCCTGGCCTGGGCTCTGTGAGGCAACAATCCCTCGCCTCCGAGGTGAACGCCTCTAATAACTATATTAGGGATATGGATGGGGATTGGGCTAAATTCGTTTGGGGTGGGAGATATCCTGTTTCGGGGTGTTTTCCCATGTTTGTTTCGCGTCTCTTCGCTTCATATGGCTTCTGTTTTAGATTTTCCTATAAGGAGTGAGATTGGTGGTCTTTCCTGGGATTTCCATTTCTTTCGTAATCTCATGATCGGGAGGCCATTGATGCTATTGCACTTATTGATACCATCTATCAAGTGCGTCTTTGAATCTCGGGCTTAGGTTTTGGCGGGGTGTAGGCTTTACTCTTATTGGTCTTTTTTGTCGCTCGTGATTCATCCTCCATATCCTTCTCCCTTCCCCTATCTTCATTTATTTGGAAGGTTGGGTCCCGTTCAAAATTAGAACCTTTGTTTGGTCTTTGGTGCTTAATGAACAATGACATGTTGCAAAAGCATAAGCCTCACAATCAAATCTTCTAATATCTTTTTCTACCCACCTCTTCAATTTTTCTTATGTTCCTCTTTTTGAATTTAAACATAACTCAATTTCTATAAAAAATTTATAGAAATCATAATAGTTTTATCTTTTTTTATCTACACAAAATTTGAATTAAATTATATAGTAAATAGAATATTATCTAATTAAGAGATCCATGCATATCAATGAAAGTTATTCTCTTCCATCTAAAATAGTGTCTTTATCCTCAATTTCAGTATAACCTATTTACATTCTACTCTAAATCATTATGTCGTTCATTGGGTTTATTTTTTAAGTAAACTTTTAAACTTCATATTATTTCAACTCTTTTAAGAAATTTTTAAGGTATACTCATTACAAAGGACTCTCTTTTTTTTTCTTGATTGTTTCTTGAATACACATATAACGTTATAAAGGATTTCAACTATTACGGTATATATTTTTTTATTAGTAATTTTTTATAAATTGTTTGTGTATACAACATAGATTCTATCATAGTAATTTTCTCATTACAATTTTCCTTTTCCTTCTTGATCTTGCAGACTCTACAGCCTCTTTGATAGTCAAGTTAAGGTGAGTTTATTTATATATTGATTCATGTAACATATTTCATCTTATTTTAGTGAGTTCATCTTATTCTAAATTGCAAATTTTATTGTATTGCAGATCAAAAGACTACTTTGGCTCTCTTGAAGATTGTAATTACTTTATAATAGTTTCAAGATGGAATTAATTACAATGTGGAGGCTCATGTTCCTTTGAATTGTATTTCTTATTTATAAAATACGATCTACTTTTTTTTTCTTATGTTTTCTATTAAATTTTATGTAGTTCCATGGAGTGATTAAGATTCAATTTATTGAAGTTACCCATTGTGAGCACCTCGATCCGCGAATCGTTCTGGGCCTTTTGTGCTGGACTTCCGAAATAAATAAATGTAATAAATGCGCAAAACAAATTTATATTGAAAAAATAGAGTCGCCACCCTCGTTAATATAAAAAACGAGAGAAAAATTGAGATTATGGATTCGGAGGCTAAGTTACAGTTGGAAAAGTTTTACGCACCCAACTCACCATTTTAGTCTCTTTATGATCGCGTGCTCGAATTTATATATTATGAGTTTGTTTTTATACTATGTGACTGAAAAAGGAAAAACGGATCATGTCCATTTACTTTATAAAATGTATACATGCTTTATTTATAGTAAAAGAAGAAAAATAAATAAATAATATATATTTATTATTTAAATTATACACATATTTTACTAAATAATTCAAGCAAAAGAAAAAAGGGAATGAAATATACATATATATATTTTGACTAAGTCAAAGTCTTGAATGTAGAATAATATAATATACATATAATAAATATAAGCAAAAGAAACAAATAAAAATACAATAATGACAAAGGTAACAGGAGACTTTGATAAAGAATGACATGTTTGGTGCACGGCGCACCAAGCTTGGCGTCTGCGCATCAAATCATGTTTTTGGTGTTGTGACACACCAGGTTGGACAGCAGTGCATCAAAAAAAAATTTTTTATTTTTTTATTTTGAAACAGAGCACGGAAAAATGGTTTCCAAGTTCAAAAGTTGAGCTTTTGAAATGGTTTTTTTTACCGAAAAATTACGTATTAACATGTTTTAAAGCTTTAACAAACAATAATACACAAGTTTAACTATAAATCGAGGCTAAACAACTAACCAAAAATTAAACATAAACACACTGTTAATGTATAAAAATGAAGAACGAAGCTTCGAAACTCAAATTTAATGGATATAATACATGTATATTTACATATTAAATGTATCAAAACAAATATATACACATTTGCAAATTAAATGAATTTATTTATACATCAAAACGGATAAATAAAACTAACGACCAGAAGGATGTACGTTTTGTCGTTTTACAGAATTCGGGCCAAGTTCTAGGTCGTTGATTTATATTTGATCAAGCTAGCTTGTAGCTTGATCGTTGTGCTCCCACTGCTACCGATCGAGGAAAGGAAGACTTACGTTTTTTATATTGAGTATGTTCAAAGAATACTGTGTGATTGTGTGTGTGTGTTTGCTATGTATGTGTGTGTATGTGAGAGAAAGGGAGAGAGAGAGAACAGTTAACTCTCTTTCTTTTTCTTCTTCTCTTTTCTTTCTTTTCTCTCTTTCCTTTTGTGACGCCCCGAGTTCGGGATTCGGTATTAAACCCTAACTCGGTGCGCCAAACTAGATGAAACAACTAAAGTCCACAGAAGTGAACGAGCTACACAAGCTCAAAACCAAAACTATGCAGCGGAAAACCACGACTAAATAAAACCCGAGTTTCAAAAACTCAAATAACAAAACAATAACTATAAAATCTCCACGACCAAAAACAAGCCGAAGGACAATATTAAGAGAAGTCCCATAATAGACCTCGACGGCTAACTATTGAGCCGGAGAAACAACGACACCAAGTACTCGCGAGCTAACATGCTCGAGAAAACTACAATAATAAATGGCTCGACATCGAGTGTCGTCTCCAAAAGAATACAACATTAAAGGAGTTACAGAACAATGCTACCTATAAGTAAAGTTTACATAACTTTACATCAACCATCGTTCTCGCTGAACTAAGAAATTAAGAAGCATAATTATACACAAGCTCCGGAGAGCAACTACCCAAAGATCATTCTGCAGCACCTGCAAGTCTCACCGATCGCACTATGTCGTCCTTCGATTGCAATCTAAAAGAGTTAACACAATAAGAGTGAGTCTAAAAGACCCCGTAAGCCACTACAATGTATTGTATGCTATGAGAATGAATGCAACAGTAAACCAAACTCTACATGTAGCTAGTCTAAGTAGCACTTTCGGCTTACCTTACATTTCAACCACAAACCGGTAAGTCAAGGGACTATTCTAACTTGGCCAACCATCGGCAACTATCACATGCAACTAGATGACATGGCATGATGTTCAACACTAAGAATAACATGGTAATAACATTTATATACCATAATGATCATGTATCATATTAAAAGTATACAAGTCACATAATTCACTTAGCACTTTGGTGTTCACATAAGTGCAACTTAATTAAACCACATCCTGAAGGATATTATTTCTCTTTTTTTCCAACTTCGCGTTGCTCCTGCAATACACGAGAAAACATACGTGCCTCGATACCCGTGTACGTAGTATCGACGTCCCCGAATAACACATCGAGTTCTAACTAGCAAACCAAAGTCGCGCGTATTGCTACAACAGTGCGGCTACATCCCACTGCGCCAACAAAGGGTGTGTGCCGTGACGGCGACTTATAGCGATTACAAAACAAATTCGTAAAGACTATAGGTCGTCCCACCTTGATTAGTCAAACAATGCCAGCTAGACTTAATGCAATGCACAAGTAGATATTCACTTGTCATTCTCAACAACTCATCATGTATTCTTTTGAATCACATATCAAATCCACTTAATGTGCTTGTAAATACTAAACACACAATCAATCATCAAAGTAGGATGATTGTCCTACGATCAATCATCAAAGTAGGATGATTGTCCTATCTCATACTAGAACAATCACAACATGTCCGAAATCATCGAATGTATAGACACAACAAGACAATCGGCAGGGTAGGCCAATCGTACAATTCAACCACCAAACAGTGTCTGTGATAGCTAGACACATACATGAATCCCAATGTAAGGTATTTATACCTTACAATCAACGGTCAAACGATATCCATAATGTGGCACCTATATAACACAAGGATAGGCTATTCATCCTAATCCCAAAATAAGGTAACATGTTTCTCACATGTACGCAAACTCATAACCCCACAAGATAAGTCTACTCGTACTTACAACCATTAATTAAGGCGTCATAGCTACGTTAAACTAAGGATCTCTAAGTATCCTATCGTCACACAATATCTTTCATCTCATGCGCGTCATAATATATTACATATTCTTATCGTCGTATACTTCAACTTATTTCGATTTAACTCGTAGTCAGCTAATGTTTGGCTAAGTCAACCAAGGTCAACGTTTCACTAAATCATGAACCCGTCAATTCGTCATCCCACATGGTAGGGAATTGGTATATGTCATGTAGGAGTTACTACTATCGATTTCTCAACTCCGTAGAGTCAACTATACACATTAATGACATTACCACATTAATCGACGTTTATATATATTACGTCCTATTCGACTCCGCCAGAGTCAGTCACGACTAGTATATAGTTCGTACAGTATTTACGTACAATCATACTACCTCATATTGACTCCGCTAGAGTTGTTTCCAATATCTAAAATATCGGGACAAACCGTAGTATCGTCCCTACAAACTCATATCAATTGCAATGCCCAACGCACGAAGAGTCTACTACTCATACCAATTTCGTAATGTTACCGTAAATGCGTAAACGACAAAACTTCAATGATTCGATATACTCGAACTTAAGATTAGCGTAATGAAGTACAATTAATTTAAACAAGTCTTCGGCGACATTACAGCCGGAACCCAACTAATAATTCACAAGTATACTACAACCTCAATGAGTTCCTATTACTCGGCATAATGATTATCAGGACAACCGAAACAACGCAACAACAACAACCATACTAGCAACAACATCAAGCTCTACGAGTCTTTATTACTCGAAGTCTACTAACTCAACGGTAATTCATCAATTCTTTCTTTATTCCGTAATCCTTAATCAAGCAAGTAATGAAGTATAACCTAACATCATTCGTAGGGACAATTATGTATATATATATTTCCCAATAAAAGTCACAAATATCATCGCTAACACACCCTACATGCTTTACTCTTCCAATTCAACTCGTAAAACACACAAAGCATTGTAGTTACTTACTTTCACCGCAAATCCTCCACGAAATCAAGGGCTTATGGTGAAAACGTACTCCTCCACGACCTCTACGCCGCTACAGAGTCAAATCAACGATCCCAAACTCGAACCAAGCTCGAATCAAACTTCCTCTCTCTCTAACACCACTTTCTCTCTCTAAGATGTGGGAGAAGAGATGGGTTTATGATATACTAACAGATCGGACGATCCCTTTGGGTAGAAATGTTCTCCTCGTCGTCCTCTACGCTACGGGGAAGACGGCTCGTCGATCCGACAAGCGGAGCTCAAGATATCGCGAAATCTTTCTCTTCTCTCTCTCTCTCTCTCTTGCTCTCTCTCTAAAATCTGAGTTGGGAGGAAGAAATGAGGGAGGAAAATAGAGTGTGATCTTTTATTAATACCATGGGTAAGTGTTTGGTCCAATCCCGGGCTTGTTTGAGCATTTTAAACCACTTAAAAACACGAAAAATCGAGAAAACGTCAAAACCGGACGAACAGCACCGGGTCGTCCATCTTCGCACCACCGTGCCAAAATAGGCGCACGGTCGTGCCAAACCTCATGGCAGCATCCGGACCTCATCAAACTCTCGCACGGCCGTGCCATTATGGCTGCACGGTCGTGCCAAGGCTCATGTGTCCAAACTCAGTTTGTTTTGCCCTTATATCCTAGGTTTGGTCATTTGGTCACTATTAGGTGTGATCCTATCATCAAATCAACATCAAAACACATCCAATACACACCCGAATCATCTCGTGACGAGGCACGAATGATAACGGACATAAGTCGCACACATATCACAAGTTAAACACGCGAAATGGATCTCAAACTATCTCAACATACGGGTTAATGACAAAGCGAACGTGCTTGTCGTTTATAAACGAATCCAAGCCGAGGCTAGCATAACCAACTGGAGAGGAAATAAAATGTACACAAATGCTAAACGAAGTCGAGGATGATCTCGAACGGATATAGGAACAAGGTGCAACTCGCCATGAGTTAAACACGTGTCAAATGGTCTTCAATCTAACACGTCACGCTTAACAAGCATGACGCCTCACTCTCCGAGGGTTTTAAGGTAAATACCGAGAGATTACGAGTGAACCCGGAATGAAGTTGGGTCGGGGTATTACACCTTTTCTTTCTCTTCTTCTGCCGTGAGTGAGCTGGGAAGAGAACTTGAGGGATAAAGTTTGTATTTATAAGAGAGAGAGAGAGAGAGAGAGAGAGAGAGAGAGAGAGAGAGAGGGAGTGGCCCTTCTCCCCAAGTTTGGAAGAAGTTTCCTCTGCAGCTTGATCACTAAGTCTGTCGGAGGAAGCCAAGGAAGTCCACAACCACGGCTGTCAGGGCGGCTTGACTTGTGAAGATGTCAGGCGAGGTGCGCAGTGCACCTGGCATGGTGTGCGCGCACCAGACTTTTTTTTTTTTTTGTCTTTTCAGCTTTGCTTTTGTTGCATTTTGGTCTCTTGAGCTTTGTATCTTCAGTTTTTACCCTTTATGTTGATCTAACTGAAGTTGTCATGTTTGTTGGACATCGTTAGTTCTGTTGAATATTTTGTTTCTTGATCATAGAAACAAGTGTTAGTCTATTTATAAATAAATAATTATGTATAGGACAATTCGTATAATATATGTGTACGAATTTTGGGTGTCTACACCAATATATTACTTTTTGTTTATATTCTGTGTTGAACTGATTGTAAATGAATTTCTTTTGTTTATATCTTTCTTGGTAAAATTTAAGAGTACATTTCCTTTTAATCAAGTATTATTATTATCAGGGTTTTACGGTGATGTAATGAAACGTGTTTGTAAAGAGATTGTAATTTTTCATTACTATTTCTTTACCTACTCCCTTCCTCCTGCAGAAGTTAGTATTAATTTAAGTTTTCAAAATTGAATTAGAATTCTCTAAAGTTGGAATTCAAAACTAATTAAACTCTGATTAATAACAAAACTAACATCTAAATAACAACAATATTATCTCCCTTTATCTAATTATTAAATTACATTGAACTATATTATACACTTTTGTGGTTTAAATCCCATCTAATTTACTTTCACATTAATCATTACAATTATGTTTAGTTACTACAATTTTTATAATGTTTAATAATACCAACTACCAAACATATATTTGAACTATATGATTATGTAGATTTTTAAAAAGAAAGAAAAATCATACTTCTACTTTAGTTATTTCCATTTTATCTTTATTTTGACTTAGTTGTTTAACTAAAGTTGAATTAAAGCCCGTTTGGTCGAGCGTTTTGGCCAAAACGCAATGATAAAACGCAGCTTATTTGCAAAAAATGTGTTTCAATACTGCGGCAGAAAACGCAGCGTTTTCAAAACGCATCTGCGTTTTAAAACGCTGAAATTCCCAGCTTTTTCCCAAACGCAGGTTTTAAAACGCTCCTAGGAAAAAAAAGCTACGTATTGAAGTGATATCCCAAACGTATTTATAAGGAAAGACCTCCGTTTTTAAAACACTGCATTTTTTAAAACACTGCATTTTGTAAACGCTGTACCAAACGGGCTCTTATTCTAATTAGTTATCCTCTTTTATTTTAGATAAGTTATTATGATTTTAACATAGTATAGTTTCAATAGGATTCTTATAAACATCTTTACACATTCGTTTATCAGCTTCTTAACTTAGTTTGAAATTAAAAAAAAAAAAACTTTTTTTTCCTAATTTAACAAAGTTTAGAAAATGATAACTTTAAAATTATCATCATTTATTCCAAACAAAACAACAATATAATATCTAATTATTGAACAAAAAATTTTGAAATTCATATGAACAATGTTGATGGGTAAATATATGTTATGTTTCCCTTCCTTTTTACAATTAATCAATAATATAAATAGGGTTATGATATGATAGGTTATCCATATTTGTATTCAAGGTATTCCAAATATTTTTTTGTTTTACTTGACAAAATATTTTATACTGTACAATGAAGTGTGTAGAGTGAGAATTGCGTAGCGCTTACAATATCCATTAAATAATTCCTCCGTTCTTAAATAATTTTTTTGTTTAATTGAACACATAAATTAAATTAACTCTATTATAAATATTGAAATCATATGTAATCTTTAAAGTTCATGTACATATGAGACCATCATTAAAGTAGGAAGAAAAAACAAGAATAAATGGTAAAAGTATTTTCTTAAAAATAAAAATTTAGAAAAAGATACTCCCTCCGTTCCAGGCAAAGAGTCCAGTTTTGACTTTTTTTGGTCAACTAAACTAAAGTTTGACTAATAATTAACATAAATCTAGTGGTTTTTACAAAGTTATTAAAGTTGTAATCCATAGTATTATTAAGATAATTTTTAATTAATGAAATTTTATTTCTTAAAACATAAGTAAAGTATGTAAATTTTTTATTTGATTTAGTCTTATGTTGACTTCTATAAAAGAAAAGTGGACTCTTTGCCTGAAACGGAGGGAGTAATATTTTTAGAACGGACAAAAAAGTAAAGCGAGATAATTATATAAAAACGAAGAGAGTATATGCTATGTCTCCATCCCTTTTTAAAATTTGTGATATTCTTTACTTAGTAAATAATCTTTGTCAAATATACGATTTATTTTAAAATAGCTTATTTTTAGTCACGGTCAGTTAATTAGGTTTAACAACTAATATTTTATATATAAAAGTATTCTACTAATGTTTTATTAGTGTAATATGCAGTGCTTAGATTCACTTATTTTATTAAATATTTATTTAATTTTCATACATTAGAATCACTAAAAAATAAAACTATTTTTAATATACATTTTATGCATCGTACGAAGCATTACTAATTTTTATTAAAAATAATTAATTTAACTTAAAATAACTAACTAAATTAAAATTTAGAGACGATATTTTTCTTGAAACAAACGAGGCTTAAGCTTAACCTCACTAACGTCATCACCGCCCACAAAAAGTACAAACCATTTCACGAGGTTTCTCTTTAGAGGTAACACTAGTACTTTGGTTTCCAGACAAAAACACAATTTCATCATTCGGATTAATCGTACATCCGTGCAAAGCACGCGCACAGAAATCACGTAGGCTCACCGACTAAAAACCTAACCCGACCCAATCAAATAAAGAAAGAGCCTTCTTTTACCTCGAGAGATTGAAATCTTAATTCTATTGCCTTCGTTTCTCTCTGACTGACTTCACTTGGGCTCGGACTTATCCGTTGTTAGGGTTACACTATTCTTTGCTCAATCACTCAAAACCCTAATCGTCGGATCAGGTACTTTCTCTCTCTTCTCTTGTCTAATTCCTCTTATTTCTGATCTGTAATTTCCTTGATTACTCAATTATCTTTCCAATCGTGAAAGTTATGGTTTTTATGGTTATTGTTATTAGCATGATCATCAATTGTTCTGATATGCTGGAAAACTGGTTTCGGACTCCGATTCTTTGAATATATTAATTATCTGGTTCGTGATTCTCTGTTTATTTTTTGAATCAGCAATCAGTTAAAGAGCTCGTTTTTTTTTTTTTTTTTAAGCTAGTCTCTGTCATATGGGTTTTAGGTTGTGTGTATGACATGTTATTTTCGAGGAATTATTGATGACTGGTTCGTGTTGTGAGTATGCTAAGTAATTTTTCGATGAATTCCTTAAGACAATTTCTATAAATTCTAGATATTTTTCAGATCTGTGATGTGCGATCAATTTTGGAGTTACTTTTTGGGGGTCTGATTTTTTAAGGTAGTGTCTGGGACTTGGGAGTATGGGCGTTTTATGGTCTTGATGTTTGTGAGTGGATCGGTTATGATTTGACTATATGTTGGAATCTGGATTTTCAATTCCTATTTCTAATAACATACTCTCCCATACGATCAAAGATAAGATTCGTACTTCCCTTTTCGGGCCGATCTACACAAAGAGTTCTGTTTTGTAGATCAAACTTGGAATTCCCTTATGTTCTAGCTTTGCCCGTTATGTCGTGAAACAAAATAGTTGGAGTCAGCGTAATCATGTTTTGTAATTATGAATACTTGAAAGGTTACTTTTGTATTCCTTAATATTTGACTCTTCAAATTTTTTAAGTGGAATTGATGGAGTAATTAAAAAAAAATAGTGGTATTGATTTAGTGTTCAAAAAAGAGAAAAATTAGGACCAAGTGGTAATGAAGGAGTAATTCTTTTCTTTTTTTAAGTAACAGATGCAGTAATCGACTACCTCCCAGCTATTATTTGTGGAAAATCTTTGCAGAGAATTTTGGAAAAGAAATAGTAATTTCCTTAAAAAATGAGGCAGTGTAGTAGAGGATAGTACTGCTATTGAAGTGTAGGATTTCTTGCCTCTGGCATTCCTCCATCTACAATGAGATGTTACATACTCCCTCCGTCCCCAAAATACTGTCTTCCATTCTATTTTTGGGACGGAGGAAGTATTAGGAATGTATGCATATTGATGATCATTTCTTTGTTACCTCTCTTACGGCTCTTTTTTTTTTTTTTCTATTTTCCTTTAACCATCTCATTCGTGCTTTCTTTATATTTTTAATCCAGGTTCGAGCATCAACTTTAGCAGGGGAATCCTTGGTCTTTGTCTTCAAACTTGTTATCAAGTTTCATGTCTGAACTCGATATTCAGATTCCTAATGCTGCTTTCGGTACATGTTGATCCATACTTTTTAATGTTTGGAATGATTATGGATTCTAAGAAGCTATGATACCTTAAACAGGGTGTTGTATTGTATGGGATACTTGTACCTTCTCCAACCCCCCCCCCCCCAAAGAAAAAATAAATAAGTAAAGAGTTCAACAACGTTGGAGTAATTTATTGTACTCCCTTTGTTCCAGGCAAAGTGTCCACTATTCTATTTTGGGACGTTTTACATTTAAGAGTCCACTTTCAAAAATTGTGTACAATCTTCATAGATTTATAACTTTACACGCTTCACAAGTGGTATAAACATATTAACATTGCTCAAGCATTTTTATAATTATGATCAATTCTAATGATATTTACCTATATATCCTTAAATTATTAGATTTTTCAAACATGAACTCTCTTTGGGTAGAACGAAGAAGGGAGTAATTTGTTTATTTCTTTGAATAAAGAACTAATTGATAGTAGCCCTGGAACGACACGGGGAGAAGTAGAGAGCTTGATTTTGCAAAGCTTGAGGTCCTTGACAATATTTTGCATGTTCTTTTGGTTTTAGATCCGTTTGCTGAAGCAAATGCTGAGGATTCCGGTGCTGGGTCGAAAGAGTACGTGCACATTCGCATACAGCAGCGAAACGGTAGGAAGAGCTTGACTACTGTCCAGGGTTTGAAGAAAGAATTTAGCTACAATAAGATACTCAAAGACCTCAAGAAGGAGTTTTGCTGCAATGGTACTGTTGTTCAAGATCCTGAATTAGGCCAGGTTTGTATTGAAATCGTGCACTTAACTGAGTTAAAAATACTCTGTTTATGTTTGTACTTGCAACCTCATGTTTTTGTGTTTGTTTCTGAAGGTTATCCAACTTCAAGGTGATCAAAGAAAGAACGTCTCTAGCTTTCTTGTTCAGGTGATTTTCTCCGTGCTTCTACTTCCATATCAGCGAGCATGAATTAAAGTATACGACTGTTTTCATGCATGTTTTTTGGTTGTAATCTTTTTTCTGTGTCTTGGAAAACAGGCTGGCATAGTGAAAAAGGAGCACATCAAAATTCATGGTTTCTGAGCTGCTACTGCCTGTGTTACTACTACTTCGGTTTCATATATGTAGCCTGTTATTGGATAATATTAACTTGATGGTTGTCTGATATTTGCTGTCTCTTCTTGATTTCGGTGTCTTATGTGGGATGATTATGAAAAATATGTCACTTATTAGAATGATGCAGAAAATATCTTTGGTTAAGCTACTAAATTGGTTACTGAAGTATACAAGTTTTAGCAATTTGGTCATTGACAAACTAATGTTTGTAATTGAACGACCAAAGTGTTTTATAAGGTTAAATAATGTGGTTTCTTTTTGGAAGGAGCGGATAGACTTGCTGGCAGATTTTGCTGCAAGGGAATCACTCCCCATTTACGTGGCAGCGAAGAATAGTAGCCATGGATACCACATGAACATGCTTTTACAGACCCCCAGATGACCTTCAACAACAAATCATTTCCTGCTTACACTCTGTACATTGTATCAACCACTAATCAAATGATTTCCTGCTTGCACATCTTTGTATCAACAGCAGAGATTGAACGCCCCATCAAAGACTAGTCCATATGTTATCAGGATTCCCACCTCAACTGATCAGTTGAAGATAATTAACGAATTCACCATATATCACAGAAGGTCCTCACCTCTTGCTTCCCATGGCGTCCTTCTCCTCTTTGTTTCCAAGCACCAAAACTCTTGAATTCTCGTCCTCTTTGTTTCCAAACACCAAAACTCTAGAATACTCGTCCATACAAACCTTGAGAGCACCCACCCCCGTATGGTGCACTTCCAAGTCATCTAAGTAAGTCCGTATTCACCAAGTCATCTATCTAGTATCTGATCTATCTGATCCGCATACGCTGCCTCTGAGGACCCGATGGTATTTTAGACTTCGGATTACAGACAGGTCTGATGTATAGCCTAGTTTGCAGCTAGAGCTTTCATTAGATCCGGATAACATTTCTGAAACTGCTTAGTTTGGACTTTGGTGTCAGATTTTGGTTTGGTTTGGTTTGGTTTGGTTTTTCAATGTCATGTTAGGATAAAGAAAAAGGATTAAAAATCTAAAATAGAGTTTCTTTTAAGAATGAATAAGCTACCAACGTGGATTTAACATTTTTTTATTTTTGGGGGTACAAACATGGATATTACTGAAATGACCTGGCAGGAGCATTTGACCAAGGAAAATCAAATTAATTTGACTGATTATTTTTGTCCAAAATTTTCATATTAATTTAGGTGGTAAATAGTGGAACTGGTAGCAGAGACCCGATACCAATGTGAAGGAGTTGAAACTCTTACCAATGACCGACCCAAAGTAATGCCAAATTGTGAAACTTGTACTGGTACACTTAAGGGGGATATCACGTTGGTATTTGGAATCTCATACAAAAAGGTTCATTGTTTGGCTTGTCCGTTTTTATTGGAACATAGGTGAAATTCCTCGAGAGAAACTTTCTGAGTGACACAACGTAGAGGAGTTCCACTTTATTTATTTATTTATTTTTCTTTCTTTTTTCTATTACTTATATTTTAAGAATTTTTATTTAGTACTCCTTATGTTCCAATCAAAGAGTTCACTTTTGATTTTGTTTTTCAACTTAATTAAAATTTGATCGACGATTTACATAAATTTATTTGTTTCTACAAAGTCATAAATGTTGTAATTCATAGTATTTTTAAAATATAAATAATTAAATTTTTATTTGATTTAGTCGCATGTTGCCTTTTAAGAATAGAAGTGTACTCTTAGGTCGAAATGAAGGGAGTATTATTTTTGAGTAGATCTCCTGTGAAATCGTCTTAAGGATCCTAATTCGTAAGATGAAACCTACTCCCTAACAGCTTAGCCCACCAACACACTATGAATCGGGTCAGGTCAGGGAGTTACGAAAAATACCTGTAAGACGATATTTTCTTAGTTTTTATCATTATTTTTATTTTTTGTTCCCCATGGGAATTAATGTCTTTGAGTGGAGATTTAGAGTTCGTTTGGTACAACGTTTCTAAAACGCAACGTTTTTAAAATGCTGTATTTTTAAAATATAAATTTTTCAAAACACAATTTTTTTTTATAAATGCGTTTGGTTCTTATTAATACGTTTAGGATATCACTTCAAAAGGCAATTTTTTTTTTCTTAGTAGCATTTTAAAACTTATATTTTAGGAAAAAATTGAGAATTTTAGCATTTTAAAATACAGCTGTATTTTAAAAATATAATATTTTTTGCCATAACATTAAAACACAATTTTTATATTTTAACCAAAATACACGAGGAAACGAACTCTTATCGAAGAGGAGAATGGGTATAAAAATCAGATTTAATTGTTAGTGGTGCCATTGTTGACGATGATTAGACATCGATGTGATATGCACTACATTGGACCAGACATTGACATGCATCCTTCCGGCTTCCCCCAGAGGCGGGACCATACTAAGACCAGAGAGCGGAGCGAAAATCTTGAAAGATACCAAATTAGTATAACATCGTGTTAGAATCTTAATTTATAAAATAAAATTTTATATTTTTACAGCTCAATCCAGTAAATCAAGTAAAGAAGATTTGTTTTAAAAAAAATATTTATAAAATAATATTTTCTTAAAAATATTCTTATTTAATATGTCAGACATTTGAGTTTTTATTCAAATTATACTGAAAATAACTTCGTCCTTCTTCCTAAAAATAATACAGTAATAAAAGAAAGAAAACCTCGTCCTTATATGATGATAATTACAAATCGAGAATTCTTATTTCATCAAACAGTCAAACTTTCTAATCATGTTAACTTTCACAAATAAGTGCTAGTTTTAAGTCAATTTATTACAGGAAACAAAGCAGGGTTACTTCGGTCTACACAAGCTTTATTCTCATCCCAAAAACAAAAGAAAATAAGTGTCCACCTTTAAAATTTATTTGCCCTAAAATGAAATATATTATCATAAATATTTAACTACTTTTCTTAGTCGTATGGTCATTTTTATAAAATATAATATGAAATATAGTACTCCTCCCGTCCCTAAATTATTGTTTTTTTTTTATCCGTCCAAGAATAATTATTTTGTTTGAAAACTTTCCTTTTTAAGACATCACTTTTATCATTTTATTCTTTTTTTTCTACTTTAATTATAAACTACATACACATGAGAATTAAAAAAATTATATATTATACTAATATTAATAATCAAATTAATTATTTTTTTTAATCTGTGTGTCAGATCAAAAAAGACAATAATTAAAGGATGGAGGAAGTATAATATTTTTGTTGTTTCGTTAGTAGGACGGGTTTCTGTTATTAATTCATAATCATATTTCATTTGAGCCACTATTTGAAACTAAGCACGAGAATACTGATGAACGAGAATGGGTAATGACACATGGAGTTTGTTGTGGCAAAGCTTTTCTACTGAAAAAAGATAAGGAGTATTGGAGAGATTTATTAATTCAAAATTACATGGATAAAAGAAGTTGTAGAAAAAATCGTAAACTTAGCAATATTGTATTAAAAAAAGATAATATAGATTTGCTTAGAAAGAAATGTTAAATATAAAAAAAAACTATTTATTTTAAATGTCTCAAAATAAAATAAAAATATTTTATTTAAAACAGAGGGAGTGGTACCTTTTATCTGATTTTGCTCCATATATTTTTATTCATGTAAAAGTAAACTATAATGCCAATACGACAAAAATTTAAGTCAATGAACAATAAATTGAAGGGAAAAAGATAAAACAAAAACAGAAAAAAGCACAGAACGAAAAGGGAAAAAATCGAAAGAAAAAAAAAACAAAAAGGAAGATAATTATGGTACTCCCTCCTTCCGTTAATTATTATTTTGTTTAATTTGACATACAAATTTTAAAAAAATAATTAATCTAATTATTAATATTTATATAATATATAATTTTTTTAATAAATATATGTATGTAGTCCATAATTAAAGTAAGAAAAAAATTAAGAATAAAATAGTAAAAGTGATATTTTAAAAAGAAATTTTTTTAAATAAAATAATTATTTTAGAACTGATAAAAAATAAAAAATAATAATAATTTAGGGAAGATGAGTATTATAAAACACATCACTCTTTTAAAAGTTTGATTAACTTTTGGGGTATTTCATACTACTATTTGACATGTGAGTTTTAGATTTTAGAGCTCGTTTGTTCGAGCGTTTTAACGCAGGATTAAAATGCAGCTTATTCTCTAACTTAACGTTTCAATGCTGCGGTAGAAAAAGCTACGTTTTCAAAACTTAACTTTGTTTTAAAACGCTGAAATTTTTAACTTTTTCCAAAACGCGAATTTTAAAACGCAGTAGGGAATAAAAAGCTGCATTTTGACATAATATCTCAAACATATTTACAAAGAAAAAAAATTACATTTTAAATAATCTGTATTTTAAAAATGCTACATTTTTAAAACACTACATTTTAAAAACGGTACAACAAACAGGCTCTTAGTCTACGGAATAAAACGTGTGGTAATTCAAATTTCATTAAATTTAGCAGGGTTAAATTGTCATTTCATTTTACTTATTTTACGGTAACCGAACGTACCCCTCTCTTTCTCTTTCTCTTTCTCTTTCTCTTTCTCTCTCTCGGTGTATAACGACAAATGATGTTAGCTTTATCACAAAAAGTTAAAATTAAAGTGGCAATTGAAAACGATTTCACATCACACACATTAAGAGGGAAAGAGAGAGGAACCACTTTACACACGTCAATTCCATTTCTAATTATAATCACTTTATTTGCTTTTTGTTTTTTTTTTCTTTTTCATTTGGTTTTTGAAAATTGAGTTTTAAAAGTAGAAAATTACTGATATTATATGGACTTTGGTTCAAAAAGGAGGTCAAAATTAACAGAGTGCAAATTTTTTTTTAAGTAAAGAGGATAAAAAAGGAGTACTAATTTTCCAAAATTTAAGAGTACTAAAGTGACGTATTTGTAAAGATAAAGTGGGTCAACTAAGGACATGTTTGGTAACCCAATTAAAAGTTTAATTAGGAAAGTTTTAAGTGATATTAAAAATAAGATTGTTTGATAATGCAATATTATATCACTTAATAAATTAAGTATCTCTTAAAAATAGCCAAAATTTTAAGTCAAAAGATAATGTCTTAATATTTTAAGCTCTATTTTTTCAGACATCAATTTTCAGAGCTTAATTTTCAGTTTTAACAAACAGGCCCTAACCCCTTAACCACATATGTGGCTTCGCCACTCAAATATTTATTTTAATTCTCACGTAAAAGCATACTTCCTCCATTCTCAAATTATTGGAGTATTTTATTTAACCCATTATACAAATTAAAAAATAATTAATTTAATTATTAATATTAGTATAATATATAATTTTTTTAATATATATGTACATGTGGCCCATAATTAAAATAAAAAAATAAAATAAAACAATAATTTAGGAATAGAGGGAGTATTTAATTTTAGGCTCTATTTATTTCAAGAAAAAATAACTTTCAGAAAATAATTTCTAAAAAATAGCTTTTGAAAACTGAAAAAGTTATATTTTCATGCATTTGTTAAATCTTTTGAAAATATGTTGAAAAATATTTTTGGGTATTTTGCAAACACATGAATTTTTTTATGAAAAACATATCATGAATACATATAAAATGTTATATTCCTTTCATCCTAAAATTAATGTTCCTCATTTAATATACACTTATTTTTAAAAAGTTTTTTACTTTAAATAATTTCTTAATTAACCCTCAATTATCACTAGTGGTAACAAATCAATGGGGGTTCATCTACTTTTTAATTTCACAAATAACAATAACATAATTGATAATTGACTTGAAAACACGTTTTAAAAACAAAAGAAAAAGAAAAGAAAGAGATAATTGTTGTGGGAGGTCCTAAAATGAAATAATAGACACTTATTTTAGGACAAAAAGAATATTTATTAAAATTGAGTAGTGCAAAGGTGATATTAGACTCCAATTATAGCCCCAAATTAAAAGTTTTATGATCTCAAACATTATACCAGAAGTTTCATATACTCTTTAACCAAACATTTTATTCCGTGTAATACTGTCTTTAAAAATTAAAGTATTAAGAAAAATAATTTAAATTTTTAAATCAACTCACTAAAGAATTTCAAACAGGATATATATAACGTATTCACTCTATCTTAGTATTTCTAATTGAAATATTCAAGTTAAAATATTTTTGGAATTCAATTTGTTATTTTCTCGTCTCAAAATGAATATTTACTTTTATTTGTGATCGTGAATAAAAATGAACATTTATTTTGGGACGAACATGAATATATTTTTCAATGTTATAAAAGTTTTCATAAATCCTGACAATATCAACAAAATGTTATATAAATAAAACTTTGTTCATAGAATCACTTCAAAATATTACGATTATTTTTTTGAAAGAAAAGTTAGAAATAAATATAGCACATCTAAATGTGCAAAGGTGATATTAGGAGAAAATATGAATGAACAAATTTTGGAAAATGACTTACGGAAATTGAATCCGTAAGTCATTTTTCTGAAAAGAAGACTTCATTTTTCGTTGACTTGTAAAAGATTTTACATTAACTACATTTTCTAAATGTTACCAAACACTAGAAAAAGAGAAAAATATTTTTCGAAAATTATTTTCCGTAAAACAAACGGAGCCTTAGAGTAATCTAAGATGAAAAATAAAAACGTAAAACTAAGAAATTACAAAATATGCCCTTTCAAATGTAATTTCATACTGGATATTTATTTCACTAGTGAAGTATTACTAAAATCGATATATATATATATATATATATATATATATGTGTGTGTGTGTGTGTGATTACCTTAACGTCCACACTGTAATGTCAATATTATTGTATGGACGTTAAAGACAATCATGTATTTTCACTAGTAAAATTTCGTAAAACTCAATTTTTATAAGAATTAAAAAAGAACACGCATTTCAAACAGGAGATATAGTAAATTCCACTCACTTACTGAGGTCATATTTGGTTTTAAGAATAAGATGAACAATGTTGTAAGTTTTAAATAAAGGCTTATGTTTAAAAAGTTATTTTTTTAGAAATTATTCACCCTTTAATTTCCTCATCTAACATATACACTGGGGTAGACTTTTAGCATTTTAATTTCATTTTATTTCAAGCCGTAGACAGTTCAATCTGATTTCTCAACAAACAATCAATTGCACCAACTGGCCATAGTTGAGTAGCATTGAGGACTGTCCCTCGTGACTCCTATGAAATCCTACTCTTTGCAACAATAAAAAAAAAAAAAAAATCAATTGCGGTACAAATTGTATTGATTTAATGTTTCTTACATTCTACACCCTACGTTTTAGGCAATAAGTTTTTTTTTTTTTTTTTTTTTGACTTGTTTTAATTAACTTAATTAAATTTTAACCAATAATTTACATAAATTTATTTATTTTTATAAAATTATTAAAATTGTAACCAATAATATTCTTAATGTAATTTTTAATTAATAAAAATTTATTTTCTAAATTATAAATAAAGTATATAAAATTTTAATTTACTTAGCTACATGTTGAATTCTAAAAATAAAAAATAAATTTTTTTATTGGTGCGGAGGGAGTACCGCAAGTTAAAGATTTATCATTAGATAATGTTGCACTAATACCCAACCAAAAGGGCCACTGCTGTATCAATCAAAAAGACAGTAGTTGTTATCGAACGCTAAAATGTACTCTCTACCTTACTAAATTATTGTTATGTTTGACTAGACATATAAATTAAAAAAAATAATAAATTAATTATAATTGTTCTATTGTTATAATTTTCCACTTTTACCCTTATGCAAATAAATAGATGATAGTGGAGAAAATTAGCCAAATGACCAACATACTATAAAAAATTTACAAATGTGACCAACCAACTCTCAATATACCAAATGTAACCAATGTACTCACTAATTGAGGCCAATGTGGTCCCTCAATTAGTGAATGCATTGGTCACATTTGACCTCAACCAGCAAGTCCATTAAGTTCATGGATGGACTAACAAATGCATTGGTCACATTTGACCTCAACCAGCAAGTCCGTTAAGTTCATGGATAGACCGTTAGTCAGAGGGACCACATTGGCTTCAATTAGTGAGTACATTGGTCACATTTGGTATATTGGGAGTTAGTTGGTTAAATCGATAAATTTTTTATAGTACGTTGATCATTTGACTATTTTTCTCTTTGAAACTTTCATTAGCACTACAGTATCACTTTTTTGAAATTTGGATTCCTAATATATTTCCTCCAAACAAATTTTAAATAATTTATATAGCCAAAATTTTGGTTTTAGCATAATTCTCGTTTAAAACCCATATATTTATGCGGATGTTAAATAGGTTACCCTATAAAAATGTGGATACTTCTGAATTTTAACCCAGTTATCAAATAAGTTACTAAATAATAATAATAGTGATGATTTAAAAATTGTTAGAAATGGTTTTATTGTATTCCTTGACCGCTTCTTTTTAATTGGCAGCTTTCTGGTGCCTAGACACCTCTCTTCTTCCTACCAATCCTTTTCCCAGTCCCCCTCCCAGTCCCTTGGCCAGCAAAACACACATGCGAACAGTGTATTAGATGTAGAGATACCTTAGTTATGAAAAATATAAAAATACTTCAACGTCATTAACATTAATAATAAAATTTTATTTCCTAAAATATAAGTAAAACATGTAAAATTTTAATTTGATTTAGTAATATATTGACTTTTAAAAAAAGAAAATGATATTTGTGTGGAACGAAAGGAGTATACAGTATATAAGTACACCCATTTCTTATGTCACGCCCCGACCCGAAATCCTATACGAACTCTCGAGTCAGTGCGTAGTCTGGATCATGTAACAATAATTAGCAGTGAAAGTTCTGCTAAAAAATCGGAGCTCATCCATATAATCAGAACAACATTTCATGTCTTACTATCTCGAGTCATTGATCTCGAAAACATCTTATACAACATGATTAGAGTACATAATTAAGTGTAATGACACAAAAACTTGTGCCAACTACTAATCATACATACGTAGGTGTGCTACGTAACTTTAACAATCGTATCTGTCTGGTCACCATCGCTACATAGCTCAGTAGAGCTATTATCCTGAACAACATCTCAACAAATCCCTTCTAATATATCCCACAACGTTTTCTCTATCTGTTTAACAACCTCAAGAAAACAAACAAACACAGAGTGAGTCGAAGACTCAGCAAGTTACTAAATACAATTGCATGGTATGTGATCATGCAGCATGTCAACACAAGATATAACAACACTTTAAATCTAATCTCAGTTAAAAGCAATATATCACAACAGCTGATAATTTCATATGCATGATAGGCTCAACTGCCGCCAACCGTCTCATACTAGTTGGAGACCGCGACCACCTCATACATATGGAAGCACATTATAATACCATGCAATACCAGAGGCTCAGCAACCGTCAACCGTCCCATACCAATTGGAGACCGTGACCAACTGACATGCATAGCTAACATATAACAGGTAACTTACATTTGTCTTATCAATATCGAGATATGCCTCAACATCCCTTTGACTTTCCATCTTTCTCTTCTTGTCTGTACATGAGCTGCTATTACAGTGCAAGTTCCTGAATGAAAACCTTTACTTTTTTCATGCGTGACTCCACCTCTACGGGCAGCTCTTTCCTCATAACTGGTACCATATGTGGCTCCACCTCAACGGACAACCCTTTCTGCATGCATAACTAATTTGGGTTTTATGGACGGCCTCACCTCTACGGGCAGCCCTTTTCGCATGACTGGCACCATGGGTGACTTCACCTCAATGTGCAGCCCTTTTCCACGCTTCTAATTGCCGTCGGTTACAAACGACAACCAGGGTCGTAGCATACCAGTGTCGCCCTATTGGTTACGACAGTGAGCTACCCTCTACCATAGCCAGTGGCAGGACTATTACTGAGTCCACGGTTATCACCGCGCATCACGATTTTCATCATGTATATATTACCCCCGATTGTTACTGCATATCATGATTTTCATCATGTATACTGTGTCTACAATTTTCACCGCGCATCATGATTATTATCATATATTTCATGCATCAACACATTCTCAATAATTACTGGTTGGTTCTCATTATCACAAACAAGTAGATGTTTACTTGTTATCTCTTATCATGCTTTAATTTCATGAACAAGTAGATGTTTACTTGTACTAATCACATGTTGCATATAATAACCACGTACGCAAAATATTTACTTTTAGCGCATGTTACACATAACACATATCACTATGGTCAAGTAGATATTTACATGTCATTAATTACTCTGTCGTAGTGCTTGTAAATACTAAGCACATTACTAATCACATACACATGTTATTATTCTCTGTATATATCATATTACATGTTATAGCGCTAATATTTATCTGTAAGCAGCTATCATTACTTTACTAAACTATCTTTGTTCCTGGTTTACAATAGATCACATTAATATCATCATATTAACTTTTATTCATGACGTGATACTTTGTATCCCGTACTCATTTCATGTCAACTTTGTTGTATATATCATAGTATTTATGACATTATAACTTTATTAATGTGTCTCTCTAATATTTTAGGGACACTTCATATAATACCCACTAATCATACCACTTGCGAATAACTAGTACAAATTTGATCATGACATGAGACTATCTTTAGTTTATCATGCACATACTTTAAAATAGGAGGGGGTTAGTAACTTACCTCCCAAGTAAGCTTTCGAAAGGGTTCTCTTATTAAATATATCGCTCCCACGGAGTTGGTTCGTCCAGACTTTAAAGCAACCATTTATCCCAAACAAGTGTTACTTTTACAAATAGTATATGAACTACTTCTCTTTTATAGCATGAGAAATATTTTTAGTCTATCATGCAATATTTAAAGACGAGGGTTTAGTAACTTACCTTTAGCGCTTTTCCTTAATTAAAGTTTTCCCAGAAATGATCAACTTGTCGAACACGTCGCTTCTACAAAAATTAGTTTATCCAAATTCTGAATAGTTGAGCATCAAACGAGCCTTGTCAGAAATGATCTACTCGTTGAACACGTCGTTTTTACGAAAATCAGTTTATCCAAATTCTGAATACTCGAGCACCAAGTAAGTCTCACACCCGAGAGAAATGAAAGAAGTGTGTGTTTTAGTGTGTGAAAGTATGTGAAAACATTAAGCTTTCACCCTTTATATAGGCCTTTATTACTTAGCCTCCAAGATACCTCCCAAGGTAAGTCAACACTCAAAGGCTCAGGTTGCGACAAGTGCAGCGTAAGAGAAACCTTAAATGATGACTCATCATTCATGTTGATGAGTTATACCTAAGCATGAGGTGTCATCACAAGGAAGAACTTCAAAATGATGACTTATCTAGCCAAGCACGAGATGTTAAGCTTATCCAATTTCATCTTTATCCACTTGTTTTGATCTTATCTTCTGATTCATCATTCCTATCTAAATCTTGATCTTATCCCTTTCCGCTCAACATTATCCAATTTTTCTTGTTCATATATTCTTTTGTTCTTATCATGTTCTATGTTCATCCATTACTTTGATCTTATCCTTTTATTCTTTCTTATCATTTCGTAATACCTATTCAACTTTCAATTTTATTCAAATTTTTCTGTCTTCCAACACATATCCAAATAAATTCTAAAAAAAATCCCAAAGGACTTTAGAATGATTCTAATACCCAATATAAGATAAAATAAAGTCGGGGGTCTTACATCTTATGACCAACAAAATGTTATTCTTTTTTGGGTAATTATAAATAATCCCCTCAACTATGGGTTGGATTTGAAATGCCTCCCTCAACTACCAATTGAAGCAATGTGCTCCTCTCAATTATAATATTTTCTTAAATTTCACCTTCTCTTTAGGCACTGCCGTTTGAATTGACGAAATTTGCCCACCTAAGACTCACGTGACCATCTTTACATATTATTTTTACCATAATATTCAAAATATGGATAAGTAATTATTTTTTTAACCATCTTTAAGTACAAAGAGGGTCAGAGAAACAATGGTAAAATAGGCAATTGAAACACCAAAAGGACACTATGGTAAAAAAAAAAAAAACCTAAAGATGGTTACATGAGTCTCAGGTTAACATTTTTTGTCAATTCAATTGACAGTGCCTAAACAAAAGCTACAATTAAAGAAAATGTTATAGTTGATGGGGGCACATTGCTTCAATTGGTAGTTGAGGGGGGCAATTCAAACCCAACCCATAGTTGATGGGGGTTATTTGTAATTTACCCTTCCTTTAGTAATAATAATTAATTATATTAGTGGTAACTGTAATGATAAATATCTATATCTATATATATATATATAATGACACAAGTGATTTTGGCACACTTACTAAAATAGAAAATTTCCCGCCAAAAAGAACTTTCCAAAAATGAACAGTCATCTGAACTTAATAAATAGCAAATACTTTTAAACATTTCTCAGCTTGAAAATTAAATGTTGTATTAATGACTACAAATCCACATGAACTTATTGAATACGAATAGTTGAATTGTTGACTGCATCTAGATTATAAATTAAATTGATCATCTAACTATGACCCTTGAAAATCGAGGAGTACAAATATGATTACAAACAATATAAATAGATTCTTTCCTCCAAAACTCACTCTTTGTTAGTAATTGAATAAAATACATAAAGTTGAGCAAGACATTGCTACAGAATGCCTCCATTATAGTTAGGGACATCAATGAACAAAACTGCAATGGGCATTGAAACTTCGGTTCACACGCAATTTTCATGACGCTGAGGTATGGTTTTATGCTTTAATTTTTCCTTTTACTTCTTTATGTGAAATTTTATTTCATTTCCTTAATCTATACCTAATTTTTAATTATAGATCAAAGAATTCATGCTGCAAACTATAATTTGGTTTTTGCAGTATCCATTGGTACTGATATAAGTTCGTTGACATTCTTTGACCACACAATACTTGCAATAAGTACGATAAGTAATAGTCAGCATTAGGGGAATGAAGAGAAAATAGGTAAATTGCATTGTTATAAAAGTATAGAGAGCAAACTCTACTATAGAACAAATTAGAAAGTTCAACAACAAAAAAATTTGAAACCATGGCTGTATAGACTACCGACTTAAGTGACTCAAGTCTATTAGCCAAAGTAGTTGAACAGGGAAATTTAGGATTACAAACAGGATTAAAAACAATATAAATAAACTCCTTCCTCCAAAGAAAGTTATTTTTAAAACCCCAATCACAACAAATAAATACCCCTGTTAAAATTCTCTTGACAATCTTCCGGCTTACGTACAGAATTTTGGACCTCACATACATACCAAAACATAAAACCTAAAATAAATACCAATTTGTATGTATAAATTTTTATGTTTTTATGGAGTATTTATTTAGAAGGCATGAATGTTTACGAGAGCTCACCGTATTGGCCTATATCTTGACCAGACAGACGACGCCTTTCTCTCTCCAATCAACGGACTTTGGCAACTCCTTGACGGCTCGAAGAGTGTACCAATCACTCACCAACCTCGGGGAGAGTGATCGTATTGGGGAGAGAGATCGTTATAGTTTTTTTGGAAGACGGCTGATGAAAGAGAAAATTTGGAGTTAGGTTTTTTGAGTTGCAAACGGCGGATGGAACCCTAACGAAGGGTTAATGCACTGAGCTCACATATAAATATATGAGCCTTTTTGGGTTTTTGTTTTGGGCCCGATTTATTTGTGTTTCATTTAGTTTGGGCCCGTAGATTCTAGCTATTGAAATTATTTAAATTATTTGGGTCATTTTTAATTGATTTGTACTTAAATTTATTTCTTTTTATCTGTACTTAATTAAGTATGTAATATAATTTAATTTTAATCTTAATGGATGAAATTAGATAATTTAATTTTAATCAAATGATGATTGGCTATTCATTAAAGTAATTTTTATTTATTTGTTTTTGTTTGTATATATAGAAACTTATAATCATTGCATGAGTTTTATTTAGTGAAAAAAATTACATGTTCGTTAGACGGTGGATGAAACCCTAAAAAGGCTAAAAGGAAGGGTTAGAGCACTGAGCTCACATATGTGCATCATTTGCGTTTTTGTTTTGGGTTTTCGTTTTGAATTATTTGGGCCATTTTTTATTGACACATAATTAATTAAATATATATATATATATATTATAATGTTTATCATTCAATAAATGTGGGGTGGATTAAGATATGATGCGCCAATATTTGATTTTAGACATTTAATGGTTGACATTGGATGATTGACTTTAGTCAATCGATATGTATTTTGTTTTTATTTACTTTATAATTTTATTTTAATCAAATGATTTAATTTTAATGGTTGAAATTGGATAATTTATTTTTAATCAAATTATATTTTGGTTCATTAAAGTAATTTTATTTTTTATTTTTATTTGTATATACAAAAACATATAAACATTGATGAAACCAAGTGTTTAGCTATGGGCGATTGCTTTCTAGGGTAACATAGCATTCTGGTTTCAAGATATTGATATGCAATAAAGATGAAAAGCCAACAAATAATGTGTATAAATTTTTTTTAGAATTTATACCGATACAATGATATATATTTATTTAAGTGATTGCCTCTTAAGATTATTTTCGGATTCCCTAATTTAGTAAATGAGAATATCAACAGGTTTATTTATCCAGTTTATAATACGGTTTTTCTTCAAAATCTGTTTCTTTTTCATCCTATTCCAATCTTTTTCATATACTTTGCATTATTCCCAGCCAAAGAACATAAAATGACTTTTACTCTATTGAAAGACATTAAAAAAGGAAGATCAGATTGGTTGATTAAGGTAAAATTAGCACGAAAGTGGGAAGTAAAACCTGGGAATGATATGAAGATTCCTCCATCTTTTGAGTTGCTTCTGGTGGATGTTGAGGTTAGCCTTTCTTCTTCCTCCTACTTCTGTTTTTTCTATTTTGTTTCTATTTTGTTGGGACATCCTAAAAAGGAAAAGGGGATTCTTATTTTGGACCAATGAATATATATGTTTTCTATGATGGAGTCAATGAAAATAAGCTTGAACTAGGATAGTATTTGCATAAAATATTATCTTTCCGTGAAATAGGATAGTATTTGGCCCGTGCGTTTAACGCACGGGTGTAAAACTAGTTTCATCTAAAGTGTCAATGTTTGAAAAGTTTAATAATAAAGAAAAACATAAATAGTACTGGAGTTGGTCATAATGACAAAAAAGTTTAAGCATAATTAAAATGTTTATAACATATGTGTAGAGTTAAGTTGAAAGGTTTATGGAGATTGTAGGTATAATTATTTAAAGTTGACCCTTTAAATGAAATATTCAAAAATAGAATAATAGACTCGTTGTCTGAAACTGAAAGAGTATTAAATGTTCTAATAATTACACGTAATAACTATCTGTTGATTTATCTACTGATTCCTTTGCCCGTAACTTATTTCGAGACACTTATATATGTTTTACTTTAAGTTATGTAATAAACTTTTTATTTGTGTTTGTCAAAGTTTTTATTTATGTTTGAACTTTTATGTATTAAATTTTGTTTTATTAAATGATTTTACTTATTTAAATTATAGCTATCAGAAGTGGCCCACAACTATAGATTGTTAGTTACTGTTTTTTTTTTCTTTTCAAATTTGTATTTACATTAATTAATGATAACAAATTTAGTGTTATCTTTATTATCCCTGATAATCAAATTTGATAAATATTTGATGTTATAATAAATAATAATCTATCGATTTTCAAAATTTAAAAAACTATTTACATTTTTATTAAAAATAATTCAAAATTAAAAAACTCAATAATTAATCATTTATGTATTTTCAATTTTTTTAAAAACTATATTGATATTTAATTTACCACTATATGTTAATTAAACAAATAAATTAAAATAAAAGGGTAAATTATAAATAACCCCCCTCAACTATGAGTTAGGTTTGAATTGTCCCCTCAACTACCAATTGTAGCAATGTGCCACCTTCACCTACATCATTTTCTTTAATCACAACTTTTATTTAGGCACTGTCATTTGAGTTGACATGAAATGCTCACATTAGACTCATGTGGCCATCTTTAGGCATTTTTTTTAATTATAATGTCTTTTCGGTGTTTCAATTGACTATTTTACCCATTTTATTCTAAAACCCTCTTTGTATATAAAAATGGTCAAAAAATAAATTTTTATTTTTATTTTAAATATTATGGTAAAAATCATATGTATAGATGGTCACATGAGTCTTAGGTGGGTGAATTTCGTGAATTCAATTGACATTGTCTAAACAGAAGGTGTAATTTAAGAAAATATTATAGTTGAGGGGGCATATTATTTTAATTGGTAGTTGAGAGGGAAAATTCAAACTTGACCCATAGTTAAGGTGGGTTATGTGTAATTTACCCAAATAATATAGAAAGATTCAAAATTTTGATTACAAATAGGGTAAATTACAAATAACCCCCCATAACTATAGAATGGGTTTGAATTTCCCCCTCAACTACCAATTGAAGCAATGCACCCCCCTCAACTACATTATTTTCCTTAATCGTAACTTCTATTTAGGCACTGTCGTTTGAGTTGAAGTAAAATACCCACATAAGTTTGACCATCTTTAAGTATTTTTTTTAATAATAAAGTCTTATTAGTGTTTTAATTAACTATTTTACTCTTATTGCCCTACGACCCTTTTTGTACTGAAAGGTCGTTAAAAAAGTAATTGCTTATCTTATTTTAAATATTATCGTAAAAATAGTACGTACAGATGGTTATGCGACTCTTGGGTGGACAAATTACGTCAATTCAAACGACAATGCCTAAATAGAATGTGCAATTTAAGAAAATATTATAGTTAAGGGGATACATTGCTTCAATTAGTAGTTGCTGGAAATAACTCAGAGTTAACCGATAATTGAGGGGAGTTCTTTGTAATTTACCCTTACAAATATTATGTTTCTTGGCATGCCACTAGTAGTGAGGAGTCGATATCAACGAGGCCATAAACCATTCTAGACCCTTCGTTCCCTATCCTTCACACACGTTTCCACTTTGATTTTCTCCCAGATATTTTCCCTCATCACCCTTTAAATACCTCACTCCTCACTCCTCACTCCTCACTAAAGCACTACTCCCTCAACAAACTCCATTTATTCCCTCCCTACCTACTGACACTCTCTTTACACCAGAGAACTATGGCTACTATGGCGGCAACCACCACCTTCCCTTCCTCTCTCAAGTCCAAGGCCTTCCTCTTGGACTCTTCCTTCCATGGCGATCATCTCGCCTCTTCCGTCCTCCGACTCCAACCCATCAGATCTTCCCCCAACAATCTCTCTGTTACCGCCTCCGCTACCCCTTATGACCTCAACAACTTCACTTTTGAGCCGATCAAGGAGTCCATCGTCTCCCGCGAGATGACCAGGAGGTACATGACTGACATGATCACCTATGCCGACACCGACGTCGTCGTGGTTGGCGCTGGCTCCGCTGGTCTCACCGCCGCTTATGAGATTAGCAAAAACCCCAATGTTCAGGTATCTTTTTCTTTCCATCCTTACGGTTGTTGGCGCTTGCTTCGATTAATGACATGATTAGATGCTTTGGATTAAAATCTGACTTATGATAGAGCCACTAAATGTATATCTTTTCGATCACTTGTTGAACGAAATGAAAAGGCACCAAGTTATATTGTGCACAAAATTTAGTACACAAAATTTAGTACACTTTTAAACTATTACTCTTATAACACCCCATTCGAGAGAGAAACTGTTCCGATCATCTGATAACTTCGTTAATTGATGTTGCGGCGACGATCATGACATCAGTGATCTCCAATTTTAAATTGAGAGACACTATTTTCATTTGACCCATCAAGATTTATTGTTTTTAATACATAAATTACTTACCCACTAAAAACTCATTAATACTTAGATGACTTAATTTTCAATTTGGTTAACATACTATTACTAAAGATCCGTTAAGCTTACTTTATAATTTTTTTTCACACTTCAATAACTGTATCTCATCAAAAGTTTCTGTAAGGTTACAGAGATCAATTCCATTAATTATGTTGGACGGAAATTTTCGAAAAATTTGGAAACTTAAATAAAAAAAGACTTAAATGCCCTTTAAAAATAATTAAACAAACTAATATACCCTTTTAAACAAAATAATTTTATCAATTAAAAAGATTGAAAACTAAATTTTGAATAAATATTAAAAAGTCACTTTTTATTATTCTAAGTTACTCATTCCGTTTCAGATAAATGTTTCAACTTTTTATTTTGGGTTGTCTCAATTAATGTTTTTGATTTACCAATTCTCTATCATTTTTCGTAATATATCCTTAAAGCTTCATTTAATATAGCACATTTTAAAGAAACTTAATTATTTAAAATATTTAAACTTAATTAATGTTCATGTGTATTATTTTTAGAACACATTTTATGTCACATCATTAATTATGTTTCTTAATTCTTGTGTTTTATCCCTTAGGAATATTTTTTCGGGACTGAGGGAGTATAAGTCATTTAACCCCCAATTATTAACATTTTATTTTTCCTTTTTCTTTTCTTCTTATTTCCCCATCCCCTTCTTCTCCACCGTTAGTGCCCCAAACCAGACTTCCTCGTTCTCATTTCCTGAATCAATGCCACCAACGCCCATTGCCACCATTGTCCTCCCCACCCCCTCCTCCATTGCAGGCTTCCTTGTCTATACCTTCCCAATTTCATAGTACACCAAATTGCGTGTGATCCACCCATAAAAATTTGTTTAACTACTTTCTCACCACATTTCTACCAAATTGAACCAACACAAGTTCGTACTGCCCAATCACCATCACCACCGCCCATTTTCTTTCTCTAAAATTACTGCGGTCGTAACAACTCCCTCTCTCTCTCTCTATCATACACTATCATCTTAAAACCTATTTTGTCTCTACTGAAGCTGCTTAAGATATCTCAGATATGTATCAAAACTCCATTGTTATCGCAGGTGGTGTATTAGAATAGATCAACAACGGGTTTGATTTGAGAATTCTCGACCTCTCTGTGAGTTTAATGGGATGGGTTTAATTTTTGGGTTCTTTGTGTTCTTCATTTGGTGGCAAATGTGGAGGGTTAATGGGTATTATTTTTGTCCAATATAACTAGTAAATACTCCCTCCGTTTTGGTCAAATAGTTTATTTTTGATTTTTAGATCAACTTAGTTAAAGCTTTGATCGATAACATTTTTCTGAACAAAGGAGAATTGTATAAGGATTGAATATAATTATATTTTTTTAAATAATTTTTGAAGATTATTCAATGATTAGGAAATATTTAGTTGGATACTATATTTACATATTTTTGATACACTATCAGCGTGAAAAAGAAATTTACAAAAATAAAAAAATTGATGAAATGATTTAAATTTTTGTTGATATGTATAACATATTAATGACATTATTGTAAGACGTTTTAAATAAGAATATGAGACTCATAATTTGACATGGACAGAATAACATTTAGAAAAATAAAAATTGGTTGATTTATATTATAAAACAATTTATAGAATAATTTAATATTTTTTAAAAATTCTTGCATATAATATAATTGGTTGAGTTGGTTTAAGGTGTATATTCATATTTAATTGAGTGTGGGTTCAAATCTCATTCAACATTATTTTGTTTAAAGTTCTTCTCATATTATAATTAGAAGAAGAGTAATTATAATATGAGAAATTTATTATTAATAGATATAGTTATAAGCTAATGGTTTAGAAATGAAATGTCATTTCAATTCATTACTTGGAGGCTTGAGAATTGAGAGAAATAGAAAAGGAAGGTGAGGTGGCACAATCGTATGCCTCCTCACCATATATATATATATATTTATATTTATATATATATAGATTTTCAATCTATCTAATTTTATTCTCTATTTTCATTTTCCTTCCTACTTGGTTGAAGAATTATACTCTGTATTTAATTATTTTTATGCTCATAAAAGAAATGGAATTCTGTTGTCTATAAGAAGTGAAGATTAATAATAAGATTAAAAATAAATATCAACTAAGATTAAAGATAAATATCAACATCATAATTTAAAATTTTACTGTCATTTAATTTTATTTTTTTGATATCAATAATAAAATATACGCTCGGTTTTAGATTATGTGATTTATGACATATATAAAATAAGATGATATTTTTGTTATTGTAATGAAAAATAGACTCTTCTTTTTTGAATGAATAGTTAGTTCAGTGACTCAAAGCTCGTTTGGTTGTGCGTTGGCCAAAACAAGGCTTATTTGTAAAAATTGTGTTTCAATGTTGCGACATAAATAGTTGTGTTTTTAAAATACAGCTGCAGTCTTAAAATGTTGGAATTCTTAACTTTTTTAAAAAATGCAGGTTTTAATGCTGTTAGAAAAAAAAAAAAACATGAAAAATATCTCAAGCGCATTTATAAAAAAAAAGTTGTCCGTTTTTTAAAACGCTATATTTTGAAAATGCTGCATTTTAGAAACGTTGAACCAAACAGTATTTCAGTTGTACATGATGATTATAGTTGGGGTGGGCCCCGTCTGCTCTGATTAGAATAGAAAATACAAAGCTAAAATATGGATGATTATGGGTGGCCCCCTTCTGTCCTGATTAGAAGACAAAATACAAAGCTACGGTTATGGAGTTAGGTTTTCACCTCGAAAAATACAGAGTTGGTACGATGATTAAATGGTGCAATTGTTGTTGAATTAGGCCCCATTATGATGCATCTAAAATTCGATTTATATTTGTTGTACAGGTGGCTGTAATCGAGCAATCTGTAAGCCCCGGTGGTGGTGCATGGCTCGGAGGACAACTCTTCTCTGCCATGGTTGTACGCAAGCCCGCTCACCTCTTCCTCGACGAACTTGAAATCGAGTATGACGAGAAAGATACCTACGTAGTCATCAAGCACGCTGCATTATTCACATCCACTATCATGAGCAAACTGTTGGCCAGGCCAAATGTCAAGCTCTTTAATGCTGTTGCAGCTGAGGATTTGATTGTAAAGGGAGGAAGAGTGGGGGGCGTTGTGACGAACTGGGCTTTGGTATCGATGAACCATGATACACAATCTTGCATGGACCCTAATGTCATGGAGGCCAAAATTGTTGTGAGCTCGTGCGGGCATGATGGTCCTTTTGGAGCCACTGGTGTGAAGAGGTTGAAGAGTATTGGAATGATTGACAAGGTACCAGGGATGAAGGCCCTGGACATGAACACTGCTGAAGATGAAATTGTGCGGTTTACCAGAGAAGTTGTTCCTGGAATGATTGTCACCGGTATGGAAGTCGCAGAGATTGATGGTGCTCCTAGAATGGTAAAGCTTTTTTCTTGACACTATGTCTATGTAATATGGGAATTTGAATTTCAATCACTAAATCAATGAGTAAATTGAACATACCCTGTTTTAATGATTGCAGGGGCCGACATTTGGGGCGATGATGATCTCCGGGTTGAAGGCTGGGCATCTGGCACTAAAAGCGTTGGGACAGCCTAATGCTTTGGACGGGTCAAAGGTTGGAAGCTTCCAACCAGAGCTCATCCTTGCCGCTGCTGATGCAGCTGAGATTGTAGATGCCTAGGTCGAGTTGAGGCACGGTTGCCATTGTTAATGTCTCTTTCTCCTTTTATTTTTCTTTCCTTCTTTTCCTTGTTATTGTAGAACTAATAATATCGATGGTATTTTTTTGGTGTTCATCTTCCCTTGAGCAAATGATTCTTATATTGCCTGATGCGTGCTTTGATGAAATTGTTTACTTTTACACGAATTCACTCTCATATAGCGCTTTGTTAGAGATTCTGTTCCTCATTCTGTCATTCATTCGTATTGCCGAAATGCTTATTCATTTAAGCGATTCATATTCTTGGTCCTTTAGTTTTCGTTGTAATTAATATTGGTCGACTGGCTAGCTTCATCTTGTTAAAAATTTCAGTTGTATATTCTGTTTCTTTGCCGAAAACTAAGCAATACTTAGTTCTGAGAATTTTATTAACTTGAAAAGAAAATAGGTTGAAAAGAAAAATTAGAAGATAAAATTATCTTATAGAAAATCAATAGAGGAATGGAATGAATGATAAAAAGTATTTAGAGAATATTGTGGGCTGGGCTGCGGTGGATATTCAAACGTTTTAGTTCTTTATATATTTTTTAAATCGGTAAAAAATATTTTTGTGCATCGTGGGGTTATTAACACCTCTTATTCCTCTAAATACACCCTCTTCTATTTAACTGTAAAATTGCCATCAACGAAAAATACTAAATAGCCCCCCACCCATGCACCCTCTTTCTATCCCTTCTGGTACAACTATCGACCAGCGACCATCTCTCTGATTTTTTCTTTCTCCTTTCCTATTCCCTCTCCTCTCATCCATGGTTTCCATTCTGGCCACTTCTATTCTTTTTTTTTTTGTTTTTGAATTGGTGTTGTTCAGCTCAGGGCCGGTCCTGAGATTTTGAGGGCCCTGTCTTAAATTTAAAATTAGGCCCCAAATTTGATAAAAGTTAATTACCAAAAGATGAAAACAAAATACATATTTTTTAACATTATAAAATTAAAACTATTTTCTTGCAAATGAAATACCAAAATAACTAAATCCCCAAACTACTATCAAACTTTTTATTTGAAAAGTAACATCCTTCTAACATTCTTTGACGCAAAATCCTCAACTAGGTCTTCATAATCAATTTTTTCCAAATAATCATTCTCTATTGCTATGAAAGCTAATCCATTGAGTCTTTCTTGTGTCATTGTAGAACGCAAGTAGGACTTTAATAACTTCAATTTTGAAAAACTTCTCTAGATGCAATCACGGAAGAGTCAACAAAATTCTATATGCAATAGTTGTATTAGGAAAACAATCTACACGTTTCAAAAATTTCAAAATATCAACGGGTCCTATCTTTTCCTTGGGCAAGAACTGTTGGAGTAACTTTAATTCCACATATAATTCATTTCCATCAATGTCGGATTGTTCACCTTTCTTAAGTGCGCTTCAAAACGCGCAACAAGACTTTAAACTCATATCTTCCAATGAATGCAACTTGTCGAAGTAAATAAGAAACCAAAAATATTTTCATATTCTTGATATTGTTCAAATCTCCTAGTTAGTGAAGCAATTGCTTGATCAACAATGTATAAGAAATAATTAACCCTAAATGACTCCTCTTCGATTGTGAATCAATTGAGGATGTATCGGTTGGAGTTTCATCAAAATGTCTTTTCTTCTAATTTGACGCTTTTGAGGAAACACTGGTCGACATTTATTTCAATTGCAATTTCCTTTGCAGTTGTCAACGCATTTAAAAACCGGTCTCTATACTTCTCAAAAAAAGATATCAATCCTTTTACTTTTTCAATGGCAACATCAATAAGCATATCCCTTGATTGTAAATGCTTGCTAACCAAATTAACTACATATAATATTTCATACCAAATGACTATTGCAAGTAAAAACTCAAAATCACCGAGCTCATTTTTGCTAAGGATTTAGCTTCACTTCTTATTTTTGAATCATTATCACTTTCGCTACTTGAAGTAAAGCTTCTGTATTTCTAAAACTTGAAATCGTATAGCTTTAACACTATCAACACGACTCTCCCAACGAGTGGATGACAATGATTTAAGAGTCAATCCTTTTACATTATCTTTCAAAATCTGCCATCTCTTGGAAGAATTAGCAAATATTGTGTAGATACGTTGTATGACTCCAAAAAAATCTCTAGCTTTACCACTAGTATTGGCCATGTCACATAATGCCAAATTAAGACTATGACAACCACAAGGAGTATAAAAAGCTCTAGGATTTATATCTAAAAGTTTTTTTTGAACTCCTTGATGTTTTCCTTTCATATTTGACCCATTGTCATAGCCCTGCCCTCGCACATTATCTATATCAAGATTAAGAGACTTTAATTCATTAAAACATCAAAAAGCCCTTGGCCAGTTGTATCATTCACGTCCAAAAATCCTAAAAAAGATTCTTCAATGTTAACAGAATTTGAAGAGACATCTAAATATCTTATTATCAAAGACATCTGTTCTTGGTGACTTATATCGGGAGTACAATCAAGAATCACTGAGAAATACTTTGCTTGTTTTATTTTTTTAAGGATTTCTGATTTGATGGCAGAAGCAAGCAAAAGTATTAACTCATTTTGGATTTTATGACCAAGATAATTATAATGAATCTTATCATTTGTAATACGTTGGACATGCTCTTGAACAACAGGGTCAAACTCAGCCAACATTTCAACCAAACCTAAGAAATTTCCGTTGTTACTTTGATAAATTTTCTCATTAGTACCACGAAATGCTAGATTATGTTTTCCAAGAAATTTCACTATTGAAATAATTCTAAACAAAACTTTTTTCCAGTGATCTTTTTCTTTATCAAGTTGTCTTTGGGCCACTTTATCAATAGTTTCATTCTTTTGGAATCTCAAAAGCAAATCATACCAAGTGGCCATATTCTTAACATGTTCTATGCTTGTTTCATGCTCTCTAAGTCTAATACTAAGATGTGACCAATCCCCAAAACCCTCATTTGCTAATTGACCTCTTCCACACCCTTTTTAAATATTTTACAACAAAAACAAAATATTTTATCAAGCTCTTTCGAATACACAAGCCAATCTCTATCACACTTCTCTCCATTCGACAAAACTCTAGTATAAGATGTAGCAGAAAATCGTTTAGAAAGTTTATCTTTAGGCCCTTTTTGAATAGACAAATCTCTTTTAGGACCCTTTGTTACTAAAACATCAATCATTTTAGAATCAAGAGCATCCCAATTTCTTGGATCAAATATATCAAACATAGGAAAAACACTATCATTACTATCATCAACATTAATAGCATCATCAATAACATCAACATTATCAATAGTATCATCATTATCAACATTATCAATAGTATCATTATTATCAACAATAGCATCAACATTAGCAACATCAGCAGTAGCATCAACATTAGCATCATTAATACTAGCATCAACATTAGTATCATCAATAGTAGCATCAACATAAGCACCCTCAACATTTTGATTTTCATTTTCAGAAGAAACTTGTGATTCTCTTACAATAAACTTATTAATGGATCCTCTTTGAGACTGTGTTAACGCTTCAATTCTTTTTTTCTTTTTACGCTTTTCATATCCAGATTCATATTTCCTAATTTTTGGAGTCATAACTAAAAAAATTCGGCCAAACTACAAATGCCACAAATGTAGAGAAGACTGAAGAACAACAACAATACAATACAAATATACAATACTAAAAATAAGGCACCACAATCAAATTTAAAGTAGCTATGAAAGGAGCGAAATAACCTGGTTTATCATTAATCAATTATTCCAAATTCTCCCCACTCCCCAGCTAGTGTGGAAGAAGCCTGACGAGTGACGATTAAGCAATTGAAGATTTGAAGTTGGACAAGGAAATTATTCTGTCCAAAGAAAATTATAACTAATTAGTATTTAGTAATTACTCTCAAGTCTCTCACAAGTCATAAGCCATAACACAACTAAAATGAGCGATGAGCATAACTTGATCCTCTTTAAAAAAAAAAAAACAAAAAACAAAAAAAAGAGCATAACTGGATGAATATTTTTTTTTTCTTCACTTCACCAATGTTAAAATTGTTAAATAAATATAATCTCCATTGAATTGCAAATTTACAGCTATGTCAGTCAGCTAATGAAAAGAAAAATCAATCTGTAATCAAGTTATCAAGATTAGAGAATAAGAAAATTAAAATGGAGAAAACATAGTTGAAATAAAATTAGGATTTAGCCTTTAGGACTCACCAAATGTAGGAGTAGGAATCGTCATTGAAGGAGAAGATGAGGATTTTGCTCTGACTTTGTTGAACCCAGGTAGCACCAGTGCACCACAACACCCAATTCGAAATTGAATTGATGCAGAGCAGCAAAAGTGAAGAAAATTTTCGGATAAAAATTTTTTGATTTCCGGGTAGAAAATTTTCAGAATTGAATCTTTGATTTTCGGGTAGAACGAAGAAAGCAGAGTCGCGAGGTAGAGGGATCGAGGGCTTGCAGTTTGCTTTGCTAGATTGCTTAGTGCTCATGGTCAATTGCTTGATTGGATATATAATTGATATTTGATGGAGCAAAAATGGCAAAATTTGTCCGTTGCTAATGAGTGTCGAGTGATGCCGGGCGGAAAAGTCGAAGAGATCAAGAGAATTAGAGAAGTTGCGTTGATTTCGGGGACGATGCAGCTGTTCCTATTTTTGAGAGAGGTCGTCTGTTTGAGAGAGAGAGAAGATGAGAGCTGCTTTCTTTCTTGCCTTGTTGACTTTGTGAGATTTTGGTGAGATATTTTAGAAAATTAAGAGATAGAAATAAAAAAATAATTAAATATATATATATATAGTATATATATAATACATAAATGAGTAAGATTGGGGGCCCTCAAATTGTGAGGCCCTGTTCCATATCACACTTTGGACTCCCCAAGGGCCGGCCCTGGTTCAGCTATAGTTGACCAAACACCACGAGATAGTTCGGCTAACCCTATCCGAACATCACAGTGATTTTTTGTTAATTTTTTTTATCAACCTAAACAGCAAACCCTTCTTTGATTTTGAATCTATTAAGATCTGGATCCCTAGAAAAGAGAAAAGAAGAAGAAAAATAAGAAAAAGAAGAAGAAGAAGAAGAAGCAAATTTAGGTTCTGTGATTTTTCACAAACCTTCAATCCCATTCCTATTCCATTGTCCTTCTCTTTGATTGAAGCGAAGAAGGCATCTATTTGAGAGAGGGATGGACCTGGAGGACTGGATTTGATGATGTTCTAGAGGTTGAACATGGGTTTGAGGTTGAGTTCCTTGTCGACTGTGTGTTCAAGGGCTTGGTCTCAAACCCAATTGATGGTGGCGGCATCGAGGTAGGTATGGAAGCTCTGGTGGCGATCATCTCCATGGCAACGAGTTTTGGGTAGTTGCCGAGGTTGGAGACGGCAAAGAAAGAAGAACGGGAAATATAGTTTAAGAAGGACAAAAGGGGAATTGAGGGGGGTGTATTTAGCGTATAGAGGATTTAAAAATAAAGAAGGATGGTGTATTTAGAAAGAATAGTGTATTTAAAGGAAATGAGGTGTTAATAGCCCCACACTTAGGGCCGGTTCTGACATTTTGAAGGGACTGTCTAAAATTTAAAATTAGGCCTCAAAATTGATAAAATATATTTAACAAAAGATGAAAATAAATTACATAGTTTATAACATTATAATTTTAAAATTATTTTCTTACAAATGAAGTACCAATATAACTAAATCTCCAAACTACTATCAAACTTTTTATTTGAAAAGTATCATCCTTCTGACATTCCTTGAAGCAAAATCTTCAATTAGGTCTTCATAATCAATTTTATCCAAATAATCATTCTCAATCGCTATGAAAGCTAATTCATTAAGTCTTTCTTGTGTCATTGTAGAACGCAAGTAGGATTTTAATAACTTCAATTTAGAAAAACTTCTCTTTGCAGATGCAACTGTCACAGGAAGAGTCAACAAAATTCTATATGCAATAATTGTATTAGGAAAACAATCTACATGTTTCAAAAATTTTAAAATATCAACAGGTCTATCTTTTCCTTGGGCAAGAATTCTTGGAGTAACTTTAATTCCACGTATAATTCATTTACATCAATGTTAGATTGTTCACCTTTTTTAAGTGCAACTACAAAACGACTACAACAAGACTTTAAACTCATATCATCCAATGAATCCAACTTGTCAGAAGTAAATAAGAAACCAAAAATATTTTCATATTCTTTATATTGTTCAAATCTACTAGTTAGTGAAGCAATAAAGATTAAATTATATATATATATATATATATATATATATTTATTACATGGACTTAAAAATTGGGTCCCTAAAATTTTTGGGTCCTGTGCGGTCGATCCACTGGATCATGCTCAGAATCACTTTTGGAATTCTCATAGCTAAGTAGTATTACTCCCGTGAACTCTTTCTCAAAGGACCTAAGACTGGATATTTTTTACCAACTTATGATGAATGATGGATTTATAGTTGCTAAATCTTATCCTAACCAATATTCTTGACAATTGGATCAACTAATGGAAGAATGAAATTTGCACTCATTTATGCTCATGGTAAAGGGCACACCGATAGGATCAACTAATTCCAAAATAGAGATAGTACGTACCTACTCTATTTGCACTCAGGTCGGTCTCAATAATAGGATCCCTTCACCCCATATGCAAAGAAACTGAAACTTGCTATGATCAGTTACAAATTCACATTAGATAAGACAAGAAGGTACAACCATGTGCACAGATGAATGAATTGAATGCTTTACAGACATAATTGGAATAGGATATCCACTGAATGTTTGAATAAAGTTCTGAGAGACAGACCACCGAATCCATGTCCATCAAAATATCTCAATCGAGTAGCACTTGCATGACAACAATTACGCACAAATAAGATCATATCAAGATCAGTTAAGATAACGCTAGCTAGCTATACATGAAAAAGAAAAAGAAAAGCAAAAAGTCAAAAAATTAAGAAAAGCAAGCAGAACAAACTTAATCCAAAGATTGATATATATTGTATTTCAGCTAGCAAGAATAAACACTGTTTTAAAACCTGCTTACTAGCAGTAGTGTTTTTTTTTTTGCCTCTTGTCAAGCGGAAATATATCCCTTTAATTGCTCATTACCACTGATTGATTATCTACAGTTCCTCTAAACTAACACCCCTAGCTAGCTCCCCCTTTCGGGAAAAGTATAACGTACCCATCCACCGTTAAAACCAAAATAAAATAAAATAAAATTAATGAGCTTTATGAGAAATTATTTCATGAGATATATAGACACGTAATGTTAAAAATCAATACATACATACTACAACACTTTTTGAGTTGCCGATCGACATGATATGTAACTTCTTCGGTAGCTAAATAAAACTTTTTTTCTTCGAAATATTGGACAAATTAATTAAGACGTACGCCACAACAAAGAAAAAGATTAATAAAGAATCTAGGGAGAGGCGTCAAAAAGTCAGAAAAAAAAAAAAAAAATTAAAGTAGGTAGATGTTACTATCCCTTGAATCTTCCTTAGCTTTTGTCCTTTGGTTTCTCTCTCTCTCTCTCTCTCTCATTACAAAATCTTCAACTGATAGTGGTCTAATTCAATTCCTACTTTTGCACACCTTATTCTGCTTGGATTTTGGCCTTTATAACCCTTTTTGATTTAGGTGTTTAATGTGTTGCATGCCCCATATCATATCATCATTACAAGGCCATTATCCCTAGGCAGCTTGCTTTTAGAAAAGTCTAAAAGTAGTAGTACGACAAAGATAAAAAGGTAATCCCCAGTATATCTACATTGCATGTATCGTTAGGCTGTTAGAGACAATACTTACATACTATTTACTACCTTTGTCTCAAAATAATTATATTTTTAGCAATTTATATATAAATTAAATCTTTTTTTACATAAAAATTGATTTATCATTATTTAAGTACATTTATTGTACATAAGTTGTATGAGTAATTTAACAACTTTCTTTACTGAGAGTAATAAATAAGAGCATTTTTGGTAAATAATGTGCAAATGTTTCTTAAAATTCTATAACGATAATTATTTTGGGAAATTTTGTTATGCTAAAATGACTACTCCCTCAGTTCCAAGTAAAGAGTCTACTATTTTATTTTGGAATGTTTCACACAAAGAGTCCACTTTCAAAAATTATGTCTACAATTTTCATAATTTTATAGTTTTACCCTCCACATGTGGTATAAATATATTAACTATGCACAAGCATTTTTGTAATTATGACAAAATCTAATGATAATCATATATCCCTTAATTATTAGACTTTTCAAATGTGGACTCTTTAGGTAGAACGGAGGAAGTATTATTTTGGGACGAAGGTAGTATTAGTTATTAATGGGTAAAAAAATGATTGATATGGAGTATAGTATAGAGGATCAACTATAGATTGGAGTTCACTTTCTAGCAAACACAACAAATTTGAAAGACATCAACAGGAAATTTCCACAATTAGTCATCAACTGCGTACATTACATTATTTATACTCTTTTTCGTAAAAGAGTGATGCTACACTTACTGACCAGATCAACCACCCCATCCACCGAAGTACAACCCCTTGAAACAGCTCGGTGGATGGGGCGTTTGATTTCACAGGTTGCCCAAGCATTTTCCTTTGTAAAAATTTGGATTACCCTATTACAGTAATTTCCTACTATTTGAAAGTGAGACATTATTCTATTATGATTCTCTCTCCACTCGCGTCATACTATTTCTACCACTCAACTGCCCACCATCAGCCATCATGTTTGTTAAATGATGCTGCGGGGAATGAATGACTATGACGCGCCCATGCTCCACTGCAAAGCTCTTTGATGTTGTTTTGGTCCAAAGGCATTTTCGGATTGATAAAACCAGCTAGCGAACACAACTTCTATTGTTGGCGGATGTATGTTAGTCTGATATACGCGGGCAAATAGGTTGACAATTTACGTAGTTTGAACCAGTGACGTGTGAAATTCTTCGGGATAGATTTTTGACATAAATACAGGACCCACAGGAGTATATATAACCCCTCCTGCTATCATGTGACCTATATATAAGAGTTCACAGAGAAGGCAAGGCTACACATTGATCAGACTTCTATAATGGCTACTAGTACTACAACATACCAACCTCTTCTAAATTCTCCCCAAACTACCTTTTCTATCAGCAAAACCCTTTGTCTTGTTTTCTCACTATCTGCACTACTAATTTCTTCAGCTCTTTTTCTTGTTCCAAATGTAGACAAACCTCACAACACTGGTACATCCGCCTCTCCCTCAATAATTCCACTGCATAGATCATTGAAGAATTACGTTCAACAAATACACACTGCTATTGAAGTGGCTAACAAAATGAAACACCAGGCCAATGGTCATAAAGATCAGGCCGCTTTAGCTGATTGCATAGAGCTAATGGATCTGTCCATTGATCGAGTCACTGACTCAGTACAAGCTCTTGCCAATTGGACCACCCTGTCCCGTGCTGATGCACAAGCGTGGCTTAGTGGTGTGCTCACTAACCACGATACATGTTTGGATGGGCTGCACGAGTTAGGCCAATCATTTATGGATGCTGTTTTACAAGACTTGATCTCAAGAGGGAAGGCCCTTTTAGCAGTGCTTAATACATCACCAGTTTTCAAGGAGGAAACGCTTTGGCCACTAGAGGGGAAGTTTCCGTCATGGGTGATGTTGAGAGAAAGGAAACTTCTAGAAAGCTCTGGTAAGGAAATTGAGGCAAATGCGGTGGTGGCACAAGATGGAAGCGGGAAGTACATGACAGTAGCAGATGCAATTGCATCTGCTCCTAATAAGAGCGAGAGCCGGTATGTCATATATGTGAAGCAAGGAACATATACAGAGAATGTAGAGGTCGGGAAGAAGAAGATGAATTTAATGATCGTTGGCGATGGAATGGATTCCACCATAATTACGGGTAGCCTCAATTATGTTGATGGAACAACCACCTTCAAATCAGCCACTCTTGGTAAGAAACTTTAATTAAACAGTTTTCTTTTTTAAATCTAAATTTTCATCTTTTATTTAATTTAACATATCCTTATTTTGGAATGCAGCTGCTGTTGGTGATGGATTCATTTTACAAGACATTTGGATCCAGAACACAGCAGGGCCAGAGAAGCATCAAGCAGTGGCCCTTCGCGTTGGGGCTGACCAATCAGTCATTAACCGTTGTCGCATTGACGCTTACCAAGACACTCTGTATGCTCATTCTCTAAGGCAATTCTACCGTGATTGTTACATCACTGGCACCATCGATTTCATCTTTGGCAACGCAGCAGTAGTCATCCAAAACAGCAAACTTGTTGCACGAAAGCCCATGTCCAACCAAAAGAACATGGTAACTGCACAAGGTCGAATCGACCCAAATCAGAACACAGGCACTTCCATTCAAAATTGTGAAATCATAGCCAGCCCTGATCTTGCGTTGGTCCAAAACTCAATCCCAACATATCTCGGCCGTCCGTGGAAGAATTATTCGAGGACCGTGGTTATGCAGTCACACATAGGTGATCTTATTGATCCAGCGGGGTGGTCGGAGTGGAGTGGGGATTTTGCATTGAAGACATTGTATTATGGGGAGTATATGAATAGAGGACCTGGAGCAGGTACTAGCATGAGAGTGAAGTGGCCAGGGTATCATGTCATTACAGATGCTGCTGAGGCTATGTATTTTACTGTAGCAGAACTCATACAAGGAGGGGTATGGTTGATATCAACTGGTGTGTCTTTTACTGAAGGATTATGAATCAATAAAATCACAAGTTCTGCTAGTCTTTTGCCCAGGATATGATTTTCATAACATGAAATTGTTTGTGGATTGAATCATCAATCAATAAAAGTAGTCCTTATTTAATTATGTTTGGCAAAATTTTGAGTTCCCTTTCTCTTTTATTTTGTTTCTTGTACAGTGTCAAGAAGAGTTGTTCCATGGAATGAGAATATGCACACCAAACAATTGTTGGGCGGGGGGATTGGAACAGGTTCGCCCCTTCCTAACTCGTTTTTATTTTGAACCCCAAAATCATGAATCTGCCTCGTCCCATCTGATTTATGAACTGACCCGCTCAGTCTTATCCTAAGAGTGTGTTGAAGCTAACTCAAGTCCAAGCCAAGCTAAATCAGGTTCTAATCAACTTTCAAGCTCAAAAGTAAGTCTAAACAACTCTATTTTCTCCAAAAGAACAGAGAGAAGAAAACTATTAATAAGAAAATAAAATAAAAATTCTAGAAGAGTAAAAGCCTACTATTTATATACATGATACTTTATAAATGTTATCACATGTATGGTTATAAATATAGATAGATTTACATATCAGTAGGGGGTCGAAGATGAACCCAAACTTGTTCAATTTTTAAAAGCTTATCCCAAACCCTTCCCAAAGCACTTCGGATCGGATCATTTGGGATGGGTTCGATTTTTATTTTTTTTTACCTTTCCTACTTTCAATGGTATAAAAACTGATCGGTAAGTTCTTGAGTTGAGATTTTCTGGAGTTTTGAGGTTGGTAGCTAGAATGGAGACCAAGTCATTATATATAAAATCAACCGGATGCCTCTTAACTAAAAAGCATCTCCATTACAATCATTTAATTTTTCAAAAAAATATAAAAAAATAAAGAGTCTTCTTTTTAGAGTTTTGTCATTGCAATCATCTATTTAGAGCAATCTTTCAAACGTGGTAGTTTTTTTTAATTACAAAAAAATCTTAATTTTTAATTATTATTTGATGATATATATGGAAAGATATCCCCTACGACCCCAACTGAATGCCACATTACTTACGTGTCTATCTTTCCTACATATCATACATATTACCCAATTACATTGAAAAAGCTCTAAGGAAACTTACTTTTGAGGTTCCCGTTCTATGAAGGAAAACGAGAGTGACCAAGGACAGCTTCCGTCTCATAGGAAAACCAGAGAGTGACCAAGGACACCACCTTATGGTGCTTCCGTCTCTTCTACCCAAGCAGGGTGTTTTAGTGTAAATATTTATTTATATCAAATGAGGGGTATAACGGTATTTTTTAAGAAATGTGGTATTTAGTATTTTTGAGGTATTGTATTTAGCACATATGTGAAAAATGTTCAATGACGACTTAACTATTTATCAGTCAATTTAAAATAAATTCAATAATTCATTCAGTGATTTAATTATCTAATAGGATTAATATATAATTTGGTCCTTGAATTTTATATTTCTTGGTGATTTGGTCATCGATGTTTTAAGTTTCCTAAATTGGTCCTTAAACTCAACATTTGATATCGTATTAGTCTCTCGTACCGCTATCTTAAACAGAAACATTAAAAAAAACTTAAAATGACAAAATTGCCCTTACTTAAATCTGAGTGAAATGCCTGGACAAAATTATTTCTGACCAATAATAATCTTTCCCTCCCTCAAAAGTATTTAACTTTCTCCCTCTCTCCTTCTCATCCTTATTTCATTCTATCTCTCTGACCAATTTTTTTTTTTTTTTGAGTAATGCTATGGGTACTTAAAGAGTACCAAATTTTTGTACCAAATGACGTGTTAGCTAATGTGGCAGCTGATGTGGTACAAAAAAAAATTAAAAATCATAATTAATGCATCACGTCAACTACCACATCAGCTAACACATCATTTGATACAAAAAAATTTGGTACTCTTTTGGTACCCATAACATTACTCAAAATTTTTTTTTTTTTTGCTCTCTCTCAGCCAATAATCAGCTACTTGGGGGCGTGCTTGCGTATGATTTTTTTTTTTATTTTCTTTCTTATGTGTCCGGAAAAGAAAAACAAGAAAATGGAAATTTTAATATTTACACACACATACACACACATATATATATATATATATATATATATTATATACTCCCTCTGTCCCTAATTATTGTCTTGGTTGATCCGACACAAAGATTAAGAAAAAATAATTGATTTAATTATTAATATTGGTATAGTGTGTTGTTTCCTTTAATATCTATGTGCATGTGACCCATAATTAAAATAAGAAGAAAAAATAAGAGTAAAATGATAAAAGTGATATCCTAAAAAGAAATTTTTTAAACAAGATAATTATTTAAGAATGAATAAAAAATAAAAGGAAGAAAATAATTTATAAACGGAGGAATTATATATCACGAAGGGATCAAATGTATGAACTCATGGGAAGGTCCAGAGTAACAAACCTTACTTTTCTCTTTTGTTCTTAATTTCTCTTTTTAAAGTTTTCTCCCATCATCGTCATCATCAAACCTTGTCAAGCCCCAATTTTAGTGAAAGAAAGAGAGGAAAGTTTTTGAGACAAGGTTTTTTTGATTGTTTCAATCAATTTTTTCCTTTGAAGAAAGACTTTAATTGGTTGGAAAGGAGATTTTCCTTCTCTAAGCTAATACAAAAAGTTTGAGCCTAGCTTGCTTCCAGGAAGAGGATATTCTAAGGGCCGCAGCAGCTATGAACTTCGATTCAATCTCCATCTGACCATTTTTCTGAGAGCTTTTGATAATGATATACAGGTCATAGGATCAATTTCTTGTTATTATCCTTTTCATTTTCTGGGAAATAAGAGAAAATGGCATAGTAAAAGAGCAATGAGAATTGGAATTAAGGAGGGGAGTTAGATTCTTACAGCTTCTTGAGCAATGGGTTTATTCTCATCATCCAAATTATTAATGTGCTTCATTTTGTTGGGTTTGTCTTCCGCTGGTGGGAGGCGAAATTCGTGCATCATCCAATTAGTTTTAGAACCTTTACCGGCACTACCACGATAGTATACCAGCGATTTCTTGAGGCCAATGCACTCACGGCAGCCTTCTCGGTAGATTGGTCCTTCAATGCCCGTTGCTTTCCAGAAACCAGAGCCAGTCACCCTGTTGGGTCTAATGCTATTCCTGTATTTCCTCCCTCTTTTGCCAAAAAAAAAAAAATACCATTCCTTGTCTCCAACATTGCCACCTTCTGCAGATCAAGTACAAGATAGAAAAAGTATCATGTGAGAGAGAGAGAGAGAGAGGAGAGATGAGAAAGAAGAGAGAGAGAGATAGAGGAGAGATGAGAGAGAAGAGAGAGAGAGGAAAAATGTACTGTATTTTTTTTTTTTTGTCCGAGAGAAATGAGGACGAGAGGAAAGAGGTACAGATAAAGAGCAATGTTATTGGTACAAAAAAATTATAATTTTTTTTTACAAAATTTTTCTTAACAGCTATTAATTGGTTATATATTTTATGTGTCCGTCACTAATTAATGAAAAAAAACTAATAAAAAACTAAGCTTTTATGATCAATTTTTTGTGACTTTTATTTACAACTAATAAAAAACTGAGCTTTTATAATTAGTTTTTTGTGATTTTTTTCACCCAAAGTATTACCCATAGATAAATAATATAGAGTGGAAAAAAATTTCTTCATTCCCGCCGTGAAAATAATTCATATATGCATCCCAGTCAACCACAAGTGAGGGTAATTTTGTTATTTTAAATTTTTTTAACAATTTCGTTTAAGATAACGGTATAATGGGCTAATATGACATCAAATGTTGAGTTCAAGGACCAATTTAAAAAACCTAAAACATTGACGACCGAATCATCAGAAAATGTAAAGTTTAGAGACCAAATTATATATTAATCCTTATCTAATACTCGCTCGGTCCCTAAGTTCGTCTCAGAATAATTATCTTATTTAAAAAATTTTCTTTTTAAAACATTATTTTTATTATTTTATCGTTATTTTTTCTCCTATTTTAATTATGGATTATATACATATAGATATTAAAAAAATTATATATTATATTAATATTAATAATTAAATTAATTATTTTTTTAATCTGTGTAACAGGTTAAACAAGACAAAAATTAAGCGACAAGGGAGTACTGGAATAGCCCATCTAAAATAAAATTTTCTCTAATCGAACATGACTAAACTGAAAACAGTTTTGTATGCCTTTCTCTTGTCATGGAAGATGGAGTGACAACCAATACGGTGTCGTGGAGATTCGTCCCATCTCTTCCAGAGTCGAAGCAGAGATAGTTTTACTTCTTTCCCTCTTAAAACGCAATAGAGTAGAAAATCATTTAGCTGATTCTGATAACAGCTCCGGTACCCGTTCTCCGTCGAGGTTTTTTTCTTTTCGAATTGATCAAACAAGGTACGTACCCTCACAATTCCAATCCCTTCACTAATTTAAAATTTATATTCTTGAACCAATTTTCAATCAGATCAATCACACTTTTAAAACCCTAATTTAAGCAGACAACTCGTAGCTCGTAAACTAAACAAAAATGGAGGATATGTTAGTGGCGATTATGTCAATGCTACTTGTTGTTGCTTTAATTCCACTTTATCTATGGCGACGCCGTCAAGCCTCCCAATCCGACGATGATCATGAACATGTTGAACAACCTCAGGTCTGGTTTGATTTGGTTTGGTTTCTTCTCTCTTCCAGTTGATTATTTTTTTTTTCAAATTAGGGTTCATGAAGAACAGAATTATGCACGATTGTTTTCATTTCAATTGTTAGAATCTTAGGTATTTAATTGAATTTATATGGTAAAAATCGAATTAGGTTAGGCAGAGGGAGGCTGTTGTGCGTGGCGCTGGTTCACGGCGGATGCGTAGAAGACCAGCTTCCGGTGCCAGTACATCTTCAGCACCGCCACCTGTCATAGAAGGTACTTTGATGCGATTTCGTTGTCATTCACTACTCAAATTAGTTTACTATATGTTTGAGGAATTGAATAGTTCTAGATTTTAGTTTTTTTGTTCTACCACATCTTTGGAATCGCCTTCATCTACCATTGAATTCGTACTTCTTTTCTGCACCAACACTAGATAGGCCTTTAGGCAGTTTTCCTGGCCTGAACTAGCTTCTCTCAATGCATTGTCTAGGCCTCTTGTATGCATGTAAAAAATCAGATTTTCTTATTAAATTTTCTGTCAGTGTACTTGGTCCTGTTAGTGTTCCTTCCCCTATCCTTGATTAATGCTACTGATTTATTTTCATTATCATTTTTCAAGTTATCTTGGTTTAATCATTTTCACGATTTTCGTGATAATTGATAAATAATAATAGTATATATGGAGTAAGAAGTTTGTTGTTAATGTAGAAACCGAAGCTGATGATGGAAGTGAGGAGGAAGCTGCTGAAGATGAATACTATAATGCCAAGGCATCTAAGAAAAAAGGAAAGAAACGACAGGAGCGTGAAGCACAGCGACAAGTTTGTGGACATTTTCTTCAACGATTCTTTTTCTAAGATTAAATGTTTTATTGTTTATTATAAAGTTATCATAATGAACTAGGTTTCTAGAATTAGATCATGCACATGAACATGTTGGTGGGCCATGAGTCCTTAATAATTGTCTTGCATTTTGAACTAAGTATTTGATATTTATATTTAGAAGTTATAACATCGGACATATATACACAAGCATATACATTGTGTGTCTTCTCTTGCTTCATTTCTTCTCATTATGCAGTATCTTTGTATTCTTAGTGAGTTCCTCTTTACTGTTTTGAAGGCTGAAGAGGTTGCAAGAGAGTCGAGGCACACAAAACAAGACAGATATGCAGAAATGCGAAGGAGGAAGGACGAGGAGCACGAGGCACGAGAGCGCATGCTGGTTGGTTGATATATAGACGTACATCTGTGTGATTTTCAAGATTGATTAATTTTTGAGTTTGTTGCGGAAGAAATAATACATGGTCCATCCAGGAAGAAGAAGCAATGGCTCGAAAGGCCAAGGAAGAGGAAGCTGCAGCTTTAGAGTTTGAGAAATGGAAAGGTGAATTTTCAGTTGATGCTGAAGGCACTACAGAAAATGAAGTACAAGATGGAAGCCAGGGGCTGCTTTTCGATTTTGTGGAATATATAAAGGTATGTTACTGTCCTCAAATAATTTGACTAATCTCTACAGGGTGATGTAGGGGTGATTATGGTCCGGTTCGGTCCAGTTTTTATTAAAAAAATGAAGAACCAGAACCAGACCAATACTCCGGTTCTTAAAAAATTAAGAACCAGAACCAACCTAAGATGTATGAGAACCAATACATTGGTCCGATCAAGAACCAACCCAAAATGTATGAGAACCAGAACCAAACCAATACTTTGGTTCTTATAAGCTTAATACAAACAAATAATAAAATCTAATACTTGATACAAAGATTAAAGAACATTTCATAATAGTAAAATGTTGAAAATACAAACTAGTTGACAAAAGGAAAAAAAAAAAATAAAGATAGTACATTCAACAATTAAAATGTTTGGAGTCATTGCATTACAATCTAGTTCATGTGACAGAAAAAAAAAGAGAGTACATTCAACAATTAAAAAGTTTGTTGTTGAATATTATGGCAAAAAAGAAAAGAAAAAGAAATTTACTATTTGTATTTAGGGTTAGTGATAAAAATCATAAATTATAAAATATTAATTTATTAATATATATATATATATATATATATATATATAAAATAGCTATTGGTCCGGTCCGGTTCCAGAATCGATTGATAAGTTTCAAAACCGGGACCGAACCAATTGACCGGTTCTACTAAAATTCAAAACCGGAACCCAACCTATGAATTGGTTCGGTCCGGTTCGGTTTTGAAAAAATTATGCGCACCCCTAGGGTGACTTTCTGAAGTGAGTGTCTCCTTTAGTCAATACCTAAAGAATCACTTCAAGTAATGAATATGAATGTTTTTTACCCTGAGACGAAAGAACATCCCCATCATTCTAAGGATTATGTTATATGTTAAATCTAGGGTAATTTCTGAAGAACATCGTGAAGATAAAACATGGACGATAAAACGAAATTGAGTAGGTATTCTTACAAAGGATCTGTTTGCCCATTACATGCCTTAAAAAAACTGCACCAATCTTGGAAAAAGAGAAATCTGCAAGAGATTATCTATATGAATCTAGAGTGTTGATTCCAATATTTTAACTACTATCTGAATTTGAATTGCCAACTTATCAATGTGCTTGTGTTGTACAATGAGCTTCATAATATCCACTGAAAGGTCTGAGAGCTATACAAGTTAGAACTAACACATTTCAAACACTATGCATTAACGACTTTTGATAGAACATCAAGACATTATTTTCAATTTTTCTTCTTTTAAAGGGACGACATCTCTCTGTGATAAATAGAATAAATTAAATAGAGAAAGCTCCTATAGCTATTGAGCCAATGTGCATCAGACCATCCTCTAACCTCTGAGCTAAAGTAGGATTCAACTAACTAACAGAGTTAATAGAACTGGGTATCTGGGGACCACATATCTTGGAAATTTGATTTGATAGCAAACACATCTCCAATATCAATTGTTATTTTTCAGGCTTAAGGTTAGGGCGGATTAAATGATAATGCAAACTTAGCTTTGGTATTAGAACCCTATAAACAAACATCCAGAACCCCATTAAGAGAAAAACATAACTCCTGCTATTGCTATTTACAAACAAATTTCATTCTAGCTCATGATCTGGTACATCCTCCACGCTGAGGGTTTCCACCTGGCGGCCAGGCATAGTGGTATTCTGAAGTTTCTAATTGGGTTGGCTTGTCTTTCTAGTTAGTTGTTTAATAGTTGGCCGGTTGAATCTTGGGGTTTGTATTTATTAGTAATAAGATGTGCATAGTTGTCACATAGATGCTAGAATACTGAATTCAGAGCCATCCCTTTTTTAAGTCCTCGTGTTGCACCCCCATCCCTTTTTGAAAAAAAACAAACTTATCAAAATAAAAATAAAAATACTGAATTCAGAGTCATGAGTTTTCTGTGCCTGATGCATTCTGAACTGTAACGAAATAATTTAAACTATGTTAACAAGCTAATTTTAAGGGCTTGTATGCTGGCTTAGAGACCATACATACCCGTTAGGGTTGCTAACAAACAAAGACCTTTAGGAACAGTTGAGGTTCCTTCTGCTTGTTCCTGTATATAAACTAATTGAGCTTGAATCAGTTTTTTGGCTTAACTGTAAAATGTCAGCCCTACCAGAAGCTATGATGCACTTGACACACCCATAGCCTCTATATTAAATTATGAGATATTTATGCTAGAGAAATAACTGTTGGAAACTCAAGCAAGGCTTCACCTCGCATCCCCCCCCCCCCACTCACTCAAAGACACCTACCTAAAAAAAAAGAAATAAAATAATAATAAAAATAATAAAAGTGTATTTCACTTCTTTGCGGTAATGAGATCTAATAGAAGCTCAACAGAACAAATTTGGAGCTTGCCGGAACAGTGGGAAGCTGAATTAAAAAATCTGAGCTCCATCAAGCTAGATTATTACTATGTCAAACCCATAGGAATCTTGAAGACCGACTGCTTGAGTTTCTTTTTAGGCAATGATAATGTAAAGATCTCAACGTAGATTTGGCTGCGCGTGTCCCGATAATATTTTCAAATGATTTTGCAGAAACAAAAATGCATTCCCTTGGAAGATCTTGCTGCAGAGTTCAAGCTACGGACTCAGGTGCTCATTTACCCTCTTTTCTTTAAGTCCTGTTTCACCTTATAGCAAAAGCTATACAGAAGGTGATTTTCGGGACAGGAAAGTATTTCTGTAGTTATATTGTGAATCAGCTAATATAATTTGCTCATATCCTTTCTGTTTATGGAATTTGAAGTGCGCACTTGTATATCTGATTGTGCAACAATTAACTTATCCTTTTCTACTTGGGTTGAGATGGTAGTTAATGTGCTGGATTTATGCCATGGTTTCTTTATCTTGTTTACTAATCAAGCAATACAACTTCTGGTTCTGCAGGATTGCATCAACCGGATCACCTCGCTGGAAGATATGGGTATGATAAGTTTAAGATTCTTTTGTTTGTATTTAGTTTGGTTAGTGTAGCAGTGCCGCGTTCTTCTAACAGACTGTCGATTCACCCATCACAAGCTCTATGTTAAAGTGTGATAACGTATGTGCTTTAGTTTCTCCCAAATCCGCGCGAGCCTTTATTAATTTTCTATCACCTGGACCTTCATATTCACGAATGTCTAGGCTTTTCTGTGTTCCTTTGTTAGCATGAGAATTACTCGTTGTATCTCCCATATTTTTCTCAAACCTGATTGTCTTATTTTGATGTTATTGCCATCTTTACCATTCTCGTTCTACTTTACGTGCCATAAGAGTTTGCTCATGAGACTATACACTGCATTTTACGGAGTAATGGGTTTGGTCACTTTGTCTTGGTAGTAGTGATATGGTCTAGCAATTAGTCGGATGCTTACTTCTATTTTCTTCATCTTTTGCTCTTGTAGCAGCCAAGCTACAGTGCTGAAGGCATTCCCTGTAGTAGTGATATGGTCTAGCAATTAGTCGGATGCATACTTCTATTTTCTTCATCTTTTGCTCTTGTAGCAGCCAAGCTACAGTGCTGAAGGCATTCCCTGTAACTTTTGGCACACATTAGATGCTCAACCCACTTGATCCTCACCCCAACAGAAAATAACAAGTTTAGAAAGAGGGAAAAGCAAAGAGAAAAAAGGAAAGAAGAAAAGAAAAATGCAGGAAACTGTCTGCTCATTTTGATCAACAAATTGATAATATATTTTTCTGCTGTTATGCCTATATCATGTCTACTACAATTTATCTTGACAAATTAGAAAAACTCTTCTAGTAAAATTATGCTTCAAGTTGAATGCTTTCACGGATTAGTTTTTTGTCACATTCTCTGATTCAGGGCGACTATCTGGTGTCATGGACGATAGAGGAAAATACATATACATTTCACAGGAAGAAATGCAGGCTGTCGCCGAGTATATCAAGCGTGAAGGGAGGGTTAGCATTTCACATCTAGCCAGCAAGTCCAACCAGTTCATAGATTTGGAACCAAAACCACAGATTATTGAAGATTTGAGCATTGCAGAGGAGGAGATTTCGGTTGCCTGATGCATTGTAAGTCCGTTGCATAACGAGATAAAGTTGATTTAGTCTTCTATAGGTCAATGTACTTGATTAATAGAAATTGTAGGTAGAAGAAAAACAGCACCAGGTCTTACAGGAGTCCCTGTGATAGTTATCAAATTAAGTGCTGAAATAGAAAAGGTTAAATGTAAAAATGGGGATCATCTAGCTCTCTCAATTCTGCAGGTAGAGAAATGCAACAGACTTGACATGTGCAAATTACTAGGGCCATGATTTGGGGCTGTTTGATTATCTTGGAAGTTTTTTGGCTGATTCCTTCATGCCTCACTTGAATTGTTCCTGATGCCTTTCATCACCTTTTGGTTGAGCTGTGTAAATTAATACTCGTGTCAAGAAGCTAGATAAGTCTCTTTTTTGTTACTGATATATGATGTATGCAGCATTTAGGTTGACACTAATCTTGTTTGTTTTGTAGAATAGCATTATGAAATATTCCCAGTTGATTGACTAACAATTACGGAGTATATTTTCTGGACATTTTTGACTGTCTGGTGTGTTCTGCATGCCTGATATGCACGCTTGTGCCACCATAATTATCTTGTTTTCAGATTCTGGGTATAAAGCCATTGAAGGGTAGCTTTCTGTCCTTGCATAAGCATCGTATCTGGTATCGAGCTCTTTTAAGTGTATGCTGAAGCACTGTTTGGCATATCCTTGCCATATTCTAATTTTAATTTGGGCTATCACAGCATTTTTGACCGTCTCGACCAAAAGAGATTTTAGAATCGTATCTTATCTTTCTTGGCTTCAATAGTGTTTCAAGTGTTGTACGGTTCACTAGCAGAATGTATTTTATTGCTTTGGGTCAGGATAGCTTCGGAGAATTTCTAGCAATGCTCCCATCCTGCTAGGGTCTGTGGGATAGGTTAGGGCCAATGTCATGTTCTTTGGGTGTGCAAAATGCTCTTGAACTATGATCATATGTGGAGGCAACCCAGTTATGATTGAGGCTTTGTCTGATTGTGTTGAATGCGCTCTGAATGACGTAGGTGCTGATTCGGTCTGCACATAAGCCCACTCAGCTTATTTGATTGCTCCCTTTGAATGACTGTAAAATCTTCTTAATGGTCCAGCCCAAAATTGGGCGCTAGTTCGGTCAAAGAACATATTTTCGACAAGAGTAACGCTATGAGTACCTAAAGAGTATTAAATTTTTACACTAAATCATGTGTTAGTTGATGTGGCAGCTGATGTTATGCATTAATTATGATTTTTAATTTTATTTTTTGTACAACATTAGCTGACACATTATTTGATGCAAAAAATTTGGTACTCTTCAGGTATCCATAGCATTACTCTTTGGACAAACTTCTTTCTAAAAAATTAAATGATTCCAATGCCTACCCTCTTATGCCAGCATTGTCTCTCTTGCCATCACCATCACCATCACCATCTGCTGCCTCTCGTTCTCGTTCGTTCATGTACAGCGCTGCGCCTCTACTCCCAAAGGCAACAACTTCACACGGTAGGTTCTCTCTCTTCATCTCTCATCTTCCCTTACCCAGTAGCCTCAAATGCCTAGTATAGATTGCTCTATTTTCTTTGATTTTCAAATATAGGGTTTCACACTGTTTCAGTATTCAGTATTAAGACAGTAACTCTTAGTCGATTCAGACCATTCAGAAGTTTATTCCAGTGTTAAACATTCAGCTTTTAATTTAATCAAACACACCCCGAGTGCCCTGCAATGGGATAATTTTCTCCTTGTAGCTCATGCGCTGTTGTTGGTCGATAGAAAAGCATAAATGTTGGAATTTCAAATTAAGTCCTTCAAGCTGACTCGGAGTGATGCACGATGAGTCATATTGCTTAAGTTAACTTGTAGAATTGCCAATTCGTTGCTGAAAAGAATCCTACTCGGCTTTGATTTCTTCATAGTACTCGATGTTAGCTAAACGAATTATGGTAAATGAGATCAAGCGCGGAAAAAGGAGACCTGGGAATATAATTATTGTGAGAGTCAAACTTTTATGGTTAAAATTTAATCAAGTAATTAATGTCTTAACAAAATTGCCCTTCAAACTCACCTTATTTAAAATCAAAACAATCATCAATTATTTTGTTTCCCTTTATAACTCTTTTCCTTTTTCTGTCCTTAAACTATATTTAATCAAAATAAATGATTTTATAACCATAAATCTGAAAATAGAAATGAAATAATTAAAAAGAAAATAATTCAAAGACCTAATTTTCTTTGCTTACAAATTAAATGACAAATTAGACTAAACAAAAGGGTGAAATGAATTATATAATATTAAATAAAAATTATGAATTTTAATAAAATTATGGTAAATCCATTAATAAATATGTATTTTAAAATTTTTGAATAGTATTTTGACGATTGTACAATATTTTAAAGCATTTTTACTGTGAAATTCAATTTGCTTCAAAAATGATATCTTTTAAAGAAATTATATGAAAAATAATGGATGTGTTTAACTGTTTATTATTGACAAATATATATAATTTATTTGTGAAGACAAAAAAATTAAAATTTTAAGTTATAAGAAAAATTAAAAAAAAGTCAACTTTAGATAAATACTCATCCGTTAAGATAAGTAATTGAAGGGCAATTGTGTCATGATAATACTTAATTTAATTAACTATTAATGAATGTAGTGGATAAGTAAAATTTGTAGTGGAAATAGACTCTCCATTTCCGTAATTATTTAAAGAAAATAAATAAATTGGGACTAGAATTAGGATGATTTGCTATTAAAAAATATTTGGAAATAAATTAACGTAGACACTCTATATTTAATTAAGCCTTTGGTCAGTAAAAACTAGAGTGACATGAAGAAAGTGGGACAGAGTTCTTGATTTCAGATGGAAATGGCAAATTAAGCCTGAAATGGAAATCCGACTGTCCCTCTAATGGGCGTGCAAGCCCAATTTATTGCAAACTAAGCCCAAGCCCCATGATAACAAAATTAACAGCCCAAATGTAAGCAGCTACAATCTCTCTCTCTCTCTCTCTCTTGGTATCCACCATCACAAGTGTGGTGTTGTATAAGGAGGCAAAAATTGTACAGCCGTCCGCAGGTATCGGAGGAACTAGAGGAAGAGAAGAATGCTGAAAATGTCTAACAGACTCATGTTTCTATTATAAGCCATTTATTGTTAGGTCCTTACATGTTTTTCTTCTTCACTTGCTCCATTTTTTCACTCATCACCTCCTCGCCGTGTATTATCACGCGGCATTGGCTGGTGATCATCACATTTCCTTCCCCAAACAACGAAAAAGAAAGCCTCTCTCTCCCTCACCACCGCCACTACTTAGTTTCGTCTTCCCGTGAGAAAAAAAGTTTCGTCTTCCCGTGAGAAAAAAGAAATTTTGATAGTGCACTTGAGAAAAGTGGCTGACATGAGAAGTACACACACGGGTATGAAAATACCCTGGAACGCTCTCACCCTCCTTGTTTTGGTTGCGTTTTGTTTTACTCGGATATGTCAGGCTCAGGACTACGAGGGGGACGCCGAACCAGCCACCCCACCTCCCGCACAAGAGAACTGTAACGGGGTCTTTCTCACGTACAATTTCGAGTCACGTGAGAAAGAATACCCTCATGTCAAGAACGTATCGGCTCAGGCTTGGTCGTTCAAGTCCACGCTTAGCATATTGAATGCGGGGACAGTCGAGGTGAAGGCGTGGAAGGCTTTCATTGGGTTCCAACATAACGAGATCATAGTGTCGGCTGACGGGGCAGCCATTCTTGATGGGGATGGGCTCCCCTATCAGGTCGGGAAGAACGGGACCCACATAGCAGGGTACCCGCAGACAGATTTGAAGACGGCGATTGAAACGGCTGGGGATATGACTCAGATCTCGGCTAAGGTTGACTTTCTAGGAACCGTGTTCGGGGGGAAGCCCTCTACTACACCCTTGCCCAGGATCATTAAGCTTTCAAATGAGGGCTTTAAGTGCCCCAATCCCAAGGCATCGAGTACGTATAAATATAATTGCACCATCTTTAAGTATTTATTACTCCATTATTGAAATTATGTTGTGACTAATTAATTTCTTTTTTGTTGTTTCTATTTTTATTTCAATTTTTTTTTTAACAGAGACTTACATGTACGTATGTTGTGTAAGAGATCCAAAATTCAAGCCGAAGGTGGTGAAAACCAAGTTCTTCCCTCGCCAATTCGGCGATCTCTCCTTCACGTACGATGTCCTCCAGGCCTACGAAAACAATTACCTTGCCCAAGTCACCATTGACAACAACCACCCCCTCGGCCGCCTCAATCATTGGAACTTAACCTGGGAATGGATGCGCAACGAATTCATCTATAGCATGCGTGGTGCCTTCCCCCACAAGAAAGACCCTTCCGAATGCCTTTTTGGTCCCGCTGGCGCCTATTACAAGGACTTCGACTTCACTCCAGTCCTCAACTGTCAGAAGAAACCCACCATCTCCGATATGCCCCCAAATCTCGAAAATGACGAAAAGCTCGGGAAGTTGCCATTTTGCTGCCGGAATGGGAGTATCATGCCCAAAACCATGAATGAGACCCAATCAAGATCCATTTTCCAATTGACGGTTTATAAGCTCCCTCCGGATATGAACAGAACCGCTCTTAACCCACCCCAGAACTGGAAAATTGTCGGAAATGTCAACCCGCAGTACAAATGCGGCGCTCCAATCCGTGTTGACCCGACTGAGTTCCCTGATCCATCTGGGATTGCGTCTACAACATCCGCTGTCGCGAGTTGGCAAGTAACGTGCAACATTACCAAGCCGAAGCCCAAGCAAGCCAAGTGCTGCGTGTCGTTCTCGGCCTACTACGCTGAGTCGGCCGTTCCTTGCAACACATGCGCTTGTGGCTGCGAGGAGCCTGAAACAAACACGAAGCGTTGCAATGCCAACGCAAAGCCCGTGCTGCTTCCTCCAGAAGCGCTTCTTGTACCGTACGCGAACCGGACGGAGAAGGCCAAAGCTTGGGCTCATCTTAAAAAGATGCCTCTTCCGACTAAGTGGCCTTGCCCGGACAATTGTGGGGTTAGCATCAATTGGCATGTAGATACCGATTACAAGACCGGCTGGACTGCGAGAATGACACTCTTCAATTGGGATGACTATCCGTTTGAAGACTGGTTCACAGCGGTTCAACTCAACAAAGCCTACGCTGGTTATGAAAACGTGTATTCTTTCAACGGAACGAAGCTGCCAGAGCTTAAGAACATGATTTTCATGCAAGGCTTGCCTGGTTTGAATTACTTGGTGGGAATTACAAATGGGAGTAAACCGGAAGAACCAAGGGTGCCCGGAAAGCAGCAATCGATCATTTCCTTCTTGAAGAAAAACACTCCTCATATTCAAGTTGCTAATGGAGACGGGTTCCCAACAAAGGTGATATTCAACGGAGAAGAATGCGCGTTGCCGACAAGATTGCCTGAAAGGAAAGGGAATGGGAATTGGGGTACCCGAAATCGCCTTGGTTTCGTGCCCGCTGTTCTCGTTGCCCTCTTGACTTTTGTGTTGATGAGCTTCCACTGATTTGATAACAATTTCTGAGTTTTCGTGCGTGAAGATTCTGCTAGGATACTGCCAATAGCTTCGTGAAAAGAATCCACATTGTTGTGATTTTGATTGTTATTGTCAATTCAAGATTGAATACTTTAGCAGTAGTACATTAATTTTTTTTTTCACAAAATACCCTTTGATCTGCTTTGACAATATATTTTTATCGTACGTTCGATCAAATGTTGTCTGTCTTGCTTAATTATTATATCCATGCATCTCCTTTTTCCTTGATTCGTAGGCAATGTTGTGTACATGATCATTAGATAAATATGAACAAAAAGAGAGTCAGATTTAGTGAATGTTTGTGACTTGTTGGCTTTAATTAGCTAGCTAGTTCACTAATTAATTTTTAGGACTTGGCCAGGACAAAATTAGGTAGCCTTCTTTTTAACTTCCGCGCGTAAAGAGTGATGTTAGTTAGATTCACATGATCAATCAAACTTGTATATATATATATATATATATATATATATATATATATATATATATATATATAGAACCGTAGACAGAATTAAAATGACCTTAATTGGACTTTGTAGGCTTCTCTCATAGTCATTGTTATGATCAAAAAACAAAAACAAAAAAGTCTTAAAGGGTACTATGGTCCTTCAAAATTATTGGACTGCCGGCATACTGATGAAATGCTCCTCCTGTACGTGTTGATTTTCTCCGGCGACCAACAAAGTTAAGATTTGACCCATCGGAGCAAAGATGAAATGTAGATATATAGATTTTTCTAATCAAATTGAAGAATCTTAATTCAATATATTGAAGCCACGTTTAGTAATTTGAATCAAGTGTTCCTACATACCGCTCTTTTTTTTTTTTTTTTTTTTTGCTTAAAAAACTAATTAAATGCCCTTCAAAACCTTTAAAAACAAGTTTTACACTCTCACCCATTATATTTTATCATTCATACACTCTCTAGAAATCATCTCTCTCTCTCTCTTTAACTTTGAATCTCTCTCAACTCTCTTAGAAGATTTTTGCTAAAAAATGTATATTTTTCATTTTTTTTCTGTAAAATCGTTTATTTTGACTTAATTATGTTTTATGATTTAAATTAATTACCCCAAAAAAAAAATATACGAATTTTTTGATCAAATTAATGAGTGCAGCCAGTTAGAGGTGGCAGATAGTGGTCGTGAGTGCCACCTCTAACCGGCGGCCCTCATGACTTTGTCCAAAAAAATTTGTTTTATGATTCAATAAAATTACGTGCTCTCTCTCTCTCTCTCTAGACGTATGTTTGTGTGTGTATTAAGAATCCTAGCCATTTCTTACAATTACAATTACAATTATGGAACCTTGGCAGACTCTCTGAAATTTTTACTTTGAGATTAAATCGAACTTTACTATCTTGTGCTATTAGAGCGTAGGTAACCTTGCATGTGCTAGGACTACGACAACAGCAAGAAAGCCCAAGGAAATAATGAGCATATTGTTTTGTAGGCCTTCACCGCGCGCCTCCATAGCCAAGGGATGAGTTTATTTAGGTTATTCGGGTAATTCAGATGACAATTTTCTTTCAAAGCTTCCCTCCATTTTTTTTTTTTTTTTTTTCTGACGGCACAACCATATTTGCCAAAAGAAGTACGGCAAAAAGTAGTAAATTTTATGGAGTAGTATCTAAAGAAATTAACATCTCCAAACAAACCCCAACCCCCAACTATTATTAACTTGAATCTTCCCCTCAACACCAAACTATCAAGACCAAAACTAACTACAAATACCCCGCAGACATAAAACTACAATCCAGGAGCTCATAGCAGCAGCACCATAACCCCTTGACCGCAAATAGCAGACTAATTCCACACCTAGCTAACATCCGAAACTCATATTCATCGATCAAATCAACCGAAGCGGTAAAAATCAAAATGACATACATACACTTTCACTGCCTTGTGACAAAACCTGGTTCCTTGGGCCTTTGTTCCTTCGTATTGCAGGTCATGTCGACTACCACTAACAAGAATCATACGTATCTTCTCTTACAATTGTCTACATAAGATGAATTAAGGATATTATTCATTTTCGAGATTAAATCCCCAAGACATTTGGGGCGCTAGAAGCAAGACCTCTCCCAAGGAAGTTTTCTGCATACATCAAATTAATTTGAAAACTCAGTCCTTCCCATGGAAATGTTTGGATTTTGTTCACAGTATGAGATCTCCAATGTGTTAGTTGCTTGATTAGTTGAAACTAAACAAGCAGTAGAGCAGCTCCTACTCTTGCTAATAGCTAGCAAACGAAAAGAGCTTCAGTAACGAAATTCAACAGACAAATATTCAGGAAAATTCTTTTATTAATCGTACAAATATAAACTCGTCTCTTCCTCGTATATCATCAAATTGTTACAAATAATACAACAATTTTATACACAGCCCCTAAAAAAATTGTTTTGTGTATACATGTAAATCAAGGATTAATTTCACATACAATGATTGCCATTTGCCAACAACCCTGTGTTGCTGGTTGGAAAAAAATACAAATAAATACATCGATCGTTAAGCCGAATTCGTGTGAATTAGAAGCATATGACCGTCGTCTCTCGTCAAATCAAGCCGCAGCATGCCGGAACAGCCTCTTTTTCTTTTTCTCAATTAGACCAAATTCTATGTGAACTCCTAATGCAAACTCTTTTATCTTCAATGTCATGGCTTCTTGGCCTGGGCCTGCAGTAGCATAGTAGCAGCATAAGTATTAATGTTTGAATAAGCCCACAGAGACAACAGATTAACATAAAACTGTAAAATCACAATCATCAAGTATCCGGTAAGTGAAAATAATGTTTACGAAATTGCTCAAAATGTAGTTTCATTTTCTACATTTTTTGACTGCATAGTCAACAGGAAAATAGCATATATGAGCAGGTTCATGGAGTCGGTCCTGATATTGGATCTAGTTATCCCCAGAAGACAGTTCCATTCCAACATCATGGTGGAAATTTCTTACTCCTTGCAAGGCCTAAATTACTTTTGGGGTTTTACCAATAAATGGGTTTATCAACAGAGAAAAACAAGTGCCGCTACATGTTGGAGACGGATCATAGAGTGAGGCTCCATGTTGGAGACGGATCATATATGCTTCTCCAAGAGTGTTTATTCTTCCTATTCGGAAAAAAAGAGGCAATATATTTTATACAATATCCACAACAAATTACCGAGAAACTTTTGATACCTTTTTAAGATACTTCTTGTGAAGTTTCATTGCTCCAGTGCAAGCTTTTTTGGCATCTAGATTTCCTGTCATGTCGTTTAATATCTGAAAAGATTATGGGAAACAGATTCCATATGAGCCAATAGATAGGGAAAAGTTTATATAGCTGCATCATGACTGGAAAATGTCACTGCATATGTATCTGATTTTATTTATTTTTTTCTTGGAAAAGAAAATCTTAGAGAAAGTAAGATGCTAAATCACCCATGAAAAAGACTAAACTGACTAGGAAAAGAAACATATAAGATGCTAAATGATCCATGATAATCCTACACCTATTTGGACAGAGCATTATATTATCTGAACTTGAAAACTAACCTTGACGACATCATCGAGTCCCCGAGCTTCTGTCAGCAACTTGGTGCTCTTGTCCTTGAGGACACTGGCTACTAGGAAAACAGAAATGGGGAGGGGTGCTTCCGCGTTTTTGGCTCCACTTCTCATGTTTTCTCTTTCATATTTGCCACATTGACGGGTGGACTTTGCTTTACCTTTAGACCCCTCACCACTGCTTTCAGGGTCCTCATACATTGAGAACAAATCAGGATCATATTCTAGGGCCCACATCATCTGTTGAAAATATAAGTTCAACACAAAAATGTATCAGAAAACAAAAAGCAGATTCACAAGCCAAAAACCAAAGTCAAAGATAAGCGGCCCAACGTTAGAAAGTCCACTCTTTATCATATTCAGCTGAAAGATTAAAAAGATTTGGCCGTACCTCCCATAAGTACAATGAGTCACCAAAAGAGAATTCTCGTCGAAACAAAACCATCAGCATCCGGAAAGCAAATAGATAGTCACCTCCACCAAGGTTTTCTATGCTCAAATATCACAAAAAACAGTGTTCATACATGACACTAGCAGACCTTTTTAGCTGAAATAACTGCTATATCAATATACATGTAGGACAAAAATTTATTAGAGAAGATACCTAAGTGCTGATGAAGTTTAGGATCAATAATTTGAGTGACTGAAGCGAGATTACCAAGTTGTGCCTCCACCCCGACCGAGCTCTCGGTGCATCTGAAATTTCCTCGCTTTAAAATTTCAAATAACAAGACATATTATAAGCACTTTGATATTTAAGTTTCTTTGGAAAAATAAAAAACATAATTGTAACTAATCGACAAACACAGGCTTGATAACTACTTCTCACAGGAGACAGAAAGCATATAAACTTCTCAAGAAACAAGCACATAACAGTGACGAATTTAGCATGGTAAATTTAGAATGATGCCAATATTGAATGTATCTGAAGACACAGAAGAATGCTTGTAGTTTAAGGACATATCAAAATGCATTTGATCAAAGTAAATTAGGTTCACTTGATTTACTTATGGTGATCAAGAAGATCAATTGCAAATCTGCCCAGCACAAGAGGAAGTGATCTACAATATTACAGACTCGCTGTCCATTTCATATACTTTCTTATTTAACTGTTCCTTTGGCACCATCTAAAAGCAATTTCTTTGTCATCTTTCAATGTTAATGAAGAGGGATATTCTAGTATATCATAATTCTCTTCTTTTCTTGTGATAAAGTTTTTGGAATGAATTGGTGGGAGTAGTTGCCTTTTTTATTTGGGCAAACTACACAAATGGTCCCTGTAGTTTTAGGGTTTTTTGCATTTCGTCCCTATATAAAAAAAATTTTGTCGGTCGTCCTTGTACCAACCAATTGAACGCAATTGGTCCTTCCGTCTAGTTCCGTTATACTTTTTGCCGTTAAGTCATGACACGTGCGTCTCACGTGATTTTGTTTAGGGATAAAATTGTCCATTCATTCTTTTCTTTTAAATAGACCAAAATACCTTTCATATTTTTTTGTTTCTAAAACTAAATATGAGGGTATTATTGTAATTAACTAAATATAATATTTCACCCCTTTCTCATTCCAAACCTCTTCCCTGCATTCAACCATGGCTTCCACCACCCATCAACCATGGCTGCCACCTCCGATTGAAAACAATTATAATTACAAATTTTTATAATTCCAACCCTCTTCCCATGGAAAGGAAAAGAAAAGAAAGGAGCACTTGTGATATTGTAGGTTTATGGGTTTAGATCTGAGGAGAGATAGAGAGAGAATGAAAGTCAAACAAAAAATCCCTTGCTCAAAGTAAAATAGAATGAGCCCACTGAGTCTTGGCTGAGAAAGCACCGTCCGATATCCACCGGAGCGACCAGACACCGATTTATCCTCAATATCCGAGTTGGGTCTAGATCTGAGGCGAGATAGAGAGAGAATGAAGATTTGATTTCTTTTGAGATTGAAGGAGAGAGAAAATTATTAGGGCGCTTAAGAGCTTGGGCCCCCTATTCGTCTTCTTGATCTCGAGCACAGCGGATCAAACTCCAGACCGAAGCCAAGCCGCGACAAGGAAAAGAAAGCAGTGTTGAGGCCCTGTTGACATTTATTCAGTGTTGAGATCTGAGATTGGTACTAGAAGAGAGACGATTTTGGATTTGCCATGTTGAGATCAGAGCCGAGGTGGACGTCGATGACGGAGTCGGTGAGAATTTTGGATTTGGAGTCGGTGAATGTTTCGGAGGTTGGGGTTTGTGTTGTATAAGTGTTTAGAGATGGAATGTGAGGTTCTTTTCAGGAAATCATCATGGAAAAAGTGTGTGTGTGTGTGTGTGTGAGAGAGAGAGAGAGAGTATAGATAGCTTGGTTAAAGATAAATTGGGTGGTGGGTGGTGGTGGGTAAACTAGGTGATGGGTGGTGGTGGGTTAGGGAAGAAGATGGTGGTGGATTGAGAAGAAGATGAGCAACGGCTATGGATTGATAATTACGTGTAGATGCATGCACATCGGTGATTAGTCTAAATTGCGATTGTGATTTTTAATTCTTGACAATTTGTCAATTTTGTGATAAGATTCGATCAAAGACAGAGGTCATGCCTGGGGTACCCATGAAGGAGACTTTAATGATTGATTTTCTTTGGCTTTAATCATTTCAGAATTGGTCCCTGTACTTTTTAAGATGAAATGACTATTTTACCCATCCACAAATGCATCTGGGTGGCACGTGTGCGCACTTAACGGCAGAAAATTATTTGAGTAAAATGTCTCGGTACATGGACCATTTGCGAGGTGTAAGGACCAATTGCAAAAAACACTAAAACTACAGGGACCATTTGCGTAGTTTGCCCTTTTTATTTTTATTTTTTACGTTATCAAATAGGTGTGTTAGCTGAGAAGTGTATCTGAGGAAACTTGCAACAGTCTTGTTGGCAAGTGGGAGGAGAAGAAAATAAAGTGCTGAATGGAAATCTCTCTCTCTCTCTTTTTTTTTTTTTTTGGTACAACAAGTTAGGCTCCCGAGCCGGGTAGGACCACAAGGGCGGTAAAGCTCTCCCTACCAAGTTTTAACGCAGCTGCATTCCCATGGCTCGAATTCAAAACCTATGGTTGAGCTAGAAAATTCCCCTACCAGCTAATTTATGCGCTTGGTGGTAAAAAGTTAAGCAGAGAAGCCTGATCTCCCGAGCCGGCTAGGAAGCACAAAGTACACATATAGGCCTATGTAGTCAAACTTTAGTACACTACACTAAAATCTACCATAAAGACATAGATCACTTTAGTGGATAAAAGATTATTACCAATCTGCGCATTAAACGTTCAAAGCACCAAAATGCATCCGCTTCATCTTCAAGAAGCATTATCATTGGGGAGCAAAGATCACTCATTCCTGCTCAGTATATTCATAAAGTTCATAACTTCAGAACCACAACACGCCAATAGCAGAATAAAAATTGACGTCAAACTCCCACTTGGTTAAAGTATTAAGAATTATTTTTAAAATATCTTTTCCCCAGCTATTTATTGTTTTTGCGTACTATAGGAAAAAAATTCTTACAGAGCAAGAGGGAGAAGGAAGCATATTTGATCTCCATGTTCATAAAAATAATAATATTAATTTTATAAAACATTTAAAAATGAAAAAGGAGACTAACCACAAGAGTAATTGCCTGGGCTTATTGGTTTCATTAATGAGAAACTTGTGCCCACTCTAAATGCATGTTACACACTACAGAGAAGTTGTTTGATTACTCACCTTGACAATAGCCAACATCTGTATCAGACCAGGCATAGACAGCAAGAATATCCCAAAGTTTCGACAAATTCTCTTGCTTCTCATAAAACACAAGTGTCCTGTCAGTGCGAACCACATCGAGACCTACCATAAATTTTAATCCAAGGAAAGAAAAGTTACATAATTTGCAGTTTACCCCACAAAGAAAAAAAGAGTAACTATTTAGATGGCATAAGCTCTAACACCCTTAATAATTGTGAAATATATGGGAACATGTTTGCAATAACAAACCTATTTGATGTAGGGTAAGCTTCCATTGAATTATTTTCTTCTCCTCAGGACTAAGATTTTTTGGTTCTTTTGAGTTTTCGGAAGCTTTGGGAGGAGCCTCTGCATTTGCACAACTTAATGTATTAGTACTAATTTGTTGCCAGCCAAAAGCTCAAAATATTCAGTAGCATTACCAGGAACCAATGCGGGTCCCTTGTCGGGATTTGCTTCTAGAAGTACTATAGGATCAAGAATTGGTTCGCCATCTTCAGTGATTACGGGTGCAGTGATAAACCTGCCACTTCCGACTAGGGGAAACATCTCCCTGCAGTCTTCTTTCATCTTAGCATACTCTTCCCTGAAACCATAAGGAAAAGAATGAGATCTTAATCTGAACATAGATCAGGAGAGAGTAAATGAAGGAAAAGAAAGGACCTTCGACGTAGCCGCATCTGCTCTCGTTCTTCGTATGTGCTCATAGGATCGTAACAACCAAGTAGAAATTCCCATACTTCTCCTCTAATGGTTGGATGGATCCCCTGATAAGTCACAAAGTAGGACAGTGAGGTGGGAAACAGTAAAGAAGAAAATTGGATACATAACAAAAGAGGTTAGATAAACTAACTAGAAAGAAAAAGCTTACTCCGCGATGGATTCGACCAAGCGTCTTGCCTATATCAAGATGGCCTTCCGGATCAAATGCAGCCTGCCATTTCCGGACACTAAGTGTCTTACCAGCCTGAAATAAGCAGATAAGAGAAGAGAAAGCTTCAGTAAAGGAAATTCGAAGCACGACAAGTGCTTGAGCTCTCTTTTCTTTTCCAAAAAAACCTTATCAGCTACTTTAAGAATCTGGAATGCTCATAATTACTCCTCTAAGGTGGCGTTTGGTTCGCTGGAATGAATGGTTGAAATGGAATGGTCAATGGGATTTCATTTCCATGGGATTTGAAACGGTCAACACACACCTTTGGTTTGCACGAAATGGAATGGAATGATTATTTTATGTTTGGTACGTGGGAAAATCAAAGGGAATGGAATGAAATTACCAAGCATTGACCATATTACCCTCATTATCAACCAAAATAACCATTTTATTATGAGAGAGATTTGAGTCCTTGTACCACAAAGAAAAAAAGAAAAAAGAGAGATCTGGGTCCTATTATACAATTCCATTGTTGTAAAGTTGAAGATAGAACAACTCACAGATACACGTGGTGGTGGTGGTGGTGTGGTGGCAATGGCAACAGTATCGGTTGGCGGTGGTGGTGGGGTGGCAATGGCAAATGTGGGGGTGGACTGGTGGCACTTATGGTGGGAGCAGGGAGGAAGATTCCTTTAAGGAAGGGGAAAGGTTTTTTCAAGTACAGTTTAGGAATAAAGTAAAACATATGAGGGTATTTTGGTCAAAATACCAAGATTCCTTTATATAAGGAATTTTCTATGGAATCACATTCTGTCCAAAATAGCAACCAAACGAGACTACGAAATTTGGTTGGAGGGAATTGGCCATTCCATTCCGGCCCAATCCGTGAACTAAACGCCACCGAAGAAACCAAGATAGCTGAGAAATCATGGTATCTTTACAGACTCTTGGTAATTTTAGAAAACACGAGAAAATGCAAAAAAGAAAACATAAGTACCAGATGAAACGTTCTTAATCACATTGTCATAATTTTCAACAGATTCCAGATGACTTTGAAATCCCTATCATTAACATTACTAATACATTAATTCCCACCTTCAACAAGAACATCATCATTCCAAAGAAAGCATCTTCCACATCCTTTACAAATGCAACATATTAACATGGCAATGCATTGTGGATCCGATGGTCAAATACAGCCTCGAAATCACACGAACATATATATCCAAAGCACCCAATACACTCAGAATTAATCTTTCTCTAATAAATTTAAAACGAACAAAAAATCGTAACCACAGATTATCCCAATGCTGTTAAGAGAAATATGACCTCTATTGCTTAATAATCATTTATATAAAGAAAGGAAACGAAATGAGGGGGAAATTAAATAATTACCTTGATTTTGAACTTGGTTTTAGGAACATCGGTGCACTCAGGGCGAACCTCGTAGAAAGAATCAGTCGGAGCTCCAGCGTCCCTCCACATCCCAATCATATATCAATCAAAGAAAAGCACACCTCCACAGCAAAAAAAACCCAACAACCCAAGGAATCACAGAAACTAGCTCAGCTCAATCAAGATTGAAACCTCCCACACCCAGATCAGATTTCGGCGGCAAAATCAAAGAATGAAGATCATGCGGGCCGGCCAATTTAAGACCAATTCAATTAAATTCAAGTGGGGATGCAATGTCCGCTGTAATGATGAAGAGGGGGGGGTGTCGTTGACTGTGTTGTGTTGACTTCTGTCAAAGTTTTCCCTCCCCTCCTTCCTTCCTTCCTTCCTTCCCTTGAAGCCTCTCTCTCTCGGTCTCAGCCCACGAAATTACCATCCGCGAAAATGCAATGGGCCGCTTAATGCGTTCTGATTATAGTTTAGTTTCTCTTTCTGTGTATGCCTGAGGGGTTAGATTATAGCGAGAAAGACGAGGGATCAAGAGACTTGACCTCCACTCCGCCTTCTTTCGCGGGAGGGAGACGACGAATGGTACAGACACGGACAGGGTGTCTGCAAGTGTCGTCCATGGACACATACACTATGTATATGGCCAACGGTCAACCAATTGACCTTTGATTGTTATTCATTAATCGGTCACGCCATATTATTTGGGCATGTGCCTGATAATTAATTACATGCCACCACTTAAATATTGGGTCACATAGTAATAAATTCAGAATTTGAGAAGATAAATAATTTGTTATTCAAAAAAGTTTGATAAAATATCGGAAAAGAGTCTATACCTCACAAATTCGGTTTAAGTTTGCAATCATTAGCTTTCTATTCCGAAATTATTCCTTAGTAAAATTAGAAGATTAAATTATAAAATTATTAACTATGACATATAAAATGTTCGTTAGAGGAAATATAAGATACTACAACATCATCATGATTCATAACAATCTCTTATCTTATGTGGTAGTTGTTCAATATATACTTAAGTATTTGTAGACAACTATTTATTTATGCTTAATTAAGCATTTGTAAACAACTATTTGTGCGAAGAACTTCAGATGAAGATTGAACGATCGCATCCATGATATCAGTATTGTTTTTATATAATTTTCTTCCATTTTGAAGTGAGGGTATTGAGCTTGGTGCTCATTTTTGTAGATCGGTAGCAAACGACCGTTGAAAATGCTAACTAAGGTTTGGGAGTTTCTTTCAAATTCTATAACCTTAGTGAAATTGTTGTGTTTATTTCATAATATTCCTTTTATTCTTAATAAGGTTCTCAAATTTGGAAGAAAACAATACTCCATAATCATAAACCATTTAATCTTTATCCCTCCAAAATATACACATGAGACTATTTAATTTAATTTAATTTAAACGTATACATAGTAAAGATTTGGTGGCCAGTTGGTAATCTCACCCCTAAATGGTCAAGGTTCAAAATTTGACATATGCTTTAATTGAAATTTTGTTACTATGATCAATTTTGTTACTATGGGTGTGTCTAATGGGCATGTTATACTTTAATTAGATGATATTATTATGTGTTAAAAGATAATTAAAATGTTACACCACATCAGCAAAATAATGTGGTATGATAGTCCTATATATATATTGAATAATTTTTCTTTCCAAACCATGGGGCTAAGTGTTCCCCTGCCTTTTTTTTTTTTTTTTTTTTTCTATTTCTATTTGGTTACGGAGAATTTTGGAGCACGTAACATTACTTCCGGTCAAAAAAATATATATTTTGTTAGTTGAATCTCTACTTAAAGGTGTCAACATTTGCTTAAGATACAGATTGGCTAAATCAGAGGATGAAATCCTAAATCAAAATATAACGATGTTGTCTGGAATAAGTGCTTAATTAAGAATAAAATAGTTAGTTAAAGTCTAGGTTTACATTATCCCTTTAAGAGTTCAGCAAACAAGATGGATCGTTTCGTTGTGCACTAACACCGTACGGAGTAGTTGATAACTTTTCAAAGTAATCTTTTATGAGTATTAATTCTCCCCTCCATATATATATATATATATATATATATATATATAATAATGTACTAGTACTAGTTTTCTGACTCCAACACCAATTAATTTTCTACAACCAGTTAAATTAAGCATGCATCAGTTTTTTGTCTAGAGTTTTCAACCATATTTACTATTTCAAGTCATTTCTCTTTAGTAGTAGAATAGATTCAGCGGAATACCAACCAAACAAAACAATTAATTCATGAAATCATTATAAAAATCTAACTTAATTATATTGAAACTTTTTGGGCGAAAGGCATGATGATAAATTTGAGTCTGGTTGTACGTGTAGGTTATATATATATATATATATATATAGCCTATACTGGAGTATTTGTTTTGTGGATAGATTTTACTCAGGCAAATGAGTGTTGTCGTGTGATATTACATCTTATATAGCATTCATTAGTTTGAATAAATTAAACTAGCTACTAGGTGAAATAAACTTAATTTTTATCCGACGACTGTCAGTTAATTTAAGCAATTTGAAACATATATTAGAAAATGTGGAGTCTGGTAATACCTATCAATAACAAAATTTTGACCCACTTCTCATACAAGAGATTTTGGAGTCCACGACATAATAGTAAAAGGAAAGTTAAACCATGAATTGTGATCTTATCAATATTGTACGTGCATGCAATTTGAGTCACTAGATGCATTTAATTTGCAGACCGAAAAGGTTTCCAAGCTGCATTGAGCTGAGCTCCTCGTTAACAATCCTCTGAGAGAGAGAGAGAAGAAGAAGAAGAAGAAGAAGAAGAAGAAGAACTTTCATGTTAAAATTTTTCGTCCAAACAAATTGAAATATCAATAGGACTCGATGCTTACCGCAGTGAGACGTCTATAATCAAGCATTTTTGCTAAATTTCACTAAACAAAATCTATTCCAACTAACCCAAGTCACAAGTTATGAATATTCCACAAATTTTGTATAAGCAAAGCATAACCCCAGAAAATAAGTTATTAAAAAGGTGCATAGGTCATGTAATGCTTTAGGCTGCAAGCCAAGAATAACAAAAAGGATCCTAAGCTTCACTGCTACAGCATGTAATTAAAGGTCACCCTATTCACCCTACAAATACCCGTTTCGATCATTCCATTTGCTTCATCCAAACCTAAGATTTCCAAAGTTCTTGACTCTGAAGCAGCTCATCTTTCAGACTAAATTTCACATTTGTTCTTTCTCAATGGCCGCTGCCAATTCAACAAGAAGTCATCGTGACAAAGCACTACATGTTTTGGGACTGTTTAGTCTTTTACTGTTGATTCAGAAAGGCGATGCTTATGAGTTCAAGGTTGGAGGTTCTGGTGATTGGTCTGTTCCCTCGGATCCCAATGCCGCTCCTTATAGCCAATGGGCAGAACGAAGCAGATTCCAAGTTGGAGACACTCTATGTAAGTTCTTCAATTGCTTAAGTTGTTTTTTCATCAAATTGGGAACAGTTTATTAACCTGAGTGACTATATTTTTGTAATGTAGTGTTTACCTACCCTGCTGATAAAGACTCGGTGCTTCAAGTAACTAAAGATGACTACAACAATTGCCATACAAAATCACCCCTTGTAAGTTTTTCCGATGGCCATACTGTGTACAAGATCAACCAATCTGGACCACACTACTTCATTAGTGGAGTTGAGGAGAACTGCAAAAACAATGAGAAGATGTTGATTGTTGTGATGGCCGACAGAAGCAACCGGTCTTCTTCTCCGAATTCTCCTCCATCTCCAGCACCAAGTGGAGAAGAGTCTCCATCTCCGCCCTCGGGGCCAGGTGAGATCAACCCGACTCCAGCTCCTTCCCAAGAGGCCGACCATCCTCCACCACCGCCTCCAAATGGTGCCTCTTCAATTGTCATGAGTTCTATTTGCTCGGTGGTGGCTTTTGTTGGCTCTGCACTTCTTCTAGTGTTCTAACCTTGTGGTTTGCATCAAGAGTTGGTATAAATATATTTTATTTCATTTATTTTAATATGCATTTTTCTATATGATTTTATCCGCTTTGTGTGTACCGGATTTTAAACGAGTCGTTCTTTGATATTGGTTTGCAAAGTACACGAATAAGTTTACAGAGTGTACAATTTGGTAGGTTGATTCTGCAATATGTATGAACAATATTTGTATCAGAGGAAATAAATTGACACTTCATGTGTGTATGCGTAGGTGAACATGTTTTTTTTTATTTATATAATTATATGCAGACTTCCCATCTTTCCAATAAGAATTGAACTCTAATTCCATTCCAGCTTGTTCAATGTCATTCCAACAATCGGCTTAGTCTTCCCAGTTTTCATGTCGCATTTTAACTATGTGTATAAGAAAAGTCTACAAAGTGGCAGAACTGCTACAACAACAGCTTTCGGAAAAGAGAACCATAGGTTGTGTTTGTTTGCGGGATGGAATGGTCAACAAAATGACATTTCATCGGGTCTGAAATCCAGAATGAAAACAATCAACAGACACAAACGGTTTTTTTGAATTGTACCAAAATGGAATGACCATTCAATTTCGTGGGAATTTCACATTTGGTACATGAGAGCGATGATTGAAATGGAATAAAAATGAGGAGCGCAATGATAGAATTGGAATAAAAATGAGGAGAGTTTGTGAGAAGTGAATAGGATTTGAGATTTAGCATGGGAGGAATAATGGAAAATAGGTAAAGGAATATCGGCCTAAGAAATTCTGACTGAATTTGGGTAGCATGCCCGAGGAATCACATTCCCCATCTTGAGAGAATCTACATTCCATCTGTAATCACCATGTCGTCCAATTTAGCAAACCAAATGCGGATATTGGCTGTCAGTAGACGCACACACCATTTGGGCTTGCAAAAACAACATATTAGTATAAGGTCAAGCGTATAGGGGAGTGGGTTTGTTAAAGGCAAAGAGCCAACGTCAAAGAGGTAAAGAGGAGCTAGCAGGTACCCCATTTATAGAAACTATCTGCAACAGAAAAAGATTTTTAACTGAGGCGCTGCAATTAAAAGTTGGTGAAACAAGCAATGCGCATAAATGATTAATCACTTCCACAACGTATTGCAAGATCACATGTTTCACTACATAACTCAGAATCATTCTCTTTAGACGATTTCTGTAACAGAGGCTGAATTCTGTAATGCATAACTGTAAACTTTCTAAAAGTGAAGAAAGATGATCGTATATATTTGATGACAATGGCCCGACTGAATGCGGGTATTAAAAAACTAATATTCTCTGTATACAGATTACTTCCTATCAAAAATTCTTGCCTAGTTCCACTTTTTTCACCAGTCTCAGTGTGTTGTGTAAAATCGAATCCATTATTCCAGCAACCTGAAAACATGAAAAAAGCAGCATCAGTTAATGGTAAAGCAGGAATGCAAACAGTCGGGCCATCAAGGAGTACTTGCTCCAATGGAGCATAGTCTATAATACAGATAAAAGAAACTGGGTCCCAACTATCAAAAGTCTTAATACTAATTCTTTTAATTACTTATGTTCCAAAAAAAAAATCACATTTAAAAGTCAAAACTTTTCAAAGTTATACTTTTACTTCTATATCAAGTTTCCAAAAAGAGAGGAAGAAACTGAAAAAACTATGAAATTTAAAGCTTAAATTTAGAAATGTGACCCTTTTGGGGACAAACTCAAAAAAGAAAGTAGAGCACTTCTCTTTGGGACGGAGGGAGTAATTTTAGACAGTAGACAGGGTAAAGTTCTCTACCATTCCAATTTAATCCCCAATTTAGAGAAACATATTTGCATTTAACAGAATTTTTACATGTTTCCTTTAGAAAGGGAGGAGAGAGGACGGACCGTAAAAACACCACCAATGATAGCACAGACATTTGTGATGAAGTGAGAAAAGGATTTAGGATTTTCCGTTATCAAGACCTGATCACAAAATAAAACAGGTATAAAAAGTTAAGAAAATTAACACCAGTGAAGTTCATTCTACTAAAAATAACTTTTAGATACTGTTTCAAAACCTGCATAGGAGATGGCTCAAAATGGAACTTTGCAGTAGGGATTGATAGAGCATGTATCAAACTACTGTGGGCTGTGTACTCGTACTCCTCTACCAATTTATAAGACCTTGTCATCACCTCAGTCTTCACAACTTGAAGATAATGCTCTATCTGCAGATAGATAGACAAACACAGATTTATATTAATGGCAACCACTTTTTGAAAGAATGTGTGAAGCAGTGAAGGTACAATCTAATTCATGAAAGCACAATATGCTGAGGATGCTAGAAAACGTACAGTGATATTTGCACTTGAATCACCAGAATGGATGACATATTCCTGGCCATTCAACTTGTCATGGCTTCTACCAATGTAAGGTAGCACTCGCTTAATATCACTCATCACCCTTGGAGAGATCTTCTTACCGAAGGAAAGATGAGAAATCACATGGGACATGTTCATCTGGGAAGCATCAAAGGAGTGGGCTCCTGAACGGGCTGAGATGACAAGGTTGCCAGGAACCTGTGCAGTACAAGCCAAGCTAAAGTACTATAAACCAAACAAAAGGAGGTATAAACATGCAACATAAAAAACAAGAACTCAAGTATATGCAAGTAAACAAACAATGTTCCCCGTGCTTACATAGCACTGAGACAATGATGTTAAGCAAGCAAATTCCTTTTAATTTTCATACAATATATAGTACCTTCTTAACACGTACAAACCCATCAATTCTACATCCTCCAGTCACCGGTGCAGGTCTTTTTGCATCATCTGATTTATCCTCCAAAGCAAGCCTATGGGACTCCAATGCGATAGATGCAACCAAGTTTTCCATAGTCTGCAGGAAATGAAACTCTTAGCTTTAGTGTACAATTTACTCCCAAGCATCAAATTGAGCAGTAAGGACAACAATTGTGTAAAGTTAGTTATACTTTTCCACCCTTTAATAATGCTAGGGGCACCTCATTTCCTGATTTGAAGACACTACAAGATGTGTTGATGAGATAGGTCTCACAACTTAATGGACTTGACCCAGTCATTCTCATCTCCACACCAAATGGTGTTTTTTTGGTACAGAAATGCAGTATCCCTAGAATCTCTAACTCACACAATTTATTTGAAATTAAATGAGTCGTGCTTACAGTGACCAGGGAATCAGTATCACGATCTCCATAATATGATTCATGATCGTGGTGCCCATGATCATTCCTGATTCAAACAAATATCAGTTAACATGAACTACACCACAAGGCACATATACAAATGAAATAGATAACAACATCAAACAGAATTCTAAAACAGATAACAGAAAACTCTGCCAGAAAGCACAGAAAAAAATGTATAAAAATAAATTCAACTTTCTGGCAGACAAAGTGGATCAAATGTTGCTATGGAACCTCTCTGCAATTAGCAAAAATTATAACCAACACTTTGCGCACGAAATAGATAAAGATCTTTCTTTTTCTTTTCCTGCTTCAATGTCATCTACAATGTGAAAACTAGGGTCACTGGTTTTGACTGAATGAAAATGTAGATAATTTTCTAGTTTTTGTACTGCTGCTCCAAAGGTTTTTAAAAAAATGTAGTTATTTGTTCGATCTTGTATTCATGAAGTAGACTAAAAGTTATTTGTGCTCGGTCTTCAAATTCAAAAAGGAAAAGTTAAGGTCACAAGACAGCTAAATCACTTGTTTCGGTTGGATTTCCTTGACATGGCTCAAGCAGTAGATCTGCTAGGTATAGTTCGATTCCATAGCTAATACACCAAGGACCAAATAACACCAAGCATTTGATCAACGCACTCAAACCTCATCACAACATTTCAGTGAAACCAAAGAAAATTTGGCAAGTTGAACACTCTATAAGTATACACTGGCTTCCGGAGTAACTGAAATTATGTGTAAGTGTGTAACTGTTCTTACTAACAGTACTAAATATAGATAACCTGCTTACACCAATCACAATGGCTCACCAATAGGTTAGCTATCAACTGTCTGGAAGAGCTACATCATGAAGCCTTATAGCAGAGATATTCATGAAAAATAGCCACCTCAAATAAGTTTTATGATTTGGAGAAGTCCAAAGAAACAAGACTATGGGAGATAGAGTATGATTATATCAACACAACTAACAGCAAATTCTCAGTGCAGGATGCAAAAATTATAGAATTTCAAAACCTCAACTCTCGAAACTAATAACAATCATCAAGCCTGACTTGGGTTGAGGCTAGATACATATAAGGAGTATTTAGAGTCAGAGAGAGACAAGAAAAGTGAAATCCTCTCAATACTTAAAAAACTCCAGTTGAAGACGCAGAGGGGGAAGGGAAACTTTAAGAGAGGTGGGGCATGAAACTCAAAACCTCTGACTTTCGTGGGGAAGGACAAAGCTAAAGGAACTCAACTCAGCCTTTTTCCAATCACTTGGGGTCCGCTACATGAATCCTTTTCCGCCATTTGAGTCGGTCCAAAGCAAGGTCATCACACACACCACACTCATTTGTATCTTTCTTTATTACGGATATCCATATTAGTTCTAGTCTAGTTGATGTCAATACACTCACACTTCCTAATGGATGCAGTAATTTGGTCTATGTTGTATGTGTCCAAACCATGTGAGCCGATTTTCTCTCATTTTATTTGCTATTGGGGCGACTTTTCTTGTCTCGCGAATTTGTCCATTTCGAATTCTATCTTTCCTAGTTTTACCACATATCTATCCTAACATTCGCATTTCAGCTACACTCATCATGTTAACATGTTCTTTCTTAGTTACCTAACATTTGGTTCCATAAAGTAGTGCGAGTCTAATGGTTGTTAGATAAAACTTTCCTTTCAATTTAACCGGTATACGTTGATCACATAATACTCCGGATGCACTTCTCCATTTCACCCGGCCTGATTTTATCCTATGACTAACATCGTCTCTTACCTCCCCGTCTTGATTGATAATTGATCCTAAATATTATAATTGTTCTGTTTGTGGCATTTTTTTACCATCTAATCTAACTTTGTCCCCGCTATTACTCTTTTTCCCGCTAAAGTTACATTCCATGTATTCTGTTTTACTCCTACTTATTTTAAAGCATTTGACTTTTAATGTCTCTCTACTTTTCTAGTTTATCATTGACCCCTTTCTTCGTCTCATGAATCAAAACAATGTCATCGGAAAACAACATGCACCATGGTATATCTTCTTGTATATGTTCGGTTAATCCATCCATCACGAAGGCAAAAAGATACGGACTTAAGGCCGATCCTTGGTGTAAACCTACGGTAATCGGAAACTCACAAGTCTCTCCCGATGTAGTCCTAATTAACGTCGGAGCTCCATCGTACATATCCTTAATCACGTCAATATACCTCACTTTAACCGCTTTCTTCTCTAAACGCACCAAATTAACCCTCGAGGAACTCTATCATAAGCATTTTCTAAGTCAACAAAAACCATGTGTAAATCCTTCTTTTCCTCCCTATATCTTTTCATTAGTCTTATTAATAAGTAGATAGCTTCTATTGTTCACCTTCCTGACATAAAACCAAACTAATTCTCCGATATTGTTGTTTTCTGTCTCAATCTATTCTCAACTACTCTCTCCCAAAGTTTCATTGTTTGACTCATTAACTTAATACCTTTGTAATTTGCACAAGTTTGAATATCACCTTTATGTTTATATATAGATACTATAATACTCTTCCTCCACTATGAGGCATTTTCTTTGACATCGTGATTCTATTAAAGACTTAGGTTGTCTTCGTTTCTGGGAGGGAGAAGGGGAAGAAGGAAAAGGGAGAGAGATACCCGTCCCAGTCCATTTACATAAATGGGGTAATCTCAATATAAATTAACTCTTCTATCCTTCCAACTGATCAATCAAGAACACAGAAGCAACTCTCCATTCCTCCCACCTCTATTTGTCTCCCAATTTTCCATTGCTCGTCCAAAAGGACCACAATTCAAGAAGTACAACACCAGGAAAAAACTAAGACTAATTAAATGAGTAAGTTTGTCGCTCATACAGAAGAGAGTTTGGCAGCACAATGTGACAAAGAAGACAATGAAGAGTGCATGCACATGGGAACGGAAACAATGAAGAGAGTCTTAGCCTATGAAACACTCTAACAAGAACAACAAACTAACCCACGGTACTTGGAGAGGCTTTAAGATAAATTATGCTAAACTGAATTCGCCTACAATTGCAGCAGTAGGAAGTTAAATCAACACATGAATAATCTAAAGTATCCAAATGGAAGATTGAATCCTAGAACTCTGTAAACATATAAAACGGTTTGCTGAAAAAAATGCATCTAAATCCAGAGAATCAAACATTAACATTCAAAGGGGACAGAAAGAAAATATAAGCTACTTACTTAACATCGCTTCCTTTACGAAAGATGCGAATAGATGGATACCCTTGTATGTGATGCCTGAAACAAGAGTTAATCAGGAACATGGAGAATTTAGCAAAACCAACTGAACTATGAAAAACAAAAAGGGCCAAATAAACTAGATAAATGATATACTCTAAAACAAACTATAGTGCACGCCAGACTCTAAAGACTCTAAACAGAGGGGGTTTCACACTCTAAAACAGGATTTAAAAGGTCAAACTCTAATAAAAAAGACGTATGTAGCCTATAGCAAGTCCACGGGTATGAATAAGAAAATTCTTCCAATCGCCTACTGTCTTCTTTCCTAAATGAGAGTCGCTTTAATTTTGTTTTTTTCCCCTAGATGAGGGTCACCTTTTGGCCCAGAGGCAAAGCCACGCCTACCTCCCCCTCCCCCACTCTCTCTTTTTGCTTTGTAAAAATTTCACTTTCCCCCTAGGAATTTGAAACTTTTTCAAAAGGAATAACTAGCCAGAAGGGTTGCGTACTTAAAGCTATTTTACACATTGATATACATACTTTCAACTGGTTTTTCAAATTCGAAAAAAATGTGAATGTCGTCAACTAATGGAGGTGATGACTTGTCAATCTGGGATGACGTGTTAACCTGTATAACGGAGGTGATGATGTGTCAATTTGGGTCCTATATGACCCGTATGGGCTTCATTTTGAGGGGAAATCATTAATCAAGTGGGACCCAAATTGACAAGTCATCACCTTTGTTAGTCATCCACATTTTTTACGAATTTGAAAACCTGATTGTAAATACGCTACCTTTTTTGTCAAAAAAAAAAAAACATACGTATGTCAATATGCCAAAATCCAAAAACTACACTATCCTTCTAGGTCTATCACCCTTATTTTAACTAGTGTATTTTCATAAATTTGTATCCTTGCTCCCCTTTGCGAGAAGAGATATTTTATTTACGTAGAAAATTTGACCCCCGTTGTGGTTATTGTAAAGACAAAAGTTTATTTATACCATTTTTGTCTTTAAATAACTATCATTGTTTTAGTTTACATTCTCTCTAAGTGAGTGTCCATTTTAATACAACTTCATCCATACAAATTTTAGTTGTCACAGCGAAAACTACTTTCTTAAACTTACCTTTGCCCCAACATAACATTTTCAGGTAGGAGTTGGTATAAGTTTTACCACCCTCACCAAAAATTCCTGGCTTCACCACTGTGTAATCCAGATTGATCCACCTAACTTGATGTTTTACCCTAAAAGTTGCCTTCCATAATTTCCTCAAGGCCCAAAAGTGATGCTCACTTAAGAATGGAGGTGGCAATATAACAGGATTGTTATCAATGAATTACATGGAAATATATAGAGGCTGCTGAATCATATGAATTCTATGAACACTACACCATGTTTAATAATTTGCCAAACTGACCCAGATAAACATCAAGACCAGTGTGTGGGTGTGTGTGTCAAACAAATACCTTCTACACAAATCAGGTTCTTGAGTGCAATCAACCTTTCCCAAAAGAATACGCCCATCCGCTTCTGGATCATGTCTGGAAACAGTTGCTAATGAGACTCAGTGGCCAATAACCATAAGATTGATTACTTCCTTTCAGAAGTGAGAGACAGTTTATAGTATAATATTTTGTTTTTCAAGGAAAAAATAGAAAGAAACTGCAAATAGACCTTTCTCTTACAATCTTGGCTGCTTTCTCCCATGAAGGTTTCTGAAAATTAGGAAAGCATGAATGGACAAAAATGTTAGCAAATTCCTGAATGGAATTACTTAAGATAGAGCTTTCAGATGAATAAGTGTCGATTGACGTAAACATGCATTTCTAAAAGAAACCAGGAAGATAAGAAACTCAAATGCAGAAAAAATGTGTAAATACAATAAATAGGAGTTGTTTTACAAGAGCCATTGTTTAAGTCAAGGTTGAACTTGGGAGAAAACAATCTTCAGCAGAAAAAATATACAATCAAAGAAGATGGCAACCAGCATCGCCTCTTAGCTAAATAGAATCAAGGGAGGAGTTGGAACAAAATAAAACAAAAGTTGAAGGATATCCTTTAGAGTTTCTTGAAAGATGATATATATTCAACATTGTCCAAAATACAACTGATAAGCAGGCTGAGGGATTCCCCATCTAGATTATCGAGCTCTATCTTAAAACATTATGCAACTGTGTTTATATCACAACTGTATTGCAATAAAAAAAATCAGACCAACATTATTGTTCAACTAGCTTCTCCCAGCCTAGACAAATAGATTGCTTCAAAACCATCTCATAAAACCTGATTCCCACCTACAATCTTTTTGCCCTACCATAGAAAAAAATAGCAGGAACACTAACAATGTTTATATCCAGATAGAAAGAAATTGCAGATGATATTAACAAGGTTTTGGTCACAAATGATTGTTGAGATCTTCTTAGATCAAACTTCCCATTCTACTTATCACAGGTTATGGTGTTCCACATTTTACGAACAATGCCTCATAGATGTGGGGTCCCTAGCCATTTCCCGTATATCAGAGGATTTAGAAAAAGTAGGGGAGCACGTGTAATACATGACTTGCGCGACATTTGATGAGCAATGACTGATCTTTTGGGGATGCGACAACTTTGGAATCTCTATGTAATTCTTTTCTTACTTCTTCGTCTTTGGAAGATAAGAAATTCAAGTTTGGTTGCTAAGAAATTGCAATTTGTTCTGATTTCCACATTTCATTCAATTCTTAGTTTTTTCTTCTCGCTAGATATGTAATCCAATTTTGGCTGCTAAGAAATTGCAAATTCTTCAGACCGAGGAGGGAAAACTAAGAAATTGCATATTGAAGGAGAACATGGGAAAAGTTTGCACTAGATGATCCTAGTTCTTTAAGACAACAAGAACACGGAAAAGTTGGCACAACATATCCAAGTTCTTTGAAACAACACTTCTATCTACAGAAGGGAAAACAAGATCACCAGGCGGTTACTCCAAGTGCACCAGGGAGCATAGAAATTTACAACCAATATTGAATGCCTGCAAAAACAAGAGAAAGAGAAGAAGGAAAACATTTGCAACATATCAGAAGAATGAATAACAAGTAACATCCTTCACAGTTCCAATGCAATAGCATCAAAGCACGGGAATGAGATGATTAAAAATGAAATTTGTTCCACTTACATATGAGCAACTCTATCAAAATTACGTTCATTTAGCAAAACGGAACCTTCACCATATTCTTCATCAACTTCATCATCATGCTTAACTACATTTGAAATGGGTCCAGATTGAAACTCAGTGCCAGTAGGTCTTAGATTTGCATCTATTGAATACTTGTGGACTGTTTTTGTTATGTTCAACCTGTTCTGCATATAAGAGGATACAACTTCAGGCCAATTAACTTTGTCACTTACTGACCACCATAAATAACTTCAAAAAGAGAAAAAGAGATGTACATGACCAAACTTTCAAGGAAAATGAAAATGAATAGATGTAAATGAAAATCACAAGAACATTATTCAGGAGAGAAATGGATTGCTTTCTACTCTCAGGACCACAACCATTTTTTATATTTTTATAACTTTGGGGGTCCAGCCCAAAAAAAGAAAGCAGAAAAACTAAGTTAAATTTGCAGTAGGTTCTACATTGGCGTGGTCCTTGTCCTTCTAAAGATGAGGACCCAGATTTTTAAGGGGAGTTCTCCAAAATGACCAGCCTTTTATCTTGAGTAGCACCTATCTTGCCAGCTTATCAGCACACTGGTTTCCTCCCCTTCCGATGTGGTAGACGTTGGGGCCCGTCTCTTCAATCATTCTTCTGCAGTCATTTGCTATTGGAGTGGGAGGGTGGCTTGCTTCCTCAAGTTTCGAGATGGCCACACTAACTTTAGAATCTGTCTCAAACTGGATCTCTCTCAGCCCCATCTCTCTATGCATGGACTGCTATCATATGGAAAAATCTTAAAAAGCTACACCACTACTCTAAAGATTAATCTTTGCATATTATTGACCAATTGATATGGACCAAGCATCATCAAAACTAACAGAAATTCCCCCTCCCCACCATGGGAGCAGGGGTGCTTATTGTAAGACATTATCCATGAATCAGATACACAATTTCCCCCCTTAAGTGAGCTCTGCTCTGGCCTCACCAATAGTAATCACCAAACCCTATCCAATTCAATGACCCCCAAAAAAAAAAAAAAAAACCTTGGCAAAAAAGACTTCCTGAAATACGAATGAAGGAACTAATGGGATCCTCATACAAATTGTAACATTAACTAGGATACCCGTGCACATATTTATGTGTAATGGAAGGACGAAAAATATTCTGAAGAGGTGTTTCCCTGGAACCCACAATGAGGATGATACGACAGCGCACAAAGCCTTAATAGTCAAGTAAGATTATGGACGAGTTATTTAGTAAAATAGCAAAACTTCGCTGTGACATCACTTTTATAAGCTTCAAAGAAATCTAAGAACTACAAAAACCTAATACCTCCATACAACTCAAACAGTTGTGACATTAACTAGGATACCCGGGCGCATATTTATGCGTAATGGAAGGACGAAAAATACTCTGAAGAGGTGTTTCCCTAGAAACCACAATGATGAGATACGACAGCGCACAAAGCCTTAATAGTCAAGTAAGATTATGGACGAGTTATTTAGTAAAATAGCAAAACTTTGCTGTGACATCACTTTTATAAGCTTTCAAGAAATCTAAGGACTACAAAAACCTTATACCTCCATACAACTCAAACAGTCCCCGTCCAAAAGTCAAACTTTTAAGTACTCCCTCCATTCTAAAATAAGTGTCCCCTATTGACTTTACACGGGTTTTAAGAAATGAATTGACTCTATATAACTTCCCTTTAATACATTAGTACCTGGGTTTTAAGAAAGGAATGGGTCCCTCTTCTTTTTTCATCTAAAAACAATAAGGATATTATAGACAATTTGCTTAAAAAGAAAATCTTTTGAAAAATGGAAAGGAGATACTTAATTTGGAACGTCCCAAATTGGAATAGAGGACACTTATTTTGGAAAGGAGGGAGTAATACATTAGTACCTGGTGAAGTAACCATTCTAACAGAAATATTTGAAGAATTTAACCTGATTTATTTCATATACGAGGGGTAAAGTTAGAATATCGTGGCAATTGTAAGCTTAACTTAAAAAGTGGAAAAATTATCAAAATGACCAACGTACTATCGGTAATCAATTTCACCCCGTACTCTCAATATCCTAAAACTGACCAGTGTACTCACTATTTGAGTCCAATGTGACCCTTGCCGTTAATTGGACATCCCATTTCATTAACGGAGTGGTGACGTGGACTATATGGGCCCCTACGCGTGAATTTTTCTAACGACAAGAAAATTATGTTAACGGTAAGGGGTTCAAAATAACACTTCTGTAAAATGGAGGTCTCATATGTATTCCACCTATTTGTATTTCCCTTAAAATTCTTGGCCGTGTCTTCATCCGCCGTTGCGGTGGTCTTCTTGGCTTCATCCGTGCCACTGCCGCCGCTGTTGCGGTGGTCTTCTTGGCTTCATCTGCCGCCGCTGTTGCGGTGGTCTTCTTGACTTCATCCGCCGCCACTCCCGCCTTCTTCTCAACTAATACGAGAGCAAGTAATTCAAAATCGCCGATGCTTTTGGAAAAAGCCTCCCTCATTTGCAGTACGATGTCATCTCCACCCAAATCGGAACCCTAAAAACAAGGTCTTCGACCAAATCAGAAAATTGTTGGAAATCAAATGGGGGTGACGAAGGAGCAGGTTGAATCTTCACTGAGGTCAAAGCTGAGTCCTTCTCATCTCGTAAGTCTGATTTTACCTTCTTCCATAATTTCTCTTCATTTTTCTTGTACGATTTTTGATTTTTCTAATTGAATATCTGTTCGCTCACTCGTTGTGCATCATGTAAACAAAAATCAAAATTCCCGTTCGTACTATGTAAAAATTGTTAGGTTATTATTGTATATGTCAATTTTTTTGACTGGGCTTCAGCACAACACCATGATTCACTTGTGTTGGTGTTGAATTTGTTTTGTAATTTGTTTCATAACCCCTTTTCGGTATTAATAGAGAGAATAGTGGATTCACTGGCCAAATTTCAAATAATAATTTAGGGTTTGAAGTGATTGATATGGCTCATTGATTGATTTCCCTTGAGGTAGGAATCATTATCTTTTTTGCCCTAATCTGTTTTTACGAGTTCATATGCTCGAAATGGTAGAGGTTAAGGAGTGAGCAGTCGCTTCGGTCACAGTTGGACTCACGCGACACCAACACCATGCTAGAATACAATAATCTGGGGAAAGGGGATCAAAGTTGCAATAAAATTGGGATAAGGGGATTTTGCAGTACGTTTTTCTTTTCAATTGATTGTTTATGTTAATAGTAAACCTACAATAGTGGGACCAACAAAGAGCTTAAAAAGGTCTTAATGAAAATAGATGGAACCCTTGCAAGAATCTGCTACTACTTCAAACTCCAACCCAGGGTGCTTGGTGGAAGAACTGATGCACAAAACTCAAAACAACCAGGTTTGAAGAAAGAAGAAAAATTAGATTTGATTTGATTTGGGGATAAATTGTTAGGCTTGATTGTGTTTGTGTGTGAGAGATTGAGAGTGAAAGAAAAAATTGGATGAGTGAGATAGAGCCCCCTATTTTCTACAAGTATCATTTTGGACCCCTTACCATTAACTAATTTTCCTGCCGTTAGAAAAATTCACGCATAAGGGCCCACATAGTCCACATCACCACTCCATTAATGAAATTGGATGTCCAATTAACGGCAAGGGTCATATTGGACTCAAATAGCGAGTACACCGGTCAATTTTAGGATATTGGGAGTACGGGATGAAATTGGTTACTAAATGACGTTGGTCATTTTTATAATTTTCCCTAAAAAGTGTGACTCTATAACTACGACATCCCAAAAGGAAAGTAGTCTTTGACTGTAACAGAGGGAGCAATTAATATGAAAGAATACCCTGTACACTGTATTGCAAACCAGTAAATATCAATAGAGAGATTGATAAGTTCCCACACCACATTAGGTCCTAATTTACATGAATTAAACTGAATTTGAACCCAAGTACACTTTAATGAAATCCAAAGCACATTGCATACTAAGTAGCAATATTTCCTTTTGTGACCAAAGTTAGAAAGCCTAAGCATCTTTCTCTCTGAGGACGAAGAAATATATTGTAATCACATAGAAATATATCAGAAGAATATAATAAAGGTCATCTCATTGAACAAGAGAAGCACGACCATGCCTTTTAATAAAAGTCCTTGATGTATGCTACTTGTTGAAAAGTTAGGGCCTATTTGGACAGTGCTTTTCATTCTTTGTTCTTGACATTTCACTTTTCTGGATTCTTTTAAAGGCGAAGGTTAAGCTACAAGTAAGGCTAAATTAAATGATGCCCTTTTGTCAAAATTGATTGTTTAGACTTTCATTTTTTGCTCAAACTTAGAGCAATTGAAGTATTGGGGTTTGGCATTTTTGTTAAAAGAAAGAGAACTGACTGTAAATAAATTGAGTGTCTTATCAAATTCAGTAAAAACTAGTATTGTTCTCACTTTTTGGTTTAGTGTTATTAGCCAAACCTTTTTTAAAGTCACTAACATGTTTGATTATGTTCTTCACCGTCATTGTCTTGTTACTCTTTCAGAATAATGTTTTCTACAATCAGGGCCCAACAGCTCAAAAGAAGTAATCAGCAAAAGTAATCAAAAAGATAGAAGCTTACTGTTCCCAAGACGTCGCTCACATCGACAGATGCAAACTCACAAGATAGTGCTGGAAAACTACAAAATGATAGAGACAATATGTTACTTACCCAACTAAATATAACTTCAAATGTGTCATGACTGCAGAGGGTGGGGGGCAAGGCCGGTCCTGAACTTTTTGGGGCCCAGGGCGAAAAGAAAAAAAGTGGCCCTTAGAAAAATATAAATCAGAATTTTACACAAATAATTTTTTATTTTTCAACATTCAAAGTACGGAAAAATTGCAATATCTACAAACATATAAGAAAAAATAAATATAAAATAAAATAACTATTTTGCACCGCTTTACGCAATTTATAACAAAAACAATATACTTTGTTTGCATCATTTGATAATTTTCTTGTATATTAAGAATATGAAAAATGTCTAGAAATTCCGTGTCTAGGAGATTTTTGTTAAATATATTTAGCGGACCCAAAATAAAACGAAGGGTGGACAACCCCGTTGATGTCGAACCTAAAATCTCTAGTTCTATAAAATGACACCTTATCCATTGGGTCACAAAGTCAATTATGAAACTATAACACATTATATATATAAATAGATAAGGTTTGATAATTAAATTTAACGAACCCAAAATAAAAAAAAATATTTAAAAAAAGTTGGATGACTTTACTAGGAATTGAACCTAAAATCTCTAGATCAATAGTCCAACACCTTATCCATTGGACCAAGAAGTTAACTACAAAAGTTATATTACATTATATATAAAAAATATTGTATATATAAATTTGGGCCCTCCAAATTTGGGGGCCCATGGCGATCGCCCTCCCAGAAATAGTCCAGGGCCGGCCCTGGTGGGGGGCAATGATATTTGCACAGGAAACTGTAAAACAATCAGCAGAAGGAGGGGGGGGGAGAGCAGGATAACTCATGCTGAAGACGGGAATAACTGCCTTGGAGCAATACCTGATATTGAAATCAATGCGTAAAAACTCCCCATCAGAACTTTTGTCAACAACAACAGATGTCGAGGTGCTCACTGTCAAATAATTATTTAGCTCCTACAAGTGAACATTATGATTTCGTTATAAAAGAGCAATAGTTACGACAAAGGGCAGTGACAAGTAAACAAACAAATGGGAAAGGAATACAGAAATTTTAGGAGGTAAAATAGGACAAAAGATGGTAGTAAAAAAGTCGAACCAAAAACTATTTCGAACGTAATCAGGTGTCACATCAATAATTAATACAACCAAACATTGAGCAACAGCCATAAACTAAAGTGAAAAATATATAAATCTTCAGATGAAGAGGTGAGCTTCTTACCATTCCAAATAAAAACATCATAGAAAGGGCTGCTACAATGGACAATCCGGCACCTGATAATGATGCCTCTGTCAAATCTCTGGGAATTTTTCTGCAAACCAATTTGAGAAGAGTGAAAATATGTACTTCATTAAATACTACCTGAACTAATAAAATCCGTGCACGCTCTAGGGGTGGTAAATTGGGTATAATGAGTAGTTTTTGGTTAGTCTATTATCCTTAATGCTGCAGTATCATAAAACAAACATGTCTTTGCTGGAGGCATATTGAGCAGAAACTTAATACAAAAGAATCAACTACCTTTTGAAGTTGAAAATGAAATTTGAAATTCAATTTAACTCACAAACAAAAGGAAAGAAAGTTGACAAGATAATACGGAGATTGCTTCCTTTTCATATGTAGTTTCCCTCTTTCCTCCTTATTGGTCGTAAATTTATGTCATCGTCATGTAAAACTACTGTTGATGTCTAGACAGAATAACAATTGAATTACAGTTGAAGGAATAAGTCCAATCTTTTGATTGGGCTTTTACCAAATGAAAATGGACCTAATAAACAATGCCATAACCTAGCATTTGAACTGCCAAAGCGCCGAGTCGTTTGCAAAACACAACACAACACTAAGTCGAGTTTCATTGAGTTAACGCTGGTTGTTATAACTCAAATTAATGTCACCATGTACTTCTTTGTGATGTTGAGAAGCACAATTGATTACTCTTTCCGGTTCATAAAGAAGGAAATTTAACCAGAAGATGGCACGTATGCTTATCTGTGAAATTTATTTTTCAAACTAGAATAATAAGGTGTCGTAGACACATTTTCACAAACAGTTTGTCTGTAACTGAAACAAGTTCGAAAACATAAACCAAAAACCCCAGAGTCACTCCACCAAGCACAGGCTTAAACACATATCATACATACATATATATACACATATATAAATATAAACAAAAACTACACACACACATATATATATGTGCTACTAGTAAAACTTAATAAACAGTTGAAATACACATGATTCTGTAAAAAGGAATTGCAGATTCATTAATAACTAGAGAGCAGAAGAAGCAAATAATCAAAAAAGGAAAAGGAAAAAAACGAGAGCAATAATTCAGGGAATGCAGACCTGTAAAAATCTACAGATTTGAGCTTAGCCGACGAAATCATGGCTGTGAAAATTGAGCTCCCCCGCCGGTAAACAAACGGAAGATGGATCTGAAGGGGATGGATACGTTGATGGAGATTCAATAGCTAATCTGCAAATTTGTTAAAAATCAGAGAGAATTTGCATTCTCGAATTTAGAAATTTCATTCAGAGCTCCGGTTTCGCGTTTAATGCCTTTCTGTGTATGCTACGGCTTTACTGCGTGCATTTTAACCGTACCAGAAAAGCAGAGATACTCTACTGTGTATACACTCGTATTATATACTCTATCTAATACGGAGTATCTATTAATTTATTAGTAGTAATACGGAGTATCTATTAATTTATTAGTAGTAATTATATACTCTGTCTAATACGGAGTATCTTTTTCTTTTTTTTTGAACGGGAATTCATTAATCAAAGAAAGCAGTAATTCAAGGAGGCGGAAATGCCCCATCTGAACAACAAGCATAAAGACGAGAACACATAGCTAAATGATGAGCGATTTCGTTGGCTTATCTATGAACAAAAGTAACTTTAACATTTTTTAGTACACTTAACATGGATTGACTTTTGTTGATGATTCGACTGAACTCCGAGTCATCATGTGAAGAGAAATTGATAGCATCCACGACTCCAAGTCATCATGTGAATGAGAAAGTCTTTTCCACTTGAAAACATAATAGTTTTCAAAAATGGTAATATTTCGCTAAAAGTTTAGTTACCAAAAAATAAAAGTTCATTTGTTTTACTTAATTGGAAATAACACATAATTTCTCTTATGATACCCTACAATTCCCCCCCCCCCCCCCACAAAAAAAACTCTTTACTCCCCTACAACCGGGTTTACCCCTCTCTCTATCTAATCTCCCAAAAACTCCTTATTTTCTCTCTCATAAATTCACATTGTTTTACATACTTTAGAATTACTAAAAAAAATTTAAAGATTTGATGCATCGTACGGGTGGATTACTAGTAGTTTAACAAAATCACGTGCCCTAGTTGAGCTCCAAAAGTTCATCCTAATTGCCAAAATTCATGTAAAAAATCATTATCCACCAATCAAATGCCTTGAAATGTTTTTCTTTTAATTAATAAATTTGTTTAAGTTTTGGATAATTATCATACTTATCTACTTTTGCTTAGTAACCAGTAAATCTGTTAAATTATTTATCGCTATCAATCACCAGATTACTAAACAAAATATTTTGGTCCTGGTTTCAAAAAATAAAAATAAAAATATTTTGTTCCTGTGCATTGCATAGGGGTATTTCTAGTTTTGGAAATATTCAAAGATACACATTGTCTGACGAAGGAAGAAAGCTATTTCCATTTTTGCACCCAAAAGAATTTTGTTTCCTTTTTTGCAACCAAAGAAAAATTATTTCCATTTAGGTGGAAAAAAGAACTTGCATTTTATGCGTGTTTGTCAGCTGGAGATAAAATTGCACAATCCCGAATTCTCTCCTCCGAACCATTTTTTCCAAGCTCTAACTAAGTAACTAACAATGAATTTATCTTTGGTGAAAGTTAAAAAAATGAGTGAATTACATGCCGATCCCTTTTTAAACATTTGTAATCGCTTCAATCCACTACATTTTTAAAAGAATCGGAAAAAGGCACTTTTGTGACGAAATAACGGAAATGTCATTAATGAAATTTAATCAAACACACGCTACATCGCGATTCAAAGTCTATGCATCGGGATATATCAGTTTCTGCATTACGATGCATCCATTTACTTGGATAAACTTTCGGTCTATTTGTGCATCGGGATGCATCATAGTTCATGCATAGCAATTAAAAATTCATGCATCGCAATTTAAAAATCATGCATCGCAATGTAAACATAATTCAAAATCATACAGATATTCACCGGAGAAATTTTAGGAAGAAAAGGAAGATTTAATTACCAGAAAAATTTTAGGAAAAATCATGCATCGCGATGTAAACATAATTCAAAATCATAAAAAAATTCACCGGAAAAATTTTATGAAGAAAGGAAGATTCATCGAAGAAATTTTAGGAAAAAGTTTCATGCATTGCAATTCAAAAATCATGCATCACGATGTAAACATATTTCAAAATCATGCATCGCAATGGAAACATAATTCAAAATCATGCATCAATTTGTACATCGGGATGCATCAGTTTGATTTTTCTCTCACAATGTTTCTTCACATTTATCTCCCAAGTTAGACAATCTTGACTCTCGACAATTGATCACCTCCTATATTTACGAAAATCAACTTTCTTCGCTACAAGCTATTGGAATGGAAACAGAGATTCACCGAAGAAATTTTAGGAAGAAAGGAAGATTCACCGGAGAAATTTTAGGAAGAAGTTATCATGAAGATTTACCGGAGAAATTTTAAGAAAAAAGGAAGATTCACTGTAGAAATTTTAAGAAGAAGCTACCGTACTTGTAAGATACGTTCACGTTACATAGAGACATTTTAGGAACAATTTAATGAAACTGTCTTTTAGCGGTAAAAAAAAAAAAAAGACTGAACTATAGTGAAAAAAATATTATAAAAGTGGACCAACTAGCAATTTTTCGTAAAAAAATCAGCCCTACTCTTGAGTCTTGGCCTATGGGAAAAGGCCTTGTCGGAGTCACTTTAATCTCACAAAGAAAATGATATACATACTTAACTCACTTATATCATGTATTAAAATGTTGTATGTTGTTTGTAATGCACAACAATTGTAGCGTAATTTAAATAAATTATGTTTATAAATTTTATACAAAGTAACATTACTCTTGCACAAAATATGCAATTTGTTATCCTTAGAGTAGCAAGCAAACCAAATAATAGGTGAACTCTGTTTGTTAAAACTGAAAATTAAGCTCTGAAAACTGATGTCTGAAAAAGTAGAGCTTAAAACATTAAGACATCATCTTTTGACTTAAAATTTTGGCTATTTTTAAGAGATACTTAATTTATTAAGTGATATAATATTGCATTATCAAACAATCTTATTTTTAATATCACTTAAAACTTTCTTAATTAAACTCTTAATTGGGTTACCAAACATGCCCTTAACTTAGCTATGGTTTATTCATTAAGCAAATGAGCAGCTTAAGCTCGGTGTAAGGCTCGTTGTACAAATAAGTAGAGCTAGGGCAAAGATCATTTTGGTTTGGTTTATAAATTAGTAATCATAATTAAACTATAAAAAATATTTAGTTATAAAAATTAGGCCAAAATACAAAAAAAAAAAAAAAAAACCAAAGTATCCACCAAATCTCACTTTCCCCCAATGTTAAAAATGTACCAAGTTGGTACCTGATTTTGTTATTTGTCCTATTTTGTCTCTTGGCCGTGACGGACGTTAAAAAATTAACATTTTTCACCACGTGCATTGCACGAGTGGAGGGCAATTAAGTATTTTCCATTATATGTAATAACACAAAATAAGAGGGGTTTAAATGTAAAAAATAATATTACTTTTTTTTTCTTAATTAAATTTTCCCTTCCTTCCTCCCCTTAGGCTCTTACCCAAATCAAATCAAAACCTACCGCCACCAACTTCTCAAATCACCACCACCGCCCCCACCCATTACTCAAATTTACCACCACCACCACCAATTGCAAAAATCTGTAACTTTGCCCCCTCCCTTCTTCTTCTTATCTCTCTCTCTCTCTCTCTCTAAATTTCTCACAACCCCTCTCTCATCGACCCCACTCTATCTCTCAACGCAGAGAGCACCACAGCCACACGCAGAGACCACCCCCCATTGACGCTGCCCCGCTCCAGTTGCCCTTTCTGTAAGCAACAACCACGCCGTCACTCCCACATGCCGCAGCAACAGCAGCAGCCTACCTCGTCGCCGATGACTCCAGTTTATCTCCTTCCTCAGTACAGGCATAACATACCCGTTCACCCGCGTCTCCATTAACTCCGGCAGGGACCTCGTGCAACAAAGCAAGTTACAGCAACCCTTCACCACCCGCTCTTTCATCCGCACTTTCCCCACCTCCATCACAAAGTCGCAGCAGCAGCAGCTCCATTTCCAGTGCGTCTCAGCGCCGGCGACCCTCCCCTTTCAAGCTCCTCGCTGCCGTCATCTGCGAGCAACAAATCTGACCTAAGGTTTGCGAGGGAAAAAGTGGGTGCCGTGAATTGAAGGAAGGAGTGGGAAAAGAAAAGAATTTGGGAGGGGAAGTCTGTGCTGGCGTGGAGGGAATGGCAGACGGGTTCCCTGGTGGTGGTGAATTTGAGCAATGGGTGGGGGTGGCGGTGGTGATTTGGAAAGTGGGTGGTGCTGGGTTTAATTTGAATTGGGTAAGATGAGGAACGAAGAGAAAATTTAATTAAGAAAAAAAAAAAGTTATATCGTTTTTAACACTTTAACCCATCTTATGAGATAATTGTAAAATAAATTCTGTACTAGTTTTGAGATTTCAATTTAAATTATATATTTGTTTTTTTTTTTTCAAAATAAACCCCGTACTAGAATCGACTCACTTGTTTAAAGTCATATCATCAAACTGTATTTTTATGGAGCATAGGCACCAAACTTAATATTTGTCAACCCGTTCTTTATGCTAGAAGTTAGTCTCTACCATTTGATATTTAAAAAATAATACTCCCTCTGTCTTTAAATTATTGTTTTGTTTGATCTGGCACATAAATTAAGAAAAATAATTGACTTAATTATTAATATTGATATAGTGTGTAGTTTCATTTAATGTCCATGTGTATGTGACTCATAATTAAAGTAGAGAGAAAAAGTAAGAGTAAAATAGTAAAAGTGATATCCAAAAAAGAAAAAGTTTCAGACAAGACAATTATTTAAGAACGGACAAAAAACAATACCATAATTTAGGGACGGATGGAGTAATAATTAGTGATACAAAGTTTTTGTCTTAACCTTTCATCACAACTCATGCGTCAAGGCTTGTGTTTCATTTAGATATTATATCACTTACACGAAGCCATGGTTAAACTGATCACTTGATTCTACATAGGTTTTGATGAAATGTTTCTCCTTAAAAATTTATTATACCCTTGTTCAAGAACCATCGTGCTTTCAACTATTTGTAGTTTAATATCCAGAAAAATACGAATTATTAAATCAAACGTAAATAAGTAAACTAAATCTTTAGACGTTAGTACCATCAGAAATCCTTTTTTCCACCAACATTTGATCTCAAGAAAGTCGAACTAATAAACCAAAAAATTAAATAAATTAAATCATTTCATTTAAAAACCTTTTCTACTAAAAGATTTTTCACACACTTATTTGAAAATAATTAGATTATTCGATGAGAAAACGCAATCTAGAAATGAGAGACTTAAGGAAGTATTGGGTTCTGAACATGGCCCGAATGATGGTTTCAAGGGGAGTGGCGGAGTGGAACGTCGATCATGTGGTTGACAGTTGTAGGAGATAATATAGTTGGTTTTATTTTTCTTTTGCTAGAGAACATGGTCAACAAGTAGTATAATGATAAATAAAGTGTCGTACCCACATAGATAGTTGAATTATCCTCAAACTACCGAAATAGTATACTTAATCTTAGTCTAAGCAGTAAAATTTGGATGTTAATTATAAATTATTCATAGCAGTAAAATTAAAGAGAGAATATGATTGCACTTGTGAAGAACTCGTGAAGAAGAATCAAGGGTTTTCAATGTTGGAACCAAATTATAATCAATGAATATCAACCAATAATTAACAAGCACACACGAATTTATAAACAATTATGCAAGTAATTATTATGAAAAATACCTCTTGGATATTGAATTGATGTGATGTTCTTCGTAATTACTAGGAGGGAGAATTGATATAGTAAATTAAGACTAAGAAAAGTAGTAGAGATAAAAGTAGTAGAGATTGTAGAAGAAGAGGATGAGGAAGAGGAAGAGGAAGAGGAAGAGGAAGAGAGAGAAGATTTGAGGAAGAAGAAAGTGAGAGTTGAAGGAAGGAGATAATATGGATTGGGGGAGAGAGAGAGTATAATTAGAGGGTTACAATGGAGGGCATTAGTTTTCAACTTTAAAGATACCCTAACAATTCTCTAAAACAATCCCTTAAGGTCTCGATTAGTACACAGAAATGGAATTAATTCTGTGAAATCGATTACAAATAGTGAGATTTCACAAAAAAGATGAAAAAATAATTCCTAAAATATGTTTGGTAGCATAAGAAATGTGATTACTAACTAGTGCAATTTTCTATTATATTGTTTGGTAAAAAATAAAATATTTGGAATGCAAAGATAAAATTAAAGTAATTGACAACATTACCCCAATATATACAAGTATTTGTTAATGACTTTCATGATAAAATTAGACATTAACGTTATTACTGCTCCACAAAATAACAAGCTCTTTAATCTTTTTCAATTTTGGTGAAATATTCAAATTATCCAACATTAATAAAGTAAGAAAAATTTATTAAATAAAAAAAACTATTGTTATAATTAAACTAGTTCAAATAAAAATAGTTTAAATATTTGAAACCGAAGAGCCAGGCCCAGAGAATCGGCTCTGGCCTCTGGGTCCAAGCCTAACTCACAGCACGGGCCAAGGCCACCACAGTGCGAGCAGACGTACATCGTCGAGCAGCCTAGACAGCCTTCTAAGAGACGTACGAGCACAGTCCACCTGCGGAGGGCAGGACGCAGCAAGCAGGATAGGCCTCCTCGTCCACCCCCTGGGTAACATTGGGACGTGGCCACGTGGCAGGATGTCGTCAACTGAACGCACTCGACGGTTACGCCCACTACACCTGCATTTATACCCACTTTGTCAGCATTCATGACCACTACCTAACAGTTACGTCTGTTGCTATTCCCGCAATGATGAGCAACTAATGCTGATCCTATAAAAGCCTTGGATCAACTCCAAGCCAAGGTGCGCACACTTATACTAGCAAATATACTCTGCCAGTTTGTGATTTGAGTTGGACACTTACTCTCACACCGGAGTGCCTTTGCAGGGCTGGCCCCCTGCAATCACCCTAGTGTTTCACTTGTCATGACAGGTTGAAGTAAAGGCCAGATATCCATATTCACTCCCGGTGCGACCCACGACATTCTGTGTAGCATCAGAAACAATTAGAGAAAAGTACGTGTAATTACTTATTTAAAATAATTACTATTTTATTCTCCTTTATAGTTCTAAGCAATCACCGTTATCATTATATTTTGCGTAATTGTCATGCAAAACATGTCAATTTCTTGAAAAAAATTCTTATGGTGTATTTAATCTAAATCTTGTAAGATAAATCAATTCTAAAACATGCTAATTCAAACGTAAAAATTAACACTATAATCATAAAATTATAAACTATTATTAACAAATTAAATCAGATGAGAATAGTAAGAAAAGCCTTATGAAGAGCTTAAGAACAACGACGACGAGGAAGAGTAAAAAGAAACGATCGTAAAGTAGTTGAAATCAAATGAAGTTATAAATATAAAACAAATACTTGACTTAATAGAAGGATGTTATCGTCCTTTTACATGGATTCCAACTATTAGGAATCTAAATCTCACCTCTTCCATCAGGATTGTGATTCCTTAAATTTTTGTAATCAATTCCATGATTTTAGTAATCCATTCCTATTCCAAATATAATTCTTGCACCACTAAATGTTATTAATCAATTTCATGGAATCAATTCTGCAGAATTGATTCCATTTTCATATACCAATCGAAGCCTAAAAGTTTTCAAGTTCACATAGGAAAATTGGCCTTTTCAGCCTTGTCGTGGCGCCCCAATGCCTCCTTCGTTGAACTTTTGCCCAAAAACGAGCTTTTGGGTCTCAAAAACTTTGTATGCACGAGCTTTTGGGGCTTTGGCGCCCATCGCCACGTTTACAAATTCCTTCTCTACTTTTAGCTTCCTTAAACTTTAAACAGTTTCTACATAACACTCCTAATTTGTCATTTTAGCTCTTTTTACTTTTTTCGACATGAATTGAGTTGAAATGATTTCATTTAATTGGAGTTGACTTCCATCTTCATTAACACTTCTTAAACTCAATCCATTCAACAAAATAATGCCGCAAATTTACCTCGATTCATTAAAATAGTGATGAATCCAAACCACCATTCATTTCATAACATACACCATTATCCAGCCACCATCACCACCTTTGCCACCATGCCCACCAATTAATCAGTCTCAACCACCCACCACCGCTAATAAACTTCAATCTCAATTAGTCTCAACCTCCCATCAAACTCAATTAAGAAATTGACAAGTGATGATGCCGAAAAAATCAGGGGCACCGGGGGTGCCGAATGGATCGTCGCCGTCCCACGGATCTCGAATATCTGGCATGTATTTGTCTGTAAAAAAGACACCGTGAGAGAGGCGGGGAGGACTCCCCGCCAAAACCCTCCGGTGTGTTCGTCAGTCTCAAGGCTATATGAAAAGCAGAACGTATTTGCTAAGCCAAGTGAGACGTACCTTAGACTGAGAGAGGAGGTGGCTATATATACTCGTAGGGGGCGGGCCCCTATTTATTTCGGGCCCATTTATTGGAGTGAGGCCCATACAATTTAGCAGGTCCAGAATATGCACATCAGAAGCCCCCCCAATCCTTATTCCTCGAGATTCACCTCAAGGGTGAGGAGTACTATTTGCTCGTGTTCATCTCGGACCTGCCAAGATGCATCCACTCGATTGACGAGCATAATAATAACCCTTGAAATTAACTAAGTCATGTGCTCGTTACTCAAGCAACACATGACCTCAAACATTAATTAAGGAATCAACTCGGCCTGGGAGCATAACAATAATCCTTGAAATTAACTAAGTCACGTGCTCGTTACTCGAGCAACACATGACCTCAAACATTAATTAAGGAATCAACTCGACCTGGGAGCATAACAATAACCCTTGAAATTAACTAAGTCATGTGCTCGTTACTCGAGCAACACATGACCTCAAACGTTAATTAAGGAACCAGCTCGACCTGGGAGGATAACAATAATCCTTGAAATTAACTAAGTCACGTGCTCTTTACTCGAGCAACACATGACCTCAAACATTAATTAAGGAATCAACTCGACCTGGGAGCATAACAATACTCCTTGAAATTAACTAAGTCATGTGCTCGTTATTCGAGCAACACATGACCTCAAACGTTAATTAAGGAACTAGTTCGACCTGGGAGGGACCTCGACCTACGAGGTTCGTTTTTAACCTCGACCTGCGAGTTCCACTAGAGCGGGGAGGGTACAATCTACTCAGCCGCGAGTTTCACTCAAGCGGGGAGGATGTAATCTACTCAGCCGCGAGTTCTACTCAAGCGGGGAGGATGTAATCTACTCAGCCGCGAGTTTCACTCAAGCGGAGAGGATGTAATCGACTCAGCCGTAAGTTCCACTCAAGCGGGGAGGATGTAATCTACTCAGCCGCGAGTTTCACTCAAGCGGGGAGGATGTAATCGACTTAGCCGCAAGTTCCACTCAAGCGGGGAGGATGTAATCTACTCAGCCGCGAGTTTCACTCAAGTGGGGAGGATGTAATCGACTCAACCGCGAGTTCCACTCAAGCAGGGAGGTTGTAATCTACTCAGCCGCGAGTTCCACTCAAGCGGGGAGGATGTAATATACTCAGCCGCGAGCTTCGCTCAAGCGGGGAGGATATAATCGACTCAGCCGCAAGCTACGCTCAAGCGGGGAGGATAAAATCTACTCAACCGCGAGCTCCGCTCGAGCGGGGAGGATATAATCTACTCAACCGCGAGCTTCACTCAAGCGGGGAGGATAAAATCTACTCAGCCGCGAGCTCCGCTCGAGCGGGGAGGTTCATTTTTTCTTGACCGTTACTTAATGGAGCTTGATCGATAGCGGAGGGGTCCACTTACAACTGTTTAGCAATTAAGGGCCCAATCTGTAATTGTTCTGCATTGAAGGGATCAAGCTACAACTTCTTCAGCAATAAAGGGATCACTTTGTAACTATTCAGCAATTAAGGGACCAAACTGCAATCCTTAAGCACTGAATGGGTCATGTTGTAACTGCCTATAGTGGAGGGGCCAAGCTGTAACCTCCTGACAGTTGAGGGACTAGAATTTAAGCTTATGCAATCAAGGGCCCAAGGTTGTAACTGCCGAATAATTAGTGGGTTGAATTTGTAACCCCTAGTAGTGGAGAGCATACGTATTAACTGTAAGACGTGGGCGTCCGTTTGAAAACCTCTGTTGCTGCGTCTCCCAATAGCCGTTTTCTTCCATGGCGGCGGATTTGTCTTCCTTAGCGCCGGTGTAACCCCGCTCACCAAGTAGCTCTTCTCTGATGAACGAGACGACGCTATAATCCCCTTACGACGAGGGCGGCAGCCGTGATCGTCACCCACAAGCTTAAGTGCACTCCTTTTTATCTTATTTCCAATCGTTATGGCTGCTCTTCGACAGCAAAACTAGAGCTTAATCTAACAGTTCCAAGATTTCGCTACTTCTGATTCTTGTAACTGTTAAAAGCTTAATTTTTCAACTGTGATGAGGTTCTTAGTTGCCTCCCGACCCACCTTTCCAGCAAGTTCGTCGGCGCCAAAAATTGTGTGAGCTAGAGACCCCCTCTGTGCACCCCAACTGTTTGCAAAAATTCCCAAATGAAGTGTCCCAAATGAAGTGCCGCTGTCTTGCTATCAAAAGAGAGCATCTGGGTTTTGCCAATACACATGCAAACGAAGAGTAGCAAATTTGAATGTTGCATCATATTATTTCGACAACGGTGATGGGAGTCATCATTATATCATGCACTGGTTTGTGTAAGTTTCAGCTTTGAGGCTAAAACCAACAGAAACTTCACTTCTCCTTTTCTGCCAAGCTTGAGTGGATTTTTGGATTTGTGCGGTGATGTGGGGTTCCACAAGTTCAAACCTTGATGTTGGTGAATTCAAAGGCTGTCACTTGTTCAACTTTTTCGACCCATTCGTTACTATTGATTTTGTCAACCTTTTCTTTCCAGACAACGGAACCAACTGATGATGCCGAAAAAATCAGGGGCACCGGGGGTGCCGAATGGATCGTCGCCGTCCCACGGATCTCGAATATCTGGCATGTATTTGTCTGTAAAAAAGACACCGTGAGAGGGGCGGGGAGGACTCCCCGCCAAAACCCTCCGGCGTGTTCGTCAGTCTCAAGGCTATATGAAAAGCAGAACGTATTTGCTAAGCCAAGTGAGACGTACCTTACGGCGTGTTCGTCAGTCTCAAGGCTATATGAAAAGCAGAACGTATTTGCTAAGCCAAGTGAGACGTACCTTAGACTGAGAGAGGAGGTGACTATATATACTCGTAGGGGCCGGGCCCCTATTTATTTTGGGCCCATTTATTGGAGTGAGGCCCATACAATTTAGCAGATCCAGAATATGCGCACATCAGCAAGTAAAACAAAGAGAGTGAAAAATAGATTAATAAGCCAACTTAAAATGTAGATTAGAAAATTGGAAAATAAAAAGTGGAAATTAAATTTAGAAGAGAGAGAGAGAGAGGGAGTTGAGTTTCCTAAATTCTGACCAATTGAGAGTTGAGAGAGAGAGAGAGAGAGAGAGAGAGAGTGAGTTGAGATTCCTAAATTCTGACCTAAATTGGTAAAGTTAATCTATCAAATGCATAGTTGTATAAAAGAAATCCCTATATTTAGGCTTAAATCGCAAATTTGGTCACCCTACTTTAACAGAAAATTCATTAAGCTCACTCTACAATTTTTTTTCTCAATTTCATCACTATACTTGGCATGTTGAGTCAATAAGCTCACCGCGCTTGACTTCCGTTAGTTTTGTTGGATAGAGGGATGCAAAAAAACCAAAATGCCCTTTACCTTATAATATTTTGATATCTTAAATCCCTATTTAGTCACTCTACTTTGACAGAAAATGCATTAAGATTAATAGTATAAAATTTTGTGTATAAAATATTTAAAATAATCAAATCAATTAAATAAGTTATTTCAAATATAATAAAATAACATAATTTCATACTAATTCTTAAAAATATTAAACAAAAATTAAGTTAACTTATCAGAATTCTTAATCAAAATTAATAAAAGATTATGTTTGTCTTTTCTAAAGCAATAAATTCTTTGCTTAATTTTTTTTAATATAAAACTAATTATATTAAACAAATACATTAAATTATTATGAGATAGTTATTATTGTAGAATAAAGTAAGCTTAAAATATTATTATAAATTATTCATAAGTAATTATCGATATTTAAATAAGGGTTAATGACACCACTAGAAAAAATCCGTTAAGTCAATCATGTTGTACGTGCCATTTTTCAAGGGTATTATGGAAAATTCCTAAGAAATTTAATTATAATAAATTTTTATCTTAATATTATTAAAAGTATTAGTCATTTATCTTAATGTAGTTATAATATTAAATATTAATATTAATTTAATTAGGATTAGTAATAGATTAAATATTAATGCTTTAGTAATGACATTTTCGGGTTTTTAGGATAATTAAATAGTAATTTTTTTTCCTAGTTGCTCAATTTTTGGTTTTGTTTGTTCTTGGTTGCAATGAATTTTAATATTTTAGTAATGATATTTTCGGGTTTTTAGGATAATTTTAAACTTTTTATTCAAAAATCAGGATGGAGTGATGAACTTGATATTTATGTCTAACTGAAGTGATTAAATTGATAGTTATTAGTAAGGGTATTTTTGGGATTTAAAAAAATAGTAAGTTTTTCATCAAAAAATCTAGATGGAGTGATTAACGTGAGATTTATGCCAAGTATAGTGATGAAATTGAGAAAAAAAAATTGTAGGGTGAGCGTAATGAATTTTCTGTCAAAGTAGGGTGACCGAATTACGATTTAAGCCATATATTTATGAAGGAAAATGATAGAAAGATGAAATTTCAAAAAATCCAAACCTCAAATTAAAAACAATAAAAAGAATCGAATTACATATTAGGGTCTAAGGTTGCATCAAATCTGAAAAATACCTCCTATCCCACACTTTTTCCTTGTTAGACTGAATCATTTACTTGAAACTATGACATCCTTTGAGATTCGCATATTAGGGTCTAAGGTTGCATTTTTATTGCAATTGAGGGTTAATACAGGGAATTTTCAGTGGATATGGAGTCGCCGTGTGCCATTTACTTGTATTTTTGTGGGTTTATTTTCGTGTTTGACATGTTCTTTAAAATGCAAGTGTCCGATATATTTTTCATGGTGGAACTGAGAATTAAATGACGGAAACAATCCCAAAAAACCACACACTTGGATGACAACTTTCCATCTAAAAATTAACAAAAAATCCTTTTTCAATTTTAATTGTAACAAAAATGCAACCTAAGCCCCCCAATGTTGAAAATTAAAACCAGGGACCTAAATTAATTGCAGACGACGTCGTTCATCCCGCGATAAACACGGAGAAGGTCCCATCCTTTACCAGAGCATCAGCAATGGCAACTCGCACCGTGTTTCTCCGAGCAGTAAAAAACGATTCAATCAGGTCCCTAACAAGCTCATTTCATCGATACGTAAGTTCTCTCGCTTGCTTAGTCTTCCAATCTATTATAATTTTTTGTACAAATTCTTGGCGTGAATGTCAACGACGCCCAACTTTTTTGTCTTCATCTTGATTTTTGATGCCGTTAGTTTTTGGTTGATTTCGATTCTTCCTTCATTCGTTCTTTCAAAATTCATGAGAAATTAGTGCCACTTGTTTGTTATGTTCAGTTCTTTTAAGATGGACAAAATTCACATGCTTTTTCTGTCTGTGCCCTATTATTTTTTTGATCTGTTAGCGTATGGAGGAAGTTGGGGTAGTTGGAGTTAAATTTAGTGAAGAATCAAAATCAAGCTGTAGGTGCAGTAGTTTAAAGTGGGTAAGAGACTGGCAAGTATCGAGAAAAATTTTGTTGATTAAGCTGCTAGTATCTAGAGGAGATATTGAAGAAATATACTGTGCCGGATGGTTGGCTGTTTCATGAAATATTTTTTTTTGTAGCATTTGTGCTCATTTGGCAGATAGGAGTATTATTTTAGCTTCTATAGAACTTTAAGTAAAATTAGTTTTCCAAAATTTTCAAAAGTATATAAATATATATATATATATATATATTTATATATATGTATATATAAAGGGTCATTTAACCTGTCCTAACTGGAGGTTATATGGTTGTTGACTTGAGAATGTGAATTTTTTGGGTTGGTTTGATCAGATGACTTTCTGGATGCACCTTCGTTTGTTACATAAATTAATACTCTTTACATTCCAGGCAAAGAGTTTACTTTTGACTTTTTTTGGTTAACTTAGTTAAAGTTTGACCAATATTTTACATAGATTTATTTGTTTTTACAAAGCTATGAAAGTTGTAATCTATGGTATTATTAATGTAATTTTAATTAATGAAATTTTGTTTCCTAAAATATGTGAAATTTTAATTTGATTTAGTCACATGTTGACTTTTAAAAAAGGAAGGTGGACTCTTTGCCTGGAACAGAGGGAGTATTTCCATGTTGGATTAGTATCACAGTATCTCTGATCATTGTTGAAAATACTTGACTTATGGATGATGGTACCCCCATTGTGTTTCTTAATTGCTGTGTTGTTTTATGGAATAAATTAGCAAGAAGAAAGAGTGATAAAAATTACACCCTATTCATACAATTACAATTGCCATTATCAATGTGATCTGTTTGATATTGCGACTGTCAGTAACCATCAGCAACCATTTCAGCAATTGTTTTCTTGAGTAGTGTCATCAAATCAGCATAACATTCACAAGTGCTTACCTATGTATTAAATTTTCACCTATGGGCATCACTATTATTTCTGTATTTTCCAATATCTCTATTCGGATTCCATGATCACCAACATTTCTGAACGTTTGTTAGTAGAAAAAAACATGGTTTTATTAATAAAGATAGTTCTATAAACGTGGTTAATGCACAGGTAGTCCACCATAAGTTTTTTTATTTTTATTTTTATTTATTTTTGTTTTTTGAAAAAAAAGTTAAAAAAACAGAAAAAGCAAGTGAAAATATTCAAGTCAAGCAGAGTAGTTTCTGTTGCTGCTTGCTGTGAAGCCAGCCTTCTGAGCTTTGATAATGTTTTGTCTTTTCAAAGTGAAAGCTTATTAAGTTTATCTTCAATTGGGAGTATGCCATCTTCACCAATTAATTTCTTAGCAACCCAAGTAAATAGAAAATGAAAATGTGTTGTTCCTTACGATAGAAGTACGAACAACTATATGGTTTTTGAGACTGTATATTTTTGAGAAAAAAAGTCTCACTTCAAACTTTTTAAGGTTTGCTGATTTGTAGCTTTATTGCAGGCTGAAATGTGAAATTTGCTTACTTTATGGCTTCCATATTTTCTTTGGAAGTACTTGAGTAGTTATTTATATGTATGAGCTGCTAATTTTTTTATACATTTTTTTTAATCCTTCTAAATAGCTTAGCACGTTAGTTATAGCCGAACATGAAGGTGGTTCGCTGAAGGCCCAATCCTTTAGTGCACTAGAGGCTGCAAGTTCCTTGAGCGAAGATAACCCCGTGTCCTTGCTACTGGCTGGATCAGGTCCTTCCCTTCGAGAAGCTGCTGAACATGCTGCTTCCTGCCATCCATCAATTTCTCAGGTTGTTCAGATTTATCTACTAGATAGTATTCTGATGAAGTATTGGTCTCAGTTATTACTTTGGTTGCTTACTCAATTGCTCATGAGTCATGGCAATACAGTTTAGAGTTAGTTGTTCAAGTAGTCATCCTTCCATTTGATTTAGCCTTGGTGTGGACATAAAGTGACAAGTAGCCTGCTTTATGTTTAAGCCGCATCTTGTTATTTTCTGCTTTGGTAAATAACAAAGCATGTATAATATACTCCAAATATTTGTGAGTCTTTGGTTAAAAATTACTTGTACCCCGTCCTCCCTAGAGACACATTGAGGAATGAGCTCATTTATAGTCCAGAAACTTAAAAATGAATTTGAGATGATAGCATACCTTTTATTGTACTCAACTATACAAGATTGTAAAGGAAGGAAACAAGGCAAAGGAAGATTCCCAAATCCCAAGTTTCTTGTTTGTGAAACTGCCTCTGACACAAAGATAGTTTGCATTTGGAATCTATCTCTTTAAGGAAAATTGAACCTCAAAATATACCCTCAACCTGACGTTGGACAAGGATTTTGACCATTCTTCATCTTTATGTAGTCACTACTAGTATAAATCGAGAAATCATTTAAATAGCTTATTAATGTAAAATACTCCCTCTATCCCCAAAAAATAGTCTCATTTGACAAGTCAAACTTTTTAAGATCGTACCTTTATTTGTTTGTACCTTCTTTGAGTTACTCTATAATATTTTTTTTTTTAGAAATGGGACATTATTTTGGGACATACCAAAGAGGAAAGTAGGACTATTTTCTTAGGACCGAGGGAGTATGTAACTACTTGTGTCATCTAGAAAACAAAAAAGCTGGATTATTTATTCTTACAGGATCACTAGGGTTTGCGAAAGGAAGAATTTATACACTTTATCCTGTATGAGTTGTGGAATACTAATTTTGTTCAAAGTTCCTTGTTTAGGTACTCCTGGCTCATTCTGATAAATTTACGTATCCTCTAGCAGAACCATGGGCTAAATTGGTCCATTTGGTCCAAAAAAAAGGTGGCTACTCTCATATAGTCGCTGCTTCAGGTTCTTTCGGGAAAAATGTACTACCCCGTGCGGCTGCTCTTCTGGATGTTTCTCCAGTTACAGATGTCATTGAAATCTCTGAATCTCGTACATTTGTCAGGTAATCTTGGTTGTTCTACCTTCAAGACAGATTCTCACATTGCGGCTGGGATCACCAATTTCTTCACCTAGTTGATTTTTTCAATATATTTAAGAAGTTTGCTGAATTATTTATGTAGTCTTAAATGCATAGGAACACTTTGGTTGTCTTTATTCTTTTGCTATGTTCATAAATTACTCGCAAAAAGCCTCTTCATCGCTTCTTGAGTGAATTTTGCAAGTGTGATGAAGTAAAGTGGAGATCGAAGATGGTGCAGCCTCTTAACTAACTAATTGAGATCAGATGTAAATGTAGCTTTAGGGCTTGGCATATGCTTGTAGGTTGTTGCATGTTTGTCATGAAGAATTCAGTCCGTATCGATGAGATCACATGACACAAGTAGGTTACACTAGGATTACTCATATTAGAAGTCTTGATTTATAATGTTATTTTAGCTTAATTCCTTGCCTCCGAGTTAAGGCTCACTTTTAGAGGAACCTTCATATCCCTTTTGTATACTCTTGAACCACATTTCGTATATCTTGATTAAGTTGGTTTTCTTCTATATGACAGGCCAATATATGCAGGAAATGCTCTTTGTACTGTACGCTACACTGGTTGCGACCCTTGTATGCTGACCATTAGATCAACCTCCTTTCCAGTGGTCTCGAGGTCAAATGATTCAATATCTAATGCTGCACCAATCAAGCATGTAGATCTCACAATCTTTGATGAAGGTCTGTTAACTATATCCTATTTTGCATGCTCAACTTTTGCTGTACGTACATTCCTGTTATGTGGTAGGAGAAATAAGCATCCTGGTCTTTTGTTTCACATCTTTCACGTCTAGTTGATAACTATTGTGGGAATCATTTCGCTAACCAGATCTTTTTGGATGATTTTGTCTAATAAACATAACCCATTCCACAATTTATTTTGCTTTCGACAGATGGAATTGGTAAATCGAGATATTCAAAGCATAGCTCTCAAGGCACAGAACGCCCAGATCTTGGAAATGCACGTGTTGTTATCACTGGGGGCCGAGCTCTGAAAAGTGCAGAAAACTTCAAAATGGTTGAAAAGCTTGCAGAGAAACTTGGCGCAGCAGGTGTTTTTCTTGATTTCATGTCGCAGCCAGATTCCTTAATTTTCTCTTTTATTCCGTATTTGTCGACCCAAGTAATTGGGACAAAGGGTGAGATCAGTTGTATTCTGTATTTTTCTGTGGAATTCAAGGAACTGCCTATTTGTGCTTCCTCTGAAAGAAAATGTGATTTTTCTACTCCCGCCCCCAAAAAAAAAAAAAACTGTGATTTTCCATGTTCAAACTTTTTACCAGCTTCAGATTTCTTCCTTATTTAGATGTTAGGATTAGGGGCAGTATCAATGATCTGGCCTATGTTTTACTTGGACTTTTTCTCACAATGGATTGATTAAAATTTTATCTCTTTTTCTTATTCTTTTGCATAGTTGGTGCTACTCGTGCTGCTGTGGATGCTGGATATGTTCCTAATGACCTTCAGGTAACATTGATAGTGGTTGTTTCAGTATCTTGTACTTCACTCTTAATGTTGCAGTCTGATAAGATAAGAGCTAGTACTGCATCTAGAAAGTTACTCCTTTTGTCCGAAAATGAGTGTCCCTCTTTAACAAATATTTGTCCCAAAATCAGTCTCTTTATAATGAAGTTACTTAATTCACCTTTGTCAACTATCATGTCCCAATGTGCACTTGTAATGCTATCATGTTAATACTAAGGGTATTTATCTATGTGTGCTACTAGATTTGCTTAAAAGTCAACATCCTTAAATTTCTATCAAAAGCCAATAAGGAACACTCATTTGGGGTTGGAGGGAGTAATATTTTTCACCTGTTTCGAAGAATGCTAAATCCTGACAATTTAAGGAGGCCAGAATTATAAGTGCTTATTCTCTTCATCAGTTAGAAAGCTATGATAGCTCTGACTGCTGGAGGATTTCAATGGGTAGACTACTATTTTTGGATTGCAGTATACCTTTTGAGGCATAGTAATTTTCTTGTGCTAAAACAAAATTCCCCGAGTCCTATTTTGTGTATTGATGTCATGGATTTTGTATCTCTATCAATCTAATTTCAATGGCTCTGAAATCAACTCTGTTTGTTAGAACTAGTCATTAGTCTTGATGTATTTTCTCTTCCCTTTTCATAATGAGTTTTAATGGTCAGGTTGGTCAAACTGGAAAGATTGTTGCTCCAGAACTGTATATGGCTTTTGGTGTTTCTGGAGCCATTCAACATTTAGCGGGAATGAGAGATTCCAAAGTCATTGTCGCTGTAAACAAAGATGCAGATGCACCCATTTTTCAGGTCACACCGAACCTATGAAGCCTCTCCCACTCTCTCTCTCTCTCTCTCTCTATATATATATATATATATATATATATATATATATGTATATGTATATGTATGTATGTATTGTACAACTTTTTCGTACAAATCTAGGTGGCAAGCATGTGATTGGTTAAATATCACATGACTTAGCATGTGATGTCACCCTTTAACCCATTACATGCTTACACCTAGATTTGTATGAAAAATTTGTACAAAAATGTTTGTATCCCTATCATTTTCCATATATACATATATTGATCGGCAAAAAAATAGATTTATCATTAGAAAGAGTGTTGTTACAAAAACTCAATTCAGGCTCACAAGACTCGAGAACCAAAAACCTCTGAACACCATGCGCCACAACTAAATGCAGACGAAAAAACATAAGCGAAACCTGCCCAGAAACAAAAAACTCAAAGCAACCCACACCAACCTTAGACACTGATAACAGAGTACACATCAAACAAAGACACCCACAAACTAGACCAAAAGCAGCTGGGCATTAACCAGCTAGTCGAAAGATAAACCACAAGACAACAAAACTTCCCATAAGCCACAAAAATCACAAAGAAACACTATCTACAAGATACAGCAACACTAAAGCCGCCTTCATCTTCTGTGTCCTTCTTCAAGGATTTTTACCTCAGCCCTTTTCCACGTCTTGATGATCTACGCCGATATTAATTTATATATATATATATATATATATATATATATATATATATATAAAGCTTGATTGCGCCACTACAATTGCTTGAATGCCCTTAAATCTTATATAAACATCCATAAATGGAAGATTGTTTTCCTCTTACCCCATTACTCGTACTAGACATGTGAACTCAAGACACGTCCCTCATGTTTTTCCTTTTTCTTTTTCTTTTGATAGGCCTTCCTCAAGAACTGAAACAGATTACACCATAATAAGACGTGAAAGTTCGAACCGTAAACGAAAAGCAAAGCAACAATAACAAAAACCCCAAAGTAGCCCAAATCTCAGAAGTGTGTCCCTTAATGTTTCAACGGTCTGAAGAAGAAACATGTATGCTTCTGCTAGATGCTAAAATCTGAATACACCCTTGGCACTTCTCCTCTTCCAGAACAACACAACACACACGGCACACCGACCCGGTGTTGAATAATTTTACTTGGATCTGATTAATCCTCCGATTGCAGGTTGCTGATTATGGACTTGTAGGTGATCTGTTTGAGGTACTACCGGAGTTATTAGAAAAGCTTCCCGAGAAAAAATAAATTTTCTTCAATACCCCTCTGGTTGGAAAATTATTGTTGGTACATAAATTATTCGATTTCAAATTTTCAATAACAATGATGATGATGATGATTTGATGATAACCTTTTATTGGAAATTGACATCAATTACCCAGTGTAGTCATTACTTTGAAGCTATTAATTATGTAGATGATATTACTTAATTTAAAAATAAAATAAATCTGTGTAGATGATATTTTATTCCCGTATGTTACTGATTCTTAGCATTTAGCAGTTGTACCTAAAATCCTTTTAGTTGATGGATTTTTAATTTTGATGATAGTGCCAAAGCCTTGAGCTCAGTGATCAATTTCCAAATTTTTTCGTTAGTTTTTCATTTTCTTGCTATATTTTCCAAAAGATGATACTTCATCCATTTCGATCAAATAGTTCACTTTTGAATTTTTGGGTCAATTAAATTAACTTTTAACCAAAAATTTACACAACTTTATTTATTTCTATAAAGCCGTAATAGATGCAATTAGTATTGCAGAAGGATTTGCAAGGGTCGATATTCAAAGTATTTTTACAGAATAGTAAATGTGATTTGAAATGTAATCTAGAATGTGATTATAGATGTGAATCACATTTCAGATAATACTGCACAGCAGAATATTATAACAGAAAAGAGAACAAGTTGTAAAAAATCTTCTACAAGAGAATTACTTGTAGAAGCGCCAGTATGTCATAATTTTACTAGATAAATCGTTTTAAAATAATACAAACTCTTTGAGTAAAAATCCTAGTGATAATTAAAGCTCCTTATGTAGTAAATCTATTTAATCCAGCACAACTCACCCAACACCAGAAGTGTATGATTCTGTTTGACTATAACAAACTAAATGGGTGAACAAAAGAAAAAACTCTCCAAGTAATGGAAGCACGGAAAATATGAGTCAAAATGCTGACGACATTCTAGCTCACACAGCACAAGCGGGATGAATGAAGTTTGTGGAGAATTTTATCTTTAATCTCTCTTCTGAATTTGTGTCGTTCAAAAGCTGCCAGAATGAAGATGCTGAACGTTCTTTAAATAATTTCCAAGAGACCTAACAAAAAAAAGACTCCAAGATATACACAAATATAATAAGAATGAGACCTAACAAAAAAAAAGACTCCAAGATATACAAAAATATACTCCCTCCATACCAACCAAAGAGTCAATTTTTGACTTTTTTGGGTCAACTTAATTAAAGTTTGACCGATTATTTACATAGATTTATTTGTTTTTACAAAATTATAAAAGTTGTAATTTATAGTATTCTTATTGTAGTTTATAATTAATGGAATTATATTTTCTAAAATATAAGTAAAGTATGTGAAATTTTGATTTGATTTGGTCACGTGTTGATTTTTAAAAATAGAAAGTGGACTCTTTACATGGAACGGAGGGAGTAATAAGAATGTTACTTGGGTTAGGAAACAAATAAAGCCTAAATAAATATCAATTCCTATAAATTAGCTAATCAATCAATCTTATCTATGGTAAATCAGATTTCTCTATGAGAACACGATCTATAATAAAAACAAATCTAACCAAAAACAAACTCCCTTTTTCTTCCTCTCCAAGATTCCGAAAATTAACAAAAAATAAATAAACACAAAATATTAAATAAAACGATTTTAAGAGAGCTAAACAAATGATTAAGAAAGGCAAAATAAAATAAAAGAGAATGTTGGATCTTGCGACCTAACAATTCCGGGATAATTATAAAAATGACCAACGTACTATCAGTTAGTAATCGATTTCACCCCGTACTCCCAATATCCTAAAATTGACCAATGTACTACCAATTTGAGTCCAATGTGGTCCCTCCCGTTAACTTTCCATCCAAATTTCTAACAGGACTGCTAACGTGATTAACGGAGCTAATTTATGAAGGGTATTTTTGTCATTTTCTTTCAGGATAATTATAAAAATGACCAACGTACTATCAGTTAGTAACCGATTTTACCCCGTACTCCCAATATCCTAAAATTGACCAATGTACTACCAATTTGAGTCCAATGTGGTCCCTCCCGTTAACTTTCCATCCAAATTTCTAACGGGACTGCTAACGTGATTAACGGAGCTAATTTATGAAGGGTATTTTTGTCATTTCCTTTTAAATCTCACCAACCCATCCACATACTCTCTCTCTTACCGGAGATTTCATCTATCTCTCTCTCTCTCATATTCATTCATTTGTAATTAGCTAATTTTCTTCATTATTTTGACCATGGTAATAGGGGTTTTGTTCAAAATGAAGGTGGTCTAAGAGATATTTGGTCTCCACTAAAAGACTGTTATCCCCAAACCCCCTTCTCGTCGGCGTCTCCTCCACCTGCCTCTGTTCCCACCCTTTTCCCATTACCATCACCACCACCTACCAGTCCCCCTCCACCCCTCTCTTCAATTTTAATTCTACCACCGCCATCATCTTCTCCTCCTCCAACAACCATGGTGCCACCATCGTCGCCACCCACGTCACCAGAACAGGTCCAACAACAACTCAACAACATAATTGACGTACTAATCGGTGCCAGCGACTATGCTAGTTGGGTCAATATCCTCTCCAACAGAAACCCACCATTTCTCAGCCACTCATTGTGCCGGAATAGCATTGTAAGCTGACGATGTTGACAATAATGAAGCCGACCATGTAGGTATCGGAGGATTGAGTGAGGTTAGCGGCGAAAGAATCATCGGGTTCGTTGTTGAAGGCTTTTGGAGGTTTCCTTTGCACGCCCCTTGCTCCTGCCCTACAGCTGCCGTATTTATACCTGCCTTCTCCCTCCTTACGTCATTAGAGCTAAGAGAAAAATCTAGGGTTAGATTTTGGGTCTTCAGCCGTCTCTCTCTCTACCGTTAGCCTTGATTTTCTTCTCTCTTCTCTTTGTAAGTGTGTGAGTGTGTGAGAGAGAGTATACACTTGGGTAGGTTCTTGAAGGTTCTACCTTCGGTGAGCTTGCTGGTGGCATTTTGGTATTGTTGAGGGTTTCGGGGTTTTCAGTAAAGGTGAGAGAGGCAGTGAGGGTGTTGTCCAGTTGTCGTCTTCTTTGTGGCCACCGGAGTTTGGAGTTTGGTCTGGTTGGGTGGTTCTCTTGGTACTGTGCTTTCTGGGTTTAGTAGTGCTAGGGACTCGTTTGGTGGACTGATAGTGAGAAGGGTGACTGAGCTGAAGAGTTCTTTACTGACTCTATTTTGCAAATTATGGCCAAGGCGTGAGCTGGATCAGATCTAGTGTATTTTCCATAGAGAGATAGAGAGAGTATGTGGGTGGGGTGGTGAGATTTGAAAGGAAATGACAAAAATACCCTTCATAAATTAGCTCCGTTAATCACGTTCGCAGTCCCGTTAGAAATTTGGATGGAAAGTTAACGAGAGGGACCAAATTGGACTCAAATTGGTAGTACATTGGTCAATTTTAGGATATTGGGAGTACGGGGTGAAATCGGTTACTAACTGATAGTACGTTGGTCATTTTTATAATTATCCCAACAATTCCTAATATAGTTTTAATGAATAAGATTTTATTTCTTAAAACATAATTAAGGTATGCCAAATTTTAATTTGATTTAGACACACATGTTATCTTTTAAATATAAGAGGACTCTACCTGAGGAACGGAGAGAGTATTTTTCTAAAGTGTCATACAAAAAAAGATGCTCCCTCGGTCTCAAATTGAGTGTCCCATTTTCAAAAAATCTTTGTTCTAAAACAAGTGTTTTTTATTTATTTTTAAAGTTACTAAATTTACCTTTACTTATCTATCATGTTTTATGAATTTGCAACGATGTAGCGTGTATATCAGTAATACAAGCCCAAAAGTCAAGTTTTTAAGTTTTTGCAAAAATAAAAAAAAAGACTCGTTTTATACGAAGAGAGTATTATAATTTTAGTATAATTTGAAAAAAATATATTGAGAAAAAATTGATATTTCAAACACTCTTTTTTTAGATGGAGAGAGTAATCTTTAACCCGAAGAAATCAGAAACTCGATCCAAATCAAAATTTAAAGGAATCACACTTAGACAAATTCTTGAAAAAAAATTTAATGAAAAAAAAAAAAAACCTTCAAGATGAACCACAAACTCAAAGGATGCTAATACTCAAATTGTACAATATACTCTTTACTCAAAAATTTAAGAAAGGAACAACAATGTTTTAAGTTAGGGTTTTGTTAACTTGGGCAAATATTAACTAGTAGGATGAAAATTGATGAATTTAGGCGACGATTGCTACATGAAAATGGAATCAATTCCGCAGAATCGATTACTAGTAATGAGATTCTATAAAAATAGATGAGATCATGATTCCTAAAATGAGTTTGGTAGCATAAGGAATGTGATTACTAATATAATATAATTTTTTATTATATTGTTTGGTAAGAAACAAAATAACTTGGAATGCAAAGATAAAATTAAGGTAATTGACAATATTACTCCAATATATACAAGTATTTGTTAATGACTTTCATGATAAAAATTAGATATTAACATTATTACTGCTCTACAAAATAACAAGCTCTTCGATCTTTTTTAATTTTGGTGAAAAATTTAAATTATCCAACATCAATAAAGTAAGAAAAATTTATTAAATAAAAAAAAACTATTGTTATAATTAAACTAGTTCAAAATTCAAATAAAAATAGTTTAAATATTTGCAAAGCATGCCAATTCTTTAAAAAAAATTCTTATGGTGTATTTAATCTAAATCTTGTAAGAATAATCGATTCTAAAGCATGTTAATTCAAACGTAAAAATTAACACTACAATCATATAATTATAAACTATTATTAACAAATTAAATTAGATGGGAAGAGTAAAAAAAGCCTTATGAAGAGCCCAAAAATAACGATGACGACGAGTAAAAATGGACGACTGTAAATTAGTTGAAACCAAATGAAGTTATAAATATAAAGCAAATACTTGACTTAATAGAAGGATATTATCGTCCTTTTACATAGATTCCAACTATTAGGAATCCAAATCTCACCTCCTCCATCAAGATTGTGATTCCTTAAATTTTAGTAATCCATTCCTATTCAAAATATAATTCTTGCACCACTATTATTAATCAATTCCATAAAATCAATTTCGCAAAATTAATTCTATTTTTGTGTACCAATTAAGACCTTATAATATTTCGGACGCCGAGACGTGTCCTTCCCGAAGTTGTCTTTCTCCTTCAGGAATGTTATCATTCCCCATAAGCAATATCTTGAAAAACCTCCTCATGATATCCGTAAAGCGGTTATTGCTTTTAAAACTATTGACCAATTAAAGAGTTAATTAATTTACAGACTTTAAAAGTCAACAAACATCTAACTTATGAATTATTTTTTAAAATCTTACTAGTAAGATACCAAATTTAAAAAAGAATTTAATTTTGATATACCGACAATGTAAGATTTTAAAATTTTCTTATTGGCTCAAATAAATTTTAAATTTACACAAGCGCGTCCAAAAACTCTGATATACAATGAAACAACATGAAAACTCATTTGATTTCAATATATGACACTTATTGACATTTTACTTATATTTAAGGTATAAAAACTAAAATAGTTCTTTGAAATTTAATGTTTCTATCAACTAATCAAATGCCTTGAAATAACATTTTAGTTATTTTAATGCCAAAAATTGAAATCTATGTCTATAGAAGTTGGTGTGCGTTTATTTTAATATGTGATCGAGAATCAATATGATTGTATCTTAGGAAATTTTTCTATCAAAAAAAGTGTGTATTTAGGCCACTTGTGTAAAAAGGAAATTACACTGTCAATATATCAAAATTTTACTCTTAAAATTTTATATGCTTTTAAGATCTAAAAGAAATGTATATTTTCGGTATTTGTGTTGAAGAGGCATAATCATCCGGGCTGAATTCCATTCGAAGGGTTTAGACAGCGCGCGAGCCGACTATTCTCCCAGGGTCCCCCTGCTCCATAGTAGCGGGTTTTGTACGCTTCCTCACATCCTGAAACTTGGACGCTCCCCTGGTTTCAAACTCCTGACCTCCAGGTCATTTGACTGCTTGCAGGTCGAGCTCATGACTTAGTTAATATTAAGGATTATATATTGTTATGCTCCCTGGTCGAGTTAATTCATTAATTAACGTTTGAGGTCATTTGATTGCTCGCAGGTCGAGCTCATGACTTAGTTAATTTTAAGGCTTATATATTTTTACGCTCCTAGGTCGAGTGAATGCATCTCGGCAGGTCCAATGTGAACACGAGCAGATAGTACTCCTCACCCTCGAAATGAATCTCGAGGAATAAAGAGTGGGGGACTTCTGATGTGCATATTCTGGACTCGCTAAGTTGTATGGGCCTCACTCCAGTAAATGAGTCCAAAATAAATAGAGGCTCGGCCCCTACGAGTATATATAACCACCTCTTCTCTCAGTCCAAGGTATGTCTCACTTGGCTTAGCAAATACATCCAGCTTTTCATATAGCCTTGAGACTGACGAACACGCCGGAAGGCTTTGGCGGGGAGTGCTCCCCGCCGCTCTCACGGTGTCTTTTTTGCAGATAATTATACGCCAAATATCCTACATCCGCGACTGCTCGACACCCCCGGTGCCCCTGATTTTTTCGGCATCATCATGTGTCAAATTGGACAAGATTTGAAGTTGCTTGTGTAAGAAAATATTTGCACCGACGGTGTATCAAGAGTTTACTCAAATTTCAATTACTACAGCGTTTACACATATCATTTGAGTTTTAGTGTTAAATATTGATGTTATTCTAGCCTTAGGTGCTTTTGTAAATATAAGAACCTAATAAATACAAGATGTGTAAATTATATGCCAACATTTAGCGCATCTAGTGTAGTGGTATCATAGTACCCTCCCACGGTACTGACCGGGGTTCGATTCCCCGGATGCGCATTTTTTTTTACTTTGTCACATGGATGTGACGGCTGAAAGATGTTTGATGAAATGTTCCAATAATAAAAAAATTCAGCTTGCCCTCACGGACCTTGAATGGTGCAAAATTGAATTACGTGAAGAGTACAGTGTCAAAGTCATAAAATGGGATACAAGCTTGCCCTGACCGGACCCTGAATGGTGCAATACGAGAAGGGTACAGTGTTGAAGTCACAAAATATATATATATATATATGTATATATATGTATATATATATATATGTATATATATATGTATTTAAAGTTGGTGAAGTTGCCTATAGAGTTGACACATCACCCCACTTTTGCTAAAGATGGATCATGAAGTTGCCAAGTAGGATTACCCTTTCGCCTTCCTCTTCGATATGCATATTGCTAACGATCAGGACATTCTCCTACAAGTTGATGAAAGAGTGAAGTTGCCAAGTAGGATTACCCTTTCGCCTTCCTCTTCGATATGCATATTGCTAACGATCAGGACATTCTCCTACAAGTTGATGAAAGGGTGAACCAGTTAGAATGAGAAAGTTGATGAAAGGGTGAAGTTGCCAAGTAGGATTACCCTTTCGCCTTCCTCTTCGATATGCATATTGCTAACGATCAGGACATTCTCCTACAAGTTGATGAAAGGGTGAACCAGTTAGAATGAGATTGCTGGGTTGTACTTGATGCTTACCTTGACTTGTTTCTTTGAAATTTGAATGCATACTCAAATTAGTGTACCATAACACAGATGGACTAAAAGGATTAAAAGGAACCAAAACTCAAATGGGCATAGATACGGAAGTCCTTACATGGGCGACCAAAGGAAGCAAATGGACTAAAAGAATTTTCAATCAAGATGAGTCAATGAAGAGTTGATCAATAAAAATGCCTAATAATCTACCCAAGTGACTTTACATCTATCTATCTATATATATATATATATATATATATATATATATATATATTGGCAATTTTTATCTCTTCATTTACAAATTCCTCTCTTGACAATTTTTATCTCTTTATTTACAATTTCATCTCATATAATCGAATTAAAGTAAGTGCCTTGATTTTTGTTTTCGCTTTGATTTTCTGTTTTGGCTTTCATTTCGCCAATAATCTTTGTTTTGACAGTTGATATGCTTTCGTTTCTAGGTTTTTGGTGTTTTGTTTTCCTTTTGTTGATAATTTTATTTTTGTTTTCGTTTTTATTTTCAATTATGAATTGTAATTTTGATTTCAATTTAATTTTTTCCTTGACCGTTGTTTTTCATTTTCGTTTTGATTACAATTTGGTTTATGATTAATAAATCATTTTAATTTTAGTTTTGGTTTTAATTTTTTGATAATTGTGGTTTTGATTTCACTCTTAGTCTTTTTCTTCACTATCAACTTTGCTTTTGAGTTTTTTAAATTTATTTATATGATGAGTTTGATCTTACTTTTATTTTTATTTTATTTTTGCTTTCAAATATGGTTTTAGTTTAAAAATATTTGTTATTGATTCCTAGATTAATTTAATGTAGGTTTCAGTTTGTGATTTATATCTTTAGTTTGGTTTGGATTGTTGGTTTTGATTTTAAGTTTTGTAGTTTGCTTTTAGTGAAGATTCTGATTTGTTTTTTATTTTTTTTATTTTTGCTTTTGGTTAAAATTTTGATTTTCATTTTAATTTTTGGCAAAGCATTGTTTCTTTTACATTTAGAAACATAGTTATTGATGTACAACACAAATGAAAAAAAAAATTATGGTTCTAATTATATATGTCTAATTTATAACTTTATCAAATCAAAACTAAAATAAAAAATTGACCAAAAAATTCATTTGTAAATAGTTGTCCATCGAGTTTGATTTGATTGAAGCCAAATTCATTTGTAAAATATTAGAAATTGTACCGTCACAATAGTTTGTCTTATGATTACTTGAAACTTATTAAAGTGAACAAGTTTTTAAAATTGCTTATATTTAAATTTTAGGATATAATGATAAAAATTACGAAGAGGATAGAGAATAAAAGTTAACACTTTAAATAAGAGAGCAAATAGATGAAAGATAAAAAAAAAATTGATAAAACAAAAAATGGGGAAAGAGAAATAGATAATAAAGAAAAGAGTAGAAGAGAGATGAAAAATAAAATTTGTACAACTACATGAGCATTGGTTGAGAATGACCCACATTAATAATTGTAATTATAATAGCAATATAATTGTAGTTGTTTGTAATTACAATTAGAATTATTATCAATATATATATAACAAATCAAAAGGTGAAGATTCAAATCAAGTAACTTGGATTGGATGAACAGAAGAGAGAGGAGGAAGGAGCGGATATAAAGCTGCAATATACCATGTTTTTAGCCGTGATTGTGATTATGAAGACTTTGCTTGATTAAGCAAAATAAGACAACTTCTTAATTTATGATGTGAATGATGTCATTAATATTTTGAAATTGATTTGTTCTTCCTTACATAAAATTCATGAAATATTAAATATAAGAGAGATTTAGATTAGAAGATTATAAAAATGGTTACCATATTTTAAGATTTTTAAATATGGATAAAATTGTAAATGAAAAGTTGGAAAGAGGGATGGGAGAAGACACAAATGTATTGATAGTGCATTAAATAATAAAAAAATCACCTTCATCAGTTATTGACCTTACCATAATTATACACATATTAATTATGGTAACGCCACGTGGAAATGGTATAATTAGTATAAATGATTAGCATAAACAAATTTAAAATCAATTAATTCTATTATAAATAATTGTTCATGATTTATTTTCAATTTTTAACTTAAAATTTTTGACAAAAAAAAACATGCTTTGTACATCCCTTTAATTGAGTTAATCAATGGGTAATATAGTAAAAATAGTACTCCTAAGAAAGAAAAAATGTCTTATGGATGTTTTTTTTCAAACATCTCGATAATAAACAAATAACTCTTTGTTGAGAATGTTGGAATATGATTATGTTTCATTTTGATGAGGAGACTATAAATGAATAATGAAAGTGTGTATCCTAATGAAATTTAGAGTATTTAGGTTGTACTTATATTTTTTTATTCAAAGGTTTGGTTTAGAAATACAATATTAATTTTCAAAAATACATAACAAATAAAATAAGGGAATTCAAGGCATACCACTCACAAAGAAGCTATAATGAACCAATCTCTCACCCTATGGAGAAGGAAAAATATACCAAATGAATGGTCTGATCGGCGGCATGGATGAAAGGGGCGTTGGTTGCTTAAGCAAGAGGGTTTCAGATTCAAACCATAATGAAACCTTAACCGTTTGATATCACTAAAAAATACTTTACAAATAAAAAAATATATAGAAACAAATATTTACTTATACATGTATTAAAATTAATAAAAAATACTTATTTCGAAACGAAAGTAATAATAAATGACAACACCTAACTTTTGTCACACGTTAAGTCACCAAACGTTTATATATAATATATAATGATAATTTTTTATAAAAATATTTCTCAAATGTATCCATTAATTTTAAATTCAAATTACACTTGTGCGAAGCACGGGCTCTATGACTAGTGGGATACAAAGGTAAAATCCCATTACTGGATAATGTGATTTAGTTAACAGGATTAATCCAGTCTCTCATGATGTACTAAATTCTTGCATTATTCTTTTATGGAGGAACTGTTCGATCGTTTAGTACATAAAAATATAAAAGAAATTTACTTGTTAAAAGGAAGCTAGCAGTTTGTCGGTTTTGGAGAATGCTCCTCCCCAAGTCATGTTGTTGCACATATATATATATATATATATATATATATATATATATATATATATATATACACGGAAATGGAAGATGATCAAGTTTAACTAGAGTTTTCGAACTGAACTGATCATTTGTTTAGGTGCTGCTATGGTTACAATTACTGCTTTGTTCGATTCAGAAGCATGTATATGCGGAATCATGACCTCCAGATAGATGCATGTTGGGGATTTTTGTTTAACAACTAATATGAATTGAATGAATACTACTAGCTAGCTTGTACTACTACTATATAATTTCCCTTAATTAGCGACACATGATATATGTATCTACTGAAACGTGTACGGTATTTTCTTGAAAACAGCTAGCTAGATTGTTTAATAGGCAGCATATATAATATAGCTCGATCGGCTGTTATATATATACTACCCCCTATCAACTTGACATTGTCAGTGCTGCAGGTATATATATATATATATAGTCATAGAGCTTAAATATTAATTCTCCTGAGTGATCTTGTGGTAGATATCTCTCTCTATATATATATGCCCTTCTTAATTTGTAGGACAATACTCATCAAATCATTAGGTAGCTAAGCTAGCTAGGTTAGTTAATTAGCTAGCTCTTTAGGGGATTGCTGGCTGGCTTTCCAAATACTATCTTAGCAAAAATCTTCGCATTGTTGAGCTATCTTAATCAATGATATATAATTAGATGCTGAAAGAATCTTGATCAAGCTGAGCCGGGCCGGCCGGCATGTCATCCTATTTAATTTCAAGTCTCAAAATAAAATTCAGTGTCTTTAATTGGTTAGTTTGTATATAGACATTTAGGAGCAATGGATGCATGGAGATCGAATTAATGCCTAATTAAGAGCCCGTTTATTAGTGCGTTTTGACTAAAACGTAGGGTTAAAACGCAGTTTATTCCTTAATTTAGCGTTTCAATGCTGCGGTAGAAAAATCTGCGTTTTCAAAACGCAGCTGCGTTTTAAAACGCTGGAATTCCTAGCTTTTTCTCAAAACGCAGATTTTAAAACTCAGTAGGGAATAAAAAGCAGCGTTTTGACATAATATCCCAAACGCATTTATAAAAAAAAAAAACCAAATTTTAAATAATCTGCGTTTTAGAAACGCTGCGTTTTTAAAACACTGCATTTTCAAAACACTATACCAAACGGGCTCTAAGCCTACTTAACACTGAGAAAATTTAAGGAGTAGTAATGAACTATTCAGCTGAACGGCCATAGATGCAATTTATCAGCATTTTCTTAGCTACATGCGTACAACCTCTCAACCTAGCTAGCTAATTAATTACTCCCTCCGTCCCGGATAAATATTCCTAGTGGATAAAACACAGGAATTAAAAAACATAATTAATGATATGCTGTAAAATGTGTTCTGACGATAATACTCATGAACATTAATATTGAGTTCAAATATTTTAATTGATTGAGTTTCTTTGGAATGAGTTATATTAAATGAAACTTTAAGGGTATATTAGGAAGAATGATAGAAAATAGGTAGATCAAAAGATGATTAGTTGGGACATCTCAAAATAGAAAGTAAGAACATTTATCCGAGACGGAGGGAGTAATTAATTAATGTACTCTACAACGTCCGTTGATCACAACAATTAATGTACGTAGTACTAGCTAATGTGTATCTGAGGTCGTCTGTACTTAGTTAATTAGCAAAGTATGAATTTAGTAAAATTATACAAAAATAGACGCTCATTTTAACTTGTGATAAGAAGTTTTTTGAAACACTCATCTTGGGATGGAGAGAGTAATAGGTTTTAGGTTTATTGCTGTGATACCATACGTAAGAAAAGAGTGACTTCTAGATCATGTTCATCTGTTTGATAGGAAATTAGATGGTAACTTAAGATCATAGCTAGGCAAGCTGAAAATCACTTGTTTTTTCCTTAATTTTATTTTTTTCTTCATTAATTATGAGAAACCTTGACGTGCTATTTGACCGCCCTTGCATGGTTAATGTAATTCTTCACTTTGACATTCAAGTAAATTAAGGGAAATGAAGCTCTCTCTCTCTCTCTCTCTCTCTCTATATATATATATATATATATATATATATATATATATATATGTGAGTATTTAATGGTTACTTTTTTTTAACCATCAATGGTTACTATCATTATCAACCATTGGATCAAAAGTCAAAGGTTGAGATTTAATAGTTAGTTGGAAAATGCAATTAATGTAAGTAGGTGAGTCATTTAATGTATTAAATCTCAACCTTTGACTTTTGATCCAATGGTTGATAATGATAGTAACCATTGATAGTTAAAAAAAAAAGTAACCATTAAATACTCCCCTAAATATATATATATATATATATATATATATATATATATATATAGGGTTAATGACACTACAAGTCCCTCGACTATGACCGATTTCAGCAATAGTCCCTTAATAATTTTTTTTCAAACTTCAGTCCCTTGAGTACCAAAATTAGACACGCATAGTCCTTTTGATGGATGCCGTTAGTATTTTTCCGTTAAATCTGTCATGTGCCTCCCATGTGCATTTGAGTAAGGGCTAAAATGAAATTTCACAAAATATTTTAAACAATTTATTTTTTTCTCCCCTCACCACCCACATCTTCATCCCCTTCTTTATTGACCTCCCCCCCCCCCCACATCAACTTCATTTTCTTTTCTCTTTTCTCAGGGACCAAACCCTTTCTTTTTCTCAACTATAGGCACCACAGTCTTAGGAAAATCTTCTACCTACTCCATGAATACATGTTCGACATCCTCAGCGAATTCGACCCCTCCACAAGGCTGCAATTCAATTTCGTCCTCCTCAGTTGCACTTTGATTCACAGGGAAAGATTGCGAAACCCTAACCTCTGTTTGTGCGTTTGCGAGTGACCGTCTGAGTTGATCACTTTCAAATCCTCACCGCAAACATCCGAAAGTATCGAACTAAGTTTTCCAGGCTTTGTCGTTGAAGAGCCGTGTGACGCCCCGACCCGGATTCCAATACGGAATCCCAAGGCCGACGCGCCAAAACAACAGGAAAATAACAATAACAAATACTAAACGCACGTGGCCCAACAACCCGTGCATACCATGAAACCATAATAATAAAAACTTTTAATAAAATAAACCAATCATCGGCGACGTTACAGCCGGAACCCAACTAATAAAACACAAGTATAAGTTTTGTAGAAAATCATTCACAACATCAACTACCTCGGGCACAACATGCCGGAACAATTGTGCATAAACCACAAGCTACAACATTGCTTGGAAAAATAACTGAGTTAAATATGTAACAGAGTATACGAGCTCGACATACACGTGTCGGCTACCCAAAAGAATAATAAGTACAAATAATGTATCAGTACTACCGAAAGTAAAGTCTACATGACTTTACTTAACCAATCGTCCTTACCAAAAGAATTGCTAACACTAATAACAAAAGAGCTCCAGGGTTTACGAAGCAAAAGACCACCTGCGAGCTAAACGATAATACTATCCGGCCTCACCGCGAACTCCCTGCCTGGCTCGGATCTAAGGAAAACAATTTAAACAACAAACGGGGTGAGTCGAAACTCAATAAGTTACTAAATGCAACTACATGTCATGGCATAATGCTCAACGATAATTTTAACATTTCAATACATTCATAATCACAACAAACATGTAACATCATCTTTGATATACACATAACACATCTCAATTAGCACCTTGATATTCACATAAGTGCTTATAAACAACCATGTTATAAAAGGATATCATTTCTCTTTCTTCATCTTTGCGTTGCTCCTGCAATATACAAAATAACCATGTGTCCTCGATATCCGTGTGCGTGGTATCGACGTCCCCGATAAACCTATCGAGTTCAATCTAGCAAACCAAAGCCATCCATATTGCTACAACAATGGGGCTACTTCTCAACTGTGGCCAACAAAAGAGGGGTGTGTGAAACTCCGGTACGGCGACTTATAGCGATCACAAACGTTAATTTGTGAAGATCATAGGTCGTCCTACCTTACTCTACCGACGACGCCAGCTGGACTTACACAATGCACAAATAGATGTTCTTATTCATCTAATGCAAATAACCATCAAGTTCAAAAGTAGTGAACTTGACAAATGACAAGTAGATTATTCTATTCTACCACTGATCATCATTCAATACATATGTAAGAATTCTATTCAACACATTAGAGCCATTCACAAGTCTCTACGTTAACTGTACCAAAACACGGAGGACTAGAATCTCGATCAATCGAACTCTAAACCTCGTAGTAATTTAATATATTGCTCGGGAAATCATAATCTTTCCTAAAATTAACTTCTCGGAGTCATTGCTAAAGTTCACAAAATTAGGGTTTCAATGCTAAATGCAAGATTACCCAATTTCAAGTCTCAAGTTCTCTATTTATTCAAATCCAAAGGTTAATGTTCAAACCCTAGCTCATCAAACATCATCCAACACATACCCATAGCACAAGTATAATGTACCAATCTCAACCTAGAGATTTACACATGAAAACAACATCCATAGCGAGTCATACATGATCAAAGATGAACTAGCATACATTAAAGCTTAAAGCATACAAAAGGGGGTTTAGTAACTTACTTTGTGACAACAATCAAAGCAATTAAAATGAAATCAAAGCCTTCAAAGATGATCTCCTAGTCCTTAGCAACATAATGGTGGTCTCGAATTGAAGATCGGACTGTTTGATCTATGGAAGCTCAAACACACACATTCATCTCACCAAATCTCTCACACACACACTCTAAGGCTTCCAAGGATGAAATGGGGGGGGGGGAAATAGAGTCTTCTCCACTTGATTAAGTGGCTGAAACACTCAGCCAAGGGATAAGGTGACGAACAGATTTTTAAGTCAGCTCGAACTCGCACGGTCGCGTCAAGGAAATGCGCACGGCCGTGCAAAACTTACTGGAATCGCGCACGGCCGTGTCAAGGAAATGCGCACGGCCGTGTCACTCTCGCACGGCCGTGCCAAAAAAGGCTGCACGACCGTGCCAAACTTACTGTCTAGTCCTACTTCTGTTTATCTCTATTTCCTCGGTTTGATCACTTGGCCACTCCTAGGTGTGATTACACAACACTTATAACACATCTCATAGACATCATGAATCATAATAATCAAATTAACAATGCATAATTAATCTAATAATTCTTATAAACATGAAACTAAAATATAATTTAAAGCATAATTCAACTAACATGCTAGTAAAACAAGTTTAACACATAAGTCACACATAAAATAAGTAAATCATACATAGGAGGATTTAGGGTGTTACAAGCCGTCCCTGTCTACAGTCATTTTTGGGCCGTTTTCATTTTCTTTTTGTGATACGGGTCTGCTAGTTAGGAGCGAGGGAATTGAACTGGGTTTCGTTTTTTGATTTGGTTCGGAATTTGGTTGATTTTCATAGTTGATATATGTTTGGGTATTGTCAGAGAGAGAGAGAGAGAGAAATCACAGACGATGAAGACATTGCCGCCGACGACTACAATTTGTTTCTCAGTCCATGGCGGTGGCAACTTTTCTAGATCTGCAAATTTGAAGGGTTGATTCGAGCATCGTGGTGAGGTTTCTGGAGATTTCTTTTGGTCTTGTTTTTTGTAATGTGTCATTTTTAGCTTGTTTCTTGGTTATTCAGTTAATTTTTAATGGTGTTGGTGGTGAGAAAATGATGGGGTGGTAATGTCTGGTAGCGGTGGCGTAGAGGAGAAGATAGTGGTGGAGGGTATGACTCGTGTTGGGAATAATTTAGACTATGGGATAAATTAAAAATTTAAAGGAAGGGGATGAAGATGTGGGTGGGTGGGTGTGGTGGTGGGGGGAGAAATTCCAATAATACCCTTGAACAGAGTGATGAAATTACTTTAACACCCTTAAATAATGGCATGTGCCTTGTGTGAAATTCCAATAATGCCCAAAAATAAGTCAGGTGCCTTGCACATGACAGACTGAACGGAAAAATACTAACGGCATCCATCAAAAGGACCAACCGTGTGACTTTTTGGTACTCAAGGGACTGAAGCTTGAAAAAAAATTCTTAAGGGACTATTTATGAAATCGGTCATAGTCGAAGGACTTGTAGTGTCATTAACCCTATATATATATATATATATATATATATATGAAGAGGCCGGGGACTGCACACTACAAGAAAAGAGACCTATGACGACACTAATAAAGTGTCGGGAATACATGAATAAGTGTCGGAAATTAAGTTACCGACACTTGTTTGACACTTGCGCTAAGTGTCGCCGATGCCCTAGTCGCAATTTTACGACACTTAATTAAGTGTCGGCAATCACCGACACATTGCTGAACTATCGGAAATTAACTTTGCGACACTTCCCAGCGACATTTTGTTTACGTCATAGATTCCCGACACAAATTTGTTAATTGTTGTAAATTTACGACACTTAGTTAAAAGTCGGTAACTCCCAACACATTAGAGAGGTGTCGGATATTAAGTTCACGACACTTCCACCGACACTTGGAAATGTTGGGTTACAGCATGATATTTACTAAAATTTTTTTTTATTTTTTGACACTTATTTGTAAGTGTCGATTATTTCTGACATTTTTTATTTATTTTTGATCGCTGCAATAAATTTTTTAATCGCTAGATATCAATAATTTTTGACATTTCATCTATATGAAAATAGATATTTTTTTTAGTAAATATCGTACAATATGATATTTACTAAATTTGAACTGTCGACATATTACAAACATTGAACTACTATTTGTTAAAACCTCATTTATAAAAGAGAAACATCATTACAACTATTAATTCATTACTAGATAAAAGATAATCCACAATGTAACATCTTGACAACTACCCATAAACAGAATTATCAACAACCAAAAGCTTGTTTCTAGAGTTAACTAGGAAATTTAAAATTGTAGCTATCTAAGTGAACAATCTTTTAATCAAAACACCTAAAAAAGAAAGTCTAGGCTTGATGAAAACTTGCATCTTCACGGCAATCTGCTATGTGACCTGTCCAAAGAAAATTACTACTTTGATGAAAAAATAAAAAATAAAAAAAAGTTACTATTCTCAAAGGATTAGACAAGAAGCTTTAGTAACTTACCACAAAAATATTTTCTTGGCATTGTCATCATTTCTTTGTCTTTTTTAATGCATGAACCTAAAAGTGTACAAATTTTCCAAAATAAATAATAAACTCGAGGAATGAAAATAGAAGACCTAGAAAAGATGCGGCCTTTTGACTCTTCTTCATTTGCAACTAAAAACATATCTTTAAATTGAAGGTAGCCCACAATACAAACTATATCATAGTAAAAGAAAATTGAACTAACCTCATGTGATGTATTATTGCTAGTTGACACTTCCTTCAACAACTTAAATCGTTGTTTTCTCTGTTCTTGGTTTTGAGAAAGCCCGGGGACTTCTCGATTACGCAATGGCGATGATTCTATATAAACTATTATTAGTGTCCAAATTTGATTCTAATTATTCCTCACATCAAACAAATCAGGCTTGCAACCACATAGTATATGATTATAACACAAACTTTTTTGAATTGGGATACCCGAAGCTTGAAATTCTGCAGTTGTAAGGGACTTGAAGTGGAATTCCAAACCTTCCAAATCATTGATTAGAGGTGAAGATAACGTTAGACAAACTGCCCAACCACATGCTTAATCCCTGGGAGAAAAGGTATATAAAGGAACAAAGAGAGAAGGGATGACAAATGCAATAAAATACAACATTGAAAGAATTGAGGGACTAAGCTTACGTCGAAAACGCAATGTTCATAAACAAAATAAGGAACCCTCAAACTATTGATATATATAGTATTAACGAGGAAAGCATGTGTAATAGATTGCTCTTATTTTGAGAAAGCTATTGAAATTATAATGCGAAGACAAAATGCCAGCATAAAGGAAAGACATTATCTTCTTCACTTATAGAAGAAAGTTGGGCAATATCCAAAAAGCATCATCCCGCAATGATGTTTGTAAAATTTAAAGAACTGTCAATCCTCCGTGGAGTCAACTAATAGATAGTACTAGCAGACTTGTTCGGACTTTAGATTGATTTAGTAAGCAGATCAACATATGCAATAGAAGCCACTAAAATTGTTTCGACGACACTAAAGTCCGAAACGCTTCCCGTGCACTGCAGAATTTTCAAGGAGTTCAAGCTGCCTCTTCATTTCTACTATTTTACACTCCCTACCCTCAAAAGCTTTCTTGATTGCTTCCAACTCTTTCACATATGGCTTTACCTAGTCCACATCACCCTTGTCTTGATCAAACATCAAGCTTTCAGTCCCAATACTCCTTTCCAGTACATTAGATGGCAAAATTACAGAGGCAGTGTTCCTCAACATGGTTAAGACTTGCTCTGAATGAGCATCAGCTTGTCCAACTTTAGCCTTGATGTTGTTGTGTTCTTTCTGGGACTCGTTGTGTTGATTCTCCAGGGATGCTATGGTCTTTGTTAACAGTGAACAACGGCTTTCCAAATCATTCTTCTCTCCTTTGAGATTGGCGCTCTCTGCTTCTATCTCACTCAACACCTTCTCCATATGTTGAATACCTTTTTCCATTTAAGAGATTTTCTCTCTCAATTTTATTCCGTTAACCTTCTCCTCCTTGAGACCCTCTTTAGCCTCGGTCTTCTCAATTGTAGCTCGATCAAATGCAGCTCTATAGTGGCTAACTTAAGACTCTAACTGCTTAAGTTTATTAATTTGACACAAGCTAGACTTCCTAGGATTGGATAGTATCCTTAAACTCCCTCAATTGCTTTTTCAACTCAACAATTTCACTTTCCCCTCGATTCATAGCCTCCTCAATCTCAATTTTCCCTTGGGAAATCTACTCCAATTTCTGCTATCATCTCATTGAGTCCACTCACCGTATTAGCCAACTCAAATTTCTCCCTCTCTCCCACACCCACTTTCTCCTCAATTACTTTCTTCTCTCTAAGAAATTCCACAATCTCTCCTCAATTCCTCAATTTCCTTCTCTGACTCAGCCAATCTCCTCTCAATCGAGTCCATTTCCCTCAAAATCAACTCAATGCACCTCTCTTTTTCTTCTTTTACCTCAACAATCTCCATCTTCTAAATGTACAATAACAGCAGCAACTAGTGCAACAACAGTAGTAACAGAAACAGAACAATGATAACAATAAAAGCAACAATAGCAGCAACAGAACAACTAAAGAACATTTCACTCGTGGTAGTTGTACATAATAAGTTAAATTAGAAAAAAAAAAAACAACAGATACAACTATCAAAAAGGCAATGACAAAAGTTAACTAACAAGCAAATTTTCATACAAAACAAATCATTATGCATTCGGGTACTTACTGCGAGGTTTGTAGATGCGTCATTAGCATACATTTGGGTACCATCTTCCTCTTCAACCATAAGAGTGAAGCCAAACGTCTCAAATTAAGTTGGCGCACGACCTAATTAGCCTGTACATGAAATAATAGAACATGTCAAGATTTATGGAGAAAATCAAGAAAGCAACAAAATTATTGATTTATCATATTTTTTAAAACTAACGGAACTCAAACAGACACCTAAAAAATTAAGTCAAAGTGTACTAGTTTTATTTGGCGTTCCTTGTATGAAATGTTACCAGAAGTGTGGGGAATCCCTTTGTTGAAGGCTCTATTTATTTTATGTAGAGCACTTGGTCGATATTAATATTAATCTACGGTGAAAATATAACACATAATCTTTAGTAAACCATAGAAAGGAAAATGGAAGGTAATTAGTAAGTGAAACAAATGAAGAAGATTCAAGATTGTTCCTTTAATATATACAGAATTGTAAAGTTAGTCTAGAGTTTGACATGGTGATAATTAAGATTACATCATTTGTGTCTGAAGACAACGCCGAATCTGGTGAGGCAGTCACAAGACTAATTATGTATGTCATAAATGATGAACAATAGTAAGTAGATTGATGAAGCAAGAAACATTGATGAACCAAAGAGATCCAAAAGACATTTACTTAAGGAAGAAATGGCTTTTATTAATACAACACCGACATTAAGAATTTTAGAACCACGTATAGACAAATTATATGAGGGAAAGAGAGACACATCCAACAAGAAACCCGAAAACTTTCATGAGGAATGAGCTAGCTGCACTCAACAGATCATGTAGTAGGTATCTTTCCATCCCAAAATGGGTGTCACAAGTAAACTAACAAATTTCATCCTAATCTCAGTAGATCTGGATTCAAAAAAGCAATCTTTATCATAGGCAATAGGCATTAATATGTTTATGCACTTTCCACTTGAGTTAGAGGACAAGTTACAAGTTTTGTTGCAAGGAGTCTAGCACCCCAAACAACAACAAGCTAATTTAAGTGGAGATATTCCCTTGCTTCCTTCCCAAATCACAATTTGTCTTCTTATTGTTTGAAGTCCCAGGTCAATAGTTCAACCAACAATTAGGGTCAGAAGATAATAAGTCATTTTCCATCACAATCCATGAACCAGACAATTAAGTGAAAGAAAAGAATAGACCTCTATGCATATAAGCAAGAAAAGAAACACAAGAGTACTAATGATTACAGTAATAGAAATGTCTAGTGTAGTAAAGTAAGCAAGCTTCAAGACAAAAGTTTACATGTTTGTCCTCAAACTGGAGAAAAGTGATTTCAATTTGTTTATCCCCTTTAATCCCAAAAGTGGAAGTAGAGGTTGTTATTACAAGTCCAATATTTTTAATCAAAACCAGAGAACAACAAATCTTATGTGAGAGTGCTCGTAATTGATAGACTAGTTAGAAAAGTATATAGAAGAGAAGAAGAAACAAAATATTATAAAGCGGTTAGAACAGGACAAAAAATGGCAAGAAAATTGGGAAAGAAGTACATAATGTAGTTAATAGAAGGGAGAAGAAGAGGGGTGAGAACCTCTTCTACACTAACTTCAGCAAAGTCACTCTGCGCCAATTTTGTTTTGCATCCATATTAAATAAATTAAACTTAAACATTAGATTTTGATTTAGCCATTTCCATTATGAATGACGGCATTGTATGGTTATTTAGTATGTCTATTTGAGTGGGCAGGCTGAAAAGTAGAAAAACTTAAACATCTATGGATAGATGTTCAAAGCACAATTTGATAAAAGGCACACCATGATAAGAAATTTCCGTATTTTAATAATATATCATGATAAAAAAATTATCTTAGTACTCATGTTTCAAATATTTCAAATATTATATATTTGGCATTGATAAAATCAAAGATTCTACACTCACAATGGAGATCCTGGGTTCGACTCCCCCAGTGGTTAGAGTGGATGATTATCCCTCCCTAATTAATATTAGGCGCCTCTGGGGGGATTTTAGAGGAATTCAGCGAATTTGAGGGACTAGTTAGTAAAAAAATTGACTTATAATGAGGAATTTCAGAGAGTTGAGGGACTAGTTGGTAACCATCGACTCAGAATGGGGCTTGCCCCGAGATGGGTGAGCCTCAAAAAAAAAAAAAAAAAAAAAAAAGAATTGACCCACATATAGACACGCAATATGCATATTCACACACCGGAAGAGATAGAAAGGTAAGAGTACCAAATAAATCAATACTATTGCTCTTTCTTTGTTGACAATCCAAGCCCTAATTCTGTTGCAACCCTTAATTACACGATAACAAATCTGCATAAGACAATAGACTTCTTGTATGAAGCGAAAATACAGAAAAAAGAGAGAGAGATAGAGAGAGAGAGATAGATAGATAGATAGAGATAGATAGATAGGTAGATATATATATATATATATATATATATATAGATTAGGATTAAAGTTGTGAAGAACGAACCTTAGCGCAAGTTGAATTTTTCTCCATGAAATCGACCGTTACACAAAATAATCAATCAATTAGGATCTTCAGATGAGCCTTAATCTTCCATGGTAGTTGAATGCTAGAAAGATGACAGAGAGAAGAGAGATACATCGGTAGAGGGTTTGGGGAGAGAGAAGAGAGAAACGACGGTAAAAGGATTTGGGGCTTTTACTGTTTGCAATTCTTATTTTCCTTTTTAGTATTTTATTTTTTGATTCTCTAATTTCTAAAGCGATAGCAAACCTATAGCCTAAATTTTCTCAATATATTAAATCTTTTTTTTTTTCGTAAAAACCTTTGTGACTAAAATGTCAATCGCTAATTTCTAAAAACCGTCCCCTTGTTTTATGTTTTGCCACCAACAATATTTTTGGTTCCCGCTCCCCTCAAAATACACTAGCACAATGGCATTACTGATAGCAAAACAATTTTCTAAACATTTAGTGATTGGAAGAAAGGAATGGCAAAAACAGTCGCCATAGAGGTGAAAAGGTGATGGTTTTAAAAACCATCGTAACATGCCATCGCATAAAAATAATTTTCTAGTAGTGTTAGAACTCTCATATATTTTTGCAAATGCATGTACATTAAGATATGACAAGTGACAGAGATAAATTTGGTCGTGATTACGCCAAAGTATGGTGATCGTGTCAGTACTACATATGGGTAGACTTAAATGTATGAATGTAGGATTTCTAGCTTGGTGCGTCTTTGCCTACCGCGTATCCATAGGAAGTTTTGTACGTACGTAAATTTCGGTCGTTGGGTAGCTATATTAGCATATGGACAATTATGAAATACATATATTTGGAAACAATGACTTAGTTTCGGATTGAATGAGTAATTAATAATTTTTAAGAAATTATACTTAATATGTTCTAAGTGGAGTACGTTGACTTTTACGCCTCAGATAAAAGGACTTGAAGGGTTATGTGTCTTATTTACCCTATTATGTGATGACTACTTAAAAGGCATCATATTAGCCCTGATAATAGGGCCCTAAGGGTTAGGTGTCCTATTAGGGATTATGGTAATAGGACCCTTATCGAATGATATCATATTAATAACATCCCTAATAGGTCCCAATGTGTTATCCATCATATCCTTTTGGGTTTTTTATGGGATGACATTTAAAGGGTGTCCTATAGCTAGTAGCCTTTATGATAATAGGGCTTCAAGAGCCAGGTATCCTTTCAAATATGATGGCCGGTAATAAGACCCTTGTAGAAGAGCATTCTAATAATCACACCCCTAATAGATCCCAATGGTTTAGGCGTCCTTTTGGGCATTTTTATGGGATGTCAATGAAAGGACGTCCTAGTAGTCTTTATAATAATAATCAAGATTCAGGCGTCCTGCTAGTTTGTACCATAATAGGACTCAACATTTAATGAGTTTGGCGCCCTATTGGGGCTTTTATATATATCGGACTATTATTTAAAGGCGACCTATATATGTTGGGGGTCCTAAAATATCATTTTTGTTGTAGTGAGATTTGTTTTACAATACACAATCAAGAGTAATTGTACCTAGTTTGAAATAGACAATTTCCAACTTTTAATTTTAAAACGTCGTTAAATTTTCCGACACAAATTTTAAAAATGTGGTAAATTTTACGACACAAATTTTCAAAATGTGGTAAATTTTACGACACTTCATTATGTGTCGTGAACTTTCCGACAGTTAGTTGAATTTGTCGTATATTTACCAATGCATACAATATTCGTCGTATAATTACCGACTATAAGATGAAAGCGTCGAATTTACTTTCCAACACTTTAATAAAGTGTCGTAAAACTCTGACATTTATAAAAAAGCGTCGTCAAATTACCGACGCTTACTTTAACTGTCGTTTATTGTCGACAAATATACTGAAGTGTGGGAAATTTCTGACATTTATATCAAATGTCAAAAAAAATGTGTCGGTGAAAGTGGGTTTTCTTGTAGTGGCATGCTTCTACAACAGCAACCACGTACAATGGAGAGACGGGTGGGTACCAGATCGACCCCAGGTATATTGAGTTTCTAGTTCAAAAATTAGGCCGGCATAGGGAGGAATGTTCCAACAAAAGAAATGTCGTGTCCTAGATCTATTTCATTTGGAGGCATTCCAAAATAAGTGTCCTCTTTGTATTTTGGGAATGTTTTTTCAAATCAATTTTCTGAAATTCCTTTTTAAATGTGAGATCAGAAAAAGACATGATCCTATTTGATACCACTAACGAATGTTTTGATCGAGGGTACGTATTTAAGAAAAATATATAACTTGTAGTCAAATGTTTTCTTTAAAACCCGTACGTATAAAATTAATAAAAGACACTTATTTTAGAATAGATAGAGTCCGAAGCCAATCTAATTATTTGGTTAGTATTAAAAAGGAAGGCACAAATGTCAAATTTCAAGAACAAAAAGGACTTGAGCAGATCTCTTTCAGTTTAGAGGTGGATTATATATCAAGTTTTAGCTCTACCTATTCATTAATTTACGTACAGAACCAATGCATGAGTACTGAACCTTATCTGTATTACCAAGACAATTAAGAATAAAGATTTAGCTGGGGCAGCTATTGTCCAGGAAGAGAGGCATTATTACTAGGGCCGGAGTAGTCGATGTATGAATTTCTATTGATTCATTTGAGTATATTCCTATAAGTTCTAGAGATATATGTACCGTAAATTTCATGTTGATTTTTTGTTTCCTATAACCTCTAATTGTCTCTCACTGACCAAAATGTGTATGCTACTCAACGAAGGCTTCAGATCACTATAATTAAAGTCGTGAGGACATGAAATATTGCATGCTCTGTGTAAGTTTCCAAGTAGAAAGTACTGTTCCTCTAGATGTAACCTTCAGTTATTGCAGCTCATGAATGACCTGTCTTAATGACATTGAGCGCAAGATCTAATATTATTTCTTTCATGGGATTGTACAGCGTTATGATTGTACATGTATGAGAGAGAGAGAGAGAGAGAGAGAGAGAGAGAGAGAGAGAGAGAGAGAGAGAGAGAGAGAGAGAGATGATTATGCATTGACCAAATGAAAATTAACCAAGATTGTTGGCCAACGCAGACATGGCCGGTACTAAGCAAAGCCCTCTTTTCTTCAGTTCGGTATAATCTCTATCTCTTCCGACAATACCAAGGTCACTTCTTCCATCTGCCTGGCCACATGCACCAACTTTCTCCTAGAAAAGCCAGAATTTAGAACCAAATTGTTAGGTAAGAAATAATCATTCACCAATTGAAAATAATCCAATAAGGCAACATATATAGAAGAATGTAATAGTTCAATTCGTGAAAAAGACACCAAAAATCACATTATTCCTTACCTCTGAAATGTCTGTATGTTCCTTGTCTTTTCTCCTCAGCTCCAGTTGATTGAAATACGAAACCTGCTGAGATCACAAGATAATTAAGGGAAATGTACATAACGGTATACTATCGATCCATCACATGAAAGAATTAAGAAAACAAATGGGAAACACCTGAAACTTCAATAAGACCATATAAATATATGGAATCTAGATAATTAACTAGTGTATAGTACTATACTTTATTCTAGTAATTCATAGCTTAAACGCGTATTTAGTTCATCTGACATATACCTTGGGACTATTTACTGGAGAACTAGCAGTATCCTCCAGTGCATCGTCAACTACTGCTCCTGTTTTCCTCTTCTTGAAACTCAAACTTTTACCATAAATTCTACCCAAATTAGAAAAACCCACAACTTGATCTATGTCACTCATGACCTTCTTCGCTGCTGCTGTTGCCGAGGAAGAAGCAGCATCAGAAATGAGAGAAGGACTTTCATAGTCACAAGAATAAGAAGTTGGTTCATCATAATTGCATAAGAAATCTTCAAAGTAGAAGGTCCAACTACTCTCCTCAGGAGAATTTCCTGTTTTTGCTCCAGAGGAGCAATCTTTGCTCATAGAAGTTATAGAGTTCTCCATGTTGAATGTGTATAATGAAGAACAGGTAGAAGTTGGGTTTCTTGGCCAGTTTTGGAGAAGCCCTTCTAATGTATGTATATATATATATATATGTGTAGGTGATAAAAACTTATAAAGTAGCTGAAAACTCATTAGTGTGGAATCTGGTTTGTGGTCCATATAGGGAGTTGGGGTAGTTAAATTGTTCAGGTGCGACAATTTAGAGAGAGGGAGACAGTTTGACCTTTGTGGTTTTGATTAGATTATCATCACTTAAGATTTGCCAAATTCATGTTTCCACTAATAGTTTGAATTAGTCACCAAACCATAAAAATGGTTGAAATTTGTTTTTTCTTGTTTAAATATTCTATGGTGATTGTTAACTAATGTTTGTACAAGCTTTTCTTGAGTCAAGATGTCTATTTGCATCTTCTCACACGATTGTGCTTCCGTCAAAGGACGATGCAAATGTCCTCGTCAATCAAAACCCTTCAAAATGACGCATAATTAACTAAGTAAATAGAAGTTAGAAAGTCTATTTCTAGCAATCTAAACACCATTGATTTTAGTTGCTAATTATATTTCTCTAAGAAATTTTTATTTTAGAATTAATTAATTAATTTCACTATGCCAACTCAACAACTCAACTAGATCAACCTCTTAGTCCCAAGTACTTGTGTTTCACTACATGAATCTTTTTTAGCCGCTCAGTTCAGTCCAATGCAAGGTGATATATACTCATTGATCATATCATTCTTTATTAATGATGCCATTATGCAATTATTTGAAGGACTAATGTTCATATATAGTGATTTAGGAAAGTTTTATACTTGTTGTCAAACTATCTAATAACGCAACCCTGCTCGTTAATTTTATCCGCACTTGAGACGAGTTGCATAAGGGTATGACTCTTTAAGTGCGACGACATAGACAGAGTTAATATATATATATATATATATATATATATATGGGGGAGTATTTAATAGTTACTTTTTTATTTAACCATCAATGGTTACTCTCATTTTCAATCACTGGATCAAAAATTAAAGGTTAAGATTTAATGCATTAAATGACTCACCTACTTGCATTAATTGTATTTTTCAACTAACCATTAAATCTCAACCTTTAATTTTTGATCCAATGGTTAAAAATGAGAGTAATCATTGATGGTTAAATAAAAAAGTAACCATTAAATACTCCCCATATATATGTATAGTTGAGAGAGAGAGAGAGAGAGATGCTCTTAATTAACTTAAACCGGCGTGACCATTTATTTTAGTTGCCGACCTTAATTAAAGTCTTCCATTGAAAAGAAAGCATAGCTAGGTAGGTTCCTATATATATATATATATATATATATATATATATATATATATATATATATATATATAATTGGATGGAATAATGTATTGACTTGAGCCGGAAATTAAACAAATGTTAAATTATACTTCCAAGTTGTGTTGATATACTTGTTTTTAAAGTCAAAAAGTCCTATGACTTATAGAGGGATTAATAGTCATCACTTGTTTGGTACATATGCTGACATTTTTATTTTTTATTTTTATAAATACAGTATTATGTAATTTGTTATTGTAGTTAATTTTTTTTATAAATACAGTATTAATTATGTAATTTGTTAAGTATTTTACGAAAAGAAATCAGAAATCTGCAATAAAGTAGTGAATTCCACATATGAAAATAATTTTAGATAATGTGTTTTATCCCTCAACTTCTAATTTAATGCAGGAATTTTTTTTTTTTATTTAGGGATCGATCGAGTAACTATATGTAAATATTGGAATGACTTACTACGGTAGGTGGCAGAAAAGAAGCAGACCATGATGACTACTGGTGTCTAGTTTGTTGGCCGTTTATTCCCTTATTGTAAGTGCAAGAAAACCTCATTTTAAAATAGATCTAACTGTTGTTATAACTATTGATAGTTTCTTTCCAACTGCATGTACGTTTATTCATCTTATAAGATAAGTTAATGTCTTTGCGATATTGAGAAAAATTAAGGTTTTCTTTTAAAAACAAACATCACTTACTGTTATAATATCAAGAACACAGATCGATAAGATAACAAATGTACGTCTTTGCAAGAAAATTAACTCGATCTTATTATCGTCTACTGTTTTAGTAATTATATAGAGCATAGAAAAGAAAAATTAAAGGCCTCATCTAGGTAGGGCTGTAAGTAAACAATTTGGCTTGAGCTTGGCTCGGGTCAACTTGAGCTTGTCAAGTAGATGAGCTGAGCTTGAACAAGATTTCGAGATAGATGGAAGAATTCATGAGCCAGTTCGGCTGTGGTACACAACAAGCTCAAGCTTGATTGAAGTAATTATACTTAATTCATGATGTAAATGAGCCAAGCTTGACCTATGTTGCTCATGAGCTCGAGTTTGGCTAAAGCTCGTTTCAACATTTAGTTTGAAATTTTTAAGCTCGACATAGTTTGGCTGGGGCTACATGGATCTAGGGCATTTTTCTCCAAGTATCTCTTGGCAATGAAATGATTTTTGGCCGTCAAGTAGGCATAACATGTTCCATAACTATATTTCCATGTGAAGCTCAAGCTACTAGAACTAGGATTCATTGTTGTCTCCATCGTGGGAGTCCCAGGGAAAGGACAAGTGATGAAGGGTCATGTCTATTTCTGCTAATTAACCTCCCTCACCTGACTGATATGCTCTACAAATACGTCTTTAATTGTCCTATTTTTAATCTGAAATCTTGTCTTTCATGTCTGTTTGATATATACTCACCCCGTCCTTAAATTATTGTCTTATTTTTCTTTTTTATCTATCTTAAAATAATTGTCTTGTTTGAAAGTTTCTTTTTGAGGACAAATTTTTTACTATGTTATCCTTATTTTTTCTCCATATTTTAATTATGTTCACATACACATGGATATTAAAGAAAACTACACACTATATCAATATTAATAATCAAGTCAACTATTTTTTCTTAATCCGTATATCGGGTCAAACAAGACAATAATTTTGAAAGGGATGGAGTATTTCTCAATTAAGCTATACGTACCAAAGACCAAACATCACACTGTAAAACACTTCCATAAATCACAATAAAAACTTACTACATACCTCCGCTCCGATCCCCTCTAAAAGTTCATGTTTCAACTTTAAGTTTAATGTGATAAGTATGAAATTGGAAACTTATAAGCTCAACAAGCTAAGGTTTTGAAACAAGAGTATTGTAATACCCCGACCCAACTTCATTCTGAGTTCACTCGTGGTCTCTCGATGTTGACTTTAAAACCCTCAGAGAGTGAGGTGTCATGCTCGTTAAGCATGACGTGTGAGGTCGAGAATCATATTTGACGCGCGTTTAACTCAGGGTGAGTTGCGCTTTGTTCCTTTATCCATTCGAGATTTTCCTTGACATCGATTAGCGTTCGTATACGTTACGTCTTCTCTTTGGGTGATTGACCTAACCTTGGTTTAGACTCCTTCACGACTATTGATCACGTTGATCTTGTCGTTAAGCCGCACGCCGACTCATTTCGAGTGTTTCATATGCCCCGATTTGTACTTGAACCTTTGTATGGTTGATTATGCGAGCTTTACGTTGAACTTCTAACGTTGTTTCTGGAACTTTCGAGAACCTCTCTTGAGTATTTCGACCTTCTCAAGACTTAGAATCACTTCGGGATCATTTAGGACCATTTCGGGCGTTTGAGCATTTTCGGAGAGTTCGGAGGATCGGACACGAGCGATCGCCTGGGCAGATCAAAGCGATCGCCCGCTTCCGAAGACAAAGCGATCGCCTGTTTAAGGCAGCGATCGCCTGCCCGTCCTGTTCGTCCGGTTTTCGTCTTTCTCGGTTTTAAACATTTTTAAGTGGTTTAAAATGCTCAAACAAGCCGGGATTGGACCAAACACTTACCCATGGTATTAATAAAAGATCACACTCTATTTTTCTCCCTCATTTTCTTCCTCCCAACTCAGATTTTAGAGAGAGCAAGAAGAGAGAGGAGAGAGAAGAGAAAGATTTCGTGATATCTTGAGCTCCGCTTGTCGGATCGACGAGCCGTCTTCGCCGTAGCGTAGAGGACGACGAGGAGAACATTTCTACCCAAAGGGATCATCCGATCTGTTAGTACATCATAAACCCATCTCTTCTCCCACATCTTAGAGAGAAAGTGGTGTTAGAGAGAGGAAGTTTGATTCGAGCTTGGTTCGAGTTTGGGATCACTGATTTGACTCCGTGGCGGCGTAGAGGTCGTCGAGGAGTACGTTTTCACCATAAGCCCTTGATTTCGTGGAGGATTTGCGGTGAAGGTAAGTAACTATAATGCTTTGTGTGTTTTACGAGATGAATTGGAAGAGTAAAGCATGTAGGGTGTGTTAGCGATGATATTCGTGTCTTTTATTGGGAAGTATATATATACATGATTGTCCCTACGAATGATGTTAGGTTATACCTCATTACTTGCTTGATTAAGGATTACGGAATAAAGAAAGAATTGATGAATTACCGATGAGTTAGTAGACTTCGAATAATAGAGACTCGTAGAGCTTGATGTTGTTGCTATTATGGTTGTTGTTGTTGTGTTGTTTCGGTTGTCCGATAATCATTATGCCGAGTAATAGAAACTCATTGAGATTGAAGTATACTTGTGAATTATTAGTTGGGTTCGCCGTAATGTCGCCGAAGACTTGTTTAAATTAATTATACTCCATTACGTTAATCTTAAGTTTAGGTATACCGAATCATTGAAGTTTTACCGTTTACGCACTAGCGGAAACCCTATGAAATCGTTACGAGTAGCAGACTCTTTGTGCGTTGGGCATTGCAAACGATAGGAGTTATAGGGGACGATACTGCGGTTTGTCCCGATATCTTGATATTGGTAACGACTCTAGCGGAGTCATTATGAGATATACACTAGTCGTGGCCGATTGCGGAGTCGAATAGGACGTAATAAGTAAACGTCGATTATTGTAGTAATTTCATTAATGTATAGTTGACTCTACGGAGTTGAGAAATGGGTAGTAGTAATGCCTATATGACCTATATTAATTCCCTACCACGCGGGATGACGAATTGACGGGTTCATGACTTAGTGAAACGTTGACCTTGGTTGACTTAGTCAAATATTAGGCGACTACGAGTTAAATCGAATAAAGTTGAAGTATGTGCCGATAAGAGTATGTAATATATTATGATGCGCATGAGATGAGAAATATTATGTGACGATAGGATACTTAGAGATCCTCAATTGGGCATAGCTATTGCGCCTTAATTAATGGTTGTAAGTACGAGTAGACTTACCTATGTGGGGTTATGAGTTGGCGTACATGTGAGAAACATGTTACCTTAGTTTGGGATTAGGGTGAATAACCTATCCTCGAGTTATATAGGTTCCACATTATGGCCCTTGTTTGCAGTTGATTATAAGGTATAAACACCTTACATTGGAGTTTATGTATGTGTCTAGCTATCACAAATCGCTTAGTGATTGAGTTGTACTATGGGCCTACTTTGCCTATTGCCTTGTTTTGTCTATCTGTTCAGTGATTTCGGACATGTTGTGATTGTTCTAGTATGAAATAGGACAATCATCCTACTTTGATGATTGATTGTAGGACAATCATCCTACTTTGATGATTGATTGTGTGTTTAGTATTCATAAGCACATTGAGTGGATTTGAAATGTGATTCAAAGAACACATGATGATTGTTGAGAATGACAAGTGAATGTCTACTTGTGCATTGCATTAAGTCCATTGGCATTGTTTGACTAATTAAGGTGGGACGACTTATAGTCTTTACGAATTTGTTTTGTAATCGCTATAAGTCGCCGTCCACACACCCTCACTGTTGGCCACGGGTGGGATGTAGCCCCATTGTTGTAGCAATACGCATGACTTTGGTTTGCTAGTTAGAACTCGATGGTATTAATCGGGACGTCGATACTACGTACACGGGTATCGAGGCACATATGTTTTCTCGTGTATTGCAGGAGCAACGCGAAGTTGGAAGAAGGAGAAATAATATCCTTCATAATGTGGTTTAATTAAGTTGCACTTATGTGAACACCAAGTGCTAAGTGAATTATGTGACTTGTATACTTTTAATATGATACATGATCATTATGGTATATAAATGTTATTACCATGTTATTCTTAGTGTTGAGCATCATGCCATGTCATCTAGTTGTATGTGATAGTTGCCGATGGTTGGTCAAGTTAGAATAGTCCCTTGACTTACCGGTTTGTGGTTGAAATGTTAGGTAAGCGGAAGTGCTACATAGACTAGCTACATGTAGAGTTTGGTTTACTGTTGCATTCATTCTCATAGCATACAATACATTGTAGTGGCTTACGGGGTCTTTTAGACTCACTCTTGTTGTGTTAACTCTTTTAGATTGCAATCGAAGGACGACATAGTGCGATCGGTGAGACTTGCGGGTGCTGCAGAATGATCTTTGGGTAGTTGCTCTCCGGAGCTTGTGTATAATTATGCTTCTTAATTTCTTAGTTTAGTGAGAACGATGGTTGATGTAAAGTTATGTAAACTTTACTTATGGGTAGCATTATTTTGTAACTCTTTTTATTGATGTATATTTTTAGACCCGACATTCGATGTCGAGCCGTTTATTATTGTAATCTTTTCGAGCATGTTAGCTCGTGAGTATTTAGTGTTGTTGTTTCTCCGGCTTTTGTATTTAGCCGTCGAGGTTTATTGTTGGGATTATGCTAGTATCGTTCTCAGGCTTGTGTTTAGCCGTGGAGGTTTTCTAGTTATAGTTTTGTTATTTAAGTTTTTGAAACTCCGGTTTTATTTAGTGGGGTTTTCCGTTGCATAGTTTTGGTTTTGAGCTTGTGTAACTCGTTCACTTATGTGGAATTTAGTTATTTCATTTAGTTCGGCGCGCCGAGTTGGGGTTTAATATCGAATCCCGAACTCGGGGCGTCACAGTTGGTATCAGAGCTTAAGTTAGCTATTCGCCAGGATAGGATCCTCGGCTTAGGTGGTTTGGGCATCGGGTTGAGTGATTAACGCCGAGTGTTTGAGTATAAGCGTTGTGTTGATGTTGGTGAATTTTTGGAGTTAGTCCATGTAGGACTGGGATGGTTGAGTTCTTACGCTCACGAGAGCGGAGACAAATGATTGGTAGTCCGTTAATTTCTCTTAAGGAGATTCGTGATTATGTATTAAGCCCTCGCTAAAATGTTGTCGACTAAGTGTGAGTCGTGTGATAAGTTTAGTAGTGAGATTTGACCATTATAGGTTGTCTCCTTGATTTTGAGATGTATAGTCGAGATGTTTTAAGGAACGTCTTAGTCTTGAGGTTGGTAATCATTTAAGGAGATAAAGGTGGAAGACCCGAGATTCTGGGTCACGAGTCCCCTAGTGCTTATTATGGAGTGTCAAGTTTCGATAGTGCGAGTATAAGAGTCCGTACTAACTTAAACGCTTTATTTTTGCATATCACATCATGGAATGCGACATTTGTACATACTAGATTGTGTCACATATGTGCATTTGCTTGTATTTGATACTTATGTGCATGAGACCGACTCTAAGGGCATATTTGTAATCACATGTCCCTAACGCCCTGTGACGGTAGCTTTTGAAGCCACTTCAGAAGGGCCCCTGATTTGGTTGTCAAGAGATATTCGTCAAGACTAAGATGATAGCATGATAGATAGAAATTGTCTGACCCTATTACCAACCGGAATGGACAAGTAAATGGAATAGTACGCTTGAACAAGTTGTGTACCTTGTGTTTGGATTGTTTATCGTTTCTCGTATATTGGTTTGATTTGATCTGATATTGTTTGAGCCGTTGTGCTTAGTTGAACATGAGTATTTCGGGGTATGCTATTAGCCCTTGTGACTTGTATATTGTCACGTGTGTTATATGTTTATTTTGCCTTAGAGGTATCGAATTGATTTGTCACCTCGGCGGTGAGCGTGTGGTTTCTATATTGTATGCGACGTGATGTAGCTGGATACATTGTATTAATTCAGTCTTGCCTTATAGACGTTTGCGATACGAATAGATCGTGTCACCTTGCGCATGTGCCCTTGGCATAGTGAGATGGTTACCATTAGGACCCTACATGCATGTTATATGTGTTGGGTTGAGAGTTTAGAACGTTATGTTGATAAGTATGCCTCCGTTGATTCACTTAATGTGTTCCACTTCCCATTAGAGATTTAACGTCTCTATTGTATGCCTGTAGCAGGATGGCGCGAACTAGAAACACTGCAAGGATGTCGGTTATGCACCCGACCGTATTTCAACTCAGACACGCATTTCGAGAACTGAAAGAACTTGAGGACCAACTGAATGTGGCCCTGGGTGAGACACCTCGAGTGGAGCAAGTGATCCCACCGAACCCTCTGCACCGAGCCAAGACTCCAACGAACGAGTCAAGGCTAAGAGGTGAGACCTTGTGATTGAACCCGTAAGAGTCATGTTCATCGTGACTTATTCTATCATTTATTCGTTTTCTGTTTTTGGACTATCTTGTGTACTCGATTTGGGTACTCATTCGTTAGAATATTATGTCTCGTAGTCGACGAGAATATAATCGTTAAGAGTGTGATACACTCGTGATTCGAGTAACACGTATAGTATGTGGTAGTGGTGTCCAATGGTACCGACCGTTCCGTCGAATGTATTCGAGTTCGAAGCTCTTATTTTCATTTATGTTAACCTTGTGACTTATTGACGTGAATAGTGTATCGCGAGCATGTTAACTTGCGATTCCCTTGGCCTTTTATTTTGTCGGACGGTGATGTAGTCGGTAGTGTTATTATTCACAGTAGAGTCATTATGACTTGTATAACTTCGAGGTGTTACATGTGTTGCACCATTTGATTCAAGTCTATTTCTTTGATGATAGTATGTCATCGTATAACCTTGCGAACCAAGGGAGTATTGACCTAAACCTATTGATCGCGGGTTTTCCGTGAGTAGTTGTTGAGAGTTGTACCACGGGAAGTGGAGATTCGTTTAGCGCACGAAGCGTGGTGGTGGGATGTGTTCGAAAGAAGTCGGTATGACACCTTGAAGTATACCCCGAACATGGACTTGACTAGAGACGGTGGTTGGTCTCGTAATGAAACCCCGAGATTTCTCACATCTCAAAATCACATCTATTCGTTAGATGTCTCGCGTGTTGCACTACTTGTGGTTAGTGGCCTCTAACTTGGACCAATTCGCCTTATTTGTTAGACCTTCACCCATCATTGGTGGAAGCGTGTTTGTGTGGGCTGTTGTATAACCTTGTTGTAGCAATTGTACGTCCCATGGACGTCTAACTCATGAATTCGCGGCCGAATTCCTTTAAGGGGAGAGGATGTAATACCCCGACCCAACTTCATTCGAGTTCACTCGTGGTCTCTCGATGTTGACTTTAAAACCCTCGAGTGAGGTGTCATGCTCGTTAAGCATGACGTGTGAGGTCGAGAATCATATTTGACGCGTTTAACTCGGGGTGAGTTGCGCTTTGTTCCTTTATCCATTCGAGATTTTCCTTGACATCGATTAGCGTTCGTATACGTTACGTCTTCTCTTTGGGTGATTGACCTAACCTTGGTTTAGACTCCTTCACGACTATTGATCACGTTGATCTTGTCGTTAAGCACGCCGACTCATTTCGAGTGTTTCATATGCCCGATTTGTACTTGAACCTTTGTATGGTTGATTATGCGAGCTTTACGTTGAACTTCTAACGTTGTTTCGGAACTTTCGAGAACCTCTCTTGAGTATTTCGACCTTCTCAAGACTTAGAATCACTTCGGGATCATTTAGGACCATTTCGGGCGTTTCGAGCATTTTCGGAGAGTTCGGAGGATCTGGACACGAGCGATCGCCTGGGCAGATCAAAGCGATCGCCGCTTAAGACAAAGCGATCGCCTGTTTAAGGCGGAGCGATCGCCTGCCCGTCCTGTTCGTCCGGTTTTCGTCTTTCTCGGTTTTAAACATTTTTAAGTGGTTTAAAATGCTCAAACAAGCCCGGGATTGGACCAAACACTTACCCATGGTATTAATAAAAGATCACACTCTATTTTTCTCCCTCATTTTCTTCCTCCCAACTCAGATTTTAGAGAGAGAGCAAGAAGAGAAAGAGGAGAGAGAGAAGAGAAAGATTTCGTGATATCTTGAGCTCCGCTTGTCGGATCGACGAGCCGTCTTCGCCGTAGCGTAGAGGACGACGAGGAGAACATTTCTACCCAAAGGGATCATCCGATCTGTTAGTACATCATAAACCCATCTCTTCTCCCACATCTTAGAGAGAGAAAGTGGTGTTAGAGAGAGAGGAAGTTTGATTCGAGCTTGGTTCGAGTTTGGGATCACTGATTTGACTCCGTGGCGGCGTAGAGGTCGTCGAGGAGTACGTTTTCACCATAAGCCCTTGATTTCGTGGAGGATTTGCGGTGAAGGTAAGTAACTATAATGCTTTGTGTGTTTTACGAGATGAATTGGAAGAGTAAAGCATGTAGGGTGTGTTAGCGATGATATTCGTGTCTTTTATTGGGAAGTATATATATACATGATTGTCCCTACGAATGATGTTAGGTTATACCTCATTACTTGCTTGATTAAGGATTACGGAATAAAGAAAGAATTGATGAATTACCGATGAGTTAGTAGACTTCGAATAATAGAGACTCGTAGAGCTTGATGTTGTTGCTATTATGGTTGTTGTTGTTGTGTTGTTTCGGTTGTCCTGATAATCATTATGCCGAGTAATAGAAACTCATTGAGATTGAAGTATACTTGTGAATTATTAGTTGGGTTCCGGCCGTAATGTCGCCGAAGACTTGTTTAAATTAATTATACTCCATTACGTTAATCTTAAGTTTAGGTATACCGAATCATTGAAGTTTTACCGTTTACGCACTAGCGGAAACCCTATGAAATCGTTACGAGTAGCAGACTCTTTGTGCGTTGGGCATTGCAAACGATAGGAGTTATAGGGGACGATCTGCGGTTTGTCCCGATATCTTGATATTGGTAACGACTCTAGCGGAGTCATTATGAGATATACACTAGTCGTGACCGATTCGCGGAGTCGAATAGACGTAATAAGTAAACGTCGATTATTGTAGTAATTTCATTAATGTATAGTTGACTCTACGGAGTTGAGAAATGGGTAGTAGTAATGCCTATATGACCTATATTAATTCCCTACCACGCGGGATGACGAATTGACGGGTTCATGACTTAGTGAAACGTTGACCTTGGTTGACTTAGTCAAATATTAGCTGACTACGAGTTAAATCGAATAAAGTTGAAGTATGTGCCGATAAGAGTATGTAATATATTATGATGCGCATGAGATGAGAAATATTATGTGACGATAGGATACTTAGAGATCCTCAATTGGGCATAGCTATTGCGCCTTAATTAATGGTTGTAAGTACGAGTAGACTTACCTATGTGGGGTTATGAGTTGGCGTACATGTGAGAAACATGTTACCTTAGTTTGGGATTAGGGTGAATAACCTATCCTCGAGTTATATAGGTTCCACATTATGGCCCTTGTTTGCTTGATTATAAGGTATAAACACCTTACATTGGAGTTTATGTATGTGTCTAGCTATCACGCATAATCGCTTAGTGATTGAGTTGTACTATGGGCCTACTTTGCCTATTGCCTTGTTTTGTCTATCGTTCAGTGATTTCGGACATGTTGTGATTGTTCTAGTATGAAATAGGACAATCATCCTACTTTGATGATTGATTGTAGGACAATCATCCTACTTTGATGATTGATTGTGTGTTTAGTATTCATAAGCACATTGAGTGGATTTGAAATGTGATTCAAAGAACACATGATGATTGTTGAGAATGACAAGTGAATGTCTACTTGTGCATTGCATTAAGTCCATTGGCATTGTTTGACTAATTAAGGTGGGACGACTTATAGTCTTTACGAATTTGTTTTGTAATCGCTATAAGTCGCCGTACGGTTACACACCCTCACTGTTGGCCACAGGTGGGATGTAGCCCCATTGTTGTAGCAATACGCATGACTTTGGTTTGCTAGTTAGAACTCGATGGTATTAATCGGGGACGTCGATACTACGTACACGGGTATCGAGGCACATATGTTTTCTCGTGTATTGCAGGAGCAACGCGAAGTTGGAAGAAGGAGAAATAATATCCTTCATAATGTGGTTTAATTAAGTTGCACTTATGTGAACACCAAGTGCTAAGTGAATTATGTGACTTGTATACTTTTAATATGATACATGATCATTATGGTATATAAATGTTATTACCATGTTATTCTTAGTGTTGAGCATCATGCCATGTCATCTAGTTGTATGTGATAGTTGCCGATGGTTGGTCAAGTTAGAATAGTCCCTTGACTTACCGGTTTGTGGTTGAAATGTTAGGTAAGCCGGAAGTGCTACATAGACTAGCTACATGTAGAGTTTGGTTTACTGTTGCATTCATTCTCATAGCATACAATACATTGTAGTGGCTTACGGGGTCTTTTAGACTCACTCTTGTTGTGTTAACTCTTTTAGATTGCAATCGAAGGACGACATAGTGCGATCGGTGAGACTTGCGGGTCTTTGCAGAATGATCTTTGGGTAGTTGCTCTCCGGAGCTTGTGTATAATTATGCTTCTTAATTTCTTAGTTTAGTGAGAACGATGGTTGATGTAAAGTTATGTAAACTTTACTTATGGGTAGCATTATTTTGTAACTCTTTTTATTGATGTATATTTTTAGACCCGACATTCGATGTCGAGCCGTTTATTATTGTAATCTTTTCGAGCATGTTAGCTCGTGAGTATTTAGTGTTGTTGTTTCTCCGGCTTTTGTATTTAGCCGTCGAGGTTTATTGTTGGGATTATGCTAGTATCGTTCTCAGGCTTGTGTTTAGCCGTGGAGGTTTTCTAGTTATAGTTTTGTTATTTAAGTTTTTGAAACTCCGGTTTTATTTAGTGGGGTTTTCCGTTGCATAGTTTTGGTTTTGAGCTTGTGTAACTCGTTCACTTATGTGGAATTTAGTTATTTCATTTAGTTCGGCGCGCCGAGTTGGGGTTTAATATCGAATCCCGAACTCGGGGCGTCACAAGTATAAGACTCTTTATATGAAACGTCTCAAAATAAAAAAAAATAAAAAAAATAGGATACTTTATTGGGTGTCGAAGGAGTATATTTCAAGCATTCAGATTCATTACTTATGAGCTATAGGCTCTTCTTTAATTGATCTCATTCTTAGTCGCAAAACTTTACATACAATCCAATATCTTAACTAATTATATTCTCTCCTCTATCTCGACTAATTTACTTGCCATTAATGGATAAAAAGTTAAACCTCACATGCACACAAATTAGTTGTAGCGAGATGTGCAAGTACGAAGGTCAAACCCATAGAAACTTGTGTATTGACTCAATTAAATCTAACTATTATCTAAACAAAATAACAAATTAAAAACAATGATTTTTGAAGTAATTAAACTAAAACAAATAATAAGAACAAGAAATTAAATGAAGTAAATAATAATTAAATAATTGCAGTTGATAGGGAAAAAGTCAAGGTTTGAAAGTTAAGGAATTAGGATTCACCAATTATCTCAGTTCTATGTCTTTTTATCTCAAGTATCAATTCAATTCAATTCAAGAGTTTGTTAGATTACAAAAAATTGAAAATTAGCAAACATTAAGCCAAAGAGATCCCCAATAAATGAGTAAAATACTCATTTATCAGCCATCAACAAGGAAGTTGGTTTGTTTTAATAGGGAGGAAGAACTCTAGTCATGTAGCTAGTGAGACTTGAACTCTTCTGAATTATATACACTAATGTATATACACTTTCCACATAATATATATGCAGTGTTTATAAGTAAGCATATGTCAATTAAGTTTTCTCTCCTTCAGAGAGAGAGAGAGAGAGAGAGAGAGAGAGAGAGAGAGAGAGAGAGAGAGAGATGTTAATCACTATATATATAATGCATGTTTAGCAATTATCATCATCTAATTTATTTTGTGGCACAAATAAATTAAGGATTATTTTGGACCAACCTTGATGATTCCCATTTGCATTTTACTTGGAAACAGAAGGTGATGCGTACCAACTAGCTACGTGTTCCAATAAAAGTGTGGGCAAGAGCTAGCTAGCTTATATATATGCATGCATTTAGACCTTTCTCCAATTAAATTAAAGTATAATTCCATCCCATGCATCTTTAGGGATATATAATGGCACTCACTTTCAATGACATGGGAGAAGTGAACTTAATTAGGTCAATAATCTACTTGATTAGTGGAGGAGGTCATTGTATGTCCCCTCATAATTATTCCAGAATTTAGGTAAACTAGTTTGTATTTTCCTCTTCGAGCCTCATAATTGTCTTTTCAACATGTTATATTACGTACACATATATAATTAATTAGCTAGCTAGGTCGGCCCTTTTTCACCTTTTTTTTTTTTACAAAACATATATGAAAATATATAGTTTCACAAAATTTTTGTATTGGAAAGTTTACTAATGCATTAATTAATATTTTCATAACAAAGTTTGATCTACAAAAAGAAAATTAATCCAACAAAGTTTCTACGAAATGAACTCTTAAAAGCGTGTTCTAACTTGTATGACACAAATATAGGAGGAGTATGTAGTTAGAAAGATGTTTCTTTCAAAAGTTTCAATAATTCATATATTAAATAGTCTAGCAGCTAGACATAAAGTACATGTTAATGAAGAGGCACGTACGTGTGCCCAACAAAATATATTTGCACATGCCAGCACATGTACAAGTTGCATACCCAGACAAATAAATAACCACCACAATTTTGTTTTGAAAAAAAGTGGGAAAAATTATATTTTTGACCAACGTACTAATTGGAGATTTTTGATTTTACCAACGTACTTTAATTAACCCAAATATAACCAATTGTACTATTAATTTTGTGCCAATGTTGACCCTGCCGTCAAACTTCCATCCAAAAAAAAATTAACGGAAGTTTTGCTGTCTCATTTTAGGAATTTGTGTCATTTTAATTCTTTTCTTTTGCAAGTAGGATATATATATAGCTAACAATGTTTGGAAAGTCTGCTAGTTCTAAATCTTATAAGTATATATATATATATATATATATATATATATACTAGTATATATTATGGAGGAAATCGGGAAATCAAAGATGACTGAAAACGTGAGTGAGTTCGAGGGTTAAGGTTAATGTCAAATCGTGTGCGTGCATATAATTACATATATACTTTTTGATCTGTTATTGTTGGGTTGAATTATATGCTCAGCTGGATTGAGTTCAAGGCCTTAATATATATAGTTAAACAGAAAAAATTCAGGTACGGTGGCCTACAGCATGATGAGAAGGCATGCATGGAGTATATATTTTCAGTCAGGGTGGGTCGATGTGGCTTTCCTTAAACCAAACAGACCCTTTAATGCTGGCTTTGATAGGAACCATTTAATTTCTGCTTCATATTTCTCCATGAAAAATCTCGATCCACATAATTGTGAATATATATTTAAGTGTTGTACGTACAAGATGAATATATACATCATATCTAATGCGGATTGATTTTGTTTGCATGGCGCGGGCAGCTGACAAATTACGGCCTTGATCGAAATTGCATAATGACATGCTTCAAATTATGGAAATATATACTGATCAGTAACAACATGCAATATATGAACATCACTTAAATGGATTAAGGGAGCTAGTAATTAACGAATCCCGTCCACACCATCTGAACAAATCTCTTGCCCACATCGTACGTAACACTACTACTACTATACTACGACCTACGTAATGAATGTATTGCCTCGATCGGTGTACTAATGCAAGTGTTGTACCAAATCACATGCCAGCCACAGCCACAGCTATATAATGAACAAAATGCACGCCACTGACGCGTGAGTTTCTGCGTATGTCTGCATATACAGTGTTACCTCTCTTCTGTTAATTAAACTGAAACTATTAGTGCAGGTGAGGTGGTCCATATGACATGCTGGTAGGAAAGCTGGAATTAATAACAAAAGGCAGCAGGCTTCATGCCATGCCATGGTAGAGACAGATTATACATGTAAATGTCAATAAATTTTTTGTGGCTATTGTTTGTTTCGATGGAGGGGAAGTGACCGGTGTTTGAGATATATGTTCAGTACGTACTATATGACTACTTAATTGGAATGATTAGCTTACACCTTCAGTTTTCGCTGAAGAGTAGTAATACTTAATTTCCTGCATGGATCCATTCGGCCGGTTTTGTAGAATCCCATTTTGAAAAAGTCTAATATATAGTCGACGAGAGGTGCATGCGGTGCTTTAATTTACTATTGGAATTAATTAAAGGGAACTGATAATTAAGTATATATAGCACATTAATCTCTAGCTAATCAAGTACAACAGCTAATTGTTAGGCTCTGATTGTTTCAACAAAAACAATTTTTGGAAAATTGTTTCTGAAAAATAAAAATCTTTTACTTTCTTTCAAGTGTTTGGTAAATTTTTTAAAAATATTTTCAAGTGTTTGATAAATACATTGAAAATATGACAGGAAACGATATCATGAATTTATACAATTACTATTATTTTTGTTAAAAGTTGTGCATGAGAGAAGGGGGAAAAGTGGTGGCGTGGCAAGCATGTTGGCATGTGGGGGTGGGGTAAGGACAGTGGCAGGTGAAGTGAAGGGATGTCATCTAGCTATTGAATTGGAGTATACTGTTTCAAACACTTTGGACGAGAGCCAGGGACTCGATGTGTCATTTAGAAAAATGACTTACGGAGGGGCACCTCCATAGATCATTAATTTCTTTAGTATATGTTTCATTTTCCAGCTAACTGTAAAATATTCTACATTGAACATATTTTTTCTAGCATTATCAAACACAGAAAAAAGAGGAAAATATTTTTAAGAAATCATTTTTCGTGAAACAAACGGAGCTTTAATTAGTATATGGTTTATTTTCCGAACGTAAAATGTTTTACATTGACCACATTTTCCTAGCATTACCAAATACCGGAAAATGAGAAAAATATTTTTTGAAAAACGGAGTCTTAGTATTGTTAATGTCACTATGGGGAAATATATATTGTCATCAAAGCCGGGCTTTGTTGGATCCAGCTATCCGACTAAAACCATCATGGAGACCCGCCGATTGTCCCTTAATCACCTATATATGTATACATGAAGGCCTGTCATGAACGTGGTCCATATGAGATGCTGGTGAGAATGCTACAAAAGCTAACAAAAAGCAGCAGGCTTGATGGCAGAGACAGAATATACATGTAAATTCCCACGCAATTTTTGAGGGTGTTGTTTGTCTGAAGGGGAAATGACTGGTGTTTGAGGCATATTCTGATCTGTGTATGAGTACTTGGAAGGATTTCGTATTCACCTACCGGAGAAACTAATGCTTTCCTCGATCCATTCCATTTCTCGTTTTAAAAAGTTAAATATTTCAAGAGATGCGTTAATACCGTTGGAATGGATAATTGTAGCACAATCTTACGTACCTTTGGGACTAAAATTACTATATATATGGAGACCCAGGCCACCAATTGTCCGTCGCCTAAGTATATATCCATGCGAAGCCGGAAATGATCCGGGGACCTGTCTCATTTTGCTTCAAATTTGACCAGTTGTGAGTAGTAAGTAGCAACATTTTTTCATTCCCTTGGCTTGGTTAAGGAAGTCTCTCAGAAGCTATTCGAATTTCCTTTGCTCTTACTCCAGGAGGAGTCTAGACTTGGGAGTATACTATTATTATAGGAGTATTTTTTTGGGAGAAGTCTCTCTTACAATTAATATCCAAGCTAGCCCATAAACTCTATCCAGCCATGCATAGGCCATGATAATCCTAGCTAGCCGCAAGTTTGGGTATATAATAACCCCAAGGCCAATTAAGGTGGAGTGAGATGGGATCATACTTATGATCTATATATTATTGATCCCAGTTAAGCTTTGTGAAGTTGTAGTTCTATCACTGAATTAACATTTAAAAGTTGTTTGATAAACTGAAATGCCGAATGCCATGAAAAAAGTCAAAGTTGGCTTTCCTCATCTTGGGCCTAGAAGAAAGCCCCAAAAAGTGAAACCAAATGAACAAGGACTAATTGGAATTTAGGTTTAAATAACAATTTGCTCATTGTACTTTGAGCGTACAAGCTACATGAAACCCACTTTACAAAATGTTTTTAATTTCCCGTCTATTTCATCTCATCACTAAAATTAATTTTTGCAATTATATTAATCACTTTATCCATTTTCATTTGATTTTGTGGATGAAAAATAACATAAGACTAGAATATCCATTAATATCATAAAATTAACTAATATACCCTTCTAAATTAGGCATAAGTTGGGCACTTAGCAGGGCGGCCCTCATGGTTTGTTAATGCACAATGACCATGGGCCCCCAATTTCGGAGGCCTCAAATTTATATATACAACTTTATATATATACATATATATATATATATATTTGTAATTTTTTGTAAAAGAAAATGTTAGTTGGACCATCATCAAAAAAATTTAGCTTGGTCATAATTTTTTTTGTTTAGATTGACTCGATTGAGGCCTATATAATATTGATTAATAAAATAGGAAGATGAGTGATATCTTCTCCAAATTTCAATCTCTTGAATTATCTTCTACGTATTCTAAAAAGGTCCTCTAAAATGTTCATTCTCTTTTCTCTTAATCCTCTTTTCAATCTTTTCTAAATTTTGATTCTCAATCTAGAAAAATTCACCTCCAAATTGCCAATTATAAATTATTTTTTAATTTGATCAAGAATTGTTTCGAGACTTAAGAATTCGGTGAGCTGATTGCCTGGTTCTCCATTTTTTTTTAACTACCCTCTGGCTCTTTCTAGACTAGCCTACTTTATTCTATTCTGCTGCCCATTTCTCCAAATTGGGAGGAAATAAGATAGAGAGCTTCTTAACGGAAAATGGAATTTTATATTTATATATATATATATATATATATATATATATATATATATATACTCCCTTCGTTCTAGACATGCCCAAACGGTTTAGAACCGGCGGTTCAAACCGGAATCGAACCGCCCAAAAAATCGCATAAACCGGAACCGTGAGGAACCGGAACCGTCCCTGAACCGGAATCGCCGGTTACACGGTTCGGTTTCGGTTTCCAATTTCTCAAAACCGTGAACTGCCGGTTTGGAACCGGGAACCGGAACCGCCGGTTCCAAACCGTGAAAAATCGCCAAAATTTAAATTTTTAATTTTGAAATTGCCTTGTTTACTCTATAATTTCAAAAATGAAAAGTTTACAAAGCTTCAAAAATTCAAAAAAATGCTTTGTACAAAGTTTTAAGATGAAATCTTTTTAAAAAAAAATTATAAGAAAATATTAAAAAATAATTAAAAATTACGGTTTGGAACATAGCCGAACCGGCTTAGCCGGTTCGGAACCGGAACCGTAACCGTGATTTGTTGGTTCGGTTACGGTTTGTTGTCTGGCGGTTTTTGGAACCGGCGGTTCGAACCGTTTGGGCATGTCTACTTCGTTCCAGACAAAGAGTCTACTTTTTTTTTATAGAAGTCAACATAAGACTAAATCAAATAAAAAATTTACATACTTTACTTATGTTTTAAAAAATAAAATTTCATTAATTAAAAACTATCTTAATAATACTATAGATTACAACTTTAATAACTTTATAAAAATCACTAAATTTATGTTAATTATTGGTCAAACTTTAGCTTAGTTGACCAAAAAAAGTCAAAAGTAAACTCTTTGCCTGAAACGGAGGGAGTATATAATAACCGATCATCATGCATGAGAAGGATTTCTCAACTAAGTCATTTCGTTAGTACGAGATGGAAGGGAAGGACGTAGGCACCTCTTCCTTAACTTAATAGAATAGGAACTACAGCTTCTTCCCGGGATGAAGCACTAACTAGCTCAATCACTGCTACAACTTCTTACCTTTGGGACACGGTGACACTTGTTTTCCTTTTTCTAAAAGTGCCCACACGACATTTTTCTCATTTATTTAAAAAAAAAAGTAACCTCAAAATTTTTTTTTATTTTTTTATGGTTTCTACTCGTTTATTTACTAAAAATCCAAAAGCACTCATCTTCTTTCCCTGACATTCTGTTAACCTAGCTAGATACACCACCTCCAAAAAACATCGCTTCCATCCACCTGAATATGAACCCATCATCATCCGCCACCACCAGAATATACTTTTCTGATTTTCAGCTATGAATAATTTAAACCAATTTCTATCTTTATTACACAGCGAAACCGTAGAAATTGTTTTTAATTATTACAAAATTTTGAAGGAAAAAAAATGAACACTTACCGCCTTCACTCCCAAGTCTCCCTTCTTCCTAACCTGCAATCATAACTCCTCATCTTGTTCAACCACCGTCCCAACTCCCTTCCTTGCCAGAAAGGTAAACCACCATTTACCAATCACCAGGGCCGGTTCTGACATTTTGAAGGCCCTGTCTAAAATTTAAAATTAGGCCTCAAAATTGATAAAATATATTTAACAAAAGATGAAAATAAATTACATAGTTTATAACATTATAATTTTAAAATTATTTTTTTACAAATGAAGTACCAATACAACTAAATCTCCAAACTACTATCAAACTTTTTATTTGAAAAGTGTCATCCTTCTCACATTCCTTGAAGCAAAATCGTCAATTAGGTCTTCATAATCAATTTTATCCAAATAATCATTCTCAATCGCTATGAAAGCTAATCCATTAAGTCTTTCTTGTGTCATTGTAGAACGCAAGTAGGACTTTAATAACTTCAATTTAGAAAAACTTCTCTTTGCAGATGCAACTGTCACAGGAAGAGTCAACAAAATTCTATATGCAATAATTGTATTAGGAAAACAATCTACATGTTTCAAAAATTTTAAAATATCAACAGGTCTATCTTTTCCTTGGGCAAGAATTCTTGGAGTAACTTTAATTCCACGTATAATTTATTTCCATCAATGTTAGATTGTTCACCTTTTTTTAAGTGCAGCTTCAAAACGACTACAACAAGACTTTAAACTCATATCATCCAATGAATCCAGCTTGTCAGAAGTAAATAAGAAACCAAAAATATTTTCATATTCTTTATATTGTTCAAATCTACTAGTTAGTGAAGTAATAAAGATTAAATTATATATATATATATATATATATATATTATTACATGGACTTAAAAATTGGGGCCCTAAAATTTTTGGGCCCTGTGCGGTCGATCCACTGGATCATGCTCAGAACCGGCCCTGCCAATCACTGTTTACCTAATTTAGCCTCACAATGAAATCAGAAAATTTAAAAATAAAATAATAATAAAAGATCCTTACAGCAGCTTTGCTTGATAACAACTCACAATCGATGATCTCCAATATGCTTCCAACTGCTTAATAATGTCTGAGTAACATTAGTCGAGCTCAAAGATAATGCTTCTATTTAGTGATATGGAGAACTGTTGCATATATGTTTGATTTCCTCGTTCGTAAACTTATTTTTTCATTAAATTTCTTTGTAAGTTTCTTGATCGAATTCTATTCCATCAACCATTCCATGTTTGCACCCAAATAATAGAATGAGTATAAGACCATTTCTTTCAAGCTTTATTTTCATTCTACTATAAACTTTATTTCATTCTACTATAAACTTTATTTCATTCTATATTTAGTCCAATATTCTTGCGTACCAAACGTGACCAAGACTTAGCCATCAAAATTAGGAATCATTAATCATCAACCAATCTATGAAATTGCAGTTTGGACACAATTATAGACCACAATGGCCAACTCAATCTATCGGATATGAACCAATTCTTCAAATTGAAGGTGGGAAGTTTTGAACTTGCTAACATGAGACATTTGTTGTGGTTTATTACAATGGGGACAAATTAAAGAAAGAGGAAGATCATCTCATATTGTATAGTCTATCGATGCTTCTATTGGGGGAAAAACATTTATGCTGTAAAATGATATGCACTCTCATTTTTATCTTATGGACAAAATGAAGATTTTAGTTAGTGTGCTAATAGCACTAGCTAGATCCCTTTACAAACTCCATGACAATATTTATTACTTTCTCCATTCAAAAAAAATAGTCTCGGTTGACAAATTAAACCTTTTAAAATTGTAATTTTTCTTACTTGTACCTTAATCAAAACGCACTAAAATTATTACACCTTTTGTTCCTAAAAAAGTGTCATGTTTGACTTGACACATAAACTAAAAAAACCTAATTGTTTTTATAAAAGTAGGACCCATCAATTAAAGTAGGAACCAAACAAAGGGTGAAATGGTAAAACTAACATTAAAAAAAGAATTAAAAAATGAACACTTTTTTTGGAACGGTCTAAAAAAGAAGAAAGAGGGACTACTTTTTTTTTTTTTTTTGGGACGGAAGGAGTAGTTTGTAAATGTGGTATGATTAATAATAAGAACTTTAGGGTATCATTTTGACAAAAATAAACATTAAGGGTGCAATTGTGTCAGGACCCAATAAATGGGGGTCAAATATGATATCTATTGTGTGCTTGGGATTTGCGGAGTGCAACCGTAACAATCATAAGGCACAAAATTAGACATGGTGAGGGCTCGCACTCTCATAAACAAGCAACCTAGATATTGGGCCGGACTCATCATTATTAATTATTGCATTAAATTAAACAAGAGGATGGCAAAAATCAATTTTATCAAAATAAGTAATGCGTCAAGTGTTGTACCCTTACTCTTAATATTTTGTACCTTTCTGAAATTTTTCTAAAATCCTGAAAATTTTAAAAACTAATAATTTGTAAAATAAGATTAATATGAGGGCGCAAAATACATGATCAATGACCAAAACAAACTATGAATCGAGCCGAGACTATCACATTACGTTATCATGTTAATGTGATATGACATTTCACTAATATATAGATATAGGCCATAGCAAGACACATCACACCCCAACCATATGTTGGTATTGGATTGGTGAATCACATCACATCATCCTAGTGACATTACGACTTCTCGAGCGAACTGAGTGGGTTGTGTGGTGGTGGGGGTGAGGGGTGAGGGGCTGGCTGTAAGGAGCTAGCTAGGGTTGAGGGTGAGGCTAAGATCAAACGCGGAAAAAGAAAACCACTAACCCAAAAAGAGATTACCGCTATCTCTGGAGAGTCCGCCGTTGGTTAAAGATCAAAAAAGTAGACTCGGAAATCGGCAGCATTTGGCTCCAAGTGTCAATGGCTACAGCTTACTCATGTCCTAACGCTCCTTCTCCTTTCCCTACAAAAGCATACTCTGAGGAGATAGAAAGATTACACAGAAGGAGAAACAGAAAGAGAAAGAAGCTAGCAACAAAGTGGTTTTCTTTCACGTTCTTGATCATCTCCAAGCCTAGATCATCTCTCTACTCATCAGATTTGTATGTATACACCTCACTCAATCCTATTCTTAGACATATATATCTCTGTGTGTGTGTGTGTGTTTTGATGTATATGAGTTGTATCTGTGTGCGTGTGTGTTTTGATGTGTATAGTCATGTATGTGTGGATTTCTTACATCAAAATTGAGGAATGCAGCCCTGGTGGAAAAGGGTTTCAAGGGGGAGATCTAAACCACATCAACTGTGTGTGTGTGTGTGTTTATTTGTTGTTAGTGTACAGATTGTATCTGTAGAAATCTTACATCAAGAAAATTTGGAAATGCAGGTGGAAAAGGGTTTCAAGGAGGAGATCTAAAGGATAGTTTATAACTTGATATATAGATATATATAAACAGGGGTGTTTTTGACAGATCAAGCCATGCAGCTGTAGATTTTCACTCGTTGATTCATTTTTTTCTCATGTTTCTTCCAAGTTCAAGCTGCATGTACATTTTCCATGATGGGATTTTATTTGATCTTTAAGAGCCTTGGGGTTGTCATTTTATGATCAGGTTTGGTTCTGATCGGAGATGGATTCTACAGGCAATTCCATTCCCCAGATGATTCCGAACTCTGAGGTGAAAATTGTTCCGGTTTATTGCTATTTGTCTTTCTATACAATGTTTGTGAAAATGCGTGTTTTTATAACCACCGATATGCTTGTTTACTGAGTTTTGTAAGACTTATATTCATTCAGTCTTAATGCACTATTACTATGCTAGGGAAGCAAAAAAAAAAAATTCTTTTAAAAAAAATTTGGCGCGAAAAAGAAAAGAAAAACAAACCCTAAAGGAAATGCTAACAATTCTTGTTCCATGGAGGAAAGGGCAATTCATTTGAAGCTTTAATGATTCATAAAATTCCTAGATTAACACAGCGACCGTAAAATCAATGTTCATTAATCTACCAAAAGAATAATAATAAGAAACCCTAAAATCTCCATTTTAGAATGATAGGCAAATTTCCTTTCCTTACAAAGCAAATTCTCTAAACGCTTGTATGGTACAAATGCATTGTTGATTGTGCCGTGCAAAGCTTTTAAGCATTTGATACATTGAAGCAACCATATGTACGTAGGTTATAGTTTATTGTTGTTATGACTTGGTTGAAATATTATTTCATGTTCTCTTCAGTAATATGGAGGATTTCACCCTTTTGTTAAATCTTCCAACTTTATCATCTCACAATTTTTAGTTTTTGATTGGAAGAAAGTAATTAAAAGGTTAATGTAGATCAGTTTTTCTCTAAATTGCGCAGGCTGCAAGTTCTTCGGCCAGTGGAAGTAATTCTACTAATCCAGGAAGCACAAATCTCCAGAATTCCCAACCATGGGAGAGTACTCAACCAGCGACTGATCTCCTAATGTCTGTCTCGGTCAGTGCTGATATAAACAAGGGAAAGATCTTTGATCTTGCTTCTAAAGGAGTGCAGGAACTAGCACAAATGGCCACAGCAGGTGTGCCTTTATGGAGATATGACAATGATCAGGAATGCGAGGCGTTAAATGAAAATGAATACGACAAGAGATTCGGGCCTCTTGATGCAACCCTATTGGAAGTAATTGCAATGATTTTATCTGGACGGAACTCTTTTGATGAGTTGCCGGAGACTAATCAAAATGCAGATATCATGGGAAATGAAATACACCTGAAAAGGGAAGTTTCCCGGTCAATGGGACTTGTCTCAAGGAACCCAGTCCAGCTTGTTAATATGCTAATGGATGCCGTAAGTTTTCTTCTATTTATCAGGAAATGACCTGAATTATAACATGTATTAACAAACAAATGAAAGAAGATCTATCTAACTAATGTCTTCTTGTGATAAAATCAGGTGCAATGGTCCTATGTATTTCCTAACATTGTCTCGAACGCAACAGTCCTTGGAGTGCTATCCACAGGCCAGCCTGGGAATTATCCCAATGGAGCTTTACAAGTGGTAGTTACTAATTACTCTAGAAGTGACCAAATTTTCTTCTATTTCTACTCAATAAAGCTGAAATGTCGTTTAATCAGTTTCAATAAGTGAAGGCTTGATGTTTACCTTACATAGCGGAGAGATGGCTGCTTTTCTTGCAGTTCTTTTTCTTTTCTGTTTTGCCATGCTTTCATTTTGTATGAAATCCAAGTTTTTGCTTAGTTTCAGCTTGCATCGACATTTTCTATGCAATTGCATTTATGGGAAACACGTATAGATAGTTTATACTGATTTCTAATAGTAAAGTAACTAAAGCACATAGATAGTTATCTGATATCCAACTTGGAAATGTGATTACTTGGTTAATCTCTAGATTATGTTAGCTAGACATTCTTTCTGGAAATTCGAAAAAAAAAAAAAAACGGCTAGGAAGTAATTCAAAAGAATTTACATACCTTATAAATTTAGATTAAACTTTCTTATTCAATGATTGCTTTGAATCATTTCAATTTCCTATTGTGTCTTTGTTGTGTTTTCCACATTAAGCAAGACTATTTAATTAACAGTAACTTTTCCGGTAAACAATATTTTCCAGATGAAAGCAGAATTCAATCTTCCCTCGCCTCTTTTTCCCACTAGGCAGATCAGTTTTGCACGACACTGCAGGCAGCTAGGTCAAAGCACTTGGGTAGTTGTTGATGTTTCTCTGGAGAGCATTTTCGAACACTCACTGACAAGGTTTCAGAGAAGGCCATCCGGATGCCTTATACAAGGAGTTGGAGACAGAAACTCTAGGGTAATTGACCAATTTGTTGAATTGAATTCAATGAGCTTCTGCTGGTCTCAAAATTTCAAAAAATCTTTACTAATTAATTACTAAAATGTTTGTCTTTATACTCAGATTTCATGGGTCGAGCACAACTTTGTAGATAACAGTTATGTACATAACATGTTTAGGAGGCTAGTAGATTCAGATCTTGCATTTAGTGCAGAGCGATGGGTTGCCACACTTGAAAAACAGTGTGATTATTTTGACGCAATCTTAAAGGAAAGCTACGGTAAATAGTTTTCGTCTTCATTTCAAGTAATTAATACTCAAAAAGAATGATACGATAACAGCTAAAGTTGGTTATCTTTTATACATTAACAGTGCCTGGAAACAGAAGTTTGCTCTGCCTGGCTCACAGAATGAGCAGAAGTTATAGTGCAATGCTCAACACATCTACAGGGAACAGTTGGAAGCCAATGCCTATAAGCAATGCAGAAAACATTTTCGTTCGGACAAGCTATAATAATGATGACTTTGGAACCCCTCAAGGCGTTATTTTAAGTGTGGCTACTTCTATAAGGCTGCCCGTGCTTGCCGAGAATCTTTTTGATTTCGTTCGCTGTCGGTGTTGTCGACCCAAGGTAACACTTAATTAATGATGCAGTGGCTTTATGTAAAATGAATCAATTGCTGTGATTCTGTTGTTATATATTATTGTTCATCAATTAATTGGGTGAAAGTCCTATGTTTTGAGGGACACGGAAAATTCAGTAAAATAGCCGTGTCATGCTAAGCTCGTGTGAACACACAAAACTCGGGTTTTGAAGAAGACAGTAGATTTTGCTACAGGGATGGAGAATTAATTTACCAATTTCTTTCAAATATTTGGTTATTTATATATATCAAACCAAGATATGCTTAGAAAATATAGTATGAAAGTTATAATTGGAGCTTTCAGTAGTGCATACATCCTGCTATGTTTTATATGATCTTTGTAGATACTCCCTTCGTCATATTGCAATAATTCCCTTATGTCCACCTTATAGCATTGTAATTCGACATTGACATGCTAGTTGGCAAATATGAATTTAGTAACTTCACTAGAAGATGGACACTTCGGGGCAATTATTTTCCAAAAGGGACACTTAATTTGGGATGGAGGGAGTATTGTATATATAAGGTCATGTACTCGTGTCTTGTATTTTGAAAGTCTATGTGTCTGACATCAAGTGTCCATGTTGACACTAGTGTTCGTTTCCACAAAAACTGACAAATGCTTATCTTGACAAGAAATTCATTCAAGCTAGCCCTGGGGCTAGTTTTGAGCTTTGCTGTATAATTACTCCCTTTGGATGTAACATATCCAACGTAATGAAAGATAATGAATATTTTGTGAAGGCTGATCATCCAGTAAAGTAAACCATAGAGGCGATCATCTACAGATCTGATAATCTCAAGGCTAGGATCGTGATATTGAGGCAGTTTTGTAAGATAGGATCAAATGAATGAGAAGAAATGTGAGGGGAGCCTGATGGATGGCCGGCCCAAGGGTGAAGATAGGGAAACAAGGGCTTTAGGCCTCCAAAAATAATATGCCTCAAAAAAAAAATTACTATTATAATTTTTTTATTTATTTTTACATATTAAGAGAGTAAGAGACTCTTAATTTTTCACTTCATTTCAAAAGTAGAATTAAACAATTTAAAATGTATCAAGATATTTTTGATTTTTTTATTTAGTATTGAGAAATTAAGGTCATTGGATAATGAAAATTTAAAATTAAGAAAATTGTCTTAATCTTAAACATTCATTAAAACATAATGTCAATTCTCATATTTGATATATTAGATCTATTCACAGAACTAAGATTAAGTGAACTAATCTTATTCAATAAATGATTTTGCATCTCAAAAAGTAGGAAAGATAAACTTTAAATAAAAATATAATAATTTTAATAAAATTTTATTATTTACTTCAAAAAGTCCTCGTTATAGAGCTCGCTTTAGGCCTCCATAAGAGTTGGGCCGGCCCTGAGTCTTGTCATGAGATTGTCAGAAACTTGCTCAATGCAATACTACCAACAAGACTAACATGAACTTGCTGCGGCAAGGAGAGGACTGATGAGAGGAAGGACAGCAAAATGTTCTATTCATACTATTCATCAAAGAACGGTGACGATCACATTCGAAAGATAAATTTAGTGGAGGGTAAGGATGTAATGTTATTAATCGCGTATAAAGAACTCTATATATAGTTTGGTTCGATTAACTATGGTTTGGCATGTCAAACTATAAACCTTTCAAACTGAACCTTTATGTTTGGTTTGATTCAGTTTGTTGGACAGTTGAATGTTATGTACGTGCACCCTTGTGTGTTTTAGCTAATCGTGTGTGAGGTTAGAAGTCTGACATAGGTTTCGGCACCTTGGATAGATTTGATTGGTGGGTTCTGTACTTACAGATTATGAACTCTGCATTAGGTTAATATTTCTCCCTATGAAATTGATAACAGCAGTGTGCGTTTGAGGGATCCTGCAGAACCACTACAGTCGAATTTGTCCCTGTTTCCTCCGGTTGGTTTTAGTGAAATATGTGCTTCCTTATGCGAACCGTATACTTCCTTTAATGAAATATATACTACCGTAAGTGGAATGTGTTGGGATCATATTTACTTGGGATAACATATTTTTTTACTAAGGGAGAAAATCATTAATCTTTCACTAAGGTGTAATTTGTGCTCCTTTTGATGAACATATTTCACTCAAGGGGACGAAGAAGAATCGTAGGGTTTCAACGAATCTAATTAACACCTCTCCTGTTGAAGCCACCAATTGATCCGCACTTAACAGTGCGAACACTTTTATGACATGTGAGCAAATCCAACAGCAGCAAAAGTCCTAAAAAAGAAGTTGAAAAGGGAAGTAGCCCGCCCTTCTTTGGGTTTTCATACGACCATTGGAAAATATATTTAATGCGACAGTGATACCAATAGCGTGGTATTACCAATTAATGAAACTGCAAAAAATCAGTAATCTTATTAATATGCAGAACAAGGTTGCTGATTTGGCGTTCTTCTTTGATATGTTAGTGATATTACTCCATCACTATCACTGTTACACTTTGCTTAAGGGTGTAAGTTCATAACATTTAAACCATCTAACAAACTTAATCAAATTGAACAAATCGGTTTGGTTTGATTTAGTTTGAAAGTAAACCGGCCGGTTTATAGTTTGACATGCTGAACCGTATTGAATCGAACAACGGCGTTCTCTATACGCGATTAATAACAATCCTTACCGTCCAGTGCATATCTTCCGAATGTAATCATGACCGTTTATTGATAAATATCTTAGATATTTTCAACCCTAACCCCTATAAATAGAACATTATGCTGTCCTCTCTCACATCAGTCCTCGCCTTGCCTCGGCAAGTTGATGAAAGCCTTGGTGGTACTCTCAGTTGAGTCGAGCAAATCTGACGATCTCATCACAAGATTTGCTCGATTGTTCTCTACTCTCTTCTTCTTCTTCACTTCCGTTCGATCTTTTCCTATAAAACTTGCTCAATTTCACGATCCTAACCTTGAGATTATCAGATCTGTAGATTCAGATCATGATTATCTCTTATGGCTCCTGCATACATTGGAGGCATCGAAAGGAGATCTTTTCTGGTTCCGTGTAAACTTCCTTGCATCTTCTTGTCTATATATACATATATACATATATAAGGTTACATATTTGTGACTGTTATACACAGATGTGTCCAAGTATATCTATTAATCTCTCTTTAATTGATTTGTTGAATGGCAGTGGGATCTTCTTTCTTCTGAGTGCAGACTTGAAGGGAAAGCGTACATTTCTACTGGTCGCGAACCAGCAAATTTTGTCTCAACGATGCTAGTTGAGGTAATTAAGTTAAAACTTTATCTAGTTAATTAAGCTTTCTTTCTAATTAGCCAAATTAACTGAAAATTGCTTAATCTTGCAGCAAGAGCAGAAGGAAAGAATTCCAATATGCTATTTAGAAGATAGCTACACGGATGCAGTAGGCCATTATATGGTGTATGCGCCTATTGACATCCCAACGATGAATGCAATAACGGGAGGCACAGCAGATCCTGATGCAGTGGCAATTTTGGCCTCGGGATTTGCTATCCTACCCGATGAACCAAATAGCGGGGAGGAGGGGTTTGACTGGAGCATTCTGACTATAATGTTCCAGATTATGGATGAGAACGCATCCCCAGAATTCATACCTCCTCAATCCGTAGCCACCTTGTACAATCTCATCACGAGGACTGCTACGAAGATTCAAGCTAGATTCGCTTCGTCGTGATGATGACATTGGTGGAACCAAATCCGAGGAGCTGGTAAAGTTTTAAGTCCTCACTCTAAACATTGAATATTTTGCAGTCATTATTTCTGCCCTTCTCTATCTCTATATCTGATTCATGGTTTTCTTGTTTCTGCTAGCTCTTGATGAAGGAGGTCAAGCTGTTAACCTTTAACTCTCACCTGCCTCATGGTTTGATCTCTCAACATAGCAGCCGTTCGTGCATTTGACTGCAATTTTGTGGTTGATGTACGACGTCAAGGACATATTCGTGATGTTCATGGGCTGATGTGTACGACACCAGTGGAAAATTTCCAGTACAAATGCATTTAACAAGCTTAAGCTTCTTTTTAGATATGATCTTGTTAATGTATGATTCATGATTGTATGATTTAAATTATGCTACAATTTGATGTATTGACATGTAACCTGTAAATAATTATATCAGATTATTGGTTTTTAGTCTGTGTCTATGAAAAAAAAGAAAAAAAAAAAAAAAAGGAATTGGTCGGACTCAAACAGTCAATATTCAATTTTGGGTTTAGGCAAAACATACCATCGGGCCACTGTACTTTGGAAAAAATTACAATTCGGCCACTGAATGTTTGAAAATGTTATTTGGGCCACTGTACTTTAGTTATCTTGCAAATGAGACCATTTTTTGGACGGGCATTACTTTAGCCGTTAAAATAACGTAAGATGTCTATTTTACCCCTGTCGTCATCATCTCCTCCAGTTAAAAAAATAAAATAAACCCTATGTGCCGTCAAAGATTCCTCTTTCCCCACCCCCGCCCCTCATCTCTTTCCACCTTTTTCTCTCTCCTAAATTCACTCTCATCATTTCATCTCTCTCTACTCTATAACTCTCCCCTATCAAATAAACTTTCTATCGCCTGGGTTTCATCAAATTAAATTTTCATCTCTCTCTACTTTCAGTTGTTTCCATCGCCTGGGTTTCAAATTTCTCACACAGGGCTGTACCAGCTCCAAGCTCGGCGACCTCCCGGCCGTCGCTCTCTGTCGCGACCGTTGTACTTTCCTCGACGAAGCCATCCACCAACGCTACATCATCGCCCAAGCTCATGTCGCCTACTTCTACTCCCTCAAATCCGTCGGCTTCTCTCTCCACCACTTCTTCGATCTCAACGATTCATCCGCCGCCGAAGCTCCTTCACCTGTCCTCGATCTTCTTACTCATCGAAAAGGCGATCCCCAACCCTCCTCCTCTCCTCCTCCTCCGTAGCCACAATAATATGACCTCTCATGATCAGCTCTTTCGAAAGAAGGCAGCGAAATTTTTGTGGAAATGACAAGTCTCCTAATGAATCAAACGATTTAATCAGAGTTTCTCTCTCCCTGTTCCCTGTATGTTTCGACTCCGTAGCCACATTGATACTATTACTTATAGTACTGTGATTTGGTTTTGTAAAAATGGGTTTGTTGAAATGGGTTTAGGGTTGTTGACTGAAATGGGTTTGTCGGACCCGAGGAAGACAATCGGAGGTGGTAAAAACTTGGTGGGTGAAGCCTGTGCTGGAGGAAGACCGCAGGAGTGGGCGGTTGCTGTCTTGGGCTCGCTGGGAGGGAGAGTTCGCCGTGGTTGGTGCAGAAGAACTCTCCGATTGGCTCCCATTGCCCCATCGTGCTGTTGTTGTTGCCCAATTTGTTAGCCGTGAAATCATTAGATGAATTTGGGGAAGGAAAGTGGTTAGGGTTCGGGTTTTTTTTTTTTTAATTAGGGAAGATGAAGATGATGATAGGGGTAAAATAGACATTTTACGTTATTTTAACGGCCAAAGTAACGCCCGTCCAAAAAATGGTCTCATTTGCAAGATAATTAAAGTACAGTGACCCAAATAACATTTTTAAACATTCAGTGGCCGAATTGCAATTTTTCCCAAAGTACAGTGGTCCGATGGTGTATTTTGCCTTGGGTTTATTTTATCTTAATACTCCCTCCGTCCCTAAATTATTGTCTGGGTTGACCCGGCACACGGATTAAGAAAACTCAATTGACTTGATTATTAATATTGGAATAGTATTGAAAAAGTGTGTTGTTTCCTTTAATGCCCATGTGTACGTGGCCCATAATTAAAGTAGGAAGAAAAAGTAAGGGTAAAATAGTAAAAGTGATGTTCTAAAAAGGAAGTTTCAAACAAGACAATTATTTTGGGACGGACGAAAAAGGAAAGGAAGACAATAATTTAGGGACGGAGGGAGTAATACCCTTCCGATGGGTTTGTGAAAAAGAAGTTTATCTCCATTTTTCTCGACTCAGTGATTCTACCATCTCTATGACCCCTGTGACTCTGAGTCTACCATTTGGAATATGGGAATCGTTGATCTCCTAATTGATTGCCTTGCGAGGTCGAGGAGGTGTGTGAGAATGTAAAGATGCCATATTCGATAGCAGATGGGAATATGACTATATAAGCAAGTTAATAACACCAGCTAATTAAATACTCCCTTTCTTTTGGGCTACGCGCTCAATGCTTTGGCATCCATACCGAAGAGAGTTATAAAAATTGACATTCACCAGAAACAAAAAAAATAGATAAAAACATGCATTAATAAAATTTATACTCCCTCCGTTCCGTTCGAAAAGTCTAATAATTAAAGTGTTTGTTATAATTACAAAAATGCTTAAACATAATCAATATGCTTATTTCAACGTAGAGGGTGAAGTTGAAAAATTATAAAAAATTGTTAACATAATTTTTGAAAACAGACTCTTTATGTGAAACATCTTAAAATAAAAAAGTGGTCTCTTTGCTTGAAAACGGGAAGTACAAAACTGGACACTCCAAATATTTTTGAAATAGACACTCATTTTGTGATGGGAGAGTACTTTCTTTAGAGGGATATTCCACTCAAAACTTTTCATTTTCAAAATATTAAGACACAAAATCCATGTAATGACTTTAGGCCTTATTCAAAATAATATATTCCCGAGAAAATAGCCCCTCTTTCATTTTTTTTATAAAGAAAATAGTCCAATATCAAATATAGTACTCCCTTCGTCCTAAAAAGATAATCTTACTTTGACTAGTCAAACTTTTTAATATTGTAACTTCATTTGCTTCTACGTTATTCAAATTGCACTAAAATTATTACTATATAATTTTAATGCATTATAAAGAATGTACAAGCAAGTGAAACTACAACCTCAAAAAATTTGACTTGTCAAATAAAACTATTTCTTTGGGAAGAAAAGAGAACAAATATGGTTTTGATTATTTCCCACTCCCAGGGTTATTATTTGATAATCTAATTACTTGACATTTAAAATACAAACTTTGTAATTGAACAGAAGGAAGTATATACATACTTGACTCTAGGCCATACCATATGAAGCGATATCAAAGCTCGCCATTCATCATTGTATGAGCAACCCAACTGGGGAAAATAATTCCTGCTGGTACAACCAGATCACGGACCAATTATATTACCAAACGACATGTAATTAGTAGTATTACCATCTAGTGAAACTTTAGGATGAAAATCCTTTCTTTCTTTTTTTTTATTTTGTATTTCAAGCATTTAATTCAGGTAATAAAACGTCGAATCATCTGATTTTTACACCCCGTAGCCCCAAACCCATGCTTCCGCCAAAGTTCATGCTTAATAAGCCTCTAAAATTGACAATTCGCTCTCTGTGATATTCAGATTCACTTGCGCTTTGAAAGCAGGAAAATATAACCAGCAGGGAGCAGTTTTTCCTGGGTCTAACTGCCATATGATTTTGCCTATTCTTGGCTTGACGTAGTTGCATAAGCAAAGCTCATGCCTCCTCCTTGTTCTACGGGCGTAACAAAGTTTGGATTCACTGGGTCAGGAAAAATGTGTTTCTCATAAATAAAGAGTGGCATTCACTTTTCCCTTGGTCACTCACACAGCAGCTGCAAAGTTCAAGTGACCTACAAATAATGGGGTAGAAAACAAACAAACATATGCAGGGGCGAATTTTCTTTTTTAAGAAAAAAATAATACAGCTCGAGAGCAATGGATGCATCTAATCTCTCTCTATCAAGTTGGGCACAACACTACTACATGGCAAAACTAATAGAAGTGGGCTGTTACATGGAAATACAGAGAGAAACTGGCCAAGTGTTTCAAAGCAAAGTTCCGGACCTTCCAGGAAGGATATCCGAGAAAGAGAAATCATGGAAGGGAGGGCCTGCAACAAACAGAGAGTAGCAAAATGAACTCCAATTAGTCAATAAAATGTTGACTGTCTATGTACAGGCCCCTATTGATAGTGACAAATGGTATTTGCATCAGTGGTGAGCGTGAGTTTCAAAAGTAAATAAATAAATAAAAACTCTTTCTTCGAAGTGCCAAGAGCAAGATTTTCACGTAAAGACGTTATGTTTGAGCATTGAATATTAAAACGAATCTTCCTGAAAATTGCGTAAAGCATAGAGGAGTATCATTGAACACACTTGGAACATAAAAGCAAAAGCAGTCATGAAAAGAACCCCTTACCTTCTTGTTCACTAAGAATATAAAATGGAATGTGAGCAATCATTTTCTTTCCACCCTCGCTCCAGTTGAGGGCACCTGGTTTCTCCGTGCACCCACTTGAAGGTCTTGAAGGGCCCAGAACAGATGAACAAATTGCAGGTTCATTCATTAAATCCAAGTAATCACGAGCTCGCCTCCACACCCTCGAATCTGAGATACGAGAACGTGCCACCTGTAACCCAAATCCATATCAACAACGTTCGTCAATCATAAGCATGAGTTATCAAACAATCAATTAATCATAGGTTATGTATCAACATCAGCACATTCCTCCTTTCCCAAGCTGTCAAAAACTGACCTTGCCCAAAGCCACACGGGCCCTTGGCAGTAACTCAGGATGGTGCGTTGCAAGCTTTGCTATCGCTGTCACAACAAAACATAGAAGCCTCGATTGTGATGATTTTCTAAAGGCTGCAGTCCCAGAGCCAAGCGCCACATCTCCTAAACCCACACGACTTCTCAAGTTCACACAAGAAGCATACAAAATTCAGTAAAAAGGTAGACAAACAATATATAAAAAATCCTCGCAAAGTGTAACAAAATAGCTGGTTGTAGTTACCTTGATGCAAGATTTTCATACAAAAGCAGTTCTAAACTCTCAAAAAGTTCACGAGCAGCATCTTTGTGAGATGCACCACCCCCTCCATACTCCCCAATGGCCCAACATAGTTGTAATGCCAACTCAGTCTGTTGAACAACCATGGAAGCAATCTTTCAACACAAAATATTGACAAGTTTTCCCCCTTGGAGAGTCCCTATTTGACAGCAACCTATTTTTATTAATATGTTACACCCCTTGTGAGAAGTCATTTTAGTAAAAACCTTGAGTATATTTAAGTTGTTTACTCTCTTCATTCCATTTAAAGAGTCCATGTAGGACGGACAGGTAGTCATTACGACAAAACTGCCAACATTTTACAACTCAACCTTCATGCATGGTAAAGTTAGAAAACTGAGAACTTTCACGCATAATTTCCCAAAATATGGGCATTCCAAGTGGAACAACCTAAAGGGGGAAAAAGGAAAGTAGAATGGAGGGAGTACTACTTTATAAGAGGTTAAGTGAGAAGAACGTGACAGCTTAAATTTCGAATAGGGACTCTATGTGCTTCTCTTAAACACTGACCTTCACGCGACTGTCATAAGCTTCTCCAAGTCTGTTCACTATAGGTTTCTGCAAAGTACTTGAAAATTAATATTACCATTAGTAAGAAAGAAGGGTGGATATTCCTGAGAAACAGAAGTCTATCAGAAGTATATGCAATCTATGAATATATAAAAAGTGACAACAAAAACACATTCTCTTTCCATTCAATCATTAGTTCTTACATTTAAGCATTAAGGATGTAAAAAATATTTTGATATTAAAGCTACATCTAGCATTACCACAATTACCCTACTTAGCTAGATGGTTCCTGTTTTCATTCTGCATACCAAACTAACCCTGTAACATTGGTCTTCTGTAATCCAAGAGCTAAAAGAAGTAAAGAACAAAGAAAGTATAAAAGCCATCACTTCAATAAAAAAACAAGGAGAAAAAGAAGCAACAAATGGTTTATTTGACTTTGATCATGTATGTTATAGTCTGTTAAAGATAGTTTGACGATTAATTCGCACTCCAGCTTCAAACAAGGATAGATCAGAAGAAAACTCATAGACAAATTTGCCAGAAGGATACCTTCAGAAGAGCTATGAAATCAGGGGACCGGTGAAATGCAGCAAGCATGAACTCTAAGAGCCTTTTCTGAACCTACAAGAACTGCCCCAAATAAATCATAAATATTCCAGAACACAAAGAACACTAAGTAGTTGAGAACACACTGATAAATGTTTGTTCAAGTAAAACAAAAGGAAAAGCCTCTGCGTCACTGTTCCGCTGTAACTAATATAGGTAGGCGCATCTGCTTTTTCTAGAGCTTAGAGTCAAGGTGGCACATTAAAAGTCATTCTATCCCCTTGGATTTCAAGTACAAGAATCACAAGGGGAGCAAGTTATGATTAGGAATGAGAATGTACAGCTGGATTTAAATTTGAAGCATCATTAGCTTTGGTGACTGCAACACCAGGCCAGAGGCCAAATAACTACAATGAGATTGACAGAAATGCATACTTAACAGAAAGAATGAAGGGAAATATGAGTAAAATCATGGGTTTCTGAGCTGAAAAATATAACAATCTATGTTGGTTCAATATCTAGACCCGGTGGAATACTGGACTGTCTGATGTTCGTATACTAAATATATATATATATATATATATATATAGGGGAGTTTTCAATGGTTACTCCATCTCTCTATGGTTACTATTATATCACCATTGGATCAAAAATCAAAGACTAAGATTTAATGGCCAGTTGGAAAATATAATTAATGCAAGTAAGTGAGTCATTTAATACAATTAATCTCAACCTTTGATTTTTGATCCAATAGTTGATATAATAGTAATCATTGATGGTTAGAGAGATGAAGTAACCATTGAATACTCCCCCATATATATATATATATATATATATATATATATATACACGTGTTGTGTGTCGGAGAGATGAAAGAAACCAGCATTACTTGAGAAATGTATGATCGAAAAGGAACTTCGGAAGGATCAACTCCAAATCTATTTGAAAGGGAATTTACCTCATAAGAGAAAATTTTGTCTGGAAAAAGCATTGAATTTTTCGCCATAAGTAATGGAATCAGTGCACATATTAAAGCTGCAAGATTTAACATTTATCAGAATTTATGTCTCGTCAGTGTAACAAAAAAACAAAGTTTTAATGAACATCAGGATTCAAACAAGGGCGTACAATCATTGACATCATGCAAAGCTATATCAAAATAAAGATCAAGAAGCCGAGGTGCCATTTTAAGTGCTTGTCTCAGTCTATCAGACTGAAGGGTATTCATTGCTGCCTGCAGTGCTGCAGTCATCCCAGAAGGCCAATGGCGTTGCTGAAAGATCAGTTAGAGAATTAATAATAATTCTAATATTATAAAAACAAAATCTAGTTATATTTCTAATTAAACATTTAATATATCAAGTTCCCAACATCTCAATCAAATAAAACTAGAGCCAAATTCAAAATAATTCTAGTTCCTTGATTAATTTTTGGGAGTTTCACATAAGTCGTCAGAAGAGTCAAAACTGAATGAACCAACACCTAATAAGTTCTTGTACCTCGACAACTTTCAAATTAACCTCAAGGTACCAGCCCAAAAAAATTTCGAAGCATACCACCACATCCGAAAAGCAATTTTTCACAACATGCTACAAATTTAACAACTATCTCCAACAAACGGGAAAGAAGCAGATTATTCCCAACATGCTTATAGATCTCCTCAACTCTTCACTAAAAATGGAGATCTATATAACTCCGCATTTAGAAATTCACTCTAGATATTAACAAGAGCACGTGTGATATCCTGTCACTGGATGGTATATGCCAAAAAATCCACACCCATTTCCTCCCAGCGGTGCCTCAATAGAGAACTAAACACAGATGCCCAGAAGAGAACGCTGCAAATTCCCAGCGTATGCCATGGCTACCTTGAGTGCTCATTATTATATGATATACAATCTTTACACACCAAAGCAGAAAGAGGGGACAAGAAGCAATTACTCTGCTAGGACAGTGTTTTAAGGCTGATTTCTGTTTTATTTCCTAAATATTTTCTTGTTAGATATCCATCCCCCACCAATTTGTACTTCTTTTAATACCAACATCAAATGCTAGCTCACTCATTAGGTTCGGCAGTGTCGTAAAGTATTATTACTGTCAAAACTGTGTCCTGAAATTGTAGCTAGATGCATATTAATTTCAAAATTGAGTAAGCGAGTACTGAATCATCCCTCCAACTTTGCGGCAGAGTTTCTATGTATGCCTATCAGAAGGCAGCAGTATCAGATGAACAATAATATGCAATGGATGCTCCACAATAAAAAAAATTAGATTGAAAAATATTAAGGGTCATACAGCAAGGCCATCATTTTCATCCTTAAGAAGCTCAAGAAAAAGTGGATCAGCTCCAGCAATTGTATTGCTATCCTCATATTCAGAGTCTCCTCCTCCATCCCCTATAGTTGATCCCGTATAGGCTTCATCCATGAGTGCCAGTAGCATCTGCATCCAGGGAGGATCATCCTTGTGATATAAAAGAGCTTTTTTTTCAGTTCTATTATGTACAAGTAAGCTTGAAAATAACCTCAGGAGCCGCACTTTTCTGGATTGATGCTATGCTGTTGCCAATTAGTGGTCCAGAGCTCCGTTCCACCTTCTCCAAAGCCACAACCAATACTAGTAAAAATGAGGAAGAAAGATGTCAATGGCATAATTATGAATCAGTTTTGCTTATATGATCCTTCTACGTACTAATTAAACATATGCAACCATAAATTATAGAGCAGATAAAGAGTTAAGAACATGGGCTAAAGTAATGGGCTTTTAGACTTCAACCTGCTCCAAGGGACTAGATGACTCCAAATAAAAACATCGAGCAAGAATAATGCAGAGGGATGCTTGATGAATGAACTCACTTGGTAAGTCCACGAGTGATGTAAATAGTGGAAGAAATGACCCTGGAGACATCAAGCCAGGGAAAACGCTCAGAAATGACTTTTCTAATCTGCATGGACAAGAAAGACATTCAGATGTTAGCCACTACCATTAGTTGCACCTAAATGGTGATCAAATCAAAGACAAACAAAAAATTTCTTCAACCTGGTCACTTCTATTTTCTTTTACTGTTGTTCTTTCACTTGATCAGCCAACTTGGTTTTATTTTATTAATCTAAGTCTTACGAACCCTGAACATGTGACTTTTCCTTTCGTACATGTGAGCAATACCAACTAAGCTGGAGCTTGCTAATCTTCAAGATATTCCTTCTGAGGAATGAGGCCAATGGCTAATTACCATGTCAGCCTATATACGGCCCCATCAAGAGAAAAATCATCCAAGGGAAGGCACCATGCCACCTGGCACCGTTAAGGGGCAACCCCACCCCAAGAGGGACGGGATTAGGCCTATCAATGCATTGGATATACCATCTGACCCGAAAGCTTATTTTGTCACGATCCGATCCGATAACCCGACGGATCATATGCATGACAATCCATATCCGAATCCGTTACCAGATGATATATCCGATCCAATCCAAAATTCTCGTTAATGAAATTTTATGAATAAAATAAAATAAAAATTACTACCAACATATATTCATTATTAGTGTATATATTATGCATGTGTATAATGATAAATACGTCATTTTCGGATCGAATTGGGTTCTTAACGGATCGAATATAGGTAAATCCATATCCACAAAGTAAACAGATTATCGGATTCGGATTGAATTCGGGTTATTGGACCATTATACAAATTCATATCCAAAATTTTTCATCGAAATCGGATCGGATTCGGGCCAAAATCTGATCCATTGACAGGCCTAGACGGGACCCCCCGCTCAGGCACTAAAGCAAGTAAGCAGGGCTTGGAGGTATCACCTGACGTGGAAGACCTCCAGCGTGAACTTACCGAAGGACATTCAGAACCAAACAATTAAGCCAGGGATGAAACACCCCGCCCCCCAAGAAGTACCTCACAAGGGGACATGCAGAACTTCATAGCAAGTACCCCAGGAAGGGCAACCTAGGGAAAGTACAGTGAAGGACCTCACTGGTGGCGCTAGTACTCCGGGAATGCATCAAACTTGGCTTTGCGTTGGTGGATGAGACAGGAGTACATCACCGCGGGCTCTTCTTGAGGAAACATTGTAGACCTTGGCTTTGACGGGGAAAGAGAGCTAAAGGGGACCTTGTCGGGGAACACGTGTCATGAGAAGTACGTTCAACTGTCTCCATTGAAAGTGACAAGTTCCCTTGTGCTCCTCACAATGAAGTGACATCACTGTTTACTTTATATTCACTGGTGGTCTCAGAGCTAAGTATAACCTCAGAAGAATGTGAAATCTGCAACTTCGACTTAGAGGAAAGGCAAGAAATCCGCTTGTCTATCTTTGCTCGGCCAACTCCAATGAATGGCCCCACATATTGACCATTCAAGGACCCTTCCTTCTAGCCTATGCGTATGATTCGTTCTTTAGCGCTAAAGTCATAAATTCAGTAACCTATCAACATTGATTGAATGAAAAGACTCACAACTTTGTTGATCTACATCGCCAGAGGAGGATCACCCAACAGTTGCATTCTCTCTCCTAATTAGCTTTGTCTAGATCCTTACCCAAAGTTCCATTCCCTAATAGGCCCTTAGACTAATAGCGAATAGAGCCAGCAATTAGCAAGCAACCCCTTCTTGGTATGCATGAGGAGTACCCTGGGCTACTTCCACAGTGGTCCTTAGGACCCTCGGGGGACTTACCATCTACACCTTCTATACCCGTCATGAAAGACTACCTAACCTCATATCTGGAATATTGTTTTGACAATAAAAATATCTTGTGCCAAACAAACATATTATTGATTTTGAGCTCATGAGAAAAATAAAACTCTTGTTTTCATGAAAGTTCTAATTTATGAAAACCGAAATGATAAGCAAGAAGCTTACTTCTCTCCGTTCCAAGCAATCAGCTTCAGTAGTAACGGGAAAAACTGTGAAAACAAAAGCAATTAGTGGGCAATACATGATATTCATAGGCTTGAAGACTTGTATACACATGCTTGAGTAGGGAATAAAAAATTACATTCAGGAATTATAATTAATATCTCTCAAACCCCAACCCAGCTCTTTTAATATCAAGAAATGCTTCCTGCCAATTAGCAAAAACTTTGCCAGAACCATTTAGTGTCTAACACAGTGCTCAACAACGGTTACACGAAATATGTGAGAATCTATGTAAAGCCATTTATAACCTTTAAATCAAGTGATGTACAACACTTGCATTAATCAGTTGGTTCCCTTAATGTCATAAAGCTTGCCAAATCACACAAAGAGGTTCCATTCAGAACTGATATATGCACGAGTTGGGGAATGGCCCAAATCTGAGGTACAGAAGGAACTTAACTACTGATGCCGTCATAAAGGTTGCCAAATCACACAAAGAGGTTCAATTCAGAACTGACAGATGCACGAGGCGTTGGCTCAAATCCAAGGTACAGAAGGAACTACTGAAGCCCAAAATATACACAATATTGCTTACCAGAACATAGAAGCTAATGCATTATGTTAATTACGCTATCTCATCGGGACTCCCAACACACTTCTTTTAAGGTTCCAGACTTAGTATCAAGGTCCATCTCAGACTTAGATTTTGAACTTCTACCATTACATGGTCCGAAAGAAAAACATGCTCGCTTGCCTCAGTAAATCATGAGTCCTACCTTGAATTGTTAGATGTACCATTATTGACTAGAAATCAATATATGATCGCGATCGGTACTAACAATTTCATATCCTAAAAGAAAAGAATTGGAAGATTGCATCCTGACAGTGGAACAAGTAATGAAAGAAACTAACAGTGGAATAAAAACACTAATTTTCTGGTACTCAAGTTGAACAAAACTTCTGTAAAGTAGGATTCTGTAGGTTTAAGACCACAGAAAGCACCTATAAGATCATACTCTTTCAGATTGTGATTAGAAATTAAAGATGAAAGTTGCATAAGATACCTGCGGGAGTAAGGTAGTAAATGAAGTTAAAATCTTTCTCTTATTCACATTCAGAAAATCAAGGGTCGCTTCTGCAACCACAGGGTCAGCAAACTCGCTGCAGGCATAAAAGAAATAAATTTAAATAAAACTTTCACTGCAGATTGTTACTGTAAGAGAAATACTGTCAAGATAAAAGGTGATCAAGATCATTACACAAAACAAAAATGTAATTTAAAAGAAAACAAGCAATAAAGAATAAACCGTGGTGTACAAATCATGAATTCTGAAACAGAAATTACTGTATATCTTACCGGCTCAAGCATGAACGGAAAAATGTTCTCAGACTAGGATCGGCATCATGTAGAACCACCTCTCCAAAATCAAGGAAAAATTGAAGAATAACCTGAGTAATGCCAGAGATTTGGTAGAATAAGCAAAATGGATAAAGAAGCAAGCATCTGCCAGAAAATATATAATGAAAAGAGAAAGACGTTATGAGGCAAAGTTAAATACTGAAACAGTAATAATATTTTTGAACGCCATAGTGATAAAGAAGCATAAACTTCTAAGGATGGGGAAGGGGTGTGCAGAAAAGAAAATTCATAAGAAATATATTATTAGAATTTTTTTTCAGAAAACAGAGCAAGACAATGAATAGATGGTGATAACCACCAAATTGCCCATACAGTAACATGTGTCCAGATAAAAATCAAAGAAAACTTGCAATTTGATGCAAAACCAATACACCACTGACAGAAACTAAAAAAATAAGCCAAACCAAAAGAAAAAATAATATCAAAAAGTAGATCTTGGTGCTTGGGCAACAGAATTGCATCCTGAAAGCAAAAGAATACATAGGCGTTGTAACATATATAGAAGTGATATATTTCTGCAGTATTGCATCCCGACTCTCATCAACATAGTAGATAATTGTCTGGCCCTCCAAAGAAAGTTTTGTTTTACCTAATCACATTTCCGTTGCACACCATCCATCGCCAAGAGTCACATTTCAATTTCACATGTATGAGAAATCCTTTATTAATATTGAACTGGTTGAAGAGTGAGTTTTCATGAGTATATATGTGTCCATAAATCATAATTTGTGCAGCCCCCTACTTTTGACATGCCAAAATGACTTCTCTCGTCACAGCCTGTTATAATTCCATAATTCTGCAGCCCGCAGAGATTCAGAATTAGAACCTTATCGGAGTTCCTTACATCTTAGTATTGGTTCCCACTGTCAACATCGTACTTGCAAAACTCACTTCAGTTTAAAGTTGGCCTCAGACATGGACCGTGTGTCTGCCATTTCTTTCTACTGCCTATCTATTTATTTTCCCAATCTATATGACAATTCATCTGGTACAAACAATAGTCCAGACTTGAATGGTTGATAATATTGATCAAATTAATGGAACTAAATTAGGTTCCCGAAGTTAACGGTGGCAAGTTGAGTATAATAAGCATGTTTGAGGAAATATATAGTCAATCACTATCACTATAGGTTATACTCATCATATAGTAGCTTTACATAACTTACATTTCATGGATTATGGATACAAGGAATCTAAAATTTGACATATTTGCAATTAACCTTCTTCAAATGATGATTACAGCCAATCCATGATCTAGTGTATTGTTTATATCACATCTCCAACATTACGTTTAGCTTGAATAAACTTTAAAAATTAATATAGGTGGAATCGTACCAGTAAAAGAAGGCCATTGGAGGTTTGAGACTGAGAAATGGAAGCAACGGAACGTTGAAAGATCTTGTTGAGCTGAGGATAAACCCTAGCAATCAAATTCTCGGATTTCTCAGCTTTACACAACTCCAGAAGCTTCTTCACCTAATGATATAAATTCGCAAACACAATCAAATTAATAACTGTAAGCTTCAATTTCATAACTACTGTGAGTGTGTGTTGTGAAGAGAGAAAGAGGAAGGGACCGAATGAAGGAGAGATGGATCGGAGGCGGGATCGCCGGCGAAATTGGAGTCTCTGGCACTGGAAGATAGCGTTCGGAGATGAAATTCCCATTCCCGGTCTCGCTCCACCATTTTCAACTCGTTTCAGTCAAATTTTACTCTCCCCCTAAGTCGAAACTCGAAACTTAAAAAAAGGAAAGGGCATTGCTATTAACAATGCCTATTCCTATTAATACCACCCCTAATTAAATTATAAAAATATCATTATATTGTTAGACATAAATATTATTTTTTTACTAAATATACCAATCTTTATATTAAAACACCACATAAATCTCTAAATACACCACCAAATAATTTATCAATACACCCTCCTCCATAACACGATATATACATCGCCTGTGAGACATACATTTTAAACTCAGCTGACCAAACTTCAATTCTCCAACTTCTTCAGCATAGCATTCCTCTTATCAAACATCCAAAGTCAAACCCTCAACTTCCAAACTCTTCTACTTCTCCAACTTACCAACTCATATCAAACTCATCACCCACGAACGACATAAACAACCATATTGTAGCAAAAATCAAGCATGGATACCAAAGAAGTGAAGCAGACCATAAATGTAATTATCTCAACCGTTTTCAATTCGATTTTTTCATGAAATTTCGTACATGCTGGAGACGGTATTGGTTCGAGACTGGTCTATGGAACACCACAGTGGTGTTCGGTAACCATCTGTGGAACATACCTGAGATGTTTCATCAGTGGTTCCCGAACACCTTTGTGGTGTTCCTTAAGTGGTTCCCGAACACATCTGTTATGTTCTATCAGTGGATCCCGAACACCCCTGTAGTGTTCCGTAGGTAGTTCCCGAACATACCTGTTATGTTCTCTAGTTTTTCCCGAACACCACTGTGTTGTTCCATCATTTGTCTCCGAACACCACTATGGTGTTCCATATCCTCTTACAGAACAGAAACTTTTCAAGATATTTTTTATTGAAATTTATTCTTTTGTTGTAAACAGGATTCAAACACGTTGTCTACCGAGGGTAGTGTTGCTCCGGTTATTAACGAGATTGAACCCGTTCAAGATATCGTTATGGATTACACAAATGTGTTTACGACGTATGAAATGTTTATATCTCGTGATGCATTGTTTGATTGGGTGCGTGTTACGGAAAAGAAACATGAAATGGTGATAGTAATTATCAATAGTAGGTCGTGTAAGAAAAGTGCTCGGTTAGTTCTGGCGTATAAACGTAATGAGAATTACTGTGAATTCAAGAAGGTTGAAAAGTTGTCTGGAGTAAATAACAAAGAGGCTACTATTAAAAAGGACGTTGTGAGGAAACCAAAGAGGAAAAGAGAAACTGGAACGAAGAAGTGTGGTTGTCCATTTCGTTTGAGGGGTAGACAAGTATCAGCTGATGGACCTTAGGCATTAGATGTTCAATGTGGTGTCCACAATCATCCAACTACAGACTATTTGGAGGCCACTCATATGTTGGTCGATTATCACCCAAGGATAAGGACTATGTCATTGATTTGTCTCACACAAATAGTAAACCCAAGGACATTTTGTTTGGATTAAAAGAAAAATTTGTAGATAATAAGTCCACAATAAGGATTATCTACAATGCTCGTTTGCAAAATAGAGTTGTAGAGCGTGAGGGTCGATCTCAAATGCAGCAGCTTATGTTCAAGTTGAATGAGCATGGATATTTATATCATCACCTTCGCTGTGAGAAGACCGAAGTTGTCAAGAATATTTTCTTCGTTCACCCAACGAGCGTAGAGTTATTGCGATGTTTTCCAAGAGTCTTCTTTATGAATTGTACATACAAGACAAACAGGTATAAGTTACCTTTGTTGGAAATTGTTGGTGTGACGTTGACACAAATGACATTTCATATTGCAGCCGCGTATTTGGAGTTCGAGCAGGAAGAGAACTATATGTGGGCGTTGACATTCTTAAAAGGATTGATGGACCAATTCTCTCTACCCCACGTGATTGTTACTAACAGAGAACTTGGTTTAATGAATGCAATTTAGAAAACTTTTCCCGACTCGAGACATTTTCTCTGTTGGTGGCACATTAACAGGAATATTTTGGCAAATTGTAAGAAATTGTTCCGTGTGAAAGATAAATGAGATTGTTTTTCTATGAATTGGAATACGTTGGTTCTCGCAGATACTGAGTCAAATTATGATGACTTGCTACAAAGACTCCAGTCAGACTTCAAAGATTATCCACTTGCCGTTAAATATGTCATGGAGCAATGGTTGATGTCATACAAGGAAAGATTTGTGGCTTTATGGATGGATACAGTCATGCATTTCGACAATACCAACAAATAGGTATCTATCATTTTAATATCAGTGTTTATTTTATTATTTTATATATTTTGTTAGATATATACTTAATAAGGTTTTAACTTGTATTTCAGGGTGGAGAGTCAACATGCATTGTTGAAAAGACAGCTTGGCTCGAGTCAGGGTAACTTTGAGACGTGTTGGCGATAGATTCACACCCTCATTGAGACTTCACACACAGCAATCAAACAGTCATTTGAGAAGAGCAAAAATGTTGTCCAACATAAATACAAATCAATTGTATTTAGAGAGCTGCGAGGGATGGTGTCGATACATGGATTGAACTTGATATATGATGAATTGAGCGTTATTGGTGAACATGGTATAGACCCTCTGCTGTATGGGTGTATTATGAGAAAGAGATACGGGCTGCCTTGTGGTTATGAGATTGATGAATATAAGAGATCGGACATGCCAATTCCACTTGATAAGGTTGACGCCTTTTGGAGAAAGTTAAATATCATACCTCCAAAGGTAGAAGATCCTGGTATAGTTGAAGAAATGGGAGGTCGATTTAAACAAGAAATTGTTGAACTTTCATCCAAGTGGAAACAAGCACCTGGGCCAGAGAGGTTGTTAATTTTAAAGAGATTGACCGAAATAAATCAACCACCAACGACATCACTTAATCATCCCGTCGAGGGTCAGAAAATTCTGACTCGTGGTCGTCCTAAGTCCATAAAGGCTAAAAAAGACAAGTCAACCAAACGTGATCCGAGTAAGTTTGAGTATGTCTAGTCCATTGAAGATAGCTGTTCACCATGTGAAAAGATTGGCTACGAGGTTAGTCCATCGATTAAACAACCTCTTACGCTCAGTACGACACCTAAGCCAAAGAAGAAACATGTATTTTTTATCGTTTTTTAAGATAGATTGAACAGTCATTTAACATGGTTATACGCTAACGAAACAAAGAATTGATACATCTTATTTCAATAGGTTGTCAGGCAAAGGACTCGACTTGCGACTACAAGTGGTTTTATCCAACAACTATCATCCCACTTGCACAATTGGATTGTAGAAACTAAAAATGTTAAAAGTGATGGTCATTGTGGATTCCGTGTTAACCTAGAGTTATACAAAAATGTTTTCATTGAACATGGTCGCGTTGAAGAAGTGTTGGAGATTCTAGACTACTATAAGGAGCCTGCACCTAAAGAACATTGGTTAGATATTGATATGTAGTATATTTGTAGGTGTTCTTGCGCCAGGGGAGTCCATTACCACCCGTGGCAGATAAATGGAATACATATCGACTTCACTATGCAGCTAGATGGAAAAATTTGTATAGCGACCAACTTAATTTGTATAGTGAAAGTGTAGGAACCAGTCAACTTGGTCGAAGCGTTGCGACTATAGATTTAGATTAGATTGAGTTGTAAATCAATCTTTTGGTTACTTTTATAAATCAACTTGGATGTAGAAGCATATCCTTTGCTTATTTTGTAAATCAACTTGTGTTGTAAATCAATCTTTTGCTCGGTCCAATATGCATAACATCTTGCATTTAAATACATAACATCGTCATTTAAATACAACAATATCCAAATTAAAATACATAATACATTGTTATTGTCAACTTCAACTAACACTTCTCCTCCTACGACTAGACGCAACATGTGAAGGTCCTGCCTGATGTGGTCCATCATCTGGACCTCCTAATGCATCATATGCTCATAGGATCACTGACTCAAACTCTTCTCTGGAGATAGATCGGTCTCCAGATCTCAATCGTTGCACCATCGGTTGCATCAAACCCCGTGCAGATCTGACAATGTCCCAAGCATCTAGCGGAGCAGTATCAATTGCGTTGCTGACGTAGGAGGACCGACGGTCGGGGTCTTGAACTATGGGATGTGAATGTGTGCAATACCATTCAAGATATGAATGGTCACACTGTCCTGCTGGTCGGGCAGGTCTACCAAGTCTCTCGTCAGATAACACATGACTATCCCATTGTACAAAGTACTGGACAAGTGCCCCCCATATCGCCGCAGTCTGTTGGGTTTCCTTCCTGGAGACACCCGGAGCAATAGGGACGTATGGAATTGTCTGCACATATCCAAACTGTTGCAGGACTCGATCAGGATGATATGGCTCCACAATAGTGTTTGCTGATATGCATCCATGGTAATATGAAATTATGTGGAATGGAAAATGTTGTCTCACCATCTCCGTATAGGGCTTCCAAATAACCTGTAACAATTTAAAAAATAAAAAATTACAACATGTAACTTTGACACGAGATTTTAATGTATACAAATATATAAAAATACATTAATACTCACTTCAATGGGTTTAATGGAGTCAAGAACCTCACGCACTGCCATTAATCTTTCTATAGATGTTCCTTGTCCAGCCTTTGGTAGCCATCTCTTTACAAGAGAATTTTCCTCATTATACTGAACGTTATGTGGAGGCCTAAATATTGGGAATCGTTCGTATATACATGCCTACATGAAATGCAATAAGAAGACACAAGCAATATGAAGACACAATAATTAGTTCATAATCTAATAAATATTTATTTCAACATATTGAAAATAAGTAAAAATATGAATTTATTACCTCCAACAACGTGGAATATCTAGCCATCTGTTTGGTTGTGACTCTAGACTAGCCCTAGCTGTCTATAGAGATAAGCTAGAGTGGCAGCTCCCCATGCATATGTATGAACCTTTTCAAGATCAACCAGGAACTCCAAGTAAGACGTATTTACCCGAGTGCCACTCTTATCAGCAAAAATTGTACAACCTAAGGTGTATAATAAATAAGCCCTAGCTGAGAATGCACGCCTTTCTGGATCATCTGACATAGCATCTTCACTAAACCTCTCCCTAAGCCACTCTAGCCTCATAGAAGATCCCCTCGCACCGTGCATTCCTTCTATCGCTTCAGCGTAAGAAACTCCCATGCTCAACATCATAAGTAGAGGTTGGTGAAAACTCCGTACCGATAAAACTGGAGTCCCTGTGATCGAAAGACCTGTAAGGCAAAATACATCATCCAATGTGATTGTCATTTCGCCAAAGGGTAGATGAAAGCTATTAGTCTCAGGGTGCCAGCGTTCCACAAATACATTGACCAAGACTTTGTCAACTTCAAAGTACGATGTTCGCCTTAATCGAAACAACTTGGAGGCTTTGACAACGTCCAACCACAGAGGGTCACATACTTCTCTACGATAACTCCTCTGAACTAGTTTCTCAGTATGATTGTTACACCTGAGAAGCTCTCTCTCTTCCCCCTGCCATATCAATCGTGCTACGTGCGACTCATAAGTAGTCAGTAGAGATGGATTAACAGGACCACCGGGAAATAGGGTATATGTCACGTCTTCTCTCTCCTCTCTAACATTTTTTTCTCCCTCATCTCTAACATCTTCCTCTCTATTCTCTCCAAAACCAGCATCTCTTTCAAAATTATAGTCAGTCATCTGTATAGGAGATTGTTCTTGTTCCTGTGAGACACGTGGGGGATCCTCAGGCTGTTGTTGTTCACGCTGACCTCTTTCTCTTCTGTTTGAAACAGTGGGTCTTTTTCTTTCATATATATTTGCTAATTTACCTGCAACAATCACAATATAGATCAGCAGAGATTGAAGAAACCAACTTGTAGGGTTCGGGAAATTCTGAAGGAATACCACATTCTGTTCGGGAAGTTCTTAAGGAACACCACAGTCGTGTTCGGGAACAACTTATGGAACACCACAGTGGTGTTCGGGACTGGTTGTGGAACACCACAGTGGTATTCGGGACTGGTTTTGGAACACCACAGTGGTGTTCGGGACTGGTTGTGGAACACTGCAATGGTGTTCGGGAATCCTTTCCCGAACACTACTGCGGTGTTCCTTCAACCAGTCCCGAACACCACTGTGGTGTTCCTTCAACTAGTCCTGAATACCCCTTCGGCCAGTTCCATACATATAACGAAAATTAACAAAACCCAGCAAATAAAATAATATTCAATGCACAAATTGGAAACCATTTGAACTTAAAAATAGAAGAATTTCATACCTAGGGCTTTCCTCATTGTGAAATCAAAGTTTCTCTTTGTCTTCTTCTTCCTCTTCTTCCTTTTCTTCTTCTTCCTTATTCCTTCTCCAAAATTGCTGGGTTACTTTTGGGGAGTTTGCAGAACGGAGGTGTTAAGTTTGAAATTGAAAACACATGCAACGGAGGGGAGGGCTCTTGCGGGAAACCTTTGAATTAAGGTTGGAGTATTGAGAAATGGGGGTGGGTGTGATGATATTGGGTGGGTGTATTAGGAAAAAAATAATGGGTTAATTGAGAGGGGTAAAATAGGAAATATTGGGTGGTGTATTTAAAAATTAGGTTGATGCAGAATTAGTGGAGGGGGTGTATTAAGAGAAGTGGTGTATTAATAGGAAAATGTGGTGTTAATAGCACCACTCAAAAGGAAATAAATAAATAAAACCAGAAAGAAGATATTAACGGGTTTCTTTAGCCTAGGTTGGTCTTGGGCCGTCTTAACTTTGTGTTAAGCCCACTGGTTCTAAAAGAGATTAAAGTAGGGTGAATTACAGGCCGGTCTCTTTTTCAATATTTGTAATCGCTCCAGTTCACTTTTTTTTTTTTAAACTGGAAAAAAGTATTTTTGGGGTAAAAAAGACAATTATGCCATTAATGAAAGAAAAACACGTGTGCATCAGTAACCCAAGGAAACACGTGTGCATCAGTAACCCAAGGCATCGCGATGCCCAATTTAAGTATTTATTTTTGTGCATCACGATACACCGCTTTGTGCATCGCCAATCCAATTTCAGGGGACAAAACAAAAAATTGAGGCTCCCGCACCTCGCTAGGGCGAGCAACCGCCGCACCTCGCTAGGGCGAGCAGGGTAAAAAATGAAACATTTTGATTGCTGCACCTCGCTAAGGTGAGTAGCAGAGACAAAAAGTGATGCTCCACTTTGTGCATCTCGATGCCCAATTTAAGGCATCCTGATGCCCAATTTAAGGCATCTCGATGACCAATTTAATATAATATCAAAATCGATCAAAATAGTTGTTTTTGGTTGGAAAATTTATATACAAACATGTTATTGATTTCCTATAACAGTATGGTATTAATATTATACAAAATCCAAACTCAAATCATTGATTAAAGTCCCAAAATCAGTCCAAGAACATCTCTTTCTGTTTTCAGATGGCACACTGCCAAGCTCAATTTGGATCTCAAAAATAGTATTTTTTGGTAGAAAAATTGTGCATAAATGTAGTACTAAATTAGGATAACAATATGAGATTGATTTTAAATAAACTTGAAGTTTAAAACATAGATTAAGTGGCCAAAACAGCCTAAAAACAAGAAAAAAATGAGATGAACTCAGAAAATTCGAATTTGATCAAATTGTGATAAAATTCGTGTTCTAGGCATGTAAATTGATCCCCAAACATGAGGGAATACTATATTAACAACATAAAATCATTTATACATCAATTCGAATCTCAAATCTGAAGCAACGATGTTGCTGTGGGCATTTTAGGAAGAAAACTATCAAAGTGTACTTTATCTGTTTATAAAAAAAAAAAAAAAAGGATGGACTTTAGAAAACAAACAATTATAAAAGTAGACTTAGGCACAATTTTCCAATTAAAGTATGGATTACCCGCTAGAAGAGGAAACTTATCTGAATTCCAAACCGGTTTAAGTATCACGCCTAGATGATTGATGGCCATTGAAAGGATAAACAATAGGTGTAAACTTTCACTTTTCTAAACTCTTTCCACCCTAGCATAAATCATATCAATTGCCTCTTTTTATTGAGATTTATGTTAAAGATTTTATCTCTATTAGGCCCAAGAGGCTCATTTACATTTGATTTGTTTACTTTGCCTTGTTTGTTAATTGTAATAGTATAAATAGGCTTAAATCGCAATTTGATCACCCTACTTTGACAGAAAATTCATTACGCTCACCCAACAATTTTTTTTCTCAATTTCATCAGTATACTTGGCATAAATCCCACGTTAATCACTCCATCAAGATTTTTGGATGAAAAACTTATTATTTTTTTAAATCCCGAAAATACCCTTACTAATAACTATCAATTTAATCACTGCACTTAGACATAAATATCAAGTTCATCACTCCATCCTGATTTTTGAATAAAAAGTTTAAAATTATCCTAAAAACCCGAAAATGTCATTACTAAAATATTAAAATTTATTGCAACCAAGAACAAACAAAAACCAAAAAATTGAGCAACTAGAGAAAAAGATCAAATGATTGACTTAACGAATATTTTTCGATAATTAAATTCCTTAAGAATTTCCCATAATACTCTTGAAAAATGGCATGTACCACATGATTGACTTAACGAATATTTTCTAGTGATGTCATTAACCCTTATTTAAATATCTATAATTACTTATGAATAATTTATAATAATATTTTAAGCTTACTTTATTCTACAATAATAACTATCTTATAATAATTTAATGCATTTGTTTAATATAATTAGTTTTATATAAAAAAAAAGATTTAAAATATTTTTTGTTCCCTCGACTTTAACCCAATTTTTTGTTTGGTCCTACCTCCTTAAAACATATTCATTTGGTCCTACATATTGTATTTCTTGGTTAGCGTTACCGTTAAAGGTTCCATCCAATTTTTTGTTAATATTACTAAATTATCCATACTAAAAAGCTATGGACCAACTTTTCGAGAAATACAAAATACAGGGGATCAATTGATCAATTCAAAAATTAGGTTGTCTTCAACCTCTTGAAACCCAGCTAAATTTCTCTCTCTTCAAATCTTCCATCTCCATCTTCAAATCCTCCATCTCTTTCTTCAATTTTACACATCTATTTCCTCTTAACAAAACTTAATTAGAGAGATTATTATAGAGAGATCGTCAAAACCAAAACTCGTTAACATTCATTCAGTCAAGGCTAAACCTCGAGAAAGAACCCTAAGCAAAAATGGCGAAGCTCGCCATCACCACTTTCATCGCCTTGATCTCACTCTACTTCGCTCTTAGTCACTCATTCTCGCCGGAAAACCCCACGAATCGACGCATTCTAGTACTGCTCAACGACTTGGCCGTCAAATCTTCTCTTTCCATCTTCTTCAAATCCCCTCCAGTCACATGGATTCGAGCTTGATTTCAAGCTCGCCGACGATCCTAAGATCTCTCTACAGAGATACGGCTAGTATTTATAGCTTCATAGTCTGTCTCCCAAGGATTAGCAAATGCCTCGTCGAATTCCATATCGCTGAAAACAAAAACCCTCTTAATCAACTGATCCTCCTTCAACCCCACTTCAACAGCAACTTCAAGAATCCGATCAAAAACTTCCAGAACCTGAGACATCACAAACTGCTATGTAATTATTCAATTTCCCTTTCTTGAATGAATCCCTTATTTTTACTTGAATTGGCGTAGAAAGTCCAGATCTTAGAAATCATTGAAGAAGTCACAAGGCTTTAATTCTCGTAGTGGTCTTGAAATTTATATAAGAGTTTAATTTTGGGGAAATTTGTATAAGAGTTTGATCTTGGAAATCATTGAACAAGCTTCATGTCCCGGTGATAGTATATTTTGGGGGAAAGGTTTGAAGAGAGGAGAGGAGAGAGAGAGAGAGAGGGTGTTATAGATTTTTTTTTAATTAGTTTTGTTTTTAATTTTTTTATCTAAACAATTTTAAAAAATAAATTTTTAGTCCAACCTGGCAAAGAAGATGACAAAAATACCCTTGCTAAAAGAGTAATGTAATTGTATGTGAGGATAACAATTAAGGGTAATTTTGTCAATTTACTTGCCCTTAAACATTCACTGTAATCGTTAGGGTATTTTTGTTATTTTTAAAAATATTAGACTAAAATTTTAACGGTAACGTCATAAGGGGGGAATTTAATCGATAAATACAACATGTAGGACCAAATGAATATGTTTTGAAGAGATAGGACCAAACAAAAAATTGGGCTAAAGTCAAGGGACCAAAAAATATTTTAAATCTAAAAAAAAAAAAGTCAAGCTAAAGAATTTATTGCTTTAGAAAAGACCAACATAATATTTTATTAATTTTGATTAAGAATTCTGATAAGTTAACCTAATTTTTGTTTAATATTTTTAAGAATTAGTCTGAAATTATGTTATTTTATTATATTTGAAATAACTTATTTAACTGATTTGATTATTTTAAATATTTTACACACAAAATTTTATACTATTAATCTTAATGCATTTTCTGTCAAAGTAGGGTGACTAAATAGCGATTTAAGGTAAAGGGCATTTTGGTCTTTTTTCAGCCCTCCATCCAACAAAATTAACGGAAGTCAAGCGCAGTGAGCTTATTGACTCAACATGCCAAGTATAGTGATGAAATTGAGAAAAAAAAATTGTAAAATGAGCTTAATGAATTTTCTGTTAAAGTAGGGTGACCAAATTGTGATTTAAGCCGTATAAATATATATTTGTAATAGAGTTAGACATCATTAATAACAATTTTACAATTTTTCACTCTTTTGTCTGTAAGTGCCTTTTCTCTCCTCTCTCCCGTAACTTCTCTCTATCTCTCCTTGTTCTGCGACAACTGGTCACGCATCCGGTCACCACCTTCGGTGGTGGTCCGGCAATCTAAACCCCAAACACCAAAATTTAACTTGGTATCAAAGCGGTAAATTTGATCTCTGTGTTGTTTTTCAAAAATTCGTTTCCGCAAATCACAAAATCTGTCAAACGGATTTTAAAGAAGCTATTTTTCGATGGACATTCACCACGAGTCAGCGGTTTCAACAACAAGATTCCCACCATTTGAAGCCTTCTTCAATTACTTCTCGATGATGATGACGACTTCGACGACTTCTGGTCTTCTTTTTCATAATCTGAATGCACCAATGAAGATCTACTGATTTGGTGATTTGAACTTCAACCCTATTTCCGTTAATTTCTCCATTTTTAGTCAGACCCATTTGTGGGTTTCAATCCAATTCTATCACATATCTCTCTTCTCCTACTTTTTCTATCTTCAAACTATTGCTTTTTTGGTTGCTATTACCAAATGACTTGACCTTTTCGTTCCTTCTCAAGGCTTGTGCTCGATCGAATGATGTTAACTATGTCAATCAAATTCATAACCTTGTTGTGAAATTGGGTTATGTTGGCAATCCTTTTGTTTCTAATCCTTTGCTTGGTGTTACAGAGAACCCATGAAAGAGAGCAGCAGCGGAGTTAAAAGTTTTCTCCGGGTATTATATAGAAAGATAGAATGGAGAGAAAAGAAAATGCTAGTGGTGGGTCTCTGTATATGCAGATTTGAGGAGTCAGAAGAAGACATGATGAAAATTCTTGGGAAAGCTAGGGCTGCGTGTTAACTGTTCGATTAAATGCCCGAGAAGGAACTTGTTGGTTGTTGGACGCCTTTAATTTCCAGACTTGCTTATTAATGCCTATATTGGCTTTGTTGATCTTCAACCGCGTGTTGAGATTTGCATTCGAGAATATCGAATGAGAAATTGATATATTTCACCGAGTTAAGGTTCTTTGAGTCCTGAGTTGACTCGGTGGTTATTTTTTTGATTACGATGAGTTGAATCACTAAGTCGGATGAGTCATTCAAATATGAGTTTAGAAATATTTGCTGAACTCCTTCTTTTGATTACAAAAGTCAAATAATTATTTGGTTGACATATATCTTTGTGGACGGTGTTCGATTCACGACTTTGAATACTTGGATTAAGGAGGTGCTTCTTTTACGGACAAAAAGTTTGATTTGGGCTACTCCTTCGTCTTCTATTTGCCATTGCCAATTATTGAGTGAGCTTTTCGAGGATTAGCTCTTGTTTGGGCTTCTCAACATTTATTACTTCTACAATTGTTCGGGATGATCCATTTTGGGCTCTGCATATTTCCTTGCATTTCTCCAACTCGAACACCTCACAAAAGTTGCGTGTACGAATTGAGGGGGAGTGTTAGAGATTGTATCTCTATTAGGTCGAAGAGGCCCACATATTTGATTTGTTTACTTTGGTTTGTTTGTTAATTGTAATAGTATAAATATATGTTTGTAATAGAGTTAGACATCATTAATAACAATTTTACATTTTTTCACTCTTTTGTCTTTAACTGCTTTTTCTCTCCTCTCTCCCGTAACTCCTCTCTATCTCTCCTTGTTCTGAAACAACTATTCACGCATCCGGCCACCACCTCCGATGGTGGTCCGGCAATCTAAGCCCCAAACACCAAAATTTAACAATTTAGAATCCAACTTTAAGAATTTATATTGATGTGCATATTCGGGCTTGGGTCAAAATGTATGGCCTTCACTCAAACAAGTGGGCCCGAAATTAATAGAGACTCAGTCCATGCGAGTGTATATATACCTAGAGATGTTAAATGGGCTAGCCCTAGCGGTTTTAGGTCAGCTCTAACGAGTTATAGCATTAACGGGCCGAGGGCTAAACGGTCCAATTTTTTCGGGCCACTAATATTGCGGACCTAACCCTAACACTAGCGGACTTCGGGCTAAACGAGTCACTATCGGGCCACAACTAAGGATATAATATAACAATATTTTAAAATAGTGAATCGATAAACTACCAATAACTTAGATAGTTTATTATATTTTTCATAAGAAATATAAATTAGACATTTCTTTACATCGTTGTGTTATAATTTTCAACTTGTTTTTCTCAAAATAAATATTGTAATAGCTCTACTTAGTAGTTTTTTCCAAAATTTTTGTTTATATTTCAGTATTTATTCACAAGTACACAAAGAAGACTTGTAATGCAAATGATAAATGTGTTTGACTCTGGACTAGAAGGTTGTTTTTTTATGGTAGTTGTTTTCTCATGGTGGTTATTTTGCATATGTCCTAAACTTTTTATAGCTTAATTAATATTACGTGGGCCAGCAGGTAGGGATGACAATTTCGAACCGAACCGTAGATATCCGAACTGAACTGAACCGAAGTTGACGGTTATTAACTGGTTTGACTAGATATGGGGTGGGTAATGGGGATAACCGAAATGAAAAATTGGGGAACGGTTTGGTTTTGGTATTAGCAGTACCCCCATTACCCGCCCAATTACCCGAATAATTTATTTAGTACTAATATAATTTTACCCGCATTTTCATACAAATATTTACCATATAACTTAGGTATATATATGTTAGATTTAAAACACTAAAATTTAAATATCTTTCTCAATTATGTGAATCTGTCGTTCAGTGCACTTAATCGTTCACTCCTCTTCATCAGTTAATTATTTAATATTTGGTATTAATATTTGGTGAATTTGTGTAAAACTACTTAACTTAACCTTTTAGCTTTTACGAACATGATTATGATATAGTTTTGAATATAATTATTATCCTTTATAAAGTCTTATGAACTTGCTTAAATAATATGTTATTTGAAAGTTCTTTTTGAGTATTTTTTTTAATCATTAAATTGTTTTAAGTTAAATTGTAAGTTTGACGTATTACCCGTGGATATTCCTCGATTAACCGTTACCCGTGGAGGATGGATATGTGGGAACAAATTGATTACCGGTGGAGAATGGGGTGGATATGGGGCATAAAATTGAATTGGGGAATAGGGGTGGTATTATGCATAACCGCCCCCGAACCGCGCCATTGCCATCCCTATCGGCAGGCCAGTCTTGAAACCTAGTGGGCCGCCCTAACGGGCCGCAGTTTAAATGATCCGAGCAAAAAAGCCCTGATTTTCCTGTTTTTTTCAATTTAAACAGTCAGCCCTACGGGCCATAACCCTTTTAACATCTCTATATATACCCCTCCTATGTCAACCCAAGGTAAGTGACTAGTTAATGTTAAAGTATACGGCTTCATTATTTCTCTCATAGAAAGAGACTGATTTCCATGCCAGAGGGTTATGACGGGGAACCATCCCCGCTCCTCTCACGCTGACTTTTTTTATAGATACATAGACATACCAGATATTTATAGATACATAGACATGCCAGATATTCAACATCCGCGACATTACAATGATCGGCTTGACACCCCCAGTGCGCCAAATTTTTTATGCACCATTAGTTGGTTCCGTTGCCAAAAACGAAGTGAGATTCAAGGCCGAAAGAGAAACATCAACCACTACTAGTTAAATTGGCAGAAATCAGGTCCAAGATTTGATTAAAGAAGCCAAAATCATTTCAAGTTATTCCTCCTCCCAAGATATCATACAAACCAATGCATGTGATATAATGATGACTCCCATCATTGTTGTCAAAACATTTTGATGCAATAGTAAAATTTGTCAGTGCTTTGCTTGCATCATTGAACAAAGTGGCTAGACTCCTACTCGTAGACCCTGCTCACAAATTATAACCAATCTCGGCGTCAACAAGGAGGAGTAGCAGTAGTAGGCTTTGGCCAGAGAATTCGTTCAAGATTTCGAAAAGTTTGAAGAAACTAACAAAACCCAATGTCGGCACCCTGCTTGTCTTCACTCATCCGCGTCTTCTTACCGTGTTTGCAACCACCGTCGAACAAAATTCTAAACCGCGGAGAAATGCACAACCCCTTTGTTTTTAGATCTTCTCGACGGATCCAAAGATTTAGATAGGTGAGAGATGGATGAAAATAACCTCCCTCATGTGAAAAATGAGCTGGAGAACGAAACTAACCATGAGGGCAAATTAGAGACATAGTGATCTTCAATCTGTCCATGATCTCGGAGAAAACAATTGGGTGTTATCTTGAAGAGGACCAAATAAATTGAGCCTTTCGAATTCATCGAATTCAAACACCATCGGCTATCGCTTTCATCTACACTCACTTCCAACGTGGAGGACCCGTCGCCATTAAATTGGAGCTTTATCCAATTCCACGGATATAAAGGGAAAAAAAGAGGTGTAACCTGTAATTATGAGAACTCACCGGCAAAAGATGCAACACTTGGGCGGTGGAGACAACCTTGGAGAGAATGAAGAGTAGTAGAAGCCGGATATAACGCTTCATGCGCCGCACACGTTCAGCCTAATGTGTTTGCTACAAACGCATTCTTTACTCCGCTGGCAGTTACAAATGTGTAGGGCGTTTGCAACTTTAACCCTCCATTATGGGCAATTACAACATGGACCATTCATTGTTGGGAAGTTACAGCTTGGCCCTTTTTAATGTAGAGCAGTTACAAGCACGTCCCCTAATTGCTGGACAGTTAAAAACACATCCATTTATAACTGGTCAGTTTGTAACTAGCCCCTCCACATTGGAAAACTCTAGCGTGTCCACTTATGGCTTGGCAGTTGCAAATGGGCCCTTCCACTATCCGGAAAGCTCCGTTAAGTTCCTTCGAATTTTATAAACGAGTCTTGTTAAACTTCAAGGTCGATTCAAATGGAATTTAACGGTCAAATAAAACGAACCTCGTAGATCGAAGTCAAAGCTCAAAGGAACCTCGCAGATCGAGGCCAAAGTTCAAACGAACCTCGCAGGTCGAGGTGAAAGCTTAAACGAACCTCATAGGAGGAGGTCAATGTTAAAATGAACTCGCAGGTCGAGGTCAAGTTCAAACGAACTTCGCAGGACGATATTAGAATACGTAAATGAGCCTTGTTAAACTTCAAGGTCGAATTCAAATGAACCTTGCTGATCAAGGTCAAAAGAACCTCGCATGTCGAGGTCAAAGTGCAAATGAAACTCGCAGGTCGAGGTCAAAGTTCAAACGAACCTTGCAGGTTGAGGTCAAAGTTCTAACGAACCTTGCAGGTTGAGGTCAAAGTTCAAACAAACCTCGCAGGTCGAGGTCAAAGTTCAAATGAGCCTTACAGACCAAGGTCAAAATTCAGGACTCGGCAGGCCCAAGCATTAATACGAACCCCGCTCATCGAAACGAGATATCAAAACTTCGGCAGGTCCGAGGTGAACATGCGCAAATAGTACTCCTCACCCTTTAGATGAATCTGAAGGTATAAGGAGTGTGGGGCTTCTGATGTGCATATTTCGGCTCGGGTCAAAATGTATGGGCTTTACTCATGCAAGTGGGCCCAAAATTAATAAAGGCCCGGTCCATGCGGATGTATATATACCCCTCCTATGCGAACTCAAGGTAAGCCATTAGTTACAGTTAAAGTATATAGCTTCATTCTTTCTCTCATAGCTAGAGAATGATTTCCACGCCGGAGGGTTATGGCGGGGAACCCTCATCGCCCCTCTCACGGTGTCTTTTTTACATACATAGACATGTTAGATATCCGACATTCGCGACACGGCAACGATCAGCTCGGCACCCTCGGTGCTCTCGATTTTTTTATGGAACATCATATATATATAAAATAATTGAGCTCATATTCCCGCCTAAACCAATTTCTCTCCCTTATTTTGTTTTGCAATTTTTCATCTTCCCAAAATGAATTGTAACTTTCAAGTTTCAAGACAAACCACTGTACAACATTAAATGACTTTATGAGATGTGGATTGTCGGTTGGTGTTCTCCACTATCTATAGAGCCTCTCCATATCTTGCCAAAAGTCGAGACCCTTTTAATTCCATACATGATCGGTGGCCATCCAAATCCCTTTCACCATACACCTATATATTTATTTGATGTAAATCTTGGTCAATTTGCTGCGAAGTTAAAAAAACACTCGCACAATATTGTCATAACTAAATTAAAATCTGATGGCTTTTTTAGCAAGCCTTCTGAAAGACATCCACAAGAGAATCAGACTGATTTTTAAGGTACGACTAGCAAGAAAATGGATTGTTCTGGCGGATAATCACTTAAATTAAACTCCTACCGAGTTTGAAATTATTTGTTGTCGACGCCAAGGTAAGTACATAAAATCATTTTCTAAATTTTTTTTTTTTTAACTTTGTAGAACTTCTAATATTGGCAAAAAAAAAAAAAAATCACTGAAATGTAATTAGTTTTTCATAACAATATCAAAAACTTTATCTAGAAATAAAATTAATTACAAAGAAAATTACATTGTAAACAGATAATCATAAGGAATTTCACCAAACTTTGGTTGACATCGTTATCCCAGCTCATCAATTTATATTTATATTGAAAAAATAAAAAATAAACATTAAATTTGCATTTGAATAATAGTCTGTTTAACTAAAAAAAAAACAGAACAACAATTTAGGAACGGAGGGAGCATTATTTAATATTTTGATGTATTTTCTTTATTTTATTGTATATAAATATAATTTTGTCTATTATATGAAAATAAAGTTGACTGCACATATAGTTTTTGAATAGCTCTCCAATTCTCTCCTTATTTTCCAACAAACCACTAATATTTTATCCTAAGCAAAGGGCATATTGGTAGCCAATAAGGAGGAATCACCATAGAAAGAAAGTTGTTTCTTCAAGTTCAAGAAGTATTCAGATGTGTACATATACCGTACGTTTTACCTCGGAGATTATGAGCCAAATTCCCAATCCCAAATTTTGATGCTTTGAGTTTGAGCCTAAATAAATAATTATTTTCTCTCCTAACAGTTACTTGGGAATACTATCGATTAATCTTTAATCGAAGCGATTTCTGAGGCTAACAACAAGTAGTAACATTTCCCTTTAATCATTTGATTTGATAATCCATCCTACAGTACAATATTCTTGCTTTTTATTCCAGCATGCAATTAATATAAGTTCTTTAATTTTATTTCAATAATGTGAAAATAATAATAATTGTAACAACGTACATAAATTCATAGAACTTCATGATTTCCACGTTATTCAATTAAATGAGATACTATTCCTTAATCCAATGCAATACTAATTCTGATAAGATACTTATGCTGAGTTTTTAATTGATTGATTTATTTACAAAATCTAGGAGATCATATGGTTTCTCTCTCTTGACTCTCACCTCATTCGATGATAGACCCGCCCATATCGGAGTTTGTCTTGGGTTGTTCGAGAGTACCAACCTCTTATATTTAGAGCCCGTTTGGTGTAGCGTTTTGAAAATGCAGTGTTTTAAAAACGCAGCGTTTTTAAAACGCAGATTATTTAAAACGCAGATTTTTTCTTTATAAATGCGTTTGGGATATTATGTCAAAACGCTGCTTTTTATTCCCTACTGCGTTTTAAAATCTGCGTTTTGGGAAAAAGCTAGGAATTCCAGTTTGGGAAAAAGCTAGGAATTCCAGCGTTTTAAAACGCAGCTGCGTTTTGAAAACGCTGCGTTTTCTACCGCAGCATTGAAACGCTAAGTTAAGGAATAAGCTGCGTTTTAACCCTGCGTTTTGGCCAAAACGCGCGAACAAACGGGCTCTTATACTAAATGTGAATTCGTATCTCACATTAAGACACGACTTTACGAATGGTTATGTCTCTTCAATAAGTGATACTTATTCATAAGAGTTATATTTCTAATTTGATAACCAATATGATTTTAGATAATTATTAAATCATTAAATATTTTATTAAATAAACTTAATATATAAAAAAGTACCATAAATAACATCTAGAACATATATATATCTATATATAAAAATATAATAAAATATTATTACATTCTCCAACTTAGTTCATACGATATTTCTTTTACACTTTCATAGGCAAGACTAAGGAATAATCTATTCTATGCCCAAAGGACATAGGATAAGCATTATTAATTATTAAATAAACATCAATAATTATATTTAATCTTCTATCGAAACATAAACCGGATATATGAGTACGAGAAACCTTTTTGTTGTGGGCCCTATAATTGATAATTAAAGACGGTTTGGTGAGATTTATTGTTTCTTAATTTTGTTTTTTTTGGGGTATTATCATACCATATTAGACTTCTTAACCTTTGCCTAAGGGCACAGGTTAGCCAAACCGATATAATAAAGCAAAGCATATCGAATGGGAACTACCCAAAATTGTACACAAAGATAAAATTGACAAAAACCATCGAAGCAAAGCAAGTCACCGCCTAATGAGCATAAACAAGTGTGGCATTTGATATTAGTTTTATGCGTTAATTTGAGCAAATATTATATTTTTACTGTGTTTGTTATGTTTTGGATGAATGCAGGTGCTGGAGTGACTTAGGCAGAAAAGTAAACACTGCTGAAGCAGAATTCGTCGGATGCTAAATGAACATGCAGTAGCAGAATGCATCGAATGGGCACACGGAGATGGCTGACGGGAATTTTCAAGCTCAAACATTAAAATATTTTAGGATTTAAGTTTTAGTGAGCTGAAGACTCATTTTAATATCTTGTTAATTTTAATTATGTTAGGGTTTTATTTTATTTCTTTTTTAGAACTCTTAAAAGTAGTTGCTTGAGGCCCTAGTCTTTAGGAACATGGGATAGTGACTAGGATCATGGGGTAGTGGCTAGGATCATGGGGTAGCGGCAATTGTGGGGAGAGAATTCCTTCAAATTTCCCCCTATAAATAGAGGGGGAAATCCTCAAAGGTTTTGAAGATCAGACACGCACTAATCTGAAGTAGCTCTTCTTCTTTTCTTCTTGATCAACAACACTTGCTGGATTCATTTTTTCTCTTTTGGTATTTGTAAGTAATCTTTAATTATAGTAGTTAATTTCTTTAATTATAGTAGTCAAAGTTCTGTCTTGGTCCGAGTGGGCATAGCATTTCTCTTCTGCATGTCCATGGAGTTTTGAAAAATCCAAACATCTCAGAGATAGATAGAGAGGTAGGAATTTATCGACCGAACCGCACTCCTTCGTATACGTCAGGAGTCAATTGATGAGAAGGGGCTGGGGAAAGCTTGAACCCAATTCCTACAGTGATGAATCTCAACATGTTGCTACTATGAGATCTAAGTAGGGTTAATTCTCGTTTAATTGCAAGTATTTATTCGTTCTCTACTCTTTATGTTGCATGAATGTTGTGACCTATAATTGTTGTGATTAGCTAATGTTCATGGCTAGGATTTTAACTAGCGCAATTGTCTATTGCTAGTTGAAACTGTTGATCCATAATTGCCTTCAGGTTTTAACGAAGTGGCAAGTAACACACATTTTAGGCATCACAAGCATAATCAGACCGTGTTGCTGGAACGAATAATCTAGAATAAATTATACTGCTTCAGTATGCATTGTTTAGAATCGGGTCTCTCTTTTCTTAATGCTGTCAAAACACTAAATACTACGAGCGTTTTGGGGGTTGTCTTTTGATTAGAGTGGTAATTAACGAGCTTCTCTTAATTATCGATATTGTAAGGAGAGATTGGGTGTTAGGCTGTTGTCGACAGCTATAACCGATTTATTTGTGATTAAATCAGACATTTTTGTATCGATGATTAATAGTGAATTGTGGGATTGCACTTAGTTCATTGGCTGAAATTTTCTCATATTGAAATCGAGCATAATTTTAGTTTTGTTTACATTAAATATTTTAATTTCAGCTTTCATTTAATTCAATATTGTTAGCAATAAGTTTAGATAAAAATCTTAACTCTGTATTTTAATTTGATTTATAAAAATTCTTAAAGAAGTAAATATAGTGTTCCATGTGGATACAATCCTGACTTACCCTATACTCGTTTATTGGGAAGTAGGAAATTTACTTTTGATGGTTTGACACCCGTCACCGCCAAAGCAAGCTACTTACCCGCCAACTTCCAAATAACCCGTGAAGCACTACACAACGAACGGCGGGCCACTTACTCGCAAAGGCAGGCGACTTACCCGCAACGACGTTGGCTATTGCTCTACACATTATCTTGTGCATCACGGAACTATTTACGACTGGTAGAATCCTACTACATGTACTTTACATCAGTCCTTGATGAATACACTATCCTGGCGAATCTCATCATATCTATTACACCTGAAATTATCTAGGGTTGCAGTTACTCCTTTATAAATAGTAGCATGAGAGATAGTACAAGGCACACACGATCTAATGACTAATTTTCACACCGAAGGTATTTGCAGGGCACCCCATGCGTAGTGACTGTTTTATCTTATTGTGCAGATCTAAACCAATTGACAAGCCAGATATCCATCAGTTTCTTTCCCACTATATTTTTGGTGCAAATTTTGGCATCATCAAACTGTAATGAGATGGATTCCGACATGACTGTGGAATTTGTTTTCTAAATCTCAAAGATGCTTGAAATGATCTTAGGCTTCCTCAAGGGGATGAAGTTAAAAGAAACTTATTTTTGTAACTATCCAGCTCTTAAAGATTTCTCTATTTATAGAACCGTGATAGCCGCATTAGTCCTTGATGAATACACTACCCTGGCGAATCTCATCATATCTATTACACCTGAAATTATCTAGGGCTGCAGCTACTCCTTTATAAATAGTAGCATGAGAGATAGTACAAGGCACACACGATCTAATACCATACTTTTATTCCTTTTTTAGTATTATTCTCTCTAGAATTGAGACTAATTTTGACACTAGAAGGTATTTGCAGGGCACCCCATGCGTAGTGACTGTTTTATCTTATTGTGCAGATCTAAACCAATTGACAAGCCAATCCATCCGTTTCTTTCCCACTATATTCTTGGTGCAAATTTTGGCATCATCAAACTGTAATGAGATGGATTCCGACAAGACTGTGGAATTTGTTTTCTAAATCTCAAAGATGCTTGAAATGATCTTAGGCTTCCTCAAGGGGATGAAGTTAGAAGAAACTTATTTTTGTAACTATCCAGCTTTTAAAGATTTCTCTATTTATAGAACCGTGATGGCCGCATATGCTGTGAAAAAGTATGAAAATAGAGATGGATCAATCAATGTAAGTAAAAAGCGTAAAATCGAGTTTGGGATAATCTAGCTCATGGTGATCCCTAAAAGAACTATCACTAAGAGCCTGTTTAAAAATATTGTTTTAAAAATGGAGCGTTTTAAAAAACGTAGTATTTTAAAAACGTAAGTTTTTTCTTATAAATGCGTTTGGGATATCACTTTAATACGCAATTTTTTTTTCCTAGCAGCATTTTGGGAAAAAGCTGAGAATTCCAGCGTTTTAAAACGCAGTTGCATTTTGAAAACGCTGCTTTTTCTGCCGCATTATTGAAACACAATTTTTGCAAATAAGCTGTGTTTTATCCCTGCGTTTTGACCAAAACACATAACCAAATGGGCTCTAAGTTTAGAGTACTAATCAGCCTTATTAAAAACTTTGATAATGCTCAACTAATGCCTTCTAGACATTCTTTGTGGTAATAATTCTAAATCTTTAGCCAGCTTACAAGGACTTTCACTTTTCTTTCACCGAAAGAATACAAGAGTAAATAGATATCACTTTACCTTCTTTCTAGTTCTTAAGAGAAGACACTTTGGCATTCACTCTTATTGGTCAGACGCCATTTTTACAAGTTAACGAAATTCTTTTATCACAATGGAAGGGTTTTTATTCCCTTGATGGGTGTAGTAAGATTAATCGTTTAATCTTAGGTCCTGATCACGCCAAAAAGTGCTCTGGTGATCTGTCGATGTCCACGTATGCAGTTAGTCTGTAGGTAGGATGCCCCGACTCTCAATAGGCACAAGTGTTAGTGGGACTTGTCCACCGGTAGATACTTGAGATGAAAGGAAGCACCGTTAGGGAGCTGGACATTGGTCCAGCTAAAGCCCTCCGGTGAGAGAATCAGTATATAGTGAGGTTAATGGTCTTCGGTGAGGATTTAGGCTGCTCTTTGAGAGTGAATGCACTGAATGCTTTGGAGATTTGATAGTTGTATGTGTTAATTTTAACTTAGGTATTTAAATGAAAGCCATCACCTTGTATTTATACTGGGGAAATGCTGGTTTGAGACAAGTGGGACTGCCAGGTGTCGACCTGGGGTGAGCAGCCATGTGCCCATTTATGGCAGCCGCAATCTGCATTGATGAGCTTTAATGAGGAAGTGACCTGCAATGATGTAGAAGATAAAACTTCGTTGGAAGTGACATTGATCTTCTAGATGTAGCTTTACTTTTAGAGCAAGCCACTCTTTCATCCAATGAGGTGCTGATTGGTGGCCCCGGGTTGACGTAGTAGCACGTGGGCATTGAATGTGGCAGCTTTTGTTGACTATCTTCACTTCCCGGGGTGGAGACCTCGGGGTCTCAATGTTGTAGCTTGGGACAAGGACCTCGCGAGCTCTTTATGTTCGAAGTGAAAGGCGTCTCTGGCTATCCCGAGCTCCTAGGGAAGGTCAGGACGAGACGGAGGGTATACGTACCCGGGCTCCGGGCTATAGTCTAAGCCCGGGGTCGAGAGTTCCTTTCTTTCGAGCTCCAGATAAGCTTGGCCACGTGTCCCGCTAGTGCCACGTAGAGGCTGGACATTTTAGTATCTTCAGTAGCCCCCGACTTCCCGAGGTAAGGATTCATTCTTTAAGTCGGGAAGTTTTAGCTCGCTCGTGCTCGGGCGGTAGGTGGTAACTTCACCAACACACCTCTTCTTGGAATTTGTGCTGAATCATTGGCGCAAAACATTCTGACGGCTTCATTAAATGCGCGTCCTTTCAGTTTGAAATTGGAACCGTCGTTTTGGGTTCAAACGATGCCATTTTGTGAGCTGGAGGAAGAAAACACGCGGACTATCCATTTGGTGCTGGGTCATATTTCGGGTCCACCGTACAAGCGGCGTCATTTTTTAAGGGTATAAGTAGGGTTTTAGCACTGTTTGGTCTTCACTTTTGCGAAAAACCCTAAAGCCCTTCAACTTTCCTCCGGCGACCTGCGATTTTCGGCCGTCTTGTCTCCAAACGTTCTTCGAGCTCTAAAGTTCTTTTTCATCGTTTTTTGACATTTCCATTCCGTAGGTTGGTGTCATTTGAAGCTAATCTTTCATTTATACCATTTTTAGGACGTTTTTCCCCCTGTTTGTGGGTATATTTCGTTCTTCGTTTTTGCTCCGGCGTTCGCCATTCATTCCGGTTCTAATTTTCCGGTGTCACGTGTTTTTCAGGTGACCTCCGTACGTTGAGATCCGAGCTTCTACCCCGATCCAGGTATTCTGATCTCCTCCTTTATACTTCGAGCTCTCTCTAGTATTTCTTCAATATATTTGCGGGTAGGAGGAGTGTTAGTATTAGGGTTCCAGAGTGTAGCTCATCGTCGGACTCATCCTCGTCCTCGGGATATTCCCCGAGCTTGGATGGTGTCAGTCCATCATTACCCCCTGCTCCCACAAACTTAGATGATTCTCCATCCCAATCTGTGTTTGCCTGCTCGCCCACGGGTAAAAATATATATAGGTTAGCCGAGGATCATTGGGAAGTCGTAGTTCCGAGTGAAGCTCGGGATATCTTAGGGCGATGGGGAGTCGGCTTCTCGAATCGAGTAGTTTTCGATGAGCCCCACTGGGTTCCCCCACTTTCATTTGCTGCTCAAATGGAAGTTTTAGACGATAAAAACCAAGTCGTTACTGCCCTGATATGTAAATAGTTTTCAATGAACCGATACTTGGGGGCTGCTACTGATAGATTGATCGCTCAACCAACTAGATCTTTAGCAAGGATGAGTGGTGAATCAACTTCTGGGAGGATGGAATCTACAACCGCCCCTGCTACTGTGCCGCCGAGCTGGCGCAACAAGATCTCTCTAGCGGATCTACAATCATGGGAAATTCTTCACCAAGTTCCCGGGTTCCAGGGCTCCATTCCCGATCTTAACCGCAGCTGGGTCGAGCTGAAGTCCCTTCGTGGGAAGGTTGGGTTCTATATCAGCTTTTTTACCGTCGGTGGGCTCCGACTACCTCTGGACCCCTTTATTTGTGAGTTTTTGGAGCAAACCTCTTCCGTTCCCCTCGACCTCTCCCTCGGCCTGGTGAGGACCTTGGTGTGTTTTACTGCTTGTACTTGGGTGCTTGGATGCGAGCCAACTCTTTCTTTATTTCGTTATTACTTCCAAGCTTGGCCTTCCAACAACCGTTTACAGTGTAAAGCCACAACCATTGGACCAAGCTATTCACCCCATTCCCCAGGAAGGTAGATGGATGGGCGAATAAGGTCATCCTGTTGGAGAGTGACAAGGGATGGAACTTCTAATTCCCCTTTGGTAATGTGCACGGGCTCAAGCGTTTGAAGAGCTTGGGGGAGTATAACGCCATGGCCAGGGGTGTACTCGAGGCTCCTTTGATGCGGGATGGGGAGCAGGTCCGTCTGTACGACTGGAAGGCCATCCTTGAGGATGAATGCTTCCTCTATCTGGCCGGTCTCTCGAAGAGAGTTTTTGCGGACGTGAGGCCGAGGTGTGAGATGCCTCTGGTAGAGTCCGCTCAAGGCTGGCTCGGGCATCAGGGCAACAAATTCTCCACTCAGTGTGAGGAGTATGCCAGCCTGGAGGAGAGCAATTTCCGACCTCTCCCCGAGGGTTGTATTTTGACACTCATTATTCTGTTTTAACCAAATTTCTTCCCAAGTATTCTCTTCTCGGATAACCATCTGACTTTATTCACGTTTGATGCAAATATGGTGAATGCTGTGAACGCCTTCTCGGCGAGGAGGAGCCGAGCCGCGAAAAGTCGCAAGGATGCCTTGAGGCAATCTTACACCGCGGCTGCCGGTGTTGAGGCTGTCCTTCCCCCCACCAAGCCGATTGGCCCGGCGGGAGTGGTTGATGCTGAGCCAATCTCTGTCGCTCCCCCTGCTTCAAAACGACCATCTCCGAGGGGCGAAGCTGGGGCCCGCAAGAAGCAGAGGAAAGAGACTATTTCAATAAATGTCTCTCCCGAGCTTCCCCCCCTTCGCCGCTCGAAGGGAAAAGAGAAGGTGACTTCCTCGGAGGAGACCGTAGCCAATATGGCCGGTTTAGGGCCTGAGGACATCAACAAATTCGTCCTCCGGGCTATGCACGCCTGCGAGGACAGCCCTCGAATGGAGAAGCTTCTCCAGCAGCCCTCCGACGTTATCTTCAAGTCGATGACCTGCTCGCTGATCGAGGTTTGTATATAATCTTCAACCTCTTTTTACTTAGTTTCTGATGAGGAACGTGAATCAAGCCTTATTTTGTATGTCCAAAAACAAATCCAAGCGTGGAAGTCAATTGAAGAAGCCAATTTGGTGAATATGATTGAAGTCCAACATGTTTGGGAAAGTTTGAGAGCTTAAACGACATTTTTTGGAAGCAAAAGCCTTAAAAAGTGAGCCCATAAGTTGAAGGATGAATTTGGAAGCTTTTTAACGCTAAATGAGTGACTTTAGGGGGCCAAAGTGCACTTTTCAAAATTAGGCCTTTAGAAAAACGGGATTGATAGTCTTTTCCTTATTTTAGTTTGTTATTGTTTCCTAATTAGCCTAGGTAACTTACTTAGTTGTTTCCCACATGATTTAGGTAATTAGTTAATTGTTTCATTTTAATTTTAGGATTCTATTTCCTTGGTTTAGTTGGATTGTTAGGCCTATATAAAGGCTTCTTTTTTTCATTGTAAAAGATTAGAACATTGATTATTATTGAATTGAGTTTTCACAATATTGTGAGTTTTTGAGAGATTTCTTGGATTAGAATTCTCAACCCTTGAACTTATCAAGTTTGTTGAGCTGCAGGCTTGTGGCGTTCCGTGATCTTGGTTCCTAATCAACTGCGATTAGTGGGTTAAGGTTGCACCCCAAGGTTCTAGGGATTAAATCTGCCCTAGGGTTGAGGGAAGCTCCCTATCTTCGTTTCAATTCGTTGTTTTCTATTTTTAATCCGCGTTTTTGGTTGGTTCCGCTTTGTCCCGATCTTGGGAATCACATCAATTGGTATCAAAGCAATCAAAGAAGACTTATTATGGAGAGGTGTGCCCGTACTTTTAATTCACATTGTTACATCCAAGAGAAGGTATGTAAATTCAAAATAGATGTATGCAGTGATTTTAATATGGTGAATACGGAAGTCATTTATGAATTGGGTATTCCTGTCAAATGGGTTTATGATGATGAAGGGAATAGGGTGGCTAAGGAAGCACAAATTTCTTTCTCTATAGGAGAGTATAAGGATGAAGTTTGGTGTGATGTAGTGCCGGCATTAGATAGGCATTTGGTTCTTGGCCTACCGTGGTTAGTTGATCGCCGAGTTAAGCGTGATACTTTCAATAATTTTTCTTTTGTATTTAATCAAAAGAAAATATGCCTTGTACCTTTAACACCAACAAAGCTCTATAAAAAAGAAATGATTGAGATGAGGGAGGATCTAAACGATATCAAGGCGTTGTTGAATGAAAAGATTAAAAAGGAGAGAGTTGAAAAGGAAAAACTTGAAAAAGAGAGAGTTGAAAAAGAGAGGATTGAAAGAGAAGAAAGAGAAAGAATTGAGAGAGAGATGAGAGACAAGGAGAAAAGTGAGCGAGAAAGGTTGGAGAGAGAGGAGAATGAAAGAGAGTTATTGGTGGTTCGAGAAAAGTCAAAGATATTGCATATTTATGAAGATCCGTTCGATTTAAAAATTCCAACTCAATTGTCTTCTTGGTCTATCAAGTGTATGATAGATGATCAAGAGCTTGAGAAAGAAACTCTTGAAAGAGAGAAGCTTGAAGGAGAAAAAATAGAGAGAGAACGGCGTGAGAAAGAGAATATTGAGTGGGTGAAAAGTGAGGAAAATAAAAGTGAGAGGGAGAAAAGTGAGAGAAAAAAAGAAGAGAGGGAAAAAGAAAGTGAGAGTTTTTTTTTATATACTAACAAAGTTCACATTATTTCCTCTAGCTTTGTTCTATCTATCTCACAGGAATATACAAATGAGAGGCATGTTTGTTTGGTCAAATTCATAATGACGTTCCCTTACCTCATTCAATCCAAGCAAGGTGACGATTCGAGGACGAATCCTTTCGAAGAGGGGGAGAATGATGAGGAACGTGAATCAAGCCTTATTTTGTATGTCCAAAAACAAATCCAAGCGTGGAAGTCAGTTGAAGAAGCCAATTTGGTGAATATGATTGAAGTCCAACATGTTTGGGAAAGTTTGAGAGCTTAAACGACATTTTTTGGAAGCAAAAGCCTTAAAAAGTGAGCCCATAAGTTGAATGATGAATTTGGAAGCTTTTTAACGCTAAATGAATGACTTTAGGGGGCCAAAGTGCACTTTTCAAAATTAGGCCTTTAGAAAAACGGGATTGATAGTCTTTTCCTTATTTTGGTTTGTTATTGTTTCCTAATTAGCCTAGGTAACTTACTTAGTTGTTTCCTACATGATTTAGGTAATTAGTTAATTGTTTCCTTTTAATTTTAGGATTCTATTTCCTTGGTTTAGTTGGATTGTTAGGCCTATATAAAGGCTTCTTTTTTTCATTGTAAAAGATTAGAACATTGATTATTATTGAATTGAGTTTTCACAATATTGTGAGTTTTTGAGAGATTTCTTGGATTAGAATTCTCAACCCTTGAACTTATCAAGTTTATTGAGCTGCAGGCTTGTGGCGTTCTGTGATCTTGGTTCCTAATCAACTGCGATTAGTGGGTTAAGGTTGCACCCCAAGGTTCTAGGGATTAAATCTGCCCTAGGGTTGAGGGAAGCTCCCTATCTTCGTTTCAATTCGTTGTTTTCTATTTTTAATCTGCGTTTTTGGTTGGTTCCGCTTTGTCCCGATCTTGGAATCACATCAGTTTCTTCATGGGCTAATCTCCTTGCTATTTTGCAGATGTCGCATTACGCCAAAGATTATGACATCCGACTGGCCGAGGCAATGAAGTTAAAGTCCGAGCTACTTTAGCAAGTCGAGTAAGATGGGGCCGAGCTGTCGAAGCTTAGGGCTGAATTGAAGAGCAAAGATAAAGAGCTCGCAAGCACTAAGGTAACCCTGTCTGTAACGGTAACTGCTCGGTCTTGTGTCGAAGCAGCTTTAGACCGTGTGACGGAGGAGAAGGCCGAGCTCGAAGTCTCACTGCTCCAGAAGAATGTCGAGCTTGATGCCAACATCAAAACTCTTGACCAGAGGCTGAGCAAAATTAACTCTGAGTACGCCGAGCTCAAAGAAGTCCTTGGGGACCCCAACCACGAAGCCAATATTATATCTGAGTACAAGGCATCTGAATCCTTCACTTCCGATGTATCACCTTGGATGATGAAAGGTCGGTACCAGATTTTGAGGGCTGCAGCTGGCGATGACGCGGCTATCGAAAAGCTCGTTGAGTGGGGGTCCTCCAATCCTTTTGATGTGCTTAACCTAAATGGGGATGGGCTTGTGTCGTACGATGAAGAGGACATGCAAGCAATCCGGGAGGAAGATGAGAGGCTGGGGAGGCCGGCCTGGGACCCTCCGACCGTGCTCCAACAGGACCTTGAGACTTTGGTCGAGGCTTGCCTTGATCAGATGGAACTGGAGGCCGTTCGAGGAGAGGACGCCCAGGAGAATGTTGAGCTTGGCCTCATTGCCGATCAACTCTTGTTGGATGCTGAAGGCACAATGACCAACCGAGCGGAGAATGAACGCGATGTTCTGGCTTCGGAAGGCATTAAAGATTAATAGCTGACTTGCCTTGTATAATTTCTTGAGAATTTTTTACTGAGCCTGCGAGCTCGTGATTTTTGTAATGTGAACAAATATTTACAATTTTTGTTAGATGTAAATTATGCATATACAAATATATAAGAATGTTCAGTTTTCTCGGTACTTCCTTGCTTGAATGTCTGTTAGCATAATTGCTTATCCTTGAGGTAATGCTTTAGGATCATCACCGAGTGGCATATGCCGACCTCGAGGTGATGTTTTAAGATCATCATCGAGTGGCGTATGCCGACCTCGAGGTGATGTTTTAGGATCATCACCGAGTGGCATATGCCGACCTCGAGGTGATGTTTTAGGATCATCATCGAGTGGCATATGCCGACCTCGAGGTGATGTTTTAAAGATCATCACCGAGTGGCATATACCGACCTCGAGGTGTTGTTTTAAGAATTATCACCGAGTGGTATATGCCGACCTCAAGGTGATGTTTTAAGGATCATCACCGAGTGACATATGCCGACCTCGAGGTGATATTTTAAGTGTTTTCCTTTTAATATGTTTTAATCCTGGTCTGAAGGTGACTTTTTTAGAGAAAATCAAAATACCATTTTTATACAAGCTTTCATTACAACAAATCAGGAAAAAGTTACATTCAATGATAGTATCGCTTCAAATGATCAGCATGCCACGGGTTTTTCAGCGAGGTCCCGTCTTGTTCGGCCAATCGGTAAGTACCCTCTCGGATAATTGCTGTAACCCGGAATGGGCCTTCCCAATTAGGGGATAACTTGTTCCTCTGAGTGTTTCTTCCCGTAGCTTCAATCTTTCTGAGAACCCAGTTCCCAATTGAGAAGGTTCTGGGCTTCACTCTTCGGTCGTGATGACCTTTTGCGAGCTGTTTATAATTCATCATTCTGAGTTGAGCCTCCAGCCTTCATTCTTCTAATAGGTCGAGGTCGAGCCCCCGAGCTTCCCGATTTGTCCCCTCATCAAAATGTAGTACCCGAGCTGTAGGAAGGGTCATTTCAACTCGTGCCATCGCCTCGGATCCGTAAGTCAGCGTGAAGGGTGTTTCTCCTGTCGGGCCTCGAATAGATGTTCTGATGCTCCATAGGACCGCGGGTAGCTCCTCCAGCCATCTCCCTTTCTTTTCATCTAGACTCCTTTTGAGAGAGTATAGTATCTTTTTATTCCCGGCCTCAACTTGACCGTTGCCTTGCGGGTGAGAGATCGAAGACATCCAGTGCTTTACATTCATCCTCTCGCAGCTCGCTGTAAACTTCGTTGCGAATAGAGCTGGCAATGGACTGGGCTGGGCTGGCCCAGTGCAAGTCCACCGGGCCAACACTTAATATCGGGCCAGGCTGGGCCGGCCCCAATTTTACTAGGGCCGAAGAAAAGTAAAGCCCAACCCAACCCATCAAAGTCCATCGGGCCATCGGGCCAAAAAGCCCTTGTTGGAAAAATAAATAAACTAAAAGGAACAATGGTGATGCCAATTGCCAAATTAAATTCTAAGTTACTTACTAAACAAAAGCAATACTATAATTTATTGTTTGTCCTAACTGCTAACTACTAAAGGTAAAATAATGCTATCACCGTATCAAACATTAATTAAAATAGAAATAAATATGATACTATAATGGTCCAAGGCTTTAATTATTTAAGAAGTTAACTTTATTGGTCAGTTAAACCAATAATTAAACAATAAAGCAATAATCAAATTGAAACATGTTGCTTCAATGTCTGAGATTGCATTACAGCATGTATAAATTATAATATCAAAGAATAAAGCTAACTGGATCATTCTAGTTATCTTTAAAATAGAATGATTTTTAATTATTGCTTTAATTATTTAAGAAGTTAGAATTATTTTTTGAGTGAAAATAAATAAATAATAATAAAATAGTATGGGCCGGGCCTAGCCCAAAAGCCCCGGGCTTTTTTGATGCAAGCCCAATTGAACCGTCGGGCCTAATGGACCGGGCCAAAAAGGTCCGCATTTTTTTGGGCCTCCAAAAATTAAACTTTAGCCCATGCAAACATCGGGCTGACTGGGCCGGCCCATTGGGCTGGGCTAATTTTACCGGCTCTAGTTGCGAACTGTGTCCCGTGATCAGAAACTATGACCCGAGGTAATCCGAATCTGCACCAGATGAAGTCGTGGATAAAGCTGATTGCCTTTTCCTCGCGTCGTGGATAAAGCTGATTGTCTTTTCCTCGGCGATGCTCGCTAATGGCTTGGCTTCAATCCATTTGGTGAAGTAGTCTATCGCAACTATTAAGTACTCGCAACCCCCGTGAGCTTTGGGAAAAGGACCGATGAGGTCAATTTCCCAAATATCAAAAGGCCAGGCTGCGACAACCGGTGTCTGGGGCACAGAAGGTAGTCTGGGCACATCGGCGAATCTTTGGCACTTATCACACTTTCTTACGTAGGCCTCAGCGTCCTTTCTCAGTATTGGCCAATAGTATCCGTGAAAAATGATTTTGTCAGAGAGAGTCCGAGCTCCGGGGTGTCCCCCACATACTCCCTCATGCACCTCAGCTACTAGATTCTCCGTGATTTCAGGCCGCACACATCTTAACAAAGGTTTCAAAAAAGATCGTCGGTATAGCACACCAGCAACCTTTGTATACCTTGCGGCTCTTTTTCTGATTTGCCGTGCTGAGATTTTATCGTCGGGTAGAGTACCGTGCTCAATGTAGTCCTCGATTTCATCTATCCAGCACCTCATGGTTGCCATAATTGGTAGGACAACCTCTCTGTTTACCGAGGGCGAATCAAGGAAATCTACCCGAACATCCGGGGCAGATCCTTCAGCTTCATGGAGGCCACTTTGGATAAGTAGTCAGCCCGAGTGTTGCTTTCTCTGTCGATCTGCTGAACTTCCCAGTATTCGAAATCAACTAGCAACTGCCTCACGAGCTCACAGTATTTTATCAAGGTGGGGTGATTAGCCCCGTACTCCCCCGAAACTTGCTTCACGACGAGCTGAGAGTCGCTAAAGACAACAATCTGAGAAACTGTGAGGTCCTTCGCCAACTGTAAGCCCGCCACCACGGCTTCGTATTCGGCCTGGTTGTTTGATGTGGGGAACTTGAATCGAAACACCTTTTGAAATTCAGTTCCGTCCGGAGAGACCAAAGATAGACCTACGCCACTTCCCGAGCTGCTGACTGAGCCGTCTACGAACAACTGCCAGTGGTTCGTTGGTCGTGTTTCCCGCGAGCTAGAGCGGATGTTTTTGGCTGGGGGACGACTTGTAATTCGCCACTTTCTAGCTCGTCTGGCGAGGTTTCCGGAGATGTGTTATGAGTGAATGATGTTTCTGCCACAAAGTCGGCAAGAACTTGTCCACGGACTGCTTTCCTCCGCTCGTAAGTGATGTCGAAGGCAGAAAGCTCGACTACCCATTTCATCATTCTACCAGCTACATCGGGCTTGTGCAACATTCTCCAGAGTGGCAGGTCTGTGTAGACTACCAAGGTGTGGGCCTGGAAGTAGTGTGATAGCTTCCTCGCCGTTACTATCAAAGCTAGGACCACCTTTTCGACATTCAAGTATTGTGCCTCTACGTCGAATAATGCGTGAAAAACATAATACACTGGTTTCTGAATGGGCCCTTCCTCTCTGATGAGTACCGCAGCCACTGCTGCATCCGATGCAGAGATGTAGATGTATAATTTCTCGCCAGGCACAGGGCTTGAAAGTAGAGGCGGGCTGCCAAGGTATTGCTTCAGCTCGGCAAAGGCCTTGTTGCATTTCGGGCCCCAAAAAAATTTCCGACTCCCCTTCAAAATTTTGAAAAAAGGGAGGCTCTTCTCCGCAGTTTTGGCGATGAATCTACTCAAGGCGGTTATCCTGCCATTGAGCTGCTGCACGGTTTTGATGCTCGTCGGGGCTTTCATGTCCAACAGTGCTTGGATCTTTCCCGGGTTTGCTTCAATCCCTCGCTTATTCACCATGTAACCTAAGAACTTCCCCACAGTTACCCCAAAGGCGCACTTCACAGGGTTGAGCTTCATACTATTCTTTCTTAGGTTGGCGAAGGTTTCCCGGAGGTCTTCGACGTGGTTGGCCTTCTTGGTTTTAATCACCATGTCGTCGATATAAGCCTCCATGTTCCGACCGAGCTGATCACCGAACACTTTGTTTACCATTCTCTGGTAAGTAGCCCCTACGTTTTTTAGCCCGAAGGGCATCATAACGTAGCAATATAAAGCCCCAGCAGCTCAGAACGCCGTAAGTTTCTGATCTTGTAACCACATTCTGATCTGGTGGTATCCTGAGTATGCATCAACGAAACTCAGGATTTTGTGGCCGACAATAGCATCAACGAGCTGATCAATCCTGGGCAGTGGGTACCAATCCTTCGGACAAGCTTTATTCAGGTCGGTGTAGTCCACGCAAATCCTCCATTTGCCGCTGGTCTTCTTGACCATGACAAGCTTTAGTAGCTGATTGTTTTTCCGGGGAAAAAACCCGTGGCCGCTGTTGTATTGGAGTGATCGCGGGGTCCACGCTGAGCTTGTTGATGGAGACGTCTTCACTGATACATTTTATGTCCTCAACCCTCCAAGCGAATACATTAGTGTTTCCTCGGAGGAATTGGATGATGACTTGACGTTCTCCCTCGTCGAGATCCAGACCAATTTTTATCTTTTGGTCGGGAAAATCAAAGTTGATGACCACTTCGTCGAAATCCTCGTGAGGCTGAATATTGGGCAGGTCACGGCTGTCGAGGCTCTCGATAGTGATTACCCTTGCTTTCTTTTGGCTCAGACCTAATTCTTGCGAGCTAGGATTGCTAACCCGCGCTAACTGCTAATCTTTGGCTGAGCCTTCTGCAGAGGTCGCGTTCTCAGGAACTGCGAGCTGTTCTGCTTTTTCCGGGGATTTCTCCTCTGCCAAGGGTCGGGCTCTTTTGGCAGAGGTTTGAATGGTCTCCACGGCTTGAGCCTTTCCGCAGAATGCTGCCTCCTTTTCTTTTCGAGTCTCTATTATATGAAATAGAGTGCTCTTGGGGTCGTTCTTCATCATGCCGACCTTCCCGTTTGTGGCAAACTTGATTCTTTGGTGAGGAGTGGAGACGACCATGCCGAATTTTGCCTGAGCTGGTAGGCCCAAAATGGCGTTGTAGGGAGAAGGGATGTCGAGGACCAGAAATTTTATTTCCTCGGACCTAAAAAGGTTTTCCTCTCCTATAGTTACTTTTAGCGCCACCGTGCCCTTTGTGACCACCTTGTAGCCGGTGAAACCTTCTAGCTGAACATTGCTCGGAGTGAGCCGGGTATCCGCGAGCTTCATCTTCTTGAAACAGTCATAGTACATGATGTTTCTGTTTGCTCCGGTGTCTGTCAATACCCTTCTCACCATGTATTGCTCCACTCCGAGATATAGCGTTAGAGGCTGCACCTTTGCCAGGTCGGTGCTGGCCAGCTCACTGGGGTAGAAGCATATGCCAACCTCGTCCTTCACCCGAGGTTGAGACACCACGTTGTTAAGGCTGTACATGGTGTCGTTGAGCTGAGTGATGCTCAGGTTATCCTCGAGGATAGTGGAAATTCTAAATTCCTCTCTATCCACGTGCTCGCGACCATGTGCTGCTGGCCTCTGCTCTGGCTCATCGCCTGAGGTTCCCCCGATCTATCAATCGCTAAATGGCCCTCTTCAACTGAAAGCACTCTTCAGTGGTATGGCCGTTCTCTTTGTGGAACTCGCACCTCTTGGCCGGATTTCGAGGATATCTGTTCTCCCTCATCGGATGGGGCTTCTCCAGTTTATTTTCCTACTGCAACACGGTCATGATGTGCTCTCGGGATGCATTCAGCGAGGTATAAACCATTTTATCCTCTCTCTCCTACGTCTTTTGCCTGGCACTTGATTGCCCGGTCCTCCGGTCCGGGTTCTTCGGATCCTCAACCTTTATTGGCGCAGAGGTTCCTTCCTTGGCTTTCTTTTTGTCGGCCAAGATCTTCTCAGTCTTCGCCACACCTTTAGCCATGATGAACTTCTCCGCGCTGGTAGCCGGAGTCCGGAGATTGAGCTCCTCCAATAATTTGTCCGACTGATGTCTGCCCTCAAAGCAGACCATGATTGTCTTGTCGGGGATGTTGGAGAGCTCGTCGGCTACATTCTTGAATCGCTGGATGTAATCTGCCAGCGACTCAGTAGGGCCTTGCTTTGTATTTGCAAGGTCCGACTTGTCCTTAGGAAGTTCCCCAGCTGAGGCATACTTCCTGAGAAACTTTCTCTTCAGGTCACTCCAGTCCATCACGAACTCCTTCGGGAGCTCTCTGAACCACTTCATCAAGGTCTCATCGAACGTGCTGACGAAGACTTTGCACCACATGTCTTGCTTTGTGGTGCAGACACCCATTTTGGCCTTGAAGCTGGAGAGGTGAGTCTGGGCGTACGTCTTTCTCGCATATGACTTAAAGTCGGGAAGCCTCAGCCGGGGATTAGGTGGCGTTCTCTGAATCTGATAGCAGAACGGGCTCTCCAATATTTGCGTGGGAAGGCCTAATTTCCCCGCTTCTAGAGCCTCTAAGCACTCCTGGAGAACCTTTAGGGCCCTATCTAGAGAACCGTCAGCTCGGGACTCCCGATGGCTTCATCTGTCACGTCCGTCATTTCTTGATCACTTTCGCGATGAAGCGACTGTCCTCGGGGAGCTTCCCTGAGGAGATGACGAACGCAGTGGCCTACCTCCTTGGGGGCTCTTCCGTCGAGATTGTACCTCCGGTTTGTAGGTGCTATCCGACCTCTGCGGGCTGGGGGAGCATGCTCGAGCCCTGAGTCGGTCCTGCATGCTGCCTCTGGGCCTCTCCCTTTCCTCCGGGAAGCGGAGTCGGCTGTATACACTCGCCTTGGGTGCTACACTAGCCCGATTTCCCAGCCTGTTCTTGGCACTTTCGCACAATCTGCTATGCGCGCTTGCTCGAGGGGTTTCCACAGCTCGGGATCTGTGATCGCGGCTGCGTGGCCTTTTTGCATGTGCCCTCTCCCGCTCGAGAGGGACCCTTCGAGCTTGCTCTGCTGCCTTGACCTTTCTGGTGAGCTCGAATTCCTTTCTTTCGAGCTTTCTGACTCTCTCTACGTGCGCCCGCTCGCGACGTAGGTGCTCCAGTTCAGCCTGATCTCTCTGCAGCTATGTAGCTGGCCGCTTCACCCCGGTTATTCTAACCTTGTCGTTACCGTAAGTGTCTTCTCATCCGGAAGTCTCACTGGCGGTGTCTCCATCCCGACGGGCTTTCTGCACGGCCTTTCCTTTGCTGGCGCGTGACCTTTTTGCCGCCTTCTTGGTCAACACCTGAGCTACGTCCCGAGCTGACCTCCTGCCCCTTGAATTATCGGCAGGGGCCTTTCCGGGAGTTTTAGGCGCGTGCCTTTGTGCTGACGGGGTTGCATGCTCAGCAGAGTGTGAAGACTGTGGGCCAACCTCTTGAGCGGCTGACGTAGCTTGTTTTGAATTCGTCATTCTTAAACCGTGATTTGCTAGGTTACAAGAAGTTCAAACTGAAAGTATCTAATTTCGGAGTCCCGGCAACGGAACCAAACTGATCACACCAAAAAGTGGTCTGGTGACCTGTCGATGTCCACGTATGCAGTTAGTCTGTAGGTAGGATGCCCCGGCTCTCAATAGGCACAAGTGTTAGTGGGACTTGTCCTCCGGTAGATACCTGAGATGAAAGGAAGCACCGTTAGGGAGCTGGACGTTGGTCCAGCTAAAGCCCTTCGGTGAGAGAATCAGTATATAGTGAGGTTAATGGTCTCCGGTGAGGATTCAAGCTGTTCTTTGAGAGTGAATGCATTGAATGCTTTGGAGATTTGATAGTTGTATGTGTTAATTTTAACTTAGGTCTTTAAATGAAGGCCATCACCTTGTATTTATACTGGGAAAATGCTGGTTTGAGACAAGTGGGACTGCCAGGTGTCGACCTGGGGTGAGCAACCATGTGCCCATTTATGGCAGTCGCAATCTGCATTGATGAGCTTTAATGAGGAAGTGACCTGCAATGATGTAGAAGATAGAACTTCTCTGGAAGTGACATTGATCTTCTAGATGCAGCTTTACTTAGAAAGCAAGCCACTCTTTCATCCAATGAGGTGCTGGTTGGTGGCCCCGGGATGACGTAGTAGCACGTGGGCATTGAATGTGGCAGCTTTTGTTGACTATCTTCACTTCCCGGGGTGGAGACCTCGGGGTCTCAATGTTGTAGCTCGGGACAAGGACCTCGCGAGCTCTTTATGTTTGAAGTGGAAGACGTCTCTGGCTATCCCGAGCTCCTAGGGGAGGTCGGGACGAGACGGAGGGTATACGTATCCGGGCTCCGGGCTATAGTCTAAGCCCGGGGTCGAGAGTTCCTTTCTTCCGAGCTCCAGATAAGCTTGGCCATGTGTCCCGCTAGTGCCACGTGGAGGCTGGACGTTTTAGTATCTTCAGGTCCCAATTAGTTTATTATTCCGTAGTTTATAGACCTAACTTCTTCTTCGATCTTTTAACTGGAAGGTGGTGTACAACTAGAGGTGGCAGACCGGGCGGGTATGAGCAACGCCCATATGGGCGATGAGCTTAAATGAACGTGTAAGTGATTGTCCATTTAATAACATGGGTATAAAATGGAAGGGCCTCAAATGAATTTGGATGCCCATGGGCGCCCTTGGATTTCAAAATCTTTAGTTCTATCATTGTCAATTAACATTAAAAATTAGACATAGATAGCATCTCTGTCATTATTTTCATTATTTTTTAATCTGTATATCAAATTAAATAAAACAATAATTAAGTTACCTTAGGGAGGGAGTATCAACACTACTTCATGATTCGATCATTTTCAAGTAGGAAAGAAAGTTATTTTCTCCGTAGTCACAAATTAGCAACCTCTTTGATGAAGGAATCCCCCGTACATTAAAATCTGACAGACATGAACATGCACTTTATCGGAATCAATTCCCCTCAACCTCAAATCTTTCTTTTCCATTGCAGAAAAAGATTCCCCACTCTTCTGTACCATCAACATTTATGAATGAGATCAATTTACCCGGATAAAGTTTTTATTTTAATTATTAAGGTATTGTACTGTAATGATCATAGCTCTCTAAGCCTCAAAGATTTATTTTTATTTTGATTTTGCTTTAGTATTCTTTTTTGTGGTTCGTAATTGTTTTATGTAGTTTTGTAATGATTAAATAAAAAAATAAGAAAGAGATAGAGAGAAAAAATGTAAAACTAATGAAAGAGAATGTAATAACCATGAAAACAACTATAAACCACAAAAAAAAAAAAAAAAAAAACCAAAGGCGAACAAGACCTAAATAATTCTGTGAGTCCTTGCACCTGAAGTGGGATGATGGTCCAAAGTCTCAATAGGTACCTCGCGGTGTTCTCCAAACAGATTAAAAGAAAATCAAGTATCGTTCCAATTAAATCTATTATATATATGTAAAAAAGATAAATAAATTAAAATATTTTATAATTTTATCGATCTGTTTGGGACAAAAGAAGTCACCTTAGATAGTAGTAGTTCTTAATTACTATTAATTAAATTCAATTTTCAACATAATCTTTAAACTAGAAAACTATTCATAATCAAATGGGGTAATTTCGTGTCGTTCCTTTTGAACAATTTGAATTTACTATAGTACTCTATGTTTTTTTTTTAACCAAAAAAATATATTTTTGGGACGAAAAAATTACGATACCCTTAATAAAACCAAAACATACGCGCATCAGGCATCTCAAGACATCGCGATGCACAAACTTCAGCCTTATTTGAGCATTGAGATGTACAAACTTCAGCCTTATTGTAGCATCGCGATGCATATGTTGTGTCGGCCCTTCTTCTCCTTCTTCCTTCGACTACAAGAAATGTTCACTTTTGAAAATGCTAGCTTAAGCGAGTGCAACTAGAAAGTTGAGGCCTCCAATCCTACTAAGGAAAGGTGGGGAGAAAGTGGGTAGCGGGGTTGAACCGAAAGCAAAAGAAAAGAAAGTCCCCTCAAAGGAAAGATCAGTCCTTAAGGTGGGAGTGGTATAGGAAAGTCTGCTAGTTTCCACCTTAATTTGTAAGGGTGTTTAGTATTTGGTTTCATTTGAAAATTAAATCGAAAAATCGATCATTTGAACTGAATAACCCGAAATCAAATTCGAATTTGGTTTGGTTTGGTTGGCAAAACCGAATTCTAAAATAGTTTTTGGTTTTGCCTTTCAAACCAAAAACCATACCGAAAATCGAATTAGAAAAAATATAATAAAATTAAATACATTATTATTAGTTACATAAATAATTATTAGTTATATAAATGTTCTTTTTCAATATGTTTTTTGACAATTGCTTATTTATTTAAATGTTCTTTTTTTTTTTTTTTGTAATGTGTAGCAGAAATAACACAAGTAATAACTCAAACAAATTTTGTGAATGTTTAGTAAGAAAGGCCAAACTAATGTGTGGATATTATGTAATTTTGTTAAAGTTTTAATCTTTATTTTGAATGTTTTTTAAATGATAAATATTTAAACTTTAAATTGGATTGTAGTTTTAACATTTATTTGGTTAAAATCAAATATTGAACCGAACTAAACCGAAAATCGAATTCAAATTTGGTTTAATTTCTTGATTTTTTATTTTATTTAATTTAATTTTTAATTTTAAAATTAAAATAACAAAAATTAAACAAACCAAATCGAATAACTCAAAAACTGAACCACGAGCACCCCTAACTTGGGCGAAATATAGACTCCCAGCATCAAAAGCTTGACCTCAACCTTAATGTTGAAGAAATGGATATGCTTTTTGGACAAAAGTTTGTTTAATGAGAAAGAGGAAATGCTTTATTTAAAAAGCCGTCCTTTTTTTTCACTTTACTTAAAAAGCCGTGTTTTTTGCTTTTTGGAGAGAGATGAATACAAATTTATTTAGGGCATTGGGATACAATAACTTGACATCGAGATATTGTTACTAATTTTAGATTAATTTGGGCATTAGAATACAATAATTGAATATTAGAATACAATAATTGAGTATCAGAATATAACAATTTAGCATCAAAATACAGTGCTACTTTCTCAGATTAATTTGAATATTGAGATATAAGAATTGTGCATCAAGATTTAATTTGAGATGCAACAGTTGTTGTATTGGGATGTAACAATTGGGCATCAAGATACAGTGTCACTTTCTCAAATTAATTTGAACATCAAAATGTAAGAATTATGTATCGAGATTTAATTTAAAATGCAACAATTATAGGATAAAATCATCAACTTTATTTGAACTAGTTTAATTATAACAATAATTTTTTTTATTTAATAAATTTTTCTTCCTTTATTGATGTTGGATAATTTAAAATTTTCACCAAAATTAAAAAAGATCGAAGAGCTTGTTATTGTGTGGAGCAGTAATAATGTTAATGTCTAATTTTTATCATGAAAGTCATTTACAAATACTTGTATATATTGGGGTAATGTTGTCAATTACCTTAATTTTAGCTTTGCATTTCAAGTTGTTTTGTTTCTTATCAAACAATATAATAAAAAATTGTACTACATTAGTAATCACATTCCTTATGCTACCAAACACATTTTAGGAATCATTTTCTCATCTTTTTCGGTGGAATCTCATTACTAGTAATTCCGGGGAATTGATTCCATTTTCGTGTACCAATCGAGGCCTAAATACACGGAAATGGAATCAATTCCGCGAAATTGATTCCATGAAATTGATTAATAATGTTTGGTGGTGCAAGAATTATATTTGGAATAGGAATGGATTACTAAAATCATGGAATTGAATACTAAAATTTAAGGAATCACAATCCTAATGGAGGAGATGAGATTTGGATTCCTAATAGTTGGAATCCATGTAAAAGGACGATGATATCCTTCTATTAAGTCAAGTATTTGCTTTATATTTATAACTTTATTTGGTTTCAACTACTTTACGGTCGTTCATTTTTACTTCTTCTCATTTTCGTTGTTTTTGGGCTTTTTATAAGGCTCTTTTTTTGCTCTTCCCATCTGATTTAATTTGTTTATAATAGTTTATAATTTTATGATTGTAGCGTTAATTATAACAATAGTTTTTTTTATTTAATAAAATTTTCTTACTTTATTGATATTGGAAAATTAAAAATTTTCACCAAAATTAAAAAAGATCGAAGAGCTTGTTATTTTGTGGAGCAGTAATAATGTTAATGTCTAATTTTTATCATGAAAGTCATAAACAAACATTTTTATATATTGGGGTAATATTGTCAATTACCTTAATTTTATCTTTGTATTCCAAGTTGTTTTGTTTCTTATCAAACAATATAATAGAAAATTGTACTACATTAGTAATCACATTCCTTATGCTACCAAACACATTTTAGGAATCATTTTCTCATCTATTTCTGTAAAATCTCATTACTAGTAATCGATTCCGCAAAATTGATTCCATTTTCGTGTACCAATCGAGGCCTAAGAGAGATGCTAAATGACCCAAATTGAGATATTTAATTACCCTTACTCTAAAACAACACATATTTTTAAGCAAGTAATGCTATGAGTATCTAAAGAGTACCAAATTTTTTACACAAAATAATGTGTCAGTTGATGTGATGCATTAATTATAATTTTTAATTTTATTTTTTGTACCACATCAGCTAACACATCAATTGATACAAAAAAATTTAATACTCTTTAGGTACCCATAACATTATTTTTTTTAAGCAGTGGGTGTAAAATTGCACCCACTTGGCCATCTCATTTATTTTGGCTTAATTAATTAATTTATTTATCGGTCTCAAACTAGTTTTTGGCCACTTGGAAACACAATATACATATTAATTATCTAGTTCCTTAAAATTTGAACCAAGTTGAGTATTTATTAGGTAAACAATGCAAATTAATTAACAAAATAAATAGTGTAAATGGAAATTCAAATATTTGACAGTGGTTAACGATACATTTATTAAAAAATTTAAGTAGACGAGTTTTTATCTATACCCAATATAAACAAGACAAAAGAGTAAACCATAATAAACTGCATGCATGGTGACATGCATTCTATGTTAAGGGGCAATACTGGTATAAAAATTGCTCTCTCTCTATATTACAGTCACAGACACACAGGAAATAGCTTAACTTGTTTGCGCGCGTGCATTAGATGCGGATCGTAGAAAGTAGAAACATAAAACTGTGAACAAAAAGATTTGAGCTAGACCTAGACCTAGACTTAGGCCAATTCAAGCCAGCATGAAGCCAATCCAGCCCTCACGGGCGTAACTCAGTTAGTTAAGAGCTAGTAAATTTGGAACTAGAACAGTACGAAACCAATCCCTAATCAAACCAGCATTCTTTCACTTTGCCCTCACGGGCGTAGCTCAGTTGGTTAAGAGCTAGTAGATTTGGAATAGGACCAAGGATCGAATCCAAACAACCGCAGTGTGAGGATTTCATCCTCTTGTGGGGTGGCTCCTCAGTGCATTTGGACGTGTCCTCCAAGAACCGCAGTGTGGGGTTTCATCCTTGGTGGCTCCTTATGCATTAGGCACGTGTCCTCCTAACTACTTAATCGCTGAGTCACTGTAATTTTCTCTCTCACATTCTCATGGAGCTGAGGTGTGGCGACTTTGGGGGAGAGATTTCTCCTTTTGGAACAACATTCTTTCACTTTTAATTACTTTAACATAAGAGGCTGGTAGTTTAAGGGACATCAGTTTTCGGCACCGGAAACCTTCAGCATTCCTTCCATACCCCATAGTTGAACTCTATATATTTGTTCAACATCCGTTCACTTTTAATTACCACTATTTCCATTTCATCTCTGTCTCTCTCTCTCTCTCTCTCTCTCTCTCTCTCACTAACCAAGATGGGTACTGGAGGAGCAGCAAAGCCAACTTTACTTGAAAAATCGAGGGAATTACTTGTACCCTCTGAATCCCAAGCACTAATAGTAGTTGAAGAGGAAGAGCCTCTAGTTCTTACTCATGCTCCAATCATATCGTCTTACAACGACAGAATTCGCCCCCTTCTTGATGCCGTTGACCATCTACGCCGACTCAAGGTGATGGAAGAAGGCATTCAACTCCCCACAATTGTTGTCGTTGGCGACCAGTCTTCTGGCAAGTCTAGTGTTCTTGAATCTCTTGCTGGCATTAGCCTCCCTCGAGCTCAGGGTATTTGCACCAGGGTTCCTCTTGTTATGAGGCTACAACACCACCATAATCCTCTGCCTGAGCTCCACTTGGAGTATCAGGGGAAAATAGTACCCATCGATGAGGCTCATATTGAGGAAGCCATCAATCTTGCCACCGATGAGATTGCAGGGAATGGGAAAGGCATTTCTAATACTCCTTTGACATTGGCAGTGAAGAAGAAAGGTGTCCCTGATCTCACCATGGTTGATTTGCCTGGCATCACTAGAGTTCCTATTCATGGCCAACCTGAAGATATATATGAACAGATATCAAGTAATTTAATAGATCACTTCACTTGAAATTCATGTCATGTATATATGGGGTATAATTTTTTTTCATGATAATTATGTATAATTAATTCTGTGTTTTGTTTTTTCTGTTAGGCATTATAATGCAGTACATAAAGCCAGAAGAGAGTATCATCTTGAATGTTCTGTCTGCGTCTGTGGATTTCACTACATGTGAATCCATTAGTATGTCTCAGCGGGTTGACAAGTCTGGACAGAGAACTCTTGCCGTTGTTACAAAGGCTGACAAAGCCCCTGAAGGTCTGCTGGAAAAGGTAACTGCTGATGATGTCCATATTGGGCTTGGCTATGTTTGTGTTCGGAATCGAATTGGGAGCGAGTCCTATGAGGATGCTCGACTAGAAGAAGCTCGACTTTTTGAATCTCACCCTTGTCTATCGAGGATAGACAAGTCCATGGTTGGTATTCCTGTTTTGGCACAAAAACTCGTTCAAATTCAGGCTACTATTATATCCAAATGCTTACCTGAGATTGTGAGAAAGATAAATGACAAATTGAATGCCAGTGTTTCTGAACTTAACAAGCTGCCACAGAAATTGTCTTCTGTTTCAGAAGCGGTAGCAGCGTTCATGCAGATTATTGGATTATCCAAGGAGTCTCTCAGGAAAATCCTCTTGAGAGGTGAGTTTGATGAGTACCCTGATGACTAACTTATGCATTGCACAGCTAGGTTGGTCGAAATGCTAAACAATTATTCGGAAGAACTGCAGAAGAGTTCTGAGAGTAACTGTACTGACAATTTTCTTGTTGAAGAGATTAGGGTGATTGAGGAAGCTAAATCCATTGGGCTACCTAATTTCCTTCCACGAGCTGCCTTCCTGGTTCTGTTGCAGAAAAAGGTGAATGAAATATCTGCGGTTCCTATTTCATTCGTGTCAAAAGTATGGGATTACATTGAAACAGTAATTATCAGAGTGTTAATGCAACATTCTGAAAGTTACCCGCAATTACAATCTTCAACAAGAAGGGCTGCCCAGAACTTAATTTCGAAGATGAAGGCGAAGTCCACTGCTCAAGTCAACGAAATTGTCGAGATGGAGAAGTTGACAGACTATACTTGTGATCCAGATTACATGGCATTGTGGAACAAATTAATGGCAAGTCATTATCTCTTAGTGGAACAAATGAATGCCAAGTCAAAGCTCACCAAGTTAAATATTGAAGGTTTTGGTGAAGTTGAAGTTAGCCACCTTCGGTCATTTCCTACTACCAGGGATCAGGCATACGACATGAAAATGAGAATCACGGCTTACTGGAAGATTGTTCTTAAAAGGTTGGTGGATTACATGGCTTTGCAATTGTTATTAAGTGTTCAAAAACTTGTTAGCAAGGAAATGGAAGTGGAGATTGTGAATGAGCTCGTAGGTGGTCAAGGATGGGGTGGGATTGAAAGAATGCTAGAAGAATCCCCTTCTATCGCGATGAAGAGGGAGAGGCTCAACAAGAGTATTGGGTTGCTAAGGGAGTCTAAAGAAGTTGTAGGTAAGATCATGGATAGGATTGCTATGGATGGTAATGATAATTAGGATTGTGCTAATTAAGCTTTAATTTGGGATCTTTTTTGTTTAATATTGGTCTTTGTTCTGTTTTTGTGATAATTAGGATTCTACAATGCTTGTACTTCTTTCAGGGTTCTAAATTCACAAGTTTATTTTGGTTTCGTAAAATTTCTGCATTTGCATTTGGGCTCACTTTTTGGGGTTACCCTAGGAAATATGATTATATATTATACTGCAAGAAAATAATTAACATAGAACTGAACGAACCAAATGTCATGAGCGAGAGCTCCTTCAAGGCATAGCAATTGATGCTAAAACTCGTCATACAGTTTGTTACGATTGATCTGATAATTCCTAATTTAAGAGGGCCCAATTCTTTTTTTTTTTTTTTTTTTTAATATCTCCTCCTCTTCAAGAGTTCATGTCAGTTTCTCTCTTTACCGTCTGCAACAGACTCGGCTAGACTCCCCTTCACCTATTTTGATTTTGCAGTTTTAGTGAAGGTGGAATCGGATTAGATTGTTCTGTTCTTCGAATTGATTTGAGAAATTGTGATGCAACTTTGACATCAATATTCGGGCGCAGCTCTCATTTTACTGTATGTGGATCCTTTAATTTCATTGTTTTCTTTAACCGTCCTCCACTATACAGTTAGTTCACATTTGATGATCTCAGTCTAGTGTAATTGCTCAATTATGCTTATCAATAAAATTTAATTGAAGACATACAATATAGTCAAGGTGGACTATTTCTTTGAGCTATTTTCCTATTGTCAAATTGTGTGTTTGGTTTTGAGATTATGTTAATGGAATTAGAGGATTGATTGAACCGAGTGTGGTTGTTTTTATTATCGATGTTGCCTGGAGTGTTTGAAATCTTGGATGCTTCATCATCCTTAAGTGTGTTGTTGTGCTAAGACTTTGAACCTGCATTACTGTTTTCGTAATTGGAGATTATTAGTGAGCTCATGGGATCTCAAGATGGAGATTCTTCTAGCATCTGGTCAATTCCACAACCACCTTGAGATCCCATGAGCTCGCTAATAATCTCCAATTCCATTTCTTTGTTCACCAGGTTTTGAAGTTGAAACTGCAACCGCAGTGCTATGCAGTCAACCAACCGTTTAGTAACAATCTTCCAATAAGCAGTGATTCTCATTTTCAGGTCGAAGGCTTGATCAATTATACATGGTTGAACAACCCGCAGATGCCCAACTTCAACCACCCCAAAACCTGAGTATTTATCGTTGTGATTGGGGGCTTTGAGTGATTAATCATTACCTCAACAAATTCCCTATGCTTCTCCATAAGCTTGTTCCATGATGTCATATAATTAGGATCACATGTATAATCAGTGAACTTTTCCATTTCTACAATCTCCAACACCCTATCAGTGAACTTTTCCATTTCTACAATCTCCAACACCCTATCAGTGAACTCCTCCTTTGCCTTGGCGATAAGATTCTGGGCTGCCCTCCTCGTTGAAGAAATGAGTCGTGGGTAATTTTCACAGTGATGACTTCAAACTTTGATAACCACAATTTCAAAGTAATTCCATGCTTCTGCCACAAAACAAACTGGCAAACCTGATACCGCCTTCATATTTTTCTGGAGGAGAATGCGAAAAGCAGAGTGAGAAATGAAATTAGGCAGCCAAATGCCTTGGGCTTCCTCCAATACTCTCATCTCCTCCACTAGAAAACCATCAAACTAGCAAGGCTCTGCTTGTTTCACCCAATCATATTAAAATTTTGTCAACGGAGAATTATGTCTTTCACTCAGTTTTTTCTATCAAAGATATGCATGCAACGCTATATTTATCTTTGCCTAACGTGAACTCTGCCCTTAATATGTGCAAGTTGCAAGCCCAGAAAAATGGAAGAGAATAATGCTATGCTATATTCTCCATGAGACAACAACGTAAAAACATTTAAAGCTGTAAGATACTCGAGGCATGAATAGCAAAGAAAATAACCATTTCATTCCCCTAACTAGGTAATAGTACTGGCTACACAACACAGATGCCTGGTGAAAGCTTTGGAAATTAAGAAATTCAGTTCTATCAGGATATGCTTCCTTAAGCCCCATGAAAGATGTTTAAATTTCAAAGATATTAGTAAGTGATTGAGGCCCCCCACCCCCACCCCCACCCCCACCCCCAAAAGAAAAAAGGGAGTTGGGGATTGAGGCTCTCATGGCATTTGGGGGGAGGCTTTAACAAATGAAACCTAACCCAACATCGTGAAATCTTAGGCCTCATGTCATGGAACTTGAGGTCATTGGTTACACAACATTGTAATCGCAGTAGAGCTGATCATATAGAATCTAAAGGGAGGGGTAGCCTCGGGGTTTGATTGCTATTGCATTTAAAAACTAATGTAATCGAAAAATTGCTCATCAAAAATTTACTCCATGTAAAATTTTCTAACTTCATGCCTAGCCAAATCACATGAACAGTAGATGACCGAAGAAGACCTATGTGCATTAAGTCAAGCTATACACTAAACACCTATGTGCATCATACTCACTGGCGATTTAACAGCAATATCTTAAGAATTCAGCGTAAATTGAAATTGTAGACTTCTTTACCCATGTTTCTGTTTTGCTAATTCTGTATGTTGCAACGTTTTATTGGAAGGTATTCGTATACATACCACCTCCAAAAATCTTCAATTTACTATTTGTTTTTCTTACCAAGGAAATATCAGGCTCTAACAAGGAGATTGGTGTTGAAACCATGTCAGTATATATTCTTGTGGCCTACTTAAGCATTAGTCTGTAGTGAATATCGCATGATTTACTTTGTATACCACACCATGTAATTCACACAAACAATTTAACAAAAACTTGGGCCACATTAATAACCAAATACCCATACACTTAATACTACTTCCAACCAAGTAATTTTCCCAACATCAAGTATTTAGAGAGCCAAATTCAAAATGAGAAACTGATAACTTACAAAGACATCACTATGAATCAGCCGTGCTGCTGACTCCCGCGAATACCTCCCTTCCCCGCTCCAGCCATGCCTTTATATCGTTCTAGCACACGCTGCACACCCTACGCCAGTTTTTATTTGAACTCTTATGCAATTTTTTTTTTTTTTTGTGGAGCACTATTAACAACCCCATTTCTTCTTTATACGCCCCTTTTCTCAAAACACACACTATCTTCATTTCACACTAATATAATTATTTAATACACACCCTCTATATTTTCTATTTTACCCTCCTTATATAATCCCTCTTTTTCTCAAATACACACTTGCTCTCCCAATACACTCTATTTCCCTCGCACACAGGCACGGCAACCCCCACCTCCCAATCCACAGGCACTCTATTTCCCTCGCACACAGGCACGGCAACCCCCACCTCCCAATCCACAGGCACGGCAAAAGAAAGAAGAAGAAAACAGGAAGAAGGAGGAAGGAAGAAGAAAACAGGAAGAAGGAGGAAGGAAGAAGAAAGAAGGAAGAAGAAGGAAGAAAAAAAAAGTTCGTTCCCGTTCCTGATGGCGAATCCAAAAAAATATTTTAGTAGAGTGACAAAATTTAATTATCACATGAAAAACATAGAAATCACAATTCACCACTAATTTTTACCTCATTGTTGCTGCTGTCTGTGACTTAAGAAAGAAAAAAAAAATTGAGTGGGGTCACTATCCAAAAAATTACAATTTTGTAAGTAGAATTTTTTTTTTGAATGGGGTCACATGCCCCCCACCCCAAGGTATGCATCCGCCCCTGCCCCTCCCTCAATCCCTTATTTTTTTCGTACCTTTCCTTCCCTCCTTCACTCTCTTCTCAAACCCGCCAAAAAAAGAATCTCGTCCGGTCATGGTTGACCGAACAATTGAGGCCGAACAGAGAAATTGCCGATTTTTTTTTTTTTTTTTAAGAAGGGGTGTACAGTGTTGGGTTTGGTGGTGTGATCTCAAAGGTTAGAAAAGAAAAGGGGAGGGGAGGGGAAGAAGGGGAGAAGGGAGAGGGGAGGTGATGAAGGAAAGAAAGGAAAAAAAAATTAGAAGGGGGGAGGGGGTAGAGCAGAGATCACAGTAGGGGGGAGGAGAGAAGGGCTGGGAGGGGAAGATGAACAACATCGGGAGAGAAGCCTAGGAGGGGAAGAAGGAAAAGGGGAAAAAAAAAAAAGAAAGGATTTTGGGGTCTTTTTACACAATGATATTATTGCAATTAAATTTTGGGGATGTTAATAGTACTCTCCTTTTTTTTTTTTTTAATAAGTGTCAGACACCTAGACACTGACCAATTAACCCGCGAGTTGAGTTTTAAAAGCTTAGCATGTGTCTTGTTCAAACGAGGCACAACTTATTACTCATAGGCGCAAAATGCAACCCCCCTATACGCTAAACGCAGTTCTCCCCCGACAAAATTACTAACTTGTTATTTTTCCTATTTTAAAAAAAATTACATTAGCTCCCCCTATATTTTTAAATAGTATAGCCGCCCTCTAGAAAATTACACTTACCAAAAAATGTTACACTTAGCCCCCCTCTCCCTTGCAAAATTACTAACTTGCCCCTAATTTCTTATATATAGAAAATTTTCAACTTAACAAACTTTATTCATTTTCAGTTTCTCTCTCTAAACTTTGATATTTTCTTTTCAAAAAAGGTATGTTTTCTATATATACTTTGTATTAATTTAATTTTTTTACTTAGTTATTTGCTTTGAATATGTATGTTTATGCATATTTTGTGTTAAATATGAATTTTTTTTACTGTTATTATTGTGTTATAACGTACAATTTAAAAAAAAATGGGGGAACATGCGCCTAGTCCAGGCAGATGTCCTCTTGTACATGCGCATGGTCCAAGCACATGTACAAGGTGCACTAAAGGTGTTTTTCCTGATTTTCAGCTTTTTGTAGTTTGGTCACTGGCCTTCAAGCTTTGACACTTTTATCCTTATTTTGATTTTTGGCTTGACGTTAGTCCTCGGAGGTACTTTTATCATGTCTTTAATCCGTTGTCATTTGTGTAGGTACTCTGAATACTTGAAATTGTCATAAAATTAACGTTAGTCCATTTTTTAAATAATGAAATACTTATTGGACAATACAAAAATATGTGTACGAATTATGCTTGTCTACACATAGTTAAGATATAACAATTTCAAGTATGGAGGGTAAAGTAGAAAGGTTTATGGAAAAAAAAAAATAGAAAGGTTTATGGGAAAAAAAAAAAGTTGAAAGGTTTATGGAGATTGTAGACATAATTTTTTTAAGTGGACTCTTTATGTGGAACATCCCAAAATAGTACTGGAAAAAAAAATTCCAAAATATTATAGTGGACTCTTTGCCTGAAACGAAGGGAGTATAATGTAAATATAAATTTAGAGCCAATGGCCATTGCCCACTAAGACACCCATCGCCCCATCAAGGCCGGCCAACCTTGCATGCACTCCCTCCTTCCCAAAAACTGAGTCCTATTGATACTATTCAAAGTTAATTGGATCAAACTTTTTATTGAATTTTACATAATTTTAATTGGATCTTGTTAACTTGTGGGCAAAGGACATATGTTAATGATAATGTCGAAAAAATCGGGTGCACCAGGGGTACCGAGCCGATCGTTGCCGTGTCGTAGATCCCGGATATTTGGCATATGAATCTATAAAAAGAAACAACCGTGAGAGGGGCGGGGAGGTGCCCTGTCAAAGCCCTCCGGTGTGTTTGTCAGTCTCAAGGCAATGTGTAAAGCATGAATGTTTGCTATGCCAAAAATGAGACTTACCTTGGACTGAAAGATGAGGTGGCTATATATACTCGTATAGGCCGGGCCATTATTTATTAAGATCCTATTTACTCGAGTGAGGCCCGTACACTTTAGCCCGAGCCAAAATATGCACATCAATAGCCCCCCACTCCTTATTCCTCATGGTTCATCTCATGGGTGAGGAGTACTATTTGCTCGTGTTCACCTCGGACCTACCGAAGTTTCGAGGTCTCACTTTCGATGGGTGGGGTTCGTAACAGTGCTCTGGCCTGCCGAGTCCTGAATTTTGACCTTGACCTACAAGGCTCGTTTAAACTTTGACCTCGACCTGCGAGGTTCATTTGAGCTATGACCTCGACCTGCAAGGTTCGTTTGAACTTTGACCTCGACCTGCGAGGTTCGTTTGAACTTTGACCTCAACCTGCAAGGTTCATTTAAATTTTGACCTTGACCTGCGAGGTTCGTTTGATTTGACCGTTAAATTCCATTTGAATCGACCTTTAAGTTTAACAAGCCTGGTTTACAAATTCGTAGGAACTTAACGGAGCTTGCCGGATAGTGGAGGGGTTCATTCGTAATAGTTAAGGGACTACTTTGTAACCGCCCAATAATAAAGGGGCTATTTCGTAACCACAAGCATTGAAGGGAATCCTTTGTAACTGCTCAATATGTGGGTCTGCTTGTAACCGCCTGGTAATTAAGGGCCACGTTGTAAGTGATGGGGCAAACATGTGAGGCGTGCGTTTTAACTGACGCATAGTGCGCAGGGCCGGCCCAAGGGGAGGGCAAGTTGGGCACCCGCCTAGGGCCCAAATTGATAGGGGGCCCAAAAGTTTTTAGAGTTGTTAACTGTTATAGTAATATATATATATATATATATATATATATATATATGTAGAACCAAGTTGAAGCCCAAAATACTACCCAAGCTGAGGCCCAAACCGGAAAATCCAAAGTATTTAATTTGTGTTTAAAAAAAAAAAGAAATCGGAAAAGAAAAAAAATGCTGGAAGTTAGGGGCTCATTTTGTTGAGTCAACACGGGTCACGACAATACCAACGAGAATGAGGCAAACGAACCGTCATCTCACATTCGCTCTAGCAGAAGGACTGAAATTCTCTAAAATTCTCCTTGAGTTCCTCCTCCCAAATTTCAATCTCGATTCATCTTCATCTCTATTCTCTAAAAAATTTTAATCCTTCAATCTTCAATTCTTCAATTCTGACAATTCATCATAGTAAAGCTCAGATTTGAGAATGAGAAATAGCATCAATGCATCATAATTCACAAAGAGGCTATAAAGGTTTGAGAAATTACTCAATCAGAAATATTAAGGTGTGAAAACTGAATTCTGAATAGTCTGAATTTCAGAATTTGAGTCATTATGTGACTGTGTGTATGACTCACAGACTCAGGGAATTTGTGATTTGTGCTACTGTGCGTGTGTGTGTTACTGTGTGTGTACGTGTATGTGTGCATGTGTGTTTTACTGTGTGTGTGCATGTGTTAGTTAATAATTTTTGACTTATTGTAACACTGTTTGTCTGTTATGTTGAATTGGTGATGGTGTAATTCTAATTTCTTTTTTCTCAATTTAATTTGTTAGAGAGACATGAGATTAATATAATTTGTTTGATTTTGAATGTCAGATACACGGTTGAATAGAGAGTTTGAAATAAAAAATTGAAGAATTGGGCAGTTGGCCTTGTTTTTTCTTGGAAATAGAGGTGCTTTCTTTCATTTTCTTATCTAATTTTGTTGGTATTGATTTATCATCTATATAATGTTGCCTAAAAAGCAAGAAAATGAATGGAATAGTTTATAGAATTCCAAAAAGGCCCCTTCTTTTAACTTTGCCCTGGGCCTATAAAATGCTAGGAACGGCCCTGATTAGTGCGTGAGAGGCGTGTCATCCGAAAACATATGTGTGAGAGGCATGTCAACCGAAAACCTCAGTTGCATCTCCTAGTCATCGTCCTCCGCCATGGTGATAGACTCGTGTTCCTTAGCGCCGGTGTAACCCCGAACACTCAGTAGTGAGTAAAGCAAACAAAGTTGGCATTCAGTTCGAAGCGAGCCATGGTAGATCTCCGCCGCCCAAACTCGATTCGCAGCCGTACAATCCCTTCTCTAATGAATGTGACGATGTCACTTCTCTTCTCGCATCTACAATCTCCCCACGACGAATTACAGTAGCCGTGATCGTCACTCCTAGCTCGAGTGTGCTCCTTATCCAATTTCTTGTTATGGTCGTTCTTCGGTGGCAAAACTAGGGCTTAATCTCACAGTTCCAAGATCTCGCTCCTTACCAGTAAGTTCGCCGGCGTAAAAAATTGTGCGAGCTAGAGACCCCCACTATGCACACCAACTGTTCGTAAAAATTCCCAAATGTAGTGCCGCTTTCTTGCTATCAAAAGTGTGCATCTGGGTTTTGCCAATACACACGATGATGCAAACGTCACTAGCAAATTTGAATGTTGCATCATATTGTTTCGACAACAATGATGGGAGTCATCATTATATCATGCACTGGCTTGTGTGACATCCTGGGCGGAGGAATACTTTGTAAAGAAGTTACTCCATCTATTTCAAAATATTTTTCGTTTTAGCTCTAAAAATTTATTTCAACATATTGTCGTTTTAGGTTTCTAATGTATGTGTTGCCTAATTTACCATTGCCTTCTCACAAATTCTAACAGTTAATATCTCTACATTAAATATTTTATCTTCTCCCAATGGCTATCTCCTTCTAATTTATCTTTTCAACTACTACTAGCACAAAAATTAAAGATATTTAATAAGGGTACATTTGTCGACCTGCAAAATTTCTTAATACGTGTAAACAACTCTAAAACGTCATCTTTTTGAAACAGAGGGAGTCTATTCTTTACTAAAAATGGTGGAGTGCCTAGAAGGAAAAGTAATTGACTTTGGGTTTTGTGACAGGGATAAGAACTTTTTTTTTTGGTCCAAACGGCACGTGGGAAGGGATCGAACCTGAGACCTCACATAGAAAGTCCAAGTCTCACTTTGAAATGACGTTGGCTTCTTTAATCATATCTTGGACCTAATCTCTACCAATTGAACCAGTAGTGTTGATGTTTCTCTTCCAACGTTGAATCTCTCTGTGTTTCCCGGCAATGGAACCAACTCATGATGTTGAAAAAAATCGGGAGCATCGGGGGTGCCGAGCCGATCGTTGCCGTGTCGCGGATCTCGGATATCTAGCATATGAATCTGTAAAAAGAAACAACCGTGAGAGGAGCGGTGGAAAGCACGTATGTTTGCTATGCCAAAAATGAGACTTACCTTGGACTAAAATAGGAGGTGGCTATATATACTCGTACGGGCCGGACCATTATTTATTGAGAGCCCATTTACTCGAGTTAGGCCTGTAAACTTTAGCTCGAGCCGAAATATGCACATCAGTTAACAAGGATTAACTAAGGTGGTTAGTGCTAAAAATTTATGAAAGTAAGCATTGATTAAAATAGTTAGTGCTGAAGATTTGTGAAAGTGAACAAAGAATTATATAAATTATGAGTTCCTATGCACATTTTAAATGAGCTTTGTTTACTTTCACAAATTTTTATCACTAATCACCTTAATTAATGCTTCTTAACATATGCCTTTAGGGCACAAGTTAACCAGACTCTTTTTGATTAGTTATAGATAATAAATTGACTGCGTTAAACTAATATTACCTCCGTCCAAAAATAAATGTCATTTTAGCAAAGTTTTTTTTTTTGTCCCATAAGGATTTCAAAAAGCATTTGCCCATATTCTACCCCCACTCTGCCCTTATTTATTACTCTCATTAAAGAAGGTTGTTAGGAAGAAAGAAAAAAAATACTCATACAACTTATCTATAATGAATGAACTTGAATAAGGGTAGATTAGTCCTTATGCAAGTTTCTTTAATCTGTGTGTGTGTGTGTAAATTGTTAGAACGATACTTATTTTGAAACTAACGTAGTATATACTAGTAATACTAGAACCATTTATTTATATAGCTAGGCATTTCCCTTAAAAAATTAATTATGTGTTCCTTTTATGTAGCAGAAGTATTTCACATGTTCTATGTGTTTGATATGAGAAGGCAAGCAAGAAGCACTGATATGATATGTGGAAGCAATTGAACTGAACTTGCACAATCAGCAACCCATGCATAATCAGGCCCTCCCTCATAACCCAAGGCATACAATTAGGGTGAATTATGGGCCGGTCCCTTTTTAAAAGTTTGTAATCGCTCCAGTTCAGTCATCTTTTTTTAAAACCGGAAAAATACATTTTTGGGGCGAAAAGACGATTATACCATTAATGAAACAAAAACACGCGTAAATCAGTAACTCTTTGCATCGCGATGTCCCAAAAAGATCATCGCGATGTCCATCATCATCGATCATTGCGATGCAGACATCATTCATAGCGATACAGACATCTTTCATCGCGATTCAGAAACCATGCATCACGATTCAGAAATCATGCATCGCGATTCTTTACAAAATTACATGTCCATCATCATCGACCATCGCGATGCAGACATCATTCATCGCGATACAGATATCATTCATCGCGATGCAGACATCATGCATCGCGATTCAGAAACCATTGCGTTGCCCAGCATACTGTGATTGACGAATTAAATCAGTCCAAGAACATCTTCCTTTGTTTTCGGACAGAACACTGTCAAGCTTGATTTGAAGCTCAAAAATAGTGTTTTTTGGTAGAAAAATTATGCACAAATATAGTACTAAGTTAGGATAATAATATGAGATTGATTTTAAACAAATTCGAAGCTTAAAACAGAGATTTAAGTGGCCAAAACAGCTCAAGAACAAAGAAAAACGGGATGAACTCAAAAAATTTGAATTTGATCAAATTCGTGTTTTATGCATGAAAATTGATACCCAAACATGAGGAAAGACTATATTAACAACATGAAATCATTTATACATCAATTTGAATCTCAAATCTGAAGCAACGATATTGTTGAGGGTATTTTAGGAAGAAAATTTTTAAAATGTCTTTTAGCGGTTAAAAAAAAAGGGTGTACTGGAGAGAAAAAAAGTTTGGAAAAGTGGACCGGCCAGTAATTTCTCCATACAATTATATGCATGATAGTACTGTACTCGATCCAAATATATAGATATGGATTTTTGAGACTTAACTGGCCGGGATAAATTAATTAGCTAGACATTCTCTTAACAACAAAATAAGAAAAACTAATGTTATGTTTGGCTACTCAATGTCATGCCTTAGAATTGGAATTTGATGAATAATTTGAGCTCCACGAAATTCAAATTGGGCTTTCAATTCTAATTCCAAACTATGACATTGGGGTTCCCAAACAAACCTTAAGAGAAAATTTCTATTCTACCACTTGGGTGAGTACTCATGTCCCTTGCCCAAAGACTATATCCTAGAGGTCAAGGGTTCGAAACCTGGTAGCGCCAGTTTCAGGATGTGAGGAAGAGCAAAAAACCCGCAGCTATGGTGCGGGGAGACCCCTGTGTAAGCGTGGTCGAATGCCTCCAAGAGGACGATTATTGTCTCATCAGAAAAGGCGCCCTTTTTTGTTGAGGGGATGTCGGCGACGGCGCGCGGACGCGATGCCGGACCGGCCCGAACATCCGTTTAGACTCATGATCTTCCCACTCCTGGTAGTGGGTATTTGCCTTCCCCATATCCTGAAACCGGCGTTACCAAGTTCCTGGTAGTGGGTATTTGCCTTCCCCATATCCTGAAACCGGCGCTACCAAGTTTCGAACCCTGGCCTCCAGGTGTTGGCCATAAGTTATGGGACATGGGTACCAACTGAGCTTGCTAGCCCAAGTGGTACTCATGTCCCTTGCCCAAAGACTATATCCTGGAGGTCAAGGGTTCGAAACTTGCTGAGTTTCAGGATGTGAGGGAGAGCACAAACCCACTACCATGGAGTGGGTAGACCCCTGGGAGAATAATCGGCTCGCGCCCTGTGTCAGTCCGCGCCGCTTCAGCCCGGACGATTATGCCTCTTCAGTCTTAAATCAGTAATTGGACCCCCAATTTTCTTTGCAACTTGTAGAAACAATTCCATCTTCTCTTTAGCTGATTCGAATCGATGAAATGCTACATCCGCTTCACAGTGATCATCTTCGCACTTGAACAACACGGTCTCGTATGGGTCCTCCTTTTTCTTGCGTTTTTGATAAGATTCATCTCTTTTTCCTTTTTTCATGGATTCCCACAGGCTCTTTTCGTATTCGGTTGCATCTATAGCATAAAAGTCTGCTGTATACCTTGAAATCTCAATCAACAAATCAGGATGATCCTTGAAAAGTAGCTTCAGTTCCTTTTCAACCTCACGAGTAGTCTTTTCCTCTTTCTTGTACCCACACACAACATCAAGAAATGACTTGTACACACCATCTTGATCATTAAAACGTTCTCTCACCTTGTTTGCCAAATCTATAGCTTGTTGAATTCTGTGAAACTACATCATCACTAAATGTTCGTCTTTTAGGGAAACCCTTATTAACCTTGACGGCGGTATTGTATTCCTTGGATACTATTAGAGATAAGAATGACACTTGATCTCATCACTCATATCTCTCCAGTACATATCAATTAGTATCAATCAATCTACTGTAAATTAGCTTAAGTAAATTAGCTTAATATTCTTTCCTTATTAGTTCACACGGTTTGGCTATAATCAAGCCACCAATGTAATATAAATTGTAAGTTTCAATACTGGAAATACAAGTCTTTCTCATCACTTTTATGGTATCAGAGCAGGCATAATCCTTAAATTTCTTTCAGCCTTCTCGATCTTTGTTTTCAATGGCTTCCTCCACCATTCCAAATGATGAAGACCCGAAAACTCCATTTGTTGTTGTCAATCTTACCAATATTCTAAAGCTAACAACAACAAACTATTTATCATGGAAGCTCCAAATCGAAGCCACCCTCATTGGATATGACCTCTTCAAGTTCTTGGATGGTTCCTTCTCGGCACTATCACCCACTGTTACCAAAGAATCAACCACCATTGCAAATCCAGACCACGCTACTTGGCTTCGGCAAGACAAACTACTCTTTGGCGCTCTCATTGGCACTTTGGAACCCACCCTTGTTTCGCTCATCTCCCGCTCCGAAACTAGCAAAGCTGCTTGGGACACACTTACCAATACCTTTGCCAAACAATCACGAGGCCATCTCAAATCTGTTCGCGCCAATCTGAAGGCCATTACCAAAGGCTCAAAATCTATCACAGAATTTATGCATGCCATAAAGATGTGCACGGACCAACTAGCCATCCTTGGGGAACCCATGAATCCAGAAGATATCACTGATAAAGTTCTTGAACTTCTTGAACCTAGCTATCAAGGAGTCATTGATGCGGTTCATGCTCGTGGCACACCCATTAGTTTTGACGAACTCCATGAGAAACTGCTGAACAGAGAGCTTGCTATAAAATCCCAAACCACCTCCCTGTTTCTGTTCAAGCAACCACCACCCGTAACCCACTACCAAATGCACCCACCAATCGCAACTCACACCCACCACCAGTCAACCCCAATTACCGTTCCCAACAACCAAACAAAAACACCCACAAACGCTCCCCCACCACTAACATAACTGGGTACCAAGGCAAATGCCAATGGTGCCATGCTCACGGTCACTCGCTTCAACGCTGCCCAGTTTTTCAAGAGCGCTTTCCAAATGTTCGCCCACCTCCCAGGCCCAACACCAACCAGCCTGCCCCTCAAGCATATTTAGCAACTGCTGGCTCGCCTAATCCCTCATCTCCTTGGCTACTTGATTCGGGTGCTTCGCACCACGTCACTCACGACCTTGAAAATCTCGCCCTCCATAATCCTTATGATGGTTCGGAAGAAATAGTCATTGGAAATGGCGAAGGGGTTCCCATCACTCACACTAGTTCTCTCTCACTTCCCACTTCATACAAATCTTTATCCCTGTCAAATGTTTTATGTGCTCTTTCTATGATTCGCAATATTATTTCAATCTCTCGATTATGTTCTGACAATAATGTTTTAATTGAATTTTCCTCTGATTCCTTTGCTGTGAAGGATCGTCTTACGGGGGCACCTATTCTCACGGGTCCAACTAAGCACGGCATTTACGAATGGCTGTCTTCTACACCTATCCTAGCACTATCTAGCGTTAAAGCATCCGCAATCGATTGGCACCAATGACTTGGACATCCCTCCCACTCCATTTTTAAATTGTTAATTTCTACTTTTCGTCTTAATATCTCCAGCAATATTTCCTTCAATTGTAATGCATGCCAATGCAATAAAAGTCACAAGCTTCCTTTCGGTCAAAATACCTTACATTCTCATGCACCACTTGATCTCATTTACACCGATTTATGGACATCCCCCGTATATTCTCTGGATGGTTATAAATATTATGTCATTTTTGTTGATCACTACCAAATACATTTGGTTTTATCCACTTAAAAACAAATCTGACACAAAATTGGTCTTCATAAGGTTCAAAGCCTTAGTTGAAAAGTTCTTTGAGAAACACATCAAAACAATTTTCTCTGACAATGGGGGGAATACCAAGCCTTAGCAACATTTCTTACGATTGATGGTGTCTCTCATCTTACATCTCCACCACATACTCCTGAGCACAACGGTTATGCTGAACGACGTCATCGTCATATAGCCGAAACGGGTCTCTCCCTTCTTACTCACGCTAATCTTCCTTTAAAGTTTTGGTCCCATGCTTTCACTACAACCACGTATCTAATCAACCGACTTCCCACTCCGACTCTCTCCTATCAATCATCCTTTTATCGTCTTTTTGGATCGCCTCCTAATTATCTCAAACTCCGCAGTTTTGGGTGCCTTTGCTATCCATGGTTACGACCTTATACACAACACAGAATGGACCCCAAATCCACTCCTTGCATCTTCATAGGCTACTCCAAATCTCAAAGTGCCTACCACTGCTTCGACCCTCTCACACGCAAGGTTTATACCTTTCGTCATGTTCGATTTGTTGAAGCCAAATTTCCATATGCTACACTTACTACTCTAAAACACATTCCACCCACACCCTCTCCTGATCAATGGCGTGCCATGACAATTCCCATACTTCCAAACCCACCTACAACTGAGCCTGTCAACCCAACTCCATGTGAGGTTCCCAGCAACCCGTCATCAAGCCAGCCCACCAACCGCACCTCACTGCCTCACAGCCAGACAACATCCCAACCTAACCCAACCTCACTGCCCCACAGCCAGACTACATCCCAGCTTGACCCACTCCCTACTACACCACCACCCACCGGCATAGTGACTCGAGCCAAAAATAATATTCATAAACCCAACCCAAAATACAACCACCACACCACTCTTCAACCGAAATCCACCGAACCCACCACGGTTTCTCAAGCTCTCAAAGACCCCTTATGGAAGCAAGTTATACTTAACGAAATCACCGCTTTGCACGACCTTGGCACATGGGATTTAGTTTCCACCGACCATAGCCGAAACCTTGTTAAGTGCAAATGGGTCTTCCGCATTAAATATAATCCCAACGGCAGCATTTAAAAATACAAAGCTCGACTAGTTGCCAAAGGTTTTCAACAACGACCCGGGATTGACTATACGGAAACCTTCAGTCCTGTTGTCAAACCCTCTACTATCCGCACCTTACTTAGCCTTGCGGTGACCAACCACTGGCATCTACGACAACTTGACATCAATAATGCATTTCTCAATGGCACCCTTCATGAGGAAGTTTACATGTCCCAACCACCCGGCTTTGTTGATGCTAATTTTCCCACTCATGTATGCAAACTCAAAAAGGCCATCTATGGCCTCAAACAAGCCCCCCGGGCATGGTATACTGAGTTAACTAATTTTCTCCTTGGTTTCGGCTTCAAACGATCCATTGCCGATGCATCACTCTTTCTTTTTCATTCCCCCACAACCCCCATTTATCTTATTGTGTATGTGGATGATATCATTATCACTAGTCCAAATGCTACTAATCTTGATGCTTTTGTCAAAAGTTTGGCTACCAGGTTCTCCCTAAAAGTGTCGGCACCTTGTCTTATTTCCTTGGCGTTGAAGTTACCCCAACACCGAGCGGTCTATTTCTTAGTCAAAGGAAGTATACTATGGATCTTCTTGAACGCTTCAATATGCAACTCGCAAAGCCCGCCCCCACACCCATGGTTGTGACTCCTTCTCTCTCTTCAATAGCGAGTGACCTCATCGATAACCCAACTGAATACAGAGCAGCAGTGGGAAGTCTCCAATATCTCACACTTACCAGGCCCGATGTTGCGTTTACCATTAACAAATTATCACAATATATGCACAAGCCACGCAATACCCATTGGGCAGCCCTTAAACGTCTCATGCGCTATCTTTGTGGCACATTGGATAAAGGATTCACCATTTCTCATGATTCTCCATTTACACTTCATGCCTTTACCGATGCTGATTGGGCTGGGAACAAAGACGATTATACTTCTACCATGGGTCATGTTGTCTTCCTTGGTAAAAATCCTGTCACTTGGAGCTCTAAAAAGCAAAATTCCGTAGCTCGCCATCCACGGAAGCGGAGTATAGGGCCGTTGCATCCACTACTACTGAACTAATGTGGGTTCAAAATCTTCTCACTGAACTTGGTGTTACAAATACACATCCCCCAGTTATATATTGTGATAATCTTGGTGCCACATATCTCAGTGCAAATCCTGTCTTCCACTTATCTCAGTGCAAATCCTGTCTTCCACTCCAAGATGAAACACTTAGCTCTCGCATACCATTTTGTTCGGAAGCAAGTTCAGAATGGCAAACTACAAGTTACTCATGTTCCCACTAGTGATCAGCTTGCGGACTTTCTGACTAAGCCCTTATCTCGCCCTCGTCTTGAAGTGCTTGTGTCCAAGATTGGTCTCACCGACAGATCGTCCATCTTGAGGGGGCATATTAGAGATAAGAATGATACTTGATCTCATCACTCATATCTCTCCAGTACATATCAATTAGTATCAATCAATCTACTGTAAATTAGCTTAATATTCTTTCCTTATTAGTTCACGCAGTTTGGCTATAATCAAGCCACCAATGTAATATAAATTGTAAGTTTCAATACTGGAAATACAAGTCTTTCTCATCACTTTTAGATACATGGTCACTAGATTTCTGTCTTTTCGGGTGGTAACCCTTATCATCGACCTTGATGATGGAAACGGCAAATTCCTTGGGCACTTGGTCACTAAATTTCTGTCTTTTCGTGTGGAACCCTTGTCATCGACCTTGACGGTGGTAGCGTATTCCTTGGGCACATGGTCACTAATTAGTTTCCGTCTCTTCGGGGAACCGCCCACATCATCGCCATTGACAGTGGTAGTGTATTCCTTGGGCAAGAAGAATGTAAAACCTTGTAGAAGGTCATCATGCCCACTGAATAATTCTTTTACAGAGGAAATTAAATCGGGAGCACTGAGTGTTCCATCTCTATATTCCCACAGCAAAGTGTAGAAACTTCGGTATTTTTTGCTGCCTCCAAGGGTACGTTTGACTTGGTTGACGTACCGTAGCGCCACCTCTAAACCGTCGACTGGTATCTTCATCTCTAGAGAAGGAACAGAAAAGGAGAGATTGGAGATTTTTTTTTTTTTGATGACATGAACGACTCTGTTTTGAGAATAAATAGAAGAAATAATCAAAGGAAATCCTTTTTTGAAGTTGATCGAAGTCCCAGTCCTAAAACCACCAGGATTTAGGTCAAATCGGTGATTGGTTGTGTAAGCTTATTAGAAAAAGGAAAGGAAAAGGAAATCCTTTTTTGTTTCCTCAAATAATCAAATCAGCGGAAGATTTTATTTTTGACTTTCTATTTCTTTCTATACTTGAATTGGCTTCATAATTTTAATTATTAAAAAATTAAAGAATAAAAAAATACTGCATCTAAACCAAAATTTACCAAAAAATATTTAATAAAAATGCTTACGAATATTATTAGTTAACTAGTTAATACTTGTCTTATGGACCGAATTTTTTTCTTCTTCATATTTTAGCATAATCACATAAATTCATATATATTTAAAAACGTAAAGAAAAATAAATTAGATTAACGCGTATTTGTTTCAAATCGGGATATAACTATTCTATTGTACATATTATTTGTTTAAAGAAATACATATAGTATATTTTAAGTAAATACATACAATATCATCTAGAACATATATATATATATATATATATATATAATAAAATATTATTACATTCTCTCACTTGGTTCATAAGATATTTCTTTTACATTTTCATATGGAAGACATAATTTGCACATAAATAATAAAATGAATCCTTTTTATTTGGCTATATATACCCTTTTTATCTGGGCATATGGACTCAACTCACCAAAGCAGCTCAAACGAATCATGTCTAGTAATTTCAAGTCGAATCAGCATAATCTCACGAATAAATCCACCCGTTTAATTAACAGCTCTACTCTTAGCATTTGTACAGGGGCAGCTATATGTCGCAGTTTCTAGGGTAACAAATCGTTCTGCTATGAAGATATTGATATGCGATGAAAATGGAAAGACAGTGAATAAAACAACAAATGTTGTGTATAAAGAAATTTTTCGTTATCTGTAATATTATCTATACAGCGATGTATTTCTATTTAAAGTAGTTGTCTCCAAAATTACCCTTCCTTAATTTATTCTTTTAATTTTAATTTTCCTTTTTATTTTGCTTAAATATAATTTAATTTTAAAAAAATAATATGTTTGTGCGTTTAACGCACATGTGTAAAACTAATTAATGTATAACTGATTGAGCTAGCTCTTATAGTCGGTATGTATATCATTGCCTAATTGTGTACTAGCAAAATGTACAATCAAAGGAATTCGAATCATAAATTAAATTAGTTTGTTTGAAGTAACAAAGCATACCAATACCGAACTTCTTGAATGTAACACGTTTAGTTTTTATTTGTAATAAATAGTAATTGCTTGGAAATTAGAAATAGTAAATTCATTTTTAAAAAGTGAAATTATTAGATTCACATTCTTGATACCAAAAAATTAACGCAATCAAGTAGAACAATAGACTCTTGAAATGCAGGACCGAACAACATATTGTTTGGTGTCGTCTTTTAAGGCAATATATGATCCCCAACCCTAGGTTCTAGTTTTACAATAATATCATTAGTTTGGGGGAGGGAGGTCACTTAGTACACGAGTTGAGTCGTGTAATTGTGAGGGTTTAATATGCAGCCTATTATAGATGCTTTTCAAATGAAACAATGCGTATGCATGTAACAAAAATACTGAAATAGTGCACAATTTTTAGTCCTTATGTTGGACAATGTAGACGTACCATAAATACAATAAAGCAAAACATATCGAGTGTAAACTACCCAAAATTGTACATAAAGATAAAATTGACAAACCATCAAAGCAAAACAAGTTGTCAAAGGCAAGCTACTTACCCGCCAATTTCCAAATAACCCGCGAAGCACTACACTACGAAAGGCGGGCCGGGCCACTTACCCGCAACGACGTTGGCTATTGCTCTACACATTATCTTGTGCATCACGGAACTATCTACGACTGGTAGAATCCTACTACATGTGCATTGCATTAGTCCTTGATGAATACACTACCCTGGCCCGTAAATTACGGATCTCATCATATCTATTACGCCAAAAATTATTTAGGTCTGCAGCTACTCTCTTATAATAGTAGCATCAAAGATAGTACAAGGTACACACGATCTAATACCATACTTTTACTCCTTTTTTAGTATTATTCTCTCTAGAATTGATACTAATTCTCACACCGAAAGGTCTTTGCAGAGCACCCCCTGCGTACTGTTTTATCTTATTGTGTAGATTTAAACCAATTGACAAGCCAAATATCCATCCGGTTTGCAAATTTCGACATCATCAAATTGTATTGAGATGGATTCCGACAAGACTGTGGAATTTGTTTTCTAAATCTCAAAGATGCTTGAAATGATCTTAGGCTTCCTCAAGGGGATGAAGTTAGAAGAAACTTATTTTGTAACTATCGAGCTCTAGAAAATAGAGATGGATCAATCAATGTAAGTAACAAGCGTAAAATCAAGTTTGGGATAATCTAGCTCATAGTGATCCCTAAAAGAACTATCACTAAGTTTAGAGTACAAATCAGTCTTATTAAAAACTTTGATAATGCTCAACTATGCCTTCTAGACATTCTTTGTGGTAATAATTCTAAATCTCTAGCCATGTAAGCTTACATGGACTTTCAATTTTCTTTCACCGAAAGAATACAAGAGTAAATTGATATCACTTTACCTTCTTTCTGGTTCTTTAAGAGAAGACACTTTGGCATCCACTCTTATTGGCCAGACGCCATTTTTACAAGTTAACGAAATTATTTTATCACAATACCATTTTTACAAGTCAACGAAATTCTTTTATCACAATGGAAGGGTTTTTATTCCCTTGATGGGTGTACTAAGATTGATCGTTTAATCTTAGGTCCCAATTATTTTATTAGTTCTTAGGTCCCAATTATTTTATTAGTTCGTAGGTTATAGACCTAACTTCTTCTTCGATCTTTTAACTGGAAAGTGGTGTATAATTAGAGGTGACAAACGGGCGGATTGGGCCGGTATGGGCAACACCCATATGGCTGATGAGATTAAATAGACGGGTAAGTGAGTGCCCATTTAATAATATGCGCATAAAATGGGCAAGCCTCAAATGAACTTGGACGCCCATGGGCGTCTTTGGATTTCGAAATCTTTAGTTCTATCATTGTCAATTAACAATAAAAATTGCAGAAAATTGCTGGCCGATCTCCTTTTCAAAAAGTTTAACCCCTAAAGTCTAAATTTTTTTTCTTAACCGGAAAAAGACATTTTGATAATTTTCTTCCTAAAATGTCCCTATGCAACATGAACACTTTTTTATTTTAGAGATTCGTTAAAAAAAATACACACACACAAACATAAAAAACATTTAGTTACATCAAAGAAACTGAAAACTTGTAAACGATTTCATGTTGTTAATATAGTCTTCCCTCATGTTTGGGGATCAATTTTCCTGCCTAGAACACGAATTTGATCACAATTTGATAAAATTCGAATTTTCTGAGTTCATCTCGTTTTTCCTTGTTCTTCGGCTGTTTTGGCCACTTTAATCTATGTTTTAAGCTTCAAATTTGTTTAAAATCAATCTCATATTGTTATCCTAACTTAGTACTATATTTGTGCACAATTTTTCTACAAAAAAATATTATTTTCGAGACCAAATCGAACTTGGCAGTGTGCTGTCCAAAAATAGAGTGAGATGTTCTTGGACTGATTTTGGGACTTTAATCAATGGTTTGCTCATCGCGATGCCTTGGTTACTCATTGCGATGCCTGTATTGCCCATCGCGATGCCTTGGTTGCTCATCGTGGTGCATGCGTTGCTCCTCGCGATGCCTTAGAAAATCAAGTCCCCTCCAGCAGTTGAAATTCAAACGGTGCCTTGGTTGCTCATCGCGATGCCTTGGTTGCTCATCGCGATGCATGTGTTGCTCATCGCGATGCCTTGGTTACTCATCGCAATGCCTATGTTGCTTATCGCGATGCCTTGGTTGCTCATTGCGATGCCTTTGTTGCTCATCGCGATGTCTTGGTTGCTCATCATGATGATTAACTCACGCGATGCCTTGGATTACTCATCGCGATACCTTGGGTTACTGATGCGCGCGTGTTTTTCTTTCATTAATAACATAATCGTCTTTTCGCCCAAAAAATACCTTTTTTCGATTTTAAAAAAAGATGACTGGACTGGAGCGATTACAAATATTTAAAAAGGGACCGGCCCGTAATTCACCTTAAAAATTGGACATAGATAGCATCTCTGCCATTGATTCCGTCATTTGCAACAAGATAAAACTGAAAGTCAATTACGAAGACTACTATCATAACTAATTCCAATAATTAATTATCACTTTAAAACGCTCAAAATACTCTTTAAAAAAGTTTTCACCAAAACGATAACCACACACGATCTAAAACTAACAGCCCTCAATTTCATAACTTTATTATTAATCACAAATTAACAACTATAGAATTAAATTATATCAAATTAATAAAAAATAAAAAATATATACACATACATGCATGAGTGTGTGCCATGCAGTAAAAGGATAATACCACAGTCAAAAGAGTATATATTTGCAAAATAGCAGTGTACATGATTAAAAGCTTATTATTTTCTACATATCCTTTCTTGTTTGATTCATGATCAAAATTCTTTATATATGTCACATATTAAATATTAAATCTGTATAAATCAACTGAATAGCAAGCTAATTAGAATACAAAATAAAATAAAATAAAAGAATTCAAAATGATAACCACCAAAAAAAGAATATAAATCAACTGAATAGCAAGCTAATTTTGAAATCTTACACTTCTTTATCAAAGACTCATCCACAACTACCCATCCTCCAGCAGCTCTCTCCAGGAAGCACTCAACTGGGTATCAATAGTAAATTATGAATGGGTTAGATTGACACCCATTTAAGTTCATATGTGTCCACCAAAATTAGTGGTCTCAAATGGGTATGCCCACTTATATTCACTAACAATTTTGAATTTGCTAATACCTATTAATTAGTGGACAGATATATGGGCACGGGCAAAAATTGCCACCTCTAAACCTTACCCACCACTAGAAAGAATTCTCTTCTTCTAACCAGCAGTTACGGAAGTTTTGCGATATTTGTAAAACAATGAGAAATTTTTTCAAGTATATTAATGATAAATACAAGGAAGCATACAAAATTATTGATGGGCACCATAATAAGCTTTTTAATCTCATGTTAAAGGCCTTTTAGTGGCAAAGCCAGAATTTTTCCTAAAACAAAGAGGATAGACACAGTAGACACACAATTCAATCCTCCCACCAAGTACTACATTTAGTTTTCTTGAGTCTAAGTAGAGTTGTCATCCACTGTTTTATGATCCTTTCATTTGGGATTATTCAGTTTCAATCAAAAAAAAAAAAAAAATTACACCGACTTGCTAATAGTATTGCTCATCAAATCATGTAGTACAGAATAGATCAATGCGCTTTCTCTCTCTCTTTTTTTTTTTTCTTTTTTTCTAGGAAGGAGAGAGTACCATGCGATGTAGATACGTACCATAAAACTTCGACCCACGTCAAGCAAAATATCAATTGATTCCCACGCCTCCTGGAAAAGATGTATCGAATCGGTATCGTCAGCAGTGCAGATATGATATGATCAACACTACTTCATGCATGATTCGATCATTTTCAAGTAGGAAAGAAAGTTATTTTCTCCATAGTCACAAGTTAGCAACCTCTTTGATGAAGGAATCCCCAGTACATTAAAATCTGACAGACATGAACATGATGCAGAGTTCCCACTTTATCCTCTTCAATTCCCTTCAACCTCAAATCTTTCTTTTCCATTGCAGAAAAAGATTTCCTGCAGTATCTATCTCTAATTTTGTCCTCTTTCCCCACTCTTCTGTACCATCAACATTTATGAATGAAATCAATTTACCCGGATAAAGTTTTTATTTTAATTAATAAGGGACTGTACTGTAATGATCATAGTCTATAAGCCTCAAAGATTTATGGGTTAACTTCACCCGCAGTCCCTAAATTTTTGGGCTTTCTACCAGCAGTTCCTGGTTTGAAATTTGTACATTACAGATCCATAAACTTTTAATTTTGCACGCTACAAGTCCCTTCCACCGGATGCCGTTAAAACCCGTCGTTAGTTTATCATGCGCGTTCCACGTGATGTTTTTCTAAGGGCATGAAAGTAATTTCTCGCCCCCAACCTTCATCAGTAGCAGAAGCCCTATTTGTCATCTCCTGATCCACATAGCTTTTCCTCCAATTCCTAGCCGAAAATTCTTCGCAGGTCGTAATCGAGAAGAAACGGAAGTTAATAAAGTTGGAGCACATGAGAATCGCCATTAAAAAGCACCAGCCAACTAGCGATTTCCTGCTCGATTCACTTCCGATGCCTTTTTAGCCGTCGGAACCGCCGGCAAAGGAGCGTACTACTTGTTCTCGTTCCAAACAGGGTTGAGGTCTCTGTACTTGACTTGGGTTCTCTGTCTTTGATTCTCGAATTCAACTTCCACAAATGCTAATGATACCTTGGATTGAAAATGACGACAAGTGATGAACAAGGGGAAGATGGTGTCGTTTAATTCATGGAATATGTTTTCAGTGAGGCAGATGAGAAAACTATGGCTGGGACATTGTGGGTGTATTGACAAGGTGGGGGTGTGACACTGATGTTTTCGTGAACAATATGAACCGGTGATATGTATTTCATAAGACCCTTGTCTTCTCGCCTTGCATATGGTTGAACCACAGTTTCTGTCGGCGCCATTGTTTGACCAGACAGTACACAAACAGTCATGGACTTGGTTTCAATTTGAACTGGTTTATTCGATACACAAATAATAGATTGAAGAGCAGAATCACACGCGAAGCCAGTGGCTTTTAGCTCGGTTCGATCTTCCCCTGTTTCCACCAATAAAGGAGTGTGTGTGTGTGGGTGTGTGTGTGGGTGTATGTGAAGAAGGAATTGAACACATTGGAGAGAGAAAAACGGATTGAGATGTAACTTACTTGAAGAAGACAAGACAAAGAACAGGGGATGGATTTTGAGTTGTAAGGAGGAGGCAATAAATTTAGTCACCACATGGGTGAACAAATTAAGAGGGCTTCTGCCATTGCCATTGATGAAGGTTAGGGGGACAGGAAATTACTTTCATGCCCTTGGAAAAATTTCACGTGGAACGCACATGGTAAACTAACGGTAGATTTTAACGGCATCCGGTGGGAGGGACTTGTAGCGCGCAAAATTAAAAGATCACGGATCAGTAATGTTCAAGTTTTAAACCAGGGACTACTGGTAGAAAGCCCAAGAGTTCAGGGACTGCTGGTGAAGTTAACCCAAGATTTATTTTTATTTTGTTTTAGTAGTCTTTTTTGTAGTTCGTAATTTTTTTTTTGGGTTAATTACATTATTAGTCCCTTAACTATAAACTTTTTTACGATTAGTCTCTTAACAATTTTTTTTCAAATTTCAGTCCCTTTAGTACCAAAATTAGACACGCTTAGTTCTTTTGTTGGATGCCATTAGGATTTTTCTGTTAAGTCTGTCATGTGCCCAACACGTGACTTTAGTTAAGGGCACTTATAGAATTTCCTATTACAAGACTTTTAAATTAAAAAAAATAAAAAATAAAAATCCCTAATCAGTAATCAACCCAGCCTTTTCTTTTAATCCACCGAAGAGAATTCTTTCTCTTTCTCACAGACCCACCCACCCACACACCCCCACACCCACACACACACCCCCATACCCACACTGGCCTTCGTGTACTGTCGCGCGCAAGCAGGTAAAAGGAAGGACCTTTGCAACCTTCAAACCCACATTTGGATTGTTTGGGCCCAACTCAGATCTGAGCTTGCTGTCTATGATGGGGTTCCAAGGTAAATCATTTGAAATCCACCCACAAACCCGACTATGTCATCAATCTCTTCAAACAAGTTGGTGGTTTAGACCGAACCCACCTCAAATCTCTCGTCTCTTTTGTTCCTAAACTTCTATTACACGAACCCAGCAAAATTACGGTTTTTCCAATGACCAAATTGAACGGTTATCAGTTAACCGCCCAAGTTCTTTGCTGTAGAAATCCAACCATCTTGTAGATGTTGCCGACAGAGTTGAAAGGGAATTGGGGATTCCTCGCACTTCAAGGATGTTCTTCCATGGTTTCCTAGGGTTCTTCTGTTAGTAGGTCAACAATGGAGAGTATGTTTTGCGCCCTCCTTATCTGAGCTCAGCGGTGCCCCTAGCGGTGCCCCTAGCGGTGCCCTGTTGAATCTGTGTTCTTAATTTTCTAAGCCCCTAGCGGTGTCCTTTGCCTCATTAAAGGTTTGCGCCTTCCTCATCTCCTTTGGTCTCTCCAGTAAAGCCGACATCAAATTACTTGGTTTTAAGATTTCCAGAAAATTGGCTATTTCAGCCAATTTTAGTCAATGATCACCGGTGGTGATTTAGTCAGGTTGCTTCTATGTTTGAGTGTGTTCCAAATACTTTTGATTTTTTAAGCATAATATTAGTTAGATTTCTTGGATTTTGCTTAAAGTTTTACTTCTAGTTTTTGGGTATTCTACTTCCTATAACATTTAGTATCATATGATGTCGATTCCTTGGAGTTTGTTGAATTTGAGCTATGATTTTTGTAGGTTTGAAGAATTGGACAGATTGGACTAATTTTTTACTAAACCCAGATTGGACTGATTTTCGTTGTGGGTAAGAAGAATTGGTGAAAAAGATGATATATGAAATTTTAATTTTGCTTTTACTTAAATGTACATGGGATGCACATGGGTCACTTAACGGAATTTTACTAACGGCATCCATCAAAAGGACTAGTCTCGCCTAATTTTAGTTCTCAAGAGACTGAAATTAAAAAAAAAATTTGTTAAGGGATTAGTGGTGAAAAAGTCCATAGTCGAGGGACTTATAGTCCATAGTCCGTAAGGTGGGAGTGGTAGAGGAAAGTCAAATCTGCTAGTTTCCACCATAACTTTGGCGAAATATAGACTCCCAGCATCAAAGCTTGACCTCAACCTTAATGTTGAAGAAATAGATCTGTTTTTTTGGTCAAAAGTTTGTTTAATGAGAAATAATTTATTTAAAAAGCCGTACTTTTTTTTCACTTTATTTAAAAAGCCGTGTTTTTAGCTTTTTGGAGAGAGATGAATACAAATTTATTTAAGGCATTGGAATGCAACAATTTTGCCTCGAAATGTAGTGTTACTTTTTTTAGCTTAATTTAAGCATTGGAATACAGTGTCATTTTTACAAATTAATTTAGACATTGGGGTGTAAGAATTGTACATCGAGATTTAATTTGAGATATAACAATTGTTGCATCGGAATGTAACAATTGGGCATCGGGATGCAGTACAATTTTCTCAAATTAATTTCAGCATCGAAATGTAAGAATTGTACATCAAAATTCAATTTAAGATGTAACAATTATCGGGTAAAATCATTAACTTTATTCCTTCCGTTCTGGTAAAATCATCAACTTTTTACCATACTGTTTGATTTTGATTTGATTTGATCCATTGTTTTCATCACTCTCATCAATTTTCATTTCTAAATTACTCTCCTTCCCTTGCTCTGGTTTGATTTGTTTTTTAGTTGTTTAAACTGAGGGTTAATTCCTTTATTCTCTCTCACATAGAGATGTTAAATGGGCTAGTCCTAAAGGGTTGTGGTTTTAACGTGTTGCGGGTTAAACGGTCTAATTTTTTTGAGCTATTAATATTGCAGATCTAACCCTAACTCTAGCGGGTTTCGGGCTAAATGGGCCACTATCGGGCCACGATTAAAGATATAATATAACAATATTTTAAAATAGTGAATCGATAAATCATTCATAACTTTGATAGTTTCTTATGTTTTTGAAAAGAAATATAAACTAGACATTTTTTTACATCGATGTCTTATAATTTCCAACTTGTTATTCTCAAAATAAATAATGTAATAGCTCTACTTAGTAGTTCTTTCCAACATTTTGTTTATATTTTAGTATTTATTCACAAGTATACAAAGAAGACCTGTAGTGCAAAGGATAAATGTGTTTGACTTTGGAATAAATGTTGTTGGTTTTATTCTCATAGTGGTTGTTTTACGTATCTCCTAAACTTTTTACGGCCTAATTAATATTACGCGGGCTGGCGGGCCAACCTTGAAACATGGCGGGACAGTCCTAACAGGCCGCGGGTTAAATGGGCCAGCCCTAAAAAGCCCTGATTTTAAACGGGCCAAAAACATTGAGCTCTAACCCTGTTTTTTTCGGTTTAAACGGGCCAACCCTACGGGCCGTGGCCCTTTTAACATCTCTACTCTCACATACATAATCACACGCTCACACATAGTGCACTACACACACAAACACAGAAACAGTGTGAATTGATTTGTATAGTTGTATCAGACATCGATGCCGAATAATCGGCGGGCTCAGCGGAATGGTGCCATCTCCAATTCGTCGAATCTTTCTTGGCTTTGGACAGATGAGTTATGGAAGAAACGGGGGTATTTTAGGAATAATTTTATAAAAGTGTCTTTTTCAGGTTAAGAAAAGAAAAAGGTGAACCGAAGAGAATAAAATTTTTCAAAAATGGACCGGCCAACAATTTTTCGTAATCAAATCCCTGTATAGCCTAGATCCTAGGAGGTCTTCCCGCGTAACGGGGATGGAATTGCTGGTATATTGTTAGTGATAAGGATAATGCTGCAATTATGGAACCAAATTCAGTAAATCAAGCTTGTGTGAATATGTAATGAGCGGTAATTATTTTGTAATTGATTTAGTTTAGGTAATCCACGATTCCTTGTAGTCTTTACCTTATTTACGAGATCTCTTGTATTGTATATATAGACATAACAATAGCAAAAATACTTATAGCAACATTCCTTCAAATCTCTCTCTCTCTCTCTCTCTCTCTCTCTCTCTCTCTCTCTCTCTCTCTCTCTCTCTCTCTCTCTCTCTCTCTCTCTCTCTCTCTCTCTCTCTCTCTCTCTCTCTCTCTCTCTCTCTCTCGTGCTGCTCTTTTATGGTATCAAAGCCAATAAGATCTTCTCCCTACAGTTTTTTTTTTCCCTCCCCCAATGGCAAACGTCAACAACCAAATCACCATACCCAATGCTCAAGAACCCACAAAACCTCTCATCATGATCACCATTCACTAACTCTATCAAACTTATCTCCACCAACTATCTCTCTTGAAAACTCCAAATAGAAACAATTCTAATTGGATATGATTTGCACAAATTCATTGATGGAACCCTTTCGGCACCCTTATTCTAAAGCAACATTTATTTTTAAGCAGAGTGTGTAAAATTACACCCACTTGGCCATTGCATTTATATTGGCTTAATTTATTTTTTTATCGGCCTCAAACTAGTTTTTGGCCACTTGGAACACAATATACGTATCAATTATCTAGTTCCTTAAAATTTGAACCAAGTTGAGTATTTATTAGGTAAACAATGCAAATTAATTAACAAAATAAACAGTGTAAATGGAAATTCAAATATTTGACGATATACGTTTATTAAAAAATTTAAATCGACGAGTTTTTATCTATACCTAATATAAGAGCATCACCAATGCAACCGTGTATTTGATCTGACGTGGCTGTGGGTAATTAGCACCCTCAATCACATTTGATATTTTTTATGTCTTCTTTCACATTCAATTAGAAGAAACCTCTCCAATACAAATATAAATTTGATCTCATATAGCATAGGTCCCACAACTAAAGAGAAGAGAGAGATAAGATCTAGTTATTTTTTAATTTTAAAAATAATGATTAGAATGTTTCTACACCCTCAACTAGAATGTGAAAAATTCACATTCTCGTTCACAATGTGAAAAAAAATTGTTGCCATATCATATTTACAAGCCTTCTTTACATTTGCATTAGAAAGGTTTTTTTTTTTCTAAAAAAAAAATATCAATCTTAGGTGTTACCTATTTTTTTTTAACATTCACATTAGCATTGGAGATATTCTAAACGGGACAAAAGAGTAAACCATAATAAACTGCATGCATGGTGACATGCATTCTATTTTAAGGGGCAATACGGGCATAAAATTAACATTGCTCTCTCTCTCTCTCTCTCTCTCTCTATATATATATATATATATATATATATATATATATTACAGTCACAGACACACAGGAAATAGCTAAACTTGTTTGCATGCGTGCATTAGATGCGGATCGTAGAAAGTAGAAACATAAAACTGTGAACAAAAAGATTTCAGCTAGACCTAGACCTAGACCTAGACCTAGGCCAAGTCAAGCCAGCATGAAGCCAATCCCCAATCAAACCAGCATTCTTTCCTTGGAAACCAAATATCGAGTACTTACTACTCCTAGAAAATAAATGAGACCCTTTCTTTAATGACTTTAACCTGATTGCTGGCAGTTTATAAGGGACATCAGTTTTCGACACTGGAAACCTTCAGCATTCCATACCCCATAGTTGAACTCTATATATTTGTTCAATATCCATTCACTTTTAATTGCCACTACTTCCATATCATCTCTATCTCTCTCTCTCCCTCTCTCTCTCTCACTAACCAAGATGGGTCGTGGAGGAAAGCACAGTGCCTCAGGCAGGAAGGCAGCAAAGCCAAGTTTACTTGAGAAATCGAGTGAATTACTTGTACCCTCTGAATCCCAAGCACTAATAGTTGTTGAAGAGGAAGAGCCTCTAGTTCTCACTCATGCTCCAATCATATCGTCTTACAACGACAGAATACGCCCCCTTCTTGATGCCGTTGACCATCTACGCAGACTTAAGGTGATGGAAGAAGGCATTCAGCTCCCCACAATTGTTGTCGTTGGCGACCAGTCTTCTGGCAAGTCTAGTGTCCTTGAATCTCTTGCTGGCATTAGCCTCCCTCGAGCTCAGGGTATTTGCACCAGGGTTCCTCTTGTTATGAGGCTACAACACCACCATAATCCTCAGCCTGAGCTCCACTTGGAGTATCAGGGGAAAATAGTACCCATCGATGAGGCTCATATTGAGGAAGCCATAAATCTTGCCACCGATGAGATTGCAGGGAATGGGAAAGGCATTTCTAATACTCCTTTGACATTGGCAGTGAAGAAGAAAGGTGTCCCTGATCTCACCATGGTTGATTTGCCTGGCATTACTAGAGTTCCTATTCATGGCCAACCTGAAGATATATATGAACAGATATCAGGTATTTTAATAGATCACTTCACTTGAAATTCATGTCATGTATATATGGGGTATAATTTTTTTTCATGCTAATTATGCATAATTAATTCTGTGTTTTGTTTTTTCTGTTAGGCATTATAATGCAGTACATAAAGCCAGAAGAGAGTATCATCTTGAATGTTCTGTCTGCGTCTGTGGATTTCACGACATGTGAATCCATTAGTATGTCTCAGCGGGTTGACAAGTCTGGACAGAGAACTCTTGCCGTTGTTACAAAGGCTGACAAAGCCCCTGAAGGTCTGCTGGAAAAGGTTACTGCTGATGATGTGAATATTGGGCTTGGCTATGTTTGTGTTCGGAATCGAATTGGGAGCGAGTCCTATGAGGATGCTCGACTAGAAGAAGCTCGACTTTTTGAATCTCACCCCTTTCTATCGAGGATAGACAAGTCCATGGTTGGTATTCCTGTTTTGGCACAAAAGCTCGTTCAAATTCAGGCAACTATTATATCCAAATGCTTACCTGAGATTGTGAGAAAGATAAATGACAAATTGAATGCCAGTGTTTCTGAACTTAACAAGCTGCCACAGAACTTGTCTTCTGTTTCAGAAGCGGTAGCAGCGTTCATGCAGATTATTGGATTATCCAAGGAGTCTCTCAGGAAAATCCTCTTGAGAGGTGAGTTTGATGAGTACCCTGATGACAAACTTATGCATTGCACAGCTAGGTTGGTCGAAATGCTAAACAATTATTCGGAAGAACTGCAGAAGAGTTCTGAGAGTAACTGTACTGACAATTTTCTTGTTGAAGAGATTAGGGTGATTGAGGAAGCTAAATCCATTGGGCTACCTAATTTCCTTCCACGAGCTGCCTTCCTGGTTCTGTTGCAGAAAAAGGTGAATGAAATATCTGCAGTTCCTATTTCATTCGTGTCAAAAGTATGGGATTACATTGAAACAGTAGTTATCAGAGTGTTAATGCAACATTCTGAAAGTTACCCGCAATTACAATCTTCAACAAGAAGGGCTGCCCAGAACTTAATTTCGAAGATGAAGGCGAAGTCCACTGCTCAAGTCAACGAAATTGTCGAGATGGAGAAGTTGACAGACTATACTTGTGATCCAGATTACATGGCATTGTGGAACAAATTAATGGCAAGTCATTATCTCTTAGTGGAAACAATGGATGACTACTCAGAGTCCACTATGTTAAATATTGAAGGTTTTGGTGTAGTTGAAGTAAGCCACCTTCGGTCATTTCCATCTACTACCAGGGATCAGGCATACGACATGAAAATGAGAATCACGGCTTACTGGAAGATTGTTCTTAAAAGGTTGGTGGATTACATGGCTTTGCAATTGTTACTAAGTGTTGAAAAACTTGTTAGCAAGGAAATGGAAATGGAGATTGTGAATGAGCTCGTAGGTGGTCAAGGATGGGGTGGGATTGAAAGAATGCTAGAAGAATCCCCTTCTATGGCGATGAAGAGGGAGAGGCTCAACAAGAGTATTGGGTTGCTAAGGGAGTCTAAAGAAGTTGTAGGTAAGATAATGGATAGGATTGCTATGGATGGTAATGATAATTAGGATTGTGCTAATTAAGCTTTAATTTGGTGGGTCTTTTTTGTTTAATGTTCTGTCTTTGTGATTAGGATTCTACAATGCTTGTACTTGTTTCGATCGATCAGGGTGGTTCTAAATTCACTAAGCTAGTTTATTTTGGTTTCGTAAAATTTCTGCATTTGCATTTGGGCTCACTTTTTGGGGTTACCCTAGGAAAGATGATTATATATATTTGAAGGACCCAAAAATATACTCCCCAAAAGTATACTCCCAAATATCCCAAAATATGTCCAAAACGAACCAACACACGCGAAGTGTGTCCAAGAAGCTTCGCCGCCCTATAAATAGGGGGCTCCCCCTCATGAAAAGGGGCTTGGCCCTAAGCTTCCTTTCCTCTCTCTCTCCACACACAGAATAAATCCACTTTTATTATCTTTCTATATATATCATGTCTATATATCCCGAGACACGATTTTTACAGGAGAGTTTTGGCGGGAAAATTCCCGCCTTCTCACGGTTGTTTACTCTCGCAGATATCCTACCGCGACGACGACAACGGACATGTATTATCACAACACTTTCGGCACCCCCGGTATGGTGATTATTTTGGCATCATCAGTTGGTTCCGTTGCCGAGAACGACAGCTTCCGTCGACCACGGCGAAGCTGTTCAAAGGTGCCGAACACCCTCAAATTAAAGCCCTGGTGTCCACACGGATTAGACGAAGCAAACGAGATCGGAGCGAGAAAAGTGAGACCATCATCAGCTGCCGGCCATACGAGCACAACCACCAAAAATCACGGCCATCGGAGTAGACACGCGCCGCACGCGCCACCCAAAGGCCGTGGAGGCGGTCAACGGCGCGAGCTCGGCGAAGAAGATCGCAAGATTCGGCGTCCAGACAGAGAAACAACAACACCTTTGGCTGCGTCTCTCCAAGACGAACACAACAAACAAAAATCGCGACCAACGAAGCCTTCACGCGCCGCCACGCGCCGCAAAGGCCGAAGGTGTCACCGCTTCCCCACACGCGCGGAAGTAGATCTGACGCGCCTCCAAGTCCTGGAAATTGTTCACAGGCCCCTGATCTTCTGAAAATTGCATACAGGCCCTGAAGTTTCTAGAAATATCTCAGAGGCCCCCGGTCTTTTAGAAATATCTCAAAAGGTCCCTGAAGTTTTGGAATTTAGCAATATGGTCCGTCCACTTCTGGAATTGGCAATATGACCCCTGGATTTCTGGAATTTGGCAATTTGGTCCCTAAACTTCTGGAACTAGCAGTATGACCCCTGGATTTTGGAATCTGGCATTATGGCCCTCTCATTTCTGAAAATGACAATTTGGCCCCTTTCTAATGGTTTAAGGTGATCTCCTTCCATTATCTATCTTCAATAATTAAAAATGTTGCTCCTATGTCCATTTTATTTATATATCAAGCATATAAAATGAAAAATGAGCTATCGAATCCTAGATTAAGAGTATATATGCAATTCATATAATATTAATTGCTTATAATTAGTGTGAATCACTAATAAATTAACATGCTATGCTCGTAAAAGCAACGCCGTGATTAAAATTAGAATATCGAGCTTGAATAATAGTACTTCGTTACTTTAATGTGCTCATGTAAAGTATATTCTTTTACACATTTGATTAGACACGGGTTTATTCTTCTATAAAAATTATGACATGCTAGTCAGATTAAAAATGCTACAAGTTCATTTATTTATTCGCTCAAAAAATCGAATAATTGCAATGTTGCACACCTACTTCGCGAATAAAAACGACTCAAACTTTATTCATCGCTATGCCTCAACTGCGAATGAACTCACTATGCAACTCAACTCTCATGTTGATCGTATAAAGCTCATAAAATGGCTTGCGCTTTGTCATTAAACTCGGATTACCATGCTTAGCCCCGCGAAAAATACATTAGTATGAAAAGTATGCATTAATTCATGCTTCAATTCAGTCAATTCGACAATTTAAGAAATTTCTAACATGTCGCCGGAACACTTAAATCCTGAAAATGCGCGAGATAACATGCTTTTTCGCTTACGCATCATAACTTTATCGCATCATGACTCACTTTACAATACAGAATAAAATAAATTGATGGTTGAAAGCCAGCATCATTTTATATAACTCATTTGTAAATACATATTGTCTGCCCACTTGTGTCAAACATGCAACTTAAATATGCAATTTTTATCTCGACTACCGAGAGCTCAAGCTCGGCATAACATGGCTAGCCCTATAAAATTATATTAGCATAACGTGCCCGCATTACTGTATGCTTCAATACCGTGAACTTGCACACTTTTATGAGCTTACCATATCTTTTAATAGCACAGCATGTCACCACTATGATTTATCCTCGCACAATGTATACATACATATTTAGTAAATATATGACAGCTTGAATTTTTAAGAAACCAAAAGATTGTCTCCTCGGGGTTCGGACTCACATTAATAATAAAAATATCTAAAGTCGGCAGCAGGCCACTCGAGGTATAATAGAAATACTTATAGCTGGCAGCGGGCCCCTTAAGTATAAAAAACTACTCAGAGATCGGTAGCAGACTACCCCGAGTAGTATCAAAGACCTCACTGGAAAGTCAATAGTGAATACCTCCGTGATGGCTCCAAAATGTTATGAGAGGTCGACCTGAGTCACCCCGTAACAAATCAATTATTGCCGAAGAGAGGCCAGAGCCACACCGCAATAATTCTAAAAAGCTTGAAATTTACACATTCCATAAACCGAGGATACTAAAACATTTTACATTCAAGCAAGTCAATATATATATATATATATATATATATGTTCATGATTTACATTTTTGCCCTCACCGCCCGAGTTTACTCGCGGTGAGTAGATACGGTCCTCGCCGCTCGAGTTTACTCGCGGTCGAGTAGTACCCAGCGCCTACCAGCGCTCATCCTCGCCGCTCGAGTGTTACTCGCGGTGAGTAGATTTGGTCCTCGCCGCTCGAGTTTACTCGCGGTCGAGTAGTACCCAGCGCCTTCCAGCGCTTATCCTCGTCGCTCGAGTATTACTCGCGGTGAGTAAATACGGTCCTCACCGCTCGAGTTTACTCGCGGTCGAGTAGTACCTCGCGCCTGCCAGCGCTTATCCTCGCCGCTCGAGTGTTACTCGCGGTGAGTAGATTTGGTCCTCGCCGCTCGAGTTTACTCGCGGTTGAGTAGTACCCGCCAGCGCTTATCCTCGCCGCTCGAGTGTTACTCGCGGTGAGTAGATTTGGTCCTCACCGCTCGAGTTTACTCGCGGTCGAGTAGTACCCAGCGCCTGCCAGCGCTTATCCTCGCCGCTCGAGTGTTACTCGCGGTGAGTAGATTTGGTCCTCACCGCTCGAGTTTACTCGCGGTCGAGTAGTACCCAGCGCCTGCCAGCGCTTATCCTCGCCGCTCGAGTGTTACTCGCGGTGAGTAGATTTGGTCCTCGCCGCTCGAGTTTACTCGCGATCGAGTAGTACCCAGCGCCTGCCAGCGCTTATCCTCGCCGCTCGAGTGTTACTCGCGGTGAGTAGATTTGGTCCTCGCCGCTCGAGTTTACTCGCGGTCGAGTAGTACCGCCCGGCGCTTATCCTCGCCGCTCGAGTGTTACTCGCGGTGAGTAGATTTGGTCCTCGCCGCTCGAGTTTACTCGCGGTCGAGTAGTACCCAGCGCCTGCCAGCGCTTATCCTCGCCGCTCGAGTGTTACTCGCGGTGAGTAGATTTGGTCCTCGCCGCTCGAGTTTACTCGCGGTCGAGTAGTACCAGCCGCCGCTTATCCTCGCCGCTCGAGTGTTACTCGCGGTGAGTAGATTTGGTCCTCGCCGCTCGAGTTTACTCGCGGTCGAGTAGTACCAGCCGCCGGCGCTTATCCTCGCCGCTCGAGTGTTACTCGCGGTGAGTAGATTTGGTCCTCGCCGCTCGAGTTTACTCGCGGTCGAGTAGTACCAAGCGCCTGCCAGCGCTTATCCTCGCCGCTCGAGTGTTACTCGCGGTGAGTAGATTTGGTCCTCGCGCACGAGTTTACTCGCGGTCGAGTAGTACCAAGCGCCTGCCAGCGCTTATCCTCGCCGCTCGAGTGTTGCTCGCGGTCGAGTAGATACGGTCCTCACCGCTCGAGTTTACTCGCGGTCGAGTAGTACCCCGCGCCTGCCAGCGCTTATCCTCGCCGCTCGAGTGTTACTCGCGGTGAGTAGATTTGGTCCTCGCCGCTCGAGTTTACTCGCGGTCGAGTAGTACCCAGCGCCTGCCAGCGCTTATCCTCGCCGCTCGAGTGTTGCTCGCGGCCGAGTAGATACGGTCCTCACCGCTCGAGTTTACTCGCGGTCGAGTAGTACCCAGCGCCTGCCAGCGCTTATCCTCGCCGCTCGAGTGTTACTCGCGGTGAGTAGATTTGGTCCTCGCCGCTCGAGTTTACTCGCGGTCGAGTAGTACCCAGCGCCTGCCAGCGCTTATCCTCGCCGCTCGAGTGTTACTCGCGGTGAGTAGATTTGGTCCTCGCCGCTCGAGTTTACTCGCGGTCGAGTAGTACCCAGCGCCTGCCAGCGCTTATCCTCGCCGCTCGAGTGTTGCTCGCGGTCGAGTAGATACGGTCCTCACCGCTCGAGTTTACTCGCGGTCGAGTAGTACCCAGCGCCTGCCAGCGCTTATCCTCGCCGCTCGAGTGTTACTCGCGGTGAGTAGATTTGGTCCTCGCCGCTCGAGTTTACTCGCGGTCGAGTAGTACCCAGCGCCTGCCAGCGCTTATCCTCGCCGCTCGAGTGTTGCTCGCGGCCGAGTAGATACGGTCCTCACCGCTCGAGTTTACTCGCGGTCGAGTAGTACCCAGCGCCTGCCAGCGCTTATCCTCGCCGCTCGAGTGTTACTCGCGATGAGTAGATTTGGTCCTCGCCGCTCGAGTTTACTCGTGGTCGAGTAGTACCCAGCGCCTGCCAGCGCTTATCCTCACCGCTCGAGTGTTGCTCGCGGCCGAGTAGATACGGTCCTCACCGCTCGAGTTTACTCGCGGTCGAGTAGTACCCAGCGCCTGCCAGCGCTTATCCTCGCCGCTCGAGTATTACTCGCAGTGAGTAGATATGGTCCTCACCGCCCGAGTGTTACTCGCGGCTGGGCAGACCCCTTATTATGCTCGCGCCCAAGCACGTTACGCGCTTGCCTGCACTTCAAATTACACTCGGCCTGAGCTTCATATTATTCTTGCGCCCGAGCTTCATTATATCCCAGTTGGGTCGATCCAAAAAGCCTCGCCACGTCGAGCCAAAAAGCCTCGCCTCGTCGAGCCAAAAAGCCTCGCCACGTCGAGCCAAAAAGCCTCGCCTCGTCGAGCCAAAAAGCCTCGCCACATCGAGCCAAAAAGCCTCGCCACGTCGAGCCAAAAAGCCTCGCCACGTCGAGCCAAAAGCCTCGCCACGTCGAGCCAAAAAGCCTCGCCTCGTCGAGCCAAAAAGCCTCGCCACGTCGAGCCAAAAAGCCTCGCCACGTCGAGCCAAAAAGCCTCGCCACGTCGAGCCAAAAAGCCTCGCCACGTCGAGCCAAAAAGCCTCGCCTCGTCGAGCCAAAAAGCCTCGCCACGTCGAGCCAAAAAGCCTCGCCACGTCGAGCCAAAAAGCCTCGCCTCGTCGAGCCAAAAAGCCTCGCCTCGTCGAGCCAAAAAGCCTCGCCTCGTCGAGCCAAAAAGCCTCGCCTCGTCGAGCCAAAAAGCTAGCCTCGGTCTTTCCGAGCCAAACAAGTCTCAATATAATCGAGCCAATCAATACTCGATCAATCTCGAATAAATAAAATCTCGAAACACTCGAGCCAATAAAATCTCGCTGAGCGAGAAATCTTAATCCTCGGCAAACCCGAGTAAATCAAATTAGAAATCTCGGTCGTAAATCCGAGCCACATGAGCTAACCTTGCTCTTTAAATACTAAATACCAAAGACACGTCTTCAAATTCAAGACAAAAAACGCAAACTTTTGGCATCTACTACTCCTCACCCTCGAGATAAATCTCAAGGAGTAAGGAGTGGGGGGCTACTGAAGGACCAAAAAATATACTCCCCAAAAGTATACTCTCAAATATCCCAAAATATGTCCAAAACGAACCAACACACGCGAAGTGTGTCCAAGAAGCTTCGCCGCCCTATAAATAGGGGGCTCCCCCTCATGAAAAGGGGCTTGGCCCTAAGCTTCCTTTCCTCTCTCTCTCCACACACAGAATAAATCCACTTTTATTATCTTTCTATATATATCATGTCTATATATCCTGAGACACTGATTTTTACACCGGAGAGTTTTGGCGGGGAAAATTCCCTGCCTTCTCACGGTTGTTTACTCTCGCAGATATCCTACCGCGACGACGACAACGGACATGTATTATCACAACACTTTCGGCATCCCCGGTATGGTGATTATTTTGGCATCATCAATATTATACTGCCAAGAAAATAATAATTAACATAGAAATGAACGAACCAAATGTCATGAGAGAGCTCCTTCAAAGCATAGCAATATACAGTTTGTTACGATTGATCTGATAATTCCTAATTTAAGAGGGCCCAATTCTTTTTTTTATTTTTAATATCTCCTCCTCTTCAAGAGTTCATGTCAGTTTCTCTCTCTACCGTCAGCAACAGACTCGGCTAGACTCCCCTTCCCCTATTTTGATCTCAGTTTCTCTCTCGGACCATATTTTGATCTTGCAGTTTCAGTGAAGGTGGAATCGGATTAGATTGTTCTGTTCTTTTTCGAATTGATTCGAGAAATTGTGATGCATCTTAATTTGACATCAATTTGTAAAATATTCGGGCGCAGCTCTCATTGTACTGTATGTGGATCCTTTAATTTCATTGTTTTCTTTAACCGTCCTCCACTATACAGTTAGTTCACATTTGATGATCTCAGTCTAGTGTAATTGCTCAATTATGCTTATCAATAAAATTTAATTGAAGACATACGTTATAGTCAAGGTGGACTATTGTCAAATTGTGTGTTTGGTTTTAAGATTATGTTAATGGAATTAGAGGATTGATTGAACTGGCCTGGTTGTTTTTATTATCAATGTTGCCTAGTGTCACGCCCCAAACCCAAAGTAGGACCAATGGGCCAGGGTGACCGACCGTGGCCCACTAAAAAGGTGTTGGGCTCCGCAAAGCCTTTCAGTACAATTGCACATTTCAAATCTAACAACTCCTTAATAAAAACTAAACCGCAGACAATGAGGCCCATTATCCTATTAAATCAATCAAGTCAAAATGAAGTTCCCAAAACAACAATTATTTATGGAGTCAACAACTAATTATAGAATCCAAGTCTAATAGCGCGAAACGGAAATTAAATAAAACAGAAAACTCTCAAGCTATCCACTGAGTGGTCCCCAGCCGTTACCAACATTAACGATCTACAAAGTGATAAGGGGTGAGCTCACAGCTCAGCAAGGTACTAACAACGCTATTTAGAGGATCAAACACGTATTTCGAAAAAAATAATTCTATAAAAAGTCATAAGAAGCATTTCAAATCACATTTTTTATAAACGACATTTAAAGCGTTGCTGAGCAAAAACATTTACTTTGAAACAAGTCAATGACACTACCGTCACATACCGGTAGTATAACCAACCGTTTTGTCAAAAGAAATTCACTAAGTTCAAACAATAATTTCCAAAAGACTTTCGAAATCAAAAGTTGGTCGAAGCTAGTCAATTACACCACCGTCCCATACCGGTGGCATGACCAACTACTCCGCTAAATAATTTCAATAAAGTTTCATGGTCTTTGTTGACTACGGCTACAGTACAACTCTGTAACACGGTGTCGATAATTGTCGCAGTACAACTCTGTGACGCGGTTCGATAATTTCAAAGTTCGATATGTCTACCTAGCTAGTAGAGTAGACGATTCAGAAGTTTCAATACATAGCCAGACCATCGATTTTTAAAAGTTTCATAGTTCACAATTCTGTAACAAAATTTCAATGTCAATAAACAATAACAAAAATTCGGAAATCAAATTCATTTCAGAGGCTCATATTCTTGATCCTTATTTTGGGGATATTTCAATACATCACATTTTCGATAAAAATATAAAATTAATTTCATAGGCTCATTTGAAACAAAACGATGTAACAAAGCATTTTATTTTTCGATAAAAACTGAGGGATTAAAAATGAACTAGATAGAGTAGAAAGTCCCTTACCTCGAATTCAACACAAGCCAGTTCAAAATTCAAAATAATACTTCTTCCCAATCGCTATCATCAATACCTAATTCCAAAGTCAACAATATTGGTTTAAGTAACAACTCATAATACAAGGGTTCACTAAGCATTCCTAAACCTAGGAGGGTCTGTTCGTCACATTTCAAAACTACATGGGTTATTCTATATTCCCCAGAATCTAAGCAGGCTAAAATGTAACTAGTTACAATAGAAGGGGGTAAGACTAAAAATTCAGTCATCATCTTCCCAAAATGAAACCCACCAACCTGTTGGAGTAGAGACATGGTTTTCTTTTTCTTTTGTACTCCCTCTCCCCCCCGCTCTCTCTCTCTCTCCCCCACGCGATCCCTCTCCTCACTTTCTTTTTCTTATTTTCTTTTATCTGTTTTATTACAAATCTACACCCCACGGTAACCCATCACCCACATACTCTCATTAACACCCTCTGCTCCCACTTTTCCTCCAAATTACTTTTATTTCTTTTTTTTAACAATAACAGAGTAGCTTGCTCCCACACACATCCGTACCCAACTAAATCTTTTTTTTTTTTTTATGATGTCGTAAGGGAGCGTGGGAAGGGATCGAACCTGAGACCTCACACTTTGTGAGGTCCCAGCGCTACCACTGGGCCACCCCTTAATGACCGTACCCAACTAAATCAGTTTTGTAATCAAAAGAACAAATAAAAAATTCAGTTCACATCCAAGAAAAATTAGCTTAAACTCACCTCGATTTCTGCAAACACACTCTGCCTCTCCTCCTCCTCTACTCCGTCGTCTCTCTCACTTTTCTGAGGAGTAACCAAGATGTAGCCCAACAATTGCTAACACCGTTTCATACTGTCACCTTGGCGATCTCTCTCCCAAACGCTTTCCCCTCCATCGACCGCTCTCCCTCCTTAACGCATGAAACGACTGCTGGTACTCATTAACTTGATTATTGTAAAGGATAAGTGGTCACCTACTACCACTGGGCACCAACCAATCCATGGACTTTTGGGTGGCTTGTGGCAGTGTTCTAAAAATCACTAGGCGGGTGCTAGGCGCCAGAGCAGGGCCTAGCGCCTAGGGGCCTAGTCGGAGTCTAGGCGAGGCCTAAAAATTGAGACATAATTAAACATTAGGTCCAAACTAAACCTGGTGTAACAATAGTAAATAGCTAAATATGACCAAATAAACTAAAAATAATGATTATATTACAAGATTAAAAGTTAAAATCAAAAATTAAAATCAAATTCTCTATCATTTCAAAGTCGAGGGAAGAAGGGAATACTTTAATAACTTGAGAGGGGATGGAAAATACTTAGAGAAATATTTTAATAACTTGAGGGGGAGGGGAAATACTTTAATAACTTGAGGGGGGAGGTTGTCATTTTAAAAAGTGAATTAAAACCCTAAAACTAAAAGCTGACCGTCTGTCTCTCTCTCAAAATTCACAAAGTTTTCATAGACGCCTCTCTCTCTCTCCCTCTCTCTCTCTCTCTCTCTCTCTCTCTCTCACTATGAGATAGATAACGGAATTTTGACGCCGACAACAATCTCTCGCTCTCGCTCTCGCTCTCTCTTTCTCTCTCGCTCTTTCTTAATTTCTCTCACTCTCATTCTCTCTTTCACCTCTTCATCAGCATATCGCCTCCTTTCCCACCGTAATTAATCCAGCCATTTCGACTACTTCCAAGCTGTGGATCTTAGTCACATTGACTCCCCCTTCTCCGATGCCGAACTTATCTAAGCCCTAGCTATCCAGAAGATTGAGGACGTCATTCATCGCATCGTCGTACGTCGCTCTGCCCCTGATTGACTCCCCTTTCTCCCAGGTTCCTCATACTGGGTCTCTCCTCGATAAAACGCCTACGACATCGCTCAAATCGGCTAGGCGTTAGGCGGCGCCTAGGCTGACTAAGTGGCAATTTTTCATGGTGGCAATTTTTTGTCCGATTTGGCCCTAGTCGCGGCGTTTGGGGGGTGCCTAAAGCCTAGTCGTGGCGTTTGGGGGGGGCCTAGCGCCTAGGCGGGCAACTAGAACGATTTTTCGAAGACTGGCTTGTGGTGGGCCAATTAACCCAAGTGCTTAATGAGCCAGTGCATAGGCTATGCGTGGTGGACCGGGCTTCGGGTCCGGGTCGTTACAAATGGTATCAGAGCGGGTCCCGGCCGGAAATGTGTTGGAACACATCACCCGGGGTGCTGATCCTTTGGACCTCCTTTGGGTCTTGACGAGGACGTCAAGGATTCAAGTGGGGGAGATTGTAAAGGATAAGTGGCCACCTACTACCAATGGGCACCAACCAATTCATGAACTTTTGTGTGGCTTGTGGTGAGTCAGTTGACCCAGGTGCTTAGTGGGTCAGTGCATGGGCTATGCTATGCGTGGTGGACCGGACTTCGAGCTCGGGTCGTTACACCTAGAGTGTTTAAAATCTTGGATGCTTCATCATCCTTAAGTGTATTGTTGTGCTAAAGACTTGAACTTGCATCAATGTATTCGTAAAAATATTGGCCTGATTGCCTGTTGTTGTACCTTTTTATCTATGTACCATATTCTGCTTCCCCCCGTCCCCAGTTTTTCTGTGCCGGCTTGTTAGAATCATGGACAACTTCTTGTTGAAAGTGCTGTGTCATTTGGATCGAGAAATTTAGAGAACTTAGAAAGTTAGAAATGAGGTAGATCGTTGTATGGAAGCACCTCCAATCCCTTATCAAACAAAGAGATTTGCTTTCAAATCGTCTCAATAGTTTTTCGCTTTCACATTACATATATGCTTGATATTTTGTGATTGTTTTTTCTTTTTTCCTTTTATGTAGAAGTATCGTTTTTATGAATAGTTACTATTGAATAAACATATGCAACAATTGAGCTCTGTTTCCGGGGACATCAGATGTTTTAAAAAGCCCAAGGTTCGTAACCAGCCACGAGGCTATCCTCTTTTGAAGGAGATGAGTTATACATCATATCCTAAAACATGCTGAAAACGGATTTGCCATGATACCTAAGCATCAAAGTTTCCTTGATAATCACACATTTGAAAATTATAGATCAACTTAAACTACAGAAACCCTTAACATGGAACACAGAAGAACCAGAAATTATGAGCAACAACATTAATTAAGGGAAATTTGGTGTAGACATTATATCTCATTTGCCTTGTTCTCATGTTTCCAAGTAGTTCTAAGAACCATATGTTATTTTTTAGCAAGTTTAATTAACCTTTTCTTTAGGATTTGGATCAAGCACATTTCAAGTTCTACAACAGGTGCAGTAAATCAAGTTGTTCTGATTAACAAGAAGATCTCTATATACCAAGAGACGTTTATTTTTCAGTAATTAATATGCACTAGGATTTAACTTCAATAACAGGCACTTTAGCATGCGAAACCACACAACAGAAAACACAAATACTAACCATTAATGCTTAGAGAGCCGCCGTAAGGACAACAAAACACAAATTAATACTTACCACCAAAAACTAAATGAGCCAAAGTAAGGACAACAAACACATAATTACTAACCACGAACTCTAAGATAGTGGACATAAGGACTTGGAAAGCACAAATACTAACCGCTTCTTCACTTGTGCATGCATAATCACCCAACAACAAAACACAAATAATACTGATTACTACTTACTAGCCCTAAGAGTGCCTACACAAGGACAATAAAAGCATGCATTCCAAACCACACTACAAGAAAACCCACTTTCACCGACACATTTTTTTTGACATTTGATATAAATGTCGGAAATTTCCCACACTTCAGTATATTTGTCGACAATAAACGACAGTTAAAGTAAGCGTCGGTAATTTGACGACGCTTTTTTATAAATGTCAGAGTTTTACGACACTTTATTGAAGTGTTGGAAAGTAAATTCGACGCTTTCGTCTTATAGTCGGTAATTATACGACGAATATTGTATGCGTTGGTAAATATACGACAAATTCAACTAACTGTCGGCAAGTTCACGACACATAATGAAGTGTCGTAAAATTTACCACATTTTGAAAATTTGTGTCGTAAAATTTACCACATTTTTAAAATTTGTGTCGGAAAATTTAACAACGTTTTAAAATTAAAAGTTGGAAATTGTCTATTTCAAACTAGGTACAATTACTCTTGATTGTGTATTGTAAAACAAATCTCACTACAACAAAAATGATATTTTAGGACCCCCAACATATATAGGTCGCCTTTAAATAATAGTCCGATATATATATAAAAGCCCCAATAGGGCGTCAAACTCATTAAATGTTGAGTCCTATTATGGTACAAACTAGCAGGACGCCTGAATCTTGGTGTCTTAATTATTATCATAAGGACTACTAGGACGTCCTTTCATTGACATCCCATAAAAATGCCTAAAAGGACGCTTAACCCATTGGGATCTATTAGGGGTGTGATTATTAGAATGCTCTTCTACAAGGGTCTTATTACCAGCCATCATATTTGAAAGGATATATACCTGGCTCTTAAAGCCCTATTATCATAAAGGTTACTAGCTATAGGACACCCTTTAAATGTCATCCCATAAAAAACCCAAAAGGATGGATAACGCATTGGGACCTATTAGGGATGTTATTAATATGATATCATTCGATAAAGGTCCTATTACCATAATCCCTAATAGGACACCTAACCCTTAGGGCCCTATTACTGTAAGGGCTAATATGATGCCTTTTAAGTAGTCTCACATAATAGGGTAAATAAGACACATAACCATTCAAGTCCTTTTATCTGAGGCGTAAAAGTGAACGTACTCCACTTAGAACATATTAAGTATAATTTCTTAAAAATTATTAATTACTCATTCAATCCGAAACTAAGTCATTATTTCCAAATATATGTATTTCATAATTGTCCATATGCTAATATAACTACCCAACAGACCGAAATTTACGTACGTACAAAACTTCCTATGGATACGCGGTAGGCAAAGACGCACCAAGCTAGAAATCCTACATTCATACATTTAAGTCTACCCATATGTAGTCCTGACACGATCACCGTACTTTGGCGTAATCACGACCAAATTTATCTCTGTCACTTGTCATATCTTAATGTACATGCATTTGCAAAAATATATGAGAGTACTAAGTAAGTGTATTTATATTTATGTTCTATTAGAAGTGCTTAAAATTCATATTCGTAAATTTTTGAATGCTAAAAAAGTAAATACTTATTTTTTGACGAATGAACTAGCTAGTAAGTTTTATTATATATATTAAAGGTTACTCTAATTACCGTCTCAAAATGCAATAATTACTGGAGGGTGGACATATATATATATATATATATATATTAATATTTAATGAGTTTTAATATTGAGTCTTATTTTTTCTTGAAAATACCTAATGTCAAAAAATATCAACATTTTTTTTAAATGTTGGTAAAATTCAAACCATACCCAGTAACTCAATAATATTATTTATAACTCAAAAATATTATTTATATTTTTCCCCACCTTTATTCCTTTTCAATTCTTTTTCCTCTGTTCACTTGGTTTCCCGCCGTCCCCAAACTTCTGTGCGCGCTATGTTGAAGTTCTCCTTCTTTCTCTCATACACGTTCCTTCTTTCACTCCTTCCCCATCGTCTCTTCCCCGTATTCTTCCCCTTTCTCTCCCTCGTTTGGTGATAGCTAGTTGTCTTCTGCAATTACAAAAGATGAAGATCAACAATTCAATTTGGAGTAATTGATGAAGGGTTTTTGAAAGAGGTAATTATTTTTTTTCAATTACTGATTTCCAGCTAATTGCCATGGTTCTCTATCAATTGATTCGTTTTATGACCCTTGAGATATAGAAAAAGTCTTCGATCGCTGCTAATGTGTGTGTTTGTGCTTGTGTGTGCTGTTTGTCTGTGACTCTGTGTTGATTTGTGCGAGATATTGTGTGTTTGTGTGCAAATTGATTCACCATTTTTTCAATTCAATTTACACGCACTTCAACTTAATTTCGCACACGAAGTGGATGGATTGTTGTTGAGTGTAACTAATTTTTGAGATATTCTCTCTTCCGTTCCGATTTCCAATTTCAGTTTCCCCAACGACTTTGGTATTTTCCTTCAGCATCAGATTTCATGGTATTGCTATATATATCTAATAGTTTTAGGCATAATTAAACATTCAGTTCTTCATCTCTTTAGGTTCATAGTTTTCTTTTCATTGCTGCTATCTGATTTTTCATAATTAAACATTCAGTTCTTGATCACTGTTTTTACAACCAGCGTCAAAATTGGGTTTACCACTCTGAACATCATATGACTTGGCACTCATTTCATGGACACTTCTTATAGTGCCCGAAATAGAAGGTGGCGTGATTGAAGCATCCTCTTGAGTTGCTGCAACAACAGACATAAAATTCTTTGGGCAGTAGAACCCTGCACTCTTTGGTTCAGTGAAACCTCATCTATGGTCTTTCTGGTGTCCGCTATAGGACCCATGATTGAGCTCTTTGATGTTTCTCGTTGAGGAATCAATACACGTCTTGGTCTGATGTTGTTAGACTGCAACACACCTGGAATTAACAAACAGTCCAAGTTTTAAATTAAAAGGAGGGCAACAAAGAAAAACTTTAACAAAGAGAATCATCTTATAGAAGTATATGGATGACACTAAAGAATAGCCCTAAAGTTGAGTTTATAGCATCTCTTTACCATAATAATGCAAAGAATATAAGACTCAGGCAGGTTGGATGACTCAGTTTTTCTCAAGCCTGCAGTGCTGTTAAACGGGACTTGATGCATCTTATGATTTATGTAGAGATGATCAGTATGAGAGTGGTCATGATGTGTCCTTTATAACACTCATTTCCAAGAGTCAGGGGCGGAGAATATTTGGGAGTTTTGGCCTATTAGCTTGGTATAGAGTGTATACAATCATGTCTAAGGTTTTGCTATCAGGATGTGGCAGGTGTTGCACTCAATTCTCAAATTGCCACAATGCATCAGTGGACGGTCACCAGATTCTAAATGCAAATTTGGTGATAACAAATGCTTAAAGGCTAGAATTAGAAAAAGATGTATGATTATTTGTAAATAAGAGATAGAAAAGTCTTATGACTATGTGATTGGGATTTCATTGATTATTTATAGGGAAGAAGACCTTAGACTTTTGGAGAGGGTGGATTTAATCTTGACTAGTATCTGTAAAATTCTCTACATTAATAATGTTTTTCCGGCAGCTCGATCTAGAAGGTTGCGCCATGGTGATCTCCTTCTCCACTTCTTCTGGTGATGGAAGCTTTTAGTCAATTGAGTTCTAAGCTGTGGGAAAGAGTCTCTTAAAGGGGTTTTCAGTTGGAATAAAGGTGGGAGGAAACTTTTTGCATCTCATTGGTTGTTTGCAAATAATGTAATCCGTTTCGTGATGATAATAAGGAGTTTCTACAATGTCCGAGGTTTGTTCCTTAATGCTTTGAAGTGGTATTAAGTCTCAAGATCAACATTGCAAAAGAGTGTACTCTTTTTTTTTTTTTTTTTTTGAGGGGTGTGGGGACGGGGAGTGAGAAACAGATTTTTAGCTACTTTGGGGTGTCTGTGGGGTTCGTTCCTACCATGTATACAACTTGGGGCAGCATGAAATCAAGTTACCAACTCATCTAAAAGCTTAAGCTCTTAAAGAGAGGTCCAACTATCGCTCATGTGTGACCCGCTCACACGTGGAGAGATAAACAAAAGGCCTCACTAGTGGCGTCACAAACCAAACAGGCGCCAACATGTGCACCGCGAATGCGGGAAACAAAAGCAAACGGGATGACGAACTAAAGACCTATTGTAATCAAAGCTCTAATACCATGTTAAGTCACCATCTCAATTGAAAGCTTTAGTTCTTTGAGAGGGGCCAACAATGTATATCGCTTTACAATTTCTAGAACTTCGTTATGCCATTGGTTTTAGGAGTTCACTTAAATCATTAAGTCGCTACCTAAGTGTAATAAGATTGACATGTTTTGAGTACTAATGGGTACAATGTTGAGACCGGTAGGATTTGGTCAAACCAGGCGGCGGAATTTTCCCACTCGTGCGTTATATATATACTACCTTACCATCCGTAATTTGGACAAAGGTGAGTTGAGTTGTTGCATAGATATTGATGCGGGAAGATTGCTACATGGCTAAATATGTTAGGCTTTGGAAGCCGAAGCCAAAGCCTATGGGTCGTGTGCAACCCAGCAAGTTCTTTGGGTCCAGGGGAAATTTTTCTTACTAGATTTGATTAGTGTTGATGTTATTTTGATACTAATGGAGTTGTTTAGTTGTTAGGACTCCTTTCTTAGTGGTTAGCCCTAGTCCTAGTAGTATTTGTGCTATAAGTGTGGATGTAATCTTTCATGATGAATCAGAGTCGAGTATATTAGAGATAAGCTTGTGACCTTGTGTATGTGCTTTTACTGGCCCCTTGCAAGTGTATGTTCCCCCTCCTTCTCCTTCTCCCTCTTATTCTAAAATCTTAGTCTAATTCCCCATCCTATTCCCCATCATACATGTATATAGGTGGACTTATAAAGGAAATCATCTCCAGCATGATGTGTAAAAGGTCAGAAACCTCATTTCTGGCTAATAGATGCTTCATCCATTAGTTACTGGAGTAATTTTGTTGGTCGAGATTGTATATCAATTCTTGAATTGTTAAGTAGAAATGTTGTTCAGTTTACAAGTGATGGTAAATGCCCTGAATATTCAAGAGTTTCTACTCTTTTAGATCGTTTACATATTTTTAGTTTGAATATATTTATGTGCTTGAATCTTGGTCAATGCCCTCCTTTAGTAATCAAATATTTGTCAGCAAATTAAACACAATTCGCAAAAGGAAACATGAAGAAGCTTCAGGAGCAAAAGAAAGCCCATGCCATAATGCAAAAGCAAGAATAGACATTTCCATAGTTAAATAAGTAACAACGAAATTAATCTACATAGAGATACATATGGATGCACATATAAATGAAATGTAAAGGGAAACAAAACATCAGTTCTCTGCTCAAATACAATAAAAGAGAAAAGTAGACCAGTTCAAGTGCTTCCTCCGTTTAGTAAAGAAGTCCCAACACAAAGGTCCCATGTACCTTCAACAAATATCTTATATCTTTTGAAATTTACTTTCGTTTATGTTTGCTTTAGTTCTACATTATTTTTGGTTTTTAATTTAATTAATGTCTTTCAATCTCTTGGCTATTCCTTATCTCGAAGGATTTTATGATTGTGATGCATCTCTTCTTTAATGTTTTCATGGGTTCCCTTTATTAACTACTCTGGAGTAATCTCAGCTCTGACCAATCTTTCTATCTGCGATTTACAGTAGGATATAATTTTTGATTGTGTTATCCATTTACCATCAAGTCCATGTCGAGTGACGTACAATCATCACACGTAAGACTTCGTAAGGCATAGCTCCCGATGTCGGTATTTTGTGCCAAATAATGTGTGATTATGATATTTTTAACTTAAAACTTGTTCGGTTTTCTACTCGTGCTAGTTAAGAGTTTCTTTGTTTGTCCTTCCATGCCATGGTGTAAGTTGAAGTATGTAGTCAAGAAATGACTATGTTTGTCTTTATAACAAACACATGAAAAGAAGAAAGAGAATCTGTGATTTATATTCATTGTACCTTCAATGTGTCTTTTGGCGGATCAGTAGAATTATAAGTCCAGCAATTGCTTTGCAGCATGCTTCTTAGGCTAGAGGCAAAGCCACTGCATTAATGTGGATTATCAGTGGACTATTTTGAATAGCTTCGTTGGGTCTCTTTCACTTTTCCTTAAGTCTCCCTGTATCCTATGAACTATATATATATAGTATATACTATCAAGTCTCCAAAAAAAAAAAATGGAAAAAAAAAAGATTCTTCATTCTCACATAAGTGTTGACAGTTTGTACAAGGCAAATCGACATGAAGTCAATCAGCATGCTAAATGTCAGCTGTTTAGATTATTGAAGCACCAAATTTTTTTTTTTTTTTTTGGGTAAGTAAATACTTAAAAAAGAAGTGCGAGATTGAATTAGAAGTTTGTCCTATATGCTAAAAAATTTCCGTGGTGATGCTTTCATTGTAATGAAAAGATGAGGAGGACATCTTTATCAGCCTAAAAGAAATAGCTTTGTAGGCTAGTGCTGTCTTGTAGCTCTTACAAGAGAACTTATATGAAACAACCAAACCTTTTGTGTTTATTTATAGATGTGTACAATTTACAGTTGAATGAGAGAATGTTAGGCTCCACCATAATATTCAGTCGAGAATTTGCATATATACCGGATGTGTTTTCTCTTCTGCAAATGTTAGTCTATATAATTAATATCCTATTGACCAACATTTTTGTTTCTTCTAAATCAGTAAAGGAGTGTAAAGAACCAAGCTAGTAGGACAAAGCTATCAGTGCCACACCACTTGGGAAGAAAGAGCAGCGCACAAGCTACAAATGAGGTATATTGATTTATGATAAATATTTTGGGAAGAAAGAGCTAGCGCACAGCTTAGCATTTATATCTTATGAAGTTTTGAGTATTTTGTCCTACATATGTTTTTTATTAACTCTATTTGTAACATTAATAGTTAAAAAAAGAGAAGGGTGGAGTGTCGCCAACTCGACGTGAGATATACAAGAAAATGTATTTGCCTAAGGGAGATAAACCGGTCAATGAAGAAGCAGCAAAAGCAATTGTATGTGTTGCAGTTGCTAATTAATTAAAGTTGATCAAGTCATGATTTACTTAAATTTCATTCTACTTTTCTTGAATATTGTAATGATTGAAGTTTTAAATGTAGGATGAAATGGATCGTATTGCAGCAGAACACCCATAATCTCCTGACATAAGTGTGAATGATATATTCTCTCAAGTCATGGGCCCTGAAAAACCTGGTCGTGTACGTACTCTTGGCCTAGGAGTAGCTCCAAGTAAGGTTTTTGGTTCAATGTCAAGGAAGCATTACAACTATCAGGACACCACGACATAAACATTCGTCGAGTTAGAGAAGTTACGTGCTGAGATGGAACTTTCTTCACAGCAAGAGTTGGAGAGGTTGTGAGCTGAGATGGAAGCTTCATCTCAGCAAGAGTTGGATCGAGTACGTACTGAGATAGAGGCTAAAAATCAACTGAGGGAGTACGTTCTTGCACTGGACAGGTACTGTTTCCACAAATTCAACAATATTGTTCCTAATTCATTTCATTTCTTATAATACACTCTAAATATTGATAGGTTCCTGACAATTCAAGTGGTAACCACGTAGCATCATCGCCATTGCGTAATCGAGAAGTCCCCGGGCTTTCTCAAAACCAAGAACAGAGAAAACAACAATTTAAGTTGTTGAAGGAACTGTCAACTAGCAATAATACATCACATGAGGTTAGTTCAATTTTCTTTTACTATGATATAGTTTGTATTGTGGGCTACCTTCAATTTAAAGATATGTTTCTAGTTGCAAATGAAGAAGAGCCAAAAGGCCGCATCTTTTCTAGGTCTTCTATTTTCATTCCTCGAGTTTATTATTTATTTTGGAAAATTTTTACACTTTTAGGTTCATGCATTAAAAAAGACAAAGAAATGATGACAATGCCAAGAAAATATTTTTGTGGTAAGTTTCTAAAGCTTCTTGTCTAATCCTTTGAGAATAGTAACTTTTTTTTTTTTGTTGTTGATTTTTTCATCAAAGTAGTCATTTTCCTTGGACAGGTCACATAGCAGATTGCCGTGAAGATGCAAGTTTTCATCAAGCCTAGACTTTCTTTTTTAGGTGTTTTGATTAAAAGATTGTTCACTTAAATAGCTACAATTTTAAATTTCCTAGTTAACTCTAGAAACAAGCTTTTGGTTGTTGATAATTCTGTTTATGGGTAGTTGTCAAGATGTTACCTTGTGTATTATCTTTTATCTAGTAATGAATTAATAGTTGTAATGTTGTTTGTCTTTTATAATTGAGGTTTTGACAAATAGTTGTTTAATTTTTGTAATATGTCGACAGTTCAAATTTAGTAAATATCATACTGTACGATATTTACTAAAAAAAAAAATCTATTTTTATATAGATAAAATGTCAAAAATTATTGATATCTAATGATTAAAAATTTATTTTAGCAATAAAAATAAATAAAAATGTCGAAATAATCGACACTCACAAATAAGTGTCGGAAAATAGAATCTATTTTTAGTAAATATCATGCTGTAACCCAACATTTCCAAGTGTCGGTGGAAGTGTCGTGAACTTAATATCTAACACCTCTCTAATGTGTTGGGAGTTACCGACTCTTAACTAAGTGTCGTACATTTACAACAATTAACAAATTTGTGTCGGGAATCTATGACATAAACAAAATGTCGCTAGGAAGTGTCGTGAAGTTAATTTCCGACAGTTTAGCAATGTGTCGGTGATTGCCGACACATAATTAAGTGTCGTAAAATTGCGACTAGGGCATCGGCGACACTTAGCGCAAGTGTCAAACAAGTGTCGGTAGCTTATTTTCTGACACTTTTTCATGTATTCCCGACACTTTATTAGTGTCGTCATATGTCTCTTTTCTTGTAGTGCCAATTCTACCCAGTACCAAGAGCGATCGTATCCATGACTTTTGCTACAATTTCTTTCGAGTCCTTGAGTAGCCCAATACTCTTGTTCAATATTTCTCTCTTTGTAGCAACCGATGGAGATTCTTCTAGCATTGGGTCAATTCCACAACCACCTTGAGATCCCAAGAGCTCGCTAATAATCTCCAATTCTATTTCTTTGTTGTTGTGCAATGCAGCGGAAGCAATTGACAAAACAACACACAAAAGCAGTTGGGAATCGAAAGAGAGAGAGATTGGGGTCAACAGACTGTCGAAATTTTATTAGAGGCTTAACACCTTAAAACGTTCTAGGTATACAACTATTTATATATGGATACAATAGAAAACCCTAAAACCCTTAAAAGATAAAAACCTGTCACTATGCGGTTGCACTATGCGGCCGCATACTATATACAAAGTTTCCATGCGGACGCCCTATGCGGTCGCATGGTTTCCGGAAACTCTATGCGCATGCCTTATGCAGCCGCATATATAGATTCCAGTATGCCATGCGGACGCCCTCGGAGGGCGCCAGCCTCTTTACAGGACATCGAGCCATCACATCCAACATTTGTTCACCAGGTTTTGAAGTCGAAACTGCAACTGCAGTGCTATGCAGTCAACCAACCGTTTAGTAACAATCTTCCAGTAAGCAGTGATTCTCATTTTCAGGTCGAAGGCTTGATCCATTATACATGGTTGAACAACCCGCAGATGCCCAACTTCAACCACCCCAAAACCTTGAGTATTTATCATTGTGATTGGGGGCTTTGAGTGATTAATCATTACCTCAACAAATTCCCTATGCTTCTCCATAAGCTTGTTCCATGATGTCATATAATTAGGATCACATGTATAATTAGTGAACTTTTCCATTTCTACAATCTCCAACACTCTATCAGTGAACTTTTCGATTTCTACAATCTCCAACACCCTATCTGTGAACTCCTCCTTTGCCTTGGCGATAAGATTCTGGGCTGCCCTCCTCGTTGAAGAAATGAGTCGTGGGTAATTTTCACAGTGATGAAATCAGGCAGCCAAATGCCTTGGGCTTCCTCCAATACTCTCATCTCTTCCACTAAAAAACCATCATTGGAGTTGTTAGCAGCATGGTTTTGAAGCTGGTTAGAAAATTGGTTCAGCATTTCTGCCAAGCGAGCAGTTGAATGCATCTGCTTATCATCTGAATATTCATCAAATTCTCCTTGAAGAATGATTTTCCTAAGAGAATCCTTACAGGATCCAATCATATGCAAAAAAAAGCCGCTGTTGCTTCAGCAACACTTGTGAGATTTTTGGCATTTTGCTGAGCTCCAATGTTAGCACCTATTCCAGAAACTAAATAAGAGAAATTCGATAATAATTAAATTAACAAACTGAGATAAACAGTAAAGAAGCAAATCTACACTAGCTAGATGCCGCGAGAGGAGAGAAATTCTGATGTAAAGAACAAGGTTCCGAGGCCTGTATTAACAGTGTCCTTAAAGCAAATTTCGACCGTCTCCCTCACAGTGCTGGGAGTAATTCGAAGGCCGAGTGCTTCCATGAACCGGATAGCTTCTGCACCTGAAGTTCGAGATTGAACCAGAATTTCCCAAAAAAAGAACTGGATAGCTTCTGCACCTGAAGTTCGAGATTGAACCAGAATTTCCCAAAAAAAGATGCAAAACGTGGGTGGGTTTGGGTAGCCAATTTCTGCGACATTCGTGTCCGCACAAGTTCAGTGGCTCGAAGGCAATTTTGGATCGAGATTTGCACCCCCCCTGCGCGAGGGAGTGTCTTTTCTACAACAACTTGAACCTCGCTAAAAGGCTCAAGTATATAAACCACCCATGTGTTAACTTCTTTTTCCAATGTGGGATTAACCCACTTCCAAAGTCATACTTTGCCCCTTAATATCTCATTCATCTGAGCTCCGATTTGGACAAATAGATATTCAATCTCGATGTTTTCACGGAGTAGAACTCATTTTCACAATTACCATTGTCATTACATAAATGATTAATAAAGAAATTCATGCCACAAAGGCACAATTTCCTTCACAAAATACACATTTTTCCAACATCCAATATATAAGAATTCAGCTTGTCGTTGATCTTCCTAACAATCTCAGGCAAGCATTTGGAAATGATGGCAACAATCTCGTCCGTGGCCAAATTTATGGCTTATGAAATGTGGGCTTCAATTCATCGATAGGCACCTGCTTCCATGAAAATCCAAATGAAGCTCTGTTTCAGTGCCTGGGTGATGCTGTAGCCTCATAACCAGAGGAACTCTAGTGCATATTCCCTGCCCGCGAGGAAGACTAATGCCAGCGCTAGTGATTCGAGAATGCTCGACTTTCCAGAGGACTGATCGCCTATGACAACTATAGTTGGAAGTTGTATTCCTTCTTGCATGACCTTGAGGCGGCGCAGTTTGTCAATGGCATCAAGGAGTGGGCGTATTCTTTCGTTGTAAGAAGACTGCAGTGGTGCACTATGTGCATTCAGCAGTGGCAATTCGCTACTAGTAACAGCTAGCCAGTGCTTCAAATTGTGCTGGAAAAAGAATGGATGCTGTGGGATTTTCTTCCTTGTCATTTACACATGATTTTAGCTTTTCCATTGCTTTTGCTTGAGTGATCAGAGATGAAAAATAAACAAGAAAGAACAGGAGCACAAAGTTAAGAGAGATAGAGAAAGACCTCCAAGTTATATGAGGCTTTTGGAAGCAGTTCAGAGATAAGTGTGTTGCTTCACCGCCAACCAGTAGTATTTTAAGGCATTTGGGAACTGATCATTTGGTGTGGACATAGAGCTGAATGCTAAATACTCCATCCATTCTAAATTGAATGTCCTTTTTTGTCTCAGAATAATTGTCATTTTTTGAACTCCGTTTTATTTATATACCTTTGCAAAATAAACGAGCAGATTGAATCATGTCATACATGAGCAGGCTCCGCTCGTGTCTGGAAAACATTAATTTAAAATAACTAAATTTACTTTGGCCGAGTCTTTGTCGCAGAACGCACTTGTAATACTACTGTGTGAATGATACGAACATAACAGAGCCTAGACGACGTTCCGATCGTAAACCGAAGCCCAATCCCCCAAGATTCACTTCGACTAGGCTAGCTGTGGTCGTGGTTGCTGTTTGTTATTTGCTGCTGTTAGTTGTTATTTGTTTTTGTTAGTTGTTAGTTGTTTTACGTGGTGGTTGTGTGTGAGTGGGTCGTGGTAGTGGGATTAACATGTACTGGGAAGGTGGGAATCATGAAATGGGGGTTTATTCCTTTCTTTAGGGGAGTATGTGTAAGTAGTAGAAGGATTGATCTCTAACTTAAAAGGAGGAAATCCTCCTACTGTTATGAACAGCTTATGAAATTTTAATCAACTTTCATATGGGTTCAGTTCTCACCCGAAGAGAGCATATAAATTCTTAGTTCTTTTCATAATCAATTCCCTGTTTACTGCATAATCACCTTGCTTTGATTGGGACCATAACATTGGTATCAGAGCAACATGTCAATGACGAACAAGGAACGTATCCAACGTTTGGAGCAGGAAGTGGTAAGCCTCCAGGGGGAAATCCAACAACTTGGGCTAGGATTTGGCGATTGGATGCAAAGGCTAGAGGATTCATTATGCGCCATCTCAGCCGCGGTCCTCACTCCTCGACCCCCACCAGGCGAGGGAACACCTCACGCCAGCCACCGTGTCATTCCGTACCAAGCTCGATTGTCCGCGCTATTCCGGAAAGGATGATCTTGCCGAATGGTTTAATAGGCTGGAACAATTCTTCGAAATTCAAAGAATTCCTGAAGAACAGAAGGTGGATATTGCTTCCTTCCATTTGGAGAGCGAGGTGAATCAATGGTGGCAATGGATGAAGCTTACGTTTCGCAACGTAGTTACTTGGGATGTGTTTTCGGAGGAACTTTGTGCACGTTTCGGGCCTACTGAAGGGGAGGATTTCGATGAGGCCCTAGCACACATCAAGCAGCAAGATACATTGTTAAGATGTTTATAGCATATGTGGAGGCATAATCCTTCTACTTTTTGTTCCTGGTATTAGCACACCAAGTGTGATAAACCCCAAAGGTAAGTTGCAATTTGAACCCTCAAACTAGCAAGGCTCTGCTTGTTTCACCCACCCAATCATATTAAAATTTTGTCAACGGAGAATTATTTCTTTCACTCAGTTTTTTTTATCAAAGAAATGCATGCTGCGACGCTGTATTTATGTTTGCCTAACGTGAACTCTGTGCCCTTAATATGTGCAAGTAGCAAGCCCAGAAAAATGGAAGAGAATAATGCTATGCTATATTCTCCACGAGACAACAACGTAAAAACATTTAAAGCTGTAAGATACTCGAGGCATGAATAGCAAACCATTGCATTCCCCTAACTAGGTAATAGTACTGGCTACATAACACAGATGCCTGGTCAGTGAAAGCTTTGGAAATTAAGAAATTCAGTTCTATCAGGATATGCCTCCTTGAGTTCCTCCTCCCAAATTTCAATATCGATCCACCTTCATCTCTATTCTCTAAAATTCTTTAATCCTTCAATCTTCAATTCTGACAATTCATCATAGTAAAGCTCAGCTTTGAGAATGAGAAATAGCATCAGTGCATCACAATTTTTACAAAGAGGCTGTAAAAGTTTGAGAAATTACTCAATCAGAAATATTAAGGTGTGCAAACTGAATTCTGAATAGTTTGAATCTCAGAATTTGAGTCATTATGTGACTATGTGTGTGACTCACAGACTCAGGGAATTTGTGATTTGTGTTACTGTGTGTGTGTTTGTTACTGTGTGTGCATGTGTGTTGTTGTGAGTGTGCATGTCTGTGTGTGTTTTACTGTGTGTGTGCGCGCGTGTGTTAGTTAATAATTTTTGACTTACTGTAACACTTTTTTTTTTTTCTCTACTCACACACACACACACACGCACAGAAGTGCCTAGGAGATAAATCCTAGGGAGAGAAAGTCTTCCCTCTAACTCCTGGGGGGATCAAACCCATGACCTCCAGAGTGGAAGCCATGAGCTCAAGCCAGCAGGCCAAATCCCCATGTGCCACTTACTGTAACACTGTTTGTCTATTATGTTGAATTGGTGATGGTGTAATTCTAATTTTTTTTTTCAATTTAATTTGTTAGAGAGACATGAGATTAATATAATTTGTTTGATTTTGAATGTCAGGTACACAGTTGAATAGAGAGTTTGAATTTTTTTTTTTTTTTGAAGAGTTGGCCAGTTGACCTTGTTTTTTCTTGGAAATAGAGGTGCTTTCGTTCATTTTCTTGTCTAATTTTGTTAATATTAATTTATCATTTATATAATGTTATCTAAAAAGTATTTATCGGAAAGTGCAAAAAAAAAAAAATGAACAGAACAGTTAATAGAATCCCAAAAAGACTCCTTCTTTTAACTTTGCCCTCACCTATAAAATGCTAAGAATGACCCTGATAGTGCGTGAGAAGCGTGTCATCCGAAAACCTATACGTGAGAGGTGTGTCATCCGAAAACCTCCGTTGCATCTCCCAGTCATCGTCCTCCGCCATGGTGATAGACTCGTCTTCCTTAGCGCCGGTGTAACCTCGCACACTCAGTAGCGAGTAAAGCAAACAAAGATGGCGTTCAGTTCGAAGCGAACCATGGCGGATCTCCGTCGCCCAAACTCGATTCGCAGCCGTGCAATCCCTTCCCTAATGAACGTGACGATGTCACTTCTCCTCTCACATCTGACAATCTCCCCACGACGAAGACGGCAGCCGTGATCGTCACCCCTAGCTCGAGTGCACTCCTTATCCAATTTCTTGTTATGGTTGTTCTTCGGTGGCGAAACTAGGGCTTAATCTCACAGTTCCAAGATCTCGCTCCTTACGCCGGCATAAAAAATTATACTAGCTAGAGACCCCCTCTGTGCACGCCAACTATTTGTAAAAATTCCCAAATGTAGTGCCAATGTCCTGCTATCAAAAGTGTGCATCTGGGTTTTGCCAATACACATGATGATGCAAACGAAGCACTAGCAAATTTGAATGTTGCATCATTTTGTTTCGATAACAATGATGGGAGTCATCATTATATCCGGGCCCGGTTCTAGGCAGGTGCAAAGTGATACACTGAATAGGGCTCCAAGGCTTTTTATCAATTTTTTTATGGATAAAATAAACAGTAGTTCACTTGATAGAGTGGTGGCTTGATGTGGGTAAGTATTTTTAACCATCATTAGGTTATTGGTTCGAATTCTACAAACTGACCTTTGATATTAAATAATACAATAATATTTTTTTTTTCAAGATTTGTACTATAATTATTAAAATTCTATTTTATTTGACATGAAGGTACGGAGATCAATTACTGGCATTTCCATAAAAATATGTATTTGTCATTTTCGCTCAAAACATCAATCATTACAAGATCAAATGAAGACTTATATATACAAACATATATATATATATATATATATAAATCTTTCTCTTATATTTTGTGTCCCAAATTTGAAGGATCCTAATTTTATGGAAATTTGTAGCCTAGCTTTATTTTTTATTTTTTATTTGAAAAAAATCAATTATGAAGACCTAATTGAATATTTTGCTTCAAGAAATTTGGAATGATGATACTTTTCAAAGAAAAGTCCGATATTAGTTTGGAGTTTTAGGGATTTTGGTACTTCATTTCTAGGAAAATAATTTTAATATGATAATATTATAAAATATGTAACCTATCTTTAATTTTTGATAATTGTCTTTTATCAATTCTAGGGTTTAAATTTAAATCTAGCACAGGGCCCCCAAAATGTTAGGACCGGCCCTGATTATATCATGCACTGGTTTGTGTGACATCCTGGGTGGAGGAATACTTTGTAAAGAAGTTACTCCATCTGTTTCAAAATATTTTTCGTTTTAGCTCTAAAAATTTATTTCAAAATGATTGTCGTTTTAGGTTTCTAATGTATGTGTTGTCTAATTTACCATTGTCTTCTCACAAATTCCAACAATTAATATCTCGACATTAAATATTTTATCTTCTTCCAATGGTTATCTCTTTTTAATTTATCTTTTCAACTATTACTAGCACAAAAATTAAAGATATTTAATAAGGGTACATTTGTTAACCTACAAATTTTCTTAATACGTGTGAACAACTTTAAAACGACATTTTTTGAAACAGAGGGAGTCTATTCTTTACTAAAAATGGTGGAGTGCCCAGAAGGAAAAGTAATTGACTTTGGGTCTCGTGACAGGGATAAGAACTTTTTTTTTTTTTATCTAAACGGGACGTAGGAAGGGATCGAACCTAGACCTTACACAAAAAGTCCAAGTCTCACTTTAAAATGACTTTGGCTTCTTTAATCAAATCTTGGACCTAATCTTTACCAATTGAAGCAGTAGTGTTGATGTTTCTCTTCCAGCATTGAATCTTTCTTTGTTTCCCGGCAATGGAACCAAGTGATGATGCCGAAAAAATCAGGCGCATTCGGGGTGCCGAGCCGATCATTGCGGTGGAAAGCACGCATGTTTACTATGCCAAAAATGAGACTTACCTTGGACTGAAATAGGAGGTGGCTATATATACTCGTACAGGCTGGACCATTATTTATTGAGATCCCATTTACTCGAGTGAGGCCCGTAAACTTTAGTCCGAGCCGAAATATGTACATCAGTTAACAAGGATTAACTAAAGTGGTTAGTGCTGAAAATTTGGGAAAGTATTGATTAAGATAGTTAGTGCTGAAGATTTGTGAAAGTGAACAAAGAATTATGTAAATTATGAGTTCCTATACACATTTTAAATGAGTTTTGTTTACTTTTACAATTTTTTATCACTAATCACCTTAATTAATGCTTTTTAACATATGCCTTTAAGACACAAGTTAACCAGACTCTTTTTGATTAGTTATAGATAATAAATTGACTGCGTTAAACTAATATTACCTCTGTCCAAAAATAAATGTCATTTTAGCAAAGTTTTTTTTGTCCCATAAGGATTTCAAAAAGCATTTGCCTATATTCTACCCAAACTGCCCTTATTTATTACTCTCATTAAAGAGGGTTGTTAGGAAGAAGGAAAAAAAATATTCATACAACTTATCTATAATGAATGAACTTAAATAAGGGTAGATTAGTCTTTATGCAAGTTTCTTTAATCTATGTGTGTGTGTAAATTGTTAGAACGATACTTCTTTTGAAACTAACGTAGTATATACTAGTAATACTAGAACCATTTATTTATATAGCTAGCTAGGCATTTCCCTTAAAAAATTAATTATGTGTTCCTTTTATGTAGCAGAAGTATTTCACATGTTCTATGTGTTTGATATGAGAAGGCAAGCAAGAAGGAAGCACTGATATGATATGTTGAAGCAATTGAACTGAACTTGCACAACCAGCAACCCATGCATAATCACGCCCTCCCAGCTCATAACCCAAGGCATACAATTATATGCATGATATATAGTACTGTACTCGATCCAAATATATATATATATATATATATATATATATATATATATATGGATTTTCGAGACTTAACCGGCCGGGATAAATTAACAATTTCTCAATAAAACCAGAGTTTGTAGTACTGTTGTTACTCCTAAAGAAGCTGCAAGTGCTACGTACGTACTTACATCTCTCGGGTCTTCTAGGTCTTGCCTAGCTTGTGCAAAGAATAATTAATTAAACATTGTGAAAAAAATTTGAATTTCCCGGTAAACCCAATAAACAATTTTATTTAAATATTTAGATTTAATAATTTCACAAAGTCCATTATCATTAAATTTAAAAATTAGAAAAAGAAAAAAGAAAACATTCTCTTAACAGCTAGCAAAAGAAGAAAAACTAAGAGAAAAATTCTATTCTACACTAGTTTACTTGCAAAACAAGAAAATATTCAAGTGAAATTGGGAGCCTTAATTAGAAAAAAAAATTCAGAATTGTGATATTCTTTTCCATCATCCATCCATCCACTATGAAATTAGGCTCAAACTCCCTGCAATTTTTCATGACAATATTTATAAACTTTAGCCCAAACCGTCTCAGCTCCGGAAAGGTAATATTTTATTTCCTCTAATTTCTGATTTAGGCGACACAAAACAATATAACCAGATTTGATTGGATCTTTGCCTAGTTGATCAATCATGTACAGACTATAACCTTCATCTTCGTTACCGAAATAGTATAATTGTTCAATGCACCTCAAATTGATGGGCGTAAAATATTGTTTTAAATCAGTAATTGGACCCCCTGTTTTCTTTGCAACTTGTAGAAACAATTCCATCTTCTCTTTAGCCGATTCGAATCGATGAAATGCTACATCCGCTTCACAGTGATCATCTTCGCACTTGAACAACACGGTCTCGTACGGGTCCTCCTTTTTCTTGCGTTTTTGATAAGATTCATCTCTTTTTCCTTTTTTCATGGATTCCCACAGGCTCTTTTCGTATTCTGTTGCATCAACGACAGCATAAAAGTCTGCTGTATACCTTGAAATCTCAATCAACAAATCAGGATGATCCTTGAAAAGTAGCTTCAGTTCCTTTTCAACCTCACTAGTAGTCTTTTCCTCTTTCTTGTACCCACACACAACATCAAGAAATGACTTGTACACACCATCTTGATCATTAAAACGTTCTCTCACCTTGTTTGCCAAATCTATAGCTTGTTGAATCTGTGAAACTACATCATCACTAAATTTTCGTCTTTTGGGGAAACCCTTATCAACCTTGACAGCGGTATTGTATTCCTTGGATACATGGTCGTCACTAGATTTCTGTCTTTTCGGGTGGTAACCCTTATCATCGACCTTGACGATGGAAACGGCGAATTCCTTGGGCACTTGGTCACTAAATTTCTGTCTTTTTGTGTGGGAACCCTTGTCATCTTCCTTGACGGTGGTAGCGTATTCCTTGGGCACATGGTCACTGATTAGTTTCAGTCTCTTCGGGGAACCGCCCACATCATCGCCATTGACAGTGGTAGTGTATTCCTTGGGCAAGAAGAATGTAAAACCTTGTAGAAGGTCATCATGCCCACTGAATAATTCTTTTACAGAGGAAATTAAATCGGGAGCACTGAGTGTTCCATCTCTATATTCCCACAGCAAAGTGTAGAAACTTCGGTATTTTTTGCTGCCTCCAAGGGTACGTTTGACTTGGTTGACGTACCGTAGCGCCACCTCTAAACCGTCGACTGGTATCTTCATCTCTAGAGAAGGAACAGAAAAGGAGAGATTGGAGATTTTTTTTTTTTTTTTTTTTTTTTTGATGACATGAACGACTCTGTTTTGAGAATAAATAGAAGAAATAATCAAAGGAAATCCTTTTTTGAAGTTGATCGAAGTCCCAGTCCTAAAACCACCAGGATTTAGGTCAAATCGGTGATTGGTTGTGTAAGCTTATTAGAAAAAGGAAAGGAAAAGGAAATCCTTTTTTGTTTCCTCAAATAATCAAATCAGCGGAAGATTTTATTTTTGACTTTCTATTTCTTTCTATACTTGAATTGGCTTCATAATTTTAATTATTAAAAAATTAAAGAATAAAAAAATACTGCATCTAAACCAAAATTTACCAAAAAATATGTAATAAAATCCTTACGAATTTTATTAGTTAATTTTTAACAAAGGGTGAAAAACGAGTTCTTGAATTTCATTTTCCTTGGGTGAATAAACTGGATTATGAATTTAATGAAGGAGTAGTTCAAATATCATAGTGTTTAAGAAAGGGTGTAAATTTTTTCTTTGCTCCTCCTCATCATCTTAGAGCCAGTTTGGTCCTATTGACCAATACTCGGGAATAAAATGCAACTTATTTGCAAAAATTGCGTTTCAATGCTGCGACAGAAAAAACTGATTTTTCAAAATGTAGCTGTGTTTTAAAATACTGAAATTTTCAGTTTTTTTCCAAAATGTAAGTTTTAAAACGCTGGTAGAAAAAAAAAAGCGTTTTGAGGTAATATTTCAAACTATTTATAAGAAAAAAACTGCATTTTAAAAATGTTCCGTTTTAAAAACGTTACAACAAACGGGCTCTTAAACAACCAAATAACATTCCTATGTACCAAAAAGAAAAATATATAAATTAAGGTTAATTACACCATTAGTCCCTTGACTATTAATAATTTCATGATTAGTCAAGGAACTAATGGCGTAATTAACCCTATATATTAATAAGAGTCGTGGAACAAGTGCAATTAGTTGTGGATGTGCCCGTGTGGTTGTCCAAAAGGCCTTGCAAAAGGACCTTGATACGAGCTGGGCCGAGTCCAAGGCCTCGATAGTTGGGCCAATATATTAAAATAAGAAAAAATTGCTGACCGCAGTTCACTTTCTAAAACTTTTTAACTCCTCCAGTCCATCCTTATATATTGTAACCAGAAAAAAGACACTTTGAGAATTTTCTTCCTAAAATGCCCTCAACAACATCGTTGATTCAAATTTGAGGTTCGAATTGATGTATAAATGATTTCATGTTGTTAATATAGTATTTCCTCATGTTTGGGTATCAATTTTCATGCATAGAACACGAATTTGATCAAATTTGAATTTTTTGAGTTCATCCCGTTTTTCTTTGTTCTTGGGCTATTTTGGCCACTTTAATCTATGTTTTAAGCTTCGAATTTGTTTAAAATCAATCTCATATTGCTATCCTAACTTAGTACTACATTTGTGCATAATTTTTCTACCAAAAAAATACTATTTTCGATATCCAAATCGAACCTGACAGTGTGCTGTCCGAAAACAGATGGAGATGTTCTTGGACTAATTTTGGGATTTTAATCAATGATTTGAGTTTGAATTTTGTATAATATCAATATCATACTGTTATAGAAAGTCAATATCATGTTTGTATGTAAATTTTTCAACCAAAAATAATTATTTTGATCGATTTTGATATTATATTAAATTGGGCATCGGAATGCCCTTAATTCGCTAATCGCAGTATGCTGGGCAACGCCCCCGAAAGGTAAACGAAAATCAAGTTTCCTCCAGCAGTTGAAATTCAAATGGTGCCTTGGTTACTCATTGCGATGCCTTGGTTGCTCATCTTTATGCCTTGGTTACTCGTCGCGATGTCTTGGTTGCTCATCGCGATGCCTTTGTTACTTATCGCGATGCCTTGGTTACTTATTTATACATAAATTTGAACCTCAAATCTAAAGCAACGATGTTGTTGAGGGCATTTTAGGAAGAAAATTCTCAAAGTGCCTTTTAGCGGTTAAAAAAAAAGAGTGAATTGGTGAAAAATTTTTGTTTAGAAAGTGAGTCGGCCAACAATTTCTTGTAACTGTAAAAGTAAAAAATAAAAAAATCAACAGATTAAATTTACAATAAGCAGTGTAGTGTAGTTTTGTACCATACAAGTACCGATGAATTGACAAGTTATACCGGTTGTTTAAAGTAAATTGTAAATAAAATATATTGCTTTGACAATTGCTTATCAAAAAGAAGGGGTAATCTGATGCGGGTGCGCTATGGGAAATTATGAACAAAGCTAGGGATGTAATACAAATGGGTAAAACTAATTTGACATTGTCACTTGAAGCCTTAATAATGCAAAATGGGAGAAAACAAGAAATTGGAAGGTACACGGATGTAATTTACACGACAAGGGAGGACGGTTGAAGGGCATGTGAGTGGCATGTGCAAAGGGCGGCTTGGAGGAAGGCAAAAAAAAGGTGATTTTGTGGTCCATGTGAAACCGAGTTGTATTGTTGCCTAATTTGGTCAAAGTTGTTTAGGTTTATTAGGACTCTTTAGTTTCCTAAGTAATTAGGTATTTAAGTGTCCTAGTTTATTTAAATTTCCTAAAGTATTCATGTAATAGTTTCCTAGTTAGATTAGGAGAGTATTTAAAGTTTTCTTGTAGGAAATAGGGTTAGGGCTGAATTCTTTTGTCTTTTTAGACTAGGATTTTCGTTTTTTTTATTGTTATATATTGTTCTTTTTAGACTAGGAATTCAGATTTTCGTTATTCTTTTTAGACTAGGATTTCTCTTGTAAAGCCTATATAAAGGCCTAGAATTGGAGGTTGTAAAAATTGAGATTTGTGTTATATGAAAAGTAATTTCAAGGACAAAGTTTTGTTCTAAACCGATTATTACGTTCCTTAGGTTTAGGAAGGTATAATCAAACGGGATCTTTACGTTAGGTGAGTGAAGCCTGACCGGTGACCCGTAATCTATCCAACTTAACATTGTTACTCCCTTGTTCGATTTCATCTCCACAAACTCACGGCTTCTACAAACATACTACCATAACTCACGGTTTTCCATACTAAACTACCTTAGCTCACGGTTTTTCCATCTCAAAGTAACTAAACTCACGAATTCAAGACTATTCTTTTCAACTTAAGGATTTTAAGATTGTGTCTTTTTAATTCAAGATTGTATTTTTATTAACTCAAGTATTTTAAGATTGTGTCTTTTTAATTCAAGATTGTGTTTTTATAACCTACGGTTTCAAGATTGAATCTTTGGTAAAGAATACGCGTCATAATGTTAGACTAGAGGTAGAGGTACTAAGAATCAATCAGATCACATAGGAACATAAGGAAGCCGTTCTTTGTTGGATATGTCACTCTAATCTATTATCATCAATTATGGACGTGGACGTGTGCGTGTACGAAGTATGACTAGTCTAGTACGAGCTATCAATCAAAAAATAATAATGTTATGTCCATCTAAAAAGTACCAAAAATATTATATCTAATGATATACTTAATATTTAAACTTAATGTTAAATTTTGGTTAAATTTTTAAATCAAACATTTGTCACCTTATGGTACAGAAGATCTGGCCATAAATATAACCGAAATCCAACATTGTATTTGTATGTCATGTCATTAAATTTAATGTATTTAGTACTTTTTAGGTGAATATAGCATTGTCCATAAAAAAAATACTCCATTTAACACTAATAATAGAACTCATTAAGCAAAAACTGCATAACACTATTGTATACTTGTATTTCGTGAGAGAAAGGATTTTGTTGAATGAATCGGGCAACACTATGGCGGTTTATGAATCGGGCAACACTCAATTTCGAGTTCAGACTCTCAAAGTCAAAGTCGAGTCAATCGAGGGCTACAGTGCACTCAAACTGCACATCACTCTCATCAAGTGGGTTTTGCGGGAGTAGCGATACTCACCTTTGCATCTTTGCCTAATTTAAGAGCTCTAATCAATTTCTTCTACCCCCAAATCAAGCATTAGATGCAACGAAATTAGATTTAAAGTGCCATTTTGTTGACTTTGCGCTTACAACTACAATCGATTTGAAGAGTTTCTTTTTTTATTTTTGCAAGAAATTACACGAGATTTGTTTTTAAAAAAATTTTAATTGGTTATTGCATCGTTAATGGGGTTTGGCGGTTCCTCTTTTTTTTTTTTTTTTTTTTTTGAGTAGCGCTAAATTGATGAATTTGATATGGATTAAAAATATTTATTACTTCCTAAATCAATTAAAAAAAACATGTTTACCCTTTATATATTTATTGCTCATGAAAAATGGTGCAATTTTCAATAAAGTGTAATTTACGTAAAACACTTTTATTTTTTTGAATATTACAAAAGTACCCCCATTGATTCGATCAAATTGAGCCGTCAAGATTTATTGTATTATTTTATTTTTTTTTTGATCTAGAAATTTAGGAGTTCAAATCTAGGTCTCAAAATCATTGCAGCGACTCAGTGAAATGTTAAATATCAGGATTCAGTATGTTGTTAATCAGTTGGTGGGATTTAAATAGATCTGTCAAAATAGGCTAAACCCGCCGGGCCAGCCCGTCCCGCCACTTAAAAGTGGCGGGTTGGGTTGTGGAATCAGTCCTGTTTAGGGGGCGGGTAAAACGGGTTAGGACCGCGCGGGTCACGGATTGAGGCGGGACAGGGCTAGTTGGGCGCGGGCTAACCCGTTAATTTAAATAATTATTGGCATTGAATCTGGAGCGTTGGATTGAAGAAAGACTACTGATATGAGATATCTGAATTGGCGAATTGCTGGAAATTTTAAAAGAAACCCTAGGCTAAGATAAGACGATGCGCCGATTAAAGTCAAACAAACACAGCTCTCTCTTTCTCTCAGTCTCACTCCCGACTCCGACTGAACTATGAAGACTCCACTGTCACCGGCTACTGTCCATTGCTCCTTCTTTCACTCAGACAATGCTCCTTCTTTCTCGCCGTCACCGGCTACTATCCATCGGCTACTCTTCACCATCCACCCTCCACCGTCACTCTCTCTCTACCTCACCAATTTCATCTCTTCTCAATTCTCAACTTCTCATTTGGACCATTGATTTCAAGGTAAATCGATTTGAGCCCTAATTTTCTTTTAGCTATTACACCCCCCCCCCCAAACAAATTTTTGTGTTTGTTTCAACCTATTATGATTGGTAATTTCAGTATCTCACCATATTATGCTTGGTAATTACAATTTTCATTTAAATCTTCAGTTCTGTAGTTTTGTTTTATTGGGTAAATTTTTTTTCTTTTTTTCTTTTCCCCTACATACTTTCAGTCTTTCATGCTATGTTTATGAAATATAATCTTTAGATTGATGAGATTTTTTTAATGATTTCCTACTACTTTTTAGTTAATTATCTTCTTGAAAATTTGTTTAAAGTTTTTCGTTGTTTTTCATATTTATTGTAGACTTGGAGAAAAGAACTTATGGAGTCTACTTTAAATCAAAGCATCAATGTTGATGAGAACCATGAGGTTAACAAATTAGGAACCAATCCAACTCATAGGGGGGTCATCTAAAAAGAACAAAGAATTTTTTGAGGTTTGGAATTACTTTAACAAATTAAAACCTGGTGAAGATGAAAGTCCAAGAGCTAAATTTAAGGGATGTCATAAGGTGTATAAAGGTGGAGATAAAAAAAAATGGGACTTCTATGTCGAAGCGTCACATTCCAAAATGCTCCATGTTAAGGCTCAATGATGTGGGACAACTGATGGTTGATCGTGAGGGGAAGATAAGATCTAAGAAAATTGACCAAAAGATTGCACGTGAGTTATTAGCTACTGCAATAATTAAACATGATTTGCCGTTTTCTTTTGTTGAATATAATGGGTTTCGAGCTTGGATGAAATACTTAAATGCTGATGCAGCTTGTATTTCTAGAAATAGTCTTGTTTCTGAGATTACAAAAATCTACATGAGAGAGAAAGAGAAACTTAACCAAGTTTTGACTAATATTTCAAATAGAATTTGTTTAACTTCAGATGTGTGGACTGCATGCACTAGTGAGGGTTATATTTGTTTGACCGGTCATTTTGTTGATGATAATTGGAGATTGAATAGTAAAATACTTAATTTTGCTCATATGCTTCCTCCACATTCCAGAGTTGAATTGACTGCAAAACTTGAAAGTGTGTATGTTGACAAGTCAAAGGTTGACTTGTATTGAGATTTGTCACTTTCTTATATTTTAGTTTATTTCTTTATATTAGTTAATTTGGTAAATATTGTATTTATTGTAATTAGGTTATTTTATTTGACTAACCTTCTAACCAATTATTGGATTTGTTTAGTATCTCTTTTGGTTATTTTGTAGGATCTCTCACATAAGGAAAGAGTCCATAACAAGGAAGGATTTCATACTAAGGAAAGGTTTCCACAACAAGGAAGGATTGCCTTGGTTGATTAAGGAATGTTGAAGTCCATTTAAAAGAAGGATTCCTCAAGCAAGTCGGCTTCCATATTACAAGAGGACTCTTTGCATATAAATACTGACTGGATTGCTTTTGTAATATACAGTTTTTAGCTCTAGAGTTTCAGCAGTTTCTCATAAGATCAAGAGCGTTTTTGTGTGAGATTTAATTTGGTTATTTTGTTCTTCTCTTAACATTATTTTGTACTTGAATTCGTAACTCAGTTTTATAAGAGAAGGTTTATTGTCTACAGCACGTTGCTGTAGATAAGTGTTAGATTTGTGTTATTCTCTGATTTAAGTTTCTTTATTCCGCTGCTTTACGTACTGGTGTTAGTGTTGGTGCTATCACACCAGAACTCACATCAGGTTTGTTTGTGTTTAATTTTCCTTCCTAGCCGCTCAATTTCTTTCAAAACTATTTAAGATTTTAAAGGAATGGGGGATTGAAAAAAAGGTTTTTTCTTTGACATTGGATAATGCATCTAGTAATCATAAAAAGCAAGACATTTTGAAAGATCAACTTTATTTGCATGATAGATTGTTGTGTGAAGGTGAATTTTTTCATATTCGTTGTTTTGCTCACATATTGAATCTCATAGTCTAAGAAGGTTTGAAAGTGGCTAGTACAGCTTTGAATAAAATTAGAAAATATGTTAATTATGTGAAAGGTTCGGAGAGTAAGATGAAAAAATTAAAGAATGTATGAGAGTTGTTGGTAACATTGACACTAGTATTGATTTGCGATTGGATGTATCTACTCGTTGGAATTCGACATATTTGACGTTAAATAGTTAGAGCCGACAAAATTAGCCCAGCCCAATGGGCCGGCCCAGTCAGCCCGATGTTTGCATGGGCTAAAGTTTAATTTTTGGAGGCCCAAAAAAATGCGGGCCTTTTTGGCCCGGTCCAGTAGGCCCGACAGTTCAATTGGGCTTGCATAAAAAAGTTCCAGGCTTTTGGGCTAGCCCGGCCCGCACTATTTTATTATTATTTATTTATTTTCACTCAAAAAATAATTCTAACTTCTTAAATAATTAAAGCAATAATTAAAACCCATTCTATTTTAAAGCTAACTAGAATGGTTCGGTTAGCTTTATTGTTTGATACTATAATTTATACATGCTGTAATGCAATCTCAGACATTGAAGCAACATGTTCCAATTTGATTATTGCTTTATTATTTAATTATTGCTTTAACTGACCAATAAAATTAATTTCTTAAATAATTAAAGTCCCGGACCATTCTAGTATCATATTTATTTCTATTTTAATTAATGTTTGATACAGTGATTGCATTATTTTACCTTTAGTAGTTAGCCATTAGGACAAATAATAAATCATAGTATTACTTTTGTTTAGTAAGTAACTTAGAATTTAATTTAGCAATTGGCATCACCATTGTTCCTTTTAGTTTATTTATTTCTCCAACAAGGGCTTTTTGGCCCGATGGGCTTTGATGGGTTGAGCTGGGCTTGACTTTTCTTCGGCCCTAATAAAATTGGGGCCAAACTGGTTTTGGCCCGGTGGGCTTGCACTGGGCCAGCCCAGCCCAGTCCATTGCCAGCTCTAAAATAGTGCCATCAAATAAATATAGAAAAGCTTTTGCTTCTCTTAAGTTGAATGATAAGAATTATAAATATTGTCATTCAATTGAAGAATGGAAAAGAGGAGAGAAAATATGTGAGTTCCTTGAGCCATTTTATGACACTACCAACTTGATTTCTGGCTCTTCCTATCCTACATCAAACTTATATTTTATGCAAGTTTGGAAGATTGAAGTTTTTTAAAAGAAAACTTGTTGAATGAAGATGTGGTGATAAGTGATATGTGTAGAAGGATGAAAGAAAAGTTTGACAAGTATTGGGCTCAATATAACATGGTGCTTGCATTTGGGGCTATTCTTGACCCCCCGAATAAAACTTTCAATGTGGTTGAGAGTGATCCTATTAAATGCCAAGAGAATATATCACTTGTGAAGACAAAGTTATATGAGCTTTATAAGCAATATTCTAAATCTAATACCAACATGACAAGCTCTTCACAACCACGGTCTTCTTCTATTACACATGCACCCATGGAAAGCGAAGGAGGATTTAAATGCAAGGGCAAAAGAATATTTGATGTAAGTATTATAATATTTTTTATTTTTTAAAATTATTTTCTCTACTTGATTTACATTTGGTTTTTTCATTACAGATTCATAACATACTTTAATTTTTGTAGGAAATTAAGGCATAGGAGAGTCAAGCAATTATAAATGCTGGAAAATCTCAATTGGATCTCTATTTGGAGGAGCCAAAGCTTGAATTTGCATATTATGAAGAGTTGAATGTCTTGAAATATTTGAAAAATCAGAAGCATCGATACCTACCTATTGCACTTATGGCTTGTGACGTTTTAGCTATCCCCATAACTACTGTTGCATCGGAATCGGCATTTTCTATTGGTGCTCGTATGCTCACCAAGTATAGAAGTTGTACACTTCCTAAAAAAGTGCAAGCTCTTATTTGTGCTCGTAATTCGTTATATGGCTATGTTAATTGTAATTCTATTTTTAAATTATTGTTATTTCTCACATAGTTGATATATTTGTTTATTATGATTCTTACCTATATTAATCTTTGTGCTTTTATTTATATGTAAATAACGAAGTCAATGAAGATGGTGCTAGTATTAAAACATCTTTATTATGCGAAGCATCCAATGTTTTGGAGGCAATTGATGAAGATGAAGATCTAGAAGAATTATTTTAGCTATATCAATTTGTGTAATAGCTAATGGATTTTGGATAGTAATTTGATGTTGCTTCTATTTGCTATTATCTTGACAATGAAGTTTTTTATTTGTAATTGTGTTTGGAACTTTGGATGTGATACTGTGATAGCTAGCAGACTAGCAGTAGTAGTGACTTGTTTTTGTTTTTTGTTATTATCTTGATTCTTGACAATTAAGTTGTATTTGTAATTGTGTTTGAAAATTGGAATTAAAAGCTTGCAGCCTAGCAGTAGCAGTGAACTTGTTTGTTAAAGTTATTTTGTTCATTTTAAGTTTTAAATCAGTAAATTACCATTTTTTGCGGATTAGCCCATTCCAGCCCGTAACCCAAGGTGGGTTGAGGAGTTCCAGTCCCGCTTATTTGGTGGGTCAGCCGTCCCTGTCCCGCCTGGTGACCGGTTATGGCGGGTTGCAGGCCAGCCCATTTTGACAGCTCTAAATATGAATGGGAGGTGTAGAGTAAGAGACAATTTGGTGCCAAAATTGCACTATCCCACTAAGATAGTGCAATTTCTGCACCAAATATCTTTCACCATCTCCAACCATCATGCTTCAAATTTCTGCACTATCCTTATTTTTCCATTTAAAACATATGTTTTATTTAATTAAATTTGTGTTAATGTATTACCAAAACAAATATGTTTTTTATTGAATAGTATATCTTTTTTATGATAACGCAATTTATATTAAATTAAATAATAAGCACTAAAATTAAATAATTAAATATAGGTTAAAAAACCATTTTATTGAATATTACACTTTATATAAATAATATTAGGTTTTATATAGTTTGGTTGATAAATCTTTTATGTATAATAAATTACCAAACAAATAAAATAAGAGAGATATTTAAACACACACACACACACACACACACACACACACACAACTAGGATAATGAAGAATGGGAGACAATTCAAATTTGGCGCATGGAGGAGGCTTGCTTCATTTTGAAGCAAGTATAGAGCAGCCGTTGGAGAGCAAACCATGCGCCATTTTGGTGATTTGGCGCATGGTTGGAAAAGCCCTTAATATCTGTTGAAGAGCCCAAATATATACTCCCAAAAGGGTATCTTCAAAGATGTACGAGTCAAACCCACACAGACGAAGTGTGTTCAGGAAGCAACACCCCCTATAAATAGGGGGCTCCCCCTCACATTAAATGACTTTTCCTTTTTTTTCTGAACTCTCTCTCTTTCTCTCTCTCCCTCCACACACATGTGCTTACACTTTCTCTCTCCTATATACAATGAGATACTGATTATTACACCGGAGGACTTGAGTCAGACTACAATCCAACTCCCCTAACGGTATTTCCTTTGATATCATAGGCACCATTCGACGGTCGAATCCCCGTCACACAAGTTTTTTAAGAGTCGAAGCATCCTACATAAAGACTAGCTACACACGTGAATCGACGCGGTTACTCGCAACTATTTTGGCGCAATCATCTGTGCTCTTAATTATGTTGAATTGAAGATGGTGGGCAGGAGCAACAGTTCTCATTGATGGTGGTTTTGGGTATTTCTTATAGGATCTTGTTAAATTATAGTACCATGTTAAGGAGCATTTATTTAAGTGAATAGTGCTTACTTTTACATTAATTACCCTAATTTCATACTAATTATTCTATCAACTACCTTAATTAATAACTACTTTCACAAATATTCACCACTACCTACCATAATAAATGCTTCTTAACAATTATGTCCTTGTAACACAAATTAACAAGATCCTTTATTAAAAATTACTCTCTCTGTTTCAAAATAAGTTTGTTTTAGAGTTGTGCATACATATTAAAAAAATTTATAGGTTGACAAATATACCCTTATTAAATATCCTTAATTTTTGTGCTAGAGTAGTTGGAAAGATAAGTTAAGAGGAGATAACTATTGAGAGAAGATAAAATATTTAATGTAAAGATTATTAATTATTAGGACTTGGGAGAAGAGAGGGGTAAATTAGGCAAAATATGCATTACAAACCTAAAATGACACTTATTTTGGAACAACAAATTTTAACTAAAATGACACTTATTTTGGAACAAAAAAATTTAGCTAAAACGACACTTATTTTTTTTAAAAAAAAGGGAGTAGTTTTTTTTAATTATTATTAAATGTATTTGTCAATGAGAATTTTGGCCTTGGGAAGACCAAGGTGTTGGTGGGTACGTCTTCTTATTAAGAGCTTGTTTGGTCGTGCGCTTTGGCAAAATGCAGGGATGAAACGCAGTTTATTTGCAAAAATTGTGTTTCAATGCTGCGGTAGAATAAGTTGCATTTTGAAAACGCATCTGCGCTGGAATTCCCAGTTTTTTCTCAAAACGCACGTTTTAAAACGCTGATAGGGAAAAAAGGTTGCGTTTTGAAGCGATATCCCAAACACATTTATAAGAAAAAAACTGCGTTTTAAAAAATCTGCATTTTAAAAACGCAGCATTTTTTAAACATTTCGTTTTGAAAACGCTGCACCAAATGGATTCTAAAGATAAGTGGGTTCATCTGTTGATTGATTGATGGAGGTGCCGATGAAGATTTGGGCTGTGAGTGGCGGTGGTGGTGGTGGTTGCAGCGATGGGTGTATACGTGGTATATATCAAGTATGGCTTACTTGTCTATATATATATATATATTGGCATTTGACCCACAATTTTTATTTAAAAAAAAAATAATCGTGTAGATATAAACTCTCCAAAATACCACTTCCACACACACAGCCTCACTGTCCCTCTCTTCCAAAATAGTCACCCGTGATTTACTATCACGTCTCCCTCGTCTTCTCTAGGAAATCTCATTCCAATTGATGAAATATAATATTTTCGGGGGGCTTGCCCGGAGACATGCTCTTAACGGGAGCCGGAAATCTTACGCTCACAGGGGTCTCCCCGCTCCTGGCAGTGTGGTTCATGTGGTGTCACACTGGTAGCGGGTTTTTGCACTCCCTCACACCCTGAAACTGGACTTGCCAAGTTTCGAACCTATGACCTCCAGGATAAATACATAGGTTGTGGGGAATGAGTACCACTTGAGCTAGCTAGCCCGAGTTAGCATGACCTTTGGAGTGAAATGACTTTTCATTTCTAAGTTATTAGCTAATAACAATACCTAATAATAATAGGTTTTACAATAGGTATTACTATTAGGTAATACTAATAGGAGAAGGGCTTTAGGAAATAAAATAATGTTGTCAATGAGATTTGAACCCACACTCTTTTAAATATGATTATACACCTTAAACCAACTCAACCAATTATATTATATGTAAAGATTTTAAAAAAACATATTATATTATTCTATAAATTATTTTACAATATAAACCAACTAGATTTTATTTTTATAAATGATACTCTCTCCATGTCAAATTAAGTCTCATATTCTTATTTAAGACGTCTTAAAATAATGTATATAATAGGTGATTCATATCAACAAAATTTTAAATTATTTATTCAAAATTGATGCTTATGTTTTATTGATATTTGTGTAAATTTCTTTTTCAAACTGATAGTGTATAAAAAATATGTAAATATATATAGTATCCAACTAAACATTTTCTAATCATTGAATAATCTCCAAAAATTATTTTAAAAAATATAATTATATTCAATTCTTAAACAATTCTCATTTGTTCAGAAAAATATTATATTTCTTCATTATGTCCCAAAGTAAATATTTTATTTTTAATTTTGTAAATTTTTTCAAATATTTGTCTAAAATATCTTTACTAAGTGCAAGATGAAATAAAGAGATAAAGAAACTCATTAATATGATATCATTAAAGGATACTAAAAAAATTAAAAAAATGTATAGAAACAAAAATACATGTATTGACCACCAATAAAAAATACTTATTTTGAAACGAAAATATTATAATAAACGACTACCAATTTATATATATTAACAACACTTAACTTTTGTCAAACATTAAGTTAACAAACTTCTATGTTCAATAATGATAATTTTTTTCAAAAATATTTATAAAATATATCAATAAAACACAAAAGTTAAATTGCACCCGTGCATTGCACGGGCTCTATAACTAGTCTTTTGGAATAAATATGGCTATTGTTCAACAAATTAACTCCGGTATATGCTGTTTAGTGGGAGAAAGAGAGGAAGAAAATGAAATTATTGATGGAATAAAAATATGTTTAATGTAGGTTATTGCTAAAATATCCTCATAAATCTAGTTTAGAATATAAGTAAGTATATTAAAAAGGGTATTTTAATTTATTTAAAAAGAAAGGACTGCTTGACCATAATACCCCTAGAAAAGTGTAATGCGAAAGTCCGAGGGTAATAAAAGTTATACAAGGATGAATAGCATAGCATAATACTGAAACGTTTTTTGCTACTGTATTATTATACTCTATATGACAAAGTACACACATTTGGTGCATTTTATCCCTTTCTTTGAAATGAAATGGATGGCCAAAATAGCCCAATCAGAAAAGAAAATTGCGCGGGTAAAGCTCAACTGTATGAGTTGCGGCGAACTTAATTTGGCCGGAAAATATGAATATTATTGAGTGGAGTCAAATTTGCTAAAACGACTGTCGACATTGAGATCCTCCAGTGAAACCCTAACCCCCCACCCCGGCGGCACCATACCTTCTCATCTCAATCTTAGAGCAGGTTTTCCCCCATTTCTCTTCTTTAATTTTCATTTCTTATTAATCTAACAAAATCAACCTTTTCAATTTCATAGATGTTGTTCGTTTTTTCCAGAAATTTGGTTGAGGCGTGTATTTATCAATTTACTTTTCGCTTTGCTGTTCGATTTTGATTCGCATAATTTAAAAACACATATGTGTGTTTGTTTTAGAGTTGTTTGATTTGTTAAACTTAGGTATAGGGTTAGACAATCGGTGAATGTCAATGGCTAGTTCTGGCATCGGGAATGTGAGGAATTCGGACAGGATCAGCAACTTACATGATTCCATTTTGTGTCATATTCTCTCCTTTCTTACTACTAAAGAATCAGTTGGAACCAGTATTCTCTCAACAAGATGGCAGTACCTTTGGGCATCCATACCTGATCTTGATTTTGTGGAAGGTTTAACCATCCGAAGCGAGCTTGACATGAGTCAAGATGAGAAAGATGAACTACCAGCTATCTTTCTAGATTTCGTGAATGGGGGTATTGTGATAACCCGAAAATTTGATAAATAAATAATACTAAAAATAATATGATGTTTAGTAGTAATATTTTAAAATTTTTGGGCTGACTTTGATCACTTTGGGCCAGACTTTCTTTGGGGTGTAAAATCTGCCTTTATAAATTGGAGTTGGGCTTGGTCCATAAAAAATAAAAAAAAATAAAAAAGAGAAAACAAACTTTGTAACGCAGAGAAGGAGAAGTGACAGCAGGAGTGATGACAATTAACTCCAGAAAACTATGGAAGATAAGGGCTGGGAGAGGAAGGGACTTCCAGAGTGGGTATATGAGGTGTCTACCATATGAATGAAGGTTTAGCATGAGAGAAACATAAGAAGAAGGCTGCCATTGTTGAACCTTGAACGGAGGTGGAAAAGCAGTTAAGTGTTGGAGCGTTGTCGGAGAAAATTTCGGATAAGAATCGTCGATCAAGTAAGTAGTCTACTTTGATTCTAGTGTTCGACCAGAATAAATTCATACATGAGCTTGAATAGAAAACTTTTACGAAATAAAATAGTTGTATGGAGATTTATGGATTATGCTGATTAGTCATATTAGATTAATTGTGAAGAAAGTTCAATTGGAAGGAATGGATGGAAAAGAAAGAAAAAAAAATATATATATATATATATATATATATATATATCATGTCTATATTAGGCGGCGGAATGCACCAGCATGCTGCTGGGTTTGTTTTGGTGGAGCAGATGACCAAACTTACAATCAACCCCTCCATGCCTTTAATTATCGACATTTGACTCCCCTTTATTTAGATGCTGTCAAGTTAGTCCCTGTAATTCATATACTTACAAGTCTAGACTAATGAAAGGTTGAGTATTACCTTTAAGCTCTGGAAATTGACAAATAGGCCCACCTAGGTCATAGTTATGAAAGGCGAGCGCTTGGCTCACCTGAGGTGAGAGGCGAGGCGAGGCGAGGGTTCATCGTCTGGGATCCTTTAGGCGAGGCGAAGAGCTAGAAGCGACCTAAGGCGTTCGTCTTTCTCGCTTTTTTGAGAGGCGAGAAAAGGCGAAGAAAGGCGAGCATCGTGAAAAGGTAACTTTTTTGTTGATTACGACGTAGTTTCTAGGTTTTATAAAAGGTCAAACAAAAGGTTAAAAAATAAAATAACCCTAACCAGACCAGATCGACGTCGATCGATTCCACACTTCTTTCGACTTCTTGACTTTTCGACTCCAGTTCCTCGATTCCTTCGACTTTGACAGCCTTCGACTTCGAGTTTCAGTGATGCATCTCAGTCTCTCTCTCTCGCCTGCGTCTGTGTTTGTGTCTCTCTCTTCGCAACTCTCTCACGTCTTCACCGACTCGACGACAAGTAAGAAGCTTTTTGTTTTTTTCTTTCTTTCTTTCTTTTTCTTAATGTAAACTAAGTAAACTACTATTTTTTTTCTCAGTACTATTTTAAAATTTTCTACCTTTTTTTCTTTTTTAATGTAAACTGTAAAGAATTAATTTTTTTTTCTCAATACAGTAATTTTCTATTTTTTCTGTTTAAAATTAATATTTTTTTTCTTCTTTTTTATTTCAGAATTAAGTTTTTATTTCTTATACTATAATAATTTTTTGTTCTCTTCCCTTCTTTTAATTGTTATTTGACTTATTTCAGTGTTTGTAAATTATCTTTTTTCTTTTGTCTTTTTTCCTTTTAACTAGAAATGTCAGTCCCAAGTTCTTCAAGTAATCGAAAAGATCCAATATGGAAGTATGTGACATTGGAAGATAAAAATAACACCAATAATACGACATGTATGTTTTGTCATCAGCGATACATCGGAGGGATTTGTAGGGCCAAATAACATATTGTTGGAAGATTTACTGCAGTTAAGGGTTGTGATCGAGTACCCGTAGAGGTGAAGGAGAAGATTAAGAATTACATGGGCATGAAAAGAGAACTAAGGAGCAAATGATTCTTAAGAAACAACAACGAGCTGAAAATGATAATTATAGAAGTTATGGTGATGACGATGAAAATGTAATTGGGGATGAAAATCATGAAAGTCAAGAGGTTGATTCGGTAAAGAGGGTAAAGCCAAACAGTACTTATATTGAAATTTCAACTATGAATGATGAAATTGTGTTATTGATAGTATGTTTAGAACTTAGTTTCATGTATTTTGCTCACTTGTAACATGTTTTGTTGAGATTAGTTAAGTTATATTTTTTTATATTTATTTTATATATTTTTTATGCATTTTTCCTTAATGTTCGCCTTTTGCTCGCCCGCCTCTCGACTCGCCTCTCACCCGGAAAATGTACCTCTCGCCCGCCTCTTGCCTTTCGCCTTTCGCCTTTGATAACTATGACCTAGGTGCAAATTTGTCTAGCGAGTCCTTGTAATATGTGTGGTCACTTAAACGAAATATTATTGTCTTTGGAATTAGGTGCCGACGATAGCGATTGGGAAGACGTACCATTTTGACCCTTGACTAGCTTGTGTCGAATTCGAGATAAAGGACTTTCCACTCTATTTAGTTCGTTTTTAATCCCGTAGTTTTTATCGAAAAATAAAATGCTTTGCTACATTGTTTTGTTTCAAATAAGCCTGTGAAATTGATTTTATATTTTATCGAAAATGTGATGTATTGAAATATCCCAAAATAAGGATCAAGTATATGAGTCTCTGAAATGAATTTGATTTCCGAATTTTTGTTATTGTTTATTGACATTGAAATTTTGTTACAGAATTGTGAACTATGAAATTTTTAGAAACCGATGGTCCGACTATGTATTGAACTTCTGAACCGTCTACTCTACTAGCTAGGTAGATATATTGAACTCTGAAATTATCGAACCACGTCACAGGGTTGTACTGCGACAATTATCGAACTGCATCACAGGGTTGTACTGCAACAATTATTGAACCCCGTCACAGGAGTGTACTGCGACAATTATCGACACCGTGTTACAGGGTTGTACTATAGCCGTAGTCAACAAAGACCATGGAAATTTATTGAAATTGTTTAGCGGAGTAGTTGGTCATGCCATTGGTATGGGACAGTGGTGTAATCGACTAGATTCGACCAACTTTTGATTTCAAAAGACTTCTTGGAAATTATTGTTTGAATTTAGTGAATTTCTTTTGACAAAACGGTTGGTTATACTATCGGTATAGGACGGTAGTGTCATTGACTTGTTTCAAACTAAATGTTTTTTTTGCTCAACAACGTTTTAAATGTCATTTATGAAAAATGTGATTTGAAATGCTTCTTATGACTATTCATAGAATTATTGTTTTCGAAATACGTGTTTGATCCTCTAGATAGCGTTGTTAAATACCTTGCTGAACTGTGAGCTCACTTTTTATCATTTTGCAGATCGTTAATGTCGGTGACGACTTGAGACCACTCAGTGGATGGCTCGAGAGTTTTCTATTATAGTTTAATTTTTGTTTCGTGCAATTAGACTTGGATTCTGTAAGGAGCTGTTGACTCTATAAATAATTGTTGTTTTGGAAACTTCATTTGGACTTGTTTGGCTAAATAGGATAACGAGCCTCATTGTTTGAAATTTAGTTTTTATTAAGGTGTAGTTAGATTTGAGCTGCGCAATTGTATTGGAAGGCTTTGCGGAGCCCAACACCATTCTAAAGGGCCGCGGCCGGTCACCCTTGGCCCATGGTCCTACTGTGGGTTTGGGGCGTGACAGGTATTACTTCTTAGTGATATATCATGCCTTCGGAAGTTCCATCTGATACTTTATAATACTCGTCCCGGTTTTGATACATGGGTCCGCACCACTATCAGGCACAACGTTGTAGAGCTGTGCCTCCGCATTCATGGCGATGATTTTTATCCTAGGTTGCCTCCTATTCTTTACACTAGTAAAACTATAGTGGTTTTAAAATTGTTTTCATGCATTCTCATAGACCCTCCTGCTTCAGTTTGGCTTCCTAGTCTTAAGGTACTTGAGCTAGAGTCTGTTCTTTATCGAGATGATGATTCATCATTTCAGAATCTCTGTTCTGGCTGCCCAGTTCTTGAAGAATTACTCATAGTACCTATGAATGGTAATTTCAATGTCGCGGTACCTAAGTTGAAACGATTGAAGATCGAGATTTATAATGGAGACTTGGATTTTGCATTAGAGCATCAATTTCATGAGTTCATTATAGATGCCCTGAATGTCTAGGATCTTGAAATCGTTGATGGAGAGTTGACAGGATTTACGCTGTTGAATTTATCATCCTTGTTGGTAGCCAGTATTTTTGTTGATTGTACCAACACCAATCCTTCCCATTTAAGACGTTATGCTGGTCGTTTTTATCAACTTCTCAATGGGATTGCAAATGCCAAGCAGCTATCTCTGTCATTGTATGGTTCGACGTTGCCTGGTTCGACTATGTCTGTAAGTTTTCTACATTCATGGAGCATGGTATCTGTTTTTATTCTTTGATGCTGCATACTAACAGACTAGAAAGTATTTGATTTGCTTTATTTGTACAATTGGGTCCATTTTAAAGTTTTATCAGTCATCCTGGCTTGCAAACCTGGAATATGTTATATATTTTTCTTGGAATACGACAAAGAGTTATGAACTATTTGCAATATGGAATACATATTCATTTATTTTTAATGCATGGCACGCATAACTTTGTCTTGTACAGTTCATCACCAATGGTAGCAGTTATGTGGCACCTACATTTCACAGTTTAACCAGCTTGATGCTCGATCCAGAGGGTTCCTGTGGCTGGGGAACGCTGAACGTATTTATTGAATGTTCACCAAAGCTAGAAGTTCTTGATATTAATAAGGTTTGTTTAAAAGTGAGAACACTTCTATCCTCAAGTTACTAATAGGTTTTAGTGTATTGGTTATCATCAGAGATGCAGAGTTGTTGAATCTTGGAGTCCTCCACAAAGAGTTCCTGCTTGTTTGCAGTCGTGTCTAAAGGAAATCTGGATTCAGGGATTTGATGGGGAGGAATACGAGCTCAAAGCAATAGCGTATTTGCTGGAGAATGCAAAAACATTAAAGGAGATCGATGACAATTGATTGCAGAGGGGGGGGGGGGTAAGGAAGGGAGAATATCATGTTCGCGAGAAAGTATATCAGTTTATCAAGTCCTCCACACATTGTCTGCTCTATCTTGTCATTTGAAGGTGTATATCATTTTTCTTTCTTTTTTGTCTTTCATTTCATGTTATACTCTATGGTTGATTTAGGATTCGGTCATTTCCTGTACTTTTTTGTATTTCTCTGGTTAAGAATTAACATAGAAAGTATTCAACATTGTCATTTTGATGAAAATAAGAAGCTATATTTGTCTTTTCCAATAGGCTTCTTAGCAATGTGATTGCAATATGTGAAAATGGTTACAAGAATTTACTGCGGCTCTATATATTTACCTGAAATTTCTTCCTGTTTTTGCCATGTTTTTATTTATTCACTTGTATTTACGCATGATTACATGCGCCTTGTTTTACAAAGGGACTCTGCTCCACACCAACTCTCTCAATTTCAATTTAAGCAGGTAACATTTCTGAAAACAGAAAATAGCATCTCACTCGATCGCCTCCTTTGCCAGCAATGTATTATACTTTTCCTTCATTTTTGAGGGTTGATAATGATACCCTCTAAAAATTGTCTAACTGGTATCCATCCGTATTTAGTTTGTTTCTACGAATTGAAGGCTCTTTCACTTTGACTCTAGTTCTGCTTAAGTTTTTATTCATTTGCTCTTTTAAGTTTTCTTTTTCTTAATTTTCTTCCACGAGATGTCCTTATCTCGCATTGGATCTGAAACTAAAACTAATCCCTGCTTTGAATTTGAGATTAATCCCTCCTTGCAATACCTTAGGGAATTTGTACGTAATGATCAGATGAACACGGGACATTCAACTAACAGGGACTCATCACGAGATATTCCTCTAAATGAATCGCTTCTTAGGGGCTCATCAAGCCACTAAACTAACCCTTTGGATTGCTTTTTTAAGGTATTCTTGTATTATGTACACAAAAATAAATAAAGCAATATATATGGATATGTATACTACCTTCGTCCCAAAATAATAAGTGTCATTTAGCAAAGTCTTTTTGTCCCAAAATGAGTGTCATTATAGGATTTCAAGAAATATTTACCCATATTCTAACAAAACTGCCGTTATTTACTAATCTAAAATTAAATACTGTACAAAGAGAGTTGTTAAGAGGGAAGAGAAAAATACTTCTACTACTTATCTACAATAGTTGAACTTACATAAATTGTAGAATAATTTTCTTACAAGCTTCCTTAATTTATGTACAAATTGCTAAAACAAATTGCTAAAGCGGTACTTATTATGGAATAGAAGGAGTGTATATATATAATATTTTAAAACGTGTCCCCAAACTTGTGTCAAAACTTTTAGGCACTCTCGTGTCAAAACATGTTGTGTCAGTGTCATCATATCAGTGCTGGTGCTTCTTAAGGTAGCTACCGATGAGTAACAAAACAATGGTTTGGTTTATTACACATTTTGGTCTGGATTTTTTAATTGATCTTCATATGCACGGAAATTAATGCTTTTATCGGAGTCATTTAACCTTTTTGTTTTTTCTACACAGACAAGCTTAGATATACCATTAAAGTTAAATTTGCCTTGTTTGAGTTCTCCTTTCCCATGCGTTCACTGCAGGACCCTGTCATGCCTCAAGGAAGATGGGCTCCACGTTTCTCAGAAGCACATTGAGCATGGAACTTTCCCCAAAAGATAGAAATAGAACTGGTATATCATTATGATATTTTGTGGAAGTTGTAAATTTCTTTTTATGCTAGAAAAATCGTGGATCTTTCTATGCCTGTCACTCTGTCAGGCTGTTACTGTCTTTGAGAATGAAAATATGAACAGTGGTGGGGGGTGTGTGTGTGAGAGAGAGAGAGAGAAGTTACAGCACACGTGATGGTGTGCATATTATTATCATTTACTTTATTGGAATACACATGGATTATATAGACGAGAACACTTTTATAGGTGACCTCAGTCTTATGCAGAGTCTATATATACATTTAGAACCAGACGGCACGGATCCGGCATTGCTGAGGCTGCATGTTGCATTTTTGGGGCAAGCTCTCAGCTTTCTGCACTACTTGTTGCATCTTCTCTCCTTGCCTCTGTCCTTGTCCTTGTTGCTGCCTCCTCACCACCTGCCTTATTGCCTCGCATCGGCACTGCTCATCAATGTTCCTCAACTCCTGACAGCACTGGCTGAGTTGCTGAGACATCTCGGGGTTCACCTCCATCAGCTCGTATGGGCTGCCTCGCTGTGTCAAGTACGTTGAGCACTGGCGAAGCTGCTGCCTCTGCACCTGCTCGGAGCACTTCTGCTGCCTGGGGTTATCTTCCTCGACCACAGTGGTTGTGATGGTGGTGTAGGTGGTAGCCTCTGCTAGGGCTAAGAGAGCCAATAAGAGTGATGCTACAACTGCAAGCTTTGTTGCCATTGTGATGATTTGATTTCAAAGTTGAAAATGCAAATTGAGCTTTGGGTGTGGTGTGGTGTGGTGTGGTGTGATAGTGGAAGGGGGGGTATTTATGGTGAAATTTCCAGTTTGCATGTCAAGAACGTGGAGGGTGTTCGATTTAGGCAGATGGGATGCAATTGAGGTGTCTGATAACTGTTTACACGTTGATTTTACATGCAAATGCTTCCATGAGAGCTCCTTGTCTCTTTGTATAAACCAACCTACGGTGTTTTAATCTGTGGGCTGACACTCCACCCACACACCCCCTCACCAAATTTGGTTTTGCTCTTCTTAAATCGGCCTCGTTAACTTGTGCACACGTATTAAGGAGCATTAATTGCGGTAATTGGTGCTTATTTTTACATTAAATACCATATTTTCACATTAATTACCCTAATTTTTAAAACCAACTAATCTAATTAATGCATACTTTCACAAATTTTTACTATTAACTACTATAATTAATACTCCTTAGCATATGTCTTTAGGGTACAAGTTAACAAAATTCTTCTTAAATAACTAGTCTCATTTTTTAATTTTATTTTATAAACTTCCATTAACTTTTCAAAAAATAAAAATAATTAAAATATAACATTTCTAATACACATCACACAACAAAAGTTGTCGTGTTAGTGCAAATGATAGGAAATATATATATACAATTAAAAGTATAATATTAAAAAGTTTAACTTGTTAAAAAATAATTACTACTCCTATTTGGTTTGTCTCAAACAAAGAGTCTCTTTGGTAAAGATTGTACAGTAATAACTTAAGAGTACAATTTTTTTTTTTTAATTTTTTTTTTTTTAAAAAAAAGAATACAAACAAGTAAAGCTATAATTTTAGAAAGTGTGATTGGTCGAATGGAGAATAGAGAGTTTATTTCTTTGAGAAGGAGGAGTATTAAACTTGGTACTTTGCTTAAATTTCAATTTCAATTTCAAGTCGAAGTCAAGTTATATTGGTAGATTTGATTTGAGTATGGCAAATAAGAGATGGACATTGGACCATACTACCCCCACCCTATAAACGATTTTATAGAGTAAAAAAAAAAAAAAACATGGTTCATCTCTTATCCGCCAAACTCAAAGTTATCAATACCTTAACTTATTATTGAGTAGAGATGCTGTAACTGCTGTTATACATCTGACTCAGATAGAGACCTAGTAGAGTAGACTAGACAGACAATCGCTTCTTCCAAATCTCCCTTTTTTACTCTAAATAAATTGTGCTCAAAATTGTCTTTCTCCAAAATACATTTGTCTTTCATTAAGTCTTAGTTGTAGAAATCGCTAGTAAAACGTAGCATTTTTCTTTCAAAATAAGCTTAAAATCAAGAAGCTATTACTTAACAAAGCTTATTATTATCATTCATTAAATCAATGACATCTTTAAACCAACTGTAAGAGATACACAAAAACATTGACCTGCCCCACCACTGGGGAAGATATATAGCGCAACAAACTAGTTCAAATTTGAATGTAATCATAAAACTAGCGCTCCCAAAGAACAGTAAGTCTTTAATCAAACCACTTAATAGAGCAAGTCACTCGGAACACTTCAAAGATTCATCAGAGCAGCCAATGACTTCCCACTGCTGCCAGGCAGTCGTGAAAGTAATTCTATCCAGATTCGCGTCCGATGACAGCAGAAGCTTCACCAGCTGAATCCCATTTTCACATCCTACAAACAACTTCTCCATCTCAAAGTTTCCTTCATCCCAGGTCTGATAAGGTCCCGTCAAGTTCTTAAACTCAAGGACAGCCAGACATTGCAAACTACCTTTGACAGAATAAGCTTGACTTTGCCAAAGCTCTAATGGTATGGGACCTATGTATCCATATTCACCAGGATACTGCAAGTTTGAAACAGATAATTTCGGTAGACCCATAAATCGAATAATCAAGCATCCAAAAATTTGGAAGGAAAAAAAGAAAGAAAATAATGAATAGAGTTCAATCTAGTCAACACACCTTATGTGGAGCCACTGTGATATTTATTACCAACTGCTCAAGTTCAGGGCAGGCTTTCAGCAAGAGGATAATACCGAGGATCTCCTCGTTGCCCAATTGAGTATCAAGAACAAGACGAGTCAAACTGAATGTCAGATCCCTTCCCCTCATCTCTCTTACAGTCTGCATTAGTTAACAAACAAAACTCAGGATGCGGCACAAATTCAATGTACGAACCGTTAGTATGATTCTCCAATAAACATGACATATCGGAAAAAAAAACATTTACCCGAATGCACCTAGTGCAGAGACCAAGCATCTTGACATCCTGTAATTTTTTAAGTAGCATTGCAATATTCATTCTTATCTGATGCGCATCAGCCTGTACTAGAGCAAACAAAGGACGCACTTCCTCAAGATTGAGTCTTGCTTCAACAGCATCAGCAACATTCACTATGGAATATTTCCTCATCCGTGTAGTAGCCAATATCTCTAATGCTGTAAGTTTTGGAACATTAATTGACGTTTCAGACAGTTGTGTAACCCGGCGATCTGTATCGTCGATAATTATTCTCGATAGATTCGAGCCTGGAGAAACATTTATCCTAAGATTCCGGTCCCTGTTGCAGTTGCTAAGAGCCAAATTCTGAAGCAGCGGGCAGTGCGCGGTTATGATTTCAACTCCATCATCTGGAAGTTGAGATTTACTGAGGTGAAGGTCCCTCAGTGACTCTAGATGGAAAGGTGGAAGCGGATCAAGATTGGCAAACGTGAGTTTCAGTCGAGCCAGGGAAGAACAGTTGAACAAATCATCAGGGAGTGGTACAATAGGATGTGGCTTTGTCCGCCAATTGAACTCGCAAATGCACAACTCCAGGCTCAGCTCTTTGACGTTCTTTGAAAGAGCAAAAGTCATCCATGACTTGTAAGCGACTCTTCTTCTTCCCTCATACCTGAGGGATATAGAAAAGCGTATCAACTTGTCACCTTGGTAAAGACGCATAAAGTGCTTCATGAACTTGCAGGTGTTCTTTCCTCCATCTTTTTCTATTTGATTGTCAACCTCTATGAATGACATTGACTTCCACAAACTTTTCCATCTCCTTCCCAGTAATGCAGTGCTCCTTGCTTCTTCTACTGGAAGTTTTTCCAGAATCGTCAAAAGAATACCATCTGGTAAAATGCTAATGAAATCATCTTCACTGAAGTGATACTCATTTCTCCTCCTTTGCCTTCCTCCACTTCTTGTGACAACCATTATGTGACACTTCTCTGTGATTCAGAGGTCTGAAACAACTAGAAGAGAGCAAGCAACATGCAAAAATTAGTCAAAACTGATGGCAAGACACATGCACGTTTTAGTTCTTAAAATAGTAAATGGCTACTTCTAAAAGTTCATCATCTTTGAAGCAATCATGTAAAAGATGTGAAGCTTGAACATCCTACAATAAATTATTTTTATATAGGATAAAATACTAATGTTATGTATAGCTAATGTTAGTGCTATGGAAGAAAGTTATAATATTTCTACCCAAATGCAATTCATTAAGATAGTGGCAATAACAGTCTGTGAAATTCATTTCTGAACCAATAACATATGCACCTTGGTCTTTCACTCACCTAGACAAATCATCGAAATTGACTAACCTGAGACCCAGATTTCATAATCAAAGTTAATAATTGAAACTACTACTTATGGTTGAAGAAAGAAAAGCCAAAAGATCTATCGAGATAATGAATGAAACAATTGTTTAGAAAGTAAACATAAATTGCCTTTACCATCCTTATTCAACAATTACAAACAAATGCAAATGATCAGATGTTCCAAAAATAGCATCCAATAATTGAATGCTATTAAGAGAAAACAGAGAAAAGAGAGAGGCAACCAACATGCAGTCGAGATATCTAAATACATTTTCTGGGTACTTGTAACAGTTGTTATTGTTTGAAAAAAAATAAAAACTGGCATTCCCAAATGGTATGAAAGCACATACTCAAAAAAAAAAAAAAAAATTTAAATAATAATAAATAAAATGTACTTGTCATGAAAACTCATAATATGGAGATAAAAAGAACAAAAAACAATTTTGAGAACAAAAATGAGACCTAAATTTTCTAAAACTGAACCAACCAGATCAGCTTTTGGGCTTAATCGGTAGGGTCATCTCCTATGAATCTAATACATTATGGCAATCATAGATTTATACAAACATAACAATAGCAGAATTCCTACCCACAGGACAGATCTGCAGCTGACCTATAAAATCTATAACATAAAAACCCAGAAATATGATATATCTAGAATCGGATGTAAAATTAAACCCGAAACAATTCAGAGAACACCCACGAGACCTAAATTTTCTAAAACTGAACCAAACAAATAGGAACTCGGGTTTAATCAATGGGGTTCTCCAAGCAATCTAATAAAATAAAGCAATAGTAGATTTCTACAATTATAACATGTTAATGATCTCCTTATCTCCACTAGCCAGATAGCCGGCTGACCTACAAAATAAAACATGAAACCACAATGATTTTGCTACGGTTTTATAAGGATACATTATCTCGATACAGAAAGTGCTTGCGAAATTAAAGACGATACAACCTATATGAATTCATAAACTCACTCCTGAGTTCACCTGTGATTTTTCTTGAAATAATGTGAAGCAGATCTAAATATTAATAATAACTGAGAAACAGCAAATTTGGGGAAAACATAATTTTAAAATTTGGGAAGTCAACCCTCAACCAGAAAGTGCTTACATTGATGTCCCAAGTTGCCTCTTTGGACGATTCACCAAATGAAAAGATCTGATGAGGAAGGAAACGAGCTTAAGGAACTTAGTTTATGGATAGATGAGGTGAAGGTATAACCAAGTTTGAGAATTTATAGACAAGTGTATTGCTGCGTGAAAACGGTATTTTTCCAAAGAAAACAGGACAGATCGGATTCACAAGATATGAAATTAATTGGGCTACCAGAATTAAGAAAAAGCTAGTAAAGTTATATATTAATTATATGACCGTTTCCTGTGATTGTCACACCAACGGAGATAAAATGAGAGAAAATTGCTTTAAAAAAAAAACAATTGACTTGATTATTAATATTGGAATAGTGTGCAATTTTCTTTAATGCCGATGTGCATGTGGCCCAATTAATAGTAGAAAGAAAAAGGAAGGGTAAAATGGTAAAAGTATTGTCCCAAAAAGAAAACTTTCAAAGAAGAAAATTATTTTGGGACGGACAAAAAAGGAAAGCAAGACAATAATTTAGGGACGGAGGGAGTATTAACTATATGACCGTTTCCTGTGATTGTCACACCAACGGAGATAAAATGAGAGAAAATTGCTTTAGATGATATGGACACAAACAACGTAGACCACTAAGTGCACCAGTTAAGAAGTGCAATATTATTAATATCAACAACCAGGCTAGAGGCAAGGAAAGACCAAAACTAACATGACAACCATAATAACGAAGGATATGAAGGAGAGTGGCTTGTGTGATGACCTGGAATTGGAGCAAACTGAATGGCGAAAGAGGGTTCCTGTATCCAAATCCAAGTATTTGGGACAGAGACTGAGTTCAATGGAGTTGTACAATATTCAGTAATTATGTTCTGTCACTACCTAGGGGGAAAAACCAAAAAAAGTAACGAAGCCCTTTCTCTGTGAATTGAGAGACATGGCAACCACATAAAGCACCATGTCTACTTGGTTACGTGTGTCGACCCACGAAATCAGACCTCTCAACGTGCCAGGAGGATTTTGCCTCTTATAATCTACCAAAGTTACTTAATATTTTGTTTGGTTATCCAGATGAGGTCAAAAGATGGAATGATAATTATTTAGTGGCTCATTCAGAAGCACTTTCATGTTTGTTTCAGATACTAGTTTGGGCAATGCGAGACGCACGCGGCATTTGAATCATAATAGAACACAAATAGGTGTATACAACTTACATAATTTGAAAAACAAATTGTGAAATGCAAATTAATAAGAAGGACACTTTGCCTTCTAGGTTTGAAATATATTTCCTTTTATTAATATAGTTTCTTATGCATCCGACACGTTACTTTTCTGTTCTCTACTAACACCAATATGCAAGATGATCAAACATCTCCACTTGTTTAAATTATTTGTTACTCTACCATTCCTCAACTAACTAACATACACATCTCTATTCTCCGGAGGAACATAGTGTTGAAAAAGTGAACTATTTCTAACCCAGATCAAAATAAGAAAACAACTCTCATGAGGTTTAACTCGTCTCTCCACTTTATGCCTATTTATGATGTCTATGCACTTGCATTGTCTCTCTCTTGGCTAACATTTATGCCCTAAAAGGACTAATCATAAGCAATAAAACTTTCAGAACTAAGCACATAATCTTGTGTGTCAATATTTCAGTCAGACCTTCGTTGAGAATTTTTGTTAAGAACACAAGAAACATCATAGAAGAAGTTGGGATTGGCATAAATGACCGATATATAAAAGGGTGACACAAAACATGAACTCTGGGTGAGAATAAATCTAGCATAATCAACACAATAATGTTTCACGGATGCACAAAACAAGCTTATTTAGATGGACAATGCTGAAGGGAAATGTTCACAGCTGGAAACGCCCGCTCAAAATTCAGAAAAGAGTATCACAATTACCATGATATGCACACAGTGGTGACTAGGAAGTGATGATATAACACATCATAAGAGGAATCTGCACGAAGTCGGGAACATTTGAGAAGTATTTCTACCGAAACTTAACTCAGCAAGTTGTACCTTTTAACAATCATCATTGTAAGATCATCCTACATGAGAGTTCCTCCTCCTTCCTGCTCAGCGCAATCTAACAAGATTTAACAACCTTGAGAATGTTGATAGGCTCTTGCAAGCAGCTGAATCCTACTTTGATAACACAGCATAACCATTCAATATCTATTTCGAACATTTACTTGAAGACACTTCAGAACCAATCTTCATCCTTTTTCAAATATTTCATCACTTCAGAAAACATTCTACCAGCTGGACGCAGATAGTCAACCTCGAGTTTCAACCCAAGGTAGTCTACAAACCCCTGTTAAGGAAAGAAAACATCAAGGTTAAAGAATCATGTATTGCACATGCCTTTGAGGTTGAAACTGCTGATTGTGTCGCATCCCCACTCACCTAATAAGAGACTAGCTCTTCAAGGTTACGTGAACAGTCGAGTAAGACTGGGTCACTGGGAGCAGTAGCCACACAGACATATGGGCAGCACCAAGTTCCACATAGCTCATATCATGAAATTTCATCAATGAACATAGTGCAAAGTGGACAGCCTTCAGGCAATGTGAAATTAATACTAAACAACAGATAACTAACAATCGTTATTTTCACCTTCTCGCAAGGTAAAATAGAATGACCAAACAGCAGATACAGACAACTTGCAACTGTTGAACTTCCTTTATACTCGTTCCATATCAAGATGAAAGACAGAGAAACAGCTACCCTCCAACAAAGAATATGATAGACAAAAGGACTTAACTTTGTGCATTTCATTAACAACTTAGATGCATTTGACCACAAATACAACAAAAAAACATATTTTCAAGATTATCAATTTCTTCCATATGTTGATCGATTGCTCCCCAGCTAATGTTAGCTCTAACAATGTAATCTGAATTCTTCATTAAAATGCTCCCAGCTCCAAAAGCATAATAGTTTAGAAGTTCAAGATTTGGTGTATCCACAATAACACTATAACAAGCATAACAAATGTTACAGTATCAAATTCTTAAGTGACGATTTTGATAAGTTCATGAATTAGGATCGTATCCAATCTTACCTTGTATAAGCTCAAATCAGTAAGCATAGGACAGCCCGAGAAACCCATCCAGACAGAGTTCTCATCAACACATTACACATATGCTCTAATAAAGATTTGAGTACTATCAGTTTCGGAATACTAACCAAGCAAGGAACACTGTTGCAAACCGTCAATCAAGCTAAAAATCGCGAGCATTTACAGTTAAAAATTTCACTAGGAAATGTAAGTAAAGTAACCAAACCTTTTTACTGTGGCTGAGATATTGACTTCTCAAACAATTTGTGTTTTGAAGAGTGATAGGGTTTTGACAAATTAGCTGGAGCTGGAGCATTTCTGGAGGGTTAACTGTAAAGATGAGATGCACTATACCTCCTTGTACAACCTAAGCAAGTTTTAATTCAAACACTGCAGTTTAATGATCAATCACTCTACTCCCTAATAGTCTCTTTCCAATATCTAGTTTGGAGGAAATGGCAGAAAAAATAAGGATAAACTCCCTCCGTTCCGCTCAAAAATTCCTAATTTAAAATCAAATAGATTTAAGGATTAAGTTAAATTTCCATAAATACCTATAATATTTAATTTAAATACTTAATAGAATTTGTGTAGTTAGAATAAAATTAGAATGTAATAAAAATATCTTTAAGGTTGATATTTGAAACAAGAATTTTTAAATGTAATGTCCTGAATTAAAAAGTAGGACTCCTTTAGTGTAACGGGTGAGCACCAACTTACATTTGTCATTATTGTAAAAATGATATTACTATTTGTCTATCCACCTTATATTCGTTTTCCTATTTGATGAGGAGAACTGGTGAGCCTAGTTGCGGAACTATTCCATTTTTCCATCATAAAACAACAAAAAGGAAAAGGAAATCTCTCATTAATTTCATCCTCCCACTTTTTCACTTTATTATGGGGAAGGAACGAAGAAAAGAAAAGAAATGAAGATAGAAGTAATTGCTAGCAGATAACAGTTAAAAAGAGTTGCCATTCAAAAATATATTTAGTTATGGCAATTGCATCGGCAAAAAGTGCAAAAATTCTAAAATGACCTTAGGTAATACAATGAAAAAGGTCATGGGTCTTTACTTTTATCTATAATTTCAACAAAAGTCTTTACTGATCACCAAACAGGAAGAATGTGGAAATGTTAAGCAGAAATAAAAAGTCAATTCAGATTAGAAAGATAAATTTAATATTTCAATGCTTGTACTACACTAATTTTATTGGGGTTTGTACAGAAATGGCCAAGTCAAAGCTATCAAATTCATAAAAAGCCTCACTTACTCAAAAACATCTTTTATGGCCACTTTTCATCCAAAAATCCCAAAATACCCTTACTGAGTCGATCAAAATGACTCAAATCGACCCTGGATTGATTAATCAACTCATTGGTTAATCAATCGACTCAGGGTCGATTAATCAACTCATGGGTCGATTAAATGGTCGATTAATCGACCCATGCATTGATTAAGTCGATTAATCGACCCATGAGTTGATTAAATGGTCGATTAATCAACTCATGGGTCGATTAACAGATTCGAATAGAGATTGAAAGAGAGAGAGACGAGTACCTCGACGGGTAGAACGAGGGCGGTTGAGACAAAGGACGGCGGAAGGGAGAACAAGGGTGCTGTGACGGCGGCGTAGAACGAGGGCGTTGTAAGGGAGGAGGCGGTGAGGAAGGCAAGGAGAAAAGGAGATGGCATAGAGAGAGAAGGTTATGAGTGGTTAGGGTTTGGGGCTATTTGGGAAATTAACAAAAAAAATTGGTCAAAGGCCATAAAACATAAAAGTTCGGGTCAAAAGGCTATACTTGGCTAATACCACAATTTTATTAGGGAAAGCTAAAGCTGTGGATTGATCGTGCTTCAAACCTAATCTATAATCATTTAATAAAAAATGAACAATGGATTACAAATATAAGATTCGGCAACCAATGCATTTATAGCATAGCCTCCCCAAACCCCCCCCCCCCAACCCACTCCACCCTCAAAAATAAAAAAGGACTTAATTAGATTTGTCAAAGTCAACTTGGCCATTTGTCCAAGCAGTGTTTAGCATAAATGTATTAGTTATAGGAAATAAATCTATAATATTTGTAAGCCAAACAAACAATGAAATAAGTTCTATAGTATGAAACAATAAGTAATTCCATATCAAATATTCATTGGAGGAATAGTCAGGTTTAGTTTAAAGTTATATATAACCAGTTACGTGGCTAAAAGATTAATCGCACACAGCAAGACTCTAATCTCAGAGTGACCTTTCACCAACAGCCCGGGTTTCACACGAGCAAATTATCAAAATTTCTAGATATTCACACCTTCAATGCCTTAGAGAGGACAGCAATAGACTTCTAAATTTCATCACGAGTCGAAGACTATACTTGTACATACATACATACATATATATATATATATATATATATATATATATATATATAGAACTTGCACTTCATGCTTGTTTAACATTTACTGAAGCAGAATTCGAGAACCAAAGTCAATGCTATATCACCACAGGAAAAGTGTAGAGATGCCAGCATCACATTACCATAAAAGAGGGGAGTCGACAATAACTTCGGCGATATTTCCTAAAGTATTTCGAGCTATGCAATCGTATTTATAAGTATTCACTTGAGATCCATTCATGATCCTCCTACAAGCCTTTTCCCCCAACTTCCAGGTTACCTCAATGTGACAAGTTTTTAAGCACCTTGGAAAAGCTGATAATCTCTAGCAATAGGTGATACTCTCTTAAAAGTCGCTCGATAACCAATTCACACCCATTTTAAGTCCAAAATAAAAGCACCGACAAACTTCAGAACCAATCATCACTTCTTTAGAAACTTCCCTGTTCTTCAAAAAGTATTCCATCAGCTCGAATTCACATTCCTTCCCATAATATTCTCTCCGATTTAATTTCCCCAAGGCACCGAGAAAAACAAAAGGGTGCACACTCCGGATGACAAAAATTAAATTCCTTTTGGTATCCGTTACCGTCAACAAGCCCCTGTTGAAGAAAGGAAACTTTAAGATACAAAATGTACAGTAAAGAAAATAGATTAGAGATTGAAACTGTTTAATACACCCAACAAACCTTGTAAAAGACAAGACCTTCAAGATTAGGAGAACTTTCTAGTAAGTCTGGCAACAATATCCACAGAAATAGATAGTGGCGAGCTCGATAAAAGTTAAAGTTTGGAATGTAGCCAATGAACAACGAGAAAAATAAAAAGCCTTCAAGAAACATAAATTCTGATAAATGATCAAACATTATTTAACTACTAATTGTTAAAACTTCCATCTTCTTCATTCTGCTCTGTTTGGTTCTAGAAAGTGTAAAGGGAAGAAAATGGACGGAAAGTAAAAAAAAACGAAACACAAGCATCCTCATGAAACAAATGTACTATCAACAACTTAATGATAATATCTAATGCAATTGCCAAAACTTATATATTTTTTGAAGATAGTAAGGATTATCCGATAGATAGAGACTTGATGATGCAGAACAAGGTGCTACAATTAAAAGATATATTTTCTGCGAACAGCAATGCAGCCTTCGAAGGCTAAGAAATGAGGGACTTCCCAAGATTTTGTTTATTTCATGATCAAACACGGGCTCCTCACTGATTTTACATTGACACATATATAAAGACTCCAACATAAATATCATTACTTGAATATAGACACTCAAGAAACTTCAGCCATATTAATTGGCTTCACTTCCTAAGCATCTAATAAAGTTTCTTAGGACTTGTTGCCTACACCTTTTACATTCCCTAAATTAACACGATGATTACTTACTCTTAAGGAAACCAAAAGACACCATAATTTCCAGAAATTCAAAAATACTTCTTAATCATTAATCTTAAACTTATCCAGCTTAAGTGATGTTGATTTGGCTGCATCACTTGACATGATCCATCTCATTAATAAACTTAGCTGCCTGCTCGCCACAAGTCCAGCAAAGCAACATATTATCAAGGCAATCAGTTTCACTACGTTGCTCCTAGATTAATCCCCAGGATATAACAACACTAACAACAGATTTCATGTCCTTCATCAAACAGGCCACGTCACCAGCTCCGCCATACATAAGTTTTTGACAGATCCGGGGCATCCACAACAATAATACAGTCATTAAAACCACACATCACTCAAGCTTGTAAGTGAAACATGAGAAATTTCCTGAACTTTGACATCTTACAAATGGCACTTAAATAAACTCAGCTCTTCAAGGACAGGACAATTTAACAAAACCCAGCATATGGATTCATCACCAGTAAATTTGATAACTCTAGTTCGAGAATATTGAGATTCGGTGACATAACAGTTTTGGATACATTCAAAATGGAAACCATGGTATTTAAATTAAAAACCTCAAGGGTTTACATGTGAAATTTTCACCAGGAAGTGCACCAAATTTTTCCATTTCCACACAAATATCGAGTTCACGAAAATTACACCATAGCACAGCAAATATTCAGGCATCAGTAACGGAGTTATCACATTTGATTTCACAATTGGGGCTGAATCTATGTAAAAGTTTGGGGCCATTTCTTACCAGAAGATTGTTGTAGACGAACTCCATGAAATTACGGAAAGTAACCGAACCAAGAAATGAGTCGTCGAGATCGATATTGGACTGAATCGAAGAGCAACTTGTACCAAGAAGAACGAATGGAGGCGGCCACCGCTAAATTAGTAAGACATTGATCCTGTCTTTGTGATCTAGGGCTTTTAACATCTCCGGCTCCTTGAAATTCACGGCTTGCTGCAATCTGTTTGTAATGGAATGAAATGCAGAGAGTTTACGCCCATGATTTAACAGTACGCCCGTGCAAATATTACAAAAAAAAATGTTATTATAAATTTTGAATTAAATACTTTTATTTATTTTTTATTTTGTTAGGTTTAAAAAAATATTTTACTTACTGTTTGTCAGCCTGTCGAATAATTAAAAAAAAAAAAATGGAGGAAGGGGTGGGCTTGACTGGTGTGGGTGTGGGGGATGGGGGAGGGAGAGACGGGTTGCACTTGTGGTGGGGGAAGGAGGGAGGGGAGGCGGGAAAGGAGGGAGGAAGGGGTGGGCTTGACTTGGGGGGTGGGGGGCGGAAGGAGGAGGAAGGACGGATGGGAATGGTGGTGGTGGGGCAAGGGGGGAAGGAGGATGGGGTGTACTTATACGATATGTTCATTTTGAGAAAAATATTGTAAGGGTACAATAAGAAATTAAGGGAGATGTACTTAACTTTTTGAGTAGTGAAAAATATTTGGATGGGGTTGTACTAAATAATGGGGTGTACACAGTAAATCTTTGAGTGTGAATCTCTCTGAAATGTAAGAACGGGGAGAAAAATTTTAAACCGAGAGTTGTTATTTACACCTAAAAATTTACTAAGTACACCTCCCATATATTACAAAAATGTTATTATAAATTTTAACTTAAATGTCTTTATTTCTTTTTTATTTTTTTAGGTTAAAAAAAATAATTATTATTTGGCAGTCCCTTACCGAACACAGTTAAAATTATTTGCTAATTGGTGCCAAACACTCGTAGCGATGTTTGGTTAAGAGGAAGGGGCGGACTGCTTTGACTGGGTGTGGGGGAAAGGAGGTTTTCGTTTTGTGGCTCATGGAATTCTTGTCTTTTTAGCCTTATGGCATATTTGGTTAGTTCGGAAAATCACCCCTCTTTTGGTGGAAGAAAGAAGAGCAGCCAAGGATGCAAGCAAAATAGAGAATGAGCTACTTTCATCCTATGTGCAGTGGGCTGCCTTGACTAGGTGTTGAGGGGAGGGTGGGGGTGCGAGGGGGGAAGGAGGAGGAAGGGGATGGGTTTTGTTTGGGGATGGGGGTGTACTTAATAGGTTAATTTTTTTAAAAATATTAGTAATGGTAGAATAAGAAATTAAGGGGTGTACTTAGCATTTTGAGAAGTTAAAAATATTAAGGAGTGTACTAAGTAAATTTCTAGGTGTAAATAACAACTTTCTTTTAAAGTCCCTCAAAATGCATAGGAAATATAAAATAAAAAAAAATTAATTTCTCCAATGCAAATATGAGGTGATGTGACATTTAATTAGGAAGGCATTTTCTATATGATTCTCTAGAAATCACGTCATCAATTTAATAATTTAAAATTATATTTTTTAAAATAAAATTATAATTAACGCATTATCAAAATTAAGTTAAAATTATAATTAGGATTTTCTTTACCGCCAATTTTGTTTTACTTTTTCTGCCAATTCTGGGGTTCGTAAAATCAATTAGCAAATTTTTTTTATTTTTTGTAATAAAAAAATTTTGTCGCGTTTGAAAGAATGTTCAGAGTTTTGGGTTGGAGCATGTTTAAAAAAGAAAATTCTCTATATTTTATATTTTTTGTCACATAGAAAAGAAATTTGTTAGGGTGAGCCTATTTTCACTACAAATTTTACTTATTCACTACATTTATTAATAGTTAACTAAATTAGTTATTGATATGACACAATTGCCCTTCAAATACTTTTGTATGATGAGTATTTATTTAAAGTTGACTAATTTTTTTATTTTCCTTTATAACTTAAAATTTAATTTTTTTTCTTATTTTCTCAAATAAATTATATCTATTTGTCAACACTAAGAAGTTAAACCCATCCTATAATTTCTTTAAAAGAATTTTTTTTAAGCAAACTAAATTTCAATGTCAAAAATGCTTAAAATTGTTGTACACACACACACACACACATATATACATACATATATATATATATATATATATGTATATATATATTAATGTACTACCAATTTTAATTTATGTTTCTTATTTTAATTCTATATAATTTATTTTACCTTTTGTTTAATCTATTTCGCCATAGAATTTATGATTCCATGCAATCTTTGGTCGTCGTTCTTCTTCGACTCTTCGTAAGGTTTTTCTAACACTTCTTATTTGATTTTATCTATTAATAATGGTTTATAATTTATGATTGTTAAGTTAATTTTCACAATCGAATATGATGAAAAAGAAGAGTGAATGATTGATCTGCTTAAAACTATATAGAAAAATAAAATAGTAATTATTCTAAATAAGCAATTACACGTACTTTTCTCGAATTGTTTCAAATGTTTAAACTATTTTTATTTGAATTGGTTTCATTATAACATTAGTTTTTTTTTTATTTAATAAATTTTTCTTGCCTTATTGTTGCTGGATAATTTAAATTTTTTACCAAAATTGAAAGAGAATGAAGAACTTGTTATTTTGTGGAACAGTAATAACATTAATGTCTAATTTTTATCATAAAAGTCATTAACAAGCACATGTCTAGATTGGGGTAATGTTGTCAGTTGCCTCAACTTTATCTTTGCAATTCAAGTTGCTTTATTTCTTACCAAATATTATAATAGAAATTTATACTACATTAGTAATCACATTTCTTATACTATCAAACACTTTTTAGGAATTATCTTCCAATCTATTTCTGTGGAATCTCATTACTAGTAATCAATTCCGCAAAATTGATTTAATTTCTGTGTACCAATCGAGGCCTTAGAGCTTTTCCAATTCAATCGTCTATTTAGTAAAAAATGTATAGGAAATAAATATAGAAAAAAAAAAAAACTTCTCCAATGCAAATATCTTGAGGAGGAGGTGATGTAACATTTGATTAGGAAGACATTTTCTATATAATTCTCTCGAAACAACGTCATCAATTTAATAATTAAAAATTAGATTTTTTAAAATAAAATTATAATTAACACATTATCAAAATTAAGTTAAAATTATAATTAGGATTTTCTTTACCGCCAATTTTGTTTTATTTGGCGTTCGTAAAATCAATTAGCAATATTTTTTGTAATTAAAACAAATTGTTGCGTTTGAAAGAATGTTTAGAGTTTTGGGTTGGAGTACGTTTAAAAAAGAGGACTCTCTATACTTTATATTTTTTGTCACATAGAAAAAAAATTTGTTAGGGAGAGTCTATAGAAAAGAAATTTGCTAGGGAGAGTCTATTTCCACTAAAAAAATTTACTTATCAACTACATTCATTAATAGTTAACTAAATCAGTTGGTATGACATAATTGCCCTTCAAATACTTAACTTGTATGATGAGTATTTATTTAAAGTTGACTAATTTTTTTATTTTCCTTTATAACTTAAAATTTAATTTTTTTCTTATTTTCTCAAATAAATTATATCTATTTGTGAACACTAAGAAGTTAAACCCACCCCCTTTAATTTCATATAATTTCTTTAAAAGAATTTTTTAAAGCAAACTAAATTTCAATGTCAAAAATGCTTAAAATTGTTGTACAATCGTCAATATATTGTAGAAAGTCTTTAAAACACACACACATACACACATATATATATATATATATATATATTAATGTACTACCAATTTTAATTTATATTTCGTATTTTAATTCTATATAATTTATTTTACCTTTTGTTTAATCTATTTTATTATTTAATTTTTTTCTTATTTGTAAGCAAAAGAAATTAGACCTATGAATTATTTTCTTTTTAATTGTTTCATTTCTATTTTTTGATTACTTTTTTGTGCAGAATTAAATATAGTTTATTTATAGCCCGTTTGGTGTAGCGTTTTAAAAACGCAGTGTTTTAAAAACGTAGCGTTTCTAAAACGCAGCGTTTACAAAACGCAGTGTTTTAAAAACGCAGCGTTTTAAAAAACGCAGTGTTTTAAAAACGGAGGTCTTTCCTTATAAATACGTTTGGGATATCACTTCAATACGCAGCTTTTTTTTCCTAGGAACGTTTTAAAACCTGCGTTTTGGGAAAAAGCTGGGAATTCCAGCGTTTTAAAACGCTGCGTTTTGAAAACGCCGTTTTCCGCATTGAAACACATTTTTTGTAAATAAGCTGCGTTTTATCCCTGCGTTTTGGCCAAAACGCTCGACCAAACGGGCTCTAAAACGCGGCTTTTTTCTTTATAAATGCGTTTGGGATATTATATCAAAACGCTGCTTTTTATTCCCTACTGCGTTTTGAGAAAAAGCTAGGAATTTCAGCGTTTTAAAACGCAACTGTGTTTTGAAAACGCAGTTTTTTCTACCGCAGTATTGAAACGCTAAATTAAGGAATAAGCTGAGTTTTAACCCTGCGTTTTGGCCAAAACGTGCGAATAAACGGGCTCTTAGAAGGATGAGAAAAAAAAAAAAGTTACCAAGGGAAACAAAATAATTGATGATTGATTTAATTTTAATAAAGGTGAGTTTGAGGGGTAATATTATCAAGACATTGATTAAAGTTTAATAAATGTAGTAGATAAGAAAATATTATAGTGAAAATAGACTCTCCCAATTTATTATTTAAACATGTCACGTATATAAAAAAAAAAAAAAAACTAAAAAATTACATTGGAGATACTCTTACGATTTTGTAAGACCACGTCATCTAAATGATGTGTTATGACTTATTACTCATATATTTAATTTAATGTATGAAAAAGTCCCCTGATGATCTAGCTAGCTAGGACAGTTATGAACACTTGACAGCAAACAACTACTACTCCTTCGTCCTAAAATAGCTAGGTGCTTTGTAGGGTTTTTGGACGTCTCAAAATAAGTTTTTTTTTTTTTTTTTTGAATGCAATGAGATTAATAAAATAAGGATCTTGATAATTTGGCACTAATAAGGTTCACTTTGAGAGGGAGGTTCACTTATTTTCTTAAAACTTGTGTAAAATTAGTAGATAATATACTTTTCAGGCTATGCAAGGTTCGGTCTCTTTTATCTATCTCAATGAGTCATTGAGGTTAGCTTGCTTAATTAAATATATATATATATATATATATATTTCCTTTTTGTTGAATCAATTTCTAAAGATTGCAGCAGCTTGTATAACCAACCTATATACAACCAACCTATATATATTTTGATTAGCTACTTTTGACATGATAATTTTTCTCTAAAACTTAATTCATTGATTTGGTAATCTGCATGTTGATATGAGTGAGGGCCGTTAGTTAACACAGTCCTCCGGAGCCTCCAAAAATATCATAACTTGGCTCATTTGGAGATTGGTGCATGCTAACAAATGTGTTGGATGGGAGATTCTAACAGAGTAGTTGTTTAAGTTCATTAATCTATCTTCACACTTTGTAAATTGGATCACCTCTAAATGGATTAGTAGTATAATTTTTGAAAGAGAAGCATATATATATATATATATATATATATATATATATTGATAGAGCAATCATTTTTCTCTATCACTTTAGTCTTCAGAGTTTCGATCCTTCCACACAGTTGGTCCAACGGGCAATGACTGACATCAGTTTTTACTTAATAAGATGTTGGCTTAGACTTTTTAGTGTTGCGAAATTGCAATGTCCAAAGGGATTCTACATGTGGAACCAAATTGTAATTTCAGGATAAATTTTGCAGTTTGAAAATTGCAATTAACCCTATGGAATTTGGAACCATAGAATTTATGATTCCATGCAATCTTTGATCAACATTTATATATTTGAATTTGTATTGTTCCCACAAGCATACTACACTGATATAAACATGTTGGCATCACCAATACGGAAAAAATTAAAATTAGGTCTCTTGTGAGACTGTCTTACGAATCATAATTCGTAATACGGAGTCCCACCCTCTCAGAACTTAGCCCACTAACACACGGTCACACGGTGGGTCAGGTTAGATAGATCCGTCTTACCAAAATACTCATAAGATGATTTTTTCAAAATTTTTGTCACGTGTTAATAGTATGGTGACCCGAGATCGAAGAATATACTAGACATAAAACCGTCATTGATCCGAATTACAATTACTTTATGTTTGTTATTTAAATCTATTAATACTCTTTCTTGTATTAATTTTTATAATCTTCAATTAATTTATGACATCCACCACAATTATCTCACATTAAAAATTTGCGTACTCAATTAATATCTTCCTTTTTTGATTTTCTTAATCTTCTTAACATAAAATAAATATCATATCTTATCTTATATTAGTATGTAAAAACTGATTGTCTTTTGAATTTCAGACTTTGATTTGTATAAATTAACAATAGTTTATTTATTTATATTTCTATTTATTAATAAAATGAGATATTAGAATTATTTATAATGGTTTATAATTAATAAATTAAATAATACTAGCTTCATTTAAAAAAGTATTCGCCTCACAGGTACAACTCTTGTTTTTACACGAGAGAATATGTAGAGAAAGAAATAGGGATATACTACAAAATTAGAAAATATAGGCAGTCAAAGAAAAAAATAGGAATATACATACAAAAATAAAAAAATACAATACACATATTACGTAAGTCACAATAACTAGTATCGATAATGTGTACGTACAGTAATATTGAGAAGTCGGTAGCCGGCGAAATCTAATTGATTACATTTAATAACCGTTGGTTGGTTCATAAATTTTCTTACAAGAATGAAATATTTGGAAAATTAACGATCAAAATATTTCTCAATTTGTCTTGAAAATTACAGAAAAAGTATAAATTTATAAATTTCATACCTAATTTACTCACTTCAATTTCATCCTAATTGCACAAGGGTATGGACCAGATTGATCATTAACTTGGAAAAATTGCGCGTCGGTACCTTTTGTGTAATATTCAATCGATTAAGTCTGCTATATTTATTTTCATTCGATTAAGTCCCTTTGAAGTGATAAATTATTTTTTGTTCTAAAACTACCCCCGTATCAACATACTAAACTTTTAAATGTATTTTGTGCATTGCCATGTGTGTGAAATGTATATCGTTAATGTATTTTGTGACTTTTGTGTAAAAAATGTGCATCGTTTGTCACGTTAAGTATAAGTGTGCATCGTCAATGTAATTTTTGTGTTAAGAAATGTGCATCGTCAAGTATATTATTGTGCATCGTAAGTATAATAGTATTGTTGTTCAGTTTTTTTTTGTGTGTAAGAAATGTGCATCGTCAAATATAATTTTGTACATTGTCAATTATAACAGTACTATTTTCATTATAATTTGTGCATCGTGAAGAGGGTTATTATGTGCATTGTCAAATGTACTAACTGTAAATTTATATTTTATTCCCAAACTGCCCCTGTAACAATCTATCACGTATTTTTAGTTGTGCAATTTTCATGATTTACTCCTTTCAATCCTATATTTATCTCCATTGCGAGTTCTTACTAAAATTCTCATTCATAACAACTTGAAGAAACTTAAAAAATATCAAAACAGTTCAATATCGAATTATGCTTGAAATCGAAATCAATGGATTCAACAAATCAAACTATTGTTATGTTGTTGCTGAAATTCAGAGGAGATACTATTGTTTCGACAATTTCAGTGAATTTTTTTTTATCTGAGTTGATCGAATGTATTTGAGGTAAATATTCTCATTTTTAATCAGATAATTGTACTTTGAAATACACTGTATGATCACATAACAATTGTTGTTAATTTAACCAACGAATAAGATTTCAAAAACATGTGGACATTGACCAAATGTTTATTAGTTTATATTATCATTATTGATGTGTTTGAAATTGATACTGGTTTAAGTTACGGGATTAATAAAGAAGAGAATTATAAAGATGAGATTGCAGAAGACGATGCAACTGTTTATGAAGATGATGATGCACATAACTTGCATTGCGATGTACAAAATCTTGACAAAGGTAAAGGAAAAGTTGTGCATCGTGAGGAGTACAGTGATAGAAGTTGTACTAATTCTGTAAGTTCTGAAAGCGATGTTGAAAGTGTCCCAACATACGACATATGTCCTGTTCAAACAAGAAATGAACTCTTGAATTCTGGTTGGGCAAATCTTATTACTAGTGTTGGTCAAATATTTAAAGGTAGAGTGGAAGATTTTCGGACGCATCTTATAAATTATTCATTCAAAATTGGTTTTGAATTCATTTACATTAAGAACAAAAAAAATAGGATTAGCGTTGCAAGTGGGAAGAAATACAGTGATGATTGCAGTTGATTCATCAAGGCATCTTCAACTGTTGATGAATCAGTATCCATATACAAGTGCACCATTTCACACAGTTGTCATTTGACCATAGTTGACGATAATAACTCAAAAAGGCTGGACTGTGGTATCATTGAGCAGTTGATTCTTGATCATATTCGCAGTCGACTAAGCTATTCGCCGAAGGATTTAATTAATCACATGATGACTAATTATGGCTTTGAGATAACATACAGCAAGGCATAGAGGAGCGTATAAAAGGCTCGAAAGAAGCTATTTGGTTGCTACGAAGAATCTTTCCAAGAGTTGCTGTGGTACGTTAAAATCTTGCATAAAAGTAATCTTGGTAGCTTTACTTTCTTAGAATCGGACGATAATACGAATCGGTTAAGTAGGTTGTTCATTTCATTTCGTGCATGCATCGATGGTTTCAACTACTGTTTTCCTATATTGTTTATAGATGAGACATTTATGAAATCTCGATTCAAGAGCACCCTTTTGTCTGCCACGGCCAAGGATGGAAATCAAGGTATGTCTATTTGTTCTACATTTTCTCTTTTTGTGTTTAACATTATTTTGATTAATATCATAGGCTGATCATGTTTTTTTAATAAGAGATACATTCAGTATATTATTGTGTATCAAAAATAAAAGTGGTGCATCATGATTCCCAAAATCAGTACTTTTGTAGTACACTTTTGTGCATCGCGATGCACACTGGTATGCATCGCAAAACTGTTGTTGTTAATTAAATATTGTTCATATGCTGTAGGTCTGTTCCTGTTTGCATTTGCTGTTGTAAGTTCTGAAAATAAGGTAATTGGGGCTTGGTTTCTGTCTAAGATAAAAGGAGCAATTGAACGCGAAGTGCTTTTTGTATTCAATCGTAATGTTGGTTTAATGGAAGCAATACGCGACGTGTTTATGAGTTCCAAGCATTTCTTTTGCTTGGTGTATCTTTATCGAAACTTTGAAGAAATGTTTACTGATAAACGTTATTCCAACACGTTCTGCATGCAGCAGCTTGTGTTCAATACTCAAGGACTGTGCGTATGCCTCCAATATTAGACCATTTAATGAGAAAATTGATATATTCAAAAAAGAAGGTGGACAGCTTGTATGTGATTTCTTGGCCACTATTCCATACGAGAAGTGGGCAATTGCACATTGCTACGAGAATATGTATGCCGAAATGACCTAAAATGCTGCTGAATAGTTTAACAATTGGATTTTAGACGTTTGCGGTCTTCCTATTACTCACATCGTGGATTGTATAAGATCAAAAATAATGAAATGGTTTAATGAGAGACTTGAGAATGGAAAGAGATTGAATAAATTATTATGTAAAAAGATGGATACAAAATGGAATGAGTACCTTAATATTGGTATCACGTGGCAGATTCGTATGACACCCACCTCAATATACAAGGTTTTATCCGATCCAAATGTCCAGGTTGACTTGGGGAAGCGGACATGTTCATGCTATCAGTGGCAAATTTAAGGATTCCCGTGTTGCCACGCAGCCATTGTGATTGTGAGATCATGAAATATCACTGATATGGTTGATAATTACTTCTTAACAAGTAATTACATCAAGTGTTACGAGGGAAGCTTGATGCCAATTGCAACTACGGAAAGGTACAAACTTCAGAATTCTTGTGAGCGTAAGACCATGTTGCCTCCTATAATGAAGAAATTACTCGGACGTTCCAAGAAGACAAGAATCTTATCAAATGGTGAATCAACAAGAAAAAAATAATAATATGCAGTAGATGTCACAAACTTTGTAACCATAATTCTAGGTCATTTCGAAAGGCTATACAAAATTGATTTTTGTTAAGTTGTAATTTTTTAAGTTCATTTTGTATATATACAAGGTTGATTTTTGTACATCGTCAATGTAATTGTGCTTTTTGAGTTAAGAAATGTGAATTATGTGCATCGTAAATCATAAAATGTGCAACGTCAATTGTAGAATACACATCCATAAAACTGCATATAAAATGTGAATCGTGTGCATCGCGATGCAACAAACAACACTATTTGTTTTTAATTGTTTGTGCATCGTAATGCACAATTATTTTTTTAGTTAAGATGATTTTTTTTTTCCAGTGCGATACACAACTGATACGATCTTCACCAAGTATTCTCAACGAATCACGATTTCACGCAGAACGAAAGCTAAAATCAAGGAAGTTGATGGAAGGTGACACCTCAACCCGATGAATCAGTCCAAATACGAACCTTGGCATGTACAGTCGCAACCCGATAATTGAGACGACCATAAACCTTGGTATAATGATTTTCGCCACAATTGGGATGTAATACCAATTGATAAGAAGAAAAGATGAACGCCACAGGACAATCCTGATAAGTTCGAAAAGTTCGTAAAGAACCAAGAATAATTGAATAATTCTCTCAAATTAATTTAATCTCAAAGTTGTTATTGTTTGGAATACATAGAACAACCTTATATAGGCAAAAAACAAACCTTACTAAACCCTAAAATACATAGGAGGCGGAACACTAGTAAAAGAAAAGTAATTAAAGCATAAAATATCAACAATAGTTCAAAATTCGCACAAAATCGGAAATTTGAAAAAACTGTCGTAGCGCCTAGCGCTATGACTGCAGTCTTAGCGCCATAGTTTTTGTCCAAGGCCTTTTTTGACGTGTTTAAACTTTTCATAATTGATAAATAGGCCCTCAAAGTCTCTAGAAATATCCTCTAAGCCTCCAAACTTGTTTGTAAACTTTGGATCAAATTTATATAATTTCCTTGAGTCTTCAAAACAACCATATAGCCTTGAAACACTTTGAAACCTCCTCCTTGAGTCCTCAAATCATCATCCATTTGAATCAAAACTTTTCTATGAGTCTTGGTTACTTGATCAATCACGAACAAACCTTGCTTGAACTTTCATGCCCAATCTCTTGCCCTCGAACCACTTGACACGTGTATCAACAACGGACACGAGCTTGCTCGAATCACATCATTCCCCTCCTCTTTAAGAGGATTTGTCCTCAAATCCTTACATGCAACTCGATAAACTGCTCTCGAGTCGATATCCATCCAATCAACCCATTAAGTTGAGAAGAAATGATCATTGATAAGTCGCTTGACAAACCAAGATACAAATGGAGTTGAAACCTCGAAGTCAAACGGATCTTCATATGCATGCGACATCTTCAATTCTTCTCGGATCACTTTTAACTCCCCTATTTTTTTTTTCTCTCTCTCCACCCATTCTCGCTCAATCTTTTCTTGCTCACATTTCTCCCACTCTATTTTTTCTCGCTCAATCTCTTTTTCTTTCTCCTCTCTCTCAATTTTCCCCCTCTCCATCTTATCTCACTCTACCTTCTCCCTCTCTATCTTTTTTTCTCTCATCATTTTCTCTCTTAATCTTCTCTCTTTCTACCTTTTCCCTTTCTACCTTCTACCTTCTACCTTCTCCCTTTCCATTTTATCTTTTTCTTCCTTCTCTCTGTATATTCTTTCTTTTTCATGTCTCCACTTAAGCTCTATCTGTTGTATTTTCACTAGATCCTTATAGACCTCCTCCAGTGCCATAGGTACAAGAGTGACTCTCTTTTGATTGAATAAGAAAGAGTATTTATTGTTGTAGATATCATGTCTAACTTGTCGACCAAGTACGACACACCTAACAACAAATGCCCATCCTGCATTGGCATTACATCACATAGAACCTCATCCGCATACCCCCCAATTCTATATGGTACCACCACCTGTTTAGTCACCTCTACTTTACCACCAGAACGGAACCTTTACAATATATATTGTTGTGGATGGCCAATGACCGGCAAACCCAATTTCTCAACCAAAGTTGTACTAACAAGATTGACACGACTACTACTATCAATAATCACATGACATATTTTGCTTAGCACGAAAAATCGAGAATGAAAAAGATTGTCAAGATGAACTTCCATTAGATTCTCTCTCTCGTTTTAAATTTTTTTTTTTTTGAAATAAGTCAAAAATTGCAACTACATTTTTTTTTAATTTATAACTCTAGAAAATTTTAGAAAATAAGCAAGAATACTAGGAATAAATTTTTTACGAATAAACTAGGGTTTATGACCCAAGTTTATGATACTACAAAAAAATTAGGAAACGAAATCAACAACCTAAAATTGGAAAACAATTGATAGCTAGAACGAAACAATTAACAAGATAGAGTATGGAAAGAACCTTTGCTCTGATACCAAATGATACGATCTTCGCCAAGATTTCTCGACGAATCACGATTTCACGCGGAACGGAAGCTAAGATCAAGGAAGTTGATGGAAGGTGACACCTCAACCCTGATGAATCAGTTTAAATACGAACCTTGATATGTACAGTCGCAATCCGATAATTGAGACGACACAAACCTTGATAAAATAATTTTTGCCACAATTGGGATGTAATACCAATTGATAAGAAGAAAAGATGAACGCCACAAGACAATCCTGATAAGTTCGAAAAGTTCGCAAAGAACCAAGAAGAATTGAATAATTCTCTCAAATTAATTTAATCTCAAAGTTGTTATTGTTTGGAATATATAGAACGACCTTATATAGGCCAAAAACAAACCCTACTAAACCCTAAAATACATAGAAGACGGAACACTAGTAAAAGGAAAGTAATTAAAGCATAAAATATTAAAAATAGGTCAAAATCTGCACAAAATCAGAAATTTGAAAAAACTGTCGTAGTGCCTTAGCGCCTAGCGCTGTGACTGTAGTCTTAGCGTCATAGTTTCTGTCCAAGGCCTTTTTTGACGTGTTTAAACTTTTCAAAATTGACAAATAGACCCTCAAAGTCTCTAGAAACATCCTCTAAACCTCCAAACTTGTTTGTAAACTTTGGGTCAAGTTTATAAAAGTCCCTTGAGTCTTCAAAACAACCATATAGCCTTGAAACACTTTGAAACCTCCTCCTTGAGTCCTCCAATCATCGTCCATTTGAATCAAAACTTTTCTATGAGCCTTGGTTACTTGATCAATCACGAACAAACCTTGTTTGAACTTCTATGCCCAATCTCTTGCCCTCGAACCACTTGACACGTGCATCAATAACGGACATGAGCTTGCTCGAATCACATTAACAACTTTTTTTTGGTTCATCGCAAGTGAAAAAGGTATTTGTATTACGTCTTTTTTGTTTTACGATACATATCGTGGGCTCCCGTGCTTTTATGTGCATCGTGTTGTGTTGCGATGTATTATTTTTTGTTTTGTGATGCGTAGTGTGCACTGTTTCGTGTTTTTTAAGGGCATAGATGACATTTCGCAACAAAAGTATCCTTTAGTGATTGAAAACATTTATAGTAGATTTTAGCAAATAAAAATTATCTAAAAGGGACCAGCCGAATTTGATCCCATTAAAATTGGGAAAATTTTGGGTCGGTCATTTATGGTAAATTTTCAATCATTTTAGTCCCCTACTTTTTCTCAAATCAACATACAATACTTTCATGCATCACGATTAAATTTTTGTGTATCGTGATTTGAAATTGATGCATTACGACGCACAAAAATACCTTTTACTGATTTGAAAAAAATTGGGTGAATTACAAGTCGGTCCCTTTTTCAACATTTATAATTGCTCCAGTCCACCAAACTTTTTTTAAAACTAGAAAAAGACACTTTTGGGGCAAAAAAATTACGATACCCTTAATGAAACTAAAACAACCGTGCATTAGGCATCGAGATGAAACAATTGGGGCATCGGGATGCCACTAGTTTGAGATGCAAACAATTGGGCATCGGGATGCAAGAATTGGACATCGGGATTCAATTTGAGATGCAAACAAATGGGCATCGGGATGCCACTAGTTTGAGATGCAAACAATTGGGCATCAGGATTCAATTTGAGATACAAACAATTGCGCATCGGGATGCAACAAATAGGCATTGGGATACAGTGTCACTTTCTCAGATTAATTTGGGCATCGAGATGCAAGAATTGGGCATCGGGATGCAAAAATTAGGCATCGAGATTTTATTTGAGACGCAACAACTGGGCATCGTGATACAAAAATTGGGCATCGCGATGCAGTGTCATGTGGACAGCCGAGCTTTGAAATTCTTGGAACGTTTAGATCGCTTGTGCGGCGAAGGGCATAACTTTTGATTCCGGATGAACCACGGGGCCCATAATATATCAAATCGAAGCTCTTTCCGAGAACTACAAAAGTTATAGGGTATACCCAGTGATGCGTTTGTTTTAAAGGCTAAAAATATTGTTTAGACTCTGTTTCAAGGCTCGAAAGTTTTCGAGTCTCATTTTGGTTTTTGCCCTTTTGTTTACTTGAACATATTTTGTAATCTTTAACACCATAGAATGATAAATTTTGTGTGCTCTGCTCCTGTGTTTATAAATACGCATTTCAAGTAATCATGTTTAGCGTTGGTAAGATTAAAGAAGAAGACAAAGCAGTTATAGAATAAACAGGGGTATTTTAGGAACAATTTTATAAAAATGCCTTTTAGCGGTTAAGAAAAAAAAAGGGTTAATTACACCACTAGTCCCTTGACTATTAAGCATTCCACGGTTAGTCCTTTAAGATTTTTTTTTCAAATTTTAGCCCCTAAAGTACCAAAATTAGACACGCATAATCCTTTTAGTGGATGCCGTTAGTATTTTTCCGTTAAGTCTGACATGTGCCTTCCCATGTGCATTTGAGTAAGGGCTAAAATAGAATTTCACAAAATACTTTAAACAATTTATTTTTTTCTCCCCCCACCACCCACACACCCACATCCTCATCCCCTTCCCCTTCCTTACCGACCTCTCTCCCCTCCACATCACCACCTGACCTCCCCTCACCCCATACACAAACTCACATACACACACATATACACACACACACACACACCTTTCTCTGTAATTTTCGATCTCTCGCCACTGACCGTCGTCAAGTTTTCACTCATCCCTTATTCTGTTGGGTTTGGACTTCAATGGCCTTCAATCGAACGCTATTACCAAATCGGAGATGGAAGTAATTGCTGCTTTCCAGCCAAAGGGAAAAAGCTTGGCATTCATCAATGAGATCTCGGGCCAACATTCTGACCAAAAGTGCTGCATCTTCTTCTGCAAGCTCTCGCTCCTTCTGCTATTAATTTGCCGAATCATAGATGCGGACAAATGCCTTTGGAATTCCTGCTTTCCAGCGGGTAAATCTTGCAATACCTGATTTTTCTTTCTCTCTAGAGCTTCGTCAAAGTCCCACTGACCTAATATGAGAAAGCCTTTTATGGTTGGGAAGACTTCGCAAGATCAGAAAAAGCTCTGACCCTTACTGAGGGTACACGCATACCAAGAGGAAACTCCCTCCAGGGGATATTTCCTTTCCTTTTCGTATTTTGTAAGATCAATGTTGAAGTCACCAGATTTACTGTGACTTGTGATGTTCTATGTAAATTAGATTTGTAATACATGAAGTAGGTTTTCATGATTAAGAAGAATTACAGCTCAGCAATTTTGATTTATGGAATATGATTAACCTCTTTCTGTACTAATTTTTGATTGCAAGTTTCTTGTTTGTACATAAGAAAGCCAAAGTCTTGGCCTCTCCTCCTTCCTGTGATGAAAACTTGCCTTTGATTTTTCCTTGCTGCATTTACGGCTTGGAGTATTTTGCTCCAAACTTTTTCTCTTTGTTTTTCTGGCATTTTGTTCTTTTTCTTAGAAAGTTGAAACCACTTTCAAGGGTATTGAGGTCAGTAAGGAAGGGGAAGGGGATGAAGATGTGGGTGGGTGGGTGGGTGTGTGGAGGGAGAAAAAAATAAATTGTTTAAAGTATTTTGTGAAATTCTATTTTAGCCCTTACTCAAATGCACTTGGGAGGCACATGACAGACTTAACGGAAAAATACTAACGGCATCTACCAAAAGGACTATGTGTGTCTAATTTTGGTACTTTAGGGACTAAAATTTGAAAAAAAATTCTTAAGAAACTAATCGTGGAATGCTTAATAGTCAAGGGACTACTGGTGTAATTAACCCAAAAAAAAGTGAACTGAAAAAAAAAATTATAAAAATAGACCGGCCAACAATTTTTCAAAAAAAAAATATAAAGTATTCAAACCATTAAAAATCACTAATATGTACCGTCGACAATTTTCTAATTAACTTTTAAATCCAGGCCCATCAAAATATTTCTGGAATTATACTTGACGGCCCATTTCTTTTCCGTCGTCAAGTTGACTAATGTGCTTCACACGTGGCGACTCGTAAATTAAAGACCTAATTTCTTATTCATGTATTTAAGTCCATTTCTGAGCCGGTCTTCCTCCCGTCTTCGTTCAATGTCAGCCCAGTGGCCACCCGCGAGCTGATACAGTGAACCCAAAATCAGCTCTGTTCGGAAGAAAATCTCGTCAATTCGAGCCCCAAATCCATCAACCCGATTCCCATTCTCATCACAATTCCCCCAATTTCAGCCCCAGTTGATGATGCAGCTATGGCTTCAAAGATGTCAAAAACCCTAGAAGAAGCCGACGACAGACTCAGCACCTTACCGGACGGTGTCATTTCCCACATTCTGACTTTCCTCCCCACCAGATTCGCCGCCACCACCGCCGTCCTATCCAAACGCTGGCGTTTCCTCTTCCATTCCATCCCCCACATTGATCTCGACGAAGCGTGGCAGAAAACCCCCGAAGACCAACGCCAACGAGTCCGAACACTCTTCCATGAATTCGTCTACAGACTCCTTTTATCTCCGGAATCATCGCATATACAGAGACTCCGTCTCAAATGCAAGATTCTCATGAAGAATGACCCTATCAATGATTGGATTGGTGCTGCAATCCGCCGTCACGTTGAAGAGCTGGACGTTTTCGTCTCCTTCAGAAGGTTTGATACACTCCCTCCCGAAACCTTCAATTGCAAAACACTTCGTAGTTTGAAGCTTTATGGGAGTTTTATTTTCGATGTTCCTAGCTCTGTTCACTTGCCTAATCTCGTTAATTTACATCTCGAATGTGTTCGACTTACGGATGGGAGTTGCTTTCGGAGGGTTTCTTCTCCGCTGAAACATTTGAGGTTGTGTAATTGCAAAATCGATAGTAATCAAGTTCTTGAACTTGTTGTTCCATCGCTAACAAATTTGATTCTGCATCGGCATTATCATGATTATAAAATTGCTTTGCATACCCCGAATCTCGAGTGCTTGGAGTATAGTGCTTATGGGGCTGGATTCCTTATTGTGAAGGAGAAGCTGACTTATCTCATTAGAGCTGATGTTGATTTTGAAGTGGGTGATGAAGGCGAAGACATTGAACCAGATGCACACATTGAAAATGTATTGGCCTATGGTCTGTACGCAAAGAAGATTATCAAGGAGATTCATCATGTGAAGTCTCTTAGGTTGTCGGGAGCCTCTCTGGAGGTATGATTTTTACAACCTTTTTATTTAACGGTTTCCTTTTTATTGATCTTATTTGGGGTCATAATTTTGCTGTCTTCCACGAAGGAAGGCTCTTTGCTATTCTCCGTGTTCGTGGCCTACGTTTCACAATTTGACAACTATGGAGCTTGGTGTTAACCATATAGTGGGATGGCAAACTTTAGCAAAATTACTTGAAAGTTCACCTAATCTTCAAGTGCTTAACTTTAATCAGGTGAGTGAGTTAGGTTTCGTTACACATTGTTGTGAGTGAGGAGAACTTCCGTTGTCTATGTGTTGAGGTTTTTCTTCCTTCCTTGCAGGGGTTTATAGATCGTAGCTGTAGCAAACTGGAATTTGAGTATTGTCTTCCCGGAATGGTTCCTACGTGTTTGTCTCAACACCTTAAAAAAATCAAAATTGGAGATTTTGCTGGGAAAGGTTGTGAATTTGAGCTGGTAGAATATTTTTTGAGGAGTGGACAGGTCTTGGAAAAGATTAAGATTTGCTCTCAAACGTTTTGGGGATGGCCATCCTCATTTTGTGAGAGATTGTTGGGGTATCCGCGGTGCTCTAAAACCTGCAACATCATTCTTTCCTGGAAGATTGATGATAACTTCTGTAAGAGAATCTTAAATTAATGTACAATGAAACTGCACTAGTAGTCTCTTCTCTCATTAAGTATATGTAATTTTTGCCTGCCCTTCACATGCTATAATAAAGCATTGTGTTCATTCTTACTTCTTTTCGTTTTTATGGGTCTTCTTTCGTCATGAACTTGTGATTTCCTTTGTGAGTGTTGGCTTTTGTTTGATCTTTCCCTTTCGTGCCCTAGTCTATTCTACTCCATCAGTCTACTAAGTCAATAGTTTAAGTGGTACATTGGTGCCCCATAAGTGACCATAAACTTCCTCTTCTACTTTCATTACGAGGTTTTCCAGACTTGAAACCTCAATTTGGGATTTCATGTCTGAAAAACCCTTAAACTCGTAATTGAAGTAGAAGAGGGAGTAATTGAACCGTGTTGGTGTGAATATAAGATCCTTCAACACAAAATCCATTGAACCTTTTGTTTCTTAACGATTGCGCGCTCTTTAAATCTAGTTTGAGACGTGAAAACTTCATGAAAATTTCAACTCAGTAATCTTTTTAGCGATTAGAAGATCCCACAATGTCCGCATAAGTATGATTGGATACATCTGATAAGTTTTTAATGAAAGCTAAAGAATTAGGTTTAATTTATAGAATGATAATGGTTATTTTGGTAAATTAAATACTACGATAGTCAAATTGATATTTTTGAAGTAGTTAAAAAAGTGTTTTTTTTTTTGTCAAAAAATAAAAAAGACAAATCTAGTTTGTACTTTTGGCTTTCATAAATTTATGATCCTTAAGATACGCATCTAACTAATTTTTCATGTGCTCATAATAATATCTACAATTTTTATTTATAGCTTTTATTTGGTTGAAAATTTATTTTTTCAACTGATCAATACAATAACACCCACACTTATTTTCTAATATGTCTTCAAAGAGTATTGTAATAAACGCATGTATTCAACTATTGCAAATAGGTAAGAAATTAATTATGACCAAATGGGAAAAAGCTCCAACCACAAAATCCAATTATGAGAATATGAACTCGGTGAAGAAACTTTGGGTGCATTTGGTTACATGACTTTTTCGTGTTCTTTTACTTGCTCACTTTTCAGTTTTCACCATTTTTCACTTATTACAAAGGTACAAAAAAAGTAACGAAACAAAAATAAAATCACGTACCCAAACGAAGCTTTAGAGCATCTCTAATACTATTATCTAGTTTTTTCTACGTGATATATTTAAGAAAAAAAACCTCTTTCATATGTGACAAAAAATTTAAAAAATAGAGAGTCCTCTTTCTAAACGTGCTCCAATGCAAGACTTTTTTTAGAACATTCTTTCAGACGTGATATTATTTTATAAATAATTATAAAAAATAAAAAAGAAAAATTACTCCTACTGTAACTGATTAACGGTAAAAAGTAAAAATAAAAATTGACGGTAAATGACGTGAATGAAAAGATATTCTCTAGGTGACCCTCTATAAGTAGAGGATTACGTAGAGGATGTCTTTCCAACCAAATGTCACATCATCTCTACCTCAGCATTAAAAGTTTGCAAAAGGGTATCATATAGGGATATACTAGATTGGGTTTTAAGTTTTGGGAAAGAAATGATGCAATGTTATTTTCACTTTTTTAAATCACATTGCTATTCAATCTCTTAAGTAATCAACTCATTTAAAAGTTTAAATTATTAAAGAGAGGTTATCGATGTATACCATGCTTTTAACACACCCCCTCACAAGCATACGTGTGCCTGAACTTCTCTCTATCCTAAAATAAGTATTCATTATTGAATTTACACGATTTCTAAAGGATAAATGCATAGAGAGGATCATTTGAACCCTGATCCTTGTTATATCATTAGATTCATATTAAATAACTGACTCATTTAAAAGCTTAAGTTATTAAAAAGTGTCTAACAATGTATAGCATGCTTAAAAAAAAAGAAGAAGGTTAATTTATGGCTTTGGTCTTTGACCTTTTATTTTTCTATGATTGAATCAGCATAATATTAAATTTAGTCTAATGTATATGACTATGCTTTACGGACATCAAATAATTAAAAGGAGTTGCTAAGGTAGCTTGATGATATCATATTTATGCATAGTTGGCACCGGTGTGGCATGTTATACTAAATATAAGGGGTTCAAGTGTTAAATAAAAATTTTAAATTTTGTTTTTCTCTCATTGTTGAATAAATGAAAATTTGAAAAAAAAAACAAAAAAAACAAAAATAAAAGATGTAATATTGTATTATCAAATAATTTTATTTCTAAACTCACTTAAAATTTTAAGTTTTGTAACCTCGTCTTTGCCACGCCAATACAAGCCCCCTCCAAATAGGCCATAATTCTGTCGTTCGAATGGATGCATCCCCGGGTGTAGACTGAACCCTTCTTTCCACTTACCTAGCTAGACAATCTCTAATCTCCATAAATATATTTTGTTTTGTTGTTTAGTAGTACTAAATACTCCCTCCCTCCGTCCTTAAATTATTGTCATTCTTTTCTTTTTTGTCCGTTTTAAAATAATTGTCTTGTTTGAAAACTTTATTTTTTAGGACATCATTTTTACCATTTTATCCTTACTTTTTTCCCTACTTTAATTATGTGCCACATACACATGGGCATTAAAGAAAATTACACATTATATCAATATTAATAATCAAATAAATTATTTTTTTTTAATCCGTGTGCCGATTCAAATAAGATAATAATTAAGAGACGGAGGGAGTATTATGTAATTTTTTTTTCTTTTAAAAGATTATATTATGTAGTAAATGTAGTAACGTATTCAAGATAATATCATTTTGTTTTTTAGTTTTACTTATTGAATAAGAAATGGGGATAAAAAATGGATTTAAGTATAATTTGTTTTTCATTTATGCTTTGTTTTTTATTTTTAATCTATATAAACAAGAAATATTAAAAAAAGAAGAAAGATATTTTATTTGGAAAGTAATGCATTAAGTATGTTTAATCAATGTACAATACTCCAATGCATGTTGTAAATGAACCTTATTGCTAAATTTTATAAATATATAACACTATCCTTTTCATTTTAACAATTTAACCCTTACATTTACTACATTAAGACAAATCAGTGTCAACCAAGCAAAAACATAACACCAGCACCTCGATTAGAAAATTTGATGTCTGGTAAGGCTGGTGACATACATACATTGCACTGAAATTAATTAATACTAAGAGCCCGTTTGTTCCCGCATTTTGGCCAAAACACAGGGTTAAAACGCAGCTTATTCCTTAACTTAGCGTTTCAATGCTGCGGTAGAAAACGCTGCTTTTTCAAAACACAGCTGCGTTTTAAAACGCTAGAATTCCTAGCTTTTTCCCAAAACGCAGATTTTAAAACGCAGTAGAGAATAAAAAGCAGCGTTTTGACATAATATCCCAAACGCATTTATAAAGAAAAAAACCGCGTTTTAAATAATCTACATTTTAGGAACGTTGCGTTTTTAAAACACTGCGTTTTCAAAACGCTACATCAAACGGGCTCTAAATGACTCAATTAAAGACCAAAATGAACTAACCTACAATCAGTGTCTTAAAAATCGACCTAGGCGTCTAGAAATCAAGCAAATCGGCCGCCTACACGCTACGCCTTTTTAAGAAGTTTTGGCCTAAAATAACGTTGTTTTAGGCTTTATTTTTATTTAAAAAATATATTTTAATTTTTTGGTAATATTTATATTATTGCATCAGGTGTTATGAACCTATGGTGTATTGAATTATTTATTATTGTTGTGTTGTTTTAAATTTTAGAATGATAATTGGATTATTTGCTTATTATGTGATATTTACTATTAATATATTTGAATGTTTAATGTTTGTTAATTAGGTTATATTAAGAAAAAAATTAAAAATTAGGATAATTATTTCTTAATTCTAGTCCTCGCCTAGACCCGTCTCGTCCCTGCTTAAAAACCCTAGGCACTGCGTGACACCCGATTAGCGATTTTTAGAACACTGCCTATTATCTCTTTAAAAAAAAAAAAGTAGTACAACATATGGAGTGCATTTATTGATAAGTATAGACTGTATAGTAGTACTACTAACAAGAATATGGCAAGAAATGACCCGTCGTGTAACAAACAGGAGTCATCTGAAGAAGATTCCCTTGATAACTATTTGCATGAGAGCAGCTCTAGCCTCTACGTTCTGCCAAACAATGTAGTATAATTAAAAGCATGCGATACATTTCCAACATCTATAGTTGCTCTGGCATTAGTAAAAATTCTTCAATATATCATCATCTTTATTCTTTTACCCTTACTACGGAGTGGTAGTCTGTCATTCTTAATTTCTCAAACCTATGAATTTTCTCGCACAATATAGTAGGAATCTTCAAGACCAAGCTGCAAGCCTGCAATAGGGTAATTTTCAGTTTGGTGTTTTTTTCTTAATAATGCTTAATTCAGGTTATTGTTTCTTCCAAACATTGAAATTACCTTGACCTACTAAACTAATTTTCTCACTTCCAAATCCTATTAACCAGAAACTAATTTTTAGATTGAGTCTTTTAGTGGTTCTTGGATTTGGAGTTTTTTCCTGCAAAGATTGAAACTTTATTGCAAAGTAAGTAATTGATATAATCATTGACCCACTAATTTTTTGCTCTCTAGTCTCTATTTGGTTCCCTTACAGTGTTTTGAGGTCTTAGCCATGGCAGAGCCGTTGGAATTGGAAGGCGCCATTTTTGAGGAGAGAGAAGACCTCATGGTTCCACCAGAAGGTGGATTCCCAGTTTTGAGGACTGCACATTTCTTGAAACCAACTTCAAAGTCGGCTTCTGGACCAACCTTCTTGAAGGTACCTTCTTCACTTTCTCTCTCATCACGTGAAACTAAGTGGGCACTGAAGGTGGCATTCAACGGGTGGCGTGACCCGTTAAGGAAATGGAAACAATGGGTAGATAAAATGCATGCCCTGTACCAGTCTCTATGGAAAGAGGTTGGGATTTATGAAGCTGTCATGGGTTCTACCTTTCAAATTAGAAAAAATGATGATTTGATTTTGGGTCTTGCTGAGAGATGGTGTTCTGAAACTAACACGTTTTTATTCCCTTGGGGTGAAGTAACCATTACTTTGGAAGATGTGTTGATTTTGGGTGGTCTCTCTCTTTTGGGTGGCCCAGTTTTTATGCCTCTTGAAACCAAGGAATTGGTTGAAATCGAAGAAAACTTGAACAAAGATCTCGTGAACTGGAAACCAGAAAAGGCCTCGCATTCTGAATGGTTGAAACACTTTATGGACAGTGGACACGAATCCGAGCATGAAGCTTTTCTTGCCTTGTGGCTGTCCAGGTTTGTTTTTCCTGGAAATGTTTATGATACTATTAGTAGACACCTCTTCCCAATTGCAATTCACCTAGCTAGAGGAATCAAGATAGCTCTTGCACCATCTTTTCTTGCAAGCATATACAGAGATTTAAGTTTACTGAAAGAAACAATGGTTGCTTCAGTTGAATTAGAGGCTGATCATAGTGAAGATAGCTTTTTTGCACTTACCCTTTGGGCCCCATTGCGATTAGTTCAAGTTTGGGCTTGGGAGAGACTACCTCCCCTGCAGCCGAGCCCCAATACCATCAGCAATGGGGAGCTTAGGTTGGCTCGATGGCGTAGCATGAGAAACATGAATATTGAGAATGTGAGGACTGTCATTAAGTCTGCTGGGGAGAGCTTTCTATGGCGCCCATATGCCATTCCTGTGAACAACTGGTTGTTCCCCAAATTTTACCATGAAAAGGAGAAATGGTTTTATTGTATCTCGGGTTTGGATGAAGAAATAGAGTTGTTTGCTCGCTGCATGAGGGTATGTGAGCTGGTTGGGATAGATTGCTTAGAGCCATACTTTCCCAATCGAGTTGCAATGCAATTTGGTATGGATCAAGATCTTCCGGCATGGATTCCTCGTTCCATGGTAACTCGAGAAATAGCTTGGAACAATTACAATAGACCTATTTGTGATGTCAATGTATATATTCCGTCTAGGCTATTTGAATCAGATGTTACTGCCCGTTACTTGGAATGGTGGAAGGAATCTGTTTTAGCTCCAAGGGATATGATTAAAAGTGTTTTTCAAAAAAAGAGAAGTTCAAGGAGATCAAAGAGATTGAAAGAAATTTTAAAAGGAACAGGGGGAGGAAATGAAGGGATAGAATCGCCAGTGAATCCCGCAGAAAAGAGTCTGATGAGTGAAGTTGCAATAGGAAAATCAGAAATAACAATACAAAGTCGAATTGAGACTAAACCTGGGAGTTCAAAAAAGGATTTAGTTAGCGTCGACCACAATGAACAAGAATGCAGTAGTAGCTCAATTGTTGTTGAGTTACCAGAATTGGAACTTGAAGCAAGGATTAGCAGGCTAGAGAGAATTGTAGCTGCACTAAGAGCGCTAAGATCTGATTGCAGGTGAATCCCTTGTAGAACTAAGTACATCAACTTGTTTTCATATAATTTTGCTTCATATTTCTGTTTAGAAATGTTGAATCACATGACAGTGCTTGTTTTTTCTTATCTGATTGTTTCCATTCAAGATTGGTCCTGGCAAGAATGATATATATATATATATATATATATATATATATATATATTTGCCCAATAAGGATTCTAACTGAAATGATATTGACTATAATTTGAGCAAGAAGCTAGTATGAGTAGTGATTTATAAGGAGATTAAATGTTTTTCATTTTCCAGAAGTAGAAGGCACCATATATACAAGATTGTTTTAGTCATTTTCTCAGACCTAGTCTGAACTCCATCAATGGAAGCCGTTGTGGATTCCACATGCCAAATCACGAAGAATACCGACTTGCTTGTAGGGTTTGAAGTGCGATGGTGCCCTGAGACTAAAACGTTCCTATTCCCATGGGTGAAGCAACAATTACCTAGGAAAATATGATGATTTTAGGTGGGTTCTCTGCTTTGGGGACCCTATTACAAAACCTCTAGAAAGTAGAAACCAAAGAATTAATAAGAAATTGAAAGAAAATTTATCAAAGCACGCAGACTAGTCATAAAAACTAGCTCACATAATAGGCTTCTTGAAGGTTTGGGAATAATAAATAATAGATTTGAGTCTAATTCCAAATACCGCTGGTCCGGAAGGTCATCATCAACCAAGAACCAATGAAGCAAGCAAATCTTGACATAGAAACAGTAACTTCCTCATCGAGTTTCAATGCAATTTGGAATGGATCAAGATGCTCTAGGATACCTTCCCGTTGTGATACAAATCCAGAACTTGCTTGGATAAGTTACAGCAGGCGGGTTTGTGATGAAAGATGATAGATACCATCGCAGCTGTTTAATTCGATCAGCTTTCACATCTGCATGCAATTCTGTTCATCATTTCCAGTCTTCCCTTTGCAGCTTCACTCTTTTTCATCTTTTCCACAGGTTTCATCATGTTGAGAAAAATTGCACCAAGCAACCACCAAGAGACTCTTCCAAGACAGCAAATTAAAACCAAAAACAACAAGATATCCAAGCAAGATAATAACTAATAATCGCAGCAGCAAATTAAGCAATAAACCACCACTAACAAGACAACGATTTTTACGTGGAAAACCCAAATTGGGAAAAACCTCGGGACCGTAGTCCAAGTCAAAACTTCCACTATCACAAATGGGTTTACAAATGGTTTCTTCTCTAGTTATACTAGAGGATCACAAATTACATCAAGAACAACAAACTTCTTGGATAACCAGAACATCAACAAAGTTCTCAAGAGAAATAAATTGGTGGATAGCAATAACACCACTACAACAATATGATAGAGTGGGTTTAGAGAGTACTAACTTACAGCACAAAATTAGGACTTTTGAGACACTCTACCAGCTGAAACGAGAGGCTTTGAGGAGAGGAATCACACCCAAAACAAGGCAACGAATAGCTGCATTCTTCCTCCGTAGTTTTTCCAAAAAACTGCACTGTTTTCTCTCTCTTTTCTCTCTCTATTTTGCTGCTGTGCTCACTCTGTTTGCTGCTGTGTTTTCTCTCTAACTTGCTGAATTTTCTCACCCTTTGCTCCTCACATTCTTGCCCCTTTTATAGACTTCATTGGCTGGAAGAACACCTACTCAAGTTATCTTGAAGCTTCCAGCAAATACCAAGAATGGAAGCACCTAGAATGACTCTTGAGTCACCCAGAAAATTGTCCTGCTCTCTCTCTGTTTTTTTTTTTTTTTTTTTCAAGTTCTAGAAACTCCATGAGATTGAGGCCACCACATGGGCTGGACCCACCCAACAATTCTCCCCCTCCAGTTCATGTGGGGGGCTCAACCAAACCTGCTTGCTTCCGACAATAGTTAAACTTTTCACCCGGCAGTGGTTTCGTCATCATATCCGACCCATTTTCATCAGTATGAATTTTATCAAGCTCCAATAGTTTTGAATCCAAAACATCACGAATCCAATGATATCTAACATCTATATGCTTCGATCTTGAATGAAAGGTTGGATTCTTACAAAGGTGAATTGCACTTTGACTATCACAATAAAGCGCATACCTTTCTTGTTTTAAGCCCAATTCTTGAAGAAACTTCTTCAACCACAAAGTCTCCTTACAAGCTTCGGTCACCGCAATGTACTCAGCTTCGGTGGTGGACAATGCAACACACTTTTGAAGTCGAGATTGCCATGATACTGCTGCCCCGGCAAAAGTCATTAAGTATCCAGAAGTAGACTTTCTAGAGTCAACATCACCCGCCATATTAGCATCGGTGTACCCATCTAGTATGGCCTTGCCATTACCGAAACATAAGCACACCCTAGAAGTACCTCTAAGATAACGAAGAATCCATTTCACGGCTGCCCAATGTTCCTTTCCTGGGTTAGAAAGAAACCTACTAACAACTCCAACGACATGAGCAATATCGGGCCTTGTGCATACCATGGCGTACATCAAACTACCAACCACGGATGCATATGGCACTCTTTTCATCTCTTCTTTCTCTTTCTCACTTGAAGGACATTGCTTGGAGCTTAACTTGAAATGGCCTGCAAGTGGAGTACAAACACTTTTTGCTTTGCTCATGTTAAACCTTTCAAGAACTTTTTCAATATATTTTTCTTGGGACAACCAAAGTTTTCCAGTTTTTCTATCTCTTGAGATTTTCATCCCAAGAATCTGTTTTGCCGGTCCCAAGTCCTTCATTGCAAAGGACTTACTCAACTCCTTCTTCAATTTGTCAATCTTGCTAGCATCATGACCCACAATTAACATATCATTCACATAAAGCAAGAGAATTATAAAATCATTTTTAGCAAAATATTTTACAAACACACAATGATCAGAAGTGGTTCGAGTGTACCCGTGATTCACCATGAAAGAGTCGAACTTCTTATACCATTGTCGTGGTGCTTGTTTAAGCCCATACAAGGTCTTCCTCAAACGACACACAAGATGCTTCTTGCCTTTAACTTTGAACCCTTCTGGTTGCTCCATGTAAATTTCTTCCTCCAAATCACCATGAAAGAATGCCGTCTTCACATCAAGTTGTTCAACTTCTAAGTTCAAGCTTGCTGCTAACCCAAGCACAACTCGGATGGATGTCATCTTCACAACAGGAGAGAATATTTCTTCAAAGTCGACACCTTTCTTTTGAGTAAAACCCTTCACAACTAACCTTGCCTTGTACCGAGGTTGAGAGCTATTTTCTTCGGACTTTATTTTGTAAACCCATTTATTCTTGAGTACTCTTTTTCCTTTTGGAAGTTTTACCAAATCATAGGTGTGATTGTCATGCAATGACTTCATCTCCTCCTGCATGGCTTTCTCCCATTCTCCCTTTTTCTCATGAGACTTGGCTTCTTGGTAGCTCTCCGGCTCTCCCCCGTCAGTTAACATCACATACTCATTAGGGGAGTATTTTGTGGAAGCTCTGCGATTTCTAGTTGACCTTCTTGGTTCAAGCTGAATTGGTACTTCATTAGCTTGTTCATCTTGCTCAAATGGTTCATTTGTGGGTACTTCTTGATCAGCAGCATCATTTTGCTCTTCTTGCACTTCTCCCCCATAATTATCATGGACCACAGAAGGAGAAATAGGGTCCAAATTGATAGGACCAGCTACTGCGTTTTTCTTCTTCTCACCACTTTCAATGTCTTCAATTGTTTGGTCTTCAAGGAAAATCACATCTCGGCTTCTGACAATTTTCCTTGCAATTGGATCCCATAATCTATATCCGAATTCTTCATGTCCGTAGCCCAAAAAGATGCATTGCTTTGCCTTGTCATCCAGCTTCGACCTCTCATCTTTTGGAACGTGAATAAAAGCCTTGCAATCGAACACCTTCAAGTGTTCATATGACACTTCCTTTCCTGACCAAACTCTTTCAGGTACATCACCATCCAAAGGAACTGAAGGGGAAAGATTGATTAGATCAACTGCAGTTCTCATTGTTTCACCCCAAAAGGATTTAGGAAGCTTTGCATGTGAAAGCATACATTTGAGGCCACCACATGGGCTGGACCCACCCAACACATCAAGACCCCCAAGCTTCTTGACACTGCATCAGTATCTAAAGACGATAAATCAGCAGAGCAGATTGACCATCCAACTATTCAACTGCTTCTTGACACTGTATATTTTTGGACTTTTTGGCCCCAATGCATATCTCTAAGGCTGTCTGTCGGGCTTAAAGAAATGGGTCGAGCTCTCTGAAAGTTTGCCGCAAACTAATCTATGCACCTCCAAACTCAAGCTCGAACTTAAACTAAATTTACCTATTGTTGCTCAAACTTTGCCCCAAGTTTTTAATTGGCTACGGGCCTAATTCAAGCATTGTCCATACATAATATCCAGATGATGATTAAGAGGTAAATGTAAACTCAAAATGCTCTCCTGTTTTTAAAGTGAACAACACTCTCTTACTTATGGGGAGAAGATAATCCCCTCTCTTTCTCTCTCCAACAAAAATACCTGAATCTCCTTTCACCACATGGGTGGACTTTAAAAGTACAAGAGCATTTTTCATTTTTTGTAATTTGTATCATTATCTTTTCCATCCAAGTATTTAATTTGTTGGAGAGAGAAAGAGGGAGGGGGTGATCAGGTGCATGAGCTTTAAAAGTAGGAGGTCATTATTCAATTTGTGTATCATTATCCTTCCTAACAAAAGTGGCCACCCGTTTAATGTATACTAGTATTTCATAACCGAATTCCCATGATTTTGTCCAACAAACTAACACATAAACAGATGATGATTTTCATTTGATCCACAAGTAATGTTACAACAACTAAATTTATCAATATATTTTATTCACAGCAAGCTTTAAACCATAAACCAAATATATAAATGCATTTTGATGCTTGTTTCATCCACCTTCGCTATGCTACCAAATAATCAGAAATGTATCCTCCACTTGGATCATAAACAAAGTTATAACTAAATAAAGACAAGAATTTACCCAAGGCCCTTGCTTTTCCAACCAAAACTACTAACCACTCACTTATCATCAATTGTGCTAGCCAATCTTCCTCTCCCGTTATATATAGATGGGGCAAAGAGGCAATGGCCGGGGAATTGAGGGCATCTCTCTTCTACCGCAAATTGCTTGTGATATAGAGATGGAGCGAAGATGCAGTATGGAATTGAGGGTAATTCTCTTTTTCCTTAAATTGCTTGCATGTCACTAATTAGTATAGTCGTCTGAGGTTTAATTGCCTAACACTTAAAACTATTTCTGAATCTCCCTACCAAATTTGCCGAAATTAGAATTACTAGTTAACAGCTGATCAAGTTTGTTAGATCGATTTTGGCATTTTGCCTAACGAAACAAGGAGTTCTTAGGACGATTTTGCCGCTATAACTACTTGCAACAAGAAAGAAGGATGTATTCATATCATCGTGCAAATTCTTATTAGTCAGTCAGCAAAAAGAAAACTTAGGAGAAGCATTGATGACAAAAATTAAAGATTCATCCAGAACGAAAGAGTAGAGATATATAGCTAGTCTTGTGCCTTTATTATTACAAATAAAATCCACCCTAATTATATATATATATTATATATCTCCATCTAAAAAGGGCAAAGAGAGGGGTGAATTTAATTTATTGAACATGCATGCACATGGAACTGTAGCTTTTAGAACCAGAGGGGCTGGATGTCGCATTGCTGGGGCCCCATATTGCATCGCTGTGGCAATTCTTGAGCCCTCTGCAACATCATCTCTTGCATCTGTTGAGTCCCCTGTTGCCTGACCACCTTCTCTATGGCCTGGCACCTGCACTCCTTGTCGATGTTCCTGAGCTGCTGGCAGCACTGGTTGAAGTGTTGTTCTCCCCTAGTTTGTTGGTTGACTAGTACCATTCTCAAACACTCGTACGGCTGAGACTGTAGGTATATCTTGCAGTGGCTCATTTCCTGTATCTTGATCTTCTTCTGGCACCTCTGCCGTGAACTGCCACCTTTCCAGTTGGCAGATTCCTCGCCGATTGCTGTGGTGGTAATCGTGGTGTAGGTGGTGGCCTCGGCTATGGCTACCAGGGCTAGAAGGAGGGATGCGATGGTTGCAAGCTTCGACATTGTGACTACTGCATGTCCTTGATAGAGCTAGGCAATGTGGGTAGGTAATTATATTATTGAGTATTGGGATGTGGAACTAGGCTTTGCAAGGTGTTGTGAGGGCCTTAACTTTGTTTACACGTACGTATGATACATGCAAATGCTTCCAATTGAGCAATTTGTTTCATGTGCAATGTGCAGAGAGGTAGTTTATACGCAAATTGAGTGCATCAGTTTTTTTTTTTTTTTAGCATCAATAATTATTTTGGAATAAATTTTTAATACTACAACGACAAATATTTTGAAAAAAAGAGTATGTAATATGTTACATGCTAATGCTAATCCCCTCTTGGCAAGGCAATATTTGCCATATCAGTTCCAGTTAAGTATAAAGAAACGCTTAATACCATTAGGTCAAAGTCCCTAAAATTCTCTATACTCCATCCTTCCAGTTCAGTATAAAAAAACGCTTAACCCCAATAGGTCAAAGTCCCTAAAATTCACTATACTCCATCCATTATTGATAATGGCTATGGGATGGATGGATGGCCCCGTATTAATGTTTCAAGAAATAAAGGTTAAGCATTTGAGGAAAGAGAATGTGGATGGCCCAACTAATACTGTCCAAATTCCAATGTTGACATTCCACGATCCATTGTTATGAATTATGATCGGTGAATTACAGGCCGGTTACTTTTTAAATATTTGTAATCGTTTCAGTTTAATCATCTTTTTTAAAAATTGAAAAAAGATATTTTTGGGGCGAAAAAATGATTATGCCATTAATGAAAGAAAAACATGCGCGCTTCAGTAACTCAAGGCATCGATACACCAATTGTGGCATCGCGATCATCGCAGCGCGCTTTAGGGGACCAAAGCATCGTGATGAGCAATCAAGGCATCGCGATGCATCACTTTTGCATCGCGAAGCACCACTTTTGCAAATTGGGGAATCGCGATGCAACAATTAGTGCATCGCGATCATCGTAGCACGCTTTAGGGAACTTGATTTTCGTTTACCTTTCGGGGCGTTGCTCCCGAACCCCCACGAGGGACGCTGTCCCCTCGACCTCTGCGACCTGACCGGGCAGGTCGAACCCCGTTGCGTTGCCCAGCATACTGCGATTGGCGAATTAAATCAGTCCAAGAACATCTTCTTCTGTTTTCGGACAGCACACTGTCAAGCTTGATTTGAAGCTCAAAAATAGTATTTTTTGGTAGAAAAATTGTGCACAAATATAGTACTAAGTTAGGATAATAATATGAGATTGATTTTAAACAAATTCGAAGCTTAAAACAGAGATTTAAGTGGCCAAAACAGCTCAAGAACAAAGAAAAGCGGGATGAACTCAAAAAATTTGAATTTGATCAAATTTGTGTTTTATGCATGAAAATTGATACCCAAACATGATGAAAGACTATATTAACAACATGAAATCATTTATACATCAATTGGAATCTCAAATCTGAAGCAACGATGTTGTTGAGGGTATTTTAGGAAGAAAATTTTCAAAATGCCTTCTAGTGGTTAAAAAAAAAAAGGTGTACTGGAGAGAAAAAAAGTTTGGGAAAGTGGACCGGCCAGCAATTTCTCCATCATATTCTTAGCTTTAGATTAAATATTTATTTTTGTAACAATAAATTTTGATAGATTAATTTGATTCGGCTCAACGATGGTATTTTTGTAATATTTAAAAAAATAAAAAATATTTTACCTAAAGTACCTTTTATTGAAAAATAGTTTCCCTCGAGAGTCAAACGCACGTTGTGACGACCCGAGTCCGGGGTTCGATGTTGAACCCCAACTCGGTGCGCCAAACTAACAAGAACAATCAAAGAGAGCGAGTTACAAAAGCCCAAAACTAAAACTATGCAGCGGAATACAAGTTAAAATGTGAGTTTCAAAAACTCGAACAACAACTAAACAGAATAAAGCGAGCCACAACAGCTCAAGATTAAACCGATGCAGTGGAATACTAACAACAAGGCAGTGGAGTAACAAATGAACTTGAGCCTCAAAGCTCGAATATCAAGAATCCCAACATATAATAATAACCTCCACGGCTAAACAATACGCCGGAGAACAACACTAAAGATAAACCCAATAATTAAAACCTCAACGGCCAAATACACGAGCCGGAGAATCAAAAATACTTAAATACCACGAGTCAGGAATCCAAAATAATATAGTACGACAACCGGCGCAACTACACTAGTCGGCACCAAAATACAAATCTAACGAATACAACTATTTCTACCCATAGACTAAGTTTACATAACTTAGTGAACCTCACAATCTCACAATACAAGAAATTAGAAGGAAATGACAATATAAATACATCTTGCTAACTCCAAGCTCCAAGACTCGCCATTTGGAACTTAACCCGCAAACCGAGGAGGTTGTTGGGTGAGTCTAAAAGACTCCGTAAGATACTATAATGTATTGGGTGCTATAAGTATGAATGCAACAGTAAACCAAGACTCTATATGCACTAAACTTGGTAACAATTCTAACTTAACCATTAATCGACAAGTAACAATATGTGACTATATGGCATGGCATTATGCACAATAATATAACAGGAAAGTAAACATGTAGGAGCACATAAGGTCAACCAACCCCATACCAACGAGAGGCTCAACGATCGCCAACCGTCCCATACCAGTTGGAAACTATGACCAACATTCGCTTGTATAGGAAGCACACAAGGATAATGTAAATACATGAAAGTGGATACGGTGGATCGAGGTACACCTCCGAATCCTAAATAATACTTCCGACCTTGTCGCTCCATTACAAATTCAATAGATCATTGTGATGCTGCTGCTATACACAAATGGAAAGGATTGATAGATGAAACCATAATGGATGATTGTGCTGCTACTGTTGCTTTACACAAATCATAAAGGGCCGATGCTCGTATCCCAAAACAAAACAAATGTACCCGATCGCGTCAAGCACAATCTACAAGTACTCGTTGTGAACCATTTTCTGTATTCACATAAATGTACCCGATCGCGTCAAGCACGATCTACAAGTACTCGTTGTGAACCATTTTCTGTATTCACATAAATGTACCCGATCGCGTCAAGCACGATCTACAAGTACCCGTTGTGGACCATTTCGTATCCACGTCGACGTATTGCTCGGTCCCCACGACCCGAGACAAATACGGATCTAGCCACTTACAAGTATCACAAGGGACCGGTGTCCGTATCTCAATGCATACAAAAGAATGTCGACACTACACAGTCGCCGTTTATTCCGTTCAACTGTGGGGCTAGAGAAACCCCTACCGTGGCCAACGGTAGGGCATGGCAGATGTATTGGCCTTCGGCTATTACGTAGACCCGACTCCCGCAATAACCGAGCGTCAATACACCCCCAAATGCACATATGCCACTGGACTCGATGCAATGCACAAGTAGATGTTTACTCGTCATTTTAAACAATTAAAGTGTGTTCTATTGAATCACAACTCAACAATATCAAACATGATGTGTTCTATTGAATCACATACCCAAATCAACAATATGTGCTCGTAAATATTAAATACACCCTCAATCATCAAAGTAGGATGATTGTCCTCTCGCAAACTAGAACGAACACATCATGTCCGTAATCACTGAACATGTAAACTAAATAAGACAATAGGCAAAGTAGGCCTATTGTACAACTTTACCATCGAAAAGTGTCCGTGCTAGCGAGACACACACATAATCACAAATGTAAGGTATTCTTACCGTATAAACAACTATCAAATGATGTCCACAACGTGGGACTTATACATCACAAGAAGAGGTGATTCACTCTTAATCCCAAAATAAAGTAACATGTTCCTCACATGTACACAACGTATAACTCCACATAGCCAAATCGTCTAAGTCCGCTAATGCTAGACTTCACAATCGCAACATATGTAAGTCTACTCATACTTACACCCATTAACCAATATATAACCATCACATTTAACTTAGGATCTCTATAGTACCCTATGATCACTTGAGACATTTTGTCTCATGTATAATATAAACCATCAAACAATATTATCGTCGCGTACTATGTCTATCATGATCCTTACAAGTCTCATGTCATCTACATATCACAAGTCTCTTGAAACATATCATTTCAACCTATTCTTGGGTTGTAGGAAATACACTCCATATTACTAAATTACTCATCATGACATTTTCTTATAGTTCAATGTCCCAATTCATTAACTTATTATATCAATAACCCAATTTGATTCAATTACCACATATATAAATTGCACAACCGTATTGTTACAATCACCAAATATTCCACAAAAATCCAAACATTATTATTCTTTCATATTTATAAAATAGACATCTTGAACTACAATTTACCACTTTAAAAATATTCCAATCGGAACTATAATCACCATAATCTGCTCATTTTAATTCTAAACCAATATCCAGAAATTTCTGTCAACGAAACACATAATTCAATTCTGCGCAGCGTTCTTACAAAATTCACCAAATATTATACACAAGTCTAAATATTATGAATCCTACATACCCAGAAACTAAACATCCCAAATTACGATTTACCATTTTGAATCAGTCCATTTGGTCTTATATTCATCGACATGCAACCACAACAAGTTGGAATTACAATCCAGAATTTCCAGAAACAGCCTACTCTGCGCAGCGATAAAACACAACCTAAACGAGATACTTACCGACCTCTAAAAATTATGAAAATTTACAGAGAACAACCTAACATACATAAGAATAACATATCCAAAATTCATCAAATTCCCAATAGTAGATTAGTACCAGAATTTTCACGAAAATAGCCCAAAACAGGGACTGCAATTAATTCGAAATTCAGGTGTTTTTCATTCTAACTTGTAACTAACAACTCACCAAATATTCTACATATGTTCAAATATTATGAATCTTATATACCAACAAACTAGACATTCTAAATTACAATTTACCATTTTAAATTAGTCCATTTGGACTTATATTCATCAACATGCAACCACATAAAGATTGAACTACAAACCATAATTTCCAGCAACAGTCCATTCTGCGTAGCGATATAACAAGACCCATTTGAGGTACTTCCCAATATCAAAACTCAATGAAAATTTACAGGACATTACTAAACATATTAATGTAAAACATATCCAAAAATCATACAATTCTCATGGACGGATTTTTCCCAGAAAATTCAACAATATGCCTTAAAATTGTGACAAATCTGATTTTTATAACTAAGCATTTACTTCCAAATATTATCATGTCTTCTCCCAATTATACATGCAACCTCAAACAACAACACAATATATCATAACATTAGTTAGAGCAACAAATCACATGTTTCTTCCAAGGATTTAACACAAAAATGATCAACTAAAACCACCTATATGCTCTACTCTTCCATTTCATCTCATAATCAATCAAAACATTATAGTTACTTACCTCTACCAAAATTAAACCATGAAAGTCAGCATGCAATCCATGGAAAGTGTTCCTCTTGTCAAGAGCTTCGCAACGGTGAAGACGGATCGTCGATCGGATAAGTGAAGCTCAAGATATCATCATTTCTCTCTCTAAACTCTCTCTCTACTCTCTCTCTTGTTCATGGTTGAAGAGGACGAAAATGAAAGATATTTTAGGCCTCTCATGGTGTTTAAGAGTCTGAGAAAGCCTGGTCAAAGAGTCATAAGTTGTTGCCTAACTTTGGTCAAAGCAAATTGGTCAAATGGTGAAGTCACTTAAAACCTAGTCAAAGCTGTCCCAAATCTGTTCTCAGTCAACTTTAAATACATGCCTAGGATAATGTACAAGTCCAAAAATTACAAATAATATATGGTTTTAAAGGTCTTTGAGTCTAGTTTACACAGAATCAAACGGTTTGCAAATCCGAGTTTTGTAGACAAATCTATGGCCAAATTACTACAGACTATTCGGATGGACATAAATTCGGGTTTAAGCATGTATCCATGCTTTTGTGTGTATCTTTTTCTATCTTAAGGTTAAAACACACTCAAAACTCAACCTAATCAACCCATATTGATGCACGAATGACAAAGAACTCAAGACTCAAACATACCCAAAGTTAAACACACGAAACAACACTCGAATTGACCCGACATACGAGTGAACTAGGAAAGAAGTAGGATCGGGGTATTACATCCTCTCCCCCTTAAAAGAATTCGACCGCGAATTCATAAGTTGAACATCTACGGTGAATACATATCTTACAACAAGGCTTTACCAAAATATTCACTAAGGAAACCGCTATCAATAGCGAGTTGAAGACTAATGGACAAAATGAATCATTTTGAATTAGAGATCAGCGATCTCATTAAGGCTCGCGCACAATATTCCTCAAACAAGTATGATTTCGCGACATAAGAAATCTCTAGGTTATTGCGAGACTAACTACCGTCTCTAGTCAAGTTCAAGCTTAAAGTACACCTTGTAGAGTCATACTAAGTCATCTCATATACAATTTAATAATCACATGCTCACCACTGAGGTAACTAATATTGACTCTAAATCTCTAAGGTCGAACAAACATACAACACACGTGACAATACACAAGTCACAAATAGCTAATCACAAGCTTACCACTGAGGTAACTAATATTGACTCTAAATCTCTAAGGTCGAACAAACATACAACACACGTGACAATACACAAGTCACAAATAGCTAATCACAAGCTTATAACTAATGACGTTCAATCGAGCACGATTGCTTATACAAATATCGATACATATCAAACCATTTCACAAGGAGTGATAAACAATCCACACAAGATGCACAAACATATTCAAGTACACAATCTCATTTACTTGTCCATTCCGTTTGGTAATAAGGTTTGGCAATTTCTATCTAATATGCTATCAACTTAGTCATCGACGAATATCTCTTGACAACCAAATCAGGGGCCCTTCTGAAGTGGCTTCAAAAGCTTCCATCGCAGGGCGTTAGGGACAAGTGGTTACAAATATGCCCTTTTAGAATCGGTCTCATGCACATAGGTAGCAAATACAAGCAAATGTACCTAAGTGCAACATATGTTTCTAATATGTACAAGTTTTGCATTCCATGATGTGATATGCAAGAATGAGGTGTCTAAGTTAATACGGACTCAAGATCTCGCACTAACGTAACTCGACAGTCATACTAACCAGTAAAGAACTCGTGACCCAGATATCGGGTCTTCCACCTCTATTTCCTCAAATGATCACCAATATCAAACCTAAGACGTTCCCTAAAACCTCTCGACTATACTTCTCAGAAACAATGAGACAACCTACGATGGTAAAGTTTCGCTACTAAACTTATCAAGCGACTCACACTTAGTCGTCAACATTCTAGCGAGGCCTTCAAGCGCACTCACTAATTCCACAAGAGAAACAACTGACTACAAACCGTTAGTCTCCACTCTTATTAGCGTAAGAACTTAACTAATCCAGTCCTATATGGAACATCTCTATAATTTACCAATATCCAAGGTAAACTTAACATAAAACTCGACGTTAAACGCTCAACCCAATACCCAAATCACCTAAGCCGAGGATCCTATCCTGGCGGACAGCTAACTTTAGCTCGATACCATGTGGACGACCCGAGTCCGGGTTCGATGTTGAACCCCAACTCGGTGCGCCAAACTAACAAGAACAATCAAAGAGAGCGAGTTACAAAAGCCCAAAACTAAAACTATGCAGCGGAATACAAGTTAAAATGTGAGTTTCAAAAACTCGAACAACAACTAAACAGAATAAAGCGAGCCACAACACTCAAGATTAAACCGATGCATGGAATACTAACAACAAGGCGGTGGAGTAACAAATGAACTTGAGCCTCAAAGCTCGAATATCAAGAATCCCAACATATAATAATAACCTCCACGGCTAAACAATACGGAGAACAACACTAAAGATAAACCCAATAATTAAAACCTCAACGGCCAAATACACGAGCCGGAGAATCAAAAATACTTAAATACCACGAGTCGGGAATCCAAAATAATATAGTACGACAACCGGCGCAACTACACTAGTCGGCACCAAAATACAAATCTAACGAATACAACTATTTCTACCCATAGACTAAGTTTACATAACTTAGTGAACCTCACAATCTCACAATACAAGAAATTAGAAGGAAATGACAATATAAATACATCTTGCTAACTCCAAGCTCCAAGACTCGGCTGGAACTTAACCCGCAACCGAGGAGGTTGTTGGGTGAGTCTAAAAGACTCCGTAAGATACTATAATGTATTGGGTGCTATAAGTATGAATGCAACAAGAAACCAAGACTCTATATGCACTAAACTTGGTAACAATTCTAACTTAACCATTAATCGACAAGTAACAATATGTGACTATATGGCATGGCATTATGCACAACAATATAACAGAAAGTAAACATGTAGGAGCACATAAGGTCAACCAACCCCATACCAACGAGAGGCTCAACGATCGCCAACCGTCCCATACCGGTTGGAAACTATGACCAACATTCGCTTGTATAGGAAGCACACAAGGATAATGTAAATACATGAAAGTGGATACGGTGGATCGAGGTACACCTCCGAATCCTAAATAATACTTCCGACCTTGTCGCTCCATTACAAATTCAATAGATCATTGTGATGCCTGCTATACACAAATGGAAAGGATTGATAGATGAAACCATAATGGATGATTGTGCCGCTTGTTGCTTTACACAAATCATAAAGGGCCGATGCTCGTATCCCAAAACAAAACAAATGTACCCGATCGCGTCAAGCACAATCTACAAGTACTCGTTGTGAACCATTTTCTGTATTCACATAAATGTACCCGATCGCGTCAAGCACGATCTACAAGTACTCGTTGTGAACCATTTTCTGTATTCACATAAATGTACCCGATCGCGTCAAGCACGATCTACAAGTACCCGTTGTGGACCATTTTACGTATCCACGTCGACGTATTGCTCGGTCCCCACGACCCGAGACAAATACGGATCTAGCCACTTACAAGTATCACAAGGGACCGGTGTCCGTATCTCAATGCATACAAAAGAATGTCGACACTACACGCCGCCGTTTATTCCGTTCAACTGTGGGGCTAGAGAAACCCCTACCGTGGCCAACGGTAGGGCATGGCCAGATGTATTGGCCTTCGGCTATTACGTAGACCCGACTCCCGCAATAACCGAGCGTCAATACACCCCCAAATGCACATATGCTAGTTGGACTCGATGCAATGCACAAGTAGATGTTTACTCGTCATTTTAAACAATTAAAGTGTGTTCTATTGAATCACAACTCAACAATATCAAACATGATGTGTTCTATTGAATCACATACCCAAATCAACAATATGTGCTCGTAAATATTAAATACACCCTCAATCATCAAAGTAGGATGATTGTCCTCTCGTAAACTAGAACGAACACATCATGTCCGTAATCACTGAACATGTAAACTAAACAAGACAATAGGCAAAGTAGGCCTATTGTACAACTTTACCATCGAAAAGTGTCCGTGCTAGCGAGACACACACATAATCACAAATGTAAGGTATTCTTACCGTATAAACAACTATCAAATGATGTCCACAACGTGGGACTTATACATCACAAGAAGAGGTGATTCACTCTTAATCCCAAAATAAAGTAACATGTTCCTCACATGTACACAACGTATAACTCCACATAGCCAAATCGTCTAAGTCCGCTAATGCTAGACTTCACAATCGCAACATATGTAAGTCTACTCATACTTACACCCATTAACCAATATATAACCATCACATTTAACTTAGGATCTCTATAGTACCCTATGATCACTTGAGACATTTTGTCTCATGTATAATATAAACCATCAAACAATATTATCGTCGCGTACTATGTCTATCATGATCCTTACAAGTCTCATGTCATCTACATATCACAAGTCTCTTGAAACATATCATTTCAACCTATTCTTGGGTTGTAGGAAATACACTCCATATTACTAAATTACTCATCATGACATTTTCTTATAGTTCAATGTCCCAATTCATTAACTTATTATATCAATAACCCAATTTGATTCAATTACCACATATATAAATTCGTGCACAACCGTATTGTTACAATCACCAAATATTCCACAAAAATCCAAACATTATTATTCTTTCATATTTATAAAATAGACATCTTGAACTACAATTTACCACTTTAAAAATATTCCAATCGAACTATAATCACCATAATCTGCTCATTTTAATTCTAAACCAATATCCAGAAATTTCTGTCAACGAAACACATAATTCAATTCTGCGCAGCGTTCTTACAAAATTCACCAAATATTATACACAAGTCTAAATATTATGAATCCTACATACCCAGAAACTAAACATCCCAAATTACGATTTACCATTTTGAATCAGTCCATTTGGTCTTATATTCATCGACATGCAACCACAACAAGTTGGAATTACAATCCAGAATTTCCAGAAACAGCCTACTCTGCGCAGCGATAAAACACAACCTAAACGAGATACTTACCGACCTCTAAAAATTATGAAAATTTACAGAGAACAACCTAACATACATAAGAATAACATATCCAAAATTCATCAAATTCCCAATAGTAGATTAGTACCAGAATTTTCACGAAAATAGCCCAAAACAGGGACTGCAATTAATTCGAAATTCAGGTGTTTTTCATTCTAACTTGTAACTAACAACTCACCAAATATTCTACATATGTTCAAATATTATGAATCTTATATACCAACAAACTAGACATTCTAAATTACAATTTACCATTTTAAATTAGTCCATTTGGACTTATATTCATCAACATGCAACCACATAAAGATTGAACTACAAACCATAATTTCCAGCAACAGTCCATTCTGCGTAGCGATATAACAAGACCCATTTGAGGTACTTCCCAATATCAAAACTCAATGAAAATTTACAGGACATTACTAAACATATTAATGTAAAACATATCCAAAAATCATACAATTCTCATGGACGGATTTTTCCCAGAAAATTCAACAATATGCCTTAAAATTGTGACAAATCTGATTTTTATAACTAAGCATTTACTTCCAAATATTATCATGTCTTCTCCCAATTATACATGCAACCTCAAACAACAACACAATATATCATAACATTAGTTAGAGCAACAAATCACATGTTTCTTCCAAGGATTTAACACAAAAATGATCAACTAAAACCACCTATATGCTCTACTCTTCCATTTCATCTCATAATCAATCAAAACATTATAGTTACTTACCTCTACCAAAATTAAACCATGAAAGTCAGCATGCAATCCATGGAAAGTGTTCCTCTTGTCAAGAGCTTCGCAACGGTGAAGACGGATCGTCGATCGGATAAGTGAAGCTCAAGATATCATCATTTCTCTCTCTAAACTCTCTCTCTACTCTCTCTCTTGTTCATGGTTGAAGAGGACGAAAATGAAAGATATTTTAGGCCTCTCATGGTGTTTAAGAGTCTGAGAAAGCCTGGTCAAAGAGTCATAAGTTGTTGCCTAACCTTGGTCAAAGCAAATTGGTCAAATGGTGAAGTCACTTAAAACCTAGTCAAAGCTGTCCCAAATCTGTTCTCAGTCAACTTTAAATACATGCCTAGGATAATGTACAAGTCCAAAAATTACAAATAATATATGGTTTTAAAGGTCTTTGAGTCTAGTTTACACAGAATCAAACGGTTTGCAAATCCGAGTTTTGTAGACAAATCTATGGCCAAATTACTACAGACTATTCGGATGGACATAAATTCGGGTTTAAGCATGTATCCATGCTTTTGTGTGTATCTTTTTCTATCTTAAGGTTAAAACACACTCAAAACTCAACCTAATCAACCCATATTGATGCACGAATGACAAAGAACTCAAGACTCAAACATACCCAAAGTTAAACACACGAAACAACACTCGAATTGACCCGACATACGAGTGAACTAGGAAAGAAGTAGGATCGGGGTATTACACACGTCATGTATTTTTTTTAATTAAATCATACATAAGCAAAATGAAGAAGAAGTTTGTATAAAAATTAAAATATAAATATAAAAAAGTAAAATTAATAATTGAGAATTACATAAAAAAAATAATTATTATAAATTTTAGAATACTTTTTTAAATACAATATTGGTCGTTTAACATGTACAATTACTAATGCGTTCACTATCACATATCAAAATTTGAAAGACCTTAAAATTGGTAACTCTTGACACTATGTCATACAATACATGTCTAAAAACAGGTTTTCTTAAAATAATTTATATATATATATATATATATATAACATTACAATTATCAATAGCACAAATAATTCAAAAATCATTACATATATAAAGCCTTGGATAATTCATTCATTTCAATAGAAAAACACAATAGTTAGAATTCTTCTTGCCCATTACATAAAAACAAAAACAAAAAAAAAAAACATATACATAAGCTTAATATAAGTCTTTAAAGAAGCCCTTCATGGCTTCATGTTTAGGGTTTTGGTTCCTACTTCTACCCTTTCCCCAAACAGTCTAGGAAAAAATAACATAAAATTGTTTCTCATTACTCTTTTTGTATATATATATAAAAATTTGATCCGGCTCAATGAGGGTATTTTTATAATATTTAATTAAATTATTTTTTACCTAAAGTACCCTTTATTGAAAATTGTACCATTTTTCATGAACAATAAATATGTAAAGATGAAAATATATTTTTTAGTTAATTTATGGAGCAATAAATATTTTTTTATGGAATTTAGAGAGTAATAAATACTTTTGAGTTGGGTCAAATTGATCCATTTAACATTATTTTTTTTGTAATTGATCTCTAATGATTAATACTATGACAATGTTTACAAACTCTTGAACATATATATTACATGTTATAATAAAGTAAGAATAATAGATTAATATTTTTTAATAATTGATATTCAATCAAGTTAGTCTTTTATTGCTTACGTAAAAAAGTGATAAAAATTACTAAATAAATAATACGTATATATATATATATATATATGGAAAAAATGAAAAAAAAAATATATGAACATATGCATATTAATTTGATCTTTTAAAAAGAGAGGGAATAATAGTTATGTGTTTAAAAAATACTCCCTCCGTTTTAGGCAAAGAGTCCAGTTTTGACTTTTTTCGATCAACTTAGTTGAAGTTTGACCGATAATTAACATAAATTTAGTGATTTCTCTTAAAATAGTTTTTAATTAATAAAATTTTATTTCCCAAAATATAAGTAAAGTGTGTAAAATTTTAACTTGATTTAGTCATATGTTAACTTTTAAAAAAAAAAAGTGGACTCTTTGGCTGGAACGGAGGGAGTATCTTTTAAAATAAAGGTACTAAAATTACTCTATGTAGTGTCTATAATTTAAAAAAAAAAAAACTGTAAAAGATTAGATTAAGGATATTGTGTGCACAATTAAAAAAAGTATGGAGAAATAAGTAAAATAATCTTATACTCCAGTTAGATATAGAGGCGATTCCACGTGTAGTTGTCTGACGTTAAAACAACGCTCCACGTCCTCGCGTGAGCCTACGCCCACCCTTGCCCTACGGCCCCTACCTCTTCCCCCGTCCTGTTCCGTTCGAACATCAACCCCAGACACAATCTCTCTCTCTCTCTCTCCACCGCCCAACCCCATTTCCGGCAACTCCTTTCCTTCGTAAGAAAAAGAAGAAAGAAATGAAGGCCCAATTTCCAGTATTTTCGCCGGCCAAAAAGCTCATTAATTGGGTCTCATGTTCAAAGGTTTAGCAAAGAAGACGATCAGACTTATCCCAACTTGTCTTTTCTACTAAATCACCAAATGCAATCCCTCCCTACTAATCTTCGCTCACTAGTTAGTCCTCTCTCCCTCTTCCTCCCTACATGTATGTGTATGGTATTCTTCAGTTCTTCTTATTGCTTTTCCTTTACCTCCATTTTCTGTCTTTAATTTAATTTATGTGGCTAAACATTGTGATGTCACTAGCCCCACACCCACAGGCCACTTGATTGTCCATTACATGTTTGTCATCTAGATTAAAGTGAAAAATTTATCATTTTCCTTTCCTTAATTTATTTTAGACCATCACTGCTAGAGCCTGTGATTCGGATCCTCTCCATTATTTTATTTTATGAATGCACCATTAAATGGTCGCCACGAGTCTGTACCCACTTACATGACCCCCATCCCATGTTGCCTTGGGAAAAATTTTGAAAAAATAAAGTTTATGAAACGGAGCCAAATCCACCCGGATTTTGGTGTATACTAGAATTGTTTCTATCTGTAGAAAAGTTCGTCCAGCCATTACTTTTTTGGTATTAATTTCTTGTATCTTGGTCATTGTTTTAATTTCCGGGGCTTATTTAGTGGTGGTGAAATCATTATTGTGATCTGTTCTAATGACTTTCCTTGTAAACATGTTTTTTTTTTTTTTAAGTGCATAATGTTTGATTGTTTCTAGTTAAATCAAACTATTATCATTACGTTTTGTGGTTATTTAGTATGATTCGGTATTTATTTGCAGAATTGGATTGAGTGATTGATTGTTGACTTTCTCGTAGAACACACTTTTCAATGAACCAAGTTTAATTGAATAGAATCTAATCGAATTTTGACGTTACTCTTCATTGATGAAGATTCCATGTTGGAATAGCCAGCACTTGTAGTCAAACCCAAATGGGTCTGCTCCTAAATGCTTTGGTGGGCTTCTGCGAATCAAATTTTCGCTCTTATGCTCTGTCTACACCAATATCTTTGCTAAACCACAAACTGACCACGGAGTTCATCAACCATTAATCTTTGATCATAACACAGGAGTGCATTGCACAACTCCTACTTGTCAGTTTTGACTTAAATTTGACTAGTTTGACTCTTAGCTGGTCTGAGTGGTGATGATTATGTTCTTATGCTAATGCCACTACTCGTTTTACATGTATCTTAAATGTCTTTTGTTCCCGGTTATGTAGCGTTTTAATAACCTACACTTGTTGCTTTTAACCCCTTATTATTTATTTGTCCTTTAAGGAAAACAAAGGGGATACATCATGATTGACAGCAAACGGCAAAAGCGCTATGAGGTTCAAAGTACTGGGGATACGGTAGATGAAATCAGCAATTTGCCAGACTGTATTCTACATCATATCCTGTCATTTCTTCCAACCAAAGATGTCGTCAAAACTTGCATACTCTCAACCAGATGGAAGAACCTTTGGACTTCCGTACCAAACATGGATTTTGATGATGAATTATTGTATGCAAGTGAGCTGAATGGTGGTAGTCCTCTTGAGGTCACGTGTTTTGTGAGCTTTGTAGAAAGGGTATTCAAACTACGAGATGTGTCAACTATGAGAAAGTTCCGTTTGTCATGTCGGGTATGCTTCAATGCATCTCGAATTCATGCTTGGGTTGCTGCTGCCATGATGCATAACATCCAAGAGCTTGATCTGTGTCTCTTTGTGGAAGATCCCTTTGCACTCCCTTGCTGTGTGTTCGAGAGTAAATCACTAACAGCCGTGAAAATAGAAATGAATTCCGTCCTTGAACTCCCCACTTGCATTTGCTTTCCATGCCTCAAAACCTTGCACCTATCTTTAGTTACATTCCCTAATGAAGACTCTACCCAAAATCTTTTTTCGAGTTGCCCGGTCCTTCAAGAGTTGGCTATATTAGACTGTGAGTGGATGAACTTGAAAAGTATCACAATTTCTAATCCCACACTAAAAAGTTTGACTATTGATGATCTACCCTACTTTGGACCCACTGACAATCTACGTGGCTGTGAGATCACAATTGCTGCAGAAAATCTTGTATACTTGAACTATATTGGCTATCTCTCAAATGAGATTGTCCTGCATAATGTTTCATCATTGGTCAAAGCATTCATTGACATTCCATTTCCTTGTGAGAGGCAGAAAGAGATCACTTATCATGCTGTTGAGCTACTCAGAGGGCTGCATAGGATTAGCTCTTTGAGGATATCTGAACGAACTATCGAGGTAAATGGTTGCCCGATCTAAAGTTTCTACAGAGCATCTAGCAAACTGCTAGTCCTGCCATGCTGACTCGCTAATTTACTCTTTCCTTTTTTGGTTGCAAAGTCTCTTATTTCTGCAGATAATGTGCTGGATCATCTTCCGTTGTTCCAGAACTTGACCCATTTAGAGTTGACTATGGAGATTGAGAATCATACAGTTGGAGCATTGTTGGAATTTCTTCACTGTTGTCCAAATCTACAATCTCTCTATTTTGCTGAGGTGGATGCTTTTGCACATTGAAATCAATTATCATATTGTGATCAGCTATTAATCATTAGCTCTTTTAACATGGTGTGCAGGGACCTGACTGTCACACGCATCTCGGTGATGGTGATGGTGATTTGATTTTGACATCAGTACCTAAATGCTTGTTATCCTGTCTCAAGACAATTACCTTCAAGAACTTTTATGGAATGCATATGGAAATGTGTTTTGTGAGGTACTTACTGACAAATGCACTTGTCTTGGAGAGGATGAGTATTTATCGTCCTAAAAATGCATTAGGACATCTGAAGAAGCTAGGAGAGGTGAAGAATCAGTTGCAAATGCTTGCAAACAGCTCCATGGCTTGTTTAATCACATTCATGTGAGGTGTCAAAGCGACTGTAAGTACATAATTCTCATTACCAGTTTTATCTGCTAGCTTCTTTTATTTCCAGTTGATAGTTCGTAGAGTTCTTACTTAAAGTTCTCTGAGATTATACCTCTATGAGTACCATCTTCTTGTTTTCTAGCTGAATATGATACCTAACCCTTTTTTTTATTCTTAATGTTTTTTGATTGGTTAAAGTCTTCAAATACTAATTTAAAAACTATAAAGAACATAAGAATGTCAAAGAACAGCAAACACATAGAAATGTATCACCATATGTTGTCTGACATGTACGGTTTCCTGTAAAATAGGTCTAAAGGTGAATCTTTCTACCAGTGGATTTTACAGAGTTGTCATAAAAATATTCACATATGTACTAATGTAGGTAGGCAGTTGATTTATTAACAGTGACCAAAAGTGATGGAACAATGATGGTTGCTAGAAGAAGTCTGAATCTCAACTGAAGTTATCAACCCAGCTTGTTTTGGGATTCTCTTTAGAAATCAGTTGACAGAAGGTCATGTCATGTGATGATTTAATATGCATCAAGTGTTCTCTCCTTGGTTTGATAATTAGCTTAGGTGTAAATGACATGTGAAGGTAATATGGTAAGTATATCTTTGATCAGATGAAATACGACTACTATATACGTAGAATGGGTAAACCTAAACTATATTGAGAGTTAAGATGAGGGTAAACTGGAGAAGGTTTTATGAATGGAGAAATGGATAGGATCTTGGTCTGAGTGTATACGAGTTTTGAAAGTAAAGGAAAAAGATATCTTTTATTGTATAATCACGAAAAAGTGAAGCATACTTGATTGGGAAATAGCTCTTCAAGGTGGGTGGTAAAGGTGCACATCGGATTGGGTGGGCGGATTTAATGGTTCTAAGTCACCCAATCCACATATTGTGGATTGATTATTTCGTCATCCACAATCCATTCGGAATAGAAGAAAACCAATCCAATCCAATCTATATTTTTGCAGATTGATTCTAATTGAATTGCGGATTGAGCCTCTATTATTGGATCACTTCATGTTGATACTTTTTGGGACAATTTGAATAAATATTTTAGGATATTTTTTAGGTTTCTTAGCTCAAAGGTTGAGAAAATTGTTGATAATAACACTTAATTATTAATTTATAGTCTAATCTCTTTAAAAAAAAATTATTTAATATTTGAAAGCGCCATTATTTTTAGAACATTAAGCGATAAACTATCCATGAAACATTTGAGTTAAGACTTCCTAAATACTCCCTCCGTTTCGGACAAAAAGTCCACTATTTTATTTTGGGATGTTTCACATAAAGAGTCAACATTCAAAAATTATGCCTAAAACTTTCATAATTTTATATCTTTACCCTCCACATGTGGTGTAAACATATTAACTTTACTCAAAAAAAATTTGTAATTATGGTCAATTCTAATGCTAATTACATATCCCTTAATTATTAGACTTTTTAAACGTGGTCTCTTTGGGGTGGAACACAGGGAGTATCAATTATATAAGCGAGCAAAAACTAAACTAAAGAAATCTATAATCAATAAAATTTATATATTATTATATATTTTCCTTAAATATATATTCTATATCATATTACGGATCATGGTCGGATTGACCTGATTTTTATCTAGTAAATCCACAACCCCATCCACACTATGTGGATTTCCTTTGGTTGAATCCATTATCCACCCACACATTATTTAATCCACTCAAACCCGCAAAACTCAGATTGGATTGGGCGGATCTTGCACACCCCTAGGAGGTGGTTCAGTGGCTAACAAAAAGGTGAAACTGTATGCTAGTATATATGTTAATTTGGAAGAAATCAGTGTGGGGACTGATTGTTGTTCTGGAATTAAGATGGAAAACTTTCACTTAGTTTAGGTTGGTACTCCGTATTGAATGTTTCGGTTAAAGAGTTCACTATTCTATTTTACGATGTTCCCTTTAAAGAATCCACTTTAAAAAATTATGCCTACAATTTCCATAACCTTTCAACTTTACCCACTTTAAATAGAATTGAAAGAAAGTGCCATGGTGAATTTTGCTTTAATTTACACTTATTGGCATATTGACCATCTAGTAACCTTCCATTTATTGTATATATGTAGAATATTAATGGTGGTTTTTACAAGATGACTGATTGCTATGAGTTCGTATAGATTGCATGCCGAAACTACTCATCAGATTTGAATTGACAGGTATGAATGGAATCAAATCAATGAATTGAACCGTGGATAATATGATTTTGGAAACTGGAAAGTGGATTACTGACCTAGGCGATTTGTGTTGTGGTTTTTTGAATTGAGATCATTGTGGAGATTATCTGGTAATATTTTGCTCACTATTTAAGTTGTTTCAAAGGTATTTTAATTTTGGTCTTGGTATGGTAGTTGATATATTTGACATTATTACTTGATTTTGAGTATTGAATTTGTTCTTGAATGAGAAGTTTGGGTTGAGAGAAATAGGAGAAATCTGTTGTTACCTGTTAGTAGATGTGTAGTGCACGTACCCCTTTCTCTTTCTATTTCTATTTCTATCCTTGTCTCGCTATTTGAGCAACAATGAAGTTTCTAATGACGAGCACTTTAACATACAGGGGCTCAATCTTTGGACCAACAAAGGTGCTCCCTTTTGGTGTTTCAAGCTCTTGTTTGATTTGCAGCTGTACATGGTAGAAATGATACTTTTTTTGGTGAGGCGATTATATTTTGGACATTTGGTTAGCCATGTTTTTGCTTCTGCTGATGCTGGTTATGTAAAGACGTTAATAGTTGCCTGACTTGAAACCTCTGGGATGGCGGTTCTTGCCATAACCATAGATTTGGCTTCCTTTTTGTGAAGTTGTTAATGTAGGTAGAAGAATGGTGGGGGGAATTAGCTGTAGCATGCAGGAATTATTAAACTCAAAAAGTGTATTTGAAATTCCTGGTTTTTGTGATCATGTTTTTGATTAGTAATATAGTTTTAGTTGGGAATGGGATGGTATAATATATGGGTATAAATTAAGTTGGGTTTTGAGAAAGAGTGGCCTTAATGGATTATGGAGTAGTACTCTACTAACTAGTAAGGGGCGTTTGGGTTGGAGTTTGTGAATTCTTAGTTTACATAAGATTATTGACCTCACCGTTTTTCTTTTGTTTTTATCTTTATTTATGATTGCATTAGTAAATGAATTTCCTTTGGTTACCATAGAGAAGGGAGAAGGAGGGGGGTTAATGGCCCTTCAATTCAATAGGGGATGGGCGACCCACCGACCCTAATAATACGAACTACGAAGTACTCCACTCCCTTCGTTTTCAAATTATTATTTTGTTTGATTCGGCTAGCACATAAATTAAAAAAAAATAATTAATTTAATTATTAATATTATTAGTGTATAATTTTTTTAAATACTTATGTGCATGCAGTTTGTAATTAAAGTATGTATAAAAAAGTAATGATAAAAGTATTATTATAATTTTTTTTTAAATAAAATACTTCCTTCGTTCTAATCAAAGAGTTCACTTTTTTTTTTTAAAAGTCAACATGTGATTAAATCAAATTAAAATTTTACACTTTACTTATGCTTTGGAAAATAAAATTTTATTAATTAAAAACTATTTTAAGAATACTATGGATTGTAACTTTCAAAATTTTGTAAAAATTACTAAATTTATGTTAATTATCGGTTAAATTTTAACTAAGTTGATTGAAAAAAATTAAAATTGAATTTTTTTGCTTGAAACGGTGGGAGTATTAATTATTTTAAAATGAAAAAAAAAAAAAAAAGAAGAAAACGAAACAATAATTTAGGTACCGCGGAGTAGTATTAATGGTATGGGTGGACCCGGCTGCTCTGCTGCAGCTGGTGCTTTGAAAATTGATGATATGCTTGGATTTGGAATATGCCCTTCTTTAACTTCAATTCCTTTCAGCTTTTGACTGTTGAATGGAATGGAATTGAATTGAATTGAATTTTCAATCTCCTATGTTTAACGTCAGCTTTAACTGGTTAGGATTAGAGCACCCATAATGGTTGTTTTTACCAACACTCTAAAAAAAAAAAACTTTCTAGAGTTATTTTCTCTCCCTTAATCGGGGAGATAAATTACTGTGTACACTGCTGCACGTAATTTTGAAGCCTCTTTATCCAGTTAAGCTATGCATTTTCCTTTTGTAATAATTTTTTTTTTTTTTTACAGCACTTTTGTAATAATTTTGTTCACTCAAAGACAGATTATTGTCTGATAGAGCAACAAATTTGATTTATATTTACCAACAGTGTAATATTATACAGTACAACTATTGATGTATTAATAAATTATAGCGTACAACACTTTGTTGCTTGATGTAAATCAAATCTGTAAGTAAAATTTGTTATTTTAGCATTACTTTATTTTCTTTTTTAGAAAAATGAGAAATAAGAAAAAAGATGAGTGTGGAGATGTGATATTGTGCTGTCAACTATAAAGTAATGGGGGTTAGAATAGAATAGAGGACATAATCAACGAAAATTTGTTTATTGTACTCCCTCCGTTCCAGATAAAAAGTATATTTTTAATTTTTTTTGGGTAAATTTAATTAAAGTTTGATTGATAATTTATATAAATTTATTTATTTTTTTACAAAATTATAAAAGTTATAATTTATAGTATTTTTAATTTAATTTTTTATTAATAAAAATTTATTTATTAAAATATAAGTAAAGTATGCAAATTTTTGATTTGATTTAGTTATATGTTGACTTTTAAAACTAAAAAGTAGACTCTTTGCCTGAAACAGAGAGAGTATCAATTTAATTTAATTTAATTTTTAATAGAAGGATGATCTGATTAATCGATTTCAGCAGAAGTGAAACCATAAACTATGGAGTAATTTAATTAAAGAGGAAAGATGGAAGTCAAACTAAAACAAACATTGACCTGTCAAAGTTTTGAATTCAAATTGTTTTGTTGACTTAAATAATTGATTGTTGTATTAGTATAGTAGGTCAGGCTTCTCCTTAAAGACCAAATTTTTTGGAAAATACTAACGTTTATTTTTATTTTCTTTTACAAGAATTTGAGAATGTAGTGTTGTAGACTACTAGAATGTTTACCTTTGTTTTTGTTTTTGTCTAGAAGAACAACAAACAACTCTCCCTCCTCCGCGTTTGCTGTTTTTTTTAAAAGAAAATTTGTCAATTTAAATTTTATTTTTAACATCTCTTATTGGTGGCTGTACTTGAAACTAAGATTTCTATTTTCCCTCTTTTAACATCCTATTTATCTCCAAAAAAAAAAAAAAAAAAAAAAAAAACTGCTTCAAATGATCTCAAATCCTTACCAATAATAATAATAATAATAAATCCTTAACAAACACAATGTATATAATCACTTTTAATACTAGCTCCATCCCAAAATAATTATCGTTTTAGTAATTTGCACACAAATTAAGGAAGCTATCTACCCTTATTTAAGTTCAATTATTGTTGGTAGGTTGCAGGAGTACTTTTTCTCTTTCTTCTTACCAACTTTTTTTAATGAGAGTAATAAATAATGACAAATTTGGTAAAATATGGGCAAATATTTCTTGAAATCCTATAATAATTATTATTTTGAAACAAAAAAAAATTGTTAAAACGACAATTATTTTGAGACGGATGTAGTATAAATTAGCTCGTTCCTTGTTTGGGAAACTCGAATCTGATCTCATGAGGATGATTACTAGCATCATTAACTTTGGGTAAGGTGATGATAAGAAGCATTACTCAAACAATCTCTTCTAAAATAAAACAAAAAAATTATGAGATCAACAAAATTCATTAGTGAAATTGATTAATAGCAAGTTTTTGTATAGTATAATTTATCGACACATCAATAGTTGTATTGTACTACACTTCAATCCATATTGTAAAACAAAATTATGGATAAATTATGTTCCAACATTTTTCAAAATTTAATACATAAATTAATTGAGCTAGCTTTAATGCATTGTGATACCCCCTCCGTCACCGCAAAATAATTCATCTTTTCTCTTTGGTTTATCCTAAAAAATAGTTTCGTTTCAAGAAATAGTAATAATTTTAGTGTAATTTGAAAAACGTACAAATAAATAAAGCAATAATCTTTAAAAATGAAATAATTTATTGCATGTGCATTTTTCAAGCATAATTGTTACCATAATGGTAGAACTAGTTATAAATCTAACAATGTTTTTGAATTATTATTGAGTTAATTATGTTTTGCATGACATGATAGACAAAAAATTTGTGTCTGTTTTACTTGCAAGATTAGGAATTTTGATTTTGAGTTTTCAACTTTCTCTTTATTTGACCCTATCAATTTCTTTCTACTTCTCTCTTATTTTTTATTTTTTTTATTTTTTTCAATCATTACAAAAATGAAAGTTTAAAATACAACCCCATAATTCTTATGCCAAACACAACCTTAGATTACCACAATCAACCAAACAAAATGACTAAGACAAAAACTTAAAAAAAATTGTCTTACAGATGTTTTCTTTAAGACAGATTTCTATGTTCCGACCCACCATGTGTTGATAAACTGAGCTGTGAGATAGTAGGCTCCGTCTTACGAATTAAGATCCGATCTCATAGGAGTCCTACTCAATAAATAATTAGTAATTACACACCATTGTGACGATGCTTTATTTTGCCAACTAGTTTTACGGAAGGAAAATACTTACATTCATGGTTTAGTGTACAAATATTCAATTACGTATTATTTTCTATAATTAAATTTGAAATATGATAAATATTATTAGAAAAATTGCTTGTATATTCGGTTATAATCCTTCAATTTCAGACAAATAGTCTATTATTTTATTTTGAGATGTTTCGCCTAAAGAGTCAATTTTTAAAAATTATGCCTACAATTTTCAGAGTTTTATAACTTTACCCTCTATATGTGATATAAACATACTAACTATATTCAAGTATTTTTGTAATTATAATCAATTCTTATGCTACTTATATATTTCCTCCGTTTTAGGTAAAAAAATCCACTATATTATTTTAGGAAGTTTCATTTAAAGAGTCAACTTTCAAAAAAATTATGTTTACAATTTTCATAATATTTCATTTTTACCTTCCACTTGTGTTGTAATCATCATGGTTGTGCTCACGAGCGAATCTAAAGGGGGAGTGAGGCCCCAGACCATCTCAAAAATTATAAAAAAAAAAAAAAAACTGTAAATAAAAAAAGTATGTAACCCAAACTCACACGCTAACCCCTTGTTCACTTCGCTCTCCGTCTCCGCCCTCTCTCTCCATCAATCACTAACCAAGTTTTCAAGAAACCCTTGCAGTACTCATTCAAAATCTCTCTCTCCCTCATTCACTCGGTAATTGTTGTGACGGTGCCATCTCTAATCTCCCACTAAATTACCAAAAGAAACAACAAACATTTATATTTCGCATCTCTAATCTCTTCTTCACTCGATATGTTTTCTAGCTCTTGTAGTTTATCAGCTTAACTCTTTAAATTTTTAGGCTTTGATAGTTCGATTATACGGTAAAAATATAATAAATATGCATGTTAAATTTGTAGTAACTATTTTTAGATCTTTATATTTTATAAATATTTTAGTCTCAATGCTAAATCCTAAAATTTTGAATCTGTTTCTAATTGTGATTAAATATTTTATAATTATTATTAATTTTAATAATACTATTATATTACGTAATAATTAAAATTTTTAAACTTAAACTCAAAGAGGAGAACGAAAAGAATATTTTTAATTTTTAGACTTTTCACAGCAGCAGCGAGAGGGTTTAGAGCAGAGCAGAGTAGAGGAAGAAACCCTTGAAAGTTGAAAGCCACCTTTTTCTCAATTCCATTCCATTCCATTCCACCACCCTAAAAAAAGATATTCAATGTCTTGCAAAAGTCGTCACTCTTCTTTTTTATAGAAATAGTAAAAGGGACGCTCTAGCTCCAGCACATGAAATGAATGGGTTGGTTGGTAACAGTTGTTCTTCCTGCCAACAATTATCAGCAATTTGAAAATCTAATTATTTCAATCATCTCATTCGTCGAAAATCCCCATCATTATTGCAATTTTACAAGGGTTTAAGCTATTTCCAGTGACGCCAAAATCTCTTTATTCAATTCCCTCGTTTTCGTTTTCATAATTTTTCTAGACTTTGATCCATCTTTCCCTAGTTTTCAAAGTTTGGTCAAAACCCACCTTGATCTCCAAGGGTTTTAATTCTTTCTTTTACATTATGATCTCGTCTTTGAAGCAATCAGCAACACCGATCACCGGGTCAGATGTTCTCCGGCGAAAGTCTCCGTTGCCTACACGGCATTTCTCGGTTTTACCGCCGGTTAAAACTCGCAGTCGGTGTTCGGCTGTTTCAGTCGCTAAACCCCTCTATGTTTCTTCAATCGAGTCCTTTGGGTCTTTGAAAAACCCATCAAGAAACGATCAAAGGGTTTCTTCGATTACATGCAAGGCTTATGAAGCTGACCGATCTGAGCCGATCGACGGAAAAATCGAGCAAGAACAGATTAAAGCTGAAGCGGCGAGGAAGCTCAAGATCGGATTTTACTTTGCAACTTGGTGGTCTTTGAATGTGGTGTTTAATATATATAACAAGAAGGTTTTGAATGCTTTTGCGTATCCATGGCTGACTTCTACTCTCTCTCTTGCTGCCGGATCGCTCATCATGTTGATTTCCTGGGCTACAAGAATTGCTGAAGCACCAAAGACCGATCTTGACTTTTGGAAATCCCTTTTCCCTGTAAGTAAGCTAGGGTTTATGTTTTTGAGGATTTACATGATCTTGGGTTTGATTTATTTATTACAGTATTATTTTCTTTTATGGGTTTGCCTTTTTTTTGATGTCGGTTTGGTTAGTTTTTCTTATTTTTGCTTGGGTTTGCTTTTTTTTGGATTTTTCTGATGTGAGTTTGCTGTTTGTTCAATATTGTAGTGGTAATATTTTTGGTCTGGGTTTTATATGTTCACTTATTTCTTAGCTGGGTTTGTTGTTTCTTGGGTTTTTGATGTATTATTTGAGTTGAATTACTGTTTGTTTGTTAGGTTGCTGTGGCACATACGATTGGTCATGTAGCAGCTACTGTGAGTATGTCTAAGGTTGCTGTTTCATTTACTCACATAATCAAGAGCGGGGAGCCTGCTTTCAGTGTTTTGGTTTCGAGGTTTGTCTTGGGTGAAACATTTCCGATGCCAGTCTACTTGTCTCTAATTCCGATCATCGGTGGTTGTGGGCTTGCCGCTCTCACAGAGCTCAACTTCAACATGACTGGTATTTAGCCTTACATGTGCTTAGAACTTACTAGGGAGTTGGGGGTAATGGAAGTAATAATAAAACATAATTGTTCTTTATGCACTGACAGGGTTTAGTTAAAGTTGCTGATTTATCTCCATATCAGAAATAGTTTTGTGTGTTTCCTTAACTTCATTGTCGTAAGTGAGAGGGTTAAAGTTACAGGAGTTGCTGATCCTGATTTGAAGGAGTTTGACCAACTTGTTTATTTTTCTCAAATTTCTTTAGAACATTCACAAGTTTTTTGTATATAAGAAATAAGTGGTTGGGGGTTGAGATTTAATTTCCTGCTTATTACTTTGAGAGTTTTTTTTCTCACACCTTCAATTTTCTTGTTGCCTGTCAATTTCAGGGTTCATGGGGGCCATGATATCAAACTTGGCGTTTGTATTTAGGAACATTTTTTCCAAGAGAGGGATGAAGGGGAAGTCTGTTAGTGGGATGAACTATTATGCATGTTTATCCATGCTTTCTCTCTTAATCCTCACTCCATTTGCAATTGCTGTGGAGGGACCACAAATGTGGGCAGTTGGATGGCAGCAAGCAATCTCTGAAATTGGACCCAGTTTCGTTTGGTAACCACATGACACTGCCAACTCTGTCTGTCCAAGTTCTTATTTTTTTTATTTTTTAAATTTAAATGCCTTTGGTGATGTTAAGGGAACAAGATTATAAGTTTTTGACTTTCGCCTAGGGCCATAGAGAACTAATGTATTTGATATACTGACAGTTACTGATGGGCATAACTAAGAAAATTTTATTTGGTTATTTTATTGTAAATTGTGTATCCACCTAGACCCACAAAGAAACAAGAACAGGACTTAATGTCATTATATGTTGCCAGACTCCATCTAACCCTTACGGACTGAATACACCCTCCTGGACATTTTGTGAGTCTTGTTAATTGGATGTATTTGGGTAAGAGCATTGACATATACGAGTGTCTTGTTTTAGATTTCGATGGTCAATTCTTAATTTCATTATACCGAATCCATCTTTGTGCTCAAAATATATTGGATAAATACAGTAGTTTTATTGAGTGGTGTACTATGAACATGTCAAAGTTATAAACCTGAAGCCTCATTTTGATATATTAGTGAATGTAGCACACGATGCGTGTTCTTATTTATTATTATCTTTTTGTTTTTTTTTTTTTTGTATTGTTATTTATAATTTTATATAAAAAAATGGATTTTCTTTAAATTTATTTAACATTTAGTGGTTTTGAGTTTGTTTCTTTAGTGGGTAGTTGATAGTGTCGTAAATAATCTGTGATTTGTGGTTGGTAATTATTCATTAAAGTTGGGGATAACGTTTGTAGTCCCCAAAAAAGCTTCATATCCACCCTTTCGCTCTAGAATAATACTAATAGACTTCAAGTGCAACAAATCTGGAAAGCAGTATCTATTGCTAGGATATAAGTGTATCCTTAAGTTGATGAGTGGCTAGAAAAGTTTTGAATTGAAGATTTGGCTTAGTTCTCATGTACTGCATTTTTTTTTTTGCTAATGACATTTTAGAAACCACTTGTTTACTGTCCTATTTTAAATTTGAATGATAATTCACTGAGTTTGTGATTTGAATGAACTTTTGTTATTCATTTTTTTTGGTTTGTCTCTACTAAAAAAACTTGTGGCTGATATTTTTGCACAATAGGTGGGTGGCTGCCCAGAGTGTCTTCTATCACCTCTACAATCAGGTTTCGTACATGTCCCTTGATGAAATCTCACCCCTGACGTTTAGCATTGGAAATACCATGAAGCGTATATCTGTCATAGTCTCCTCCATCATCATCTTCCGTACACCTGTCCAGCCCATCAATGCTCTTGGAGCTGCTATTGCAATCCTTGGAACCTTCTTGTATTCCCAGGTAACTACTTGCTTCTGATTTACAAATTGAGTTGCGTGTTTGTTGGCCCCATGAAAGCTACATATAGCGCCAAAGAGTTCTACATGACTTCTGTTTGGTCAAGATTTTTGACTGTTGATTTTGAGGCTTAGAAAAAGGTTGTGAAAGGGCTTTTGGAATTATAAGAAAAAGGTCAAATCAATAATTATCTCAGCAAATCTATCCCTGAATTTCAACTACTAGTATTTAAATTGCTAACACACTTATTATTTGACATTATAATCTACAAATATCACATAACCTAATATGATATGAAGGTTTTAGTGCATTCGGGTTTAGGATTTACTGTCAGTTTGGGTTTGTTTGGATAAATACTTTTGGAACATTGAAACACTCTGCTAAGTTTTTACTAACGGCATTCAATTCTTTTTCCATCTCTCTCTTTCTTTCTCTCTCTCTCTCTCTCTCTATATATATATATATATATATACACATACGGGGGAGTTTTCAATGGTTACTCCATCTCTCTAACCATCAATAGTTATTATATATCTTACACTTAATTACCCGTTAATAGTACAATACACAGATAATGACCTTAGGCTCTACATGTATGTTTACTCTAAAATTATTTATATAGAATTGGTTAGTTTTCTAATTTTCTTGTATTACAATATATATATATTTTTGGATAAGTACCATTACTAATTTAATTATATATGTATGTAAAAAAAATTTGGATTATAAAGTAGTTTTATGAATAATTTACCATTATTAATCTACTTATATGTTGTTTTTATAGTTCATTGCATTTTAAAATATCTTTTTGGGATGTTATAATCATGATATTCAATTATATATTTATTTTACATTTCATCAGAATAGAAATTATTTTTGGATGAATTATTATTATTTCTCTGCCTACTATCTTGTAATTACATATCAATAATTTGATTCGTTAGTCAAATTAATATAATTAAAGTTATGATAAAAGTTTAACCAAAGTAATATAATAAAAATCAACTTTTCAAACTTGGTTGCCACACGCATTTGTAAGATAAGTTGTCCATTTAAAAAGTCTTACCTTTTTAAGAAAGAAAACTTCTAAAAAGTTTTGTTACAAAAAAGTTGCACCTTACAAGACCTTTGATGGAACGTAGTGTAAGTCTCTAAATCTTGCTTGCTTAACAATTTTTAGTATTTTAAAGTCACTTTATCAATTTCTTTAGCGTGTCCAAATACTTTATCAGTTATTTATACAAGCAGCTCTTTAATTTTATATTTTCCCGTCCTGCTTAATGTATCTTTCTTGAAAAAAAGAAAAAAGAATATGCTTTAATCTGTCTTATCGTGCCAATTAGTCTAGGACTATATTTTCCTCAAAATTGGAAGTTAAAGACTTGAATATAACATTTGTAAGAAAAGCTAAATCTTTTCCAATCAACATCAGCAATATTTCTTATCTAAGAATTTAGCAACTCAATCCCAAAGCAGATTTTAATTTTCCAAATGTCCCACTAGGACAGTTATTTTTATATAAAATCTGTTTGAGGTAAATTAAGATTCCTTAAAAGAATAGAACTTGAAAATTGTTTTTAACACTCAATATTTGACTACTTGGACTAAACCTGAGAAGCACATTCAGAAAGAAAATTATATACAATACTGGCATCATATTCAGTTCAAAGAAAATAAAATTACAAGAGAAGAGACAAAAGAGGGGGGGGGGGGTAAGAAAAAGAAAGTCACATCTGAGTAATTGGTAAAACAGGGTTTATACTAAAAACCAACAAACAGAACCACCATGCAGCCTTATGCCGCTCCAGCCCCAGCCCCTGCCCCCATCCCACCACCTACAGTGCCACCAGTGTATCCGCCATTGGGATCCTTACCGTTGTCGCCTTTGTCGTCATGACCTTTCCGTGTGTTCCTTTTTTGGCTTGCATGGTGAGGGTGGTGCAAATTAGTTTTTGCTAAGTTCAGTTCGCAAGTCCTTCGTGCGGACTTGGTGTTGAGAGTTGGCCTTCCGGCGATACCTCCCAGATAAGACAACACCATCCGCGTGTGAGGATGGAGGAATATTCTCAAATTTGTCTTTGTCCGTTTACACTGGACTTGTTTGGGCACATGAATGGCTCGGCTGTGTTATAGGGGGGCGTTGACGCAGGCGCAATCCTTTCGGTAGTCCAAGCAGTGCAACCACTTAGACACATAATCGGCTCAACGGAGAGAAGGGGGTAATAATAAAAAAGAAACATAATAAGAGAAGAGAAAGAATAGGGAACAATATCCAAAGGCTCTAGGAGTTTCGTGTGGAGAAATTTTAAGAGAGAAATCCTGCATGGAGAACTTAATGATCGTCTGTTCTATCTCCCTTAGTGTTATTAGCGAGGGGATAAAAACTTTATCCGTATAGCTCGTGCTATTAGTCCAGACCGCTTATTGCGTACCAAACATCCAACAATTCGGCTTATTAATCCTATCCTGCCAAATGGCTCAGATTTGTCTTATTTTAATGAGAAAAGAACTGAGAGAAAAACTAACAAGCTAGAAACTAAGCCAAAGGTACCACTAATTAAAATGACAAAAATACCCTTGAAGATGGTGTTAGAAATAAAATATTAGACCAAAGGTGGTGTTCTTTTCCCTGTCATGCAATGATGATGCAAGTGAATGGCAGTTTTCACCCCAAAAAAATATAAAAAGAAATAAAGATAACTGGGGGGCAAACTCATCTATACACCAGCAGTCACAAGTTTGAATGAAAGGTAGGATGAATATGTTCACAAACACAAGTCTATTCTCTCTTTTGCTGCCTATTTATTCACTGGGGACAGTGAGCTAATATAAATTTGGTAATTACAATTATAGTATCACACCAGGTCAAAAGGAGTGTTCTAGAGTTTTGTGCCTATTGCAAGATTATGGGATAGCTCAATCACCAAGGAGATGAAGCAAAATAGACTTGCAATGAGGATGTATTCTCATTTACAATCTTTTTTTCAACTCCTTCCATGCATGGTAATATTGTTTTGGTCAGATCACGATGACGAGGTCCTGGAGTTGTCTGCTTGTAGTAGCTGGATCAATCTAATAGTTCATAATTTGCAGAAGTTGCTTCTAATTTTTTCTCCTTCCCCTTTTCAGGCAAAGCAGTGAGGTGAGATGGGATGAAGAGTTTATATTCATGTACCATAAACGAGAGACTGCGTGCTACTGAGATGTTGATAGAGCTGTATTTTAGATGGACCGGCAGCTTTTTAGTGTTTGTAGATAATAATAATAATAATGAGTTAAAAGGACATTCATGTTATACAAGCCGAGTAGTAGATAGGTTTTCTTGTTTCCTTCTGCCCCCAAGGAATGAAAAATGGTCTTTTGAATAAATGGGCAATATCTGAACTCTGTCTCAAACAATGTAATGGATTATGTGCAGCCTGCTTGGGCCATGTATTTGATAAATAAGTTATGTTACAATATTAACTCCCTTTTCCACTTTCAGGGTTTTTCTCTCGTTTTCATGTTCTCGTTATTGATAGAGTTTGTTGGAATCAGATGTTTTAACTTTATATCTCACCTACGAAATTATACAAGTTTGACTTTCATCTCTTCCCACACATAAGTTTGGGAAGAGAGTTTATGATCATCTCAACTTTGACTTTCATCTATGTCTAGATATCATTAGTTAATTAATTTGATATATGTGATTAGGCGTGAATATTGACTTTTATTTCATGCCGCGTGATGATTATTTTGATATACCTAGCTTCAAAAGCTTCTGCTGCAAATGAATGCAATTTCAAAGTTAGAGACTTGGAGAGACCATTCAAGGGAGGATTTAATCATTGCTGTAGTGTTCTTGGGTTTAAATTCACGAATGTTGACCTTAAACACGCAATATTCTGTAAATTATATACTCCATAATGGAATAGGGAACCATTATTTTCTCAAGCAAAGAATCTTAAAGAGACTTGTAATATTATGCCATAGGTTTCTATCCTGAAAAATCTTAAGAGAATTCCTGACTGGTACAACCTTATTGTATCCACAACAGGTCTACTCCAAAGTACATAACCCAAGCTAGCCGACAGACAAAATCTTCTCGAGGAGATCACATAACTCTACGATCTTACAAGCGCCGCCATCAGACCTGCAAATGCTTAATGGCTGTATGAACGTCCTTATCTCCTCTACCACTGCAGTTAAGCACGACCTTGGACCCGTTTGGTAGAGTTGGGCATAGTTTCTCTAGATAAGCCAGTGCATGAGATGTCTCCAGTGCTGGGATTATGCCCTCCAATCTAGACAATCTTTTAAAAGCTGCATACATAGGAAGACAAGGCCAATTATTAGAACGAGGCAGGAGAAGCAAGACAGGAAAAACTAGGAACTGCATGGTGGGTTGAGAGTGGAGGAAGGGGCAAAACTCCCATCTCGAATTGATAAGCAGTTGCTATTCAAACCCACAGAGCTAATCTTGAGACTAGCTGTTCTAGACAAGGCACTTCTATCGATATCCATGAAATACAACCAATCAAAACTTTTTTCTTTTTCTTATTTTGATAAACACAACCAAGAAAAATATAAGTCATTTACCCAAAGGTTTACTTAGTGAGGCAAGCAATTAAGTAGCAATTAGCATCTTGGATGTGAGATGTAAAGAAGCGAAGATAGCATAGAACTTCCATACCTTCCAATGCCTCTGCGTCAGTGATGCTATAATATTCAGCACGCCCTAGGTCTTTGAGAAAGCTGTGCTCTGGCCCAACTCCAGGGTAATCCAGCCTATATAATAAGCCAAGCACAAAAGAAAGAGTTTTCAGTTCAGATGAGTACAGTAGTAATCATCCAAGAACCACTGACAAACAGATGAAGTGTCGTTTCTTACCCTGCACTAATGGAATGAGGCTCAATTATCTGCCCATCAGCATCCTGTAACAAATAACTCATAGCACCATGCAAAACCCCAACCTCTCCTTTTGTTAATGTAGCGGCATGCTTACCACTATCTACACCAAAACCTGCAGCCTCTACACCAATCAACCTAACGTCTTTATCATCAACAAACTCGTGAAAGAGACCAATGGCATTTGAGCCTCCACCAACACAAGCAACCAACACATCTGGCTTCCCACCCCATTTTTCCAATGCTTGCTTTCTTGTTTCTTTACCAATCACTGCATGGAATTCTCTTACCATCATGGGGTATGGATGTGGCCCTGCCACAGATCCCAAGATGTAATGGGTATCTTCCACATTTGTCACCCAGTCACGTATGGCTTCTGATGTAGCATCCTTCAGTGTAGCAGTCCCAGAATGAACTGCTCTAACCTACACAATGTAAAAACTGTCTTGCTAGTCAAAGAAGCAATTACTTAAGGAACACATTTCAACAACCATTCAAATAGACTTTCTACATAGAGTGCCATAGTGGCAAGGGAAATAAGTTATAAGCAAAACCAAACTAACTCGCGTTAACAAATCAAAGCTTGTGTATTTCAGACAGCAGAGAAGTGCGCTGTTCCATATCCATCAGTTCGCATACATTGCTATCGACACACGAGAAGACTACAAAGTGATAATGAAAGCTATAAACAAAATGTTGACGGGCAAACTGAAAAAATTTCACCTTGAAATTAAATGAGATCGACTTACAAATGGAGGTGGTGCGACCTTTTAACAAATAAAAAACTTGTGTGTCTCAGACAGGAGAAAAGTGTGCAGTTCCATATGCATCAGTTCACTTACATTATTGATACACAACAAGAGTTCAAAATCAATAATGAAAACCATAAACAAAATGTTGATAAGCAAAATAAACAAACTCACTTTGAATTTAATTATGAGGTCTATTTAAAAATGGATGTAGCATGCCTTTACTTCTAAAGATACTTCTACATAAGGATAGTTCAACCTACAATGAACTGTTTAACAACTCCCTCCGTCCCAAGAACATAGTCCATTTTGAGAAGTCAAACTTTCTAATATTGTACTTTTTCTTATATATATTTCCTATAATTTGCATTACCAGTAACATGCAACTTTTTTGTGTGATATGTATTAGAACTGTCATGTTTAGAAGAAACAAAATTTGAAAATTGATGTAAATTTACAGGTTAAAATTTAGAAATAGGACTATCTTTTTTGGGACAGATAAAAGAGAAAGTGAGATTATTATCTTGGGAAGGAGGGAGTATAATAGTTTCAGAAAATCATAAAGCAACCCTTCTGACAGGAATACACATAAATTGAAACAAGTAAAAAGGCCAAAAGTAAGCTAAAGAATATACAGGATAGTACTACTGGTAACTGGAAATAAAAGCACCAATAACCAAAACTACTGCTCATTAGGAGTAGAACTTTTAGAGAACCCAACTAATCTCAAAGCAACCAGAATAGTTCACCATACAACTGCCTCACAACTTAACTTTAGATTAACTAGGCTTGACTCTGATACCAATGGTTTCTTCAACATGTATCTAGCTAACACTTGAACAAGTTTCTGTATCTTCGTAATAAATTATTAAATATATGGACCATTACTTCGCAAAACAATACTCTAGTAGACATTGAACAAACTTACGGGTCTTAGCTGAATAAAAGAATTAGAAAACAAGAGTTTGAAACAAACCTCAGCCCCAAGAAGCCGCATTCTGAACACATTAAGTGATTGCCTTTCCATATCTTGAGCACCCATATAAATAATACACTGCAAGCCAAACCGGGCACAAACAGTAGCAGTGGCAACTCCATGCTGACCAGCCCCAGTTTCAGCAATGATGCGATGCTTCCCCAATTTCTTCGCCAGCAAAGCTTGAGCAACAGCATTATTGATCTTATGTGCCCCAGTATGGTTAAGATCTTCCCTCTTAAGGTAGATATCAGGCCCTTCGCCATTTGGACGCTTATAATGCTCGGTTAGCCGTTCGGCGAAATACAAAGGACTTTCCCTACCAACATAGTCCTTCAATATCCCATCTAATTCTTTCTGCATTACATTGTTCACGGCTAAAATTAGAAATGAACCACATTCTTTTTCAGGAAAGTTGAATTATGCATTTCACTATTGATTGATCGATTGAATGTACATAAATATTCAAAAGAAATGATTTTGTAGTAACAAACAATTGAATAAAATTAGGGTTTGCAGCGAAACCTGAAATTCATGGTCGGTGGCGAGAGCTTCAAACGCCGATTCAAGCTCGGTGAGGGCGTACATTAGGGTTTCGGGGACGTATTTCCCTCCGTATTTACCGAACCGGCCGAACGAGTCGGGGCGTTGGAGAACAACCGGTTCCTGCAATTTGGTCTCTTCCCCCATTTGACTCGTCAGCACACAAGAAATGGAACCACCGAACCTGGTGTTGACCGGTGGGCAAGGCGTAAATTGGTTGAACTTGAGGGGCAAACGTGAGGGGGTGAACGGGGAAGGGTAGGGTTTGGGTAAAGGAGAAGAAATGTTGGTGGCGACTCTGCAAGTTGTTGGGTTAGCGGAGGAGAAGGCCATGTTTGGACGATAGATATTTCAAGAATGGTAGATTGATTTTGGCGGTAGCGGGGGTTAATGTTTACTTACATTAGGGGAATTTAAAGAAATCCGTAACATTTGGGGGCCCAAATCCGCGACGAGCCAAACTATGCCTTCACAGAAATCTGTTTAAAAAAACAAAAAACTAAAAAAGGCAGTTAATTAAGTCAAACCTATTGTCATCCGAAAATGTTGGCTCTTTTTTTTTTTTTTTTAAAAAAAATTTATTTTTATGTTGGCTCTTTTTTGTTATCTCAATTTTTCTTAATAAATTGTAAATCAATGAATTATTACTTTAAAAATTGTGATTGTAGAACATTGTTATTAGATGTTTTATTTTTCGACCCGCAACAATCCATAATTCAGTAAATCAATGAATTATTTTTCCAGGTATAACTAATCAAACCTATATATTGATAATTCATAAATAGATTGCTGATATGGTTGTACAAAATCGTTATATTGTAAGATGAAATCATAGACAAATGAATACATTGTTGCAGATAAAACTTATATTTGGGCTACTCAACTATCCATAGAGTTATAATCTGATCATCACAACTTCAAAAATGTTATTCTTGCCACTGTACTATCGTTTTCTTGCAAGCGAGTCCATTTTTTGGATAGTCGTTAGTTCAGCCGTTAGATTAACATAAAATATCTATTTTACCCTTATCTTCATCTTCATCTTACCAATTAAAAAAACAAACCCTAACCCTAACACAAATATACCTCATAGAATCTGTCCAACCAGAGATGGGGCAATGGTGAAATTACCCCCAAATTGCAAGGGAGAAATTACCCCCAACCGGAGATAGGGCAGTGCAGATCTAGGAATTGTAAAGCACACATACAGACAAGGGTAAAATATGTATTTTGTGTTAATCTACCGGCTAAACTAACGACCATCCAAAAAATAGGCTCGCTTGCAAGAACACGATAGTACAGTGACAAGAATAACATTTTTGAAATTGTGGTGTCCGGATTGCAACTTTGTGGATAGTTAGGTGACCCAAATATGAGTTTTGCCCATTGTTGCAACATCTTTTTATGTTATTTGAGACTACCCAAACCTCAATTCTACCACTGAGCCGCCTTTAAAAATTTATTATACTACTCTTTTGTTGTTATAATGAAAATAATTAAATTTTGGTGGTCATTAATCCTATCCCAATAGTCAATAATGGAAAGAAACATAAGATTACTTTATGTTTAATAGGCTTATAGAAGAAGGGATAAGAAGGAAATAATTTGCTCATGCGGATAAGACTGAGATTGAGCTTCCCCAATGTAATTATTTATCTAGTAAAAAATATTATATACGTAGGACAAATAGATTTTTCACATAAAAAAAAAAAAAATTCTAATGCAAACCTCTTATGTTGAGGTAAAGATGAATTAAGAGGTTAAGCTCAAACTTGAATTACAGGCTCAAATATAAATAACCTCTAAAATTATGTTTAGTTGATACTCCCTCCGTTCTACCAAAGAGTCCAAGTTTGAAAAGTTTTATAATTAAGGGATATATAAGTAATATTGGAGTTGATCATAATTATAAAAATATTTGAGCATAGGCAAGATGTATATAGCTATGTAGGGGTAAAGTGAAAATGTTTATGAAAATTGTAGGCATTTTTTTTTAAAAGTTGACTCTTTAAGTGAAAAATTGACTCTTTGCCTGAAACGGAGGAAATATTAATTAATTAAAATACATATTTTATATTATACATATAAATAATAAATTGGATGGGCTTATTAACAAGTGGATATGCTTCTATTAGGATTTAACTTTTTAAATAAGTGGGCAAAATGTGTAGCTAGGCCTATAATCAAAATTATTTCAGCTTCAAATTTGCCTAAATAAAGCGAATATAGGATTAATGAGAATCTTATTAATTCCATTTTCACGAACTCAACCTGATAAATTCTTGTTTTCTTATAAATAATAAATTCTTGTTTTTTCTTTCCTTGTAACCGAAAAAAAAAAAATAGTAATAAATTCTTGTTTTACATTTAATTAGACATCCGACTAATGTTTTCTCTTGTCTTCTTTGATATTGTAATAAATTATCGTTTTAAATTTAATCAAAAATGATAAAATATAGATAGAGAGTTATTCAATTAATTAGAAGGGATTGCAAACATCTATCCTCCCAGCCAGAAGGTCTCAAATGAGTCAATTAAAATGTTACCAAATATGGATTATCATTTCTCCATTAAGACAGACTGTTTAGAAATTATATATATATTTATTATTATTAAATTATCATTTCTCCATTAAGACGGACAGATTATCATTTCTCCATTAAGACACATTGAATAAAGTTATTGTTAGTGGGTGTCATTATTTTATGCAAAATGTAATCAATATAATAATAAACGTTATTTTAACTAAATTTATAATTTTGTGTCGTGTTTCATATTGTGTCGTGCCGTGTCTTATCGTGTCTTTTGTCTCTGTAATTCGTGTTTATAATTGTGTCGTACTGGTTCGTGCAATCGTGTCGTGCCTGCCATTGCCACCCCTACATAATTGTTCTGGGAACCCGCAGGGAGTTCTTGACCGGCGATCAATCACGCTCACAGGGGTCTCCCCGCTCCTGGCAGTGTGGTTCGAGTAGTGACACACTGGAAGCGGGTTTTTGCACTCCCTCACACCCTGAAACTGGACTTGCCAAGTTTCGAACCTATAACCTCCAGGTTAAGTACATAGGTTGTGTAGGTCATAGGTTCGAAACTTGGTAAGTCCAGTTTCAGGGTGTGAGGGAGTGCAAAAACCTGCTTCCAGTGTGTCACCACTCGAACCACACTGCCAGGAGCGGGGAGACCCCTGTGAGCGTGATTGATCGCCGGTCAAGAACTCTCCGCGGGTTCCCGGAACAATTATGTCTCATCAGAAAAGACGTCATTTTTGTTGAGGGGATGACCCTCCTCCCGGGGGAATTACCCGGAGACTTGCTCGTGGGGCCGGAAGTCGAGTGCATCCGTTTAAACTCATGATCTCCCCACCCCTGGCAGTGGGTTTTTGCTTTCCCCACATCTTGAAACTAGCGTTGCCTAGTTTCGAACCCTGGCCTCTAGGATAAGCTATAAGTTGCTGGGACGTGAGTACCAATTGAGCTAGCTAGCCCAAGTAGTACTCATGCTCTACAATCTATGTATTTATCCTAGAGGTCACAGGTTCAAAACTAGGCAATGCCAGTTTCAGGGTGTGAGGAAGTGCAAAAACCCGCTACCAGTGTGACACCACATGAACCACACTGCCAGGAGCGGGGAGACCCTTGTGAGCGTAAGACTTCCGGCTCCCGTTAAGAGCATGTCTCCGGATAAGCCCCTCGGAACAATTATGTCTCATCAGAAAAGGCGCCCTTTTTGTTGTGGGGATAACCCTCCTCCCGGGGGACTTGCCCGGAGACTTGCTCGCGGGGCCGGAAGTCGAGTGCATCTGTTTAAACTCATGATCTCCCCACCTCTGACAATGAGTTTTTGCCTTCCTCACACCCTAAAACTGGCGTACCCAGTTTCGAACCTGAGTCAAAGGCACCTCCAAGTCGAGGTCAAATCAAAGGAACCTCCAAGTCGAGGTCAAAACCAAAGGAACCTCCAAGTCGAGGTCAAAACCAAACGAACCTCTCAGTCGAGGTAAAAACCAAATGCACCTCTCAGTCGAGGTCAAAACGAAACGCACCTCCAAGTTGAGGTCAAAACCAAAGGCACCTCTCAGTCAAGGTCGAAACAAACGAACCTCGCAGTCCGAGGTTAAAATTCAGGACTCAGTTAGCCCGAGAACTAAATGAACCCTACCATCGAAAGCAATACCTCGAAACCTCGGCATGTCCGAGATGAACACGAGCAAGTAGTACTCCTTACCCTCGAGATGAACCTCAAAGGAATAAGGAGTGGGGGGCTACTGATGTGCATATTTTGGACCCCTCAAAATAGTACGGGCCTCACTCAAGCAAGTGGGCTCCCAATGAGTAAAGGCTCATTCTACTTTATATACTACCCTTCAGGTTAACCCTAGGGAAGCCACTTTTATAAAGAACATACACTTTCTCTTTCTCTTACTGCTGAGGTACTGACGACCACGCCGGAGGGTTTTGGCGGGGAACCCTCCCCGCCCCTCTCACGGTGGCTTTTTTGCAGATCAATCGACGCCAAATATCCAAAATTTACGACGCAACGACAATCCATTCGGCACCCCCAGTAAGCCGAATTTTTTGTGCATCATCAAATACAATTCATTCTTCTTAATTTATTCTTAATTCTTGTGTCCATCCTCCATGTTCTCTTTGTTTCTTTTTGATTTTCTTTTTGTTGTTGTTAAACTTGTGATTATGTCTACATAAAAAATAAAAAATACATTCATGTTGTTTGATTTCCATAAATACAGTGCCTTCAATACTTTGGGGTGAAAATTGAAAATTTCCCTTTACTGTTACAACCTCTCTCTGGGGTGAAAATTCCCTTTAATGTTTCCAAAAAATGAATTAAAAAATTTTAACTTTACTGAATTAAAGGCGGCAAAGGTAGTATGAGCATTTTTTAAAAAAAAATAAATGGAAAATTTGACATTAACGGCCTGAATGGAGAATCTCACAAAGAAATGCAAATCGAGTGATCAGAATGAATTGTTCTGATCAGGGGGGACCAAACGCATAGTTTTCATAATGCGGAGGGACCAAATAATTATATAATTCTTATTTTTATTATGCAACATGACTCCATTCTCAAATTTAATTGATAGAACTTATCTTTTCTAAGAAAAATGAAAATTGAAAAAGAATAACTATCATTTGATATGTTTTGAACTAAAAAAAGGTTGAAAGGTGATTGAGAAAAGTAAACTTTATTAGAAAAAAATTAATATGAGCATGTAATTAAATAGTTGTTTTGTTCCAAACATATACTCCATCCGTCCCAAAATTATTGTATTGTTTGACGAATTAAGAAAAAACAGTTGACTTGATTATTAATATTGATATAGTGTGTAGTTTCCTTTAGTGCCCATGTGCATGTGGTTCATAATTAAAGTAGGAAGAAAAAGTAAGGGTAAATTGGTAAAAGTGTTATCCTAAAAAGAAAACTTTCAAACAAGATAATTATTTTGGAACGAACAAAAAAGGAAAACAAGACAATAATTTAGGGACGAAGGGAGCATATGTTTACATTTTACAATAAGTAATTAGTAATATACTCCCTTCGTTCTAGGCAAAGAGCCCATTATACTATTTTGAGATCTTTCACTTAAAAAGTCTAATTTCAAAAAGTTATGCTTACAATTTTCATAAGGTCAAAATATATATAAAAAAAAAAACCCCAAAGTATCCACCAAATCCCACTTTGCACCCTAATTTGAAATTTGCCTTTAAGTCACACTCCACGTTCCAATTTGTCCTAGTTTGTCCCCTACCCCCGACAGCCGTTATAATGTTAATGGAAGGTAGCATGTGCATCTCACAAGCAGGGATATTTTAGTCTTTTTGGTTCTTTTTGAGGCCCATTACACAAATTCTATTGAGTCAACTCATTCTCGTACAACAAATTTTTTCTTCTCTTCCAACTTCATATATGGAGGAGGGAGAGAGAAAGAGAATGACTGTAAAGTTTTTATTCTCTTCCAACTTCCAACAAATTTTTTCTTCTCTTCCAACTTTAGCTGTGTCAAATTTTTTCTTTTCTTCATACCTAGTATCACCATCTTTCTCTCTTTCTCTCTCTCTCACAGAGAAAAAATGGCAGGAGCGAAGCACAAACAATGAAGATGATGGCGAATTGAACGACGGCGTACTTCATCATCATTGACAGTTTAGATCTGAAGATTGGGGGAAATAAAAAACTAGGGTTTATGAAGCTACCGTCACCCACCCACAAGAAGCTCAAATCCCAATCCTCCTCCTTTACTGTTTGCGCCTCACCCTCCACCTTCTATGTCCTTTTTCTCTCTCTGCCCAACAATGCCACACCCCCCCCCCAAATTCCTCATGAACTCACTGCTTATTCTAATTTAGTGGTTGGAATTAATTACTTATTTAATTAATTAAAATTTAGATGTTTCCGGTGGGGAAAGCTTGAGTCGACCGACGATGGCAGTCGTCGGAGGCAGTGGTTGTGGAACGAATGAAATGGAAGTAACGAGACGTCGTACAAGAGCTGGGCACAACAGACTGAGGAAAGCTACCAGTTGCAACTTACTCGCTCTTCGTTTATCATCTGATTCCACTTGTGCCGATGATCCCGATTTTCTATACGCCGGCGCCGATGATGAACTCACGACGACGTCGTTGGCCTCCCCCGAGGTCCTCTCCCATCGATTTTGAGTAACTTCCTTTCCTTTCCTCACATTTTCGGTTTATAATCTTAAATGGTTTTGGCATTATGTGCGTGTGTGCACGCAATTGTCAGTTAGTAATGTTGGTTTTTGGTAATTTAATATTAGGATAATTTTCCAACTGTAATTTAGGGAAGAAGACAATGACAAAAAGACCCAATTGCCCCCCCCTCCCCTCGTGCAAGGCATGTGATGGCTTCTGTTAATATTTTTAACGTCGATCACAGCCGGGGTGTTATGTGGGACAAATTGGAACGTGGAGTGTGACTTAAAGGCAAATTTCAAATTATGGTGCAAAGTGGGATTTGGTGAATACTTTAGGGTTTTTTTTTATATTTTGGTCTTTTCATAATCTTTCACTTTTACCCTCCACTTGTGTGGTAATAATTTTGGTTGCGCTTAACTATTTTTGTAATTATGACTAAATCTAATAACACTAACATATTCCTTAATAATTAGACTTTCCAAACGTGAATTCTTGGGTGGAACGGAGGGAGTAGTAGATAAGTAAAAACTGTAAATGAAAATAGTCTCTCTGAAAATATAATACCAAAGAGAGAACCGTTACATATTTATTACACTTCATAATAAAGTTGAGATAAAGAGTTGGGATAAGAAGTTGAGATGCTCGATATTTCCTATAAAAACACTTCACCCAAGAGTACTCAATTGCTAGCTGCACTATTGCGACAAACATTCTTGTCCTTTGCCTCCTTTCATATCTCCGATGGCAAACCCAAACAACCTAGATATGTTCCAATACTTGCCAGAGTCTCTCCTTTTCATTATCATCTCTTTGTTGCCATTCCAAGAAGCAGCAAGAACTTCTGTTTTATCCAAACAATGGCGAACCATTTGGTACTCAACCAAAAACATACAATTTTACGAGAGGTTTTTCGTTAAACCCGAACATTCTGATGCCGAGAAGGAGAGTCGGAGAATGGAGTTCCTCCATTTCATTCAGCAATGGATGCAAATGCATGGGGAACGAACTGCAGAAACATTTTGCCTCTCATTTTCGAGACCTGAAGATCATGTTGATGTGTTGAAAAAATGCGTTCGGTTTGCCATTAGTCGTAAAGTCAAGGTTCTTGAGCTTGATTTCTCCGATCCATCGTGGTATGAGATGGGTGATTATTACGATGGTCTGTTGCATATTAATCTTGGGAAAGTCGGAAACGAATTAGAGAGTCTCAAGCTGTTCTCATGTGATTTTACGTTTCCTGTGGGCAAGAGCTACTATGCACTCAAAAGCCTCTCTTTGGGATGGATTAAAGTAAGTGCCGCCACCTTGAAGTCTTTGCTAACGGAATGTCCATCCCTTGAGAATTTGAGTTTAAAAAAGTGTTGGGACTTGGGACGTTTTAAGCTCTCTGGGGTACCAAGACTAAAGAATTTGGTTCTTGACAAGTGTCAGATCGATTCAGTATTCGGGTTTCTAGTTGACGCCGAAAATTTGCTGTTCTTTAAGTACTTGGGAAAGTTCGTTCCTTTTAAGGTTGAACAAATAAGAACTCTAGAGGGGTTTGCACTCGATTTTCAAATGGAGACTGAGCGCCAATTAGTTGGACAAATCATCTATAATCTTCTTAGCCAACTTTGGTCAGCTAAGGTTCTAAGTGTATGCGGTTGCGTGCTTCAGGTACGTACATAATAACTCATTTCTCTTTGTATTCGTACATTCAAACTAGCTTGTATATATATATATATAGTCCAATATCCATATTAATTCCCATTTATTGTTGAGGCAATTAAGTCGCTCATACTAAATTTTCCTGTGAAATTAGGTAATTCATCGTGCAGAAAATCCATTGATGTTAACACCTCAACTTGAGAGGGTACGACATTTGATTTTGAAGCCAACGGCGTTACATGATTTAGAATATTTTGGAATTTCTTTCTTCCTCTGCAGTTTCCCTAAGTTGGAGGTTCTTTCCCTCTATGTCGGCTATCCTCGCTTTATATACGTGAGTGTACTCATTACTAGCTAGCCTACAGCTACTTAATTAGATCTATCGTATTAATTAATTTCTTCATCTTGGAGTATTATTTTATTTTCTCTCTTTAATTCTTTTTTTAACCATGCATCTTTGTTGGAATTCTTGATTTTACCATATCTTTTGACTAGGATTACTTGATTATTCCAGGGAATTCGACCACCATATGAATGGGAGGATCACCCATTCGTGAGCACAAAAAGACGTATATTTATGTTTGATTGTGTGAAGAAGACATTAAGGGTGGTCGAGGTGTATGATTACAAGGGATACCCTTGCGAAGAAAGAGTGCTTCTATTTCTAATAAAGTATGGCCGTGTTTTGGAGAAGATGCGCATTCGTCTCGCAACTTCTGGTCATGATTATGCCAGTAGAGCTCAACGACTACTGCAAGTTCAAAGAGCTTCCCCAAATCTCCATATTACAATTATATGATCAGATCAGGAGAACAGTACTGCTTGAAAAGTTATAGAGCAAATTAAGCCTCACTTGTTTTTCTTTCGAGAGTTGAATTTTGCTTTTATAACCCTAGTTGAGACTGGGAAGTTCTTTTTTCTTTTTCCCATTGTTAAAATTGCAGTGCCAAACGATTTAAATTGGATAACAAAATAACAAGATGAAAATAGTGTGGAAAAAAAAATAGACAAAAATTTACGTGATTTGAAAAATTTTCTACGTCCACGGGCGGAGTTGACAAAGGTTAAGTTTTCACTAATCAAACGAAGATACAAATACAATAGCTATGGCTTAGCAAATACCCAAAACTCAAAGTCCAATTACACCCATGCATAATACGAAGATCATGTTGACGTGATTTGTGTTTTTCACTTCAGGTTCATTATCCTCGCGTATGCCCTTGCCTGCGTACACCACCATTACCATATGCATCAAGACACCGAATGATAAAGAAAAAGGTTCAATAGCTGATGAAATGGTTGTGTATATTGGCAAATTCATCAACTGATATTGTATTACGTGCTTAGCGGGTAAGGTTGAAACACTTAGCGCTGTAACTAGCTAGTAATTAAAATGTATTACGTACGTACTTTGCATGTAAAATTAATTGGCTATGCATAGAAAAATTTGGTAGTGTAAGACGTAATGAAAGATTCAATGGTTTTCTTTTAATCACATCATTGAAAATCAGAGGACGTACGCACCATGGATGTTCTTTAATTTCGGCATCATATCTGAAGTATTAATTAATTCAAGCATTATTGATCTAACTAGCTAGTGCAACCATTGATTAAGAAAATCTCAGAATCAATAGGCACATGTAAGATTTTTGCTGCTATATATATATATATATATATATATATATATATATATATGAGAAAGTACATTAAAGTTTAAACCAAAACAAACAAATTTTTCCATAAGCGCGCAACAACTAACTCCATAAAGGTACGTACATGCTCGAAGCACTTTGAAATAATATAGTCTAAATGTGAAATCTTTTTCGAAGCAAGTTATACAACCCAATTAATTATTCACAAAATCTGATTGTCAACTTCATGCATGTAACTCATAGAAAAGATTCTAACATTGTTGCAATTTACACAGATCTAAAGCTTTAATTAGTTCAATCTTGTGGTATCATCAGTATGTGGGTGAAATCAAGGAGTGTGGCAACTCCAAAGCTCCTCTGCCGGCCAGACGAGTGCAAGTAACGTTAAATTCAAAAAGAAAAGGTTTTGCACATTTTGAAGAAGGACATTAATTACGGACTTTCTCAGTGAACTCTACAGAAATAGCAGAGTGCATGGTGATGAAAGGAATTTTAGATATCCTGCAATTTATTTTACAGCAAATTAATGTTGTTGTCAAGAAAGCATTGATGCATGCATGCTAGCTCATCTTCCTATATAAGCATTTTGTCCAAATTCTCATGACCTACACATACGTTGGAGTTTTACGCTTTTTCTACGCCGTTGCCTTTTACATGCATCTAGCTGGTTCCCCTCCCATTTGTTGGATTCTCTTCTCGATCAGCAATCGAAGCAGCAGCTTGCATTTCAGACTAAATTTTATTCCCTCAATAGATTTCATCATTAAACTAAATCCATCCATAGATTCACAATTTTAACTAACCATGTCTGTAAATTGCATGAAAATGTTCTGCATCCACAAACAATTACATTACGTTTTTTCTTTCCAATTTATTCGATAAACTACCCTAAACAAGATCAGGTATAAAAATCTGTGTATCCACAAATAATTTTTCTTCTTCTTGCATTCAAAGTTTGTTCTTGGAGTTGTGACATATTTAAATTTTGTAATTGTGGTCCATACTCTAATATTTAGCCCGAAGTCCGATAGGGTTAGGTTTATGTCCTTAATATTAGTGCTCAAATAAATTAGTTTGTTTAGCCCGTTCCCCGTTAAGAAAATGAAGAAAAATGAAATCAATAGTCACCGGTGGCTCCAGTCAACCAGTCATATTCACTCCCCCCCCCCCCACCAGTTCCCACTTCTCTCTTTCACACACACATACACACACTGTAGGGGATTTTTATGGGGTAGTATAATGGCAGAGTTGAGGCTTTATAAAGTGTAAAATTTCGAATTTGATCCCTTTCCACTCACTCTTAGCCTTAGGGCAAGTCGAACAATGGGTATCAAAACCAAATTTTGGTACCTAGCTGAAGGTCCTAGCATCTCTAATAGTCAAAATAAATAATACTAAATTTTGCCTTGGTCCTAAGAGAGGTAGCAAGACTTCACGTGCACGCGCGCGGGTGGATTATCATTAATTTATAACTTATGACAAGTGTGAATTATTATTAATTCATAATTTATTTTAGTGTTTATATCATGACAAATGATGACTATAATTTTTCTAAATTTTGTATTTTAAAAAAATAATTAATTAATTAAAACAACCGTTATACTTTAAATAATTGATAATGTATAAAGTAACAATAAAGTTAATAAAAAATCAAAAATAAGTTTAATACTACAAATTTGATACCTATTGTTGGTAATGATAATTTGATACCTTGTAAATAGTATCAATAGTATTAAAATTTAGTTTTGATACCTATGGGTCAAGACATACTGTTGGAGTTGCCTTTAAATACCCAAAAAAAAAAAAAAACAACAACAACAACAAGTTTTATTAATGTTTTGGTACAAATTTTACGACATGCTATGGATGTTCACCGGAGAAGGCCTAGATTTTAGATTGGGCCTAAAATCTACTCTTTTCCCCAATACTATCTCACAGAATGTATGCTTCATGCACCAAATTCCCTTTCACGAACTGGGCCTGATCACACACACACACACACACACACACACACACATATATATATATATATATATATATATATTTATCTTTTTTCAATTTTGTTTTTCTTTTATCTTAAAAGCATTATATTTATCTACCATGTCATACAAAAAAATCTAGGGTTTTGTATTTTTTTTTACCATCGTATTATTGGGATCGTCAATTTGACCATGATACTTCAAATATTATATATTTGACCTTTATACTAATAATTTAAATAAAAATTTGATTACTACCTTCATCACAAAATAATTGTTGTTTTAGCAATTTGTACTAAGAAAATTTACATTAATACTGTTAAGATCATTTAGAGCCTGTTTGGTACAGCATTTACAAAACGCAGTGTTTTAAAAACGCAGCGTTTTAAAAAACGCAGTGTTTTAAAAACGGAGGTCTTTCCTTATAAATACGTTTGGGATATCACTTCAATACGCAGCTTTTTTTTCCTAGGAGCGTTTTAAAACCTGCGTTTTGGGAAAAGCTAGGAATTCCGGCGTTTTAAAACGCAATGCGTTTTAAAACGCCGCGCCGCAGATTGAAACACATTTTTTGCAAATAAGCTGCGTTTTATCCCTGCGTTTTGGTCAAAACGCTCGACCAAACGGGCTCTTATTGTAGATAAATCACATCAGTATTTTTTTTCTTTTCTTTTAACAACCCTCTTTAATAAGAGTAGTAAATAAGGACAGTTTTGGAAGATATGAACAAATATTTCTTGAAATCTTATAATGATATTTATTTTAAATAAAAATAACTTTACTAAAACGATATTTATTTTGAGATGGGGGTATTAAAATTTATAACGGCGATCTAAGATCAAACGTATATCCTAATAAACTCTAAACACTCACACTAGACAACAATTATCGATTTTGGTCAAATATGCATTCAAATTAGTATAAAACTTATATGTACAACAAAAATGTTAGGTTTTCAGCTATTTTTACAATTTTGGTAATAACTTTGCCTTGAAGCCATGTGAGGTGTATATGTATTTTTAAAACAGAGTTGTTATCATAGTAGTAAAATTAGCTGTAAATCTAACAGTGTTGTAATTTTAACAGTTAACATGCCTTTATTCTGCTTTATATAATAAAGTTTCAATAATTATAAGTTGCACAGTGAACTTCAATTTTTATTAACCTTTTAAAGAAAACGTATAAATTTTCAATCAAAACTGTAACAAACTGATAAAAAAAAAAAAAAAAAAATCAAACTTAGACTTTTTGAACTATAGAAGTTTTTTATTCCCTCTGTTTCAAAAATAAATAAATAAATAAAAAAGGTCTTACTTACAAGTCAATTTTTTTTTACGATTGTGATATTACTTCTAGTATCTTCTTCGAATTGCACTAAAATTATTACTTTTTTTTTTGGAGTTTTAGACTATTTTCTTTAGAAAACCCAAAGAGAGAAGAAAGACTTAATTTATTTTTAATGGGGATAGAGGGAGTATGTTACATTGGACGTGAAAAATAGGAAATATACTTATTTTCTTATCCTCTTATTAACTGTTTGAAAATTTCCAACGTTAAAGTTGATAAAATCACATGAAAAATTAAGCAGGCTAAAGGAAAAGGAGGCTTCTTCCTCAATGCCATATATAGGCATGTACAGTCCATGGTAAACATCTTAATTAAGAAATGCGACTAATATTTAATATTTCTTCCTACATTTTGCAATAATTTCTTGCCGAATATTCTTTTCGTTCGATTAGAAAATATAAAGAATTAATCAAATAGAAGGGAATTGATGGATTGGTAAATTCTATCCACTCAGAAAAGTAGTTTTCAAATATTAAATATTTGGTCAATTAAAGAGTTAGCAAAATTGGAGTCAATTTTTTTACAAATTAATTTTTTTCCTAGAGAAGACTGTTCCATAAGAATTTCTAGATTCGGTCAATAACTTGTAACTCCGTTTGTAGCAGCGTTTTCGAAATGCGTTTTTAAAATAGAGTGGAGTGCTATAGTTGTATAACAGGAGTGCTGATGACAATTCTTTACACTATGTTTTCGCGCAAAAAATCAACGACTGAATACTACACTAGCGCGTTCCAGTGAGAAAAATAGAAATCAATTTCATTTCAACCACTATGATAAAAACTTTTCCCTTTTTTTTGTGCTTAATACTAGATAAATTCGTTATACTTTTGTAAAAGAAAATATAAAAATTTGGAGTTTTTTCCTTAAATTTGAAGAGGCACAACAATAATCATTCCACAAACAAAATAAAAAAAATTAATAAAATAAAAAATAGAATAGGAAAGAAAGAAAGAAACGCCATAGTCCATACATTTCTAATACAACGGTTGGATTCTTTGCAACTCTTATAAAAAGCACCTTCTCCCTAAGATTCTTGCAACACACACACACACACACACACACACACACACATACACATATATACACACACACACATTAACTTGTGTCGTTTGCCTCAACACTGCAATGGCAAACCCAAGAAACCTAGACAAGTTTCAATACGTGCCAGAACCTATCCTATCCATTATCATCTCTTCCTTGCCATTCGAAGAAGCCGCAAGAACTTCTGTCCTGTCCAAACAATGGGAATTCATTTGGTACGCAACAAAAAACATACAATTTTACGAGAGCTTTTTCGTTAAACCCGAACATTCTGATGCTGAGAAAGAGCATCGTAGAAGGGATTTCCTCAACTTCATGCAGCAATGGATTCAAATGCACAGGGAACGAACTGCAGATACATTTCGCCTCTCATTTTCAAACCCCCAAGGTTATGGGGATGTATTGTTAAAATGCCTTCGCTTTGCCCTTAAACGTAAAGTCAAGGTACTTGAACTTGATTTTTCGGATCCATCGTGGCTCGACATTGGCGAGTATCGCGAGGCCTTTTATGATTTTTATCTTGGTAAAATCAAAAATGAGTTTGAGAGCCTCCGGTTGTTCTCATGCACTTTTTCATTTCCCAGTACTGGCAAGATCTACAATGCACTCAAGACCCTTTCTTTGGGATGGATTAGGCTACCAGCCGACCACTTGAAATCTTTTCTATCAAAATGTCCATCTCTCGAGAGTCTGAGTTTGAAAAAGTGTGCTGATATAGGATTTCTCGAGATATCCGGGGCACCAAGGCTTAAGAGTTTGGTCATTGACAAGTGTGAGATCAGTTTGCAAGCCGGGATACTGATTAACGCCCAAAGTTTACAGTTCTTCAAGTATTTGGGACGGTTGATTCCTTTTACGGTGGAGTTGTTGAGAACTCTGGAGGAGGTCATTCTCAATTTTGGAATCGAGACCGAGCATAATGAAGAGGGCCAACTTCTATATGATCTTCTCAAGGAAATTTGGTCAGTTAGGGTCCTAAGTGTATGCGGCTACGCACTTCAGGTACACAATATATACTTGTTTCTATTTATTAAACACATGCAATTACTAATCCAAAAATAGAATTTCAACATTTTCTGTAAGTACGACGTTTCTATCTCTTAATAAATATGCTTGTTATTATTGCAAAAATTAGGTAATTCCAACCGCAGATGATCCCTTGATGTTAGAACCTCAACTGGAGAGGGTACTACATTTGATCTTGAAGCCAACCAGCTTAACTAAGCTAGAGTATCATGGACTTACCTTCTTCCTCAACAGTTGCCCTAACCTGGAGGTTCTCTCCATTGATGTTGGTTCTTCGAGACTTTTTAGTGTGAGTACACAACACACTTTCTTTTTCTTTTAGGGTTGTTCTTGATTCTGAAATATATTTTATTGACATGGATTAATTGATCAATTTTTTTCAGGGAGTTGATCCCCCATATAAACTGGAGGAGCACCAATTCCTGACTAAAGAGAGATACATAGTTGTGTTTGAATGTGTGAGGAAGACACTCAGGGTGGTGGAGGTGAAGGGCTACAATGGCCTCCCATGTATACGGAGAGTGATCAAATATCTCCTCAAGTATGGTTGTGTTTTGGAGAATATGAGCATTCGTCTCTCAGATGTCAATAGACCACTTTATCTTCGAGTAGCTAGACGGTTGCTGTGTTTTCCGAGAGCTAACCCAAATGTATGCATTTCAATTACATGACCACAGAAGCAAGTACATGCCCGAAATATATATCATAGGAGAGAGCTAAGCTTGAATTGAGTGTTTTATTTCCTGAGTTGGAACATTTCTTTTTTTGTATACTTCTAGACTGTAATCGAGCAAATTAATCTTTTTTTTTTCTCATTTGATAGATATGTACAAGTAATAAAGCGGAAGGAACAATATGTATTAGAAGTCGATAATGGGTTCACCGAGGGTTAAGTTTCTCTGGACAGTCCAGGGGAGATTAAAGAGCTTCGCCATGATGAATTTGAAAATCTTGTTGACGTTGATGTTGTGAGTTGCACTTGAGAAGAAAAGGGTTGCATTCATTACTCTCGCATATGCCCTTGCCTGCAACACCACCACCACCAGTTTTCTTAATCATCACGTCTATATATATACATAAAAACTTTCCAAAATTGAATTCGTAACTCGAATAAGGTCGATTTCAAAAAGTTTCATACATTCAATCTCTAACTATATATATCTATTTGTTTCCCCCTCCCCTTATTTTGGTTACGTGTATTTTAACATGCAAGGGAGAGGAAGGGAGTTGGACGCAAGTCCTTTTCTTTTGGTCTTAAAGAGGTTGGACATATATGTCTTGGAATTGACATATGAAAGACTCCGAAGTCTCTCCTTCACTTGGAAAATAATGGTGAAAGGCATCAAATTGGAAGTTCACTCGCACAAATTTAATAATCAATCAGGCATAGATACCACCCAAGCATTTTTGCCCCGTGCCCAATTATTGTTGATAAGCATGTTCTCTTTCTTTTTTGGAGTTTTTAAAGAGTGTTGGAAAGGCCTCAAACGTTGTAAAGACCCAAACAATTCACACCTCTGCCTCAACATAAGATAAACAGATGTTTTAAAAAGAAAATATTTCTATTTATTTATTCTAATTCTTGGAAAATTTGGGGATTATCTATCTACTGTAGTAAAAGCACAAGCCACCAAGACAAAATCCTTTCACCAAGTAAGGAAGAATTCTAGTACCTGGGTCACTATTGTCCATTGCAGATCTGGTGGGAGCCGCACAAAATCATCAAATTTGGTCCCAATTAGTATTGGAATTGCCGTCTGCAGTTACAAAATTGCCCCAGAACAATTAAATTATCAGACCTAATTCCCTTTGAAAGTTGTTCCTCTGATCATTTTGGTACCATTAGAGATCTGACCAGCTTGGAGCTCAACTAATTACCATCAGAATCATTGCATGGGCCGTAAACAAATGATTATAAATTCATTCTTTTTTCAATGCAATTATACTAAAAAAAGCACGATTAAGGGTAAATTTCATGCTACATAATTTCAGTTAAATTTGGTATGTAGTTGCAAGCTAACTTTCATCGACAACAATAATGAACCTACTGCTCCAAGTGCTTATACAGCCCTTTATAATAAAGGATCTACTAAATTATGAGTTCAATACATCCTGTTTAGCAGAAAAACGGATATTCCTTGCTCATTATGAGGCAATCACTTATGCAAAAACCTCGTCTGGGGCTAATCCTTTTCCTATCCCATCTCATCGAAAACCCTTTTCGCTCCGCGTAAACTTATCCCCCTCTAGAGGTATTTTAGTGATAGGTTCTATAGGACTTGAACAATCCTATTGGTCAACTACCTAGCGACCTTTTTGGTTTTAACTCTACAAAAGAATTGGAAAGGAAATATAAAATTTTTAAATTTAAAACGGATCAGTCGACCCCGGTCTAAGAACCTATTCGAACTATCAACGAATTCCTAGAATTTTAGGTGGGATGGGGATTGTAATCCTTTCTACTTCTCAAGGGATAATGAGAGACCGAGAGGCTCGATTAGAAAAAATCGGCGGAGAAAGTTTGTGTTATATATGGTAATGTTCTTGTTTCTTTAGTCCCTTCATGTTTGAACTAATTCCCACCCTACTTTTTGGTTCTCATTGTAGTTATTGCTGCAATAAACGGAGAGATGCAGAACTGGTTCTGTGCCTCAAATGCATTAGAACTCGTGACGCAAATGAGTCAACTTTCAACACTATTTTAAAACAGAGCAGTACTAATGACTTGGTTCGAGTTTATCTTGACTCGTTATGTATGGTCAAGATTGAGCTAGTCAAGTTCAAGTTTAGCTCAAACTCGTTCAAAAATAGAGTGACCCAAACTTGAAATTTCAAAGCTCGACTCAACTCGGGAGAATGGAAGCACTTGGTAAAGTAACAATTGAAAACAAAAGCTACGCTGAAGTTTAGTACCTGATTCCACCTTCTTGCTTGACTATACCATCTTATTACACTGCAATTATACGAAGAAAAACATCAAATAACTAATTAATTAAGTTCAAAAACTTACAATTATATAATCATTAGGAGAAAAAGCACATTACCTATGTAGGGTGCATCGGCTAGTTAGATCGAACATGAACAAAATTGCAACTGCATCTTTGCAAGCAATCGGGACATGATCAAGCGACTTATTGTCACCTACATTGCGATTAACAATTCTTATTAACTCCATAATTTTCTTTTAAGTAAGAAGTTTATTTGGGATTAATTTCTTGAAATTCCAAACAAAAAAATTGTAAGAAAATAAAAATAATAATAAACTTACCTCCCACATCCCATAAACTAAAAGCAATCCTTGCTCCTCGAACTGTAAGTGTTTTATCCATCAAATTCAGTCCTCCCATTTCCAAACATTTCTTTTCTTGTTCATCTCCTACATACTTGATCTTGAAAATAATAAAACCAAACAAAAAATCAGTTTACCTAAATAATAATAATAATAATAGCCAGGTTACTTTTATGTTCTACAACACATAATCACATGAACCGTATTACAAATAATTTATAAAAAAAAAACAAAAACTCACCAAAAAGCTTGTTTTTCCAATTTGGCAATCACCCAAAAGACTAATCTTCAGAGAAACTAAATCTGAATCTGTATCATACCCACTACACGTCGTCGTAGTGGGTTCATCTAGCAAAACACCAGATTCCATGGCTTCCATGGTCGTCGGAGAAGAAGGCCGGCGAGGCAAACGGCGGTACCGTATAGGCCTACCCATAGAACAAGCAAGAATTCTATCCCAAATGAACCTAAAGAATTCACGAAAGAATGGTAACCTTTGGAGCAAATCCCACCTAATCTTGACGTGAACGATTTTCCGGCAAAGATGAGTCATCTTTCCGGTGGCTTCACGTAATCTTGAGCCATGAAAATGTAAAGTCGAAGGAGCTTCTTGGGCTCTCATGGCTTGACTCTGTCTTTTTCGAGGAATTTGTGTCTTTTCAGAGACTTAAAAACAAGGATATGTGTTTGGGGGATATGGGCGGTTGACCGGTACTCTTTCTAGGATACCAAAACAGTCCAAATTGCCGGCTTCTTGTTCCCGACGAAGCTATGGGTATTTGTTGGTGGAGATAATTTTTTTTTTTGTAAATATATTAGTGCTACGTGACATTTAATTTTTTTTTTTGTAAATATATTAGAACAGTGACATTAACTTTTAATTTAGTGCAGCTTCTTCAATAAAGTCATTTATTTAGTAAAAAATGTTAAATACCTAGAAAATATATATTTTTAAAAAAAAATTTCTTTAATACAAATTTCTTATTCTGTGATGGAAATGAGATGAAATTTAGTTGGTAAGACCTCCCTTGCGTTATTGTCAACTTCTAGAGGTTATTTATGAAAAAATGTTTTAAAAGAAGTCTTACATTATAGTACGTTTAGAAAAAGTACTCTTTATTTTTTAAATTTTTTTACCACATATGAAAGATGTTTCTTGTTTAACCATGACATATAGAAAAAACTATATGATAGTATTGGAGATGATCTTAGTAATCAACATTGCTAGGCTTCCGACCAAGTTATGTAAAAGTTGAAATTTTTTTATTAGGGTGGGTTGGAGGGTAGTTTTGTCATTTTGTGAAAGGGTGAGGGTAATTTTGGTAGAAGGGTTTGGTGACTAAATTTTTTTTTTTTTTTTGGGAGATATTTTAATATAGCATTATGTCGAAGATTAATCTTGTTAAAACCTAAATACAACACATCTTATAAAATAGATAGCTTCTTCACAAGAACTTAATAGGGTGAATCGTGAAAACATTGAGCCAAGCTATAGGATGAGTTTGGTGGCAAAAGTTAGATAGATAAAATGGATTAAAAATTTGTCAATATCCCAAGCAACTCATACACAGGCATCTTATGAAGTGTTTGATGGTTAAAGACATTATTATATGGAAAGTGAATGTGAGCATAGTACCAAACACTTCTTTTCTCCCTTTTCCTTTTTCTCTATAGTATTCTTATTACTAATAATAAATCATTGGTTGTTGCTAGGTCCAATAGTTTATCAAATGAAGAATTAATTATCTCATGAGTTGGATTTTAAAATTTAACAAGTTCAATCTGGACAAATGTCAAGTAATCAATATGTGATTAATTTGACACTTTAATTGATAGGTGCTAGATTCATTTTAGCAAGAAATTCAACTACTTTGAGTACAGAGCTACCATTTTAAAAAGCAATCATCTTTATTATTATTATTTTATTTATTTGAAAAGATAATTCGTTCAAGATAACTTGTGCAGCTTCAAATACAGGTACCGTATAGACGTACCCATTGACTAATTATCAAAGCAAAAACTTAAGATAAGACTATTTTATGTGTATTTTTTGTAAAACATATCACACTAATCCGACTCACCGTGTGTTGGTGAGCTGAGCTGAGCTGTAAGAGAGTGAGGTCCCGTCTTACGAATTAGTATCCGTAAGACGGAGACCTCATCAATTATCAAATAGTACAGTGAGTGAGTGTGCAGAGTGATTTGGGGGATAAGTATGATTTTATTAACAACAAATCTATGATCGATCATTCAATTCTATCTTGGAAAGGAAAATAGAAATGGGATAAGATAAAATTGCCATGTTAGAATAGAAAGGAAAATAGAAATGGGATAAGATAAAATTGACATGTTAGAATGAATAGATTCTGATGATGATGATGAAGGACATAAGATGGAATGAAAACTCATAGATAGGCAGTGTGAGCATGTGATTGGTGGATCTGGATCAAAAAGTGGAGGCCGGAGTATTTAATTTGAAAGATTAAACATACAAATTAAACCAGTGTTGCATGCGTACGTATTGGGGAATAAATTAAGAAAAGAAAAAAGCTAGCTGCAAACAAAACACCATCACATACACACATAAATTCCCCTAAAGTCTGTACGTACACAACCAATATAAAGAAAAAATATCATATATATATATATATATATATATATATATGGAGTAGTATATATTAAATAAGTTAAATGTATATTTTGCTTTTTTATTTTATGGCTGCAAATGGAGTTTTGAGGAAAGTACGTAGAGAAACTCATCAATGTCTTCCACAAGACAAGATACGACTTTGATCGAGGTTGTTTAACTCAAACCGAATCATGTATGTTTGTTAATTAATGACTTTCGGTTGAGTAGTTATTATATCCTTAAAATTAAAGGTATGCTTTCCAAATAGAATCATACTACAAAACGACCTAGATCGTTTATTTCAAAAAATATGTTTTATCTCTTATTTTAATCATCCAATCTTCGTCACATGTGAATTAAAAATCATGAAATAATTAATATTGTTTATTCTCATGCACATATGGCGAAAATTCAACGATTAAAATAGGAGATGAAATACTTTTTGAAATTGATGATTCTGTATGTACTACACAATAACTAACTAGTTGAAACAAATACTATATACTACGTAAAAAGAAAGACTAGCTATTAATTATACCCCAAAAAATGATTGATTGCCCACTGAGTTTACTTACTTCTTTTTAGGGGCCGGCTGGTGGGGTGTGAATAACGTAATTGTGAAGGATGAAATTTTCCCACTAGCTAGCTAGGATTAACCACTATATATTGAGTACTATTGATGTGGTGTGAAACCCCTTTAAAAGAAATTAAGTTCCCAAAAAAAGAAAGAATTTGACACTTGCAAAGCTTAACTCAAGGCCCCTAATTTTGAGACAAGTCCAATTTATGTAATCTTAAACCCTGCAAGTAGGGAAAATGAATTACTATTAACCATATTAATATGCATGAGGTATGGTATGAAAAATGGCCATGTGTCAAGTTTTATCAACTGTGATTTTCTATTACACTTAGAGCATCACCAATGCAAATGTAAATGTGAAAAAATTGGGTGCCACCTAGGATTTACACATTTAAAAAAAAAAAAAAAAACTCTTCAATGCAATTGTGGAGAAGGAATGTGAATATGATGTGTCAATTAAATTGTTTCCTATTGGTTATTAGATAATTAATTTTTTGACTCCCAATGCACATTGTGAAGGAGGATGTGAATTATCTTCACAATGTGCATTGGGAGTCAAAAAATTAATTATTTAATAATTAATAGGAAACAATTTAGTTGACACATTATATTCTACAATTACATTGAAGAGTTTTTTTTTTTTTTTTCAAAAAATGCGTATATCCTAAGTGACACCTAATTTTTTTACATTCACATTTGCATTGGTGATTATAATCAAACATTCAGTTTTTTACAATCGTTAATTGTTGTGGGATAACCTCGCTAATTAATACAATCTCTCTCTCTCTCTCTCTATGATATGTTGTAGAGTTTTGAAAAGAGTTAATTGGTATTATAATATGAGCTTTAATATTAATTAGTGTTATGTGTTATTAAACCAAACTTGTAGTAATATTTTATAGGTAAATAAAATGGGTTTGGTGGGAGTTTTTAGATACCAAAGTTGTGATTGATGATTAAAGAAACCTAGGTAGAGCTAGATATTGTTTATATATATATATATATATATATATATATATATATATATTGTCTGTTAGAAGCATGCTTGCTAATAGAGTTTAGTTGATGGACAAGTTTGATGAGGTGTTGTTGGCTGCTTACCAAAAAAACACACGTGTGTTGCCACATCAACAACAACGCAAAAGAGAACCACAACCACTTACCTCAATCATGTTTATGGGGATATGGATCAGACAGATAACCCCACGTACCAAATTATCTATCATCTAATCTATACGTGGCCTTTTAGAGATTGCTTTAAATTTTTTATCTCCCTCTTTGTTTTATTAAATTTCAATTATACACGATTTTTATAAAAATTATAAAAATAAGATAAATTAAAATAATATGTACACTAATCAGACTAAAATTAAGTAAAACACAAAGTATGATAGAAAATGTAATAATAAATTTGAAGCCGACAGAAAGTCTGCTGCTCGGTTGTCCCAGCCTCCCAGGTATACATACTTCCATTTATCTACTCCATATAACTAATTTATAAATTAAAATTTTATACTATAAATTTTACTTCCTCCGTCCTTAAATTATTGTTCTCATACAGGGCCTCTGTCTAATTGATTAAGCTCCTCTTGTATTGGATTAACCCAACATAAGTTGTCAAAAGCTTCATCAATCTTCTCTGGTTCTATTTGATAGAGAAATCTTAAGTACATGGCTATGTAATTATACCCAAATTTTGAGAAGTATGTTAATGACTCTAGAAATTTGATATTTGAAGAGAATAATATCTACCGAATAACATGCTAAATTCCTACGTGAATTAGAGTTCGTTTTAAAGGAAGTGTATGTAACATTGCATGTTACATCAGCTTTCTTGACCCATATTTTTCCAGAATTTCTGGGAATGTGCTGATTCAAATGTGGAGACATTTTCCACGACATTCGTCCGAGCGATTTCTGGTGAAATTTTTTTGCCAAATCTGCCTTCATTTTGTAACAATAAGGTCTGATATGACCTGAAACATTACAGTAATGGCAAATATACTGACGTTTCCAGTGTCTAGCGTGACATTTTCGTACGCAATAATATTTGTAATACTAACAGTGTATTTCTTGGTAAATAAACAGAAAGCATTTGTTGTGCTGAAAAAGTAGAAAACTAGGGCAAGAAACAAGTAGAGGCTTCTCATGGACAATCGCATGGTCATATATATCTATATATATATGATTTCAAGTTGGTTACAGTTTCGTTTATATATATATATATTGATCGCCTTCTCAAGGAGATGACGAATGTGGCCTTGAATTGGGCAAATATTTAGTAGATTTGTCTAGATCTAAGAAAATATGTCTAGATCTAAAAAAAATTGAAATTCGGCCATAGTAGTATTAGTTGAATTCTAGCCCTAGTCCTAGTAGTATTATTAGGAGATAAGATTCCTTTTTTTTTTTATCCGTCCCTAAATAATTATCTTATTTGAAAATTTTCCTTTTTAGAACATTACTTTTACCATTTTACCCTTACTTTTTCTCCTTACTTTAATTATGAGTCACATACACATGGGCATTAAGGAAAACTACACACTTTACTAATATTAATAATCAAGTCAATTGAGTTTTTTTAATCCGTGTGCCAGGTCAACCCAGATAATAATTTATGGACGGAGGGAGTAGTTATTTTTAAGATCATAGGTGCTAACACCCAAAAAGTGCTAAATACAACACCTCCTTGGAAAAATTCTATTTTGCACATCATTTAATTATTAACTTTAGGATTTTAAAGTGTAAAAAAAAATATTGACGAAATAATGGATAAAAGTCGGAGGACCGCCTAGTCTAGGTGGTTGTTTGGAATAGGACTGCCTAGTCTAGGTGACTCTTTGGAATAGGACCGCGTAGAGGTGGCGGTCTTGTCAAATTTATTTATTTATTTTTCATTAATAACATGGGTAAAATAGTAAATTTGTCCGAGGGTGTTGTATTTAGCATAAAAGAGGTGTTGTATTTAGCACCTCTCTGTAAAATTTGTAAATTAAAATTTTATAATCCCTCTATACCAAGAAAATATACGTTTTGAAGTAATACTTTTACAGTAATTTATGATGTTTATTATTTTATTTCCTCTAACTGTAACGCCCAAAACTTGGGCCCAACTATATGGCCCAAGCCCAGCCACGCTACTACAAAATTTAACTTAACTCAATAATGTATACCAACAAATTAACTTAATTCAAACCACGACTCATACTAGAAAAATAAAGTCCCAAGTCGTACAACCTTTGTAATTCCAAATAGATATCAAAATAGTTTTGCAGGACTAACCAAAACTAATAAATCCTTAAAAATTCTCTACACAGTTTATTATAACGGAAACAAAACACGATCCATTTTAGTCCGTCTTCGAAAATATGACTTCCAACTATAAATCTTAATTCTCTCACCTGTGACCTGAAGAGAAGAAAAATGTGATAGGGTGAACGAACAATGCTCAGTAAGTTCAAAAGTCACCCCTCCGGTTACTAAGGAAGGTGGACACACAAAAAAGGTCAAATAAGAGTATGAATAAATATGATTGCCAATAGTATATCATTGAAGTTTAGCATTAACCTTTCAAATACAAAACGAATAATTTTCAAAAGTTTTCCAAAGAAGGAATTTCAAGGACGATATTAAATAACCAAGGAAACGGAATATTCCAATCGCCACTGACCGTCCCATACCAGCCAATTACGACAAAATATTCACAAGAAAATATGATCACGTAAATATGTTGGAATAATTCAAAGTTCTAATAATTGGCCCCTAACGGGGTTCTGAATTCTGAGTTCTAAATGGTAAATCCGGATTACCGCACACACGTGCCCAGTGGTGCAAATTTTTTAATAAGGTCTGAAAGTCACTTAATTTCTAGCGACAAGTTATTCATACTTAGTGATAATACTGAATTCAAAACGAGAATGGTACCGTACACGGTATAATTTACTGAATCAAAACAAAAATTTCAAATTAAAAGGGATCGCATGTATTATCACAACTAACACATGAGATTTACGAAAATAAACAATTTTGAACGTACGAAGAAACACATACGATGGAGTCAAAATAAATACTGACACAAGGTCGGCCATAGTGACAAAAATAGTATTACAAAGAATATACAAGAAAGCTATTATCAAGGTGTATTAATACAAAAATAACCTAAATAAAGACAAAATCACTTACCTTTACACAGCGAAGTCTAACTCGGACGCAAAAAGTGCAGCTACTCCTGCTAGCCCAAATCTAACATCCATAATAATATAAGATTTAATATTCCAACAACATACTGACAATTGGAGTTTTGCATTTAAGGGTCAAATTGTCATTACTCTAGCTTAGGGACTATTCTGAAAGTCTGAAACTACAACTCCAAGTTCAAAAGCTTAGGGGATGATTCTGTAAAATTTTATTATCTCCCTCACCAAAGCACGCCATGTTCATTCACCATTTTTTTTCTCACCCACCTCCAGCTCCTTAATAAATTACAAATCCAAGACCACCAAAAACTCATATAATATTAATTCTGAAACATCCGCCACACACACTAACACACCGACACATACACACACACCACCCACACACTAACACATCGCCATACCTACACACCACACACACGCTGTCACACACACACACACACTTAAAGTAAACTCACTTTCTGACTCTCTCGTCTTCATCTAGTTCTTTCTTTACTATGCGTACAACCACACCAGTCAAACAAAGGAATAGAGCCGCAAACATACTATACTTAACCTCTTTCCTCTTTCTCTAAATTGACCACTGCTCTCCCTATTTCTCCTCCGTCCCCTATTTCGACACTCCAACGGCAATCAATCAAGGACCCACAACTTATTGTTAAATTAATTTTTTTTTTTAACAGTTTGAGTCATGAAATCACACTCCATAAATCATACTATTAGCACAAGTAAACATGATCGAACGTTAACACTGAGCACTTACCCGAAAGACGAAAGACAAAGGATAACGATTTGCCTTGGTTTGACCCTTCCCAATGTCTTCACACCAGTATCTTTCTGTGCTGCCTCTCCCTACAATGTCTTTCTCCCGTTTACTATTGAAACTAGTTTCACCCTGTTAATCACCAAAAGAAACCCACTACCCAGTGTCCTTATCCTTCACGAACAAACTTGCCGTTCAAATTGTCACGTCCTCCCCCGAGTCCTCGCGGCACACGTCTCCAATCAAAAATATAATCTAATATTTTTTTTTTTTTAGGGTTAAAACTAATATTCTAAGTTGCGGGTTAAGCCAAACAAGAAATAATATCAAAGAATCTGAATTCTAACGTTCCAATTAATGGGCCAAGCCCAATGATAGTATTAACAAGATTAACCCAAAAATAATTTATTCTTAGAATTTTTGTTGTCATAATTTATTTTAAATAATAGAATAAAATACTGGGGTATTACACTAACTAAATGAAATAATAATGTAAACATCTTTCTGAAAAATAGTCAAATTAATCAAAAGAAATCAAAGTATATTTTTTCAATTGGAACGTAAAGAGTAGTACTTCCAGTATAATATTAAATGTTATTGTTTTATTTTCTCTAACTATATAAGAATATGCTAAATATCTATCCAAGAATTAGTTAAGGTAACCACAAAAATAAAAATATGTCTCTTCAATTAGGAGGAAGTTAATACTCCCTCCCTCCCAAAACACTAATTTTACTTTTAAGAAATACTCTCCGCCTTTAAAAAAAAAAAAAAAACCTCATTTGACAAGTAGACCCGTTCTTGTGGGGATACCCATTTGCACAGCTCTAGGTGCAATGCAAGAATAAATATCATTGAATTGTTGTAAGTTAAAGCTCATTTAGCGTTGTGTTTTTAAAACGCAAATTTTTTAAAACACAATTTTTTTTTACAAATGCGTTTGAGATATTAATTTAAAACACAATTTTTTTTTCTAGTTGTGTTTTAAAATCTGCGTTTTGCTGGGAATTTCAGTGTTTTAAAACGCAGCTACATGCGTTTTGAAAACGCAGTTTTTTTTTTGCTGTAGCATTAAAACACAATTTTTACAAATAAGCTCTATTTCATCCCTGCGTTTTTAACATATATTAATAAGACGTATGCAATAATAACAAAGTACTAAATGCAAAAAAAATTGTGACATTTTTGTTTTTAATAACACACATAATATGTATTTGAAATCATACATCGTGCTTTATTTTATTGAAATCAAATTGATGACTTTAGACGGCAAATGATATAAGTCTCCGTCTAATTTGGAGAGAGAGGGAGAGAAGTATATCTATATATATGTTCAATCTTGTTTCCTACCTAGTTGTTTTTGGTTTGGCCAATTCTTGTTGCACCGATCAAAGAAACAATCAAACACTTAACCATAAGAAAAGAGAATTAAAATTAGAAAGAAACAATAAGAAAAATCTGACAAGATGCATGTGAGAGATAGATTTTCAAACGATAGAGAGGTCACATGTGTTTCGATCCTATCGAACCCCATAGATATAGTGTAAATAAAAAGTTAATTTTTATTAACCATTATTTTAAAGATTTACTTAGGTTAGTGTTATGATCGGTTGCTACTTTATGCTAATACACATGCAATGATAATCAAGGTAATATCTATAATACAATAGGAGGGCTTTCGCACGCTTACAATTGACTCAAGACAATGAGAGGTTAAGATTTTTCCAAATTTTTCAATTTACTAAAATCCTACGGCTAATATTAAATCTAATCTTCACACGGGCGAGCGGCAGTTACTTTCTCCTCGACTTCTTCGTCTTTGCATTGAACTTGCTCTCCTTCCCCAACTGAAAAAGCGGCATCCTCTCCTTCCTCAATTGCAACCTGCTCTAGGGTTGTCTCCTATCGCCTTCACCGCTCCACGGCTACAGCACCCTCTTTCGAGTAGTTGGTGCCCCCAGCACAACCCTTCTCTTTCTGTCCCTTTTCATCCTTCTCTCCTCTGTTCAAACAGAAGGGTTTCGGGTCGTCTCCTCTCGCCTCCACGGCTACACCCTCCTTCGATCGTCTCCTCTCGCCTCCACAGCTCCACGGCTACACCCTCCTTCGACAACTCTTCTCTTTCTGTCTCTCCCCAAACTGTAAGTGATCAGTTTCTTTCTCTCTATCTCTCCTCCATTGTCATGTTTGTGGATATTTATTCCCAGTTTATTTGTGATATAATGCCTAAATTTTTTTTCCTAATTTTGAGTATGTCATGTTTGTGGATATTTATTCCCAGTTTATTTGTGATATAATGCCTAAAATTTTTTCCCAATTTTGAGTATGTCATGTTTGTGGATGGTAGTTGTGATTTATATTTTTTCCCAGTTCATTTGTGATATAATACCTAAAAAAATTTCCCAATTTTGAGTATGTCATGTGTTTGTGGATGGTGGTTTATTTGTTTCCCAGTTGATTTGTGAAATTTTAAGTCCATATCTCCTCATCTTACTGGGTTCTTCAACAACCCATATCTCCTCATGTTATGCCTTCTTTGGTCATCCAATATCACATACTCCTTTCTTGAAAGTTTCTTGGAGCTGGGTGTGAGTTGGGGGATTTGGTCGAGTGATTTGAATGAGATTTTGGTCGGTTGGTGAGATTGGAGTGAGTTGGTAGGATGAGTTGGGATCTCAATGTGAAGCTTTTCATCTTTCTTCGGTTGTTTTTGAAACTATAAAATGCACAGAAGCTTTCTAATTTGTTTTTTTTTCTCAACTATAAGTTTTCATCTTCATTCATTTTCGTTTGATTGTTTGTAGAATCTGAAAATCGGGATGCTCCATTCGATTCTCCGTGTGTGTGTTGTGTCTGACCTTCCATACGATGAAAAAAAAATCCATAAAGCTGACTAATTTGAGGTTTTGTGATTTTCTATGCTGCTGTTAACATTTGTAAATTTGCTTACTGCTTTGTTTTTTTGTTTTTTTGTTTTAAATTCCACCATGCGTTTCGTTTGATACTGCTGTGTGTATTATTGTCCACTACCTTGGGTATACTACTCTACTGCCTTGCATTTTGTTTTTTGTACTGCCATGCAAATTTCCCTTTTGATTATCTTTATTGGTTGTGCAATGATTAGATAATCAAGTTCTATCAATCTTGAAACTTAGAACTATCAAATATTCCCTTGTATCCAAAGTTGAGACTATTGACCTCAACAGAGTCATCAGGAAAAGTTAGGACTTCGATCAATAAAACTAGCAAAAGAAGCGAATTTTTTAAAGTGAGCACTACTGAAATAGAGATTGATGAGTGAAGTATATTGGTTTATCCATCTCTTTGACAAGGCAGTGGTTGGATTGGCGAATTTGGCATACTTGGTGTTAAGGAAATAGTAAATGTGACTTTAATATATGTTGTGTCTCTGTGTGCATGTGTGTGTGTGTGTGTGTGCTGCTGCTGTGGTTGTGGTTATTGCATATCATATGATGTTTAATTAGTGCCCATAACCTGGTTGATATAATGCCTGAAAGAATATATGATTTTGTTTAGTTAGTGCCCATAACCTGTTTGATATAATGTCTGAAAGAATATATGATTTTGTTTTAATTATTTATATTTACCCAATATATTCTTCTCATAATTTGATCAATAAACATTTTTTTTTTGGTGGGTGGGTTGGGGGTGGGTGACTCTAATCATCACATATATATCTTTTACACTCACTTATACAATTTATTTTTTACCCTCCACTTAATTTGGGTTGTGATAGGGATATATATTTGGTTGGGTGGTGGGGGTTGGCCCTAAATCTTTTACCCTCTCACTAATAATTTTATTTATTTGGGGGTGGGGTTAGGGGTCTTTTAATGAAAATTGAAAATTTGAATTTTAGTGGAAAAAAAATCACACATATAACTTTTACCCTCTCATTAATAACCATTCTTTTTTGAGTGGGGGATGGGGTGGCTCTAATCATCACACATATATATTTTACCCTCTCACTAATAATTTTTTTTTTGGGTAGGGTGTTCAATTCATTGTGTAACTCATCTTTCGTGATCGTTGTGTTCAAAGGTTAGTAATAATTACATTCTTAATTCATGCATAATATATTGTGTTTATTTTGATTTTTCTTTATCATTTTTCATAGAACTAATCTTTGCAAAATAAAATATGTAGAAAGATCCCCAACTTTCCCCACTTTTTTGGTTCTTTAGAGATTAGACATTGTTTTATTGTTTGAGTGATTCCTAAATCTATCCCAAAAGAGCCTTGCCTGGATTAGTGCGTAGTAGTAGGTCTTTAAGAAAAAAAAGTGTTTGGTGAGAGGAGAGCCTTCTGTTAAGTAGAGAGGAGCACGCAGTCATCTCTTCTTTGTTGACATTTTAAGGTTCCCCTCCATTCATCTACTTATGTAGATAGAAATTTAGCAACCGTAAGTAAGTAGAACACAAATCTTATCAATCTTCATTATTTATTTATTTATTTTTGGAGTTGGGGGGGGGTGTAAGGTGTTAGAGGTGTGTTAATGAAAATTGAAATTTAAAATTTTAGTGGAAGCTGTTAGAAGGCCTTAAAAATCACACGTATACCTTTTGAGAATTGCTATTTACACCCATAAAATTACTGAGTACACCCCCTAACAAAAATTACAAAAATGCCATTATAAATTTAGACCTAAATACCTTCTTTTTTTTTCTTTTTTTTTCAATTTTTTTTTCATTTTTTAGGTTGTTCGACACCCCTACCGAACATCACTATGAACCCCTACCGAACATCACTATGGGTATTCGGTAAGGGTGCCGAACACCCATAGTGATGTTCGGTAGTGGTACCGAACACCACTATGGATGTTCGGTAACACATCGCCAAACAAATTGTTAAAAAAAAAAAAAGGAAGGGGCGGGTGTGTGGGGTGGCGGGGAAGGAGATAGGGTGGGGGAAAGGAGGAGGAAAGGGGTGTTAAAAAAATCAAAGTAAAGGGAGGTTGGGTGGGTGGGTGGGTAAGTGGGGGGAAGGAGGAGGCCGGAGAAAGGGTGGAGGAAGGAGGTGGTGTGTTAGGGGGAGGAAGGGGGTGGGGTGTACCAGGAAGGAGTTGGATGGGGTGAGGTGTGTTTGGGGTGGGGTGTACTTAGTATTTTGGGGAAAATATTTTTAAGGGTATAATAGAAAATTAAGGAGGGTGTACTTAACTTTTTGAGGGGTTTAAAATATTAGGTGGGGGTATACTTAATAATTGGGTGTACTCAGTAATTTTATGGGTGTAAATAGCAATTCTCATACCTTTTACTCTCTCATTAATAACCATTTTTTTTTGGGTAGGAAGGGAGGTGGCTCTAATCATCACACATATATCTTTTATCCTCTCACTAATACAAATTTTTTTTTTGTCGAGTGCCTACAATTTTCATAAATCTTTCAACCACTTAATTTGGGTTGTGATAGGAATATATATTTGGTTGGTTGGTTGGTTGGTTGGGTGGGTGGGTGGGTGGTTGTGGGGGGTGGGGTTGGTCCTAAATCTTTTACCCTCTCACTAATTATTAATTTTTTTTTTTGGGGGTTTAAGGGTGCAAGGGGTTAGGGTCTGTTAATGAAAATTATAAATTAAAATTTAGTGGAAACTGTTAAAATGCCTTAAAAATCATATATATACCTTTTATCCTCTAATTAATAAGTTTTTTTGTTTTTGGTGAAGGGGGGGGGGGGTCGCTCTAATCATCACACATATAATTACACGTATATCTTTTACCATCTCATTAATAAGCATTTTTTTTTAGGGGGGAATGAATGGCTCTAATCATCACACATATATCTTTTACCCTATTTGAACGAATTGGATTTGTCATGCTATTGACTTTTCTTTATTATGCTGCGATTGAGCTTTTAGTGTTGATTATTCTTAGTCTATTGTCTTCTATTAATCGTGCGTAACTCATAAGCCTTAAACAATGAATTTTGTTTCAACTACCATTAGATAATTAAGAAATAATGACTTTTTGAAACAACAGTTTTTTGTGTTTTTATGCTGCGATTGAGCTTTTAGTGTTGATTATTCTTAGTCTATTGTCTTCTATTAATCGTGCGTAACTCATAGGCCTTAAAGAATGAATTTTGTTTCAGCTAGAAAATAGTAATTGTCAATTATGGTTTTTGCAAAATTTTCAATTGGTCTTATGAAACTCAATTAGTTTTGATTTTTTTTATTGGTCTTAGTAATCATCTGTGGTCAGTTAGACTATGTGTGCATCAGATTGATGACACCTCTAATTGGTTATTGGAGTTAATATTTACTGATTACTTTTTATAAAATCACATGAGTTGATTGTGTGCATCAGATTGGTTTTTGTTCCTAACCCGATTAGTTTGAAATTGGTTTTTGTTCCTAAATAGATTTGTTTGAAATTGTTGCTGCTGACACACCTCCCACTCGATTCTCTCAGTCAATTTATTTCTAAACCCATGGTACCAAATTGATTGATCAAAAAATCAAAAGCATTCGACAGGTTCGTCCTTTGTCTCTCTCCCTCTATGTTATGAATCGATTCAATTTGATTTCATACGCTTGCATTTTTGGTTGAAAGAGAAAGACATTACCAAGATGTTAATCTCTAAAGTGAAAATGTTAATTTCTTTCCCCCTTTTGGAATATTAGATACAAGTAAAGGGCTCTTTGGTGGAATATGAGGGCACAAGAAATGGGTAAAAGAAAACTCGATTGGTAATCAGCTGATGCGAAATATATTTTGCATCCAAAAGAAGCCATGCCTTACAGTAGTTAAGAATATTACAAAATAACTTATGTGTCAAGATGTCATATGCATTGAACCTAATGTAAATACTTTAGCATTTTTGATTGAATATGATATAGTCTTTTTCATTCTATTGTTTATGGATTCTCATTATATTAATCTTTTTCATGATTTAATATTTCAATGGGATGTGAAGTAAATAATCTTTATGAGCAGTTTATTTTAGGAAAATTGTTTTTATCTTCACTATCTTTAATGAGATGGTCTGAAAATGTTCTTTTGTGCCTTCTGTACTGATTGCAGTTGGTTTAAATACCTTCTTTTATTTGGGAGGATCCGAGTTTTGAGAAGAAGCAATATGTTTTTGGGATATTTTAATTAATTGACTCTTATGCATAAACAGATAAACTATAGTTAAATGAATCTTCTTTGTCTCACGCACAGGTGAAAGTAATGAAAAAAGTTATTGCGGCTCGCGTTCTAAACCAGTCAGTGTTGTGAAGCAAGAGCTTCTAGAAGAAGACTAAGTTGTCTTTATTGAGGAATCAATATAATATTGTTGTTACATTTTGATTATTTTTTTATTATTAATTTGCAATATTTCATCATTGGTTTTCTTAATTTTTTTTCTATTTCATAATTTTCGTGTCATTTAGTCGTACTCCCCTCCTACAGTACCTTGAGCATACCTTAATCTTGAGCATATATTGATTCGGTTCTATATTGATACCGTGCCATAGCACGGGCACAAAAATCTAGTATATATATATATATATACACACACACACAAGAATAATAAAAGAAGATGAATACAATGATTTACGTGAAAAATCCCTCAGAACAAGAAGAGTAAAAAATAACAGGTGACCAAAAAATAATTTATTATGTGAAGAACAAGAGAACAATGAGAATTGCAAAGTGATAATCATCACTCGATCTCACAACCCCTCAAAGTGTACCTCACGTAATTCATTTGGTACATATCTTTGAGTAATAATTAAAAATGGAACTGAAAAATGAGGAATAGATGAAGCAAGAGAGAATTAATGTTACGTACTCTATTCATCCAAAATGAGAAAATATTTTTAAAAAAATTTTGTTCTAAAATGAGTGGTCATTTTTTATGGAGTTACCAAACTCAGGTTTGTCAGTTATCATCATGTCACATTGTAGTACTGTACACTTGCAAAGGTTTAATGTGATTCTAAGAAAACATATGGATAGTTTATAGTTTAGTGTGAGCTTTTTCCTTTTTTTTTTTTTTTTTTCTTTTTTTTGTTCTTTTCATTCCACAAAACTCCTTAAGGCAGCCTTTAGGGTGGGGCAAGTAGAGATGTTAAAAGGGTCACAAACTGTAGGATTGACCCCTTTAAATCGAAAAAAGTAGGGTTAGGGTTAATTTTTTTGGTCCGTTTAAGAATTCGGGTTAAACGGGCTGACCCTATAGGGCCGCGGGCTTCACGGGCTGGCCCGCCAGGCTTTCGGGTTGGCCCGCGGGCTGAGGGGCAAAAGTGTAATTTTAACATTATTTTGAAACCCTAGCTTTTTTTCCCCCCAAATCTCGATCCCCTTTGACTCCTTGAGTGACCTTCACCTTAACGCACGCCGCCCGTTCATGCCTCGATTCTTCACGCTCACACATCAAGCCTCGCACTCAGCCTCGGCGGCTGGCCACAGCGCGCGGGCAGCACCGGCGCGGTCGCAGCAGCAGCAGCACGCTAACCTGCAAGGCCGCAACACAAGACTACACATTCATTCAATTCACAAGATTTTCTCTCTCTCCCTCAAAATTCCCTGTTTATGATCCCCGATTTAAAAGCCTAGTTTGTCCGTTGACGGTTTGACCAACGGGATTGATGAAGATTATGCCCTTTCGTAATTGAAGTAAAAAGGTATGTTCTTTGAGTAAAGATTTTTGTGGGTTTTTGATTTTGAACGAACTTGTTTTATTGACTTGTTTGAATTGGGTATTGGGTTTAGTTCCTCCTGTTTTTGATTTTTGAACGAACTTGTTTGAATGATTAGAGAGGGTGGAAAATGCATTCGAACCCAATAATCCTTTCGCTAGGATATATCACCCGTGGCCGTCCTTTGGGATTGTAAAAGCACTCGTTAGCTTCAACTCGACTTTACTTGAAATTAATGAGATCATTGGGTCAACTCAAATAACTTTGATTAGTTCAAAAACATGAAAATAAAAATTGTACGTACTACTGTACATGCATGTTATATCTTGTCTATTGCAATTCTTATCGATCACTTGGCTCGTCAAGTGTGTAACATAACTAAGTGAGTGAGATTGAACATAGTCGCAAACTTAAAGCAAATGCGAGTTATAGAAGCTAGCTAGCTATACATGTGCGACTACATAATGAGGTCGATCTTTTGACAATCAAATAGCTCTCATTTGGGATGTTAAGAGTTCTAGCTTAATCTTGATCCTGAAGAAATGGCTAAATACATGTTAGAGTTCATAATCTTGATTCGATGTTCTTACTAGCAAGTTTCTTATAAATCAATCTATCTACATGCTTTCATTCTCCTGTATATAGAGTTAGTTGGTACTGTTGTTCTATATTTGAAACTGATGGGCAACTCTTTTTCACATAGACTAACTATGACCTGTAATTTTTACCTTTTTATATTGAACACTTCAAGCATTTAAAATCCAAGACTATTTCTTGCTAATCCAATCCGATGGTAATGAATCGAAACGGTCACCAAGCTTCCTTATAAGGGGGTTAAGCTTATTCTGGATTAAAGGTTTTCTAGCTGCAATCTAGTGTGTGTATGCAACTTTATGATATAGTAATACGTCCTGTCTCCTACCAATGTCAGCAGCAAAGTTATGGAAGTGAATTCTCAGGACTTGGAAGACTACGTACCAACCTTTGCGTAGTCATTTAATGTTGTTGTGAAGAAAAAAGGTTAATTTGTCATACACTGAACTGCCCTCTATCTTGGAATGATTAAGCAAGCCATTAAGATCGATACCCACGAAAAAGGTTAATTTTAGTATTTTTAGACTTTTAGACTTAAGTCAAGTTATACTTTAGTACTAGTATTTATTATGTTTATTGTTTGCTAAGAAATTTTTTAGTTTTTTTTTTGATATTGTGATGTATTTATTTTTTTAGTCGTGGCCCGTTAGTGGTCCGTTTAGCCCGAAGCCCGCTAGGGTTAGGGTTAGGTCCGCAGTATCAGTGGCCCGAAAAAATTGGACCGTCTAACCCGAAGCCCGCTAGGGCTAGCCCGAAACCGCTAGAGCCAGCCCGATTAACATCTCTAGGGGCAAGTGACCCCGCTCAAATGAAAAAAAAAAAAAAAATCCCCCTGTAAAACGACGCCGTTTTACATTATGACCCTTATGAAATTTTCATGGTGAAGCTGCTGGAAGGAAGGGATTGAGAGAAGAAAAAAAAAAAAAAGGATCTCTGAACTTACGGCAGCAGCAGCAGCAAGGACCAAGGAGGAGGAGCGATTGCGAAGGATTGAAGCCGAAAGACCTGGAGCCTCGAACGACGACGACCAACGACAGACTTCTCTCACTCTCTCTGACTCTGTTGGGCGACGACCAACGGGCAACGACAAGGCTGCTTCTTCGGTTCTTCTAAAAAATCTCCCAATTTCGTCGATTTTGGTAAGTAACAGTCATTCTCTTGAATCTCTTCCCTCTTTATTTTATCCGAAATTAGGGCTTTTTATTTGGGGTTAAAATTTGGGCTTTTTATTTGGGGTTAAAATTTAGATGTATGTTTGAATGATTGAATCTTTGATCTGTTGGAGTTTGATAAATTAATTTTATTTTTTGATCTGTGTGATTTTCTGATCTGTTCGAAGCTGTGATTTTTCTGATCTATGTAATTTGATGTTAAAATTTAGATGCATGTTTGAATCTTTGATTTGTTGGAGTTTGATAAATTAATTTGATTTTTTGATCTGTGCAAAGCTGTGATTTTTTTATCTGTGTAATTTGATGTTAAAATTTAGATGCTTGTTTGAATCGATGCTTCTCTGCAATGAATATTGTCAAGACGGATTTACGAAATCGAATGTGTGATCAATTTTTAAATGACTCTCTTGTATGTTATAGTGAGAGAGAGTTGTTTAGGAGCATTACAAATGATGATGTAATTAAATGTTTTCATAGTATGAAAACACGTAGAGGTCAATTGTGATTTCTAAATTTATTATGTAATAGTTAACGTTAAAATTTGTGACCCACTGAAAAAAATTCCTGGATCCGCCACTGTTAACTTCTAAGTATGTGGCTGATGGTAACACAAAGATCGTTCGACTTTTGATTAATACTCTCAAGTCTCAAAGTATGATTCTAAAACTTGTTAAACGAAATTCGTAACAGTGAGAAGTTTGCTTCCAGACTTCCATTAGGCGAATTATTCGATTTGTTCTTTGGTCATTTGTCTTTGTCCATGTTGGAGCTTAATTTATGTTTAGTACTATTGATGTTTTGGTTCCCTGAATTACCTTTTTCTTTTCAACTTTAATTTCACGGTTGCCAAACAAAGTAATGGATTAGGGAAGGAATTTGTACATAACCTGTTTTTGTTGGCCATTTTCAAATAGAAGTGTAAGTTTCTTGTGAGACCGTCTTACCATAAGACGGAGTCACTTTGACCAATTCACTACGTTAACACTACATTACTCATGTAAGATCATCTTACCGTAAGATGATCTTATCTAAGTTGTTGTCATAATAGAAATGGAGAAATTTGAGAGAGGTCAACTGAAAAAAGAATTTTGCCAAATTGAAATAGCCTATTGACACTAATTCTTAGTAAGGGTAGTTTAGTTCGGGAGGTGCTAAACACAACCCCCCAAAAGTGCTAAATACAACACCCCTGACAAATTTACTATTTTGCCCATGTTATAAATGCAAAAAATATATATATATTAAAAATTGAAAAATTTGACTAGGCCTCAACCTCTAGACGGCCATATTCCAAACATCACCTAGACTAGGCGGCCATCCATTATTCCATCAGTTTTTTTACACTTTCAACCCTTAAAGTTAACAATTTCGTTAAAAAGTTAACGGATTCGTTCAAATTTTAACTGGAAGATGGAATAACCGCCACCCCTAGGCGGCCATAACTGGAAGAGCCACCACTCCTAGGCGAACATAACTGGAAGAGCTGCCACCCTAGGCAGTCATCACTGAAAGAGCTGCCACCCCTAGGCGGCCATCCCAAATTCCACCCCTAGGGGGTCTATTTGTGCTATATACAAAATTGAGGGGGTTTTGGTGTAGAAACTCATTAAATCAAATGAGGGGCAAAACAGTATTTTTCCAATGGGGTGTTGTATTTAGCACTTTTGTAGTTATATTGAAAAATATTGGATGGAACTTTTAACGGTAACAGCTAAAGGGGGCGAACTGACAAAAAATGATATAGGGGACCAAATGAATAAAGTTTAAGGAGGTGGGACCAAAGAAGTATACAAGGAAAAGTGGAAGAACCAAAAAATATTTTGAATCCAAATTTAGGGTTATAGCTTTCGAATGATTAATAGTTGAAGGGCCAACTGAAAAATAAAATAAAATCAGTTTCTTCTTTTTGTTGTCACGCAAACTGAGAGTGAGAACACGACTGAGAGAGTGTCGCTGAGGATAGTTGCGCCGGCGAAAAGGAACCGAAATAAGGTATTTCTTCATTCTTCAAACTGTAGAAAATAAAAAATTTGGTTTTTATTATGTAGTTGATTAGTGGATGATTTGTGGTTAATGTTAGCATGATCAAGATACCATGATGTCCATGACAATGTTGAAAACTAGTAAATAAATTTATATGCTTATTTTGGTATTCCTTAATCTGGGTTTATCCCCAACCTGGGTTGATTTCAAATTGGTGTGATAATTTTTATTTTAGTGTTTGTAGTTTAGCTTTTATAGATTGTGATTTGAAGGGACTATGGTGTGAATATCAAACTAGTTTGAACTATGTTCGTATAGAACTAGCAATTTTTCAAAAAATTAGAGCTTTTCAAGATATGGGGTGTTGAAAAATCATCTTGTAATTTTATAATTTTGAGTTTTTAAATAATATTTGTATCTTAAATTGGTGTATTTGATGTTTTATATAGAATTTCTATTTTATGATATTGTACTTTTATTTGTGTTATTTTGTATCTTTACAATTTTTAATAGGTTCACGATGCTTAAAAATCCTAGCTCCGCCACCGTACATAAATGACTTTAGTGTTCACACTATAGGATTATAAGTGCACATTGGGACATACCAGCGTGCCTAATTGGCAATTACTAACAGCTTTCTCTCTCTCTTAAGTCTAAAGGCCAACCCCATTGCCGTCTCCGGCCTACAGCACTCTTCCGTGCGGTAGCTTTCCTGCGGTGTCCACTGCTTTTGGCGAATAAGGTATGAACTTTCTTGGTTTGGTATTCAGTGTTTTCTTGTTATGTGCTTTCCTGTTCTAAATTATGAAATTGATTAAGAGTTGTTGAGAATTTTCGCACATAAAGTGTTTGATATATTGCTTGAACTATAGACGTTTTACTTGATGTCATGTCTTTCTCCGTTGCATCTGTAATCTCGTTTGAAACACTATAGAAACTAATGCTTGAACATACTTCCTTAGATTATCTACCTGTTGCAAAACCTCAAACTTGGCTCATTAACGATTCTTACAATGAGTTATTATAAATTACTGGAAAGCGGGATGTAGGATTATATGGAACCTTTTTTAATAATGAAACTAGGCAATTTACTAATAACATACCACCATAAGATGACCGTAAGGGCTGTAATCCAGTCGAGCCTAGCCGAACTTGGTATGCTTGAGCTCGGCTTGTTTAAGAATTGTTCAAGCTTGAGCCGAGTTTTAAAGGAGGTGTGTAGGCTTGACTCCGCCAGGAATTTATTGGCTCACAAGCTGCTCTCGAGCTTGCGGGCCACAAGTTCGAGCCGAGCCATAACGTGAGTTCGAGCATAATGATAAAATTGTAAATATTAGGCTCAAGAGTGAACATTAACGCATTAATATTGCTTTCCTCTTCACAAATTATCTGTCATCACATTTGCTCCAACAAATAAAGTTCTCCCACACCAGCAAACCGAATGACTCAAAAAGATACCACCTCGGAGGCTTGAAATGCAAGAATTAATTTTTGAGACTGGCTTCCTGCCAACAACGACTGGGGCTAGGGAAATTGGGGACAGCTAATGGCTGGTAGGAATCGACCCATCAAATGGTTGCAATTGGGCCAACGGCTCTTCCTGCACCTGCATAGATTGGATGTGTCTGTAGATCTTGTCATCATATCCCAATCGTAGTAATATATATCATTGCTCACTATTATATTCTATGGCGAGGGAAGAGTCTGTTGTGGATCCTTGGAAAGGATCATAGACTTGATAGAAATTTGCCTTGCCTTCTTTTTGAGGAGCGATGACAAAAGTACTTTTTAGAGCCAGGGAATCTTCATCTTAGGGCCCATTGACCATTTTCTTTCTGTATACTCACCAAACGACTAAACACCCACCATTTCGGTCCTCTGGGCTCGGCGACAGCCCCCTTCTGGGCAATAGCTTTTGTCCGGCTCTACCACCGCTTTTGGTTTCGTATTTATTGTTTTGTTACCTATTTTGTATTATTGCATAGAATCTACTAATGTTAAGAATTTTCGCACATAAAAGTGTTTGTTATAATGCATAAGCCACAGAAGTTGAACTTGATGTTATATGTGTTTCTCCATTGCATCTGTAATCTTGTTTGGTAGCACTTACATAATGTATGAAGTCTGACGCAGTTGAAAGCATGGATTCTCAAATTGAAGGGAGATTGGCGTCTTTCCTTGGTCAGCTCCAAACGGAATATGGCATCCTTGATAGAATGGTCTACAAGAACAAAAACCAGCATCGCAGATGCTCATATTTCCAGTACCTTCTAAAGGTTATTGTTGTTGTTTTGTAACCATATTTAAGTTCACACACTAAGTCAAATTCAACTTATGTGTATATCTGATGCCATTTACCACACTAATCTTTTGATCTAGGTGAGGAGTGACTTGAGACTTTTGCAATTAACTCACTTGGATGAAATTGTTAACTCTTCCTTTCTAGTTATTAACGGGGAAAGAGCTAAGCAAAAGGTGCAGCTTTTGGAAAGGTAAACTCAAGAACCTATGTCTTTTTTGTTGGCTACAATCTGTCACATTTCTTTTGCTTTCGTTAGATCAAGATCTCTAGTATTGATATAGTTATGATGCTTACATTGTGCATTACTTTGACAACCTATTTGTCATTGCCTATTGACATTACCAAACACCTTATCTGATGCAGGCTTACGGTATACAGATTTATACATATTTCTTTAACTTCGTAAATGCGCAGATGAAAATAGTGCGTCTGAAAATTATGGTCTATCTCTATCCTCAAAGACCCTTCTTATAACAATTGTGTGCCGCATGCATTATGTAATAGCTTGTTAAAAGAAGTACTCCCTCTGTCCCAAAATGAGTGTCCATTTTTAAAGCTTTCTTGTCCCAAAATGAGTGTCCATTTTTAAAATCTTCTTGTCCCAAAATGAGTGTCCATTTTTGTATCATTTTACTAAATTCCTTATCATGTCTTGTGTTCACTTGCTATGGTATAACATGGACACTAAGGGTTTTCATGTATATGTGCTACTAAAATGGTCTAAAAGTCATCTTCCTTAATTTTTGTAAAGCTAAAAATGGACACTCATTTTGGGACGGAGGGATTATATGTTTGTTTGAAATGTTAATCCACTATCCCATGGTTTGATGTCATAATTCATGAATTTATTGAGCCTGTGGCAGCTTGTGTTTCTGGAGTCCATCTATTGCATGTTCTTTGAATGAGAACTAAACCCCTCTACCTTTATCTGATCTGGAAAGTCCTGAATTTTAAGGACTGGTTTCGATCTTGGAAATAGTCAAAGATGATTGGCAGAAGCAATCACTAATATAGAATATTGCTTCATGGTCAGCCATCTCATATAAGTTGTTACAGGGGAGGAAATAAAAGGAAGAGATTGCAGATTGTGTGTCCATTTGTCTGCAGAAATGCACCAGATGAATTGGAAGTATAGAAGCATATCTCAGCTTTCTTGTTGGTGCTAACATTTTCCGAAGGCTACATAATATATTTGTCTAATCTGCTTTATGCATGACTGTTTCATGTGTCAAATTTTTTCATACGACTATTATCGTTTGCAAGACCCATGCAGAGATGTGATAATCTTCATTCACACAGTGTTAGGGTTTTAAGGTTGTTTTCTGCAGAGAGATTGACTGTGGCTCCAGTCTAATGGAATTTCTTTTTATTGAACCCATTCCTACTTACACTATGTACAATCTGATTGAAGGAATCTCTTGCATTAAAATTTTCTAATTGTGTTGGCAACATAAATTACCAGTTATTTATAGTTATTTATTCCGTTTGTCTGTTGTTTTTGCTTCAAATGTGTTTATAATTCAATGATTTATATATTTATAATTACACAGTTTGAAAAGGAGAAAACGTAATGGTGGAAAACACAATTTTTTGGAGCGACTTCAGGGAGCTGCTCGTCTTTTGTCTCAGGTATAACATACTACTGAAGTTTGTAAAAATCCTGTTTTTGGTCATAGTTCAGTGATTTTGAATTTTATTCATCAGTGCGTGGTCTTTATCATATTCTGTTGGTTTAGTTGATATGAACTAGGCTGTATCTCCAGCACTCCTCTAAATTTTATGGTTTTTGATCTATCCGAGAAAAGATCTCACTAGTCTATTAAATAGTTTGAAATTCATGTCAGTAAGGTGGTTTTAGATCCTACTAACCTATATCATGTTCTCCAAGGAAATACCCAATCAGAGGTTGCAAAACTAGCCTATACCTGCATCTTTTTCCAGCTTGATGTGCAACTGCAGAGGTAGTATCCCTGGGTTGAAAGGTTGCCTGGATTCAGATGGACAAGGGAAAGGGGCATAAGAAACATAATTAGCAAAAAGAGGACATAAGAGATTTCTGAAAGATGAAAATAAAAAGGACAGAAGAAGCTTGAAGGACTTATCATTTACCACAATATTATTTCACCACAAGCTCATTACTCCGTGTGCCCTCAAATTATGAAGCTGCAAGACATGTTTCATTATGGTTCACATAATACCTGCAAATGTTGTTCTTTGTGATGTGTATTTATATACCTAAAACCAAAAGATCTCTTATGCTAGTGCTTTCCCTTGTTCATTTGTTGTAATCTTGAAGGTTTTAGGTTCTACAAAGGTTGCATGCCGACTGTTTTCCCTGAGTACACGGAGCATAGCTATTATAAGTGCTTTCTGGACGATGATAATAGGTGGACAATGTTTCAGTAGGTTGGATAAAATCATAAATGAACAACTTAAATGGACTAGTGTTCTCTTTATGGAGGGAGGAAATTGCTGAATTTTTATTTAACTTTTCTTTCCAAGGTGTTATCATACTAGGTGTAAGTGGCTGTATAATTCTTCATTGTTTCATAAGCTTTTGCTCATCAAAGTGACATGTATTAAGAAAAGGACTTCAGGTCTTTAGGTCATTGGATCGATAGGGCACCAGTACTTGAATACCCTGAATATTTTTTCTGTTTCTGTTGCAGATGGTTGAGCCAATGCTGAAAGCAGCTATGTATCCTTTGTCTTAGTATTTACATTTGTTGTGCTTGAGAGTATCGTTTGAGATCTACAACTTATCTTGAAAGAGGAAGAAGTCTCTATTATCTTTTGAATGTATATTTTCATCTCTTCGAAGTTCTGTGATCGCAGTTATGGCGCTCATTCTCTTTGTACATGTCTTCTTTTTGTTTTAAACTACAGTATACTCTTCTTTAATTGCAAAATGAGCTCCATTAGGCTTGATCACTTCTGATGGTATAATATTTGCTGAACTATCTATCTACTATGTGCTAGACCTTTACGGATAGTGCTATTCATTTTTCTGCACTATATATATGGCACTAAGAGAATTGATTTCTCTAGAACCTTATTTCAGTCGCAGCATTTGCTCATTGACAGCTTCTTCTCTTCTGGTTATGCTGATTGATATTTTATGCCTACTTCGCCTTTTCTTAATTCTTTTTTTGGTTCCGGCCCAAGTCTACGTTTATTTGGGTTTGCATGTGAATACATCATCTGTCTTTTCCTCAACTATGCACAGCGAGATATCTACTTTGCTTGCTCGATCATTTTTTGTGGGGTTCTGTATGACAATTTTGGCTCTCCTTGCTCGGCTTCGAGTTTTGGTTCAGCAAGTAAGCACCTCTTCTATCTTAGTCTTTTAAATTATGTTATTTTGTGGCAAAAGTTCAAAGTACATCCCATGTTTCTTATATGTAATTGTTGGATAAATGAGGGTATGGGCATAGATATAGGAGTCAGGAGAACCTAGGTACATGAAATTAAGGTTTTATAAAATGATTTTAAATTTAGATGCGGAATAAATATATAATGATTTGGATGTCACTAGAAGAGATGGACTTTAAAGTGTTGTGGCAAAGGAATTTGTTACTGTTGAATGGGTGGTATGATTTTGAGGTATCTTTACTTGCTGTCTATGGTAGGACAAAGGTGAATTTGACTTTAGTTGCTTGTTATGGGCACAAAACTTGGACTTCTTATTTTCAACTGTGAGTATGTTCCTTTTCCGCAGATATTACTTGATGTGGTATCAGTATTCAACATGGTTTCTTCTCTCTCTCAAAAGCAGCACTCAGTAAAATTAGCTCAAGTAGGATTTGAGGTATACTTACTTCCCCCTTTATTAATTATACACTCCCTCCATCTCATAAATATAGTCCTATTTGACCAGTTAATCTTTTTAAAGCTTTATTTGCTTGTACCTTCTTCAAATTGAACTAAAAGTGGTACTCCCTTTGTTCCCAAAAAAGAGTCCACCTTTCCTTTTTTGTCCATTCCAATTAAGTGTCCACTTTCTAATCTTTCGTTTTTAGAAAACTAGTTTTACTATTTTACCCTTACTTTCCCACTATTTTAATAATGGGTCCCACTTGTACATGGGCTTTAAAGGAAAATATATAATATACCAATATTTATAATAGAGTTAGTTAGCTTTTCTTAATCTGTGCCGAGTCAAACACGACACTTTTTTAGTAATGGAGAGAGTACTATTTTAAGAAATGAGACTATTTTCTTGGGACAAATCAAAGAGGAAAGAGAGTACTATTTTTGCACTAGCTTTACTAATCTTTTTCCCACTGTGTACAACTATCAGGTCTTTAGAGAATATTACCCGACAAACGGGCAAGCTGTCTTCCTAGAATGTGTATGGGAAACAGATAAGTTTCGATTACTTGAGAGGATCAGTGAACCCGAGAATAAAAATCAAGAGATGCATAAGGGAGAAGAAATTTCTCGGGGACCATCTCTGATACAGTATCAAAGTATTGAGACTCTTCTAGGAGGTAAGGATATCCATATAAATCTACTTGCATTTGTTTTCTTCATGTCTTCTTGTATAATTATTAAGTGATTGAGCTAAAAAGTAAAAAAGTACGAAAGCATGTAAACGTTGTTATGCGATTTCCACACTACAGCAAGTGAAAATTCTCTTGAGTCTTAATGCTTCTGTTTGTTTATATTGATAGATATGATCGGTCCTTTAATTGCAAATTGTTTTCTAGTCATTCATTTGCAGAATTTGTTCACGCATTCCTTCATCAATGTGCACCATTGTAAAAAATAGAAACTACTACTAAAACATGCAAAAATTGCCTATGAATCTATGATGATGAAGATATAGAAGTCTGAATCAGACAAAAAAAAATGTTAGGTGAAGGTTCATGGTAGATCCTCTTCATTGCTTTCTTCCCTTCTTACATGCTTTCTAATCAGTTGCCTATATTTTGAGAACTGTTTTCCGGTCTCCCCGTTTTCTGTAGATGATGAATCCGAGAAAATGGTTCCCAGTCAGACTTCTGAAGAAAACCATGGTTGCATCCAGAACAATCCTAAGCCAATGGAGGAGGGCCGTATGGATGAGTGCATGCTGGCTGAGGATGGTGTCGAGGTGAAAGAAAACTTGGGTGTCTCAGAGCCATTTGGCAAAGATCTTCTGTTAGATGATAGCTTGGGTACAAGTTCATCACCGCATTCAAATCTTCTAAAACTTCAATCTGGAAGGAGTAAAGTGGCTTTCATAAAAGTGAAGAGACCTCCATCACTTTCAACAGTAAATGAAACAGGGCTTGGAATCAAGCAAACTGAGAGCAACAATGGTGAGAAAGAAGATCCATTTTTCAGTTTGCTCACTGGTAGGATTCTGAAGGATAGCATCCTTTAACAATTGTGCAATTAATTAATATTTAATCTTTTCGTATTGAACTCCTTTTTTTTCTTCTTTTTTTTTAAAATCTTTTTCTGGGTTCTAGTTCTTGATGTCAAAGTTAATCGATGGCAAAAGGAGTTCTCAATCTCGTCTTACTATTTCGCCTGCAAAAAAATAGTATACTTTCTGTTAGTTGGAGTTAGTCCATTGAATTTGTTTTGTTTGGTTAAAGTGGGTTGAACCCATTAACTTGTTATCGAACGATGGTAGATGGGGGTAACTGGTGTAGCCGTAGTTTTCATCACTCAGTCGAAGACTATACTTGTATATATATATATATATATACTTGTATATATATATGTATACATATATATATATGTATATATATGGGGGAGTATTTATAATTTCTTCAGAAAGTTCATCTAGTGGAGTAGTAAATTATCCAACTCGGTCAAAGGCGGGAAAACATTAGTAAAAGCTCTTTAATTAATTAAATTAATTTAATATGCTACAGAACTCCATATTCATTGGCATTTATATTTATTACCGCATCCGATAAGGAAGGGCTATAAATTTTCAAATGGGCAGGGCAGGGCAGGGCAGCTTTGCATTGAAGAAGACACCAAGCTCCCAAGTTGTTCAACTAAATCAAACCACACCACTCTCCTCTTTAACAAAAGTTCATAAAGTTTATGGTTATTTATATACTTAGTGCAAATTAAAATTTTAAAATGTTAGTAATATATAATTTGGTCCCTAAACTTTACATTTCTTGGTAATTCGATCCTTGATGTTTAAAGTTTTCTAATTTGGTCCTTGAACTCACTTTATTAGTCCCTACAGTCGTTATCTTAAATAGCAGCGTTAATTTTTTATAAAATGCCAAATTTACCCTCACTTATGGCTAATTAGGATGCCTAGGTGGATTTATTTTACTCATATTTGATTTTTTTCCTAAACTAAGTGTTTTCTTTACTTTTTTATTAAACTAATTGGGAGCGGAGAGTACGCAGAATGGATGTCATTATCGGACAAAATCTTTCCAAGAATATAATTACCTCAAAAGCTGCAACTCACTGTTCCAGTTCGTAGGTGTTACCGTTTTCATCACTAAACTTTCCAGACTTCTTCAGACCCACCTGCACCACCATAACTCACTATGCCTCCGATGACTAAGTGATGCTAACCACCACTGTTTCTGGCGTCATTTCACCAATGAGGATACTACCCACCTCAAATTGGCGCACCGCAAGTGTTTTCAGAGCTTCCGCATGTAAGTTCCTAGCGTTTTTTCCCAAAGAAGTGGAAAAAATCAGAGACCGATATGCTCGAAAATTGGCTACAAGGATTGAAAGACTCCCTGTTCAAATGATCCTCTGTCTTTCTCTCTCCCGATATTTTTCTTTTTTTCTTCTTTAAATGAACTAAATTGAGATTGGGGAATATTCATTTCTTAGATGACTCAAACTTTAGAAGAGATGACGATGAACTCGCCTGACAACTGATGTCTACAAATCTTTAATACAATTGAATGAAGAGAAGGAAAATCGACATGTTACTATCAATGAGTCGACTCAGATCAATTGATCAGTTCTTGATGGGTCTCGTGTTTCTTTACTTGCTATTGATGAGCTTTGAATAAATCAATCGCTCTCTTTTTCACACACACACCCCCCACCAAAACCCCTCTTCTTTGTTGGAAAAGTCCCAAATTTTTCGAAGGGTTTTTTCATTTGAATGATGAGAGGGAAAATCGACATGTTACTGTCAATGAGTCGACTCAGATCGATTCAGTTCTTGATGGGTTCGTGTTTCTTTACTTGTTATTGATGAGCATTGAAATCTTAGTTGTTTTCAAATCCGGGTTCGGGTCAGGAGGATCCACCGATGGAAGTTCCACCGTCTCCCTACTTCCCCGACCCACCAAAATTGATAAAGAACACGAACTACCCATCACGGGGGTTTCGCCTCGGGTAATGCATGAGTACAAGAACGTGTCGGGGTTAATGTTCGATGATACTGCTTTTGATAGCATTAGCAAAGATGAGATCTCGGAGCTGCATAAGGTGAGAGAGAGAGAGAGAGGAGATAGATATAGATAAATATTAAAGATTAGGAAAAAAATTAATGCATTCCTGCCACATGAAACAAATTCATCTAGGCATTTCAGTAAGCCACAAAAGAGGGTAAATTTGACATTTTTATAAAAAATTAACGCTGATGTTTAAGATAACGGTTGTAGGGACTAATAAGGCTTAAAATATTGACTTCCAGGACCAAATTAGGAAACTTTAAATATTAAAAACCAAATTACCAAAAAAATATAAAATTTAGGAACCAAATTATATATTAATTCATTTTAAAATGGTTAGTTTTTATCTAGTTGTAATAAATATAAACGATACGTAGAGAGTATTAAATTGTCGCACACTGACTTTCAAAAGATTGTGAGTGCATAGTCAAAGTTACACTAAGCCAGAGATCTTACCACTTTCTTTTAGTAAATGGCCCTATCTTCATTAATCTAATGAAATGAAAGAAGAGCTTAGCTGGAACGACGCATACCTTTTTTCAAGTGCTCAGACAAATTCAGGCAGCAAAGATTAAAGTAAAAAATATAATAATTACTATAAAAATAATAATAATAGTAATACTCATAATGTAGACAAACATATACTAGAGGTGGCAATTTTTGCCCATGTCCATATGCCCGCCCAGTCCGTCCACTAATTAATGGGTATGAGTATATTTAAAATTGTTAGTGGGTATAAGTGGACATACCCATTTGAGACCACTAATTTTGGTGGGCACATATGGGCTTAACTGGGCGCCCATCTAACCCATTAAAAACTTTTGACTACTGCCAATGCCTAAGCTAGTTTACGTGTTGTACATTGTGTAATGTATTCTCCTTTGCCAAAAAAACCAATTTGTTTGTTGCTTAGCCATTGTGTTTCTGCCTCCAGGTGTGTTATAGCCATATATAGTAACTTCTCAGATTAGAGGCATTTTTATTTGTCTGCTATATAATTTCATTGCTTTAAGATAAAAATTTGATTTCATGAAGAGATAAATACTTAACAAATATTTCTATGACGCTCATTGATTCAATGGAATACGATTGTTTTAATTAGTTTTACAAAATTTGATTCTCATCAATTTGACAAAAATGTTAAAGTTTGATTTAGTGAGCATCTATTTTATCCAATTTTTTTGAATTGGAAAAATAACATTCATCCAAAATATCAAAAGCTGTGAATATTGCATGACAGTAATGGAGGGTAAAGATGAAAGATTATGAAAATTGTAAGTATAATTTTTTAAAAGTGAACTCTTTAAGTGAAACATCCAAAATTAGTATAATGGACTTTGTCTGGAACGGAGGGAGTAATATATGCTCCATATTGTCCTATTTTTATTTTTTCAAATAAAAAATATATATATAAAATTTAAATTTTTATTTGAAAAATAATCAATTTGACTAAAAAAACTAAAACATGACAATAATTTAGGAACGGATGGAGTGCTTATTTTAGAACAACCTAAAATAAAATAGCAATAGAAAACTGCTACAACAATTTAGTCAATTTGACTATAATTTTTATTCTAAAATTGTGAGAGTATTTGTTAGTAATCATTAGTCATTAACACAATATATAGCAATAAAAAACTGGTATAATTAATAGTTAGTTGAAAATTTGTTTAAAACTAATTTTAGTAAACGCACTCTTTGTAAGGGTATATTAATATTATATAGTTTAACTTTTAGTTTTAATTGGTAAATTTTAGTAATGTTTATTTTTATTTTAATGGGTAAATGGGTGCCCATGGGCGCCCAAGTTCATTTGAGGCCCGCCCATTTATGCCCATATAATTAGTTGGACACTCACTTGCCCGCCCATTTGAGCCCGTTACTCGCATGGGCGCTACCCATACCCGCGCAGTCCGCCCATTTGCCACCTCTAACATATACCGAGAAAGAAAAATGAGAGTTGCTATTAAAATTCTCAAAGCTCTAAGTACACCTGCTTTCTAATTATACCCCCTTTTTAAATGTTCAACTCCCCTAAATATTAACTATACTCCCTAATTTTACTATTTTACCCACTCTCCCCCTCTCTTTGTCTCAACCCCTTTCCCTCTCCTTCTTCTTCCCCCTCCTCCCATCTCCCCTGTCGCCCGCCCCCCCGCGCGTCTCCTTCCTCCTTTCTCATCATGTTCATATCTCCATTATTTTCTCATTCAACCTAAATTAATTACACAAAAATTAAATTATAGCCTATATTAAGGAAACAAACATGTTACTAACAGAATCTACTTTAAAAATATATATGAATTCATGTCTCCATCGTTGCCTTGATTAATGAGTTTTTTTTTTTTTTAAGTTGTTCGACATTGTGTGACCGAACACCCATATTCGACACCCCTTAACCGAACATCACGATGGTTGTTCGGCACCCTTTACCGAACAGCTTTAGCTGTATTCGGTAGGGAGCTACCGAACAATAATTAATCTTTTTTTTTTTAACCTAAAAAATGAAATATATATAAGGATATTTATGTAAAAATTTATAATGATATTTTGGTAATATATGAGGGGATGTTAATAACAACTCTCTGAGCATCTCCAATGTAAACGTGAAGTGAAAAAAATTGGGTGCCACTTAAAATTTACACATTTTTCAAAGAAAAAAAATTCTTCAATGCAATTGTGGAGGAAAGTTGTGGATATAATGTGTCAACTAAATTATTTTCCATTAGTTGGTAGACTCTAGATTTTTTGACATTCAATGCAAATTGTGAAGGAGGATGTGAATATATAAGTATTTTTATACATTCTACTCTACAATTTGCATTGAATGTAAAAAAAATTAAGAATCTACTAATTAACAGAAAATAATTTAGTTAACACACAATATCCACAAGTCTCTTACTCAATTACATTAGAGATTTTTTTTTATTATTAAAAAATACTCCCTCCGTCCCTAAATTATTGTCTGGGTTGACCCGATACATAGATTAAGAAAACTCAATTAATTTGATTATTAATATTAAAATAGTATTGAAATAGTATGTTGTTTCCTTTAATACCTATGTATACGTAGCCCATAATTAAAGTGAAAGAAAAAGTAAAAATAAAATAATAAAAATAATGTTCTAAAAAAGATAATTTTAAACAAAATAATTATTTAAAAATAGATTAAAAAAAAAAGATAATAATTTAAGCACTAAGAGAGTATATAATTTTAAGTGACCCCCAATTTTTCCACGCTTACCTAGCCATCGTCTCAACAAAAAAAAGAGGCCTTAAATCCGCTCAACCGTCCCACGTATTTGATAATTACAAGATTTATGTCAGATCTTGACTTTTAAGCTTGTCTGGCTGTGACTGGGAGGGTTTGTTTAATTATTCAAGTGAGTGAGGGAAGATTCAGTGTTACATTTTTAAAGGTTGTAGTTGCGAAAGATTTTAATTCTGCTTCAAGGGTTTTATCTTCTCACTTTAAAACCTCTAATTCGGAGCTCCTTGTCTAGGTAAGCTTTCTTTTTTGTTCTTCAATTAGGGTTTCATTGTTTTCTCTCTGTTTTCACTTAATTTCGAGTTACATTGTCCAGATCTTTTGTGGGTTTATCTCATTTTCTTTAAATGTTGGGTTTTATGCAACTTCTATTGGACCACTAGTTCTACACGCACTCTCACTCTGTGTGTATTCAGAGCACTATGATTGTTACTAAATGCACATTTGAGCTTTTTAACTTCTTTATGAGTGGTGGAAATTTCATTTATTTGGTAGTTGAAAAATGAATGGATTGATGATAGATTGTTAGCGAAACTCATTCAGCATATGGTCCAAACCCATTCAATGCCTTTTATTGGTTCATAATTAGGATGTTTCAGCCAGCTCATTGCTACTTAATCCGCTTTTTTTCATGTTGGTTGGATTTTTGCAAAAGGTCTACAGTACTTCTGATGGCATTTTCTCATTGATTTTGGTTGTTTTGATATCGTCGATAGAATTTGTCTTGAATCTTTAGGTTGTTGAACCGTCTTTTCTGTGACCTTAATCTTCTCTTACCGGAAGACTAATATGCTTTTAGACACATATTTTGTGTTTGACGTAATATTAACTGGTCCCATACTTTGAGATTGAAAATTCAAAATCTTTCTTAATGGAATTTACATCCTTTGCAAGAAGGAGTACGTCGAATTTATCAAATATGGTAACCGTACTTTTGTTTTGAGAGAGCTTGCTAGACCATCGGTATGAGTATTCATCGGTTTTATCTATTGTGGTTACTGCTCTTTCATTTTGACTTATGAGAACAACTTGCTAAATTGTGATGAAAAGGTTTTGTTGTTTTTGTTCTAATAACCAACCCAATTTTTAAATGTTGTCTTTACATATGCAAACTGTTACTTCAAGTAACTGTTCCTTGGATTGAACAAGGATCCTTTTGACGAAGATTGCTAATGCCTGGTTTTGAATACATTGCAAATGTGAATGTGGAAAAATTGAGTGCCACCTAGAATTTACACATTTTTCTAAGGAAAAAAAAAGTCTTCAATGCAATTGTGGAGGAGGGTTGTGGATACGATGTGTCAACTAAATTGTTTCACATTGGTTATGAGTCTCTTGATTTTTTGACATTCAATGCAATTGTGGAGGAGGGATGTGAGTACAAGAGACATCGTATCCACAATCCTCCTCCACAATTGCATTGAAGACTTTTTTTTTCTTAGAAAAATGTGTAAATCCTAGGTGACACCCAATTTTTTCTACATTCACATTTGCATTGGTGATGCTCTAAGTTTCACCTTTTGCCCTTTTCTTGCTGTTATCACTAAAATGTTGGCTGACTTTCTCTGAGCTCACCTCTGATTGTATATGTGTTTGTGTTGGTCTCTCTCTCTCTCTCTCTCTCTCTTCACTTCACCTTTTTTTCTAATCACTTAAAACAAAGAGACTTTTCATCTTATCATAACCTCATGTAATCATGTTACATTGTTACCGCTAAAATTTACTTTTAGCTGGGACTCCCCATCTGTGTGCATGAGATGGTTGCTATATTTTACTGTTGAATGAGAACCTTCTCTTTGTCTTTCTTAATTAATCTTACATCTTATTCTTTTCAGGATTGTAATTTCAAAGAAAAAAGTATACTTCCTTAAGAAAGGACATAATTTAAACTAAATTGCCATATTAATATTTTCTTCAATAAACACATCATTACATATTACATATTACATAATACAACTGATTAGTTGGGTTAAACTGCTTTTCTGAAATATCTGTAGCTGTGGGATTTGAAAATTTCTCTCTTAGAAGAATTCTGCTCCTATTTTGATCGAGATTGGAGAAAAGCATGGCACAGGCGCTGGAAGCTATCAAGGGTGGTGGAGGATCCGTCAAAGTTGGATCCACCGGAACGATCAGTGCCCTAATGTCAAGAGAATTACAATCTGTGAAGTTTGCATCTCTTAATCCAGAATCATCTGCAGAGAAATCTCCACAACCTGCTGATTTGGTAGCTAGTGAGGCTGCCACTCCCAAAAGACTAAAGCCAAAAGTATCAGCAGATGAAGCTAGCAGTAGTGGCAGCAACGACAATATTAATCATAAGAATCCCGAGATCACCCGCAAAACCAAACGTCATATCAGTAAAAGTCAAATTCCGATTCTTGATTCTGATAATATTTCTACAGATGGAACTCCTATTAGAGCGAAGCCTAACAAGAAGGGATCTTACATAGTTGAAGTTGTGGACATAAAATGTGGGAGCCCAGATAGGGCATGGGCTAGCCCTATAACGAACAGACTAAAGAAGCTTGGTTTCTCAAAGCTCTCAGAAAACACGCCTCCTAACTAAACCAACTGTTGGACATCGGCTTTCAGGTTCTTGTAACTGAACCTGGAAATCACTTTTGCCTGATTTTTAGTCTCGGCAATTTCCACCATAGAACACATGTTTGGTACGAGCCTGCTGCTTCCTCTTTTCTTCCTTTTTGGGGTTGCGATTATTGATGCGAGCTTGGGTTTGGAATAACTGCGTTGACATGAAGGCTTGGGAGAACTATCCTCGGTGTCCAATTTGAGTCTGCTGAAGAACTCGATTTCTTGCAGGATGAGGGCACCAACGGTACCTCTGGTGCCTATCTCAACTGGAGTTTTTGCAGCCATTTTGTCTGCAATCAGTGATGTACCGGTGCTAGATTTCTGCATAATCTTATGTATGGTGGGAGGGAAAGTGGAGGCTTTTGATTCAAGAGAGGTTGTTTAGGGCTTCATTTTGGTGGGAGAAATGCTTAGGATTTGAGGCATTTTGTATTGGCCTTACCTAGTGTCTTTTCACTTGAAATCTTAGCCTTATACAAACGTTTATGGCTAGCGGTGGTATGGTCACTGTATGATCATGTGCATGCAGTGGTAACATTCAAGTTGCTTAACACTCTTGTTTATATTCTCTCTCTCTCACACACACACACACACACTACACTTTCCTTTTTATATTGTTTTTGCAAACTATTTTTTGGTCCTAGCTGACGTGGTGTTTCAGAATTAATAGGAGAGCCTACATTTCAGCTGTGAACCCTTTTAACTTTCTGAATCTTCGGCTGAAAAAGGTTTCACCATCAAAAGTCTCATGGGCTCCTATTGATTCATCCTCCTCAATGGACTTGTATTGATTTTGGAAGTAGTAAATATTTTCTCTCTCGTTTATGTGAAATGAACATGTCATAAATAAATATGGCCTTTGTTCGGTGGTACTTGGACTTTAGAGGTGACACGCGCGAGACTTGAAAGTCTTTTAAACAGAGCCCTTCTTCCTTCTTGAGTCAAGGTAAGCTAGCTAGTTTTTACTTAACATTGTCTTTAATGGCAAGGGGAAGAAAATTGTGGGTGGGTTCCTGTTTGGTGAGGGAAACTTAGAGAGTGCTTTTTCAAGCAGATAATTATTAGGTGTGGGAGGGAGGTGGTGGAAGTTATTGGTGAATAGCTTTTGGCTGGTTCCTTCCATTTTGAATTTGATGTATTTATTCTTCAGATTCTTTAATTAGCTTCATGGGAAAGATATGAAATTAATTGCTCTCTAGTATGTATATCTTTTCACTTTTTCTTCTAGAGAAGATTGTTTCTAATTCGTTTTTATTGAGCTAAAAAAAAAAAAAAAAAAAAAAAAAGATGAGCCAATTAATTAAGGATGATTGCGGAGGAGTTGCTTAAGGTAAGCAGCACAACTTCTATCCGCCGAAATATACATTGTAAAATTCTTTACTAACAGCTCTTTTTTTTTTACTAACAAGTTCTTCTTCTTCACTAAAAATTTCTTTTCCTTTGAAATCTGAAAGAAGTAATTTGATTGGTCTAACCCACAGGTTCATTTTATATGTCTCCAGAGGTAGCATAACTTCTCGGACGAACCAATCTTTCTCAGTGGGGTTAGTGAAGAGTTCTTCATTCATTCCCATCCAATCAAAAAAGCTTTTTTTGTGTTTTTTGTGATTGAGCTCTTGGATTTCTGGATCCGAAGAAAGACTATCATAAATAAGACCTCTATTCTCAATTATTTGAGAATTATTAGTCCCAACCTTCGTATTTGTATTATGGTTAGGATCGATCTTCATCCAGGCCTCAGCCTCAAATTTGAGAATCTTACAATCAAAATCTAAAGATTTTCTATTTACGCCCTGGTCTAGATAATTCTTGTCTAGATAATGTTTGATAAAAATCTCCTCTGGTATATCAAATAAGTTGTCTTTCTGTATGGTGTAATTATAAGAAATCTCTTCTTTCTTATTTACTTGTAATGGCAATTTATAAATAGAGGAGTCCTTCTTAGTTTCAGAACAAAGAAATTTATATGCTAAAAGATCATATCTATAGTTTTTTTCCAACTTATTTTTTTGATTTGTTAATGAATATACTTCAGAATCATTTTGTTTTTTGTAATGAAGTAATTGGTCTTTTTCATATGAATCTCCTTTATTTAAATCTTTATTTTGAGGCGTATGGCGTTGGTTGACTCCATTTCGCCATTTTTGTGGCATTAATAGAGACCATCTAATCTGAGAGAAATTGTATTGATAATGACCTCTTAACCAGTTTTTCCATGGATTCGTTCCAAAATTTCGAAGTTTCTTATGTTTTAATTCGGAATGAAATATTCCTTGCTTTCAAAAGAATCCTTTATTGCACTCTTAACAAAAAAAGATGTTCCGCGATATTTAAGAACAGATCTTAACTTATCACTAACTTGGGTTTGTGATAATTTGTAAAATACTTATGCTTGTGACAGGGAAGATAAATCTGGTAAGGAAGAAAACAATTTAAGAAAAAGAGGTGACGCCCCTCTAAAGGTAATTCTTTTTTCATTTGTTTCAGTATTGTAAATGTCTTTAGCAAAATTTTTTTTTATGAAATTGATTCTACAAATATTAATGATCCTACAAATATTAATGATCCATAGAAAGATATCTAGGTATATTTTGTATATTTTTTCAATGAACAATTTTTGAAAATAATGCAATTTACTTATTAATCGAACTTTTCTTCTTTTTACAATTGTCCAAATATTTTTTGGTGATTCTACATTTTTTTTTCTTTTGTAATTATTTCTATTTTATTTTTGATTGTGCTTGTTTTATTAATCAAATTTTTGATTTTTTCTTCTGAATTTGTCAAATCTGTAGATCGAATTTGACTAAATGATTCATGAATTATCTCATTGCTGATTATAGAATCTTTTTCTTTTTTAGTTTCACTCGATTCATATACTCCTCTCAATATTATATTTTCTTTTATTTTTTTGAAAAGTTCTTCTATTTTTCTTTTTAGAACTAGAACCGTTTTGATAAGCCATTTTATGCTTTCTTTTGAGCCTTTTAGAGCTCGAACAATTTTCTTTTTGATTGTTTTCTTGAACTTCTTCATAAATTTTCTTATAACTGCAAAATCGGTCTTTTTCATTTTTTTTTCCGAATAATTTTTCACGTATACCATTTAGTTCTTTTAAAATGGGCCTCCAAAAAAGGTTAAAGGAAGGGTCGTATCGGATCTCACCCATAGGATGGTCAGATAGTCCCCAGAAAGCCCTTATAAAAGCAGAATCGGTATTGTCCACGCTTCTATCAGCCTCTGTGCGCCAAGGTTTCAAATAAAAAATACCGCTAATTTTGACCTGAAGACCTTCTTCGACCCAATTCTCCGGAAATAATTCTCCGGGAGGTAGAGTAGCACCGTCCTGGGTGCATCTAAAATGCTTCTCTCTCTTCCAATCCTCGAAATCCTCAGACCACTCGGTCTTTTGCAATAATAAGCACATAGACGCTAAACGCAGCCCCCCTAATGCGCTAAACGCATTAGGGGGGGCTGCGTTTAGCGTCAGTCTAATAAGAAACGGACAATAGTTTTAGCTATTATCACTGAAGGCAATGCAATATATTTTCTAAACAATGAGTTAAAAAATATTGTACAAGCTCTTACTCCGAGCGCATAGTCTATCATCTCATCCCATTCTTCCGCTGCCCGCCACTGTATAAAATGGTGTTCGAAGTCTTGCATGTTGCTGGGTTTGACGGACGTGGTGAATTGGACTTGTGTTTTCCTGCCTTTCCTTTCTTTCCTGCCTTTCCTTTCTTTCCTGCCTTTCCTTTTTTTCCTGCCTTTCCCGGCTTTCCTTTCTTTCCTTTCTTTTTCGTCTTTTTCGTCTTTTTTTGTTTGTTCTTTGTTACGTTCGTTAAGAGTGAAAAGGCCCCCATTTTTTTTTTTTTTGATTCTTTTGCTTCTAAACAACCCCAACCTATGTATCAACTTTTTGATTCTTTTGCTTCTAAACAACCCCAACCTATGCATCAAATTTTTGATTCTTTTGGTTACAAACTCCAATCCATGCATCAAATTTTTGATTATTATGTTTACAAACTCCAACCTAGGCATCAAATTTTTGATTATTTTTCTTATAAACCAGAACCTATACATCAAAATTTTGATTTTCACAACAAGGACCGTCGGGTTCATGAACCCGAAATAAATAGATCATCTACTTTTTACGAAGCGGACAAAAAGAGGGGAATGCGGCCGGCTTTCAATCTGTCTTAGAATACACTTTTTACGCCTTTGGGCGCGCATAAAACCTTTGATTACCCCGGGGAAATACTTTCCAGCGCCCGTATATCGGTATATATAAAGGTCGTCTCTCACACACTCAGAAGTATTCAGTGTATCAAGAATAACGTTCTTATCAGCACAAAACTTCTCACTATCAATAGAAAATTGAGTATTACTATTCTCACTATCCGTCTTCTTCGTCTCTTTGTCTTTAGTACTATCTTTCTTTTTCTTGAACGCACCCGGAGGAGTAAAAAAAAGAATTTCTTTAAATTTTGCTGATTTAATCTCATACTCGTCCCGATTAACATGAAGACTGACATCACCGTACGAGTGCGCTTCTTGGGTTATGTTGCTGACTAATTTGTATATCCAACGAGGGACTCTGCGAAAGGTTTCTTGGTGAAAAGAAAATTTTCCCCGATAATATTTTTTTTGAATCTCTCTCGTTTTGTTTTCTTGCAGTTCCCGATCAATTAGTTTTTGTGTTTTTCTTTTTAGTATCGCTTTCAGTCCCTATCCATAGTCTGGGGAATCCCAAAAGAAACCTGGAATAAGGGTCTCATAAAGTCGATTTAGACCAAGGCTTTGGATCATTTTAGATTGAGAATTTCCAATCTTGATAGATTTACAAATTGCATTATTTTTTCTTCCACGAGATTTACGAGTTGCATTATTTTTTCTTCCACGAGATTTACGAATTGCATTGTTTTTTCTTTTACGAAATAGAAATTGATCAATTTCTTTTATTGTACCAGATATAAATTTACGAAGTCCATCAATGTTTTTTCTTTTTTGAAATATAGATTGACTAATTTGATTTTTTATTCTTTGCTGTTTCCAAATTCTACGCGTTACATCCGACTTCGTTTTCGTACCTTCAAGCATTGCATTCCTTTCGCTTTCACGAAGTAGAAAAGTTTCAGTTTCTAGTCTTTCATAACTACTATTCAATCTTTTGGTGCTTCCACGACCGGGCCCATTCAAAAAAGGATCATACTTTGGTGGTAGGCAGGTTTTTTTAGTTTTATCAGTACAAACCCTAGTCCTTTTTTCGAGTATATCTCGAAAAAGAAATCCCGTGTCTAGAGCCTCAATTCTCTTTATAAACTCATTATTTAAGTTTTTTTTTTTTTGTTTGTTCTTATAAAGCCAATCTTTGTCTAGTTCATCAAAGGAGGGTGTTTCTACTATGGACGAAGGTCTCTTCCTTTTCATCATTTCCTTAAAAATAGAAAAACTAGGAGGATATGTAAAAGCTATTCTTTCTTTTCCATCACTTCGGCATGTATCAAAAAAATATTGTGAGGCTTCCTGTCTTACCGCCCCCCCCGAAAAGGGCGGATTGCTTATGTGTCGTAATGGACGATTCCATCGGTTAGAATCGAAAAAAGGGATCACAAGATCTCTTTCAAACGTTGCGGGGTATGCTTGATCTAGCTCTTCATCCGGATCCTGTACCCCCCAATTGAAAGGAAAATATAGCTTGAATCCCTTCTTTTGTTTTTTTTGATCCTGCGCCTTCCGCTTCCCTGCGTAAGTGTAAGCTAGTTGTAGTTGTTTTGCTCTATCTAGGTCGTTCATTGTTGGTACTTCGGTGGTGTCGATTTTAAAAGTCACAATGGGTACCGGCATTCGGCCTAAAAAGATGAGACAGGTAACAAATAAGACAATATTAAAGACCCGACCCGCGTTTCTCATCAAGTCTACGAACAGCAAGTACTGAAATTCTGCCACAAGCCACTTAAAGTTTGCCACAATTGCTTCAATTTCTGATCCAAGGTACTGATAAATCTTATTATTGTACTTATTCAATTTTGACTTAATGTACTTATTCAATTCTGACACACGGTACAGAAATTGGGCCAAAAGGGACTGAAATTCTGCCCCAAGGTACTTAGTAATGTACTTATTCAATTTTGGCACAAGGTCCTTCTTAGATCTACTGAAAAGATATTTCCGTATCCAGGCGAATAATCTTTTCATGAATAAAAGAAAACAAATTTGACCAATTAACCAACCAACAAAACTACTTGTTAAAAATACCATCTTATTGTTGCAACGAAACAGATAAATGTTGATTAATCTGGCTAACGTTGAATTTGGTAAAAGAAACTAGTTGGCTAATTGAAAAATGAAACTATTCAGGAAAAATTCTAAATTGCTTCTGGTCCTGCGAGGATCGTAAAAATAGTCGGAAAAAAAAAAGAAGCAAAAGATACGGTTACAACGAAGACGAAAATGATTTTAAATGGTCCTTGAGGTGTCTGTCGATTGCACAAGTAACTTAACTACCTTGGAAAGTCTATATTGAACATTGGTGTGTAGTGTACCAGACTGACTACTGCCATGTTTGGTTGGATTAAGGAAGGAAGGGAACGAGTGTACGTGTTTTCTTCTTCTCTTTGCTGCTTAAAATTAAAATTTCATCAACACAATTATATCATCATGGAATAGACCAGACATGCATAGCTGTCCATTTCCAATCATCAACAGCTAAACTAGTGTGTTACCCTTTTTTGGCAACCAATTTGCCGTGCTCTATTAAATTAAATATTTTTGGGGAGCAAGTATTGCATGATACTCCATATAGGTGGTTGCTTAGATTTTACTCAATATTTCAACTGCGCCCCCCGCTCAACTACTACTACTACTACTACTACTACTACTACTATATATATATATATATATATATATATATATATATATATATAACTTAGTTATTGTCACATAGTCTTATTCTTATTTGAACCGGTCGACACCTTAAACTCTCAACTTAGTTGAGCTTGAGCCAAAGAATGATCAACTAAATTGTGCAATACAAATAAATATTAAAAAAAGTTACATTAATCAAATTCAATAAGAAATCTCAAGTCGTTTTTGAACAAAATCGAGTTGTTCATGGATAGTGTTCTTCAAACAACCAATCCAATTTGTTCTATTCGATAAATTGAATGTACACAAATTCGAGTTCGAACTCGGTTTGCTCAGCACCTCGCGCTTACATGAAATTGAGCTTACTCAAGTTGAGCTCGAGTCAAATACTGAATAGTCTGGTTCGTTTAACAACCTTAGGTCTTGCTACCAAGCACCCATAGTTGGAAATTATTTTCATTTAAAAATCAACACCATTTTAAGATATGGGGAGTGTTTTTAATGAAAGTGACTTGTAATTTTTCATTATTAACAAGTGCCATAAACACCTTTTTTTTTTTGGTGTGGCTTCCAAACTAATTGGAAGCGTAAATAAAAAAAGAGACACAACTATAGAAAAGAAAATATAACAGCAAATAAAAAGAAAACAAAAAAGACATTTTGTGGAAGCCTCTCTCTATCAGAGCCAGGTTTCGATCCTGGGACCTGTGGGTTATGGGCCCACCACGCTTCCGCTGCGCCACTCTGATTTAGTTATTAATTTATTGAAACCATATAAATAAAAATGGTTAGAAACTCGGGGCTTGTAAGAAGTGGATAGACAATGTGCGATAAGAGAGCAGTTGCTGCTTGTTTTCAGTTTTTGGGGTCTATGCAACAAACTAAGTAGAGAAAGAGATGGCCTCAATTCAATGTACGATCCAACTTCCATCCTCAAAACCCAATTCATCATCATCATCATCAAGTGGGTTGTCTTCCTCCAGTCTTCCATTGATGCTCAAACTCAACTGTCGGTTTCTGGGTCTCCCCAAAAGGCTCGGTTTGGTCAAACCCACTTCCCAAATCACCCCCACCTCCAGAAGAATTACCTGCTGGTTCAAATTCGGTAGCAATGGTGTTGATGCTGAGGGCGCTGGCATTTACGGTAGCCAGTCCCGTAATGACTTTGACCGCGACGATGTCGAACAGGTACTCTACTCTCTTCCCTTCCCTTACTATCACCATTACCTTTTAAAACTCTAATACTCCACTAATCCACTTGTAGTTTGTATTAGCATTTGACATGACATCTCGTAAATTTTCAGCAGCCAAACACGAACGGTAGAGTTTATTTAAATCTCATTGCTTTAATTGACAAGTCAGATACATCACTTTTACATAGCAAAACATGAAAGTGGGAGCCTGGAATTCACATTGGAATTTTAAAGTTAGGAGCTTTAAATTATGTTCCCTCGGAAAACCTCTACTACTTGTGTGAACTAATGAGTGAATGCAGCAAGCAAGCATCAGAGTGGAAGTTAGCAATTGGAGAACGTTTTCATCTCTCAAGTATAAGAGAGCAAATGTGCATATATGTGCATTCTTGGCATCACTTTGAAAATTGTTTCCAAGTTTGGATTGGACTGGCATATAGATTGGGCTTTTGGGTTTGTGATGCAAAAAAAAAAAAAAAAAATAGGTGATCAGTTTTACTCCAGACAGTTACTGCCACAAAAGCTTTGAGAAAAATGGCAGGAGAGTATAGTGTGATTTGGGACTGGAAGCAGGATTCAGCTCACAGTTTACACAGATCTCATCAATTGATATGGATACAGCATTTCACCTGGTTAATACTATAAGCATGGTCGAGCAGAGATACACTGTAGGATTTCTCCATTGCAGTTGAATCTATTCATGGACCAAAAAGGAAGGTGAGAAAGGGCTCATGCGACCCCAAGTAATCGGAAGAAGGCTGTGTTGAGTTGTTGAGGCATGCCTCATGGTTATTACTTTTCGACAATCATAGTTCAGATACAAACTAAATTCTTCAGCAAGTAGTTATATGCACACACATATTCTTCTAAATTAAACACGTGCGGATTCATATATCATTATGGACCTTTAAATAAGAGGAGACTCATTCACTTGGCCTTGAGATAAACTTGCCATGAAAACCTACCACCTTCTTGCTCTTAGTTTTACCAGAACGTGTCTGTGATCTCCTCTTCTCCTAGGTTAGTCCCTAAGGTTTTGGAACCAAAATGGAGTTGGCTCCAATTGATGATCCGAAGTTGGATTTTTCTTATCGGCCTTAGTCTCTACCACACTGGACTTTGGCATATTTTTTTTATGAACCAATAATCTAGCGGCGAAAGAGCAGTTCTAATTGCAGATTGTGATTTGTCTTTCCATAAGCCATTTAGGGAAATTATGTATGGAGAGGGAGAGGCTAGAGGCTACAGGTGCTGGAATCATCCTCCGGGATGGCGACATAGTGATTTCTGTGGTCCCCTTCATTTGGTTTGTTTATATGTTTTGAGCCCAACATTGGAGATTATTGGACAGTACTAAGGGTCATCAATGCTCTAGGTGACTTGCACATAAACAGAATCATGGCAGAAGCCACTCAAATCCGAGCTTCTCAGTCAAATCGGAATGAATTTGAGGGGAAGTTATTGGATCCAGATATGCAGTTGGTAGATACATTGGAAAGAGCTGAAGCTTTCGAGTCTAATTGGCTCAGCATCTTCAACTTTTGAGATAACACATGTGATGTGAATAGGCATTTGGACAAGTTGTGATTATTCCAGGCCTGTTAATTGTTTATGTTGGAAAATATTGATTTACCATTCTGTATGATCCCTTAAAACTCTATATCTGCGATATCCCAATATCTCCCACTTATATATAAAGAGGAGGCGTCAAGCAAATCTAGGATATCAGGCTTGGTGACTATGCTTATTTTCTTAATAAGTCTTTAGACGCTCCGTATTCTTCATCTTCCCTTTTCTCTGGTTTTTCTATGGAGAGGTCCTCATGCCACAGTTAGATAACAGCCATCTTGGTGGTGCTTGTTTCTGAATGTCCACCCCTCGATAAACTTTCTTTGATTTACTCATCACCATAGTATTCTATGTATATACCTTTAGTTCCAACAAGACCAACAAGAAAACTCGATGACTACGATATATCTAAAATCACTTTGGCAATTAAGTTCTGGGTAATCATTTACAGGCTTCCTGACAAATATTGACAATTGTGTACAGTACTTCAACTACATGGGCATGCTTGCTGTAGAGGGTACATATGATAAGATGGAGGCTCTTTTAAGCCAAAACATCCACCCAGTAGACATTTTGTTGTTGATGGCTGCATCAGAAGGCGACAAGCCGAAAATTGAAGAGTTGCTAAGAGCTGGTGCTGATTACACCGTCAAGGATGCTGAAGGGCGCACTGCACTTGATAGGGCATCCAGCGATGAGATCAAGGAATATATACTTGGTTTTTCTGTTCAGAAGGCATGATCTGATCTAGAACTGTATTAGGGTATGAATTTTTGTTTACGTAAGTTTTCCCAGTTAGTTTTTCTAAAGTCAATCCTTTGTCTTGTGATCCTCTCTAATAGATGTAAAGTCCATAATCAAGTATCAACATGAGTTGGATTTGTTATTGTGTAAAAGTCATGAATGCTAGATTATAGTTTTGTACTTGTACAATGAAACTTGTACCAAGAAGAGATTTTTGCATCAAAATTATCTACTTATTTGAATTCAGTTTCTATGCAGATGGTTGTGTTGAGCTTTGACGTGAAGTTGCTAAAAAGCATTTACAAGTTTCAACCATCACATTAATTATAAAAAGGGTTAATTCCACCATTGGTCCCTAAAGTTTGGGCCTTTACACCAATAGTTTTCAATCTTAAACTTGTTTTAGGGACACTCGCTGTCAATTGACCCTTTTGCCCTCATTAAAAAATCACGTGAGTTCGCATATGTCCACTTAACGGTCCCAGCCCTAACGCCGTCCAAAATGGTGTGCAAAAACTGGATACTTTGGTTAGTGGTGATACAAGTTTAAGATCGGGGGCTATTGGTGTAAAGGCCCAAACTTCAGGGACCAATGGTGGAATTAACCCTTATAATTATGATTGACGAGAACAAAATCAAACAATTTGGACTCAGTTTGTACCCGGATCAACTGTGGTTTCGTTGAAGTTACATGCTCCTTTCGAAGATTTTGTTTATGGTATTTCATTTTTAAAATAAAAGATTTTTTAACAAAACATTATATCCTGCCTCCAACAATATCTTAATTGGGATTATTTTACTTATCTCCTCTAACTTTATTGAATTGTGTGCATAGTACCCCTTACTTTTTCAATAATCGTAGGCACTACCCCTTAAGCAAGAGGGAAAAAAAGGACGAACCCCACCCTCCCTTGCTTATAGATTTTCAGGCTTTGCCTTCCTATCATATTTTTCCTGAGGTTTCTCCTCTTTTTGATTACAACTGTTAAGTGAGACACATATTTCTTGCGATTGCTTGCTGTTAATAAAATTGATAAAATCATATCACGTGAGCAATAAGATTACAAACATACCCCCATTTTCATTGTTAATATACCCGTTTAGAATTCGATAACATTTTTTTATTATCATAAATTATAATGTATGATATAGATTAACTGAAAAATTGAATGGCTTCAAACAACATCGGAGGTTTATAAGATGGTTTTTGTAGAAAAAAATAAATTATGCTAGTAATATAAAAATTAAACAAACTCATTTTTAATTATCCTTCCATACATATATTCTTTTGTATAGTATCAAATTAATATTTTAGAATATCAGTTACGCCCAATAAATAATTATAAACAAATCACTGTAAATTATATTATTAATTTGAGTTTATTTAGAAAGATTTTAAGTAGAAGGGCATTTGATTCATGTAATGAGTACTAATATGCTAATAGCACTAAAAGAGTAGTTTCTATAATTAATGAAATGTATAGGGTACTTTGTACATATTTCTTTTGAAAACTCTTGAAGTGAGTAAAATAATTCATATTTTAATCTTTGTTTCTTAAAAAAAAAAGAGTTTTTGATACGAACGAGACAAATTTTGTATTTTCATTATACGTAGATAAATAAATTAACGGGAAATAGTGTAGACCCAATGTGATTTGGGATGTCATGTGGACATGGCCGGCCCAAGGGTGAAGCTAGGTAACCAAGGGCTTTAGGCCTCAAAAAAAAATATATATATATTACTATTTATTTAAAAAAAAATTAAATGTTAAGAATAATTCTTAATTTTTTTCACTCACTCATTAATAGTCAACGTTACTAACTTAATGTTTCTCAATATAACAATTTGACAAAATTCTTGGCAATGAAGTTATAAAATCTCTTAAAGAATCATTAAAAGTTGCTCACATCTTGTACATACTACATCCGTTCTAAAATAATTGTTATTTTACCAAAGTTTTTGTCCCAAAATAATTATCGTTATAGGATTTTAAAAAATATTTGCCCATATTTTATCACAATTGCTCTTAATTATTACTCTCATTAAAGAGGGTTGGTAAGAAGAAATATAAAAAGTACTCCTACAACTTACGTACAATAATTGAACTTAAATATTGGCATATCAGTCTTTTTGAAAGCTTCCTTAATCTGTGTGCAAATTGCTAAAATGATAATTATTTTGGGACGGAGATAGTAATAGATTAGACAATCACTTCATTTCAAAGTAGATTTGAACAATTTAAAATATATCAAAATATTTTTAGTTTTCTATTTAGCATTAAGAAATTAAGGTCTTTGGATAATGACAATTTAAAAGAAAATTTTCTTCACCTTGAAAGTTCATTAAAATATAATGACAATTCTAATATTGATGGATTAGAGTTATTTACTGAACTAAATTTTTTAAAAGAAATTATAAAAGTGAAAAATAATACACCAATTGACATACTTAATCAAATACTTAATATGGCTTGATTCTTTTCTAAATGTGAATATCACTTATAAGCTAATGTTAACGATTCCCGTAACTATTGCTTCGGCAGAAAGAAGTTTCTCAAAACTAAAATTAATAAAATTTTATCTAAAATCAACGATGTATCAACAATGATTAAATAATAATTTAATAAATGATTTTGCATCCCAAAAAATAAGAAAATAAACTTTAAAAATAAAAATTTAATATTTTATTTTTTACTTTACAAAGGCCTTAATTTAGAATTCACTTTAGACCTCTATAAGTATTGGGCCGGTCCTGCATGTAGAAGTGGAAGTGGAAGTGGAAGTGGAAGGAAAAAAAAAAACTAGGAACGGGAAAAAAAAAGCAATAAGTAGATTAGATACATAACCCAACAGGCAACAACAAACAACTAAACCAGGAGAAGCAAATGTCGCCAGCTTTAATATTGACAGCTAAATTATGATCAAAAAAAAAAAAAAAAAAAAAAGGAAGAGAGAGAGAGAGAGAGAAGAGTCAGACTGACTTGGTTTCATATCCAACAAGGCCCACTACTTTTTGAGCAAATATTTGGTTTATAAGAACTTGTACAGTTGGGGGCCCAAGCAACACAATTTACTTAATTCGGCCAAACCGGCCCATTATAATTAATGGCTTCGTGCGTAAAATTCCATTTCTAATAGGGGGAGATGTCAAATCGAAAAGAAACTTAAAGACCAAAGGCGTTAGGGTCAATAAGGGTTTTCATTTCTCAATTCTTCTCCCCTAAATCTCTCTCGCTCTCTCTCCCCACCGTTTTATCTTCACCGGTAACCGCCTCCGAGCAACTCTTCACGCCGGTAATCATTTCTCCCTCTCCCTCTCTCTTTCTCTCTCTCTCGATTCATCACTCTCGAGCTCTCTATTAATTTTGCACTGTGTACTGCAGAAACTCGCCGTCGGCTCCTCACTGTCTCAATCTCGATTCTTGGTCGCCAGTTCTGTTTAGTCTGAAACCGCCGGTCACCGAAGATCCGTAACCGAAGGTAATTCATCTTGACGCTCTCTCGCTGTATCGGAGTTGATTTGTGATATTAAGGTTGTGTTATTCTACTCTCAGTTTTCCAAATTATGTGACACGAACTTCAGGATGCATCACTAAGTCATTTAATTGCGCTTAATTTAATTACTGAAACGGCTAATACTACAGCTTACAAAGACTGGAGGACTTGATTCTCTTAGCATTTGAAGAGGGGTTGAGGAGCTGTGTCTTTGGTTTGTTTCCAATTGAAGAATAAATGGGATATTTGCTGTCACGGTAGTTCTAGATTCCTTTGTTAGTGTTCAAATAGGTTAGCTTTAAGTTGCTAATTACCTTAGCATGATAGTTCTTCCAAAAACCCTCATAGATATGACCCCAAATTCCGGAGGGTTTTTACTGTGCTTATATATCTCCTTATCTGTTGGATTCTTATTGCGATTGAATTTGGGTGCGCGGCATTTTGGTACTCCCCCTGTCCCAAAAAAAGTCTCACTTTAGTTATTGGTTTGTCCCTAAAAATAGTCAGCATTTCTAAAATTTAAGCTGTAAAAATGATATTTATTTGTCCTTTTCATGCAAAATTATATATGTAACTTTAGTGCAATTTAAATGGAATATAAAGCAGCCATAGTATGATATATAGTATTAAAAAAGTTTGACTTTTCAAATGTGACTCTTTTTTTTGGACGGATGGAGTATATCAAGGATTTTGCAGGTTCTTTGATCAGGGTGCGGCAGAAGATCTTTCTAACTTTCCAAAAATTGAAGATCCGGATAAAAATTCAGTTATTTCTGGAAACATATCAGTTGGTAGAACCGATGATAAAAGAAAGATATACTGTTTATAAATCACTTGCATGGGTCAAGGTTTTTTTTTTTTTTTAAATTTCTGTTACTTTTGATCTTCTTCAGGTATCAAGTGCTACCTCCACTGATCATCTTTTTTTGAATATTTGCTTGTCACTAATCTTTGTCACTTTTAGGGTAATTTGGGTAAATTTAATGTATTTTACTAGGATTATCTGGTTCCGTTAATTGCCTGTAAAAAAATAAATAAATTCAAGCGATACTCATTTATGGATGGCGGTACTACTATTTGGGCGTTGGTGATTCTTGTTAGAACACTACCTTGTCCAAAATCAACGTATTTCATTTAATGTTCTTCGTGGTTATCCTAGCATAAAATTAATAGTTTGTTGCCATTCTCTATTTACTTTCTCCCATGTCCCAAGAAAAAAAATTCCAACTTTCCATTTTGGTTTGCATCCATATGGAGGGTCAATAAAGTATGATATCACACTTTTGCTTTTACCCTTTACTTTTATGAATGGGCTGGTAGATCCCTGTTTGAACATGGTGTTTATTTGAAAATTCGTTGCAGTTTTAGGGCAATGTGGAAATCTTCTGGAAGTACCCTCCAATTGTTTGACTTTTAAAGTGGGATTCTTTTTTTCGATGAAGTAATTGGTGTTCGAGTAGAACTTAGAAATTTACTCAAATGCTTAACGTCATAGTATGGAATCAGGACCGGGAAGTATAAGGTTTTTGGATTCATTTCCAATTTACTGCATCAGTTTAATAAGGCCATTTTATCTAGCTTCAAGTCGTGACTTACCCAACTTGTGATGTCTAGTACATGGGATAATGAGTCCGTTTTCTTTCACGTGATTGAATGTTTAGTCTAATTGTCTTTTGGTTATTCTCCAAATAGATTGAGTGAAAGAAAAATTTTCTATGGAACATCTTTTTTAATTCCACGTCATAAGCAAACGTCGTAAGATATTTTGGTGAATATATTTTCCATACTTGTATGTTGTACGTGTGAACTGTATTCTATTTCCTCTCGAGTAAAGATTTGTGGAAATTGTTACTAGTTACTAATGACACTAGTACTTCTTGACTGGGGTTATTATATTTGTATGATGATGTCAATTTGGCTGTAATAAGATTCTCAATGTTATTCTCTCTCTCTTTTTTTTGTTTTTCTTTTAAATGTAATCTCGAGTCTTTAGCAAGTTTGCTTCTTCTTACTGCAGCTTACAGCTTGTCCTCAACTAAGCACAGATATTTGTTCTGTAACTCTAGGCGGATCACAAGAAGATGGAGGATTGGGGTAATGCTACCTTGTTTCTGTATTGGATAATATTTCTTCTCATGCTAGTAATTGTACATTCCCTTGCAAGTAATATATTAGAAAGAAGATAAGAAGGAAAATTATAAGTATCTACTCTTTTTGGTAATGGTCCATACAGCTCTTCTTTCTTTCTTTCCTTTTTTTTTTCTTCGTGATGACGGATTATATTTGTTACTATGTTGAGCTTGGCTGACTACTATTCGCTTAAGCCTCATTAGCTAGAAGATATTTGACTGCTGGCGCTGGATCCAAGCTACATTATTGACTTCTGTCTTAGTATAGTAGTTACTGCAGTTCAGTGTAGTGCTAATCATCTTTAACGAAGGTTGTTACTATTTTCATCCTTTAGCTAGTGAACTAAATTTAGATGGAACTGAATGTGGTAAGATTTAATAAAATCTCACTCTATGAGACCTGAAGAGAGTGGGGAAAAATCCCGTGATTTACTGTAAATATGAATCAAACTAGCTGTCCTTAGTATGTGGTTTATTTTCGCCATTGCTATTGTTATTTCAATATGCAGTTATCAGCTCTCAATAAGCATTGGTTCTTGATGATGAATATTTAATTTTAGGAAATGTTTCTAACGTAACTTTATTATATGCTCTTTTAACAATCATTCAGAAGTTAGATTTATTGTTAAGCAAATGATGTTCTTATGCAGTCTTCTATTGTACTCTTTTGTTTTGAAAAAATCCATTTGGCTTTAATTCGTTGTGGCTTGCGGATGTCCTTTCTAATAGATTTTGACAAGTGCACTTTAATAATCCAGAGGATGAGCCAGCCCCACTTCTTGTTAAAAAGGAGCTACCTAAAAGTATGTGGGATGATGAAGATGTGGAAGAAAATGATGTTAAGGATTCTTGGGAGGATGATGACGAACCTGCTCCGGTACTTTTTGATAATGCCCCATCTTATGTTTTACTTTATTGACTAAGATAAAAGTGTCCCAAATTTATGAACTTCGTATTTTGTGTTTAAGCAAATTGATTCTCGTTTAGTAATTTTGGTTCACACTGTCTGTGTTCTTCGTTATATTATTTTGACTTTTTCTACATAACATGCAACTCTGTAGCCTAGCCTCTAGGTGCCAGTTCATTTACATCGATGGGAAAAACTGATTTATATATATATATATATATATATATATATATATATATATGAGATGTGCGCTCTTAAAGGAAAGATAAACGTATATTATTCATGCATTAGATTTATTATATGAAGTAATTCTGGAACAATATAGATGTTAAGTTTTGCCATCCTAGTTTTCCTGTAGATTATGATTAGTAACTAATTGATAAATGGGTAGCTTTAAACCTATTTCCTACTCTGAAATAGCGAGCTAATTATGCGTGTGTTCATTGTTTTAAAAATTGGGCTAGGCGCCCGCCTAGTCGCCGCCTATCCGCTAGTTGCCCCCCCAACACCAGGACTAGGGCCAAATCGGACCAAAAATCGACTTCTCAAGAAATTGCCGCCGTCGTGACCTAGGCGTCGACTAGTCGGCGTCGGTGCTGCCAACGCCCAGCCCTAATTTCATGATTTTAGGCTTTTACGGAGAGAAAGTGAGCCGTCGGTGAGAGAGAGGGAGAACACCGGTGAGAGAGGGAGAACGCCGGTGAAGAGGAGAAAGAGAGAATGAGAGAGAAATTAAGAGAGAGAGAGAGAGAGCTTGCCGTCGTTTGAGAACGAGAGGCCGTCGTTTATGTCGTTTACTCGTCTGTGACTTACAGTGAGAGAGAGAGCGGCGTTGTGATTTGTTAATTTGTGAGAGAGAGGCTGGTGAAGTGCTTTTAGAGTTTTAGTTTTATGGTTTTAATTTTTTAAAATGACAACCTTTCCCCTCAAGTTATTATATTATTTTTCCTCCCCCCTCGAGTTATTAAGTATTTCCCTAAGTATTTTCTCTCCCCCTCAAGTTATTAAAGTATTCCCAATAATTTTAGTTTATTTGATCATATTTAACTATTTACTATTGTTGTAGCAGGTTTGGTATGGACCTATAGTGTAATTATGCTTTGATTTTTAGGCCCCGCCTAGGCCCCCTAGGCGCTAGACCTTGCTCTGGCGCCTATCGCCCGCCTAGCGATTTTTAGAACACTGCGTGTGTTGAGTCTAATCTAATGGTTGGTATCTTGACACACTAATGAACTTGGAGTTATATGATTAGGATACTTTTCATCCTTATAGATTGATCCAACTAATTCATGTTGCATAAGTTCAAACACATGCTCAAACATTAGTGTTTGTATTTATTTTCTTTGAGCTAAATCTATATTGATGCATAACTTATGTACTATTGATGCACAACCCCTTTCCCTTCTCTTCTTCCTTCATTTGTGTTAGGAAGTCATCCTTTTATTTAGAAAGTTTTCCTTTTTTCCTCAGACCACCATCTCTAGTTTCAGTTTAGGTTACCCTCTGAAGCGTAAATGTCACCTAGAGATTTGAGAGGTTTAATGCTTTACTTTCACTGTTCAGTCACAGTTATAATTGATTTACTCTATTGAAGTTTAGAAATCTCCACTTAGGATTTCTTTTGCAATTACCATATAAAGCTAATTGGTAATCCTCAAGTTGAAAGTTATAATAAATTTCATATGCTGCTCAAAACAGAACTTGATTGCCCATTGAGCAAAACAGTAGCTAAACTTTATTAGTTCACATGGACTACTTTTCATGTAATGTGTACAACTATGCCTTCCGATGAGCACTTGTATTGGAACTATGATTCTTTTCCCTGTTTCAAGCAAAATGGTGTATATCATTATTCTGCATTCTTTTTGTAATTGATTGCCTTTATATTCATATGTGATATTTTCAGCCCCCAGTTGTAGAATCTCCTGCTCAGAAGGCCCCAAAGAAGTCTGCAGCTAAAACTACAGAAAAGAAAGGGAAAGCTGTCGAAGTAGTACAAGAAGAGCCACTAGATCCTGTTGCAGAAAAACTTCGCCAGCAAAGGTAAAAGCTTCATGTGTAGCAGCTTTTTGTTTGGGTTACATGCTATTTAAAGAAGATTCAAACCCAAGTAGAAGAGAATAAGGACATTTCTTAGAGTGGAGACTGATGTGTATGTGCTGGAACCAGCTCTTCTTGCACATACACATGCAGATGTATTCCCCTAAGACATAATAAATACATCTGGCCTGTTGTTAACACCATTGCTAGAGTTCTACGAAGTGGACAAGGCTCCCACCTCATGTTGATTTGGGTGATATTATATGGTAAATGTCCCTACCATTTCTTAAGAAGTTCGTTTAGAGTTGAGTCTTTCCCGTTGAGTTATAGAGCAGGAGACCTTTTCATTGTTCCAAGTGATGACCTCAGGAAAAAAAAAATTTATTCCAGTCAAATTTGTGCTTGAAGTTGGCGTTTCATATGTGCCATCAATACATGGGGAGCAATAAATGTGTATTATGTGTACATTCTCTCATACTATGTTATCTCATCCTTGACTATTCCTTTGGAGTGGTGAGAGAACACTTTGTTTTTACCTAAATATTTCTCAAGTCAAGTTGCTGGCTATGTACGAACACTGTCAGTATGGTTTTCCTGGGTTTCCTTCTTGATAGAATAATGGTTCAGTTTGCAGTTGACCTTTTGATATTCTCTTTGTGAAGCAAGTCAAGGTGATGAAAGATTGGTTGGATATGTTCCTATCATTTGGATTTTTGGCAAAAAAATATTGTGTTTAGCATAATATGATGATAAAAGATTATTTTCTCTTTGCAAATCTGAATTTCAGCCCAAGGGTGATCACTGAAATCAAAGGGAAAAACATTCTTAACATGTTACTACATTGCTCATGTTTTTATAACCAGGACTTTGTAAGCGTTTCATGGTTTTCCAAGAAGGCTGATTATCTGGACCAAAGCAGATTTGGCTTTAATTATAGTTAGATTTGCCCCATCCAGTCGGTGGCAGAGAGGCCAGTTGCGGAGTAGTATCTGCGTGCTGCCATTTTTGGAGTCCATAAATAGTGATACTTCTCTAGAGATTAACTTGTAGTAATTTCTATCCTGTCACAGGCTTATTGAAGAAGCTGACTACAAAAACACGACAGAATTGTTTGCTAAGAAGGGTGGTGATGAAAAGACTCTTGACAATTTCATTCCCAAGTCAGAGAGCGACTTCTTAGAATATGCAGAACTCATTTCCCATAAGCTTAGGCCGTACGAGGTTTGTGTGGTTGCTTTTCTGGTGGCTTTGACCATTGTAGCTGATCATTGATATAGTGTCAAGGTTTGACTTGGCTATCTCTAAATGCAGAAAAGCTTTCACTATGTCGGATTGCTCAAGGCTGTAATGAGACTGTCAATGGTAAATATGAAAGCAACAGATGCAAAAGAAGTTTCCTCGTCGGTTACTGCCATTGCAAATGAAAAGATAAAAGCTGAGAAAGAAGCCAATGCTGGTAAAAAGAAGACAGGTATATATTTCTCTAGCGTATATCGGTTTGATAATTGGCTCATAATAGTGGAATCATTGCTTGGAACTCAGTGTTTGACCTAGTTGCAATGGTTGATTTGGATATTTTCTTGTCCATAGGTGCAAAGAAGAAGCAGCTGCTCATGGATAAACCAGACGATGATGTGGTGGTTAATGCCTATGAGGGTTATGACGACTATGATTTCATGTGAGCTTTTGGGCTGTTATTATTCTAGCTTGTGTTACTACTAACCGAATCCTTCTCCAGTATTAGTCGGGATCTTGTAATTACAATCTTGAGGAGATGAGAGGATCCTGCGACCATGTCATGTCCAAGTCTTGGAGACTGTTGAGTGTCTGCGCAGGGAAGATGAGTTCAATTTTTTTTTTTTTGTGGTTTTATTTTGCTGGTTGGAAATTCTTCACCTAGTTTTTGTCCCCACATATCTTGTGAACCTCAGATCATGAATTGGAAGATACTTTGTACCAACAATCATTTACTCCCTCATTGTCTTCTATTTTTATGGTGTGATTGGCATCTGATGAATAAGATGAATGTACAACGTGGATGTTGAGATTGTCTGCGGATATGATTAATTCAAATGGTCAGGTCGACCTTAAAGCTTATAAACAACCACTTGTTCTATACATTGTATCGTTGAATGTTTATTTGGGCTCTCTTCCCTTTACCTTAGATAGCAACGGAATTTGATTATGTGATCCAATCATTTCTAGTTACGTGTTCTTTTCTAGTGAAAATCCTTAGATCATTCCATGTATACGAGGAGTTTATTTTCGTGAAAATACTAAATCATGCCATGTATATGAGTCTATTACCCTGTGTTTGTTTAACTTAATTTCTAAACAAATGTGTCCAAAATGAACTTGCAAGACACTGAGCCTTGAAAAGTTAAAAGGGCTTGGCTTGGCTCGTTTAGTTTAAAAAAAAAATAGGAGCATAATTCTTTCGTCAAAAATTGAGGTTTCTTCTCTGATTTTTACCTATGTCTCAGATGAGTGTTTTTTATTTTTATTTATTTATTTGTATGAAGTTATTAGTTAGTCTTTAATATTTATTACGGTTTTAGTGTGTACTAGTAAGTAGTAATACCATTGTATGGTATGGTATGGCTCGCTCTACAGCCAGCCGGCTCTCAAACTAAACTCTCGTGTTTGATTTGTTTCACTTGCTGGCTCGTCCCGCTACGCTACTCACACATCCATACAATACAATACAATACTAAAATAAGGTCTGTTAAGCTACTACATTTGGGGGTTTTCTTGTTCTCAGCCAACCAACAACATTTTCTGATCCTTTTTCTCTTCCCACGTTCAAGCTCGAGTGAGTTCGTTTCACATTCAAGCCAGCCTGAGCCTAACCAAATACGAGTTTCAAGCCCCAATTGACATGGTTGGAAATATTCAGAAAGTTATATGAGAGAGAGAGAGAGAGAGAGAGAGCACATAATATAAGAGGATTGTAAACATTTACTGTAGCTATATGATGTTTATTTGCACAAGCACAATTTGCCCCCAGAAAAGTTGCATCATCGCTTGAAATAAAGTTCAACAAGCTTCTTCAAAGTGTCAAAAACACTGGTGAACGGGTTAAACTCAACAGGAGCACTCAATCCGATTTCAGGAAACTGGTTTGTTAGAGCTTGTTGCATTCCCGACATGGACATCATTGCTGCTAGCCGACTGTCTGACATTACCTCACAGTCTTGCGGAGTGTCTTTAATTATGTTCGCATCATACCCATAGTTTCCCAAGTACTCCTTATATTTCTCTATAAATTTTGGCCCTGGATCAGGTCTCCTCGAGTATATCTAAAATCATTGAACAGAGAAATGTAATGCTGATCAGAGTTAATTTGTCACGAACGCGATGAGAATCGCAAAATATGTTGCAATCTGATGAGTTTACATAATGCTCCCTCAATTGGACATGAAAACATATATATATATATATATATATATATATATATATATATATTACACCACCACAAATGCTTCTGGGAACCGTTATTAGAACAAATATCTAGCAGTTTTCTTTTCAGAGTTTTAGATAATGAAGGCTGTGCAGGATTAAACAATAGCATAATGAAGGGGGAGCTTGAAACGTCATGGGATAAGTTATCTTAGTTGCCAAATAGGATCTCTTTCCATCACACAAGAATGACAGATTCTTTAAGTAAGATGAAGGGGCTGTACCCTAAAAGATCGCAAGAAATAGTCAAAATCAACAAGATAAGGTTCTTGTTAGATGTATAGACAATTGGCAACATCTCAGGTTTGACAGACATGCTCAACCATGAACATGTTCTAATATTGTAGATAGAGAAACGGGTTAACTTTTAGGCAAACAGAAGATATACATGCATGAAGATGTGTTTATTTTCTAAAATACCAAGTATCATCTCATTACGGTGATGTCTACCATAACGTGTACCTGAATAAAGCTCTTGTCTTTTGCTCCTGAAACAAGAGCAAAATTGTCATAATCAGTTGCGATTACGTCATAAGGCTCCTTGGGAATAAATGGCAATGTAGGAAACCGAAGGTAGCACTTCCCTCTAATACTCTCTTGCTTTTCAAGATCTGTTTCAGTCTTCTCCAGGTCTTCCTCCGAAAGACACTGGACCCTACCTCTTATACCAGTGATGTATCCATCGGGACCTCCATGAACACAAAACGTATCGACCTGGATAGCAGATGCTGCCATATCAAATGTATAAACGCCCTGCAGTAAAAGCAAAATTTTTAGCCAAAAAAAACCATCTACCTAAAAGCAATAGCAGCCATAAATGCCAATATCACTTTTAACTTGTACTCACTAATACTCCCTACAGGTTTTACCTGGGTGCAGTGGCAATCTTCTTGCCCTTGTCCCGCAAACCCACGTTTAAGCGAAGCAACTTCATACCACCTTCCAGAATATCTTACCGGATCAAAGTTTGATGCTGTCATACCTCTCATCATCATCAGCTTAGGTCCCTCATCAATTGGAAGAGTTGGCACGCTGTCTGCAGCATTGGCAAGCTGGCATAAGTTATTATGAGAAAGTTCAGCTCCAAAAGCCTGCAAAGAGGATGGTTATAAGTCTGGTTGATATTCATTTATAACGGTGTATCTAGTTGTCCCTTATTTAGTTCATAGTTATAATCTCCTGTCCCTTGCTCTTTAATCCTGGATGAGACTATATAGTTAACCTTAACCTAACCAAAGTAACAGGGTAACATCGCAATTCTTAATAAAAATAATGTGGAATATCACCAAGCAATCAACAAAAACTCCTGATTCGTACCTAACAATCTGCCGAACTGTTTTATTCTTAAGAATTAGAGAACTTTGGATTACTTGGCACTAAGGAATAACTGACTGCTGATGGTTATCATGCTATCTTCCTGATAAAAAAAGCTAAAAAGCTATTGGTTGTACATCTTAACTTACATTCCGCCCCTGAAAGCTGTACCACTGATTAAGATCCCCTCGCAACACGGTGAGGAGATATTAGGGCCCCTAATAGGTTATAATTTGGAACAGAATCTATGGATGATCATGATAGCTTGTAATTCAAGGAATAACCCACTGACCTGGTTCGTTTGAGATAGAAATAGGACAGAAGCTGCAAGGCCTGATAGTACATGTCTTGCCAAGTTCTTAGTTGATATGGGTTGCTGAAAACGACAGTTGACCTTTATTTTTCCAGTCCCTTCCCTGTAGGGGGATATCAGGGGTGAGGAAATTTGTACATGAATTCATATATGATAGAGGATGAAGCTGATGAAAGAAAGCGAACAGTGAATAATGATTATTGCTGACCGGTGGGTCTACATCCATCCCAGAATGTAGTCGGGCGTTCTAGAAATTCCTTATTATGAGGAAACTCCAAAGCAACTTCTGGATTTGAAAGTGATTTAACATGTAAGAAAGGTGTGGAGAGGGTAAGATCTTTAAGAAGTATTCAAACTATAAAGTATCGTCCGCCTTATGGACATTTGTGATGGCAATCTAATGCTTTTACCAACTTCAGGAAACATTTTCATTGTTCTCTTTTGATAAGAATTGTATTACAAACAAACGGCTTCAAGGTAGGGGAGCAGCAGATTGTACATTGTATTACAAACAATCTTATGATTTTACCTTAAAATGTTTGGCGTGCCAAAATGGGACTCTGCAAACAAGGTAGAGGGAGTAGCAATACAATTATTGGCATCTACCCATATTGGAAGGAGCTAACTCTAGTTGGACTTTAAACCTCCCTCCTCTTAAGGACATTGTCTCTGGGACACCTCAAGGTATAAAAAGGGAATTTTCAATAATATAAAGGCCATCTTAACAACTGCCCGTTAAGGATCTAAATTAGGAAATATTTAATATTTTCAATGCAAAACTGAAAGCATAGTTTTAAAAAACTACCAATGAAATAGAGTGGAGTAACATTTTCTTTCCTTTTCCTCCCTCCACATTTCTCTCAACAACCAAACGGAAGAACAACGATAACGATACATAGTAAAGATTCAAATTGAATATAAACCCTAGAAATAAAGATAAAGAGTGTAGGTTGGGGTACCTGGGTATTGGGGGAGAATGAGATTGAAGGATAGGAGGCAGTGATTGGCCTACGACAATAGTTAAATGATAACCCATTAATTTCTCTGTCTCTCTCACTTGCCTTCAATCTATCAAGTATGAACAAGATCCGTACTCTTACTCTTTTCCCCTTCAAGTTTGCTGCTTTCTCAGTCTCCCAAAAGTTGTTGTCGCTCTCTCTCTGTTTCTCTGGGAATGGGATGGTTGGTTCCTGCGAATGCGAATGTATGTATTCCCTGTGGTTTGGGCTAATTCCATTCCCACCCCTCTGTTGGTCTAATTCTAACAAGCAACCTTTTTTTTTTTTTTTTAAATGTTAGGTCTATATGGTTAGTTATTTTATTATTAGCAATCAGTTTTTGCACATGTCAACCAAACTTAATTAGCAACTTTTTCTGTTACTGAGCACGAAGTTAACAGTTGAAACAAGACAAAGTTGGAAAAGTTGCAAATCATTTTGACATGAAAAAAGAAATAAAAATTCAATCTTTCAAATTAATTATATGGTGCCTCAACCGAATAAAGTTTATAAGGCCATCATCTTCTTTGGGGTTTTAGATAGATATATATGTCTTCTTAATTTGTGAATTTAAAAACAATATGATAGCTTAAGATTAAAAAATAATTTTTTAACACTAGTTTTGATTTTTTTTATTATTATTATTATTATTATGTAGTTAAAATTAATGTTTGAAAATGGTATGTATATATATATCCTTAGAAACAAAAGCTGTGAACTTTGAGAATATTGAAAATGAATATATCCTTAGTCATTTACTCATCCTTAGTCATTTACTCATGATCACCTTATAATCTCGATATCTTATATTGGTCGAGCCAACTTGGCTACAATATTCAAGCGTTCAAGTTCTTGCTTCTATCCACCATCCTCCGCATGTTGGCTAGTCTTTCTCCCTTCAACTTGATTTAATTTTTAGGAGGGTGAGCAACCTAATCATTATAATGCCATACTTTTTAGGGTTTATATTCATAGAAATACACAAGAGTTTTACATTTGATGTTACATGGCTTCTTTATTTAATAAACTTGAGGTATAACTAGAATCATAAATTTGTCCTCTATCACCTACTAGGATAGGAAGGAAGAAAAGAAAAAATACTTATGATTGTAGAAAAATTATGAAGAAATGGATCAGCGAGGCATACACCATCAAACCAACCAAGTGATACTACTGCGAGTGAGTATTCATTGATCATAAAGGATATTGTCGTCACATATCGCTATTACTCCATCCGTTCTAGGTAAAAAGTTCATTTTTCATATTTAAAAGTCAACATGATACTAAATTAAATGAAAATTATGCATACTTTAGTTATGTTTTAGGAAATAAAATATTATTAATTAAAAACTACATTATGAATACTATGGATTACAACTTTCATAATTTTATAAAAACAAATAAATATATGTAGATTATTGGTCAAACTTTAATTAAGTTGACACAAAAGTGACTCTTTGACTTGAATGGAGGGAGTAGTTTGCAAAAGAGGTCAACTTTTTTGTTGAAGTTGCAAGACAAATTATTGTGAGTTGGATAAAGTTACTTTTGGGTCTTTTCTATATACAAAATTTAGGACTTTGTTTATTGGTTTTTAACTTTCTCCCACTCTAGCTCCACCAACTTCTCTTTATATTTTTCTTTTATTTTTTCTTCAACTATTATTATAAAACAAAATTTCAAAAGTCAACATGTCAAATACAAGCTTTGCAAACTGAATTAACTACTAAATGTTTTTAAGAGTAGGTCTCCTGTAATACCGTGTTACGAATACTAATTAAAATGAAACTCCACTCTTTTACAGCTCAGCCCACCAACACTTGGTGGGGCGGATTTAGAAAAATTCGTCTTATAGCTTTTATAAGTTTTTGTCATATTTTAAGTATAACTTTATGAAATGCATATACAAATGGAGGTACTTTTGTCCAAACATCATATTTTATTTAGTTTCTAAATTAATGAAGGTAATGGAGAGACATATTACGAGGTAGCAATAGTCACTCTTTTATCAATTACTAGAAATGCACACGTGCGATGCACGGTCTATATTGATAAAATTTAAATTTTATAATAATTTAATAGATAAAAATGTAAGTAAATAATTGAATGTATAGTTTATGAGTTTGATATAATAAAATGAAACAAATAAATCTGAGTTCGATAGATGTTTACATAAATAAAAAAATTTATTATAAATTTTGGAATACTTCTTTTTTTTATTTTATATTATGGTCTCAATTAAATAATATTATAAATAAAAATAGAATAAGGAAGCATGACTTAAAACTATACAAATGTCTACTTTATAATAATTTCTTTTCTGATCTATACTTTAACAATTTTACACTTGATTTGATTCCAACTTAATTAATGAGGCCACTCATTCATGGATATCTTTGAAATATAAACATTATACAAATATATACAACAAAGTTGTTAATTATCATAACTAAGAACAAAAAATCAGAATTAAGATTATTTACTAAATAAATAATATAATAAATGAGAAAAAAAGAGCAAAGTATGACTAAACAATATACAACTTAAAAATATAAAATCGAAAACAAAACTTTACATTGAGTAAGAGACGTGAATTTATTTTAATGAAATTTTTTCTTTGGCATGGCATGTACAGTAGTGTTGGAACCATCTTCATCATTTGTTAATCAATAATTGTTGAGCTACTTGTGCTCGTGAATGACGAAATTAGTTTTCTATATACCGTATTGGCATTTTAGCAAGAAAAAAAAAATTTAATGATAACAAATAAAAAATGAACAAAAAATATACTGTATCATATATGACAATAATACTGTTTGTGATATTCGAAAGAGGAGGAATGAAAGTCGGATACATTACACTTTAAACAAATAGTTATAACATAAAAATTATGAAAAAATAAAATTAATAATACGCATAAATAAAAAAATGCATTATAAATTTTGAAATACTTTTTTAAATACAACTTAGGTTGTTGAACATTAACGACTACTATTACTATCACATATCAAAATTCAAAGGCCAATGACACACAACTGACCATGACTAAACACACACTTTTTCAAAAGGAACCCTACATTAGACAAATAATGACCCTGAATCTTATTTATTGACATTGTCTAAGACAATATCAGAAAACTAACAACTAAAAAAAGTAACAAACATCATAAATAACAAAAATAAAAAAATAAAAAATAAAAGAACAAAGCATGACTAAAAAGTATACAACTAAAAAAAATACAAATTTGAAAATATAAAATTCAGAACAAAACTTTACATTGAGTAAGAGATAGAGATTTATCTAGATGCATCGTTTTGTTCGATATGACAAAAATGGTAGGATTGAAACAATCTTTATTATTCGTTAAATCAACAATTGTTGAGATACTGTTATGTGAATGTCGAAAATGGATACAAATGATAGTTTCCAGTATTTCGTATTGACGTTTTAGTTGGAAAAAAAATTCTTATTGAAAACATATGCAAATAAAAAATACTTTAATAAATAGTCAATTATCATATTGTTTGTGATATCTGATAGAGGAGGAATTGAAGTCAGATGTAACACATTTAAAACAGAACCTCCAACACTATACTGTTGATAAGCAGCATTTCTACTTTACTGTTGTATATATAACAGTTCAATTATAAGAAAAAAAAATCTTAAGAAAAAGAACTAAATAACTTTATAAAAATCATCTAAAATAAAATATATACCAATTGAAAAGAAGTTATTATTCACTTCCAACTATTAATATAAATAAAATAATAAAAAAATTTAATGTTAACAAAATAAGCAATGATATATAGATAAGAATAACTAAATAAAAATTAATTTAATAAAAAAATTTAATGTTATTAATAGTTGATTATTTCATGATCATATACCCAAAGAGAAATAGACATCAATAGGCCAGGACAAATAGAGAAGACCAATCAAATAGATTTGGCCCAAGACTTATCTGAAACTTAAAAATTACACTCACCAATTTTTATATAGATTATTACGCAGGCCTAAACATCTTGGATAAGCCCAGTTCGGTTGAATAAGCCCAGTTCGGTTCATGCTTTTAAAGGGATTACCTTTTATTATAGATAGGACATTTTTTGACTTCCTAGAACCCCTAATTGGCTTCCCCACATTCACTGTAATTCTAACTCACACAACTGCCCCTTCAACAACTCACTCTCACAACACTCAAAAGTACCTCTTAGCCTAAATTCCATTGCCGTCTTCTCCAAAATTAACCCTAGCTCGCCACAAATCTTATGGTTAAAGGGGTTAAGCTAGCAGCAAATCGTTTCCTGAAACGTCAGATGATTTGTTTCTAGCTTTAACTCAAATCAAATAAAGGGTTTCCACCCCTAACAAACCGAATCACCAAAGCAAAAGATATTATGGTGGAAGGAGCCAAGCTAGAACCAAACCATCTTCTGAAAAGTGAGATGATTCGTTTCCAGCTTTCTCCCAAATCAAAATTTATCATAGATATATGTATGTAAGCATAAAAACCCTAATTTATCTTGGAATGCTCTTTTGCGGCGCATCCTTCAACATGTCTCTAAGGTTTGAAACTAACTTGAGGGCTTCCCTCGTTTTCAGTTTTATGTTGCATCTTGAGTGACTGCAGGTGAAGTATGCGATTCTGTGTTCCTCATGATTCAATTGGAACTAATATACACTTTGCATGAAATTTGAAAAATACATAAATCATTTATAAATTTGTTTTATATGGTGAGGGCAAAAAACATTAACAAAGTGTATCTTTGTTTAATTTAAAATTTATAAATTTCATCATTATTATTTCAAAATTACATAAAACATTCATAAATTTTCTGATCTACATTTCTTAACGTGATTAATATATTTTCTAATTATTTTTTCGGATCAGATGGAATGCCCTAAAAATATCAGATTTATACATTTGTTTGAATAAATATTTCAGATGTGTCAGTCCATTTTTATTTCATAGTGTTTATTTGTGATTTAATTGAACTAACATACTCTTTGCAAGAAATTTGGTGTTTAATATATTTCATCATTATTATTTCAGATTTAAATTTATTAACATATATTAGCTAGTCATATAAAAAATTCAAAAATTTTGGCATCTGCGTTTTTTACAAAAAATTAACTATAAAGTAGATAAAATTTGTTTGCGGTACAACTACTATTTCCAGTAAAATGCTCTTAGCTTGAATGACGCCGCTTGATTTTGATTTTATTACAGAGCTGGATGAATCAATTTTATCTGTTAGGCTTGTTGTATTGCTGTTCGATTTATACATACATGTATATATGTGATACTGATAAATTCGTGAAGTTAGAATTTTGCTTTGACACTGGGATGTTGCTTGAGTTGACTCTTTTAGCAATATGCAAAAGCTTAATTATATTGTTGTTTTAACATGTTGGTTAGTTTTTCTTCAAAAATATTTTGTCTGTTATACTAATTTTAATTGCTTAGTTTTCTAAAAGATCTTTGATAGGTTATAGTGAGAGCAGACAAATCGAAACTTTTGAACAAACCCTTTATCATTTTCGTTAAAATAAAAATTAATTCTCTCTCCGTTTCACCTAAAGAGTTCACTTTTGAAAGAATATATAAGTAGTATTGGAGATTTTAGGTATAATTTTTTAAAGTCGACTCTTTAAATAGAATATCTCAAATAAAATAGTATAGTGAAGTTTTTACCGGAATTGAAGGGAGTAATTTTTAGTTTTAAAGTTTATGATGCATTTGGGTTCTTTGACTTCTGAGAGAAACTGTATACTACTCTTTGGCTTCTTCTACCCAATGTAGATAACACATGTGCATTTAATGTAGCTTTTGTGAAGATTCATATAACTTAAGTTTGTTTGAAAACTGAATCCATGTGCTTATTTAATTTAGATATAATAATTTTAACGTGCTCATTTAATGTGGCTATTTTTGTTGCATTTTTCACATTATTATTGCCCGTTTTAATGCAGCATCTCATAGTTTAACTAAATGTTTATTTACTATAATTTTCCATATCAACTCAATGTTTGTTACAATTTTTCATATTTGAACATTGCACGACTAAATTATTTTATGTGACGAATCCAAATTATCTCGTTTGTTTGTAATAATTTTAGTTTTTTTCGATCATTTGGTTTTTATAATAATTCCTATCTGTGTTTTCTATTCGAGGTACACTTCTAATATTAAGATTAAAAAAAATTACCACACAGATTTAAAGTAATAGCAGAATTAATAACACAGATTAAATTTCTTTTCTCTAGTCTTAATAACAATCATAAGTTTAACTGCAAACTAATATGTAAGAGATTGAAACTAAATCAAGCCAAAAATTAAAATCCAAGAACATATATTAAACATAATATGAAGTTTCAATGCAAAGAAATGTATTCTATATGTTGTGATTTTCTATGAGAACAACTTGGAATTTTTCAATCATTGTTTTCTTATAGTTGCGAATTCGTGTTCCCTGAAATCAAAAAAGAAACCTATGACGAAAATTTAAATTATTCAAAAAATATATATAGATTAGGATCTTACCTCGGCATGGTGAAATATGCACTTCTTGTTGAAAGTATCTGAGCAATCTTAAAACGACGGTAGATAATAAGTTATGTTCTGGTTAACCTCAACTTCAATGCCCATTCAAGCTTGGATGGGCTAATGTCACCTACGAAATTGTAAAAGCTTCGGTGTTGTATGATAGTGATTATGAGAATTAGAGTGATGTGTTATGTGATAGTGAACATGATGTTTAAAGTATTTTTGCAATTGAACTGCACCCAATTTATATTAGTCTACAGCCTAGAAACAGATTGAGGTTACCAATCTCTATGAACTATACATCTCCCAAGTCACTCCAAAATAATGTATGTTATAGATACATTGTATACTATAGACCCATTGTCTAAATTTCAGAATGTTTTTACTGCTGAATACAATCTAAATTCAATTGTAGCTAAACTTCACTTTACAGCAATCTCTTCGAAAATAACAATAGCAAGAGATGATCTGGCTGCCCAAACATCCGTCTCAAGGAATTTTATTTGGCCTAGATTTTTTTTAATGTTGCAGATTTTCTGTATATTCAGTTATTTATCATTTCCCTATTCATTTATTTGTTAAATACGGCTATGTATTGTTTATGAATTACAGCCAATTCCAAATCTCAGTATGAATATCTATTGCTTTAATGAATAATACAAAATGCAAACTTTAAGGAAATGAATAATACAGAATGCAAACATTAAGGAAGATAATTTAAATTGGGGCAAATATTGCTAAGAAAAATGCAAAAAGTATTAAAAGAAAAATGATTTGATTTATACTCGAATGGTTAATGTTTTAAAATAAAATCTAAATTGGAACAAATATTGATTGGATGACCCTCATTAAAGCAGAATGTGAACTCTTTAATGAATATAGTTTGATTCGTGTTTTCCAAAGCCAAATACGTGTACAGCGTACAAAGCCAAATTGAAAAGTGACCAAATTTGGAAAGATGATTTTGGCGGGATCTTTCCAAATTTGGACACTATTGTGCTTTTATATATATATAGATTGTATTCAAAATCTATATATATATATTAGTCCTTAAGGGGTGGCCCAGTGGTAGAGTTGGGGCTTCACAGAGTGTGAGGTCTCAGGTTCGATCCCTTCCCACGCCCCCTTATGACATCAAAAACAAAAAAAAAAAAATAAAATTAAAAAAATAAAATAAAAATATATATATATATTAAAGTTGGTGAGGAGGTCTATGAGTTTGCCACCTACACTATTTTTGTTAAATCTTCATTTTGATGAATTTGACTCTTCAAATTCTTATTTATTAGGAAAGGATGTCATTAGGTAATAATAACAATAGCTATTATAAAGAGTATATATAATAGGAAATGGTAATAGGTGAAGAACTTTAGGTACTGACAAGGAAATGAAAAGCAAATGAAAATGATGTTCATAATGAGATTTGAACCTACACCCTTTTATATATGTATACTCACCTTAAACCAACTCAACCAATTATATTATATGTATATTTTTAAAATACTACATATATTATAATTAAGTGGGGTCACGAGACCCATGTACTATAATATCCAATTATTTTGATTATTATTTCAGTGTATCAAAAATAAACTATTTTGTAAATATAGTATCCAACTAAATCTTCGCTAATCATTGAATGATCTTCAAAAATCATTTTATAAAATATAATTATATTCAATCCTTAAATATCATCCTTTGTTTAGAAAAAAATTATCTTTCTTTAATAAATTCCAAAGTAAATATTTTATTTTTAATTTTTAAAAAATTCTTCAAATATATGTCCAAAATATCTTTATTAAGTGCAAGATGAAACAAAAAAAAAAAAAAAAAGCAAAGGAAAAGCAACCCAACAAAAATGTATAAAAATAAAAATATATATATTGACCACCAATAAAAAATACTTATTTTGAAATGAAAATACTATACTAAACATTCACGCCTATATCTAATAATGATAGTTTTATATAAAATTATTCATGAAATGTATCAATTAAACACAAAAATTAAACTACACCCGTGTAGAGCACTGGTTATATAACTAGTATAGATCAATTATGTTATTTGAACTCGTTCGCTTACAGTTACTGAACTCAAGATATAGATCACTTTTTTTTTTTTTTTTAAACCGGTCAAAAACATAATTTATTTGAACTAGCTTACATGCACCTCAATTTAACCTACATCTTCGCGTATTGTCCAAAAACACATTCCTATGCTTAAGCATATGCACTTCAAAATTAAGTAACAACTCGACTTAGAGCCCATTTGGTGTAGCATTTCAAAACGTAGTATTTTAAAAACGCAGCATTTCTAAAATGCAGATTATTTAAAACGCAGCTTTTTTCTTTATAAATGCGTTTGGGATTTTATGTCAAAACGCAACTTTTTATTCGGAAAATTGCTGGCCGGTCCACTTTGGAAAGTTTTTATTCTCTCCGATCCACCCTTTTTTTTTAACCGCTAAAAGGCATTTTCATAAAATTGTTACTAAATGCCCCGCAATAACATATACAATAGCTTCTTCCTAAAATTTCTCTGGTGAATCTTCTTTTCTTCCTAAAATTTCTCCGGCCAATCTTCCAGATAACTTTTTTCTAATATTTCTCCGGTGAATCTTCCTTTCTTCATAAAATTTCTCGGCCAATCTTCCAAATAATTTCTTCCTAATATTTCTCCGGTGAATCTTCCTTTCTTCATAAAATTTTTTTGGTAAATCCCCCTTCCTAAAATTTCTCTAGTGAATATATGTTTTCATTCCAATAGCTCGTAGCAAAGAAAATTGATTTTTGTGGATAGTCTTTGTTTCCATTCCAATAGAACACTAGTGAATCTTACTTACTAAAATTTATCCGGTAAATCTTCCATTGGCTGCATCGCGATGATGAAATTAGGTATCGCAATGATAAAATTAGGCATCGCGATGATGGAATTAGGTATCGCAATTGGGCATCGAGATGCCTTAAATTGGGCATTGAGTTCTAAAATTTCTCTAGTGAATCTTACTTACTAAAATTTTTTCGTTAAATCTTCCTTTGGTTGCATCGCGATGATGGAATTAAGCATCGTAATTGGGCATCAAATCCTAAAATTTCTCTAGTAAATCTTACTTACTAAAATTTCACCGGTAAATCTTCATTTGGCTGCATCGCGATGATGGAATTAGGCATCGCAATTGGGCATCGCGATGATGAAATTTCTCCGATATTTTTTTCATTAATGGCATAATCGTCTTTTTGCCCCAAAAGTATTTTTTTCTGATTTTTTTAAAAATATGATGAACTGGAGCGATTACAAATGTCCAAAAAGGGACCGGCCTGTAATTCACCCCTTTTGATTCCCTACAGCATTTTAAAATCTGTTTTTTGGGAAAAAACTAAGAATTTCAGCGTCTTAAACCACAGCGGCGTTTTAAATACGCAGTTTTTTCTACTGCAGAATTGAAACACTAAGTAAAGGAATAAACTGTGTTTTAACGCTGCATTTTGGTCAAAATGCACGAACAAACGGGCTCTTAATGTAGGATGCGAATGAAATCTGTGTATGTATTGTTTTACATAAAACTATATTTCATTCGGATCATAATAATCAAATGTGGTATATATCAAGTACAGCCTTTTGACCCGATAAAACAACTTATATGACTTTTGACTAAAAATTAACACAAACTTTCTATAATACCACAAAACCCTTAAAACTTAACTCAGTCTCACTCTCTCAAATCTCGGCTTCCTCTCTCAAACCACAGCTGTCTTCCTCCCATCGTCGTCGTCTCCCCCTCCCATCTCCAACCACATCGTCGTCGTTTTCCTCCGTCTCCGACCACATCTTCTTCCTCTACTACCATGGATCTTATAAGTCTTCATCCGTCTTCCTCCCATCTACTACCATGAAACTCTATCTTTGTCTTCCTCTCATCGTCTCCATTTGAATCGGTTAAATGATCCCGTGAATCGTTTAAACGAATCCGTGAATCGTTTAAACGAATCCGTGAATTGTTTAAACAACTCCATGTCGTTTAAACGATTCAGTTAAACGACTCCGTGAATCGTTTAAATTATGTTTGAGTCATTCAAAAAAGAGGGTATTTTGGGATTTTCAAATAAAAAGAGACCATATAAGTTATTTTGAAATAAATTAGGTCAAAAAAGATGTTGGAGAGTTTGACTAGGCCATCCGTGAAGAAACCCCTAATCAAATACTATGCTAAGAAAGAAGCTTAGCTGTCACTAGCACTAACAATAGGAGTTTCAAGTTTCAGAGGAGGCTCAATCTGTGTATGTTACTATTGGCTTGTTTGACAAATTGAGTTGTGTTTATTCATTTTAAGCTCACAAGTTAGTATTCAAATCATTTGAAATCATATACTGTGCTACATAGAGACTGTATATGATTTCAAATGATAACACAGTTCTTAAATCTCAACATTTTACACTTATCTTTTCAAATGTAATGTAAACATCAAATCTCAATCCTTTCTTTTTCAATTCAGTCTTCACAGATCTCATTACCCTTTCTAAAATAGCTTCGATTTTGCTTTCATGGTGGATAACCCTACTTCCCCCACTCGCCCCCACTTCGCCATCATTGTGTTCAGAGTGTTCTCTACTTTCTCTCTCTAAAATCTTGAATCTCTGGTTGTGTTTATTCTGCTAAATCAACAATGGCGACCAAATCTTCTTCAAAACCCACAAAACCCCCAAACCAAACGCCGTCATCAACACCCCCTTCTAGATCATCTTCATCTTCTCTGTCCTCCCACTTCGCCATGATTGAGCTCAAGCAAAGAATCCTCACTTCTCTCTCTAAGCTCTCCGACAGAGACACCCACCAGATCGCCGTGGACGACCTTCAAAACATCATCCAAACCCTCTCACCCGACGGCGTCTCAATGCTCCTCAACTGCCTCTACGAATCCACCAATGACCCTAAACCCGCTGTCAAGAAGGAATCTCTCCGCCTCCTCTCTCTGCTCTGTGCGACCCACCCTGATTCCACCGCCACCCATTTGACAAAAATCATAGCCCACATTGTCAAGAGGCTCAAGGACCCAGATTCCGGCGTCAAGGACGCCTGCCGAGACGCCATTGGTCAGTTGTCGTCGCAGTATTTCAAGGGAGGGGATAGTGGCTCGGTGGTATCTCTGTTTGTGAAGCCGTTGTTTGAGGCCATGAATGAGCAGAACAAAGGGGTTCAAGCTGGGTCAGCAATGTGTATGGCGAAGATGGTGGAGCTTGCTACTGACCCACCGGTGGCTGCATTTCAAAAGCTGTGCCCCAGGATCTGCAAGTACCTCAACAACCCGAATTTCTTGGCCAAAGCCGCGCTTTTGCCTGTCATTGCTAGTCTGTCTCAGGTTTGCTCACTGCAATTTCCTATAATTAAGTTTGTTGCTTTGGCTTTAGCTTTGATCTCGTTTGTTGTTTATGGTTAATGTTGAGAGATTGTATGCCAGGATTAGGGAGCTTGGACTTTAATTAGATATAATTTATATTTCAGCATATGCCTGAGATGATACAATGTTGCTTTTTGAGGAACTATGAGAAAGTTCATGCTCAAAATTAGTTTGGTAAATTCAGTGATTGGTTGGAGACGAAAGTTACTATTATTTTTTTCTTTTGATTATCGAAAAGTTGCTGTAATTGCTTCACTTGTTATGTGAGTAAATTTTGCTTAAGAACTTTGAGTGGGAGGTTTTAGAGAAATTTACACAAGTTCTCATAATTTACAAGTAAACCGTAAGTCATAACTTCACTTTCTGACGTAAATTTAACCTGCATAAAAGTAGTGATATGTATTTTACCTTTATGTGCGTAAACATCTCTATTCGTTTTCTTGTGCCCAAGCTGCAATTTTTATCTGTTTTTACACATCATATTTGGGGTTCAAACTTTCTTGGCTGAGACAAGCATGGGCTTAATTATTGAATGCAGGTGAAATTTTAGTGCATAAGACTAAAAGAGCATCTCTGGTCATATTACAGCCCCATAAAATTCTGAACTGGAAGCAATTACTTGGAATTCATTCCGCTTTCATAGGGTGCTAGAAAAGCCAACTGGATATAGACCTAAACTCCGGGAAGTTTTCTCTAGGGGATAGCAATCAAGTTCTTAATCTGATGCTTAACAGCCGCAGCTTCTTATTATTGAAACAAGCATTGAACCCCAAAATATTACTAAACTTGGTCATGAAAATGTGGGTCCATTTAAAAACATTGTACTATAAACTTACTGCAGGTCGGGGCTATTGCACCTCAAGGGTTGGAGGCATTGCTGCAAAGCATTCATGAATCCCTTAGCAGTACGGATTGGGCAACACGGAAGGCAGCTGCTGACACATTAAGTGCCTTAGCATTGCATTCAAGCAACTTGATCACAGAAGGAACTGCTACTTCCACAGTGACAGTGCTTGAGGCTTGTCGCTTCGACAAGGTAAATTTTTGGACTCTTTTCCTCTAGTAATAATTCATTTCTTCTCTTCTTTGCCTCCCTTAATAAACAGTGCACATGTATATAGCTTTTGATTGTGTCATCTAGTATTATGAAGGCCATGAGGCAACCACATTTCTCACCGGTGGCTGCAGTTTTGGGGTATTAGGATTCTATGATTGTCTCACTCAAAAGCATTCCTCACCCTATTTGTTTCGAATTTTAATTTTAATCTAATCAGATGACACGTTCCTTGATGTTTCAACTCAACTAATGTGTGTACTAAGAAACTGTTGAAATTGGAAATCTCTCTTACTTGTTATTAGACGTGAAAGCAAAATTTTATCTACACAGGAGTGACATCCAACTCAATCTCCTTACCGTTGCAATGATTGCGCTTCCCGGTGGCCCTCATAAGGGAAAATTTTGAAATCAATCCCCCTCACTACCCACCCATGTAGATCTTGATTTTCTAACGCCAGCACACATCCTCCTATTAAAAGGAATTCTTTCTAGCTTGTTTCTTAACTAGGCCCCTATAAGACTCTCATCTGCTGAAAGCTGAAATGAATCAATGATGCCACTCTACTCAAGTCTGTCTGATTCTTATCTCACATATCGCCCAAACACAACCTCCCTATTCTAAACCTATGTCCTCTAAAGAATCTCCATTTTTGCATCATCACTAAACATAACCAGCACCATAGTTATAAAGGCGAGAGGCAAGTGGAGGGTATCTCGCCAAGAGGTGCCCAGGTGAGGCGATGTGACAGAGGTGACCCGAGGCGTATGCCTTTGTCGCCTATTCAGGAGGCGAGAGGCAAAGAAAGGCAACCTAAGGCGAGCAGCCCAAAAAATAGTAGTTTTTTACAATCGACGCAAGTTCGAAAGAGGTGATTTACCTTCTTTTTTTATCTTTTATCTTCTTTTTTTCTTTTTTAATGTAAAAAACTACTATTTTTTGTAGTGTCACTACTATGTATAGCTGTTTGAAATTAATATTTTTTCTTCTTTTTTTCTTTCTTTGAAATTAATAATTTCACAATTTTTTTGTTTGTATTTCTAATCTGATGGGTATCTATATATATATATAAAGCCTACTAAGTCCAAAAATAGTAAAATCCTGCCAAAAATGCCTTGCCAAAAATGAAAGTCATCTTTATAAGAGATATGAAAAGTCAATCCAACCTTTTGCTTCCTCTTCACTAAAAATCTTTCCTAAAAAAGCCTTGTCACGGAGTATTAGAAAATGAGCCCATTCCCATTTAATCTGCACGTTCCCATCACAACACCCACTTTTCTCCATTCTCCCCCACCCTACACACACAAACTCTCACCGCCCACTTCACCTTCTCTCTCATCGGCATCTCCATTGCAGTTGCCCTTTCACCTAACTTATTCTCCTCTCTATCTTTCTCTCTCTACACTATTCGTCCATCAACATTAAACCGATGAAAACAATTTAAGTGTACTCTTTCATTTTTTACTTTTCCATATTTTTGTAAGATTTAATATAAATGAAAATTTCCAAAAATAGAGATGTTCCTTAATCCACAAAATACTCAACAAATACCAAGAGTTACTTGTCCTTTTGGATGTAATTAAACCTGAGCTAGTATTAAAAAAACTTCAATTTGATAGTTTTACAATACCCATTTACAGCCCCAACGCAGTCTTTGGAGTACCATCTATATTCCTCTATAATGTCAGTTGTTCCATTCCTCTATGATGGTCGCAAATAGGTAGTGAACGAGGACATAGAATGTGTGTGTAAGTTGGTTTGTGATTTTCTTGAAGCAGAGAAATAGAAAGGGAGGGTTTGTTGGGTGGAGAATAGAAAGACTTGATTTCAAGTGTGTATGGAAAGTAGAGGGAGAAAACGAGGGAGAGAGGAGAGAGAACTAGGAAGAGAAAGGAGAGAAAGGAAACTGGTGGGCTATGGTCATGGCTAAGTTTGGAGCAGAGTAATTTAATAAAGAAGAGAGAGAAAGAAGAACAAATAAAAAGAGAGAGATAAAGCATTGTTGCTGCCATTGACACCTTGTCCAACAGGAGCCACGTCATTTTTGTAAGTGAAGGGATTGACTAGAGCGGTTGCTCTAGCATTTTTCTTTCAAAAAATCTTCCCTAAAAATGTTAAGTTAGGGACATCAATCCAACCCCTAATTCCATTTATCTTACCTTTTGATTAACTATTTATGTTTCACATATATATTCATTTTTTTTTTCAGTCATATTACTAGCAAATAAAATGTTAAGTTTTTAAAAAAGGCACATTCTGCAAAATATTTATAACAAAAAAATATGAAAAATGCACATGTTAATGCATTCAATTGGTAAAAAAATCAGATAGATGGAAGAAAATATAAATACGAATATACTTTTGTTCGTTTGTTCAAATTAGAAGCAGTTATAAATAAAACCGTGGGACATAAATTGGAAAAGAAGATGGAAAATAAATCAGAAAAACTTTGGAAAAAATATAGACAACATGCTTTTTGTAGAAAGCTCATGCAGAAACATTGAGAATTTTGTTTAAAATATATAATAAAAAGAACTAACAAGATGCCATATTACATCTCCAAATGTATATCTTATGGAATAATATAAAGATTGAATTTTTTGTGTGCATTTCATCCGATCTAAACATTAGTGTAAAAAAATAAAACTTGATATTTTTTAAAAAAATATTCAAAAATGAAACCCTTTTTTCATTGATTGAGAACAAAGAGTCATTGATAGAAAATATTAGGGGTGATAAAGTGTTTTTCTAAAATTATTCGAAAGAGAAGGGAGTGCAACAACGGTTTGAAAAAAAAACTCTTTTTTTTATCGATTGAGAAAGATAGAAAGAATTAGGGAGAAAACATTTTGAAAAATTCTTTAGGAAAATGAGTTCGATATAAAATCCTCAATTTGCCTAGGGTTTGTTGAGTATGAATGTTGAAGATATATGGTCAACATGGGTTGTGGAAGGGTCAAATTGTTAGCTTCATTGAAATGGGCCTTAGAGGCTTATTAATTTTTTTTCTTTGTCTTTTCTATTGATTATACAAATGGATCATTAATGGACTTATGTATTTATATATATATATATATATATATATATATATATATATATATATGTGGGGGAGTATTCAATGGTTACTTCAAAAATATAACCATCAATCGTTACTGTTATAACAATCATTGGATTGAAAATTAATCATTAATGGACTTATGTATTTATATATATATATATATATGTGTGTGTGTGTGTGTGTGGGGGGGGGGAGTATTCAATGGTTACTTCAAAAATATAACCATCAATCGTTACTGTTATAACAATCATTGGATCGAAAATTAATGGCTAATTTAATGGTTAGTTGGAAAATGTAATTAATGCAAGTAGGTGAGTCAATTAATACAAGTAGGTGAGTCATTTAATGCAATTAATCTTAGCCATTGATTTTCAATCCAATGGTTGTTATAATAGTAACCATTGATGGTTATATTTTTGAAGTAATCATTGAATACTCCCCCATATATATAGTAATATTGATTGAGTTAAGGACATGATAGGCTCATGTGAGCTTTTAGTCTTTTAATGGTTAAAATAGAATAATTAATTATCAATTAAGCCAAAATTTATTTTTCTTGATTTTTTTAAATTTTATTTTATTCTCTTTTTTATTGCGTTTGTTTTTATATTTGAACTGTTATATAATAATTATTTGGCGTGTTATATTTGACATCATGTTAAAGTAATTTTCATTTACTTATTTTTATTTGTTTATATTTTCAACAGAATATTTTTTTTTTCAGCAAACACTTCATTATCCACAAATGTACATTGGTTACACAAGTAACAACGTTTTATTTTATGTCGCTTTGTCTAGATTTATCAATCTTAAGGCCATTTGATATGTGATAGAAGTAATAATAGTACATGTTCAATGACCAATATTGTATTTACATAAGTATTACAAAATTTATAATAATTTTATTTATTTATGTGATTTTGTATTATACTTTTTTTTTAATCTTTACATTATAATTATTTGTTTAATTTATGTACATCGATCTCATAATATTTACGTTACAATTATTATTTGTTTATTTTGTTAAAATTATAATTTTTACATGTTTTATTTCTATTGAGTACAATTTAATTGAAAAAGCTTTATGTCCGTGCGTTTAACACACGGGTGTAAAACTAGTTATTAATTACTTTTAAACTAGTCTTTCAACTATGATAAAATTTGTGTTATTGATATTATGTTAGAACTTAGTTTTATGTATTATGCTCTCAGTTATATCATGTTTTGTTGAGATTTGTTAAGTTATATATATTTTTATATATTTTTCCTTAATATTGTTTCTGTGTTTGCCTTTTGACCGCCTCTTGCCTCGCCTCTCGCCCAAAAATGGTACCTTTCACCCGCCTCTCGCTTTTCGCCTTTAATAACCATGCACAGGATGTGAACACATGCTCCAATTTTCTTTATGCTTCTACCTCAAATCTAGATTATAGAATGTGATCGTGCATATTTGACTCTTGAATGCTGTTCCATGTAAATTATTGTAATCCTGATTTTAGGGCTACCACATGTGGCATTCTTTAATGCTTGTACCTAGATCATGTATATATTATGGGCTACTTGAAGTTGGAAGACACCATTATGTACACATTCTAACTAGTGGGGGCAAATGGTAACATACTTATGGTAATTCCTGGCATAAACATATTGCAAACCCTCGTTCAAGCATGAATAGATAATCTGCATCTTCTTCTTTCTTATATCAGTTTTAGATTTGGCAATTCGAAATGCAGCATCTGTGGGGGGTTATCAGCAATCTTAGCACATTTGTTTAGTAGATATATGATTAAGATTTTAGTGCAGTGATCTCACTTTTAGTTTACTGTAGCATGGCTGTCCTATTTACTAGTCATGCAGGTTCTAGGTTTTACACCAGCTATTATTGCAAATAACAATAAGTAACCCCTTTCTTATTTATCATAGTTTATGGATTTTTCAGATAAAACCCGTGAGAGATAGTATAACAGAGGGACTACTTATCTGGAAGAAGATTGCAGGTAAAGGAGGAGATGCAGCTTCTGATGGCCAGAAAACTTCTTCTCATGGTAAAAAATGGCTGCAATTATTCTTTACTTGGCCGTATCTTCATCCCTCCAGTTATTAGTGTCTTTTGGCTTCAACTTTCAGATGGGGAAAATTCTGAACCAGCCGAGTTGTCAGAGAAGGTCCTTCCGAATTCTGCCGAGAGAAGAATGGAGACATTTGCAAAGGATGGATCAAACAAGGCTAGCAATATATCAGACAAAGCAGCTGGAATATTGAAGAAGAAGAACCCAGAATTCTTTCAGAGACTTGAAACAAGAGGTTCGGATGATTTGCCTGTGGAAGTAGTTGTCCCTCGTAGATGTCTCAAGTCCTCGGATCCGCACACTGGAGAAGACGACGCGGAACCCAATGATTTGGATGCAAGGGTAAAGTTAAGGGAGAACAGCCAACTAGAGGAGGGATCTATCAACGCTAGATACCGTAACCAGGAAAGAGGGATTGGTGGTGCGTCTTATAGACGACGAGATTTTGATGAAAAGAATGATCAAGGTCAAAGGGAGACATCTGCTATTCGTGTGGGTCAATCTGAGGGTTTTATGAGTAACAAGGGGAATTGGTTGGCCATCCAGAGGCAATTACTACAACTGGAGAGGCAACAAGCTCATCTCATGAACATGCTGCAGGATTTCATGGGTGGCTCCCATGATGGGATGGTGACTTTGGAGAACAGAGTTCGGGGTCTGGAGAGAGTTGTTGAAGACATGGCACGCGATTTGTCATTATCATCAAGTCGAAGAGGTAGTAATTATATGATGGGGTTTGATGAATCTTCTAGTAGACCTTTAAACAAGTATAATGGCTTCCCAGACTATCCTAGTTCCAATTCTTTCATTGCTTCGGGAATGAGGGGAAGGGGCCCTTGGAGATCTGATGTGCCAGAAGCTTGGGACTATCATACTTATGGTAGGAGTGGGCAAAGCGGGGGCATGAGGAGAGCTCTGGCTGGTGATGGTAGGTCACCTAAATCAGAAAATGAAGGCGACAACAGAAGAGCTTGGGGGGATAAAGGGGCTGGCCCTGTTAGGTTTGGTGAGGGACCTTCGGCAAGAAGCGTTTGGCAAGCTTCAAAGGATGAAGCAACCTTGCAAGCAATACGAGTGGCTGGTGAAGATAACGTGACTGCTCAAACTACTAGAGTTGCAATCCCTGAAATGACAGCAGAAGCACTTGGAGATGACAATCTTGCTCAAGAAGAGCGGGACCCTGTCTGGACTGCTTGGAGTAATGCAATGGATGCTCTTCAAGTACTGGATATGGATTCTGCGTATGCAGAAGTTTTATCGACTGGGGATGATCTCTTGCTCGTGAAGCTAATGGACAGATCTGGCCCTGTAATTGATCAGCTTTCTGGTGAGGTAGCAAGTGAGATTTTGCATGCTATTGCGCAGTTCCTAGTAGAGCAAAACTTGTACGACATCTGTTTGTCTTGGATTCAACAGGTACGCCTTCTTTCTTTGTGACATATATCTGCATACTGCAAAGATGACAACTTCTGGAAGCTTCTACAGATCTCTTTTACTTTGATACTCCCTCTATCCTTAAAAAAGGGTCGCGTTTTGACTTTTCAAAGGTAATATGATCATTTTTGGATGAATATTTAAAATATTGTGACTTAGTTGATTGTAGAGAATAAAATTATGACCTTTGTATGTAAACCATGATAAAAGTATTCATACATATTTTGTAATTTTTGAAAAATCAAGTAAATCCATATGAAAATTTGATTTGAAAAAAGGTCAACGTAACTCTGAAAAGTTTGGGTGCAACTCTTTTCTTGGGACAGAGGGAGTATATAATAGCTAATGTTATCTCTCAATCCTTTTATTTATCTTTCTTTACTAAGATGTACATATACTTAGTTCACTATGTTTGTGTGCATTCAGTATCCATGTAGCTTTGCAGTCAATTCACCTTGTAACATGGCTTCATTTTGCTTCAGTTGGTGGATTACACAGTAGAAAATGGTAATGAACTCTTGGGCATCCCCATGGAAGTGAGAAGGGAGCTCTTGTTGAATCTGCACGAGGCTTCCTCGGCCTATGACCTGCCTGAAGATTGGGAAGGTATGGCAGCAGACCAACTCTTGCTGCAACTGGCCTCAGCCTGGGAATTTGATCTGCAACAGCTGGAGAAGTAATTGCATTACAACCTATTTGTGTTGAAATTTGTTCTAGTTGAATTTGTTTGTCCAGTATAGTGATGATACATCCTGAATTTGCATATACATGAGGTGGTTTTTTGGGGAACAAAGACCTTCACACCTTCAGTTGAATGTTACAATATGTAGTGTTGATTGATTCAAAAATATAAAGTGGATGCGTCTTTGTTTTCATTCACTAGAATTTTTAGAAAAGATATTCATTACTTCCTAATGAATATCTCTAGAATACAGTTCAGATCTTTGCACTTGTATTGTGCATATAATATGAATAAGCTTTGAGCCATCTCGTGAACAACCGAGTCAGAAACTCCCATCAAGCAGAGGTGGGTTCTTTTCCAACTCCAACCATACATTAAAGTGATTAAACTTTCATATCCACAGCCTACATAAGTTGTGAGGATTGAAATTACATACCATTTCCACCATACCAAGAATAAGAATAAACAGCACCAGAAGTTGAGCCTCCATATGGCACAAGATAATTTGATCTATAAGCAATTAAGTTACATACAGTAGTCACCTCATGATACAAACTATTTACAGCTGTAAATGCTTGCCGATTCTCATATATTTCCATAAGATCTACAAAATGCTCTTGCAAGAGTAACCCAAACACCCCAGCTCTCCATAATAGCCTTCACAATCGCTTTGGCCACCATATTGGAAACATTATGTCACTGATATACAAACTGACTGATACTCGTGAGAATGAGTTGAGTCATCAAAATTAATTCAAAGAATGGTACAGGACTCCATTCCTGCACCGAGCAAAAGAACCTCTAATCTGTTGGCACATGGAAGCAAAACTAGGGGGAGGGCCTTCAACCCAAGTTTGTCTTGGCAGTAGCATCCAGTATCTACTTGGCAGAGTACCAGTTTTGGGCACATTTTGCATCAACAGATAGACCGACCTTGAGAATATTCTCCCCATTGAAGGGTTTGCACATGCACTCAACGACTATTGCCTTGGCAATCTCAGCCGACTCTGTAGGTCCTTCCAGAATTACTTCATCATGAACCTGTTTCCAAGTGAATGTTATTTTCCAAGTAAAATTGCCTAAAGCCATGCCACTTGTTTGTGCCACTTGTTCGTCAAACAACTAATACTTGTAAGATCACAACTAAGCATCATGCACCAACCAAAAATATAACCAGGGAAATAGCAGCTGTGATGGAATGAAGCATATGTAATTGCTATAATAACTGCTATTGACTAATCACGCTGCTTTGCAGTTGACACACTACTCAAATAAAAACAAATGTCTAAAAGTCAGAGGCATCCAAAGGGTGCATAAAGATTTAAACACAAGTTCTTTCGAGATGTTGCTTAGATAGCTGTTTGCAGACAGAGTAAAGTGGCAGTGAACTAATTTTCAAAGACGTCCGCACGAGTTTGATTGGTTGATATCCTTTCTTTGAGTTTCTGGAAAATGGTGACGTTACTTTGACTTGGTAAAGAAGATGGATAGTACTAAGAATTGAGTAAAAACACTTTCTGTGGAAGTCTATAATGTAGACTCCTCTATTTCTTATTAGAGTTTTTCCAGTAAAATGATTTTCAATTACACCATTTTTAGTAGTCAATGCATAAACTAACCGACAGGGGAGATGAGTCAAAAGAACAAAGAGGAATTACTTGAGTTCTATATAGATAAGATTGCAGCAAGAACTAACCTGCAAAAGCAATTTCCACCCAAGTTCCTTCAACCAAACATTTTCAGATATTTGTAACATGGCACACATAGCAACATCAGCAGCACTACCCTGTTATGGAAGTTTAAATGTGAGAGAGAGAGAGAGAGAGAGAGAGAGAGAGAGAGAGAGAGAGAGAGAGGAGAAGAGAATTAATTGGACACCAAGAATCAAGACCTGGACAGGAGTATTAATGGCAGCTCGATCAATGTGACCTTTTTGATATTGAGTAGCATGTCTGGTAGAGGGGAAAACGCGAGCTCGTCCAAGCAATGTATGAACACGTTGAGTTTTTTGAGCTTCCAATTTACGTTCTTCCTGCCACTTGAGCACTTCTTCTCTCCCTGAGTACCAGAGCTTAACTGTGTCCCTTGCTTCCTTCACTGAAACCTGAAATTAGAGATGGTAATAACAATCTTCTAAGCAATCCATTTTATTTCCAAAAAGTCAACCAACATATTGTGTCTGATAAGGCAAGCTTACCTTCCAATCACGGGCGAGCCCCACAGCAGTTTTTCCATATGCAATAGAAAAGTTAAGCATCTTTGCTTTCCTTCTTTCAGAAGCATATACATCCTAGAAGACAAAAATAACATAATCTTATATTAGAAACCAGCTGGAAGAAAGAACGATGCACAAACTTGTAACAAGTTTAGAACCTCAGCAGAAACCCCAAATGCTGAAAAAGTCGACTATCATCAACAAGAACATTCTTGTGCATTTTACATATATCCACACATTACAAATAGACATTGAAGTTACAAATAGACATTGAAGTTACAGTCCAAGGTAGTGTTTAGTATGTGGAAATGGGCAAGGAAAGGAATGAACATTCTGTCAAGTTGACCCATAATACCATTTAGTAGGGCTGATTCCCATGTCTGTGCCTATACAATGACATGCTGACATGAAATTTTTATGGTAGGATACAGAAATGTTAGGACAAGTTACTAGATATTCCATATAAGCATAACAGTTATGTATGTATGTATGTACGTACCTACGTATGTATGTAAATATGTATGTATGCACATAGGCATGTATAAAGAAATTAGACACTAAAAGTTACAGCACCATCACAGGTCTATTTATCCCATCACTCCACCCACACCTAACCCCTTTGGCAATAAAGAAAAGGGGAAGCAGAAGAAGACTCATGCTCAGCCAATGTTGCTGCTACCATCAGGGTTCTGCTTTTAGTGCATATATATGGCATTTATCCAAGGAAAAGAAATCTCGACTCACCTTTAACAAAGGAACTGGAGGCCTGTCTTCACCAGGTTGAGGATGCCACTCAAGAAGCACCTCTTTTTTATCTACAGCGTCACGGATGTAGGAATACATGTTCATTGCAGTCCTTGAATGGAAATCTCCACCAGCTTGGAAGGCATCCAACATGCTTTTGCAGTTGGCAAGATGTGCAAGAATCCTAAGTTCCAGCTAATCATGATAATATATTCAGTTTACAGAAATTATATAGAGATGGCAGAATGAGAACATCAGACAGGACAAGCAAAAAGCAGAAGTGCCACTCACCTGCCCATAATCAGCCACGATAAGGGAGTTTCCTGGTGCTGCTATAAATGCTTGGCGAATTTTATATCGATCCTTCTCTAAAGCAGGCTGATTCTGATTTTCAGAACCGAGGATATATCAGCAGCTATAAACTATTCCAGAAAGGAAGACACAGGAAATGGATTTTTTACTTCATTGCCTTTCAGAGTGGTTATTCAAGTTATGATATTCAAAAGCCATAAACAACAGCCCACAACCCTACGGGGGAATATCATTGATCAGGCATAATCACTCTCTAGAAATTCTCAATATGTTTGAGTTACAAACTACACCAGCTCCTGGAATCATTTGTTATGAATATATTTTGGTTATCAAGAACTCTAGTAGCATGAGGGCAAATCCTCCCAAACAAGAAACAATATTAAATGAAAGCTACGTTCAACTCGGTGAACATCAAAGCAGCACCTAGGCGCTAGCTATTGACGATCTGCTCATTTTGCATAAGCTCTAGCTCTCAGTCCGAGTACCAGGCCATCCCACTACTTGAGACTGGACACAATTGCACTGAGTTCAACTTTTATGCATGATACTGTTCGCTTCAGACCAGATTATGTACACTGTGGCTGCCAAGGTCATCTGTAAGAGTGAAAACCTTATTGGACATATTACTGATCTTGGGACCATGGACCTCCAACAATACACTCTTAAGGAAAGATAAAATATTCTCTTACAAGATGGCATGCTACTGCTAATAATAGTTTACCTCTATTATATTTAGAACGTACCAGAGATTTTAATTACAAACAGCAGATGAAGATAAGTTTGGATAGTTGGCATTTATGTAAAACCCAAAAGCACCCAAGATCGAGCACTGATGATACATTCATGTATAAGTATCATAAGAACGCCATTGCTTAATCATTTACTGACCTGCAAATTTGGTCTCCTAGCCGATAAGCGCCCAGTTTCTGTGTTTATATTTAGTGAACAATGAATACGTCCATTCTTGCCTGATATGTGACTGTCCTGTGGTCAAAAGAAAGCAATGCCAGCATAAACTATCTGTGTTTGAAGTAAGAAAATTGCAGTATAAATGAAGTATTAGCTGAAAGAAAGAATGAACATCTCTTCTTTCATGGCAAGAGATGGGTTGCCATACTTAGTTTTAAACATTCTAGGTTAATCTGACAGCTTGCGACCTGTGGTTGTGGGGTTATTTTCAAGTAAGCAAGCATACATTTCAAAAGTCTCTTAATAATATACAGGATGCGAGGAGAGGGAGAGAGAGAGAGAGAGAGAGAGAGAGAGAGAGAGAGAGAGATGGCATCCTGCAACTCATCACATCAGTATCATATGTTTGAGTTGATTCTAACAAAAGTATCACAATGTATGGAAACAGCCTCTTGGCCTCGCCCCTTACGGGTATATAAGGTACTAGACTCTTCCTGAACCTAGTGATGGCAAGAGATATTCTAAAAATCGTTACGACGTAAAACTAAAGTCAACCATGTATGCCCAGAACATATTTGAACTTCAAGCTGACAAAACTAAATCCAACAACAAACCAAAGGTTTGAAATCAGTAGTAAAATATATAGTTTTAGACTGCAAATATATCAGTGATTTAAGAGGATGCATTACTTTATTTGGTGTCTGTGACGAGTGATGATGAAGGTGGAACTGTGAGGCACATCACACCTCTAAAGAACAAGACTCGCAGAGCTACTATCTCATACTAACTGAGGATATGCCTATAATAAAGAGAAACATGAAAATTACAATGAAAATATAGTATACCATATGGACAATTGAACTTATCTAAGTAACCAATAATCAGTATTTGGCATAAATTAAGGGCCAAAGGCAGTGAACGTGAACTAATTGATGTACTTATTGCTTCTAGAGGTGGCAATTACTACCCATAACCATTTACCGGCCAGACCGCCCACACATAAGTGGGTGTGGGCACATATCTCTTTAGTTATAGGCTGTAATGACAAGATCATTTTAGCCCACTACTTTTTGTGGGCAAAAATGGGCTTACACGTGCACCCAACATAATGCCCAAACTCAAATAATATATGCTTGAGTAGGAATTTTATCCAAGGGTTTTGTTGAAATGAATTTCTGTAATGTTTGTTTTTATTTAATAACTTTATGTTAATGCATAAATGGGCGCCTGGGCACATTAAGGCCCATTTATGACCGGCCCATTTATGCTTGTGTTATCAATTGAGTATTCACTTACCCGCCCATTTGAGCCCACAATCCACATGGGCGCCGTCTATACCCACACAGCCCACCCACCCACCCACCCTGTCCGTTTGCCACCATAATTGCTTCTAAGTCGAGATATAGCTGATAAGGAGAAGTTACAATGAGTTCGTAGAGCTTAGGCCCCAAAGGATGTCTCTGGGCCAAAGCGCAAGGCAGGTGCAAACCTCTGTGAAGCAGGGGCATCTTGTTTAAGAAACCAAGAGATATTTTTAAATTTTATTTATTGTGATAAGAAGAAATAATCCAGTAGATTAGGTTTGGTCATCTGAATAAAATCCAACCAACTATGAAATATGACAGATGACATAACGTAGGTTAAATAAACTATCAATCCAACTAGTTGCTTCCTCACGTTCTTCATTATCCTCTAAATCGTCATCTCATTTGTAGGTGTACGCGAACTATCACCAAAGGGAAGGATAAAAGTGGAGTAGCTCTAATCAAGAACTAGACAGGGTGGCCTTTGTATTGTGATTTGAGACATGGATGTCATTTTGTTCAAATACATAGTCTATGTCATCGTTTCAGGCAGTTTCAAATCGCTCTCATGTCAAAAGACAAACCCAAATTCATCATCTACACCAGAATCCCCATACATTCTCCCAAGCTAACATTCATAAAATGGCTTCCTTACGCTTTTCTCTTCCTTCTTACAACTTTGATATAAACTCTAAATGATTTAGGCAGTATCAAATCACTCCCATCTCAAAAGATAATCCCTGACTCCATCATCTACATCAGAGTCCCCATCCATACTCCCAAGCTAACATTCATAAAATGGCTACTGTAAGCTTTTCTTTTCCTTCTTATGACTTCAATATAAAAACTAAATGATTTAACTGCACAAATATAATTTTACATATTAAAATAATGGTAACTAATGGTAAAAAAGGTGAAATAGAAAAGCTGTGCCAAGGATAGGTGAGGTGCTCAAGGTGAGCCTTGATAAACCTTGGGCAACGGCATGCCTTCAACGGAAGTGTATAATGCCAAAAGGTTGCCAAGTCTTCAAGAAACAACTAGTCCTATAACAGAATTAACGTACTTCATCAGCCAGCAAAGCTAGCACCTCTAGAACTTGATCATCCTTCATGTTACTCGGTTGATCATTGATGGCCTCAATAAAGATGATAAGACAGTCAATACTTGGAAAGTTGGGTATATAATTCTGTGGGTATACAAGAACAAGTTTTAATTCCACATTTGTTATTTATTAATAAAAATGGTATTACATATTTGACTAGATAAAACATTGGTAGTTTATGTGAAACACCAACTCCTCAGAATTTGGCAACTCCAAATCCATTTAGAAATTCTTGTGAAGTTTTTTCAGCTTACACCCACTATCAAGTTTAGGATCGAACTATCCATTGACATAAATAGTTCATGGGAGAAGGCTACTTTTCGGATCCAATATCCTAGTCACTGTAGGCGCATTTGCCCAGCACCTCCTCACCCTCCTTCTAAGACTCATTTCCGACATGCTCATCATCTATGGTAAAATCGAAGGCCACCACAAAGAAATTCATAAACCTTACCAAATAACCGTCTGTTTTACATCTTATTTAAGGAAATCAAGCACATTATTATTGCATTGTCAATCAAAAGGATTAAGCTCCACTGTTGTTTTATGATTCATTTTGTCTGCATGAGAGTTTTCCTCAATTCTCTTAGTGGCTAGGGAGCTTCTATACATAATCAAGAAAATATTACTCTAACTAATCTAACAAGGTCATTTGTAAGCAAACTAAAGTTAAATTAAAGATGTGCTAGGAAAATACAAGTACTGCACATGAATCTTTAGTTAAATTACTACTCCAATTTAATAGATCCTAAATCCTACATTTGTCATTATCTTATTTCAACACTCCTCCGTACTCGAACGAGTCGAGAGCCAAATCCTTCATAATTGATAGTAGACGATTACACTAATGGTTTGACCCAACAAAGGGGCTGCTATTGATATAGGGAGGTGAAAATCAACTAAGTACGTCAGGTGTTCTCCTAAAGCAACCTAGATATTTGTATTTCTTGGACGACTCACATTCAAATCACATAGCTAGAATAATACGACAGCATTATAACCTGCAAAGGGAGGATGAAGTTGGATATCAACGAGTCTATAGAGCAAACTTCACACAAAGCAGCAATGGCGTGGCAAGCCTCAGCTCCTTTAGACCCCCTTCCAAAGGCATCATAAGCAGTACCATAACCTGAGTTACACCTGCAAGTAACATCTTCTTCATCATCCACTATTTCATCATCATTGTCAGTAAAATCATATTCCGCAGATGCCTGCCCTGCGAGGGTCTTCAAAGCAATTCCACTCATAGAAGGCCATCCAGATGCAGTGTACACTTCAGCTTGTATCTCATTCAGAGCAATCTTCTTGAGTTCAATATTACGGAATTTCGTGGCAGTCTTCTTGCCGTCTTCAATCACTTTATCAACATTAGGAACTTTATACTTTTTCTCAATTGGAAGAAATTCATCTGGATTTTTGCTGTGGAAGAATTACAAAGGTAATGGATTACGTTATTTAAGACTTAAATATATGATGCATAGACGAGATACAATCAAACAAAATTAAAGGAAATGACAACAGACAGTTAAAATTGCTTTTAATATAAGCAAAGCTAATGAATAGTTCTTCAGAAAAATTAGCTTATTAGTTATTATAATCCTGCAACACTCATGTGGCATAGCCAGAAATACAAGGATGCAGATTAAATGTTTATTGTAAATAGATCGCAGAGATAGGTAATTGAACATGTGCACAGTACTATGACTTCTCCCTGACAAGCATCAGCCCTCCCTTAAATCTTAATATGTTTCACTTATGCTTTCAAATTATAGTTAAGTCTCATCCACACCAGCATGGTCTCGAAATTTTTGAATTGAATAATTGACATGTCGCCATGTGCCCCTCTTATATAAATGAGAATAGATAAATGTAGGTGAAAGACACTAGTATGACACTGGTTCACTTGACAAATATGCTTGCTTCTTACGATTAAACATACTAACTCTGATTTGCACAGTAGGGGGGGAAAAGGAAAGAGAATATACTAGCAACACCAACGAGTTTACGACAATAAAAAGTCTTCCACCCAAAACTGTGCGCGAACACTGCAAAATGGACGCAGACTAAGAAACTGCCCTTATCTTGCCAACTGCAATGCGTTTTGATCACGCCAAAAGGGATTCTAGTGATCTGTCGATGTCCACGTATGCAGTTAGTCTCTAGTCAGGATGCCCCGGCTCTCAAACAGCACCAGTTTCAGGATGTGATGTCCCACTCCCAGAGACTATAACCTGGAGGTCAAAGGTTCGAAACTCAGTGCCACAGCACCAGTTTCAGGATGTGAGGAAGAGCACAAACCCGCTACCATGGAGCGGGTAGACCCCTGTGGCCTTCGTCGGCCCGAGCTGTGTCAGTCCGCGCCGCTTCAGCTCGCCCAGTTGGTTGATACTCATATCCCACTCCCAAAGACTATATCCTGGAGGTCAAGGGTTTACCCGCTCCATGGTAGCGGGTTTGTGTTCTTCCTCACATCCTGAAACTGGTGCTGTGGCATTGAGTTTCGAACCCTTGACCTCCAGGTTATAGTCTTTGGGAGTGGGACATGAGTACCAACCAACTGGGCGCCCAGTTGGTTGGTACTCATGTCCCACTCTCAAAGACTATAACCTGGAGGTCAAGGGTTCGAAACTCAATGCCACATCACCAGTTTCAGGATGTGAGGAACAGCACAAACCCGCTACCATGGAGCGGGTAGATCCCTGTAGCCTTAGTCGGCCCGAGCTGTGTCAGTTCGCGCCACTTTAACTCGGACGATTATGCGTCATCACGTTCCAACACAATCAACTTTTACTGCAAGGGGAATGCTCACAAATGCACCTAGGGCACTTATTAAGAAACCATAATGAAAAGGTTCTGCATAGGTAAATGCTCCCAATGTATACAGATGATCTCTTAACAAGTGCCCCAAAGGCACTCAATAGCAAGATCCTTACTGCAATAGAAATAAGATTGGATTGCACTTCAGAAAGCAGATAATCATTCTGCGAAGGACCACAATAGAAAGAATGACAAATGTTTGGGACAGAGGAAGTATGAAATTCACATATGAGATGCAAATGGTTTAATTTAAACATAATCTACAAAGCCTTTTATAATTCATTTATCAATATTTTAGTGCAAATACATTTTTTTACCCATGTGGCACATACAGTTTACAGATGAAAATTTTACAGAATCTCTTGTTCCCCCTTAAATTTCTACTTTTGGTGAGGACACAGTTATTTTACTGATGATGACATGCTTATCACGTATGCATATCTACCTTGATGTAAGGCCATAATTAGCACAACTGGAAAAAAAAATTAATAATTATGCAGCCAAAGGCAATTTAACACTAATGCCACTAAAGTTAAATAGTTTCATTAGAAATTTCCTTTTTCAAATTTAAAGCCTTATACCTGTTCGCAGTGCCACCAAAAAAGAGCTGGCGAAGCTGGGTATCACTTCCCACGTTCATGTACTTAGCATCTGGGCAGTACTTTGATGCCCAGTTCCGAAATCTGTCACCAGCCACCTGTTGCTCACCTTTAGCCACCTTCTCAATCTCAGCGAGGTAGGCTCGATCAACCAGCATACCCTCATTTTCCATTTTCACAAGAAGCTCACCGAACGGACGCCAGTATTGCTCATAAAAATCAAACATGCTACCTCTCGTTACTCCATGGGGCTTCCAGGCTCTACAAGATAATTTTCCTTTTAACGCCTCATAGAGCTTTAGAGTGCTTACTGAATCTAAGGCAGAGTAACAAATCCATGGTTTGCGGTCTACTCTTTGAAGCTCTTCAACAGGAGGAATGTTGATTACTTTGCCCGCTGATCCATTTTTCTTCAGCTTTCTCCTGCCAAAGATGGCTTTCATTGACACTTTACCAATCAGCTCTTCATCAGGGGCCAACTTGACTTCAGACATGATATCTCGTGCACCTGTGAGCGCTTCCAGCGAATACCCACCCATCAGTCGCCTCGAAGAATCCCACAATCTGGCCATGTGCATTGTATCAGCATGAAAACCAGAAACTTTAAGCCCGTAGTTCTCTATAACATGGTTATCAAAGCTATAATTGTGCCAAACCTGCAGCAAAATCGGATACTTCATCATCAAATTGCTGATGGCAAGCAAGGAACGCTGATTCTCGATGAAAGTAGCAGTGTTGTCTTTTTTCAATTATCATATTTATTAATTCATTGGCACATAAAATTTGTTTGTAGGCACTGAACACAATTGTCACGAGAAATAGATGTACCTTTTTTATGTCTGGATCTTCAAAAAAAGGTGCAAATTCAGACAAAAGACTCCTACCACCACCATCGAGAATGTCAACCCAGATACAAGACTTGCCACCACCAAAATCTGCTTGAGCTCCAGAACAAATACTGAAGCAAATAATCTCTCCATGATCAACAGGCGTTTCCTGCTTCACATCAATATTTGCCACCTGAAAATTATCAGCAAATAGACAGGGTAAACAGAAAACATGTTAGGAGTATAGAGAATAATGTATAAAAGTATCTAAACAGAAAGCTCATAATATTGAGAAGACATGCCTCTGTATCACATGCATGAACAAGATTGCGGTACTGATTTACAAGTTTCCCAACGACTTCTTTGGCTAGAGAGATATTGTCAACTACAAGAACCTTGTCATAGATCCGATTCAACCTAGAGCGAATGCGGGCTTGGTCAGATCCTTGTTCTAGAGGCACTATTGTCCTCTCCGAGGTTTCAGGTTCAACATCCATATCCATAGCAATATTTTGGTCCACTGCATTCTTTTGCTCTATATTTTGGTCCACTGCATTCTTTTGCTCTGAGTGGTTTGCTGACTGCCACTCATTAGGCTGCAGTTTTTTTGGGGATATATCTGATGAAGATAAACACTTTCTCTCTGACTTGTCATCAGCATCAACTTTTTGTTGTTGACTACTGAGCTTTTGTTGTACTCCTGAAGCTTGAGAGTTAGGTGGGTCATAAAATGTAAGTGGTGTGTCATTTGTTAAGTTCAACAAGTCTCCTGAAACTCCTATTGCAGATTCTTTGAATTCTAGATCAAGTGAAGCCCGATGCTTATCCTGTTCATCCGTGATAGTTTCCAAATGTTGGGTTCTGGAAGCCACATAAAGGGTCTTAGAGCAACATCTTTCATTTAGCATCCTTTTCGTTTCTTGAATCCATGGATCACCTCCAAAGGGACTGTTGGACTGTGCCGACTTAGGAGCAGCTTCTAATTTATTGGGGCTGCACATTAATCCAGCAACTGCTTGGTCTGATATTTCTGTCCTTGGCAATTCAGGAGGAACCATTCGACCAAATAGAACACCACTTGATTTGTGGGCTTCAAGCTTCCAGCGATCAAATCGAGTATAATCTTCTGAGACAGCATAATGATAACTTCGCTCTGTCAAGACATTGCTGCAATTTGAACTATTGTTTGACCGCTGAAGAGGTACATGATGATGCTCTTTTGCAGTATGGAGCTTGATAACTTGCTTCCTGCAATAGATCAGTGTGGAGACAAGAGAGGGAAAAAAGGAGGACTCAACATATACTCACCGACTGCGCTAAACATATAATGTGCTACAAAATGAAAATATATTTGAACTCTTTCGAAGAATATCCAACAATTCATGGTCCTAGGAATACTACAATGAAGGTTACTGATTTCTGCATTGTGTTGAGAGGAATCAGAAGTAAAGCAAAGTGAAAACCTGAGACCAGATTATCCAGGTATACCAATTACCATCTAAGCCCTCTATCTCCAGCTACCTTACTAACTGAAGACAGATAGCATCAAGCTGAGTGACCAAAATTTGCACCTAAGAGATTCACAAGATGCACTAAAAAATGTTGAGGCATGGTCAATCAACATTTTTAGGCCAGTTCTCTTTTGATTTCATTACATAAAAAAGGAATAAAAATGGAATATTGCAGTTTGATACTGTATGCTGTTTAAGCAAATGAAGTTCAAAAGTACCCAGAAAAAATCTGACAGGAATTTGCCTATTTTAACAGTAAGTGACAAAATAATTACAGTATTCCAAAATTTGCAGTGCAACAGAATCTATCCTGTGTTTGAAATCAACTTTTGAGAATGTAATATGTTCCAAATGAGATACTTCCCTAAACAAATTGTGGATGTAATGTTTGCAAACAGAATTTCAGCAAATTTTAAACAAAGGGCTAAGTTAATCATTCTTCATATAAAATCTCTCTCTCTCTCTCTCAATCTCACTCACTCTCTCTCTCTCTCTCTCTCACTCTCTCTCTCTCTATCTATATCTCTCTCTCACACACATATTTACTTTCACACACAAACACACTCTCACTCACTCATTTCACACACCACAAACTCACTCTCACTCACTCATTTCACATTTACTTTCACACACAAACACACTCTCACTCACTCATTTCACACACCACAAACTCACTCTCACTCACTCATTTCACACACCACAAACTCACACACACACACAGAAACACAGCCACACACTACATATAACCTACTATACATATTCTTAGTCACTAAAGCCCCAGATACACAGACTACAATGTCAAAACGAAAAAAAAAAAAAAAAAAAACAAAACAAAGAACACATGTAAGCAAACGCAGAATCCCAGTTTAAACAATAAGGGCAAAGCCAACAATCAATCATTACAAACAGGTCAATCAGTCAAGAATTTCAATACCCAGAAAGCATAACAAAGAGTTAAGTCAAATTCTGAGAGAGAGAGAGAGAGAACCTGTGGAGGGACCAAATAGAGCGAGAAGGACAAGAATGGCATAACCAAGAAAGAGGAAGGGCAGCAGCAGGCGGCTTTCTAAAACTGCAGGTTTGGGATGTTAATCCCATTGCCATTCTCTCCACTACCAGTCTCCCCACCCTCCTGCAACTGGTATGGCTTACACTCGTAGTCGCAGCCGTCTTGATAAGCTTTTCTAGTGGCACTAGTCTGTAAATAAAAGCGTTTTTCCAGGGGTTGGGGTTTTATTCCTTTGTCAGTAACCGGTGGGCGGTGGCTCTGCAAAAACAAAAAGATTAAGAAAACCCCACCATCTTCCCTTTGTATGTATTTGTAGAGAGAGAAAGTGTGGAGTGAGAAGAAAGAGAGAGAGAGAGAGAGAGAAACCTGGAAAAGGCTTAAACCCTTTGCGCCTCTCTGTTTCTTCTTCTTGTGAAGAAAACCCCATTGGATGGCTGTCAAATAATTGTGGTTTATTTTAGTTTGGGAGAGGAGTTAATAGCTGAATTGCCATTCTTTGTAACCTCAACCCCCGGCGGCGGGCGAAACCTAAACTTTAGGCTTAAAAATTAGTATGAAATTAGTGCCAAAATGAAAGAGATACTAGCTGATTACTCAATCAAATAGTACTAGTATCTATCTAATCTTAATTGGACCCCATGGCCATGAATGTGAGTTCAATGAGGAGATTCTATTCGGTTTTATACTATCGTTTTTTAATTCTATAAATATTTAAATTGCATGAAATTTAAATAATATAAAATTTGCTTTCAAAATTATGGTAATTTCATAGTTTTGATAATGTGTGAAATTTAATTGTAATTCTAGATTATAGTTAAAATAAGATTTCAATAATATATCAAATATCTAGTCTAGCTTAGTGATTGTGGTAGTTAGTGATTTTAAATAACAAAGGTTCAAACCTTGCTAACAGCAAAATTATAATTATTTTATATTTTAAAAAATAAATAGCATATAATGGTAGTAGTTAATGACGGCGGTGGATGCCGGAGTTGGCGGCAGGGGTGGTGGCCGAAATTGGTGGCGACCGGCGGCGGTTGTCGGAGGTGGCTGTTGGTGGTGGCGGCCAGATGTTATAGTCGGCGACGATGGTCGAAGGTGGTTGATGGTGGCGGTCGCAGTGATGGTGGTGGTGGTGTGTTGGGTTTTCATCAAAATTAACAAAGCGAAATAACAAAACTTAATTTTGAAAACCCTCCCAAAATCTATGCGAATTAATATAAATTAGATTTAGAATAATTACCTGATTGTTAGAGCGAGCAATCTTCGAAAGAATCACGCTTGAATCACGATCACCACAACAACGATTTGCACGGCTTCTCTATGGTATCCACATGAACGGATTGGACAGGATTTGATTCTCTATGGTATCTACACGAACGGATTGGACAGGATTTGATTCAACAATTTTGTGCTAATCAATTATTGAGTCAAAGTAGGAAGACTTCTTCGTACGAATAACTAATTAAATCCCTACTTTTTCTCCCTACGAATTTAGTGTTGCACTCAAACCCTAAATCCTTTTTGTGTGGGATTGTTCTCTTGACTATCAAAAGAATTCCTAGCTATTTAAAAGGAGAGAGGGGCCGGCCATTATAGTCCTAGCCTAACTAGGATTATAATTTGGTTGTCTTATTTTATTAACTCAAGTCCATTAATCTAATTAATGACCCAAATAAATTTCAGCCCAATTCATTCTAAGTGTGTGACTCAATAGGTTCCAAAATTACGTTGGCAATAATTAATTATATATGAATATATAATTAATTATAAACAATGAACGGCATCTAGCAATACATCATTGTTACACAAGTAATAAAAATTATCAGTGATTACAATAACTGAATGTGATCAAAATAATTCTTATCCCTTTGTCATATCTGATTAAACAATAGGCATGGAACGTGTCATCCTTGTCATAGTTTAATCAAGGTTTCTTGATCTCCGAGTAGACTTACTTAGTAGACAAATAAATTCAATATTCAATATTGATTTATTTGAGCACGGCCATGCATTTACTTAAATCTCGCTCATCAAGGGGCCCACATATATTATACTCCCGTTATATATGAGGGACAAATTCTGTCTACATTGTTTATATCCCTCAGCATGATTCGTGGCATATCCAACATCCGACTTTATAGTCACCTTGTTACAGAATGACGTTTGTCGGTATCAAAATATACGACTCCTCATCTAGGGTATATAACGACTTCAAGTTAAAGGACAAATAACTCAATAGTCACTATGAGAATTGCTTATGACACTCACATAACGATCCACGTAGCATTCTCCTGCAGGTCAATCCAGTACGTCGTTACACTTAACAAGTACCTATGTGTAGACTGATATCAACTATATGAGTCTCAACACATACTACTCTCAATGCATTATTATTGCCCTTATTAATAATAATAATCGACCAGGAATATTTTTGAATAACATTTTTATTCAAAGAGCTTTATTATGCATTAATATGAATAAACAAATAATACATAATAAATAAATACCTTAATAAATAATGATATATCGTAAAATATATTTGCCTCTAGGGCATACACCAACAGTGGTGAAAAAATGGTGAGTTGTTATTGTATTAAGTAATAGAGGAAAAAAGGAAACAAAATTTTGAATTTAAATTCTTATGTTTTAGTATAGAATTAGTTTTATGGAATTGAGGCATTTGAAATTGCAATTCAATTCCAATTCAAAATTTTAATTGTATTCCTAAACGACGGAATTGGTTTTGGAGGCTCCAATTCCAATTTCAAGCAATGAAATTGAGGTATCCAAATAGACCCTTACTTAAATTCCAAGCGCTCGGCTCGATGAATTGTAATTGTGCGTTGGAATACCTAAGTCATATTTAATTCATTGAATGGTTGTATTATTAACCCTTTTTTTTTTTTCATTTTCTTTTTTGGGTCCGACGAACTTATCATGAATCTCTTATTTTTGTCTCTTTTGTTAGGGCGAAATTCGCTAAAGTTCACTATAATTGTTTTCAACCGAAAAATTTTCATTCGCTAAAGTCCACTATAATTGTTTTCAACCGGAAAATGATACTTTTATTTAGAAATGTCGTCTGTTCCCTTAAAAATCACGGAACAGCACGATGTGCGTCGTGATGCACAAATTTTTGCCGATGCACAAAATCAACAGAAGGCTATGAAAGAGGAGTAAGTAGTCGCTGCTTCTGGGGGAGGTTGGTGGATAAAGATGGGCAAGCTGTGGAGGCTGTTGTTCTCTCTACATCTCAGCCAGTTTTGGAGACCAAGCAGAGGGATACTAGATCCAACTTTCACCTTTCTCCTTATCTCATTCCTTGCCTACCCTCCTTAAAGCTTAGCAACTCATCTATAAGTACGCATGAGAATTTACAGTATGAAGAATGTGCGCATTTCAATTTCTTCAATCTTATATCTTTCTTCTCTGCAACTTGGGTAAATGCCTAGAAGTCAGAAGGAAGTTAAGACAGAATGAAAGACTTACTGGAGATGTGATTAAAGCAGAAGATTCATCAGGGAATGAAAGATCAACTTTGGTGCCCTTTGAGAAACTCCTTGCGAAATTTTGAGAATGATGAGTCAGGACGGAAGACGAGAGAGAGCCAAAGAAGATGAGAGAATAATAATATGAATTTGGTTTCTTGGTAAGTGAAGGGGGGTAGTTGTAGTGTTGGAGAGATGAATTGGGATTGACGATGCACATTGCACACACATGACGATGCACAAAATACACTTAAAAAATTCATATGTTGTTACGGGGATAGTTTTGGAACAAATAACTACTTTATCACTTAAAAGGAACTTAATCGATTGAAAACAAATATTGTGGACTTAAGCGGTTAAAAATTTTACAAAAGGTACCGACTCGCAATTTTTTCCTTTTGTTATTAATGTTAGATTGGTCATAGGGCTTGCTTCTATTGGACTCAGAGTTTGTTCATTTATTTAAAAAAAAAAAAAAGGGTTTTGTTTGACTTAATACATAAATTTTAAAAAAAATTAATTAACTATATTATAAATATGAGTACCGCTAACATATATTTCCATGACACTTGTTAAAATTTTGTTAAAAAAACTAATTGATTGAAAATCATTCCTAACACATTTGGAATAATTTTCAATGCATTAATAATGGTCCCCAATTGTAATAAAGTTTTAAACCGAGAAACCTTAACAATTACTACCTCCGTCCTAAAATAATTGCCATTTTAGCAATTTGTACACAGATTAAGGAAGCTTTCAAAAAGACTGATGTACCTTTATTTAAATTCAATTATTGTAAATAGGTTGTAGGAGTATTTTTCTCTTTCTTCCTATCAATCTTCTTTAATGAGAGTAATAAATAAGGGCGATTTTGGTAATATGTGGGCAAATATTTCTTGAATTCCCATAACGATAATTATTTTGAGACAAAATTTTTTTGCTAAAGCGATAATTATTTTGGGACAAAGGTAGTATAGGGACATTTATTAGGAAAGCCCCTATAAATATTTGCATGCTTTGGCTCTCGGACATTGTCCACGTGGATAAAACTCATCAATTAAAAGAGTACACTAATCAAGAGTAATACGATAAAAAGTTACCATTTAAAGTAGTTATTTTTACGAAAGGAGACGGCTATTAACACCCTCAACTCCTCTAAATACAACTTTCTAATTTTAATTACAAAAATGTCATTTTATAAAAAAAAACCCAATACCCTTTACCTTTTTTTTTTTTTTTTTTTCTGTTTTCTTTTCTTTCTCCCCTTCTTCCTCTCTTCTCCCTCTGTTCTCCCCACCTTTCTTTTTTTTCCTCTCTCTTCTTCTTCCCTTCACTCATCTCCTTTCAGCCACCCGCAGCCTTTGGTTAAAAAATTCTCTCCCAAGATCCTCTATCTCTAGTCTTTGTCTTCCTTTTTTCATTTCTTTCTCTCCGTCAAACCCGCCGGAGATTTCTTGTTTACAACAGTTGGTTCTTCTGTCAACCATGGCTGAACGAGAAATCTCCAGCGAGTTTGACAAATCTTCGTCGGGTTTGACAGAGGGAAGGAGGGGAGGGAGTAGAAGAGAAAAAAGAGAGAAAGAAGGAGGAAGGGAAGGGAGGAGAAAAAGAAAAGAAAAAAAAGAGAGAGAAGGAGGGAGGGGAGGGGCTGGGTCACCAGGACTGTGAATGGAGGGGAAGGGAAGAAGGAAAGTGAGAGAAAAAAAGGGAGGAGAGGGCCGGGCTTATGGAGAGTGAGAGAGAACAAAAAAATTATTAAAAAGGGGTAAAATAGGAAATATAAGGGAGGTGTATTAAGTATTTAGGTTGGTGTAAAATGAGAATGGAGGGCGTATTAAGAAAATGGGTGTATAGAGAGGAAATGAGAGGCCATTTGGTAGATATATAAGAGGCCCAATATGACTAATAATAATTAATAAGAATGTTTGGTATACTTTTAGGCATCCGTCTTAATAAGAGGAGGGGTCCGGATAAGCATCTTTTTCTCTCATTATTTAACCTGGGGGTGGGGTGGTATTATTATAGATTGGATTAGCAAAACACGACACTAATTTTTTTAATACCAAAAAATACCCTTGTATATATACTCCAAAAACATGCTGAAAAGAAGTAGGGCAATCAATTCGTTTCTCTCTCTAGCGAAGGAAGGCGACTGTTTCTCTCTCTCTGGCGAAGGAAGGCAGCGGTTTCTCTCTCTCGAAGGAAGGCGACTACTACCACTGTACAATCGTCGGTGGGAGGATCAATCGGGTTAGTAATTTCTCTCTCTCTCTTGATCTTTTTTTTCTCTTGATCTTCTTTTTCTCTCTTCTTCTTTTTCTCGCATTCTTCGATCAATCGGATGCCTATTGAAGAGTTCCCGTTTTTGCTATGCAACAAAATTTGAGAGCCTTGATTTTTTGAGTCTTTTGGTTTTGTTTTTTCTGTGTTTGCCTTTCGATGGATTTCTTTCACTTGTATATCTCTTTTGTTGTTTATGTAATCTTCTTTCTTGTCCCCCAAAAAAAAAAGAATAAAAGAGAAAAAAACTGCAATTGTTTAGCATTGGATCGTTCAGATGAAGTTTTCCTTTCAAACTTTATTCACAACTTTTAGGATAACTGAATTTCAACTCCCTTCGCCCAAAACAATGCTTATGATGGATTATTTTTTGGATTATTTGAGTATCTTTTTTTGGATAATGTTGATACTGTATGATTATGTCGTCAATTTTTTTTATTTAAGACTATGTTGATACCTAATATTGACAATTTTAGTATATGCTGATTCTTTTAAAAAATTAAAGTTGGTGCTTTATGGGAAGTGCTTCACATATTTAGATTATTTAGTAGTATAGAACTTCTATCGTATTATTGGTAAAACATGTTTTGCTTTTGGATTGTTAAATTTTTGCTGGAAGTGTTGACTCTTTTTTTTTTTTTACTTTTTCTGAATTGTTGAAATTTCACGGGATGTCTTGCCCATTTTTTATCTTTTCTAAGTTTAGTGATATCATATTCTCGTTTTCATAGATATCCTCTTTTTATTCTTAAGAAAAGAAAATTCTAATTAGACTCTTCAAAGTTGAATAGGCACCAAAGTATAGAAATCTAAAAATTAATTTGGTCCATTATACTTATAATCTTAAAAGTAACATATTAATTGGTTGTCAATTATATCCTATTGATAACAACATTGACCAAGATGAACATATATTCAAGTTCGGAATTAGAAATTGATTTTTTTTTTCAAGTATATGAAAAGCTAAGATTTTTTTTTTTTTTTTTTTGTTGTTGATGTTTAATGTTTATACCCTAATGGTTCATATATATTTTTTTAAAGTTATACTTCTTAGAATCTTTTTAATTGAAAAATACTCAATATATGCATAAATTAGATGATGATATCTTGTTATTACTGGAAAAAATAATAATATTCGGTCATATCAGGATTAGAGCATCTAATCCTAGTGTTACCAAACGTCAGGTTATTATAAGAAACATGATTATTAATCCTGATACATAATAGTGAAGACACTAAGTACTAGGATTAATAATAATGCTTATCCTTGTCGGCTTCAAATCTTCTATCCCACCACCCCTATCACACTCCGTATCCCACTTAATCTTAGCCTTACATGTGTACTTGTTATTTTAGTTTCTCATATTTTTACAAGGAAACGTATAGGGTTAAGATTTAATGGAACAGAGAGGAGTGTGATAGAAGATTTGAAACCATCCTTGTCTAGCTACCAAACGGTCCCTAAGGGTGTTAATAGGCCCTTCTCTTTACGAAAACATCCTCAAAAAATAATAAATTCTTTTTTAGGACGAAGAAATTATTATTATAGAAGGAAATAATTGAAAATGAATAGTGATAGCTTAAGTCCCTTCTTAAATTAGTTGTCTAAACCCATGCATGCAGTAAATGGATCATTGGCCTTATGGCATGCTTTAAAAGATATAAATAAGTTCAAGAATGGTAGAGTAATTCTAAATACACATTATAAGTTGGGACTGCAATGAAGTGGTTCGTGGACAAATTCGGTACGTACCCCTGTTTTAATTAGAAATGAATCGAAAAGATGTATTTGAAGTTCAAGGTTGCTATGATCCCCTTTAATTTGCGAAGCGCTTTTCTTGCAGCATCCAGTGAGTAATTGGAATATTTGTCTTTCATATGTAAATTCCGTCCGTCGGTCGAACTTGAATATATGTTCATCTTGACATTATTACTTTTTCAATAACGATGCCTTCAATTTTTTTATCTATATTTTGTGTATAATAAATAAATGCACAAAAACAACTGAAATGTGAGTTCTTGCCGTGCCGGGCCTTAGCACACTCGAATTTGAGAAAGCCAAAAAATGACACAAGCGGAGCTCAGACAAAACTCCATCCTCACAATATATATTGTGCTTGATTTTCGACGGGTGTCAAACCGTCAAAGTTAATTTTCTACTTTCCAATAAATGAATATAGGGTTAGTCGGGATCGTATCCGTGTATTAATTTACTTCTTTACAAACTTTTATAAAACAAATTAAAATAAGAAGTTGAAGTTTTTATCTAAACTAATTACCATCAATTAATTAAATAAAAGCTGAATTTAAAAGAATTAATGTAAACGAGGCAGCAAATTACTCTATGTTTGATTTCAAGATGAGAAAATTCCAGCCAATGAACTAATTGCAATCCCACAATTCACTACTGTTCATTGATGCAAAAATGTCTCATTCAATCACAAATAAATCGGTTATAGCTATCGACAAACGCCTAACACCCAATCTCTCTTTACAGTTTCGATAATTAAGATAAGCTCGTTAATTGCTACTCTAATCAAAAGACAACCCCCGAGACACTCGTAGGATTTAGTGTTTTGACAACATTAAGAAAAAAGAGACCCGATTCTAAACAATGCATACTGAAGCAGTATTATTTAATCTAGATTATTTGCTCCCGCAACACGATCCGAATATGCTTGTGATGCCTAAAAGATGTGTTACTTGCCACTTCGTTAAAACCCGAAGACAATTATGGATCAGCAGTTTCAACTAGCAATAGACAATTGCGCTAATTAAAATCCGGTTCTTGAACATTAACTAGTCACAACATTCATGCAACATCAAGAGTAGAGAACGAATAAATACTTATAATTAAACAAGAATAATCACCAATTCGATCTCACAATAGTCAAATTACGAAACTTCAACTGTTCATTGACCGAATAATTAAACTAATTACAACCCTAATTCAAAGACAAACTTACACAATCGGATTCCAGCGCGTTTCTCTTTTCGCCTAGGCTGCTCCGCACCTTTTGGTGCTGAAGGAAGAGAGAGAGAGCCGCCTTCCTCTTTGGTATTTTCTGAACTGTCCGTCCTGGTCCAGACGTCTCCTCTAATTTGTATCCTCTCCTTTACTAACTCTCTCCCCCAAAATAAAGTACACGTTCTCCACAAAGAGTCCCATTCCCAGCAATTTTCTCCTATTAAAACTGTCACTTAATCTCTAAAAAACCGACTCTTAATAATTTTACAAGAGAGAGAAAATAAATAAAGAAAATAGTTTACTTTATGGACATTAACAATTGTCTAATTTTCCAAAATATCTAATGTCTGAAATGCCCTTGAGTCTTGGAATTCAGCCTTGCTCGTAATCCCAAGAGTACATGCTCATTCGACGACCTCTTCTACAACATTGTTCATTCCAGCACTGGTTTAGCTAGTACATGCCCACGCGGCATCTCTGCTAATTCTGCCTTTAGTTCAGCATTATTTTTCACTTTTCTTGGCTAAGTCTCTCATGGACCTACAACCATCAAACACACAAAAACACCAATAAAAGTGTAACATTTTCTCAAAATTAAAACACAAAACGAATATTAAATATCACACTTATTTGAGTTCATTTCATTACCCATAAAGAAGGTGGTTTCGGTAACAACTTTCATGTCCATACTAATCGATAATTAATTGAGCCTACAATAATGGATTTTCAGCAAACAAGAAAGAGGATTTCTTATTCGAAGCTTTGATTTCTACCATAGTAATAGATAGTCTCAAATCAAGGCCACATTGAAATAAAGTAAATAAGTAGCTAGTAGTCACGCGCGAGAAACAAAGATGAACGGAACAAATGTAAGGATTCATTAATTTTTAACGCAAAATCTACAAGAAATTTACAAATTCTCAGTTAAGAATTGAATCACCAAAACTGAGATAATTTCAATGGCATGGCATAGGTCTCATTTTTTAAAAATTAAATGGCCTAGCTAGCTAGCAGCTGTGATATGCATGCTTCTTTTACATATATGTTCATCACAATCAGATCGGATCCTCTATTCCAAAATAGTGTTTCATCTCCTATTCCAACCGTTGGATGTGCACCACATGTGCATGTGAATAAACAACATTAATTACCCTGTGATTTTTTATGCACATGTGGCGCACATCCAACGGTTGAAATAGGAGATGGAACACCATTTTGGAATAGAAGATCCGATTTGCATCACAATGGCATTCAATTTCCTCGTCAATCTCTGGCCCAAACCCCATCTTCTGCACTATTTTCAACTTCCTCTGCATTATTCCTTTCGTGAGAAGGCATCTTCTCCAATTCATCCGCACTGCCTTCGTCGTCCTTGTCTACGGTTAAATACGCTAGAGCTGTAACCACATCGCTAATTAGCGGTCTAGTCGCAGCTTCCTCTTGGAGACACATTGCTGCTACTGCTAGTGCTTGGTACAGACCCTTTTGAGGGTAGTTCCCTTCTAGCAATGGGTCTGCCATTAGGTGGAACTTCCTCTTGTCTTTGAATAACGGTTGTGCCTGAAATTCCACAAAACTACTTTTGTTACTAGAGAATTCTTGAGAACTATTCCCGCATAAGTTTCTAACATTCAAACAGAAATTTCTAAAAGGAAAACATTTGGACCTTATTTCTAATTCTAGTAGCTAGAGCCCTTTAAACATACGTACCCAAGTAATTAGGTTCTGCTCATCGTTTGGTCTTGAATTGTCAATGACTCTCCTTCCTGTGATCATCTCCAAAAACACAACTCCAAAGCTGTACACGTCAGATTTCGTGGTCAATTGACCGGTCAATGCATACTCAGGCGCACAATAGCCATAGGTTCCCATAACCCTAGTAGATACATGAGTCTTATCACCGGTTGGACCTAGTTTGGCAAGACCAAAATCAGATAACTTTGGATTAAATTCCTCGTCCAATAGTATGTTGGAAGCCTTGAAATCACGGTAAATTACTGGAGGGTCTGCTGTTTCATGCAAGTATTCGAGTCCTTTAGCCGATCCTGCTGCTATTTTCATTCTTGTTTTCCAATCTAGGGGATTTTTACCTGGTGCTATATCTTGAAATAAGAAAAATGAACAACATAGTATATATGTCACAAAAAATACCATCAAGAAGATTTATCTAGAAATGCAATGAAATCAAGAAATGGTTTGGGACATACTTAGAAGGTGATCTTCGAGCGAGCCATTGGCCATGTACTCGTACACTAATATTCTCTGGTCGCCATCACAGCAATATCCTATCAAATTTACTAAGTTAGGGTGGTGAAGAAGACTCAACATCAGGACCTCCACCAGGAATTCTCTGTTCCCTTGGAATCCATTCCTGTCAAGTTGCTTAACAGCAACATCCTGAAACCAAGACAACGAAAATTTATAATTTCAAATAAAAATGCAATAGATTAATAATGTTTTTCTCTCATCAACGGGAAGGTTTGGTTTTTGACAGTACAATATTTTTGCTCTGAATGTGACCTTTGTACACCCTTCCGAAACCGCCTTCCCCTATCAACAAATCAGGGTTGAAGTTGTCGGTAGCGGCGCACAACTCACGAAATGTGAGGATCTCTGAAGAAATATTCCCTTTTCCTAACTTGGCAATCTCATTTGTAATGTATCTCCTCCTGCTGCTATCTGCAAAATTAATTACGTATGTTTTTCAAGAAATGGTCAAAAGTAGGGAAAATTAATAAAACAAAATTGAATAACACAGCAATAATTAACTCACCATTTCTAAACGAAAGTTTAGCAAATGAGGCCAAGGATTTTGTATCTTTATATTCTTTGATGCTCTCCTTCAGTGACTTGGTATCAAGTTTTTCTTCTGAAATGCAACACGAAAAGCAGTTCATTGTTCTCTCCTGCTAACTCAGGCCAATCATATTCCTGATTTCCGATTCATCAAAATCTTGGATTCGTTCGCACCAAAATAAATTCTTGAACTACTTCGCCAGATCTAGATGTCTTTCTAGTCTGTAAGGTGCGAATTCGAATCCAGAAGTTCTTGCAGATCTCTATTCAATCAAGATTTAATTAGATCAATCGGAGAAAAGGAAACTTTTAGCCCGGGAAAGGGTGAATCTGTATGTTCTGCTCTCTCAGGAAACAAAAGAAATTTTTTCTCAATGTAATTTTTTTTTTCCTGTTCACCCTTCAAAAGTCAAATGCCGTTTCTTCGGACAAGCATTTGACAATGCTCGTTATCCCAATTATCTTTGCTTAACTAATCTCTCTCTCTCATCCTTCCTTTCTGTCCGCTTAAAAGTTTGTTAAGCTGGATGGCTTTTAATCAACCGTTGTTTTCTTTTCATTTACTTGCCATTTTTAGCCATCCATTATACTATAATAAAATTTTAAAAATGTGGGATAGGCGAAATTGTAAACGTTGGATGATGGCTGCATGCTCATACTTACAAACATACTTGCTATTTATGGCTATATATATATATATATATATATATATATATATATGTGTGTGTGTATATATATATATATATATATATGTGTATATATATATATATATATATATATATGTATGCACTTTAACAAAATTCGCTGCAGCAAATATACTATCTAGAACTACTTCATTCAATCTTTTTGGACTCCCAGTTTGACAAGAGTAACAAGTGTGATAACCAGGGCCGGCCCAACACTTATAATGAGGCCTTTTTGAAGTAAATAATATAAAATTTTATTAACATTATTATATTTTTATTTAAAGTTTATCTTTTCTGCTTTTTGGGATGCAAAATCATTTATTAAATAAGATTAGTTCACTTAATCTTTGTTGAGACATTGTCGATCTCAGATAAGATTTTATTAGTATTAGTTTTGAAAAATTTCTTTCTGCCGAATTAACAGTTACGCGAATCGTTAACATTATTCTATAAGCGATATACGCATTTAGAAAATAATGTAACAGGGGGTTTAAGAAAATGAGCAATTCTGAGAGTTGGGTCACCGCCCGTGGGTGAGATCATGTGATCCTCTCTCTCTTCCATAATGGTATCATCTAATGGATTCACCATTGCCAAATCTTAAGGTGAAAAGCTTGGAGAACCAACTGTGTCAAATCCGTAATTGTGTTGATACATCCTTAAATGTACTAAGTACTCCTTTCGTCTAGGGCTGTAAATTGAGCCAAAATACTCGGATTCGGCTCGAGTCCAACATGGTAAGTCTTGCTCAGCTTTGAGTCTGTTTAAAATATGAGTCAAATTCAAGCCTTAAACTAGGCTCATTTTTCAGATCGAGCTAACTATGAACATAATGAGCTTAGTCCAATAAGCTCGGCGGCTTTGTACGCTTGACGAACCTAGCATGAATTTGGCCCGGCTCATAAGACAAGGCTTGGCTTGGCTCGGCTCATAATGTTTGATGGTTGAAAAACCGTTTATATTACACAACCAATCATTGACTTAATGGAAATATTGAAATTGATTGCAAAAATCAGTCAATCAATCAATCACCTCAAATATATTCTCTTCTCAGTTTCTCGTAAAACCTAAATTCATTTTTAAAAAACATTTTCCCCTTCAATCAATTCTAATTCTTCTCTCTAGTATTTTTCTATCTAGTTTATATATATATTCCGAGCCGAGCTTGAGCTTGGGCACGAACTCAAATTTAGTATTTCTATACATTCAAGCTCAATCGAGCCAAACCTGAGATGGGTACAAATAATATGAGCCGAGCTTGAGCTTGAGCTTTTAATTTTCAATCGAGCCGAGCTTGAGCATTTAATTTTCAACCGGGCCGAGCTTGAGCCATTAAGAAACTTAATTGAGTTGAGGTTGGTAATCCACAACTCGGCTCGGCCCGACTCATTTACACCTCTACTACATCCGTTCAAATAAAGTAGTCCCTTTTTTTTTTTTTTTTTTTTTTTGTATTTTGTCCCAGAAAATAGTCTAATTTTTAATAGTAATAATTTTAGTGAAATTAGAAGAAAATACAAGCAAATAAAATTAGAATAATAAAAAGTTTGAATTGTGAAATGAGACTATTTTTTAAGACCGGATGGATGGTGTATTATTTTTTGTTCCTCTTATTGTGAGACACAAATTAAACATGTCATGTTAGTGCAAATTATATGAAAATTAACATAGTAATCCATCCGTTTTAAAAAATAGTCCATCTTTTCTATTTGGTTAGTTGTAAGAAAATATTCTCGTTTCTAAAAAACATTCTCATATCTTCCAACGTAATTGATCAATATATATATATATATATATATATATATATATATATATATATATTTGCTTCTTCAATTCCCAAGGGAATATGAATACGAATGTGTTGGTCTCTCTCACTTCTTATTAGGCATATATGCACCATCTCACAGCAACTGCAAGCCCTATTATAATTAATAAGCAAGTCAGTAAATATGTATATATATATATATATATATATATATTTTTTTTTCTCTTTCCGGCCTGAATATAACTTAATTTGATATGTAACTGAGCATGCATAAAAACCACAAGTAATTAAATTTACAGCAGCCGCGCGCAATACTGAGCCTTAATTAATTTGCTGTTGAAGTTTTACTATTTTGCTTTACAAAATGAAAAAAAATTACATCAAACATTCTTGACATGGTTATGGCTAACCGGAAAGGAGGAAGAGAGATTGGAGTTGGTAGTTTCCGCACCCAATTCTGAGAACTGCCCATTTTCTCAAACCTAGTGTGAAAGACATCAATGGATCAGTCGATCTTGAGACTGCCTTCTTCACTTCACTTCACTTCACTTCACTCCACACAGTACAGAGAGGCTAGCTAAATGTACCCCTTTTGAAGTTGCATATATATATGCATTCAATATTGTTAGAATGGATGGCTCGAATGAGGCTATTAATTTACAAAATCTCTTGTATGAGAAATTGGGAATTAAACTAATTAGGCACAAGACTTTCCTGTACGTAGAGAGTTTACATGAATTATATATTGTCAACCACTAGATATAAACTCTGACAATTACTGACATGTACGTTGAATTCAACTAAATCAGAACTTCAAAACGCCTGAACCTGCAGGCGTGATTATATTAATTTTTGCATGTAATAAGAGGGTGGCTAATAAAAAATGAAATAACTTGCATCAACACATGATCCGTAGTAAGGAAAGCATGTCAAACAACCAACAAGAACTTCATATATGTATAGGTTTAGAAACTGTAAGATATATATATATATATATATATATATATATATATATATGCACCGGTAAGGATGCAGCTAGCTCATCACTAATGCACATATATACTCGAGAAATAATAGCTAGCCAGCCACCTGATCATATATATGGAGGTACAACTTTTTCAAAAATGTTGGTAGTGGCTCCCAAATCATCTTAAGGATTAAAAATAACATATATATATATATATATATATATCTTGGAATCACTCAAAGATAAGCTAGAACATAAAAAAATTGTTTACCTTTATGCAAATTAAAGCAGCTATTAGTTAATTAATAGAATGAACACAGTAGCGTTCACTGAGCAGACAATAAACATGGAAATTTTATCAAGATATTTTTTGAAGTTTGCCTTTAAGCTTTGCTTCTTTTAGAGCAGCAAACACTCTCTCTAGCCTGCTAATTCGAACCTCTACTTCCGATTCCGGCAACTCAATTGTACCATCCCAATTCCCAAGTACTGCTTTATCTTCATCGTTGCCAATGCTCACAAAAGTATTATTTGATGCACTTGGAATATGACGTTTCAGTACAGGTTCATTGCCAGCGCACTGTACATCTCCAGAAGTGCTTCTCTTGCTTTTACAACCAACTAATTGTGCAATCGTAAGTTTATCCTCATCAGTACTGTAATCTCGTGCCTCCTCCCTATCACATGTGGCTAAAGAAACAGCTGGTAAAATTAAGAAACCACCGTCTTTTTCACCTCCCCAAGTATCCCGTGGAACTCTATTCCGACTGGTTGAACCTTTTTTTCTTACAATCGTAAGCCCCTTAAGTAGATCTTCCATGGAACTTGATCCCTTATACCACTCCAAGTACGGCAGGGTAACATCAGACTCAAAAAGTTGAGGCGGTACATATAGTTTTATATCTCTAATTGGCCTATTGTAATTGCTCCAAGCATCAAGATGACCCACATTAAATCGAGTAACATAACCAGGGATATCTTGATCAAACCCAAATTGCATAGCTACTCGATTTGGGAGATACTGCTCGATACAGTCTAACCCAACTAGCTCAGACACCCTCAAGCATCTAGCATAGGATTCCAACTCTTTGTCCATATTAGATTCGACCAAAACCCACTCTTCATGTTTTTTATACAGTTTTCTGAACATGGAGTTGTTTGAAGCTATACCATAAGGCCGCCATAGAAAGCATTCTCCAGGTGAGTCCAAGGCCTCCCTCACATTCCTAACATCTTTCTTTTTCGATCCATACCAGCTCCCTAATCTTGGCTCTCCAAAAAATCGCTTCCGTGCCCAAACTAGTACCAATTGGATTGGTGAGGAAAGCGGAGTTGCTAAAACAACATCGTTACCATCATTACCCTCAGATTTACTTAATTCAGCAATTAGTCCCTTTAATAACCTGAAATCCCTATAAATTCTAGCAAGAACAGCAGGTGCAAGTGCAATTGGGGTGCCTTTAGAGAGATGAATAGCTATTGGAAACAAAGATGTTGTTACGTAACCATACTTGACTGGAAAAACAAACCTAGACAACCACAAGATCAGGAAAGCCTCATGCTCCATGTTGTTACCGGTATCCATGAAATAGTCCATCCAAATACGGTGAGTGATAGTCCCACTCCCGCTTGACTTGATTTCTCTATGAGCCTTTTTCAAGCTCGAAAAAATTTCAATCGATTGAACTGTAATAACAGGACTTAAAACAGAGTCACCCAGAATGGAGTAACCACCCAAAACGACCATATCTTCCAATGTGAGAGTAGCTTCACCCCAAGGAAAGATGAATGTGTTTGTCTCAACACACCATCTTTCGGCAAGACCCATGATCAAGCTGTTGTCTTTAGGGATTTCGCAGGTAGAAGCCAAGATTGCTTCGTATATGCCAGCTTGGTTCCAAATATGTTGGTATTTTGATTGTAAGCGATAAACCCAGTCCTTCCACCAGTCTGTTGGCTTTTTATGACATTGAAACAGAGATTTGAGTTGGTTTTTCTTGGGATCAAAAATGGTGGGCTTAAAAGAGGAGGCTGGACAAGGATAGGGCTCTGAGGAAAGACAGTTGAGAGTGGGTTTGAGAAAATGTGCACTTCTGAGAGTTGGGTTTCCACCAGTTGGTGAAACCATAAGCTCTTCTCTCTCCTCCATCAGTGAATCAGTTGATGATTCGGCCGCCATCGTTAGGGTTCATCAAAGAAAACAATTGTTCTTGAGAGAGAGAGAGAGAGAGAAAGGTTTGTCTTGGAGCTGGAGCTCTCTGTTTTTAGATATAAAGACGGTTCAATTTGATATAACAGAAATAGTAAGCGTTGCAGAGCGAAGTTTGGGTCAACACCCCTGATTTTACCCCATTTCTTGATGGCTACTTCACCATTGATCTAAGAGTTTGCCCAACCACAATTTCATTGTTTCCATAAAAAGGAAATAAAAGTTTTTAACATAAGGTCCAATACCAATTATTATATTGGGCGGAGAATACCCTCACTTTTCAATTAAGACACTCGACCGTGAAGTTGACAAAGCATCGCGTACAAATTACATAAAGCATCACATGGAGCGCCTTGTTGAAAAAAAGAATTGTGAATAGCATTGCCCTTATTATACCTATATTTGTTGGTTAAAGTTAGGAGTTCAACCCCTTGTGTATAGCTCCCCTTCTAATGAACATTAATGACCAATTAGTTATTGAAGAAGAGTAAGGGAGAAAGCAAAAATTAGATAGAAGCTCGAGCTAAATCACATAATATCAACAGTTTTAAAGAAACAACACCATGTCTGTGAGAGATCTTTAATTACTCGAGCTTTGTTTACAAGATGTCTTACTGCCCAGCCCTGTTGGCTTCCATCACTACCCCCAACGAATACTGCTCCGTCGTAGCTTAGTCAATTCACGATGGAAAAAACAATTAAATTTCCATCTCCAATAGCTTCATATAATTAGTCCATGTAATTTGAGGATTTTGGTTGTCTCGTGGTGGTAAACATCCTTGTCGAACCCAAATTGCATGGCTACTCGATGAGGGAGGTACTCCTCTATTCAATCTATTCCAACTAGCTCACACACCCTCAAACACCTGGCAAATTACTATAATTTTGTGGTGAACTCTGTATGATTAATTTCTTACAGGTCAAGAAATTTTCTTACGTGGTCAATAGTGAGAATGACAATTGATTTAGGATTACTAAATCATATTAAATACTGGTTTGTAAAAAGAGTTAGTTTCCTAATTAAACTCTACCTTGATGAACGATTGAGATTAAATCTTAATCCTAATAGGAATCCGATCCTCCCTTTACCTATATAAGGAGATGCAATACCCATTATATTCATCAATTACGAAAATCAACTCATTAGAGTTTTGGGCCAGAAGGGAAAAATCATACGTATTCCGTTCTTATACTGCAGATTTCGGATCTACAGAAAGTTACAAGAATCAAGCAACATGTCTTCAGATATTTTACTTAAGATTAATTGCATATTATTGTGCTCATCATGAAGTTCAAGATCTAAGGTTTAAGATTATTATATTTACAAACTCATGATTATCCATGAAAAATGCATGTATTATTAATGTTTTATTGATTAAAGTTTGTTTGCTATATTCCTTTTTGAAAACAATACGTACTGAAATGGGTAAAATGAATTTTCAGTGCCTAGACTCAAAATTACTCGATTTCATCTATTTGATTTCGACTTATATTAATGCTAATATGTTTGGCAATTGGTGAGATCTCGTTGTCGACATCACTCACCGGTGTGGTCACCATGTGAATTCTTGGCAAGTGATGATGTGGTGTCAAAAGTTTCAATAACTAGCATATTTTTTTAGTAATAAATGTATAAATTTGGTACAATATTACATGACGTGGGTCTTAGGAAATTTGGACATTTTCAGAATATCTGTGAGAAACGTCGTAACTAGTTCGAAAGTAAAGATAATCCTTTGAGATTCGTAAGTTTTTCAGAATCAAACTTCTCTTATGTACCTTCAAATACATGATGGTTGGATTCAGGTGCTAATGTTCATGTTTCTAATTCGATGTAGGGATACCTTACTACCTAAATCATAGAAACAACTGAAAACTTTTTATCGGTAGGGAATGACAATAAAGCCCCCGTCGAGGCTATTGGAATATATCGTCTTGTTCTTGAAAAATGATATTATTTGGATTTATTTCAAACTCTTTATGTTCCATCTATTTCTCGCAACTTAGTTTCAGTTTCTAAACTTGATTTACAAGGATTTATGTTTGATTTGGGTAGTAGAAGTTTCAATTTATATAAGGATTCTATTAATGTTCATTTTGGAATTCTTGTGGATGGTCTTTACAAATTTACTTTGTCATTCCCATCCTTATCTGAAACCCATTTGACCCTGCATCATAATCAAGAAACTGTACATCATGTAATGAAAAATGACTCTTCATTCTTGTGGCATCAGAAGTTAGGACATATATCCCGTAAGAGACTTCAAAGATTAGTAAAAGATGGTATTTTACCGAATCTAGATTTTACTGATTATCATAGTTATGTGGATTGTATTAAAGGCAAAGCAATAAAACACACAAAGAAATGAGCCACAAGGAGTTCTCAGCTTCTTAAAATAATACATACAGATATTTGTGGACCTTTTGATGTTCCAACATTTGGGGGAGAAAACTATTTTATCACCTTTATTAATGATTATTCACGTTTCTGTTATCTCTATCTATTGCATAACAAATCTTAATCTGTGAATGCTGTGCAAGTATTTATAACCAAGGTTAAGAGACAATTAGAGAGAAAAGTGAAAATCATAAGGTCTGATAGATGTGGAGAATTTTATGGCAGGTATGACGAAACATGACAACATCCTGGACCTTTTGCCAGACTCCTCGAACAACTTGGAACTGTAGCTTAATACACAACGCCAAATTCTCCTTGGCAGAATGGTGTAGCTGAAAGGCGAAATTGCATACTTTTAGAAATGGTTAGAAGCACGACGAGTCATGCTAATTTTCCCATTACGTTGTGGACATATGCTCTTCGCATGACTGTATATATTTTAAATAGGGTTCCTAGTAAAGCAGTTCCAATGACCTCTTTTGAGAAAGGCTGGAAACCTAGTTTAAAACACATGCAAGCTTGTGGATGTCCAGTTGAAGCGAAGTATATAACCCTCAAGTAGAGCTGGCAATGGGCTGGGCTGGGCCAACCCATCGGGCCAACACATAAAATTGGGCCGGGCCAGCCCAAAATTTGCATCGGGCCTCAAACCTCTAGCCCAGCCCAGTTTTGGGCCATCGGGCTTTCGGGCCATCGGGCCAAATCAGCCCAAATTCGTAAAAAAAATATTGTCTACAAAATTTACAAGTTATAACATAAAAAAAAAATTTCAAAACTCATTACAATTCTACAATTTATCAAATAAAATCTACAAATAATAAGTTTCATCTTGATGGATTAAAATACAACTACATAAATTTTTTGTAGACAGGGGAAGTGCAAAATACGTTAAAATACAAGTCTACAATTGTTTGGACGTTTGGTGTTCGCACTTCGCAAGCTCGCAACAGATAACCAGATTAGATATAATGGTATATGAGTAATGAAATAGTGAATGTGGTTGACTGGTTGTGGGTTTGTATGTATAGGTGTACAGCCTGTATCGGGCTGGGCTGAGTTAATAAAAATGTATCAAAATGGTTTGGAAAAATTGTTTGAAAAGACTTAAAGTAACGAAAAATTTGAATTGCAAATGATTTGAATCTCCACTAAAAGACTTAAAAGCAACGAAAATGGTTTGAAAAGTGTGAATTGAAAAGTTAATAAAAGTGTATCGGGCTGGGCTAGGTTGGCCCGAAAATTTTCGGGTTTTTTTGGCCCGAGCCCAATTAGCCCACGAGCCTATTGGGCTGGGCCAAAAAAGCCCAAAATTTTTCAGGCCTTCTAAATTGAAGCCCAAGCCCCTCATAATATCGGGTTGGCTGGGCCGGGCTAATTTTGCCGGCTCTACCCTCAAGCAAACAAATTGGATTTGAAAACCGTAAGTTATTATTTCATTGGTTTTCCTAAAAATCCAAAGGATATATAAGTTACTATCCTATTATACACGCGCAAAAGTATTAAGATTATCATATTACATGTCTTCAGGTATTTTACTTAAGATTAATTGCATGTTATTGTGATCATCTTGAAGTTCAAGATATAGGGTTTAAGATTCTCATATTACAAACTCAACATCATCAGCTGAGATCCACTCTTCCCGTTCCCTATAATACACATGCGCAAGAGACTGGAATATTCAGTTGCAACATAAGGCCGCCCAATAAAATCGTTCCTAGCAGTCAATGGCAAACCTTACATTTTCTATGTTCTTTCTCTTTCTATCCCATCAGGACAATCTTGGCTCTCCATACAGAAAATAACACAACAACTATTCTGAAATATATATAAAGGAAATCACTCATTGCGTATTATTGATATCACGATACATTATATACAAACCTAGGCCATAATTATCGGGATACACTATTATCTCCATATATGATAAGGAGATCCTACTGCTATATTTAAATGATATACATAGCTCATTCTATTTACATAAAGATACATGTCTATCTATTCTATCATACCCCCGCAGTCGAAGCGGGAGGAGGACGAATGCTTAGACTGTCCCGGAAGTCATCAAACAGTACATGCGGAAGCCCTTTGGTAAAAATATCAGCAAGTTGGTACCGGGACGGAACATGAAGTACCTGAACATGGCCCTTCTCCACTTTTTCTCGAACAAATAAAATGTCTAACTCAATGTGCTTGGTCCGTTGATGCTGAACTGGATTACCCGACAAGTAAATGGCACTAATGTTATCACAATAGACCAAAGTAGCCTTCGAAAGAGGGAGATATAATTCCAGCAGCAAATTTCGAAGCCAACATGTCTCGGCCACAACATTGGCTACGCCTCTGTATTCAGCTTCAGCACTAGATCGAGACACAGTAGGCTGTCGTTTAGAAGACCACGAAATCAGATTGTCACCAAGAAACACACAATAGCCAGAGGTGGAATGATGAGAGATCGGACACCCCCCCCAATCCGCATCTGTGTAAGCCGTGAGAGAGGAGCACGAAGACTTGGAAAGGTGTAACCCAAGATTAATTGTGCCTCGAAGATACTGCAAGATGCGCGTAAGAGCTACCATATGTTCAACCTTCGAATCATGCATGTGAAGACAAATTTGCTGAACATCATAACTAATATCCGGCCGAGTAAAAGTCAACTATTGCAGTGCACCAGCCAAACAACGATAAAGAGTAGGGTTTTCATAGGCATCACCCGAACCGCCCAACTTAGCTTTAGTGTCCGCAGAAGTATGGGACGGTTTACAAGATGACATCCCTGCTCGGTCCAAAATTTCCTCGGCATAGTTGCTTTGACAGAGAAACAGACTATCCGGAGAATGAGTCACCGCAATTCCCAAAAAATAATTTAAAGGACCTAGATCCTTCGTAGCAAACTCAGAAGCCAGAGTAGATATCATATTCGTGCAAAGGAAATCAAAGGAAGTAACAAGAATGATATCATCAACATATAATAATAGGTATGCAGTGTGCTAACCCTGTCGATAAACAAATAGCGAATGATCAGACTTGCTGTGATGGAAACCCATGGTGAACACAAAGTCAGCGAATCTTTTGTACCACGCTCGCGGTGCCTGCTTAAGACTGTATAAAGACTTCTTGAGTAAACAAACATACTCAGGATGATGTTGATCACGAAACCCCACAGGTTGATGCATAAATACTGTTTCCCATAAATCACCATGGAAAAAAGCATTTTTTACATCTAACTGATGAATGGACCATGAGTTAGCCAAGGCAATACTGAGAACAGTTTGAATAGTAGTCGGCTTGACAACCGGGCTGAATGTCTCGGCACAGTCAACTCCCACCTGCTAAGACCTGTCATCACCTACAAGACCAGCCTTATGCCTCTCAAAAAAACCATCAGCATTCTTTTTATGAGAGAAAATCCACATGCAACGAATAATATTCACATTAGAGGGACGGGGTACAAGATCCCATGTCTTATTTTTAATAAGAGCATCAAATTCATCTTGCATAACCGCTTTCCAATTTGGGTCGGACAATGCAGATTTAGGATTGGACGGTAGGGGGGACGGAGACATAGATGAAAATAAATTAAACTGTTGTTTAGGCTTGACTATTCCACTCATACTCCTTTTGGTGATTGTGCGAGTTGTAGGAGGAGGAATGGGAGTGGGCTGAGGCAATGGAATATGGGGTGGATCACATATTTGGGAGCCAGGAGGAGCCTGCCGAGATGGACTGATAGGGGGAGACGGCCCATCTGATGGAGAAACAGAGGGCCCAACCGAAGAAGAGGTCGACCCAACAGAGACCGGTGACTGGGCAGGAGGACTGACTTGGGCCGATGAAGGGCTGATATGGGCCGGGGAAGGAGATTGGGGTGCCTGGGCCAGTGGGGTCCCAGGAGGAGAAATGGGCTGTAGTGTACCTCGGGCCGAACCATCAACAAGATGGTGAAAGAAGGGACTAAAAGTCTGGTCCGAATCAGATAGCAAAGGGGACTGAGCAACAGTGGGCGGAATGTTTTACTTCGTAAAAGGAAAAGTGTGTTCATCAAACACAACATGTCTTGAGATGATGATTTTATGTGTGGTCATGTCATAACATTTATATCCCCGATGGTTAGACGGAAAACCCAAAAATACACATGGAGACGAGCGAGGTTGGAGTTTGTGTATAGTGGTGGCGGGACGGAGAGGAAAACATAGACACCCGAATACCCGTAGGTGTTTGTAAGAGGGATTCCGGAAGTATAAGCACTGAGTTGGGGATTTATTGTGGAGACTCTTGTGGGGAATAATATTAAGGTGGTAAGTTGCCATGGCCAACGCATGATGCCAAAAAGAGAAGGGCAAAGAGGCATGAGCAAGAAGGGTTCGAATTAAATTGTTTATTGTTCGAATAGTACGCTCGACTTTGCCATTTTGGGGGGAAGTGTGTGGACATGACAAGCGAAAACTAAGGCCATTTGCGCGAAAAAAATTTTAAATTGGGCATTATCAAACTCCCTCCCGTTATCACATTGGAAACACTTTATATGGCGCTCAAACTGAGTGAGAATATACTTACTAAAGAAGAGAAATATATTGGGAACCTCAGATTTCTTTCCAATGGGAAATGTCCACAAAAAATCAGTAAAATCATCGATAAGCAACAAATAATACTTATGACCCGAAGAACTAGGGACGAGAGAGGTCCATAAATCACCATGCACAATATCAAATAGAAGAATAGTATGAGAAGTAGAAGAGAAAAATGGCAATTTCACATGTTTGCCCAAAACACAAGAGTCACAAAAATCAGCAAACTTGGATGTCTTACAAGGAATAAAATTATTAATGTAAAGAGAACGAAAAACAGTTGCCCCAAGGTGTCCTAGACGATTGTGCCATAAACGCAGACAAAGAGCAGAAAAAGTTGACGGAGAAGTATATGAGAGCCCCAAGTTGTTGGTGGTGATGGGATATAGATCTCCGGAACTATCACACCGCATTAGAGGTACCCCCGTGCGCAAATCCTTCACAGAAAAGCCAAAAGGATCAAACTCAACACTAACATTATTATCTGTAGTGAAACGATGAACCGACACTAAATTTTTGATCAATTTAGGTGCATGAAGGACATTCGAGAGTTTAAGAGGGGGTGGGGGGATAAAGAGCTTTGTCCATACCCAAGAATAGGAATAGCGGTACCATCACCAACAGTTATGAATTTGCGACTATTGCTCAAATTAAAATAAAATGAGAGATTACCTGACGACCCCGTCATGTGTGAAGTGGCTCCAGTATCCATGTAAGCGTTGTCATCAGGAATATTCAGAGACATAGTATTCATGGCAGTTTCAATATCCGTAGGCATGTAATTAAGAACCATAATCTGTAGGAGCATTCATATTGTAAGACTGGGGTGGTCTCTGGCCAAGAACTCCATGTGGGCTAGGGGTAGGGGTAGGTGGACGGGCCCAAGAAGTTGTTGGATAGGGATAAGGGGTGTGGCCCATTGTGGGGGAGCCCACCCATTTGAGTAACCTGGGGAAAAAGGCCACCACCCATTCTGTTGCTGCCCTTGCCGACCGCGTCCCTACGTACGTCTGCCACCACCATCCTGAGAACGGCCTCGATTATTGTTTCAGTTTCCTTGATTCTGTCCATTTTTCTGACCACGGCCACTGCTTTGATTGTTCCCATTCCGATTGCCGTGAAACTGGCCATGCCCAACCGGAGGTTTCATGTCCTCCATACTGCCATATGAGGCTACAAGAGCCGAATTCGCTACTGCTGATGCCATGCTTGCCTGCTTGATCTTGCGGGACTCTTCCATTACCAACCTCAAGTGGACTTCATAGAAGGATGGAAGAGGGTTACTTTGCTGAATAATTTTCGCCACACCATCATAACTATCACTCAAACCCGTAATAGTTTGAAGAACCATTCTGTTGTTGGAGACCGAAGCGCCGACGTTAGCCAATTGATCGGCAATATTCTTGAGTTCCTTACAATAGGCAGAAACACTCGAGAAATTGTCCAACATTACCTGCGAGAATTGATTCTCGAGTTGGACCGCCCGTGAATGTTTATTATCAAGAAAGATACCCTCCAATCTTTCCCATGTTTGTTGAGCGGTGAAACCGGGTTCAAGGATTATTTGTAACAAATCCTGAGAAATTGTCCCATAAATCCATTGAAGGACAAGGGAATCCAATCGCGACCACAGGACCTTGTCCACTTTGGGCGCCTCTGATGCTTCAGCAACCTTGCCTTTCTCACCCGGTGGAGATGGAATGATATGGTCAATCACCAAAAAAACATTACAATGAATCCGGAAGAGCTCTGCCCAAGTGACATATTTTCCACTCTCCGGTTCAAGGGTAACAGGAATAAAATTCCTGATGTTGCTCACGGTAAAAGCCGGATGCAACAGTGTCTGGGCTGCCATGGAGAAGAAAGAAAGGAAGAGGAATGAGCCGGTTGTATACCAGACGCTCTGATACCATAAAGGAAATCACTCCTTGCGTATTATTGATATCACGATACATTATATACAACCCTAGGCCACAATTATCGGGATACACTATTATCTCCATATATGATAAGGAGATCCTACTGCTATATTTAAATGATATACATATCTCATTCTATTTACATAAAGATACATGTCTATCTATTCTATCAACATACTTCTGAGTATCAGGATTTCGAATAAAATGCACAGTAATCTCCTTTCCCCGTTTGTTCTAAAGAAATTTTGTTTGTCGTGTATACAATTGTACTTACTAATATGCCCATCAAATTAAAACAAAAGTAGTAAACAACAAAAAAGAATCTGACTATGCAAATTTCTGCTGGTGGTATTCATGCCATCTACCTAAATTTGCTGCTCCTCTAATGAACATGAATGACCACTAAATTTCTCTTACAATATTCAAGAAGAGCAAGGGAGAATAAAGCAAAAATCAAATAGAAGCTCGAGCTAAAATCGCAAGAAATCCTTTGCTGACCTTTAGTAATAATGAAGCGATAAATGTTTAATTAGAGGGTCGACCCATTAACATTTTATGTCATATTAACAATTTTAAAGAAACAACCATGTCTCTAAGAGATGTTTATAACTCAAGCCTTGTAATTATAAGATGCCATACAACTTGAAAAATTGAGAAAATGATACATACACATTAAACAATCTTGAAAATCTATAACATCTTTAATTGGAGTGAATCGAAGTACAAATACCAGCAAATACAAATAACAAAATCCTTGCTAGAAAATCCCAAATCTTGCTAAGCACTATGAGTATCTACTTGATTTACTCTCTGATTTGCAAACGACAGTCACTAGCCAGTGTCAGATGAGGAGGTATGTAGGAATCATAACCACTTAACCAGCCATTTTTTCCATCTGAATTACTTTCTTTTTAGCCTGTTGAAGTAGTTTTTAAGTCTGTCCTTGAGCTATTCCACCACCATCCAAAATACTCTTGCGTCATAGCTGAGTCAATTCGCGATGGGAAAAATAGTTCTTCACCTCCAACAGGCTTCGTATAATTAGTCCAGGCAATTTCACGATCTTGGTTGGCTCGGGGTACATGACCAGGAACATCCATATCAAACCCAAATTGCATGGCTACACGGTGAGGGAGGTACTGCTCTATGCAATCTATTCCAACTAGCTCACACACCCTCAAGCACTTAGCAAATGAGTGTAATTCTGGGTTGGACTCAACATCATCAACTGAGATCCACTCTTCTCGTTCTTTATAGAACTGACGAGAGATTGGATTATTGTCAGTTGCAACATAAGGCCGCCAGTAGAATCGTTCCACAGCAGAATCAATGGCAAACCTTACATTTTCTATGTTCCTGACCTTTTTATCCCATCTGGCTAATCTTGGCTCACCATTTTCTACAAAATTAGGTTCAGGTCTCAGTGCCCGAAACCTTTCCCAAACCCAAATTTGCAACAAGTGAAAAGGGGCACATGTAATAATAGATATGCCCTCAGCCCCTCACCATTGCCTTCACTGATTTTAGTTTTTAGTAAAGATCGTGGTATAATCTTGCAAGCAAAGTTGGTGCAAGAGCAATTTTTTCCCCTCTAGCTAACCGGATAGCTATAGGGAAAACACTTGAGACTACACTATCAACCGTAGTCGGAAAAACTAACCTTGTTAACCAATATTGGGCAAGAAATGCCTCGTGCTCTATTGGGCTACCACTGCCAATGAATTTATTTAACCAAGCAGATTGGTAGGCCTTTTTTGCTCGGGTAACTCTTACTATTTGTTGTCGCTCTTGCTCCAACATCGAGTTACGTATTATAGCCTCTTCTATGGTTTGGGAAGGGCCAAAGATTGAGTTGCCCAAAACGGGATAACCTCCAAGAATCATCACATCTTCTAGAGTGATGGTTGATTCCCCCCATGGAAACACAAAACTTTGTGTATTTGAGCACCATCTCTCAGCAAAACCAAGAACAAGATTCTCATTTTGCTGGATATAGTAGGTGGAATTCTTTAGCGCATGGTGAATTCCAGCACTTTCCCATAGGGGTTGGTAAACGGGCTGCATTTGCTCGTACCAGCTTATCCACTTCCTCTCTGGGTGTTTCCACTCTTTGAAGGTCACATGGATACAGGGTTGAGGTTTGGGATTTGGTGAGATGATAGAATTTGTGGGAAAATCTGGTGGTGCTCCATCAATAGAGCTTACACATGGTTTTAGAAAATGAGCAAATCTTATTTCTAAGTGATAGCCTAAAAAGGGTTTCATAACCTCTTTTCTCCTCTCTACTATGTTGTTTTCTTTTTGATTGGCCATTGTTAGACAATGAACAGAGGACGCTGTATCACAAAACAAAGGCACAATAGCTCAGAGAAGGAGAAGAATGCTGAATAGGGAGTGAAAACCATCAAAGGGGATGGTCTCAATTTATAATCGCTGGAGTGTCAGGTTGGTCTCTTCATACTACTCGCCACTTGTTAGGAAGATCAAACCTATGTCTGACTAGAACCTTATTAGATACTACTATTCATTCATTTAAAATATTCTCATTTCAAGGACAGAAAAGGGGGAAAAAGAAGAAAAGAAAATAATGAAAATGTTTTTTCTGAAAAAAATTAATGAATTTAACATTATGATGCATAATGTTTTCAAAATTGTCTGCCTTAAGAACTGCAGGCAGGTGATTGAATGAAACAATCCCTTCGAAAATGGTAGTAAGGGTTACGACATTTTAGTTACTCATTTATGTCTGCGGCAACCAACGAACTTTTGAAATAAACGACTGTTTGAAAAAAAGCGCGGCAGTGGTAACGACAATTTGATTATAAGTGAAATTACTCTTTTGTCCATTGTTTTTTTTTTTTGGGGGTGGGGGTTGGGTTATTGCATTGTAATCTAACTTCTGTCATGAAGGATTTTCTGTATCTTCGAATTTATTATGAAGATTATACAAATAAGATGAGTGTATTACCTAAGTAATACATTTTGGAACTAATCCAACTGTTTGACTTTCTTTACATTTGATGAAGATTATGCAAACCGGATTCTTGTATCATTTTTAACAAAGTTATAACTGACCCTTCTTTGTAAATGTTCTAACTCTTTTTACCATCTATGAGAATTTCTATGCTCTTTGCAAAAAATGCAAAAACTTTCCAAAGAAAGTTGTAGGAAAGTTTGTTATGGAGGATTTCTTAAATCTATAAGTTGATAAGATTATGCAAATTAGATACTTGTATTTCATAAATGATCCATCTTTGAAAATAATCTAGCTCTTTTTAATACTTTGATGCCTCTCCGTGCATACTCCTCTGTCATGAGAAAATTGTCTAAATTGATGACAAGTCAAACTTTTTAAAATCGTAGTTTTACTTGTTCGTACATTTTTTAAAGTAAATTATATTTATATCCTTTTATAGAGATGAGACTAATATTTTTTTTATGGGGCAAATTAGAAAAGAGGGAGTACATATTCTACCAAACCTCCTCTAACCACCATTGTTGGTAACTAATTGCTAGAAGTCAATTTATAATGGATAGCAACACTTGAGTGATATTAATTAATTCTTCACCAATAGGTAATAAATAAATTTGGTGTCGATTTTGTCACGATCATGAAGATAAAGGATATGGAGAGGTTTGTAGTTTGGTTGAAAAAACAAGGGCATTAAGAGCCCGTTTGGTGCAGCGTTTACAAAACGCAGTGTTTTAAAAATGCAGCGTTTTAAAAAGCGCAGTGTTTTAAAAACGGAGGTCTTTCCTTATAAATACGTTTGGGATATCACTTCAATACGCAGCTTTTTTTTCCTAGTAGCGTTTTAAAATCTGCGTTTTGGGAAAAAGCTGGGAATTCCAGCGTTTTAAAACGCAGCTGCGTTTTGAAAATGCTGCGTTTTCTGCCGCAGTATTGAAACACATTTTTTACAAATAAGCAGCGTTTTATCCCTGCGTTTTAGCCAAAACGCTCGACCAAACGGGCTCTAAGTAGATTTTTATCATTATTTTAGTTAAAGCGGGTAAGAGTAATTAGATTTAATGCTAGAGGCATTAAATGAGTATTAAATTTTGTACACAAAATAATATGATATTTTATGTGTCTTTTTATTTAGCACTTGTGGACTCTATTAAGAGCCCGTTTGATGCTGCGTTTTCAAAATGCAGCGTTTTAAATACGTACCGTTTTTAAAACGTAGATTTTTCAAAACACAACTTTTTTATTATTATTTCAAAATACAACATTTTTTTCCTAGCAGCGTTTTAGAACCTGTGTTTTGAAAAAATAGTTTGAAATTCCAACATTTTAAAACGTGGTTTTTTCTGCTGCAACGTTGAAACGCAATTTTTGCAAATAAGCTACGTTTTATTCCTGCGTGTTTGGCTAAAACGCATGACTAAACGGGCTCTAATTATTGATTAAAAAGTGAACCCAACAAGATGATATATAGGATATCACATTATTTTATACACAAAATTTGACACATTTGATGTCTCTAGCATTATTCAAAAGTAATTCATTATTTTCTTGTCATTACTTTCTTTCTTTCTTCTCCACCCACTCCCCCTTTTTGAAGCTTACAGCATCATTTTTTTTTTTTTAACCAGGTTTAAATCCTGGGGTAGTGCATTTGGAGCGGCTATTACCTACCTAACAAACTGATGGATGTACCAAAAAGGCCCAAAATAGGCTAGAGGGGGTGTGAGGTGAATAGCCTATGACTAATTTAAAAATAAATCTGTCAACTTTTCAAACAAAACCAAACCAAACCAACCCAACCAAACTATAGAAACAACAATTGAGGCTGCAAAATTGATTGAAAAGTGTTTGTCACAAATTAATTAAGCTGCTTATAAACATATAGGCAGTGTATACATCATGTGGTACTGTACATATTTATTTTTCTACGTACGTACCGACCGACCGACCGACTCACTCTAAAGAATAAAATTTGGTTACCATGCAAATTGCTAGAAGCCAAAAATTACAAGGAGATAACATTATAACTCACACGCATCTTCCGTGAGCGAGCGATGCTGGTTGATTCTTCCCCAACAACTAACACATGAATGTTGTTTGGTTTTATCACAACTCTGATCGAATTGATAAGGATGAAGAAGCGTACTGGCCCTTAGTAGTGTGGTTGGAAAAGCATATATGGGCATTAAGTAAATCTTGTCATCAATATTATAGTTAAAGCAAGCTGGTAAGTATATATATATATATATATATATATATATATATATATATATATATATAGTTCATGTTTAGCGTGGTGAGCAAGAGTTGCTATGGCCTTGTGGGCGGCATGGGCAGAGACTAATTGCCAATGATTTGGCCTTTCAACTTGTTATTTAATTAGGTAGCGTTTGGTTCGCGGAACTAAGGGTAATGTAGTAGCCAATTAAGCAAGAGTACGTGAAAATAAATGGTTGTTAATTTGGCATGATCAAAGGGGAGGATTCTTTTCAAATTATTTGAAATTAAATGGAAATTTCCATTTGTTTATGTTACCACTACACAACTAACTAACATTGCTGATGAAAACTACGGATCACACCAAGGATATGATCGAAGCCCAATTCAAGCAACTCGTTGATGATAGATGGGGCTTTGCCAATTCATTCGAGGATGATCCAAGAAAGAGTTCGTGCGTATTTTGTAAGCTTTTGGAGACATATGGACACTACACGACGTTGGATGGACACTTAATGGAGGCCTTATGAATACAAGGGTCAGAATTGCAAAATAAAAGGACCGAGGCCGGCGCGCTCGTGCCATAAGAGTCGTGTGACCGCGCCAACATCTGGAGATTTTCTGATTTCTGTCGAGGTCGCCTCACAACTTGCGAAAACAACTGGGATATTGGCACAGTAGGCGCGCTCGCGCCGTGATGGAGGCGCGACCACCCCGACATGAGCTGTTTTCCTGTTTCGTTTTTTACACTTATTTTTGGTATTTTCCTTTAGGGTTTCGGTTTCCTTTGTGTTTTAGGTTTGTTTTTCAAACGTGTAGCCTATATAAAGGCCTTATAAACCTTGTTTTGAGAACCTATGATATATGATTGAATTGAATTGAGTTTTGACAATATTGTGAGTTTTAGAGGGATTTTTTGGACTAAAATTCTCAAACCTTTGAACTTATCAAATTTGTTGAGTTGCAAATTGTAGCGTTACGTAGTCTTGATTGCTAATCAATTGCGATTAGTTGGTCAAGGTTGCACCCCAAGGTTCTAGGGTTTAAATCTGCCCTAGGGTTGAGGGAAGCTCCCTATCTTTCGTTTCAATTCGTTATTTTTTGTTTCAATACGTGTTCGTGGTTGGTTCCCCTTTGTCAACGATATTGGATTCACATCAATTGCTATATGTTTAGTTATTTTTATTGACATTCCTATACTAATTTTCATGTCGTATAGTATAAAATCAATATCCTTTGTCAAAGAAATTTCTAATAATAAAAAGGAATTTCTTTGAATATGATTGTTCTCCGATCTTCTCTCAGCCAATTTTTGCGGGGAAAGGATATATTGATTCGAGGAGGATGACACCTTTTTTCTTTTAGACTCAACCTAACAAGTCAAAATGATGTTTTCAAGTTTCCCTACTTACAACCCTCGTCCTCTCCCTATTTCGCGTTCTTCTTAATTAAAGAAACATTAGTGCTTTTTGTTATTTCGAGAGGCACTTTCTAATCAATCATTTTCAAAAAGTTTATGTGTTAGTGTTTCATTCGACAAAAACATGGGAATTGATAAACTGTCGGTGTCGGTTACGAAATACAGAAAATTTTGATACAAAATCAGTTGATACTATTTAATTGGTTAAAATTATGAGCCTCATCACTTAGTGGTGCGACTTACCGACTACACATTGTTGATCAAACAGTGCCAACTGATTTTGTACCCAAATTTGGTGAAACTCCTTTCGTCACTCTAAAAGTTGACATTTACCTCTGAGCCCATTAAAAATTAAGGGCCGAGTTCGACCACAATGGCTAAATTTAGTTAAGGTCGAGCTTGCGCTTGAACAGGCGTAGATTGTTTATTTTTTTCTTTAGGTTCAAACCGTTCTTGTAAGCTCTGAGGGACATGATTAGTTTGCGTCGAGCTTCGACAAAGCTCGATCAATCTTTAAAAGCCCAGTTGACAGCACGTACTAGAAATCAAATTCCTTGGGGCCAAAAGCCATAAAAGTTTTTTTTTTTTTTTTTTTAAAGGAAAAAAAAGAAAGAAAAATTGTTATGCACCTACGTTCTCCTGCTCAAAATGGAGTTTTTCACGAACTTCTGGTGAAATCTTGTTGCTTTCAGGCGATCAACCACCTTCTCAAGCTTGCTAATATGGTCTTCAATTGGCAACTCCGACATGGAAATTATATACTACTGTTTTCCTCCTCCGTATCCTCATCTGAACGTTTGGCTCAGCTATTAAATCTGCAATTCTATTCTCCATTTCCAATCTTCCATTTGCAGCTTCACATTCATCTTTTCTTTCATTACAGAGTCTCCCCAAGCTTCTCAAAAGCTGCATCCAACTGGTTCTTGTCAATGTTATCATTGTCAGTTATTTCCAAAGTATTTACCGGACTAGCTAGCAGATTTGTGAATTGAAGTGAAAAGACAGCGCTAACTCTTTTATTAATCCAGATTCAGCTTGATGAAGCTATTTACAAAATCTCTTAATTATATGGGAATCGGGGAAATAACTTAGGCTAAAGCCTTCCTGGTAGGTAGTTTCTGTGAATTACTGTCTACCAACAGGTTCGTTGAATTAATTCAACTTTAGAACATCAATGCCTGAACCAGTTGTGATTATATTTATTATTGTATGTAAGAAAATGGCAACAAAAATTGAATTAACTTGCATCATGACATCCATAGCAAGGAAAAATAACGAATTGAGAAAAATTAGGATTTGATTTACTTTAATTTGGATTCTTAATGTCTATCAGCTAACTAACTGGATGTGGAGAAAAATAACAAATTGAAAAACATTAGGAATTGATTTAAATTCTTATTTGAAAAAATTTTATGTATCCAAAAATCTCAAAAAAACTTTGTTACATATCAAGCCCGTAAGCTTCGTTCTGTTCAACAATGGCGGCTTCATTCACAATGCTGGTAACTTAAAAAAGCCCTAACTAAAATCTCAACTCTTCTCTTCCCAATTTGAATACTTAATTATTCGTTGCTTTGAATTAATTTTCCTTCTTTTTTTATTCACTTTTTGCAGTTCATTTTCTGCTCGACCGAGTGTAGCTCCGGCCAAAATCTGCAACTCTGCTAGTATTGTTTCCACAAAGCTTCGGAAAACTTCTCGTCGGCTGCATAAAACTTCTCGTCGGCTGCATTGTCGCTCACATGTTCGTCTACTGTTCGTTTCTGGCGGACTCCTTTGCAGTTGGGTTCTTGAAACTGACCAATAACAAAGATTTTTGGAATATTTTGATATGTAATATTTTTATAAATCAAATTCTAAATCAGCTCCTTATTTTTCTCCTCATCCCCCCGTTAGCTAACACATTATGAATCCAAATCAAAGGTGTCCATTGGTGGTATAGGGAGGAGGACGTTAGAACGGTACAGGAGATCCGGAATCAATAGGAAAGGGCACATTAGAGTGGTACCGGAGATCCGGAATCGATTCCCCTAGAACTTTTCTGCAATTAGTTAAACGCTTTTTACTTACAACGGTAATGCCCTTAAATGATTAAAATAAGCTCTCTCACATTTTGAATCTTTTTTTTTTTTTTTTTTTTTTGATCAGCAAACTAATGTTGATATTAATAATATTTATTAAATAAGAATTATTCTCTCTCTTCCAAAATAAGTGTCTCTTATTGACTTTACAAGTGACTTAAGAAAGTATTTGATTTCAATTGTTTTTCCTTTAATACTCTTAAATTATCATTTAGTAGTGTCAATGTGTCATAGCGACAAGATTCGTATTTGAATTTTCTATCTCACAACTAATAAGGATATTGTAGATATTTGGCTTCAGAAAGAAATTTTTTAAAAAGAACAAGACACTTGATTTGAATTTTGAGACATCCCAAAATGGAATAGGAGATATACGTATTTACGTATTTTGGGATGGGGGAGTACAAAATATCATCGAGCCCAAGATAATGGGCATTTTTGACTCAAAATTCCACACCACGTCATTCGATTAGCTGGTGATAGCGCATCATCGTGTCACTTTTTAGGCGTATGATCACTGGGCTTTACTAGTGTCGAGTGGGTTTCCAAAATAGCAAAGACTACAGAGCAGCAGGAATAGGAGTCTCAGAGAATTTAGCTTTTGTTTCCTAGTGATTTTCCTGCTTTCAAACTCTTGCCAATATTCATTTGAGGCTAAAATAGCAAAAGTTATTCCCTCAAGTTGAAGAATACTTTCAAACCAGGGCAATTTTGAGTCCGACTAAGATTGTTGAGATCATGATATCGAATCAAAGCTCACCGACCCAGGCCTTGGAGTCACCATAATGTCATTTCCAACAAATTGCAAGTAAGGTTGAACCGACATTGACTAGCAGCAGCTAGGTTATGTGGAGTGGAAAAAATAGGGGAATTTAGCAAAGAAAGTGTTCAAACGGTGAACGAATTTAGAATAATATAATGCAGGCTCTCGAGAATGAGTAGTCTGTAGTAGGAAAGAATATAGCAAATATGGAATTAACAACGATATCTAAGGTACAACCATGGCAACTCAACCACTAAGTAAAACATTACTTAAAATATTAAGCATCATGGAAATATCAGTTTAACAAGATGTACCACACAACAATTATTTTGAACGACGACACAAGATTGGTATCTGCCAAAATATGCTAAAGATATTAATAGCACTTAATTAACTTAGTAATGCCATAAGACAATCATTCAATAAGGATGTTCCGGCCATATTTTGTTCCTGATATACCAAATTCCAAGTGGTCAAGTGAGTCAGCTACAGGACCAGAAACCTTTCTCTTCACTTTGCCAGCTGTGGAATTTCCGTCGCTGGATGAATGAACATCCTTTCTCTCCGCTTCTTTAGCAATCTTACTGAGTGATACGACGCTGTTGGTTAACTTGGGTTGAACAATTGTTCCTGATATGGCTGAATACTCTCTCTTTCTATAATTCTCACTAGAAGTACTGATAGCAGAAGAGAAACGAGTTTGTGAACTTGGTTTCTTTGCAACAATAGGATGAAGCTTTTGACTTGTCACAGTTGAGGCACTATTCTGGCCCTTTAGACCATGGAAAGTGTGCTTCGAAGGAATAACCGGACTACTTTTTCCCTCAACTAGTGATGACATTTTATGCCCAAAGCTTGCAGTGCTTGCAACAAGTGCACGAACTAGAGAACTTGAAGTTGGATTATCTTCATAATCCTCGATCCAGTCCCTAATTCTCCATAGTGTTACTCTTGTAAGGAGACCGAGAACTAACTGAAGAAGCATCATCATCCCCCTTAACTTTGAATTTTGTCAGAACTCGTGAGTTTGTCTTTGGACTACTCACATTTTTTTGTACCACAAGTCCATGTCCCTCAACCAGTGAAGTTCTAGAGTACTTCAGAAATATTTTCCGCTCCAATGAATTCTTATTAATTGTTCCATTCCGAGTAACCATAGAACTCTTCCACCATTTCAAGTATCTCTCGGATGCACTAGGCTCAAATGACCTTGATGGAACAAAGAATTTAACCTGCCCCAAATTATTACAGCCAAATTCATAAGCAGCAGGGATATCTTGATCAAATCCCAACTGCCTCCCCACGCGGTGAGGCAGATACAGCTCTTTAAACCCCATTCCCACGAGCTCACAGCCCTGTAAACACCGAGCAAAGGATCGTAATCCCCTGCCCAAACCCGAGAAATCAAGAAATACTTGTTCTGTTTGGGGATAATGACATGGGGGGAGCCAATTCTTCAAACTAGTACAATAAGGCCGCCACCTGAAATTCTCCTCTAGGCTAAGAGCCGATCTAACAATCGGTAAATTACAAGATTTTGAATTCAATTTGTGCCAGCGAGCAGCCCTGGGTTCACCCAACCGCTCAAGGGCATTCGGACTATTGGGTCCCAAATGTGGAAACCTTTCAAAAGCCCAAAGCTGCAGCAACTGAAATGGCGCAGTAACAGTAGTTAACTCTGAGCAAGTAATGGCTTGCTTTCTCAATAAGCTCAAGTCTTTATACAGACTTGCAAGCACTGCAGGGGCGAGTGCCATGGGAGTACCCTCGGACAAACGAGCAGCAATGGGGAAAACATGTATGCCAACGACTTTTTCGGGAAGAGAAGTTAAAACGTACCTGGAAAGCCAGAGAGAGAGAAAAGCCAAATGCTCAAAATCACCATTTGAGCCCATATACTGCTTAAGCCAACCACCATGAGCAGCTTTATGAGAAGCACTTTTCAAAAACTCTATCCTCCGCTTCTCCATTTCTTGAACCATTTTCTCCAACTCCTTAGTGGGGCTTGTAACGGGCTTTCCAAGAACTGGGTACCCCCCAAGAATCAGAATATCTTCGAGGGTAATCGTTGCTTCCCCCCATGGAAACACAAATGAGCTTGTATCGGGGCACCAGAATTCGGATAAGCCGAATATCAGTTCCGGGTTAGGACGGATTTCGTAGACAGAAGCCATGATTGCTTCATGAATGCCAGATTTCTTCCAAATGGGACTGTATTTGGGAGAAAGTTGAAGGACCCAATCTTTCCATTTTTTCTGTGGATTTTTCCATCCTTTGAAGAGAACTTTTGAGGGCCATTTTTGAAGATCATGAGAAAAGATTTCAGCCAACAAAGTGGTGTCTTTGGGAATAGGAAAAGTTTGGTTGAGGGTTTTGGCACAGGGGTTGAGAAATCTGGCGGTTCTCACTGTGAATCTCTCGTTGTTTTCAGATACCATTTTCTCGTCTCTCGTAGTGTTGATGGATTGAGGTTCTTCTTCCATTGCCATGACTGAAATTTGTGCGATGAGAGAGGGATGATTTCAAAGGCGCCTATGAAGAGTGATTGAAGTCCCACCTGCTAAAAGCTGTGTAGGACGTGTTTTTGGAAACTGAAGGGGTTTTTATGGTTTCGAAGCACTGATAGGCGGCGTAGGGATGGATGATGATGAAGTAGTACGCACGTAAAGTACTCCTTAAAGGCTAAAGGCTATTAAAATTACTTTCTTACTTTTTTTTTTTTTTTTGTCGTGTTAAAATACTACCTTATTTTTACCCAAAACATAGTATTTGAAAAGTTATATAAGTATTATTAAAATTAATCGTGATTATAAAAATATTTTAATAAAGTAAACATATTTATATTAATAAAGAGGATAAAATTGAAAAGGTTATAAAAATTGTAGAAATATTTTTTAAAAGTGTACTCTTTAAGTGAAATATCACAAAATTGTATAGTAAATTCTTTGCCTAAAACGGAGGGAGTAATTGTCTTGTTTGAAAATTTTCTTTTTAGAACAATAATTTTACCATTTTATCCTTACTTTTTCTTTCAACTTTAATTATACGTCACATACATATGGGTATTAAAAAAAAGAATTATATAATTATTTGGTCCCTTCGCTTTACAAAAACTATGTGTTTATTTCCCCCTCATCAAAAAAATTCATTTTGATCACTCGATTTACATTTTCTTGTGAAATTCTCCCTTCAGCCCATTATTGTTATAATTTCCGTCTAATATTTTTTGAAATACCCAAAGTACCCATACTACCTTAATTTCCATGTGTAAATTATACTATTTATTAGGGGTTAAATGAAAATCCCTTTTGCAAAAATGGTTGAACACCCAGAAGGACTTCCACCATAACTCCGGCGTAACTCTATCTCCCTCCACCTCCTCCACCGATCTAAACCCTAACCACACTGAAAAAAAGGTCCTGAACATTGTCATTATTTGTTGTTCCCAGTTGAATTTTCATTTTATGTTTTTTCCCTCACAACTGATTCATTACGTACTGTTCGAAGAGTCCATGGAATCACCATTCCTCAAAACTCTTTCTCTCACTCAAACTTTTTGCCGAAGAAATCTCTCCATAATCATGGCAGCAGATCAGATGGCATTACTAAAACCCATCTCCAAATTCGGCTATAACAGGGCATTCAATAGAGAATTATAAACCCATCTCTAAAAAAGCTTTTGATTGTCTTCTATACTTTCAAAAACTTTCCCTTTTTTGCTCCATTCAACGTTCCCCTCCTCTCCTCCCTGTAACCAAAATTAGCAACTAGTAAAACCCTAACAACAACAATTTCCATTTTAAACCATCCTGATAAAACCCCACTTGCCTTTATCTTCTCAATTTGATTTGAGCATTACCAAAACCTCTCCAAAACCCTAAACCCATCTCTAAAACCCAAATGCCGAATCAAACCCCCACATTCACCTTTTTTATATTCACCACCATACTCTTCCTCCTTCTCGCCAATGTGGGTCCGGCAACCGCCAAATCAACAATTGAACCCTGCTCAAACTCCGACTCTTGTAACGCCCTCGTTGGCTATACCCTCTACACTGACCTCAAAGTCTTCGAAGTAGCTTCCCTCTTCCAAATCGACCCCATTTCCCTCCTCACTGCCAACTTCATCGACATCTCTTACCCCGATGTCGAAAACCACATCCTCCCTTCTCAGTTATTTCTCAAAATCCCCATCATCTGCTCATGCGTCGACGGCATCTGCAAATCCCTCTCCACCCACTACAAGACTCGCCCTTCCGACCCTCTCTCCGTCATTGTCGATTCCGTTTACGACGGTCTCATCTCCACCGAATCTTACCTTTTTGGATTTGAGCTCAAATTTATTGCAAATCTTTCTAGTGCTATGAATCTCACTATGAATCCTTGCGAAGGTTATCAAATAGAGTTAATGGAGTGAAGGGTAGTTTGGGCATTTTTTAAAAAACAGATGAAAATTATAACGATAACGGGCTAAAGGGGGAATCTCATAAGGAAATATAAATTAGAATGAATTTTTTTGATGAGGGGGGACCAAACGCCTAGTTTTCGTAAAAGTGGAGCGACCAAATAATTAAATAATTCTATAAAAAACTACATTATACAAATAAAGTTAATTATTTTTTCTTAATTCGTATGTCGGATCAAATAAAACAATAATTTAGAGACGGATGGAGTAATATTTTCTCAATTAGGGATCACATTATCCCTCTATATTTCCACTACCAAAAGTATGGAGTACGTATTGTACTAAACTATATAATTCAATAGTATTATATTTGAAAATAGGATGTTAATAACAATTTTCAGATAATTAATCTATCTTTACGGGTGATTTTGGGAAAATGCTTTTGGTACGTCCACTTTTCAATCAAAATAGTCCATTATACTTTGTAGAAAATTGCATTGTACAAGTAAAATATACATATATATATATATATTATGTGAGGTCTTAAGTTCGATTCCTTCTTATACCCCATTAGGACACAAAAAATAAATAATATATTAAAAAAAAAGGAGGACATATATGGAAGGGATGGTAGAGATAAGTAGCGTGGTAACACCAATTAAACGGATTAAAAAATGCTTTGAAATTGAATTCTAATTTTGAATGAAACAAAAAATGTCATTTTAATTCAAAATTTACAAAATATATTTCTTGCAATTATCAAGCATTGTTGAAAGTGGGACATTGTATAGATACATGATATGAGTTGAATTGTGGGGGTGGGGTGGCATATATTTTTTAGGACCGAGTGAGTAAATGATTTTGTTTCAAAAAGTTATGAACTAATTTAAGTTTTGAAAATCTATATGTTCAATAGAAATGATAGGAGAAGTTGTTGCTATGCTACAGGAAATAATTTTCAGGAATTCAAAATTACAATGAGAGATAAGTAGAGCTTTTAATTATAAACCTCAATTGATAATTAATTAGTGGACTCAAACTTATGTTATAATTAGATTATACCCAATTACTTATTAGCTTATCACACGTGTGTGTGTGTGTGTGTATATATTGAAATGTTTCACTATTTTTCATTAGTTCTAAATTAAAAAGATGTAAAACAATTTTCTTAATATAGAACATTTCCAATATTACAATTTCTTTATGTTTTTTATTTAAAAAATCCATGCCTTCTAATTATAATTTTCTTAATATAGAACATTTCCAATATTAGCTGATATATACGTCTTTCTTACTCAATTAATATATATATTTTTTTATTCCCTTAATCTTCTTAACTTAATCAGCATAATTATCTTATTTTAGTATCTAGAAATCAGGTGTCTTTTGCATTTCAGACTTAGATTTGTGTAGAATAACTATATTTATTTTTTTACAAATAATAAAATTTACGTAATATTTATTTAGAATGATTAAAGTTTACTTCTTTTACAATTAAAATTATCCGTAGGATATAACTATATGTATATGAATATAAATAAAAAAACTGACATGGGAAGAAAGATGACAAGACAGACAGACCATCAAAGGAAGGAAGTGTATATAACATGACATGGCTGGCTTGAAGTAATTGAAAATAAAATTGGAAATAATGAAATGAGAAACTGTAGCTCTTTCCTTTTTCATTTGTGAGTTCAGACAAACACCCTCAGCACCTTTCCTCTTTTCCTGTCATAAAGTTACCAAAACTTTGTTTAATTTCAAAAAAAAAATTGTACTCCCACCATCTCTTCATTGTTATCTTATTTAATTCAGTACACAAATTAAAAAAAAATTAATTTAATTATTAATATTAATATAATATATAATTTTCTTCAATGCTTATTTATACGTGATTCATAATTAAAGTAAGAGAAAAAATAAGAATAAAATAATAAAAGTAATATTTTAAAAAGAAAAATTTTTAAACAAAACAATTATTTTGAGACAAATAAAAAAAAGATAATTATTTAGGGACGGAGGCAGTAGTATAAAATGAAATAGAGAAATAACGACAAAATTATTTTCCCTTGTATGTTTGATCAATGATAAAAGTAGAGGAACTTTTAGTTAAAAACTTTCTCGCGATGCAAAATCTTTTTAAATATACCCTACATGTTTTGACGAAAAGTTTTTACTGCAATAAATTTTATGTCGATTATAGAATTTTCGTACACTATCCAAACAGACATTAAACATGAAAAGGTGGTAGTATATTTTATTTAGAAAATGATAGACCAAATTTGATTTACAGCTAACTTTAAAATATTGTACAATGTATTAAATAGTCGTACTATACAATATTTGAGAGTTAGTTGTAAATCAAATCTTTAAATAGATTCTATTGTCGTAGCATTATTCAACTCTTTTTTTCATTTCCTTTCTCCATATTTTCCTAGCATTTAAAAGCCACATGCTCTAAACGGAGCCCCTTAAACGCTAAACGCAGTTCTTATAAAATTACTAACTTGCTTTTATTATTTTATACGTAGAAAATATTCAATTTAAAACTCTCACTTTCATTGATTTTGAATATGTATATTTTTGACATATTTTGTGTTAAATTTTTTAGTGGTTCGTTTGTCGAATAACAAAAATAATTACGAAAATGTGCTCTATTTCGTGGGAACATCAAAATCGTATATTTATTGATCCAAAATGATGTTTAGATGATATAGATATTAATGCCTAAAGTAATTAGATTGAAATTGAATAAGTAAGTTTGTCCCACATTAAAAAAAAAAGTAAAGTCAATGTTAGTTTATGTACAAGCTCCTTTCTTGTAACGAGTAAGCTCTCTCTCACACACACGCCCGAAAGGGTAGGTGCAAATTCTAGTTCGATTCAAGGTCCAGACCAGTGAATTTGTATATTCGTTTACAAGTGCAACCAACGAACATGAATGTTAAAATAAATCAGGACCAAATCAAGCCCCTAACACTGCTATTTTTTTTTTGTTCAGGGTGCATGTACTCTTTTATTATTTTAGCACAAAATATATCAAAAATATATATATTTAAAATATACATATTTAAAGACAAATTAATAATTTTACCGAAACTGCATTTAGCAACTCTCTTCAAAATTGCCTAAATAAAAGCTGCGCCTTTGATTTTCTTGGTACGGAGAATAATTTTTGCAGTCACACAAATTTGACTTGTGCAATTTCTATAAAATCCCCCCCCCCCCCTTCTCTCTCTCTTACATTATCCCCAACGGCCCAACCCCAAGGATTTCAAATAAAAAAAAGGGTTAATTACACCATTAGTCCTTCAACTATAAATTTTTTTATCACTAGTCCTTTAAAAAAAATTCAAACTTCAGTCCCTTAAGTATCAAATAGTTATGCAGTTAGTCATTTTGATAAACGGCACTAGTAAAATCCCGTTAAGTTAATCATGTGTGTTGCACGTACCATTTTTTAAAGGGCATTATGGGAATTTCCAAGTGAGATTTAATTATGACAAAAATTTTATCTTTTTTTTATTTGAATAAACAAATTCTCTTACAAACCAAGCTCATCAATTAACAAACCCAGTTCATCAACCCCTGAATCCTTCTCATCTCTGCGATTCTTTCTCTATCTATGTTTTCGTTGCTCACTCTCTCCGAATCTAGCCAAGACTTCATCGATTTAAGACAAATCTACTTCACCTCTGGCAGAGATGGACGCCATTATTTCCGGCCAAGGTCCGACATCGCCGAGATAATTCAAACCCAGCACCATTAAGATCTCCGACCTATCTCCATTACCAGATCTCAAATGTCTTTGCCATGGTTGCCAGTATTCATCTAATCCCACTACCATCCATCGCCTAATCCCAACCCAGAACCACCGTCATCTCCTCCTCCATCTCAAACCCTCCATGGCTTCCATCTCTAAACCATATCCTCAAAAAAGGGCATATGAAAAAACAAACTTGTATGACAAACCTACAAAAATAAAAGTACGAAAACAATACGAGATCTGTTAATAAGGGAAAATGACATGGAAATAGGGATTTTCGTTTCATTAATTGTTAATCGGAGTGATTAATTGCTGGCGGCAAATCAGAGGTTGCGGTCCCGCCGAAACCCAACCCGGAACTGCTACCACTGCTGCTGCTTCTGCTTTGGTGGTAGTGGTGGTTTAAGGAACAATTTTGAAGAGATCTCTCTAACGATGCAGTAATCGCCGCCATGGTTGGGGTCGTCATAACCACAAACACCGCCATTAACCCAAAAAAATCCAAGATCAAAGTAAGCCCAAAACAAAAAAGTTGTAGAGAGAGAGAGAGTGAGAGGGAGACAAAGAGGGATAGAGATAATAATTGATTTGAACTTTGAAGAACTAGAAGGATGAGTTTGTGGGTTTGTTGGATTATTATATATATATATATATATATATATATATATATATATATATAGAGAGAGAGAGAGAGAGAGAGAGAGAGAGAAAAAAAAAAGAGGTAGAAGGGGATGAAGATGTGGGGAAGGGGGAGGAGAGAGAGAAAAAAAAGAATAAATTACTTAAGTATTACAAAAAAAATTTGCACATGAAATTTCATAAAAGTCCTTAACCAAAGTCACGTGTTGGGCATATGTCAGACTTAACGAAAAAATCCTAACGGTATCTAACAAAAGGACTAAACGTGTCTAATTTTAGTACTCAAGGGATTGAAGTTTGAAAAAAAATTCTTGAGGAACTAGTGGTGAAAAAATTTATAATCGAGGGAGTAATAGTAAAATTAACCCTAAAAAAAATTATGTTGAACCCACCCAAACTCAATTGGCTTTAGTTTTAGTTTTAATTAAGTGATGTGCGAAAATATGATCCTAATTTTAGTTTAACCAAGCCAAGCCAATCCATGTACGATGATCGAGTAATATTTTATTTTAAAAATAATCGCATCTCATTCCTTATTTAGAGCTATATAGCCATTGTTATTCTATTCTATTCTAACAACATTAATTCTCTTAGAAATGAATCCACATTTAAAACTAGTTGTTGCAATACATACATACATACATACATGCTGCTTAATAGGAGCCAGGCTCATATAATTAATTAGCTCCACATTTTTTTGTTAGACAATCGTTATTAGAATTTCAAGAATATATATATATATATATATATATATATATGGGGGAGTATTCAATGGTTACTCCCCCTTTGTAACCATTGATGGCTACCTTTGTACCAACCATTGGATCAATTTTAAATGGCCTGGATTTAATGATTAGTTGGCAAGCAATTAATGAACTTGGTGACTCACTTAATGATGTGTCACTTGCCATTATCTAATGTAATCAATATTTTAATTTTTAAATTTAAGTTTAAATAGAAATTCAAAGGGCCTACTTGTCATTTTACATATTACACAATGTCTTGGAATAAAAGAGATGCTGCATGCAAAAACAAGACACGTTTTGTTTATCCCAAAGAGTCTAACAAGAGACTTTTCATTTCCCAAAGAGTCCATACAGCAAGCTTCATAGAGCAGAACCAAAAAATATGCCTTGGGTGAAATATACTGGCATAGCCTAGAGGTAGCTAGAAGGTCTTATAGAAGTGAGGACAAAAGAAGGAAGTTGAAAGGAATGGAGAAAGTTAGTATGGAGGAATCTGAGAAAGAATGGAGAAGACGCATAGAACAAGAGTTGGCTTTCATAAAGAAGGAATTAATTTTGATTAAAAGTTTTATCTTTGAAAAAGAATTTGTTGATAGTAAGAGAGTTGAAATTTGTTACAAGAATAATGAGATAATTTCTTCTTCTCCTCCAAAAAGAATCAAGATAGAAAATGATGTTGAAAGAACAAATCAAGCTCGGGCTAGAAGTTCTATGCCAATAGAGATGTGTTCGTTCGAAGATTTTGAAGTTAAAGATATATTTAGGGCGATGGAAAGAGAAATGTTGGAGTACATCTTCTCCAAATCTCTAAATAAATGGTGAGTTATATTATTTTTTTATTTAATATATTTTTTTATATGAAACTAAGTTATATCTATATCCATCTTATGTTGTACAATTTCGTCTGCAGCGAGGTGATCGTCGAGAGTAGTTGTCATTTTCTTCAACGTTCTAATTTTGCTTACCTCGGTCCTAATACTGAGATAGAAACTGAGGTTGATATTTTTTTGTTGTTCTTAAAATTTGGAAGATAAAACTAATGATGAACTCCTTTTTCATGTACTTAAGATATTTAACTTTTTTTATTTTTATTTTGAAATAGATTATTACTATGGTTTCATTAATGTTGACTGAAGATGAGAGGATGAAAACTTGTGGAAAAGCTAGTAAATGGTATTTTCCTGTAAGAATAACGGTGAGTATTTTTTTGGTTGTTTAATAGATATAACTTAATTAGAAGTTAGCTAAGAATAATTGTGAGTATTTGTTTTGTTGTTTAATTGATATAATTTTATTAGAAATTAGCTAAGAATAACTGTGAGTATTTGTTTTGTTGTTTAATTGATATAATTTTATTAGAAGTTAGCTACTCACATCATGATTTATACTTTTTTGTAGAAAGAACTTTTACCATCTTATGATTTACCGATACACAAAATATGGGAAAAAATGCATTATTACGATAAGTTCATGGGATGCTTTGACAAGTGTAAGGAGGCAAGTATATGCTTGTTGATTAATATGTTATATGTTCTTATGGGAAATATCTAACTTATTTGTATTGTAAATGCTAGATATTCATTCCAATTCTTATTACAAAACATTACATTCTCGTGCGAGTGGTGTTGAAGAAGAAATTTGTTGAAGTTTGGGACTCTTGTGCTGATGTTACACACCCTATCTTTTATTCTTCAAGAATTAAGGATATTGTAAGTTTCATTTCATGATTATTTGATTTTTATATTAAATCATTTTCGAAATTACTAGCACTAAATGTGTCTATTTTATTAAATATTCAGTTACGCAATTTGGACTTGGGCCTAGAGAAAGTTATTAAGAGGAAGCCAGCAAACTTCAGTTTTTCTAGTTTTCGCATTGGTCGTGCACCATTTGTTCCAAGGCAACCTAATGATTTTGATTGTGGAATGTTTGTTATTTTGTTTATGCAATCGGGTTGTAAAGTTGATTCACGATCTTTTTTGGTAAGATTTACAATTAATACTTTATAAGTACATTTTAGATTTGGTGCTCTCATTATTTACTTGTGCTTTGTAATTATGCAGTTCAACTCTAATGAAGAGAGATGTAGATTAACATGCTGGTTGGCATGTTCGTACTATAACAGGCAGAGAGGGACACTCATGAAGAATATTCAAGAATATTTTAAGAAAGACCATATGTAATTTATTTTTTTAAGTTGTATTGAAATTGATGGTGGTTAGGGAAATTGTATTTTAGCTTTTTATTTTAGGAGAGAAATTAAAACCGAGCAACATATTTTTGGTTTTGTTACCAAAATTCATTCAGCTACAATAGTTATGAATTTCACCTCTACACCATAAAAAAATAACTCTTTGTCGCAAGTTGTGCTTTATTTATGGGTTGATGCAAGCATAATTTAGGCATCAAACATAAAGCGATTTGTAGTCACTAAATAGTGCTAAATGGATTAATTTAATTCGAATTTTTTTAAAAAAAATTACATTTTTTTCAAAGCCAATTAAAAAGGAAATTTTTATTATTTACATATTTTAGCTCTAAAGCATTTAAAGTCATTAAAAAAAATTTAAAGCTCTCATTCATTTAGTATGGTATTTGGTTTCCAATGGAAGAATGATGGTTTGATTGGGCCGCTTGGATTCATGCTATGCTGGCTTGACTTGGCCTAGATAGATCTAGGTGAAATGACAGACTTTTTATTAACAATGACCTTGATTAAGAGTCTCCAATGGAAGGATCAGCAGCTCTGCTTACTCCTCCCTTTCTTTAGTGTTATAGTCCTGTCAGGAATGAAGTTGTCAAACTTTTTGCAACCAACTCCTAATTTTTAAATCCATTGAGCCTTAAGATGACTCTTGCCTGCTTTCTCAGGATTGAAAGGAAGCTCCGAAAGATGGAAGCTACAATCACGAAAGCAAAAGCATTGCCCCTGGACTGTAACAACATTGACAAAAAATTAAGACAACTAGTTGATCTGACAGAGGATGAAGCCAACTTTCACATGAAGCAGAGTGCTTTCCTGTACCAACTTGCAGTCCAAACGACGCCAAAGAGTCTCCACTGGCTTAACAGTGAAGCAAGGTAATTTTATTAACAATGACCTTGAGGTCCTTGTTTGAACCCCCGTACCAAAGGACCACACTTACCTATCAAAACTGTTTTTTACAATGGGAGATGTACTGGTGTACTCTAGGGAACTTATTGATCCAAAAATACATTCAAGTTAAAATGTGATGTGATTATACTTATGTTTCACAATAATAAACATTTAATATAGAGATAAAAGAGGAAACTTTCATTAATAAAAAAGGAAATTTCATTAATAATAATAATACTAGAAAACCCAAATACTTCATGGGACTTTGGTAGGTAGGTAGGAGCATAACAAAAGAAAGTTCATAAACTGCTTTGATTAAAAATTGAAAGAAAAAAAGGGTGGGGAAACATAACATAACTTCATTCAAAGTGCAGAAAACTTCCAAAACAGAACATAACTTCATTCAAAGTGCAGAAAACTTCCATTAAACTTCGCTTGAGCTGTCTGGAATCACAACCACAGGAATTGGAGCCGGAGCCGGAGGAGCATTTTGGGATTGATTTTCCTTGATGGATTGGGAAGCTTCAAGTAGGAAGTCATAAACCTTCAATAGGGGTTCTTGTTCAAGGATAATTTCTCTCAAGACCGCTTCACAACAGCTTCGCAACAACCTTTTCATCAGCTCATGCATCTCTTCCTTGAATTCATCGTGTTGTCTCCTAACGTTGAGGTACAGTGCCTCGAGGCTCTTTGGTGATGGAGGGACTGTCCACTCTTTTTTCATGGAAGATTTGGTAGGAGTTTGATCCATTAGGTTGAATTGAAGGATAACGAACTGTAATGTTTTGGTAATGTTGGAGGTTCTACAATGGCTGTGAAAATGAAATCATGACCGAGTTTTATAGTGTAGAAACTATACTGATTAATGGCCTCCATTAATTTACATATCTAGATTGGAGATACACCACTACACCGCCCAAGTTCATAGGTTGACTGTTGGTCTCCTCATTTCAAATTCTTGGTTGGGCTTAAATATTAATACTTAATACTAAAACAAAAGAATCACCTAAAAAAGAACTTTTTGAACTTGAATAATTATATATATAATATAAAAAAGAAAAAAAAATGGCAAAAAAAAAAATACAAATGATACCACACTGTTTAAAAAAAAAATAACAATTACAAATAAACGATGTTTAAAAAAAAAACAAGGCCAATTACAAATTAACAATATTTTAAAAAAAAAAGACCGGTCCGTCATTTTAAAAAAGAGCCAGACTGGCTCTTTTTTAAAATGACGGACCGGCTATAGAGGTAGGGGAGATTAGTGTAAATTTTGTAAATAGAATGAAGGGCATTTTAGTAAAAGTAGAATAAATGGGTGCGACGCTTAGCACAATTGGGTGCGTCATTTAGCGTCCCTCTATATATATATATTTTAGAATGGAGGGCACTGTCTTAAATTTAAAATTAGGCCCCAAAACTGACAAGATATAATTACAAAACGATGAAAATAAATTACATATTTATGACAATATAATGTTACGCATTTGATGGTAAAGGAACAACCTCAACGACTATAAAGTAAGCCGGAGAACAACACTAACAACAACCACGAGCTAACCGCTAGGGAAATACTGATAAAAGTAAGACTCAAAGCCACAACTGATATAATACAAACCACAAGGGTTTCATCACTATACACGCACGACAACCTGTGTCAGCATTAAAAGAGAACACACAACATATACTATACAATACTACCTAAAATATGGGGTTTACATAACTCCATATATCATCCACGTCCTCACAAAAGTACATATATACATAAGCTCTAATGAGCTTCTGCCCAAAAGAACCACCTATCAAGACTTCCCTGCTAGCCTCAAGTTCACCGCGCTGCTCTTCCGGGCGCGCCGGAATCTAAAGAAAACAAATAAAAGGAACGGGATGAGACCAGCTCAGTAAGTTACTATGTGCAACTACATGGCATGTTATCATGCAAGCAATAATAACATGTATGCACTCGCAATTGAAATATGTTTGCTCGCTATTTCACCTACTGCTATATATTCGTGCTACTTACTAGGTGTTTCCACGATTTGTAGGTTTTTGAAATTAAGGAGTTAATTTCAAGTATATTAACTAATCGAATTATTTAATAGAAAAAATCGTTATTCATAAGTTACAAAATTGTTGTAAGCCTACAACTAGCATTAGTTGTGAACCTAAAGGGTCACACACTTAGAATGGAAAGATTCATTTGTTCAATCAAGGATTATGCCAAATTGTTTGACACAGTTGATTAGTAGAGATTAATTGATGGATGAAATTGATTCGATCAATTTAATTAAATTTGGGCTAGGTCAATTAATTTAGATTAATTGATGAAATTTTATTTTAAACCCAATATTTGTGCAAGTTTTAAACATGTTTTAATTTGTTAAAATATGTTTAAAAGATAATTTTATGTGTGATGAAATTGTTGCATATGATTTATTACTTGGATAAATTTTGAAGAACTTTCGTATTTAAAAAAAAAATTGTTTTTGATTTTTATGAAAAATCTGTGAAGTTTTCGATTTTAGAGATGTGTATGTGATATACATGAAGTTGGGCTGCTTAAAAGACTTTGGTAAAAAGTTACCCAAGTTACTCGAACCCTTGTCACTAGTGATTTTGATGATAGAGTTTTACCATTACGCCACCTTGATAATAATTGCTTAGATATTTCAGTTTTGTTTATTTACATACATTACGTGCTGCTGGTCTAATTGAAAAATAGAGTAAAATGATATTTGGGTTACTCGAACCCTTGTCACAAATCAGTTTGATGATAGTGTTTTACCATTGCGCTGTCTTACTAATACTTGCTTAGACATTTCAGTTTTTTCTATTTAGATACATTATGTTCTGTATTTACTACTTATTAGTTGCCTTATTACTGACCCACCAGTTTTTTCTATTTAGACATTTCAGTTTTTTCTACCTGGGCCCCTTGACTGATTTTGATCTCAAAAGAGTCAAAGCGTGAAAATCAAAGGGAACACCTTTCCACTTTTTTGTAAAGAAAGAGTAATCTTTCTTTAGTCATAGCTGTAGTAGCTTTACTAGGAGGAGGAGCTAGCTTTAATTCAAGTAGGGAATTCAAGTACCCAGCCTCGAACTTTCCTATCATTACTTTACCTCGGAAGTTGTGAGGATTAGATGAGCTAGACCAGACAGCTCGTCCTTTGGCTTTCTGCTTTAGTCCCCTTTTTTATGCTTGCATTTGCATGAGAGAAATAGAGATATAACTGTTGTTGGTTCTTTTTTCAATGTTCATTTAATAGCTTGTTTTTATAATTTTATTTTCAAAAAAATTGTTTCTATCCAGATTTTATCATAACATCCTCTTCAAAATTTTAGTTTCCATGACTTTCTCTCCCACATAAAATCGTTAATGAAAAATACAACATTCATGGAGATTGTTTGTGTAGCTGAAGATAATGAAGACCATGTTTCCTGCGGTAGCGGAGATGATGAAGACCATGTTTCCGGCAGTAGCGGAGATGATGAAAACCATGCTTCCAGCGATAATGTGGATCGAGAAGACAATGTTTCAACGTATATGCAGAACTCAGAGGGATGGGAAGATCCAAATATTACGATGTGGAAAAATTTAATGACATATTTGTGCATTGAGAAGGAACCACACGAGATAGAAGATAAAGATCTAATTCTTAAGGAGTTTGTTACAATGGATCAAGCTGAGAGATTTTATGAGCTTTACTCAAAATTCATGGGATTTAGCATACGTAAAAAGTTGAGAAGGAAGAACGCAGAAGGCGAGTGCATACTTCGAAGTTGGGTGTGTTCAAACGAGGGTTATAGAGAAGTAAAATACATTCATTTGGAGAACAGAAGCAGAGAGCCAAGACGTTTGACCAGGTCAGGTTGTAGGGCCACATTTAGATTAAATAGAAAAAACAAAAGCAGTACTTGGTTTGTTAAATGTTTTAGGACACATCACAACCATTCTCTTGCTTTATCCCACCATAAACCATTTCTCAGATCCAACAGGAGATTAACGGATGCCGATAGGGAACAAGCAATGCTAATGAAAAGGTCAGGAATAAGAACATGTAATATTTGGCAATATATGGTGGAACAACATGGGGGTTGGGAGAATGTAGGTTGTACAAAACCAGATTTATATAGGGGAGTTAAGCAAAAGTATGGAGTTTGGGATGATTGTGATACATCAACGGCAATGGGTTATCTAGAATCAAAAAAGGGACCTGACCTGGAGTTCTTCTACAAGCATGATACCGATGAGGAAGGTAGGTTGACAAATTTATTTTGGGCTGATGGATCATGTAAAATAGACTATGAGTTGTTTGGTGATTGTTTATCGTTCCCGCATTGTCTTGTAAAGGGAAGGTGGCTTAAAGATGCAAAAATCATTGATCCATCTTCACTAGGTCTTGAGAGAAAATGTCCTCATCCAGATGTTATTGAAAATTCAAGGTATGGCGGAATTACCACCCAAAGCAACTTGGTTGCTTTCTACGCTACAAAATCAAGAGAAGCATTTAACTTGGCGATGGAAGTTATGACTAAGTTGGTCATTGACTTGCAAAACATGCCCAAAGAAACAGATGGGAATTCTTGCTCGAAGGACTACACAAGAAATGGGTTGCCTTTTGAAATCAAAGACCCGAAAATTGTTCAAACGAAGGGTAGACCTCACTCCTCAAAGGCATCTCTGTCTATGCCCTATCCACATAACGCCAAACGGAAGGGGACTAGTGATAAGCCAAGATATTGCAAATTGTGCAAAGGAACAGGCCATGATTCTAGGAATTGTCCGACCAAGAAAGATTAATGAATTCCCGTGCTTTTTTGTGTTATTCGAATCTTGTAGACTTGTTTTTATCATTTCCTTTGTATTCCAAACATTCAGTTGTTACAACATCAGGTAAAAAAGCCTTGTTGGAATCTTAAGCTTCTTTGTTCCTTAAGGACTGTTCAGTTTGGTTGCATATATACCTCCTTAAGTGCTTCCTACATTTGGACCATAGTATTGCAAGTGTTCTACCATAAATTGCATTATTGCAGTCTATGACAGCCTTCCCTATAATCACTTGCTTCCTAGACGAGCTAAAGATCCTTAACTCTGAGATTGGACGCTTAGCCATCTCTGATGTGTGCCACTGGTCCGTTATGTCGATAAAAGTTGTAGGGGAGCTAGCTAAGGTACTGAAATCAACGAGGATGACGATGGGTTCCTTCCTTTCTTGTGCACTGTTTATAATTTTGATCATGTTTGGAATTCGTCCTACCGCACTAGACGGACCCCGGAAGGGAAGCCCGTGAAGGAGATATATATCTTTGCAGTTCTCGCTGCACTGTTATAAGAAAATAGTTGTTACAAGAAAAACTAAAATATTATTGATCAATGCATCCCACGAGAGAGAAAAAAAAAAAAAAACATTCCTCCAGGCTCCAATGCATCATATAGTAACTGCTTATAGGTTTTTTAATTACAATGTTAGAGTTCCAAGGCCTTCTCTTTTATTCCAAGACATTGTGTAATAAATTATAGGCTTATTTATTACAATATTAATTAGAGCTCCAAGGCATTCTTTATCGTTCCAATGCATTCTTACATATTCCAAGGTATCATATATATACAGTAATATTAGAGTTCTAAAGAACCCCTTTAAATCCCAAGGCATCCCTTCTTACTATAAAAATTATGAAATATCAATTATTTCAATATAATTTATATTGGCAAATTTTTTTTTATAACAAGCAGTCTTTTTTATAACAACCAATCAAAATGTTTTTTTTTTTCCTTCTTAAGCAAAATCCATTTCGATTAATTGCAATCAAACTAACAACCCAACAATGGTAACAAAATATTTTTGTTTTAGTTCCCAAAACCGAAAATATGTTGCTCGGTTTCCCTTCTTACTATAAAAATTAGAAAAATAAAAATGACGGAGTATCAATTATTTCAATATAATTTATTTTGGCAAATTCTTTTTATAACAAGCGTCTTAATTTTTATAACAACCGGTCAAGCGGTTTTTTCCCCTTCTTAAGCATAATCCATTTCTATTAATTGCAATCAAACTAACAACCCAACAATGATAACAAAATATTTTTGTTTTAGTTCCCAAAACCGAAAATATGTTGCTCGGTTTAATTTTCTCTCCTAAAATAAAAAGCTAACAACCCAAAATCGATTAATTTTCTCTTTTTTTATAACGTGTCTATTTTTAGCTAGCATGTGGATACTTCGAAAAATAAAAAATGTTTAGTGAAGAAATGATTAACTATTGAGACTTGAGAGAAGAGAAAGTAAATTAGAAAAACAATTCATTGAAAATCTAAAATAACACTTATTTTGGATCAATTATTTTTATTAAAATGATACTTATTTCAGGATCATTAAATGAAAACTAATAACCCTTGAAAGAAAATTACTTAATCAAATATTTTCTTAAAATCCGTATAAATTAATAAAAAACACTTATTTAATGGTTTACTTTCAATACTATACGTTTTCTTTATTTATTTTATTGATAAGTGCTCGAATGATTAAAATATTGATGCATTGACACTTATTTATTTTATTTATTTATTTATGGGGGACTCTAACATATACGTTTTCTTTATTTATTTTATTTACTTTCAATACTATTGTTCATTGACCCAACTCTGACTTCTGGCTCTATGAAGCTTGTTGTATGAATTCTTTGGGAAATGAATCTTAATATGTAAAATGACAAGTAGGCCCTTTGAATTTCTATTTAAACTTAAATTTAAAAATTAAAATATTGATTACATTAGATAATGGCAAGTGACACATCATTAAGTGAGTCACCAAGTTCATTAATTGCTTGCCAACTAATCATTAAATCCAGGCCATTTAAAATTGATCCAATGGTTGGTACAAAGGTAGCCATCAATGGTTACAAAGGGGGAGTAACCATTGAATACTCCCCCATATATATATATATTCTTTCAGTTTGCTAAGTAATAAACTGCATGCAGGTGAAGTTCTTGATTTTCTTCAAGTTAGATCGAGCTTGAATCCGATTGCTCCTTCAACCTTAAGTTGGTGGCCTTCACCTAATAAAAACTGCATATACGTTACGTTATTAAGCCAATAATACACTTTTCAACCAATATACTTCATAACAAGTAAAATTAATAAAGCATTCAAATTTAGAGTATTAATTGATAGCTAGTGATTTCTTACAAAATATTATATATGTACAAATAAACTAAAAATAAAACAAAACTTGGTGTGCCTTTGTTCAAAAAAAGCAGAGTATAGCATAGATAAATTAACACTCTACAATTTGAATACATATTTAGCTCAAAAAAAAAAAAAAAGTTGTTCAGAACTGATAGCTAGGAGGTACGACTGCAAGTGAATCAAACAGTTCGTGAATTTAGCTCAGCTCGACTCGACTCATTAGATAAACAAATCAATCTTAAGCTTGGGTATGTTGAGCTCTCGCTAAAGTTTGGTTCGGCATGGTTATAAAATATTAAGAATTCAAATATTTATTTATACAAGACATGCATTTTATTTAAGTTCAATATTTTTTATATGCTACATAATAAAACTATTTTATTAACTTATGATATTAAAATATACTATTTGGTTAAATTATCATGCATTAAAAAAGTATTAACTTTTTCAAAAATTTATAAAATATAATATAATTTTAAAGTAAACAAGCTTAGCTCGTTAACTCGCAAAAAAGCTCGACTTGTTGTAAAAAAACCAAATTCAAAAGTTTTTTACTTAAAGGTTGTTTATTTGTTTTCTCATCTCACAAGAAATAAAAGTATTATAAATAATTTGCTTAAACATTTTTCATAAAAATAGAATATTTAGAATGTGTCAAAACAAAATAACAGACGCTTATTTTTTTTTAGAAGGGGGAAAAGTGTGAAGTTCTCAACCGTCGAAATTCAATTGGTATTTTCCTTTTCAGGGTCGGAAGCACCCCCCAGTCTTCTGCTCCTTCATCAATCATTTCCTCTCTCTCTCTCTCTCTCTCTCTCTCTCTCTCTCTCTGTTTGGCTATGGCGTCTAAAGCAGAATCTGGACCCGTATATGAAGAAAGGTTCGAGGAAATGGTAACTCCATCTGATGTTAAAACCACTCTCCGCCTTGCTAGATTCTTGAACCCTCTTTTTAAACAGTACCCTAACCAAGCTACTAACTTTCCTCCCCTCCTCTCTGAAATTTTCCCTCACGACCTCCAACAATGGCCTTCTAAAGTCATCTTCAGGGGCTGGTATGGTCCCATGGTGAAATGGAAGCAGTGGGTTCATCAACTATCCCCCAAATATTCACCAATTTGGACTCAAGCTGGTATTCACCAAGCCATCATGACTTCCGTCTGCGAGGTCAAGTCCAACCCGGATACAGTTCTCGGGTTATCCGAGTTTTGGTGTCCCGATACAAACACATTTCTATTTCCATGGGGAGAAGCCACCATCACTCTTGAAGATGTAATGATCCTTGGAGGCTACCCTGTTCTTGGAGACCCTGTTACTAGTCCTATCCATACAGAGGAACTGGCGCAAATAGAGGAGAAATTCAATAGTTATCGATTAAAAATCTTGAGGAACAAGGGTATTAAAACTACACATCATGGTTGGCTCAACTATTTCTCGGAGCAAAAGAAAGAGAGCAGGGGTGATCACGTACATGTAGCTTTTCTATCAATCTGGTTATCAAGGTATGTCTTTCCATCTGTTGCTGGTAAATCCATTGTAAAATCGATCATTCCGATAGCAGTAAAATTGTCTCAAGGGATTAAGCTTGCATTAGGCCCTGCTGTTCTTGCTAGTCTTTATCACAATTTGACATTCTTAAGAGAACAAGCTTTTGTATCTTCCCCAAAGATTAATGTTTCAGGCCCATTTCATTTACTGCAAATATGGGCATTTGAAAGGTTCCCTATAATAGGGCCAGTATCTGCAAATTTTCCGCGGCCTGGAGAGCCAAGAATGGCTCGATGGGATAAGCTTACTTTGAAGCTCAATTTACCTTTGGTTAGATTGGCTGTTAAGGAGGCCAAGAACTTTCAGTGGCGACCTTATGTTGCAAAATTGAAAAACTGGCATCATCCGTCGTACTATAAGGAAAATGAGCAGTTGTATTCCGATTGTTCAAGGCTGGATGAAGCGTTGAGATCGTTTTATCGATTTTTATTGGTGTCGGAGCTTGTTGGAATGGATTGCAAAGAGAAGTACTTTCCACATCGTGTAGCTATGCAATTTGGACTGGATCAGGATGTTCCTGCCTATCTCTCGAATATGAATTTCAGTACTAGTGAACCAGTCAAATTGTTTGTTCCATCACGATCCTTCCAGCCGGCTGTTTCCTTGGGATATTCTAGTTGGTGGAAAGGTTTAATGTTAGCTCGCGAAGGCAAAATTAAGGAGGTTTTGTTAGGGAAGGATAGAGATAGGAAGAACTCCGATCACGGATTATCATTAATTCAGGCAAATGGAAGAAGCCAAGGTTGTCATGCCACAGTTGCATCTGTGTATCAAATTGATCCTGAATCACAAGCTTCAACAGATTCAAGCTTTGAAATACCCCATCATGAGGTTTTTCCAGAAGTTCCTTTTAAGGGCAAGAGAAGTGCTAGTAATGATAATGCTGTTAGGGGAGATTGGGACGAGCCTGTTGTAAGGAGGAATCAAGCTGATTTTTGTACAACACCCGAAAATTTGAAAAGATCCAGTATCACAGTCACCCCTCCTCCTGGTTTTCAGAAATCATCCTCCAATGCCAAGAAGAGACTTGTTCATGAATCCAGCAATAGCGACGTCCACGAGTCAGCTTCACTACCTTGTGCCAAGAATGCAAAGGTACCTAGGATGGGGAAAGAACTTCCAATGTCAAGTTGGGCAAAAACATGCCAGGATGGAATCCCTGACAACACATCTCTGTTGAATTTAGTGAAGAGGGAAGATTCAAGTGATGATGATGTTGTGATTATCTCACATTTCGACAAGAAGGAAGCTAGTTTGCATTTGCAAGAAGCATCTAACCAATCGCAGAACGCTGCTAGTTCTTCAACTATTGGTGCTGGCAGCGGAAGTAAAAGAGAAAGGTTGTCCACAGGAGAATCTCTCGAGGTTCCAAAGATGCTGAAGAAATTCAATGCGTCATCGGAAGTTAATGCTGAAGCAAAGATAGCAGATATCAGGCCAGCTGTTAATAAAGCTTCTAAAGAAGTGGTGGGAGATGTTTGTAAATTTGCAACGAAAGCGACTGCTTTTCCCAGAGAAGTCAAGGTAGAGGCTGGAGATACAACCAGTGAACCATTCAACGTTGCTGATGTCAAAACGGGCATAGCTTCAATTAAAGAAGTCGGAATATCAGTTAAAATTCCTGTAAAGGGAGGGGCGAGTAAGTTGGCTGGAGAGTCTCCAAGCAATCCTATAAATCTTGATGAAGATACAGCATCTCCTAGCAGTAAGTGTCAGAAACAAGAACAATATATAGAGAAGAGGATTCAGAAACTCGAGAAGTTGTTGGGCATAGTCTGAATACTGAAGGTGTTTAGCATTTCTTTTTATTTTGGAATTTTGCTTTAAAATGCTCACATTTTGGTTCCACTGTAATCAACCATAACTTATACTTTGCAACTTACTCTATTATATGTTTGAATGTTTACATTTTGATACTTGGGTTGTTTGTTGATTTGAATGTTTTGGGCCACGTTTTACCAAACCTCACGTATCATTGCTGCATTTCTTCTTTTATAGGAGTATAATTATTAAAAAAAAGTAAGTACTACTCCACTCCATCGAGCTCGTTTTAGATGAGAAATGAGCAATTTTCCAAAAAATACCTCTCGTTAATTCTCCTGTTTTGTAATATGAGTGCGCAGTCCTTAACACAACTTCCAAGGAGACTAGCACAAGAAAATTGAACGCTGGTGATAGCATAAAATGGCCTTTTTGTCTCTCATGAACACTTGGCCTTCTGATGCAAAAAAAATTTAGGGGAGACCTTTTGATGCAAAAATTTCATAGAGAAACATAAGTCGATAATTAAAAGAGTAAATTGATGAGAACTCGGCTGCAGAGATCAATAGTAATAAATGATGACTGTTTTGGTCAAATTTCAACAAGTGTTATTAAATGACAAGAAAGATGACAAAAAAAATGATAAGAATCAGGGTACAATGATTATTAGATAGTATAGAAATGAACACAAGGAACTTGTTGACTAGGGAAAGCCCTTGAACAACTTGTTCGCTGGCACAAAACCCCGGGAGGTTTAGGAACCTGCCTTGACCAGAAGGTATATTGATCAAGTTGGAATACAAAACTAGGAGCGTATGTAAGGGAGCTTAAGCTAGTGAGATTGTGTGTGAAATACAGGTGTTATCCCCTTTTTATACCTCAAATAACTAAAATACAATGAGAATAACAAGCCTAGAATCTCGGGAATAAGTTGATCTTGTTGAGATATTTTTGCCACATTGTTGATGGAGGAGATAAGGATCCGTTGCTAGCTATTTTAATGAAGAAACGTCGTTGAATCAGTCTCCTTAGCCATTGACACGTTCCCTGAAAAGTAGGGTGTAATGTAACAATAATTCAACCTGGAAAAATAGTCAAGATGTAGTAGGAGAACTCAAGTTGTTAGTACCAAAATGTTATGTGTAAGTTGAAAAACAGGTTGACTAAAAATGTAGGACCCAACAATTGCCCCCAAACTTTTTAAATTTTAAAATAAAGAACACAAAGAGTCAAAAATTTAAAAAGTTTGCCAAAAGTTGATAGAGTGTACGGCGGTTATTAATGCAAAAGGTTTGATGGGACGGTTTTTGAGTATTTCCAAGGCAAAGGTCATGATGTTTTTTCAAACTTGCAACCGTTTACAACTCCTTTCTCAAACAAGTCAGAACCTTCCCCAACTCTCCTTCTCACAGAGTTTTTAACAAAAAAGGTTTTCTTTTGGAGAGAAATCAAGGAAGAACGCACGAAGAAGAAAAACAAGTAGAAATTCCGGTGAGTTCCTCGTCTTTTTCTCAATTTCTTGTTGCTATTTTTTTCAAGTTGCAAAAATGGGGAAAAAGAAGCTATGCATAATCGAGAGTGATGAAGGTCTTCCAGAGGGTTTTGCAACCCAAAATCTGTTGAAGGAACCTGATAAAGAAAAATGCTTGATTTTCGAGGTGGATCTGGAAATTATCAAGAAGAACCACGCATTGCCTTCTGAAACCGTTTTCTTCACCCATCCCACCTTAACTTCCGAGTGCTATTCCCCTGAGTGGGTGTGTTTTCCAGAATACACCTTCACCATTGGTCTAAAATTCCCTTTCCCTGACTTGATTACTAGGTTTTTCGCTTCTGCTAAATTGAACTATGCCCAGATGATGCCTCAAGGTTGGAGGTGTTTACAAACCCTAGTTAGGTTAAGGGAGGAAACCGGTTTGAATGTAGGCCTAGAAGAGTTTGCTTATACCACTGAGATAAGGGGATTTGGTCTTGGGAGATATTGCTTTAGGGTAAAAAGTGGTGGTGATCCCATTTTGATTTCCAACAACGACCCTGCTGATAGAGGATGGAGAAACAGGTTTTTCTTTGCTAGGAGAGATAGCCTAGGTCAAGAGGCTGGTATAGTTTCAAAGTGGAGGTCCCAAGGTAGGGGAAAATTTCCTTTGATTTTACTCATTATCAAGATCTTTTGCACATCTTAACCTTTAACCAATTTGAAATTTTCCTTTGTAGAAGTTGCCAAGTTATGCGTGTTGTTTCCAGAGCAAGAGGATACGGAGGAGAACGTAAAGAAAATTTTTGAATTGGATCCTCTCGTCAGGTCCTTCAAAGCATTCCCAGTTTTGTTTTCTTCGGAGAGGGTCGAGGATTTAAAAGAAGGAGTTCATCGAAAAGAGTCTCTACCAAGCCCTAGCAAGATGTCCACAGGTTTGATTAACATCTTAAGGTTTTTACTCATCTCCAAATTATTCTAACCCTCCAAGTTGTCCTAATTCCATGGCCTTTGTTGCAGCCACTCGTTCTAAAACCCTTGTGAGTGCTGCGGACCTGCTCGCGGGTGCTAAAGCAAGGAGGTCTATGAAAAAAGACAGCAAGCTCCCAACTCCACAATCCATGGCATCTAGTTCTGAAGCAAACGTATCAAAAAAGAAAGATGAGTCGAAGAAAAGGAAACTGGTGGAAGCTGAAACCACAGACGTGAATGATGTTTTGGATGCAGAAAAGACAAGAGAGAAATTTGTTGTTGTAATGAAAGATTTTGCTGACAAGGTAAAATGGGGAAACTTTTGATCCTTGTACCAAGGAATTTACAGAGTACTAACGCTCCTTTTGCACAGGTCTCTGATATAGTGAGTCCTATTTTGGACCAAGTCACCGTCTTGAAAATCAAGGCAACTAGATGTAGTGTTGAGGCTGAGGAGTCAAGGAAGGAAGCAAATGCAAGTGCTAGGGAGGTAGATAGACTGAAGAAGGAAGCTAAAGTACACGCTGGTGAAGTGGAAAAATTGAGGAAAGACAATGTGAAGTTGAGGAAGGAACTGGCAGACGTTTGTGCTGAAAGAGTGAAGGAGAATGAAGTTCACGTGAAGGAACTTGAAGCAGCGAAGGAAGACTTCAGGTTTAATGCTACCAAAACATTGCTGGAGGCCAGGATTCAGCTAATGGAGGAATTCAAGAATGGACAAGCTCCAAATTGGGACTTGGAAGAAGAGAGAAGGACTTTAGAAGACTTTATTGGCGAATCGGTAGATGCAGAGGAGGTGAATTCTCCGGCCCTGGAAGAACTGGTTGATGATGCCAACAAAGTGTTGAGTACCATAGTGGGGACTCAAGTTGAAGAGAGTAACCAAGAGAAGGTAACAAATGTAACACCGGCGGCAGCAGGCCAAGATGTTGGAACAATTTGAATGTTTTAGGTAGTTTGGAAGGAGGGGGAACAAAAACAATTTCTTTTTTATTCATTTGGTTGTGTAACAGCTCATAAGAGCGTAAACAATTTATTTGGGGGTACTAGGTTGGTCTAGTACTCCAAGCTTTTCGTAGGTTTTAAGGGATTTGTTGGCTTATCCAACTTATCCACTAATTGTGAAATCTTTTGAGAACATTCGGAAGTTTGGTAGAAGTACTTTAGGTTCTTTAGAAACACTTGTTTGTTCAGTAGATAAAATGTTGATGATATAAACTGTAGGTAACATGTCAATGTTACAACCAATAGTCACAACTTGAAGTGTGAAATCGTGCGCACGGGCGAAGGTGTCAAAACCTTAATTCTTTAGAAAAGATGTAAATCTTTTAACCATAAGCAAAATGTACCTTTGATCAGAGGTAAGTCGTTTGAAGAAATAGAACAAGTCTCAGCCGTCCTGGCGTGTCAACATGTTCCATCCCTCTCCAGCTAAAGTTTCAACATGTTGGAGCCGTACTGGCGTGTTAACATGTTGAACTTTTTTATCTCAGGTCTAAACATGTCTGAGCCGTACTGGCGTGTTAACATGTTCGACCTGTTCCAATCTAGGTCTCAACATGTCGGAGCCGTACTGGCGTGTTAACATGTTGAGCCTACTCCGCTTGTATACCTTGCAAAACAAATTCATGTTAGGATTGGGTGTTAGCGTAGCCAACACCCCTCCGATGCTTAAGTTAGTAAGGATTTCCAATAAAATTTAGAATTGAAACACACGAATGAACTTGACATAAATTAAGTCATACCTGAGAAGTCTAGTTGTTAACTACTTGACTTACATAAAATAGAGTTTTAAATGAATGGCATTCCAACTCCTAGGGACCCTGTCTCCACTTGGGGTTGACAACCAGTATGCCCCTTTGCCAGCTTCAGCATCAATAAGGTATGGTCCCTCCCATTTGGGAGCTAATTTTCCTGCATTCAGTTCTCTAGTATTTTGAAATACTTTTCTTAAAACTAAATCACCAACCTGGAATCTTCTTATTCTGACATTCTTGTTGTAGGATCTAGCGATCCGTTGTTGATAGGCTGTCATCCTTATCTTGGCTAAATCCCTGAGCTCATCAATTGTATCTAGATCTTGGGTTAGCAAGAGATTATTTTTATCTTGAGTTAATAAACCATACCTTGCTGTTGGGATTGTCACCTCGACCGGAATTACGACCGCTCCAAATACCAAGGAATATGGAGTTCTACTGTGGCCCCTTTTGTAGTTGTCCTGCGCCCAAAGTACAAGTGGTAATTCTTCAGCCCATTTTTCTTTCTTTTGATCTAGGCGTTTCTTCAGGTTGTTGACAATCAACTTGTTGCTTGACTCAGCTTGACCGTTGGCTTGAGGGTGGACGGGCGTAGACGTGATCAGCTTGATGCCCCAACGAGCACAAAAATCTCCAGTCTTCTTACTTATGAATTGGGATCCATTATCACATATGATCTCTGATGGTACGCCAAACCTGCTAATAATATTCTTCTTTAAAAATGAAACTACCTCCTTGTCTCTTATTTGCACATAGGCCTCTGCCTCGATCCACTTTGAGAAATAGTCAGTCATTGCTAACATGAATACTTTGCCTCCAGGGGCCTTAGGCAACTTGCCCACAATATCCATGCCCCATTTCATGAAAGGCCAAGATGAAACGATAGAGTGTAGATGTTCAGCAGGTTGATGCAAGATGTTACTGTGCCTCTGGCAGGCATCACATTTCTGCACATAGCTCATGGCATCTTGACGCATTGTTGGCCAGTAATAACCAGTCTTGAGAGCCTTCGATGCCAATGCTTTCCCACCAGAATGATTTCCACATGTTCCTTCATGGATTTCTCTTAGCACGAGCTCAACTTGCTTATTGTCAATACATCTCAAATAGTGTCCTGCGAAAGATTTCTTGAACAAGACATTATCTATTAAAACAAAAGTTGAAGTACGCATTTTAAAAGATCTAGCATTCTTAATATCAGGCGGAATAGTTCCAAGTTGAAGGAACTCAATTATAGGTTGGGTCCAAGATGAACTTGGCGGGCTCTGCGGGCTTGACGGGCCGATGGGCCGGTCTGCTCACCCCTATTTCTCGGTGATAATTTTTTATCCGATTTAGTCCTAGTCGCGGCGTTTTGGGGGCGCCTAATGCCTAAGCGGGCGCCTAGACCGATTTTTTGAACAGAGGCGAACGCTAGACACCAGGGCCTAGAAATTGAGGTAGAATTGCACCATACGTCAATACCAAACCTGCTATAACAATATTAAATAACTAAACTAAAATTAATGATGACATTACAAGATTAAAAGTTAAAATTAAAATCATATTTAATATCATTTCAAAGTGGAGGGAAAAAAGGAAATAGTTTAATAACTTGAGGGAGAAAGGGAAATAATTTAATAACTTGAGGAGGGAACACTTAAGAACTTGAATAACTTTGTTGTCATTTTGAAAAGTGAAGTGAAACCCCTAAAGCTAAAACTTATAACTGCTCCCTCGGCCTCACTCTCAACAGACGACGACGTCGACAGCAGATCTCGAGGGCATCGACGGTAGCAGATCTCTCCCGCTCTCTCTTTCGCTCACCGACGTTTTCTCTCTCTCTCTCTCTCTCTCTCTCTCTCTCTCTCTCTCTCTCTCTCTCTCTCTCTCGATTCCAGATAACAGTCGACTATTTCTTCTCCCTCTTTTATATCAACCTTCTTCCTTCAGATCAATCGTGACGGCTAGAGAAGAGAGACACGTCATTTGCGGTTTGTTCTTCTGATTTTAAGCCCAAACTTAATTGTTTTTTGTTTTGTTTTTTTTTTTTTAAGAAGAGATCGAAATCGACTTGGGTGCCTAGGCTGACTAGTCGCCGCCTAGGCAGCGATTTATCATAGAAACGCCTAATTGCTCGATTTGGTTGTTTTCTCGACATTTGGGGGACTTCTAGCGCCAAGCCCGATTTTTAGAACATTGAATGATAGTACTAATAGTTAAGCGTATTTTAGTAATTATAACTCTTTTTTAAAATATAAATAAAGACAATTAAACTAACTTAACTAATTCCTTAATTTGTATGAAGTTAGTTAATTTTGCTTATAAATAAGGTCAGGGGAATACTAAGGGCCTGTTTGTTAAAACTGAAAATTAAGCTCTGAAAATTGATATCTGAAAAAGTAGAGCTGAAAATTTTAAGACATCCTCTTTTGACTTAAAATTTTAGCTATTTTTAAGAGATACTTAATTTTTTAAGTGATATAATATTGCATTATCAAACAATCTTATTTTTAAGCTCACTTAAAAATTTCCTAATTAAGCTCTTAATTGGGTTAACAAACAGGCCCTAATACTCCCTCCGTTTCAGGTAAATAGTCTACTTTTTATTTTTAAAAGTTAAACATGTGACTAAATTAAATTAAAATTTTACATATTTTACTTATATTTTAGGAAATAAAATTTTATTAATTAAGAAATACATTACGTATATTATGCATTATAACTTTCATAACTTTGTAAGAACAAATAAATATATGTAGATTATTGGTCAAACTTTAATTAAGTTAGACACAAAAAAATAAAAAGTAAACTCTTTTACCCGGAAAGGAGGGAGGGAGTATTCAGCATTGCCTCAAAAACATTAACCCATAGATTAAAGGCCAAAATATGATTTTTCCCCCAAAGTATCCTCCCAATTCCACTTTACCCCCCAATGTTAAAAATATCCCACATTTGTACCTAACATTGCCATTTATCCCATTTTGCCCCTCCCGTCAATTGCCGTTTGGAAAACCACGTTAAGTTACACGTGGTAATACACGTGCAGGGCAATATGGTCATTTTTCCCCCTCCCGTCAATTGCCGTTTGGAAAACTCCATGTCTATTGTCACCGCAATCATGTAACCTAACGCCAAATGCAAAATAACGCTCGAAATTGTCGAGCTCCCAATATCAACGTCAATTTCGAGATAATTTGGACCTCTGTGGTAATAGCAATTTAGGGATTTCCCCAACAAGCACGCCGAGTAGTTCCCCACCGCCGCTTTCACTATCCATGGCCCATTCACGATCATGTTCACCATCTTAAGCCTCTGGTTCTAAAACAATCTAATCGTCGCCGTTTATAAACCAGTGTAGCAGGGACCCCGTCGGAATCGGATCGTCCGTCGTGAAGTAAAACACGGCATTGTGGTGCTCCCTACCTGGAACCTGCAAATTCACGGCAACCACGAACATTTTCATCAAATTCATCTTCTTCGGTTCTAATTCAGATCCCGATTGGGCCTTCTTTAGTGCGTTCATCGCACGGTTATCGTTACGGGACAGTACATGGTCCAACTTAGCGTTCGATCAAAGCCAATCGACTTGTGCTGGTTCTAATAGCCACATGTCGGCGGGGCACTTATTCTTCTTAATGAAGTAATTTTGACTGCGGAGGGAAAAAAGGTCACCCGGCGGTGACGCCAAGCCGTTGGATCCAGTGTGAAGGTCAACGTGCTTCAAAGATCCGCCGTTGATTGCTTCTTTTCTCCATCCTCCCATGGCAGATGTGTCACCGTCGCCGCCGCCACCGCTGATTGAAGGATAATGGTCGGCGATTGATGGGAGGAAATGAGCACGTGTACGTGTATGACCACGTGCAACTTAACGTGGTTTTCCGAACGTCAATTGACGGAAGGGGGCAAAATGGGACAAATAGCAACGTTAGGTACGAACTTGGGACATTTTTAACATTGGGGGGCAAAGTGGGTTTGGGTGGATACTTTGGGGGGAAAATCATATTTTACCCTAGACTCTCACATAGGACGCGTGAGGAACTTTTGGACAATTTCTCAGTTCTTTAAGTGCTTAGAAAAACACACACACACACACATTAGAACCAAGTAATTATTAACCATGGCAGAAGAAGAAGAAGAAGAAACACCCGAAGCATATGAAAACGAAACGAGACCTGAAAAAAATGGCATCCCAGAAAGATGGGCAAATTACAGTAAGATTGGCTACATTTCTCAAGCCAACTGCAAAAAATGTTGACGAAGCTGTTGACAATCCCATTGCCCCTCTCCTCTCCAAAGTTCTCCCCCGAGATCAACAACATTGGTATTCAAATGTCATTTTTAGAGGCTGGAAAGGTCCACATGAAGAAATGAAAAGAATGGGTTGATCGATTAGCTCAAAAATACACTCCCTCCTTTTCTGTAACGACAGCACTAATCAATTCTCTCTCCGCCTTCTCTGATCTGCTCTTTTTCATGGGACTAATTCCCGGCCTTGCTCTTCACTTGGCTGACAACACCTGCCTCTAACCGTATCCTTGAATACAAAGTAGCCAACTTCCTCTTTTTACTCTTTTTGTGGGGAACATGCGACTCTAACAAATCAAATTTTAGAGGGGGTCTCAATTTGCCTCTTTGTAACACTGCAAACATTTCGCAAACTTGTCACACATTAACAAATTCAACTTCAGTTAGATCTTCACCAGTAGATGAGAAGTGCCGCATGAATTTCTTCACTTTATGCATGGATATTTGTAAAGCATCCCAATTTTCTTACGACTCTAGTCCGGAGTCTTTAATATAAAGCATCACCGATTTTGTTAGAAAGCCTAGAGATGCATCTATCCATAGGTTAACTGTAAACATTGTAGCTAAGGTCTCAAGTGCTGAGTGCAGCTGGAGATCTCAGGCAAACTACAGGGGGTAGTTCATAGGCTGTTCAATGAAAGAACTTACTCTCCAATATTATCACGATATTAGAACTATGGTTTGGCAAGGACTTAATTGGTACTGGCATATATAGAAAATATTAAAATTAATTATTTAAAGAAAAAAAAAAAAAAAGCACCACAGATATGTGACTGCTAAAAACCAAGTTTTGCATTACACAAAAGGTTATTATTTGGTTTCAACCATTAAAGTTGGCTGCTAATATCCTTTATGTGCAACTGAACAGCTTCCTATGGCATCATACCGGCCCGTAGAAAATGGAGTCATAATTCATGAATAATAAAGAAGATCAATTAACAATTCCAGCAAAATACCAAAAGCTCCATATCAGTGCATAAGCAAGTCAAGATTCATGCAAAATATTAACAACTCAACAGGTAGACGTTTCTCAAAACACCAAAAAGAAGACAATAAATTAAGGCTTACACAAGTAATACTTCACGAAACTTCAGAATGCTTGATCTACCATCAGTCTTTAATATTGGACCACCCCAATCAATTTCTCTAGTTTCTTAAACTTGCATCCAAATCTTTGTTCTTTTTGGTATCTACTTCTTCATCTTGTAGTCTCTTCATCTTAATCAATAATTTCAGGATTATCACGAGAGTTTCCAGCCATTCTTGAATCCCTTTTCTGAGTACGAATCTTAACTGATTCTCGGCATTCTTTATGTAATCCATTTTCATCGTCTGGATCAGTGCTAGTATCACCATTGCAAGAATAGTCAGCCTCTATCTTCACTTCTTTGGAAAAACCTTTTGTTTTTGTAGATTGATCACCTGACTCTCCTCCATTTACTTCACCTGACTCTCCTCCATTTACTTCTCTAGCAGAACCTCCAACAGAATGGAAGTTTGCTTTATTCTGTGAAGTCATCCCTTCTTTATGGGAGGACAACTTTCTTTTTCTACTATTTTCTGTTACAACATCTGAAGTTGGAGAAGCAACAGTTGGGGATGCATAGCATGGTTTGCGCAAACGTGTCGAAATTGGAAGATGATCATCACAAGATGATGAATCTTCACTCTCATTCTTGTTTTCCACAGAGGTTGTAGTGATTGGCTGATCACTTTCTTCCAGGTTTGATTTTTTTGAAGCTTTACTGGAACTCTTGGGATGACTTGATGCAACTGAAGCAGCAGTAGTAGGTGCACAAGAAACATTGACATGAATAGCTGGAACAGGCTGGAACTCTTCGTCATCACTCCATTCAAGAACTATCTGCTTCCGAATCTTAGAAGGAACTTCTGGAGCAATTGAAGGAGAGTTATATTTAGAACCAAATGGACTACTGAAACCATGTTCCGTGATCCCATTCTTTTGACTAACCGAAGTAAGTAAACTCCTTTTCTTCAACAAGATATCTTTCATTGCCTTTTCACGAATGACCATCGAATCTTTCCACCAACTGCAGTATCTTACAGCAACTCCTGGCTGAAAGGTTCTTGGTGGAATATAGAAATTGACAAATTCCCTTGTCAAATCAAATCTGGATAAATCACCAGGAAGGTCTTGATCCATTCCGAACTCCATTGCCACGCGGTGAGGCATATATTTCTCCTTACAATCTAGTCCAACCAGCTCAGAAGCCTGCAAGAATTTGAGAAAAGAGAGCAACTCATCATCATCATCATCTATACTTGAACAATCAAACACCAACTGTTCTGTTTCTTTGTAATACGAAGGATGTTTCCAGTTCTTCACATCAGCAGCATAAGGCCTCCATTGGAAATTCTTGGCCAACTCAAGAGCAGATCTTACTGTCAGCGTATTGAGCTTCAGATTCAGCTTGTGCCAACGAGCCACTCTTGGCTCCCCGGGCTGAAGTGAGTTGGGACATTTTGGCGCCAAGGGTGGGAACCTTTCGAATGCCCAGATTTGCAACAGTTGAAAAGGTGCCAAAAGGATTATCTTTTCTGAAGAAGCCATTGCCTCTTCACTCAAGTCATTATAAAGTCTTGCAAGAACTGCAGGGGCTAGTGCTACTTTAATTCCTTGCGACAATTTTGCAGCAATTGGGAAAACATTTTTTCCTATGGTTTCTTCAGAGAAAGAAGGAAAGAGAAACCTGGATAACCACAGTGACAGAAATGCAGCATGCTCATATTCCTTCTTCTCCTCGGTCAAAATTTTAATCCAACCACCATGACCGGGTTTTCTTGATTTGCCTCTTTGGACTTCGGTTCGATATTTTCTCATTACTACTTCGATTTCCATCTGCTCCTCTGCTTGAGAAGGAGTAGTTACAGTCTCTCCATGAACAGGAAATCCACCAAGGATCATCACATCTTCTAGAGTGATTGTGGCTTCTCCCCATGGAAACACAAATGTGTTTGTTTCAGGGCACCAATATTCGGATAACCCCAGAACTAGTTCTTGATTACACCTTACTTCATAGATAGAACTCATTATGGCATTGTAGATGCCGACTTGAATCCAAATGGGGGTGTATTTTTGAGCTAATCGATCAACCAATTCTTTCCATTTCGTCTGGGGACCTTTCCAGCCTCTAAAAAGGACCTTTGAAGACCAATGTTGCTGATCATGGGGGAGAACTTCAGACAGCAAAGGGGTATTGGGAATGGCAACAGCCTCCTTCACATTTTTGGCCGTTGGCTTGAGAAATGTAGCCATTCTTACTGCGATTCTCCCATCTTTTTGGGACATCATTTTCTCAAATCTTGTTTCACATATAGTTTCTAGTGGTTCTTCTGCTGCCATGGTGACTTGGTTCTTTGTGTGACACTGTGTGTGAGAGAAAGAGAGTTGTGTTTTGAAGCACCTGAGAACTGCCAATTTTTAAGTCTTTTTCTTTTTCTTTCCATATCAAATTATATTTCCATGAAAGGGCACGAGATCTCTTGAAAGTTGAGAAGCGACGGCTGCAATGATGCATATACTGTCCTGTCAACACATAGGTGATTACTCTGTAGACCGGTCCTTTGAGTTTGTAATATAATTTTTTTTATTTTTTTAAATTAAAAAATATATAAAAAACTTCATTTCAAAATTATAGACATAACATTGATGTATTTTCAAAATACTATTTAAACGTCGCTCTTCTAGCATATTTAGAAGCAAAATCAGTAATCAAAGTAGAATAATTAACTTTTTCAATCATGTTCTTCTCGATAGATATCATATCAAGTACATTCAAGCGTTTTTGAGACATTATACTTCGAAGATAGATTTTTATCAACTTCAACTTCGAAAAACTTCTTTCCTCAGATATAACCGTAACTGGAATAGTCAACAGGATTTGATAATGTCCTATGCAAATTTATCACTTAAATAAATATCGAAGATATATTTACAAACTTCTTTTTAATCATGTTCTTCTCAATAGATATCGAATATATATTTACAAACTTCTTTTCTTATGCAAATTTATCACTTAAATCAATTATTTAATCCCAAATCAAAAGCCATAATTTCGGATAAAATAAAGAGGGAAGAGAGAGTTTATTTATTACCGATTTTTTTTTTTTTTTGAAAAACTAGTTTCAATTAACGGTTTCTTTAAGCTTTGTGTCAAAATCCACATCAAAATCACAATTTTTGTGGCTTTGTGCGTGTGTGTGTTTGTGAATGTTGGCCCTTTGGCTGTTGGGTGTGAATAAGGGACTGAATTTTTTTTTTTTTTTTCTTTCCTGGTAGTGCATGGTGACTAGGCGTAGTAAGGGTTGAAAAATTAATTTTTCAGTAAGGCCCCTTCATCCTTGGTAGTTTACACTAAGATCCATAATTTTGGGATCCAAAAATTAAACAAATTTTGGGGTCCCAAGGCCTGGGCCTCATTTTCCTTGCACAAGGGCCGGCCCTGCCAAAGGCATTGAGAAGGATTTCTTATTTCTACGAGGCTTGTGTCGCCAGTTTTGGCTCAATTGGGTGCACAGAGAAATGAAATCAAATTATGCTGAATTGATTTTATGGAATTGATTAATAACATTTGGTGGTGTAAAAATTATATTTGGAATAAGAATGTATTACTAAAATTTAAGAAATCACAATTCTGATGGAGAGGTGGGATTTGGATTCCTAATAGTTGAAATCCATATAAAAGGACGATTATATCCTTCTATTAGGTAAAGTATTTGCTTTATATTTATTAGGATTAATCACACCATTAGTCCCTTAACTATGGACTTTTTCACGATTAGTTTCTTAAGAAATTTTTTTCAAATTTCAGTCTCAAGAGTATCAAAAAGTCACGCGGCTAGTCTTTTTGATGAATGTCATTAGAAAAAATCCGTTAAGCCAATTATGTGTATTGCACATGCTATTTTTTAAGGGTATTATGAAAAATTTCTAGTAAATAATTAAACAATAAAAAAATTAATGCCCTTATACCTTCCTCTCACCATCATTGCCACTCCCCACCACCACTTCGTTGTCGTTTGCCCCTATACCACCACCACCCCTACTTGCACCACCGTCAATTTATTGCCATTGCCATGAAAAAAAAAACACTAAAATTACTTATTAGCATTATTTCAAACCCAAATTATAAACTTCCATCGGGCATTATTTCAAACCCAAATCACAAAATTCCATGAAAAAAAAAACCCCCTCAAATTACTTCCATGAAAACTTAAGAAATCACTCAATCAAGCATTATTTCAAACCTAAATCACAAACTTCTAGATCAGGTTTTCTATCAACCCAATTAAAAATAAAAGCAAGTCAAATTATTCAAAGGTATTATGAAGCTCCAAATCCAAGCCCTAGGCTCGGATTTCTAGCTCGCAGAGGAAAGAAAGACGAATGGAGGAGTGCACGGGGTTGACTGTCTGATCTATGGGAGATGATGGGGCCACCGGAGCTTTTGGAGATGAACGAAGAAGATGGCCGGAAGAAGTACATAGGGAGAGACTGCTACTGTTACGGCCTGACGGAGTTTGAGAGAGTGGGGTTCGCGACTGCTGAGGTCGAAGGGAGACGACGGTTGTAAATCCTGTTGCGTCGTTGTTGAGGATGGAGAACGTCGCCGGCGTTGCTGTGCTGTAATAGAGGAGGTCGAACTGGAGAACGACGCACCGGCGCTGGAGATAACAACTGGGGGCGATGGATGACGGTGGCTTGAGCAACCTGCTGCTGCTGTGGTTTCTGTGAGAGAGGGGGAACGATGAATAGCGAGTTAGGGCTTTTTTTTATTTCTCTCCCTTTTTTTATATATAAAAATTAGATTTTTTTCTCCCATAATACCCTTGAAAAATGGCACATGCAACACACATGATTAACTTAATAGATTTTTTCTAACAGCATTCATTAAAAGGACTAGTCGTGTGACTTTTTGATACTCTTAAGACTGAAATTTGAAAAAAAAAATTCTTAATGGACTAATTGTGGAAAGCTCCATAGTCAAGGGACTAATGGTGTGATGAACCCTTTAAAAAATATATATTGTGGCCCATAATTAAAGTAGAGATAAAAAGTAAAGGTAAAATGGTAAAATAATGTCCTAAAAAGGAAAATTTCAAACAAGGAAATCAAGACAATAATTTGAGGACGGAGGGTATATATATATATATATATATATATATATATATATATGTATGTATTTTTTAATAATAATGTATACTTTAAAAAATAAATAAATAAAAGACATCTGTAGTGCATCATCAGTTGTGATCCAAAGCGTGTGTTGCTATTTTGAGTAATGCTACGTGTACTTAAAAAGTACTAATTTTTTTGTATTAAATCAGGGCCAATTTTGACATTTTGAAGGCCCTGTCTAAAATTTAAAATTAGGCCTCAAAATTGATTAAATATATTTAACAAAAGATGAAAATAAATTACATAGTTTATATCATTATAATTTTAAAATTATTTTCTTACAAATGAAGTACCAATATAATTAAATCTCCAAACTACTATCAAACTTTTTATTTGAAAAGTATCATCCTTCTGACATTCCTTGAAGCAAAATCTTTAATTAGGTCTTCATAATCAATTTTATCCAAATAATCATTCTCAATCGCTATGAAAGCTAATCCATTAAGTCTTTTTTGTGTCATTGTAGAACGCAATTAGGACTTTAATAACTTCAATTTAGAAAAACTTCTCTTTGCAGATGCAACTGTCACAGGAAGAGTCAACAAAATTCTATATGCAATAATTGTATTAGGAAAACAATCTACATGTTTCAAAATTTTTAAAATATCAACAGGTCTATCTTTTCCTTGGGCAAGAATTCTTGGAGTAACTTTAATTCCACGTATAATTCATTTCCATCAATGTTAGATTGTTCACCTTTTTTAAGTGCAACTTCAAAACGACTACAACAAGACTTTAAATTCATATCATCCAATGAATCCAACTTGTCAAAAGTAAATAAGAAACCAAAAATATTTTCATATTCTTTATATTGTTCAAATCTACTAGTTAGTGAAGCAATAAAGATTAAATTTTATATATATATATATATATATATTATTACATGAAATTAAAAATTGGGCCCCTAAAATTTTTGCGCCCTGTGCGGTCGATCCACTGGATCATGCTCAGAACCGGCCCTGTATTAAATGATGTGTCAGCTGATGTAGTACAAAAAATAAAATTAAAAATAATAATTAATATATCACATCAGCTCACATATTATTTGGTGTAAAAAAAATTATTACTCTTTAAGTACTCATAACGGTATTCATAACATTACTATGCCATTTTAATTGATATAGGAAAAAAGGCACAATCTTAATATATGTAATAGAATGAATAATTATTTTTTAATCTGAGTCAGTCCGAGATTAATACTATCTTATCTGAGTCAGTCTGGGATTAATACTATCTTTTAAGAAAGGAGGAATCCAAATCAGTCTGCAAAAGCTGACCGAACCTCCATGATACCAATTTTGTTGATAATTAATAAGTTAGAAAGCAATAAAACTGTTTGGGGGGATGTAATGAGTTGCATATTGGGAAACTAAAATTAATAACGTAAATAGTTTCACTTTTGGAAGGTGAAAAAGCATTTAGAGAGAGATGAATATAGTATAGTATAGTACTTGCCCTATTTCTTTCTAACTTAGATATCATTCATTCTACTAATTTAAAGCCTGTTTAGTGTAGCATTTTTAAAATACAATATTTTTAAAATGTAATATTTTTAAAACGTGACTTTTTTCTTTATAAATGCGTTTGAGATATTATGTTAAAATGCAGATTTTTATTCCCTACTGCATTTTAAAATCTGCATTTTGAAAAAAAAAACTAGAAATTTCAGCGTTTTATAATTACGCAGCTGCATTTTCTACCGTAGGATTGAAACGTTAAGTTAGTAGTAGTCACTTGACATGAGAACATTTCAGCAGAGCTAATAAAAGTAAAACAGAATAGAGGAGGGAGTATAAACTTCTCTCTGTAAAACAAAAATTGGGCAAAACAAGGTAACGTACCATAAAAACATTATGAAAGTGAAACTGGCAAATCCTACTCTCTTTTCTTTCTAGGTTTCAGTCAAAAATAATCCAAGCCAGCTTCAGTACCCTCCTTTTTTAATAATTCCTGACAGTTTCTGCTATCTACTTTTCATTGTTTACATCAACTATACTACGATTGCTGATACTCTCCACCGAAGTTTAAATCCCCTATACCACAATCAAAACATGAGCCCAGGTCATATATTGGTTTCCCGAGGCCATGTTCCCAAAGTCAGTAGGGAACTTTCATCACTCTGAGCAATCTGCTTGGTTTTTGTGAGATATTTCAGAAATAACACAAGAGGATCTCCCTTTACTGCTCGACTTTACCTAAGCATTTTTTGGTATGATCATGGTGTCCATTATCCCATTTGCCTTGCCTGATGACACAGCTGCTTTTGAGTTCTTGGGGCCCCCTCCCTGAGCATTATGATCTTCACGAGTGGCCATCAAACTATTCCACCAATTGGAATATGTCATGGAAACTCCAGGCTGGAAAGATCTTGCCGGAACAAAGTTCACTATCAAACCTGAAATTAGAGAAACCAGCTGGAAGGTCTTGATTCATTTACATTGTGGAAGAAACTTCTCCTCACAATCCAATCTGACAAGCTTAGATCCCTGTAAGCATCAGAAGAAATACCGTAGCTCCTCTTCTACACTTGAGCAATTGGTAACAAACTGTTCCGTTTCCTGGTAATACAATGAGTGGCGGCACCAATTTTTCACATTAGCAGCATACCGTTTCCAACTAAAACTTCCTTGTACATTAAGAGGTGATCTTAAAAGGTCTAAATTGATATTCAGGGGCAGAAAACAACATGCTAAAGAAGTAAACGATCAAGCATACCACTGAAATTAATTATTCATCGAAAATTCCTCATGGCAGGCAGAATTTTCGCTGAAATAGAAAAGGGCTAGGGAAAATCCCTAATCATTAATAGGAAGAGCAATGAACTGTTTGCAACATAAAAGAGAATGCACACTTGTATGCGGTAAACTCCTTAAGAATACACAAGCAAGCAGTTTATCCTTGGGTGAAAGAGAAAACACCACAAAGAAGCCAACCCATTTTAAAAAGCTATAGTTCCCAAATACCCCTCTCTGGAAAACAAAATATAAAGAAAACCATGACACAGAAAAGGAACTTGTCCAAACTATTCACCCCTCAGAACAGACGACTCATCAATAGATATCAGTCCACTACTTTTAACATTATAATTTACGTAAATTTCCTCACAGGGGTTTGAGCTTCTGGCACTCTACATATAAGGTATGAAAGCAGGTCACATAGTCTGTTTACAAACCAAAGAGGTAACCTAATAGACAAGCTGGAAACAAATAAGCATATTAAACATCCATTCAAATGCCTGCAACTTGTAGTCTGTTGCAGGAAAGAGAAAAGCACTCATCAACATTACAGATTATTAATAGGTACTAGATTGTTAACACATGATGGGAATGAAGAGACAAGAGGGATCCTAAATAATGAATTGCACATCCACACCAGCCTCAAAAGTTAAGGAAACAGTAAACAAGAGATATCTCAGTTGCAAAATTAATAATCAAGTTCCAGTTAAGTGAAACAAATTATACGTGCACAACTATTCTTAACAGAAATAAGAAAGGGCTAGCAAGAGAATATGTTAGTCCCTCAGAATTGGTTACTCATCAATGGAGATCAGTCCACTACTTTAAATTTTATTTCACTCTTCATGGGGACAAAACAAAACTGTGTAAAAATGCAGAAAGGGATCATACAAACCAGGACTTGAGTACAGTCACTATCACCATCTTCTGTATTATTACGTCTTACAAACAATAATTAATGTTCATCAGGGTTGGGCTCTAATGCAACGAACCAAAATGCCACAAATCCCAATGGATGCAAGCATTCTTATGTAAACATAGCTTACGAAATTCAACCATCAAAAGGGAAAGAGCAAATCTTTAAGTACTAGAAACTCGCTCAAAGAACATGTTCAATCGAACCTCCATAGTTACCCAAAACCCACTACAAAAATACCAATATACCAGCACTGAATGCAAGACAGACAGTGAATGTAGTAATACTTTAACGGGTGAAAAGAATTTCAGTTCACCGTACGAAACAAAACAGTTGAAGAAAAATCAACCAAACGAATAGTAGATAAGATTTTAGCATCTCACAGGTCACATACATTCAAAATGAAATTCAATTACAACCCAATGCAAAATAGCCTTCAATTATAACATTTACGGTCCAAGCTCGACAAATTCAAGGCAAAACTAATTTGACAACTTGTAAGCCACATAAAGAACAAATTTTCAAGCATTGAGCAAGGCTACTATGGGTAGGAATCGAAATATGTGGATTTTTTAATCGCAAAACAAAGAGAAATCAAGTTAAAATGTGGATACGTAGATACGATTAAGATGAGGCAATGTAAAACCCTAAGCTGCTTATATAAGCATTGGTTGAAAGGAACAACGACGGCACAAGCCAAAGCCCTAGATTTTGTTCCTTTCCCCTATTTGGTTTCTTGGTGGCGCAATCGCAAATGACCGGGCGAGGATACTTATATATGTGGGGACAGGGAAACCCTAAGAACAAACGGCAGATAACATTGACCGTTAAGTATTAAGGGTAAGGTAGTCATTTTCTTATTAAAAAGTTAATTTGACGTAATATTAAAATTCCTATCAATAACAATTTTCTAAACTTTTTAAAAAATAGGTAAGATTTTATTAATTTTTTATCTTTCAAAATAATTTATTATGTTTTTTTTCCATCAACAATTTATTATGTTTAGAAATAAATGTTAAATTTCCTCAAGAAAAAAAAAATACTCCTACATGTTTAATAGGAATACATGTTTTTTTTTTCAAATAAAAAATTTTAAAGCTAATAAATATAGTATTTTTTTTAAAAATTCAAAATTGTAAATCTAAAATACAATGAGTTGTTAGAGTATCCCCAATGAGAAATTCTTACCTAATTCTTATTTGGGATAAGAATCACCAATCATTGGAGAATTATTCACCCAAAATTCTAAAAACTGCCCAAATAAGAATGGGAAAGAGAAACAGCAAGGCAAGTCGCGGGGACGGAGCGTTAGACGCACACCAAGGCTGGAGATGGCGCGTGCGCCTCACGCAGATGGAAAGAGAGCGAGGAATACCCTGCTGGGCCTGCCCCTTGTCGGCCACGTTTTTTATTATTATTATTATTTTTAATTTGACCGTTTCCTAGATTTTTTTTTTCAAAGTGACCGTTTAAGCACTAATTTTTTATTTTATTTTAAGTAACCTTTACTTTTTGTAAAAAGTATCCGTTTAAAAATGGATACATTTATTTTTTCACTATAAATACAATTTTTAATATCCTATTTTTTTTATCTCCTCAATTTATTATCCTAACTTCTTCAATTTTTTATCTTTCAATTTTGTCTTACCACAAAATGTCTTCCACTACCCCTACAACAAATAGTGAAACCTCAGCCAACTCTGATGAAGGCAACATTTCTTCAGATGAAGAAATGATGTGAGCACTAATTCAACACCACAAAGAGTTGATTGAAGCGGCGCAAGCCAACATGGACAGAAGACAAAGGAGAAGAAGGTACCTTGATTGGAATCGTGAAATCGGATACACTCAACTTGTCAATGATTACTTCTCAACTCCACCATTGTATTCCGATAACATATTCCGACGACGCTTCCGAATGCGTAGAAACTTATTCCTTCGAATAATTCATGCATTGGAGAATCATTCACAATATTTTCAATTGATGTTTGATGCAATAAGAAGAAGAGATCTGTCACCACTTCAAAAATGCACGGCGGCTATCCGTCAATTGGCTTATGGAGATCCGACTGACCATCTCAACGAGTACCTCCGATTGGGTGAAACAACTAACATCGATTACATGTTCTGTTGATGTGTTGTTAAATTTTTTGGAGCTCAATTCTTGAGAAAACCAAATAATGATGATATACAACGTCTTCTTGAAATGCATAAGCAGAAGCACAACTTCCCAGGTATGTTAAAAAGTCTTGATTGTATGCATTAGGAATGGAAAAACTGCTAGTTGCTTGGAAAGACCAATTTACAAGAGGTCATAGGAAGCCAACAATTATGCTTGAAGCAGTTGCATCTACAGATTTGTGGATGTGACATGTATTTTTCGGGGTCGCAGGTTCTCGTAATGATCTTAATGTGCTTTACGAATCACCCTTATTCAATAACGTACTATAAGGAAATGCACCACCCGTTAATTTTGAAGTTAAGAGCACACAATATAAAAAAGGATACTACGTAACAGATGAAATTTATCCAAATTGGGCTACTTTTGTCAAGAGCTTTTCGTGCCCGATGGATGCTAAAAAAAAATAAATTAAAGGAAAAACAAGAAGTTTTGAGAAAAGATGTGGAACGAGCATTTGTAGTGCTCCAATCAAGATGGACCATTATAAGAGGTTCTGCTCGATTTTGGTATAGAGATAACTTGAAAGAAATAATATTAATATGCATTTTTCTACACATCATGATTGTCAAAGATGAGGGTGATCAGATTACGAATTGGCATGATAATACCGGAGATGCCCCTACATAAGTCAACCATGGATCAACCCAAGGATTCCAAGAATATATGCTGATAAATAACGAGCTACGTGATAGCAATCAACATCATGAACTTCGAGCCAACTTGGTTGAGTATATATGGGCTCATTACAGTGACAACTAGTGACATATCTTTATGTATTATGGCTAATTGAGCAATGTTACGGGCACAAAAAAATCACAAATTTTTTTTTCACAAAAAATTTCTTGGCACTTATTAGTCGGTTGCATAGTTTACGGGTCCGTCACTAACTAATGAAAAAAATCAATAAAAAACTAAAAACAAGGCTTTTGAGACCAAATTTTTGTTACTTTTTTGTGCCCAAAGTATTACCCTGGCTAATTTATCTTATTTGTTATTTTAAGAAGTGTTTGTTTGTTAGAAGTATTTGTTGTTTATATGAAGTATTTGTTATTTGTACGAAGTATTTGTGTAATATGTAATATTTTAATAAAAAAATTTAATTTATTTTTTAAAAAATAATATGCAAAATATTAATTAAAATTATAAATTAAAGCTAAATAAATGCTATATACGAAACATTTGAAAATGCAATATATTAATTAAAGCTAAATAAATTAATTTGTTTGAAAAATGTAAAAATAAAAAGTAGTGTAAATAAAGTGTATGATTTGGTAGTGAGACCCATTTAAGAATGGGGAAAGAATGAAAACCATTGATATGATAACATAGATGCTAAACCACACCCCCCAAAAATGCTAAATCACACCCCCCTCCCTTGAGAAAAGACTCTTTTGCCCCCTAATTCAATTAAAAAAAAAAAAAAAGACCCCCAACAATGGGCGGTCCTATTGAAGAAGACTCCCAGGAGTGGGCGGTCTCTTGGAGGAAGACTCCTAACAGTGGGCGGTCCTCATGAAGTTCCGTTAAAAAGTTAACGATTTCGTTAACTTTTTAACGGAAATGTTAAATTTTTAACGGATCTTCATGAGGACCGCCCACTGTTGGGAGTCTTCCTCCAAGAGACCGCCCACTCTTGGGAGTCTTCTTCATTAGGACCGCCCACTGTTGGGGGTCTTTTTTTTTTTTTTTTAAATAAAGTTAACATTTCCGTTAAAAAGTTAACAAAATCGTTAACTTTTTAACGGAATCCATGATGACCGCCCACTGTTGGGAGTCTTCCTCCAAGAAGACTGCCCACTGCTAGGAGTCTTGCCATTTTTCTTTTTTTTTTTTTCAAAATTTTTTTCATTTAAAACATGGGCAAAATAGTAAATTTGCCCGGGGGTGTCATTTAGTATTTTTGGGGGGTGTGGTTTAGCAGGTCTCTATGATAAATTCTTAAAATAGGAAGGTGATAGTGGGACTCAGCTAAGAATTGGGTAAGAATTGTAAACTATGGGCTCTTACTACATCAATCCTAAATTGAGAAAACTAGGGAATTAAAAATGATAATTCTAAAACAATAAAAAAAAAAGTGAATTTGCCATGCAATATTTCGGTTCATGAAAGATTTTTAAGACGTCGTCGAAGGAATGCGGTGTTTCTGAACATAATTTTTTTTGAATATCGACGTTAACTTTTCTAATATGTCTCAGTTTGTAAACGTAATATTTTGGAGAAGATGCTCCAAAATATAGCGCTTTAAAGTTTAAACAACTCTTTTTTCTTGCTTGGAAAAACTATTTTTAAAATGGCAAAATACATAATTAGGTCATTGTATTTTGGGTAAGGTTGCAATTTAGTCATTGGTTATTTGAAAATATTATTTGGGTCACTGTACTTCAGTTATCTTGCAAGCGAGCCCACCAATACGTTAATTTTAAATGAAATCTCTATTTTACCACTGTTTTCATTAAAATAACTGAAGTACAGGAGTAAAATAGAAATTTTATTTAAAATTAACGTGCTGATGGGCTCGCTTGCAAGATAACTGAAGTACAGTAACTCAAATAATATTTTTAAATAATCAGTAACCAAATTATAACCTTTCGTAAAGTACATTGACCCAATTGTGTGTTTTGCCCTTTAAAATAGATCAACCATACAAGATTATTTAAAAGGTTAGTTTAGTTGTTTCAAAAAAGAAAAAAGGTTTGTTTAGTTTTGCGGAACATGGTACTACTACTACAAGACATTTTCTTAATTGTTTAAAGGCAAAAGTTATTTTAAGAGACATGTTAAATATTTACTTACGTACTATAATATATTTCATATTTTTTACTTATATTTTTCATCTAATTATTTTAAAATTATAAATTAAAAAAATAATCATAAGTTCGAACGGAGCCATCATTTAGTTTGGGATTGATATCTTGTATTAGATATAGAGTAATGCTATTTGTACCTAAAGTATGCATCAAATGTGCATCTAAAGTCCTTGTTGGCATCTTTTTATTGGTCAGAAGATTTTTAAGTGGTAGGATCCACAAATCATTTAACCAATTAAAAGATGTTAACTAAAATTTTAGTGTATTTGATACACACTTTAAGTGCACATATAATTACTCTTAAATACTCCATCCGTCCCTAAATTATTGTCTTCTTTTCCTTTTTCGTCCGTCCCAAAATAATTGTCTTGTTTGAAACTTTCCTTTTTAGAACATCACTTTTATTATTTTACCCTTACTTTTTCTTCCTACTTTAATTATGGGCCACATACATGGGCATTAAAGGAAACAACACACTTTTTCAATACTATTCCAATATTAATAATCAAGTCAATTGAGTTTTCTTAATCCGTATGCCGGGTCAATCCAGACAATAATTTAGGGACGGAAGGACTATATGTTTAGAATCCCTAAATTTGGAAACCGACAAATTTTAAATTTTAAATCAAATTTATTCGGTCCCCATTTAAAATTCTAAATACTACTTCCTCCGTCCCTAAATTATTGTCTTCATTTTTTTTTATCCGTCCCAGAATAATTGTCTTGTTTAAAAACTTTCTTTATTAAGTATCAATTTTACCTTTATTTTTTCCCTACGTTAATTATGGACTATATACACATAAACATTAAAAAAAAATTACACATTATATTAATATTAATAATTAATTTAATTTTTTTAATATTTATACCGAATCAAATAAAACAATAATTAAGAGTTGGATGGAACACTAACTTATATAAAAAAAAAAAAAAATCTAAATAACTAAATCGTCACCTCACGTGACAGCACTAATCACACCCGGTGAAAAGAGGTCAAAGTGACCGGGTAAACAAATGTGCCGCCCACCGGCAAAAAAGTACAGAGCCTAGAATTACAATACTCCCCCAAAATTCAGAGATGTACGTATCGGACCCTCCTTCCTGGACCAATGTGGACCCGGCTTCATTACAAACCTGTCGAACAACTACTGTGAGAATAGTACATAACAAGAAGAAGAAGAAAAGCTCAGAAGTGTGAACAAAGGCTTCATCATCAATGGCTTCACAGTTAAAAAAGCTGTTAATGGCTTTCTATCTATTACCGCTGCTTACAGTGTCCAAAGCTTGGACCGGTGAAATCCATGGCAGAGTTGTTTGTGATGTATGTGGCGATGCTTCCATTGGTCCCGAAGACCATGTCTTAGAAGGTCAATTCATTATCCTCTACTTGATCATTTCTCTCTCTAATCTTTATTTTATTTTTTTTGCACTGGGTTTTTGTGTTAAGCTTGTGATTGTGTGTAAAATGTTAATTGAGATGACGGGTGGTTGCTGAAATTGTTCAATTTTGATTTTGTGTGTGTGTGAACTTGGTTTTCTTGTGGGTCATTTCAGTAGCGCTGTAATTTAGTAGTAGATGGAGGGGTTTTGCCCCCTGGTGATTTGGGGGTTCAACTGACTTTATGATTGTTGGCCGTCGGGTACTTAAATTGATCATGTTTCATAGATAGTTAGTTGTGGGTTTACAAGTTTGCTTTTGATTGTTCTACGATTTTAGTTTTCTCTTTGTGTTTATGACGATTCGCCTGGTTCACTTTTGCATTAAGTCGAAGTTTTAACACTTGTTGGGCATAAATTACATTTTTGATTTTGTTTGCTCTCCTTGTGCATGTTTGGCTTCATGTTTTGGTGGCTTGGTTTTTAGGTTTTGTTTTTTTTTTTGTTTGTAATGATCCAAGACAAAGTAAAAGAGAGATAGGGAAAGTAGCTGGTGGGACCAAAGAGGAAGAAAGTGTAAAACCACGAACCAAGCCACTACACCATAAAGGAGAACAATTTAAGTTCCTTGGCGAATACTTATAATTCTAAAAGTGGTTAATTGGAGAAATGTTGACGGTGCAAACATGGACTTGCAACCGGGTCAATCATGCTCGGGTCTTGTATTTAGGGATGGTTTGAAACCATCGGATGCCGGATATCTGGCTGTATCTGCTATATGAGAGCGAGCAGTGTAGTGGCTGGTTCTGTGATAACCCTCTAATGCTTAAGTTAGTACTCCCTCTGTGCAAATGAAAGGAGGTATTAGATTGGGTCATAAAATTACATAAATGTTTGGGCATAGCGAAGATATTTATAGCATATGGGTAAAGTTGAAATGTTATGGTGATTATTGGCATAGTTTTTGAAAGTGGACTCTTTAATTGGAGCCTCCCATGATCCCAAAATAGAATAATAGACTCTTTGCCTGGAACAAAGGGATTATTATTCTTTTGGAAGAAAATAGAATAAAAAGGGGCAGAATGTAGGTAAAAATGACATTCACACATACCTGGTGTGTTGAGTTTGAGGCATTTACAGAAGATTATTGAGATAGAGTGCTCAACAAGGTTAAGGGCTGACTAATGATGGTTGGTCACGTTCCCGAGGTCTGCCCACCTGTGAGGGAGCAGATGGACTGCTCCTGCCCTTGTCAGTGAATCACAGTAGCAGGTGGCAGCAGTAGGGGGTGGCAGGAGAGTGGCTGTTATATGGAGAGTGATGGTGTCTACTATCTGCTATTCCCTATTTCCAAGATCCCTTGTGACTGTCCTCGCTGGGCTCGACATGTGGCCATTGGTCCATGGTTGGGCCAGCTTTACTTGAAACATGGATACCCCCGAGCTAGGATTGCTCGGGCCGGCTCTTTTGCTATGCGACACCATCTCCAAGTAAGAATTACTCGGGTTGGTCCCCCCCGGCAGGTTGGTGGTCCGGTTTCTACTCGGGTGAGGAGCACGGAGCTCAGGTTCTGGGTTGTGCTTATCAAATGTGAAGAGGGATTATGGAATTAGGAATTGAGTTTGCATTAGAGCCTGCCCGATCTAGTTTTTTCATGAAGTTTCTTACTGTTGTAGACTGTTAGAAGTCCTTTAATGTACATCAGGGGGTTTCTGGTGCTCTAACTGGGTCATCCTCATTCATCACCACAGGTATTGTTTAGCTTTTGCCAGAGTCAATATCGGCCTCAATTACAAAGGTTGTTTTCTTGTAACCAGTTAGGTTACAAAAATACAATTCTTGAGAACTTTTCAGCGCCTCATCTTGTCACAAAATGAAGAAGAGGAGAAATTTTTGTTTGGGGATACAATCAGTTGCATTAGTCAGCTATAGTACTTGTTACACATTGGGACTTTAGATTTTAAACCTAGTAGAGAAATTTAGTTATATCCATATTTGAATTGCATTAATTGATGTCTTTGTAGCCAATGTTCTCCATACCATCCACGTGTTTTTAACTCGTCAAAATCAATTGATTGAATGACATTGTCCATATCTAATCAGTTCTCTTATCTTACCTGTCAAAATGCTCCAATTTGCACACACACACACACACACACACATCGCTGTCTCTACTGCAGTTGGGTAAAGTGAACTGTTACATGTGGTGGAAGTAGCTACTCATGTTCATGAATGAACCAGTTTTCTTTTTATTGCTCTCTTTGATTTGATACTAGAAGTCATGTTTTTACTGAGGTAGTGTTGTTTTAAGTAGAGATGTTAAATGGGCTAGCCCTAGCGGTTTCGAGCCAACCCTAACGGTTCGCAGGCTAAACGGTCCAATTTTTTCTGGCCACTCACCGACCTAACCCTAACCCTAGCGGGCTTCGGGCTAAACGGTCCAATTTTTTTTGGCCACTCATATTGCCGACCTAACCCTAACCCTAGCGGACTTCGGGCTAAACGGGCCACTATCAGGCTAAGCCTAAAAAAATTAAGTGCATCACAAACTCAAAGAAATGCTAAAGAATTTCTTAGGAAACATAAATACTATAGTATAATTCAACTATATCAATAGACTAAGCACCTGATTTTCACAAAAAATTCCCCAAATTACAAACTAATTATTGTGTGATTTGCAAAGAACATAACATCACATTCTCACAAACACACATACGTATACACACACATAATAAAAAAAGGAATATTATAAATAATTCAATTTCTGTTTACCAACAATAGTAGAGAGAAACGAAAATGAATCATGAAGTTATCTAAAGTACGATTACAAGCTTTGCTGGGGCAAGTTTGAATTTTGTTATTAGTTCCGAAGGAATTCAATGGGAAAATCAAGATCGAGAGAGAGACCAAATCGAAAATTCGAGAGAGAGATAGAGACGAGCGGTGTAGTGGCGAGCGTACAGCAGTGGCGTGGCGGTGGTGACTGGCGAGGCAGGGCCGCGGCGGCGATGGTGAAGGTCGGTGGGAGAGAGAGACCGAGAGAGAATCGCAGACTTGCTGGCTGCTGCTGCTGCTTGGGTTTGTTTCCAATGACAAAAGGCAAAGGTTTAATTTACAAGTTACACTTATAATTTCGTAATATACAACTATTGCCCCCAAGCTTCACTTAATTTGATTTTTTCACCCCAGCCCGCAGGCCAGCCCGTTTAGCCCGCGGCCCTAACGGTCCGGGCCAAAAAGCCCGGATTTTATACGGTCCAAAATAGTTGAACCCTAACCCTGTTTTTTTCCCGTTTAAACGGCTGACCCTACGGGCCGTGACCCTTTTAACATCTCTAGTTTTAAGCCCCTATTCATCAGCCCCAATAACTTGTAACAGCAGTCAGACTAAAGACTGAGCCAGTATAATCCAAGAACTTAGGCTCGTCTTCTCTCATTGAATTAGTTGCTTAAGCAAACTTTCTATCTTGGCATTTAAAAGGGCTTGGGCGGGGGGTATTTGGTAATAGAGGCAAGTGTTTCCAATCCTTTAATCTGTCCTTTTAATCTCATAAGTTCTTTTATTACAATGGTCTGAATCCTTTGCAATATGCTTGGTTGTGGAGATTTCCAAGGCTTGGTGAGATAATGTCTATATACTGTACCAGTGGAGCTTGGGTTGATAAGATGACCCCAACTGCAACTTAACTTTAACAAAGCTTGTCCCAGTTACTTGGAAGTCTAATTCATGAATTTTGTTTTACCATTCGCTATATATGGGCCATATTTCTGGTCAATCACTGGTATTATACATTACTTCATTATCTCCACCTACTTTAGCTTTCCCCTTCTCCTTTTCCCTTTACATAGCATCGTCGATCCCCATTTTTCCTTTTTAGTGTTATGTCTTAATTTTGCTTGATTTCCATTAGGTTTAGCTCACTAACGGTCTTTCCACAAAAGCAGTCTAAGAACTTTCTTCAAATGACAAAAGAGAAGATAGGCATTAACTACACTTGGTTGGACTTTTATCAGAGAAACGATGGGACAAATTTAACAAAAATGTTGGACTTAGTTTGCTATAATTCATACCAGAACTTTCAGAGTCTATCAAGTAGATAAAGTTGAGAAGAGAGATAGCTGCCCTATAGTCTGAATATGGGATTGTAGGAGGTCAAACTTCTCAAAGATTATGGGTACAAACAAGCCCCACTTGGTGGTCAGGGGAGGTTTGGTCAACAAATAAGATGGGACCTGTGCTTCATTATTTCTTAGATATTTGAGAAGGGAGGATAGCAGCCCCATTGTTTGAATATGGGATTGTACAAGGTCAAACTTCTCAAGGATTACAGGTATAAACAAGCTCACTTGGTGAACAGGGGAGGTCTGGTCAACAATTAAGATGGGACCTGTGCTTGATATATTTCTTAGACATTTGACCCTCCCAACTCAACAATCTGTTCGTGGAGTAGCATGCTAGCTAGAATTCCAGCAGGTTTGATTCTAAAAGCAGTTGTTTCACCACTGGCAGCCTCATCTCTGTTCTGTGGCTGCTTGCGCTAGCATCATCCTTTCTGAATAGTGTCCTTATGTATTGGAGTTGTGACGTTCTTAAAAGTTAGCAAGCAGGATTTCTTATTCTAGGTTGGTTTTTAACAGGAAGACAACATAAATGGGTTCAGAACCTCTTTATTTATTTGTTTGTTTATCTTTTTGTGTATTTAAACAACTTCGAAATTTAAATTTACAATGAACATGAAACTCAATCTTGTAAATACCTGTAACCTTACAATTAGGGATGGAGAAGTTCCAGAACCCAACATGACATGGACCTGCCCCTAATAGCACTTTGAAAACCCGATCGGTCTAAGATATGGGAAATTGTATAATCCAGCCTGGAAAAACCACCTCAACCCATATAGATATGTACTAACTATTTTGCCCTTATCAAATGCACACTCACCAAGGAAAGAGGAGTTTCAGCTCTATAGTTAAATTAATAATAAAGGTGATCCTTTCACCTTTGAGCTTGTTTGGGTCCCTTTGATTTCGGGGGTGGGACGGGTATGGGAATGAGGATTGAAACATTTAATTGGGTCAGGTTGGAGGACCATACCCAGATCTAACCCTACTTATAATGAGTGGCAGAAAAATAAGTTCAGATAACACTGAGTCCTGTTTTATAGATGTTTTTTGTGTGTGTGCGTATGACGTGTTTAAATTTAAGAGTCAAATATATTTTGGTCAATAAAAATCTGCTGAATATGTTGTATGATCCAGGTTGATTTGGTTAGCTAACGGATCTGTGTCTGTATGTAAAGGGTTTTAGAGAGCTTCTATTGACCTTTTTACTGAAGGTCAATAGCTTCGGTGAAGGGGAAAAGAGCTATGTCTTGCTAAGATTATTTAATGTGATTGAATTTGTGCCTCGTCCAATGTGACATCAGTTTTGAGATGTTCTTGGAAGCATTTCTTGGGGATATATATTAAAAGTATAATCATACGTGATGCTGATAATTATTCTTCTTATTCCTTCTCTCGTATCTTATGCTCGTAAACATTAGATTTTGTCTGCAAATAAACTACTATTAATCACCTGCAAAGCCCTTGATTGAAGCTTAATTCCTTTTTATCATATAAAGTTCAACTAGCTGACTCGAATACTTGGGCAACCTAAGTTGACCTGGGTTTATTGAAGAAAATTCCACCACAGTTGGGATACAGTTCGAAATCTGTTAAGTTCAGTGTACTACTGTATACAAGAAGCGGCAAATGCGCCAATTCTTTGCCTTCGTTATCATAGCGTATGCCTTGACCCAGCATCCCCAATCAAGTTTAGCCAGCAAAACCATTTGGTGGTATAGCGGTTAGGTGGTTGTTTTTCTGCAATTGTTCTAATATCTTATTACAAGGCTTTATAAGAAAATGATTTGACCTTGCACGAATTATCGCTGACAAAAGGCACGGGTTTGATTGCTTGGTTCAGGTGCTGAGGTGGCCGTTCTTTGCATCACAAAATCTGGTGAAGTTCTAAACTATCAGGCATTCACAAACTCGAAGGGAATATACACAGTTGCAGAGACAATGCCAGAGAGTGACCGTTGGGATGCATGTTTGGCGAGACCTATTAGCAGTTTCCATGAACACTGCACGCATCTTGGGGATGGCAGTTCAGGTGTCAAGTTCAGTTACAATCATCTTTCAGGCTACTCGCACACTGTCAGACCTTTTGTGTATCAGCCAGTGAGTGTTCCAATGTATTGTATGTGATTGTATATCACTTCAAAACTGTAAAAATAAACTTAAGTTGGATAAAAACTGAAGAATCTGCAGGGAAACGGTTCTATGAAACTATTGTATAATTAGTGGAATATCCCTAGCTTGTTCTGACTAGATGGAAGGGTGAAATAGAGATGTAGTAGCGCTCATCCTGCTTGTTGAGTTGCAATTTCGCATGAATGTACTTGAGCCCAGTTTCGTGAATTGCTGATTCTTAGCTTCACAGCTTAGCCAAGCACATAAGTTTTATCCCATGTGAATCATTATTCATGATTCCTATCAGTCAGTGACTCAGTTTCATTACTATGTGACCAAATGTGATCTGCTACAAAGTACAAACGACCTAGGAGGCTAGGACAATCAACATTGCTTGTCACGAGTAATATTCTCTATGCTCGCTGTTTTCGCCTTCAACAATCATGTTCGTTTTTGTTTTAAATGTGACCGTAAATTGGGTTAAAGCATGTCATCTCATTTTTTTGGTGACTTTTTATAACTTTTGGTTCCATCATTAACGTATTTCATTATGGTAAATTTAAACACACCTCAACCTAATCCACCTATCCCTACGACTTTAAGAGTGCACCCTCACTTGACCTATCTATTTGGAAATTGTCTCCCAAGTATGAACGATGGAACACGTAATGCAATTGCCTCAAAGGTGATTTATGAGGCTAATTTGGACACACCTCAACTTAATACACCTGTTTGCACAGGTCTAAAAGCGTGCCCTCATATGCATTTGAGAAATATAGTTGGTGATTCCTTCGAGCCAATTTACACACATTTTAACTTAATTAATTCACTTAAAAGAGTGGAAGGACTCCCCTTCATGGTTAACCTATGCATCTAGGAATTGTCTCACCTCCTAGACCATGAGACCATTGAACCTGGTGGACGCCGGACGGTGTGGGAGAGTTTTTAAATCTTGGGTTAAGTGCACCATTGGTCCCCATAGCTTGGGCTCATACACAATCAGTCCCCAATGTTAGAAAAATCTCACCACTGACCTAAGTATGCCACTTTCGCACACCGGTAGTCCCTAAGATCAACGGCGTTAGCCCAAGCACCGTTAAGTTGGCATGTGCTCGGCACATGATCATCTTTTAAGGGTAAAATGGGAAAAAACGATAGATATGTTAAATAACTTTCAAATGAGGGGGTTTGTGTAATATCATCCAAATAAGGGGCTATGTAAAACATTTACCAAACAAGGGGCTACTTTCAAAATTAGTCAACGGTCATTCTCTTCTTCTTCTCCGGCAACTCTCTTCCCACACGAACCCTTCATCCTTTCCAACGCCACCACCCCTGACCTGCCACTTCTTCCTGGTCCTCCAACTCTAACCTTGTCTACAGCCTCTTCGACTTCGCCGTTTCCCTCCACTTCACTCCCACAGGCCACGCCGACTCGCTCAGCCCCACCCCCACTGCAACCGCAACCCGCCTCACTCCACTGTTTCCCTCCCTTTTATTCCAACGACAAACAGGTGGCAGCAAATCAATCTGGTCATTCCATAATATCCGCAAGACAGTCATTCTCCAACAATGACAATATACTACTTTATTCATGATGCTTCAAATGAAAAAAACTGAGAATTGAGGAGTTTGAAGAGAGAGTCAATTTTGGTTGGAATGAGTAAAAATAACCACAAATCTGTAATGTAACAAAGGTTTTTTCTGCAATATGAAACTAGGACAATGTTTGTTTTGAAATTATTTTGTAAGGAATTAGGCAAGTTTCCCGCCATTTGTCACGTTAGCGTCACGTGGACGCCACATTGGACGCTAAATCACTCTTCTGTTAGTGTATCTAACAGCCTATTGATGGAAAGTTCTAATTTCAAAAAATTAAAAGTTTAATTAGTCGATAAAAAAAATACGAGGTTTAATTTAAAATTTATGAACTAGAACAATATTTTTTTTAATTTTGCAATTAACTCATAAATATTTTCCTGTGTTTTTTCTCTCTCGGTCTATCTGCTTCTTACAGTTGTTTACGTGTTTGATTGAAGAGATCCAATTGGTTAGGGTGACACAAATAAAAGAAGCCAAAAAGAAAAACCGTTGAAGAAAGGGTGGGAATAAGAGATTGTTTGACACAACGAAAATGGCCCCCTCTTAAACTCGGAGATCAATCCTTGCCCAGAAAGAGAGAGATCTCTTGAGACACGAATAACGAGGAAGCAGCTCATCCAATTGGAAGGGAATTTGAATCCAAGAAAATGATAGAGTGGGTCAAACAGCTACGAATTGCTTTCGGGGCTTCATTTCTATGGCTCGTCTGCTTGATTTACTTCACCCAGGTAAATTCGATCCCATCTCCTCCGCCCTACACTTCTTCTTCTATTCATTGATTTATGGGTTTGTTGCCTTTGTGGTCGTTTGATCCTTCCTGGAATCGTAGACTTGTGACTTTCTCGTTTTCTCATTATGGGTTTTATCGGGATTCTTATTTTATACTAAGAGTTTGGATTCTACTACTAATATTTTTCTATTTCTCCGATTTAAATGCTATGAATAGGTATTTCTCTAGATTTATTGCCTTATTATTATTAAAAAAACAAAATAAAAGTTTCAATTTCCTCCTATCTCAGCTCAACGCAACCCCAACTTGAGGAACTCTTTGTTTTGTTCTTCAAATTTTTTCATCTGGTTTATTAGGATATATATTACATGATGAGCTTGGTAATGTCAAGTTCATTCACTAAACTATGCCTACAACACTATGGAAATTGTTGTTTGCTTGGATATTTTCCACGTTTTAGAGACAGGGAGATCATAAAGTGCATTATCTGTGAAGTATGGAAAGGAGTGAAGTAAACTGTATTTGATATATATTTCTATTACTCCCTCCGTCCCAAAATGAGTGTTCCTTTTTAGTTTTTCAAGAAAATTAAGGAAGTTGATTGAGCTGTTTCAATACTATGAATACCCTTGATGTCTACATTATGCCATTGCAAGTGTACATTGAGACATAATAGTTGGCAAATGAGTATAATTTGTTTAGGATTTGTAAACCAAACATTTCTGAAATGAGCTCCTAGAGGATGGGTTATTCCCACTAAGAGAATTTGACTTTCTGATACTGCCAAAGTGCTTGTTAAAGAAGATATGTTCTTGGGATTTTTTGATTTTGGTTTTGTGGTGCTACAAAGAAACTGGATAATATTATCCGTTCCTCAGTTTCCCTTGTAGCATTAGCCGAAACTTTTTATGAAAAAGGAGATGATAGATTACTAGATTTTAAGTTGAGAAGACGAAACTTATTACCCATTGTACTATGTCTATGGGAAGAAATTAGGGCTTGCCAACCAGATCAATAGTGTAAAACGGATTCCAGGTTGAAGCCTTAACTAGTTGCATGTTCAAGCGTTGCTTGATCAATTTGCTTGCAGCCTTCTGTGTTCTTCCCCCTCCCTGCTCACCGTGTCCCTTTAAATTAAAATTATTTCATATCTCTTAATTGTCTCCAGCTTATTGTTATAACCTTGGGCTGCCCCTTGTTATTTGTTTCTTTTTTTCTTCTAAATTGATTTTTCACATGTCTAATTCAGTTTATATTTACTTTTCTTTACAAACCTGTGATTAGGGTTTTAGATCTTTTGTATGGACAGCAGTTTCGTACCAGCTGAAAGACAGGCTCAAGTTATCGCCCTCAGCTTCACAGTTTGCGAGCTCAATAGCATTTTTCCCTTGGAGCATAAAACCAATATATGGGTATTGATCTAACTATAATAACTTTTCTATTTGCTGCTTAATTTGAATTACTGTGTCATTTTTCAAACTGAAATGAGTCCTTGAACTTGAAGCACCATCTTATAGACATAACTTTCCTCCGTTTTTGTTTCCATTACTACCTTCAAATCAGAAGCACTTTGCATTGGAATTCAGTTATTTGAGGAGACAAGAAATAAAGACATATAACCTCCTCCGTCCAATTCAGCACACAACCAATTCACTGAATGAAGTAATTGAGTATTAGATGGAATACCGGAAAATTTTAGTCCATCTCAAAAGAATGTTAATGGATATATGGAAGCTAATGTCTCTTGAAATTTAAAGTATCAGTCTACATTTTCAATTTCTAGGAGACTTCAATTGCTATCTACAGCACAGGCATAATTAGATGTCAAACAGAATTTAAGCATTTTCATGAAACCAACAAAATATATACTTTGGAGAATCAAAGTGCATATGTTTTTTATACACTACATGCTTGAGAATTCATCTTAGATTTCTCAAGTGGTCTTCCCACATGTTTATTTCCCGTACTGAAAAATTATGGCTGTGCTACATGCAGAATCTTGTCTGACTGTATCCCGATTAAGGGAAGGAAAAGAATTCCGTATTTAGTGATTGCAACTCTGCTTTCACTCTTTCCATGGCTCATTCTGGGACTCAACGAATTCATAAGAAATTCCAGAGTGCAACTTATGGTTTTTTTATTAGTTCAAAACCTGGGGTCCGCAATGGCAGATGTTGTAATCGACGCAATGATAGCTGAGGCAGTAAGACTTGAACGGTATGTTTCTGAAGTCAATTCTTGTTCCTTTTATTTTCTACGTTTCTTCTTAATGTTGAATAACGTGTTAAATTTACATCCATGTTCAGAGCCTCCTTTGCCGGCGATCTCCAGTCAGTGTCTTGGATGGCAATGGCTGTGGGAGGAATATGTGGGAGTTTGTTAGGAGGATATGCTCTAGATAACTTACAGATAGATAATATTTTTCTTCTTTTCTCTGTATTACCAACCATACAGCTATTTTCTTGTGGTTTCGTGAAAGAGAGTTCTATAGGCCGGAAAATCTTGCCTGAATTTGCTACTTCAAGTGGCTCCATATTTGAGAATGGAAGTAAATTGGATGAAGATAAATTCTTGGCAGAAAAGTCGAAAACTAGTACTTCTAGGAGAAAGAAGAGCCAGAAAAGTAGCAAAAAGCTAGCGGTTATCACAAGTAAATTTCAGACTCCTGAAAAAGATGGCTTAGTGGCATCACAATGGTTCCAATCTCTGAAAATGGCAACTTACACTTTGTTCAGAGCTTTCCGACAACCAATGATTCTGAGGTAAGAATGAAAAGTATTACGATTACTTTTGATTTCCAATTCTTTGACTGAGGGTTTTAATATTTGTTCTAATTATTATTACTTTGGATTTGATTATTTATGGGAAAGACCAATGGCTTGGTTTTTCATAGCACATGTGACTGTACCCAACATCTCGACAGTCATGTTCTATTACCAGACAGAATTCTTGAACTTGGAGGCTTCCTTTTTGGGCACAACACGTGTTGTTGGGTGGTTAGGCCTCATGCTTGGTACCTTTATTTACAATCGCTACTTGAAGAAGATGAAATTACGAAGAATCCTTATGTAAGTTCTTCTCAAATGAATTTACGAGGCCTTGATGTATTATCCATTTTCTAATTGATCTTAAATCTGAATATTATGCAGGTGGGCTCATGTGGGTTTGGCTTTATTGACTCTTTTAGATATGGTTTTGGTATCTAGATTAAATATTGCATTTGGAATATCAGACAAGATCACGGTTCTATGCGGGTCTGCCCTTTCTGATGCAGTCAATCAATTTAAGTATGCATTTCTGCCTCTGGAGGAGGAGGGGGAGTTTCCTTTATATTTTTGCATCTTCCAGTAGACTAAATTCCATCCATGTGATTTGCAGGTTCATGCCTTTCCTGATCTTATCAGGGCAACTCTGCCCTCCGGGAATAGAAGGGACTCTATTTGCCCTCTTCATGTCGATAAACAACTTGGGGTCAACGGTGGGGTCATTTTTAGGTGCTGGATTGGCTTCGATTCTGAACATATCTTCGGGTTCATTTGACAACCTTATTTATGGGATCGGTATTCAAGTGATGTGCACTTTGATCCCAGTTGGTTTCCTATTTTTGATACCAAAGGAAGCTACAGGGGTATCGGCATAGATAGTTCAACGACAACAACTCAAAGGCATACGAATTGAATTAATGCATGGTTCTTTCTTTCTTTCTTTCTACTAGGGACGTAATTACATCCTCCTTTTTGGTGAGGTTTTACGTCAAATGCGGACTAGGAAATAGAAGCAGAAGAGTTGCGCATGTCATTCATAATTGAATACAGTAATTGAACTCAACACCTCTAGTAGTAGTCTCTCTCCTTCATTCCTCCCTCCCTCTGTAAACCAACATCACATCGTAAATAATTACTTGTATGATTCCTACTACATACTCCATAGTTGGTTGAATACTACTACTACACACACACACACACACACACACACACACACAGAGAGAAAGAGAGAAATGCATTTTTCTTTTGTTTTTGTTTTTGGTTTTGTAATACGAAAACAAATCATTTCTCTGTTTTATTGCTTTTAAAATTTGACATTTAATTTCTTAAAACATAAAAATAGAAACAATGTAACAAACATCATCATACTTCATAATCAAGAAAATAGGCAACAATCAATGCCAATCTCGATTGAACAACAAACAAGACAAGGAAGGAAACAAACAAACAAACAAACAAACAAGAAGATCTGATAAACTACTTCGGCAACTAATAATTAAGACTGAATTAATATTTGCTGCAAAAAAAATACTTTAGAAAAAAGTGGTCGTGTTATTAATTTAGGAAGCTTTTCTCTATCAGAGCCAGGTTTCGATCCTGGGACCTGTGGGTTATGGGCCCACCACGCTTCCGCTGCGCCACTCTGATTTAGTTGAATACATTCCGGTAAATAACATATTTAAATACATTAAAGTTTACCTTTCTCCGAGCTCACATGGTTCCTCTAAATGTCCATCACCGGTGTACACTTACTTATAAAGGCGACCATGACGATTTGAGTTGTGTTTATGAATGAATCCCGGGATTTTTAGTGAATTTAAATCTGCTTTCATTCTTTGAACAATTTGTTGGCAAAAATAATCATCGATCCGCACGGTCGTGCTCAAACATAATTAATTAAACAATGAGACGGAGACCTGGAATCGGCGGTTTACAGACGGCCGCCGCTGCTAGGGTTCGTCTCTCTCTCTCTCTCTCTCTATTATATATATATATATATATATGCAAAAATTGCTTCTTGAGTCAGTGAATGATTGTTGATTGTGTAAAAAATGTCGAGAAATTTGCAGGATCAGTTTAGGTTGCTGGGAGAGAATGTGGCGCAGTTGAAAGCCGATCTTATGAAACAGCAGCTCGCCACATTTCGTTCTCAATTGGAAGACTTTGCTCGCAAACATAAGGTCCAATTTTCATCCTTCTTTTCCCCTTCATGATTGTGTTTCACATTTATTGAACTAGTTGCATACATATTGGGATAAATTGACTTTATAATTTGAAATTCACTTGCAAATTGGAAGAATTTAGTTGGTTTAGCTGGTAACCAAACATGAATGTGGGGTTTCCGTCCATAAACTTGGTGATACTTTTTACTCAAGCAGCCCCTTCTGACTTAAATTCTGTAGAAGAATTACTGAATGCTGGTTGTGAATTTCGATACCACAATGATTAATAATAGTTGCAACTTGCACGGTAGAAAAAAGATGTGGATTTTGCTGCTGTTATGGGCCTTATGGCACTTAAAGGTTCTGCTGTTGAATTTTATTAATGCTTTGATATGTTTGTTGCAGAATGACATTCGCAAGAATCCAGCATTCAGATCACAGTTTCATGAGATGTGTGCTAAAGTAGGAGTAGACCCCCTAGCCTCGAACAAGGGTTTCTGGGCTGAGCTGTTAGGGATTGGTGACTTCTATTATGAACTTGGTTGGTACTCTTCCTACTATTGTCCGCATCTCTTGTAATTTGAGTTTACGATGTCATATACACTATTACTTTAGTTCATAATAGGAAGATATCCATTTATTGTTGCTACGAAAACTTGATTCATGATGGAATTTAACAGAATATGTATGGATGACTAGAGCAGCAAATGAACTTTTAACATCTCATTTATGTAACCAAATGCTAATTTTCTTCTTTGTTCTGCCAACCAAATTGCAGAAAAAAAAAAAGAATACTGCTGTATTTATCAAACTACCTTAGACTTTAAAAGCTAGTCTGGATGGTTTCTGAATGTGGTCAGTGTCAATCAAGCTCGACTGGCACAGAATTGAAAATCCCCAAATTCTCAGACAGGCCTTTATACGCTTCTTTGAGGAAAAAAGAAAAAAAAGAACAACATTCTTAGACATTGATTGGTGATGTAAGTAACATGGTCTTTACTAATTAGTTTTTCGACATCGGAAGAAGAGGACGTCCCTAAAAGTGAAATGGGAAATGGTGATGAAGGCAGTTGGTCAGACCTACATTTTTTGTGATTTTTCTTCTCATGAAAATGGGATAAGAAATGGGAAAGAGGGTGATGATCATATAGTTGACCGCAATTTTTATTTAATTTTTGTTTGGAACCATCAATTTGGCTTCAGCAGTGTAATGGCACTGTGAGTTGAACAGTATTACCACTGGACTGCATCTCCTTGCAGGATAATTAATTCAGTACTCTCTGAATCTCCCACTTAATGTTTTCTGCTTTCAAGAAGATGATTCTTGTCTTTTGAATTAGCTTGTTCACTAATGGTGAAGCTTGCTTCACCCTTGATTTGGAGTATCTAAAGAGATCTTTTTATCTAATTAATACTTTTTCGTAAGAAAAGAAACTTCCATTTTTTCTTTATACAATTTGAGGCTCTACATTTTGTATTGTGGGATGTAACTTAATTATGTGTAAGCTTTTTAATACTGCTTTGAAGTTTGATATATTATGCACACTAATAGAAGAATTTGCTTATCGTGATTTATTAATGGCTAAACTAAAATAGAAGTTACTTGGCTAGATAGGGGTCCAAATTGTTGATATTTGTTTGGCTACGAGACCACATAATGGAGGTTTAATCAACTTGGAGGAACTCTGTAAACTTCTTTGTCAAAGACGAAAGAGTGCTCGTGAAGGTGTGACTGAGGATGACTGTTTGCGTGCCATAAGTAAGCTGAAGGTAATATGTTATTCATTTCTGCTGTGGGTGTAAAGTTACTAATGGTGCTATGAGTTGTTGTTCTTGTAATTTGTACACTTCACTCACTAGCATAGAACTGGGCGTGTTTTATGGATTTCCAAGCTATGAAGTGCATAGGATGCTTTGTGAAAGTTTTATATCATAGTGATGTATAACCTTTTTTGTTAATATGAATATTTTTCCTCTTTTTGGATGGTATCTAGCAATATGAGCAATAGCAGTGGTAGCAAATTAAGCATATTGGTTATACATTTCTCAACAGTCCTGAAGTTATATGGTTATTTCAGGAGGCTTCTTTTGGACATAGTTGCATGCTCTGAATTTTGGTGTAATATGTCTTAATACATAGGACCATAAAAACACTAATATCCTGTGTAATATTCCGTTCAGTTTCCCAAGAAATCATTGGTATCCACAATTTTCTATTCATTATTTTTTGTTTATTTGTTCTCTGTACAAACCAATATGTTTTCGTAGTAGAGATTACAAGTTTGAGCATCTGATCTACACCCACATAGTATGTACAAGAGTAGCAAAAGAACAAAAGAAAATTACATGGTAAAATGCTTTTGTGAGGGACGGCCCTTTAATCTGTGTGAATATTCAAATTTCATTCTTGGAGTCTACCATGGCCTAAGCCCAGATAGAATCCAAAGAGACAGTTCTATCATTATCATGTTGTCTGGGTGAAAAATTGAATCCAATACTACGTATATATCTATTATTTGGGGGGATTTTAAATTTTTTTACAAGTGAAACGCATGAAAGATTGTTATCAGAATCAGATCCCTTTATGCATCATCAATAGAGGGGCTAACAAAATTTCCAGTGGGAGTCTTTGAATTTAAATAACCCCATGCCAATATTTATTTTTCGTGCATATTGTATGCATCTTGCTTGCATTCACATTTCAAGTCAGAGGTCACTGTTTCAAACTGGTATGCTGATCGACTGTTTGATGCAATCGACTAACATGTAATACATCAACGTTTTCCAGGTTTTAGGTAGTGGTTATGAGGTGATTTCTGTTGGGAAGAAAAAGCTTGTTCGCTCGGTACCTACTGAATTGAACAAAGACCACAATGAAATTTTAGAGCTGGCTCAGGTTTCCACCGTACTTTGTATATTCTTCAATGAATGCTATATCCAGTTTCTTATTTTTTCAAGTAACTAGTGCACTTGATTCTTAAAAGACTTAGGCATGTTAGCTTGCATTGTGCCATCTCATTTATGCCTACATACTAATTTCTAGCAGAAATTTCGAGGACATTTAAGCGTGACTTGACCTTAGTCAGAGTCATGTGTTCGCTCACGCTTATAGTCTCTCTCTCTCTCTCTCTCTCTCGATAAACTCTTCTCATGCAGTTATATTTTTGATCAGCGATAAATTCAGTGAAGGAATGTATTGTGTTTGCTGGTGATTGGGTTATATACATAACAGAAAAGAGCAATAAAAAGAAATAAGTGGAAGAGTATATTTCATTTGGCAGGGTTGAACTAATGATGCTTCTTGTTTCTCATCTGTTTCTTTGGTTCATGGGTGTAAGGAGGAGACATATCCCCCTTGCTCCTGCCAAAAGTTTTTAGAGAATTTCTAAATATTTTACTTTGTTTAGATATCTGTTCTGTAGCTAGGACATATAGCCTCTGCTTGATTTTTGCTGTCAAGTCCTTTGCCTTTCTTTATATGGACAGTTGGATGGGACTGTAGTCAAAAGTGGAGTAAATAACTTTCTGTTTGAGATTGGCCATTGTGAAGCAGTATTGGCTTATGATCTATCACTTATGGCTAATTAAAAAGCATTGCAGACATGACTATTAACTTGGTCTTGTGCTCAGAGTCGTAGAATTTACTCTACATTTATATCAATAAGAATCTAAAACTAGAAGCCTTTTTCTTTTGATCAATTCTGGGCGAGGTGGACATGAATGCAACCTACATATATGAGGTTAAGCTTCCTATGAAGAATTAATCTTATCTTTCTGCAATTGGTAAAACAGGAATGTATATATGTGAAGGATCCAAAATGTACTCTCTGCTTTGCTGTTTGGCTGGTAGTGGGGCATAATCCTGTATGCCAATACTATAGTTTGAGCATTAGAATTTTGAAGCTTTTGTGCCATGTTGACATGAGATGTGCCTGCATTGTAGTTTTTTCATATACCTGATATACTTGCTGAGTTGCTCCAGCATAATTTTCATATAACATGTGCTCACTGTTTTTATAGGCTCAAGGCTTTGTGATGGTTGAAGAGGTTGAGAGGCGGCTCTCATGGTCCTCTGGTCGTGCCACTGATGCCCTAGAAACATTATTGGAAGTAAGATCCTTCTTCTACTCTCCTTTAGTTTTCTGCATTGATTATTACCCATCAATTCTCGATGCCTATCCTGTGGCCTTATTTTATTATATTCTCAGGAGGGGCTCGCGATGATAGATGACGGTCACAGAGATGGCAAACGGCGATACTGGTTCCCTTGTGTGTCTTCAATCTCTTCATATGTGGGAGCTGATACACATTAATCTTTTTTTGCTTTACATTACACTTTGATGGATGACATTATGTATTAACATTGTAAGACTGAAAAAGATTTTTAGTGGAGATCAACAGTCCAGCATTGTAGACCTATTTATTCATGTATATTGGGAACTGCCTGAAGTGTGATAATATGAACATTGTTTTCAAGGACTTGAAAGTGAAAATCTTGTGGTAGTGTTTTGGCCTTTCTCGAATACTTGAGATGCATGATTAGTTCCCCACCTCCGCACTGGTTCAGAACCTTGTCATTTACACCACTGAACCCAACGCGGAGGTGCTGAAGTTGGTCATATCTTGTACAGAGCCCATGCAAAAGCCTGGTCTCACCTTGACACTATGTCTGCATGCTTGGTGTCAGTTGGCTCAATGCACACTCGCACTTCCTAGCCCCTTGGTGATTGATTAGAGTTGCCAATTACTTTCTGTTAGCAAGTTAGTAAATATAATGGGAGGCAAATGCTTGTTGAACTTTATTCGTCGTTTGATCCACAGCCAAGACATATTTGGGGAGTTGTGAACACAATTGGATGTTGAAACACAATGGGTGACACTGTTTGCGTAGCCTATACAGTCAGTCACATACCCAAAAGTTCATTTGTTGTAATATGTACTCCTTCATTTTTCATTGAGAATAATTAATTACTCATCAGAAGAATAATGAAAACTAAGAAAGTGATATTGGAGGAGTCTCAGCCTCTTCGGTCCAATCAGAGTTAGGCTCACTCCAGGATCGTGGTGTCAACCCAAGCTTGAAGAAGAACACCATCTCTAGAGCCTCGAAAACCTTGTGCTGATCCAAAAATTCATTCCAAATCCCACTCACAATGCAGTAATTGTTGTTATACGGTGCCCGGTGGTGGGCCCCATGCTGCGACCGCGATACGAGTACCCCAGCATCTTGCAGCGCCACCACAATAGGAGGGAGCTTGCTCTTTGTACCGTGAGCCCAAGCATGAAATTGCTGGCTAAACATGATGCATCCGCTGGCCATCCCCACGAACCCTAGGAGGACGGGATGATGGCAGGTTAGGTCGATAGGGAGTACAATGAACGTGATGACACGTGCCAGTGCGTATAAATTGTTAGCGAATTCGCGCCTGGTGATTGTCCAAGGCCACTTGTGGTGGCCTTGAAATGCGTCAATTTGTGAGCCAAAAATTGGGGTCGATGCACTCCCATAATTATCAATACCCCAATGGTACACACCTGAGCCAAGATCCGCGAATAAGTAGCCACCTAAGCCAGCCAAGATGGGTTCAACCCATATGTGTGAATCGATCGAACCGGCTACCGAATTGGCCAGGGAAATCAAGACGGTGGTGCACCCACTAGCCACCCAAAAGCGATGAGACCACGTGGATTTGAGGCTAGGGTCGTCCTGTATGGTTGATGGGTTTATGTTCCGTGGTGGCTCAGAGACTAGTTGTTGTGAGTTGGGTCTAGGTTTGGTCGTGGTCGTGGTAGTGGCAGCACAATGGATGCGCGTGTGGCGGTGGCAGTGGCGGAGAAGACGGTGGTGAGACGTGCGAGCATGGTGGAGGGTGGTGATCTTCAGAGATAGGCTGGACATTGTGCTAGCAAAACTGTGGGCATTATAATGGCCTTATGGAAAGATAGTAATAGCTATCTATATGTAGATGAAATTGGTGAGTTGCAGTGTGTGTATAGTTTTGTGGTGACAATTGGTCGTGTGTGTGTGTGTGTGTGTGTGTGTGTTGAGTGGTGTCGACATAGGGTTGCGTGGGTTTACGAGGTCGGTGAATTTGTGTCACACAAATGCTAAGTTGAGATGATGAAGTTTGTAGTAGTAGTAGTAGTGGGTGGGGTGGTTGTCTGGTAGGCAATCAATGATCAATCTATTGGCGTAGTCAACTTTTGTATCTTTTTGGATATCCTTTAAAATTGCTATGACAATGACACATGAGAGTAGTTTTAGTGTGTAATAGCATTTCATTGCTTCATTTCATAACTAATCATGCTATGTGAATACTACACTATAATACTAACCTGAGTATATTAGCGAAAGATTTAAATAATTTTTTGATTCTTTAACTTTGACCTAATTTTTTTTTGATTGATTCTATCACTTTTAAATTTTTTTCATATGGTCCTACATCTTATCTCCTTCCGTTAACGTTAAAATCTCCGTCTACTTTTTTAAAAAATGATAAAAGTACCCTTACCGTAACAGTGAATGTTTAAGGGCATGAAAATTTGACCTTGTTTGAGCAGTGTACATTCTTATTCCCTCCTTGATGATAAGAATATCTAACTTTAGAATCATTAGTAATTGGAGCTGGTGTTTCTTACGCTAAAAATGGGTCATTGCAATTAGGGCAGAGGAGATTCTGGTAGAGATACATTCTCAAGTACTAATAATGCATCTTGCAACGATGACACACGGTCCAAAAGGTAATTTTTTCGCTTATTCGATTCACCAGGAACAAAAGAGGGACCCGCCTTACTGGAATTAGCATTACCCTTTGAACTCTTCGCACGACTGTAATCTTAGTGAAATTGTAAAAACCATTCGCACCAGGTGACGGGGTCGACGAACCCTAAACTTTCTGCTTTAACCCTTTATCATTTCTCTTCTGGTCATAAGCCAATCTCCTGGTCTTAGATTGCGATTTCTACGAATAGATTGGAATTTTCTTGAAACAATGATTCGGGTTTTGATGTTTGAGTAAGAAAGATATGGATTTTGAGTGTACGCAAGTAATCTGTTAGATGTTTGGTCTTAGAGAAGAAGGATGGCGTTTGGAGCATACCCATTTGAAAATGTCTTGGATTCAACATCAAATCCACCGTAAAGATGGTGTATTTACTCACACTCCCCCTCTTTGTCCTTCGCCTTTGTCTTCATTTAGTGTGACTACGGTGAATAAACAATCATCCCTTTCATTTTTGGGATCAAATTGGAATTGGGTTCGTTTTTGGGATTATTATTGTTTTGAAAATGATTGAAATTGGGTTTATTGTTGTTTTGGAAATGGTTGAGGGAAGAGCAGTGGAGAGAGAGTAGGAAGATAACAGAGAGAGTGAGGAGGAGGAGGAGTAGATGGAAGAAGACTCTCTTTGCTGCTGCCATTGTCAAGTGTTTTGGGGGTTTAGTGTAAGATGATTTTAAGTCTGTCTCCTTGTTTGAGTTTGAAACCTTGAACTATGCTATGTAGATCTTGAAGTTTTAAAGATGGAGATGGAGGATTTGAAGAGTGAGATTTACTTGGGTTTCTAAAAGTTGAAGACAACCTAATTTTTAAATTTACAAATTTATCCTTATATTTTGTATTTTTTAAAAAGTCAGTCCTTAAGGAACTTGTTAGTTAGGGTAATTTGGGCATTTTAACATGGTAATAGACGGAGATTCCAACGTTACCTGCCGGGAATCTAATAAGAAAATGCAAGATGTATGACCATATGAATAGGTTTTAAAGTGATAGGACCAAACAAAAAATTACGTTAATTAAAGTCAAGGGACCAAAAAATTATTTAAATCTCAGAGAAATTTGTCTTTTATGGCCTTCTATTTATACAAGCTAAGACCCAACTAACTACTGTCTTAATTAGATATAACATGTGCTCTCCTTAAATGTTTTGGCCTGTAGTTTTTAACTTTTCCTCGTATTCATGTTTTCTCTCTACTAATTACAATTAGTACGTAAGAGGAGTTGGTAAGAAGAAAAGAAACAATTGTAATTGGAAGCTTTAGATTCTTGAATCATCTTTTAGTTTGTTTAGATTTTTGTTACAAGGCCTGATCAAGTGTGATTGCATGAACATTAATTGTTTCCATGGACTTGAAATCTTGTGGTGTTTCGGCCTTTCTTGGCCATGTTTGCACCCCTGACCAATTAGTAGGACTGGGACAGTAGTTTGAGACTCATGAAACACACTATTGGCACTTGAGAGGCACCATCAGTTCCCCCGCATCGTCGTCGTCATCGGACTTAACCTTGTCATTCACATCCATCACTCAACCCAACGAGCCAGCCGTTCATGTCCTATACATAACAGAGCCCATGCACAAGCTTGGCCTCAGTGATTAGAGTCGCCAATTACTCTGTTTCTAACTTATATAGTTAATACCATTATGGGAAAGAAAAGGCAAATTCTTGTTCAACTTTATTCCTCGTTAGGTCCATAGCAAACACTTATTTGTGGAGTCGAGTTCTAAACGATATTGAATTAATGTTGAAACACAATGGCTTTAGCCTATATATATATATATATATATATATATATATATATATATATATATATATATATACAGTCATGTACGGCGTACCCAAAAGTTCATTTGTTCTAATACTTCTCCATTTCTCATTGAGGCTACCTTTGCCGTCTCAAATTTCAAGCCTTAATTTGATTTAGAGTTGGAAGAACAAAATGAATTTTGCAGAATTTTTATTCTTCTTTCAATTTCAAATTCAAAGGCCTAGAATTGAGTTGCGAAACGTAGCCTCATGAGAATAAACACCCAAAAATATAATAATAATAATAATGAAAACTAAGCAAGTGCAATTGGAGGAGAAGTCTCAGCCTCGTCAATCCGGCCACTCAGCATTAGGCTCACTCCAGGACCGTGGTGTCAACCCAAGCTTGAAGAACAACACCATCTCTAGTGCCTCAAAAACCTTGTGCTGATCCAAAAACCCATTCCAAATCCCACTCACAATGCAGTAATTGTTGTTATACGGCACCTGGTGGTGGGCCCCGTGCTGCAACCGCGATACAAGTACCCCAGCATCTTGCAGTGCCACCACAATAGGAGGGAGCTTGCTCTTTGTACCATGAGCCCAAGAATGGAATTGCTGGCTAAACATGATGCACCCGCTGGCCACACCCACGAACCCAAGGAGGACCGGATCATGGCAGGCCAGGTCAATAGGGAGCACAATGAATGTTACGGCACGTGCCAATAGGTTTAAATTGTTAGCAAATTCACGCCTAGTGATTACCCAAGGGCACTTGTGGTGGCCTTGAAATGCGTCAATTTGGGAGCCAAAAATTGGAGTAGAAGCACTCCCATAATTATCAATACCCCAATGGTACACGCCGGTGCCAAGGTCTGCTAATAAGTAGCCAATGAAGCCAGCCAAAATTGGTCCAACTCCAACCCATGATATGTGTGAATCAACCGAGCCCATGACCGATTTGACCAAGGAAATCAACACAGTAATGCACCCACTAGCCACCCACGCGCGATGAGACCACGTCGATTTGAGGCTTGGGTCATCCTGTATTGTTCGGTTAGTGGGTGGGTTTATGTTCTGCGGTGGCTGATCATTGACTAGGGATGCGTCGGTCATCCTTTATGTTACACGAGTTTGTGTGTGTGTGTGTGCGCGTTTGAGTGGTGTGAAATAGGGATGCGTGGGTTTCTGAGGTCACCAGAGCATTGTAGTGAATTTGTGTCGAACGAATTGTCAAGTTTGCAAAGGTGATGAAGTACTCCTATTATTATTTTCTGAGGACTGGACTGGTAGGCAATCAATTGCCAGAATCCACTTTTTATATCCTTCAAAAGTGCTATGACAATGACACTTACGGTTCCTTTAGACTCATTTGTGTTTTTAGTTAAAAATAAATAAATAAAATGATAGACCATAATGTAAATACTATTCCCTCCGTCTCTTCATTATTGTCTTGTTTAACTCGGCATACGAATTAAAAAAAAAATAATTGACTTAATTATTAATATTGATATAATGTGTAATTTTCTTTAATGCTCATGTATATGCGGCCCATAATTAAAGTATAGAAAAAAATGAGGGTAAAATGATAAAAATAATGTTCTAAAAAAAAATGTTTTTAAATAAGACATTTATTTTGGAACGGAAAAAAAAGAAAAGGAAGACAATAATTTAGGGACGGAGGGAGTATGATTCTCACACCCGTTTCAACTAATTTCATTCTTTTAAAGTCTTTTAAATAAAATCATTAAAATGAGAGTAAAATCTTTACATTTCATTGTGTTCCAATTCATTTTCCATCCATCTAATTTTACGAGATTCTACTAGAGTGCATGAATCGAGTCCATAACACCTCAATAAACCTAGTTATTTACATTGCTAATGTGGCTGTGGTTCTTAATTTCTTTTTAATTACTTACTAAAGTCGTATTAACTGTCACATCGACTGCCACCTCATTTGATATAAAAAATTTAATATACTTTGATTGGCCATAGCATTATTCGATATTTAATGCAAGCTATTAGCTAGTTTAGTGACAACTCATAAACAACACCAATATCACAACTATCGACAACAGTAAATCTTAACCCCTAGATAAGAAACTTTTTTTTTTTTTTTTTTTTAAGGTTTGGCTAAGATGTGCTTTGAAGATACTAAAATATCCAATTTCCACGTGGCACTAGCGGGATACGTGACCAAGCTTATCTGGAGCCCGGAAGAGAGGAACTCACGACCCGAGCTTGGACGATAGCCCGGAGCCCGGGTATGCATACCTCCGCTTTCGACCCGACCTCCCCGAGGAGCTCGGGATCGATCTAAAGCCTTCCACTACGAACTTAAAGAGCTCGCGTGGTCCTTGACCCGAGTTGCAATACTAAGACCCCGAGGTCTCCACCCCGGGAAGTAATGAAAGTCAACAAAAGCTGCTGCATTCAATACCCACGTGCTACTACGTCACCCCGGGGCCACCATCTAGCACCTCATTGGATGAAAGAGTTACTTGCCCTATAAGTAAAGCTGCATCTAGAAGGTCAAGGTCACTTCCAGAGAAGTTCTATCCTCTGCACTAGAGCAGGTCACTTCCACATTAAAGCTCATCAATGCATATTGCGGCTGCCATAAATGGGCACATGACTGCTCACCCCAGGTCGACACCTGGCAGTCCCACTTGCCTCAAACCAACATTCCACCAGTATAAATACAAGGTGATAGCCTTCATTTACAATCTAAGTTCAAATTCACATACACAACTACAAACTCTCCAAAAGCATTCAGTGCATTCACTCTTAAAGAGCAGCCTGAATCCTCACCGGAGACCATTAACCTCACCATATACTGATTCTATCACCGGAGGGCTTTAGCTGGACCAACGTCCAGCTCCCTAACGGTGCTTCCTTTCATCACAGGTATCTACCGGAGGACAAGTCCCACCAAAACTTGTGCCTATTGAGAGCCGGGGCATCCTGACCAAAGACTAGTTGCATACGTGGACATCGACAGATCACCAGAACACATTTTGGCGTGATCATGCTTCAAGGCAGGCCCAATGCAAACATTTTAGGGGCTTTGTGTTAAAACTAAAATTAGGCCCTAAATATTTCATCCAAACTGAATAATGATTTCAAAAAAAAAAAAATTGGAAATTCAACAACCAAAAAACTATGAATGTTTGCCATGGGCTAAGAGGCCGCGGCGTCCTTATGTGGTAGCGTTGACGAGTTGTAAATAAGAGAAGAGGAGAGGAGAAGATGAGCGGACTGAAAAGGAGAGTGACTTGGCGGATTGAGCAGAGGAGAGATCCATTGCCATCATCAGACATCAATAAATAGTTGAGATGTAATAATCGAATCGAGAAGAAATCCGTTGTCACCATCAAAGACTTTAGCCGTTAGCTCAAATTAAATATGCTAGGGAATTGGATCGACGGGTGGTGAAATGCGAGAGAAGGATAATAGAGGAAGAGTAATTAAGGGATTATGACCGGTAGAGAGAGAGAGACCAAAAATACCCATAAAAAAAAAAAGAGTGGCGCTATTAGCACCACATTTTCTTATTAATACACCATTTTTCTTAATACACTCCCTTCACTAATTTTACACCAACATAATTTCTAAAAATACGACCCAATATTTTTTATTTTACCCCTCTCAATTAACTCATTATTTCTTTCCCAATACACCCACCCAATAACATCACACTCACCTCAATTTTTTAATACACCAACCATACAACAATCAAAACACAACACTGCCGCCAGCATAAACATCGTGAGAACCAGGCTTCAACTTCCATTGCTTCGCAAAGCCCCCAATTTCAAACTCAACAATTTGCAAACCCCCCAATTTGCAAACCCCCTAGCAGACAAGGAAGAAGAAAGAAAAAGAAAAGGAAGAAGAAGAAAAATAGCAACTCTGATTTTGAGATGAGGAAGACCCTAAGTATGAAATGTTTTCCTATTTTTATGTTTAAATAGCAATTTCATTTCAATTTTTGTGTTAAATTTTATTTTAGTTGCAATGTATATGGGATATATTGGGTTTCTTCTCATTTTCGGTTCGGGACTGGTTTGAGGAACACCACAGTGGTGTTCAGCAAGAGCTTACCGAACTTCCCTGTGATGTTTTGCAACCCCAATTGTTCTGCAGGTGCTTCCTGAACACCACTGTGGTGTTCTGCAGACCAGTGCCGAACAAATTCTGACCCATACATACGTAAATGCATGAAAAAAATCAAAGTGAAGTGAAAAATTTGTAGTATAATGAAGTTAACGTAGGAAAGAATTGAAGTGAGTAGAGGAGAGGAATGAAGTGAGGAGATTGTCCCTTGGCAATGACGTATAATCCCTGGCAATAGTGTATGGAACTGGAGGAGGGTGCATTGATAAATTGTTAGGTGGTGTATTTAGAGGTTTAGGAGATGTCTTAATATAATAGTGAGTATATTTAGTAGGAAAAGGGTATTTATATCTAACAATATAATGATATTTTTATAATTTAATTTAAGGGGTGTATTAATAAAAAGAATTATATAATTATTTGGTCCCTCGGCTTTACTAAAACTATGCGTTTGGTCCCTCTGCTAAAAAAAAATGCAATCTGGTCACTCGATTTGCATTTTCTTAAGAGATTCCCCCTTCAGGCCGTTACTGTTAAAATTTCCGTCTAATATTTTTTAAATGTCCAAAATACCCTTAATACATTAATTTCGATGTATAAATTATCTTATTTCTTAGGGGGTTAAGTGAAAATCTCTTTTAAATAGGGGTTAAATAAAAATCTATTTTGCAAACTCTGAGGGGATAATAACCCCCACCCACCCATCACTGTCTCCGGTCCCTATCACCATTTTTTTCGGCTTAGAGCTTTTTCGCTTTATTACTACCTAACCCAGTTCCAATCAGAGAAATCAAAAACCCGATTTCTCAAATCTGAATCCAAATCTCAAATTCAAACTTGAATACACACTCAAGAGCAAACTCAAACTCAAATCAAATGCTTAAATAACAAAAAGAACAAAACCCAATTTCTCAAATTTGAATCTAGATCTCAAATGAAACTTTCAAATGAATGTCCATTTCTTAATCGCTCTTCCGTCCGCCACCACCTCTTCTCCACCTTCACCGACGCCAAACTTGGGGAATACTGCAGGATCTGACGAATACTTCGCCAATCTGGAGAGAAAGCAATTGGAGATGCCGTGGATGCTGTGGCCGGAGAAGATGGAGACAGTGAGAGAGAACGGAGGGGGTTGATGACGGTGTTAGGAGCGCGCCGCGAAGCACTGGATTGTTTCTTCGGGTTGCGTACGACGGATAAGGTTGATGAGGTGGCAGATGAAGATGAAGCTCGGGGGTTTTGATCTGCTGTTGTTGTGACCGGAGGGAGCGGAATCGTTGCCAGACGACGTCGAATTGGGAATCGGGTTGTGGGTTGAAGAAGGGGTTGATCTGATCAGGTTGATGTTGTGGGGTTTTGGAAAGGGATTGGTGATGGGGGAGATGAAGAAGGGGCTAAAACTTCGTTTAATAATCTGCATATTTCTTGTGGTGGGTTGGAGAGGGATTGGGTGGTGGTTGTTGATGAAACTCTTTTCTTGCTTTTTTTTTTTTTTAATTATTTTCACTTTAGGGAAAAGGTAGAGAGAGAGAAAGAGACTTGAGAGAAAATAATAAGATGGGAAACAGTAGAGCCAAGATGAACAGGGGTAGGGGAAGCATTAAGGGTAGTTTAGGTATTTTTTAAAAAACAAACAGAAAAATAGACGTTAACAGAGGAAAGGGGGAATCTCTTAACGAAATGCAAATTAAGTGACCAGATTGCATTTTTTTTAGCGGAGGGACCAAACGCATAAATTTGGTAAAGTCAAGGGACCAAATAATTATATAATTCTAATAAAAAAAGGTGGTGTTAATAGCACCACTTTAAAAAAAAAAAAATTAGGGGTTCTGTGCAGCTGCTCACTTTGAGCATGTTAATGGACGACCTTGTCCAAAGACATATTTTAAGAGATTAAATACAATAAGTTGTCTCAATAACCACCACGACCTTGCTCTCGCAAGTTCCAATGTTACTAAGGTAAATTTCAATACAAAATATACCATAAGCAAGTTTTTAACATGTGTTCGCACATATTAACTTTTGTCTTTTGTTAGTACATACCATCCGGTAAGAACTCTCATTTCAATGCACCCTTCTTTTGCTCCTCTTCCTCAATTGAAACGATGATAATACTCCCTCCGTCCCTAAATTATTGTCTGGGTTGATCCGGCACACAGATTAAGAAAACTCAATTGACTTGATTATTAATATTGGAATAGTATTGAAAAAGTGTGTTGTTTCCTTTAATGCCCATGTGTATGTGGCCCATAATTAAAGTAGGTAAAAAAAGTAAGGGTAAAATAGTAAAAGTGATGTTCTAAAAAGGAAAGTTTCAAACAAGACAATTATTTTGGGACGGACGAAAAAGGAAAGGAAGACAATAATTTAGGGACGGAGGGAGTAATAATTATGATTAGCTGGCAATGGGCTGGGTCGGGCCAGCCCAAAATTTGCATCAGGCTTCAAACCTCTAGCCCAGCCCTACCCAGCCCACTTTTGGGCCATCGGGCCAAATCAGCCAAATTCGTACCAAAAATATTTTCTACAAAATTTACAAGTTATCACATAAAAAAAATTAAAAACTCATTACAAGTCTACAATTTATCAAATAAAATCTACAAATAATAAGTTTCATCTTGATGGATTAAAATACAACTACATAAATTTTTTATAAACAGGAGAAGTGCAAAATACGTTAGAACACAAGTATACAATTATTTGGACGTTTGGTGTTCGCACTTCGCAAGCTCGCAACAGATAATCAGATTAGATATAATGGTATATGAGTAATGAATTAGTGAATGTGGTTGACTGGTTGTGGGTTTGAATGTACAGGCGTACAGCCTGTATCGGGCTGGGCTGAGTTAATAAAAGTGTATCAAAATGGTTTGGAAAAATTATTTGAAAAGACTTAAAGCAGCGAAAAATTTGAATTGCAAATGATTTGAATCTTTTCTAAAAGACATAAAAGCAACGAAAATGATTTGAAAAGTGTGAATTGAAAAGTTAATAAAAGTGTATCGGGCTGGGTTGGGTTAGCCTGAAAAAATTGAGTTTTTTTGGCCCGAGCCCAATTAGGCCACGGGCCTATTGGGCCGGGCCAAAAAAGCTCAAAATTTTTCGGGCCTTCTAAATTGAAGCCCAAGCCCCTCATAATATCGAGTTGGCTGGGCCGACCCATTGAGCCGGGCTAATTTTACCGGCTCTAATTATGAAAAAAATAGTCGTAATCATAATACTCATCAAAATACATTATCATGATAAAAATAGTAATAATAAAAAATTATATTGCTATTATTATAAATATTACTAAAAGATTTTATCATACTTTATTATCATCATTATATGTTTTAATTTTCTTACTTTTGCTTTGATGTTGTTATTGTTATTATTATTATCAGCATTATCATCATATTTTTATTCATGTGATTATTATTATTAATTTTAATTAGTATTATTGTTAAAATATTATTAATTTCATTACAATTATTATTTATATAAATAATAATAATAGTAGTAATTGTTATTGTTGTTATTAAGGTTTTGTTAACAAGTGCCTATGTGGCGCTTGTCAATTATCCTTAAATAAAAATTACCCTTATAGGAACCATTCTCGTTAAATTGGGAAAACTTCTCAATCTAGATAATCTCTAGAGGTAATTTTGGGCCGATCCCTTTTTCAACATTTCAATTCGCTCCAGTCTATTATATTTTTTTAAAAATAAAAAAAAGGTATTTTTGGTCAAAAATACAACAATACCCTTAATAAAATCAAAACACGCGCGCATCAGGCATCGAGATACACCAATTGGGCATCGAGATGTAGTGCCACTTTCTCAGATTAATTTGGACATCATGATTTAAGAATTGGGCATCGGCATTCAATTTGAAATGCACACAATTGGGCATCAGGATGCAACAATTAGGCATTGGAAGCAGTGCCACTTTCACAGATTAATTTGGGCATCGGGATTCAATTTGAGATGCAAACAATTGGGCATCGAGATGCAATAATTGGGCATCGAAATGCAGTGTCACTTTCTTACATTAATTTGGGCATCGGGATTCAAGAATTGAGCATCGAGATTCAATTTGAGATGCAACAATTGTTGCATCGGGATGCACTTGCACTTTCTCAGATTAATTTGGGCATTGGGATTCAAGAATTGGGTATCGAGATTCAATTTGAGATGCACACAATTAGGTATCGGGATGCAGTGTCATGTGGACAGCCGAGCTTTGGAATTCTTGGAACGTTTAGATCGCGTGCGCGGCGAAGGACATAAATTTTGACTCCGGATGAACCACGGGGCCCATAATATATCAAATCGAAGCTCTTTTCGAGAACTACAAAAATCATTGGGTTTACCCTGTGATGCGTTCGTTTTAAGGGCTAAAACTTCGTTTAGACTCTGTTTCGAGGCTCGAAAGTTTTCGGGTCTCATTTTGGTTTTTGTCCTTTTGTTTACTTTTGCCTTCTGGGTTTTTGGAGACTTTTAAATACTTTGTTCAGAGTTTTTTTGGGTAGTTTTTGCCATCTAAAACATGGAATTCTTCAATCCAATTCCTAATGTTCTCTGAATCGAATTTATAGCGAAGAGTCCTATCTTTTATGGCTTTTGCAAATTGATCGAATTCTATTTCATCAACCATTCCATGTTTGCATATGAACATGAACATATTTTGTAATCTTCAACACCATGGAATGATAAATTTTGTGTGCTCTACTCCTGTGTTTATAAATACGCATTTCAAGTAACCGAGTTTAGCGGTGGTAAGACTAAAGAAGAAGTAAAACAGTTATAGAAGAAACGAGGGTATTTTAGGAACAATTTTATGAAAGTGTCTTTTAGCGGTTAAGAAAAATAAGGTGGACTGGAGAGAATACAAACTTTCCAAAGTGGACTGACCAACAATTTTCTATAATTGCTATTTATAAATTATTAACAACTTTCGTGGGTGCAATTTTTAGTAAGACTCTTTTTTATTATTATTATTATTATTATTGTTGTTGTTGTTATTATTATTATTATCACGCATCTAAACATATAAATGTACTCATCTCAGTTGGCTCATGCCCACTCGCATTCCCAAGCCCCAAGGTGATTGGAGTTGCCAATTAGTTAAGTGCTTAAATCATTCTTAGATAAGTTTTATGTTTTGACTTTTTAAAATTAAATTGATTATTTTTTAAATAAAAATTTGACACGTACTTTTTTATTTTTTTTAAAACCATAAAACACATCATTTGAACTACTTTTTATATACTATAAATACATATTTTATAATTTTGAAAGAAAAAAAAATCAATTCAACTTTAAAAAATCAAAACATGACACTTATTTAGGATATTATGGGAAAGAATATGCAGATGCATGCTCATTCAATTTTATTCATCGTTTGATCGATAGCCAACGCATATTTGGCGAGTTGAAACACAATATATGGCTAGCTTAGCCTATACACATATACATATATCTTAATTTCTCATGCAGTAATAATTAATATCAAAAATAAATAATAATTAAGTTAAGGAAGTTGAATTGGAGGAGTCTCAGCCTCTTCAGTCCAGTCAGAGTTAGGCTCACTCCAAGATCGTGGTGTCAACCTAAGCTTGAAGAACAACACCATCTCTAGTGCCTCAAAAACCTTGTGATGATCCAAAAATTCATCCCAAATCCCACTCACCATGCAGAAATTACTGGTATACTGTGCCCGGTGGTGGGCCCAGTGATGCGACCTCGATACCAGTACCCCAGCATCTTGCAGTGCCACCACAATAGGAGGGAGCTTGCTCTTTGTACGGTGAGCCCAAGCATGGAATTGCAGGCTAAACATGATGCACCCGCTGGCCATCCCCACGAACCCAAGGAGAACCGGATCATGGCAGAATAGGTCGATAGGGAGCACAAGGAACGTTATGGCACGTGCCAATGTGTGTAAAATGTTAGCTAATTCATGCATAGTGATTTTCCAAGGGCACTTGTGGTGGCGTTGAAATGCGTCAATTTGGGAACCAAAAATTGGAGTAGAAGCAGTCCCATAATTATCAATACCCCAATGGTACACGCCTGTGCCAAGGTCTGCTAATAAGTAGCCAATGAAGCCAGCCAAAATTGGTTCAACCCATATGCGTGAATCAACTGAGCCCGCAACAGATTTGGCAAGGCAAATAAACACAGTGGTGCACCCACTAGCCACCCACGCGCGATGAGACCACGTTGATTTGAGGCTTGGGTCATTATTGACTAGGGTTGCGTCGTCGGTCATATCCTTTTTATGTTTCAGTTAGTGTGTGTGTGTGTGAACTAGGGAGGGATGATGCGTGGCCGGGTGGGTTTATGAGGTAGCTAGAGCGATGTAGTGGAATTTATATTGCAAAGTTTGCCAAGTTGATGCATGAACTTGTCGTTGTAGTAGTGCGTCTATTCCAAGAAGAACTGATTGGCAATCAATTGGCGCGCGTGGTCCACTTTTTAGTTGTTTTTGGGATCCTTTAAAATTTCTATACATACATATATATATATATATATTAATGACTGACACTTAAGGGTCCTAATACTAATATCATTTGCACAACTGTTCCCCTGCCCTGTTTTTTAAGTACTCGTTTGTCACGCAACACAACACAACACTGGTTATTCTATTACGTTGTACAACTTTTGTTCTAGCTATAATTCATTAATTTAAATAGTATGAAAAATGATTATGATTACTTTGAAGTTTATCCATTCCAAATTTAATTTTTATGGATCAGTTTGATTTTGCTGAAATTTGTAATTGATTACTCATGACTTATAGTTGATGAAATATGACTGATGGATTGATAAATTGGTGTAGTTTGATTTTTTTTTTTTTTAAAACCTAGTTTAAGTCTTAGGACATAGAAGGAATGAAAAGATATTTAGTTTGCAAGTAATCTTGGATTGGAATATGGATAGATAGTTTCATTAAGAATAGGGCTTCCTTGTTTTTGAAAAATAGAAATCAGCATATGGTTAAATGTATTTTAAATGTCTTATACATGCCTTATGATTTTTCATCACATAAATCAAACCAAGCAATTAAAATAAATTATACGATAAATCATAAAGTTATTATAAACACGTCTCAAAAGATCGATTCATACATGCCTTTAATAGAATTCAATATATATATATATATATATATATGTTTGGATTCAATAATAATAATAATAATAATAATAATCAAAATAAAAAATAATAATTATTCTTATTAAAATAATGATTACAGTTAAATTAATATAAATTCTATAATTATCATTAAAGTAAACATAATAATAATAACAGTATATTAATTAATAATAATATTATTATTGTTATTATTATGAAAGGTCCTCGTGATTAAGACGACCATCCTTTGGCTGCCAGCCAGCCAGCCAGCCAGCCCATCATGGAATGGAATGGAAGACATAATAAATGAGCTACTAATTAAGAAGGACTGGTTGCAGCGGGAAATTAGAAAACTTAATTTTGTGCTTGTTTCCTTGCTACGATCCCCTCACCTGCTTTTTTTTTACCGGGAAACTCGGCCGCCGGAGGAGAAGTTCGGCTTGAAACAAGCCAGACGAGGTGGAACACAGCAGTAGAGACAAAAAGAGGCCAAAAGTAGACGAGAACATCGATTAAGCGGGGGCAGATGATGGTAACAAGGATGAGAAACAAAGATAGGGCAAATATGATGTGGAAGTTTAATTTGAGAAGCTTTTCGAGGATGTCCATGATTTTTAGTCGGCCGGAGATTTGAGGTGATGGATTATAGACAAACAAGAGAGAGAGATTATTGTACGTTTTTATCTCTGCAGAGATTATTAGCATTTATATGAATTAAAAAATAATAATACTAATTATTTACTTTGATACCTTTAAGTAATTTTTAATAGTAGTATTAAATTAATAAATCTCTTTTTTAATTCACAATTAATAAAAATATTATTGATCATTTATTTCAAAAAATCTTTCTGAAAATAAAAAAAGAGATACTAGTAAATATTTTAAAATTGAAGAAGTGGAGTAATCATCAGATTCATCATGCACATTCAACTCCGTTGGTTAAATCAAATCTAAGAATTCATGCGTTTCAAATAAATAACCAATTCCTTCCAAGAATTCATGCGTTTTGAATAAATAACCAATTAAATATGGTAGCTAGGTATAAGTCTGTTCCCCACTATATAAATATATGGAACAAGACTAAGAAATACATTTGTTCTTTATATCTTTCAAGGGGAAATATTTTATGTGTATATAGTGTAGAAAAAAATATTTAGTGATTTTAGATCAATTAATATAGGTAAAAATTGTGGGTGTAAATTTAGACTAAAACTGTGAACTGAACCGCCTCCCATCGGTTTTTTTTTTTAAAAAAAAAAAAAAACTGAAACTAGTCAATTTTATTTGATTCAGTTTGATTTTACGGTTCAAATAATATTTTAATTTATCAGAAAAGAAAATGCTGCTTAAAGAATGAAATTAAAATTAAAATTAAAAAAAAAAAAAATGCTTCCAAAAGGCTGAAATTACTCACTCTCACGGTTACTGAGCTTGGGATTGGGTGGAAGTAGTTATGATTTGATTGGATTTCAATTGGGATGGTAGTGGCTTCGCAACGATGGATGAAGTGTGAGAGACCAGGAACTGGCCAAAATATATATTCCCGAGGATCAAAGGCCTAGATTTCCCTATCTAAATCCAATGGCTCATAATACTTAATACTCTTATCCATTCCGAAAAAGTCTATTATTTTATTTTAGAATATTTTATTCAAATTTTCTATTTTAAAAATTATGTCTATAATCATTTCAACTTTAACATCTAGATGAACTATAAACATATTGATTGTGTTTAAATATTTTTTTTAATTATTTTTAACTTCAATACTACTTATATATATTTTTTTGATTGTTAGTTTTTTAAACACGAACGCTTTGAGTGAGATAGAGGAAGTATGATATATATATATATATATATATAAAGTTCGGTTTGATTCGATTTAGTTCGATTCAACCTCAAAAACTACGAACCAAACTCAACCGATCAATTTTTAAAATTTATAAACCGTGACTAAATTGGACCAAAATTGAACTAAATTGATTGATTAGATCTAGTTCAGCTGCTTGGTGATTCAAGCGTACACTCCTAGTAAAAATCCTATGGTCTGAATGACAAAACCACCATATATGTGAAGAACTTAAAACCTTAATTGCAGTTGACTGATTACGACAGGGTATCATCGTTGAGATTCTTTCAAGATTTTCTTTCCGTTGTACCCAACAAAAAAATTTTTTTAATAATAATAAATAAAGAACTTTATCAACCAATACACGCAATGCCTCCAAGGTTGTTGTCATTACATGACCGACCCCCAAAGGATTAATAAAAAGGACTAAAAATATTGAAATAACAAGAAAAGTAAATGAAAAACAGAGAACAACATGCAGAACGAATTACATAACAACGTGCTACGTTTCCTAGTTCCAAGTATTCTTTTTAATATTTTCGTATAGTATTAGAAATTTATATATGTCAATGCATAAAATTAATAAATTTATACACAAATAAACTATGTATAGTTTTTTTTTTTTTTTTTTTGTAAAAGTAGAACACCCCGAAGATAAACTATGTGAATTCTCTCCCATTCTCTTCCAAAAGATAATACATGCAGTAGTAGTTTATTTTGGATTGAAGGAGATAAATAAACAAATAATCTTACTTGCCTACTATTGTTTTGGTTCCTGCGAGAATATAATAGCATCAGTTTTATATCCTTTAATTAAAGAAACATATATATATATATATATATATATATATGGACAAACAAGCACTTTTGTAAAATTAATTAATTACTACTACTAGTATTTACTAGAAGCTTAGGCACAGGCACGTACTTGGGTTGAACTCCACATCCACAAATTCCTCAATTTGTCACCCACCTTTAATTCTTTTCAATTTCATTTTCTCATGATGTCATACCAAAAAAAGAAACCTTGCATTAAATTCAATTAAATCTAATCAAGCGAAATTATATTTTGAACGTTTAGTTAAGCAAATTGCTAAATAAATTTGCTTGAAACTATACTATGCAGATATTATTATGTAATGACTAGGGAGTGGATGAAATGATGTTAGAGCATATATATATATATATGCTACAATGTACTCCCTCCGTTCCAGGCAAAGAGTCTATTTTTGACTTTTTTTGGTCAACTGAGCTAAAGTTTGACCAATAATTAATATAAATCTAGTGGTTACAAAGTTATTAAAGTTGTAATTCATAATATTATTAAGATAGTTTTTAATTAATGAAATTTTATTTTTTAAAACATAAGTAAAATATGTAAATTTTTTATTTGATTTAGTTTTATGTTGACTTCTATAAAAGGAAAGTTGACTCTTTGTCTGGAACGGAGGAAGTATATCATTCTTGTCAAATCTAGAGTTCTAATACCATATTAAGTAACCAACTACTCTAAAAACTTAAATTGTTAGAGGGAGACACCATAATTTATATCATGTTTTATACATTAACAGCATATTTGTTTCGTGGTTTTGATGATTTTGATTTTGTGATTTAAGGTTTTTGTAATAGTTAAAAATAAAGTAGGAGAAAAAACCAGTAAAATCATACAAAGGAAAAGTTCAAAATCACAAAACTAAAATTAATAAATTAAAATAATTTCTAACCAATTCCACATTGGCTTTAAATAAAGTAACATTTAAATGATTACTTCTTTTTTATTGGTGCTATTCTAAAACAAAATTTATTGAAACAAGTTCAACTTGTCATAATAAATGAGAAAGTTGCAAAGAAGATTATTTTTCAAATGTTTACCGGAAATATAATTTTTTTTATTTTCTTCTTTGTAACTTTATTATTTAAATTCAGACTTCAAGTTTTCAAATCTTGAATTTTCACGACAAGTGTATCATTTTAGTGAATACTAGGATACGATAGTTAGTAAAAATAAATTTATTAAAAAATTTAACACTTATTTTTGAGACAAATTTTCTTTAAAAAATAAATGCAGTAATTAATTTGAAACAAAAAAGAGTTATAAATTACTATTAGCACTCCAAATTAGTTACACCCATAACAAGTCAAACTCAGATTTAAGCTTTCCAGAGAGCAATAATCTGGAAAATCTATCAGGCTATTAAATTTTCTCCCATCTCTTTCCGAAAAAAGAAGACAAAAGGAGATGGGCAAGAAAACTAGAAAAACAATTCATCAAAGAAAGCCTATTTATGATCAAATCGATAGAGTCCCTTAAAACCCAAAATTTTCTGCACCCAAAACCAAGAAAAAGAAGAACAAAGAAAATCTGCTGATTTCAAAAAAGTCAAACTCACTTCTCCCGTCGTCTCTTTGCAAATTGCAATTTCTTTGCTTCAACCGCCATGCCAGCTTTTATCTGCAAAACCCATGTCTTTCTTGCCTTGCTCACAATTTCTTGTCTATTCACTTCACAATTACATGCCTTGAAACAGCCGTTTCATCCACGTGACTTGCTGCCACTGTTGCCACGACAAGTCTCATGGCCGATTCTCAACTCTCTCCATGGAGCTGTTGATCTCTTGCCCACGTTTGTGGGTTCTGCGTCTGCTGTTAACAACTCTTCAGGGTGGAAAGGGGCTTGCTTTTACGATAACAGTGCTTGGTTGGAGTTTCATAACAAAACTGGCAGTCAATTTGGTGGGGGCACTCTCCATATCAAGGTCTGTAAAAAGTTCTCTATAAGGGTTTTATTTTGTTTTTATTGCCCTGAATTGGTCTCTTGGTATTGTTTTATTCTGATTTAGGAATTGTGGATTTTGGAACGAAATGTTGGGGGTTTCCACACAACTTAATCTATTTTTGGGGAACATATCTTAATTAGTGTTTAGAATTCAGTTAATTTAGTTACTCTCTCCCTCCCAAGCAAAGGGTGCATTGTTCTATTTTGGAATGTCCAACCGAAAGATTCCACTTTCAAAATTATGCCTACAATCTCTCTAACCTTTCAACTCTACCTTCCACGTGTCATATAGCCATCTTGAGTATGTTCAATCGTTTTTTAACTAGGACCAACTCAAAGTATCCCTTAATTATTAGGCTTTTCAAAAGTGGACTCTTTGATTGTGATGGAGAGAGTATTAGATTTGTGGGAAATAGGGTTTCCGATATATTGCTTGTTATTCCATGAATTTGATATGAGCCTATGTTTTTTCGGAAGAACTTTTATGGTTGTTAATTGGTGCAAAGAAACATTTTTTAAGTGTGTTATTTGAAGTTTGGGATTGGATTCATGGATGTGGAATTGATTCTATGTAGAGTATAAGTTTCTCTTGGTTAGTGTTCGTCCTAAATGGTACTCATTGGGTAGAAAAATATGCCAGCCAGGTTAGGTCTTATTATTGGAGAGTGGATGCTGCCCTTTTGATTGTTATTTTATGTCTACCCTTGGGTCTTCTCATTTGATCATGACTCGTTCTCTTTGCTTGTGATTGGTTGATGTTTTGTGAGAATGTTTGCCAATGTCAAATCAAATGAAATAAAAAGAAAAATGATAAATCAATATGCGTTTAAATATGCAGGACTGAATCTTCAAGTTTATGATTATTGCTGATTGAGGTTTCCTATTTCATTCCAAGCTTGATATAAGAAGAAAACTGCCACTTTTATTTAGTCATTGTACAGTATACTTGTTGTATATGTTAATGAATAACGACTTCTAAAATTTCGACTGTTCTTCTTTAGGTAAGCAAACCCCATAGTTGGACATGCATGGACATTTATCTCTTCGCAACTCCATATCGTGTGACTTGGGACTACTATTTTTTATCTCGTGAACATACGCTCGAGATCAAAGAATGGGTAGGGAAAGCTGAGTATGAATATGTAAGTTCCTGCTATTCCTCACCTGGACTTACTAAAAATGCAATCTTTTACGATATCTTTTTGTTTCTGAGAACAGGCTAAACATAAGGGAGTCTCCATTTTCCTTATGCAAGCTGGAATGTTAGGAACCCTTCGAGCGCTGTGGGATGTCTTCCCCTTATTCACAAATACTGGATGGGGTGAGAATTCTAATATTGCCTTTCTCAAGAAGCACATGGAAGCTAACTTTGATGAGCGTCCTCAGCCATGGGTCACAAACATTACTGTTGATGATATACACTCTGGAGACTTCCTTGCGATATCAAAAATTCGAGGAAGGTGGGGTGGGTTCGAGACTCTAGAGAAGTGGGTATCTGGGGCCTATGCTGGTCATACAGCTGTGTGTTTAAGGGACTCTGATGGGAAGCTATGGGTCGGGGAATCCGGACATGAAGATGAAGATGTAATACTTAAATGTTTCCAAAAGCATGATGCGTTTTTAGCAACTATTTGACTAATATTTTAGTGGTCCTTAATACTAAAATTATTGTTACGTGTTTTCACACTAGGGTCAAGATATAATTGCTGTGATGCCATGGGATGAGTGGTGGAACTTTGAGTTGACTAAAGATGATGCGAATCCTCACATTGCGTTGCTACCTTTGCATCCTGACCTTAGGGCGAAGTTCAATGAGACTGCTGCTTGGGAGTATGCGAGAAGCATGCTTGGGAAGCCATATGGTTATCACAATCTGATATTTAGCTGGATAGACACGATTGATGGGAATTATCCTCCGCCATTGGATGCGCATTTGGTATTGCAGTCCTCTCTCCTTCATTATTTCATTTTAGACGACTGCTCCTTTTCCAATTATAGAATATCCAAGTTGAAGATGTCTTGGCCTCAATGGATGGCACTCTAAGCCCCTTCAATTTGTTATTGCTATTACTATTTCTTTTTAAGTGTTTCTTTCTGTTTCTTCATTAGATTGACAAACAAACCTTTCTCTTAGTTCTCTCCCATTCAGAAAAACTGTTAGTAGTTCCTGCTTTCCACGGTCATTTTGATGTTGATGATCTGTTATAATCGGGTCAGGACTTTACCGTTGCTAGAGTTATATAATCCTCCCAATTTCCATGATATTTATTGCATGTAGTACTCCATAAAAGATTTATGTGAATTTTGAAACGTGGTGGGTTGGTGGATTGCCTATACATGTGTGTATGTGTGTGCCTGCTGCGTCATCCTATTATTGCATATTCCCACACCCTTAATAAAAAATTGATGTGTACTTGCCATATGGTTGCACCTACCTTGAATGTTATGGAAGCCAATTCTGGCACTTAGAAAGAATTTTGAAATAATAGGTTCAGACTAGGTATTGACTAATTGCATCTAAGTAGAAGACTTGAAGTTGGCAGGGTATTGGTCGTCATAGATATGATAATTTTTTCAAAGAAAGATTCATCTAGGAACTTGCTACCATAATTGCTTCACTTATTAAGTTATGACATGCTTCTTTTAGATGCTTAACTTGTCTTTTAGGCAATTAGATGCTTGGTTACCCTTCTTTACCGTTCTGCAGGCTGTTTCCAGGTGATTGGTAAAAATTTGAGGTGACAACATTGTGGCTGTTGCCTCAAATATGAAGGCCACCAGTTTGTGCTGATAATGATGAAAAGTTGCAACATTTCAAAATGTGTGTATTTCGTCCAATTTCCCACCCTCCCCAATTGATTCAGTTGAACTTGGCCATTTATGATATTGATTGTGCCTTGCATAAAAACAATGAAATCCTGCACAAAATAGTTCTGTGTTCCAAAAAGAATATCACACTATTGCAAGACATTCTAAACTTGCAAGGATTATTCTGTTACGTTGAATTTCTCATGCTTGAATAAAATGTAATTAAAGAAGTTTATGACTACTGCAATGACATGGTTTGCAGTGACGAGTAAGTATTGAGGAACCTTACTGAAACATATGAAACTATGTAAATAAAGTAGAGGACAAGTTGAACGCCGATGATCGCATGGCTTGCTGCTCTCGCACTTTCTCTCTTTCTGCCCTGCACCATAGACACGGGATTTACGTTCACCCACTCATTGTTGACTATTAGTTCCGTCGTGATACAGGTTGCTTCTGTTATGACTGTGTGGAATCAACTACAGCCTGATTATGCTGCCAACATGTGGAATGAAGCCTTGAACAAACGACTTGGTACTCAGGTATGGTAACCCTTTCCTTAATATTCTTGGTCAAATGCCTGGTGGGTCTGCTTAAATGAAGTTCTTGTGACCTCTCTTGCTGACTGTATCCTTTCTATACATTTGCACTTCTTTCATGTAAATGCTAATTCTTGTAAGGTGCTACTTGGGCATCTCAATTATTCTCTTGGCCCAATTCTAAAGCGGTGTTACTGAAATTAGTATACTATTGCTCAGTTATCTTTGAAATTCACTGCAGTTGGTGGCGAAGCCACTGCCAACCAGAAGAGGTTAGCTGACCCCCTTTGGCGTTGAAATGACGACACATTGGCACCTTCAGATTTAGAAAAAATAATTATGTTTTATCAATTTTGATCCCAATGTTGTAGGAAATAATTGCACTATATTATAACCTTGGCCCCCATTTAGACCAAATTTAAATACTGCAATATAATTTTCTACCCCTAAAATAACTTGATCCCTTTTCCACAAAATCCTGGAAGCCACAGACTGCAGTACTTGCGACACACACACACACACACACATATATAATCACATCTTTTGTATTTTCAAATTTGGTTTGTTTTCTTTGCAGGGTCTTGGTCTTTCTGAGGTTCTTGTAGAAGTCGAAAAGCGTGGGTCATCTTTCGCTGAACTGTTGACGATTCCTGAACAGGATGATTGGGTATACGCTGACGGAAAATCAACTTCATGTGTTGCTTTTGTTCTTGAAATGTACAAGGAAGCAGGACTATTTGGTGAACTTGCTAAATCGATTCAAGTTACAGAGTTCACGGTGAGTTTGTCAAGAATGTATCTGAATAAGTGAATAGTTGTGGAGTAAAACCAGTGTCAAGTATTTATACTTTTACGCATTTTGCTTTATTTTGTGTCATTTATTCAGATAAAGGATGCTTACACACTCAACTTCTTCGAAAACAATTCAAGCCGTCTGCCGAATTGGTGTAATGATGGGAACACGGTGAAGCTCCCTTTTTGTCAAATTAAAGGCAAGTATCTAATGGAACTTCCAGGATACAATACAATTGATCCATACCCCCATATGACAGAAAGGTGCCCTTCTTTGCCTCCAAAATATTCCAGGCCAAAGCATTGCTGAGACTTCTAATTCAATGCCTGTAGCTGTCATAGAAATGGTTGGTCTAGTTTAGGCTAGTATCTAATATATTCTTCCTGTATACATTTTATTGGAAGCTAAGGATGAAATGCAGATTAAGGTTACCCGAAATATCTTAATCTTGTTTGTAAAGTCAAAGTGTACACGTAGACAACAATGTCTCAGGTCCTGTAAACGATGCAAAATTCGAAATGGATAAAAGCTGAAGTGAATATTTGAACATCGGCACGTTTAATAGAAGATAGCTCATTCTTATAGTTGCTGCTGCTAGAAAGTAGATGATGATACTTGTTTGTGTTTTCTTTTGTTTAACTCAATATTAAGAGTTTCATTTTGGTCAAGTTGCAATTTTTTGTTAACAGCTTGCATTTGTTTATATGGGTAATTAACAGAATATTGGCTCTGTACTTGTATGGTTAATTTGAGCATATGATTAGATCAGTTTGGATGTAGTTTCCTTGATAAATAGTGTTGTAGGACCAGAGTATTGCTAGTTGAGATGAAGGTAATCTGCAAATATGTGAGCTCCTCTGGAGAATATGGTTTGGACTTGGGATATTGCTGTCCATACAGAGAGAAGATGGAGGTCTTTCTTGGGATTTGTACAAGGAACGCTTAGAACTAATAAAAACAGCGGTAACAGAAAGATGAGAGTTTGGTTAGAAACCATGCATTTATCCAGGAAAAATATAGTCTTTTGTTTCATGGGCCCAATTACCATCTTTAACATGCAGTACACACAAGAAACTAATCATCTGAGCAGGATTGTGATACAAGGAGTTGAAATCAGTTGATCAATATCAAAGGAGTTTCCTTGCAGCTATTTGAATTGGAAGTCCTCGAGTAGGTACTGGCATTGGATCCCTACTGAAAAAATTGTCATCACAGCATAACACCCATGTGAATCGAGTGACCAGATAGTGGATTGTGATTAAGGTTTCGAGCTTTGCAAACTCATATCCTGGACATATACGAGCCCCTCCTCCAAATGGAATGAGGCAGTAAGGAGGAATAGATGCTTGGTTCTCGAATCGTGCTGGATCAAACTTCGATGGTTCTTGGAATATGTTGCCGTCCATGTGAGTGATGCTCGTATTCCAGAAGATCTGCTCACCAAGATCAAAGCTGTCAGTTTGATATTTCATTTACTAAAGACTGCTAAGATGCTCTGAGATAGGTGAGTGGCCCCTAAGGGGTGGCCAGTCTACCACTGGGATTTTGAAAGCGTACGCTCTCAAGTTCGATCCCTCCGCCCCCTTGGAAAAAAAAAGAGAGAGAGAGAGAGAGAGAGAGAGAGAGAGAGAGAGAGAGAGAGATATCTGGTGATGGTGACCCTTACTTGCCATCCTTTGGGTATGATGTAACCACCAAACTCAATGTCCTGTAATGCCTTTCTGAAGCCTCCAAAGATTGGAGGAAACATCCTCAAGGTCTCTGTTGCTACTCTCCATGTGTACTTCATCTTGGCAAGATCTTCCCATGTTAGTAACTCATCTGAGTCCTTGTTCTTTGCGATCTCTTCTTGTTCTGAAATGAGAAAACAGCAAATATGCAAATCATTGTTATTTATCTAAAAGAATATGTCTAGACAACGTGAAGCTCTATTAGATATATTGTAGCTCAAGAGGAGGAAAAGTTTTACCCTGAAGAACAGCTTCATATACAGTTGGATCTGTAGCTAGTAGTCGCACGAGGAAAGTAATCAGGACAGAGGAAGTGTCATATCCGGCAATCATGAGAAGCGTGATATTATGTACAATCTCATCTTCCGACACTACTTCTTTGTTATCTTCATCACGGATGTTGAGCAAGCAGGTAATGAGGTCTTGATGGAATGAAACACCCTTCCCCTCCATTTCAACCCTCTTTTCGTGAATAAGTTCTCTTAGCATTTCTCGAACCCTTTTACTTGCCTGTAGACTCCTGTTGTAGCGTGTGAAGGGCAGATTTATCGGGACTGACCATACTCCTTGTATCATGTACTGAAAATTTTTAACGAGCTCATCTCGTCGGGCTCCTTGTTCAATTCCAAACAGAAGGGAGCAGATTATGTCAAATGTAAGTGTCTTCATCAGGGGTAACACCTATATAATTATTTTGCATTTTTTGTTAGCAGTTACTTGCAAATAATTTATATGTGTGTAATGAAAATTCATTTAGAAATTAAATACTTGCGTGGTGATTTTACATACCGTGATGTTTCTCTTGCCTTGCCAATGGATCTTTATGTGCCTCCTGATTTCTTCATCCATCTTTCCAACATACTTCTTCAAGGATTCTGGCTTCAGGAATGACACGAGAGCGTTTCTGACACGTTTATGATCTTCACCACTGAGTTCCAACAGACACCGGTCACCCAGTATCTTCTTATTTGCTTCTGTCTGCTGGTGTCCGACCTTGTTTTCATCACTACTGAAGACAAACTTGTTGGCAGCCAGTCCGGAAATGAAAACAGTGGGTTTCCCGAAGAGGCTTAGCTTTGAGATTGGACCATACTTGTTTATCCTTTGCTGGAGCCAGGCTTCAGCAGTATTGGACCTCATTGCACCGAGAAGGCCAAGGCTTTGACCAATAATTGGTATTCCTAGTGATCCTGGTGGAAGCCTCAGCCTCTGCCTCTGTGACCATCTTCTTCTTCCCCTAGTGATGAGGAGAAAGATGGGAAGAAGGAAGAGGATGAAGGTGAAGAAGATATTCATCATGGTTGGGTTGGGTTGAGAAAGATTGTGGCTACGCTGGGGATGGGTGTTGAAATAGGAAAGAGTAACCGCGCGAGTCCTGATCAGTTTGTTTGTTTGTTTTCTAGGTGAGAATCTTTTCTAGTACTAACAAATATATTCCATTTTCGGTACTTGACTTTAATATTTCAGATCAAGGGGGGGGACAGGTTACCGTCTAATAAGCTTTCTCTTATAATATATAAATAAATACCAGCAAAGCAATTATGCATATTATTATATTTAAAATAATCAGTTTACTTGGGGGATATTTTTTCTTGCTAATTATCTTAATTTTGTCTTTCCTATCTATCTATCTATCCTCTCCTCCTACTTTTATTTATTCTTACCAAACACCAGCAAAGCAATTATGCATATTATTATATTTAAAATAATCAGTTTACTTGGGGGATATTTTTTCTTGCTAATTATCTTAATTTTGTCTTTCCTATCTATCTATCTATCCTCTCCTCCTACTTTTATTTATTCTTACCAAACACTAATGCATGGTAAATACAAATCGGATCCTCTATTCCAAAATGGTGTTTCATCTCCTATACGTACGTACGTACGTCATCAGGTAGGGTAACCTTCCTTCCTTATGTAACCAAACAATATTTAGGAGTTCAAGTTGCACCAAATTTATATACGCTTGTGTGCCTGCCTGCCTGCCTGCCAAACGATCGATCGACACCTAATTAAACTCACTTAGAAGAAACAAGTGTTTTTTAGAGTACATATATCGTGACAGTTTCTTGGAGTAATTAATTGGCCTAGATAGCTAATTACCAATTAATGCATTTTTATGTGCGTGCTAGCCGCTTCCTTCCTGATTTCTTTATCCATCTTTCTAACATACTGCATGATGCGTCAAGGATTCTGACTTCAAGCCTTCCTGACCCGTTTAACATCTTCGCCATTAATTGTGTTCTAACAGGTTGCCATCTCCCAGTATCCTCTTGTTCGCTTCATTCCGAGCTTGTTGCCATCAATCAGTATTGAAGAAGACAAACTTGTTAGCAGCAGCCTATACGCCGTAAATAAAAACAAGCCAAAGAGAATTGGACCATTCTTGTTTATCCTTAATTTGCTGGGAGCCATGCATGCATGCATCTGCAGTGTTGCCTCTCATTACCCTCCTGAGAAGGGAAAGCCTTTGACCTATATATAATTGTCACCTCTGGCGGAAGCCTTATAATTGGTTTTGGTATATTGGTGGCCCATGCATGGTTTGATGTTTGAGAACCTGATTTGACATTTTCTTAATTTCTTTCTTCATTCAACTGGTAGAATTTTATTGTTGTAAAGTGTTTTGGGATGTTTAAACTTCCGTATTGTTGTTTTAATGGTACTTTTGGTACCGGATTTTGTTAAAGACCAGTTATTTAAATTGACGATCGTTTTGATGAATTTAGAAATACTGTTTTTTTATTTATTATTTGAAATTCGGTTAATCTGTTTTGTACGTAGTTTGGATGTGATTTCTTTAGTGATGAATGAGCATTTTAAATTGTTGATTTGATGTACACTTTTCGGGTTGTGGATTCATAGCATTATGAATTGGGTTCGTTCGGGGAGGTAGTTAGTTCATTGGTGTTATCTTTATCATGCATAGGTTTAATTTAGGTTTTAACGAAGCTCCGAGCCTTCTTGGTGGTTTGATGAAAGCTAATGGGTACCCTCTTTTTTTGGATCCATTCATTGAGTACATGTCAAAGACTGTTAGTGTTGATGATCTTGTTACGTTCTTGAAGGCAATGACCATCAAGAAGTTTCCACCTTTGTATTTATTTGAAGCATATTTCAAGGCTGGAAGGCAAAATGAAGCCCAAGATTTTCTTTCTAAATCACCGAAATATAAGTGCAAATGTCTTAAACCTCTTTAATTGCATGATATCTGCTGGCTGGTGTGCCTAAAGCTCTGGCTAATTAGAAATAAGCTCTTCGAGCGTACGCGATGATGTCAAAAGTGAGATGTCATTTCTTTTAACATTTTTGGAATGAAAAATTTACTTTAACCTATAAATTTGTTTATTGTTGGAGCTTTATCCACTTACTTTGCTAAAATAAATTTGAAGTAGTTAACTTTCTTGCTCTTCATATCATTTCAGAGGACTTTGTTTGTAGTGGTCTATGATTGGTGTATGAGTGCTGCATGTGATGCTATCAAAAGAATGAGCAAGTTGCTGAAACTTTGCATTCTATTCTATCTAAAGGTCACACACAAAAAGTAAAAAACCTGAATTTGAATTTGAATTTGAAGTAGGAAGTTAGTGATTTCTATTTTATTTCCTCTTTGTTTGCTTATTCTTTTTTCATGTTTTGTAAAAACTGCTTTGACTTCACTGAACAGGTTCTTATAGTAGTGTCTCTCTCTCTCTTGCAATCTCGCACGGGTAGACTTACTAGTTGTTAGAACAGACAAGAAGCTTTCTTTCCTCGAAACATTCTCAGCAATTTAGTACACAAGCAATATTTCTCAAAATCTTGGGATACAAAATTATCAAATTGTCTTGTATTTGGTGACCTCGTTACATACAGTGTAAAATTAGTATTTGGCTGAGAAACTTGTTCCAATCATTCCGTCTTGGGAGGGAAATGATTCCCTCCGGTGGCAATCTTGTAGAGATAAAACAGTGTCATGATTGCGCTGCAGAAAAATAACAAACGAATTTATCAGCATCATCTACAAGGCTTTGTCATTCATATGTTTAAACATAAACAATAACCAGTGAAAATACATCGCCAAACATAATTATAGTGAGGTCACAATAAATATCAAGAAATTTGGGGGAATTATGGAGCCATAGAATGAGATATGACATGGCTTTGCCAATTTTTGTTGCTCAAGTCTACATGGCCATAAGTTCGACCATAAAAACAACTCCGTAATCAATGTCAAGAACAAATGCTGTCGAGCAGAATGTCACTATCCTCGGCTCTAGGAAAGCAAATTGTAAAATGAATACAAAGATCTACCTTGAAATTTCATCTCATATTGAACAATTTTACAAATCTAGATGCGCTGGGAGTAAATCCACTTCTCCATTCATGTCTACAGAGGGCCATGGCTTGAAGGAAAATAATTATCATAAAAGTCAAAACTCAAAGCGGAACTACCATAGTAGGCCTGTTAATGGATCGAATATGCATGCTTATCTTAGTAGCTTTTAAAGGATGAACCTGATGAAATTATACTAGTTGGTTTGACTTATGAGAGTAGAAGAGTAATGAAAAAGAATGAACCTACCTTGAAACTTAGAACAAGCTTGTGGGAAATTAACTCTCGAAGATATAATCATAAACATCAGTTTTTCGGATCAAGTTCTTAACGGATCGGTTCCGATCCAGTTTGATAATTGCATCAGCTAGGTCGATCCATGTCCGAAATTCTGTCTCGGGTTTGGATCGGATTCAGGCTAAAATCCGATCCATTGACAGGCAAGTACCTGCCTGCTTGAATAGGTCAAAATCACATAGGAAGAACGCTTAGGTCTCTTTTCCACCAAGTAAACATTATTAAACGAGGGATCTCATTCGCATAAACTATATTATGTCAGGAATATGTTTCGGCAGTTGATTGCAGAAGGTGAACGGTTGTACAGAGTTGTTTCATGATCTCCAAGAGTGCCCCTTGCTATTGGATGTCTGTAGTTGATCAAGTTACTGGCATCATTTTAAAAACCTTTTCAGTCACTTATTTGGGTTGTCCCTTGTTTACAGTATGAAAAAGGGATCTTACATCTCAGATTGCATCCTACAGGTTAATAATTAATGGAATTTGAAAACTCTTACTGATGAGGCTAAATAGGTACTTATTAAGTATGTACTTCCCTCCACCCCAATGTGATCGAGGTTTCCTTTTATTATAGTGCATGCATATATGAGTGCAAACAAGTATCAAAATTGACTTATCAAATTGTAATTTGAAATTTTTTATTGGGAACCTACATAATGCTCTGCCTTAGGGACTTTGTCCTGACGTAGCTACCACAATTAATTTTGCATTTAGACCCTCCTGGCCTCTCCCCTAACTCCCATTTCCTATTGGCTGAGTGTATGGCTACAAGCATGATAGAACATTTCATTCTCACCAGTCACCACAAATGGGACTTACTCGGAAGCTCTTTGAAGTACAAATATCAGTTTTTGACGAAGGTTAATACTATCAGATGTACAAAAGTTTCTCGTCAATCTAAGTGTCATCCAAATAATAGTTTCCTCACCTTAGTTCACCATCAGGATCTTAGCAAAGTATAATTCTGCTTTTGGGTGCTGAGGACTACAAGCCTTACACAGCACCCCACCCCACCAAAAAAAAAAAAAAAAGAGCCCACCCACCCACCTCAGCAATGAAAACAAAATCTATCAACTACTCAGAACAACTATGAGCATCATTTATTATTAAACTATGTAAAGTCCATATAATTTACATAATGGTCAGCGAAAGTTCTTTCACCATGCCGCAAAGAAACAAAAGGATAATAAGCTATTACACAAATGCAAGACATGAGACAGCAAATAGAAGCCAGATGTCAGGTGTATCAGTATATGTAATGGGGATGGGATACATCACCATATCACATGGTGAATTAAGATATTTTCGTATCAGTATATGTAATGGGGATGGGATACATCACCATATCACATCCAATCCCTAACCCTAACTTGTGCAAAGAAGAAGAGAAATACTTCATTCCACATACCTTATACCTGCAACAATGCCAGCTGGCATTATCTTAAAGCTCTGGGTATAACGCTGTCCCATGACCCATGTGAGTGTGGCTGCGCAAGCTGTTTTAAGCCATTTTTATCAGTGAGATGACCAGTGCGTTAAAATTGAGAAATGAATGGATAGCAGAAGAATGAATATTCAGGTATCTTGCTTTCCGCTTATGTTTTTGCTGTCATCGTCTTTGACTTTCACTTGTTTTCAAGTTCTATTGCCCAGGTCGTTCTCCAAACAATGTTAAGGTAGCTTTTGAAGTATCTCCACATTTTATAGCTTAATTTCAACTTTGCAACGGTTATGACGAAAACATCTGCTATAGACTAGCAGAAAACATCCAAGTCAAGAGTGAGTTGTAACGTACAGTATTTAACAGAGGGATTTCTATGTTCCAGAAGATTCATTTGAAGTCTACAATATTCTACTATTTGTGCAGACTTTATAATTGAACTACTGCTAGAATTTTTCTAGTTGAGAAGAATGTTCTGGGATTCATTAGAACACTACATAGGGAACATATGAAGAAGGACCAGTTAAACTCTACTAAGTTCTTTGTATTTGCATTCTCTCTTCCTAGACTATGGCTCAATGAAAACGTGAAAGCGTGTCGAAGTATCTTCACATTTTAACTCTCTTAAAATGCACATTTTTAGAATGGGGTCTTGATAGGGAGTTGAGAAAAGTCAAACATTGAATGAAGAAAAGACTAACAAATCACAGGAAAGCAAAATTTAGATAATCAAATATCGGGTCCTTGTTAGGCACTAATGACCCGTCTGTAAGTTGCGTAAAGCATGAGAAATATCAAGTCAACTCCTAGTAAAACCAATTAGGATATCATCAGTTTGTTATTTGCTAAATCTTGACCGTAAATGTCTGTTACTTTCAAGTTTTTGTTTTGTCCATGTACGACTGTCACTTGTAGGCTAAATTGGTCCATAAAACTTGATTTCTTATGCTAAATATTCATATTCGTAATTTTCATGCAAAGAGCAAATCACACTCATTTAGGGACAGAGTAAGAAGAAATCAGTTTTTCCAAAAAAAAATTAAATAAGAAATGAGTGGAATAATTTTCTATTTCTCCATCCAAGAAATCCAAAAACGTGTATGCGTAGATCAGGACTGAATCTTTAGTAATGTTATGTTCTGTAGCAGAGGAAACCACACAGAAGAAAATGTAGATTTCTTATAAGGCCGTTAATTCCAAAGCATTCAAATAAGCGGCAGGGGTTCGTAACGGAAAACAAAATAGAGCCGCAAAGTCGTCATTTTCTCAAATCGGCCTACTATTTCATCCCCCACAACACAAACCAATCCCCTCCCCCAAAACAAAACAATGATTACAATCTTCTGATTTCTTCGAAGACAGAAACTATATTATTACGAGTTGAAACTAAGAAAAATTAGAAGTTTTGAAGTGATATCAACATTACCCATATAATGAAACTTTACAAGAGATCAACATCAAACCAATCCATATACATGAACATGAGAGAGAGAGAGAGAGAGAGAGAGAGAGAGAGAGAGAGAGAGTAAAAGAGGTATACCAGTCTCGAGAATCAAGGCAAGATAGGAATTCTTCCGCTTGTGGAACGCTTGAAGACTGAGATAACCAGCTAGGAAGAGCACTAATCCTGTACCTAGACCTCCAGCCAATGAGGTCGTGCTCCCTTTCCTGGCATAACCAATGATCCCACCGCACACCATTATCATCCCATACGGGATCGTAAAGCAAAAATCATGCATTTTCACCAACTGGGTTTCTGAAAATGACTGAGATTTCGACGAATTATAAAATTAGGGTTTCAGAGATCAAAGAGATGTAGAACATTTAGGTGTGCTTTTGGTGTGTGCCTGAAAGTTTCAACTTTCAACTGTAATCGTGGAGGGGAGTTGTTCAGCTGGTCAACGTTCCAAATTTACCAACTCCAACCTTTTTTTTTTCTAGTTTTCTTTTTTTATGTTTTACCTAAACTACCCTTGATTTGGACGAATCTATGCTACAGTTTACCTCCACCATGTTGATCGTACGAGGGAGGGTATTATTGTAAGGTAATTATCTGTGTGGACACCACATTCCTGCTCCCGCTATAGGTATTTGTTGTGCACTCATCTCGTCCATTTGAAAATACACTAGATTTTGTGCTTCAGATTATTGTATATTCGATGTTAACGTATGCTTGAAATTTTGTAATGAGTAAATAAGACTAAATGACACAAAAATAATAAAATAATAATGAATTATAAATAATTTATTTTGTAACAATGTCAATAATAAAATATTGTAATAAAAAAATGAAAGAAATAATATTTTATTGTTTCTCAATAACAAAAACTTAATCTTCTTCCAGAAGCTCTTGCTTCATAACAATGTCTACTTTAGCAACGCGAGATACAATACATGCCAATTTAAAAATAAATTCCCCGATTGACACAGATTAAATCTACAAAAACATATGAAACTAAAGTTACAACAATGGGGCACACATGTAACCCAAATTCAAAATATATATATATATATATATATATATATATATATATATATATATATATACAACAAAGGACAACTGCTCATTCTTGAATTTTACACAAAAAATGTGGATCAAAACTTTTATCTAAGGATACAAACTTGATTAAATCTTCATTATTAAGCCTCAGGGTACCCCCCCCCCCCATCTTTTCCTTTTCTTCCTTACCTCCATATGTGCTTGAGCGTTGACTGAACTTGAAATCAGACCCTTTATGAATTATACTAATTACAACACTATACAAAGGGGCCACAGAAAAGATTAACGTGTCCAAAAGAAAAAAAGCATGGGTAATGAGATTGCCTTCTGCGAAAAACATAACCTTAATCAACACAGATAAATCAAAACAATTTTATTCCAAATAAACAAACATTTCAGTTGTTAATATCTGTACCTTAGCTTTGAGTCATAAGTGGAATGAACAAAATATAAGAGCAATGGCGACAACCCAGAAAACGCGTAAACCCTCTTTGAATGCCCTTATTCGGGTGCCACGGAGACTGATGAGTCTTATTGTGTCTGCACTACTACTAACTTGCGTTGAGTAGGAAACTATCCTTGTATTATTGCTCACCTTTTTACTGCATCCACTTTAAGCTTCTACTTGGCGTGGCAATTTCAAAGAGGGTGAATGATTCTTAAGAAGATAGACTTTCAAGCTCCTCTCAGTTTGCTTTATGTTTCTCTGAATATCTCAGCAATAGTGCTCTCTGTTGAATGCTATTACTCCCAGAATGGGTTGAATGATTTCTTGAATTCCAGAATGTATCTTTGATTCCTTAGTTTGTAAGTCCTCCTTGTTGTAGGTAGAGACATGACTACTGGAGAGATCACATCTTATGTCCTTTTATTCTCTCGTTAATGGTCTGACCACAATGTGATCTGGTCTTGTCCTTTCTGCCTACATTCCAAAAGTACAGACGGTGGAGATTGATTCAGCATTCGTGAGTGTTCTGCAACTGCACTTCTGACACTAAGTATCTTCATTACTTCAACCGTGACCTTTTTTCCCCTCATAATCTTGACTGAATCTAATATGCTATCTTCTACACTACTGTATCATTCCGCTACTCACTCTTGAATGCTCGGTCACTCAGAATCAAGCGGTTAGTGCGACTATTCATGTCTGTTTATTTCTATATTACTTACTCATTCATATTTCTTGATCTTCTCAAGCATGCATTTAATATTTCGAAGGTTGACAGTCAGTTTGGTGGGTCTTTAGTTGTTGATCACTAAGCTTAGTGTTTTCTTTGCTGTATTAAGATATGCTTACATTATTTTTGTGAAAGCAACATTACAAAAGAATTAGGGGTACTCTACTTGAGTAAATTAAGTGGTTCCTATATCATCATTGTGATCTTAACCTACGTACATAAGTTATAGCAAAGACTATATTAGCATCATAGCATGTACATAATGGTAAACTGGAATACTCTTACAGACCTTACAAAGCTTAGATTAAATAACTTGAATGGCCAAAGTACTTTGGGCATGATAAAAGTCGACGAACTAATGATATGACCTAAGCTTATATCTGAAGCTTCCGAGCTCATTGGTTTTTCTAACCTAGTTGGCGTTAGAGGTAAAGCTTACCTCCTTTCCACAAATCATCTTTAAGGACCCTACTTCTGTAGTACCCTTATAATCAAAGGACACAGGACTGAAATTCTTCAACCATTCTACACCTAACACAGTATCATATCCTCCTTGTGGTAACACCCTCAGATCAGCTTCAAAAGTGACACCTACATCTCCACAGTAGTAAGATCAATGAAATTGTAGGTGGCCCCTATATGACTTGACTTTGATAGTATTGTGAGCCACAATCCCTGTTAAAGCATGAACTGTAATTTGAGTGTCCTCAGCCTCTTCTTACCTCAATAGTTATATAAACCTCATTATTGTTATCTTACCATGTGTGTTTGGTTCCACACCCTAGAATTTAAATTAAAACATTTATTTGGTAAAATTATCCATAATCAATCTTGTTTCTTATGTTTCCCACCCCAAAATTGTGTAAGAAAACAGACACAGCAATCAAAGAGATTAATAAGAAAGTATATACAATTTCAATTTACATGAATGCTCAAAATTGTGTATTGAAGTACAGAAAGAATCACACAGAGAACACACACCAGCAAGGCAGAAAAGTGACTCTCAGTAAACTCGATAAAGGGAATAATGAAGGGAGGGAGGGAGGGAGAATACCTGAAAGATTTTTCGGCAGTTAACGATTTTCCGGCGGCCTACCCGACAACGATCCCCTCTCTGCAACCGGTTTTCGCCTCTGTAATTGAGTGAAGAGATTGATGGGTTTTGTAAAGAGAATGAAGAGAGTGAATTTTTGTGGGTTTTGTAATCCTTTACAAAGTCGTAAAGGAGAGAGAGAGAGAAGGAGAGAGTCAGCCGCAGAAACCGTGGTGGAAGGAGAGAGTCAGTCAAACCCGTAGAATTTTCAAAACCGTCAGTCACATGTGTGAAAATGGGAGTAAATTACATCCGTTAGATTTTAGTAACTCAGTAAATCTGAGCCAGTAGTTAGGTTTTATCAATTGCACACGTACAAAATGATTGTTATTGTATTATAGATAGGTGCTAAATGATACCCCCTAAAAATGTTAAATACCACCATCTTTCCTTGAAAAAAATATTATTTTACCCCTAATTCAATTACAAAAAAAAAAAAAAAAACCCCAAAGGCTGGGGGTCCTAATGGAGGAAGACTCCCGAGAGGTGGGGGTCCTAATGGAGGAAGACTCCCAAGAGGTTGGGGTCCTAATGGAGGAAGACCCACAAGGGGTGACGGTCCTAATGAAGGTTCCATTAAAAAGTTAATGATTTTGTTAACTTTTTTACGAAAATGTTAACATTAATACCCTAAGGTTAACATTTCCGTTAAAAAATTAATAAAATCGTTAACTTTTTAACGGAACCTCCATAGGACCGCTACCCTAAGGGGGTCTTCCTCCATTAGACTCCCGAGAGTTGGGGGTCTTGTCAATTTTTTTTTCCCATTAAAAACATGGGTAAAATAATAAATTTGCCCAAGGGGTGGTATTTAGCATTTTTTTTTTTTGGTGTCATTTAGCACATCTCTTGAAAATATGTACTTTAATTTTTTTTATATAGTTAATTTGATTAATTTGCCCAAAATAAAGCATTGTCTTGTTTATGGAAATACATTACTCACATTTCAATTTCAATTTCAATTTCAACCCCATTCCACTCCACATAATGTTTCATTGTACATGTATAGTAATTTTTGCATTGTACATCAACATTGTCTTGTTTTATGGGATATATTACTCACATCACCCAATGCTCCACATAATGCTTTATTCTACTTGTACATAGTGATTTTTGCATTATGCATTTGAGTGTACCAATTAAGCATTGTCTTGTTTATGGGATATGTCACTAGATTTCAATTTTTAACCCCCCAACACTCCACATAATGCTTTATCATATTTGTACATAGTAATTTTTGCATTGTACGATTGGAGTGCATTGATTGGGGAAGGATATCATATTTATAGGTTTTTTTTTTTTTTGGGTAATTGTAACAACAATTCTTGTACTTTACTTTCTTTTGTTATTTAGTTCCTGTACTCAGATTTTAAATGTATTTGGTCTTTGAGAAGGATACCGTTAGATGCTCTGCCATTAAGTAATTTTTGGAGAGTCAATATAAAAAACTTTTACTTTAGTCCTCAAACTTCTTGGCTATATAAATTGTACCCCCATATTAGCTATATAAAGATAACACTACAAAAATAGGAACAGACGTTAGACGTTACATATGTTTCTACAGTTATACTCATTCCCAGATCATCTAAAAAGAAATTTATAACACTTTAAATCATTTCGATTAGGCAAATGAACGAAAAGTATGCCTCAAAAATTGTCAGAATAGCAAGTAAAATGGTATCTGAGAAATTTATAGCACCAAAAAAATATTAGGATAGCGGTCATTTACCCGTTACCCTGACGATTTCAGAACGTAACTTCTCGCTCGTTCACCCAATCGAAAATAATTTAAAGTGCTATAAATTTCCTTTTAGATGATCCAGGATTTGAATGTGTGTGTATATATTAGTATTACCATGCCTACTCACGATGAATCATTGCATTCATGAACTAAATTTTGTTTCCTTAAGAGAGAGAGAAATAAAAATTAAATGAGTTTTGATATTTGAAATAACAATCTAACACCATATCTTTTAAAATTGGACTAAATAAGTGTTTTACATTTTGACCCTACAAAAGTTATTTAACATCTAAACACCTAACTGTATTCATCTCAGGAATTACAGGTGTGCAAAATATCATACTTAGACAAATCATGTGCAAAATCCAAGTACAGGGACTAGTTCCAGAAAAAGATAAAGTATAGGGACTAATGGTGCACTTATCCCTTTTTTTTCTTTTTATCTTGGGAAGATTCATGTTGGACAGGGTTTATAGACCACTTTCAAGAACTTCAAAATTTTGTTTCGGGTTTGTTTAAATTAATCAAATGTTGACAAATTTTGGATCCCGAAACGGATTACAATCTAGAAACAACCCGTTCTTCTCCATTCTCAAACCTCCGCTGAATCCAAGAACCAACTTTACTCTAGCTGCACAAACCCTAACCCTAGAAATGGTGACTCAGTCCGCTGCCAAGAGACCCATGTGCCCATCCTGCTCGAAACCTGCCCGAATCTGCTTATGCACTCGCATGAAAACCCCAATTTTAGAAAACTCCATTGCCGTCACGATTCTTCAACATAGTTTAGAGAAAAATCACCCACTCAATTCGGCTAGGATCGCAACTATTGGTCTGAAAAATCTCAATCTAGCTTGGGTTTCAGATGTTCGTTTTGATGCCCATTTCGATATTTACTGGCCTGAATCAAACCCTCCTGAAGTGGGTCTTGACGACGGGTTTTCAAGAATTCGAAATGGGGCTTCTTTTAACCCAACTGAACCTGCTATCAGTTTCACAATTGAAAAATCTGGTGAAGTTACCTCCCTTAACCATATTTGGAAACCACTAACCCCATCAGAAAAGTTGAGTTTTGATGAGCTTTTGGCTTCTAAGGTAGCCATTGACAATTTGAAGAATGGGTTTCTCGTCAAGAAGTTGCAGGAAGGAAAATTGGATGAGAGCAGTGAGTATGGGTTGAGGGAGGAATTTGTCGTGGCAATCCCTTATGGATCAGTTCTTCTATTTCCAAGCGAAACATCGGTTGGTGTTGAGGAGATAAATTTTGAAGTGAGGAATTTGATTGTGTTAGATGGAACATGGTCAAAGGCAAAGCGAATTTACAAGGAGAATCCGTGGTTGAAGTTCTTGCCACATTTGAAGTTGGATATAGATAAGCTGAGTTTGTATAGTGAAGTTAGGCGTCAGCCTAGAACCGGATATTTGTCATCGATTGAAAGCATCGTATATGCACTCAAGGCCGTAGGCGAGGATCTTGATGGCTTGGATGGTCTGTTGGATGTTTTTGAGTCTATGATTGGAGATCAGAGACGGTGCATGAATGAAAGGTTGAGTAAGATTAGTGAGGTGTAAGCCTTCTATACCATTGTCTAGTGATGATGTAGAAATTGCTTAGTTTTATCATCGAGATTTATAAAATACTGACAAAAATCATAGAACAGTGATATATGTTAACTTATCGAGAGTTGGTATAAAATTATATTGGTTTTGCTGCTCTTATTTGAGTTAATATTCCTGGACATGATCAGAGGTTGGCGAGGAGCAATTGTCTGTTTAGAATGACTGGTTTTAATTTCGCAACGGTCTTGATCAAACAATCTTGAATAATCATCTGAATACCTGTATTCAGGTATCAACATCCTGGTACCTTCAATTTCTTCCTTTCGCTTGACCAACTTACACCTTCACCGATCACTCCAATCTAGCGAGCATCATGTATTCAGCAGCCTCATATTTTGCTAGACCAGTTGAGAAAGTGGCTCAGTCTATTTCACCCAGACCCCACAGCGTCTTCAAAGGTGGGTTCTTGCAACAGTTTTATTTTACCTCTGATTTTCACTCTGTTCCCAGTATGGTCTGCAATCCATGAAATCAGACACCATATATATACCACGCATTTGGTTTTGATGCCACAACTGGTGGACAAATGTATAGTGCAAACATATAACAATTGCATAAAGAGATAGGATGCAGGTTGGGATCGTTTGTAAGGAAACTGAACCGGTAACAGAGATTTCACCATTGGTTTAGGTAGGTGGAGAAGAGCCCGCCCCTGTAAAGGAGCTGCCATGCCCATTTCCCTTGGGTTGCTTATTTATGGAGCATTTCATTGAATCTTCTTGTTATACATTTTAGCTTTCTGGAGAGGACTTCTGTGGTAAAATAATCTTTTGATTAGGAAAGGAGGTATTGAAGCAACAAGAAAGTGAAAGAGAATGGTTGACTATTGTAAGGAACGAGATAATTTGAGTTACTGATAATGACTCTCTAGCTTTGGATTCCAAAGCCACATCACTCTGTCAATGACGAGCAAATAAAATATGAAAACAGATAAAGTGGTTACATAAATAACTTGTTTAAATTTTTGAGATTTGCAAAAAATACAATTGTAGAATCAGTTTGAAAGGCTGCAAACGCGGGGACAACTTAATCAGCAACTAAACTTACTCTTCAACTTAGCATCAACCACAATGAACAAGCACACAGTAGTTTCACTGCAATTGAGATACCATGAATGGAACTCGAAGCATGGATTAGCAGGCTTGAGAGGATCGTAGCTGCACTGAAAGCGGCACAATTAGTATTTGGCCTCATATTTCAATTTTAGAATTTTAAGTTTTTGAAGACTCTATAAAGGAGAAACTTTGAGCCATATAACTAATGGCATTTGATATGCTTGAAACAATCTGCAGTTCTTATATCTTCATGGTTGATTTGTTGATTTGCCAAGCGATGGTGGTTCTCTAGCTGAATCACTCAACCCCTTAGTATGTCATATAGAGCAAGAGGATCAAACTAAGATGTTGGTTATACACCCTAATGATATTACCATGCGCAATGCAACTTGCATCAAAATCTTCCTTTTGTTGGCTACAAGCCAAGCTCCGCTCTGAGATAAATTGATTTCTTTACGGACATTGGTTGTCTTTTACTATACAAATCCACTAGTTCAGACTTCAAGTTATCCAAAATTTCCAAAAAAATTTGTCAAGTCACATTCTTCCAATCAAATACGGAGTATATAATAGGCAAACACGATACACTAAACAGACCAGGACACATGAAAGGCATACTCCTCTTGGCCACATTTCATGCTGCTCTGCATATTCTTGTTTGAAACGATGGTGCACGACATGAAATACATGGCATTGGCATTAAATTGCTTAAAGAAAAAAAAAAAAAAAAAACTGCAGTCTCGAAATAACAACTAATAGACCATAAGGAATTATGTATATAACACATACATGAATGACACAACTTGAAACTCCAGTTTTAGTCTGACTAGAGAAAACTAGTAAAACAACAAATTATAGTACTCGCCCCAATTATTGATACAACAGGGTTCCAATAATTGAGGGGTAAGATCAAAGTTAGCTCAGTATGAGATAAATCTTCATTAGAGCTATAGTTCTAGACCGATCCAACTCCTTGGATCATAACCCAAAATTTTCGTAGAACCCAGAAAGGCACATAAACTTTTGCATATCCGCGTCATATAACCCTTTGGTCGCGTTATCACAGATGTAGGCGGACTAAAACCCTAGTGAAACACACCACCGTAATAAATACTAAATGCAATAGCCACTATCTCTATCTCAGGTCAGGTGTAAGTTAACAGTGATTGTGATGCATCTAGTTTGAATGAAGAATTTGCAACTTGATACTCTTACCATATAGTTTTCTAGGAAAACTCACACATATGCAAGCAACCAGAGTGCAACTAAAGAATTTAAAATACTAATAAAGCAGAACTAAAGTTTCAAATATCTGCAAGCAAGTTCCTAAGATACAATAATTCAGCGTTGTAATAATCCAGACGAGACAGTTGTGAATATAGATTAATGAAGTCACACAAATTATTTTCATGGGTTCAAATTTGATATAATTTGAGGATAAATGAGAGAAGACAACTAATATAAATAAAACATAGATGGACCTCTTCATCACAAAAAATCAGTACAAATTACCAAGAATGCTTCAACAAATTACAAGAGAACAAGTCCAAGTTCTGACGGCTTTAAAACATGTTTTATTCTATAGTTGTAAAGATAATAATGGAGTTTCCCATCACCTGGCCCAAATTTCAACTCCTTCACGATGCTTTCATTTTGCATTATATCTAATGCATTGAAAACATCAAAATCCTTCTGTTTTGCCACGATAAGAGCATCATTCATCAGCTGAAGCAATGGAGTTTTAGTCGTAACATTGTAGTACGAGTACGCTGCTCTCAAAGTTGAGTGATTTGGGTGGCCAAGGATAGACGAGTTGAGGGTGTAGAAACTACAGAAATCAGTGATCTCGTGAGTCTCAGGGTTTTCAACCACATAGCTGTCCACAACATTCTCCTTTGGAATCAGCCAGTGCTCCACATCATTTTCATCAAAGTCGGGTGCAACAACAAACTGCTTCAGGTAATTGCTAAGCAGTCGGGTTACTGCAGGAACGTCATGCAGCTCCATCTTTCGAAACCCTGGTGTGGCTGTTGTAGCGGGCAACTTATACAGCTTTATTGTACGGCTCATTGTCATTCTTGCAGCAAGCCTAGAAAACCCAATATCAATGAGTTTCTTAGGATTCAGAGATCTATGCCAATACTGACACGATGATATAGGTGTAGGGAGAACCACCCCTGCTGTATAGGCAGCTTGCCAGATATTCTCCAAGTGAACCCTCCTAGTTACCTCTTTAATCATAACAGGAGCTAATCTTTTTGATCTAAGCTTCTTATGAACGCACAAGTAATTAACCTCAGCCATGTTGACAACAGTATCCCGCACCCGTAATCTAGCAGGAGTCCCAGTAATAAAAGCCACCAACTTTTTCGAACTCTTCACACGAACACCAATGTGCCAGCTCTTATAGTAACCCGGAGGGTGAAGTGCCCAGTGCAGAAACTCCTTCGAATAGTTAAACCTAAACATGTTCTCGTCATCCTCAACATAATTGTTTGAGAGGAGGTTATAAACCTCAGCACACATTTCTGCAGATTCCATATCACAAGTAATCCATTCATAAAGACTGGGGAGATTGTAGGGCTCTTGTTTTACTTCTGACAAAGGCGTTGGAGGTTCAATGGGGCCTTCAGGCAAGCTCGTATCTCTGAGATCCTTAAACTGCCCAACAGGCTGTGTTTCCCAAAACTTGTGTCGTTTTGCAAGAGAGAGAGATTCCTGAACCTCTTGTGACAACGAATCAATTGAAATTTCATTCCAATTCTCTTCTATATTCAAAGCCTCATTGGGATTACAGTTTTGATTCTCAGCCATATTCAATCAAATCTACACTAACACAAAATACATTGATCTTAGACCACAATACATCAAAAGCACACAAGAATCTTTCAACAAAAACTCATCTTAACTACAGGAAAGCCATCTAAATCAAAGAAAGGGAAACCAAACCAAAACAAAACTGCTATAGATTAAATAAATCAGCAACAGCCAACAATACAACACATGTAACATTGGATTCAGAATATAACTTATCCATCAATTGAAACAATTTCAAAGAAACAAATGAAATGCATCAGAAATGAAACTTACAATCGTAGTCAACAATTAGGAGGCCGACGATTTCCCCGAACAAAACAATCCGAATTTAATCAGAAACGCAAGCCCGTCGCCGCGATAATAGGTGTGTAGACGGACGGCTAAGAGATAGTAGCCCTAGCTCCTAAATTGGAGCGTACGGGTTGTTAGTGTTAATTTAGCCAAATTATAAGGGTGTTTTTGTCCACGAGCAATTTATTTCTCACGAATTTCCTGCACCCAATCACGATGGACTGTCTTTGACAGCTCAGAAATCGTCTAATCCGGGTTTTACATGAGTTGGATTCTGTCGAGCTTTTATTCCGCTTGGCTCACAATAATTTGAAAACGAGTTTGATATAAACTCGAATTTGACTCGAGCTGAGCGACCTTGGCTCAAACTCCGCACATTACGTAAGGGTGAAAACAAATTCAATTCAGTGGAGTCGAACACTAGCATGTCCGGCTTGTTTGATAATTTTATCAAACTTTAAACACTGTTTATTGACTTAACTAGTTATAGAGCCTGCAATTTAACTTTTGTGCTTAATTGATACATTTTAAAAATATTTTTGAAAAAAATTATCATTATTGATGTTTTGGTCAAATTTCTACGAGGGAAACTAGTGACAAGAAAGATGACAAAGATAATGTTAATATGGGCACAATGATTATGAAATGCTATAGAAATGAACTCAAAGGATTTTGTTAACTAGGAAAGCTCGAACACTTGTTCGCAAGCAAAACCCCGGAGGTTTTAGGAACCCGCCTTGACCAAGTGATTGATTAACCAAGTTGAATACAAGACTAAGAGCGTATACTAGGGAGCTTAAGCTAGTGAGAATGTGTGTGTAAAATACAGGTGTTCCTCCCTTTTTATACCTCGAATGCAAAGAAAACTAACAAGCCTAGAATATAGGAAATTGGTTGAAGTTGTTGAGGTATTCTCGCCACAATGTTGGTTTGAAGAGATAAGGATCCCTCGGCTTTGTTTGATGAAGGAACGTTTGTTGACTCGTCTCCTTTATCCGGTGACATACTTCCTAAAAATAGGTTGTAATGTAACAATAATTCAACCCGCAAAAATGTCAAGGTGCGTAGGAGAGCTCAAGTTGTAAGTGTCAAGATGATATATGTAAGTTGTAAACAAGTTGATAAAAAATGTAGGCCCAACAATTGCCCCCAAACTTTTCAAATTTTTCAAAAGAATATAAAGAGACAAAAATTTAAAAAGTTTGCCAAGATTTGACAACGTACGGCGGTTATTAATGCTAAAGGTACGATGGGACGGTTTTGAGATTTCCCAAGGCAAAAAGGTTACTCTTGCGTTTTCAAACATACAATCGCTCACAACTTCTCTCTTTGAACAAACCGAACCTTCTCCAACTCCTCCTCTCACGAGTTGTTAACAACAAAGGTTTCCTTCCGAAAGATATCAAAGCAGATCGTGTGGAGAAGGAAAACGTGTAGCAATTCCGGTGAGTTCTTCGTACTCTTCTCGGTTTCTTGTTGCTATTTTTCAAGTTGCAAAAATGGGGAAAAAGAGACTATGTATAATCGAAAGTGACGATGGTCTACCGGAGGGTTTCTCAACCCAAAACCCGTTAAAGGAGCCCGAGAAAGAAAAATGTTCGATTTCTGACGCGGATCTGGAAGTTGTCAAGAAAAATCACGCATTGCCTCCTGAAACCATCTTCTTTACCCATCCCTCACTAACTTCCGAGTGTTATTCTCACGAGTGGGTGTGTTTTCCTGAATACCCCTTCACCATTGGCCTTAAATTCCCTTTCCCTGTCCTGATTACTAGGTTTTTGCTTGCGAAGTTGAACTATGCCCAACTTATGCCTCGGGGTTGGAGGTGTCTTCAAACCCTAGTTAGGTTAAGGGATGAAATAGGTTTGAATGTAGACCTAGAGGAGTTCGCTTATACCACTGAGATCAGGGGATTTGGTCTGGGAAGATATTGTTTTAGAGTCAAGAGCGGTGGTGACCCTATTTTGATTTCTAACAACGACCCTGCTGACAGGGGGTGGAGGAACAGATTTTTCTTTGTTAGAAAAGACAGCCTAAGCCAAGAGGCTGGCGTAGTCTCAAAGTGGAGGTCTCAAGGTAGAGGAAATTTCCTCTGGTTTTGCTCATTACCAAAATCTTTGTACATCTTAGCCCTTAACGAACTTGAATTTCCTTTGTAGAAGTCGCCAAGCTTTGCGTTTTGTTTCCAGCAGCATACAGAGGCTAACGTGAAGAAAATATTTGAATTAGACCCTGCTCTCAGGTCTTTTAAGGCATTCCCAGTCTTGTTCTCTCCAGAAAGGGTTGAAGAAGAGTCTCCAACAAATCCAAGCAAGATGTCCACGGGTTTGGTTTATTATCTCAAAGTTTTTGCATATCTGCAAGTTGTTCTATTTTTTCAAATTTTCCTAACTCCATGTCCTATATTGCAGCTACCACTCGTTCCAAAGCTTTGGTTAGTCGCCGATTTGCTCGCCGGAGCTAAGGCAAGAAGGTCTCGAGGAAAGATAGCAAGCGCCTCCAACTCCACTGTCTATGGCCTCTAGCTCGAGGCAAATATCTCAAAGAAACAAGATGAGTCAAAAAAGAGGGTGGGGCTGCGGATACTGATGCGAGTGATATTCTGGATGGAGAAAGAACAAGAGAAAAGTTTGTTGTTGTGATGAAGGATTTTGCGGATAAGGTAATAATGTGTACACTCTGAACTATGTACCCAAGGATTTCATAAAGTACTAACACTCTATTTTATATAGCTTTCGGGCATAATGACTCCCATCATGGATCAAGCTGCCATTCTGAAGATCAAGGCGGCTAGGAGTAGTGTTGAGGCCGAAGAGGCACAAAAAGAAGCAAAAGCACCGGGAAGTAGACAAGTTGAAGAAAGAAGCCAAAGTACGTCGAAGTGGTGAAGTTAAGAAAAGAATTGGCACGTCGTGCCGAAAGGATGAAGGAGAATGAAGTCCACATCAAGGAACTTGAGGCTGCAAGGGAAGACTTCAAGTTCAATGCCACTAAAGCACTGCTAGAGACCAGGATCCAAATGATGGAGGAATTTAAGAATGGCCAGGCTGCAAATTGGGACCTAGAAGAAGAAAGAAGAACCCTGGAAGATTTCATTGGCGAGTCGGTGGATGCTGAAGAGGTGAATTCTCCAGCTTTAGAAGAGTTGATTGAGGATACCAACAAGGTGCCGAGCATGGTGGGAAAACCAATTGAAGGCGAGAATCAAGAAAAGGAAACAAGTAACACCGACGGCAGAGGCCAAAATGTTGATCAAGTTTGAATACTTTAGAGGTTTTGGGGAATGTCATAAACAATTTATGCTTTTTATTCGTTGGTCATGTAACCTGCTCATAAGAGCACAAACAATCTATTTAGGGGTACTAGGTTGGTCTAGTACTCTATGCTTTTCATAGGTTGATAGGATTTGTTGGCTTAACCAACTTATCCCCTAATCTTGGGAACATGCTGAACTTTTCAAGTAATCTAGGTTTCTCTTAGAAACATTTGCTTGTGTTAGCAGATAAGAATGTTTATGATTTAAGCAATAGGTAACATGTTAATGTTACAACCAATAGTCACATCTTGTATAGATGTGAAATCGTGCGCACGGCGAAGGTGTAGAAACCTTAACTCTTTAGAAAAGATGTAAATCTTTTAACCAAAATGTACCTTTGATTAGAGGTAAGTCTTTTGAAGAGATAGAACAAGTATCGCCCGTCCCGGCGTGTCAACATGTTCCATCCTCTCAGCTAAAGTCACAACATGTTGGAGCCGTCGGCGTGTTCACATGTTGGACTTCTTCGTCTCAGTCTGAACATGTTGGAGCCGTACGGCGTGTTAACATGTTCAACCTGCTCCATTTTAGGTCTCAACATGTTCGAGCCGTCGGCGTATTCACATGTTGAGCCTACTTTGCTAGTATACCTTGCAAAACAAATTCATGTTAGGGTTGGGTGTTAGCATAGCCAACACCCCTCCGATGCTTAAGTTAGTAAGAGTTTCCAATAAATTTGAGAATTTGAAATACGTAAATGAATCTTGACATAAATTAACTCATACCTGATAAGTCTATTTGTTAACTACTTGACTTACATAAAATAGAGCTTTAAATGAATGGCATTCCAACTCCTAGGGACCCCGTCTCCACTGGGGTTGACAACCGATGCACCTTTGCCTTCAAAGATCAATGAGATATGGTCCCTCCCACTGGGAGCCAATTTACCGCATTCAGTTCTCTAGTATTTTGAAATACTTTTCTCAAAACTAAATCACCGACCTGGAACCTTCTTATTCTGACATTCTTGTTGTAGGCTCTAGCAATCCGTTGTTGATAGGCTGCCATTCTTATCTTGGCTAAATCCCTGATCTCATCAATTGTATCTAGATCTTGGGTTAACAAGAGGTTATTTTCATCTTGAGTTAACAAACCATACCTTGCTGTTGGGATTGTTACCTCGACCGGAATTACACTTCGCTCCAAACACCAAAGAATATGGAGTTCTACCGTGGCTCCTTTTGTAGTTGTTCTGCGCCCAAAGTACAAGTGGTAATTCTTCACCCACTTTCCTTTCTTTTGATCTAGGCGTTTCTTCAAGTTGTTGACAATCAACTTGTTGCTTGACTCAGCTTGACCATTAGCTTGAGGATGGACTGGTGTGGATGTGATCGCTTGATGCCCCAACGAGCACAAAAATCTCCAGCCTTTTTACTTATGAATTGGGATCCATTATCACATATGATCTCGATGGTACACCGAACCTCGCTAATAATATTCTTCTTTAAAAATGAAATTACCTCTTTGTCTCTTACTTGCACATATGCCTCGCTCGATCCATTTTGAGAAATAGTCATCATCGCTAACATGAACACTTTGCCTCCAGGAGCCTTAGGCAACTTGCCCACAATATCCATGCCCCATTTCATGAAGGGCCAAGATGAAACAATAGGATGTAGAGGTTCAGAGGTTGATGCAAGATGTTACCGTGCCTTTGGCGGCGTCACATTTTTGTACGTAGCTCATAGCATCCCGACGCATTGTTGGCCGCAATAACCAGTCCCGAGGGCCTTTGATGCCGTGCTTTTCCACCGAATGATTTCCACACGTTCCTCATGGATCTCCTTCAAGACGAGTTCAACTTGTTCATTGTCAATACATCTCAAATAGTGTCCTGCGAAAGATTTCTTGAACAAGACATTATCTATTAAAACAAAAGTTGAAGTACGCATTTTAAAGGATCTAGCATTCTTAACATCAGGTGGTATAGTTCCAAGTTGAAGGAACTCAATTATAGGTTGGGTCCAAGATGGACTTGTAACTTGTGTCCCATTAGACGAGTCACTTCTTGAGTTTCTTCCACTTGGTCTATAGCCGGGTATTTAACATAAATAATGGGGATATTAGTATGCAACATAGATTTGCAAGTTGAGCCCAAGTTGGCAGTGCATCCGCTTCGTATTCTCTTCTCTAGGGACCTGCTCCAATGAGAATGACAAATTTTGAAGCCAAAGCTTTAACATGTTGAAGATATAGAGTCATCTTGGAATGTTTTGCCATGTAGCTGCCATTGAAATGGTTAGCGAGCAATTGAGAATCAACATATACATTTATATGAGTAATATTTAAACTTAGAGCAGTAGTTAAACCCATGATTAAAGCCTCATACTCAGCTTCATTATTCGTCGCATTGAATTCACAGGATACAGCTTGAGGTATGATATCGCCTTGGGGGGACTTCAGAACAATTCCCAAGCCAATCCCTTTGGAGTTTGAAGCTCCGTCTGTGTAAAGTGTCCAAAATCTAGGAGTTGTTTTACCTTCAAGCTGTTGTACCTCTTGTTCTACCTCAGGTTGCAGACTTGGACTAAAATCGCTACGAAATCGCCTAGAGCTTGAGATTTGATAGGCTCGGGCTCATATGTAATGTTATATGTGCTCAACTTGACCGACCACTTGGCTAATCTTCCCGACATTTCGGAGTTCTCAACACACTTCTTATAGGATAATTAGTTCTAACAAGAATGGAATGTGTTTCAAAATAATGACGCAATTTTGTAGCGGCGTAGTTAAAGCTAAAATTAACTTTTCAAGATGAGAATACCTTGTTTCAAAGATCTAGTAGAGACTTACTTACATAATACAGGATGCTTGTTCACCTTGAATTTCTTTCACTAAGACCGCACTAACCGCATTCTCGATACGCCTAAATACAAGTAGAGGCGCTCACCACGTTCGGTTTTGCAAGTAGGGGACGTCATCAAGTATTCCTTAAGTTGTTTGAAGGCTGCCTCATGTTGATCAGTCCATTGGAATAGTTTATTCTTTCTTAACACTTCATAGAATAACCCGCACTTATCGACGATTTAGATATAAATCTATTTAAGGCACTACTCTAGGTTAACCTTTGGACGTCTTTAATATTCTTGGGAGATTCCAAGTTGAGAATAGCTTTGATTTGTTCAGATGGCTTCAATTCCTCTCTTAGTCACCATATGGCCCAAGAACTTCCTCGCTTTAACACCGAAGTTGCACTTCGCTGGATTGAGCTTCATGTTGAAAGCTTTCAAGATGTTGAATGCCTCGGCAAGATGCTCCACGTGATCTTCAATATGCTTAGACTTGACTACCATATCATCTATGTAGACTTCCATCGTCTTGCCAAGTTGATCTTTGAACATCTTGTTTACCAGTCTTTGATAAGTTGCCCCTGCATTTTTGAGACCAAATGGCATAGCAATATAACAATATATACCTTCAGGAGTCATAAATGCCGTATCTTCTTGGTCCGAGGGTTCCATTTGAATTTTTTGAAATCCCGAGGATGCATCCATGAATGTCAAGATATCATGGCCACTGTCTCATCGACTAGAGAATCAATATGAGGAAGAGGAAATGGATCTTTCGGGCAGGCCTTGTTCAGTCCGTGAAGTCTACGCATACTCGCCACTTGCCATTCTTCTTCTCTACCACCACAACATTGGCCACCATCTTGGATATTGTACTTCCTTGATCATCTTGGCTCTCAAAAGCCTTTCAACTTCATCTTTAATAATCTGTTGCGTTCATGGGCAAACTTTCTCCTTTTCGGTGGACAGACGAATAGTTGGATCAATATTTAACTTGTGAGTAATGACGTCCTTGCTTATTCCTGTCATATCTTCGTGCTTCCATGCAAAACAAAGATTTCGACTTTTCAAAACTCGATCGCTCTTCCTCAACTTCGGTCGGAAGATCTGTACCAACTTGCACTTGGGCCTCGTGGATTTGATTCATCAACGAAACACTCTTCGTCTCGTGCTCCACCGCTTCAATAACATCCGGGCCTTTTTCTTTAATTGCTATGCAGACGAGGGACCGAACTTGCCTTCATGTTGACCTTGTAGCACTCTTTAGAAAGCCGCGATTGCCCTTCAACTTGGCTACACCCCAAGGAGTTGGGAACTTGACACACCGGTGATAGGTTGACGGCACGGCTTTCATGTTGTGGATCCACGGCCTACCTAAAATGACATTGTACGAAGAAGAACATTCAATTACAGAATCTTTCCATAGAATTCATACCTTCCGGATAGAGAGGCAACTTGATCTCTCCAACTGTTTGTTTTACTTCGCCACCGAACCCTACTAGTACGTATGAATTCCTCACAACTTCGATAAAGGAATGCCCATCTCTTGCAGAGCATGGGTAAAGATTATATTAACGAGCTACCACCATCAATAAGGATCCTCTTGACCATACAATTAGCTATCGAACTTGGACAACTAGACCATCATGATGGGGGTCCCGTGTTATCCTTGTCTTCATCTTCGAAGGAGATAACTTGACCATCTGTGAAGTCGCGGCATCTTGAAGGCGCTTCGACGATCCTCCTTTGAGCTCTTGGCATGACGCTGGCTGCAGAATAAGTTGTACCACAAATATAGGATCCACCGAAATAACATTTACTACCTTGGTGGTGGAGGAGGTATAACTTTCTGTGCGGATGCTCCACGTAATCAGTTCTTTGGATTCACTTCGACCCTCTTCTTACCCAACATCCTTGAGGAGTCCTTTTGACAATAAATGAGCAATCTCCTTCCTCAAGGCGAAACAATTTTCGTAGTATGCCCGAATTCCTCATGAAATGCACACCACTTGGACTTATCCTTCCAAGTTGTGGGCTTGTCACTTTTCTTAGGCCATCTTGCTCTATCTCCAAGATTCTCCATGGCGCAAAGAACTCCTGCAATATCCACGAAAAGCAATAGTCGAAATTCTAGGGTAGTCATTATCATCCCCATCTTGATCATCATCTACAAAATGAACTTTAGAAGATTCGATTTAACAGGGGTTTGCCCTGCTATGCTTATAATGATGGGAGTCGATTTTCGTCCGATGGCTCAAATAGAGGGTCCTTCCAATTGACTTTTCCATTGCTAGACTGTCCTCCTCCAATCGATGAATCGTAAGGCTCGGTCCTTATTTCTTCAAGTTGCTTGGCGGTGTCATCACCACTCATTATAAAATGGAGAGTTCTTTCTCGGCCAATACGGAATGCTTCGGTAGCGTGGACATATCCAGATTGGGTATGGTCACGCTTCTTTATTAAATCGTGCAAATATTCCTTAAGACTCTCATTAGGCCGTTGCACAATTCGTAAAGGTCGCCGGTCAACTTGTCGAGCATGTTGCATGAAAATTGATTAGTGAACATGCCGACAAGTTGAGCATAGGAAGAAATAGAGTTAAGAGGAAGTCTGTTAGCCATTTTAAAGCTGGTCCCGATAGGTTGAGCCAAGCCCCCGCAAAACATGCTTCTTTAAAAACAGGGGGATACTTATAATATCCATTGATTCTTGATACAAAGAACACATGTTCTGCTGGATCGTACTTCCATCATACTTCTTCATATGAGGGACTGAAAATTTCTTTGGGATTTCCACATTAGCTATGGCCGGAACAAAACGGGATTCGTTGTAGCAAGTTGGGGAAATTTGGTGATGAGGCAAGTTGACTCTGGCACACCTCGAAGCAATTCTTTTATGGTTTGCATTTCCCTAATAAGTTGACTTTCGCAAAAGAGAACTATTATTAAACGTGATGCGAAGCGTCAAAAGTATTAAAGAAACTCCTGTTTGCCCCATCGAGGGTGCGGCATAGGTATAGCAAGACGTCAACACGGGTTGGCTAGTTGTAAAGTTGAACCGTGGCCTCGAGGTTGGAATTGACGTCATGATTGTACTTTCTGCGGTAAGGTACTAGACATAGGGATATCTCCAACATGGCTTGGTCCTGTACTGCACCAAACAAAGATCTAGGATGCAAAGGTGAAAATGGAGTAGATGTTTGAGTTTCGGTTTGTTTTCCTTTACGCATGGAATCAATGGCATTGAGTATCATAGTGTTTGTATGCTCTTGAGCATCCAACGGTCGATCACTTTTTCAATATCGTGACCATGTTAGACATTAGCTCCATATTGGCAGCTTCCGGATTTGAAGACGGATTGCCTGAGATACCAGAACTAGGAAGTGGCTGGTTCCTCTCACCAAGACTACCAGACGATGGATTGGCCATTTCTATATAAATAATCAAAGTGTCCCACGGATGGCGCCAAATTGTTTTGGTCAAATTTCAACAAGGGAAACTAGTGATGAGAAAGATGACAAGAAAGGTTGAATCTGGGTACAATGATTATGAAATGCTATAGAAATGAACTCAAAGGATTTTGTTAACTAGGGAAAGCCCTTGAACAACTTGTTCGCCGGCACAAAACCCCGGGAGGTTTAGGAACCTACCTTGACCAAATGATATATTAATCAGGTTAAAATACAAGACTAAGAGCGTATGCAAGGGAGCTTAAGCTAGTGAGAATGTGTCTGTAAAATACAGGTGTTCCTCCCTTTTTATACCTCGAATGCAAAGAAAACTAACAAGCCTAGAATATAGGAAATTGGTTGAAGTTGTTGAGGTATTCTCGCCACAATGTTGGTTTGAAGAGATAAGGATCCCTTGCTGGCTTTGTTTGATGAAGGAACGTTTGTTGACTCAGTCTCCTTTATCTGGTGACATACTTCCTAAAAAATAGGTTGTAATGTAACAATAATTCAACCTGCAAAAAATGTCAAGGTGCAGTAGGAGAGCTCAAGTTGTAAGTGTCAAGATGATATATGTAAGTTGTAAACAAGTTGATAAAAAATGTAGGCCCAACAATTGAATATAGAAGTTTGTTGGCTTAATGTCTGACAAAAGTTAAGTGTTGTCAATATATAAAAATTGGTAGTCGTTTATTATAATATTTTTGTTTTAAAATAAGTATTTTTTATTGGTGGTTAATACATGTATTTTTATTTCTATACATTTTTTTAAGTATCCTTTAATGATATCATATTATTGGGTTTCTTTACCTCTTTTTTTCATCTTGCACTTAGTAAAGATATTTTAGACAAATATTTGAAAAAATTTACAAAATTAAAAATAAAATATTTACTTTGCCACATATAGAAGAAATATAATATTTTTCTGAACAAATGAGAATTGTTTAAGGCTTGAATATAATTATATTTTTTGAAATAATTTTTGGAGATCATTCAATGATTAGAAAATATTTAGTTGGATACTATATTTACATATTTTTTATACGCTATCAGTTTGAAAAAGAAATTTACACAAATATAAAAAAAAAAAAACATAAGCATCAATTTTGAATAAATAATTTAAAATTTTGTTGATATAGATCATATACTCCATTATATACATTATTTTAGGACGTCTTAAATAAAAATAGAAAACCCAATTTGACATAGAGAGAGTATCATTTATAAAAATAAAAATTAGTTGGTTATATTATAAAATAATTTATAGAATAATATAATATGTTTTTAAAATAGTTACATATAATATAATTGGTTGAGTTGGTTTAAGGTATATAATTATATTTAAAGGGTGTGGGTTCAAATCTCATTGACAACATTATTTTATTTCCTAAAGTTCTTCTCCTATTAGTATTACCTAATAGTAATATCTATTGTAAAACCTATTATTATTAGGTATTGTTATTAGCTAATGACTTAGAAATGAAAAGTCATTTCACTCAAAAAGTCATGCTTACTTGGAGGCCTGAGAATCAAAAAAACCAAAAGTTGGATAAGGTGGCATACTTAGAGGCATCCTCACCACCTTTAAATAAGCTTTATGTCAAGTCGCGTTTGAGTAATGAAGATACTAAAATATCTTGCCTCCACATGGCAACAGCCAGGACACATGACCGTGCTGACCTGGAGCGCAGAAGTCAGCATATCCCATCTCAAGCTCCGTTGAAAGCTCGGACCCCGAGTACATTTATCCATCATCCCATCTCAGTCTCCCCGTGGAGCTTGGGAGAACTGACAGCTCGACATTCACGCCGGGCCTGAGAGCCCGAGAAGTTTAAACCCGGGCTACAGAGCTAAGATCCCGAGGTCTCTATCCCGAGGAACAGAAGATAGTCAACAAAAGTTGTTGCATTTAAGGCCCACCTGCTACTATGTCATCCCGGGGCCACTGCCAAGCTTCTCATTGGTCTATAAGTGACTTGTTTTCTAAGTAAAGCTACTTCTGAAAGACTGGCACAGCTCCCCAAGGAGGTCTATTTTCTATATCAATGCTGACCACTTTCCCTTAAAGGTTCATCAATGCAAATAACGGCTGCCATAAATGAACATGTGACTACCTGTCCCAGGTTGACATCTGGCAGGCCCACTTGTAAGCCAACATTCTTCTGGTATAAATACAAGGTGATTGTCTTCATTTATGACCTAAGCTGTATAAAACACTTACAACTACCAAGTCTCCAAAAGCTTTCAGAGCATTTACTCCTAAAGAGCAGCCTAAATCCTTACCGGAGACCATAACTTTTAACCATATACTGATTCTCTCACCGGAGGGCTTTAGCTGGACCACGTCTTGTAATACTCTGGTTCCTCCTACGTATGATTTGTTTATCTTATTGTATGATTGACATGTTAAACATATTTCCTCCCACGTATGATTTTTTTATCTTATTGTATGATTGACATGTTAAACATATTTGTTAAACTTGTTTAAGTAGCATGTTAATTGATTCGTGCCCTAATTCGTTATTTCATTTCATGTCTACGAGAATTGCTACGTTTACTACATTGTTGGGTTTGTTTCGGACTTAGTTTGAGGTTTGGATCATCTTAGGATGATTTGGGATTGTTTGGAATAACCTTTGGACAGCCTAGAAACATTTTAGCTTGAACTTGGGAGTTATGCGGCCGCATAGTGCTGGCGCGCATAACCCCTCAATTCTCTGGAATCTATGCGGCCGCGCTATGCGCCCGCATAAAAGCCATGTGGCCGCCCTATGCGTCCGCATAGATGGCAGGCAGCTTATATTGACTTGCTTTTATTTGAAAAACTTGACCATTTGGTTGGCTCACATTAAGCCACGTCATCTTATCCCTTGGTTGAGTATTTCAGCCACTTAAACAAGTGGAAAAGACTCCATTTCTCCCTCCCATTTTCTCCATTAGTGTTCTTAAGTGTGTGTGAGAGCTTTGGTGAGATGTGTGTGTGTGTGTTTGAATTCCCGAAGATTAAACCGTTCGATTGACGATCCGAGACCGTCATTGTGTTGGTGTTGAGTAAGGGAGCAACTATAGAGCCTTTGATCGTGATTTTGTTGGCTTGATATTCGGTTCTAGGTAAGTTACTAAACCCCCTTTTGTATGCTTTAAGCTTCAATGTGTGCTAGATCATCAATAATCATGTATGGCTTGCTATGGATGTTGTTTTCATGTACAAATGGCTAGATTGAGATGAATACATTATACTTGTGATATGTTTATGGGTTGAATAATGTTTGATGAGCTAGGGTTTGAACATTAACCTTAGGATTTGAATAAATAGAGAACTTGAGACTTGAAATTGGGTAATTTTGCATATAGCATTTAAACCCTAATTTTACAAACTTTAGCAATGACTCCGAGAAGTTGATTTTAGGGAAGATTATGATTTCCCGAACAACATATTAAATTACTACGAGGTTTAGAGTTCAAATGATTGAGATTCTAGTCATCCGTATTTGTGCTACTATTTAATTATAAACCATTAAATGGCTCTAATGTGTTAACTAGAATTCTTGCAAATATGTGTTGAATGATAATTGGTGGTAGAGTAGAATAATCTACTTGTTATTTTTCAAGTTCACTACTCTTGAACTTGATGGTTATTTGCATTAGATGAATAAGAACATCTACTTGTGCATTGTGTAAGTCCAGCTAGCGTCGTTGGTCGAGTAAGGTGGGACGACCTATAGTCTTCACAATCAATGTTTGTGATCGCTATAAGTCGTCATACCGGAGTTTCACACACCCCTCTTCTGTTGGCCACAGTCGAGAAGTAGCCCCATTGTTGTAGCAATACGCATGGCTTTGGTTTCCTAGATTGAACTCGATGGTATTAATCGGGGACGTCGATACTACATACACGAGTATCGAAGCACATTTGGTTATTTGTGTATTGCAGGAGCAACGCAAAGATGGACAAAGAGAAATGATATCCTTTATAATGTGGTTTATTACGAGTACTTATGTGAACATCAAAGTGCTACGTATGATTTATGTGATTTATGTATCAATAATGATATTACATGTTCAGTTGTGATATATACAAATGTATTACCATATTATAATTACCAGTTGAGCATTATGTCATGACATATAGTTGCATTTAGTAAGTTATTGAGTTTCGACTCATCCCGTTTGTTGTTTATATGTTTTTCCTTAGATCCGAGCCAAGCAAGGAGTTCACGGTGAGGTCGGATAGTAATCACGTTTAGCTCGCAGGTGGTCTTTTGCTTTATAACCCTTGGAACTCTTTTGTTGTTAGTGATAGTTATTCTTTTGGTGAGGACGAATGGTTATGTAAAGTCATGTAGACTTTACATTGGGTAGTGTTAATACCTTGTTTCTTGCTATTCTTTTGGTAGCCAACACGTGTATGTCAAGCTTGTATACTCTGTTATATCTTTATTCCAGTTATTTTCTCAAGCATATTGTAGCTTGTGGTTTTTGTACAGTTGTTCCGGCATGTTGTGGCCGAGATAGTTGTTGGTATTAAATGATTTTCTATAAAAACTTATACTTGTGTTTTATTAGTTGGGTTCCGGCTGTAACGTCGCCGATAATTGATTTTATTTCATCCAAGTTTTTATTATTATGGTTTTGTTGTAAGCACGGGTTGTTGCGCCACGTGCTTTTACTATTTGTAATTGTTACTTGTATGTTGTTTTGACGCGTCGATCCTGGGATTTCGTATTGGAATCCGGGTCGGGGCGTCACACGTCTAACTCCCTAACAGTGCTTTCTTAACTTCTCAGGTATCTACCGGAGGACAAGTTCCCTTTACACTTGTGCCTATTAAGAGCCGGGGCATCCTACCAATATACTAGCTGCATACGTGGACTTGACGGGGTCACCAAAATACTTTTTAGCGTGATCTATGTAAATTAAAAAGAAAAAAGATAAAAAAGACGATTGTACGTTTGTCGAGACAAGCTTGATTGCCTAACAAGATAACTTCAAATTTTATTTGAAATCAGTTTGATGTCTCAGTAACCAATATCGAACAAGCTTTATATTACACCGAACACAAGCCAAACTTGAGTAGCTTTGTTCGTTATTTAGCTCTATATTTACAATCAACTCGAGAGGAAAGGAAAAGAGTGGAAAAAAAAAAAAAAAACTCTATTCGACATTTCATTTTTTTTCTCTTTTGTTCGTCTTCTCTTTCATTGGTCTGATTTTTTATTTTTATTTTCTTGTATCAATTATTTTTTTATTAAATAATTAAATGCAAAGAAAAACTAATAATAATAATAATAATAATAATAATAATAAAAAACGCATAATCAAATAAGCCCAAAATGTTTCCATAAATAAGCTAATGGGCCGGCTGCACTGCAAATGCTATTTCCGGCCCGACTTGGACCAGTTAGAATCCGCCATTAGTTGTCATCGTCTTCTCAAAATCTCCGACTGTTAAGTAGACTACACGAGCCCATCAATGCAGAAGCTCTTTCCATGTCGTCGCCATGCCCTAACCCTAAATTCAAACTTCTATATCTCTCGTTTTCTGAGCCAATTCCATTCGGAAGACATTTACGACCCTCCATTTTCTCTAATCTCCAAAACTCAAAACTCGCGGAAGAAACCCCAGAATCCGAAAAAAAGGAAAACCCAAGTTAAACATTCATCGAATGCCAAGAAAGTTCAGGAATTCCCTGTGAAGTCCGATTTACCGTTTGATTTCAGGTATTCTTATTCTGAGGTCAACCCGGCCGTTGAGCCCATTGGGTTTCGAGAATCACCCAAGTTCTCTCCGTTTGGGCCGGGTCGCCTCGACCGGAAATGGACAGGTACGGCTGCTCCTGCGCAACATTCGGTGGATTTGGCCAAAGTAGCGGAAGAAAGGAATGCCGTTCTCGGAGAACCGCTTTCCGAGGAGGAAATTGCAGAACTTGTAGAACGGTATCGGCACAGTGATTGCTCCCGCCAAATTAACTTGGGTATCTCTTACTTATGTTTCGCTCATGATTCAAGCACATTGTCTTAAATTGAGACAATTTAGACATATTTCTGTTGTATCAACGTGAATTTGAAGCTTAATTGTGATATATTGGTTTCAAAAAATGGACTCTTTGATCGGGACGGAGGAAGTACTTGGTATGGTCATTGAGCATGGTTTAAGATTCTCGCGGCTTGTAGTTTTGTTGCTTGTATTAAGTGCTATTGATTTTCTGATTTACTGTGTAGGGTAGGTAAATATACTGGCTCTAGATTTTGCATTGCGTTATGATTATGTCTTACGGTTAGTCGGTGTGGTTGCCAGCATTGTGTTCTATATCCTATTTACCAAAATCGTGATCTTGAAATTAGACGTTTGGCTGCTAATTGTATCTTACTGAATAAATCGAGGTTTTAACATTATTTGAAAGGTCTCATTTCTTGGAACAATCAATCTTAATCATCCATTTACACTTGAGAACAAAGTACAGTAAAAATAAAATTGCATTGCATTAGGCTTGGGCTTTGATTTGTGTTGAAACAAGCATATCATAGTTCTACTTTTTGTTAGGGAAGGGGGGAGTTACTCACAACATGATTGATGACATCCACAATCATTGGAAGAAGGCTGACGCCGTGAGAATCAAGTGCTTAGGAGTGCCCACCCTTGACATGGACAACGTTTGTTTCCACCTCGAGGTCTGAACTCTAAACATTCTGTTTTACTGTTTCAAATGTTCTACCTATGGTTTCGTTCTTGTCAACTGATGTGGTCCATAGTGTCTCTATAGGATAAATCTGGTGGAAAGATTATTTACCGCCAAATCAATATCCTGCTCTTGTATCGTGGTCGAAATTATTGTCCCAAGAATAGGCCTGTCATTCCTTTGATGCTGTGGAAGCCATACGCACCAATATATCCAAAGCTTGTGAAGAATGTAGCTGATGGCTTGACATTTGAAGAAACAAAGGAATTGAGAAACAGGGGACTGAACTCTCCCCCATTGATGATGCTAAGTAGGTGAACTGCACTCGGGAATTATGTTTGAATTACTACTTTTTACCTCTGTTCTTGATGATGGTATTAACTAACTTAGTGCGCCTTTTTCTCAGCCAGGAATGGTGTATATGTGAATGTGGTAGATAGAGTGAGAGAGGCCTTCAATACAGTGGAAGTCCTGAGGCTAGATTGTACCCATGCAGGTAGCAGTGACTGCAAAAAGATTGGCGTGAAGTTAAGGGTGTGACTCCTGTGATAAGTTTTTTGAATTTTGTTCTTTGATCTTTATGGACCATAACTCTTTCAAGCAGAAGGTTCTGATTGTCTTGAATTCCCACATTTTTCTTGTACTGTCGGTGCAGGATTTGGTCCCTTGTGTTCCTATCTTGTACAAGGATGAGCAGATTATACTATGGAGAGGCAAGAAAGATCTGGAACGATGACCTGGATTAACAATAAGGACCTGCATGGCTACATCCTAGCAGCGGCTCAACGAGGTTTGTGAGGACTCTGGGTCGGCTCAGACAGCCTGCTGGTAATTCACAAGCATTCACAAATACATGACTGGGAGGATAGTGATATTGGCATCAATTCAACAGAATCGTAAGGAAGATTCATACTATCAGTTGTTATTGCAAAAAAAATACACAGCACCGGCTACCAAGAACTTGAAGGTGGTCTTTTTGGTACATGCCACTGGTCAACTACATGCCCAATTCAGTCACTTTGATATTACCTGATTGTAGATTACCTGATCCCTGGTTAGATGTTAGAGAAACCTTACTAGTCCCATCAATTGTATGAATTTGTTAGATAGTGTTTACTCAAAAAAAAAAAAAAAAACACCACCGGTCTTTATCGTAAGTGTATATTAGCAGTGTTATTGTGGGCTATAAAGATGAAAGATTGATGAATATTGATAGTCTATGGTATTGGGCAGATTATGGAATCTTGCTTTCTAAATTGGAAGTTTACTGTTCTTTCAGCAAGAACTGCTGCTCTTAAACAAAGTTCTTGACATCAAAACATGCATTAATATATTTTTTTTGGTTAGAAAAACATGCATTAATATGACAAATCAACAAGCATGTCATATATACAGAGACAACCACTTCACTAACCTTTAGGATACATTAGGGTACAGAGAGTAAACAAGGCTACTCCTCGCAAGTAAATTACATGTAGGTAGTAACTAGTAAGGAGTAGTAATACTTCGTGCGAGTAAATTACAAATAGAGAGTCACGTGGCATTTATACCAACACGGTACTCATTTAAGGTGCCAGGAGTATCTTTCTTAGTTCAATTCTCTTCTCGGTAATACATCCTGAACTGACCAAAGATGTTATCCACACCTGATCAGACTTCACAGGTTCGTCATCGTCATTTCTGTGCCAACTCCAAAAGGCATGTGTTGCATTCACCATCTTCAGTTCACCATGACCGAAGCTTGCTTCCCGAAAGACAGACCACTCAGGTGAAGGACTTTTGTACCTGCCATTGGCAGATGAAATCAGACTGAGGTTGACCGCTAAAAGTTTTTAGTTGCCATTTCAATTATAAAAATTTGAAAGGAGAGTCCATGCATATTTCCAACAAATAGATATAGAACTTGAGAAAGTGCAGTCAGTCAGCAAGGCTTCCACAAGTAGGTTGCTGCCTATCAGTTCACTAGTCTTTTATACATCAACTGACCTGCTTGCCAAACCTTCTTTATTTCCTCCATCACCAATTGTTATATGGACAGTCCCACAAGGATCTGGTTTACCATTGTAGACACGCATCTGATGAACAGATAAATCCATAATCAAGTAAAATCCAAGCATTAAGAAAGAAACAATCCAACCATATAAGGCCACAGGCATACCGAGCGTTCGTAAGCATGCACATGACCAGCGAGCACAATATCCACGCCAGCAGCATAAAGTAACGGCTCCATGGCTCCCATCATCTTATCCCCTTCACCTTGATGAGCCGTATTACTGTTATACCATGGCACATGGAATAACACAAGTAGCCATGGTGTCCTTGTCCGATCCACCTTCAAGAGATCAGCCTGCAGTCCAAGATAGAAAGGATACATAGAAAAATACAGGTTAAAAATGTGATGACATTCACAACACAGACACAAAGATGAAAAACAGCAATAGATAAGATATCAAACTTATTGGCGCTCCTTAATTGATGGAAATAACCAAAGTCATCAAGAAGATCAACTCAAAAGGCTCAAACCACAATTGAGGCTCAAACAATATTGAAATGTCACGTTCTGAAACATGCACTGCCCAAGAAGTGTGTGTGATTCTTAATTAACAGAAGTCATTATCATTCACCCCAGATTGATATTGCAAGAAAATATGATCATATCACAAAGTAAAGTCGGAAACGTCAATACAAGTATATCGAGGGTGAATGAAATTTTGAAGTTACACAGTTAATCATTTGGGGGGGAGGGGGGGGGGAGCTTAACCGTTATTTGTTTGAAATTCATTTGCATGCTACTTAGGGTCACCGTCTCACCGGTGACTTTAGTCGCTTTAGAGAGCGAAGAAGTCAAGTCTGGCAAGAAGAAAGAAAGTCTTATATATATAAAGCTCTTATGAAAACGAGGAGATCTGGGTTGAGCCGACTAAAAAGCTTCGAATTCTGCATCTATCTGAAGATTCTCCAAAATGATGGGAGATATGTCTGAGGGATAGGGGCCCTAGCTGGAGGATAGTGATTTAGTGCATTTAAGGCATCTTTCTCTCTTCATAATTTCAGGTAAGGTGGTATAAAAGCATCGATTTCACGTTGTGATAGGATAGATTCACACATGATGTTTATAAATATCTTCCCTTGCCAAGGGACCCTTGGGAGTTAGCAGGATAGCCCTAGGGGTTGGGGCAGAATGCCTGTTTCGGGGGTGAGCACCTTATCGTCCTAGCCCAAACGAAAGTCAAAAGACTTCCACTTTCAACCGATCGTTCAGTCAGATGCATGACTTTTGTTTCAGAGAATGGGTAAGCACCTTAAGTAGAAGCAGACTGGGATTTAAGTGGAAAGAAGACTATGAAATGGAGAACAATGGTTATCGGTTTTATCTGCCTGCCTTCCCGGACTTCCATGGTCGTATCTACCATGCTACCTTTCTTCCCACTCATTCACCCAAGAAGTCGTCTCCTCTCTCTTTCTTCTGTACCATAGGTCTTGGCTTGACTTCTTGGCAAAGATCCTTTCCTGAGCCAAACAGCACAGACTCTCTTAGACTCCAGTTGTTTCTTGAAAATGTAAATCACGTATTGTCCGGTGTTTGGTTGAGTCAAGAAAATCTTCCTCAAGATATAATTTGAGAATTTGAATTGGGTATTGAAAAGATATACATATTATAACGGTTAAGGAGTGATTGAGAGGAATTCTGGTGGGTGTAAAAGTCTGTGGAGACAGATAAAAGGAGTGAGATATTATCAAAGCAACAAGAGAGATGAAAGAGGGGGAGAGATATTACGCAACCAGTGAGAGAGAGAGGTATTACCGCTGAGACTCTCCTGCTTTTCAAAAACGACTCACTGAGGTGGAGCTCGGTAAGCATTCTAACAAAATTTTAGGTTAATTCCTATTGATCTGCTAAATATTATATGTTGCCATGTTTTTTCAAATATTACCAAATGCCGGAAATAGTGAAAGCATTTTCTAGAAATCATTTTCAGTGAAGCAAACGGAGTCTTAATGTCAACCTTCTCTATTTCCATTCTCTTATTTATTTCTATTCCATCTGTAATCTCTCTAACTCACATGCAAAGTTTTACTAATATGTAACAGCCTACGGATAGAAGGTATGAAATTTTAGGCAAATAAAAGCTAGACTTCTTACTTTTTGTAAAATTGATAGCATTCTAATAAAAGGCAGCCCGTCTTATGTATTAGAATATAACTTGAAAACATCTGTTGTAACCCTCTTGAAATATAACATCAGACAGACCCCAGATCCTAGAAATTCAGTTGTATCACTTGAACCCACTTTAAACAATATATAAAGAAAATGCTCTCCGGATAGTTCCAACGAAGAATTATTTTGAATTAAAACAGCGAAGTCATCTCAATATATTCGGCATAAATTTCTTTGTTTCGCGTACTAACCTTCAGCCAGCTGTATTGTTCAGAGTATACATCATAATCTGTATATGAACCAAGCATGATAGTATGAACTCCTGCAGCTTCAAAAGAATAATAGAGATTTGAATTTGATCCACTCTCTTCAAATGGCATCTTCCATCTAGCATTATAAGATTCAAAACCATCCTTGAGCAAAGGTATGCTCTCCTGTTCATGGTTCCCTTCTGTCACCATCCATGGCCTTGCACTAGCAAGTGGCTCCACAAGCTCACCAAATGTGTCCCACCTGTGCTGTAAGTAATCAGCATAAGCAAGGTCTCCGGGGAGCAGATGCACATCATATGCGCATAAATCTATGTGGTTCAGTGTCGACTTTGTCCAGCCGGTTTGACCCAAATCACCGGCTACTGCAAAAGTAATAGGTAATTGTGATGGAGGGGTCTTGAGCTGGAACTCGGGACCTTGTCCTCCACATCGGTAGAAGTACACTGTGTTGTGCTCCAATGGCCCAATGACTGCATGGTGTATCGTTCCTGAGCTGTAAAATATATAGCTATAGGAGGTAGTCTCTCCATGAGCTCTAGAGCTGTAATGTCCAGGTGAAGTTCCATATTCGACAAGTGAAGGAGAATTTCCATCATTGGTGATCCATGATATACGAATCTGCTTATCTCCTGCCAAAGAGATGTGCACCTGCATAACCATATTTGTGAGAGTGAGGAAGCTTTCAAACCACTCCTCAACTTCAACTCATTAGCAAACAGTTTGGGAAAACCAGTTACGCTAACATCAGTACTCGATTTAAATAACACTCACAACTTCAGGAAATAGTATTTTCATTCTACAGTATGAAACTAGATAAACATTAATAACGAAATCCCTCAAAAATAAAAATGAAACAACTAGAAATAGAACAATTTACAGTCCAACGCTATGCATCTTTCTATTTCTTTTTGATTAGTGAAGTTCACTTAAGATGACTAAAACGAGGACTGCAACCCATGTCAGTGGCAAAAATAAAATTCGTATTGAAAAAGGTGACATAAAAGACAAAATCCAAGAAAAAGAAATAAAAATAGTGAAACAAAAATAAACCTCAGCATAAACGTTGAATTATCCACTCAAATCAACCAAAAAGTAAAAACATTGGGAAAAGGGGATACTGCAAAGAGATTTGTGGCTATAAGAAATGCATTCACTAATCAGAGCATCATAAACCGCACGCGTTATGCCCTTAAAGTTGATTCCCTAATAATCAATTATTATGAAAAATTGGAAAATTACTGAATGATGAAAGAACTAATCACTGAATCACGCATACTTCCATCGAGCAAAAAACCTTTACATACATTAATCACAGTTCCAACAATACATAGACACCTCTGAAGTATAATGGCATAAGCCTGATCGCCAATTCATTATCTCGTGTATAGATAATACCAAGAAAAACCCGAAAGCACATAATAAGCACTACCACATGTCCAGTAGGATCATATCCTGGTACTTCCCTTACCTGCCAAAGGAGCAGCCCCATAAGATCTTATCTTAAATAAGTATAAAGCTGCGGTTACATTTGCACCAGATATACCAACCTCGGGTCCGCATTAAAGAGATTGCCTCTTTTCCAAATTAAGATACCAATTGATATTTAAATATAGCATACTACAATTGAAGGGAAGAGCGAGCATAGGAAACACTCATAGAGATACCAGAGAGTTCAGTGGCCTACAGAAATATATTGTACTTCCGCCTCGACTCAACTTTAAGCAAATTCAATTCACTAAACACGTCAAGATAGGGCTAATTCAGGAAATATTATTTAAAACATAGACTCTAATTAAGGGCCTGTTTGTTAACTTAATTGGGAAAATTTTAAGTTAGATTAATAATAAGATAGTTTGATAATGCAATATTACATAACTTAATAAATTAAGTATCCCTTAAAAATGACCAAAATTTTAAGTCAAAAGAGAATGTCTAAATGTTTTCAGCTCTATTTTTTTTCAAGACATCAGCTTTCTGTGCTTAATTTTCAGTTTTAATCTGTAAAAAGTCAAACAAGCCGGTCTTTTTGGGATGGATGTACACGCCGGAAAGAATTACGTCCCAAATATAAACCCTAACTAGTATCAGGCTAGAAAACATCTTTTGCCAGCAACTTAAACTAAGTGCGATGCTCGATCGATACCACGAAATATGGATAATTATGAGATATTCCAATCATTTACGACCTAAAGAGAGTGGAGTACCTGCCGAGGAACTGACGGATGTTTCGGATTCCATGGAAAATGTAGAGTTTTCCGCGGCGGCGGCCGGACGTAAGTAGCTGATGCTGTAATGGTGGTTGTGAGAACTAGGGCGGCTAAAATTAAGAGCACTGGTATTGGTTGGGGTGGTAGTTCCATTATTTTGGCCGTCTATGTCTTGATGATGTAGTACTATATGTTAATTGAATAGTACCTTTTGTCTACTTGTGTTTTGCTTTGCCTTTACCCGTGACTGGCGAGGACTAATCTAATTACTTTTATAAGTATTTAGAAATAATGTACTCACCACCAAGGGTAGTTGGTAGGAGAAATTATTCCATGCTTCCACACCATCTTGTCTCATACTCCTATATTTACATGATACACCACCATTTTTTTAAAGGATTAATTAATATATAATTGGGTGGTTAATTACACCATTAGTCCCTCTACTATACTATAGACTTTTTCACCACTAATCCCTTAACAAATTTTTTTTCAAAATTCAGTCCCTAGAGTACCAAAATTAAACACTGCTTAGTACCAAAATTAGACACGTTTAGTCCTTTTATTGGATGCCGTTAGAATTTTTCCGTTAAGTCAGTCATGTGCCCAACACGAAACTTTGGTTAAGGGCTTTTTATGGAATTTCATGAACAAGATATTTTGTAATACTTAAACAATTTATTTTTTCTCTCTCTCTCTCCTCTCCACCCCCCACCCCACCCCACCTCTTCATCTCACACAAACACACACACACACACACACATTCTTTCTCTGCAATACTCGGTCTCTCGCCACTGAAGACTACACTCCACCAATCTCACTATCGTCAAACTTGAAAAAGGGCGGCCATGTAGTGTCACTCCATCATCTTCTCTATAACTCGTTCTCTCTTCCCCTTTTTCTAAGCTTTAATTAGTGATCCCCTTGCAGTCGAGCTCCACTAAGCTCTCCATGGCCTTCCAAATTGCTACCAATCGCTGCCATCAAAAAGGTGATCCACAAAAAGGAGTCAAAAACTTACCAAAATCTATCACATAAAAACACAATCCCGAAAATCATGGAGTCGCCGGAATAACCTCAACCCCTGCAATCCGAAATTCCCTCCACAAACCCTACTCTACCACCACTAACCCGACCCCGCATTCATTTTACACTCTCAAGACCTCCTCCCACGACCATCGTCGGCGCCGGAGCAGCATAAAGAAACCAATCTATCATAACCATGGAAGACAAGTTCAAAGAATCAATCTTGAAGAACGTCAATAGCAATGCAAATCCAGTACGATTAACCGACCGCCATAAAACCCTCATTAAACAAACCCTTACTGATTTCTTTGCCAACTTTCATACTCCCGACCACCCTCCTTATGCAGCGGTATATCAAATCCTACACCCATTATACAGTTATTCTATGAAGATTTCCACAAAGCAACTCTTGATCTCATCCCTTTACATTGAAAAAAAAAAATTAGAATCCATCAAGTTCTCACCCTTCTTCTGTTTGGTTTGGTCTTCAAATTAGGTTTTGATTAATATTTTTTTTTAATGGGTTAAAGATGGGTTTGGTATTCAAGTTTGAATTGGGGCTGGGGTTTGAATTGGGGCTGTTGAATCAATTGAGGAGGAGGCATCATTTACAGGGTTTGGGTTTTTGGAGACAGTGATAAATCTCGGCTGGGACTTAATTGTGATTTGATTTTTAAGCCAATAGTGGACAAATCTGGGTTAGATTCTAGGGTTTGCGAAATTCGACGAACCCGGCAGAGTTTGTCATGGCTGCAGTGCGTGTGAAGCTCGCAAGTTTGCAAAAGGTTTATTTGGAGGTTTGTGATTAATGTTGTTGGGGATTTGTGATTGGGTTTGATTTTTGATCTTCAATGGTAATGGGGTATTGGAGGTTTTCGATTTTTGATCTTTAGTGGAAGTATGAATTTGGTTTGATTTTTCGGTGGAAACTTATCGAGTTGAAGCATTTTTTCTTCTGGGTTTGGAATGTTGAAGATGAAGTTAGTAGAGATAGAGAGAGGGGGGGTATTAATTTTTTTTATTGTCTAATTATTTAGTATGAATTTCCCATAATACCCTTGAAAAATAGCATGTGCAACGTGCATGGGTGACTTAACGGAATTTTACTAACGACATCCATCAAAAGGACTAGTCATGTGACTTTTTGATACTCTAAGGATTGAAATTTGAAAAAAAAAATTAAGGGACTAATCGTGGAGTCGTTAATAGTCAAGGGACTAATGGTGTAATTAACCCTATATAATTTGTTCCCTGAACTTGTCAACTTTTCCTACCTAAGTTATTCTACTTGAAAATTTCCTAAATTGATACTTGAACTGAGATTTTGGGCTCTCAGTTAGTCCCTTAACTGACTTCCATTAGTTGAAGCGTTAGTTTTTCATTATTAAGACGAAAATGCCCCTCACTGAATGTTGACTGAGATACTACATGGATAATAATGTTGACATGGAAAATTTAGGTAAAAGGTAAAATACAAAAAGGAAAAAATGAATTAATTTCCCTGATACTCTATTTTCCCATGCAAGACCTTCTTGCCTTAGCACTCTCATCGCCGGCGAGCCCATTGTCATCTCTGCGCGCAGTACACCTATCTCCACCCGAAACTACTGGCAATTCCCCCATTAATTCTGACCAAGGTTAGTCTCTACCCTAACATCTTCTCAGGCTCTCCTTTCTCCAGTGCCGGCGAAATTTTGTACCAAGACCATATTAATTTCGGCTAGGGCTCGAATTGCTAGCAACTCTTTCTTCTCCAATCCATTTCCCTTCATTCCACGCCATGACCAGACAACCCTTCTTTATCTCTCTTATTTTTTCCCTTTTTTCCCTCCAACCAACCCAGGAAAAACCCACCTCTCTCTCTCTCTCTCTTTCTCGACAGATCACTGATGAAGAGTGTCTCATTGAATACCACTCGATTTGATCCTAGTGGTCGGGCTAGGGATCAAATTGGGGGTAAGGTTAGGCTTAGGTTTTGATTTTGATATTGGTTTTGTTTCATGATTTGATTTTGGTTTTGTTCTAGTTTAGGCTTAGGTTTTGATTTGGTTTTGTTTCAAATTGGTGAGTTGAGGGCTTATCTTAGGCTTAGGCTTTGATTTTGATTTTGGTTTTGTTTCATGATTCGGGTCTTCTTTTTTCCCTTGTATGCTTTGTTGGAAAATAAGTTAGTGGAAAGAGTGTTGAGGAACATACTTTATGGAACGCAAGGAGGCGCCGAAATTGAAAAATATGGAAGTCAAGCTTTCGAACGCTCAGAGTGTTGAGGAGCAGGCCGTTTTGAGCTTCCTTCTGAAATTACAGAATCAATAACAGAGATTAAGTACTTATTAGATAGAGTACTGGAAGTTGATTTTGCATTTGCAAGAGCCGCTCATGCTCAAATGTTGGTGCTGGTTTACTGTTTGCTAGTGGTGGTGGGTGATGGTGATGTTGAGTGTTAGTGTGTGTGTGTGGTGGGGGCCAGCGGGAGGTGGCGTGGGGGTGGGGGGCTTAAATGATGGAAAAAAGGTTGGGCAAATTTTTTTTCTTTTGATTTGACAATAATATGGTCAATTTCTTTTGACTTACTTAAATTTTATTTTATTTTCTTAAAATTTTTAATTATTTTTTACACTCTTTTTCTAGTTACTTCTCTTTATTGTACTCTTATTTTATTAGAAATTAAAATACTAACACAAAAGTAAAAATAAAAATTGCAAAAAAGGTGAGAAAAGAGGAGAGAGAAGAAAAATTATAAGTACCAAAATAATCCAACTTAGCTGGTAAGTATTGTCCACGTTAGATCATTGCACTTACTACCAAGGACATTTTTGTCATAAAAATAAAAAACTAACGTCTCAACTGACTTCCGTCTAGGGGTGAGCAGACCAGTCCATCAGCCCGCCAAGCCCGCCAAATCCCGGCCCCCAAAGCCCGTGCTCATGAGTTCGGTCAGTTGAGGGACTAATTGAGAGCCCAAAACCTTAGTTTAAGTACCTATTTAGGAAATTTTCAAGTACAATAATTTAGGTAGGAAAAGTTGACAAGTTCGGAAACCAAATTATATATTAATCCTTTTTTAAAGGGATGTTCTAACTTTATAGTTGGTACAGAGTTCGATCATATAATTGTATTAAAATTTAAGCAAAATACACAATTGGGTCATCGTACTTTGAGAAAGGCTGTAATTCGGCCACTAATTATTTAAAAATATTATTTAAGTTATTGTAGTTCAGTTATTTTGCAAGCGAACCCATTTTTTAACGGGCATTAAATCAAGGCGTTAACTTTAATTGAAATCTTTATTTTGCCCCATAGTTTGGACAAAAATACTATTGCACAATTATCCTCGTCTTCACACTCGGTCAAACAGCAACCGAATAGAAAAAAATCCCCAATTATAAGGGTTTGCGATTTTGAATCGAAATTGAAATTTGTTTGATCTAGTAATTCCAGGGTGGGCAGGAGCTAGGTAATGGGTATGGACGTTGCGCTCGAGGAAGCAGGGACGACGATGGATGACATGGCAAAGTTGGTGGCCGGAGACATAGGCTTCGCGGAGGAGGAAGGTGAAGATGCAAACGAAATGGGTTTACAGGAAATGGAAGAACCCAACGTCTTTAATCTTCACTTTTGGAGACGATTACAGTTTTTAGTACGTTGATCAATAAACACTATGCAACACCACTACAAATATGTAAAGCATATATATTTCTCCAAAGCTGGTCTCCCTTTTAACCAGAACTATTACAAAGAAAATTATAAATTTAAGAAAAACTATCAAAAGTATAAACTTTGGCTAAACAGCAAGACCCAAAAGATTCATTGCAGGAGAAAATCTAACGAATATGATTAAAAACTTCGCAGGAATCTTAAAGAGAACGAGTAATGAGTAGAGGTTGGCCTTCAATAGTGGATTTTTGCAGCAGATCTAAATTCATAACAATCATATGAAATGTCATTTGATTTCCTGAAACTCACTTAAAATCTTACTTCACTTTTTTCCATGCTTCTTCTAGCTTATCTATACCCCACCATTGTTAATTACAACTCAAGCACCAATTGAAGCACTCTTTCATCCCTCTACAGCCATGGCTAACTCCCTGCTCCGTTTCGTGAAATGGGTTTATAGGAAGCCAAAATAGCCTTGATTAGTCAATCCTCAGCATAATCCAGGAACCCATCTCTACCACAGCGCGTGCCTTCAACATCTCGTACTTCCTTCCAAACATTTGATTTGATTGAAGAAAAATAATTTAAAAAATGAAAATTTCGCTATGTGGGTTGCCTAAGATTTGACGGGGGGAGGAATATTAAGAGTGAAATTGTTGGTGGGGGAGGATATTTTTTATTAGATTCCTCAAGAAAATGGATTCTTTCTTTGTTTAGTGTGGAGATTGATGGTAGTTGGTGGGGTTGGGAAGGGAAAATTTGAAAATTAAGATGAGTAGAGAATACTGACAGTAGAGGGAGATTTGAAGCATCTGTGGCTATGCTTTGTAGTATCATTTTTTTTTTTTTTTGTAGGGGTGACAATTTGTGTCATTGTGTCGTGTTCGTGTCACACTATCGTATTTTTGTGTTATTTATATTATTTGATCATAAATATAATAATAAACGTTATTTAACTAAATTTATAATTTCGTGCTTTCATGTCGTGTTTCGTATTGTGTTGTGTCGTATCGTGTCGACATTGTCACCCCTAATTTTTTGTGGAGTAGAGAAAGAGAGAGAAAATTAAGATGAGTAGAGAATAGTGAGCATCTGTGGCTATGCTTAGTGGTATAATTTTTTGTGGAGTATAGAAAGAGAGAGAGTAGAGAGTTTTGGGAGTGAGAAAGACTTGTTGAGATGATAGATATTTAATTTTTAGATGGTTATATTGAGAGTATTTTGTTAGAGTAAATTTATTTTTAGAGTGTTGAAAAAGTAAAATTAAAAAGATGTTTACAGTGTAATATTAAAAATTATCATTGTGGATGCTTTTAGTCGGCTAATTTGGAGGGAGACAAAATAAGTTTGGCACAAAATAGAGAGGTAGGCGGTGTGGGGTCTATAAGAAGAAGAGAAGTGAAGACGGAACTGTGAAAAAGAAAGGGTTCCCCCAATTTGTGCGATGGAAGGTAATAGTTGAATATTTTTAGGGCCAAAATAGGTATTTGACTTTCACTAAATGGCTAAGTCTAATGTTCGTCAGAAAATAGGCTCACTTGCAAAATAACTGAAGTACAGTGACCAAATAACATTTTTAAACAATTAGTTGCTGAATTACAACCTTCCTCAAAGTATGGTGCCCCGATTGTGTGTTTTGCCTAAAACTTAGTATAAAGAGGTTTTTGGGTCAAAAATACCTTGAAAAATCAAAAATAAATATAAATAAAATTTTATATGATCTATATATTTCTTAAGTTCATTATGTTCACTAGGGGTTACTTCAACGACATTTTTTTTTTTGTTGTATTTCTAGTTTTCAATAGTTAGTTTATAATTTCAATCATTTCATTATAATTTGAGAATATAAAAAGATATAGACTTAATTTTCAATTTGGTCACCCTACTATCACAAAGGTTTCGTTAAGTTCACTCTACAAGTTTTTTTCACTTTAAAAATTGTACTTTATCAAAAGTTTCACATTAATCACCAATTTGGATGAAAAGCTTAAAACACTTTTGAAAACCCAAAACAACCCTTACTTTACCGTTTGATTCCTCTTACATCAATTTAGTAGCAAGTTTGACCGACTTAAAAGTCCAACTAGCACTCGGAATCAGTGTTCGAAAATTTGAACTAGGCGCCCCCCACACCGCGGACTAGAGCCAAATCGGACAAAAAATTGCCATCGTGAGAAATTGTCGCCGTCGCAGCCTAGGCGCCGACCCTACTGTCATAATTTTAGGCTTTTATGGAGAGAAAGTGATTACTTGAAGCGTGGGAGATGAAGCGCCACCGGTGAGAGAGTGGGAGAAGACCGGTGCGAGAGAGGGAGAACGCTGGTGAAGAGGAGAAAGAGAGAGTGAGAGTGAGAGAAATTAAGAGAGAGCGAGAATGAGAGAGAAAGAGAGAGCAAGAATGAGAGAGAGAGAGAGAGAGAGAGAGAGAGAGAGAGAGAAAGAGATTGCCGTCGAGATCCCGTCATTGTGTCGTCTGTGAGACAGTGAGAGAGAGAGAGGCATCTGTGAGGTTGAATTTGTGAAAGGCGAAGAGCTTTTAGTTTTAGGGTTTTTACTTTTTAAAATGACAACCTCCCCCTCAAATTATTACAGTATTTCCCTTTCCCCTCAAGTTATTAAATTATTCCCCTTCTACCCTCCACTTTGAAATGATAGTGAATTTGATTTTAATTTTTAATTTTAAACTTTTAATCTTGTAATGTGATCATTACTTTTAGTTTATTTGGTCATATTTAGCTATTTACTATTGTTGCAGCAGGTTTGGTATGAAATCATAGTGTAATTCTGCCTCGATTTCTAGGTCCCTAACCGCTACGCCCTGCTCTAGTGCCCGCCTAGCGATTTTTAAAACACTGCTCGTAATTAACTACCTTGTGCAAGCTCTCAGGCAACTGGATTGAAGTGTGGTACCCATTCGAAGGCGGTATCAAGCACAAGCATCTCCTCAGACAACTGGCAATGCCTTTCCATGTAATAATTCATCTCCCTACTTAGCTGACTGTTCCGTGTCGAATCCTCACACGGCATGTAATCAACCGTATTCGCCAGGATTCAATAATCGGGTATCGACCCATTTCGACTACGGCGAGTACATCGAATTGCAGTGGAGCAAAGCCTGGGCGAAGGTGTCACCTAGGGGAGTGAAGACTAGGAAGAAGAACAAGAGGGCGGTGGCGAAGAATAGGAAGGAGATAAATTCCAGGATGCGCCATTGTTTGGGGTTTATTCAGACCTCCACCACCACCGCCGTTGTTGCATTGTTTTGATGATTGGAGGTTGAGATACTCCATTTACATTTTAATCTAATCTGTATCACAGTTCCAATTCAAGATTTGATTGATTTCATAGTAGTAGGCTAGTTACTGTGTTCTATTGGGTGTTGTGAGTGAGAGTAAGAGAGAGAAAAAGATGAGCATTGTATAACGTGTTTGTGGTGTTTTGTGTGAGAGAGAGTGAAGTGAAATGAAGATCTGGGAGTTTGCTTAATTATTAGGATCTAAAACTCATAACCAATTTAGCCACCACAAACAACAACCATAACCACCCCCAACCACTACTACTTTCAAACCTCATCTCTCCTTCCACGTGCACGACATGTGCCACAGCTAATGGACATTTTAGTCTTTTTTAAATACTTTCGTCCAACAAAACTAACGGCATTCACTTTGGGTGGCCAAATTGACACTTTTGATAAAGTACAATTCACGTACATTTTGTAATAATAGGGTAACCAAATTGAAAATTAAGCCAAAATATATTTAAAAACGGTGGAATCGAAACTAGACCCACAATACGGTTAAATTCACATTTAGAATAAGGTTCAATTGGGATTACTTAATTTCCTGCTAACTGATTACATGTGATTCAAATTTTGTATTTGGTTTATTACCAAATCACTGTCTATTCTGAACTGCAGGTATACATTTCTATTAACAGAGATACAGAGGGTTTGGATGAATAAGTTAGTTGTTTTGTTCTTAATTTTTTATACTCCTTTTGAGGTTAGTTCAATCTTATAATCATAATAACTATTATCATGATTCCCTTTCTTTGTTTCTCTAGACGACTTGTTGATTTGCCTTAATGCTTCATCTCTCCACTCATCTTCATCTTTACCTCTCAATCTGTTTCCAATGGTAATAATGATCAACGGCAACCCCCTGCACTCTCTAACAACTTCCCTTTTCACATCATCCAACTCCGGTTCACCCGTAATTCTACTAAACAAACTCCACGACTCTTCCTCCGTTAATGCATTCACTCGAATCTTCTTCATTCGACTCCCCATAGCATTGCATACATATTCTTTCCTGGTAGTCAATAATACTTTGCAGCACCCCTTGTCATGATCATCCAAGGGGATCCCCAGTTTTCCTAACTCAATGCTCGAACAAACATCATCCAAGATTACGAGGACTTTGTTTTCGTTTTTCAATCTCGTGTAAAGCCGTCCTGCCCTGCCTGAATCACTCTCCTCCTCGAGCTTTAACCCCAACATGTCCCCGATTTCACCTTGGATCTTTCTCAAGTTGGGTTTCTCGGATACAACCCCGAATACAACTTGATCAAATAACTTCATTTCTTTTACTCTCTTCCCCACTTCTTTCACCAATGCTGTCTTGCCAACACCTCTAACGCCATAGACACCAATGATCCTGATCTCATCATCCTTTAAAGCCTCCATGATCTGATCCATACCTGATTCTCTAGACTCAAAAGTCATAAATTCACCCCCCGACGATAAAAATTCTATCCCTGGAGGTGGCCGTGGGCGAGAAACTCTTTTGAACATGCCTTCTTCTCGAAGACTAGTAATATCAGACATCCTCATCCTTGACTCTTTACTCGTACGATAACGAAAGATCCAATCTGGACACGACCCATTAAAGCATCCCTTGTTCAATCTAATATGCTCTTCGAGCTTTGCCACCTCTATTGTGATCCCATCCACATCTGATAGCCACTTTTGGACCTCTGGTAGTATCTCCTCGCCATTTCTATGAGCTGACTCAATTGATTGGTTCACCGTCCACTTTACACAGCTAAGCTTCTCGACTTGCTCCCTAAGATCCCTAACATTGTCATGGAACCGGGCAACATATTTTAGCTGTTGAATAATGGGGTCGACTAAATACTCTGCAATCTTAGATGCAATAGCGATGAAAATATCAGCCATTTCAAATCCTTGGTGTTTGTGTGTTTTCCAATCAAAATCAGAAAGAAATATAGCATTCTTTTCATCTTCTTTCCAGGGTAAACAAAACTTGAAAAACTGGGCAAGCATAATTCTTAACTTGGAACACGCCTTTGATTAAATAAATATGTGGCAAGTGTTACCGTGACTGTTGCCCGGTAGAACAGCCATAATGGAGTATCTACTTATCTAAAGAAATACTTATACTTTGCTCGACTTTCAGACCCACTGGAAGCTTAATATACTTAATTTTTTAATGGAAAAAATAATAATAATAATAATTTGAAGTGCTTAGTTCATATAATTAGTTGATGATAGACACTTATGTGGTGCTGTCAATTTCTTAAAAAGGTTTGCCCCAAGATGAGCATCCATTTAGTTACAGAGTTACTAAATTCATCTTTACCAACGATTATGTCCCAATATGCAATTATAATTTCTATAAGATGGCCACCAAGGATATTTATGTATGTATCCTAGTAAAATAGCTTCAAGAATGAGCACATTCAAAAGTAAAAAATGAAAACTCATTATTTTTAGGACTAGACAAAATAGTACTCCCTCCGTCCCTAAATGATTGTCTTCCTTTTTTTTTTTCGTACGTCTCTAAATAATTGTCTTATTTGAAACTTTCCTTTTTAGAACATTACTTTTACTATTTTACCCTTACTTTTTCTTGGCCATATACACATGGGCATTAAAAGAAACAACACACTATTTCAATACTATTCCAATATTAATAATTAAGTCAATTGAGTTTTCTTACTCCGTGAACGACCTCAGCCTTCAGCTGGACACGTGGCACGCATCATAACTTCATAAGCTCCAGCTGGACAAGCACCAAGGTGGCATACGTCCAGCCCGATCATGACAACCTGGAAATTACTCTATGACAGGTCGCCAACTTCACCAGTATACTCTCTCAGCACGCTGACACAGGGACCTACAGATCGACCTGGGGACATCCCCGGTCGACCTCACCAGCATCAAGCGACCTGGCGTATGCCAGGCCGACCTCGGCATAGTCCCTCCAGCTCGGCAAAGCAGTATCCTATACGGAATCATACCCTGCCTGAGAAGAGTCCTGTTATAATTCTTCTTTACATATCAGTCCTAAGCATACAAGGTAACGTAATCCGAAAGACACGGGAATCACTCCCAATCCGAATCTAATAAGGATTATAACTTACCTCCCTATAAATAACACCCTCAGCAGGCCTCATAAGGTATACACATGCAAATTACTTACTTACATACTTTCTTAGATTTACCTCTCACACGACGTATTGCTAATTCTTACGCCTGAGAGTTATCGCTGGGACAACCCAGCACCCCTTACGATGTTCTTTGTTGATCACAGGTTTCAAGCAATTTATACTTCAAGGACAATCCCTACAACGTAAGTCGAAATCCTACCTAGACTACACACGTAGACCAGACACGACTTACACAATCCTTTTTTGGCGTGATCACTCCGTATGCCGAGTCAACCCAGACAATAATTTAGGGACGGTGAGAGCAAATGCTTCCAAAAGTGCCTTCTTAAGCCAATTAGACCACGGATTTGTGTGTGATGGCCATTCAGACTTCAGAGGGTATTTATTAGGATTAATATATAATTTGGTCCCTCAACTTCACTTTTTCTCCTATTTTGGGTACAGATGTTTAAAATTTTCTAAATTGGTCCTTGAATTTAACATTTGCTTCTGTATTAGTTCCTTTTGCCGTTATCTCAAACAAAACTGTTAAAATAAACTTAAAGAGACAAAATTGTCCTCCGCTGAGTTTGATGAAGATTCACGTGGCTATTATGTTGTTGAAATGGAAAAATAAGTTTTATAGACTAAATATAAAAAGGGAAAAAAGAAATTAAAAGTCAAATTAGTAAAGAGGGTATTTGACTACGACGAAACCCTCCTCAGAAAGTACCTTCCCTACAACACCGGCGCCGACGACTATGACGATACCAATTCCTACTCGTCTATCATTTCCGTGTGTATGAGTTCAAGGTTCGGTTAAGCTTCTTTTTCTTCTTTGGTAGGTTTTTATTTGGGAAGGAGTGAAATGGGATCTCCCAATCCTCTACCAGTTTTGAATGAATTTCAGTAAGTCAAGTAATCCAGAAGATTCTATTAATTAGATCTCGTATTGGAGGCGTCATCTTCTTTCAAATCCTCGACAATGTACTCGTAGTCGGAGCCATGATTGGACTCATCCCGACGAGAAGGCTCGCCCGCGGGATCCAAAGAGGTTTCACTATTCTGGTACCGTTTGCTCTGAGCTTCGCCGAGGAGGCTGTAGCCGTGGGTAAAATTGTGAGTTTGAAACCACTTTCTCATAACTGGTCCTATTCTTCCAAGAGCAAAATTTTTTTGGTTGGGATGATAGTTACAAGGAGAGTATCATGGCTGATTTGGTATGGGAAGAAGAAGAAACTGCAGATACAAATGGCAACCATGGAGCAGATCTTGAAGCCGCGACTCAACCTGAAGTTGTCACTCTCCCCACTTTCATCTCCAGCACCTCAAAGTTTCTCCGAAGTGTTTGAAGTTGTGCTCGTTGTACCCTCGCATTCCCTTGATACTTGAGCTTCATTGAATCCCACAATTGCTTCGAAGTTTTCTTCTGCGTGATGGTCTTCAGGATGGACTTTTCAATGGATTGGAAGAGATAATTCTTCGCCTTCAGATCCTTCAGCCTCGCTTCGTCTAGGGATTTCTTTTGTGCGATTGACAGCTCCTCTCCCTCTCTTGGCTCTCTGTAGCCTTCTTCCACGACACCCCAATACTCCTTTGATCGCAGAAGATTCTCCATGAGCAAGCTCCAGTGATCATAGTCCCCATCAAATATTGGAACACTTGGCTGCACAAAGTTACTCGACTCCGCTGCCATTCCACACCCTTTCTCTCTCCTTTTCTCACTCACAATCAGGCCTCCAATAGATGGCTCTGATACCAAATGTTGAAACTATAAAGAAAAGGAAGATTGATATCACTCAATTTCTGAGAGAGTTTTTTCATATTACTGAATAGCTAAACATGATAAATAAATAGCAGTACATCTAACAGAAAAAAAACAAACCTACTATTAGATGCCTATAATAATGGGATTAGATCAACACAAGAAACAACTACTTATCCCTTAAGACCAGGACTTATTGATGCAAAACAGGAAACAACTTTAACAGGTCTTTCTTAATTTATGGTGCAACTTTAGGTGTGAGTGAAGAAAGGATGAAGAATTTTCGGTCAATGAAAAAATGAAAGAAGATTGAGTTTCATCTAATCAGGTTAATAGCATCTGCGAATTCTAGTGCCATCCATCTCTGCAAAAGTGATTGAACTAAGTCCATTGATGGCCTAGAAGGATTCATTGACATTTGATCAAATTGCAGAAAGATTCTTCAACACATGGGGGGTTTGAATGTTGGCTTCACCCAACTCGTTATCGTACTTAAGCTTGTAAAGATGGTAAGAATTGTAAGCACAAGGTTTGTTTCTTTGCTTATACTCATCGACAGTTGCGTCTTTTGCCTGCACAATTTCATGACAGTCCGAATTCTCCGATTCCTGTTGAGGGTAAGTTGGGCAATTTTCATTGTTGTACTTAATGTCACTCGGCAATCATTGCTTCTCCAACCTCTACTTTGATTGAATCAGTTTGGGAATGGTGGGTTGAGCTATAAAGATGCACTTACCAAGCTGATGATTTCTTTGGAAGGGATGAATGTGAACGACACTCCCCATGCAATGGGTAGAAATGGAAATGGAAATGGAAATGGGAATGGAAATCTGTCGTGAGTGGACGTTTCAAATTTTAATGGTGATGAACAGCAGCAGTAGTTTATTCTGTCTCCTTCAACCCCAACTCCAAAGGCTGAGATCTCAATCTTATTAGGCTGCAAATTTCTTATTCAAAAAGAGTCGTTCATTCTATATAAATTGCAGATTAATCACCATTGACGATATCTTTGGAGTTGGGACCTTTGTCCTTGTAACATTCTCTCTCTCTCTCTCTCTCTCACACACACACAATCTGTTCGATTACTTTATACGATTCTAGATAGACAGTGCCCACATTTTGACAATTAATTTATTTTTTCTTTTATATTTAATCTATAAAACTTGTTATGTTTTTTCGGTGTTCTAAAAATCGTTAGGCGGGCGCTAGGCGCCAGAGCAGGGCAAGGTCCTTGTAACATTCTCTCTCTCTCTCTCTCTCTCTCTCTCTCTCTCTCTCACACACACACACAATCTGTTCGATTACTTTATACGATTCTAGATCGACAGTGCCCACATTTTGACAATTAATTTATTTTTCCTTTTATATTTAATCTATAAAACTTGTTATGTTTTTTCGGTGTTCTAAAAATCGTTAGGCGGGCGCTAGGCGCCAGAGCAGGGCCTAGCGCCTAGGGGCCTAGTCGGGATCTAGTCGGAGTCTAGGCGGGACCTAGAAATTGAGACATAATTACACATTAGGTACATATTAAACCTGGTACAACAATAGTAAATAGCTAAATATGACCAAATAAACTAAAATTAATGATTACATTACAAGATTAAAATTTAAAATTTAAAATTAAAATTAAATTCTCTATAATTTCAAAGTGGATGGAAGAAGGAAATACTTTAATAACTTGAGGGGGGAAGGAAAATATTTAGAGAAATATTTTAATAACTTGAGGGGGGAGGGGAAATACTTTAATAACTTGAAGAGGAGGTTGTCATTTTGAAAAGTGAATTAAAACTCTAAAACCAAAAGCTGACCGCTTATCTCTCTATCACAATTCACAAAGTTTTCACTGACGCCCCTCTCTCTCTATCTCTCACTATGAGATAGATAGATGACGGGATTTCGATGTCGACGACAATCTCTCGCTCTCGCTCTCTTTTTCTCTCTCACTCTTGCTCTCTCTTAATTTCTCTCACTCTCACTCTCTCTTTTACCTCTTCATCGGCATATCGTCTTCTTTCACACCGTAATCAATCCAGTCATTTCGACTACTTCCAAGTTGTGGATCTCAGTCACATTGACTCCCCCTCCTCCGACGCCAAACTTATCTAAGCCCTAGCTGTCCAGAAGATTAAGGACGTCATTCATCGCATCGTCGTGCGTCGCTCTGCCCTTGATTGACTCCCCTTCCTCCAAGGTTCCTCATACTAGGTCCCTCCTCGACAAAATGCGTACATCACTCAAATCGGCTGGGCGTTAGACGGTACCTAAATTGACTAATCGGCAATTTTTCATGGTGGCAATTTTTTGTCCGATTTGACTTTAGTTGCGGCATTTATGGGGCGCTTAGAGCCTAGTCGCGTTTGGAAGGCGCTTAGAGCCTAGTCGCGGCGTTTTGAGGGCGCCTAGAGCCTAGTCGCGGCGTTTGTGGAGGGCCTAGCACCTAGGCAGGCACCTAGAATGATTTTTCGAACACTGTGTTTTTCCATTTCAACAACATATTAGCCATGAGGATCTTCATCAAACTCAACAAAGGGCAATTTTATCTTTTCACCTTTTATTAAAGGATTATGTTTGAGATAACGACAAGAAAGACTAATACCGCAACCAATGTCAAGTTCAAGGACCAATTTAAGAAATTTTAAACATCTATAACCAAAATAGGAGGAAAGGTCCAGTTCAGGGACCAAATTATCTGTTAATCCTATTTATTATCATAAAATTTTGTAGAGGACTTACAAATCTGTATGAAATACAAGAATACCCCAAGTTCAATCCTAAAAATCACTTTAGCTCGAGGTTCATATCTCTATATGAGAGTCAGTTCAGTCCATTGGCACATCCAACTAATTATTCCACTAAAAAAAAAATTTTTTTTAAAAAGACAAGCATGGAACTAACATCACATGAGAAACAATGGCAGAAGGTCAATAACAGGAGCCATACCCACTATAAACCGCTACAAATAAACATGAAAAACACACAATGCATTTACCGAATATAAGCCGCTACAAATAAACATGAAAAACACACAATGCATTGGTCCAACACAAAGATGGATCAAATTTAGTCAGTATAGCACCTCCAACAAACTCAACATTCTACAAGTAACATGAGTGAACAAAGGAAAACAAAAACTTAATTAAGGGCAACCACCAATCATCCCCTGAGCATATCAACTCCACAACCAGTACTACTGCACCCCTTATACTACAACCAGTTATAATAACTGGAACAGCAACCAAATTAAACTGATATTGTCCACACCAACCGTTAAGTCTTTCCTTGAGGTCAGCAGCAGATCACTACAAATACACAACAATGAAATCAATATGCCATATAAATATACGATGATCATGGTTAGTCTTCCGAATTTTTGCAAGGCTATACAATCTCAGGTGACATTTTTTTTACTGTGCTTGAAGTCACCAAATCTCACTCACTCCCTAGCATCCTATAAATAATCAGATTCCAACATAACCACCTGGATGCACAACATTTAAACCACATCATCATACCTGCGGCGGCTGTTGGTATCCCCCATATCCGGGATAGCCTCCATAGTAAGCATTGGGGTCTTGAGTAGGGGCCGCATATCCATATGCATCATATCCTTGCGCATACCCATAATACCCACCGTTCCACTGGGCCTGATCGGGCTGAGCCTAAGAAAAAGGATCATCTATCAGTAAATACCATCTCACATGCACAAACACGAGATTATAGCAACATGGTGAAAAATAATAACCTGTTTACTTGACGGGCTACGTCCCCAGGAAAGGCGAATATTTTGTCCTCCTAATGGAGTACCATTTAAAAGAGATAAAGCCTGCTCCGCACACGCTCTAGAGAACATCATAGAAATGCATATAATAAACAATATGTCTCAACAACAAACATCGGGCCAAAAGGAGGAATCGAAATTATGTGCTTAGTGCTTACCTGTTAGCAAATTGAACAAAACCACAACGCTTACCAACTGGTATTTTAACATGAACCAGTTCACCAAATTGGCCAAACGTTTGTCTCAACACATCATCTGAAACATTAGGGTCAAGACCACCCACGAATATCTGCAGTAAAGCATGTCAATGGTCACTTTTGTATGAATTAAATTTTCAATTCCAACATAAAGACAAATGTACCCACAGTCGTATTGTTTGGATCGCTCTCGCCCTGACTTCCTTGAGCAGCCTGATAGGGAGCTGCAAACAAGGAATAAATGTGAAGTGGAGTATAAGCCAATAGGGGAACAGGAAAGGGGGAAGAATGTCAGGAAACATATTATCTCATATCAGAATGTGAGATTCAACGCTGCAATATGAGCAAACAAGCAGAAAAAACACATGCTGAAATAAAAGTGTAAGATCAACCCTCTTGAAATGATTAACATTAGCTTCAATCATTAGCAGATAACCTAGCAATTCTTATCTCCCATATGAACATGCAAGAGAGCAAGTAATAGTCAGGAGGTAACTCACCATACAGCCTTACAAAAGACCTCCATACACAATATTCTCCACCCAAGGGACGAGTCAACAATAAACTTTGTTCAAAGTTATAACAAACATTAGGTAACAAAGGTGAAGCATACAATACTCCCCACCCAAGTGGAGCGTCTATAGTAAGACTTGTTTAGAAAACTACAACAACCATTATATGACAAAGCTAAAATAAAACCAAATCCGGAATATCCCACATCTGACAGCAGTGACAACCACCCATTATGAAAGAGACGGGAGGTCAGGGAAGCACAGACAGCTGCAACAACCGCAAAATAACCACAGCAACTTGTAGTCTTCAAAACCAAAACAGGATGTATCATGCACACTCCAAACAACACTTGATTAAAAGTGGGTTTGAAGCGGAGATGAAAGAACCACATTGTTTGTAATTCAAACTCCCTCAGATCTTAGTAAATGGAAAGTACTACTGAGGCCACAACACATATATTGAAGTATTTTATTACGTTACTAACAAGGCTATCCCATTCAACGGAAAAATTTAGAAGAAATAAAATGAATCACAAGGAACAAACTGGAAGATTAGAAACGGATGGGGCAGGAAAAAGAAAAACACGAACAGTTATTGCCACCAATATGTACAAAACGAAGGATGATATACGCGGAAATGAATCAAGGATACTTAGGGTTTTACATAAACCGAAAACAACAGAAAGGAAATGTAACCTCGGTAAAATGAAAACTATTCAGACTGGTAAATAAAAATACAAGGAACTGGAAACTAAGTGAATGTAGCAAAGGAATGCCACAAGAAAATGTTAAACGAAAGAAACTCATGACATAAACAAAATAACTGACCTAACGAGGCCACGCACTAAAGTGGAATCATTTCGGCTGAAATCAGTTCCAGGCCCCCGAAAACGAGAGCCTCTCTGTGTCCTGCTTTGAGACAACATGAGTTTTTATAAGTTTTTGCAAGTTTTAAGATAATTAAATGTTCCCAAGTTTACAAAGGTAAGCACGCGAACGAAATGACTGTGAAAATTCCTCTTTATCTTCAAGTGAAGACTGAAAACGTATTCAACTCTCCCAACGTCGCAAGTAAAAGCAAAACAAAAGGAATGATAAAAACTATTCCCCAGCTGAAAGATATCTCAATCTTGACACATAAAAGAACAAGCAAGGAAACCTATACAATAAGAAAACTGTAATGCATATCACCCAAACAAATTAGTTCTTAAATCACCACCAAGAATCAACCAAACATCGCTATAACTAGCTCACATACCTTTTTGAAGACCTCCACCCACAGCCTTCTTGGTAGCAGCAGGACCAATCCGCATTGGCCTACTTGAGCATACAACGCCATTCATTTCAGACATAGCACGTATTTGCTCACTCTCATCTCCAAACCTAATAAAACCATAGCCTTTGGATCGTCCGGTAGTCCGATCAGTGACAACTTTAGCGCCCTTGACTGACGGATAGACATTTTTGAATGTATCTTGCAGTATATAATCTGAAACATCAGCAGCCAGATCTCCAACAAATATAGTATAATCAGGGGTATCATCCATTTTCCTCTCGCCAGCTCCAAGAGTAGCCCAGTTAAGCCTAAAGTTCTGTTCTGTACTTGGCATCTGTGCCCCATTGTATGCCTGTAAAGCACTTTCTGCTCCTGCACGACTCCTAAACTCAATAAAACCGTATCCCTCAGGTTGTCCGGTTTGCTTGTTTCGAATAACTTTAACCGAGGCAACCTAAAAACACATAAAATACAGTAGTGAGAATGGGATCAGAGTGTCGAGGCAGCCTGCGTGAGGGTGAAAAGTACATGTATCTGTGACGGAAAGAAAGAATGATAACAAAAAATAGTGGTGTCTAAGCAGATTGGATATGTACTAGCTAACAACCATAGAGAACAAACCAGACCAGTTTTAGCCCAAAGTTTGCACATATCAACCAGACATACAATGCACTGCCCAAAAAACTGACTGTGTCATAGACATGTAACCCTGCAGTTACTTTGGATTGACTACCTAGATATTAGAGATGTTAATTGACTCAATCAAGAAAAAGGGAAAACTGGTGGAAGCGCGAAAGCTATAACAAGCAAATACGACAGATAATGCTGCATGTCAAATAAGAAAAGCAAAAGCAAGAACCCTATTTCCTGAGAGAAAAGGAATCCCTATGATTGCATAAAGCCCGTACTATTTTATTCTGTCATGTTACCAGAGCAACACACTAGAACTAAATTCATGACAAAGCAAGTAATCAATTATCAATAGCATGAAGCACGTACATTTCAATATTCTGAATAAGACATTGTCGGCACATTAAGAAATTACTCGCATATTCATCGACAATTTTTTTGGAAACGGAAGGACTTTTTTTAAAGAAGAGAAGGAGTATCAAATTAAAAATTATTAATGTGCGGAACAAATTAATGCATTAGGCCTCAGTTAAAAGAGGGGACAAATGCCAAAATCTTAGTTCCACTTCTTATAGGCAAAATACAGCACTTTAAACACAATAGACAAAAGTATAGCAGAGACTCTAAATTGTTGCCCATACCTATTTCATAAGGTTCTAAAATTAAAACCTAGAAGCTCAACTTAGTTATCATACAATATTCCAATTATAAAAATTGAAAAATTAATCAAATTTGATAAGGCAAAATGTTTAGACATCTGAATGCATAAGCCCGGGAATAAAAAAAAGAAAGGCCAGAATCCCAGTCCCAGATCATTATTGGCAACGTATAGCACTATAAACACTATAAATAAAGTGTACCAGAGACTCTAATTTGTTGCCTTCCAAAAAATATTATTTAGGGATAAATTCATTCAATCAATCCTAGCAAATCAAGAAATTACAAAAAAAGAAAAGAAAAAGGGGTTGAAAAAGTTCAAATTAAAGGCTCAGGAATTAATGGTTTTCGCATCAATAAGTTTCAAGCTTTTCAGAGTTTGATGGTATAATTTGGTCATCATTGCCTTCAAATATTGAATTTTCATGCAGAAAATTTCAGATTTATCCATCAAAAGAATAAAAAATTAAAATTATAAGAACACAAGAACAAAATCATCTGTGGTATACAGTAGGCCAAGTTGCTTGAAAGCACGGCGATGTGTTGCAAGAGCGTAATATTTATCCTTAGACTGGCTGAAGGGTTGAAAAAAGAGATGACTGCCATGGATTTTATAAAGGACCACAACAAAACCCTAAACTTTGTAGTACCTAAAATGCCACTCCGCCCTCTTGGGTAAGCTGGATGTAGCCTGTATTAAGATGCCCAGACCCCATGAAGAGACAACGACCAGAAAAAAAGTTTTTCACTCCACCCTCTTGGGTAAGCTGGATGCAGGCCGTATTAAGATGCCCAGACCCCATGAAGAGACAAATACCAGAAAAAAAGTTCTTCCGGCATTACATAGGAAACCATACTCTGAAGTTATTCAATTAAGCCACTCGAAACTAAATACCAAACAGTCGTTGAGATGTCATATTTTAAAAAAAGTTACTTCTCCAAACACAACCATTCTTTAGCCTAAAATAAACATGGTTTTGGGCAACCAGACAGACATTGTTATTCATAACAGTTTGAACAAATTGAACCACTGACGCAAAGGAGTTGAATACCTTCTGAATTTAAACTCAATTCTCAGCTAGATAGAAAGGAATAGATTGAGAATATATAAAAGATACTCGCTCCGCAAGAGTGGGGCCATCAAATCAAATCAAGGGTAAAGATAACCTCCAAAAAAATAGATTAAAAAGTGGACATCCGAAAAAGAAAAGATTAGAAAATCGTCAATTTTTTTGGAAACATGACTCTTTTTTAAGAATAGAGGGAGTATCAGGATGTAACTTATTAATGTGCAAAATAAATGAATGAACTAGGCCTCAGTTAAAAGAGGGGGCAAATGCCAGGATCTTAGTTCCACTTCTTATAGGCAACGTACAGCACTGTAAACACTATTGACAAAAGTATACCAGAGACTCTAAATTTTTGCCCAAACCTATTTCATTAGGTCCTAAAATTAAAACATTTAAACTCAACTTAGTTATCAAGCAATATTCCAATTTAAAAATAACAATAAAAATTAATCAAATTTGATAAGGTCAAAATGTTGAGACATCTGAATGCATAAGCCCGGGGAAAGAACAAAGGAGATGCTAGAATCTCAGTCCCAAATCATTATTGGCAATGTACAGCACTGTAAACACTATCAATAAAGTGTACCAGAGACTCTAATTTGTTGCCTTCCACAAAATACTATTTACGGATAAATTAATTCAATCAACCAAGAGATAAAGAAATTACAAAAAAAGAACAGAAAAAGGGATTGTAAAAGTTCAAACTAAGGGTTCAGAAATTAATGGTCTTCGAATAAATAAGCTTTCAAGCTTTTCAGTGTTTCATAGTATAATTTTGGTCATCACTGTCTTCAAATATTGAATTTTCATGTAAGAAAATTTCAGATTTATCCATCAAAAGAAAAAATATATATAAGAACACAAGAAGAAAATCATCTGTAGTATACAGATAGGCCGGGTTGCTTGAAAGCACGGCAATGTTTTGCGAGAGCGTAATATTTACCCTTACAATGGATGAAGGGTTGAACAAAGACATGCCTGCTATGCAATATATAAAGGACCACAACAAAAACCTGTATTTATTAGAATCATATATGTCACTCAGCACTCAAGGGTGCGGGTGCAGCCCATATTAAGAAGCCCAGAACCCATGAAGAGACTAGGACGGAAAAAAAGTTCTTCCGGCTTTACATAGGATACCATACAATCAAATTATTCATCTAAGCCACTTAATTGAGTTAATTCGGAACTAAATACCAAACATTAGTCCAGGATAGACTGGAGGTAGTGAGAAAGCTATAACAAGCAAATAAGACAGATAATGACGCAGCCTGCACGTCAAATAAGAAAAGCAAAGCAAGAACCCGCCTTCCAGAGAGAAAATAAAGCCTTATGATTGCATCTGTCACGTTACCAGAGCAACATTATAATTAAATTCATGTCAAAGCACGTAATCAATTATCAATAGCACGAAGCACGTAAATTTCAATATTCTGAATAAGAAATTGTCGGCTTAATAAGAAATTACTCGCATATCCACAAATAAATACAGTATACAGGACGAGTAAAAATATCTGTAATTGTTAATCTATAAATGCATACACGTATATTAGTGTGTTCGTATGATGTTAATACCTCTCCAGTATGATAGAAACAATTGGTAATATAGGTCTCGTCCATCCAATGTTGCAAATCACCGATCCAAAGCGACCGAATCTCTTCGGAGCTAGTCGGAGCAGCGGCATACTGCTGTGGCTGCGGTTGCATCATCTGAGGCTGAGGTTGCTGCTGCTGTAGCGGCACCTGCACCTGAGGTGGCTGCTGAGCCCATAGATGCGCAGGCTGAGCTTGCTGAGGTGGTGGCTGTTGGTACTGCTGAGGTGGCATCATCCACTGTTGCGGTGGCGGCGGTTGCTGGTACTGTTGAGGCGGCTGCTGTGGCTGCTGTTGGTTCATCGGCATCGGAGCCATTTGTGGTGGAACCATGCCGTTGACTGGATTCATCATGTTTTTTGGATAATTGGAAGAACTCTAAGGTTCTTAAAGGACAGATTCGGGGCTGATCTAATGAGAACCCTAGACGAAAGATAAAAAGAAAGAGGGATCAGAGAAACCCTCTAATCCCGATAGGGTTAAGTTTTGTGGAGGGGGGAGATATTTTACGGGGTTAGGATGGGCTTTCTATGGAATTTGGTAGTGTACTAGTGGTTTGGACCATGGGGTCCATAAGTCGGTGTTTTCGGATGAAAGTCTGGGCTTGAATGAACCGGTCTGACCCAAGTGTTTTAACAATAGGGTGAATTACATGCCGGTCCCTTTTTAAATATTTGTAATCGTTTCAGTCTATTTATCTTTTTTAAAAATCAAAAAAGGTATTTTTGGGACAAAAAGACGATTATGCCATTAATGAAAGAAAAACACGCGCGCTTCAGTAACCCAATGCATCGCGATGCACTACTTTGGCATCGCGATGCACCACTTTTGGCATCGCGATGCAACAATTGGTGCATCGCGATCATTTCAGTGCGCTTTAGGGAACTAACGCATCGCGATGCACCAATTGTTACATCGCGATGCACCACTTTTGGCATCGCAATGCAACAATTGGTGCATCGCGATCATCGCAGCGCGCTTTAGGGAACCAACGCATCGCGATGCACCACTTTTGGCATCGCGATGCAACGATCATCGCAGCGCGCTTTAGGGAACTTGATTTTCGTTTACCTTTCGGGGCCGTTGCCCCCGAACCCCCACGAGGGACGCTGTCCCCTCGACCCCTGCGACCTGACCGGCAGGTCGAACCCCGTTGCGTTGCCCAGCATACTGCGATTGCCGATTAGCGAATTAAATCAATCCAAGAACATCCTCCTCTGTTTTCGGATAGCACACTGTCAAGCTTGATTTGAAGCTCAAAAATAGTTTTTTTTTGTAGAAAAATTGTGCACAAATATAGTACTAAGTTAGGATAATAATATGAGATTGATTTTAAACAAATTCGAAGTTTTAAACAAAGATTTAAGTGGCCAAAACAGCTCAAGAACAAAGAAAAACGGGATGAATTCAAAAAATTTGAATTTGATCAAATTATTGTTTTATGCATGAAAATTGATACCCAAACATGAGGAAATACTATATTAACAACATGAAATCATTTATACATCAATTTGAATCTCAAATCTGAAGCAACCATGTTGTTGAGGGTATTTTAGGAAGAAAATTTTCAAAATGCCTTTTAGCGATTAAAAAAAAAAGGTGTACTGAAGAGAAAAAAAGTTTAGAAAAGTGGATCGGCCATCAATTTCTCCTTAATAATACTACCTATGATAAGAGCTATTAAAATGGTTTTAGCATGTTGAGCCAGTCCGGACCGACACACAAAATAGGCGGGTTGGGTTGATAAAATATGAGACCATTTAAAAACGGACAAAACGGGCTGAGCCTGTGTGGGTTGCAGGTCAATGCGGTGCGGTTCGGGTTGGCCCGTCAATCTAAGGAGTAAGGACAAATTTTGAACTTTGAAATTTTAAAAAACATAGGTGCTAAATCACACCCCCTTTTATGCTAAATGACACCCTCCGCAACCAAAGTGACTATTTTACCCCCTTCCTTTCCCTCCCTCTTTCCCTCAAACCGGCCCCCTTTCCCCAAAGACACCCCCTCCTTTCCTCCCCCGCCTTTCCTTACCCCCATAATTTTATATAATTAGTAATATATAATTATTAATATATTTTTATATTTAATTTTATATAATTAATAATAGGTAATTTTATATAATTATTAATATATAATCTTACATAATTATTAATAGTTAATTTTAGTTTATACATTTAGTTTAATATATAAGTTTATAAATTTAATTTTAGTTTATAAATTATTAATATATAATTTCATATAATTTGATTGTAATTAATAATTTTAGTTTATAATTTAAAATCATTTAATAAATATATAATTTCAAATTATTTAATTTAATTATATAATATTAGTTTTGAAATTAATATTATCTTTTATTTAATTAGTAATATATTTATAAATAAAATTTGCACAAATTAATATATAATTTTATTTTAATATATAAATTCATATTATTTAATTTTAGTTTATAAATTATTAATATATTATTTCATTTTAGTTTAGAATTTAATTTTAATTTTAGTTTAGAAATTATATATTTATTAAACAATTTTAAATTATAAAGTTTATAAATTTAATTTTAGTTTATAAATTATTAATATATAATTTCATATAATTTAACTGTAATTTATAATTTTAGTTTATAATTTAAAATCATTTAATAAATATATAATTTCAAATTATTTAATTTAATTTTATAATTTTAGTTTTGAAATTAATATTATTTTTGATTTAATTAGTAATATATTTATAAATAAAATTTGCACAAATTAATATATAATTTTAGTTTAATATATAAATTTATATTATTTAATTTTAATTTATAAATTATTAATATATTATTTCATATTATTTAATTTTAGTTTAGAATTTAATTTTAATTTTAGTTTAGAAATTATATATTTTTAAAAAATTTAAATTATAAAAATTATAAATTACAATTAAATTATATGAAATTATATATTAATAATTTATAAACTTAAATTAAATTTTATAAATTTATATATTAAACTAAAATTATAAACTAAAATTATATATTAATAATTATATAAAATTATATATATAAACTAAAATTATATATTAATAATTATTTTTTAATAATTATATAAAATTATGTATATATTAATAATTATATAAAAACAGAAAAAAAAATTCAAACCCCCAAGGGTGGGCAGTTTAAAATGTTTAAACCACAGGGGTGGGCGGTTAAAAATGTTTAAACCCCCAGGGGTGGGTGGTGTAATTCAATTAAACCCCTAGGAAGGGGCGGTCCTCCTTACTTCTGTTAAAAATTTAACGAATCCATTAAGTTTTTAACGGAATTCTTTTCTAGTTTTTTTTTATACTAATTAAACGAAAATAATTATAAGTTTAAAGGGGGGGCTGCTGGTGGGAGGGAAAAGGGGGTATTATTTAGCATAAAGCATAAAGAGAGGGGATGCGGGGCAAAAGAGTCACTTTGGTCAGGGAAGTGTCATTTAACATATAAGGGGGGTGTGATTTAGCACCTCTTTAAAACCCTAGGCTGTCTGTCACTTAGGAGCGGCGCATATAGGAGAGAGAATCTTCATCTCAATCTCAATTCTCAGATCTCATTTTTCTCAGCCTCGGTCACATGTCACCGCACCTTTCTTCATCTCTCATTCTTTCACCTCCCACAGCGGCGCTGTCTGTGAAAATAATTACTTTGTGGATTGTAATTATATAAAGTTTTATTTGGGGGATTTTCATTAATTTTTGAGCTTTATATATAATGTTTATTATATTAAAATAATCAAGTATTAGTTTAATAATGATTATATTGGTTCTCTTAAAAAATAATAATGATTATATTAATTTTTTTAAATGTGTTATTTTTTTGGTGGGCAGGCCCGTTTAACTCACAACCAACGACGATTTGGGCTTGGTTGACACATTTTAGGCCCGCAACTTTAATGGGTTAGCGTACACCGCACACCAAATAGCAGGTTTAAGTCGTCGGCCTGGCCCGCCGGACCGCTTTAACAGCTCTACCTATGACTGTATCCTTTTGGCCAAAATATGTTTTTCACCCTAAAGTATCCATCGAATCCCGTTTTGCACCCCAATGTTAAAAATTTCCCAAGTTCATACATGATGTTGCCATTTGTCCCATTTTTCCCCCTCCTGTCAATGGCCATTTGAAAAACCACGTTAAGTTGCACGTCATCATACATGTGCGGGGCAAAATTGCCATTTCTAATTATGGGGCTTAATTAATATTTAAGAGAAAAAAAATTTGGGCGTCTCGACAAACCATCAATTGAGGCCTAATTTATGTGATACTGAGTGTGAATTGAGATGAAAAATTAGGGTCAGAGTTTTAAATCTAAATGCGAGTGTAGTGAAGTATTGAAAGCAGCGATGACTATACCTAGGAAGGGACGTACAATCGCAATCTGAGGCCAGTATTGAAAAAGACGATCCACACGCTTTTGATGGTAAGTTTTTTATTTTGTTTCTTCTTTTTATTTTTATAAAGATTGAGGAATTAAGTATCTATAAATTATAAAGCAGTGTGTGCATCTGAGTTATTTACTTTGAAAAATTCATCATTTTGTTTATATCTTTTGTATGAATTTACAGTTAAGGGTTTCTGTGACATTTGCCAAATATTTATACCCATCTGAGTAAATTTTATTTTTTGTATCTGTGAATTAGTCACTCTGTGTTTCTAGCCCCCAAATATAATATGATGTAGACAAGACAATGTTGCACAGAAACAATGACAACTTTTTATGTATGCACTTTGTGTTTTTTTATTGTTTTGAGTGTATGACTTTACTGAAACAATGACTTGGTTTTTAGAACTTTTATTGTTAGATATTGAATGTGTTAATCCATTTTACTGGACCTTTATGTATAAGAAGCAAAAAGGCCTTGTGCTTGCCTAGAGGCCCTTGTTCCTAATGCAGAAATCAGATTTTGTGTTAAACAACTTCATGATAACTTCAAACTGAAGTTTAAGGTCGTGCCTTGAAAAAACTGTTGTATGCTTGTGCTAAGGCATCATATGTTGACAAATTCAACTTTGAGATGGAGAAAATGGAGAAAGCAAGTGTAATGGCTTATGATTGGCTGGCTAGGAAAGCACCTGCACGTTGGAGTAGGGCATTTTTTTCAACAGACCATTGTTGTGATATGTTATTGAATAACTTGTGTGTTACTTTTAATTCATGTATTCTAAAAGCAATGTCTAAACCTGTCTTAGAGTTGTCTGAGTGGATTAGGATGTACATGATGACAAGGTTGTAGAAGTGTAGGGAAAAAATGAGGAAATATCAAGGGGATATGTGTCCAAGGATAATGAATAAGTTGGACAAGTACAAAGGGGAATCACATGGCTTCATTATAGTTTGAGCTGGGGTTAGAAAGTACCAAGTGAAAGGTATGTATGGAGACTAATTTAATGTGGATTTGAATGCTCAGGTATGTTCTTGTAAAAAGTAGCAGTTGTCTAGTATCCCTTGTCCACATACAATTTCTGTCATAAACTATAATCAATTTGATCATGAACAATATGTGACTGATTGGCATAAGAAAGAGACCATGAAAGCTTATGAGCACATAGTGTTTCCTATGAATGGCAGAGACATGTGGCCCAAAACTGGATTTGAATTATACCCCCCCCCCAAATTGTTAGAAAGATGTTTGGGAGGCCTAAAAGGAGAAGAATAAGGCAACTTGATAAGAGCAAGGGTGAACCCCACAAATTGAGGAAGTACCAGGACATTGTTAAGTGTAGAATTTGTGGTGAAGAGTGTCACAATGTTAGAACTTATCCTAAAAAACCACCACCATCTGAAACTGGAGAAGGAATAGAGGCACCAGAAAATGAAAGAACAAAGACATTGGAAGAGGAAAGGACAAAACAACTCCAGGTAATTATTTTATTTGCAAAATTCAACTTTAACACAATTTATTTAAGCCCAAATATTTATACCTTGTATTTGTTGCGGTGAGTAAGAATTCAAGTGAAGGGGATGGGTTAAAGGGTGAGTCAAGTAAGACAACAGGACCAAAAGTAAGTCTCTTGCAAATACTTATACTCTGTATTTGTTGCAGCTTAATTTAAGACCAAAATTTATGTATTTGTTGCAGGTTAGTAAGAACACTGTCTCAAATCCAAGGAGGATAAAAAAATTGCAATGAGAGGGCCAGTTGGGACTTCAACTGCTTTCTCCCAAGATTTTCCTAGAACACTGTCTCAAGACTCTACAATGACAACTATAATGAGTATTGTTGAATTTACCAATTATTGAATGTATGCCAACTATTATATTTGATATCCAATTACTGTTGCAGGTTAAAAGAGGACCACTAGTGTTACCTACAACTTTATCCCAAGACTCTGCTATGACATTGCCAGTAAGATTTGCCTGAGGATTTATTATTTCCAAAGTCACCACTTGTTCTCAATACAACCAAGTCAACACTCTAATAGCAGCGGAAATAATAAATCCTTAGGTTTCTCAAAAATGTCCATCTCCTATAAAAACACCAATTCTCACATATAACAAAATCTTGGTACAACTCAATCAAAAATCAAATATTACAACATCACTTCTATCAACCAATCACTAGGCTCGCTCTCTACCCCACCCCGCAGCTAGCCACGCTTCCGCTGCGCACTTTGATCAAATCAAACCTGCAAAACTCAAATAACTTGTGGAGGGTGAGCTTGTGAGCCCAGCAAAGAAAGGGATACACAATACCAAAGAATAGAATAGAGACATATGATTCAAATACCACTTTGCACATGAAGTTAAATTATGGACAATAATTCATGCTCAACAGCAAAACATACTTTTAAAACGATATCATGCTTGTAGCAAAATAATATATAAAGATCGAATCATGGTATACATGCTCGAAGCATCAAAACATACTGTTCAATCATATAGCATAGTTTAGTTCACTATCAGGCTTAGGCTCAGTGACAAAACAATAATCAAATCAACCATTGACGCCCAATCGTTGAGCCCACCAACATAAACAATAATAGTAACCAGCACACTAATACCGACACACCGACTATTAACACTAAATTATTCTACATAATCATGTTTTTAACCAAAACACGATAAACACATCTTTTTAGAATCTACTTTGATAAATAAGATGGAACAATAACAAATCATGTTTCAAGTTGACCTAAAATATTTTAAAAATGATCACGTGATCAAACTGACACGGAATCAGTACTGCATAGTCTCCCTTACCTCAAATCGAAATAAAAATTAACACCGAAAATCATTGATTCAACATCATATCTCTCGATAAAATCAATCTACACCTCAAGCATGTCGATCCTACGGATAACGAACAAAATCGATCACGTATACAACAAGCATTGTACGGTTTGGTAAGAGAAAGAGGTGAGAACATGTTTTATGAGTTTCTGGAGGGTGGAGGGCTGAAGAAATATTTATATGAGGATCCAGGGAGAAGTGCTTGGCTAAGTATAACCAAATTGGTGAGTCATAACCACTTGAATAATATCACTCTGTGTAGCTTAACTAAGAAGCTAGCTCGACTTGCTGTCAAATGAACAAGAGTGGTTATGTTTGACTCATGCAATTCATGCATGGATCAACTAAACTATGCATGTTATCCGTCCAGGGCACCAAAATGACTAAAGCTACTTCATACATTAAAAATAATACTCTCTCTATCCTTAAATTATTGTTTTTCTTTCTTTTTTTTTTCTTTTTTTTCCATTCCTAAATAACCGTTTTATTTAAAACTTTTATTTTTAAGACATCATTTTTACTATTTTACCCTTATTTTTTCTCCCTACTTTAATTATAGATTACATACACACAGGCATTAAAGAAAACTACACATTATACTAATATTAATAATCAAGTCAATTATTTTTTTTAATCCGTGTGACAGATTAAAAAAGACAATAATTTAGGGACGAAATGAGTAATAATTGGAATCAAAGTCTTAATATGGGCCCACTTTAATTCTTAATAGCTAATTCTCTTCCCATGCATTGTCCGTACATAACGATAAAACTAACTAGATATTAAGATAACTTTATTATTAAAATAATATATGTACTAGAGCATTATTTAAAAATATATACTAATCATAAACTTTGACTTGGTCAAATAAATTAATACCACTATTATTTTATTATCCAAAATAATATAAATAAATAAAAAGTCAACAAAATATTATCAAGTCAAATACATCAAAATTAATATTCAAATTCGTTTATATTTTTAAAAATTTAAAATAGATAAATTTTCGGGATCTCACATCACTAGCTCAATTGGTATTCACACTCTAAGAACCTTGGCCTCAACGGACCGGCTTGGGTCTCACCTAAAGCATCACCCTCATAGTCTTCCCACTCCTGGCAATGGATTTTTGCCTTCCCACACTCCAACCCATGACCTCGAGCATAAGTACATAGTTCTTAGAGTGTGAGTACCAATTGAGCTATATACTTATCCTAGAGGTCATGGGTTTGAATGTGGAGAAGGCAAAAACCCACTGCCAGGAGTGGGAAGACCGTGAGGGTGATGCTAGGGTGAGACCCCCACAATAAGGCCAAGGCGGGTGAGACCTCGAGTCACTACACTAAGACTCTACTTTCATTTACTAATTGTTCATTCCATATTCAGAGACCTAGTCAGAGGATAACACTGCCTGAGATGCCTTCTGCTGCAACAAATATTGGTGAAACTTCAATTCCTGCTACAAGCTACACTTGGAGGGGGAAGAGATGTGTTAGTATTAAAAGCTTGAAAGCTGCAGCAAATTCAAAGAATAACAAGGTTGATGAAAAGGGTGATAAAATGGATGGAGAATAAATGTTTTTGGCACGTGTTGGTATAGCTCTTCTGACAATTTCAAATTAGGTCTTTTGCACATGTTGATATTTGGGAAGTGCAAATATAGCTCTTTTGGTTGAAACTGAAGAAGATATGATTGTAAATGGCCTTTTGTTAAGGACTAAGTCTTATATTTGTAAAGTTCAAATGACAAATCTCTTGCACATGTTGGTATAGTTGACACAGTTGATGTATGATTGTAAATGGTCTTTTATTAAGGACCAAATCTTTTATAAGTTGTGAATTCAATTTACTTTTGGCAATTTGAGCAAGTTTGTACAATACTTTTCAAAGTTCAATTTGAGCGATTTGGCCTTTTACTAAGGACCAAGTTTGTTGTTGGAAATTAATGAGTTCCAATGGTGAGTTAAAAATAGCAATCTCCAATGGTGAACCATTTTACCAAGTTTGTAAATGTGCAAATGTGCTACATTGAATCACTGATCAATTCTGTAAGTTTCAATTATTTGTCAACAATTCTCTTGCAAATGTGTTACATTTGATATTGATCATAGTGGAAGAAAACTAACAATTAAGTACAACAAAAACAGAGGGAAACAGAGCATTATATTGTCATTGCCACAAACTGATTACATGACTAATACATACATGACCAAAACAGAGCCTTATCAATGTGGCATATACATTTCCCTATTAACCAAAATCTAAGAGAATGTATACACATTTTTAGCCAAATACATAGATGCTATTTGTAGACCGGCTTTCTCTAAGGAGAACTCAAAAATAGGCTAGAGGGGGGTGGGGTGAATAGCTTATATATCAAACTTAAAATTTCTTTCGCAACTTCAAGCTGTGATATCACTAACTGGTTTGAGAGATCATACTGAGCGATCAGTATGAGCATACGAAGAAGATGAATCAGTTAGCATGTCAGTTGATGTATAACTGTCTGATGTTTAAGCAATCAACTAAATCAGATAGACATACTGAAAAATCAGTATGGGTAGCAGAAGTTCTATTTTCAGTTAATCTATAAGTCAACTGATGGGATTAGTCAACTAATGGTTGAATGACTAGAGTTGATACATAGTATTAAAAGAATTTAGTCACACGATGCTTTGCATATGCTCTTTGATAAAATAGTATAAACATTGGATAGTAAAGTATGTAAGTTCAGTTCCTATGTAGTGACAATTTGATCAAATTAATATGGTAGGCAATGAGATATAAAGCAGCAGTTGACAAGATCGAATTCAGCAGTTTAACTAAATATTAGTTATTGCATAAGATACTTCATTTAAAGGAATTCAGTCAAGGCATACATATTGCTTAGCTAACTTGCCTAAGAACATATTACAAAAAGTAAATTAAACTACAAAACAAAATTTACAAGCTATCTAATCTTAATGGGATCCAAAGGAGATATAGGTGATTATTTTCTCCTTTAGTTGGTATCACTTCACCTTCTCTCCCGAACCATCATCAAAAGACTTAATTAAAAATCTCTTGATGATCAGAGGACTTAATGAAGTGAGATGAGTTAGAATATTAAAAGCGATGATCAAACTTAGAAAGTATGATCATCTTTTTTGGGGATATCTCGACGCATACGAGGTTGTGTAATCAAATCCACACCAACCATTACAAAGATTAGTAAGGCTGTGTGTATGAATAAGATATGGAGTGAAAACCTAGACTCTAGACTAGACGTTAGCAGATTAGATCTCTTTGGATATTTCTTTCCTTCTTCTCTCTTTCTTCTCTTCATACACTTGGTGTGTGAAGTCTTCATCCTTCAATCTTTTGAGAGGCTGATGGAGATGAGCTTCAAAGGCAATCGGTAGATGACTGATTGGGCACACTTGAATATACTCTAACTTCAGGGAGAGAGATTTGAGTAACCGTTGAGAGATGTTTGAATTTAACTGTTGTATATTGTCGTTGTAGAGGTTGAATTCAAAGTCTTGAAGGCTGTGTTCGGAATTTATGACTTTTGGGGAAGATAGTGAGATTTTTCAGAAGAGACTTTACATCTCTGAAAAGCATTAAGGCATTGTCACATCATAAAGTACTTTTCGGGCCGGGGCCACGTGAAGAGCAGTACTTTAGAGATCAAGTTGTGTAGAAAATATATTTTTAAAGAATCTAAAAATATATTTCTTTTTGACCGTTGAGTCTTGATCGCTGATGTAAGTCCCGAGACATCAGTTTGTCATCAGCTGCTGAGAGATTAGTTTTGAGCTTTGTCTTGAACATCAGTCGGTGACGCATCTCCTTTGAGTCTCTTCAGCTTCAGCAGTTTCAGCTTCAGCTTCTTTTATTAGTTTGTTACTTAGTGTCTTAGCTAGATCTGTAGCAGTCTTTGGTTACCACTCTATTTAGTTGTCCTGTCATATATAGTGAGTCAGGATGGTCTAAGGCCGAATAACTAAGTATGTAGCACGCTGGCTACTAATCAAATATAAACAAGTTATCCTAACCTAGATAGATGATGGTTACAAGCAAATCTTTAGTAATTAAGGAATATTCACTTAGAGATCATATGATAAGTGAATAGGTGAATATTCCCAATACTATTGCATAACCTTACTACCTGATTAACCTACTTCATAATTAACCTACATTTCACAACTTCTTTGCCCTCATTAACCATAAACAAAAACAGAGGGCAGCCAAATTCCTTCCATCAAACGACAACAAGCAACAACATCAACACCATAATAAGAACTAAACTCCCAAATAGTAGAGCAATGAAAATTTTCCTCTCTTTAGCACGCTTGATTTTTAGTTGGGTAATCTCATTGTCTTTGTGATTGATGGACTCTAGAAGACGTGGAATCACAACAGTCAATCGAGAGCACATTGGAAGATCATACCAAGCAAAGTAACGACATCCTCCATTTTGTAATTAATCAAAATCAGGAAAGAGGGAAGTAGGTAATCGAACAAGCACAATGAACCTTCGTTTTGGAAAAAAAAAAAAACTCTAACAACACCTAAAAAGAATCATGTGCAAACCCTAAAAAAAAGGAAACAACACTTATATAAGCATAATTTGGGAAGCCAAAGAACCTACGCTCAGGATTTGTTTCAATCCACAAAGTCTTAAGTAGTGACATTCACCACAGTAGCAGCTCACGTCTGCCATGATTGTGTGCCGAAATTTTCCTTGTACTGAGAATGGGGTAGAAGAAGAAGGAAGAAAGACAAACATTGGATTAAAGAAAATATGTGAGATACACTGATTAAATGATAAACCCACAATTGGAAATGACAATTTCGCCCCGCACGTGTATGACCACGTGCAACTTAACGTGGTTTTTCAAACGGCCATTAACGGGAGGGGGGAAATGACAACGTTATGTATGAACTTGGAAATTTTCTATCATTGGGGTGCAAAACGGGATTTGGTGGATACTTGAGCGTGAAAAACATATTTTGGCCTACCCTTTTGGTTTCACCATTTTAATCATTTTAGGATTAGGGTTGCAATTTTTAAAAATTTAAAAAAATTAAAAAATTATAATGGTTGAAGATAAAGTAAGAGAATGAAAGATAGTGGAATAGATAGAGTGAAAATTAACAATCACGAAACCAAAGTAACTAAATTGCGATACAAAACATAATCTTGTTCTTCTTCTTCTTTCTTGTTTTTCCTTTTTCTAATTTTTTTCATTTATTAACAATTTTTGAAACATAATCTTGTTCTTCTTCTTCCTTTGTTTCTTGTTTTTCTTTTTTCTAAATTTTTCATTTAAAATTTTCATTTATTAACAGTTTTTGCTCTTTCGTTGAATCCCTAACATTGTTAAGGACCAACTTGTAGGCTTCATTACTTGGAGTTGGGACCCAAAATATCCCAAACATTGTTAGGACTTAGGACTGACTTGTGGGCTCCATTACTTGGAGTTGGGACCCAAAATTTCTGTAATTTATTTTGAGAGATGCTAAATCACACCCCCCATATGTTAAATGACACCCCTCTACTGACCAAAGTGACTCTTTTGCCCCTCACCCCTCCCTTTATGCTTTATGCTTAATAATACCCCCCCTTTCCTTCCCCCCAGCAGCCCACCCCCCTTTAAACTTATAATTATTTTTGTTTAATTAGTATTAAAAAAAAAAAAGAATTCCGTTAAAAACTTAACGAAATTTTTAACGGAATCGTTAGATTTTTAACGGAAGTAAGGAGGACCGCCCATTCCTAGCGGTTTAATTGAATTACACCACCCACCCCTGGGGTTTAAACATTTTAACCGCCCACCCCTTGGGGTTTAAAAGTTTAAACCGCCCACCCCTCGGGGTTTGAAATTTTTTTTCTTCAATTTTTATATAATTATTAATATATACATAATTTTATATAATTATTAAAAAATAATTATTAATATATACTTTTAGTTTATATTATAATTTTAGTTTAATATATAAATTTATAAAATTTAATGTAAGTTTATAAATTATTAATATATAATTTCATATAATTTAATTGTAATTTATAATTTTTATAATTTAAAATTGTTTAATAAATATATAATTTCTAAACTAAAATTAAAATTAAATTCTAAAATAAAATTAAATAATATGAAATAATATATTAATAATTTATAAACTAAAATTAAATAATATAAATTTATATATTAAATTAAAATTATATATTAATTTGTGCAAATTTTATTTATAAATATATTACTAATCAAATAAAAAATAATATTAGTTTCAAAACTATAATTATAAAATTAAATTAAATAATTTGAAATTATATATTTATTAAATGATTTTAAATTATAAACTAAAATTATAAATTACAATTAAATTATTTATTAATAATTTATAAACTAAAATTAAATCTATAAACTTTATAATGTAAATTTTTTAATAAATATATAATTTCTAAACTAAAATTAAAATTAAATTCTAAACTAAAATTAAATAATATGAAATATTATATTAATAATTTATAAAGTAAAATTAAATAATATAAATTTATATATTAAACTAAAATTATATATTAATTTGTGCAAATTTTATTTATAAATATATTACTAATTAAATAAAAATAATATTAATTTCAAAACTAAAATTATAAAATTAAATTAAATAATTTGAAATTATATATTTATTAAATGATTTTAAATTATAAACTAAAATTATAAATTACAATTAAATTATATGAAATTATATATTAATAATTTATAAACTAAAATTAAATTTATAAACTTATATATTAAACTAAAAGTATAAACTAAAATTAACTATTAATAATTATGTAAGATTATATATTAATAATTATATAAAATTACCTATTATTAATTATATAAAATTATCTATTAATAATTATTACCAAATTATATATTAATAATTATATTAAATTAAATATAAAAATATATTATTAATTATATAAAATTATATATTACTAATTATATAAAATTATATATTACTAATTATATAAAATTATGGGGGAAGGAAAGGGGGCAGTTTGAGGGAAAGAGGGAGGGAAAGGAGGGGGGCAAAAGAGTCACTTTGGTTGGGGAGGAGATGTCATTTAGCATAAAAGGGAGTGTGATTTAGCACCCATGTTTATTTTTGCCTCATTTTAGTAGCACATATAAATGGGGAGGGGCGGTTTGAGGGAAAGAAGGAGGGAAAGGAGGGGGGCAAAAGAGTCGCTTTAATTGGGGAGAAGATGTCATTTAGCATAAAAGGGGGGGTGTAATTTAGCACCCATGTTTATTTTTGCCTCATTTTAGTAGCACATATACATTTATGCACATAACATTACAAATCCACTTCAGGACATGATAGGTGCAAAATGTATAAATGATAAAAATGTTCACTCATTTTAAGAGGGAGGAAATATCTTTCGGTGAGCTCCAAACCCCACCCTAATTTCTCTTAATTTTGAGATTTATTAGGTATTTAAATTAGCTTCAATCCACAATAATAATCTTCTCGGTTTTCTTGGAATTAAAAGTTATGCTGAGATTATTAGATAAAAATCCAGAATGATCTCTGGTTGCATCAACCAATTAAAAATAATCAGTTTATATAAGAAAACTAAATCAAATAAATTTAACCACAGCTCTTCATGAGCTAAAGAACCTCTACAACTATTTTTAAATTGAAAAATCTTTTAAGAACAGAAGCAAGGTTAAATTAGTACACTCAGACCCCCCAAACACACACACAGCCCAAAAAAAAAAGTTAAAAGAGTTTTCTGTTTATAAATACTGTAAAAAAAAACTATTCTATAACAAAAATAAATCCCCCCCCCACCCGCCTATCTCTTTTGTATGCAGAATTAATGTCAGAAAAAGCCACTACTCTATTAACATACAACATCAAGAACTTAGTCAAACCATGTTGCCACAACAGCATAACGAATTTATTTGGGCAGAGAGTTCAGCAACTCAAGAGCTAGTGCCTCTTGTTCAGCCAAGGAAATGGAATCAGTATACAGACCTGATTTACCCTTGCCTTTCTTCTCCTCTCTATCATCACCATCACTATCACTGTTAAAGTATTTCTTTGACCGTTTGACCTCTCTTGCTTCTCTATCTGATCCAGAAATACCTTCCTCACTCTCAACATCATCATCCTCCTCCTCCTCTTCGTTTCTTCCCCTCTTCCACTTCATCTTCTGCTTCAATCTTTTTTCTTTACGACGTTGACGGTCTAAGAGCTTGTCTTCCTTGTCCTCAAGTTTCATTTGTTCTCTCATCTCCGCATACCTCTTGTTTACTGAGACACAAGCAACATAATAACAGAAGACATAAGTAGAACACAATAGTGAACTGCAGTGAAAACTTATGCAACCTACAACATTTTTACTGTATAAGTAAAACGTTAACAAATGAATTGAATATTTTTCCTTGATAATTATCCAACAAGGGCACAGTGCTCTGATAGTCTGACTTTTGCATAGATCATCTAATGTACCTTTGTCTTTATCAAGCAAAGCAATGTCTGTAGAGCTCATGTCGGCTAATGCTGCAAGAGGTGGAAGCGCTCTGCCTTCCTCATCAAAGACTACTCTTGTCCCCACTGGTCTATGTACATTTATCTTCAGCTTCTTTTTCTTTGAAACTCTGGTCACAGGCCTACAAGAAGGATTGTAGGAAAATCAACTCAAATTACATAAAAACAAATAACATGAGCAAAGATTATGGCATTGGGTATAATACCAAAGTTAATCTCACTAACTCATCTGGAAAATTCAATATCATTCTAATAGAGTTTGGTCCATAATCTGTTACATGTTCATTGAATAAAAGGAATAGATACGGAAACAAAGTGCCAAAGTCACTTAATTTACAAGAGGTCTATTTAGTAAGCACAAAATTGTGTTCAAGCTCAATTCATTTACATATTGAACATATCCAACTAAAAATATTTACAAAATAATTGAACAGTTAGGTTCAAGATAATCACACAAACATTTTAAAGAATATCAAAATAATTAGCATATGACCTTTCACAATTAGATAGAATGGCTAGAAATTAGCAGTGTTACGTATTCTCTCATATTCCAACTATAAAACATCAATGCGACCTATACACAATTACAGTTCAACCACCAAATATTCAAACCAACTAGCTGCCTTGAGGACCCCACCCTTGTTCAAGCTTTTTGTCATTTGTTTCTTACATCGTAAGGAATCAAGTTGAAAACAATACTAAGCTTTCACTAAATTATACTTCCACTCATTCGCAATCTTAGGAATACATTGTAGGAAGTCAATCACACACTATCAGCCCAAAGAAAAAAAAAAAAAAAAAAAAAGGAAAACACAGAATATAAATGAGAAATAAAGAACATACAGATCATCATTAGGTGCAGTTGGTTGTCCTTGCCCTCTATCAAGAATTTCATCTTTGGGAAGTAAAACTTCTTCCACTTCCTCATGCATGCTAGTACTTGGACTTTCTCTTGGAAGCTCAAATAGATCCTTCTTTGCAGGAACTTCAGGTAAATCATTGGATTCTTGGGATGCCTTGTTGCCTTTATTTTTCGGCTTGAAGCGGATTTCTGGTGTCATCGGCAGACCCAATGATGCTGAGAATTCATTAATGGGCAATTTCTTCACATCAAAAACTTCCTTGTCCCTCTGGAAGTTGATAGACTTTAAGTATGTCCTGAATGCCCTATCAGCAAGATGTTGCAGCTCAGGGTACTTGACTAGTAAAGCCGCCAACAATCCAGATACAGGCTGCACCCTTTTTGTGTTTGCCTGTAACAAAGAGAAGTTGCAACAACAAATTAAAATATAAGCATCCATAAGCCATTACCAGCCAAAGTAAAAAAGATTTCTCAACTATCTAGTTTGCGCAGCCAACCAGACAAAAGAACTTTCGTGGATGCAAATTGCAACTAAGAGGACACACAAATTATTAAAAAGAAGAAAAAATAATGCAAATATATTAATGCCCACCTTGATAAACTGAATGGGTATCTTCTTATCTTGTAACTTTTCAAGCATTTTCATCTCGGAGGGCATAAGGAATAAGATTGATCTTCCAGAAGAAAGATAGCGAGCCGTGCGACCAACTCTATGTATGTAGCCTGCAACATCATCAGGGCAGTCCACCTACAAAGACAAGACAATTAGACTTTCTGATTTCTAAATTCCAGCAACTAAAATTATAAAAATTATAATGCCAGTTCCTCAATATTTGCTCTAACAACTTTGGCTCACCTGGACAACCCAATCAACAGCCTTATTGAAATCTAAGCCTCTTGAGGCCACATCTGTTGCGAATAGCACTGATCGTGTCTCACAAAACTGATGATAAATGCCCAGCCTTCTCTCCTGTTTCATCCTTCCATGGAGACACTTCAGCGGAATCCCTGGGCGAAGTTTCTTGAATGTTTCAAATGCAAATTTTGCCTATCAAAGTTCCAACTTGAATTAACAATAACAAAAATAGTGGGAATGACAGCAAAAAGAAGTAAGCCACTAGGACTATCGAGGAAATACTGACTAAGGTATGTCACCCTGTAATGTGATAGTGGTATTATAAAAACCTTATCTAGCTTGCAAAATTAAGATAAAGGAGCGAAATTGCAAATCCAAAAGATACCTTTACATATAAATTACCAGGTAAGAGGAAAGACTTTACAAGGAGGGCCTCACCTATTACCCTTCACCCCCCCCCCCCAATCTCCCTCATCAAATTTCTATTCACTGACAGATTGATCCAGAAATTATTTTAGGACATTTAAACTTACGATTCTTGGTGTTCTTATTTTAATTTTTTTTTGACAAGTATTCTTGGTGTTCTTAATTTGGAACAGGTACACCAAAAGTTTGGCTTGCTTCAGAGTAAATCATCACAACATTGGCCTTTATCTTATGAAACTCATCCTGAAAACCCCTAAATCGGACATGTAAAGTACAGACATATGTGGATGAACTGACATATAAATCTATCCCTTTCTACAAGCAACATTAAAACCAACAACTAGTATGTCTTCCTGCTAAGCCATCAGTCCATAACCCATTTAAACTCCAAAATATGAACCAATTTAGCATTGAACTCATGATGGTATGAAGCAAGTGCAAATAAAAGCAAAACTACAAAGCAAAAACTATAGCAAATCATCTTACTTCGACGAGATAGAGATAGAGATACAAGAAACACTGACACGAGAATAAATTTTCTTTATTTATCGACAAAATAATCAACCATTTTCTCAGGACTCCAGTAAGTATAATTTTGGATGGATAACCTTAGTTTTGTCAGTGGCTTGTCCACCAAATAACTGCAAGTTCTACGGTTTGATAACTTGAACAACACAAGAAAAATGAACCCTAGAAAATCATTCTTAATAGTTCATATAAAAAAAGATTACCTGTTTGCACGTGGTAAGAAATACAAGTATCCTTGAATTAAGATGCGACTTTATGAAGCTCCATAACATATCTAGCTTTTGATCAAGAGGTACAATCATGACTGTCTGATGCAATTGAGTTGGAGTGGCAGTTGTAGCCTCCTCATGCACACTAATGTATTCAGGGTCCTTCAGACTGAGCCTTGCGAGATCCTTAACCGACTTTGTCTGGGTTGCAGAGAAAAGCAAGGTCTGTCTACGTTTTGGCAGCTGAGAAACTATTGCATTTAGCTCCTTCTTAAACCCAACATCAAGAATACGATCAGCCTCATCAAGGACCAAAACCTGTTTCCGTGCCGGGGGAGAATATACCCAAATCAGGAACTAAGTAAACACGGTATCTAAAATTTTGGATGCACCTAATCTAAGATAAATGATGTGCAAAAGTAGTTTTTTGCAAGTTAGATCCATCTGACCCATGTTCCAAGATCATCACAGTTATTATAGGCTTTTTATGAATTTTTTCTCCTTTTATATTCATTTTAGACGACATTTTGTTCGGTAAAAGAAAGTTTTTTACAGGCTAAATTTCAATGAATAAATCAAACTTTACGTACAGTATAACTGAATGTGAATATATTGCATGATGTGAAGCTACAAGTATCTTAAAAGTAGACCATAAGCTTGAGTCGCGGCAGGCTCAATTTCGGCTCCACAAAACTCATGAAATAACTGAGGCAACTTTGAGAATGATGTTAGACTTGATCAAATAAATGTTTCGGCTCGAGCCAATGGACACCTTTGATTAGATTCGATTAAGCACAACCTATACAAATTAATACATACTTCAATAGAACTTTATTATATAGGTTTGTATTGAACTGGTTAAGAGCTTGATGCATGATAACAAACCAAGCTTGAACATAGGTTGCAGAAGCTCAAACTTGGTAAGAACCTTTCCTAGCCACGCTTCAAGCTCAGCAGACAACTCAATTCAATTACAAATTTACAACCATTCCACACGCAACAAAAATAATTAAGCTTACATCTTTACGATAGTTCCAAGTTGAGGGACTAAATCATAATTCTTTTGGGGTAATTTCGTGGTCTTTTTAAGATTGTAAGTATAATACACCGATCTTTTCTAACACAATTGTGCCATTCCTTTTCCTTGCATATATAAGTTGGTTTGTTTTAGGTTTTTACTCATTTTACCAATCTAATTTCATACTCCCTTCTTCCCCAAGATAATAGTCCTACTTTAATTACATTTTTAGTTTGTCCCAAAAAGATAGTCTTTAAGCTACAAATCATCATTATGTTGTTCGAAGGGGAAAAAAACCTTTCCGAAAACATGTTATTCCTCTAAGAAAAAAAGATATAAATTTATTGCAATTCAAAATAAGTATAGAGAAGTCTAACATTCCAAATGGAGCTATTTTTTTGGAACGGAGGAAATTATCTTTAAAATGAGACATCTCAACGATATGTAAACTACATAAGAGATAATGGAACAACATTGAATTAACATTTATGCATTGACCAAAGTAAAGCTTTTAAATTCGAGGTACAGGGTTAAAAACTTTTGCAAGTCGCTACTATTATTCTACCATGACAATACGTGATTATTAGTTTGTATGATACCACCCCTCCCTTAACATCGTACAAGTCTAACACGAGAGAAGCTTAAATATCTGATTGTACAATAATCTGAAGGCCCTGTATTGATTGAAATGCCAAAGAAAAGAGAATGAGAATGAATGGCGCGTACTATGTGAACGACAATAACATAATTTTCAACCTGTAGCTGTGAGCAGTCAAAATTTGGGGTCTCGTTCATATGCTGAAGAAGCCGACCTGGAGTGCAGATCAAGATGTTCAAATCATTTGCGTGCTCCTTCTCTGTATCAATGTCTTTCTGACCACCAATTAAGCGTCCAGCACTAAATTCATGGTGCTTCCCAACAGCATTTAGTACTCTAAAGATCTGGTCCGCTAACTCTCTTGTTGGTGATATGATTATGCTGCCTACACCATCCTCCGGACCCCATCTTGCTTTGTATAAAATCTCCAAAACCTAAAACGTAACAGTTTATAAGTGACGATTCTACTTTTTAGTACTATTATATTATCCATAAAGACAGAAGTATAAAAGGAGTACTACAGTGCAAGGAAAATCATCCGGACGTGAAGCAATACTTCTGAAATATAATTATCAGCTATTAGAGGTAAAACTTATGTAACCCAAAGAGAAAAAAGTTATTGCCCACACATTATGTATGCATCTTAAGACTTTGCTAAACGTTTTATCCATGAAGTGTACATGCCGACGTGTGAAGATAATCGTAAGAATTCCATTTGGCAATGCAATTTGCCTCCATTTCATAATAATGAAATATAAGAATGTCTAACACCTGTTCTCATGTCATATTTAGTTCATTTACCAATGGAAACTGATAAACAACAATCTATTCGATACATACGATTATTTGCTTCTCCTCCAGTTCCCATCAAAGAGGCCCCTTTTGAATATTTTTTGATCACCTTGATTAAACTGTGATTAAAATTTTACATATACTTGGCATTGCAAAATTACAAAAGTTGCAAGCTCAAAAGATTTTTAATGTTTTAATGATTGAAACCTTATCACCTAAAAACGCAACAAATGTAAGTCAAATTTTATTTGATACAAGTTGACCTTAGGATATAGAAAAAGGACTCTTTAAGCAGAACGGATGGAGTATTTTCTAGCATTCTCCCTCATTAGTATTTGTCCAGTAAGCATAAGAATCAAAATTTTCACTTCAGTATATAATTAAGTGGCCATGAAGGATTTAAATCTCATCGTGAGACACATGATAAATGAAATAATGATTTAATTTTGTGCATATAATTTTGTGCATATCAGTATCCAAGTCCAAGTCCCATATTGGCAATGCACTTAAACTAATGCCTAATGGTTAATGATCATCTAACATCTGCATGTTTTTGTCAAGTTCGGAGTCTCCTGGAGAGGCAGTCGATCATCATTGCTAAACAAAACGGCACAAACTAGTTTGGATTTCTCATTCTCATACCCAACAATAATCACTAGAAACAACGAACTCCAATATTAAGCTACTTCCTTTAGTGATGTAAATCAATTTCGTAATTAAATCAGGATATTGCAATTTAAAATGTAACAATGTACAACTCACGGGTATGAGAAATGCGAGTGTCTTCCCGGACCCAGTTTTCGCCGCACCGAGGATGTCCCGGCCACAAAGGGAATGAGGCAACGAAGCTCTCTGTATATCAGTCATTTTCGAATACTTAGAATCCCTTAATCCATCTTTTGTCTTCTTTGACAAGGGAAATTGCTGGAATTTGGTGCACCCAGCGTACCGAGAGAACGTGTTCTCGTCAATACGGCCTACCGGAGCATCAGACGGCAGTGGCGGGAGGGATAGCGGGTTTGAACCAGAATCGGGTTTGCCGAATTCAATCCACGAATTGAGCAATTCGATTTCTTGGATTTCTGAGAGGCGTTTCTGAATGCGGAATTTTTTGGATTTGGGTGTTCTCATTATGGGATGGTCGGGTTCTGCGAGAGAGAGTTTGCTGATTGTGGGATTAGAATGGAAGTGTGGACCTGGGTTTTGGTTTGTGTGAACAGGGAGGAAGGAGAACAGGAGAATCGAGACAGAGGGTTTAAGCGATTAGGGTTTTGTTTAGTTTGGCCCGTTTGGGCTACGTTAACGGACTAAGTCTAAAATGTGGGGATGGCACTAGTCTCGTTCTGGATTGAATTTTGATTTTGATCCAAATCCGAACAGAACTCGAGTTAAAATTTTGGATAAATAGCTGGCCGGTTCACTTTTTAAAATTTTTTCTCTCTAATTCACTCTTTTTTTTAATCCCTAAAAGGCACTTTGAGAATTTTCTTTCTAAAATGCCTTCAACAACATCGTTACTTCAGATTTGAGATTCGAATTGATGTATAAATGATTTCATGTTGTTAATATAGTCTTGCCACATGTTTGGGTATTAATTTCTATGTATAAAACACGAATTTGATTAAATTTAAATTTTTTGAGTTCATTCCGTTTTTCTTTGTTCTTGGACTGTTTTGGGTACTTTGATCTCTGTTTTAAGCGTCGAATTTGTTTAAAATCAATCTCATATTGTTATCCTAACTTAGTACTACATCTGTGCATAATTTTTCTACCAAAAAATTATTTTTGAGCTATAAATCGAGTTTGACAGTGTGCTGTCCGAAAACAGAGGGAGATGTTCTTGGACTGATTTAATTTATCAATCGCAGTATGCTGGGCAACACAACGGGGATCGACCTGACCAGTCAGGTTGCAGGGGTCGATGGGACAGCGTCCCTCGTGGGGGTTCGGGGGCAACGCCCCCGAAAGGTAAACGAAAATCAAGTTTCCTCCAGCGGTTGAAATTCAAATGGTGTTTGGTTGCTCATCGCGATACCTTAGTTACTCATCGCGATGCATTTGTTACTCATCGCGATGCACAAAGTGGAGCATCGCAATGTATAAAGTGAAGCATCGTTTTTTGTCTCTATGAATAAACTGAAATGGATGGCTTGAGCAACAGCTCGCCTTAGCGAGCAACGGAAAGCTCGCTCTAGCGAGCAACGGTAATTCAATTTTTTCAGTTAGCCTCCTGCTCGCTAAGGCGTGCACCGATTGGTTCCCTAAGGCGCGCTGCGATGATCGGGATGCACCAATTGTTGCATCGCGATGCCCCAATTTGCAAAAGTGGTACATTGCGATACAAAAGTGGTGCATCGCGATGCAAAAGTGGTGCATTGCGATGCATTGGTTGCTCATCACGATACCTTAGTTTCTCATCGCGATGCTTTGGTTGCTCATCGCGATGTCTTGTTTGCTCATCACGATGATTAACCACGTAATGCATTTAATTACTTATCGCGATGCCTTGAGTTACTGATGCGCGCGTGTTTTTCTTTCATTAATGACATAATTGTTTTTTGCCCCAAAAATATCTTTTTTCGATTTTTAAAAAAGATGAATAGACTGAAACGATTACAAATGTTTAAAAATGGACCAGCATGTAATTCACCCCAAAATTTTCGGACATGGATCAACTTGATTAATCTGAATATCCTAATCAGATTCGAACCAAAAGAGTATCACTGTTTGGTTTAATACAGTACTATTTTTTTTTTTCAAATTATTATACTAGATTGGAATGAAATGAAATTACACAAGTTAAAGAGGTAAATTTTAAATAAAATGTACTTTGTCTATTTTATAGAGCGATCCTCGCACGAATGAAGTGAATGAGCACATTTTGGAGTGACAATAACTATTTTTTTTTTTTTTTCATTTTGATTCATTTGCATCTAACCAATGCAAGAAAAGTGCTAAAAAAGAATAAAAAACGTCAAAATGATGTGTCACCTGATGTGATTCATTAATTTTAATTTTTAATTTTTTTTTTTGTAACACATCAGCTACCATATAAGGTGACACATCATTTGGTGCAAAAAATTTAGTACTTTTTAGATACTCATAGCATTACTCAATGGGAAATTAATGAGTGAGTGTACTTAGTTTTTTGAGTGGTGAAAAATATTTGGGTGGGGTGTACTCAGTAAATCATTTGGTGTGAATAGCAACCCTCATTTATAAATGGAAGAGTTTATATTCACTATATATTACTTATTCACTACTTATTTAATGCTTACATTTCCTTGAGACAACATTGCCCTTGATAGCTTATGTTTCTTCTCTCTCAAACAAGTGGCTAAGAAAAAACATTTCAATTTGTTTTCTATCTCCAGTTTTCATCGATCGCAGTAGTACTCACCCCCACAACTAATTCAAGTTGTGTGCCTTCTCTAAAATTATCACGTGTGTTGATATATATGACGTATTTGGGTTTGTGTTACATTCATGATTCAATGTGTTCTTAAAACTCTTTAAGTAGACAAAGACATATCTTAGTCATATATATATATATATATATATATATATATATATATATAGCTTAGTATACATAAATATATATGTAAGTAATGAGAAAACCCACCTACATGTAGAATATTGTTTCAATGGGAACAACCAAATGAACAGTGTAGCTCTCTTCCTCACTCATAGCCCACATATAAGATAGATAACTAACTAGGAATTTGATAATATGTAAAATTTGACAAATTTTGGATGGTCAAGACTCAACATTAGACTTTTGACTAGTGATCACAACTTCAAGATGGGTAGTGACCGGACTTCTCACTTGAAGCAAATCATTCATATCATATGAGATCTAGGGGAAAAATATGATATGCTTTTTGTACTTATCTGTTCAATTTTGACCATATTTATCGTTGTTTAAAATCTTTCGGCTATAAAACAATATATTCAGATTGTATTATGAATCTATACAAAATGGAGTAAATTATCAAATTCATATTTATTATACTAACAACTTGACTTTTTAGGGAAATACGAGGTACTAAAAAATAAAGTTTAATATTTGTATAATTATAGAACATATATGACCTTAGTGTCTAACAATAGTAAACTAAAAAAAAAAAAAAATTGTTACATTAGGAAACTCAATTGAAACAAACAAAGCTCCAAAATTCAATGGAATTTTCTTAATATTTGAAGCTTCATCCTAATTTTCTCAAAATTTTGAGATTTTTCTAAATATAAATTTTGAAAAGAAAATCAATATCAACTATTTAAAATGTCAAGAATTAGTAGATATTTCTTTCTTTTATATTTGTTTAGACTTTGTGAAGTTACCTACTTATGTATTCAGTTTTTACCATACTTACAGTAATTTTTACCGTACTGTACTATTTTTGGATGTTTTATTTTGAGAGTCCAGTTTCTAAAATTATACTTTCACTCCCCATAAATTTTTCAACTCTATCCTCCTAATGTGACATAAACATGCTGAATATGCTTAAACTTTTTTGTAATTACGACAAACTCCAATGATATTTACATATTTCTTAATAATTAAACTTTTTAAAAATAAATTTTTTTTGTTGGAATGGAAGGAGTATCATTTTTTTAAGGGTTAATGACATTACAAGTCCCTCGACTATGGTCGATTACACCAGTAGTCCCTTAAGAAATTTTTTCAAATTTCAGTCCTAAAAATTTCAAAAAGTCACGCGACTAGTCCTTTTGATGGATGTCATTAGAAAAAAATCCGTTAACTCAATCATGTGCGCTGCACATACCATTTTTTAAGGGTATTATAGAAAATTATTAGTAAATAATTAAACAATAATAAAATCACAAACCCACTTTTATCTTCTTCATCACAGCAATTCACCGTTAGATGCCTTACAATTTCGACAACCAACAACCACCAATACACAAACAACGAGGAACTCATCTCTCTCAATCACACTGCCCCTACAATTTTATTTCATAGACAAAAAAGAAAAAGGAAACAAAAGAACCAATACATTATAAACTAAAACTAAAATTTCCATTTAACTCTTTATCTCTATATCTCCCCCCAAATAAAAATCAAACGATTGTATCGATTACCATTGCCTTGGAAGGGCGCGATGGGGCCAGTTTTGGGTAGAGAGAGAGAGAGCTACGACCATAGCGACGCCAATAGAATTAGTCAAATGCTTCGGCCCCGAGAAGACCGGTCGACTTCGAGCCTATCCTCCTTGTCGGCCGCTACCATTTCCCCGGTGTAGGCATACGCATCCGAGTCAAAGGCGGAGGTCAAACTTCCTAGATTTATGCTATTCACCAGTTGATTGCCAAACCCCTAGTCACCTTTTACTAGAAGTTCATCGACGAGCAGTAGAAGAAGGAGATCATGGACATTCTCATTCGCTGGTGTTGAGGATGGGGGCCCGGGGGGTTTGGGTTTGAAGAAGGTGACTTATGGATCTCTCTACAAATCAAACACACACACATATACACATTAATTTGGGAGAGGTTAGAGAGGTGAGGGTCGTTGGAGAGGATGGAGTCGGCTTCGATATCGAGGTCAAGAAGGGCTTTAATTGTGGGCAAGTTGGACTCAGAAGATTTGGAACGCGGGTTGGTTTGGAGCTCGTGTGAAGCTTGTTTGAGTGCTTCCAATACTTTGAGAACTTACTGGGTGTCTTCTTTGACAGCTTAGAATTCGGTTTCCATGGAAGCCTTCAGCCACAAAAACGGAGAGTTTTAAAGAGAGAAAGAAATAAGAGATTGAGAGGTTCTAGTAAACCCAGTTCATCAATTAACCCTCAAACCCATCACTCTCAGTTGTCGTTTCGCTCTGCTGCAGCCTTCGCTGGAGCTTGGGGGGGGGGGAGAAAGTGATGGGTGATGGTTTGATTGTTTAAGTTTGTTTTTAATTTGATCAATTAGTGTAATAATTATTAATCCTAATTTTGTTTGAACACTATTACTAATTCTAATTAAGTTAACATTAATATTTTTTATTATAACTACATTGAGATAAATGACTAATATTTTTAATTAGATTAAAATAATAATTTGTTTATTCAAATAAAAAAGATAAAAATTTGTTATAATTAAATTTCTCTAAAAATTTCTCACAATACCCTTAAAAAATGACATGTGTAACACATATGATTGACTTAATGTAATTTTACTAATAACATCCATCAAAAGGACTAACCGCGTGACTTTTTAAAACTCTTGAAACTAAAATTTAAAAAATTTTTGTTAAAAAACTACTAATAAAATTGACCATTATCGCGGAACTTATAATGTCGTTAAAACTTTTTTTAATTATTCCGTCCGTAGCAAAATAAGAGATTGTCGTTTCGAGACGTAGGGAGGGAGTAAAGAAACACAAGGGTAAGTCGGTAAAAACAGGCTTGCCAAAGGGAGTTCCAGATTTCGAACCGGCACGGCACGACGTCGGCTCCAAACACACGATTTTGGTTCCTAATTCCCTCTATATTTCATCTTTCAAAGCTAAACAAAAACAACCACTTCAGTTCAGATCTCTCCTTCCAATTCACGATTCATCTCCCCGATCTCCCGTAACCGGTAAAAGCTTAGCTAGCAGTCATATCAAATTCAATTAGAGAGAGAAAAAAGAAAAGAAAAAGACAGACAATCTGCCATGGGCTGCAGAACCAGAGGATTACAAGAGGAAGACTGTCCAGTCCCGGCTTCACTCAGCGATGCGTTACTGTTCACCACCATGTGCATCATTGGCCTCCCCGTCGACGTTCATGTCAAGGATGGTTCCGTTTATTCTGGAACTTTCCACACTGCCTGTCTAGAGGACAACTATGGTGGGCTTGCTTTTTAGCTTTTGCTCTCATTTTTCTTTCAGTGTATTAAATACGTTGATTTGTTTGAATTCATTTCTGGGTTCCGTTTACTATGTGAAATCAATTGTGGGTTTTAATTTTCTAGAGGAACTATGCTATCTGGGATCTGATCTTGATTGTTTATACTGATTTAACAAAATAATGTTGTCCAAAGATATGATAATCTGAAACTGTTGGTAGCTCAGATTTCTATATTACTTGGGATGCCCAGAAAGCAAAACTTAGGAATCCAACTTTTGCCTAATAAATCCATGTTGCTTATTATGAGACTGGAATAAGAGATTGGGGAGTGCATATCCATTAGGTTGTTTTTGACCCGTTCGACATTTTGCTGAAAAATAGACAAGTGATGTATGGAATTATTTAATTGTTCTTTTGTGCAATAGAATGATCCACTCGATTTGATGGTTGTTAGGATCACAACTTTTTGGCTTTCGTGATTGTTTCACATAATATTGGATCACGATTTTCATGAACATAAAAATCAACTTTGCCTAATAAGTTTGTGGCGCATGTTATGATCGATTTTGGATCTTTCGTTATTATAATAAACCATGCTTTCCAGCTCTAGGGATTCATTGTTTTATACTTTATCGTGTTATGTTTTCCAGCTCTAGGGATTCATTGTGTTATACTTTATCATGTTTTTCTCTAGCTATTGTATTGAAGAAAGCAAGGATGACGAAGAAGGGGAATCGTGATGCCAATGTAGCGAATGCGGGTGTGATAGAAACTCTTGTAATCCTATCTGAAGATCTTGTCCAAGTGGTTGCCAAGGCATGTCATTGCCATTTTCGGTTGTTTTACTATTCTTCATCTTGTTTGACAACCTGTTAATATTTTTGTGGCTTTTAACAGAGAGTTCTGCTTCCAGCAGAAGGTTTTACTGGAAATGTTACTGGGGATCATACAGAAGCTGTTGCTGGTACTTTATCTTCATGCGAGTATACTGAGACACAGGCAAAGACCATGAAATATAGCAAGTCTCACGTTGATCGACAGCACATCATTGAAAATAGGTAATGCCTTTCATCAAATCCTTTTCAGATTTATTTATCAACTCGTTGAAATTGTAATGATCAACATTGAGTATATATACTTAGGATTGGGTGTTGATGTTGATATGCAATGGGACATTTTAGTTAGTTATTGACACTCCAATGCTACATGTTGAGCTAGTATATGACATATCTATCATTTGGTATGGGAAAGTTCGGTTTGATGGTTACTTGTTAGTTGAATACATTGTACCTCCCTGTGAAATTTTAACTTGGTGTCTATTTCTGCGCGGTGGCGACCGTAGAGGGAGGAGGGTTGTGGTATGAACAATTGGATAACTGCTAGGCAGCACTCAGATTTTGGTCTAGTACTTTTACTTGCCCATCTCGTCTGGAACTACATCTGTTATCCTAACTTGTTTTCGACATTCCTTGGCATAATCATCAAGGAGTACTGGAGGTCGATTTGTACATTGTGTGTTTATTGTTCTCTTCCAGAAGGAAATTTAAGTCTAAAACGGAATTTAGAAAAAAAATACCAAAACATAATGTGCGAATGGTATTGTATGTCCTCTTAATGAGGGGCATCTACAAGAGGGACATTAATTATGGATGGAGGGGGTGCGGAAAATATTAACCTGATACGTGGTTGGCAACAATCACTATTACAAAGGAAAATATTAGATGGTTAGCATTCACAAGTCACAACCACAATATAGAATATACTGTCTTTGGCAGAAGGGAAACATCCATATATTTGAGCATTCCCAGTCGTCCATTGAGCTAGTCCTATTTCTAACCAGTCAAGTGGTACAAAGTTTCTTTTGCACTGATATGACGTTTTCTAGAAATTTCTAGAATTGGTTAATCTGTGAAAATTGAGGTATTAGTTAGGAGATACTTGTTGTGTAGATAAACACCAGTTTGCTGTGAAAAACTGCCTGGTGGTATAATTGGCTTAAATGATAGCCATGTTTAGAAGGCTATGTCCTTCTTTCTAAACTGGTTTTATTCAGTTAAAGTATTATTAACCCAAATTTAAAAAAAATTGAAGTCTTTGGACTGCACCCTTTATCTTGAATTCACATTCAGGCTTGTGGATCTGACCAATGATCATAACTCAACAAACTATGATTCTAACTTTTGGTGTTGTTATGTATCACTTTGGGTTTCGTCTATAGGAATACTATCTTTTATTGTAAGCAACAAGAAGGATATTGCTGAAAAGTTCCTATCTGAGTTCGTATAATCTCTTAGAGTTGTTAAAGAGGACTAGCAACATCATTGGTGCCGAGAACACTTTCTTCAATGTTTTTCAAATACTTGTTTACTTCACTCTGTTTTAAGGTTGACCAAAAAAGGATCGGAATCTTATAGCTGCAGTATATATATGCGTCAAATTTCCATCGTAAACAAAGTTTTGTTAATGTGGTCTGTTGGTTGCGGGTATTCCTTGTCAACTGGTGCCTTAAATGAATTGGAGTACAATTTTCTCACTTGGTTATGTCTGGTTTTCTTTGTTTTTGGTTGACTGAGTATATATTTGCTTGCCTTGTGCAAATTCTTTTCATTACAAAAAAGTTTCAGAAGCACTTGGAGGAAAGTAATCTGCAGCATCTTCGTTCTACTGGAAGTGTACCATATTATATTGCTAAATAATTTTTTTATCTTATGGCAAACAACTTGTGCTATTCATGTAGCTTGTCTTATATTTAGAAATCTGTTTGAAACTTGGGAATGTGGAGATCAGACTTTATATGCCCTTATGACGTTTTTATATTCATTTTAACCTTTCATTAGTCTTAATAGAGATGCGACTGATGAAGCAATGTCCTCTCTTTCTATTGTCAATGCAGGTGCTCATCAAGAACCGAGAATGGGGCTGGCCATGGATTTACACCTCAGAGAATGAGTTACTCGAGCAATGTGCTTGAAGTTGAAAATAGGAATTTAGATGGTAGAGGTTCAAAGGTGAAGTTTCTGAAACTACGATTCCATTTGTAAATGATTTAATATAGGCCTAATTTCCATGAAGTTAATAGCTGGCATATGCGTCCATACCAAATGGAATAAATCATCTTTTTTACATCCTGTTTGTTCTTACATTTATATTTTCTAAATTTTCTTTTATTCAGATGCAGAAGGAAGAAGTATATAATATTCCAGTTAATGGGAGGTAAGCATTACTATTACTGAAACTTTCTTTCGTTTTCCTTATGTCTCATTAATGATCACTTCTATTCTACCCATTAAACTGTGAGTTGCTGCCCATTCTGAAATGTATTTTGCGTTGATAAATGAACACCTTGCGATCAGCTCATAAAATCTGTCCTGGAATGCATTGAGATCACACCCTGTAATTGCCATAATGGAATTCCTAATGATGGTGTCCGGTGTTCCATGGAAATACCTCTGATCATGTTGAGAATGTATCGAATGTGTTCCCCTCTCATTAAGGTTATAATCTCATACTTAGATTCCTATGAATTGTTGTTGGCAGACAGGTTGGAGATGACGGTCCACAAGGGAAACAGCGTAAAAATGGGGAGAAGTCTGACTCTCAAAATGAGGAAATTGTATGTTAATATGGACATAAACTTAACTCATTGAGAGAAGGTGAATATTTTACTTCCTATTGATGTTAACAGCTGCAATAATATTTGGCTTTTTATTGTTTTTGCAGGCACGTGAAGTTCAAGGTTCAAACTCTAGATGTGAGTTCAATACTACTTATACTTCTTAATCGAGGAAATAATCTAATGAACTTGTTATTATAGACGATTTGTTTTGTCTGATGTGCTCATCTTTACTATTAGTTTGCATTTGATACTGTGTATAGCTTTATCTGGTGGATTTTGAGATGGTTGACAGTTGCTAGCCGCACGATGGATTGTCCATATTGATGGGGACACATTATACACTAAGTGACTTGGAAGTTAGAAGATACCTTTTTCGTGGTTTCTATGAGTGGAAAAAAAATTACTCATTTGTTAGTGAAAAAGAGTTCACTATTCATATTCTAAATGTTCCTAAAAATGTTTCCACTTTGAAATTAGAGGATCTTTTTATGTTACTTTTACTAATTTGTCCTTGTTTCTAAAAAATTAAAAAGGACATCCCCACTTCACCTCAGCTTTACGGGTAAAGGTGGAACGCAATATATATATATGTGTGTGTGTGTGTGTGTGTGTGTGTGTTGTGTGTGTATTGTGGTCAATTGGATCTCCTTAATTTGTGTGCTCAATTATAGGGGACTCTTTTTTGAGAACGGAGGGAGTATAAAAACACCCATGTTATTTGCTATATCGCCATTTTGGTATCCTAGAAGTGTATATAGGAGAGAGGAATGGGATTTAGTGGATTCTGTCTAGCATGTGATTCATGGGCGTGGGTATCTTTTCTGTCATCTGGGTGGCGTTTTCTTTCAAGTGGTGGATCCTTACATCCATGTATTCAGAAGATTACGCCATTTTGAAGTTCCTACTTTTCTTTTTCCCCGAGGAGTTGGTAGTTGTCGAAAATGTTTACTCCTTTGTTGATTCTGTTCCTGCCCTACAAATTGCTCTTGCTTGATTATAAGCTGTTTGCTTTTCTTTGTTTTTTGTAATTGCTTATCTAAACCTATGCTGTCATCAGAAAGAGATTTTCAATTATATATGTGCAGTGGCTGCTTGTGACATCCAACCAACTGCTTTAGAGAATATTCATGCAAAAACATCTAAGGTGCCTGCTAATGGTGTACATTGTGATGGCCCCGCTCCTTCCATTGTTAAGTTTGATCATCAGTGTGACGAGAGGCATACTTCAGCAGCAGACTCGTTGGCTTTTGATGCCATTTCTTATGGACCTTCTGCTGCTGTGTCTTCAGCGGTGGATGTTACTAAAGAATCACGTCTCAGTTCTTCATCAACTCCAACTGAAATGGTCCCTCCAAGAAGTTCAAGTTCTAATAAAATTTCTAAGGTAAAGTGGGTTTCTTGATACGTGTATGAAAAGAGTAACCTGTAGATTCATTGATAAAATTTCTAAGGTAAAGTGGGTTTCTTGATACGTGTATGAAAAGAGTAACCTGTAGATTCATTGGAAGTATCTGGTGTTGTTTGGTATGTAAGGGTTCTAAAGCAGATGTCTGAAGCTAGTTAAGAATTCATCACTTTTTTATTTTAATTGAGAGATCAATGTGATAGTTTTTTAGAAACTAAAGAAAAACTTGCTTATTCCTTCATAATGCAGCCCTTCAGCTAGCTGTTCAGCAAGTTGACTGTCTCCTTTTCTGATGTCAAACTTTTTCTTCAGGAATTTAAGCTCAACCCTGGAGCAAAAATATTTTCTCCATCACTTCCACAACAGAGAACAGCTACTCCTCCAGCAGTGCCAACATTTGCTAGTCTGCCATATATTCCGGAAAACTATCCTGTTGTACCACTTCCTACTTCACAGCCAGAAATTGAAATAAGCCATTTTGCTCCCAGATCATCCCTGCCTGTTAAGTTTGTTCCATATGGAAACATGCTAGCTGGAAACGGAGGGAATGATGTACAGTATTCTCCGCCTGTAAGTATAGTTCTGTTAATGGTCTTCTTAGGTACATGTTATTATATTGTAGTGGCTTAACTCTTTGTCCTTGTTTGCCAAGCACAAAAAAGTACGAACTGGGTGATATCTGCATGTTGCTTGCTCTTTTCTATGTCCTTATGGCTAAGATCAACATGTCACTGACCTTCGATGTAATTTTTCAGATGTATCTTTATGCCTTACCATCTCTTCTCCCCAAAATAACTATTTAATCGTCACTAAAGAAATTTGCAAACTCTTTCATCATTGTTATGTATTTTCACAATGGAATGAGACTAATTTGGAGAAAAAAAGATCTTAATGGGTGTGCATTTTATTGCTTACACTACGTAGTTATAAGTCAATATGCACATAGCTTGGTTTCTTTGTTTGAACTGGATGGACTTATGCTCCAAGGAAGTTTATTTCCAATGGATGATAGGATCAACCCAGGACGTTCTTGTATATTTTTATTTGTTTTAATTACACCTTGGAGGTGAGGGAGAGTTGGTTATACAATAGAGGAACTGACAGTAGATTGACCGTCTCATATCCTAGCTGTTTGGGGGCCTATACGGCTATAGATATTTGGGAGAGAGGGGGAGGAGGGGGGAGGGGAGCTAATGTACCCCTCCCTGAATATCAGCAGACTTGGGACTACTCATAGACATCAGGTTAAATATATGAAGAAAAAGCTGGTGCATGGCTGCACTTATTTTATTCCACTCCAATGTTTGCAAATACATGCTTACTTATGCGAGAGATGCTAATTTATTGATTGCTAGCTAGATACAAGTGATGCATGGGATTGATTATACTCGTGCTCAGTTGTAAGCGAGTTACAGTTCGAGCTCTTATCTTTATCTAGACTGATCTAGTAAGCAGAAAATTTCCTGTTTGTCATGGCCTGCCCATTAGTAGACGGCCGACACCTCTTTACCTTCCCTTCTTGCAGAAATTAGGCTGACCAACTGCTTTGGGTTTTCCGAATTTGCATCGCTGACTTTTAAGTTCTATGATTTGCTTTGCATGATCAGACTTATGGTATTGCGTTCAGTTACATATCATTGTAGGTAGTGTGCAAATGTGCCAGCAATCATAAATGTAGCTCTGAAAACTTCTTGGAAATTTATTTTAGCAGTGGTTCACAATTATATGCAAATTATCCAAGAATATACTTTAGAGTTTTGAATGAATGGATAGGAGTAAGAAGAGATAAAGCTAACTGCTGACACCTCCATTGATGTACTTTCTCATTAAACCTTGTCAGTCATATTATACAGGGGCATAATATCTTTCTGTCATTTATGAAAGCTCCTAATGCACAGGAGAGGGAGTTCTTGTTCTTTTTGGCCTTTTCTTTGTATTTTCCTACTTTGCAAGTATACAAGGGCTGTGCTCCCTTGGTGTTCTTATTTTTGTTAATTCATTTCCTTACTGGTCATGGAAAAAAAAACAAAACATAAAAATAAAATTTCACCTATGATATGTTGGCTACTACTTTTTACGTGATTTTTAAGTTTTGGTTGTAGATTGTTGGGCATGTGACAAACAGGACACAGCCAATTAGATATGGTGCTCAGTATCATCCTGTTCAAGCTGGGCCAACCTATGTTCATCCAAGCTCTCAAAATGTATGTTGTAGAATGATATTATGCCATTTAATTTCTTTCTAGTTTTCTTTTTATTTTGTGAAATTAGGGGGACTTGTTTTGATGAATCGCTTGTGATTGCGCAATGTTTAGGTAATGGTTGGAAGATTGGGGCAGCTTGTATATGTACATCCAGTTTCTCAAGTAAGCTTTTAGTCCTCAGCATGATAAGTTTGCATGATAGATCAGTCTTTTTCTATATGACATGCAAGTATCAGATGCTTTTAGTGTCCTCGTAACTGCCTCAAGGAATATTTGGGTATTTTCTAGTAACTTCATGGCCTGTTTGGATATTCTACAGCTGATTTTGCACCTTCTCCCGAACAGGCCATCAAGCCCCAATTTCTGTAACTTTATTACCCCTGAACTTCAGTATAGCCAGCAAAAAGACCACCTTTCGGGTGGATTCGTTTAATTTTACTGTAGTTAATCTTTTGGACCATTCATGTAGTTAACAAAGTGACTGCTAATTCATTATTGTCAACAAAAAAATATATTCGATCACCCCATATTCTTCCAATAACAATAGAATGAAGAGCAACACATAACACTGGCATCCCTTTCCATTATATCTTTTAGGCCAAAAAGATGATAAGGTCACTCAATTTTTTGCCAATTTCAAATGTGGTCACCCATTATAAAAAGATCCCTTTTTGCTCATTCATGTGGTTAATTTTTTGAAATGTGATAATTGATGGACTGAACCGTTAATTTTTTAAGAGTTAGTCATGTGACTGACACATGGCTATATAATCTGACTGGATGTTGACATGGCAATGACTAAGATGATTAAAAGTAGGATAAAATTAGGACTTTCATAGTCATATGATAGGCATGTGTTCACCAGCTAACTTGAAAAAGAAAATTGAGGAAAATCTGGAAATCAGATTTAGAAATAGTATACAAACTACAAAGTGTATGAAAATTCGAAAGTTGATTAACATTTTTAAAAAATAGAAACATAAAAGGTGCCTTCTTCAACTGTCCGCCCACTATCCCCTCTCCAATTGCCGGATCATCTGTATATCCGGGCGCCTCTATCCACCAAAATTTGAGTTAATGACATTGAATCTGCTCAAATCCAAAATGAAAATAATGATTTTTTTCATAGTTCTCCGAACCAAGATTCAGTTAACTTCAACAACCACAATAACAACATGCAGTCAACCTCCTCCATCTCCTTGAAGCCCAGCCACACCGTCCGTTTCCTCTGATCTTACCATCAGTTCCTCCTCTCCGTCCATTGCTTTGTCTGGTTTGATCTCAGCCTCTTCAATCTTACCTCTCTCTTCTACCAGACTCACACCATCTGAAACCCTAGCTTTCTCTCTATTCGTCGGCGCTCCTCACTCTAGATCAACCGTTCAATTCCCAGAAATACTAGGATTGTCGTGCTTGGAGCTCGTGGTGGTGGCAAGCTCGAAAGAAATTGGGATAGGTAGAGAGATAGAGGAGAGAGAAATTCTAGATCTAATATATGCGTAGCTATGAGGTTTCCCACAGAGAGAGAGAGAGAGAGAGAGGTGGCCGTGGGAAATTGAGTGAAAGCAGACGAGGGAGAAAAAAGTTTAGTTGGCAATTATGTGATCTCACTTATGTAATTTCTGTTAACAATTTAACGGTTTTGTCCAGGATATGAGCACATTCCAAAAAATTATCCATTTCAGTGAGCACATTTAAAAAAAAAAAATTTATGGGTGAACACATAGTAAAATTGTAAAAATTTGGGTGATCATTTTATGGTTTTGTCCTATAATTTACAATGCAAGGTAATATAGGAGCACACTCATGAGGAGGTAGAAGTATTCCGTAGGTGCACACTCATGAGGAGGTAGAAGTATTCCGTAGGTGCACACTCATGAGGAGGTAGAGTCAAGGGCCTAGTTCTTCCTGGATCTCTTGTGGTTACAAGAGGATATTGCTTTGGTTTGGGCTATTGAAGGATTCTTGGTGCCAACATCGAGTAAATTGGACAACGCTAATTTGAGTGATGCTATCTATTTTACTCTATGATATTGCTTTTAAACTCTTTTTGTAGCATCTGTTTTTTGGAAAACAGCATGAGCAAATAGTAGTATTACATATCAGGTTTTCGTTTTTCACCAAGGGGTATGGGTGTATGCTCGTGCCCATTTTCTTCCACTGCAGTTTGCTTGTGGGCAATCTCTTTTTACTTGTGACATAAATGTGCATATGCCTCTCTGACACGTTGATTGATATGAGAAATAGGTATCAGGGTTGGAGTTTGGCTAGAGTAAGGGAATAAATAGCCGTGCAATTATGCTTCAATGACTTTTTAAATTTTTTTGGATAAACTTAGCTAAGAGTGCATATTCTGTGTGCAAACTTGCTTCTCGAAATAGATCTAGGGTTAAGAATAAGAAAAACTTGTCCATTTGTGGACTCCACTCCCTTTAGTAACAGAATATTTTGCTGCCCTACATATCTTGATACCTGACATGTAAAAGGCTTGACATTTTGCTGTCCCTACCAATTTCACTGCTGATTGATTGTATATTTCTAATGCTTTATTCGCCATATTATTTTAATCATTCAAATCTCACCCCTCTTATCTCTTATCTTTTACAATGTGTGATTCAAATGCCTTATTTTTATTATGAAGGATATGGTTCAGGGATCAGCAGGTTTCTCTCAAGTATCGACATGTTCTCTCTTGGCTCCACATCAGATACATCTTCCTAAGCACCAAGGTATAATCACGATTCTCTCATGGTATTCAAATTTCACAAAAAAGTTTTTTTTTTTTAAATTTCTTTTCTATTTTATGATGAATCCTTTCATTGTCAAAATTATAATGTGATTCTTAAGTCTAGAAGTAACTTCGTATTAAATAAGTCAATGAGATTGATAATCCATAAACCTACATATTGCTCTTTCATGGGCATTTCATAATTTTCAAGCGCAGAACTGAATATATATATATATATATATATATATATATATATAAAACTTATTTACTGTGATAATTGCAAGCAAGATAGAAAAACCATGATCCTCTAGTTCTGCTAGCTCCGGTTATCATCATTTCCTTAGTAAGCGAAGGCTTTTATGTCTAATGTCTAAACGAAACTATTCACCTTATGCTTTCATACAAATAGTTATTCAACTTTTGCTTTCATACGAATAGTTATTTTAACCTCAAATGATTTGAGCATATACCTACTTGCAGGAACTGCTGCAGCGCAAGCATTGCAGCTATGTGTCGCTCCACCATTTATAGCTTCTGGTCAGCCACCATTCGCAGTGCCAAGCCACATTCCCATTTCACAACCGCCCTTCCCCATGATCCGTCCTATCCCAGTCCCTGGATCTAATGGTTTCTTAGGATCAAAGTTTTCATGATTTTAATTTTAAGGATATCACCTCATCGATTCCTAGTGCTCATCACTGAGTTTTGGCAGCGAGTTCAACGGGCACCACCAAGTTTTGCTTTAACTTTTTGAGGTCCTCCACTTTTATTTAATGGTGGGGAATTTTCTGTTTCGAGAGGTTTTTTTTTTTTTTTCTTTTTCCGTCTTTTCTTTTAATATATGGATGAGGAGAGGATAAGAACAGGGTGAAGGTGAAGAGCCAAGTCTTACAGATTTTTAAAAAATTGGAAACAAATCTGTAGAGTGAACTTTACCTATTCCAATTTAAAGGTCAAATTTAAAACGAGGGATATGAGCTTTGGCTTCAATTTTTTTTTTCTTCTTTTTCTTTGTATTTGTTAACAGCTAGGGTACATTGAATTTTTGGGCATTGTGAGTGAGGTTCAGAGAGACATAGGTTTTCCAACGAAAGATGATATATTTTCTACTTTGATGTGTTGTCTTTTGTCTATAGTATGAGAACACATTCGTTTGTCGTGAATATTGTGAATGTTATTATGTAAATGTGTATGCAAACTAAATTTTCCATTCAATAAGAATTGATCTATGATGTAGTTTACTGTGATAAACATGAATTAATTGTTATATATTCTGATGTATTGGACTGCACTTTTTTTTTTTTTGTTCATTCGAAACTAATCTCATTTCTTCGAGTTAGGAAGGTAGGTAGGTGTATGTGAACCAGACTGTTTAATTTGTCGTCGTCTTTGTAATTTTCACTATCCCGAATTAATCCGAGGAAAGTGTATATGGTGTCTGTCTTTACTCGTTGGATAACTTTTCATATTGGGAATAGCGGCAGATCAATGAGATGGTCTTTGTACACATTATTATGCCTAGAGTGTAGACTGATGCAATAAGTGTTCTTAGTGATCGACTCAAATAAATAAGCATTTTCAAATCTGGCTTTTTTTCTGCTCTCCCCAGGGCAGACGACCACCCCAAGTCATGGTCAGTTGATGTTTTGAGTACCAATCTTAAAAAGATCAAAAAGGGCAAAAGACCACTTTGTCCCCAAGTTATCAATGCATCTGATGCTCATCTTAGGCAGTTTTAACGAGCTGTACCCTGCACAAATGACAGTGCAGCGTCGTTAATTTGACTCTGAGCATCCGACAATGTCTAAATGGAATGCCCTTGTATCACTCTCACATATTTCAATTTACAACCATGAAACTGTGATAATAACTAAATGCAGTATATAAGCCTTCAAACAGAAGTTGACACCAAGTTGCTATTCCTGTAAAATGATGCCCAAAATGTCATCCTAACACTAGTTCTATTGAGCGAGTTGATAGAAACACGATCCCTTTTTACAACCTTTCAGATCCCAGACCTCAGGGTGGAAATCCAATTCCACTTGATACTATGGTACAGATCCCAGGCAGCAAAGATATTACAGAGATAGCTATACAAGTCGACTACTGGAGATCCACTGGCTTATTTGCTTTCTCCATGAGTATGTGCCTGCGCTCGAGTTTCTTCAGCTCTGCTTTGAGTTTCGGCACTCTTTGGTTCGCGAAACTCAACCGTAAAACCTTGAGTATGATGTTCAGCGCGAGGAATCTGGTTCTGGCTCAAATTGTCTTGCATAGCCTTAGAACAGTAATAAATCAGCAATAAGATTAGAACATACTAGAGAAAACCAAGCAGCTAAAGCATTAATTTAACCTTTAAGCTTCGAGTACCTGCAAAAGCTCGGACATTCTGCCAGTTCCATTATTCTCCACAGGTTTGAAAAAGGGTGCAGATTGACTAAGAATACTATGTCGAGTTTGCAGGGGTTCAATGAAAAGAGGCTCATTCATGTCCGCAATTTCTTCTCCCTGGCCGCCATCCCCATTCTGGGCTTCTGATGATTGAGAAGAACCATGACCCCCCTTAACAGCTTCACCTTGGAAATGCACATTACTTATTTTTATTGGCTTGGCCTCTCCCGCTTGCCGAACCTCTGTTGTGCCCTGGGAGCTGATTTGAGGCTGTGAGGGTAGTGCTTGGGTTGTTGATCCATTTGGTGGGTAAACAGACAACGGCAAGACGGTCTGCACGTGCTTGCCCTTTAAGGCCGTCATTTCGTTTGCAGGTACTCCGTTCCCTAGATTCACTGGTTGGAGTATAACAGGAACCACAGTGCCCCTCGCACCGACAGGAGGGACAGAGGGGGCTGGAAGATATTTCCCTTGCGATGAAGGTGGGGCCCCATTCCCGAGGTAACTGACAAGCTGCATATCCCTTTCTCTAGATCGTGGTCGTGGCTTACGGCCGCGAACCCGAGTTTTGTTTTCCGTCGACAGATGGGTCTCATTCCTTCTGATCATTTGAACGTGTGGCGCGACATCATTATCTGCTGTCACAGGAGCATAATGTCCAGGCTTGAAAACAACACCCCTTAGACTGGTATTTGAGTTACCAATCTTAACAGCAAGCAAATAACCAGCATCAAATGCCGCCTCGACAACCCCTGTAACTGTCTGCCCAATTATGCTATCATTTGCATTGTTAACTGGATCTACCTGGGAGGGTAGGGTTCCATTCACCACTTCAAAACCAGGAGGCACTGGAGCAGCTTCCGCGCGATTTAGACTTCGGTCCTTTCGTGGGCGACCACGCTTTCGCTTGACTGGGAGGAGTAGTGAGGCATCAGAGCTATTTTGTTGGTTAGTTTGGTTCATCTTCAGGAGTTAACACAAAATCTTTTGCCTTTCTCAAGAAAACATAGATAGCCAATCTCTGCTTGCAATTAAAAACCACACTGTTCAATGAAGTATCAAGAGAGGGAGATGAAATGAAAATACACAAAAAAAACAAGCAAACATGAAAAAGTGGAACACCATTGAGGAGAGAAAATGAACAAAATGCTTTCACAAATACCAAGCTTTGTAAACTTCCAGTTTCATAGCTGACATGTGCTTGGTGGTTACCCTCTATAAGCATATACAAGCAGGGAAGGGGATAAAATATCAGATTTAAGGGCGTTACAACATTTCATGCTGAATACAGGTGTGCTGGCCATCAATCCAAGGTGTAATATCGTTCCTTTTATGTCAAAGTTGGAAAGCTATTAGGTGACTTGTGAATTCTGTTCAGTTATGTTCACTTGGATGAGATCTGCTGTTGCATTATTTACTCCTTGATCATAATCCTATTCATGAACGGATCAAGTCCTAAACCCTAAATTTCCATTGTTCTCTCTTGGCCACCACCTGACCAGTAATACCTAAGGAGTCAATTATAACTCATCCAGTAGTACGGAGTTCTCCTCTAAGTTCCAAAAACAGGGTCCGCTGACTGAAAATGATCATGCATCAATTTTTTATTTTATTTTTGAAATACCAGTATAAGCCAACTTTTCCATGCATGTAAACGAATATTTGCAACTTCGACTGCGAGTAAACTGACCAACCTTATCAGCAGCAGCAATGTGATGTACTCTAAATGTTGTTCAATAAAGTGATTTGTCCAGAATATGATGCGACTCTTATTGTATTTCTTTGTGTTTTTTTTTTCCCATTTCATACAATAAAACTGGAACTCGAGAATCTCCACCTTAGTTCACCTTAAAGATATCCTCAATTTCTTGCTCATGGTTCTATTCTGGCTTAACCTAAGGGCAATATTATATTTTCTTGCTCACGGTTCTATCCTGGCTTAACCTAAGGGCAATATTATCCAATAAAGGCTGATATTAAATCCCTGATTAAGGTTCTATCCAGCCTCTTAGGTATCATGCAAAGAGGATCGTAAGCTACATCGCTCCCGCAGCTTTACTCTTAATGCCTACGTCATGTTCTCAACTCCAAATAAGTAGCCATACCAAGAGAAACTGAATGTCCCGAACAATGAGCTGTTGGAGCACAATCTTTCTAGATTATCTCCCTGTTTAGACAAACTCATAGCCAAATTTACTGTAAAATTCTATGGCAAAATTTTAAAAAAAATATTTTAATTTTACAATTTAATCTCTTTGATGTTCTTAACTTTTCAAATAAAATGTTCTCATACTAGGCAAGAGGAAGCATAGATCTCCTTGCTCTGCTTGCTTCTTAGATAAGAATTATGTTGTATGCAATCAATTCCATTTCAGAACAGACCAGGTTAAGGAAGAATCACATAGATGACAGAAGGACCATAATTCTTGATCCTTACTTTAGGAAAACTAACAGCATACGCTCTGTACCAAGCAAAGTTCACCTTTGAAATTCAAATAATTCAAGGAATAAACCAGTTTTGCATAAATATCCTTTTCTAGATTGCAAGTACAGCGTACAGAGGTATATCTATAAGCACATAACATTTAGTAACTTAATTCAAAAGAGACTCTTCGAGTGGAATTAACTATTAAGGGTGTATATAAAAACTTAAAGTCACTGCTTGTTAAGGCAATCCTTCAACTCTCGTCAAGTAGAACTAGACATAACTGGATGCACATGGCAGTAGAGAAGGGATTATACAGAACCCCCTCCCTCCCTACACACACACACACACACACACACAGACAAAGAGAAAGGGGACGGGAGGGGTATAGCGAGAGAGAGAGAGAGAGAGAGAGAGAGAGAGAGACTCATCACAACTGTACACTTATCTTTGTATTTCCTCTCTACGCATGATTTCACGGTAGAATCAAGCATTTCACCCCCAAAATAAACACCAGCTGCCCTACTTTTCACATCCCGCCAAACAAAGAGAATCAAGGTAAACTTCATTGTTCTGGAATGAAGTTTACCTCATCATCCCTCATACCTTCGAATTTCACACTTCTTGTACCACAAAGAATATGAATGAAAAAAAGGGGAAAAATAACCAACAAGCAGGATAACTCCATACATCATGTATTCATTTCAGCACAAGAGAAATCACAGCTAAATTTTTATAGCTCCTATGACCATGCTACACTAGTTTCAGTTCAGGTATCTCTGCAATATTTTTTTATAGCTCCAACAAACATCCTACACCTATTTCAGATCAGGCCGATCTAGTTCGAACTGGGGTCACATAAACAAGACAAGTGCATGCATAACGGAAAGGCTAGGCACACAAACCACATCAATTTAGAGATTATCTACAATAAATGATAAACAGCAATCAAGCAGACAATCAAACAAGAAAACCCAAAACTGTGTGGCATGATTTCCAATTATAAAAAGTATTGTGCAATAGACCCACAAGAGCAAAGATCAAAAATTCAGAAAATAGAGAAACAACGACAAAATCAATAGATATCTGAGAAAAAATTTCACAGGGCCAAAGGCATATAATGAACAAACAAGTTTCGGGCTTAGTAGATATCTAGAAATTAGAATACTTGGCTTGAACATGATTGGTACTAAAACGTCTATAGGGAAACTGTTGATAGTGCTATTCCATAATTTTTACTTACAACAATTACTTTTACCAACTTCACCTATGTCGAGTTTAGAGTCATGTATCCCTACACAGCCGGTCCCAAGTCCAAGTAAAGGAGGAGGGTTGCGTTAGACACCCAATGTAAAACTTTGTCGGATCACTATGAACATGAATCCAAATTATTTTAGCATAAATAAAGACATCTGTATGTGACCTGTTGCACCTGCGGGGTGTTGCGGATGAGCAAGGCCGTCACATCTACACCTGAGTGTGATTGATATTCAGGGTGTTCGTTACACTTGTCTCGAGGTGTACTTAATAGGCTAAAAGCGCACATCACGGTCCTGATGTGGTAAAATATCAGCAACGGCATGATAAGAAACTAGTGAGTGTTACTACTAGGCTTCGAGTAGCAACTTGGAACATAGGAACCATGACTGTGAAAGGAATGGACTTAGTTGATACTATGATTAGAAATAATTAAATAATTAATTAATTAATATAGCGTGTCTACAAGAAACAAAATGGGTTGGGGAGAAAACTACAGAAATAGTAAACACAAGTTTTGAGCTCTACTATACCGGAAGAGATAGACATAGAAATTGAGTTGGCATAGTTGCAGATAAGAACCTAAAAGAAGATGTTGTGTCGGTAACGAGAAAGTTGATAAATTACTACTTCTAAAATGATAATTAACTTAATTAGCACTTATGCACCGCAAGAAGGATTAGACCAACAAGCCAAAGATCAATTTTGGCAAGATTTATATGAGCTAGTACAAGGGTTACCCAAGAGCGAGAAACTATATATAGGGGGGGAGTCTTTAATGGCCATGTGGGTGGGCATAATGCTGGGTATGAGGGGTGTGATTTTGGTGATAGAAATAAGGACAGAATAGTTATATTAGATTTTGCGATTGCTTACGACTTAATTATAGCTTACACATAATTTAAGAAGAGGGAAGAATATCTGATAACTTCTAAAAAGCTTTTAAAAGTAGACTAAATAAGAATCAAATAGATTACTTTTCAAACTGAAAAATTCGATTGTTTAACTTAAAGATTGTAAAAGTCACTCTAGGAGAGAGCTTAAACTCGCAACATAGAATTTTGGTACTAGATATTACCCTAGAAAACAATCAACAGCGTAAAAAAGACACTAGAAACCCGAAAACTAAGTGGTGAAATTTAAAAGGCGAAAGATTAACTTTATTTAAGGATAAATTGTTAAAAGATGCACTGTGAAATGTTGAAGGTGAGACCAATGAAATATGAAATAAAATGTGCGATTATATTAAAAGAATATCAAAGGTGGTGTTGGGGGAATCAAAAGGTAAAAGACTCTCAGATAAAGAAACGTGGTAGTGGAATGAGGAAATTCAAAAATTGGTTCAACTAGAAAGAGTCTTATAAAAAAATCCAGATTTTGGAACGATACAAATTCGCTAATAAAAAAGTAAAGAGAGACTTGAGAGAAGCTAAGGCCAAAGCATTCAATCACTTTTACAATATATTAAACACAAAAGATAGGGAGAGGAATATATACAAACTTACAAAATCAAGGGAGAAGAAGACTAGGGATTTCATTGAAAGTAATTTATATTTATGATGAAAATTCAGAGTCCTGGTCAAAGATGAGGAAATTAAAGAGAGATGAAAAGAATATTTTGAAAAATTATTAAATGAGAAACACACCGAGAACGAGTCATAGAGGAACATAACACAAGTGGTAGAAGTAGCGATAATACCTTTCTTTGTAGAATTAGTGACCGCGAAGTGAATGTTGCTTTAAGAAAGATGAAGACCAGGAAGGCTTTATGAGCGGATGGAGTCCCTATTGAGGCATAGAAGTGCCTAGGAGACGTAGGAGTGTCTTGAATGGCAAAGTTATTTAATAAAATCGTGTGGAAATTAAAGAGAGATGAAAAGAATATTTTGAAAAATTATTAAATGAGAAACACACCGAGAACGAGTCATAGAGGAACATAACACAAGTGGTAGAAGTAGCGATAATACCTTTCTTTGTAGAATTAGTGACCGCGAAGTGAATGTTGCTTTAAGAAAGATGAAGACCAGGAAGGCTTTATGAGCGGATGGAGTCCCCATTGAGGCATAGAAGTGCCTAGGCGACGTAGGAGTGTCTTGAATGGCAAAGTTATTTAATAAAATCGTGATGTCGAAGAAAATGCCTATGAGTGAAGGAAAAGTATTATAGTACCGATATACAAACATAAAAGAGATATTCAGAGTTGTACGTACAAATTACATGGGCTAAGTTAATGAGTCACGCAATGAAACTTTAAGAGAGAGTAATTGAAAATAGATTGAGACGAGAAACAACAATATCGAAAAATCAATTTGTTTTATGCCAGGAAAGTGAACAATGAAAGCTATCTACTTATTAAGAGGATTGATGGCAAAATATAGAGGAGAACAAAGGATTTACACATGGTTTTTATTGACCTAGAAAAGGTTTATGATAGAGTTCCTAGAGGGTTAATTTGGTGGGTGTTAGAGAAGAAAGCGGTTAAAGTGAGATATATAGACGTGATTAAGGATATGTACGATGAAGATGCGATGTTAGTTAGGACTACATCGGGAGAGACCTGTCAGTTCCTGATTACATAGAATTACACCAAGGATAGGCTTAAGTCTCTTTCTTTTTGCCTTGGTGATGAATGGATTAACGTGAACAATATACAAGATGATGTACCATTGTGCATGTTGTTTGATGACATTGTTTTGATTGATGAGATGAAGAACGGGGTAGATAAGCTAGAAAAGTGGAGAGAAGCATAGTAAGTCAAAGGCTTTATAAGTAGGAGTAAAACGGAACACACAAAATGCAAATTTAATGGTAAAAGGAGTAATCACGAGGGCAAAGTTAGATAGATGGTCAAGAAATATGACAAAAAGGACAACTTTGATCTAGAATAGAATAATTATCAATCAAGATGGGGAGGTAAGATATGATGTTAGTCAAAGGATAAAATCAAGGTAAAATGGAGAAGTGCATCTTGAGTGTTATGTAATCGATGTATACCAGTTAAATTAAAAGACAAGTCTTATCGTACAACGATTAGACCCGCACTACTTTATGGAACCGAATGTTGGACAACTAAGAAAGAACATATGAAGAAGATGAGTGTAGCTAAAATGCAAATGTTAAGACGAATATGTGGTAAAATTAGAAAAGATAGAATTCGTAATGAACAAATTCGTGAGACAGTAAGAGTCGGCCTAATAGAAGATAAAATGAGAAAACCAACTGAGATGGTTTTAACACATACAACATAGACTAATTAGTGCATTCGTTAAGAAGTGCAAGTGTATCAATATCAACCAGTTAGAAATAGGGAAAGAGAGTACCAAAATTAACATGAACATCCGTAGTAAAGAATGAGTGTGATAACCTTGCTTTAGACCGAATCAAATGACAGAAAAGGATTCATGTAGCCGAAAAAGGCTTAGTTGAGTTGAGTTTAACAGTTATTTTTACCACGCACGCATCATTAACTTACCGTCAAATAGATTTTACGTCTATTTTTCTTGCCAAACTTTTTTCAACTTTTCAAGAATTACAGAGTGAACATGGGCAGGAACATGTGGAGCAAATACGAGCTCAATACTAATGAAAGGGTTTAGACAAGAGTTCAGCTACTAATGCATAAAATTTTATAGTATTGACATGAGAGATAAACTTATATATTTGCGTTTCGATATCATCCTTTATACAACAATGGAATTTATCCATGCTAGGTCAGTCCTATAGCCAAAGCATCCAAGTTGATAAGTTCAACCAATGCAATCAGAGTTTGTAATCCTTGTGGCTCTAAATATGTAGCCACTGGTCAAAGATGTTTGTACAGATTTTCCTAAATAATTAAAACTTGTGACGAGTATTAATTTTAAGTCTTCATTTTGTCCGTCACTGAATGCAATCCCAAGGTTACAGTTACATTCATTCCTCATTTGAATCAATTTTAAGATTTTGCAAGAAAATTTATGTTTGACCAAAAACGCCAATTATTTCCAGGAGTATAAAGAATCGATTTAAACAAACATGGCAAAATTAAGCAACTCATTAATGACTTCATACAGAATATGCAGTTCCATAGCCTGTAGAGAAACACCAAAATATATAAATAAATAAATAAAAATTCTCCATGCTCGAGACACCATAGTTGTTTCACATATAAATTTCATGGTAGCTAGCAATTGTTATGCTCAACATACACATACCAAACTTATACATGTCAAATCAAGTTGCTTAGTAAAAGCACGACCCTGTATAGTGTGTGTTTATACTTTAACTGAAACAATTCCATTAAGCAACAATAGATATGTAATGGCAAAGAAAATAAGCCTAGCCTAAGATAAAATGCACAGAGCTAAATAAGAAAGTTGGCTACTGAAAAAGTCACTCCATTAGATGAAATCAATACACAGGAGAACTGGGATGGCTATAAACCCAAAATAAATATATAACATTTAAAAGTATGTTGCTAGATAGACACTTTCTAGAACAAACAACCAAAAAAATCACCATTCACGAGTCCTATGGTATAAAATCGTGTCTAACAGAAATGGGTGGTTTAAATATTCCATAGTCAAAGTTTCGAAGTATCGAAAGACGAAAACATGAGAAAACAATTTTGGTTTTATTTGATAAAACGACAGACATGGTTGAATAGAGGTTGGTTTATGATGTGCATTGAAACCAACCAGGTGACAAGATAATGATACTAAGTTCCCTCTTTGTTTGGTAGTCATGATAACATGCGCTTTCTAGTTACCATAAAATTAATAGAGCTCAGGTATGTGTAAAGCTTGAGACCGTAAATTAACGCCTTTCTTACTTCTAAGGCTCTAACCTCTAATTTGCTCTCTATGTTTTAATCTCGATTTGGTTCTCTTTGCTATATGCTGCACATAACACAATTTCACAATTGCAACCTTTTGGTGCCCTTGTAGTACCTCGAAAAACCTTATAACTAAAAGAGGTAAATTCAAATTAATTCGAAACATCTTGTGTAACCATACCTGTGCTCATCAGCAATCTATAGAAGCCAGAAACCGACAGCTTAAGTCTAGGCTGTCTAGCCAATATTTTTCCACTTGGAGAATCTACTATATGCAACATTTTATACTCTAATGGCATGAACGAAAATACCATTTTCGGCAAACAAATAAAAGCATGCTATAAAAACACTACCATCAGTGAATTTCACCAAGTACATGCAACAATAAATTAAGATGTAATCAGCATGAATAGCGACGAAGACGAAAAAACAAAACTAAAATTCGAGCAAATCCATACGAATTACAAAATTTCAGTATTGGAATTGAATGAAAAATTTAAAAAAAAATTAATAATAAAAAACACAGTCATTTACCAGAATTAAAAAGAATTGAAGCATCGACCGGATAATTGAAATACTTACGATTGTAAAAAAGATCGTACCTTGGGGTTTTGAGAGGGTTTATGACCGAGCTGATACGGTAATTTGAAACCCTAGATTTTTGCTGTTTTGAGATTGAGATGAAATTACAGCGTTTAATTGCTACATAATCGGCTATTTCCGCTTCCTATGGAATAATTTATCGGGGAGCGCTATTAACCAACCATTTATTCGTAATAAACCACTTTTCCTAATACACCCCCCAAAACTAATTTTAAATCAACCTAATTTTTAAATACATCACTCTTTCTTTTCCAATACACCCACATAATATCATCAAACCCACCTAATATCATCAAAACCACCTAATATCATCAAAACCACCCACATTTTTCAATACACCAACCTTAATTCAGCAAAACTCGCAGTCGAGGCCTCCATTGCATGTGTTTCCATTTTCAAACTCAACAATTTGCAAACCTCTACTCGGCAAACTCCCCATACTGAAAGCAACCCAGCAATTTTAGAGAAGGAAGAAGGAAGAAAAAGAGGAACTTTGATTTCACAATGAGGAAAATTCTAAGTATGAATTTCCTTCTATTTTAAAGTTCAAATAGCATTTTCGTTTCAATTTGTGTGTTAAATATCATTTTATTTGCTAAATTTTATTAATTTTCGTTATATTATGTTTGGCACTGGTTGAAGGAACACCACAGTGGTATTCGGAACTGGTTAAAGGAACACTACAGTGGTGTTCGGGAATGGTTGGAGGAACACCGCATTGGTGTTCGGGCAGGGCTAACCGAACACCACTGTCGTGTTCCTCCAACCATTTTCGAACACCACTATGGTGTTCCTTCAACCAGTCCCGAACACCACTGTGGTGTTCCTTTGACCATTCCTGAACACCACTGTGGTGTTCCTCCAACTATTCCCGAACACCATTGTGTTGTTCCTCCAGCATTGTCCGAACAATTTTTTTGTGTTTCTACAACCTCTGTTGAACAACATATTGTGATTATTTATGTTTCTTGTTTAATCGATTTAACTAAAAATATTTCTTATGTCCAAGTTATGTAGCAAGTGTATATAAAAGAAAAAGACCCACTGCTTCAAATAGAAGAGAAAGACAACGTGAACAATAACAGCCTAAAGATCCCCACACGTCCCACGAGAACAAGAACAACCTCCTATACAGATGACTGATTATAATTTTGAAAGAGATGCTGATTTTGGAGAGAATAGAGAGGAAGGTGTTGGATATGAGAGATAAAAAGATGTTAGAGAGAAGAGGGAAGACGTGACATATACCACATTTTTCGGTGGTCCTGTTCATTTATCTCTACTGGCTACTTATGAGACACACGTAACACGATGGATATGGCAGGGGGAAGAGAGAGGGGTTCTCAAGTGTAACAATTATACTGAGAAACTAGTTCAGTAGAGTTGTCGTAGAAATGTATGTGACCCTCGGTGGTTGGATGTTGTCAAAGCCTCCAAGTTGTATCGATTAAGGCGAACATCGTACCTTGAAGCTGACAAAGTCTTGGTCAGTGCATTTGTGGAACGCCAGCACTCTGAGACCAAAAAGCCACAAATCTTTCCACGTAGGGCACCAACCATTGTTCCATGACATATTTAAGGGCAAGTAGAAATTCTTTAAAGTCTGATTGAAGTCTATTAAGCAAGTCATTATAATTTGACACAGTATCTGCGATAACTAACATATTCCAATACATAGAAAAACAATCTCATTTATCTTTTACACGGAACAATTTCTTGTAATTTGCCAAAATGTTCTTGTTAATATGCCACCGATAGAGAAAATGTCTCAAGGTGGGAAAAGTTTTTTGAATTGCATTCATTAAACAAATTTCTCTATCAATAACAATCACGTGGGTGTAGGGAGGATTGGTGTAATACCTTTGATCCTTTTATGTTTGATATGTTTATCTTAGTGTGTTGTTACCATGTTAGATATACTTGTTAAGCTTATTTGGAGTAGCATGTTGTGTGATTCATGCCATGATTTCTTGTTTGCATTTCATAGTAGCATATATTGTCAACTTGGTTAGGCTTTGATTTGGGATAAATCTTTGTAGTCATTTGTGGATATAAAGCATTTCATTCTTAGCCGTGTTATATGTGATTGTGGATGAGTTTTTATGTGTTTTGAACTTGGTTGGAGGTTAGGATCATCTTAGGGGGTTTACTTTGGAACCATTTTTAGTCATTTTTGGAGTCCCAGTTCGCGCCCTAGTAAGCATAGCCTCGTCCCAGCGAGCAACAAGCAGTAATTTTAAGAAAAATCAGACCAAAAGTTTAGTTGGGCATGCACCTTAGCGCACTATTTCTGCGCCTTAGCACGCTGGCGCGTCTTAGTAGTTAGTACGCAGAGTGCTCGCCCTAGTCCACCCCTCTGTGACAGCTTACGTGATTTTTACAATTTGTTGATTTTTTTACCTAACCTCTTGGCTATTGTTGAGACACATCCCCAAGGCTTAATGCCACACCCCGACCCGAAATCCTATATGTACTCGCGAGTCGGTGCGTGGTCTGGATCATGTAACAATAATTAGCAGTGAAAGTTCTGCTAAAAATCGGAGCTTATCCATATAATTAGAACAACATTTCATATCTTACTGTCTCGAGTCATTGATCTCGAAAACATCTTATAACAACTTGATCAGAGTACAGAGCTAGGTATAATGGTACTAAAACTTGTGTCGACTACTAATCATACATACATAGCTGTGCTACATAATTTTAAGAATCATATCTATCTGATCACCACCGCTACATAGCTTCGTAGAGCTATTGTCCTGAACAGCATATCAATAAAGCCCTTCTAGTATATCCCATAATGTCTGCTCTATATGCTTACCAACCTTAGGAAAACAAACAAACACAAAGTGAGTCGAAGACTCAGCAAGTTACTAAATGCAATTGCATGGCATGTGATCATGCAGCATGTTAAAAATAGTATATCATAACAACAGATAATTCCATACGAATGATAGGCTCAGCAGCCGCCAACCGTCCCATACCAGTTGGAGACCGCGACTAACCGACATGCATGGCTAGCACATAACAGATAACTTACAATACTCTTATCAATGTCGAGATATGCCTCAACATCCTTCTTTACTTTCCATCTTACTCTTCCTGTATGTACATGTACTGCTATTACAGTACAAGTTCCTGAATGAAAACCTTTACTTGTTTCATGGGCGGCTCCACCTCTACGGACAGCCCTTTCCTCATGACTGGTACCATGGGTGGCTCCACCTCAATGGGCAGCCCTTTTCGCATGCATAACTGGTTTGGGTTTCATGGGCGGCTCCACCTCTATGGGCAGCCCTTTCCGCATGACTGACATCATGGGTGGCTTCACCTCAATGGGCAGCCCTTTTCCACGCCTCTAATTACCGTCAGTTATAGACGACAACCAGGGTCGTAGCATACCAGTGTCGCCCTATTGGTTACAACAGTGAGCTACCCTCTACCATGGCCAGTGGTAGGACCATTACTGAGTCCACGGGTATCACCGCGCATCATGATTTTCATCATGTATATATTACCCACGGTTGTTACCACGCATCATGATTTTTATCATGTATAACTGTGTCCACGGTCTTCACTGCGCATCATGATTTTCATCATGTATAACTGTGTGGTTTTCACCGCGCATCATGATTTTCACCATGTATTTCATGCATCAATACATTCCCCAGTAATTACTGATGGTTCTCATTATCACAACAAGTAGATGTTTACTTGTTATCTCTTATCTTGCTTTATGATCAAGTAGATGTTTACTTGTATTAATCTCATGCTGCATTTCATAGTCACATATGCAGAATCTTTACTTTTAGCATATGTTACACATATCACATATTACTATGGTCAAATAGATGCTTATTTGTCATTAATTACTTTTCCGTAGTGCTTGTAAATACTAAGCACATAAACACATGATATTACTCTTTATATTACATCACATATCGTAGTGCTAACATTATAAGTAACTACTTTGCTACCTTAAAGAACTATCTTCGTTAATTATTATCATGTCATATTCTTATGACATTAACTTTTATTCGTGACATGATACTTTGTATCCCGTACTCATTCCATGTACACTTTACTGTATGTGTCATAGTATTTATGACATTATAACTTTACTAATGTGTCTCCCTAGTGTTTTAGGAACACTTCATATAATATCCACTAATCACATTCGACTCTATTAGAGTCATCAACCAATACAACTTGCTAATAACTAGTACACCTTTAATCATGGCATGAGACTATCTTTAGTTTATCATGCACATACTTTAAAATAGGAGGGGGTTAGTAACTTACCTCCCAAGTAAGCTTTCGAAAGGGTTTTCTTATCAAATATATTGCTCTCACAGAGTTGGTTCGTCCAAACTTTGAGCATCCATTTATCCCAAGCAAATGTTACCCATCAACTTTTACAAATAGTATATGAACTACTTGTCTTCTATAACATGAGAACTATTTTTAGTCTATCATGCAATATTTAAAGATGAGAGTTTAATAACTTACCTCTAGCGCTTTTCCTTAATTAAACTTTGTTTAGAATTGAACTACTTGTCAAGAACGTCGCGTCAACGAAGTTGGTTTGCTGAAATCTCGAGCAATCAAACCCCAATGAGTCGTATGCACTAAACCAAGCTTTTAATATTGAGAGAATGCTTGTGTGTGTTTCGTGTGTTGTGTGTATTTTTCTTTTCCTTCTAAGACTGAGAATCAGGCTATTTATAGCCACCAAATTCGTCTTCAAGCATTCATAGCACGTGCCAGGTGTCGCGAGGAGGATCGACGACTCATCGAACAGCACGAGGTGTCGCGAATTGGAAGCATTCCAGTTGGGTCGCGCCATTGGCCTAGAGCGACTGCGCCCGACATCTACTTTATTAAAAATGTATACCATGGTATGTACCAATTCTTTAGCATTTTTAAACTTTAAAGTTTCTTAATTCTTTTTTCGGATTGATTTTAATTAAAATACTTTGGTACGGGGTCTTATACTTAAGACCAGATATTTTCCTTTCTCTTGACCACAAGAGAGACACAAAAACATCTCCCAATTCATCTTTTTCCGCCATGAAAACTTGAGAGAAGTGTATGTAGAGATATAATGAGATTGGTGTGTGTTTCTTCATCTTTACAAGATCCAACCAACCTATGTTTGATCCAAGACCACCAAAGTGTTGGGTTTGAGTAGGAGAACAACTTAGAAGGCTTTTATTGTGTTCTTGGTGGTTTGATTGTCAAGTTTAGGTAAGTTACTAAACCCCCTTTGTATGCTTTAAGCTTTAATGCATGCTAGTTTCAAATTCACCGTGTTAGCCATGTTGGAAATGAGTATTACAAGTCTAAATGCTATGTTGATATGAGCAACTTGTATTTGTGCTATTTGCTTGAATTTGATAGTGTTGTATGTGTAGAGATTGTAATATCAACCTTAGAATTGAATTAAAGAGATAATTTGAGACTTTAATTGGGGTAATTTGCATGTAGCAATTATACCAAAATTTTATGAATTGTAGTGATTACTCGACGAAGTTGATTTTAGGGAAGAATTAAATGCACCGAATAACATGTTAAATCCCTACGAGAATTGTAGTTCGTTTGATTAGGATTCCTAACCTTCGAACAATTGGTTAAGTGTATGAATTAGCACTTGTGAGTTAGAGACTTGTAATGTAGCTCTAATGTGGTTGTTTAAGTTCTAGCAAATATATGTTTGATGATAATTTTTGGTAGAATGATATAATCTACTTGACATTGATCGGGTTTACTACTTTTGAACTTGGTGTTGATTTGCATACGACGAGTAAATATCTACTTGTGCATTGCATTGAGTCCAGCTGGCGTCGTTGGTTAAGTTAAGGTAGGACGACGCATAATCTTTACAAATCAATGTTTGTAATCGTTGTGGGTCATCATACCGGATTGCATACACCCCTCCTCTGTTGGCCACAGTTGAGATGTAGCCCTACTGTTGTAGCAATACGCATGACTTTGGTTAGCTATTGAACCCGATGGGATTAATCGGGGACGTCGATACATGTTACACGAGTATAAAGGCACATTTGTTTCTCGTGTATTGCAGGAGTAGCACAGAGACGGTGAACTGGAAATGATATCCTTTCTTATGTGGTTTATTTACGTTGCATCTATGTGAACATCACTGTGCTACGCGGCTTATGTGACTTGTATATTTACGATGATTATACATGTTCAGTTTGGTATACTAATATGATTACCATGTTATCTTTACCGCTTGATCATTATGTCATGCCATATAGTTGCATTTAGTAACTTATTGAGTTTCGACTTACCCCATTTGTTGTTTATTTATTTTTCTTAGATCCGAGCCAACCAGGCAGTTCGCGGTGAGGTCGGTGAGATCACGACTAGTTCGCAGATGGTCTTTTTTTGTTTAGTAGCTCATGGAGCTTGTCTATAGTTGTGGTTAGTTTTCTTTTGGCAAGGACGAATGGTTATGTAAAGTTTACTTTGGGTAGTGTTGTCTTATGTTGTAAACTGATTATTCTTTTGTAAGTAGATGTGTGTATATCGTGCTCGTGTATATAGTTTTAGTAGTAATTCAGTTTCTTTCCCGAGCATGTTTTAGCTCATGGTTTACATTTGTTCTTCGGCATGTTGTGGCCGTGGAGGTTGTTGTTGTTTATTTTTTCGAGTTTTAGACTCGTGGTTGTGTTAGTTGGGTTCCGGCAGTAGTATCGCCGATGTCTTTTTTTTTTTATCCATTTATTTGTTTGTTTGGCGTACCGACCTTGGGGCTTCGTTTTGGAATTCGGGTCGGGGTGTCACAATTGGTCCATATAGTTTTTTTTCCACTCGAACTCCAACTGTCATCTGTGTGGATGTCACACCAGCAATTTCTAATAAAGATAACTTATACATGTTTGTCTTGTACATACAATCCATAAAGAGGATGCTCGGAAAACATCACAATAACTCAACGCTCGTTGGGTGAGCGAAGAAAATATCCTTGACAACATCGATCTTCTCACAACGATGGTGATGATATAAATATTCATGCTCATTCAACTTAAACATAAGCTGCTGCATTTGAGATCGATCCCCACTCTCAACAACTCTATTTTGCAAACGATCATTGTAGAAAGTACTTATTGTGGACTTATTATCTACAAATTTTTCTTTCAAACAAAACAAAATGTCCTTGGGTTTACTATTTGTGTGTGACAAATCAATAACATAGTCTTTCTCCTTCGGTGATAATCGACCAACATATGAGTGGCCCTTAAAGTACTCTGTAATTGGATGATTGTGGACACCGCATTGAACATCTAATGCCCAAGGTCCATCAGCTGATACTTGTCTACCCCTCAAACGAAATGGACAACCACACTTCTTCGTTCCAGTTTCTCTTTTCCTTTTTGATCTGCTCACAACGTCCTTTTCAATAGTGTTCTCTTTATTATTTACTCTAGACAATTTTTCAACCTTCTTGAATTCACTGTAATTCCCACTACGTTCACACACCAAAAATAACCAAGCTCTTTTCTTACACGACCCACTATCTGACCTGCTAATTACTATTACCATTCCATGCTCCTTTTCCGTAGCACGCACCCAATTAAACAATGTATCACGAGATATAAACAATTCATATGTCGTGAACACATTTGTGTAATCCATAACAATATCTTGAACGGGTTCAATCTCGTTTTGAATGAGAGCAACACTAGCCTCCGTAGACAACGTGCTTGAATCATGTTAACAAAAAAAAAAAATCAACAACAAAGAAGTTGAAAAGTTTTTGTTCAGTTAAGATTGATTGAACACTATGGTGGTGTTTGGTAACTCCTGATGGAACACCACAGTGGTGTTCGGTAACCCCTAATAGAACACCACAAGTATGTTCAGCTGGTGGTGACTGAATACCACTGTGGTATTCCATTGACCAGTACCGAACAAATCCCGACCCAGGCATGTGTGTAAATGCATGAAAAAATAAATTTTAAGCTTGGGAACGGTAGAGATACTTACATTCGTGGTCTGCTTCACTTCTTTAGTCTTCATACGCCCTTGACATGTATGAAGTGGTATCTTAACTGGTTCAGGGCTGATGTCAATGTCAATATTCTTGTTCAAGTACTTTTGGGACAGCCCATTAAAAGTTTATTCATCACCAAACTTTTAGATTTAACATGGATGATACTTTTTGACCAAGCTAGAAAAAATATTTGTCCAGATAACTTGCTTGGACCACAAGCTTACTATATTAGAAAATATATATAAAAAAAAAAACTCCCTTCATACTATTTTCTATGCACATGGAGTACTACAATGTGGACACTAAAGTGGCGTTTGGTTGAGTGGAATGAATAGAACGAAATGGACTAGTCAATGGGATTTCATTTTCATGAGATTTGGAATGGAAATGAAATCGGTAAATGTACACGTTTGGTCTACTCATAATGGAAAGTAATATAATAGTCAATGCACACGGTTAAATTGAGATATTTGTTAAGTGGGAACATCGAAGTAATGGAATGAAAATGCTTAATAAATCTAAATTGCCCTTATTTTTTTTCAATAATAATAATAAGAAAATAATGGATGACAAATTTACGTGAATAACTTATCCATATCTGCTTTGGTTTTTCCAGGCAATCGCTAATCCATAGACACATTTTCCCCTCCTTCATTAGAGGATTCTTTACTATCCATAATCATCTCAACTCATTTCTCTCTCTCTCTATTGATCACGCCAAAATAAATATAGGTGACCACGTCAGATCCACGTGTGTAGTTAGTTTATAGGTAGGATGCCCCGGCTCTCAAAAGGCTTGTGTTGCTGGAACTTGACTGTTGCGGTAAGCCTTTGACTTCAATTAATAACAAAGAAAACACGGTTAAGGGGTGTCGGGGGTTTGACCCGACTATTACCCTCAGGCGTAGGAGTCAATACCGTGATAAATATGAGGAAGATAGTTTGTATTTGGTACAAACTGTCTTCTAATGATCACTCAAAAGGTAGAGTAAATGAAAGAGTATTGAAGGCAAGTGCTTAATACAAACAGATAGTGCTTTTAGTATATTTTTAGGAGTAAATGAGGCTTAGCTGTAATAACCAAGCATATTATTAGCATGTTGATCATATAATTATGTGTATGCATTGTTAATGTGATTATCGTGGTTCATGGTATTAATTTGATCAGTCGTAAACTCATGATTTCATGTTTCGGTATGTTACTTTCTTGCATTGTTTCGTAGCGTAAATTGATCTGAAATGAAAGAGATGAACCATGATACTTTATACCTAGATATACATGATGTTATAGAGGTCTCATGTTGTTAAATCGAGCTTTGAAAAAGTGAAATACGTTGTGTTAATTTAAAGTTACAAAATGAAGAAGTTATCGACATTGTGTTCGGTTTCGTGAACTTTCTCGTGACTTTAAATCGATCCAAGAATGATATCGAACCCTTGGGGACATCCTTTGATGTATTATAAGTGTTGTACAATCATACCTAGAAGTGTACGAGCGATCGAATCGAGGAAACGAAGCAAAATGAAAAAACTGCGCATGCTGGTGAACAGTGCGCGCCTAGGCGTGCAGACCTGCGCCCTAGTGCGCCACTTCGGCCCAGATTTGCACCAGCTGGGGTTTTGAGCAATTTGGTGATGCCACCTCCTTCTAAACTCATCCTTGGCTAGCCTAGTTCGTGTGTAAGACTTAGGAGACCATTTTCCAGCTCTTTAGAACACCAAAACACCAAATTTTCTCACCCAAATCCTCCCAAAATTCAGCAAGTTAAACTAGGGTTTCTAGTGTTTATAACAAGGGTTTTGTTCTATCACCAAGGCAGCAATTTAAGGGTGCTTAATATGGGTTCTTGGCTGGTTTAAGGGCTAGATTTCAACACTTATTCAGGGGTTTAACTTTCTAAATTGGTAAGGGACCATTAACTTGTTCATGTTTGTTGTTATTTCGGTTGATTTCGGTTATAATCTATGTAAGAATGTTACCATGCTAAAATTCTGAGATTTTAGCCATATGAATTGCTTTAAAATGTGAATTTGACCATGGGTATGTGTTCATAATATGTGTTAGTTGATATATGAGCCTTAAAATGGTTTAAATTTGATTGTACCTTCGAATTGGCGAAACCGGTAAGAATTGACTTAAATAAAGTATGTGACATGGCTGTGATTTAGGGTTTGTGACTTGTTATTGAATGGTTTAAGATGGTTAAAGTGTTCAATATGTTGATTTGTGAATCTAGAACTCAAATTGATCCTTGGAGGATAACTGAAATGCCGAATTTATAACTGAAAATGGAATATAGTGTGAACGTGAACTTGACTAACCGGAGGTGCACATTCGAATACTAATTTTTAGGGGGTTTTGGTTGACTACCGATTGTCACGGGGCGGAGTGTAGTGATAGTCGGGTTGTGGCGACCTTGATCCGGCCTGTCTCCCTATTTTTGGCCAAAGTAGGGTTTACACCACGTAGATTGTTGGACAAGAGTGGTGTTGTCACATGAATGCCAAGGTTGTAGGGACTTGGGGCATGTTGACCTATTCCGCGGAATATCTGATATATGAATTACATGGTTACAATGATTTGATATGAACTTCAAAGCTGAATGATGTATAAGGGGTGTCGGTGAGTCGGAGGTGTACCTCGACTCTTATATCCTGTTACATGTGATCTTTACTTGTTTAATACGTGATATGAACTGTTGTTAGCTCATTACTTTGTAGGTTGGTCATTATTTCCAACTGGTAGGAGGTTGGGATAATAGGTATAGAATAGGCATCGATTGCAAGCTTTGAAACAAAATAATTTCATCTTTATAAATTAAAAAAATAATATATATACCTACACATATATACCGGCAGTCTCCTTTTTCTCCGGTGATGGCGAAGGCCTCCGGCGACTCAAAAAATGGTCTAAATGTGGTCGGTTCATGCGGGATTTGCACAGAAAAATTTGCCTTTTCAAGGGGGTTAAAATCCCTAACTTAATTTCGTGATTTTTGAAAAGTTTGAGGAGTCTAGGTTTTTGTTGATATTCATTGTAACATGCAACAATAGCAAGAAAACCCATTTTTTTTATTTCTTGTCACGAAAATGAAACAAAAAAAACCAATGAAGCTAGAGAATCTAATTATTGAAATACATGCTACAATTGACATGGTGCAAGACATACGGCTAGAAGCATGCATCTTTTTGAAATTTTTTTTTCGAAATTTTGATACCTTTGGGTAAGCAGATTTTCGAGGAGATCACCGAAAGAGTGTGCTGATAACGTGTTGAAAATCAATGGCCCTTAACTTCTAATCTGTAATTGAATCACATACTTCGTTGATATATAGATCTACACATGCATAGTATTGAAAGAGAAAGTTTGAGAGAGATGCTTTGAGAGAACCCAGCACAACCAAAAAACTGACCAGGAGGGAAGGGGGGTGGTTTTCTCATTGATAATAGGCAAGAGAGTAAACATATAAAATACAGCACTTGGACATCAAAAAAAAAAAAAAAGAGTAAACATATAAAATACAACACTTGGATACAAGAGATGACTCAATAGCCTACTACCTAGATGTTACATATAGACTCCTACATTACTTTAATCTCAATAGGAAACCCACTATTATTAATATATATTTACAACAAAATCACCAATATAGTATATTTTTCTTGTCCACAATCTCTCTTGATCACTTTAATGACCGGCTACCAACATGACAAATAATCTATTTGTAATTCTATCTACAACTTATTAGCAACTAATCATAATAGTTCTGTATTTGATAACTAATCGTAATCCCTTCGTATTTGATTCAAGACCAATAACAACCATCGTCTCTTTAACATATGTATATTTATGTACATAATTATATAAACGTTACTCATCTCAAAAATATAATTCAATTTAATAAGTCAAACTTTTAACATATTAGTTCTACTTATTTATACCTCCTTAGAATTACACAAAAATATAGTGTATCTTTTTTTTATAAATAATTTTGTTAAGAACAGATAAAAAAGGAAACTTTATTTGCTCTAAAACTGTCAAAAACAAATCAATTGAATTGAAGGCTTAATACTAGGAGTGAATTTTCATCTACCCTAACCTCTAAAACTTAGTAACTCAAAAATCATCTGAAATAAGCAAAATTTATTTGCTCTGTATTTTGAGTTCTACTAATCTCAACGTGGTAATATTCAACCTTTGTGTTAGATATTTTAGTCTATGCAAATGGTTTTAGCCAACTTGGTTGGTTTCCTTTGGGAGGTCATGTATGGGTGGCTAATGTCCAAATGAGTCATAAACTATGAAAGTCAAAGTTGTAATTGGATTTTGGATTAAAACCATTTAATGGTAGGAATCCATAGTTCAAAGACTTTTTATTGGGATGTATTTTACTTTAAGTATTTAATACTTTTAGTTTACGTGTTACCCAATTGAAAAATGAAAGATAAGTTTGAGTGTTGTTACATTACAAGGTTTGTGAACCTAATGTTCAAAACAAATAAGGTAGTAAATATTCACGTTGCTTTGGACTATAGCTTTCATATTAAAGGCTTTGAAAGTTTCCTAATTATCTACTTTGTGATCTAACAAATGCTAACCGAATTAAACTTGGGCCAAGGTGTCTTTTCCTAACCTTGAAGGTTCCAATTCAGCAATCTTAAGTTGATCAGGGGCTAAAGGAAAAAAGAAAACAAAAGAAATCATGATCACACTTTAAGTATAATCATTAGGTTTTGGGCAGTTTTTTCTTTTTGGGTCGTGGATGGAGAGTGAAACGAGACGGGGGGATGGCGGGGTGTGTATGCATGTTGTACGCTGTGTTCCCTCTCTCATCCTCTTTTTCTCCGGTGATGCTAGGTTTTGCTTTGGTTTAATTCATGTGAAGCTACAAACAAAATTTACGCAAATTGAGATAGCAGTTGAAGTAAGCTTAAACATGTGCATGGAATTAGGTGTGAGTTCTGTGATCGTTTCATCCACGGAGGAAATTGCCAGTACTGGAAATCGCACGAGTAAGGGGCAAAATTTCTCTACGGCAAGTCTGTTTACATGCGACTCGATCTGATATGTCTCCCAATCACTTTATATTTTATGTTGTTAATATGTAATTCACATTTGAGATTGTATATGGTTATTGACTGAATTTATCGCTTAACTATAATCATGATCACCATGTCCTATTGATTATTTAATTATTTCATATATTAAATAATCTGCTCATAGCGGTGCTATTATTTTCAACAATCGTAGAGAAAATCTTTTTTTTTTTTGTTAGTAATCATGTATCATGGTAGTGATTGTTTAGGTAATACTAATTTTATGCTTTTTAATAGACATGTTAGATTTGACGAGTTAGAAAATCCTTGATAAAGTATTTTCTATAGGGCGTTAATTTAGTTGTCTATTAAATGTATAGTTTTTTGCGCTTGTCACTATTTATCCATACGAGATGAAACTCATTCCTTGTTAGAAGTTATAGTTAATTCTTGAGTGAACAAAGCGAATAGTTCAAAGATGTATTTTTTATTTAGTCGAAAATTACTCTTTGTTGGGTTTTGTTTCTCAAAATTAATTGTAAAAGTTTTTGGAAAAAATTGGAATAAAGTATAATAACGATTGATTCGTTGTTCAAGAATACTTTATACCCAAGTTATATAGTTTTATGGTTCGAAAGGAAAATTAGTGACTGAATGAGCGCATGTGTTTAAATCATTTTTTTATGTTCTTACGAAAGTTGATATGAGATTTTTTCAAAATTTCAAGTAAATTCAGTTATCGAAAAATTTTCAAGTTTTGTGTTGAATTTATTATGTATCTCAAAATTGTAAATGGAAATTAAGGTTAGAAGAGCATAAAAGTCATGATTTTAATAATTCAGATGAGTATCCATCAAAAATCAATACTTTTAACAACTTGTATAAATAAAGGAAAACTGTGAAACCTATTTATAAACAGAAAGATTGACACGATAAAGGCCAAGAATAAATTTAATAAGAAATCAAAAAATGAAATCAACCGCACTGGTATTGTGGACATGTTACACATTAGTTAAGGAACTATTAGTTTAGGCTTAAATATCAATTTGGTCACTCTACTTGTACCCAAAATTCATTAAGCTCACTTTACTATTTATTTTCACACTTTAATCACTCTACTTTGACTTTTTCAATCAATAAGCTCGTTGATTGAGTGAGCTTATTGATTCTCCAGTCCAAGTAGAGTGATTAAAGTGTGAAAAAAGAAAGTACAGTGACCTTAATGAATTTTGTGTGAAAGTAGAGTGACCAAATTTGTATTTAAGCCATTAGTTTAAGATGATAACTAATGTTTAACAGAGTTCATTAGCGAAATAGAATTCAAGTATTTGTTGTTTAAAGACACTTCTTATTACTACCCATAAATCTACAGATTAAGTGGTAGTTGATTATCTTGATTATATTATCAGCTGCAATAAGGTTGAAGTTTTTGAATTTTATTAAATTTTGTTGGTGCGTGATATGTGTCTGATAGATTGTTTAGATTAAAGGTTAGACATGTTGTTTTTCTTGAGAATTAAATATTGGGTATCCTAGTGTCAAATTCAATTGGATATTTGATTATTTGGCATAGTTGTGTGGAATATTTAAATTACGTTTCTGTTATAGAATGATATATTTAAATTAATTCCTAAGCATGCTTTTGCTTGTAATTCCAAATATCATGCATATGACGGTTCTAAATTAGTTAGGAAATTTTTTCATTGTTTGAAAAGAAATTCAAAAATACTAGATTTAGTACATATTGGTATTTGTGATTTGAAAAACATGTTAATTAAAGACATGTGAAATACGTTATCACTTTTGTCGATGATTGTTGTAGAAAGGTGATATATTTACTTGCTTATAAGTAAATGGGAAGCACTTGTAAAATTCATTGTGGTTAAAATTAAAGCTGAACACAAACTAGCAAGAGATCAAAACGGTTGAGGTTTAAGCACTACTTAGTTTAATGGGACAGCAGAACGAAAGATGAGAACCCTAAATATATGATTAACAGTTTACTTTAAAGTTTTAGATTGCCTAAGTATATGTGGGCCGGGGAAAACTTTGAATACGACTCATCATATTCTAAACATAGTTCTTCCTAATTATAAAGGGAGCAATCTGATTGAACTTGGGAAAGTAGGAAAATACCTTGAAATGTGGGGGTATCTTGTCGAGGTACTTATTGTTAAACACATAAGGTAAAGCTAGATTATAAAATATTTGGTATGATATTTCGGGTTATGTGGATATTGATTATGCTTAAGTTTTTAGTTTACTAGAAAATCGTAAGTATAATTGTTAACTAAATGATTAAATGTTGTGCTGCAATGTCCTATGACAAGTGACAACTGAAGGCTCTAAAGATTCTAGTCCTACATCCAGCTAGTTCGATTCTTACTATTGAGGAATTGATGATAAGTGTGTGGGTCATTCCAAATAGTTCCATCTTTGATAAGATGAATAAACCTTGAAGGAGTAAGAGTAGGATTGCTAAGGGTTTTGAGAGATTATATCTCATTCAAAATCAAGGGCATACTCATAACTTTCAAGGATGCTAAGTTTCACATAAAGCTAAGCCTTGGAAGAAAGCAATGATGTGAGATGAATTTTATCGTCGCTAATCGGACAAGAGAATTAATCGAGCTAACTCCTAGGTAGTAGGTATACTATGATTGGATATAAATAAGCTCTTTAGAGATAACTTAGATTGCGTGTAACTATTTTGAATGTTTAAGGTTAGTTTGATTGCCTAAGAGTTTGAACTTATAAAAGGAATAAATATTTTTATTTATTTCTAGGTTGCTTGTGTTGACTACAATTGATATTCTTCAAGTGTGTACATCTATATATATTTTATGAGTCTTCATATAGTTGACGAGATTTTATGTCATCATGTTTTTTGAAGAAAAAATAAAAAATATATATATATATATATATATATATTTAGACTTGCTAAAGAATTTGTAGATTCTGGTAACAATATTAAAGTTCGTAAACTCGTTAAATTACTCTATAGACTTTAAAAGTCCTTAGTAACGACATGTAAAAATTTGATAATACTAGTTTATTATATGGCTTCAATCAATGAGTGGTTAGTGTTTCTACAATATGGTAAAAAGTGATTAGTATTTGGTCTTGTGCCAAATTGATTGTATTCATTGTGTGGATATTGAGATAATTAATGAGACAAAAGTTATTCTTGAAATAGTAAGCTTGGAATGAAGGATAAAAGTGTTGGTTAAATGATTTTTGGACTGTCGTTGATTCATACAGATGTTATAAATATTCTCAGATATATTATACCAAAATTGTAACTGAGAATTTGAATTATACAAAACAGTAGAATCATTAAACACATAATGTTCCTTGATAACTAATTATAAGAATAAAGGTGTGATTCACGTGTCTCAATTAATATATTCTCAAATTTGTTTGGAAGCTTGATGTATCTTAGAAATTACATGAGACTGAGAATTTCGTTCTCGAATATAATTTAAGTGGATACTCTAGTTGTCCAAATAGAGTTCGCCAAGGAACTCTTGGTTAGGTTACTTGAGGACCTAGAAGGGAACTTAATTCCTTGAGCTACATTGTGGGAATTTCCTTATTTACTTGAAAGGTATAATAATGCTAGCTGGATTGCTAATAATTCAGGAAATTATAGCAAAACAGACTGTGTTTGTAACACCCGCATCATTCATATCATTTGCATGGCTTGTGTATATCACTTCATTTAATGTTAATCATGTTTCGTTTGCATTCCATGTTGAAAACATTGTGTATTCAAGTTGGTTTCATGCTTTTCATATGCCTTGATTTGTGATTTAAATCTTGGTAGTCATTCATACTTGTAATGAGTTACATCCTTAACCTTGTTATTGGTTGTTTTGAATGGGTTTCTTTTATGTCTTAGACTTGGTTTGAGGTTAGGATCATGTTAGGGTCACTTAGAATCACTTTGGAGACATTTTGGAATACTTTTGAAGTAACCTTTCCTTCCTAAGTCACGCCTTAGCGCCACTGGAGTGCGCCCTAGCGCTCAACATTATGGAATTTAACAAACCGGAGCCGCACCTTAGCACCGGAATGCTGCGCCCTAGCACGCCCGGATAGCACTGTTCACCCGAGAAATTTTTATCTCTTCCAACTTGAAATTTTGAGTGGCTCTTGTTTGGCCACCCCCCTTGATCGGATGAGGCTCCTTTCCCAGCCACTTAAACGCCCCAAAGGAGCCTTGGATGTCCTCATTTCATCTCTTAAACACCATAGAAGATAGAGGGAACTTGGAGAGGGTTTGAAGGAGATTGATGGGTGATCTTGTCAGAACTTGATCATTCGGTGTCAAAATCGCGATCCGTCTTTGCTGGAGCGTAGAGGATAACAAGGGTATCGTTTTTAACCGAACAACATCTTCATTTGGTGGTAGAATCAAGGGTATTTATCTCCACCCACATTTTTAGAGAATGTAATGTTGATTTCTCAAGACTTCAAGCTAAGAAGTTGGAGATTCAACCTTGTGAAGCCCTAGAGACCTTGAGGAAACTACCCCACCAATTTGATTTCATTCTTCTTGGTTATTTTTTTTCTAGAGTGAAGAGCCAAGCCCAAAGTTTGGGCCCAAGGTCCAGGCCCGAAACATAATACGGGTCTAGGCCCATCACATAGCGAGCAGACATGGAGCAACCGAGCAGCTTATCAACCTGGTCATATGCGAGCAGGTCACACGAGCAGAACTCAGGAGGCAATGATCTGAGTCCTCGACCAGGATCCAGCGAGCAGGATGTGTTGTATAACGCCTGAGATAGGGACATAGCGTAACGTACGGGGACAGTTGAGCCCGACGGTTACGCCCATTACTCCTGGCAGTTATACCCATTACACCAGCATTCATACCCACGCCTGGGTAATTATGAATGGACGTTACTCCATAGAAGAACAGACCTATAAAAGCCTTGGATCCATTCCAAGGCAAAGGTACGCATACTAAGATTTGAGCTTACATTCTGCTAGATTGTGATTTGAGCTTACAACTTACTCTCACACCGGAGTGTCTTAGCAGGGTCAGCCCCTGCATTCACCTAGTGTTTGTTTCTTTTCTTAGACAGATCATACTAAGCCCAGATATTCAAGCGGACAAGCCGTCCAGCCCAGCAGACGTAAAATTCTTTGCGGCATCAGTTTGGTTCCATTGCCGGGAACGTTTTTTCTTGACCATTTGTACGCGTTTTGTTGGGTTTGATTTCACACTAGCATGGCTGGAAATGGAAGAGACACCTTGGGTGACAGTACAGTTCCGGGGGCTGTCGGGGGCCAAGGAGGCTCGGCTTTGCCACCTCCCCCAGGGATTACAGCCAGGACCACACTGTCGCCTTCTGGACGGGTCACGTCCTCGGCCTACTCGGGAAGGAGGGCCTTCCAATGTGAACCGCCAACCCGAGCAACGGATTGAGCTCCGCGCACACTTGAACGCCAAGAGGATGCAGTCACTCCGGACGACCCGGTTGATCGATGCGGCTCGCTGCGGCTTTAGCTAATCAGCGGTGTACCTAAGTCAAATGTACGCCCGAATCGCATGCCGTATGGGGCACACTGTTCGGCCGAGACACGCTCATCCCACCCGTGGTTACGGTGGGCGCGCGAAGTGAAAGGCCTCAGCGATCTCAAGGTCGCCCGGAAAGACGGCGGGATGATGTGATCAATGTGGATAGCGGGAACAGCCGTGCCCGCAGAGAGGCCGCTAAGGACAAAGGGAAAGGTCCGCTCGTTCGGAGTCGCACGGGCTAAAAGTGTACATGACCGCTGGTATTCGCAGACGGTCGACGCGTGGGCGCCGAGGGCTCTAGGCGGGACGAGCGAGAAGTGAGGAGCGTAATCCCGGCCCACAGTCGTAGGGATGTTGGGCGAAATCTCACCGTGCTAGGCGCACGCCTCACCAAAGAGAGGTCCCGGGCGTAGATCGGACCATCACTCTTCGTCCCAAGGAGAAGTCATCAACTGAGCGGTCCGTCGGCTGCGCGTTCAACGCATGAGCGATGAAGCGATGAAGGAGATGCGGTTGCGGTTGGAGGCCCCGGGCTGGTCGCACCGGCCCGGATACGTGATCCGGGAGAGGAGAAAGACCCTTTGGCGATTGGATTGTGGCCGCGCCCATCGAGATGTTCCATTCTGCAGCTTTGACAAGTACTCGGGGAAGACGAATGCTCGTGATCATTTGCAAGGATTCGAGAACCAAATCAATATGGTCACCAAGGATCCCGCAAAGTGCAAGGCTCGGTTACGTTCAGGGCAAAGCGGTGACATGGTACAGAAGCTTCCTCGAGCATCGATCACAGGCTGGTCGGATTTGCGGAGTAAGTTCCTGGTTGAGTTTGCAATGGCAGGGGTAACACCTAAGGCTAGAATGGACCTCTACAGCATTAGACAAAGGGACGGCGAGACAGTTGGGAAATACCTGGAACGGTTCCAAAAGATGCTCGAGAAGGTTGATGACCTGACTGATAGGGAGGTCACGATGTGTTTTATTGGGGGCATGAGCAGAAACGGGCTGAAGGCTGAGTTTAGCATGAGGGAACCGTTGAACCGGGCGGAGATGTTTTCTCGCGCCCAGAGCTGGTGTGTTACATTTGAGGAGGACGCCGAGGGGTCTAAAAAGAAAGATAAGAAGACCGATAAAAAGGAGGATGGTAAGGATGCTGCGGGCAAGAATGGGTCGTCAACGAGCAAGGGCTGGCGGAGGAACCGTGCTCGGGCGAATGATCGCATGGATTTCGATCCTCTCAACACTACTCGGGAGGCTATTATGAATGAAATTCGTGCGGAGTTGCCCCCTGCAGATCCGTTGGACCCGGCATTTGAAGCTCGGAGGGATAGGACGAAGCGGTGCGCCTATCATAATGATATAGGGTATGGAACGGAGGATTGCATGCGTGAAGAGGAAATTCGAGATTCTTGAACCAAGGAGGCTAGATCGCTTTCGTATGCGACCGAGAACAGGATCGCAGGATGATCGGGAGCCTAGGGAGGAGCCTCCGAAGAGGGGTAATGTTGAGCGACGAGGTCGGTTGAATGTTATATTGGAGGAGGAGCCTAGCCTCCATCAGTTGAAATCTCAGATTTACACCTTGAATAAGCTGCCCTATGTGCCAGTCAGTGTGGGGCCGACGAGGAGACTATACAGATTCACCAAGAGCGAGCGGCACAGCAAGCGGCTTCCGAGCGCATTTGGTGGTTGAGGCTGCATTGATTACGGGATGTAGCCAGGGTGTTGATTGATGAGGGCTTCCAGGGACGTCTTGTACTACGGTGTTTCAAAAACTTGGGGTATGAGGACAAGGACTTGAAACCTTACAAGGGTGCTGGAGGATTTACCAACCACAAGGTGGTCACAAAGGGACCATGAGTGGAGGTGATCTTGGGTGAGGAGCGGGACCGGGATGGAGAAGGTCCTATTCTTGGTGATCGACCTGAGCTCGCCCTTCAATGCAATTCTAGGCGTCCCCGCGATGGTAAAATTTCAGCTCGTGGCATCGGTGCCCCACCAGCGGGTGAAGTTTCTGACCGCGGGGTGTTGGCGGCGAGAAGTAGGCGCGGCGGTGATGAAGTTTCGGAGGAAACTCACAAGGCTAGAGGAAAGTTGACGATCAATACTCCAGAATGGACAGTCACGATGACGGAAAAGGAAAAACTCACGGTCACGACTACCATGGATATGGGCATGATCCTGGCCGTCGATGAGGATGTTGAGATGGTGAGTGTAGAGCCGAGTAGAGTCCGGATACTTCGCGATCACGATTGGAGATAGAGACTTCGGGTTAGGGAAGCTCCAGATCTTCAGCCTCACGGTGACCTAGAGGAGGTCATTATAAATCCCGCCTATCCCGAGCAGAAGATCAAGGTGGGCAGGGGAACAACATCGGAGGGCCGGGAAAGGTTGATAGCCTTCCTTCGTTAGAGTTTGGATGTGTTTGCTTGGACGGTGGAGGATATGAGGGGTGTCAATCCGGAGGTAGCATTGCATAAGCTGAATGCGAGCACGGATTTCAAGCCAATACAGCAGCGGCCAAGACAGTACTCCGCAGAGAAGGAAAAGGCCATCCGGGCGGAGGTTGAAAAGCTACTCGCTGCGGATATCATTGAGGAAATCTATTACCCGACCTGGTTGGCGAATGTGGTAATGGTTAAAAAAAGCAATGGCAAGTGGAGGATGTGTGTAGATTTCAACGACACGAATAAAGCTTGCCCGAAGGATTGCTACCCATTACCAAGGATTGATGTCTTTGGTGGATGCCATTCTTGGTTTCGAAATGTTGAGCTTCATGGATGCCTACTCGGGTTATCATCAGTCGGGATGGACGAGCGGGATAAGCCATTGACGTTTTCCGAGCGGCGGGGCTCTGTATTGTTACAAGATGATGCCTTCGGGCTGAAGAATGCGGGGGCCACGTATCAGAGAATGGTGAACAAGGTGTTTGCACCGCAGCTGGGCAGAAACGTGGAGGCCTATGTGGACGACATGGTGGTCAAAACCAAGGGTCACGACCATATATCCGATTTGGAGGAGACATTTAACAATTTGCGGAGGCACAACATGAAGTTGAATCCTAGCAAATGTGTCTTCGGGGTACAAGCGGGCAAGTTCCTCGGATTCATGGTGAATGAAAGGGGAATAGAGGCTAATCCCGAGAAGATCAAAGCTCTCATGGATATGAAGGAGCCGACCTGCATTAAAGATGTACAGCGCTTGAATGGTCGGATCATCGCTCTTGGTCGGTTCATCTCTAGGTCGGCTGAGAAGTGCTTGCCGTTCTTCAAGATACTGCGGGGTAACAAGAGCTTTGAGTGGACGGCAGAATGCTCGAAAGCTTTCCAGCAGTTAAAGGATTACTTGGGTGCACCTCCTCTACTGAGTAGTCCTGTGATAGGCGAGTGCTTGTATGTTTATCTGGCGGCCACCGACCAGGCTGTGGCCGCAGTGTTGGTTAGGGAAGAGGCTGGAAGCCAAAAACCCGTGTACTATGTATCAAAGGCTTTGACTCCGGTTGAAGCTCGTTATTTTAATGCAGAAAAGTTAGCTTATTCGCTTGTTGTCTCGGCTAAAATTGCGAGCTTATTTTTCGCACATGAGATTGTTGTATACTCGATCATCCTCTTCGAAAAATCTTGCACAAACCGATTCTTCGGGCGGGTTGTTGGCGTGGTCAATCGAGCCGACGGAGTTCCACATTGATTATCGGCCTCGGAGGCGATCAAGGCTCGAGCCTTGGCGGATTTTAGTGGAGACAACTTTTGCGGAAAAGAGCGAGGTACGAACTCACCACCGGAGACCAAAGACAGCCTACCTCGTCGAAGCGACCGGATGATTGTTGGCGGCTATACGTAGATGGGGCGGCAAGTAAGGATGGAAGTGGTGCGGGGTTTTGCTCGTGTCTCCGCCACCGACGAGGAATTTGAGGTTGCTTTACGATTCAAGTTTCCGCTCCAACAATCAGCCGAGTATGAGGCCTTGGTCGCCGGTCCGGAGTTAGCGCCGGATATAGGTGTGGTAGCTTTAGTTATACAGTGATTCCCGGCTAGTGGTTAATCAAGTTCTGGGGAGTATGGTGTGAACCATCCTACTTTGGCTAAATCGCGAGTTGGTGAAAGGTGTTGGCTAGGTTAACGTTTTGGGAGTTGTTACGGATTGATCGGGCGAGATAACATGCGGGCGCATTTCCTATCTAAAATGGCCACCGAGGATATTCGGGAGTTGAGTCCCAAGCGTGGTAGAATACTGGATTGCCGGCAATTTCGCGGGAGAAGGTGATGGACATCGAGTTGGCTCGGAGGTGTTGGATTGATGAGATACAGGAATACATCGAGCAAGGTTTGTTGCCCGAAGACAAAGATCAGGCTAGAGTCATTCAGAAGCGGTCTGCTCGCTACACGGTGGTAGGAGGAGTTCTGTACCGAAGGTCTTTCTCAAAACCATTATTGCGATGTGTGCGCCCGAGGTGAAAGCTGCGAGAGGTCCATGAGGAGTTTGTGGTGGACACCCGTGGGCAAGGACTCGGGCGACAAGATATTGACTTTGGGGTACTATTGGTTGACTCGAGAAGGGATGCGAAAACTATGTGAAGAAATGTGACAAGTGTCGGCGATTTGCAGATATACCCAGGTGCCTTCTACCGAGCAGAGTCTAGTAGTGGCATCCTGGCCGTTTGATATGTGGGGGATAGATCTTATTGGACCATTTCCCACAGCAAGGGGAAATTGCAAGTATGTAATCGTGGCAATTGATTACTTCACCAAGTGGGTGGAAGCGAAACCTCTGGCGAACATTACCGAGGAGAATGCCATCAACTTCGTACATGACTATATCTGGTGTCGTTTTGGGGTCCCGCGAGCAATTGTTTCTGATAATGGCACTCAGTTTTCTGACCGATTTACTGAGGCTTGTGCCAATTTGCATATCAAACATTGGAAGTCCTCGCAGCTTATCCTCGGGGAACGGGCGGAGGCCGCTAATAAACGCGTATTGCATGCCCTCAAGAGAAACTTGGAAGGTCGAGCAGAAGATGGCTAGACGAGTTACGATCGGACTTTGGGCGATCGGGACAACAATCGGGGGCCAACCGGGAGACACCTTTGCCCGACTTATGGGTCTGAGGCCATGGCACCGATTGAAATGGCTTTGCCTAGCTTAAGGGTGTCACATTATGATGAAGGGCACAACATTACTGCTCGTCAAGAGGACCTGGACTTATTGGAAGAAAGGAGAGTAGAGGCCCGAATGAAAATGGTGAATTATAAGCAGCGAGCAAAAATGCATCATGATAAGAGGGTGCATAAACGGGCATTTCAGGTCGGGGATTTAGTCCTAAGGAAGATTGAGGCAACTGGGCAAAGGTTGGAACGAGGAAAGTTATCACCGAACTGGGAAGGGCCTTACAAGGTTGTTCAGGTCGTCAAGGAGGGTACTTATAGGTTACAAGCTCAGGATGGAGCAGTGTTAAAGCATCCGTGGCATGCGGATCACCTCAAAAAGTATTATCAGTAAAGTTGCTTGTTGTCATTCTTGCTCAATGTAAGTTTGGTTTTCAAAGTTTAATGAGAATCATTTGTGATATAAGAATGTGCTCTTTGTGGAAAATAAGAGTGGCTCGCGGAACGAGCAGAGTCTTGGTTGGGAAATCTTTCATTATGAGGTATGAGAAGCGACCTCATAGTATGCCTAATCTAAAAGACTTGTGTTTAACCTTTGGGACGAGCACACTCACTAAGTTAATGTTTGAAGTCATTGTTTGCTTGTGGAAAGAGCACATGATTTAATTAACTTCTTGAGTATTGATAAGTGCACCCTGGTTTGAAGGTTATCCTTGATTAACGTTTGATGTTGCTTGATGATCGCGAGAGCGAGCAAGTAATTTAGTTAATCTCAAGGCTGGTTATTGTCATGTTGCTTATTGCTCGGCGGGTCGAGCAGGTGACTTAGTCAATATTTAAAGTTGTTTGCTTAGTTAGCGAGCATATGACACATAATGGCGTTAGCATCGAGCAGGAAGCATAAGGAGTTGAGAAAGACAAAGTTTTTATAACATTGAAAATAGTAGTTACAAAATATTAATACAAAAGACACTGGCTCACAGCCGAGGGGCACTTGCTCAAGAGCTACATTTAGGAGCGGAGGGGATCTTGGGCGTTGGCTTCGGGATGTCATTGTTGGGCTCTGGTCGGCTTCAGCTAGTCTTTTCTCCTTGAGTGCCTCCAACACGCTCTTGACATTAACGTCCAAGGCGGCTGGAGGGGACCAGGCTTCCAAACCCTTCTCCTGATCACTCTCTTTGATAAGTTCCACTCGTCACCGTGAAGGGGACCCTGCATGGCCGCGACGAGCATCTCGACCATAGTGCTCGCGACCCCATTCGGCTAACAGTCGATAGTAAGGCCGGGGTGACCGCCCGCCATCCTCAAGGTGTGCTCGAGCCCTTGCCTATAGTATGGCCGCATACCCTGACCATACTCATCAGAGTCCATGAAAGCTTGAATGATTTCCTCCTTCTGAACATCGCTTACTAGGGAACTCTGGGCGGTCAGACGCTCAACCTCCTCCTTCAGGGCAGTTTTCTCAGCTTCAGCCTCTTTTGCTTGAGCCTCCAGCTGGGTGATTCGGGAGTTCAAGGACTCCTCGTTGACCCTGGCCGTATCGAGCTTTCGGATAAGGGCCAGCTTTTCAACCTCGAGCTTGGAGACGTCGCTGGTGCGATCAAGCACCTCTTTGTCTTTAGCTCAAGCTCGGAATCTTTTTCGGGAGGAGGTTGGCCGTTTCGATCTTCGCTCGGGCGCGAAGCCCTGGCTCCATCAGCAGCACGGGTGGCCAGCTTGAGGTATTTGGTCGCAATCTGAGGCATATAGCAGAAGTTAGAGCAGGAGGAGATAATCAAAGTAAAAGAATTTTCACAAGGGGTTACCTCGCACATGGCCATTCCCCCATCACCGATCAGGGTGCTCGTCGATTCCTCACACTCCTTGTACACCCCAGAGTGCACAATCCTCTTCAAAACCCCTTGCCCCACCAAGGCAGCAGGGTGCCCTCGGGCCTTCAGATCGATGCCCGAAATTCTTGGCACATCGGCCAGTTCGTTCATTAACCGCTCGCAGCCTGCGCGGTCCTTGGGCATAGTAAAACCCTCCCCGCCGAGAAGTTGGGCGTAGGGGGAATAGGCGCGCCCGGGCGCTTCCGCCTCTTGCCGCGAGACCGCACCGAGCGATCGATTGGGAGCCCGCCTCGGCACCCTCTTCCTACTGGATAATATTTGGGTATCCGGAGAAGCGGTGCGATCGTAATGGGCGTACATCTCTGCGGGAGATTTCCGGACATGAACAAGAGGGCCTCGGGGACCTGGCTAGGCGCCTTGCTGTAGCCTTAGCAGAGGGGAGCTCCTTCCGAGGCACTTTAGGGAGATTTTGGATCTTGGCGCCGAGCTCGCGTTGACGATCGCCCTCCTTTACGAGCATTCTTGGCCTTCTCCAGGACATCAATGTTCATCATCTGCAGGCAAAGGAAAATTGGTCGTATTCAAGTATAAAGTGTGAGAAGTGTTAAAGGTGTAAGGGCCAGGAGGGGTGGGGCCGTGGTGGTTCCCGTGTCTTTACAGGCTTGACACTCACTGGAAACCGTTACCTTGATGACGGCCCCAGCGGCGAGGTCGCTCTTCGACCATGGTAACTCGTGGAATAACCCCTCCACCTCGTGCTCGAATGCCGGCGAGCCTCGGGAAGTAATGCTCCGTGACCGAGGCTTCCGGTCAAAAACCAATCCTGGTCGCGGTCACGGGCACCGAGAGCAGTCTTCAGTGCGTCCATCAGACGGCTCTCACCGGAGGTAAAGGCATCCCGGTTGTAGGTAGGAACCTTGATATGAGTGGAGGGAGGAGGAAACGGCCATCCTGCTCGAGACTCGACCAAGAGAGGCTTGCAGTCCCACTTGTCAGTTTTGTTTGGAAAAGGGGAAAACAGTTTGAGTGCCCCAGGTTTGCTGCGGCCAGAGATTCGGCCTGAGCTCTTATCGGTGGAGAATTGGTACAGCTTTCTAAGTAGGAGCAGACAAGGCTCGTTAAGCGGCGAGTAACGTGAAGGATACTAGAATCCTAACGGTGTTGAGCATAAGATCGCAGGGAGCAGCTTGGGCCAAGGTTAGGAATTCGACGAGGAAAGGGTCAAGAGGTAGGCGCATTCCAACCTTGAAGTAATCATAAAAGAATACCATCTTCTCGCCTTGTGCTCGGTATTCAGAAGGGTCGACCTCGGGGTTCATGACGGTCACTCGGTAGTTGGTGGAATTGATTCCCAAGGAGGAGAACCAGTTCTGGGTTTTCTCGTCGTCGTTAAAGGATTTCCAGTGGTCTGGTGAAGATGCTCGACGAGAGGCCTGGTATCCACCACGGCAGGCGGCGAGAAGGGGTAGGCTTTGGTGAGCTCGTTCCCACAACCGTCCAGGTCATGGGTTGTGGTACGAGAGACCACTTTCGTGACAATGAGGTCATCATCACTATCAGTTGAGCTTGTGCTGGTCGAAGAGGAAGACGATGATGGGCTGGAGCTGGTGCTCGCTGCATGACCACGATCATAATCATAGGCTTCTGGAATTGGTGGCCTCGAGTCGGTGGCTTCATCGCGTAATCTACGGGGAGTCGAACCTACAAGGATCGAGGAGGAAGACAGGTTACGATGCATGTAATCAAGGGAACCAAAGGGAAATTTCTAGGTCTACGGACGGACTAAAGGGATGGGGTTCTATCGGTCGAGAGATAAACCCTAGGTTCCTCGATCCGCACTAAAAGGGGGATTCCTTCTATTGAGCGGTAGAAAAAGGAGAAAACACAAAATGTACAAGAAATAATAAAATCAAAAGGAGAATAACTACTGCGAGACATGGTTGCGCGCGAGTTGAAGAGCTTGAGAAATCGAGTAAAGATGGTAAGGAAACCGGTGATTGCAGCGGCAACGGACACTGGAAATGATTTCGAGAGCGGCGCAATGAGAGAGAGAAGCTCGGAGTTTGCAAGGAGTTTTGAAATTCAAAATGTGTAAAAGTGATTTCTCAAACCAGGGAACTTGTATTTATACCCAGAGGCCGACGTCATCCAACCGTCAAGGAAGGGCTGCAGCCTACGGAGGTAGCCCATGGGCCTACGGGTAGCTCATGATAACGCCTCGGGAAGGCGCGCCGCCTCCATCACACGAGAACCCAAGCGTCGTGACCAGCTGTCTTCCACGAACACGCGCGCCTGGGCAGCTTCTCAAGGCGATCCCAGTGGCAATCACGGATCATACGTTCGGCTTCACTTAGCATGGCAAAGGCAACGAGCAATGCTTCTGCCGAGCATGAATACTCGGCCGAGCGGGGGCCACGAAGAGCCAAGCCCAAAGTTTGGGCCCAAGGTCCGGCCCGAAACATAATACGGTCTAGGCCCATCACATAGCGGCAGACATGGAGCAACCGAGCTTATCAACCTGGTCATATGCGAGCGGAGTCACACGAGCGTAACTCGGGAGGCAATGATCGAGTCTCGACCAGATCCAATGAAAGGATGTGTTGTATAACGCCTGAGATAGGGACATAGCGTAACGTACGGGGACAGTTGAGCCGACGGTTACGCCCATTACTCTAGCAGCTTATACCCATTACACCAGCATTCATACCCACGCCTGGGTAATTATGAATGGACGTTACTCCATAGAAGAACAGACCTATAAAAGCCTTGGATCCATTCCAAGGCAAAGGTACGCATACTAAGATTTGAGCTTACATTCTGCTAGATTGTGATTTGAGCTTACAACTTACTCACCGGAGTGTCTTAGCGGTCACCGCATTCACCTAGTGTTTGTTTCTTTTCTTAGACAGATCATACTAAGCCCAGATATTCAAGCGGACAAGCCGTCCAGCCCAGCAGACGTAAAATTCTTTGCGGCATCATAGAGGTAAGCTACTACCCCCTCTTCTTCTTGATTACGTCTCACATGACATCCTAGACTTCGAATGTGTGAAGTTACCATGATTGAATTGTGAATATATGATTTTTGCCATGAAATATCATTGTGGACTTGTAAAACATGTTGTTGCTTGTTCTATATTGTTGGGATCTCGAATTTGGGCGTTAATGTGCTAGGTTTAAAGTGCAAGACCATTTTCGTAACTCGATATCACTAGTAACTAAAAATGACTCGAACGGAGTCGGTTAGGGTTTGATAATGAATGTGACCACGTGTGTGTTGTGAGCCCTTGAATATTTGAGATACCCGTTGGGTTATTTGTTATACAATATACGTTAAACGATATTGTGTCTTTCTTCGAAAATGTTAGTGTTTGAATGGTTATGTGTAATAGATTCACTTGACCCACATGAGCATGATATTGTCGTTGTACTCCCTACTCTGGAGTATGACACGTTCTTATTAAATGTTGAGTAAACATCTACTTGAGCATTTTGATTGGTTATGATAATGTGTCGAGTAAACATCTACTTGAGCATTCGTTAAGTCTATAGCATATTTGTTGGAGGTGTATTGACGCTCGGTTATTGTGTGAGCCGGGGCTACGTTATAGCCGAAGGCCAATACACTGGGCCTCGCCCTACCGTTGGCCACGGTAGGGGTTATAGCACTAAGTGTTGTACAGAATAAACGCGACCTTGGTAAGCTATACCGTGATTGTTTCTCGGGTCGTGGGGATCGAGTCTTCACGTCGACATGAATACAAAAAATGGTTCACTGTGATTCTTGATATATGCATTTTGTGTTCTTGTCTCACACACCGGACGAGGTTCCACATAGGACCTCAGGTCGGGTCGTGACAGTGTTCTTGCTATCTTAGGTGGAGGCGCCACCAACTAGAGGTATGGTGAACATATTCTATGGTATCAGTCTAACTTTAAGTCTGAGTTAAATAATTTAGATACTATTGGAAGTAAATTGAATGGTTGCAATGACACAGGTTTAGATTGCCCATGATCAACGAGACAATTCATGTAATCTTTGAGTTATGTATTTGTTTGATCACAATAGCGAAGATTATAAGTATCAAGTATAATTATAAAACAAGGAAACATGTCCAAGTCAGAATAGATCTGTAAGGGATACTGTTTTCGAAAGGTAATATGTACTGTTGTTTTTGTGGGTACTTGATAAGGAAAAAACACAGTTGGTCCTTTAATTATAGAACTTGAGGTAACTCTAGTCCTAAAATTTAGGTTAGGGATGAGACTGAAAACCCATTATAATTCACTTGCAGCAGCAACCCAACCTATCTGAGTGGAGATCCTACGAAGAAGGTTCAATGTGGTAATAACAAGCTGTCAAGTGGGTTGGAGCACCTAAAAATAGATTGACACCTTGTGTGTTTGTGTCTGTCCCCTGAATAACATGGATGGTGCTATTTACTGCATACAAAGTAAAAGTTTTTAGACTTTGAATGGGGTCAAGTCTTTTAGACGAGATGTTAGCGGTGCATCCCTGAAGATGCCTAACTATGTGAATGTTGTTGTTTGGGCGCAACTAGAGAAATGTGGGTTGTTCCTTGAATACAATCATGCGAGTGGATCAGGACGCAGGGCCATAATGCGTCAACCCTAAAAATTGTTATCATTGCATATGTTGTGTTACTACCAATAAAAACTACTACACCCAAGGTTTCAAGTTCAAGACGGGTTCACTTGTTCATGTGGGCGTATGCGTTGCATAACTCAGGTAATGGTTCAAATCGAAAGGTACCATTATTGAAAAGCATGACATGTATGGATTTGTTCGTCTTTTCACTATGGATTTGTGGGGGATTGTTGGATATTTTAGTCTATTCATATGGTTTTAGCCAACTTGGTTGGTTTTCTTTGGGAGGTCATGTATGGGTAGTTAATGTCCAAATGAGTCATAAACTATGAAAATCAAAGTTATAATTGGATTTTGGATTAAAACCATTTGGTGGTAGGAATCCATAGCTCAAAGACTTTTTATTGGGATGTATATTACTTTAAATATTTAATACTTTTAGTTTTCATGTTACCCAATTGAAAAATGAAAGATAAGTTTGAGTATTGTTATATTACAAGGTTTGTAAATCTAATGTTCAAAACAAATAAGGTAGTAAATATTCACGTCGCTTTGAGTTATATCTTTCATATTAAAGGCTTTGAAAGTTTTCTAATTATCTACTTTGTGATCTAACAAATGCTAATTGAATTAAACTTGGGCCAAGGTGTCTTTTCCTAACCTTGAAGGTTCCAATTCAATAATCTTAAGTTGAACAGGGGCTAAAGGAAAAAGAAAACAAAAGAAATCATGATTACACTTCAAGTGTAATCATTAGGTTTTGGGCAGTTTTTTCTTTTTGGCTGTGGATTGGACTTCAGATCCCCGGTGCCACAAGTGTGTGCCCCTCCTTGTGTCACAAGGCAAATCCAATATTGAATTTTGGTTGGATTTTTAAATCCAACATTGAATTTGCCTTGTGGCACAGGAGAGACACACACTTGTGGCACAAAGGATCTGGACTCCGTGGTTGGAGAGTGAAACGAGATCGGGGGACGACGGATGTGTATGCATGCTGTACGTTGCGCTCCCTCTCTCATCCTCTTTTTCTCCGGTGATGCTAGGTTTTGCTTTGGTTTAATTTATGTGAAGCTACGAGCAAAATTTACGTAAATTAAGATAGCAGTTGAAGTGAACTCAAACCTGTGCGTGGAATTAGGTGTGAGTTATGAGATCGTTTCATCTACGGAGGAAATTGTCAGTATTCGAAATCGCACGAGTAAGGGGCAAGATTTTCTTTACGACAAGTCTGTTTACAAGCAACTCGACCTGATAGGTTTCCCAATCACTCTATATTTTATGTTGTTAATATACAATTCACGATTGAGATTGTATATGATTATTGACTGAATTTATCGCTTAACTATGATCATGATCACCATGTCCTATTGATTATTTAATTGTTTCATTTATTATATAATCTTCTCGTAGCGGTGCTATTATTTCTAACAATCGTAGAGAATTTTTTTTTTTTTAGTAATCATGTATCATGGTAGTGATTGTTTGGGTAATACTAATTTTATGCTTTTCAGTAATCATGTATCATGGTAGTGATTGTTAGTAATAATGTATTATGGTAGTGATTATTACACAAAGGTACCGGTCCGCAATTTTTTCTTTTTACTGCTTCAGTTATGAAGATCACAGCCCACACTGTCTTGGGCTTACCTTCCAGCCCATTAAAGGGTCTCTGTGTCTCTCAGGCTCTCAGCAGCTATTACTGTACTTTCCAATACGAGGTTGGCCAGCAAGCGCACGGTAAAAGCCCGAACCAGCTTCAATAAACCTGCGTCGTTTAGACATAATCAACGGATTGAAAACTGTCTTCCTTATTCTCTCATTCCACTGCGCCGCCGAATCATTTTCAGAGTCAGAAGCCATATATCATCGTCCCCAAAAGCCAGTCCCCACCATCGGCGCAGCCGTCGCCATCAGCTCGGGCCCGAAAGCAGTTTCCACAAATCGCCTTACAGATGGATGAGGTTTTATAAACAGATTAATATCAATTTAGCGTTAATTCTCAGCAGAATAACCGTAATTCCATCATTATCACCCGTTTCTAGACTCCCGGCAGCGTCTCTGGTTAGGGCTTGCAGGCCACCGCTTCTTCTACCGATAATTCGGCTCAATTTCTCGTCATTTACTTCGGTTCAAATTCGTTGTAGTTCGTCGTCTCCGGCCAGGAGGATGGGTTCACAGTTGGCGGAGGTGGAATGGCCGGCCAATACGGTGAGGGAGACTTTTGTCAAGTTCTTCGAAGGGAAAGGCCACGTTGACTGGAAGTCAAGCCCCGTTGTTCCCGTCAATGACCCTACTCTTCTCTTTGCTAATGCTGGTTTGTTCATCCTTCACACCTCCATCACTCTCTATGGATTGCTGCTATATTATCTAATTCATTAGTTTGTTATGCCATCGTAGTTCTCATTGATTATTGCTAGCCCATTTAAGTAAAATACTGCATGTTTGATTTATACTGCTATGCTTTCAATAGTTGTTTTACTTCGACATCTATGGGATCACTGTGATGCAATATTGTTTATGTTTGATTTATGTTGTTAAGGAGTTATTATCAATATACTTTACGATAGTCAATAGATGTTCCTAATGCAGTGGCTAATCTTCCCAATCAGTATTTGAAAAGAGTCTCTAACAAGTCCCTGGGATATATGTTACTATGTTAGCATTTCCCTTGTTTTACATGTATATTGCTATAGTATGACATAATGGTAATGGATGCCAACATCTTTTCATTTACAGGCATGAATCAGTTCAAGCCTATCTTCTTAGGCACAGCTGATCCCAACACTGCCTTGAGCAAGCTTACTCGTGCCTGCAACACCCAGAAGTGCATCCGAGCTGGTGGCAAACACAATGATCTTGACGATGTTGGCAAGGACACTTATCATCACACATTCTTCGAGATGCTTGGTAATTGGTCGTTTGGGGATTATTTTAAAACAGAAGCTATCGGATGGGCATGGGAGCTTCTCACCAAGGTAAGCTGTGACCCAGGGCATCCCCATACTTAGCTGCTATAAGTCTTAGTTTTCACTACTAAAAGGTTTTCGATCAAGTCGCCACTCATAATTCTTTTTTTCTCGTCATCTACTTTTTGTGCTTCAATATGAATTATGGAATGGGATGAACTTGCTTTCGTTGTCGGACATTCTGTCTTTTTCATTCTTGATCTGGACATTTCAGTGAGAACGAAATGAAGGGACACTTGTTGTTTCTGTCAGTTTAGTTTTTTTATGTAAGGGATCTTTTTGTCTCCCATTCCATATAACACACATGCATCTCAATGCCCTTTTTGGAGACCTGATTGGTTCATTCGATAACTTTCAATCTCCCCCTCTGTCCTCTCTCATCTGCCCCCCCCTCCCCGCTAACAAGAAAAAAAACAAATTAAAAAGATAAATAGTAGAAGTAATTATAATTAAGAAAAATTGACGTAGCTCAATTTGGTCTTATTGGCTGTTGAGACTGAAAAAAAGAAGGTATTAGGGATTTGCTTTATATTGCTGTTTGGCTATGAGCAGTAAGATCATAGAAGTAACTTTGAATGGAATCTATTCAGTTATACTTGCATGTATATAATTAGACATACATGTATACACACACACACACACACTCCGTTTGTCCCCAAAAAAATAGTCCTACTTTCCATTTTGGTTTGTCCGTAAAAAAGTAGTCCCATTTCTATATTTAAGCTACAAATCTCCATTATTAGTTCAATTTTTTTCTTTCTTTCTCGAGAATATGATAGTTATCTTACATTTTTTTTGGTTAAATACTTATCTTACATGGCATCCATACAAAAAATTAGTTTAATTTAAAAGAGCAAAAATACAATATTAAAAGGTTTGATTTTCAAATGGGACTGTTTCCTTTTGGGATGGAGGGACTACATATATTCAACAAGTATACATTGACGCACATACAATTGCTTCCTTGTTTACGGCGCTATCTATAGTCTTGAGGAGGATGAGTCAAATCACTTTCCATATGCTTAGGGAAATAATCTTTTAGTTATCTATGTTGCTTTTTCGTTTTTTTTGTACTTCCAAGTTTCACAATATCAGTGTGCAATATCTAGTCTCTTGGATTAGCAGACAACACATGTTTAACTGCAAACTTTAGGCATTGTAGACCTCCTGTCCACCAAATATTGTAGGAGAACATTATCAATTAGGACCCCCATTTGGTTTGGAAATGGGTTTTGGACTCCTTGCTTAATTTATTGGCAGAAATGAAAAGACATTATTGTAAAATGAACTCTCAATGAAATTTTGAGCATATTTGCCTTCAGATTATTTTTTTCTTAAAAAAATAAAAAATTAACTCCACCAAGTATTGATAAATTAACTCCACCAAGTATTGATAAATCTGCAAGGGCATACCCTTGTCATTACACCAACAACTGCCTAGGCCAATGATACAGTCCTCACATTTCAAAATCTACTGTTTTCTTCCGCTAATGCTTTACCATACATCTTCCGCTTAATAAATTCATTGGGCATAAAACAGTCACTCCTTTGACTCCTAACTTCGGTATACCTGCTTAGCACTATTTTGATTTTCATTTTGCACTTTTTTAGACAGAAGAAGCTTACACTGATTGCTGCTTATTGTTTCTCAGGTGTATAAGCTACCTACCGACCGAATCTATGCCACCTATTTTGGAGGTGATGAGAAATCTGGACTTCGTGCTGATAGTGAAGCTAGAGATTTGTGGCTCAAATATCTACCACCAAATCGCGTACTACCTTTTGGTTGCAAAGTAGGTTTCTCTTCAGATGTTAGGTTCTCTTACATCTTATAGGACTAATGTCCCAAATTGATCTCGATATAATGTTTCCCTGCTAGTTGGAGTCTGTAGAAGTTTCATGCTGTTGTTTAACTCTTTTATGACTCTGAGCAGGACAACTTTTGGGAGATGGGTGATACTGGGCCATGTGGACCCTGCACAGAAATACACTTTGATAGAATTGGGAATCGGGATGCTTCAGCGTTGGTTAACAATGATGACCCTACATGTATTGAGATATGGAACCTTGTCTTTATTCAGGTAACACTTTCAATGCTTATGGCTCTCTTATAGTAATTATCAGCATGATATTCTTCTTTGTGTGTCTGTGTATTAGAGTGTGTGCGTTCATCTTAATGATTGATAATTCACATTTTTTTTCTTCTTTCCACAGTTTAACAGAGAAAGTGATGGTTCTTTAAAACCTTTGCCCGCTAAACATGTGGATACTGGAATGGGTTTTGAAAGATTGACTTCTATTCTTCAGGATAAGATGAGCAATTACGATACTGATGTCTTCTTACCAATCTTTGATGCAATACAAAAGGTAAGACGATGATGTGATAAGGTTTTCCTCAATAATATACTGGATTAAAAATATATGTTATATGATACTGATTACTTAGTTTAAGTGGTGAAAACAAGGTGGAATTTGATGCCAATGGATAGTAGATATACCGAATTTCTTGTATAGACTATAGACTATATTTTTGCTGTATAGGATTATAATTTTATGATCTAGTCCTTTCATTTCATATCTTGTGATTGATCTTGAGAATTCAATTTGAATGCAGCGTGGCATCTAGCATAATGTTCATAGCTGTTATTAATCTTATTTGATGATTATACTTGCGTTCTTAGTATTTTACCGGAACTATCGGTTAAATCTCTGTATATATATTTTCCTCTAAATTCTTCCATTACTGCTGCAATGTGTCTCCCTTGTGTGTGTGTATATGTTTTGGCTTGTTTTCTTTTTCTTTTTCTTTTTGAGTTTGTTTTTTTGTGTAGCGTACCTAAGTGAACTTTGAGATTCTCTGATTTCAAACTTACTCGATTTGGTCTTGGGGGGCCAATTCATGTACATGGCTGACATCTCTTAATAATGCCGGACAAATTATCAGTTATCCGAACTCTTTTTGACATTTTAAATTTATTTTCAACACTCTTTTTGTTGTGTTCTTTGTTAGTTGCCCAACACTCTGTTCTATAAAGTAGCGTAGGTCTAATAGCAGTCCTATAAAACCTTCCTTTGAACTTAACCAATATACATAGTACTCCAGATGTAGTCTTAGTGCAACTGTTGATAATAAATTTTTTATATTGAAATTGAAGGATAATCTTACAATGATGAAGCTACATATTTTAGGGTTTATTTATTAGCCCAGAAGGTGAGATCTGAAATGTGGGCTCTAATTTGAACATAAAGTTTTAAAGTTGCCTTTAATATTGGCTGTGTTAGCTGCACAACAATGATTTCTTCTTCTTGTTCACTAACTACGCTGAATATAACACAGCCACCACTGTCTGTTATGTTCTTTCTACCTATAGCTGAATTTATCTCATCAATTGACTGGCAGGCAACTGGAGCTAGACCATATTCAGGAAAGGTTGGACCAGAGGATGTGGATAGAGTTGACATGGCATACAGGGTTGTTGCTGACCACATCAGAACTCTTTCATTTGCCATTGCTGATGGTTCATGTCCAGGTGCATTGCTAGAAACTTTCATGTTTGTTACACTTTACCTGCCTTTTTCGTTGATTGGTTTTTTGAACTGCAGCTTTAATTTTTCACTTGTAAACGTCATCTGCATTCACCTCACTTTCCTCCGAAAATTCGGAATCTTTCTGTCAATCCACATCCAAATTCCCTCTCCATCACCAATGCAATGTTCAATCAAATGTCTGCAAATAGATGACAACTTCAAAATTATCCTCCAACCATCCATGTGTGGTACGGAGATACATTTGAGATTTTTTTCTAATGCTAACTTCCCAAATGTGCTTAGTCATCCTATTCTTATTTCGGACAACCAAGCTTGTACATCTCCAACCCCCTCCAGGTTAAGAACACACATTTTCTTGAGGCACCTTAGCTGCAGTAGTTTTTAATAAGGACCACATGTTGAAAGGCACTCACTTTTAATCTTCTTCACTAATCACTTGGGAAAAATAAAACTGAGTTCATTGTCTAAGTACTCCCCTAGACAGAATCAGTTTGAGTGATCCAAAATCATACATGCAGGTTGGATCGGAAAGCCCCTTCTATACGTACAGTCATCAAGCAGACTATAATAAGCTTCACTAATAAATATATACAATGTGATAGGCTCTCTTGCCTTGTTGTTTCCATTAATCTATCCAACGCTCCATTTATGCTAATAAAATACTTCACTGTAGTAACACTACACAATCTGTTATATCATCACAGGAAGTAATCCCGCTAATATAATCATGAATCTATCATTGGCCTTCACTAATTGTACTTCAATAGCACAATTTCCTTGCCTCTATGTAAATCTTGCAAAAGGAGGAACTTATAGGAGAAGCTGACTTTCTTATTGATTAAAATAGGTAGCAGTAATATTTCCTTCATAATTTGGATTTTGGAATTACCCTGTAAAATGTGTTGCAAGTGGCCTGAATTGGTAATAGGCTACAAGTAGGAATCTTATCAGTAAGAGATTTAGCAATATAATTCCATTGTCTCAATGACTTGCCAGAATAGTAAGAGTTGCACAGAGATTATGCTGCGTCACAGCCTGCATTATATAAGATATATGTATGTATGTGTTTTTTTTTTTTAAATGCTGCATGAAGCCATTTGGTCCAGGAAAATGGTAGGGATTCAAGATTTTTGTGTCCAAATTTCTCATCCCAATCTAGGTGGCAAGCATGTGATGGGTTTAAGGGTGACATCATATGTAAATTGATGTCATCTGTAACCAATCACATGCATGCCACCTAGATTGGGATGAAAAATTTGGACAAAATGTTTGGATCCCTATCAGTACTTTTTGGTCCAAGAGCCTTATCAGGGTTGATGTTAAATGTTGCACTTTTTCACCCCTTCCAGAAGGAAGTCTGGACTTTACTTGCATGGCAATATCATTTAATCGATCTACTTAATTACCTTCTATAATAAGTTGTCATGATTATCTTACTTTTTCTGTGCAGGCAACGAAGGGCGTGAATATGTCCTAAGACGCATTCTTCGCCGAGCTGTACGTTATGGAACTGAAGTCCTGAAAGCTAAGCAAGGATTTTTCAATGGGTAGCTGCACCAAATCAGCCTTCTTTCTCATGATTATCTCTTATACTAGGATCTATTTCGTTGTTACATTTATATCTGAGTGTCCACACATCGCTGCTGGTTCGGGTATATCATATTTGTAAAGTTCTATTCATGGTTGTATGAAAATCAGGTTGGTAAGGGTTGTGGTGGAAGTGATGGGTGGCGTTTTTCCCGAGCTAAAACATCATGAAGTGCATATCAGGGACACGATTGCAGCAGAGGAAACAAGTTTTGGCAGGACATTGCTTTATGTAAGCTTGAGCCTTTTATATGGGCATAATACTTTCTTAGATCCCTTCTATCTTCCATACTCTTTTTTACCAATCTTATATGCTGTAGCGCACTCCGGCAGTGATGTTGGAGTATGCATAAAAACACCTGCAGATATTTTTGCTCTGATGACAATGCTAAAATTTGCCTTCCATTGTGGCATCTCTTAGCTCTGGATTTATGACTGAGTTTGGGACCCTAAGTTAAAAAGCTTTCTGCTGCTGTCCAAATCTCTTGTCCAGTTGTGAGACCAATTTTAAGTTTGGTTTCTGTAGGTTTCTAAAATGCACGTTTCTAAATGTGCACGAATTTATGTAGCCAAGAGAGCTTATCATGTTATACTTCATCCTAGCTCATTCATGAGGTATGCCTGCACAATACTTACTGCCAATAAACATCATCAAGCAACACCCTCATCTGACAATTGCATTGTAAAGATAACCAGATAGAGGTACAAATATTCTGTCAAGCCGTGGAAAACCAAATTTTGGTTTATCTTCCAAAGCATTTCATCTGATAGTTCTTTTGTGAGTTCTTGTTCAACTATATGCATATATACCATTGAGGAATCTTAGCTTATCAAGTTTGAGATCTTTGGGTAGGAGGATAGTTGAGTGAGATTGTGATTATGAATCACTTCAAAAATGCAAATATTTTGATATTGATTTATCTAGCTGTTAGATCTCATTACACGTTCCAGAAGTTCCCCCCCTTAACGGTAAATGTCCATTGTGTATTCTGGTGCGTGAACAAGCACTCAAAAGTTCTTGGGTACATTATGTGCTTCTACTTTGGCTTATTTGAGATTCATAAGTTGCGATTGAAACCTTAGAAATTTCAGTTACATATGATGTTTTAAATCCGTAACTATATATAACAGTTAGAAATTTCACGTTTGACTTTAAAATTTGATGCATGGGCCGAATTGCTTTGATTGGTGATAAAAATACTCTTGTTTTTTCCCGCTTTGGTTGCTTCATTTATTTCTGATTGATGGTATTATTATGTGTTTTTCTACTTGTAGACTATTCTTTATCCGAGTGCAAGTCCTTTATGTGTGTGGATATTTGAAGGAAAACGATTTGTGTTCTCAAGATCTGACTGATGATTGATCTTTCCAGGGAATTGAGAAATTTAAGAGGGCTGCTCAAGATGTTCAAGGGAATATATTAAGTGGACAGGCAAGTTTCTGGATTTCTTGCTTTGAAATTTTTATCCTCCGTGAAAGGCTTTCTTTCTATTTGATATGTTAAAGCTTGTTGTACTCAAGCAGGTTTTTATATGGTCGCAGAGTGAGTAGCTTTGCACATATCCTGTTAGAGATTAGCGATAGCGTCTATTGAACTATTACACTTCCTTTTGCTCTTTTGGTATTCAAGAACTCTCTTTCATATTCCTTTATTCGGTATTACAGCTCAATACGGAATGATATAGGTTGTTTTTGATCTTTTTCCAAGATGAACGTTATAAAATATTCCCCCCCCAATATATATCTGTGTATGTTCATTTGTTTATTCATTTATCTTTTGGATTCGTGATAAAAAAATACTTTATTCATTTAGTAATTGTACTACCATACGTCTGTGAAGATGATATGATCAAATATTTTCGAAGACTGTATCTAGACATCAGGCTCTATCTTCTTTGGAGTTTTTATATGCTTTTAAAAATCACGAATCAAATACTTTGGAGAGTATAAGTTCTTGCCTACCGCTTTTGCTTTCAGTTACTTTTGACATTATTTAATACATACATTGGTTCCCCAATATGGTTATTAATAAATAACTTGTCAAGGAAACTTCATTTAGTGTTTTGTCTCTCTAGCAAAAGGAGCCACAGCATAGCACTTGACTTTAAGAACCCTGTCTTACAGAGTCACAGTGTTTTCCCTAACGAGAAAGGCAGATTAAATCAGTGGGTTATATAGTAGTTTGGAATGTTAAAGGTTGTAGATGTCTGTTTCTGCCTCTGACCTTTCACTTTGTTCTTGTTTGCAGGATGCATTTGTGTTGTGGGACACTTATGGCTTTCCGTTGGATCTAACCCAGGTGAATGGAATGTTCTATCTTGTTCTTGCTCTGTTTTCTTGGATACATTTTTTATTCACTACTGATACTTTATTCTACCAGCTGATGGCTGAAGAAAGAGGCTTGACAGTTGATATTGAGAGTTTTGACAGTGCTATGACTGAAGCAAGAGAAAGATCAAGGAATGCTCAGAACAAGGTAGCATACTCTGCTTTACTTTTTTCCTTTTACGTCCATCATACGATATTATGTCCTTGTCAGACAGTGTCTTTTTCCATGAAGTACAAGCTGTGCGGAGGAAAACATACATCGAAGTTGAGGTCTCTGCCAGAGATCCTAACGAGCTAACGTGATTTCTTTGCAGCAAGCTGCTAAAACCATCATCATGGATGCTGATGCTACCTCTGCATTGCACAAGAGAGGGGTTGCTACGACAAATGATTCTTTCAAGTTCACCTGGTTTCAGGTCTGTAAATGAGGCAAATTACATATTTTGTCATGGTTAGAGAACTGTGTCATTGGATCTATATGTAATTTGAAAAGGGGATATCAATTTTATTAGGAAATGTGATATATCTTGCTTTCTTTAACATATGTTAAAAATGGAAGTGTTGCGGTTTTTGTTTTTTATATCTCCTCCCTCCACTCCACCCCCTTCCTTTGACTGTTTCCTTGTGCATGTTTGTCATTATTGTACCTGTTTTTGTGCCCATAGGAGAAATTTTGTTATGTTTAAAGGCCCACACTGACAGTAAATTATTTTTTAGGAATTATTTTTGCGATGCGAGGGTAATGCATGCATATAATTTCTGGTAACCGAAAAGGTTGAAGAAGAATTTTAAAAGTTAGTATTGGTGATTTTCTTGAATGCCTAGAAATAATTTTGAATGTTGGAGGAGGGTATTTCCCGCTCTTTTAGCAATATCTAACTAACTAAATGTAGATATTAAATATGGTCTGTTATCTCTCCATTATTGTCAATATTCTGTGATTTTCATTATTGTCAATATTCTGTGATTTTCTGTATAGCTTTTTGATGAATCCTTCTATTACCTGTAGTGTTGATTGCAGATTGTGGTGAACTCGGTAGAGCCTGTATAATATTTAGGTTAAGAAAAATAAACAGTAACTCTAATAGGCTATATTCAGATAAATTGGGTATGATAAATTCTATTATCGTGTTTTGCGGGTGTGTGATCCGGGAAGTATATTTGTCTTGATTAAAGGAGGGATGAATATTCCTGTTCAGCTTTTTTTAGAAACTGGGCACCTACTGTAAAATCAGGTCTATTTCCTTTTACCTTGATGGAAGTAGAAGTAATCTAATTGAAGCTCACATATACATTGGTTATTGTTGTTTAACACGGTTTTGTCCTTTTGAGTTATGGATTGTGCCATCTTTTGTTGATACTCGGCTTGTTAATTATTTCAGGATCACAAAAGTGTTATAAAGGCGATTTACACTGGCAGTGAGTTCTTGGAAAGTGCTGCGGTCGGCGACGAAGTTGGTATTATCCTGGAGAGCACAAGCTTTTATGCTGAGCAAGGTGGTCAGGTTTGTATGCCTTATGATTGGGTTGAAAATCATGGGGACTTATTTTCTCAATTGATTGGTATCTGGGATGTCAACTGGATCTTTTAGCCCAAGTCTGGTGCATTTTTTTTTTTTTTGGTTGTTGTTGGGAGGGTGAGGGGTGGTGGTTTGGGGAAGGGATGGGTATGGAAAAGAGATCTGTTGAAGATATGAGGGTGGGTAGTTATCTTTAAGCTTGGAGAAGGTACTACTGGAAGTGAACCCGTGCAACATCACATCTTATTATTTTATTCTTGTAAGGGGAAACATTGCAATCGGTGATCGTATTGAGTGAAACCTGGGTATTTTATACCATGGTCATTTTACTTATAATTTATGAATCATATGAAATCGCTATACTTTGAGAATGAGGCCAAGTTTAATGCAAATATGCATAAATGTCCTTGTATTTATTTGCTTTTTAGAATGTGGATTGGTATCTACACGAGATCATATTCATTTTATGAAACTAGTATTTATTGAAAGATGATGAGACATAATCGTTCCGGGCTCTGCCGGAAGTCGGTCATGCTCACAGGGGTCTCCCCACACCATGGTTGTGGGTTTTTGCTCTCCCTCACCCCCTGAAATTGGACGCTCCCCTGGTTTCGAACCCATGACCTCCAGGTTAAAGCCATAGATTGTGAGCTATATATTTTTACATATCAGAACTGATAAACCTTTAATTTTTGTTGGGGCTGTAGATATATGATACTGGAATTCTTGGAGGCCCTTCAGGATCACTTCAAGTTTCTAATGTTCAAATTTATGGTGGATTTGTTATCCATCTTGGTCATTTTACTGGAGAATCAGGCAGATTCCTTGTCGGCGATGAAGTAGTCTGTAAGGTAATGCTACTTAATTGTACTTGATCTTTTCTTGCTTTAAATGCATGCTTTGCTTCCTTTGATTTTAACTAGAAGTCGTTCTGTAATTTCTTGGGCAGGTTGACTATGAAAGGCGTAAGCTCATTGCTCCAAACCATACTTGTACCCACATGTTAAATTTTGCTCTCAGGGTAATGTTAAAATGACGTTAATATGCTTCCATTTTAGTTGCCCCCCCTCCTTTGATTAAGCACTGGGTCTGAATCTTGAACACCTAAACATATATGCAGGAAGTCCTAGGGACTCATGTTGACCAGAAGGGATCCATCGTTCTTCCAGAAAAATTAAGATTTGATTTTTCTCACGGTATACTTTTCATAGTTCGTTAGTTTATGTGTACCAAGGCATGTGAAAATGACACTGATGTAAACTGAGATCGATTATTGTTCCCAAGATTATGGTTTGGTTTTGTCGTGGCAGAACTTTTTGTTGTTTGTTTAAAAATTACCTTGAATGTGAACAGGGAAGCCTGTAAAGCCAGATGAACTGAGAAAAATTGAATCCATCGTCAATGAGCAAATTAAAGCGGAACTTGATGTTTCTGCTAAGGAGGCTAGCCTGGCTGATGCAAAGCGTTTAAATGGCTTACGAGCTGTTTTTGGTGAAGTGAGCTTTGTAGTTTCTGCCCTGGTTTTATAAATACGTGACCATTATTGCGTCTTACCCAGCGGGAATAATTTTCATTTTCTGATACAGGTCTATCCCGATCCAGTCAGGGTAGTTGCAATTGGTCGAAAAGTTGAAGATCTCTTGGCTGATCCAGAAAATAAAGAGTGGTTATCCATATCGACGGAGCTCTGTGGAGGTACTTGTCATTCTGAGTTCCTATTATTAATGCTCTTTCTTGAAAATCTTTAATGTTGATTCTGTGGACATATATTTAGGGACCCATATAACAAATACTCGAGAGGCCAAGGCATTTGCCCTTCTGTCTGAGGAGGGGATTGCCAAGGGGATCCGTAGAGTTACTGCAGTTACGACGGAGGGTGCTTTCAAGGCCATAGAGTCGGCCATTTCACTTGAGCAGGAAGTGAATGAAGCATCCAAGTTGGAAGGAAACCTTCTGGAACAGGTTGTTAATTTATGCATTTACTATTTCATGCACCTAGTGTTTGAGAATAACATTTGTAGCTGCAAAATACCATTTTGTGGATCAGTTTCAATATGTTCAATCTTTTCTTGGAACTCAAAATTTCCACAATTTGTTTTAGGGGTTCATAGATAGCATCATGGAATTACTAGCATTATGCGACTCTCTCTCTCGATTTTCATATCCTTTGTGCACATTTCATCTCCTTGTTGGCCCTGCAATAATTTGACCAAGAACTTTTGTAATTTGACGAATAAGTGTCATTTAAACTGTGTTTCACTCTGGCTGATGCTCACATCATAACATAACCGCCCCATTTTTATTTTCTCCCTCTGTCCCAAAAATGAGTGTCCATTTTAAAATTTTTCTTGTCCTAGTGTAACTTGCAATGTTATACTCCTGCTGTCTCGTTTATATTGGTCACGAGACAAAATCTCACCATTTTAGTATCTTTAATAAATGCCTCAACAACCACTGTCTAATTTTTGGATTTCCATTTATACCCTTTATTTAGTAAATTAATGTGCATTGTTTACCTTGTAATTACTCAACTGGTTAGGGGTAAAGTGAGAAACTAGATAATTAATGTGCATTGAACTCCTACTTGGCCAAAAACTTTGAGACGGCTAAAGAAGGAAAGTAGGCCAATATAAATGAGATGAAGGGAGTACGCAGATACTAAGGGCATTAATGTATATGTGCTACTAAAACGGCTCAAAAGTCAACTTCCTGTATGTAGATGACCTACATTAGATACCATAAAAAAATTTGCTGTCACCAAGGGGGCCTACAGATTCCTCAGAGAACTACTGATATTGCCCATAACTGTAGATGTGGCTTTTCTATAATTTATACAACACCATGTTCTTTGAAATTTTCGTTCAGTGAATTCTCCTGGGATGTTAAGTAATCTAAATGCTCTTCACTCACCCTTCGCAGAAAGTAACGTCCTTAAATGGTCGTGTGGAGTCCGCACCTATTCCAGCTGCCAAGAAAGCTGATCTCAAGGCCAAACTTACCGTACTTCAGGTATTTATCTGTATCTGTTAGTCTGCTCTTTATCATCCCATGTTAGTCTGTATGGGTTAAAACTTAGAAGTGATAATCAGAATCAAGTATTCAAAGCTAAAAAGAAGATGGAGGAAGAAAATAAGCATAAAGCTGTAGAAGTTGCAATTGAAAAGGCAGAAGTTGCTTCATCTGAAGGAAAACCTTTCTGCGTTGTACGTGTTACTGTTGGCTCCGACGCAAAAGCACTTCGTGAAGCAGTTGTGAAAGTCATGGTGGAAAAGGTTGTTAGCATCTTCTTTCTTTTTATCTCCTTTACTATGCATGACTGTTGTCTTTTCCCTGACTGTTGGTGGATGAACAGAAAATGGCAGTGATGGTTTTCAGCACAGATGAAACTGCGAACAAAACTGTAGCATGTGCTGGTGTACCAGAGGATGGGGATAAAGACAAGCAGTTGAAAGTTGTAGAATGGTTAACTGCAGCTTTGAATCCTTTAGATGGGAAAGGCGGAGGAGGGAAAGGCGGTATTGGGCAAGGCCAGGTTAGCAAGTTTCTCAATGACTACTTGGCTTTGTTGCTATTGCTAGCATGATAAATTATGGTTTTTCCAATTTCCCCCTCTGACTCTGCCATCCAACACTGCCCCCCCCCCCCTCAAACCCATCCTCGAAACCCCATTAATGAATGAAAAGAAAGAGAAAGAGAAAGAGATGGACCTACTTTTTAATATGTTTGTGGTAAGGTATTGTATTGCATTCAGTAACGTCCATCCTTTAATAGGCCGCTTGACCAGTTAATAGCTTCTCTAACTATTATGCTATTTGGAGGTTTAAGTTACAGTTGCTTTTGTGTCATATTTTGAATTTGCATCTTTTATTTACATTGTGGATCATTTCTGATTGTAGGGACCGGATACACAACGTATTGAAGAGGCAATGGATGTGGCGGCATCGTTTGCAGCATTGAAATTGAGCTGATAAGAAATCTCGATTCGTTTATCCTATAAAGTTGGTTTGTATCACGGTGATGTTTTCCTAGCTAACACTGGGTCGATTCATACTAGAAGGTAATACCTAATTACAGAAAATATTAGTTGTTGGTATGAAACAGATAGTGCATTGCAACGTGAAAAGAAAGATATATTACAGTTTTTAAGTCAAAGTTATAAGACTAAGTCCTTTCAATTTCGTTTATATTGATCAACTCTTTGCATAATAGTACGTACTGTGTCACATGTGGGTTATTATTAGCTTGACGAGCTATCAATTTCGTTTGTTCTGTTCTGCAAGAGGATTTTTGTTACTCATTTTGGCAGAGTTAATGGCACCATGACCAGAGTTGAAGACGAATGAAACTGCACATATAAATGAAAAAGAGAGGATCTGCTATGTATTTTCAATGTAATGATTTTTAACACCGGTATACCACTGACTGACATCAATGGCTCACAAAAAAGGCCAAAATGGGCTTTGCTAAAGTAAGTGAACATCTCAATGGGCTTATTAGGCCAGATATTAATATTACATTACATTACAATTTACAACAATCGTGTGGTACCACACTTTTGTTGACCCCAAAACTGGATTTGAACCCGAGAAGTTCTTTCAAGATGAATTTGAACCCAAAAAGCTCTTAGACCCAATCTGGTGTCGAAACCAAAAAACTCTTTGAATGTAGACTTGTACAGAATTTTATTCATCCTAGATCTAATCGTTGCAAGTACATTCCAAGTATTCTCAACAAGTTGAGAACACGAGAACTAAGTTAAAAGTGTCTTGCAATTATGTATTCCCTACACGTTTCCAAAAAAATTATATTTATAAGTTTATCTATAATGTAATTTTTACTTTAATTGATGAACCTTCCCTAACACGGCTTTCTTTGAAAAAACACATTATTTTGATATTTATAATAAAATTAATTTTTATTTTTAATTAGTGTGTCGAGTTATACGTGAAACTCTTTTAGAAAATAGTATATATAACTTGCCAAGATAGCAACGTGGAAATCCGCATTGGATACACCAGAATCAAATACTCAAGTTGTTAACTCTTGATGAATTGAATACCGTAACTACGAACTCTTGCTTCAGTGAATTCATGTTTTGACTTTGGTAACCCAAAAGATTCATGATTTGACTTTGGTAACCCAAAAGATGAGGTCAAAATTATCACACATAGGAATAGGCAGAGAAAAAAATAGAGAAGGGCAGACAAAGAATATTTCAATTGAACAATCAAATATTGTTATATATGAAAAATTTATCATATATTATTAAGTTGAAACATGGATCCAAATAATTTGATTTTTATATTATTATTGCTATAAAAAATAGGACAATAATTTTGTAAAATACGGTTGAGGGTGGAAAAAGTAGAATTAATGTAAACTTGTTAATTTAGAATTTTACTTTACATTGGAATAAAACGAAACAATTTCTTTTCAAAAATAATTTAAATAAATATTGATTTTTAAGTAATTACTTTTTTCTGTCACGTGTGATCAGACTTGGGAAAACCTAACCAGCACTTAAAATGGGGTCTGGAAGGTTTTACTCATCTCATAGCACTTGACCTGAGTCCTGACTGTAATAGCTTCCTTTTAATTATCTTCTTATCAACATAGCTCATAGTGAATAGATAGAAAGACCAAAGAGCTAGCTGCTGGCCGTGCGTTTACGTCCATCCTTGCTTGTCAACTGCAGGGATCGTCTTCTCTCCTTTTGGCAAGGTTTCAATGCCTGATTGATGAGAGATTGCTTCGGACTTTCCTAATGGTGATTTTGAGTGACTGGACAATGAAATGGATTTCCTGATCGAGAGGAAAAAGGAGTTTGTGGATTCCTCAGTCATGGCTATTCTAGAGGGTTTGAGGACCTGTATAGAGTTGCGTATATGTGCGTGCTTTCCTTAGAGAGATCAACTGAAGCTGGAGACAGATCTCAACTTCCTGACTTGCTTCAGTAGGGAAGGGAAGTGAATTAGCATCATTTATTTACAAGTTAGGCTAGGGGAAGACCTTCACTCGTCCTTTAGCCCGATCAGCAAGGGGTATCATAGATTTGGGAGGAGGATCAAGTCAGGGAATCTCTTTATCACGTTCATGTTTGGGCTGGGACATGTATACACCACTTAGCCGCTTCCAGTACTAGTGAACTCCAGACTGATTTAAGGGAACAAGATGGATCAATGGTCTTTTAATAATGAGATCGCAAAGGGTTATGTGGAAATCTCTACGACTCGACTGACCCCAAACCCGCCCATGTCTAAGATCAAAGCTTTAATTTGATTGATTACTTGTGGCTTATTAGTATAAAAATAATATCCGCATATTAAATGTACTCGTCAATGAAATAAATTAAAGTATTTCGATCAGTTTGTTTTTGTTTAATTTATACTAATACTACTACTGTATTTACATGAGTTGTATATATATTTGTAAATCTACTTCATTTATATCATTTATTATATCAGCTTCTTTTAAAACAACTTTGCTCTGCCCAAACCCAAATTTGCAAATATCACACCTTCATTCTGAAATAGGAATCCCCTATTTACTTTACACACGAATTTTAAACAAATAATTACTTTTAAAAAGTACTCCCTCCGTTCTTAAATTATTGTCTGAGTTGACCCGACACACGGATTAAGAAAACTCAATTGACTTGATTATTAATATTGAAATAGTATTGAAAAAATGTGTTGTTTCCTTTAATGCTCATGTGTATGTGGCCCATAATTAAAGTAGAAAAAAAAAAATAAGGGTAAAATAGTAAAAATGATGTTCTAAAAAGAAAAGTTTCAAACAAGACAATTATTTTGGGACGGACGAAAAAGAAAAGGAAGACAATAATTTGGGAACAGAGGGAGTATAATTTTTCTTTAATGGCCCCCAAATTACTCTTTTGTAGTGTCAAATCAATAGATCTAACATCTTTTTTTTCATCTCATAATAAATAAAGGCATTAAAGACAAATTGTTTCAGGAGTCATTCTAGAAATGGAAAGTGGCCACTTATTTTGGAACGGTCCAATATTACACTATGTTCAGTTGAAGGCAGTAGAATCATCAGGGCTGAAGTTTTTCCAAGTAACCAATTAAATGTAGAAGTAAACCATCCTATCCGAGTTCAAGCCTTAATCCTGACATTAGAAATTTGTTTACGGTAAATCTATCTGAGACAATAGGCAGATATAACTGAGACAACAGGCCAGTAAAAGACCAACGATTCTCAAACGAAAATCAATTTTCTTTCTCTTTTAGCAAGTACAACGTTTATTATATGAAGCAACATTACATACAACATACCATGATGAAATGGCAGGATTGATATAAACATAGTCCGTCCTCATTTCTTCTTCTTAGGAGCTCTCTTTCTTTTCGGCTTTTTAAACCCAGCTCCACTCTCCTGTAGAGAATCATGTTAGAAAACAATTATCTATATTGAGGGCTACCAAGTCTCAGCACACAACAAAATCTATTCTCCAAAAGATTGTACAAGAAAACATTTGTTTCACATGATTTATAAATTAAATGATAAGATAGTCTACCAACATAGTCTACCTCAAGAGTCGAGCCAATCTCACTAGATGCAAAAGATAAATCAGGAAATGGGCATTACTATTGTATTATTTTTCGGAAGCACATCTTAGCAAAAGTACCTTTTTGTACTGTCTGTATGCCATTTGACCGGTCAGCTCCTGCCCACTTTTATTCACGTACACCTAAAGAAAGTAAATGAATAGATTAGAATCAGCATTAATAGAGCAGAAAAAGGGACATGACTCTTATGAGTACAGATTATAGACAACAAGTCAACAAGAATGTGCAACAAGCAACACCTAGACCAAAATCTCTCCTACATATTCTTGCTTTGTGTTTTCATATAAATTTATGAGCCAAGTTAATCAAGCTAATAACAGACATACTGAACAAATAGATCTAAAGCCGTAAAGCAACAGAACATTGGCAATGGTAGTGCATGGTCTCCTGATTGACATGAACATAAGTGACACGTCGATCTTCCAAATTCATGGAAAAGAAAAGTGACAACAATCTACCAGGCTAAATATTGATTCATTCCCCTTGATTTCTTTATATCACTAATAACCATTAACAATGATGTGAGGCTAAGAACAATCCATTATGATTCAGAGCAATGCACAAGAACCACCTCTCCACCTATGCCCTCTAGTTACTTAAATTGGCAGTCAAATGAGGATAAACAGCAATTTGAACTTGAAGTAAACAACTTGCATACATATACTCTTCATTTCAACTTACTCTCTTTCCATTCGGGCCCATGAACCAATGGCCAGCAGATTGCCCATCAGCCTGAACCCTTCGTTTGCCCGCATCTTTTGGATTCCCTTTAGCAGCACCACGTTTAGGATTAATCCAACCCACTGATACCTCTTCAGTAATTGATCTTTTTGAATTATTTTTGCTCCTAATAGAGCTTGTCACGCCTTTACTTTTCCCAGCTGTTTGTTTAGAACCTTCCCCATGATTAAATTGACCCCTGAAAAGACAAATGTGTGAGATTATACTAATATACCACAAAAAGTAAAAAAGCAAACAGCAGCTATACAATAAAATGAATTTGAAGACACTTACATGTAATCAATAACTGATGTACTAGGCTGCCTATATTCTCTGTTGTCCACAGCACCCAATGGGAAAAAATTGGGTAACCGACTTCGAACAAGTTCTTGGATTCTTGGATCATCATGAAAAAAATAGCGATGGGCAGGAGGAATAGGGTCACCCAAATCAATTTGTTGCTCCAGATTATTTTTGACATTGCTGCTTTCCTTACAACTTTTGGTGTTATTCTGAACTAATTTCTTACATTTCATGGATCCAAAGTATTCCTCACAAACCTCATCCAAAGCCGGTGTCGGAATGTGGAAATTCTTCTCTGGAAAGAAATCTTCCCATAGATCCTCAGTTCGACACACACTTGCTGACGCATTACTTCCCCTCTGATCAATTACACTTGCATGATGAGGAGGATTAGATTGCATCTGTTTTAAAGATGAAGCTGTTTTATTAGCATCCCTATTTGCATCTTCACTGATAGAAGGATCATCGGAATCAGAATCAATCAACTGGAACCTTCTAAGAGGACTAGTGGTTAGCTTTGGAAAAGTCAATCTGTTGCTGCTTGTTTCCATGTTTACAGACTCTGGCGCTTTTGAAATATTTTCCTTTTTCTTTGAAGATTGTGTGGTCAAGACCCCATGTCCATAAAGTCGGAATTTTGAACTGCCACAGACAGAATGTTGTAGTTTTGACGGCAGCTCTTCTGTAAATAACCAGCCAAAAGTAAATACACGGGATCACTTACGAAAATGACTTCATTGCCTGGTCAATAAACAAACTATTCAACGATGACTACCATTTGTTTTGTAAGAATGCAAGATTAGACACGCGAAATTAAAAGATATGCAGTTAAAGAATGCTAAAACAGTCTATCTTGACTCAACCAACTTACAAGACATTCGGTACTTATTCTGACAAGATCTTACAAGACATTCACTATAAACCAAAGAAATAGATGCCAGAACAATCAATTTATTACTACCAACCACACTGGGAGTATTACTTAATCAACTACACCCAGCAGGCATATAGGCATATAAGCATATATAAGGAATGCCAATGAAGCAATACTGCAGAGTACCTCCATAATAGACTTAGTTATGAAAGATAATAAAGAAGGGCCACTGGTGCAAAAAGGTTACCGCTAAAGAATTAATGAAGACACCCAACTATTGCAATAGGCAGATACTTCTTCACCAAAAAAAAAAAAGCTTAACACTGGTCTTCTGACCAAGTTTTTCTAGAAGCTAATTTACATAAGCACAAGATGCATGAAGTGCTGATATACCCAACCTTCCAAGTGAACCACTCAATCACATCAAGAAGTCCAGAAAAAATGGTGTATATCAGGTTTTACTTAAAAAACCTTGGCTTGAATAACTCGATTTGTTGTCAATTTAGAAAAGATCCAACATGTATAGTTGCATATACTGGTATATGGGTAATATATAACATTTCAAGCTAAGAGACAATTTTTTTAAAAAAATTTAAGAGATTCAAAATAAGAGGATAGAAAAACAGTTTCTGTGGAACTGGGTAAAAACAGGATGGATTTTGATGAAATAGAAACAATGAAGTTGGAGAATTGATACAAAACGATGAATGTCTATAGCTGATATTGATGTTCTCATACTACAGCAAAATGGTGTCAATGAGTATTGATGCTAAGGCCACTTGCCAATAAAGACCATTGTCAAGTGTCTCACCTCATCCTAATTTCTGAGCTAAGGTTGTTGCTTGCAAGTTAAGAAGGATAAGACTCGCCCCTTACCACACTTTGTGTTATTCGATGACTAATGGGCCTAAAGTCAGAACAAGTAGTAAATAAACAATGTCAGTTTAAGTCAAAGACTGCTGGATTTAACCACGAAATGATTTAATAACTCATGTTGCATAGATGCTTAGCAAGAAAAGTAGAAAACAATAAACGATATGATCTCAATTCTCAAGCAACTGGAGACATAAGCATTTTCTTTTCTGATTGTGTGTTGCTTGGCTACATAGGGAGCGGATAAACCTCTATAGTAAAAAATATGGTCTCAATTCTCAAGCATAACAAGATCCCTGGGCAAGTGTTTGAGTTTCAAATGGCAAAATCTTAGCTCTAGATTATAAAAATCAGTAAATCACGCATGAAATTATCAATCCAGTAGAGCAGACGTATGGCTCCATGCGAATATCAAAAGAGAGTTAACCAATAGCACCCAATTGAAATTGTCAACACAGAGAGTATATAACTTTCAACTGCCAAATCAAGCACAAAAGTTCATATGTCTGATAACAGCAGCATAACATCCCAAATCTTTAACTCTAAGTCAACTTGACCGTTTTTTAAAGTTTTTGGGTTGGTCCAGTTGATATTACTATATATAAATAGTCTTTAAAGGTTTTTTCTCTAAAACTAAGAATGCATGTCAATGATCCATACAAAACCAAAAAGTGTTCAAGTTCCCATTCCTAGTTAGCATCCAAAGCAACACTGCCCCCTCCTCCCCCCAATACAACGGCCCAACCCCAAAAAATAATATATATATTGACAACATCATCAAAACAAAATATGCATCAAAATGAAAAAGCAAAATAGAAACAACGACCTAGAGACAGTTCTTTAGTTATATTACCTATACGCATATCCTCCTGAGAAGAAAACTCCTCAATTTCATCATCGAACCCACACCACAACTCCGGAAGCTCTCGCTGACCAGCCGATGCCGACGCGTCCTCTTTTGTGGGCCCGCGACGGAGGCGTTTGAGCAACCGAGGTGGATTGGAATCTTCGAGGTCCCGACGAATCGTCATTGGAGTTTCAAAATCATCGTCTTCGAACGTATGGAGGCTTGCAGCTTTTGAAGATTGCGGAGCTTGGTTGGACGTCGAAGTGTCTTCTCTAACAGTGAATTGGGGCTCTGAATCGAATTCTAAATCAAGCCCTAAAGAGAACGAAGGGGGTGCGAAATCGTCCATGTACTGCTGCTCAATGGGGAGATAGATAGCTCAAATTGTGCAGAAATGGGGTTGAGGGTGTACTGTGTGCGCGTATAATTAGGGCTTTTTTGGGAGGGAATTTGCATCAAAATTACAAGAATTTTGCAAAGGCGCGCTTTTTCTTTTTTTATGAAATTTTGATGGTCAAGCTGGAATATGATTTTCCATTTCTGTGCTTCACTTCGAAAATGCAAACGCGGTATGGGGGAATTGGGCCTTAATGTGTTTGCTTTTTATGAAAATTGCTGGTCGGTCCACTTTCTGAAATTTTTTTTCTCACCAGTCCATTCTTTTTTTTTTAAACCGTTAAAAGGTACTTTGAGAATTTTCTTCTTAAAATGTCCTCAATAACATCGTTGCTTTAAATTTGAGGTTTGAATTGGTGTATAAATTATTTTATGTTGTTAATATAGTCTTCCCTTATGTTTGGGTGTCAATTTCTATGCATAGAACATGAATTTGATCATAATTTAAATTTTTTGAGTTTATCTCCTTTTTTTTTGTTATTGGGCTATTTTGGCCACTTTAATCTATGTTTTAAGCTTCAAATTTGTTTAAAATCAATCTCATATTATTATTCTAACTTAGTACTACATTTGTGCATAATTTTTTTTACCAAAAAATACTATTTTCGATATCCAAATCGAGCTTGGTAGTGTGCTGTCCGAAAACAGAGGGAGATATTCTTAAACTGATTTTGGGACTTTAATCAATGATTTGAGTTTGAATTTTGTATAATATCAATATCATACTATTATAGGAATTCAATACCATGTTTGTATGTAAATTTTCCAACTAAAAACAACCATTTTGATCGATTTTGATATTATATTAAATTGGACATCGGGATGCTTTTAATTCACGAATCGCAATATGCTGATGCGTAGTTGCGTACGTGTTTTTCTTTCATTAATGACATAATCGTTTTTTCGCCCCAAATTTTTTTTTTTCAATTTTAAAAAAAGATGAGTGGACTGGAGCGATTACAAATGTTGAAAAAGGGACCGGCATGTAATTCACCTTTGCTTTAGTTCAGAAAGCGCAGCACTATTTGGACCGAGAGAGATTAATGGAGAAAAACTTATCGAAAAATTGCTGGCCGGTCCACTTTAAAAAAAAATTATTCTCTCAAGTCCATCCTTTTTTTTTAGCCGCTAAAAAGCACTTTTATAAAATTATTCCTAAAATGCCCCGCAATAACATATACAATAGCTTCTTCTTAAAATTTCTCCGGCCAATCTTCCAGATAACTTCTTCCTAATATTTCTCCAGTGAATCTTCCTTTCTTCATAAAAATTTCTCCGGTCAATCTTTCAGATAACTTCTTCCTAGTATTTCTCCAGTAAATCTTCTTTTCTTCATAAAAATTTTCTGGTGAATCTCCCTTTCTAAAATTTCTCCGATGAATCTCTGTTTTCATTTCAATAGCTCCTAGCAAAGAAATTGATTTTTGTGGATAGCCTCTGTTTCCATTCCAATAAAACACTAGTGAATCTTACTTACTAAAATTTCTCTGGTAAATCTTCCTTTGGCTGCATCTCATGAAATTAGGCATTGCGGAATTAGGCATCACGATGATGAAATAATGCATCGCAATTGGGCATCGAGTCCTAAAATTTCTCTAGTGAATCTTACTTACTAAAATTTCTCCGATAAATCTTTCTTTGGCTGCATCGCGATGATGAAATTAAGTAGAGATGTTAAAAGAGTCACGGCCCGTAGGGCTAGCCCGTTTAAACCGGAAATAACAGGGTTAGGGTTCTTTTTTTTTTTTGCCCATTTAAAATCAGGGCTTTTTTGGCCCGGACCGTTTAACCCGCGACCCGTTAGGGTTGACCCCCTAGGTTTCAGGGCTAGCACGTCGGCCCGTGTAATATTAATTAGGTCATAAAAAGTTAGGATATACATAAAATAATCACCATGAAAATTAAAACCTCAACCTTCTAATCTAAAGTCAAACACACTTATCATTTGCACTAGATGTTTTCTTTGTGTTCATATAAATAAATACTGGAATATAAACGAAACTCTTAGATGAGACTACTAAGTAGAGCTATTTCAATATTTATTTTGAGGTAAATCATGTTGAAATTTAAATACAGTAATATAAAAAATATATAATTTATATTTCTTATGAAAAACATAATAACATATCTAAATCATGGATTGTAAATAACAATCACTATCCACTTTTCTGGATATTTACAAAGATAAAATTAACATCCATCATATTTTTATTTTTTTAGTTGTGACCTGATAGTGACATGTTTAGCCCGAAGCCCGTTAGGGTTAGGGTTAGGTCCGCAATAATAGGGACCCGAAAAAATTTGACCATTTAGTTCGCGGCCCGTTAGGGTCAGCCCGTTTAACGTCTCTAGAATTAGGCATAATAATTGTGCATTGAGTCCTAAAATTTCTCTAGTGAATCTTACTTACTAAAATTTCTCCGGTAAATCTTTATTTGGCTTCATCGCGATGATGAAATTAGGCATCGCAATAATGGAATTAGGCATTGCAATTGGGCATCGCGATGATGAAATTAGGCATTGCGATGATGAAATTTCCCCGGTAAATATTTTATTAATGGCATAATCGTCTTTTTGCTCAAAAAGTACATTTTTCCAATTTTCAAAAAAAATATGGTGGATTAGAGCGATTACAAATGTCAAAAAAGGGACCGACCTATAATTCACCCAAATCTTATAGGGCAAATTTCGGACCGGTCCTCTTTAGAAAATTTTCAATTGTTCCCGTCAGTTGAAAACTACCTACCTCTCAAGACTTTGACGATCCTATTTCCTCCCCGAAGCTAACTTAAGAATACGATAATTGTTTTCAACTGGAAAATGACAAAAAAAAAAAATTTGCAATGCACAATATTAACCACCCAGAAGAAGAAGCAGAATAATAAGATGAGTAAGCACAAAGTATTCCAAGAGTACTAATGACTATGAATACAATAATAAAGATTTGAGGGAAAATAAAAGAGTAAAGGAAAAGAAGAATTATACTATACACGCGAAATTGCCGCACAGTAAGTGCCCGACAATTTTCAATTCAATTGTAAGAATGAAAAACTACTAGATCATCATCTCTTGGGTTAGCGTGGAAGCAGGCAGAAGGAGTGTTGGCTTCAATATGATTTGAGGGGAACAAGAGAAGGGAAGGGGAAAATTTGAGAATGATGAGAGGGGACGGAGGAATAGAGAGTCAAGGAAGTTGAGAGGATAATGATATGAATTGGGTTTCTTGGGAAGTGAAGGGGATGATTGTAGTGTTAGAGAGATGAATTGGGATTGACGATGCACATTTCACACATATGACGATGCATAAAATATACTTAAAAACGTCATGTTGTTACGAGGGCAGTTTTAAAACAAATAACTAATTTATCATTTAAAAGGGACTTAAGCGATTGAAAACAAAGATTGTAGACTTAAGCGGTTGAAAATTTCACAAAAAATACCGATTCGTAATTTTTCCAAACTTATAATCGAATTAGTAATTTGGTAGCCGTTGGCCCATTATGAGCGTGGCTAGCTCTTATTGGATAGGCTCGTAATGCTTTACTTTGGATTGGTTTTGGTGGTAGTTGGATTTGCTTTTCAAGTTATTCATTCGGATTTAATTTTTCAATTATGTTCCTCTTTACTATCGAGCTCAACGTTGAAGTAGTTCTGAAAGATAAAATTAATAGACTTAGAGCCCGTTTGGTGCAGCGTTTTCAAAACGCAGCGTTTTTAAAACATAGCATTTTCAAAACGCAGCGTTTTTTCTTATAAATGCGTTTGGGATACCATTTCAAAATGATATTTTCATAAACTGAGTAGTTGTCAAAACGCTCCATTGAAACGCTAAGTTAAGGAATAAGCTGGGTTTTAACCCTGCATTTTGGCCAAAACGCTCGACCAAACGGGCTCTTAGTTGAAAACTAGAGAAACTATATCAATGCTTTGCTTCTCATTATATACCATTTGTAAATTTAGTTTCAATTAAGTTAGTATGCGCTTATTGACCGGGTTTTACTGAACTCAAGCTTAACTCTATTGAATAACCAACTCTAATATCCTAGACGAACTTGGCTCGTGAAACACACACAAGCCAAGTTTAGCTATTTCACTTTGCAATTAATTAGCCGTTGAGTATTGTTGGTTGAAAATCATCATTTAATTGCTTACCTAAAAAGAAAGGCATAACTTTTTCTCACGTAATTGACGGAGCTGACGAGGCAAATACATTTTTTGACTTAATCGGTTTCGTGAACTGCACGTAATTACGACTTATAAATAGGTTAACCGAGTAGAAGATACTGTATTCCTCTTTGATGAGAAAATTTTCAATTGTAGGAAAAACGCTTGAGAAGAGGGTGTTCGGAGAAAACTAGTAAAATTCGTCCATTCGCGAGCGATCCAATTTATTTTCGACATTTCTTTGAGGCATTTGCTGAATATTAGAGGTAACTCAATCCCTATGCTATAACTATTTATTGTAACCTCAATCTATAGAATTTATTCCAACATTCCTTCTATGCAAATTTTTGAATATTAGATGCGATTAGTTTACTTTTCTATAATCATTTTCATAACAACATTTATAGAATAAATGCTCATTTATTTGTAGGGTTCCACGCATTTTAGTTTATTTAATGTTGGTCGCTTGTTTAATAATTTGAGTGCAATTTGAAAAATGTATAGACAAATAAAGTTACAATCTTAAAAATTTTGACTTGTTAAAGGAGTCTATTTTTTTGGGAAAAGATTTGTTTATTCTTTTTGAACCTTTTAGGCTTGTACATACAGGAATTAACTGGAAAAAAAAAAAATCCGTTTTATTTAGTTTACCATCATCATAAACTTTTAAGCTTCCATTACAAAATAAGTTCATCAACGGATTACTTTATACTCCCTCCCTCGATTGTCAGAAAATAGTCTTATTTTCTTAAAAGGTCAACTTAAAATAATACGGAGTATCAAATCATTATTTAACATTTATTTATTATATCTTTGATAATAAAATTTTTAACCATTAATGTAATATTATGAATTTTTTTTAAATAAGAAATATTTTACTAACTAATTTTTAATCAAAAATTAACAAAGAAAAAATCAAAGTAAAAGTAATTTTAAGAACTGAATTAGATTTTTTGTCCTAAAAAACATATCAAATGTTGTCAACCAAAATAAGCGTGGGCGTGTCATTGTGCGTAGGGGTGTTCATTGGTTCGGTTTTTGGGTTGTTCGGGTCGGTTTGTTCGATTTTTATTATTTCAATCTTAAAACCAAAAACCAAACCAAATAAAAAACCAAAAACCAAACCAAATTCGAATTCGATTTTCGGTTTGGTTCAGTTCGGTTTTCGGTTTAAACCAAACAAATGTTAAAAATACAATTCAATTCAAAGTTTAAATATTTATCATTTGAAAAACATCCAAAACAAATATTAAAACTTTAACAAAATTACATATTATCCCTAAAAAAGTAAGATTACATATACTTAGTCACTCGAATGTGAAAGAAGTCTTGGATTCCACACATTAGTTATCTCTCTTGTCACTAAACATCCACGAAATTTGTTTGAGTTGTCACTTGTGTTATTTCTACGATTCATTACAAGAACATTTAAATAAACCAAGAAATGTCAAAAAATATATTGAAAAAGAAACAATGAATTACATTGTTCAAACTTTATATAACTAATAATTATTTATATAACTAATAATAATATATTTAATTTTATTATATTTTTTTAATTCGGTTTTTGGTTTGAAAGGCAAAACCAAAAACCAAACCAAAAACCATATTAAAATTCGGTTTTGCCAACCAAACTAAACCAAAAACCAAATTTGAATTCGGTTTCGGGTTGTTCGGTTCGGATGATTGATTTTTCGGTTTGATTTTCGGATGAAACCAAATACTGAACACCCCTAATTGTGCGTGTCATTCTGATTATTGGCGAGGAGAATACAAAAAACTCAACCCCTGATGAGGCTTCTCCGCCCACTTTTGACAACTGAAATGAAAATGTGGGATACTATATCAAAATTTGATCTTGATGCTACTGGACCTTTTGGCATTTGTTTTTGGGTTCGAGTGCTCCTTTAACAATTGGCACATGGAAATCTTGAAAATGAATTCAATTGTACTACTTTTTGAAACTAATATATATATATATATATATATATATATATATATATTTCAGGGGACCATGGATATGACAAAAAGGGCAGAAGGACAGCGTCCACCAGTGCCATGGCTAGTATTTCTGTTAAAATATGTCTCAAATTCATAAGTATTTTTAAATTCTATACAAACTAGGATTGTATTAATTAATTCTAGAGTTAATTGGTGAAGGTTAAACAATTTTATACTAGTTGTAAAACGATTCCTTTATTGACATGGATTAAGAGTCTTAATCCCAATTTATTAACGTTTTTCTAGGGCCTATATAACGAGGTGATGAGACGTCAATTAGAGACAAGACGAAAAGTGAGAGACACAAATTGGGGAAAGGTGGACGACGGACACAGTTGGTGGTCGAGGGTCTCGAGGTCTTGGCGGTATTAGACAAAATAATGCATGGCTATTCTCGAGGTCTTGGCAGTATTAGACAAAATAGTGCGTGGCTATTTTGGGCTGTGAGAGGTGTGGTACTCTGTGGGATCGTGTCAATCCTTGTAACCCTAGTCCTAGGTAGGGTGAGTACATTGAAAACTCTCTATTGTAATTTCTCATCATTTATAGTGGATTTGTTGCTTGCCTTGGAGTGAATTAAATTATGTAAATCCTCTGTTCCCTTTTGTTTGATTCCGTTATATTTTCTATTTTCTTGTCATTATTTTTTCAAATACTTGGTACTTTTATTTTCGACCGATTCGCTTCCGCATTGAAGATAAAAACTTGAAATTCTTTATTTACGAATATCTTTGTTTTTATAACAAACTAGTATCAGAGTTTAGGGATAGTCGAAATTATGAATTAAGAGATTGAAGTTTTGAAGATGGGGGACGTTAGAAATTCTACGCAATTTCAATTGGAGAAATTTAATGGAAGTAACGACTTTAGCTTGTGGCAAGTTAAAGTTAGGGATGTGTTGATCTAAGCAGATCAAGAGATTGCTTTGTAAGGAATGGAAGCAAAACCCGACGATATGAAGGATGAGGTATGTAAGAGAATTGATCAAAAGACGGTTAGCACTATCCGGCAATGTTGCGCGGATAATGTCCTCTACAACGTTATCTCAGAAAAATCTGCAAAGGCATTATGGGAGAAGTTGGAGAGTCTCTACATGAGAAAATCTATGTTAAACAGGTTGTACCTAAAGAAGGAGTTGTTCAACTTCACGATGTCTGAAAATACGAATATTCATGATTACTTAAATGCTTTTAACAAGATACTTTGTGAGTTAGCGAATATCGGTGTTAAAATTGAGGATGAAGATCAAGGTTTAATTTTGCTAAAGTCTTTGCCACCATCTTTCAAGTATTTAGTTACTACTGTTATGCATGAGAAAGACAAACTTACTTTGGGTGAGGTACAAACTTCATTATTAACTAATGATTCTATAAACAAGGGTTCTAAGAATAATGATAATAGTGATGCTTTCTATGTGAGAAGCAAAGTTAAACATGTCAGAAATTTGTCCGGTGAAAGTTCAAGTGATGGTGAGAAGAAAAAGAAGACTTCCAAGATAAAGTGTTGGCATTGCAATGAGATATGTCATGTTGTTTGTAATTGTCAAAAACTCAAGGATGAAGTGAAGAAGGAATTGAATTCTAATGCTAATATTGTCACTTTCGATGAAGGTGGTATTAACAATGACAAGAATAGCAGTGATATACTTAATGTGACCGTGGGTGGTGATAATCTACGGACTGAATGAGTTCTTGATTCCGGTTGTTCTTTTCACATGTGTTTCAATAGAGATATATTTTCTACTTATAAGAGTGCAAGTGGTGATGTATTTTTAGCGGATGATTCTTCTTGCAAGATTGAAGGTGTTGGGACAATTAAAATCAAGACCCAAGGTGGAGTGAAAACGCTAACTGAAGTTCGTCATGTTCCTAACTTGAGGAGGAATTTAATTTCATTGAGTTCCTTGGATTCGAAAGGTTGCAATTATACAGTTCGTGATAAAAAAATGAAAATCTTTCGTGGTGGCCGTTTTCTCATAGGTGAAAACAAAAAGGGCAACTTGTATTTACTATAAGGGAGTGTCATTCAAGGTGGAGGTCATGCTATGTTTCAAAGTGAAGATGCCAAGTGTGAAAAAATTGGAAGTATATGGTTTGGTAGCATTTTATGGAGTGAGTTCAAGGGCCGCTTGGACTCGTGTGTACAAAATCAATTCTAGGCACCCATGGTGGGATGCACGACGGGCAAGCAACAATGGAGATAGACGATTGATGGAATTTGAGCCAAGGTGGAAATTTGTTAAAATATGTCTCAAATTCATAAAGATTTTGGAATCCTATACAAACTAGGATTGTATTAATTAATCTTAGAGTTAATTGAAGAAGGTTAAATAATTTTATACTAATTGTAAAAGGATTCCTTTATTGACATGAATTAAGAGTCTTAATCCCAATTTGTTAAGGTTTTTCTTAGGGCCTATATAAAGAGGTGATGAGACGTCAATTAGAGACAAGACCAAAAGTGAGAGACACAAATTGAGGAGAGACGGACAACGGACACAGTTGGTGGTCGAGGGTCTCGAGGTCTTGGTGGTATTAGACAAAATAGTGCGTGTATTGACGGTATTAGACAAAATAGTGCGTAGCTATTTTGGGCTGTGAGAGGTGTGTGATCGTGTCAATCCTTGTAACCCTAGTCCTATGTAGGGTGAGAACATTGAAAACTCTTTATTGTAATTTCTCATCGTTTATAGTGAATTTGTTGCTTGCTTTGGAGTGGATTAAACCACGTAAATCCTCTGTTTCATTTTGTTTGATTCCGTTATATTTTCTATTTTCTTGCCATTATTTCTTCAAATACTTGTTACTTTTATTTTCGACCGATTCGCTTCTGCATTGAAGATAGAAACTTGGAATTCTTCATCTAAAAATATCCTTATTTTTATAACAATTTCCTTGTGGAGAACAAAGGAGGAACCAAACATTTTGCACCATTTTATCCTCAAGTTCCTATTGTATTGTGTGGAAGTGGAATTGAAGAGCATAGCGGAAATTAAGGAAAAATGGGCTTTTGTTTTCACGGGTGGTTACTATTGTGTGAAACTAAAGATGCTAAGGATTTCTTGCTTTTGTGGAACCCTGTTACCTTTGAATCAATCAAGTTACCTCCACTTAGTTCTAGGATTATTGGGTTAACAGTTTTCAGATCATCCCCTAAAAGATCAGGATGCACATGCAGTAATGTTTTTTTGATGTGAAAATTAAAGGCCGGTAATAATATATATATATATATATTGCCAGCCAGGTGATCAGAACTGGACCATTCATAATTGCAGAGTCGAGCTTGCCAACTTCTTCGAGGAGCTAGAATATGAAGAGAGTCCATTGCTTGTGTCAATGGTTTACTATATTCATTTACGGCTGATATGCCACACATTGTTGCTATTGAGGTTGACAACAAAAAATGCCTTAAAAGTGAAAAATCTGGGGCTCGATATATAAGCCACCCTCTCGACAATTTTCACAATGTCACAGGGGATTCTTGGTGGAATCTTTTGGTGACCTTTATGATGTCGAAATCAGTGTTCAGGCTGAATATTCTAACGTGACTATTGGTTTGGAAGTCTTTAGATTTGATGCCTCTAAAATGGTTTGGATGAAAATTGAAAGTTTGAAGGACCGGTCATTTTTCTTAAGTCAAGATTGCTGTACTTCATGTTTGGCGTTGGAGAGTGGCATTGAAGGGAATCAAATTCATTTTACTTTGCGACAAGACAAACACTTGTACACCTATATATATATATGATCTGGCAGATGGTAGAATATTGACTTCATTGCCTTGTCAAATGTAAGAGACACCATGGTATATATCGACCATCATGGGTGAAGCCTGATTTCAGGTAATGCATGCTTGAGTACCTTTCTCGAACATTATAGCTAAAGAACAGTGGAAAATTTTCTAGCTCTATATCTTATTTTTCTAAGATTAAGATAGCTTAAGGGGAAATAATAGAAAAAGGATCGCATATCTTCCAACTATTGCTTAAGAAAGACAAAATATACCCTCTTGTCACTTGTGTGCTGATAAGTTTTGAGATTTTGCAAAATGATCCATATGCATTTCATCATTTTGTAATTATACATTACTTGCAATTAACTTGAATATGTAGTTGTGCTAGGAAACTAAATTGATCCGAATATTAGTTGTTCCTCGAGAACCTGCTGGAAAAAGAAAAAGAAAGAGAGAGAGAAACGAATAAAATGATCCCAGATATATATAGAGGGATCTCCTCCCCTTTTTTTCTTAACAGTGATAGAATATGAATCAACGACCCATCCTCCTTTGACTGTACTGTCGTGTCGTGTCGGTGCTTAACTGGAGTATTACATGATTCATCTTTGCTCTTTTTATTGATTTACTCGTTTCTTTACAGGTATCTTCAATTAATAGTTACTATTCTTAATTTGTTTCTCTTATGCATTGTGCGCAGTTTACCTAACATACTAGTCGAAGTTGAACGAGCAACTGGTGGAGAAGACGAAGAGGCATTGGGATTTATGGAAGTCGAAGCAAATGATGTTGTTGTAGAAGATCATAACCCCTTTCTGCATTTGGACATTTCTACCTCCATTGCAGGGCATCTTAAAGTGCTAGATTACTTAAACTTTAGTGCTGCATGCAGATTATTCCGATCAGCAGCTCCTCTTAACTCACTGGATCGAGAACCGAACTGATCTCATGGGAGTCGCAGTTTTCATATCCATTACTTGTTACTTTGGGGAATGATCAAAACGTTTTCAGTTTGATCGATCCCAAGAATCACAATACCTATTTTATGAACATACCTGAATCCTTGCTAGGTACAACGATTTCCTGCTCAAAGGATGGTTACTTGCTACTGGTTGATGGTGGATCTCTATTTTACTTCAACCCTTTCACAAAGAGGCAAGGTCAATTTCCCATCTCCCATGCTTCAATTATTGGAATCACCGTTTCATCATCACCATCATCTTCTGATTGCTGGGTGGTTCAAATTTACGGAATCGTGACAACAGCTATGATCAAATTCATTCGTTCAGGGTGGGATCATTGGAGCATTATGAGGTTTGATACTGATGAGGAGTTTGTTCCGAACTTCAATGGTCCGGTTTTTTATAATGGAAGATTCTACTGTTTGGGTCAAGAGGGAAATTAATTTGGGCATATTCAAGATTGACTCGATCGGATGGACCAAGTTGGGAAGTTCTTGCCATCCCGCAGGCACCTTGTACTGCATTTTATCAGAATTATTTACTAGAATGTAGTGGGGAGTTGGTGGCTGTTTTCGTTGGTCGTAACGGACACTGAGTTAGAGTTTTCATGCTAGATCATTCTCAAATGGCTTGGATAAGAGTCGGGAGCCTTGGAATGAAGAACAAGGTGTACTTCACCAGATTTCATGGCGGGCGAATTCTCTACTACTCACTTGAAACAGAAAAGCTTCACATCCATTGTAGCGAAGAAGAAATTGATAGTTTTTGTGGTACGAAAGAACAGTTGTAATGTGGTTGGATTGAGCCTAGAGGATAAGATTACCCATCATATTTCATTAGTTTTGGTTTATATTTGTAAGGAATGAATTCTGCATGCTCGTGACCTATCACTTTTGGCTCATGTTATGCAATTAGAGATTTGATGACACCAAAAATATCTTGATGCCCGGATGCGCCGGTCAGGACATATCCGGGCAGGGACTTTAGCCCAGAAGGTAGGCCAATAGCATAGCACTGCGCGAGCACCGCGCGAACACACGAGCATGATCCACACGAGCAGAACACAACGCGAGCACGCCCAAACAGGCCAGTAACCGTCTCCAAGAATCACGGGCCACATCTACGCGTTCCCGAGATCACAGGCTAAAAATCAGGAATTGCCTCCAATCATGCCCGACAATTACTCCTCCTTAATTATAGGGATTGACACCCCTCGAAATCAGCCCACGAATCACTCCATTTTCATTATAAAAGCCAAGCCAATACTTGGTCCAAGGTACGTTCACTATTCACAAGCTAAGACTCTGTCCAATTGATAAGCAAGTTCTTATTCTCACGCCGGAGTGTCTTAGCAGGGCAAGCCCCTGCATTCACCCAAGCGTGTTTTCTTTCCATTTCAGGTTCTTAGCTCAAGCCCAGATATCCAAGTTTCACGAAGATTCCAGAGAGTTCCTGACCGTGCCATTTTGTGCATCATCAGTTGGTTCCGTTGCCGGGAAACTCTCTTCATAGCACACACTTGAAACATGGTTCAAAACGCAAACACCCTCATGTTGGAGGAGCCGGCTTTGGAGGTTGTTGGTGGTGAAACCACACAACTACCTTCACAACAACCCAGAGGCCGTGCACCACCAAATCCAAACGCCCGAATCACTAGGTCACAATCGGCCGCTGTTCATGCCAATTCGGCACAATCGGCTCACGTGGGGCCTTCCTACTTACTTCCACCTCCCGCACCAAATCCGAGGTGGAGCTCGTGACCGCTTAACGCTCGACGAGCACGGCACGGCTCCCGAGGCCGCAACATTGACCGAGCAAGCTCGGCTAGCGCTAACAAACCAGGCCCAATATTTGAGCCGGATGTACGCGCTAACCCAGCTACTCGCTATGGGGCAACCCATGGTGCCGAGAGCTTTTTCCCGACATTCCAACCGTGAGCGCTCCCGCCAGCCTCCTTCCGCGACGCAAGGCGCCGTGGCAACCGGCAAGATCCTCCTAATAACCCGGCAAGTACCGGGCTAACGGGAGGAGAGAGATTAGAGAACAGCCGCCAGACAATCGGGGAAAAGCACCCCAATGCTCGGGAGTTCGCGGAGCTCAGAGTATACACAGTCGGCTGACTATGCCGGAGGCCCCGCGAAGGAGCTAGCTCAAGTGGTACTCATGCTCCATGAACTGTGTATTTATCCCGGAGGTCACAGTTCGAAACGGGTACGCGGCGGTGTGAGAAGTGCAAAACCCGCCGCGCTGTGACACCACATGAACCACACTGCCAGGAGCGGGGAGACCCCTGTGAGCTTGATTGATCACCGGTCCAGAACCTCTAGCGGGTTCCCGGAACAATTATGTCTCATCAGCCCCACATCAGCGGGCAAAATTTCCAACACCACATGGGGTAGGAGAGCTCAGAAGCCAACCAAGCTCCATATACAGATACCTCCAAGAAACACACAAAGCAAAACGAAAACTCACAATCACCAATGGCAACAACGAAGTCGAGTTTTCAAGGAAGGAGGAATTCTCAGAGATAACTCCGATGCAGGTAGGAGTTATACTCGATCTCACGGCTTCCGAGCAAGTTCTCGGAAGTAACTCCGAGCAAGTACTCGGACACAACACCGAGCAAGCTCTCGGGAGCAGTACCGAGCAAGTCCTCGGGAAGAAGAAAGAATTAGAGGTGGAGACCTTGCAAGTCAGGGACAACCCTGAGATTGAAGCGCACGGTGAGCTTGAAGAGGTAATCATCAATCCAGCGCATCCTGAGCAGAAGATAAAAATTGGAAAAAGCCTGGGAGAGAGCGAACGCGAACAGCTAATCGCGCACCTGAAACAGAGTCTCGATGTCTTTGCATGGACAGTCGAGGATATGAAGGGGATTAGCGAGGACGTTGCTCTTCATGAGCTCAACATCAGTCCAGAATTCCGACCTGTCCAACAGCGAGCAAGACAGTTCTCGGCTGAAAAGGATAAAGCTATCAAAGCAGAAATTGAAAAGCTACTCGCAGCGGGCATAATCGAGGAGATTCATTACCCAACCTGGTTGGCTAATGTGGTCATGGTTAAGAAGTCCAACGGAAAGTGGAGGCTATGTGTAGACTTCACAGACTTAAACAAGGCTTGCCCAAAGGACTGCTACCCACTCCCGCGAATAGACCGACTGGTCGATGCCATAGCTGGATTCGAGATGCTCAGCTTCATGGATGCTTACTCCGGATATCACCAAGTAAAGATGGCAGAACATGACAAGGCCCATACAGCCTTCCGAGCAGCCGGCGGACTATTCTGCTACAAGATGATGCCTTTCGGATTAAAAAACGCTGGGGCCACATATCAAAGGATGATCAACAAGGTATTCTCATCGCAGATTGGCAGGAATGTCGAGGCATATGTAGACGACATGGTCGTGAAATCGAAGGGTCGCGACCATATTTCTGATCTGGCCGAAACATTCACCAACCTTCGCAAGAACAACATGAAGCTCAATCCGAGCAAATGTGTTTTCGGCGTCCGAGCAGGAAAATTCTTGGGCTTCATGGTCAACCAGAGGGGAATAGAGGCCAATCCTGAGAAAATAAAGGCCCTGCTCGAAATGAAACAGCCTCAGTCAATCAGGGACGTTCAGAGGCTGAACGGCCGCATCATCGCATTGGGAAGGTTCATCTCCCGATCAGCAAAAAAATGCTTACCCTTCTTCAAAATTCTGCGTGGAAATAAGGGGTTTGTATGGTCGAAAGAATGCTCGGAGGCGTTTGAGCAGCTCAAAGAATATCTGGGCAAGCCCCCACTGTTGAGCAGCCCCGTTCTTGGGGAAAAACTATTTGTGTATCTCGCAGCCACCGAGCAGGCAGTGGCTGCGGTCTTGGTTAGGGAAGACTCAAATGTACAAAGATCTGTTTATTATGTATCTAAGGCTCTGACCCAGGTCGAAGCCCGTTATTTTAATGCAGAAAAATTAGCTTACTCGCTTGTTGTCTCAGCTCGCAAACTACGGGCTTATTTCTCTGCACACCCCATACTTGTATACACAGATTATCCACTAAGAAAAATTCTACACAAACCAGACTCGTCAGGAAGGCTGCTAAAATGGTCGATCGAACTCACAGAATTCGACATCGACTATAGTCCCAAAAGAGCGATCAGGGCACAGGCACTAGCAGATTTCCTGGTCGAAACAAGTTTTTCTGACCAGAGAGGAGAAGAGACGGAGACAGAGACGAGAGTCCTACCCGATGAGTAGACCAAGTGTCTATTGGGAACTATTCGTCGATGGAGCTTCCAGCAAGTCTGGAAGCGGCGCGGGCATCATACTCATTCCCCCCGAGCATGAAGATCACTTTGAAAAAGCGTTGCGCTTCACATTCCCAATGTCCAACAATCAAGCCGAATATGAAGCACTGATAGCGGGCACAGAATTGGCATTGGACATAGGAATTCAGAATATAGTCATCTACAGTGATTCACAGCTCATTGTGAATCAAGTTAAGGGGGAGTATGGGGTGAATAACCCCACCTTAGAAATATGCGGGGCGAGGAGTTGCTAGCCGAATGCAATTTTGGAAAATCAGAATCGATCGGACAGAGAATGTACGAGCAGACTATTTATCCAAGATTGCAACAGCAGAAATCGCACACCTCCATCCCGCCGTGATGATCGAGCACATCGAGATGCCAACAATCGAGCGAGCAAAAATCCTGGATATAGAGATCACCGAGAGGTGTTGGATCGACGAGCTACAAGATTACATCGAGCGAGGAACTTTACCTGAGGATAAAGATCAAGCTCGGACAATACAAAAGTGCGCCGCCCGATACACGGTTATAGATGGAATTCTATACAGGCGATCATTCTCAAGGCCCTTGTTAAGGTGTGTACGACCTGAAATGACCGAACGCCTTCTCGCCGAGGTTCACGAAGGAGTGTGCGGGGGTCACCCAGGGGCCAGAACTTTAGCAGACAAAGTAATCTCAGCGGGCTATTACTGGATGAACCTAAGAAGAGAAGCTGAAAACTACGTCAGAAGGTGCGACAAATGCCAACGATACGCGGACATACCCCGACTACCATCTACCGAGCAGTCCCTGGTTGTTGCGTCATGGCCATTCGACATGTGGGGAATAGATTTAATTGGACCTTTCCCCACTGCCCGGGGAAATTGCAAATACGTGATCGTGGCAATTGATTACTTCACTAAATGGATTGAAGCTAAACCTCTAGCTAGCATAACAGAAGAAAACGCCATCAACTTTGTACACGATTTCATCTGGTGCCGTTTCGGAGTACCCCGAGCAATCGTCTCTGATCATGGAACTCAATTCTCCGAAAGATTTACGAGGGCTTGTGAAAATCTGCACATCAAACACTGGCAGTCTTCGATTGCATACCCGCAGGGCAACGGACAGGCAGAGGCTGGGAATAAGCAGTCGCCGCACGCTCAAAAGGAATCTTGAGGAAGAGCAGGAGATGGCTAGATGAGTTGCCCGCCGCACTTTGGGCCGTTAGAACTACGGTCGGGGGCCAACAGAGAAACTCCTTTCGCCTTAACTTATGGTTCGAGGCCATGGCCGGTGGAGATGGCCCTACCAACGATCGAGTCTCAAAATTCAACGAAGTACAAACGACCATGAGCGGCTAATGGATATGGATCTGCTCGAAGAAAAAGACTGAGTCGAAAATGAGAATGATCAACTACAAGCGAGGCCAAGGGTCATCACGACAAAAGAGTTCACAAGAAATCTTTCATGATCGGCGACTGGGTTCTTCGAAAAATTGAAGCTACCGGACAGCGAGCAGAAATGGGCAAACTTTCGCCAAATTGGGAAGGCCCCTTCCAAGTCACAAAAGTAGTCAAAGAAGGAACCTACGTGTTGCGAACTAAGGAGGGAGTTGAACTAAAACACCCATGGCATGCAGATCATCTTAGGAGATACTATCAATAGGTAAGATCTTACGAAAAGTTGATTTGTAAACTGAAGCATGACAATATATGAAATAAAGCTTGATTTAATGTTTTATTATCATTCCTGTTGTTCAATTATGCTCGCAAGAACGAGCGAAAAATAAAACTTGTTAAATTTCAAGTTATTGTGATTAGACTTATCACTAGTTCTCATGACGCTCGCAAGATCGAGCATAACGGCTTGTTATATTTCAAGTTGTCCCAATGCTCGCAAGACCGAGTAGGGCATGAGACTTGTTTAAACTCAAGTCATAATAGGCCATAATTAGTTGTAGTCGCAAGTTCGAACTAAACTACTTATTATCTATCATTTAGCCTAAATGCTCGCAAAGGCGAGAATCGGAGACTTGTAAAAATTTCAAGTTCGTTAAAGTTATTTTGTTTCGGATCCGGTTAAAATTATCTCAATTAATAGCCACGACGGACATGTTCGCAAGATCGAACGTAACATGAAAGAAGCAAGTATTAGCCACGACCAGACATGTTCGCAAGATCGAACAGAATACGAAAGATGCAAGTTACTGCTAGCTACAGTTTCATTAAAATAAACAAGAAGTCTTTACAAATAAAGGAAAAGAGGAGGGCACGCAGGCCAACAAAAGCATTTACAACAAAAAAAAAAAAGATTATGGGGCCGCGACGTTTCCTTCGGTAGGGGCCGCCTCGACAGTCGTCCCCTCGACTTCAGCCTGATTCCCATCGGGAGCTTCAGCGGCCGGAGTGGCAGGTATAACCTCCTCCGCGAGACGACGGGCCTCGAGCACTGTCCGGACGTTGACCACCAAAGGAGTAGGAGGAATCCACTCCTCACGTCCCTCCAGTTGGTCGCTTTCCTTCAGCAAGGCCAAGTCTTCCTCGTCGAAGGGGTACCAAGCGTGCCCACGGCGAGCTTCAGCCCCATAGTAGGAAGCCGAGGAGACGTCAGCGAGGGCGTCGACGGTGACCCCATTCAGGCCGAGACCACCGAGCACCCGAAGAGCATGCTGAACCCCTTGATCGTAGTAGGGGGAGACCGCATTAGTCAGGTCTTCCTGATATGCTTCGGATGCCCGGTAGCGAGTGATGACCTCCTCCTCGCTAGCCGCCTTGACCTGCGCCACGTAGGCCACCAACCTCTCCAAGTCGCGACCCAGCTCAAGTTTCTCCATCTCCAGCTGGGGGACCTTCTGCTCGAGCTCGGCATTTCTGGAGCGGAGAGACTTCTCGGTTCCTTCGTAACCTCATGCCGGTCCTTCGGGGCTTTCACTCGGCCTCAAGCTTAGAGACCTCCTCGGCTTTAGCCAGACCTCCTTGTCCTTGGCAATGAGCTGCCCATTCCGTTTGGCCAGCAAGGTCTCCATTCCCTTGAGCTCTCCCTTTAGGTTGGCAACCCTAGCCGAAGACTCGGAGGCACGAGCAGCGAGCATGTTGAAGTTAGTCAGCATCTGCAAAACGTATGGTTAGTCGGAACGACTGGGGATGAGAGCAGACACAAGGTAGAAAGAATGGCTAAATTTACCTCGCAAGCGGCCAGGCCAGCTTGGCCGAACAAGACTCCATTCGACTCGCGGGAATTGCGACGAACCAAACCCGCGTGGGAAGCCCTCTGGACAATCCCCTGGCCACAAATGGCAGCAGCTCCACGAACGCGGAGATCAATATTATCAATCACCGGAACGTTGGCCAGTTCTGTAGTGAGGGCCATTGAAGCTTCCCGCGAGGTTGGCATTTTAAAGTCTGGCTCCATCCATGAAGGCACGCTGCGGGAGTCTCGGCACAAGTCCCAGCTGCGGCGTCGGACCTTTGGGCGCACAGGCGCTCGGTTGCCTCCTCGCCACTCTTCCTCTTTCGAAGTGAGAGGCGGTTGGGTCTGGCGGCGTAGGGTCGAAGCATCCTCCGAGCGAGAAGCCGGAGCGTCGCGGAGAAGATCGAGTAGGGGATTAGCGGCCGCCGGAGCCTTGGATTTGCTCGTGCCCGTTCCGGAGGAGCCCACCTTAGGATCTCGGTGGGTACCACGGGCACGGGCGCGGAGGCAAATGGAAGCGTAGATCGGCGCTCGCCAAGATCCTTCTTGGCCTTCTTGGCGGATCAACATTTATCCTCTTCATTTGCGACCAAAAGCGACATCGTGCCAACAAACAAGAGGAATGTTAAACTAAAATACAAAAATACGAGTCAAACCGAAGGGTCCAAAGGGGCAACACAACGGGTGCCAATCTCCTTGCAGCTAAACGATCGCCGGAAAAGCCATGTCCGATGAGGGCCCCAAGCGGGGTGAGGCAACTCATTGGCCATCACTACCCTAGCAGGAACTCCCCCAACGGGTAGACGATTGACGCGGCCGGCGTAATAGCTCGACGTCACCGGTCGAGCTTTCAATCAAACGTCCAAGTCTCGGACACGGCCATCAATTTCTAGAGCCGCCTCGATAGCGGATTTAACTCACGATCCCCGACGAGGAAGCATCCACATTCCCTTTGGGAGGCACGGCTTTATCGGTGGCCGGTGGAAAGGCCACCTAAGTCGCGATTCAACAAGCAGAACCTTCTCGTCCCACTTCTCCGTCTTGTTGGGAAAATCGCTGAAAAGGCGAGGACATTTTGGCTTCGAGCGGGCAGAAATGCGCTGCGTCCGCTTGTCCGTGCTGAACACAAAATATTTCCTCAACACCGACAGAGAAGGCTCGAAGCCGAGCAGACGGCACAATACAATGAATGAGCTCAGAACTCGAGCAGTGTTCAACATGAGATCGGAAGGGACGGCCTGAGAAGCCATCAGAAACTCAACTATGAAGGGATCCAAAGGCAGACGCCATCCCACTTGAAAAAATTCGTAGAAGAATACCACCCGATCAGTGTGATCGCGGAACTCAACATTTTCACTCCGAGGATCGAGCACTCGGACACGATACATTTGTTCATCTATTCCAAGAGTGGAAAACCAATTTTGAACATCTCTATCTCCATCGAAAGACCTCCATATGTCATCTGAGGTCCCTGAAAGAGAGGCAGATTTTGATCGGACACCGCGAGCTCGCGCCCGAGCAAGTCTCGGCGAGCTCGAGCTCGCTGAATCACTGTCTGTGCTCGGGGCTTTAACTACTCGGGTGACCTGGACCTCGCTGGAGGAATCACTCACTGGAGAAGTCGGAGGGTGGACTCGAACTCGGCTCACTCAAACCTTGCTCGCGGTCATAATCAAAAACTTCCTCCGAATGGGTGGCCTCTGAATCAGATGCACCACGAAGACTAACGGAGGACGACATCACTACAAAGGGGAAAAAGAAGGCTGGCTAAGTACGGTATTAGCAAAAAGGGGTAAAGAGGGGAAGAAACCCTAAATCCAAGATCTACCGTAATTCGTGGCTTAAACCTTCTCAAAGGGTTCGCAACACAAAATGCTCCTCACTTGAAGATCAACGCCCCAAAACCACATCCTTCCATGACCAATTCATGGCTATCAACGAAACCCCCAAATGAAAACTCGAAGGCAAAACAGAGAAATTGAGAGAGGGGCGCGAGCAAATACCTGGAGTTATGGTGCAGAAAGTGGACGAACTTCTGAAGGTAACAACTGGAACAGCAAGAATTCTGGAAGGAAGGAAGCTCCACGAAAGATCTCAGCAGCGGCGGCAGTAGAAGAAGGAAATAACTTGTAAAAATGGCAAGAGGGATCACCCAAATCTATTTAAGGGTTTCATTTTCCCTCCAAGGCTATGGGCCTCCAACGGGCGCCTACGGGCCTAGGCCTGGGCCTACCCTCCGCATTTAATGCGCCTCGAAACCAAACAGGCACGGTTTCCCAAGCGGCAGCCTTCCGTCCTTTTAGTCACTTCATAGATGACGTCGCCCAACTAAACGCCTAACAACCATGATTGCTCCTCGCCACGAGCATAAATACTTCTTGGACAAGGAGCAGGGGGCCATTGATGACACCAAAAATATCTTGATGCCCGGATGCGCCGGTCAGGACATATCCGGCGAGGACTTTAGCCCGAAGGCGGCCAATAGCATAGCAGCGCGAGCACCGCGCGAACACACGAGCATGATCCACACGAGCGTAACACAACGCGAGCACGCCCAAACAGGCCAGTAACCGTCTCCAAGAATCACGGGCCACATCTACGCGTTCCCGAGATCACAGGCTAAAAATCAGGAATTGCCTCCAATCATGCCCGACAATTACTCCTCCTTAATTATAGGGATCGACACCCCTCGAAATCAGCCCACGAATCACTCCATTTTCATTATAAAAGCCAAGCCAGTACTTGGTCCAAGGTACGTTCACTATTCACAAGCTAAGACTCTGTCCAATTGATAAGCAAGTTCTTATTCTCACGCCGGAGTGTCTTAGCAGGGCAAGCCCCTGCATTCACCCAAGCGTGTTTTCTTTCCATTTCAGGTTCTTAGCTCAAGCCCAGATATCCAAGTTTCACGAAGATTCTAGAGAGTTCCTGACCGTGCCATTTTGTGCATCATCAAGATTATTGATTAGAGTAATTTCTATTTTAAAAGGATTATATGTATGATTCTTATAGGAGTATTAATAAATGTTAGCTGTACGATACAAATTAATATTAGTGAAGTTATTTTTTCGCTAGTGAAATTTGTAGATTGGCATGGAGCTACCGTATTAACAAGGAACAACCGTCGAAAAATTATTTGACGTTAGTAAAATCACTTATTAAAGAAGAAAACAACTTCACTAAAGGAATAAATAATTTTCACTAAATTCACTTTAAAAATGCATAAACTATCATTTAAGGGTGTTTATTTATGAAACAACTCTCTATTTTAAACTGAATATTCATTTTAGAACCCGTTTGGTCGTGCTTTTGCGTATCTAACAAAAAAAAATACACACGACTGCATTTTTAAATGCTAAATTTTCACATTTTTCCCAAAATAAAAGTTACATATTGGAAAAGTATCCCAAAGACATTTACAAGAAAAAGTCTGCATTTTCCCAATTTTCCAAAAATGTAACTGGTAAAACAGTTACATTTAAAACATTATCTCAAAGAGATTATAAGAAAAAAATCAGCATTTTTGGAAAATTGTTTATTTAGAATAGTTGAACTTAATTAATGTTCATGAGTATTATCGTTGAAACATAATTTACGGTACATTATTAATTATATTTTTTAATTCTTGTATTTTATTTCCTAAGAACATTTATCTAAGACGGAGGAAATATTAATAATTACATTTAAAAAACCATGCACAAAAGTGACTTTTTTTTTTAATTTGGAGGGGCCTGATAAGTATTTATGGCCCTAATCCATATCCAACTCCAAACATAAACCCAACCCCCAGAACTCCACCCTCACGTCCGGTTCTGAAATAGAGATGGAATTCAAACCCAATCATCAACTGTAATAAAACCCTAATAAAAGAATCACCAGCAGATTTCACAACTAGTAACATAGAGGAGAGGAGAGGAGAGGAGGGAGGAAGAATGAAGGGTAATCATATTTCTTTCGGTAAATATGCTCTTCAGGCACTTGAACCCGCTTGGATCACATCTAGACAAATAGAAGCTGGTCGACGGGCAATCATCGGAAATGTTCGCCGCGGTGGAAAGTTATGGGTACGCATATTTCCAGATAAACCCGTTTCAGTAAAACCCCCTGGATCACGTATGGGTAAGGGTAAAGGATCTACTGCATATTGTGTATCTGTTGTTAAACCAGGTCGTATACTTTATGAAATCGCCGGCGTAACTGAAGATATTGCCAGAAAGGCTGTTTCTATAGCAGCTTCCAAAATGCCTATTCGATCTCAATTCATTCTTCGGGATGATAGTGGTAGTCAATTCAGCATCTAAATTGAGGTAAGTTTCTTATGACCTTACCATTCTCCACGCACAATTTTGCTTTATAATTATGTTGTTCACCAATGGACCACCGGCCAACTGCCCCTGATCCAAGCAAAGTCGGAAACGTAGGTTGCATTTTAAGAAGTAAGGCCATGTAGGGCGATAGTTTTTGTTGTTTTGGTCAATTGGTTTTTATCAAATTTCTATCCTAGGTTAACAGTTGATGAATACCTTTTTCTCCTTTTGTTTTTGGGAGAGACCAAACCTTTTTCACTATATCATCATCAGGCCCCATTTATATAGAACTGTACAGCATACCTGAATTACGCAAGAATAACATCTAGTCTTGTTTAGTTTTTTATGGTTGGCTAATCTTATTTGATTTAAGCAATGATATTACCTTTGAATCTATGAAGTTGCATCTACTTCGTTTAAGACCAAAAGATATCAAAATGAGCATTTTCACATCATCCCCTAAGCAGTCCTGATGCACAATATTGATCTTTGATGATGGTAACCCTATTGTAACCTATTGCCATCCCAGTGACCAAAAATGGATTAGAGCGGGGAACTTATTGAGAAGTAATATGAAGCTTTGATTCTAAAAATATAGCTTGCTTAGATTGTATATTATATTCTGCAACATTTCATAAAACATCCGCCTCTACCTATTGAGGTTGACAATTAATATGGTCTCAAATTTAAAAGTCCGAGACCTGAAATGCCAACAGATAGATTCTTTACAAAATCTGCAAGTAGCACAGAACCTACTTTCTGGAGTCCTTTGGTGATATTTCTGTTCTTCATGTGAAAGTTCAGAATGTACTTGTGAAGGAGATAATTAATATTTAACTCTTCAGGATTAATTTCTATCAAATGATTTGACTGGGGGCTGAAAGTATGAAGGATAGGTTGATTTTCTGGGCGTTGATGGGTTGTGCTTCATGCTTGGCAGTGGAGACTGGCTTTAAATGGAATCAAATTTATTTTAATATTCCATTAAATAAACACCTGTACACGTATGATCTTGAAAATGGAAGGATATTGACTTCATTGACATGTCCCAGGTTACAGACAACTTGGTATCAACCAAGTTGGTTGATGCCTGATGGCTGATAATGTTCGAAACCTGCCGGAACTACATACTGTCTGAAAGCTAAAATATACTGTAGTATTCTTTCTTCTTATGTATCCCGTGGACCGTCAAACTGATATACAAGTGGAACCCCAGCCTAATAGTATCAGAGAATAAGAGAAGGCAGTGGAGCATGTGTGAAGTTGGATTTTATGAAGATGATGAGGAAGAGCATTTTCCATATCTCAATTTGTACATCTTCACATCAATAGCAAGGCATCTTAAGCCACTCGATTATCTACACTTTTGTACTACCTATAGATTGTTCCAGTTTGCAGCCCCTCCAATTCAACGGAGAATCACATCCATCTCCTCAGATACACTAGTTTTCACACCCATAGCTCGTTACATTTGGAAATGATAAAAGCATTTTCCTTTTTAACAATCCCAAATATCACGATACATACCTTATGAATGTCCTTGACTCCTTGCTAGGTTCATCCATTTGCAGCTCAAAAGATGCTTACATGCTACTGATCATTGATGATTTATGTTTTTCTTCAATCCCAGATTTTACAGGGTATGTGTTGCACCAACCTTTTCATCTTCACCATCACCTTCTGAAGATTTTTGGTGGATTTAGTTGGGAAATTCTTGCCAAAGTAGAGGTATCTTGTAATACTTAATTAGCCTAATGTAATTGAGAGTTGAATGGCAGTTATGGTGTTTTCTTATGGAAACTGCCTTAAAGTTTTTAAGCTGTACCTATCTACTCGGATAGCATTGCAAGATCCCCATAAATGGAGAACAAAGTCTACTCCCATAGATTTACGGCCAAGGCAATGTTTTCTACTCGCTGGAATTAGGAATTGGAAAAGTTTCTCATCCATGGAAGCAACAAATCAATTGATAATTCTTGTGATATGGAAGAACGACTCTACCGCGGTTGGATTGAGCCTAGAGGTGTTCCAGAAATTGATTTGGTGGAGATGATGAACATACAGATGAAATTAGGCAGGGCAATAGAAATTACTCAGAAGTTCTCCGTCTATTATTAACTGATTAATTACTTAATGTTTGCTTATGAGATTTGTCTTGTTTTTGATATGGGTTGTTTCTAAGGCAGATAATCATAGGATGCCTGTAGATGTGCTTTACATATGGTCCATATTATTATGTTAATGAGTGGCTTTGAAAGTCATTGGGGAACGTATTTGCAGATTACTGACTTTGGCTTATGTAAGTTGTATTTCTTTTTGCAGAATTTCGCAATTCCCTCATGAGATTTCCAGCAGAAGTTTGTTTGTTTTTGTATTGCAGAGCTGATATGAGTTGAGATTTGTTAGTGTCAGGAAAAACTTACGCAGATACCCATAGGCCAGCCAGTACGACTGCTTGTGTACATGTCTTGATTCTATTGATGATGACTTTTCAAGGTAGGCTGTTTAAATAATGGAGCCAATTTGGCCGGACTCATTAAAAGTTGGACTTGGCTTGATCTGTGTTGGGCACAAGTTGGGTTCAGATGTGATTTTTAGATTGAGGTATAAATGATATCAGATCTGCTTGGCTCGAATGATCTTGTTGATCACAAATATCAAAAATGCACCCCCACATTTACTTAGTACACCCTCTCATATATTACAAAAATGTTATTATAAAATTTGGGTTAAATGTCCTTATTTATTTTTTATTTTTTTAGGTTTAAAAAAAAATAATTATTGTTTTGGCAGCCCCTGTTCGATAAGGGGTGTTGAACAATCATAGTAATATTCGGTTAATGGGTGTCGAACACCACAATGGGTATTCGATCACACAGTATCGAACGAACAGTTTAAAAAAAAAAAAAAACTCATAGGAAAGAGGGAGGGGGGGGGGCGTGCTTGACAAGAGGATGTAAAATAGCATTCTCTCTTCGCCTGGAACCTTGACAAGAAATCCTCCCTTTGAAATGCTTCCCTAGATGAAACTAGACCTGGACTCTGAAAGCTCACATCATCAATGGATGACCCTAAAGAAATGGATGGTCGGAGACATGAGATCCCATGGTGGAAGTGGTGAAGGTGGTGAGAGAAGAGAGGGAGCATGAAGTGACGTCAACAAAGTCAGGCCTGGATCGGGTCTTTGGTTTGGGGGGGGGGGGGTTGTGCACAGTAGTTTAGTTAATTTTGGGGAAAATATTAGAAAGGGTAAAATAAGAAATTAGGGGGGTGTACTTCGTAAATGTGGGGGTGTATATAGCAACTCTCTTAATTTATGATATTATAGTACTTCCTCTTTTCCATCATGTTTGATTTTTTTGAGTCAAATGGACTGTTTTTTAAATGAAATTTGACTTATTTTATTTTTCAAAATTACAAAATATTTAGTATTTAGATTTCTAATAGTTAGAATCTATGGATAATAATATCTTTCTATTAGGTTAAATATTTTGCTTTATATTTAATATTTCATTTGGTTTCAACTAATTTACGATTATTATTATTTTTTACTCCTCGCCGCCGTTGTTCTTCGACTCTTTTTATTAGATCAAGTATTTGTTCCTTTTGTTTCAAATGTTTAATCTATTTTTATTTGAACTAGTTTCATTATAACATTAATTTTTTAATTTTAATTTAATAATTTTTTCCTACTTTATTGATGTTGAATAATTTAAAATTTTTATAAAAATTGCAAAATGAAGAACTTGTTATTTTTTAGAGTAGTGTTTACGTTAATTTTTTATTTTTATCATGAAAGTCATTAAAAAGTACTTATTTACATTAGGGTAATGTTGTCAATTGCTTTACTTCTATCTTTGCATTCTAAATTGTTTTGTTTTTTTTTTACCAAACAATATAATATTTTCTCCGTTCCGGATAAATGTTCCTAGTAGATAAAACACAGGAATTAAGAAACATAATTAATGATATGCTGTAAAATGTGTTCTGGCGATAATATCCATGAACATTAATTGAGTTCAACTATTCTAAATAATTGAGTTTCTTTGGGATGTGTTATATTAAATGAAATTTTAATGGTATATTAGGAAAAATGGTAGAGAATAGGTAGATCAAAAATATTTAGGAACATTAGTTAGAACATCTCAAAATAAAAAATAGGAATATTTATTCGAGACGGAGGGAGTAGAAATTTGTACTACATTAGAAATCACATTCATTTTGTTACCAAACACTTTTAGGAATCATTTTGCAATCTATTTTTGTGAAATCTCATTATTAATAATCGATTTCGTGAAATTAATTCCGTTTTTGTGTACCAATCAAGGCTAAAGAGACATGAATCTACTTTTCCAGGCAAGTGGAAGAACTGAATAAGTAGTACTATGCAAAGTATATACTGCCTCCATCCCAAAATTATTGTCTTGTTTTCTTTTAGTGTCCGTTCCAAAATAATTGTCTTGTTGGAAAGTTTTCTTTTCAGGATAATATTTTTACCTTTTTACCCTTATTTTTTCTTTCTACTTAGTTATGGGTCACATGCACATGAGTATTAAATATAATTGCACACTATATAAATATTAATAATTAAGTAAATTATTTTTTCTTAATTCGTGTGCCCGTCGTCAGGTCAAATAAGACAATAATTTTAGGACGATCGGAGTAAACTTATAACCGGAAAATTGAACCATTTTGGCTTTGACCAATCTTTAAATTTTGTTACGGTGTTATTTTTTTGGTAAAATTGTTATTGTATTTTTCAAGGGATTGTAATTTTGTCATTATACCTAACTATCTTTAATTTTTTATTAGATTTCCTATATTATAATAATGTGGATTAGACATTGATTATATGAATATCAATGGGTCTATTAGCACTTCAATTTTTAACTATAACACTTCATATTAAAGTACCTGAAACATTAAAAATAAAAATGTAAAGCATTGAAGGGAGTGTTGGAGTTGAAATTTAGCGATTCCAATATATCATTCACCCAGTAACATAACAAGTCAAATGACCTGATTAAAATTATATACGCTAAATGCAACACTCCTTTTATGTTAAATACAACACCTCCTGAAAAATTACTTTTTTGCCCTCATTTTTTTAGGTTTAAAAAAATGCAACAACCCCCCCTTTAGTTATAAAAATACAACAGCTCCCCCTCTAGTTTATAAAATTTTCAAAGAAACCCCTCCCTTAATTTATAAAACAAATCTGGAACACAAATCTGTCTCGTCCACAAATCACAAATCTGGAAACTCTTTCCTACCAATCATACCTTTTTTTCATACCAAATTTGGAAAAAAACAACACTCACAAATAAAAAAATGGATCCAAATCAGGTTAGTTTTATTTATATTTTAGTTTAATTATCCTTTTGTTTTAGTTTAATTTATATAAATTTATGTTTAATTGCCTATTTAATTGCAAATTTATATATGTTAATTAGTTATTAGTTATAATGTTTAGATAATTATTGTAAAATGAAAAAAAATTCAGGAAATGATAGGACCGCCAAGCCCAGGCAAGTTTAGCCGAAAACTCCACCCAGACTAGCCGGTTATAGTTAACGAATCCGTTATTATTATTATTATTTTTCAATTTCACCCCTTAATTTCAAAATTTAGTTAAAAACTTAACAAATTCGTTAAGTTTTTAACGGAACCTAGGAGGACTGCCCCCCCCCCCCGGGGTTTAAACTTAGAAAACTGACCACCCTTGGCGTCTTATACTTGACAACCGCCCACCCCCACCAGAGCTCGCCCGGTTCCCCACTGCCAGCATATATAATTTTATATAATTATTAATATATAATTTTATATAATTATTCATATATAATTTTATATAATTATTAATATATAATTTTAGTTTAATATATAATTTAATTTTACTTTATAATTTAAAATCGTTTAATAAATATATAATTTCATATTATTTCATTTTAGTTTTGAAATTAATATATTTGTTGATTTAGTTAGTAATAAGATTATAAACTAAAATATTCACAAATTAAATTTATTTTGCGATATTTTAATAAAATTATTATATATTAATTACAAAATTTTAAATAATATTAGCATAAACAATTAAAATTACGTTAATGATAATTATATATATTTTTTAATTTTAGTTTATAATTTCATAAAATTAATTTAATTTAATGTTATGTTTTACATAATTTATTTTTGTTGATTTAATTAGTAAAAGATTTTAAATGTTAAGTGTACAAATTAAGTTTAATTACCATAATTTAAATCAATTTTATTACTTTAATTTGGTTAATATTGTTAATACTACTACGTTATTCTTTAAATCCTAATTTTATATATTTATTTATTTTTTGAAATTAAATTATGTTAATTTGGCTAATATTTTTTATTTATTTGACAGACATCAAATGAAGGAGAAGAAGATATATTTTTAAGTTTGGATCAAAGCGAGATTTTTACAACAGACTTATTATTTGCAACTCAAGAATTGGCGAATGAATGGCTTATGGATACTGTTCATGCTGCAAACAACTATTTAATCATCAAGAGAATTAGAATATTAACGGGTGACCGCATTGGTGTATGTTATGGTTGTGGGAGGGGCGGTAACTACAGATATACTGGCATCCTTGATATAGAGGATAGAAAACTACGAGGGTCGAAGAAAAGAAATTGTCCGTTTGACATCAAAGTCGTGCAACAACGATCGGATTTTTAGAAAGTTAAGGTGGGCGATAAGTGTAGACACAACCACCCGTTAACTGAGTCTGGTCAGTGGCATAGATTGAGATCGGGTTCCAAAGTGGATATTCTTGTTGATGAATTAACCTCCGACCATATTAAGCCAAAGAAGATTCTAAAGCACCTTAAATCCAAATATCCTGAGAATGTTACCTCTATTCGACAAATACATAATATGGTACAGAAGTAGCGTAAGAAACTTATGGGCGAATCGACTCCAATGCAGTTTTTCTTCAGGTAAATTTAAGAACATGGTTACTTTGAGTGGCATACAAACGATGATCAAAATCAAGTAATTGAGAATCTCTTGATTGTACACCCAAAGTCGCTTGATTTGTTGCGCATGTTTCCACATGCTCTAATAATGGACGCAACATACAAAACCAACAAATACGATATGCCTTTGTTGAAGATTATTGGAGTGACTCCAACAAGCAAAAATTTCCACCTTGCATTCGAATTTCTTAAGGATGAGAAAACAGATAATTTCATGTGGGTGTTAGAAACACTTTCGGTGTTGTGCGGAAGTCTTGGCGTTGCTCCAACAATTATTGTCACTGACAGGAAATTGGCCTTAATGAAAGCGGTGAAGATATTATTTCTCAATATCAAACTTTTACTTGAGGGGCTTTGGACCTCTGTGCACTCTGTTGGGGACAATGGGCGGAGGCAAAATTACTTGAACGTAACCAAAACGCAAACACCGTGCAGGCATGTATTGCTCCATAATGGTCCTATAATGAATGATTCCATTAAACATACTAATCGGGACCTGTGTAGTCGATTTATTCCCAAATGGAGTCCATTGCACCTGTTATAATTTTAAATACTCATATACCAATAAAACACTGAACTTTAAAAAATAATTTAAGTTACAAATACAGAATATAGTATTTTAAATAATACGAAACTTACCTCATGCTCAGTGTACCTATCAAGCCGTCGTCTGTATTGCTCCACAGCAATAGGGTCCAATCTACGTTCGGCTTTGTAGACCCAACGACATACATAAGGCTGTTGTTCACTACTCCAATTAACTTTCCTAGTAGGTCAAAAATTTAGGAAGCACTCATATATCCAAGCCTAACAATTGCACACGATATAAAATAATTATAAATTACAAAATAGAATGAAAATAAAAAACTTATAACCTTAAAAAAAAAAAAATTTAACGTGCCTGCAGCAGTGTCAGACATCCTCCAATCTGAGTAGTTTTAGCCCGTGATGCTACGCCCATATGCCGGTATAGATAGACAAGTGCCATTGTACCCCACGTGCATGTTGAAACCTCCTCTACTGGATTTAAGAACTCTAAAAAATGAACATTAAGCAGCGATTTGTGTTTTTCCATAAACAAAGTGACACCCAACAACCACATCATGTAACTAGTTGCTTTTTTACGGGGATTTGTATCAGGAGGACTAGTACAATTCATAAGCATGTTGAATCTAATTGTGCTGCATCTCCACTCTTCGTGCATCTCTGCAAGAGTCATACCCAATAACCACCCTAACTGGATATTGACCTGTGGAATTGTGCTACTGGAGATGACTGGTTTACCTTGTACAGATACCCTTAATAAATACCAGACATCGTGAAGAGTGATCGTCAATTCCCCAAAAGGCATATGGAAACTATTTGTTTTCGGGTGTCATCTCTCAATAAAAGCAGAGATCAACGGCATGTTCAGCTCAGAATACATACAACCTCGCAAGTGCACGAAAACCTGATGGCATCACGTAGTTCCTAGGCTGTTCATCAATAATATCCCACGTAAGTACCCTATCAGCACCGGTCATTCCTTTTAAGGGTTGTTCCTAATAAAAAAAACATAATACATATTAGCATAAACAATTAATATAATTTTTATTAAGAATAAAAATAAATAAATTATTATTACCTTGCCATTCCATATCGCATGTGCGACGTGACTACGAAAACAAACCAGTAAATCAACGATGGTGGGCCCACCAAGAAGTGGATATGTCAACTTCCAGTAATCATCACGATGGCCCTGTCCTCTACCTCGACAACTCACTCGTGCTGGTACTGGACCTTCTCTTTGTCGTGTAACCCCTCTACGTGGAACAGTCTCCTCCTCCTCATCTTCCTCTTCTTCTTCCTCCTCCTCTTCAGGCTGCTCAGAACGCCATTCTCCCTGAAACAGCCTAAAATTAATTCCGATCATTGCCTTACCCTTTCCCGGAATCATGAGTAGACTATTGACAAGTGATGAGTCAGGAGTAGACTCAAAGTGAAGAGCCCTGTCCGCCCGAATCTTAGCCTCGACCTCAAAAACCTCATTAACATTTGAAAAAAGAGGGGGAACAGTAACGGGAATAGTAGGGGGAACATGATAAAAAAGTAGTGAATAGCGGAGTGAGCCAAAACTGGAAAAATCGTGATCAACCCCAAGACACGGTGCTCTTGTTCCTGCAACTGTTATCGTTCATACTCTAGCCACATCCTATTCCGTTGTTGATCCCTAGCAATGTGGCGCGACATTCTCCTAGATCGTGCAGACACAGCGATACATCGGTCTTTAAGTCTACCTGAATATTATGAGTAGTCATCATCATCTACATGCTTCTTTCCGAGATTTCTATCACCACCGCCTGACATCTACATATCACTGTAAAAACATGACATTAATGTAATTTATATTAACGTAGTACAAATGAAGTTATAAATTAAAGTAATATAAGTAATTATAACATTCAAATAACATAACACATATGAATTTCACTTGTACAACAAAAAATATCTTAAATACAAATAAATTAATTTTTGCAAATAATAGTTAATAATCTTAATACTAATTTAATCAACAAAAATAATAATATAATTTAGAATTAAATGTCATAAAAATAACTGAAGAATAACATTGCAATGATAATTAACATAATTAGTCAAATTAACGTCATAAATTTGATTATAATTAACATAGTTTAACTTATCAGTCATAAATTAAATAAAATAAAATTAAGTGTTTAACAACAAATAAACAAAAACATAGGGATATAAACAAACTAAAAATATGATCTCAGAGGATTAAATGAAAATTTACAAAACTAAGGGAAAAGAAAATTAAAGTGTGTAACTTTTAACATTAAAAAAACATAACACAAATGAATTTAAATTGTGTGTAATTAATATATAATAATTCAAACTTAATATATGATGTCATAACTATTAATTTGTGCAATTACTATTTAAAATCTTAAATCAACAAAAATAAATTATGTAAAACATAACATTAAATTAAATTAATTTATATAAAATTATAAACTAAAATTAAAAAAATATTTATAACATTCATTAACGTAATTTTAATTGTTTATGCTAATATCATTTAAAATCGTGAAATTAATATATAATAATTTCAAGTATAAGAACCCCAAGGGGCGGGCGGTTTTCTAAGTTTAAATCTCTAGGGGCGGCGGTCCTCCTAGGTTCCGTTAAAAACTTAACGGATCCATTAAGTTCTTAACGAAATTTTGAAATTAAGGGGTGAGATTGAAAAAAAATAAATAACGGATCCGTTAACTATAACTGCCTAGTATGGGTGGAGTTTTCGGCTAAGCTTGACTGGGCTGGGCGGTCCTATCATTTCCAGAATTTTTTTTTCATTTATAACAGAATATTATCAAAATATAATGCTAATAATTACAATAACAAACGCAAAAAATAGATATGTAGATAGAAAATTTTTTAAAAACATACCGTATTTAAAAAAAAATGCCTGAAACTCAATATCTCATAAGAGTTTAGAGAGAAAGTTAGAGAGCATTTAGAGAGAGAATTGTGAAATTAAAGTGAGAAAAAAAAGTCAGAATTTTATTTATAAAAGACATAAGGCGTAGTTTATAATAATTAATGAAACATAATAGTTTAAATTGTAAATATAAAATTTTCAAAAAATTAAGGGCATAATAATAATTTTATCGTGGGTATTATATTTAACATAAAAAGGGTGTTTCGTTTAGCACCACTCGGTAAAAAATAGGCTAATATATAAATTGTATTTTTTTTTGGTGATAATTTTGCCATGTGCCAGTTTGGATCATAATTCCCTAGTCAATTACCAATTCAAGAATAAATGGGTCGATTCAAGTCACTCCAACTATTGAGAGCATCCATTGGCAGCATCAAGTCAAAAAACTCAAACTCGATTCGAGTCTAAGAGTCCGTTTGGTACAGCGTTTATAAAACACAGTATTTTAAAAATGTAGCGTTTTAAAAAATATAGTGTTTTAAAAACGGAGGTCTTTCCTTATAAATACGTTTGGGATATCACTTCAATACGCAGCTTTTTTTTTCTAGGAACGTTTTAAAACCTGCGTTTTGGGAAAAAGCTGAGAATTCCAGCGTTTTAAAACGCAGCTGCGTTTTGAAAACGCTGCGTTTTCTGCCGCAGTATTGAAACACATTTTTTGCAAATAAGCTGCGTTTTATCCCTGCGTTTTGGCCAAAATGCTCGACCAAACGTGCTCTAAAGAAATGGGTATGTCTGCTAGGATAGGGTCACCTAAGGCATAATAAAATGATACTACTACTATAAATTACTCACTTTATTTTATCCAAAGAGTTCATATTTAATAAGTCTAATAATTAATGGATATGTAAATAGTATTAGAGTTAGTAATAATTACAAAAATATTTAAGTATAGTCAATATTTTTTTTTTTTAAAGTATAGTCAATATGTTTATAGCATATATGGAGGATAAAGTTGAAAAATTTATGGAGATTATAGACATAATTTTTAAAGTGGTTTTTTTTAAGTCAAACATTCAATAATAAAATAATAGACTGTTTGACCAAAATGGAGAGAGTACTTCACAAAGTTATTTTTGGTTCCTAATACATGACTATACACCATGGCGACTTTTTTTTTCTTCTTCTTCTTCTTCATATTGTTAGTTATATGGTGCATTTGTATGCTCATTAATCCATCTTTTTGGATGACAGTCTGACATTTAATATTAAATAAAACTTGAATAAATAGCAAAGTAATTAAGTTAGACTAATACTAGCATCTTAGCATTGTCAGGGCCGCCCAACACTTATGCAGGCTTAAATCAAACTCTATAATGAGGTCTTTTTGAAGTACATAATAAAATTTTATTAAAATTATTACTCCTTTCGTCCCTTAATTATTGTCTTGTTTGATCCGGCACACGGATTAAGAAAAAACTATTGACTTGATTATTAATGGTATAATGTGTAATTCTCTTTAATGCCTATGTGTATGTGGCCCATAATTAAAGTAGGAGAAAAAGTAAGGATAAAATGACAAAAGTGATGTCCTAAAAAGGAAACTTTCAAACAAGATAATTATTTTGGGACGGACCAAAAAGGAAAGGAAGACAATAATTTAGAGATGGAGGGAGTATATTTTTATTTAAAGTTTATTTTTCCTGCTTTTTGGGATGCAAAATTATTTATTAAATAAGATTAGTCCACTTAATCTTTGTTGAGACATTGTCGATCTTAGATAAGATTTTATTAGTATTAGTTTTGAAAATTTTCTTTCTGCTGATTCAACAGTTACGCGAATCGTTAACATTATTCCATAAGCGATATAACCATTTAGAAAATAATCAAGTCTTATTATATAATTAAGTATAACAGTTAGTGTATCACTTTTCACTTGTATAATTTTTCTTAAAAAAATTAGTTCTATGAATAAATCTAATATATCAAATATGAGAATTGTCATTATGTTTTAATGAATGTTTAAGAGCCCGTTTGTTCGTGCGTTTTGGCCAAAACGCAGGGTTAAAACGCAGCTTATTTCTTAACTTAGCGTTTCAATACTGCGTTATAAAAAACAGTGTATTCAAAACGCAGTTGCGTATAAAAAGCTGCGTTTTGACATAATATTCCAAACGCATTTATAAAGAAAAAAGTCGTGTTTTAAATAATATGCGTTTTAGAAACGTTGTGTTTTCAAAACACTGCGTTTTCAAAACGCTACACCAAACGGGCTCTAAGATGAATACAATTTTCTTTTAAATTTTCATTATCGAATGACCTTAATTTTCTCAATACTAAATAAAAAAATAAAAAATATCTTGATATATTTTAAATTGTTCAAATCTACTTTTGAAATGAAGTGAAAAACTAAGAGTCTCTTACTCTCTTAATATGTAATATATATATATATATATATATATATATTAATAGTAGTAATTTTTTGGAGAAATTGCTGGCCGGTCCACTTTCTCAAATTTTTTTTCTCTCCAGTACATCCTTTTTTTTTTAACCGCTAAAAGGCATTTTGAAAATTTTCTTCCTAAAATACCCTCAACAACATCGTTGCTTCAGATTTGAGATTCAAATTGATGTATAAATGATTTCATGTTGTTAATATAGTCTTTCCTCATGTTTGGGTATCAATTTTCATGCATAAAACACAAATTTGATCAAATTTAAATTTTTTGAGTTCATCCCGTTTTTCTTTGTTCTTGAGTTGTTTTGGCCACTTAAATCTCTGTTTTAAGCTTCGAATTTGTTTAAAATCAATCTCATATTATTATCCTAATTTAGTACTATATTTGTGCACAATTTTTCTACCAAAAAACACTATTTTTGAGCTTCAAATCAAGCTTAACAGTGTGCTGTCCAAAAACAGAGGAAGATGTTCTTGGACTGATTTAATTCGCTAATCGCAGTATGCTGGGCAACACAACGAGGTTCGACCTACCCGGTCAGGTCGCAGGGGTCGAGGGGACAGCGTCCCTCGTGGGGGTTGGGGGGCGTTGCCCCCGAAAGGTAAACGAAAACCAAGTTCCCTAAAGCGCGCTGCGATAATGCATCGCGATGCAGATATGGCTCATCGCGATGCATATATGGCTCATCGCGATGCAGGAGTTCTTTATCAGACTTATTAATACGAATGATCCATATATGGCTCATCGCGATGCATATATGGCTCATTGCGATGCAGATATGGCTCATCGCGATGCATATATAGCTCATCGCGATGCAGGAGTTCTTTCTCAGACTTATTAATACGAATGATCCATATATGGCTCATCGCGATGCAGATATAGCTCATCGCGATGCACATATGGCTCATCGCGATGCAAGAGTTCTTTATCAGACTTATTAATACGAATGATGCATATATGGCTCATCGCGATGCATATATGGTTCATCGCGATGCAGGAATTCTTTATCGCGATGCTATATGTTGAGTGTTACTGTGGCATCGCGATTGCAAAAGTGGTGCATCGCGATTTGCAAAAGTGGTGAATCGCGATGCAACAATTGTTGCATCGCGATTGCAAAAGTGGTGAATCGCGATGCAACAATTGTTGCATCGCGATTGCAAAAGTGGTGCATCGCGATGCTTTGGTTCCCTAAAGCGCGCTGCGATGATCGCGATGCACCAATTGTTGCATCGCGATGCCCCAATTTGTTGCATCGCGATGCAAAAAGTGGTGCATCGCGATGCCAAAGTGGTGCATCTCGATGTAGAAGTCATTCATCGCGATGCACCAATTGTTGCATCGCGATGCAGAAGTCATTCATCGCGATGCAGACATCATTCATCGCGATGCAGAAACCATGCATCGCGATTCTGAAACCTTGCATCGCGATTCTTTACAAAAATTACATGTGGGTCACACTTGACTTCTGCATCGCGATCTCTGATTTATGCATCGCGATGCAGAAGTCATTCATCGCGATGCAGACATCTTGCATCGCGATGCAACAATTGGTGCATCGCGATGCCTTGGATTACTGAAGCGCGCGTGTTTTTCTTTCATTAATGGCATAATTGTCTTTTCGTCCCAAAAATGTCTTTTTTCGATTTTTAAAAAAGATGAGTGGACTGGAGCGATTACAAACTTTTAAAAAGGGACCGGCCCGTAATTGACCCTAATTTTTTTTTTTTGAGGCCTATTATTTTTGGAGGCCTAAAGCCCTTATTTCCCCATCTTCACCCTTGGGCCGGCCATGATCATTGTCGATTATGAAGTAGGAGGCAATTTAGACTCGCAAGGCCCATAATAATTTTAAAATTATCTACAAATTGGTAGTCGGGTTTTTTTTGGGTTTTTATTTTATAAGTATTAATTTTTGGAACGTGGTTTATACACGTTAGTTACTTAGACTAAATTGAATTTAACAACGTCGTCTGTGCAGAATATTGTTTATTCATTTCATATTAAAAAGTCAGATACGGTTGATCAGACTTCTATGTTGTCAACTTGTTTTAAAAATGGGATCATCATAGAATACATACATTGTCAATTTTATTTATCTTATCTTTGATTCCTATTTTGGCTTTGATCAGCTGTAGCCCCACCCCACCATTGCATTCTCTTACAAATTGCAATAGCTTATGATTTTACTATAAATGACGTCACTTTATATACGTGGTTTCTTTTTTCCATTTTGACCTTTTTTTTCTGTAGTTTTTATTTTTACATTCATTAGTCTTATCATTTTTTTAATCTATTTCTCCGTTACTTATTATTGATTCAATTATTACATAAATTTTTTTTTTTTTAAAAAATACAAAATAAATACAAACCACGTATCCAACCAAGACCTACCTAAATGACGCCGAGTGGCAGTGAATGATTATCGGAATTTAGGCTAGCAGCATGTGTGTTGAATTAATTAATTATTGGGTTAAATGCACCATTGGTCCCTAACGTTTTGCCTTGTACACGATCAGTCCTCAATGTTAGAAAAGTCTCACCACTGATCAAAGTATGCAATTGTCGCACACCGTTGGTCTCTCTGATGGACGGCGTTAGGGTTTTGTCCGTTAAGTGGCCATCTGATCACTCACGTGCGTTTTACTCAGGGCAAAAGGGTCATTTCCATTCCCCTATGTTTGTGTATTATCTTAAAAAGGGGGCCGTATGTAATATCCTCAAAATCCAGGGGGCATACCCAAACAATGTCTTCTCCTTCCCATCTTCTACTCCGACGGCCAAACCCTAAGTCCTCTCATTCATCAACCTCGAATTCAAACAATGACCAATTTACTACAACACACACCCCACCACAGACAAGAAAATTTGTCTTCTTCATCGTAACAACCTGGTTACCGTCAATTTCATTATGTTTAAACAATCCACAATTAACTTTACAAATCATAGAAATTCCCAAAAATCAAGCAACTCCTCCAAGGAACACTCTGTTATTGCTGTTGCTACTGGAGAAATTTGAGACGGAATCCAATTTCTGAGAAAACCTCCATCTCTCTCCACATATATATACACAATATATATATATATATGTATATATATACATATTCTCTTTGTATATATTTATACATATACACACAAACATGGAGGTGCAATGTATATGAAATGATTCAACTACAAATTTTGATTCATCAAATCCCTAATTTCGTTCAAACTTTGGACCAATTTGTACAAATGCTTTGATCTACAACAATGGCGAAGGACGAATGGCTAAATCAATGAACCAATTACTTAATCTGCGAATAATAGAATTTGAAATGAATCAATGGTTGCAACAATAATGGCAACGGTAGCCGGAGCGGTGGTGCTCATGTACTCCGTACTAAGTCGGAGGCTATCATCGGTGGGGAAGGACACCATTGCCATGGATGAGGAGAATGATTCGAAATCAAAACAAAAAACAAAGACCAAATGTTGCAGCTTTGCTCCGTCTCTTTTTCTTCACGCGTGCGCTCTCTCTCTCTCTCTAGATTTCTTCCTCACTTGGGCCCCTGTTCTTCTGTGCTCTTTTTTCACCTTTTGACGGCGAAGGTGTGAAATCAGATGGAGAAGATCTGAGAACGATCGTCGGAGACGGCGAAAAATCGAACGAACGCGTCAACGACTTTGATTTGATTTTTGACTGGGATTCACCAAAGCAACTGGGATTCGTTCTCTGATTTGAATTGGACTTTGGTTGATTTGTAAGTATGAATGAGAAAGAGGAAATTAACATTGAGGGAAGGAGAAGGTGGTCGATCTTGCCGTTTAGAAATCAGATTTGGTCTTCACCTATGCATTGAATCCCAGACATAGCGGCGGGGTTGCTTAATGGCAGCAGTGTGGTGGGTGCTGTGGTGTACAACATGCATTTTAATGTGTGTGTGTGTGTGTGTGTGAGAGAGAGAGATATTGAGAGAGAATTCCAGTCTCTCACTCTGTTTTGGCATGGCCCCTTGGCTTTTAAGGATATTACATATGACCCCCTTTTTATGATAATAGACAAACATGGGAAATTGGAATGACCCTTTTGTCCCGAGTAAAAGGCACGTGAGTGATCACATAACCACTTAACGGTCCAAGCCCTAACGACGTCCATCACAGGGACCTATGGTGTGCAAAAACTTCACACTTTGGTCAGTGAAGAAATTTTTTTAACATCGAAAATTGATCATGTACAAACTCAAATTTTGGAGACCAATGATGCATTTAACCCTTTAATGAACATATTTTGGACCAGCTAGATTGTATGAGCTTCACCCCACCAAATGAGCCCGAAAGAAATAGAGGCCCGGTCCACTCAGGGCTATATATACTCTCTCCTATACTAAGCCAAGGTATGCCACTTTTGATACATGAAATACATATTCTACTCGTTATTCTCTAGTGGCCGGGACTGATTATCACGCCGGAGGGCTTTGGCAGGGAGCCTCCCCGCCCCTTTCCACGGTGTCTTTTTTGCAGATAATTATACGTTAGATATCCTACTTCCGCGACGGCTCGGCACCCCCGGTGCCCCTGATTTTTTCGGCATCATTAGTTGGTTCCATTGCCGGGAAAGAAAGTTTCATCTACATGTCTAACGGACCGAACGACAACACGAGGAAAGGAACATCAAATTAGCCACCAAAGCTAGTTGGGCAACGAGCTAGGCATCAAATTAAAATGTTTGATTCCACTGTTCATGTTCATGATAAGGCTTGATTCCATTTTTCATGAAAAACTTTTTGGTCAAAGTGATTTCTTACTCTACAATATGGGTCCCACTCTTTTGTGAATTTTGTTCATATTCCCATGTGACCTCGCCCCGCAGAGACGTCTTTGGCAAATAAAAAAAGACAGCATCTAAACAACGCCAACGATCAAAATCTGCAAACTATACGCGCAACAGGATAGGGAGAGAGGATGCAATCAAATTTCTTCATCTGCGCGTATGTCAAGGTCAAAATCGGCAACCGAGATCATGGACCTGTCACTTGCTGGCCACTTAAAAATGCTTGTAAGGAATGATCCAGTAGAAGAAGAAGTAAATTAACAAAGGCATAGAGAAGAAAGACAGATTGCACTCTATGAAATGAAGTCAAATAGCCGGTGCCCTTCTTGCTCATCCAATCCCGAGAGCCCATTAATTTGTGTTAATAAAATTGCTCAAATTTCTGACAATTTGGAATGATTTGCTTAATTTCACTGAGCAAATTGGTCAAAGAGGAGCACACAGAACACAAACATTGAGCTGGGCATTATAACAAACAGCTGGTGGGCATGTACAAAGAAAAGGAATGATCTAAAGGAAAAAAGTATGGGATGAAGAAACTGTAGGTTAGATCTCATCGCAGCCTTGCGAGGAGACTGACTATGCGAAAAGTGGAGGCTGACTTCTACAAATTTGTGACTTCGAGTGAAGGGGAAATCATAGAGCCAGTTACATGCCGGCGACCATGGTCCATGGCATGACTATTAAACTAACTGGGTGCAAGATGGTGAGCATAGAATCGAAACATAAAATACCGCGGCGAGCTTTGACGTGTTCAAGTGACGCCGGAGATGAAGACCTCGCCGCCATTTGTCCCCATACGCGCCACTATAATCAAGATATAGTTTCAACGCCGACCACGTGCCGGAGAAGGGGATGGGATGAGCTTGCCCGCGGGCTGCTGGAGAAGATGAAGAAGCCGACGGCTAGAGGAGATTTCAAAATGGACGCCCCACGTTCCTCTCCATTACGGCAATTACCATACAGTTGATTATTGGGCGGTTACACACGCCCCCCTTAATTGTGGTCAGTTACAAAAAGGGCCTTCAATGCTGAACGGTTACAACCTGGTCCATTTACAGCTGGACAATTACAGTTTGGCCCCTCTATTACTTAGCAGTTACAGCTAGGTCCCTTCAACGCAAAACTATTTCAGCTTGGTCCTTTAACTGCTGGGCACTTACAATGTGGTCCCTTTATTGCTGAAGAAGTTACAGTATGGTTCTCTAAATGCAGAACAGTTACAACATGGCCTATGTACAGCTAGACAATTGCAGCTTGGTCCCTTCAGTTCAAAACAGTTAAAACTTGACCATTCATTGCAGAGAAGTTGTGGCTTGGCCCCTTTGTTGCAGAAAAGTTGCCAATGGACCCCTTCACTATCGGTCAAGCTCTGTTAAGTAATGGTCAAATCAATTATTCTCCCCGCTCGAGTGTTACTCGCGGCCGAGTAGATTTGCTCCTTGGTAGGCTTAGTCGCACGCCTACTAAATTAGACCTAAACTCGGCCACTAGTAATGTAATTAGGGTAAGTCAGGGTCGATGCACGAAGAACAGTGATTATTTGCGAACAGTCACTTGACCAGATTGGGGGTTTAATTGAGATTCTTAATTAATTCCTAAAATGGGAAAAATAAACGAAGTGTTTGAAAATTGAAATAATAATTTAAAGAAACTTCAGACTTGATACTGTCACCGAATTTTAATTCTAATATCACTGATAATTCTTTTCACCATAATTATTATTCACTTGATTACGAGATGTATTTCAATCTCTATCTCTTCTTTCAGTTTAGTTTATAGCAGTGGCACACTCACTATAAACCCTAATTAAAATTAAACCTAAACTGGCACAGAAAATGTCTAAAGATTAATTGATGATGTTTTAAGAGACTAAAATCAAGAACATTTTCTAAGGTTAATTAGATAATCGTCTAATCTTGCCTACTTCCCGAATTGCTATGGCACATACACAATTCGTGAAGATGCTACAATGAAAACTCTAATTCTGGCACAGAACGAGTAATCTAGCAAAGATCAATAAAGAAGACAAGTGAATTGGCCAAATCCACAAACCCTAGAAATCAATCTAAATCACTACAAGCAAGATTATGAACAAGAATTAATTAGGACAAAGAAATACCTCAATAGAAAGAAAAATCCGGATCAAGATCTCAAATCCAAAGTAATGGAGTTTAGTTCTCCATGAAAATTCAAAACTTGAATCTTGGTTCTAGGAAAACTAAGCAAAATAGATGATAACCCTAAAAATAAGATAAGAGGTAGTATTTATACTTACTACCTAAAACCTAGTTAAAAAGGAAAATAAAATAAATTAAAAATATTAAAAACTGCCAAAAATTCGTCAATCTCTGATTCCAGCCCGTCTGGGCACGACTTGTCCTCCCAGGCACGAGTCATGCCTTAGCCTTCCTTACATGGGCACGAGTCGTGACATGCTGGATGACTCGTCCCTGACTTTAGGCCCTTCTGAATCAGTCGTCCCCTTGTTGGGGAATAGTTAGGCAAAATTGGGACGACTCGTCCCCTGGAACAAAATCGCAGATTTCTTCATTTTTTTTTCTCGACTTCTTGGCTCGCTTCCGAACTTCTTCGATTGACCTTGACTTGACTTCCATGGGTGTAAAACTTGATGAACTTGAGCTACTTTTGAGGACCAAAAACACTTACATCATAAACTCTCTAGAATTCTCTCAAATCACATAGTTTTTCTCATAATCCTCACAATACATAAAATCACTCAAAATACATCAAACCTAACTAATTACATGGAAATAACAAAATATAAGACCGGAAAACATAGGAATTACATAGTAAAAATCCGCCCTATCAGTCCTCCCGTTCGAGCGCTACTCACGGTTGAGTTGTACCCCGCCCCTTCCTGTGCTTATCCTCCCCGCTCGAGCATAACTCGCGGACGAGTAGATTTGGTCCTCCTGCTCGAGCGCTACTCGCGGTTGAGTTGCACCCCGCGCCTTCCTGCGCTTATCCTCCCCGCTCGAGCATAACTCGAGGCCGAGTAGATTTGGTCCTCCCGCTCGAGCGCTACTCGCGGTTAAGTTGTACCCCGTGCCTTCCTGCGCTTATCCTCCCCGCTCGAGCATAACTCGCAGCCGAGTAGATTTGGTCCTCCCGCTCGAGCGCTACTCGCAGTTGAGTTATACCCCGCGCCTTCCTGCGCTTATCCTGCCCACTCGAGTGTTACTCGCGGCCGAGTAGATTTGGTCCTCCCGCTTGAGTGCTACTCGCGGTTGAGTTGTACCCCGCGCCTTCCTGCGTTTATCCTCCCCGCTCGAGCATAACTCGCGGCCGAGTAGATTGGTCTCCCGCTCGAGCGCTACTCGCGGTTGAGTTGTACCCCGCGCCTTCTTGCGCTTATCCTACCCGCTCGAGTATTACTCGCGGCCGAGTAGATTACATCCTCCCCGCTCGAGCGTAGCTCGTGGCTGAGTAAATTTTATCCTCCCCGCTCAAGCGTAGCTCGTGGCTGAGTAAATTTTGTCCTCCCCGCTCGAGTGTTACTCGCGGCTGAGTAGATCTTATCCTTCCAGGTCGAGTTGATTCCTTAATTAACGCTTGAGGTCATTTGACTGCTCGCGGGTCGAGCTCATGACTTAGTTAATCTTAAGGCTTATATATTATTATATTCCTTGGTCGAGTTGATTCCTTAATTAACATTTAAGGTCATTTGGCTGCTCGCATGTCGAGCTCATGACTTAGTTAATTTTAAGGCTTATATATTATTATACTCCCTGGTCGAGTTGATTCCTTAATTAACATTTGAGGTTATTTGACTGCTCGCAGGTCGAGCTCATGACTTAGAGCCCGTTTGTTCGCGGGTTTTGGCCAAAACGCAGGGTTAAAACGCAGCTTATTCCTTAATTTAGCATTTCAATGCTGCGGTAGAAAAAGCTGCGTTTTCAAAACGCAGCTGCGTTTTCAAACGCTGGAATTCTTAACTTTTTCCCAAAACACAGATTTTAAAACGCAGTAGGGAATAAAAAATAGCGTTTTGACATAATATCCCAAATGCATTTATAAAGAAAAAAGCCATGTTTTAAATAATCTGCGTTTTAGAAACACTGCGTTTTCAAAACGCTACACCAAACGGGCTCTTAGTTAATTTTAAGGCTTATATATTATTGTACTCCCCGGTCGAGTCGATTCCTTAATTAACGTTTGAGGTCATTTGACTGCTCGCAGGTCGAGCTCATGACTTAGTTAATTTTAAGGCTTATATATTATTATGCTCCCAGGTCGAGTTGATTCCTTGATTACTCACAGGTCATTGTCTGCTCGCTGGTCGAGTTCATGATAAGGTCGAGTGGATGCATCTCGGCAGGTCCGAGGTGAACACGAGCAAATAGAACTTCTTACCCTCGAGATGAATTTCGAGGAGTAAGGAGTGGGGGGCTTCTGATGAACATATTTTGGACCAGCTAGATTGTATGGGCCTCACCCCAGCAAATGAGCCCGAAAGAAATAGAGACCCGGCCCATTCAGGGCTATATATACTCTCTCCTATACCAAGCCAAGGTATGTCACTCTTAATACATGAAATACATATTCTACTCGTTATTCTCTAGTGGCCGGGACCGATTATCACGCCGGAGGGCTTTAGTGGGGACCCTCTCTGCCCCTCTCATGATATCTTTTTTGCTGATAATTATACGCCAGATATCCTATTTTTGCGATGGCTCGGCACCCCCAATGCCCCTCATTTTTTCGACATCATCGCCCTTAATTATTTTTAAAGTGGCGGCAGGTCAATTGAAGATATTTTTCTTTGACTGATTCTGACATACTCCATAAAAGGAGCGGATCATATCATAGTAAGGAATGGGTCATTACGAGTTAATGAGGGGATGTGCTTTTGTTAATTACTCCCTCCGTCCCGGATAAATATTTCTAGTGGATAAAACATAAAAATTAAGAAACATAATTAATGATGTGCTATAAAATATATTTTGACCATAATACCCATAAACATTAATTGAGTTCAACTATTTTAAATAATTAAGTTTCTTTAGAATGTGTTATATTAAATGAAGCTTTAAGGGTATATTAGGAAGAATGGTAGAAAATAGATAGATTAAAAGTCTTTATGAACATTAGTTGAGACATCCCAAAATAAAAAGTAGAAATATTTATCCGGGACGGAGGGAGTACTAATTTACTACCTTCCTTTCAAGACAAGTATTTTTTTTAATAATTTATACACATATTAACAAAGTTACATAAAACTTAATTTATACTTATTTAAGTTTATTTATTATAAATAAGTTATATTGGTATTTTTTTTCTCTCTTAACAATTTTTTTAGAGTAGTAAATAAAGACAGTTTTGATAGAATCTTATTATTGAAATCCTATGTTAACACTTATTTTAGGAATTTTTTATTTATTAAAATAATACTTATTTTAAGATCAAGGTAATATTAATAGTATTAAGATAATAATAAAAGAATACGTAATTAAGTTAAACAATCACGAGAGGAGGACACACTCATCCATTAATGTATCTGTAAGTGCAATTACATGCCAACGAAAAGGTAAAAGATCCTCTTTCCAGATCCGCATTCACACTTGGTTTAACGTGCAAGATGCGATCCCAAACCCTTTTCACACCGTAAGAGCTCTCCTAGCCGGCTTTGGATGAAGGTTCGGCGGCTCCGAGTCAATAACCATGAGGGATCTATGCTGTACCTATATATGGCAGGTCAAAGTTTTATCCACATTTTTTGACATGGTAAAAACTGAAACAATATAAACCAATTTGTTTGTACTTTTCTTAAGCTCTTCCTTTTTACACCTCACAATATGTTTGTTAATGGACCGAATTTTAAGCCGTATTCAAATTCAAACTTAATATCTTAAAAATACATATTGAGTTTTTTAAAATTTAAATCAAAGGCGATCCATTCAGTTAACGACTTAGTTTGAATATGATTCATTGATAAACTTAATTTACAAACATCAACAAGGCGAGATAATTTTAACTATATGATTGTTCATCATATGTGCCTATTGATTAATTGATACATATTGAAATTGTGAACCTTTGGTTATTATCAAGTAAAATGAGGATGAACATATTTAACATAATCAGTTCTCGAGGGATGACCTAGTAGATTGAGACTTTATAAAGTAAGAGGTCTCATGTTCGATCTCTTTCCACGCTCCCTACGGATAAAAAAAAATAAAAAAACTTATAACATAATCATGTTTTTTATTTTTTTTGTAAGAATTACTCTCTTCGTTCGGCAAAGAGTTCACTTTTGACGTTTTCGGTCAAATTAGTAAAAGTTTGATCAATAATTAATATAAATTTAGTGATTTTTACAAAATTATGAGAATTGTAATCCATAACATTCTTAAGATAGTTTTTTACTAATGAAATTTTATTTTCTAAAACATAAAAAAAAGTAGGTAAAATTTTGATTTGATTTAGTCACATGTTAACTTCTAAAAAAAAAAAAAAAAAAAAGTAGACTCTTTACCAGAAACGGAGGGAGTAGAACTTAAACATCATTTATGAAGTAAAATGAGAATGTACATATTCAATAAAATCGTTTTTTTTTTTTTGGGTAAGAATTAGAACTTACACATCATTTATTCTATTTGTAGTTAAACTTTCACAAACCTAATGCACAGAGTCTCAGTCCTCTCAAACAGGAAATTTGTTTTCGTGATTCAAATTCCTTAAATTTAAGTAATGGCGACATAATCTTACCATTATGCAACCGCTACGCACTGTAAACTGGCAGTTAAGCTAATTTGAGAGTTGGTTTTTATTTTTTTGGGTGTGTGGCTCAAATAGTGACAATGCATCAAGAGCCAAGAAGCACTTACTTGAGCCGAACATGGCTTCCTTCTCATTCAGCGGATCAATATTTGGCAGCGGTGACGTCTATCATATATACCTACCAAACCCAGGTATAGGTGGGTGTTGAGGTGTCCACTTTGAGAATTAAATATCTAGTAAAATTAGAAAATATTATTCTTTTTGTTTCCATTAAAAAATGTACTTTTTATTTTATTTTTTAAATTAACAAGGAATTAAATTTAAATATATTTTAATTATATTTTTAAAAATAAATTTCTATTAACTAAAAATTATATTTAACATAATATATTATACTATTATTAAATTTAAATAATGATACAATACCAACGCTATTACTCTTACGCTCAATATTTCTTTCACGAAAGCTGGGTGGATGAGGTCAAACCTTCCGCCTTTTATTTAAGTAGTATATGAAACACTCACCTGCCAGGTAGGACAGCCCAATCTGTCCGTCGTGGCAATCCGTATCCTTTGACCCTTTACCCGATCCATTCACTCCCCGCCAACTTTCTAACTCCTACCCCGACATTTTCTATTTTATTTTTCTCCTCTCTCTCTCTCTCTCTCTCTCTCTTGGCTATTATATATATATATATATATATATATATATATAGGACCAACCTCTTCCATTGCCAGAAATCTTGCTCTCCTTTTCATCTCAACTCAAGAAAAAAAATAAAAAAATCACAGAGAAAATTCACAAGAAAATAAAAATGGGAAATTGTCTAAGGAAAGAACCAGCAAGCATGGTATGGGGCGGCGAAGACTGGGGTTCTCTGGCGTCCTCTGAAGAATCGACGACGACAAAGATTGAAGAAAAAGGTCTCCTGAAAGGCACATTTTCTTCTTCTTCTTCTAAAACGACTACAATAACAGAGGTAAAGGTCAAGATTACGAAGAAGCAGTTGGTGGAATTATTGGGTAAGACAGACATACAAGGGTTATCGGTACAACAAGTTTTGGCCCAATTGATCAAGGTTAGTGAAGGATACGATTCGCATCAACGGTCGTGGAGGCCTGCACTACAAAGTATACCCGAAATCAATTGATCCAAGTCCTACACGATCAAGATCTGAATGTATACGTGCTTGTGAATTAATTAAGGTTTATACGTATATATTATTGATAGATAGATAGATAGATAGATCAGCGTTTTCTTTGATTTTTCCTTTTTAATTATGGAATGGATTAGCTAGCTAGCTAGCTAGTCTTTCTGCCTCCCTCCCTCCCTCCCTCCCTCAAGTCATGATCCAGCTAGCTAGCTAGCTCTTGTTAATTTGAGGTATATAGGACATGAGGAGTGAGCTCTTTGTAAATCTTTTTCTTAGTGTACATCAGAGGAGCTAGCTAGGTGGCATGCTTACAGAATTTTCTTTTTGTAAAGTTAATCACATGCATTATAAGTTTTTAATTTCATCATGATCAGTAATTTCTAATTAATTAATATGCATGGGGATCTCGAATGAATGAATTTAAATGCTCCTATATATGATTATCTATTAGTAAGATTTAAACTTAAAATACAAAATACAGTACATACGATTAGGACCATTAATGCATTTGTCCCAAAAGCTATGATAGCTAGCTAGCTAGGTTGGGGGCGCAACTAATTTCTCTTTAACCATTCACACGCAGCAAGCTTGAGAGCTTGGTAAAATACGTGCTGCGTGCGTTCACGTCTACCACCGCATACCCTACCTAATTGCTCTCTCGCGGTACTACAGTACCTAATTTCACTGTAGAACAATCCACCGGCCCGATCGAAAAACTTTAACCCGGCCCAATTACTGAAACGACTTCACACAAACAAACACTGCCATCAACTCTCTCTCTCTCTCTCTCTCTCTATTACTTAATTTCGGCCAGGTAGTTGTAGCGGAAAGCATTTCTAGCTAGCTAGGTACCTAAGAGTTCGGAAAGAAAGATCGAACTTCCCAAGTTTAGTAGTAGCATGGAATGTGCATATATATATAGTATTTCAGAAAAAAACTAGGGAGTAATCTTTATTGTCTTACAAAGTTTTACAGCCCACCAGATTTGATCTCCACAAAAAAAAAAAAATTCAACTCGATCCACCGGATGATCAAGTACGTTAATCTCTAGCTAGCTAGGCTCAATCCAACCACAATGTAACTGCTCGATCTTTTGTGATTCAACTTTGACATACTCCAAATTAATCTTGAAAATTGTCCATAGTCTAGCTAGCTAGAACTTAATTGGCAATTTATGCATGTTCTAGACTTTTTAATCTAAGGGGACATCGATCGGTTGCATGTCAACTTCAATTCAATGGCAACCATCCATGCGTTGCGTATGAAATGTTATGGAATAAAATACACCGTTCAAGCAGGCTACATATAAGAAAATGTAACCACTTTATATATATTCCTAGCTCGCCAAAAAAGTTCTACAAGCTCGGTTTGATAATCATGTTTGGTCCACTCGATCTTGATCACTAGGCCGGCCGGCAATATTTTATACATTAACTAGGACCAACAGCAGGTGGAGTGAGACTCTCATCTGTATCTCTTTTAAAAATCTTATTTGGTATCTTGAATTTTTTTGAAATTTTCGTTATGATTCAAAGCCTAGTAAAATCCCTCGGCCATAAGGCTTATACATACATTCTTCGAATTTTGTATCAAACTCACACACACACACACACACACAAAATATATGGGCAAACCATAAAAGCATTAGATTTAGGTGAAGATTAACAACAAATAATTCTCGGTATATTTCATTAGCACACTTCTCACAATAAATTTACATGCTTACTTATGACTGCAAATGTATTGTCCAATACGCTACGATGAGGCAAAACAATAGGCAGATTCATAGAACCATTTTAACTTTTCACTAATTCATCTGCTTGCAAAAATAATCGAACCACTCCTTTTATACATGGAGTGTGAGACTTTACACATTTCCACAAGGAGTTTTGAAAAGGGATCCTATACATATTTTTATTAGCAAAAATGTTAAATTTACAATTAGTTTTAAGACAAAGTTGTTATGATAGTGGTATAACTAGTTGTTATGTAAGATCTGCGGATAGGATAGACCCCGATTATTTCCGAAAAACTGACGAATTTTGTCCCATTGGTTCAGAGTCGCGGGATGTCACGGGCTTACACTTGGGTTTTGGTTTAGGTCTGAGTAAAAGACGTATTCATGATACAGCACCTAAATCCAGTCCATTCATAGTGACAAATAATTAGTTAGGACTTCATAAGTTCATATAGCCCATGGGAAGCCTGGCCCAATCTTTACACCAAGAAGCCGTGAGGCCTCAAAGCTTATAGGGCTTACCACTTCAAGCAAAAGAAATGATATACATTTAGTACTACTGAAAAATAGTTTTTTAATTTATCCTAAAAAATAGTCTAATTTCTAAATATAGTAATAACTTTAGTGCTGAAGAAGGTATAAACATATAAAACTACAACCTTAAAAAAATTGATCTATTTGATGAGATTTTTTTTTTTTTTTTGACAAATGGAGTATGATTTCCTCCCATAAAAAAAAAGAAAAAAAAGAAGAAGAGAAAATAGGCATGTTGATGCCTAGAAATAATTAGTTGGGTGAATGATTGAAGATTGTGAAATGGCGAATGGTTAAAAGAAAGAGTAAAGCCGTTTCCTACCATTTCGACTAGAGATGTTAAACGGGCTAGCCCTAGCGGTTTCGGATCAACCCTAACGGGTTGTGGTCCTAACGGGCCACGGGCTAAACGGTCCAATTTTTTTGGGCCACTAATATTGCAAACCTAACCCTAACCCTAGCGGGTTTCGGGCTAAATGGGCCACTATCGGGCCACGATTAAAAATATAATATAGCAATATTTTGAAATGGTTAATCGATAAACCATTCATAATTTTGATAGTTTCTTATGTTTTCAAAAGAAATATAAACTAGACATTTTTTTACATTAATGTCTTATAATTTCCAACTTGTTATTCTCAAAATAAATAATGTAATAGCTTTACTTAGCAGTTATTTCCAAAAATTTTGTTTATATTTCAGTATTTATTCACAAGTACACAAAGAAAACCCGTAGTGAAAATGATAAATGTGTTTGACTTTAGATTAAAGGTTGTTGGTTTTATTTTCATGGTGGTTATTTTACATATCTCCTAAATTTTTTACGGCCTAATTAATATTACGCGGGCTGGCGGGCCAACCCTGAAACCTGACGGGCCAGCCCTAACGGGTTGCGGGTTAAACGGGCTAGCCCTAAAAAGCCCTAATTTTAAACGGGTCAAAAATATTGAACCATAACCTTATTTTTTTCGATTTAAACGGGCCAACCCTACGAGCCGTGGCCTTTTTAACATCTCTAATTTCAACTGATTCTGCAAACTAAAAGTCATTCATTTTAACTAATTGATAACAAATTTGGATAAAACGAGAATCGGTCATTCATTTCAACTAATTCTGCAAACTAAAAGTCATCTCGAGAGATTAAAAAAATTAGTAAAAAGAATGACTAAAGCCGTTTCCTACCATTTAAAGGAAAAAAAAAAAAAGAGAGAGAATGTGGGTGAAATGGTTGTGCTTAACAAGAGTATCACCAATGCAACCGTAAATTTAATTTGACGTGATTGTGGGTAATTAACACTCTCAATCACATGTGACATTTTTTTATCTCTTCTTTTACATTCAATTAGAAGAGATCTTTCCAATGCAAATGTAAATTTGATTGCATTAAAAATATATATTTTTTTTCATTGAAGATGTCAATCCTAAGAGCAGATACAATGGAGTTTCTTTGGAGGAGCTTGGAGGGAGCATTGCATCCAACAGAGTTTATTTCAAGGAGCTTAATTGGGAAAAAGTAAAATGGGTAGCAACTTAAGCTCCGGGAGCTTAGCAAGCAGTTTACAAAATAAAACATTCAAAACGATGCAGTTTAGGCTCAAAAGTGTCCAAAACGACGCCGTGTTTCTTTCGGTTTTAAAAGAAAAAAAATTCCTTGCCAAATTTATTGTAGCATCTGACAGACATGTGTTGTAGCTTCAGTTTGTTTCCCTTTTTTTGGTCATTTTCGACTATTTTTTAACCAAAAAAATATTTTTTTATTTTTTATATTAAAGTATACATTTTTCTCTATAAATAGAAAGTTGGTTTGCTTCATTTGGATGTCAACTTATTTTTTTACAAATTTTTCATGTTTTTTCTATTTTTATATAAAGATATTAAATTAAATGGAGATAAAAATGGTGGAATATGTAAATTTGTTGAAGTTTGTGCATTGTTGAAAGGATATTTTTGCTGAATAATTTAAATGGATAGTTTAACGATATTTTTATAATAAAATAATTAAAATTAAAGTTAAGCTCCCATGTTGAGTAGCTCCGTTGCACGTGGTCTAAGTATTTTCACATTAACATTGACATTGAAGATGCTCTAATGATTGTTTTTGGACCGGACCTGACCTCACCCTCCTCAACATCGTGGGGCCTGTCGTGTCCTGAATATGAAAAGCATGCGAAGCCATAAACGGACATTAATTCTTACTAGTTTCCGTTGGTTTTGGTTTCATACTATACTGCTACATATACGGGATTGATGGCAATGAATGAATAAAGAAGATAACTGATCAGATCTACTACCTATCCTATCCTATGTTGTACTTGCCAACTTTTTGGAGTTAAATAAAACCCCTTGCTCCACTGCACATGCTTTGTATTATTATCATCTGTTAGTTACATTTCATGATTAACCCACCCTCCTGCTGCTGCAATATCACCAAGCCCTTGTTTTTATTTTAGTTTAGTACCTAGTAGTATTTCCTTTCCCAACATTATTATGAATGGCTTGTGCATCATTCTTTAAGGCTTTGTTTTTATTTTACCTTAGTATTTCCTTTCCCAACATTATTTATGCATCATTCTTTAGCGCGTCTTAGAAAATGATATAGATCAATTCTGTAAATATTTTTAGTTGTTATAATGTAGATTTTTACCAAAAAAATAATAATAAAGTTAAGATGGACATGCGCAAGGCCCAAGCGCATGTCCAAGCCTGGTCCAGACACATGTACCCTTGTTCTTCATTTTTTAATTGTTGCATTTTTAGCTCTTGAATTTGTAAATTTTTAAAAAATTGCACTTTACCCCCTAAATTTTTTATTTTGTTATAGTCCAAATTTCTAACAAATTCAGGGGGTGCAGTGCTATTTTTTAAAAATTTTACAAATTTAGGGTATAAAAGTGCAATAATTAAAAAATGAAGAATAAGGATATAACGTCTGACCAGGCCCATATCCCTCCAAATTTTATTTTATTTTAGTTTTTATAAAAATATATATTATAATACAATAATAATAACAATAATTTCGTCGAGAATTGCATTCAGTATATATGAGACTACGTTTAGCCCACAAAGAGCTACCTATAGCGCCTCTCGTAAATAATTATTACAAAATGACTAGGCACATGAATTACTCCCTTAATAGAAAATTAGACCGGGGCGGGGGTGGAATTAGGCTATAGTTTGGTCTAGATTCTTTAAGGTGTTTAAACATAAACAAAAACAAAAACAAAAATGGGATCTAATGGACAGCTACGTCAGTACTACTGTAATAATTTATGACCTAGTCCAACTTTTGCCAAGGGTACAAGTCATCCTGCCCACGGTACAAGTAGCACATCTGAAACTGAACTAAAGCCAATGAGGTTGACCTGTCTCCTTCCCTAGGATGCCATTTTCCCGTCTTTAAAATAAGAGCAAACTACACAAATAGTCCCTATGCTCTATCTTTTTTTTTAGGATTGGTCCTTATCTCATGCCAGTGATCCCTGTAATGGGGTGACTTACACCTTTGGTCCTTCCGTTAAATATTTGCCGTTAAGTAGAGACATGTACAATTCACATGTTTTTTTAAAGGGGTAAAATAGACATTTCATATTAAAGAGCACAGGGACTATTTGGTACTCTGCAATTTTTCTCTCATCATCAAATCCTTCAAACTTACCTTCAATCCTCCTCTCCCCATCACCACCACCCCCGTATCAAAACCGCAACCCCAATTTGTATTACTATTTCGAATTAATTTCCAAGACCCCTAATAGTGCCTTGCATTTGCCTTACCCTGTTTCTCAAAACGACGTGGCCGCTATTCTTTACTCCTCTTACGATCGGGTTGAGTAAAGGAGTAGTGTTGACTCACCGGAACTTCATTGCGACGACGTTAATGGTGATCTCCGATCAAGAAGTGTATAATGAATAGAGGAACGCCTTCTTGTGTGTGGTTTCGATGTTTCATATACTGGGTTTGTCGGTGATCGTCTACGCACAGCTGCAGAGAGGGAATGCTGTGGTGGTGATGGCAAAATTCAAGCTGGACAGGTTGTTGGAGGTAATTGAGAATTGTGGAGTGACACATTTGTACGTTGCACCGCCGGTAGTAATGGCGTTAGTGAAGCAGAAGGAGGTGGTGGCGAAGTACGATACTTCGTTGTTGAGGGAGATTGGATCTGGGGCGGCGCCGTTGGGGAAAGGGGGGACGACGGTGGAGAAAAAGTTCACAACAAGCACAAAATTGAATCTCTTCCCCCAAATTTATTTTTTATTTTGGTCTTGCCCAAAAAAGATCTCACCGAAATATTCGCGAGTCCCCAATGTTGCCATGGCTCCAGTAACTTTGAGTGGTGACATTGAAGAGGTTGGAGGAGAAAGAGAGAGATTGATGGGTTTGAAAAGAGAGAGAGATAGAGATTGTGTGTTTGTGTGGAGGTGTGGGGTCGAAGGAAGGAGGGACGACGGTGGAGAAGAAGTTGGGGAGGTGGCAGTTGGGTGGTGTTATAGAAGAGGAGAGAGAAAAGGGGTTGGAGGGCGTTAGAGAAAGAGACAGTGGTGAGTTTCCAACAAGAATTGATAATGAAGAAATCGGTGTAATGTAAGTTGTGTACTTACATTAATACCCTTGTTACAAGTTTTAACAAATAAAAAAATTATGGGTATTTTTGTCTATTAAAAAAAATACATGTACAAATTTACCCCTGACCAAAGTCGTGTGAGAGGCACGTGAGCGCATTTAACGGAAAAAAAAATAACAGAGTTGGACGGAAGGACCAATTGCGTAAAAAATTTCAGTACAGTGACTTAATTTTTTCGAATTTTAGTTCAAGGACTAATCCCAAAAAAGGGGTAGAGCACAGGAACTATTTGTGTAGTTTGCTCTTAAAATAATACTGCTACTCTCAACTCCAAATGCACAAAAAAACAGAACCATTTATTTGGATCTCATTTTCAGCAGAGAAGTGTCCGTTTAATGTATTGCTGCCCAAAATATATAATTGTCTTGTTTGAAAGTTTTATTTTTAAAATAATAATTTTGTGATATTTTACATCAAGTAGATGTAAAACTTGTGTGTGTCTTATAAGTGGCCACCTATTACCACTGGACACCAATCTATTCATGAATTTTTTGGTGGCTTGTGGTGAGCCAGTTAACCTAGGTGCTTAGTTGGCCAATGCGTGGGCTATACGTGACGGACAGGGCTTCGGCTTGGATTGTTACAAATGGTATTAGAGCGAGTTCTGGCCGAAAATGTGTTGGAACACATCGCCATGGGTGCCGATCCTTTGGGCCTCCTTTGGGTCTTGACGAGGACATCAATGATTCAAGTGAGAGAGATTGTGATATCCCACATCGGATAGATGTGGTATTTGTGTGTGCCTTATAAGTGGTCATTCACCACCACTGTGCACCAACCTATCCATGGACTTTTCGGTAGCTTGTGGTGCTTAGTGGGCGAGTACGTGGGCTATGCGTGGCGGACCGGGCTTCGAGCTCAGGTTGTTACAATTTTTACCATTATACCCTTACTTTTCCTTCCTACTTTAATTATGAGTCACGTGCACATGAGCATTAAAAGAAACTACACACTATACCAATATTATATATAATCAAGTCAAGTATTTTTTCTTAATCTGTATGCCGGGTTAAACAAGACAATAATTTAGGAACGAAGGGTGTAATAAATCACACATTTTCTTAAATTCATATCAAGTAAATAAATGACACTTAGTCCTTAAGGGTTGACTTAGTGGTAGCATGATAGAGCTGGGGTTTCACAAAGTGTAAGGTCTCAAATTCGATACCTTCCCACGTTCCCTTAGGACATCAAAAAAAATAAAATAAAAAAATAAAGGACTTATTTTGAAACTGAAACAGTAGCTTTTTTCACTTTATTGTACATACATATTTTTTCATAGGTGCTAAATACAACACCCTAAAAGTGCTAAATACAACATTCCCTTGAAAAAATACTATTTTGCCCATCATTCAATTATTAAAAAATAATAATAATAAGACCCTCAAGGGGTGGCGGTCCTATGGAGGAAGACCCCCTCAGGGTGGCGGTCCTATGGGAGGAAACCCCCAAGGGGTGGCGGTCCTATGGAGGAATTCCGTTAAAATTTTAATGATTTTGTTAACTTTTTAATGGAAATATTAATTTTAGGGTATTAAAGTGTAAAAAAAAATTTGACAGAATAATGGATGAAAATGAAAAAAAAAAAAAAAGACCCCCTCGAGGGGGCGGTCCTATGGAGGAAGACCCCCTCGGGGTGGCGGTCCTATGGAAGAAAACCCCCAAGGGGTGGCGATCCATTGGAGGAAGACCCCCTTGGGGTGGCGGTCCTATGGAGGAATTTCGTTAAAATTTTAATGATTTTGTTAATTTTTTAACGAAAATGTTAACTTTAGGGTAGTAAAGTGTAAAAAAAATTAACGGAATAATGGATGAAAATGGAGAATCCCCTAGTTTAGGTAGTTCTTTGGAATAGGACCGCTTAGAGGTGGCGGTCTTGTCAAAATTTTATTTTATTTTATTTTTTTCATTTATAACATGGGTAAAATAATAAATTTACCTGGAAGGTGTTGTATTTAGCACAGAAGAGATGTTGTATTTAACACCTCTCTATTTTTTTTGTGACGGAGTATATGACAAAGACGTCTTTTATATATACAAGTAACAGTGGCATACACTGTGTGTGTACATTTTACAAAATAAATACATTTACTGTGTAAGAAAAATTTATAGATGAAACATATAAAAGAGAGAAATGGTGGAGTAGTGGGTGATTTTGTACAGAAAAATTATAGAATTCAAAGTCCAAGTGATTAAACCATAAAGACTCAAATAGTCTAAATAGCCTATGTACGTATTGAAGAGTCAAAAAGTCAAATAAGGTCCTCTGACGAAATTACGCAAAATAAATAACTCTCGTTAAACTACTACGACATCCTAATGATATTTTATTTTCTAACCAAAAGTTGTACCTTAGACAAATGTCTAAATGCCATAATCTAATATGAATAGAGAGAGGTGTCTATTTGTAACTTTAGCCAATGTAAATATTGAATTTTTACGTAAAAGCTCAATCAACAAAAAGAGCGGCTTAAAATGCTTATGTAAAATTATTAATCATTAAACTATCATCAATGAATTACAACTTTAAACAAAGTGTTAGAGATCGAAAATTGAATAGATTTATTTCATACGATGAAGCAATTAAAAGGGAAAGGCCATATTTTTCGTAGAAATAAGTTTACTTTGTTTTGTTTTGAAGATGGTTCGTTCCGGGTAACTTGTCTGCACTTCACCTCTAATTTTTTTTTTCTTCTTTTTGGTTGTGTTGGTAAGATGCTTCGTTCCGACTAGAGTCACATATCAACTTAATTTACCTCATCGAGCAAGTCCAATGTACACTATCAAATTTAATCTATGTTTTCAGAATTATCTCTCAAATACTAATACTGAAAAGATATAAAAATAAAACTCAAACTAACTCCTTATATATTATAATTATTCGTATTTCTTTATCTTAGGTATTGTCATAGTAGTGTTTAATTTAATTCATGCCACTTAGCACATTTTTAAAAAACAAACAACAGCTTGTGTTTTCTAATAAGTACTATTTCTATTTGATAAAGATATACTCACATTTCGCCCTTTATGTCAAAATGCCAAGTTAAAGGTTTTCCAATAGAGTATCTCAGCATAGCTTTTGCAGCAGATATTCAGACGACATCGTATCGCAAAACTGAGTAAAATACGAGATTGCACCTCTTAAGATCTTTTTCTTAAATAGACGACAGCGTTTTTGGACACTCGTCGGGAGACTCGAAGTTCAGGAAAATTTCTGGCGATGAGAGACGTTGACCGTACAAATATACGTGTAGAGATCTACAGGTGATGGGTACATTATTATATTAACATTGTCTGCAAGCGTCACTTTCTCGAGAAAATCCCTGAGAAAATTTTTGTTAGCTCTTCCCTAACATTTTCCCAATCCTGCTACCAACATAGAAGAGCTTTCTTTCTCTCTCTTTCAAACATTTTACACACACACACACACTAGCTCTACTAGGTGCTCTGTGATGGCTGAATCTAGCCAGAGAAGATGAAGATCACCGGCAAGACTGACCTCCCTGCTATTCTCTCTTCCAAACTGCTAAATCCATCTCCAGATTCAGATCTTTTACCCAAGCCCACCTCTCGGAGGCCGCCGAGTAGAAGAGCTCGGAACGCCGGGTTTCCCGGCGCCGGAGTACGGGTGAAGAGGGAGGGAGGTCATGCGGCGGGGAAAAGGAGCAGGCCGGAGACTCCTCTACTTCAATGGAAGTTCATTGATAATAGGGAGAACGATGATCCAGTTCAAGACGATAAGTTGCCGTTGGAGATTGGTCGGAGAAGTGGCCGGAAAGTAAAAGGAGGTAGAGATGTAGTGGTTTCCGCTAGAAAGCTTGGTGCCGGTTTATGGAGGTTGCAGTTACCGGAAGTTCCTAGTAACGGCGGGGAGTGGGGTAGTGTTCCGAGGAATGATGGATTAGGGTTTCAGGTACAACTTGATTTCAGAAATGTGTACTTTTTAGGGTTTTTAACGTTAATAAATAGATCTTAGACTAAATATTGCAGCCATTTAAGTATGTTTTCTGGTAATTTCATTCAAATATGTGTTTTAGGGCTCTTTTAGTTGGAATTTTTTCAATGTCACTAAATATTGTTTGATTTTATCATTATTTATTCTTAGGATACTCTTGCTCCTTAAATATTGTTCCTAATCAAGACTGTAAGAGAATAATAAGACCACAAATTTAGTCTTTTGATTTCATTAATAATTGGTGAAATGGTTTTAATTCCAGTACTTCGAAATCCATCTAGTTATCGTATTGGTCCGCTCATGTAATCAATGGAAGATTTTCTCGTATTTTCTGTAACACCAACGGTCCCCTCTATGTAATCAACTGAAGATTTCATTGTATAGACTATAACACCAATGGTCCTGGCCAATGAATGCCTTAATTTTTCATTAATTTGAACTTTGAATTTCTGCCAACTTAGTGAAATTTTACTTATCAAAAAAAAAAAAAAATCTACTTCGAGATGTAATGATGTTTCTTTATTAATTTGCGAAAATTGTTTTTGTTTACAGTTTCTTTTTCGTGCATCTTAACTTGGGCATTGATTAGATTTGAGATTGTGAGCTTTGTTTTGAGGTCATTAAGATATGCATTACTAGTGTGGAAGGCTGAAGTTGATATTTAGTTCCTCTTCCCTGCAGTCTGCAGTCAATCATCCCGGGATTCATTCTCCGGCTCATCACAATAGGAAATCTTATGATTCGCAAGCAAAAGACCTGGTGCAGAGCCCTCAGTCTGTCTCTGGTCCAATAAATGGGTTCTTCTGCAAGGTAATCTCTCTTGAGGCTCTAAACCTAAATATTATTTTCCATGAGGACCGAGACTGATTAATTGGTTAAATAACGAAGTTAGGGCCCTATGTTGAAATGACTCATCCTATTCCGTCTCGCACATGCCACATAACTAAGGCTTCATGGTAGACTTAGACCTAACTTTTATTGAAATTAGCTTGTGCCTTGTCCAAGTCATTAGGTGAGTTTTTCCTTTCCTGTCTTCGGTTTTATAATCATATATGTGTACCAACTATTTTGTGTGTAGAGAGTTTCAAAAGTTGAGAATGGATCAGATGACATCGGTGATGCCTTAATGGAAATAATAGATACTGGTTTTCGTTTCTAAGTAAAGATATTTAAATGCATTCAATTAACAGGAGTTATTGCTTAGCCAATTGTTAGGCCTTTGTTTGGTTTAATGCGCTATAAAAACCTTTTTGTTCTCTTTTTCCATGAGCCGTGTTTGGATTTCTTTTCCTTTCTTATTTCAGCCCTCAAAAAGAATAAACTAAAATAGAGGGATGATCACACCCAAACACACACACAAGTGCAAAATCCCTGAAGGTTTTATATCCATTTTAGTGTAAACCTTGCCTGCTTTTTAAATTAAAGAAACTTGTGCTAAAATGTGGTTCCAGTTCCAAACTTCCATCCTTTGCTCATCAGGAAAGCAGATGACATGCTGAGTTGCTAGCTTAAACTGGTTTGAAATTCTGACTGTTCTAAACTGATTCCTGCTCTACTGTGTTACTCTTATAGCTTGAACCATCGTTGCATTTTTCCAACTCCGAAATGGAAGGGGCAACAAAGTGGGACCCGGGCTGCTGGAAAACGTCAGATGAAGTAAAACGGATCTATGGCCATTCAAAACCTCTTGAGCAACAAGTAGGCGTTGTGTCAATGATGTCTGCACTTAAATTAGAACTTGGGCAGGCCCAGTCCCGTATTAATGAGCTTGAAAATGAGCGACGATCCTCAAAGAAGAAACTCGAGCACTTCTTAAAGAAACTCAGTGAAGAAAGGGCCGTGTGGCGTAGCAGAGAACATGAGAAAATCCGTGCAGTTATTGATGATATAAAAGGTGAACTGAATAGAGAGAGGAAAAATCGCCAAAGGATGGAAATAGTAAATTCCAAATTGGTCAATGAATTAGCTGATGTCAAATTATCAGCAAAGCGATTTATGCAGGACTATGAAAAAGAACGGAAAGCTAGAGAACTGATAGAGGAAGTGTGCGATGAGCTAGCGAAGGAAATCGGAGAAGACAAGGCTGAAGTTGAAGCATTGAAAAGGGAATCCTCTAAGATGCGGGAGGAAGTCGAAGATGAAAGGAAGATGTTGCAGATGGCTGAGGTTTGGCGTGAAGAGCGGGTCCAGATGAAGCTAGTTGATGCAAAGGTGAGCCTCGAAGAGAAATATTCACAAATGAACAAGCTGGTTGCTGATATGGAGACTTTCTTAAGTTCTAAAGGTGCGATCTTCAATGCTGAAGAGATGAGAACAGTAGAGATTCTTCGACAGGCTGCTGCTTCGGTGAGTATTCAGGAGATGAAGGAATTCACTTATGAGCCCACAAATCCGGATGATATTTTCTCTGTATTTGAAGATGTTAATTTTGGGGAAACAAATGTGAGGGAGATTGAAGCTTGTCCTGTTTATAGTCCTGCTAGCCATGGCTCGAAAGTTCATACAGTAAGCCCTGAAGTCAATATGTTCAATAAAGATGTTATTCAGAGACATTCTAATCCGTATTTCAATCAAAATGATGATATCGAAGAAGAAGAAGATGACGACGGCGATGATGATGAAAGTGGGTGGGAAACTGTGAGCCATGTTGAGGATCAGGGTTCAAGTTATTCCCCCAATGGGAGTGACCCATCTGTCAACAACATGCAGCGTGACAGTAATGTATCAGGTAGCGGAACAGAGTGGGAAGGAAATGCAGGGGAGGAGACACCAATTACTGAAATTAGTGAAGTCTGTTCGGTGCCGACCAAACAAATGAAAAAGGGGTCTTCCATATCTCGACTCTGGAAATCACACCAAAGCAACGGAGAAAACTACAAGATTATATCTGTAGAGGGAATAAATGGAAGGCTTTCCAATGCCCGGTTCTCAAATGGTGCCATGAATTCCCCAGACCGAGGCTCCTGCAAAGACGGGCTTAGCCCCCAAGATTTAACGGAACACTGGAGCTCACCTGACTCGGGCAATCCACATATAACTCGTGGGATGAAAGGGTGCATTGAATGGCCCCGTGGTGGTATGCAGAAGCACAGTTTGAAATCGAAGCTTATGGAGGCAAGGATGGAGAGTCAAAAGGTACAGTTGCGCCAGGTTTTGAAGCAGAAGATTTAGATGGTGCGACCATGCTTGCTTAGCAAAATTACTAATAAAGACAGATCAACTACGAATGTACATCTCTTAGATCAGTTTCTTGGATGGCTGCGATGCTGGTTTTCTCATTTGACCTCTTCTATTGGGCCCTTGTAAGTGCATAGCTTCATAAACTTTTAGGGTACGTCTTCAAAATAATATCTTGATAAAAACAGCCAGGTTTACTATCTTGTGAGAGGAGCTATAGTTTTGCTTATTTAGGGTTTATTTAGCATCCTCTGTTGCAAGTGATTCAGAAAGCATACTGTACTATTTGAACTGGAGTTTCACCATTAAGGAAAATCATTTCATAGTAGAAGCTGTAATATTGTAGCTTTATTGCAAGACTTACTCTACTTTGTTGGCTTACCACCCGCTCATTTCATCTTCTTTTTCTTTCTTTCGTACTTTGTTTTTTTCTGTCCTTTTTTAGGACCGTTAAGTTGTAGGCATTCGCATGGGGGTATCCATCTTACCTGCAGGGCTGATGGCACCTCGGAGCACTACAACATTTGATTTTGGGTGGTAATCTTGCTTTTGCTTGGGGTGAAGTCAGTTTTGCGTAGGAAAGTAGTATGGTTGTTGGCAGATGATACGATAGGTACAATACCGTATTTTTTTTTTTGTTTTCACTTCTTCAAGATTAATGCTCGAATAATCATACGAGAATGAGCAATGACAACAACATTGGTTGCCTTATTTTCTTACTCCAATAATCACCTCTTTGATATCAATGAGAACATGTACGAGGGAAAAGGAAAAAAAAAGGAGGTGTGACGATAGATCTAGGCATTGGTAATGTTCGCTATTGCATCATGACCACTCAAAGTTTAGGTTAGATCGATCAATCTGATGGTGTCTCAACATTGAGACTATGTTTGGTATGCAAGAATGGATCAAACCTAAGAATAGAATGAAGATTAAACTAAAATGGAAACGAAGCGAAGATTACACTAACATGGAAATGATGTTGGAGTGGTGTTGATACCAAAAACTTATACGGAGAGGTTTCAGACAACAAAATCTCGAGATCTTGGGCACCTTCAAAACAAATATTAGCAAAGGCTCCCGATCCCGACTGAGTCCTCCTCCTCCTCCTCCTCCTCCGATGCTTAAGTTAATATTTTTTTTGAGAAGAAGATGAAGCCAATTGGTCTTATTTTGTGAGTAGCTAAAGTTCACAATCTTTTCTGGATATGAGAAGTCCTTTATTGGTCCTTACTTGAATTAGATTTAGTATAAAGAATTCGAATAAGAGTAGGGTTTCTTGGGATGGAAATCAAGAAATCTTCCTAGTTAGCCTACGGAGTATTTAGTTTTTAACCAAGTCAAAGTGGAATGGTGCTTCTTTCTGATTCTATTGTTTGGGTGGGTGCAAACCAATTTGACCAAGAAATTAACAAGGTGATAAAGAAAATTAATTATACCAATAAAATATTGAACATGGTAGACATCAGTTTTCAAGATTTCCAGCTGTTTTCCAAGTTTTTATTAGTCCAGGCCAGGAAAACCCACCCAACCACGGGCCAAGATGTGAAAGAGTTTATTCTACTTGAACTGGTTGGTATTCATTCCCATGGAAAGAGTGTTCCATTGTTCCCATTCCTTTCTGTTCTCATCATAATCTCTCTCTCTCTCTCTCTCTCTCTCTCTCTCTCTCTCTCTCTCTCTCTCTCTCTCTCTCTCTCTGACCCCATTAGATTCTCTCGATCGCTCTTGTTTTTTCTTCAAATGAAAATCTAAAATTCAAAGACCATCCTCAAAACCCCCATGCCAAATCTCAAGCTCAAGGGCAACTTTACGGGTCCTTGGGGTTACTCAAACTCGGAGGTGTATGGACTCGATCCTTTTTACAGACAACTTTAAGGGGTCCTTGGTGTTACTCAAGCTGACGGGCAACTTGATGTAGGTCCTTAGTCTTAGTCAAGCTCATGATATCTGGACTTTGACTGCTAGAGGTATAGTGCCCCCGGCCTGTAATGGGGGATCCCCGGGACGGGAGTAGCCTAATTAACTTTTGAGGATCCAAGGATGCCCAAGAGTACCCTAGATATCATGTCTACCTGGACAACAAACACACTGGGATGGATTAATTTGCCGCATCAACTCTCCATACTGTACAGAAATCTTACAACAAATTTGAGATATAACCAAGGCATGCTGCTTATTGATTAATGACAACAATAGTCCCGCTTGGCATATAATTGACTCAACCATACAACTAAAATAAAATAAGGCTGCAGCATCAACCCCCAAAGAAGAAAAGCACGTCTTTTGGTTTCCTTATCTGTACTCTTGAAAGTTGACATGGCCTGTGGCTTGTGCATGTTCCACAGCCTCCTGCAGAGTTCAACAAGAAGATTTTGTCAACCAACAAAACAAAAGAGCGAATTGAAAATGATTTTTTTTGTTAAAAATTAACCTTTTGGCCAATGACTCCAATTTGGCAAACCCCGCATCTCAATGTGAAGTTGGCAGTGTCTGTGTAACTCCTTTTCCTAACATATATAAGAGAATTTATCAGGCATCAGTTACATGTAGCGTTAATCAGACATTTTAAGTCATGTTGATTTATCTCGCATTGTACCTTTGCTGTTCCTTAACAAGGTTAAGAGCAAGCCCCTCTAGTGGCCCAATAGTCCTATCCTTCCCAACAACAAATATTGTCTGATCAAATTCTTCTGGAGCTCCATCAGCGGGAGACATCTATCGAGACACAAAAGCAGCCCATTAGACAAGGTGAAATACACGTGCGTGTAATTATCAGGACGAGTTACTGTATATTTTTTCTGATCAAATATTTTTTCTCGTTGATCCAAGTACAATTCAGATCCAACTAAATATTATTCAATAGTTAAAATTATCAGGACGAGTTACTGTATAGTTTCCATATTAACAATCATCAATTGTACAAATTTAACTGTATCTGGGAAACTGTAACAGTTATGTGCATATGTGCGTGTATCTGTATAGTGAGAGAAAAAAGGATGAGAATGACATACAGCCAAGGCATCATAATGCAGCCCATCATATATCAGCATAACTCTTTCATTATAGTTGTTTCCCTGTTTGACAATAACCCAAAGAAGGAGATTAAGGAAAAGCATCCATACAAATTTTGCTCGTGTGGATAAAAAAGATGTAGCTCAAGCTAACCTGTCCATACAGATCACATCTTGTGGTTTGGATATCATACGCCGCAATTTCACGACCATAATAATCAGCTAAAATTGAAAGCTCTATTGCACCTTCATAAGAACCCGGGGGATAAGAAAAGTCAGCCAAATAGATCACTAAAAAATTTGGTAACAACTAGATTTCTTTTTGAGAAGTGAAGGTGTCGACCAACTTGATCCTGTATTTGACACAATAGGGCATGTAAAGTAGATCGTGTGACCAATGGCCAGCGAGTGTATAACTTGATTGTCCGAAACAAGGTTCATAAGAATATTTAAGTGACCGACCAGGAATTGCTTGGAAGGAAAAAAGCACAAAACCAACCTCCCCATTTCTCTGGGTTAAGAATCCAAGTACAGTATTCTTCATTTGGCTTTCCAAGGAATGCTTCAGAATACTTGGTTGGATCACTGGCTACTGTTGCTGCTATAACCTGCAACATATAAAAGTTATTAAAACAAACAAAAGTTGAAGGAAAAAAGACATAGAAAACCAAAATAAGTATTGTCATAAATATTTAGATGGTATAACAGAAAATAAATTCTATAAGCCTGCTAATGCTATGGTGTCAATTATTACCATGATTAAACACTAGAAACAATGATGGGGACCCAGTATTCCTACGAGATCCCAGTTTTAAAGATAGCATTGAGAGCATATACACCACAACCTATTGTTAAGAGAGAATTAGAAACCATAAACCAACTTTTTCCTTCCATGAGTTTAGTTTTACTAGTTGACAAGCATTAAAATTATAGACCATCCCTATTGTGGCTTAGTGGTAACGACAGATTTTGAATACTGATAAGTATGTGCGGTTCCAATCAAGAGGCATTCACCTATAATTCTTGGCCCAGTCTCAGCTAGTATACAACAGGAACTGTTCGGGGGGTTCTTACTTCATGCAGACCCAACGATGGGATAATGAACTTCATCAGGTGCAGGCTCACAACTTCAAAAGTTTATATAACTTTGGCTTATTATAGGCTTTGGCCCCAGAACAAAACAAAAAAAAAAAAAGGAAAGAAAAAGTATTTACTGTTTCAGCGGGTACTGAGAGCTTTTTACTCCTTCCATCCCTCCCACGTTCAATTAATTCCAAGACTGAGAACTTCCTTCATAATACCGGCTTGTCTTGTAGGCCCTTTCAACCCAATCAAACAGAAAGCCCCATGGACATATTCTAAGATCTCGAACTATGTGACATTGATGATGCCTCCTGCCGGTCGGTTTCTACCCCTTCTCTGGATCAAACTACGTTACTTTGGTCTGAAGACCAGGTCAATTACCTTTGATGCCTTGCCACGTGATCGGTGGAGTGCAAGGCCTAAAACGAGAGTCAATAGAAACTGTAACTCTATCAAGTGCCCTTCAGCAATTTCTTTAAACAGAGTACAAAATACTTCCCAGAAAGTATAAACACTCAAAATCATGGGAAATAAGCACCTCCAGTATGGGAGCCCTCAGAATGCTTTGGCCATGCATTACACCTTTACTCCGCTACGAGCCGCAAGAATCCTCTCTTCTGGTAATGGTGAGGGAGAGCTGCCCCACCAATAAGACAACAACCATGGGCCCCACCAGGGAAAGAAATCCCCATAAACGGTGACGATTTCATCATCAAAAATAAAAAAAGAGGATGGGGGTGGGGAACGGCCCCTACGAAAGACAATAATGACGGCCCCAGAAGGGAAAGAACCATTCCCTTCATCCCTCTTTCGCATTAAAAATGTTCTCGTGTCTAGTGAGAGAGAGAGAGAGAGAGAGAGAGAGAGAGAGAGAGAGAGAGAGAGAGAGAGAGAGAGAGAGAGAGAGAACTAGATTGAATGTTCCAGAATCAATACAATAAGTTTCAAAGATAAAGGAGTTATAAGCATGTCCATGAGCATGCTTAGATATATATATGAGTTGGTCCACATAATTCTGGGTAACATGTTCATTCCATTGGAGTCGAGAGTTGCAAAGGCTTGCTTCAAGCTCAAAGTGTATCAAGGATACCAATCACTATCACCAACTTTTGTTTAACAATCAGTTATTGGTCTTCCCGGCCCATGCAAGCTGACTTAACCTTAAACTCTCTCTTCCCTCCATTTATCTCTAGTTTCCACCACTTTCATCATCCCACTAATCCTGATAACATTGTTTAGTTTTTGACTTAATTATTTCAAATGATCATCTTCTCAGGCTGGCATTTAGTTTCCTGTTCAACATACAACCTTTTAACTTGAAGCCTGAGCACTGTGGTAGTTGTGGCATGTTCACTATTTTTTTCCTCCTTATGTTCTGGCATGGAGCTAACAGTCGATTCTTAAATCTGCAGTTAGGAACCCGGATTGATTAATCTTCAATTTTCCCCTACTAGCTATGTCCAACAACTGTATTATAGAGATAGTTGGTTCATATAAAGAAGGAACTGGAGCCACCACATGATAGGTAATTTTACTTCACAATAATACCCTAAAAGGAGCAAAGTGATACATTTAATACAAATATAGACACTTAATAAAATAACAGTTTTCAAACGGTAAAGTTCCTTATGATTGACTGACTCCGCGAAACACATATCTCCAAGCATATCATAAAAGAACGGACAACTTACTCCAGACACAATTTCGGAGATAGATGAAAAAGATGATTAATTCTAACCTGTCTCAATTCCAGAGCTTTATGTTTGTCATGGTCCATGACATACCTGCATAAAGATGCTCAACATCATCAGAACATGATTAGATTCATCCAAAAGTCTCTATATTCATAGTTGAAACTGGAGAACCCGAGAAATGAAGTCCAATAATTTGGAAATTTACCCAACAGCGTTAAAGAGGCAACTATTATCCGAAGGAATGACCCTTTTAAGAATACTACCTTCCATCTTTTATATATTCACCTGAAACAATCAAAATGAGAGGTGACGACTTCAAGATTCTGAACAAGTGAACAACTGATACAGAAATGAACAGAAAGAAGCTTCATAATCCATAGAAATACACAACTAGACACGCAAACACGCCAACAAAAACTGGAATCCTCAATAAATTACTATAAAATCTAAGACACAGAAAATTTCTTGGAAGATAAAATAAGTACCAAATCTAGCTGTAAGTGTCAGATCATGCAGTCAGATCATATGAGTATCTCAAACAAAAATAAACTAAGATTTGGGTTCCGAAGAAAATTTTGAAACAAGAATTAAGAGAGTATAATTGAAGTTGGAGGGCAATCAAATTCATCACGGAATGTAACATGGGAAGCATAAACTCACCAAAACATTGAAACCCAAATTCATTTCAAAGTTAAATTTATGGCTAGACAAGAATTAAAACAAACAAACACCCAGAAAAATTAGAGAAAAATGATACCCAGAAAATGAAGAAATGGAAATAGCAGATCTAGGGATGTTATCAACAATTGCGTTAAAGTTAAAACAATATCAGGAAGACAAGAAAAGAATATAATGACGCATTTACAGAGAGTCCAAAGAGATACATACAAAGCACGCCAACTGCCGCTTGTTCGCGAGTGAATCATAATTGCAGTTTTTTTATTTCAATTTATATTATTTGTGATAAAAATCTGAAAAATTTAGAGCTCAACGAGATTTTTAAAAAACGTCGCTTACCTATTAGAGAATCTGAACCAGGACAGGACAGCGTTGGAGTAATTTTAGCGGAGAGAAGAGAAATATAAATACTTTGATTTTCTGCGTGTAATCTTTTTAAACTATCCCTCTCTCTCTCTCTCTCTCTCTCTCTCTCTCTCTCCTGTCGCGCAATTGTGGTGGGCGCCGGAAATGACACTCTTTCGGTCTTTTTCTATCCTGTGCACGTGTTTATTAAGTTGGTAATAATTTGAAAAGTAAATGTTACTCCATCCGTACCTAAATTATTCTCATCTTTTTCTTTTTTATCCGTTCCTAAATAATTATTTTATTTGAAATTTTTCTTTTTATAACATTACTTTTATTATTTTTACCCTTACTTTTTCTTCTTAATTTAATTATTGGTCATATACACATAAACATTAAAGAAAATAACACACTATTTCAATACTATTCCAATATTAATAATCAAATCAATTGAGTTTTCTTAATCCGTGTGTCGGATCAACCCATACAATAATTTAAAAACAGAGGGAGTATTATTTAGAAATGGATATATTTAATTTGTCAATATTGACATTTGAGTAAATTTAATTTGACGGTATGAATGTTAAAGCTAATATAATTCATAAGATCGAACTTATAATATCAGACCTTATTTCTTATTAAAAATGTAACTTAGTTTGAAAATTTAATTAATTAAAATATATTAAGTTAGTATAATTACAAAAATATTTAAAAATATTCAAAATAGTTACTTCTTTCTTTTTGAAAATAATTCATGTTTATCTAAACACAAAAACTATATAAAAAAGAAAAACTAATTGACTCTATATAAAAATTCTTATGTTATGTACATTATTTTGAAGCCTATGCAAGTGAGACTCACCGTTAAAGTAGCAAGAAAAAAATAAAATAATAAAAGACTTTATTCTTAATATGATCACCCTACTATTTTAAAAGGTTCGATAAATTTTAAAAATAATAAATATATGATTTTTAAATAAAATAATAAACTCTTTATATAAAATGGGAAGAGTAATATTTTCATCAAGTGCTTAAAATTTTATGGGATAAAGTTTATTATCGTTTGCTACAATTAATGAAAAATGAGGTGGTCATGTCCTGTTATTGATAATATGTAAAGTATGTATATATACATATGCACACTTCAACTGTTACATTTATTTTGCAATATGCAAAATCGTAATCTGTCATAATGACAGATTTTTAAATTTTAGGTTTTCAAATTTCGTTGCTTCATAAATACGGAGTACTCTATATACTAATACTCCTTTATCTTTAATTGAGCATCTTTTTCTTTTAAAATAGTATCTCCAAAAATGATTTCTTTTTTTTTTTTTAAAGATATGAAATTCACATTTATTATCAGTCATATTTAATGTGCACTTGTCAAATATAGTTTGAACATTAATTACATTCATGTATATTTACTATTCTTTTGATTTAAGATAAGTGTCATTTAAAAAAAAATTATATAATTATTTGGTCCATCCGCTTTACCAAAATTATGCATTTGGTCCCCCTTTATAAAAAAAAATATTTTATTCTGGTTACTCGATTTGCATCAAAAAAAAAATTTATTCTGATTACTCGATTTGCATTTCCTTGTGAGATTCCTTCTTCATTCAGGCCGTTAACGTCAAATTTTTCGTCAGTTCTTTTTTAAAAAAACTCAAACTATCCTTGCCTTCTTTAATTCAATAAAATGAATTTGGATCCACCTTCTCTTCCATTAACCCTAAAGTCTCAAATTCAACATTCAAAACTCATACTCAGATCAAATGATGATTTTGTCTTAAATAAATTACTCAATCCCAATATTAAAATTAAAACTCAAAACTGCTTTCATGAAAGAATAGAACAGAAATAGAGATCTCCTGTTCTTTGATAAAGGAAGAAATTAACCAAAGGTAAACTATGGCTGCTCCTGTAGCTAACTAAGAAAGAGTGGAGAAAAGCCAACTATCTCAGTCTTTTTCATCTCCACCAGTAGCAGTTAGGGAAGGAAAGTAGCTACTTTATCAACCACCGAAGGTAACTACCTTAGGCCAATGTCCAATGTCAGAGTAGAGGACAAATGTGACTCAGGCTTGCTTTCTTCAAATCTTGCGCTCTGAACTACACTCAACCTAGACTCGATCGTAGATCAAACAACTCCAGCAGACCCACAATTCATCCCCGCAACAATCGCCTCCCCCAACGCCAAAATCCCGACCCTCGTTCTCCCCGCAAAAACAACCCCGACAATGGTCAAAAAGTCACCAAGCCTCCTACTGTAAACCCCAATGTCGATTTAATCAGTTTGTGTCAAGATGGTATGATTAAAGGCCGCAATTGGTTCGATTTCGTCGAATTAGGGCTTTGTCTGGTGTTTGTGTTGACTCGAAAGAAGTCAAGCATAGGAGTTAAGGTCGAAAGTGAGGTGGAGTGACGGTCAGCAACAACTAATTGGCTCAAGCGATTCTTGTTGTTGTTGCGGGCGGCGAACAGATCAATTAAGCACAAGGGTGGAGAAGTCCGCTACCCACTCTTCTCCCCCCTTTCCTTCGCAGGATTGAACATATATTTGACTAGAAAGAAGCGATCTAGATCGGAGGAGAGAAACGTGTCGTATAGCCAGTGGCAAAGAGGATCTTCGTCGGAGCCGGAGGCAGGTGAGGAGAGTGAGGTAGGTTGTGGATGTTGTTAGGGTTTAGATCGGTGGAGGAGATGGGGGAAGATGGAGTTATGCCGGAGTTACGGTGGAAGTTTTTCTAGGTGTTCAACCATTTTTGCAAAAGGAATTTTCATTTAACCCCCCAAAAATAGGATAATTTACGCATGGAAATTAAGGTAAGGTTACTTTGGGTATTTTGAAAAATATTAAATGAAAAATATAACGTAAACGGTTTGAAGGGAGAATCTCACAAGAAAATACAAATTGAGTGATTAAAATGAATTTTTTTTATTAGGGGGGACCAAACGCATAGTCTTCGTAATGCAGAGGGACCAAATAATTATATAATTAAAAAAAAAAAGATTCAAAATAAGGTTCGTTTCGATTTTTAATACATACTCCCTCCGTTCTGAATAAATGTTCCTACTTTTTATTTTGGAATGTTCTAACTAATGTTCCTAAAAACTTTTGATATACCTATTCTTTACCATTCTTCCTAATATACCCTTAAGGCTTTATTTAATATAAAACATTCCAAAGAAATTCAATTATTTAAAATAGTTGAACTCAATTAATGTTCATGGGTATTATGGTCATAATACATTTTCTAGCACATCATTAATTATGTTTCTTAATTCTTGTGTTTTATCCACTAGAAATATTTATCCAGGACAGAAGAAGTAATTACTTTTTTTCCCCAAGCAGGGGCGGATGCAGTGTTATACTTGCTTGAATTGCATCTTTTTGTGGTTTGCCATGTTCCGATTACGGGTTTGTGTTAGTCTTAGAGATTTGTGGTTGTAGTTGGTCATAAGAAAATTCATGGCATATATTACTAGGCTGTGTGCAAGACTTTGCAGTGGTTGTCCACTTTCAGAGTTGCGTTAGTAGCCTTGATTTTGAGATGTTCCACTAAAAAAAGTGCAATTGCAGCATCATGCCCACAATCTCCATAACCTTTCAACATGAGCATCATGGGTATCCTCAAGCACATTTTTGTAACTATGACCAACCACAAAGATATTAATATATTCGTTAATTATTAGGCTATTCCAAGTGGACTCTTTGAGCAGAATAGATGGGTATTTATTTTTGCTGTGGCTTTTAGCCTTTCACCTTTTATTTCTTGAACATATTGTACATAAGTGTTTATATGCAATGTTATTTAATTGCTACTCTCACAATTATCTAGGTGAAGGCTATTAATGGATACACAGACATCTGAGGCCTCACAGCAATCAACCATTTCTGCCGATCTCACTGATCATGTAGAGCAGTCGAACATTTCTTCCGATCTAACTGATTATGTAAAGCAGTCAACCATTCCTGTCAGTCTCACTGATCATAGCCACAAGGATTTGGTTCCTGAACTCTCAAATTAGGGGTGTGCATGGGCCCAAAGTCCGCGGGCTTTAGCAAAGCCCGGTATAAGCTCATTTAGTTGCGGGCTTCAATTTCAAAAGTCCAACATAGCGGGCTTTGTACGGGCTTAAATCAATGGGCTTTTGCGGGCTTTAAACGAGCATTGGACGAGCTCGGGCTTAGCGGGCTTACAAATTAAATGTTTTATTTTGAAAATTTTATACCTATTAAAGTTTGGGCTTTAAATTATTTTTAGCCCATCAATCCATCTCTGAAAAAAAAAAAAAACAAAACACAAATAAATCATTTAAGACAAAAACAAAAAACAAGACAGTTTACTCAACAATTTATTACTCTCTTTTTCAACTCAAACATTTTATTATGTAATATAAACTATGAAGAACAAAAGAAAAATAAAATAACATGTCAAATTTCAAGTGTTTCTTCATCCCAATCTAATTGATGGACACAAGTAAAGATCAAACATACACAATTTATAAATATTTACTCCAAAAATCAAAATCAACTATTGCACCAGACTTATACTTTTTCAAAACTACGCCGATTTAACATTGAAGTGGATCAAAATAATTACAATAAATTAATAAACAGTACCAAAAAAATCCAACTATTGAAACTTTATTATTATAACAACCAAAAAGAATTACACTTTATATATACTTACTATAAAACGACGTAGTTTTAGTAAGAGATGGGCCGGGTTGGGCTTAACGGGCAGGAAGGATTGGAGATCCCAGTCCATGCCCGAGACCGCAGGCTTTCACTTATCTAAGGCCCAGCACTATGTACTAGCCCACGGGCACGGGCTTTGTGGGCTGAGCATTGGCGGGCTCTGCAAACTTAACGGGCCGATGGACCGGTCTGCTCACCCCTATCTCAAATCATGGATACTTTGTTATTTTGAAGCTAGTTGATGAATACATTCCACTGAGAGTTTCATTTTAGCCGTAACTTGGATTCTATTTTCAAAGCTAGATACGCAATTAGTTTTTTTGAGCATAAGTATGGGCTCTTTACAGCTTAGAATGTCAGTTATTTATTTCAAATGTTGTGATGTTTCTTATTCATATTATCTGTCATATTTAATGTCATACATGCTAAACAACACCCCAAAAAATACTAAATCACACCCCCCCAACCAAAGTGACCTTTCTACCCTCCCCCCTTTCCCACTCCCTTTCCCTCAAACCGGTCCCTCCCTTTTCCCCAACAAGACAACCGGTCCCTCCCTTTCCCCAAACACCGCCCCCTCACTTTCCCTCCCCAACACTAAATGACACCCCCTCTAAATGACACCCCTATATAATTATTAATATATAATTTTATATAATTATTAATATATTTTTATATTTAATTTTATATAATTTGGTAATAATTATTAATAGATAATTTTATATAATTAATGATAGGAAATTAATAATAACTAATAATGGGTAACTTTATATAATTATTAATATATAATTTTACATAATTATTAATAGTTAATTTTATTTTATACTTTTAGTTTAATATATAAGTTTATAAATTTAATTTTAGTTTATAAATTATTAATATATAATTTATAATTTGGTAATAATTATTAATAGATAATTTTATATAATTAATACTAAGTAATTCTATATAATTATTAATATATAATTTTACATAATTATTAATAATTTGGTAATATATTTATAAATAAAATTTTCACAAATTAATATATAATTTTAGTTTATTAATTATTAATATATTATATTCTTTCATATTATTTAATTTTAATTTAGAATTTAATTTTTAATTTTAGCTTAGAAATTATATATTTACTAAACAATTTTAAATTTTAAAAATTATAAATTTAATTTTAGTTTATAAATTATTAATATATAATTTCATATAATTTAATTGTAATTTATAATTTTAGTTTATAATTTAAAATCATTTAATAAATATATAATTTCAAATTATTTAATTTAATTTTATAATTTTAGTTTTTAATTAATATTATTTTTGATTTAATTAGTAATATATTTATAAATAAAATTTTCACAAATTAATATATAATTTTAGTTTATAAATTATTAATATATTATATTATTTCATATTATTTAATTTTAGTTTAGAATTTAATTTTAATTTTAGCTTAGAAATTATATATTTATTAAAAAAATAAATTTTAAAAATTATAAATTTAATTTTATTTTATAAATTATTAATAAATAATTTCATATAATATAATTGTAATTTGTAATTTATATAATTTAAAATTGTTTATTAAATATATAATTTCAAATGATGTAATTTTATCTTATAATTTTAATTTTGAAATTAATAATATTGTTCATTTAATTAGTAATATATTTATAAACTTAAATTTGCACAAATTAATATTTAATTTTAGTTTAATATATAATTTTACATAGTTTAATTTTAGTTTATAAATTATTAATATATAATTTTAGTTTATAAATTATTAATATATAATTTCATATTATTTAATTTAAGTTTTTTATTTAATATATTTGTTTATTTAATAGAAATAAGATTATATAATTTAATTGTAATTTATCATTTTATTTTATATGCAATAAAATATATAATTTTAGTTTTGAAATTAATATAATTGTTGATTTAATTAGTAATAAGATTATTAAATTGTATTTGCATAAATTACATGTATTTATGGATATTTTAATATAATTATTATATATTAATTACACAATTTAAAATTTTATTAGCATAAATAATTAAATATTACTTTAATATTTTTAATTTTAGTGTATAATTTCATATACATTAATTTAATTTAATATGATGTTTTACATAATTAAGTTTAACTATGTAAATTAAAATTAAATTAAATTAAATAATTTGAAATTATATATTTATTAAATGATTTTAAATTATAAACTAAAATTAAATTATATGACAAATATATTAATAATTATATAAAATTAAATATTAATAATTATTTAAAATATATAATAATAATTATATATTACTAATTATATAAAATTATATATTGATAATTATATAAAATTATATTTTAATAATTATATAAAATTATATTAAATAAACTGAAAAAAAATAAACTCCTAGGGGGCGTTCTTAATGTATTAAACCCCAGGGGGCGGTGTTAATGTATTAGACCCCCAGGGGAGGCGGTGTTAATGTATTAGACCCCAGGGGCGGCGGTGTTAATGTATTAGACCCCAAGGGGTGGGCGGTCCTCCATATTCCGTTAAAAACTTAACGGATCCGTTAAGTTTTTAACGGAATCGTGAATTTAAGAGGCTAAATTAAAAAAAAAAATTTATTTTTTAACGGAATCGTCTAAAAAGAGAAGGGGGGCTGGTGTGTGGAGGATGGAGGATGAGGGGGGCCTAGTGTGGAGGATGGAGGATGGGGTATTTCAAGGGCAAAGGTGTAACTTCCATGGGGAGGGGGGTGTGATTTAGCATGTTGAGGGGGGTGTTATTTAGCATCACTCTATGTCCACTTTTCAAATAATTATGTATTGATTTTTAATGTGCACGTGTCATTTTGTTTCAAATGTTACAATTTTTTTAATTGTCAGTTATTTGTTTCAAATTAACCACTGGTTCTCAGAGTTTGGGCTTGTACAAGACCAGTCCCCAAACTTAGACTTATATCGCCATGAACCAAAGTGAGCACATTTTTTTTCTGGGCAAAAAGGTCATTTCCATTCGCCTACGTTATTTATCCTTCAAATGATTATTTAAAAAAAGAGTCATTTGAAACTTTTACTAAAAATAGGGAGGCCATGTGAAACTTAGTTACCTTCTTCTCCGGCAACAACCCTTGCCACCACGCATATAGTACAGGGGATTCAAAGAGCATTCAATAATTTTAGTTTCTTCCTCTCTCTCTCTCTCTCTCTCTCTCTCTCTCTCACAGATCCACTTGACACCTAAATCACCACCACCTCATTCACTACCAAAATCCAAAAATTCTTTATAATCAATCACTTAATTAATTAGATTTCTTTATAATCCCATTACATTAGTAAGATGGTAATCTAATTTCAAACACATACAGAAGGTATACCAACTCATAACCCACATCATTCAAGAAGAGCCGAGACTGATGAGAAAGTCCCTGCTTTCATTCCGTCGACGGTCTTCAGGCCCTCTGCTATAGTTTCCGTTCTTGTCTCAGGCTCTCTTGATTATTTTCTCCTTCAGTCAAGTATGCTACTGAATGATGTGGAATGGAAGTTGCCCACTCGATTACTTCGCCTACACCATCAATTAGGAACTCTTTTTAAAAGGAAAAATGGAAGAAATTTTTCAATAACAAATAGAAATAGAATAAAAAACTGGAAAAGAATAAATCAATAGATGAGAAAACTGGGAAAAAAAACTAGAGAAATAAAATAAATCCAGAAAATAGAAAAGTAGAACTGAGAACTCGAATCGAGCTCGCATTGAAATCCTAGAAAATTAGCAAGAGTTTACAGATGAAAGCACACCTACAAAATCAAATTCGTCCTCAACGTCTTTGTTATTTCAATGGATTCGTTTGAGATTGATTCACCAAGAGGGAATCAAAGGGAGAATTATTGAGAATTTGTTGGATGAGATTTTTAGTCCACGATGGCGTTGGATTTTGTCGAATTTGATGATTTTGGCTGGTGAAGAATTGGGTCAACAGTGAACGGTGGCTTCACTGTGGCAAACTAGGTTAATCGATTATTGTTTTGGAAATGCACGTGAGTGAGCATGTGCTCACTTAACGGATTCTAAGTTAATGCTGTCCATCTCAGGGACTAAAAAGTGTGCAAAAATAACCTATTTTAATCAGTGGTGAGACAAGTCTAAGTTTGGGGACTGGTCTTGTACAAGTCCAAACTCTGGGGACTATTGGTACATTTAACCCTTAGTATTCATAAATTACAGCTATACTTCCAATTGATTGAATTCCAATTCCATATGACCATCCGAATTTTTTTTGTATATATTCGTGTTGTGCTATCTATCACCATTTTCTGCAATCTAAATACAAGTGCACAAAATTATTAAAATAATTTATTAAATTTTGAACCTCCCTTATCAAATATGTTTTCATATCTTATGTGATCAAAAACAAAAAGCTTAGAAGTTCTTTGCAATTTGAAAGACATGATACAATTCCCAATACAAAAAAACAGACCACAATTTAAACAAACAAACAACCGAAACACTCACATTATTAAGCATGCCATATTCTACATATTTCATTACCAGCTAGAACACAGCTTAAGATGTCAGGGAACCTAATCAAATTTATATGCACAACTCTAAAAACATATAAGTTGGAAGATGAGACTTCTGGACCCTGTAGTAATGTTAAAACGAATGATCCATAAAATATAAGTTTTTAGACAATAATCTCCTACAAAGCCAATAAAAAAATGAAAAAAAGTTATACAATGCACCAGATAACTTGAGCAGACATTACAACCCCAATCACAAAATACAAGTGTGGAGTGGAAACACAAAAAGTACACCTAAAGACTAGAAAATTTTGCATCATACTAATACAAGTAACATCAACATAAACACGTAAATCTGGTAGATCTATCAGATCTTTAACAAATTCGAAAAAGTCACTTCAAAAAACAGAGAGTAAAGCAAAATCTCTTCTTTTAGATTGATCTGGGAAAAAGCTAGAAACCAGTCATCTCCTAAGGAGATGAATCTGGCGTCTAACCCAACCTGTTCAACCATGAGAGCTACAGAAAATAACTTTGTTCGGGTGAAAAATCACAAAAAATTGGTTTTGGGGAAAAGTTAGAAACAAATCATCTCACTTGAAGGAGATGATATCGCTGCTAGGTTATCCCCTTCAACCATGGGTGAATAAAACAAACTGATCTGGTCTGAAGATATTGATATGTGATGAAAAAGGAAAGCCAACAAATAAAATAACAAATGTTGTGTATAAGAAAAAATTTCAAAATCTATAATATTACACATTTTCATGTATTTCTATTTAAGTAGTTGCCTCTAACAATATGTTTCTTTAATTTTTTTAAAAAAATTTTCTTTTTATTTTAATTAAATTTAATTTAATTGAAAAGGTTATATGACCTTGCGTATAACGAACGGGCGTAAAACTAGTTGTACTCAAAAATTTAAATGCAGCTTGGCAACAAAGAGATGACAGATCCATGAACTACTTGATCAGATGCCTGTTAGAATTGTTTCTTTTTTGTCAAATGCCAAAAATCAATCACAACGCAATGAGCTTCTTGAATCTTCATTCTACAATCCAGAAAACAGCTGCGGGGCTTAATGCATTTTCAGACAAATGTATTCGTAAACAACCTTCTCATTCATTGTTGGCAGTTACGGTTTCAGTTTCTTGATGTCAATAAGGACATTCTGTGATCAGTTCTGACCTCCAGAGTGACTTCTGTTAATGCCTACAAACAAAAGACGCTACTACACCAAACTGACATGATAAAGAAACGAAAGAAATACCAGAAAATGGGAAATAGCAAGAATTCTTGTGATATAAATTTGATGGTCTAACACCAAAAGTTGTAACAATACATCCCTACCTTTCCTAAATGGCCCTTTCAGAAGTTAGCCACCAATATTTTTTTCAAATCTAACCCCCCATGGGGATAAAGACCAAGACCTCCAGAAGAAATGCCACCTTCTCGTTATTCTATATTTTCTCAAACTACAGAAGCTCAAGTTGAAAGATATATCACAAGGATATCAGAGTGCTGCTATGCACTCAATCTCAATCCTTGCATCTAGCGGTAATGCAGCAACCTGGTATGTTGAACGAGCGGGTGCAGGCGAAGAAAAATCTGCAGCAGAAATCATTTTTGCAGGTTAAATTCAAAACTAATCTGCAGCAGCCATTTCCACCAAGTAGAAAGATGATGAATCTAAACCTACACACAATCTATCATTCAAGGCAACTTTTTTATAGGGCACTATGATGTTAAGGCGTTCCTCCAATTTTCCCAGCATTATCTAGCCAACCCAAGGTACCTGAGCAAGGTTCAAAGGCCCAGTTCAGGCATTTATTTTTTTTGGATCAGTTGCAGTTTCCGTTTCAGGTAATACGCAACATAATACAGTGAAGAGAAAATGTACAAAATTGTAGTAAATTTTTAAATGACATCTTTAACATGATGGAACAATTGAATTTGCATAAAAACACCACCTATGGTCAGTACCATTGTTAAAGTGATAGAACAGGAGGCTGTCAAACATTTTGATAAAATATTACACAATTCGGTAATAACAGCCTTGCAAATAGAGTTCAAGAGTACAAATAAATCAATGTATTGCTTCGCGCATATTGATTAATTTGAGGTGATACCTATGAATTTAACTACTAATAGAAATATAGTCAAAATAGGGAGGATAAAATTTGAATTTCTTGTCCAAATACAAAATGTCAAGGATAATATTTGCACAAATTGCTACCATATTTTATTAATTAGAATCCTTCTCCTTAGAAATGTTAAAAAGAAAAAAGGGGATGGGTAATACTGGATATACTTTCCAGTTGAAGAAGGGAAAAGGAAGACAAAAAAGAAAAAAAAAATTATGCACGAGAATAGGAAGAAAAATCCACGCATGCATGCTGGGAGGCACGCAGAGAGAGAGAGAGAGAGAGAGAGAGAGTAACGCAGAGGGTGTAAGGAACCCTTTTCCAGATCTAGGAGATGAGAGATGGAGAGGTAGGTTGTTTTCAGATACTTTGAGAATGAGTGGATGATTGAGGGAGAGAGAATCTTATAGAGAGGAGACTAATTGGACTGATTCCATCATCCAACTGTCGATCTCGTAAAGCTGTAGTCACTACCAGTTACCAGGTACTATATTCACATTTCTCCGATTTTTTGTACTTTTTTATGAGTTGACTCGGTGACTCGGCCAAGTTGTCAAAATCTTGCTGAGTCGGCTGAGTTTCACCAAGTTGGAGTAGTTGTGCAAATCAATTGACTCGGCCGGAAATATTGGATTGGGAGCCAAGATTCCGCTCCGAATCACTGAAATTTCGGCGACTTGTCTTAAACGTTGAACCATGTACTTGAGACAGGATTTTTTGAGTTGTATATCCTAGGAACAAGGTACAGTATACCCCTATGAAACACCATATGTTAACAGTATTGCAAATCCCTACTCTGAACTTTTCATTGTTTGTATAACCACAGAGCAAAGTACCAAATTTTGAGAAGCTTAACTTAATTGCATGTTTCCAAGTGTGAAGAGTCCAAGTACCAAGTCTTAGAAATTATATACATAATACCAGTCTATGAACTCACATTTAGCATAGATCTCATTCACTTTCTTGAAGTCTTTCAAATCAGCCAACCTGCACAAAATGAAATGTCATTTGAGAAGCATCCTCATCTAAATCTCTTTCTTAGAGAAACTACCAGTACATTTGATTCATGATTGTTGAAGGAAAATGAAATCCATGTAGCAATCTCAAATGATCAAGACAAATGGAATGAAAATGGCATGAGAAAATAAGCATGAAAGAAATTTTAGATTTTAATCATTTCTTTTTCACCATTCACAACGCAAACGAACACTTGAAACTATAGTCAAGAATATTCCTTTCCCTTTTCTTTTCCTTGAACCAAGCAAATCACACAAGAGAGAAGGATATATACATAATTGTGGTCTTAACCACTGAGGAATAGCTTGCACCACTAGCTTTCAGTATCTCTCCCATATTCTTGAGAACCTGAAAATGCAAAAAAGTCAAAGTGGGTCAATAAAAGGTAGAGGCACCAGCTGAAAACTTTTGGTTCACCAAAAGCACTTTCATCGGCCAAGTTACATATGGACAAGTCCAAACAATTTATAATCTACTTTTTCTTTTACATTTTTTGCACTGGTTGTATTTTAAAACTACTACTACTATTATTTGTGTGTGTTGGAAGGAGGCAAGGGGACAGGAGGGGGGTTATAAGGTTAGCAAAAGAGTGTAGAAAATACACTACATTAAGAGTGGCATGTTTGGTTTAGCCATCTCTATTCACAAGTATCGAGTTTTGGCAATCTGAGGTTGGCTGGTTCATGGAGTTAGCAATATCTTTATCATTGGTTCTTTATATGGCTCATGATTTACTCTCCATAGCTAGGCACAAGGATGTCAACCTACTTCATGCAACCATCTTCCTTGAAATTGGGAACTGAATCATGAATCTCTAACTTGTGTGACCCATGCCTTTAACACTCAATTTTGAAACAATCAATTCCATAGACCTGGCCCACCAGTTTTATGGTGCATATTACATCCATTTTTGTTAATCTAAAACATATTGATAATTTAGGTCTTAAAACGAAATTCTTAAAGATTCACATCCCGCATGGATTTGTTTCAACGGGTGACTGCCAATTATGGACTGGAAACTGGGGGTAAAGATCAGTTTATATATTGCTATGGACAAAACAAAGCCACAAACAAAGGTCGAACACCACAGCTTATTTATCTCCCCCAAAGACATGCACAGATGAATCTACAATCCAGATATGCCCTTAACTGTAGCCAATACAAAACTAAAGGGAGTTGTTGCAGCTGCTATTCTTGAAAAGAAAACACACCCCACACAGCACAGCAAACTACAAGTTTTATAACAGTCAATAGGTTACCTGCTCTGTTTGATCTTCCACACTGTCTGAGACAAACTTGCCGGTCTGCATTTTTAAGCACCCAACATAAGTTACGTTCAGATTTACATTAGATATAAGAATAGCATCAATTTAAATTGTGAAAGAAAAGAAAGATGGTAGGGAAAGCAGATGCAAAATGTGAAATGATCATGTTACATACCTCTGGAATAAGACCGAGAACACCAGACACGAAAAGAAGATTATTGGCCTTGATGGCCTGGGAATAAGGTCCCAAAGCTGCTGGAGCCTTGTCTGTTTGAACAGCCTCCTTTAGACCTACAAACAGTTAACAATCTATAAACATAAGCACATGCTGTTACCAAGACATGTAATGAAGATGATCAAAATCGAACACACATGTTACACGCTTGAGTAACAATGTTGTTAAGGTTGACCATCAGAACACCAAACAATTTATAGGAAATGATCGAGATACAAATTTTTTGTACAACTTTCTTATACAAGTCTAGGTGGCAAATATGTGATTGGTTAGATATTACATGACTTGACATGTTATGTCACCCTTTGACCCATCACTTGCTCAACACCTAGATTTGTATGAGAAATTTGTAAGAAAGTGTTTGTATCCCTATCATTTTCCTTTACTCAATGTCATCAGAATAAATTAGTAAACAATAATTCTTTTTGTAGCTTAACTTAAAAAGAACTTGCTGGTATAAGACATCCTTTTAGGATAACACAACAAAGAGATACTGTCCTTTTGGGAAGAACGAAGTAATTGACCACATTAGGGAAAGAGGCACACTAATATGTGTCGTCCCAACCACCCATTCGCAAGCGAACGAGTGGAAATCTTAATAATGTTGGGAAAAAGGGAGTGTATTACGAAGCGGGAGTAGTTTCCTAGTGATTTTCCTCCATGCAAATTGGCAAGGCACCTCTCTACCAGCCTCAAGTAAGAATCCCGGATTTCCAACATGCATATCAAAACTAAGCTTCCCTCTCGATCATTCCTCCACCGACATTTTGGAAAGGCTTAACTTATACTCCCTCCGCCCCAAAACATTTTTAAAATTTTCTTGACCCCCTTTAGTTTTAAACAATTGTCATTGCTACCTTTCAAGTTTAATAAAAGAAATAATTTTTTTACTTTTAAGAATAACAGTCTATCAATTTAGAATCCTTTATCTTAAGAAAAAATTACAGTGTTATAATTTTGACTCCCATTTGAGGCAAATCCATATAATAACATGTATTTTTCTACCCCTAAAGTTAACATGAGCCCTTCAAACAAAATATAGGCTTTGCAACCGCGAAATTAATGTCTCTTTTTCTATCAATTTACTAAGAGCCTGTTTGGTCGAGCGTTTTGGCCAAAACGCAGGGATAAAACGCAGCTTATTTGCAAAAAATGTGTTTCAATAATGCGGCAGAAAACACAGCGTTTTCAAAACGCAGCTGTGTTTTAAAACGCTGGAATTCCCAGCTTTTTCCCAAAACGCAGGTTTTAAAACGCTCCTAGGAAAAAAAAGCTGCGTATTGAAGTGATATCCCAAACGTATTTATAAGGAAAGATCTGAGTTTTGTAAACGCTGTACCAAACGGGCTCTAAATTCATAAATGTCAAGTGTCCACTAGCAATTCTATAAAGTAGAGGACACTAAAGAGGTTCACGTATATGTACCAGTAAAATTGCCTAAAACTCAACTATCATAATTTCCATGAAAACTAAAAGAGGACGCTCATTTTTCAATGGAAGGGAGTAGCACCAGCAAATAAGAAAGGAAATCGGCATAACTAAGTCATTATTCAAAATGTTCACATTAATCAATTGATATTGTCGGCAAAACCACCAAATTCACTAAAATTAATGTCCACATTTCTGTGTGAGGGTACAACTTTTATATCCATCAATTCGTAAGAAGAAATTTGACATTAAAACCTATAGAACATACACACATTCAGCAAAAATTGAAATTGCGTAAGTTCCTAGCGAGAAGGACGGACTCACTCGCGGCCGTTGAAATGCTTAAGCAAGCAAAGGGCTTTGATCGGAGAGACGAAAACGATGATGATACTGAAGATCTCCACAAGCTCGAACCGACCACCGACGCGCAGCCAACACCGACGGCTAACGGAGCGCGGTTGCGCACTGCGCCCATGTCGATCGTCGGAAGTTGGATGGACCTAAATGCGGCGGACCATGCCATCGTTTTCGGTTTCTGTTTTTGGCTTTGACGAGACGAGACGCTTGATTGCCGTTAACCTTGTTCAGTAATATCACTCCCTTTAGAAATGCTCCGGTGTAAAAAATTTGGACCAATACCATTCCACGTCTCAAAATGTTAGCCCAATATCTACTAGGCTTGTGCAGAGTCACAAATTCAAGCCCAAGCGTTTGGCCCAATATCATTACACTTGTAAAAGATCAGCGATGATATACATACATACATACATACATATACGGAGGAAATACCAATGCTAGTGTGTGTAGTGTAGTGCAACACAAGTACGCATTGGATTCGAAACCGAGGGGTGGGGGGCTTTCATGTGATGTGATGTTGGATCAAAATCAAATGATTTATTTTATCAGACGTTGGAAGTTGCCCAGGAAAAGGAATGAGGGAGGTGCAATAATAAATAAAACATCATCATTTATTTATTTTAGATGCTGAAAATTGAGTATTTATTTTTGCTCGTTTAATGAGTTGGCAGGCGCAGGCACACGTACCACTCGGGAAAATATTAAGACGGACAAACATTAATAAATGCCTCTAACATATCACCATTAACTATTAATAATAATGCAATAACAAATTAGCAGCCTAGCTCATGTCATGTGTAGTAATTAATCTTGCTCTCCCATGTAGCAAACTCGTTGATCATATACATCAGCATACTCTCCACATGGCCTGGCAATTGTGATCACATAAAAAAAAGTTGTAGGTGACTGCGTCTGATCCACTTGTGTAGTCTAATAGGATTTCGGCTTTCGTTGCAAGGATTGCTCTTAAAGTATGAACTGCTTGAAACATTGTGATCAACAAAGAACACCGTAAGGGGGGCTGGGTTGTCCCAGCGATAACCCTCAGGCGTAAAAATTAACAATACTTCGTAGGCTGGGTTGTCCCAGCGATAACCCTCAGGCGTAAGAATTAGCAATACTTCGTGGGAGAGGTAAAGCTTAAAAAAGTATGTAAGCAAGTAATTTGCATGTACCTTATGAAAGCAAGTAATTTGCATATACCTTATGAGGCCTGTGAGGGTGCTTATTTATAAGAAGATAAGTCATAATCCTAGAAGGTTTCGGAATGGGAGGGATATGATCAATTCCCATGTCTTTCGGATTATGTTTTCTTGTTTGCTTAGGACTGATGTATATTTGAGTTGTAAAAGGACTCTTCCCAGGCGAGAGGTGATTCCGTAAAAGACTCTGTTTTTCCAAGCTAAGAGGGGTTACATCGAGGTCAGCTTGGTATGTACCCAGGTCGCTCGGTGTTAACGTGGCGAGGTCGGCCTGGCAAGTAGCCAGGTCGCTCGATGCTGTCGTGGTCAGCCCAGTATGTCCCCAAGTCGCATTGTGGGTCCTTGTGATCAGCGTGCTGGGAGAGTATACTGGTGAAGTAAGCGACCTGACGTGGTGTGGTTGGTAGGTCGTCATGTTGCCAAGTCGTTATATTGCCAGGAGGGGGAGCAAGTGACAACACAAGTGTGTTTAAGGGTTGATCCAGTAGTAGAGTTGGGCCTTTACAAAATGTGAGGTCTCAGATTCAATCCATTCCCACGTTCCCTTTAGTACAAACAAAAAAATTGACAATGCAAGTGGACTCATAAAGTCTGAAATATTCTCTACAAGTGAGAAATGCAAGTTATACATAAAGCCTTTACATATTTTCAAAATGCCTATAAAAGCAACAAAAGACTTACTTCAAGAAACACAGCTTGTTGAATTTTAGAATCCAATCAATAAAAGGTCTTTTTGGTGAATTGATAATTGATTAATTTTATAGTTTTGCTTTTTTCGGTAAAGTCTATCAAATCATAGAAAGATTGCGGATGATTGAATAATAGATATAGCATATACTTGGTGTAGATTGATTGACAAGTAATTGCTAGTTTTTAGGATTTTGTCTAGTAAATAAGGTACTAGTAATTAAAGTTCATACGCTTTGTTCTTTAAAAATGTTATAGTTACAAATATTTTTATAACCTTGGTAACAAATTTACCTAATTTTGGTAATAATTTTGCTTTGAAAACAGTGCATATCAGAGGCAAGTACATTTTTAAGATAGAATTATTATTATAGTCGTACAACTAGTTATAAATTTAATAATGTTATTTATTCTTATAATAAACATAACATGTAAATTAAGATTCCTTCAATAAACACAAGTAATTTGTGAATTTAGATTCCTTCTCATGTGGAGTTCGAATTTGTTCACCAAACCTACGGTATTGATTGGTACACAAAAATTGAATCAATTGCAAAATCGATTACTAGTAATGTAATTTTACAGAAATAGATAGAAAAATGATTCCTAAAAATTGTTTGGTAGCATAAGGGATGTGATTACTAATTTAGTACAAATTTCTATTATATTGTTTGGTAAGAAATAAAACAACTTGGAATGCAAATATATAGTTGAGGCAACTGACAACATTACCCCAATGTAAACAATTACTTGTTAATTACTTTCATGATAAAAATTAGACATTAACGTTACTACTAAATCACAAAATAACAAGTTCTTTATTTTCTTTCAATTTTGGTGAAAATTTTAAATTATCCAACATTAATAAAGTAAGAAAATTTTATTAAATAAAAAAAACTAATGTTATAATGAAACTAGTTCAAATAAAAATAGTTTAAACAATTAAAACAATTCGAGAAAAGTACGTATAATTACTATTTTATTTTCCTATATAGTTTTAAGCCGATCAATTACCTACTCTTCTTTTTCATCATCTTCGATTGTGAAAATTAACGCAACAATCATAAATTATAAACTGTTATTAATAAATTAAATCAAATGAGAAGAGTTAGAAAAACCTTATAAAGAGCCGAAGAACAACGACGACGAGGAGTAAAAATGAACGACCGTAAAATTGTTGATAAATTAAAAATATAAAGCAAATACTTGACCTAATAAAAGGATATTATTGTCCTTTTACATGGATTCTAACTATTAGGAATCCAAATACCATCTACTCCATCAGGATTGCGATTCCTTAAATATTAATAATCAATTTCAAGATTTTACTAATTCATTCATATTCCAAATATAATTTTTGTACCACCAAACGTTATTAATCAATTTCATAGAATCGATTCCGCGGAATTGATTCCAATTTCGTGTACCAATCGAGGCCTAAGTGTTGGTGAACAATACCAACCCTCTCATTGGTCCAACTAATTTTGATATTGTTTTAATATTTGGATATTTCCTTTTATTTAGAATCCTAAAAATTTCCTATTACCTAAAATATCTCTTTCCAATAAAGATTAAATTAGGATCAATTAGCTAATTTAAATATATAATCTTTAAATAACCTTGGACAGAAATGACCAATTTCGATTATGGCAACGCTTTAACGCTTTCATTCGTTTTTCCAATTCTCCCAAATGAATACAATCTTTAAAATATATATAATTTTTAAAACAAATGAACTATTTTATTCACCCAAATGGTTTCAAACATATTTGAATAAAAAAAATCCGTTCGAAAATGAATGATCTATTTTATTCACCCAAATGGTTTCAACCATATTTGAAGAAAAAAAATATGTTTGAAAATAAATGAACTATTTCATTCACCTAAATGGTTTCAAACATATTTGATAAAACAAAAAGCACATTCAAAAATGAATTTTATTTACCCTGATTTAAATACGGAAACTTGAATTCTAATTTTTAGGATCCTAAATTGCTAGTATCTGAATTGGTGTTGTGGTATCTCAATTTATATTTTTAAGTAGTTAAAAATTGTTAGACTTTTAAATAAAAGAAAATACCAAATATTAAAACAATACCAAAATTAGTTGAATTTGATATTGTTCACGGGGTTGTCAATTAGTAATAATTTAGATAGTGAGACCAATGGTTGTTGGTTGTCATTTACTAATAATTTAGATTGCTTCCGTTTAAAAAGAATGTTGCAAATGTGACCGGTTGTTGTTGACGCGCTGCCGAGAAATAATGCAATACAGAACACACGTTTTAATTAATAGATTATGAGTGTGTGCATGTATGTAGTATATTTAAGAACGATCTCTCCAACATATTCATTCTCTCACACCATAATTAACACAGTGAGTGAAGTGAGAAGTGAGCTAGCTAGGATACACAAAATTATTCATCAATCACTATGGCTGACGACGACGACAACAAAGTGTCGTACGAGCCTTACAATGAAGAACGTTACCAAAACAACTACTTGCCCTTTATCGAGAGATTGAGGGCAAGGCTCACACATACAACATCACATACAATTGGTGTGCTGTTGCCACAGTTGCCAGAGAGTGAGAGGAACATGGAGAGCTTGTTATATCTTCACTTAAGTTCTGGTGATCGTAGTATTATTGTCGTACTTCAACGGAGTAATCTGTTTGTGCGTGGTTACTCAAGATACGCCCGCAACACTTATTGGGCGTTCTCAGATTCCACTACTATGATCCCCGGATCACAAAGTCTCGAGTTTGATGGGAATTATGTACGTCTCCAAGGTGTCGCAGGCACAAGCAGTGGATCTCTTACTCCTGGTTATCCCGAGTTGCAAGATGCCATTAGCAATCTGGCGGACATAGAGGACCCACACATACAACAACAGAGAGCCGCCAAACACATTCTTGTTCTCTGTCAAACGATCGCCGAAGCTGCCAGGATCAGACAGGGACGTTCCTCCCCCAGGTCATTCACCACTCTTACCTAATACACCCTTGCCAAATAATACCAACATATATACTATACGTCAAGCCATTGCGGCATTTGGGCTCTTGCTTTATTATGGCAGGGGAGGACAACGACAAAAACGTGACGTCACTCAGTCTTCATATGCTCGTATAGGCCTGTCAATCTCAACCCCTTACCCACAAACCCACCCAACCCAACCCACTAATTACCCAACCCAACCCAACCCATTGACAAAACAAGTTAAAACGGGTTACCCATCTTAACCCAAAAAATTTCGCGGGTTAAGACGGGTTAAACCCGTAAACCCGATTGAACCCTCGCGTATCACACATACAGACACACTCTTCGCTCATATTCTCTCTCAACGGCCCCCCCAAGCGATGCCCTTCCCCACTCCGGCCTCCTCCGACAACTCCAGTAAACTTCTCGCTCCGTTCGCGATCCTCCCGATCCAGCGCCTCGTCGATCTCTCTCCTCCACTGCAACAACGCCAAGCTTACGGTACACCAAACCCTAATTTTTATATATTTATACCAATCGATTTGAAATCTGAATTTGGGGTTTGATTTGAATGTTTTTTGATTGTAATTTGAGGGTTTTTGATTGTTGTGGGGGTTTGTAAAATGTTTTGGTTTCTTTTTGGTAGTGTCTTCTCAAGCTGGTTGTTAAGGTGAATTTCTTGTCCACCTCTGTTTGCATTATGGCGTGATGAAAATAATGAAATTAAGTAAATTGTAACCCCTTCAATGGTTTCTGGCTTTCAAATTTTGAAAGCCAGAGTAGCCAAGTATATATGAACCTTTTGCAAATTTTGCCTAACTTTATTTCCCTGGCTAGGAACAACGATGTTTGTTGTTTTTCTGCATAATCAAGTGCAAAGTGATTGGATTTTGATGAGAATTCTGAGACAGCTTTCGTCTTTAGAGAACTGCAAGAACAATTATACAATGAGTTGCCTGGAGTTGGTGTTGGCGAGGTTTGTTTTATCTTTCGTCTTTGGAGTTTTCATTGTTTGAAAATTAAAGAAAAAGTGTTAGGATATGATGAGAAGATGCAATCTTAATGTTTTATGTGGCCCAAAAACAACAGCTTTCTACTTGTGCAGTGATAATGCTGAAATTAATTGAGGCAAACAATGGTCGAGTAGGAAGGCATGAGCTTCAAAAGATTTAACATGATGTGTGTCATCATTTTGCCTTCCAGGATTTTATGTAGTTTGAACATACCGTCTGAAGATACAATACTCCCAAAAGAGTCTGAGAAACACATACAGTAATTGCTTTAAACAACACTGGGCAAGTGTTAGGCTGAAATTATTAACTTGATGATCTTGGCATGACAAACCCCTTAGCCTTTTACTATATATTTATATTTATGTATATATTTTAAAAATATATATTAAATTTATTATATCATTTGTGAAGAGTCAAGCTGGACACCAACGAGCCAATTGCAAACAAAGCTCGTGAACCAATGAGCTGAACCCTGACCGGCTCAAAAATTTGACGAACAAGAATTCGAGTTCGAGTTCGAGCTCGACTCGATCAGCCACTCGAGGAAGCTTGAACACGAGCTTACTCAAGGTGAGCTCGAGCTGAACGTCGAGCTGCTTGGTTTGCTTAACACCCCTACAACTTGTAAGGGTGGACCTTGTGCAACGGCCAGGTTGCTCATCTAGGTCACGGGGTTTGAATGTGGGTAAGATTCCGTACATTATACTTTTGCAAACCCCGATATTTGGAGCCTTATGCACTCTTGTCCCTTTTCTTTGGCGTTCTTTTCATACGGTTACTCTCATCTTTGGATGTCCCGATCGGAAAAGAAGTGGAATATTTGGAATATTTTGGTGATACCTACTACTTTCTAATGTAATTCTTTTGCATTCGTCCACAATTCAGGTGAAAATAACTTAGACTCAAGCACCATATGTAATGAATCTGCTGAAACTACATCTGTTTACGAAAGGTGGATCTTGCTTCAACTGCGGTATTTTTACCGGACCAAGTTTCGGGAGGTTGTATTATGCTGATAATCTAGCTAGAAGAAAAGAGTAGTAGCTGTGTAAAAAGTTTTCCCCATTTTGATTTAGTTTGTCACATTTTTCAGACATTTATATCACATTTTCTTTTTGGGTCCTTGTTGACGTAAGGTAGATTGCAATTGTGTTCCTATTGTTCTTGATAGAGGCTACAGTATTTGTAAATTATGTTGTGCTCCAGGGGAAGCTAATAATATGTTTTCTTTCCCATTTGTTCAATCATCTTGGTAAATGTGCTTATGCTTTTGTGTTCCCTGTGCTTCTGCGCCCACTTGATCCAGGCTCTGGTAAACATGTAAACCCCGTAATAGTTTACATGTTTATGTTTGTGTTTGTGTTTGTAACAGTCAATGAGTATTTTGATATTGAAGTAAAAATAAGTCTTTTATTGGTAAAGTGCAAGATTGAACTGAAGGGGAGAAAAATGGGTCAACCCGAAACTCACACGACCCAATAGTGACCCGACCCATTTAACCCGAATTTATTTTGGGTTGTAATGGATTCTGACCCAAACCAACCTGTTACCCAGATTAACCCGACCCAACCCGACCCAATTGCCAGCTCGTACATTAGTGTGCATCGAGTACATAAAGATCAACAATATCGATGGTGAGAAACCTGGTGATCTTTACGGAACTGTGGTTGTTACAGATTGTTGGGGCCAACATACAGTATATGACAGGAATCGGGATGCCTCAGAGAGCAAAGGGCCAGACCAATATGCCACACTGACCGGCCTTAGCTCTGCAATTTCTGGTGCAGATGCCTTCACTATTAGCGTAGATCTTAAGGATCGTGACAGGGATGCATCACTTGATGACCTGATCGCTCAAGGAGAAATTACGTGGGATCCACGATTCCAGAATTCACTTCATGACAAAACTCTGGAAGACATTGTATGGGGACGACAGATGAGAGACGGAAATGTTACTGTGGGTTACTCCGTAATAACCTATGCTCTCAGCGCCACTATTAAGGTTGTAATGATCAAGGGCGACGATGAAGATCCAGCAGACGTTTATGGGACAATCAAAGCTATCATATCTTTGGGAGGAGGATCATCAGCAACTGTGTCACTGTTTGAAAAGTCATCTAGTGAGTACGTAAATGTTTGCCCTGAGAATTCTATACCACTTACCCGCTCCGTTATTCCCGCACCAGTGAACTCGAGCTTAATCATCCAGGCATCATTAATGGATTATGATACCTTTTCTTCTGATGATGAGATCGCAGAGGGCAGTGTGCATATCTTTCCAATAGTCGCGACTGACCCCGCCAAGCCCATGAAGATTTATGGTAAGTACGGAGAAATTGAAGTATCAATAGCTGTTGAGTAACCGAATTGCACTCTGCTTTAATTTGATTATTACTTGTGGCTTATTATTATAAGAATAAAGCAAGCATATGATGTTGATTGCACTCTGTGTCTGCTTTAATTAATCTCCACTGTACTGCTCAATGAAATAAATAAAAGTATTTCGGTTTGTTTGTTTGTTTAATGTACACATGCATTATTATTCCTTTTATACTCCTCAGTTCTACCCAAAAAATATACATTTGAAAAGCTTGATTATTAAATGATATATTAGTGTCATTAGAGTTGGTTATAATTATAAAAATACTTAAATACAATCAAAATTATTTCAATACAAGTGGAGGGTAAAAATAAAAAAATTATGAAAATTGTAAATATAATTTTTTAAAAGTGAATTTTTTAAATAAAACATCTTAAAATAATATAGTGGACTCTTTGCATGAAATAAAAAAATATATAATACTGTCTTAACTTGCATGAGTTAGATATAAATTTGTAAACCTAGCTAGCTAGCTACTTCATTTATTCCGCTTTCTTCTTTCAAAGTTCAACGACTCTATTTTAGTCCCACAGGCATATTATCTTCATTTATATTAGCTTCTTTTATTCTCACCGTCTTGAGATGTTAAACGGGCTAATTTTAATAATTTTAGGCCAGTTTTAACGGGTTGTGGCCCTAACGAACCGCAGGCTAAATAGTCTAATTTTTTTGGGTTACTAATATTGCATACTTAATCCTAACCTTAGCAGATTTTGGGCTAAACCGACTACTATCGAGCCACGATTAAAGATATAATATAACAATATTTTAAAATAGTAAATCAATAAATCATTCATAACTTTGATAGTTTCTTATATTTTTCAAAAGAAATATAAACTAGACATTTTTTACATCGATGTGTTATAATTTTCAACTTGTTTTTCTCAAAATAAATAATGTAATAGCTCTACTTAGCAGTTTTTTTTAAAAATTTTATTTATATTTTAGTATTTATTCACAAGTATACAAAGAAGACATGTAGTGCAAAGGTATGTTTGACTTTAGATTAAAAGGTTGTTAGTTTTATTCTCATGGTGGTTGTTTTACGTATCTTCTAAACTTTTTACAGCCTAATAAATATTATGCGTGATGGCAAATTAACCCTGAAACCTGGAACGGGCCGCGGGTTAAACGGGCTAACCCTAAAAAGCCCTGATTTTAAACGGGCTAAAATTATTGAGCCCTAACCCTATTTTTTTACTGTTTAAACGGATCAATCCTACAGACCGTGACCCTTTTAACATTTCTATCTCCGTCCCCACAAAGAAAAAAATTTATCTTCATTTATATTACTTTCTTCTATTCTCTCCGTCCCATGAAAGAGAAAAGAAAGAAAGGGGAATGCTTTGATTGGTCTAAGTTTTTAAGTGAATAGTTAACTTAACTTTATTTAGTTAGAGAAAATAAAAAATTATAAAATTTATTTTTGTTACACTGTGAGTATAAAAAAAAGTCTTAATTTTTGCAAATAACTAATTATAAAGGGACATTCATTTCAGGATGGAATGAGTATTACTATTACTATAACTTCCAGAGGTTAAATGGTTTTATTTTTTCTAACTAAATAAGACTATCATCTAGAAATTAACCGAAGAGAGTTGATAATAACATTTAGAGATGGTAAAAGGGTTACGGTCCGTATGGTTGGTCCGTTTAAACCGAAAAAAATAGGGTTACGACTCAATATTTTTTGCCCGTTTAAAATCAGGGCTTTTTAGGGTTGGCCCGTTTAACCCGCGGTCCGTTAAGGCTGGCCCGCCAGGTTTTTTAGGCCGTAAAAAATTTAGGAGATACGTAAAACAACCACCATGAGAATAAAACCGACAACCTTTTAATCTAAAGTCAAACACATTTATCATTTGCACAATAGGTGTTCTTTGTGTACTTGTGAATAAATATTGAAATATAAACAAAATTTTTGGAAAGAACTGCTAAATAGAGCTATTACAATTTTTATTTTGAGAAAAATAAGTTGAAATTATAACACAACGATGTAACAAAATATCTAGTTTATATTTCTTTCGAAAAACACAAGAAATATCAAAGTTATGAGTGGTTTATCAATTCACCATTTCAAAATATTGTTATATTATATTTTGGATAAATTGCTGGCCGGTCCACTTTCCCAAACTTTTTTCTCTCCAGTACACCCTTTTTTTTTTTAACCGCTAAAAGGCATTTTAAAAATTTTCTTCCTAAAATACCCTCAACAACATCGTTGCTTCAGATTTGAGATTCAAATTGATGTATAAATGATTCCATGTTGTTAATATAGTCTTTTCTCATGTTTGGGTATCAATTTTCATGCATAAAACACGAATTTGATCAAATTCAAATTTTTTGAGTTCATCCCGTTTTTCTTTGTTCTTGAGCTGTTTTGGCCACTTAAATCTCTGTTTTAAGCTTCGAATTTGTTTAAAATCAATTTCATATTATTATCCTAACTTAGTACTATATTTGTGCACAATTTTTCTACCAAAAAATACTATTTTTGAGCTTCAAATCAAGCTTGACAGTGTGCTGTCCGAAAACAGAGGAAGATGTTCTTGGACTTATTTAATTCGTCAATCGTAGTATGCTGGGCAACGCAACAGGGTTCGGGGGCAATGCCCCCGAAAGATAAACGAAAATCATTCATCGCGATGCAGAAGTCATTCATCGCGATGCACCAATTGTTGCATCGCGATGCAGAAGTCATTCATCGCGATGCAGACATCATTCATCGTGATGCAGACATCGTGCATCGCGATTCAGAAACCATGCATCGCGATTCTGAAACCTTGCATCGCGATTCTTTACAAAAATTACATGTGGGTCACACTTGACTTCTGCATCGCGATCTCCGATTTATGCATCGTGATGCAGAAGTCATTCATCGCGATGCAGACATCATTCATCGCGATGCAGACATCATGCATTGCGATGCAGACATCATGCATCGCGATGCAGACATCATTCATCGCGGTGCAACAATTTGGTGCATCGCGATGCCAAAGTGGTGCATCGCGATGCCAAAGTAGTGCATCGCGATGCCTTGGGTTACTGAAGCGCGCGTGTTTTTCTTTCATTAATGGCATAATTGTCTTTTTGCTCCAAAAATGCCTTTTTTTCGATTTTTAAAAAAGATGAGTGGACTGGAGCGATTACAAACTTTTAAAAAGGGACCGGCCCGTAATTGACCCTTATATCTTTAGTCGTGGCCCATTTAGCCCGAAGCCCGCTAAGGTTAGGGTTAGATCCGTAATATTAATTAGTGGCCCGAAAAAATTGAACCGTTTAGCCCGCGACCCATAAAGGCCACAACCCGTTAGGGCTAGCCCGTTTAATATCTCTAAATTAACACTCCCACATCCTCTAAGTACACCCCTTTACTAAGTATACCTCTCAATATTTTCAACCTCTCAAAAAGCTATAAGTACACACCACTAATTTTCTATTCTACCCTCATCAATATTTTTTCTCAAAATTAACTAATGCTACTAAGTACACTTTCACCCCAAATAAAACCCACGGCCCCACTCTTATTCCTCCTCCTTCCCCCTAGTCAAGCCCGCCTTCCTCTCCCTCCTTTCTCATTTCTTGTCTCCTTCCTTCTCCTTCCCCCCCCCCTAAGAATTCATGTCTCTATCGTTGCATTGATGAGTTTTTTTTTTTTTTTTTGAAGTTGTTCGGTATTGTGTGACTGAACACTCATGGTGGTGTTCGACAACATCACTATGGTTGTTCGGCACCCTTTATCGAACAGTTTTAGCTGCATTCGGCAAAGGGCTGAAGAACAGTAATTAATTTTTTTTCTTTTTTTTTAACCTAAAAAACTAAAAAATAAATAAAAGTATTTAAATTAAAATTTATAATGATATTTTTATAATATATAAGGGGAGTGTACTTAGAGGGTTGGGGGTGTTAATAACCACTCCCTTAACCGATGACCAAAAATATTAAAGTATATATCTGTAATTGGAACAGAGATAGTACTACTTTAAGCAATTATTCCAGTTACCGAATTTATCTTTTGATTATAAGTAATATTTTTTATTTTTAACAAAATCTCTTTAGTATTTTGAGTGAAATTCAGGTGGGTTCAGCTGCTTTGGATCTACCATGTATGAGAATGCTTGTAATTGGGAAGTTAATAACAGGTCGAAACTTTTATGTTGTAGCTTTGGTATCTATGTTTCGTAGTCAAAGATTAGACTACGTTAACGAACACTCGGCATAAAAAATAAAGAATTTTTAACATTTGCAACGTTTTATGTTTCGTGATCAAAGATTAGACTACGTTATCAAACACTTGGCATAAAAAAATAAATAATTTTTGACATTTGAAACGTTTCAATTTTGTCGCATCTCATTCCTAAGTATTTCAAGAGCTCGATCACTTATTTAATGAGGTTCTTGTCTCATCTACGCTGTGAACCACATACACCTATGAAATTCTTACCATAGAGGTTTTGAGTCCCAGTAAAATAGGAATGAAGAAAATATTAATTTGGTGTTCGTGCACTATGCTAGCCTCGAAGTTGTGGTGATCTAGAATAAATGGTAAACACTCTTTAAGATGTTTAAAATTTATCAATTAAATATATATATTTTTTATAAATATGGCCACCTAATATCTTGTTATTTTTAAGATATCACATCAACAAACAAAATGATAATAAAGAATCATTAAGGGTCTATTTAATTCATGCTAAGGTACTTGATCCACCCATATCTCTACCTATTGCTATTGGTGGATTCCCCAACAAATCCCCGAGAACGTGGTGTACTTGATCTAGAAAGAAAAATGCAAGTGGGGATTTTTCTCTAGTGCAGTGCAGTGCAAAATTCTGACAAGTAGGTTCCTCCGCCAAGTCATTCACCACTCTTACCTAGTACACCCGATGCCACTATTTACTTACACTAACGTCAAGCCATTGCGACATTTGGGCTCTTTGCTTTATTATGGCAGCGGGACCACGACAAAAACGTGACTTCACTCAGTCTTCATATGCTCGACTTTTAGTGCGAAACACGCACACCGTTTTTTTTTTTATTAAGATATTTAATTCGTTCTACTTTTTGATATAAAATAGTCCCAACGAATTTCACCACTCCTTTGAACGTTACTGGAACAATAATTTAAATTGTAGTCGGAGAACAAAAAAAAAAAAAGAAGAAAAACTCGAGAAAGGGTGACTTTCAGTAAGTACTTTCGAAAAAAACCAACCTGTATTTATAGGATCGAAATTGTTGTTTACAAAAACACAACTCATCCGAATAAGTGTCTCCCTTGACGAAGAGACACAACTCAAAGTTTTGAACTCATTACTTCACCAAATGTGGTTGACAGATTTGTGTCGAAAAGACACAACCGTATCACTTAAAACAGTTCAATGAATCGCAACGGTGTCTCCTTCTCCTTAATTAATTAATTCATTTATTCATTTCTTATATATATATATATATATATATATATATATATATAAAAGACTCAAACTATAAGCTATACTTGGTATTTTTTCCATAATAATGGAAAAAGTCCAAGAGAGCTTGAGGAGCTCTTCCAAACTTGTGAAAATATATAACAAGTTTTAGCACCAAAACTTTTACTAAGAATCCTTTGTGAAATGAAGGACACATAATATAGAAATACAAGGGAAGACAATAAAACGTTATTCAAAGGAGGGACAAGTTGATACACTCAAACTCAATGTGGAATAAAAGAATTATTATATGTGAATACTACATATAACAACATCGAGTACATAAAGATCAACAATATCGATGGTGAGAATCCAAGTAATACTCCCTCCGTCCCTAAATTATTGTCTTTTTTTTTTCGTTCCTAAATAATTGTCTTGTTTAAAACTTTTCTTTTTAAAACATCACTTTTACTATTTTACCCTTATTTTTTCATCCTACTTTGATTATAAGTCACATGCATATGGTCATTAAAGGAAACAAAACACTATATTAATATTAATAATTAAGTTAATTTTTTTTAATCCATATACCAAATCAAACCAAATAATAATTTAGAGGCAGAAGAAGTATATTTTTACGGAACTGTGGTAGTTACAGATTGTTGGGCCAACGTACTATGACCGGGAGTCGGGCTGACTCCGAAAGCAAAAGGCTGGGCCAATATGGCACGCTAACCGGCCCTTCTACAATATCTGTGTATTTCAAGAGCTCAATCACTTATTTAATGATGTAGTTGTCTGATCTACGTTGTGAACAACAAACACCCTACGAAAGCTCTTCCATTGAGGTTTCGAGTCCCAATAAAAAGATTGAAGAAAATATTTGGGGTTTTTTTTTTTACTATCTTAGCCTCGATGCATTGGTGGTCCATAATCAATGAAAAGTCACCAAATTATTAAGGTAAACACTCTCTCTTTTAAATGTTTATAGTAATTTGTGGGTTCCAACTTAGAGTCCGTTTGATCGAGCGTTTTGGCCAAAATGCAGAAATAAAATGTAGCTTATTTGTAAAAAAATGTGTTTCAATACTGCGGTAGAAAACGCAGCGTTTTCAAAATGCAGCTGTGTTTTAAAACGTTGAGAAAGACCTGCATTTTATAAAGGCTGCACGCTCTTAGAAAAAAATGGTCACATCAACCGCTGGTAACCTCTTGTTAGTTTTAAGAGATTACATCAACAAACAACGTGGTAATCAAGACCATTAAGATTCTGTTTCTTTACAAGGTTTTAGGATTTTTGTTTTCTGGTTCTCACCTCATCCTATTTTCTACCAGCTTCTTTCTATTTCTTTATCACTTTTTTTTTTCAATTATTACAAAATAAAATTTTAAAATTTAGAAAATAACTTAAAAACTCAATACCAAACACACTCTAAGGGTCGGTTCTTCATGTAAAGTCTTAGGATAATTATTTTTCACTCTCTCTCTCTTGTTAGCTCCACAAACTTCTCTATATATTTATTTATTTTTTTTATTATCACAAAATTAAAATTTAAAACCCAAAAACTAATTTAAAACACTCGATGCAAAATACACCCAAGTATTTTCTCCCACCTCTACCTAAAATATTTGAATTTGAATCTAAAATAATGTTACATATATCTAATAAGTATTTAATTTTATACACAAAATAACGTGGTATCATTTTATTTGGTATTTTATGAATTTAACTTGAGATAAAAAGTGAGGCCGATTAAATGATACATTAGATAACAATGTACAAAAGTATGTACTGATTAGTAGCTCCAATACGCCACGTGCAACAACCTTGCAATAGGCAATAGGCCACGTGCCAGACTCACTAACGGCCTAACGAACCGTCACGCACACCATCGGGGTCTCGACAAAAAACGGGCGTGAAACACATTCCAATCCCATTGTATAACATCACAGATCCGAAAAAACACTAAACAGCAGTATTTGTTTTCCGTATTTATTTATTTATTGTATTTATATTAGTATTTTAGCTGCAAATTTTCCGTCATTAACGACCTCAGAGGGAGATGATGATACGAAGGCATTTCGATTAAAAAAATTTCAAAGCAAGGTTAGGTTAGCTCTTTTAATCAATTATATTTGGAGCTTAAATTAACATTTTCTTCAAATTATTTTCAGCTTTACGACTGTTCATTGTCTCTCTCTGTTTGAGAAATTAATGTATTGCATGTTGTGTTTAACCTGACATTTATGTGAAATTTACCACTAATTGCATGTTGCGATGTTGAATTCAGCTCTACGAGGGAAGGATTAATAGTGAACATTAATTGGTAATAATTTAGTATTAATTGCAATTCTATAAATAATTTGGAGTTTGGGAAAATTTCGTTAATTCGTTGGAACTTTGAATTAAGAATTCAGCCAAGTGCATGGTTTGGAAACAGTTTTTGATCAGTTTGTACATTGCTTTGTTTGAGGCTACATTGCGAATTTGTGGGGAATGTTTCCACATTTTAATTTGCCATGGTTTTGATTATAGTGTTGAACTAGGAAGTTGGAACCTCAATCCAAGTTATGCTACCTTGATCGACCAAATAATTATCTCTTTCAAGTTTTTGTATGATCACGGTGACTTACTGGCAAAGTTGATACATTCAACTTGATTTATGAGGCAGGCTAAAATTGGCTTCCTTAATTGCCGTGAGAAAGTGAGGATGACATTGAGTAAGAACAGAGGTTTTGGCTACATTAATAGATTTTTTAGTTCACTTGACTTTATGTGCTTGCATATGCCACTGAAAGTTGTTATTGATTTACACCTGCATGGACTTTTAGAACCTTTTTTTTAAAAAAAAATTGACAGACATGATTGGTTGTTTGTCGTACTAGTAGCCCTTTCATGTGGACATTGGACACACTTCTAAATTTCAATCCAAGTAATGTCACTTGTTTATTTGAAATTTTTTAAGTTAACGATGGGAAGTGAATTTTGATCAGAAAGAATGGTCTTATTTGTTCTGCCAGTCACTTTTTCTAGTTGCAATTCTCAGAAAGATATGTTTTGTGTTGATTACCCCTTAAGCTATGCATGCAAAATGGATTTGATCACTTATATGTATATAGGCACTTTGAAGGTCCTGGGATCGTACACCTTCTTCCCACCTTACTTCACCATTGAGAAACAAAGAAGACTTCCACCTCTAACTTTAAATTAAAGGTAGCTGCCTTCTTAGATGGTGTCAATTAGTTGAAACCAAATTAGCCAACAAACAATAGCTCTCCCTGAACAGTAGGTGATCAGTTCAACTATGGCTACCTTTTATGATAATGAACGTAAAGTTTGTGACATTATCATTATAGCAAATTGTGGAGATGGGTTGGAAACCCAGTTATATGTTTGGCCATGACTCTGCATCTTTCTGTACTTCAACTTTTTAGAAAACGATGATGTGACCATCCTGCTTTGATAGTGTATCCGTAGTACACATCATGCTTTGATAGTGTGTGTTGCATGCAGTACATGTCTGTAATTTTTATATATCCACTATAATAAAGCAGGATCCCTCAAAATGAATACAATCGAAGCCCTCTCACGCTTTTTCTGATGAAGCTTTTTTGTGACTTCCAATTTGACCCCTAACTCAACTGAATAATCATCAATTACAAATTAAATACAATCCACTACATTAATTAACTACCTGATAATTTCACCCACTATCAATAACTACTCAGAACAACTAAATAGCAAATAAAATTTTAAAAAAATCAAGAATAAATTATAAAATTTTAAATAACAAAATAATAAAAATAATCATGCACCTGCATCGAGTGTGCCAATCTATGCCAATAAGAAAAAGAATCTGCAATTTAGTTTGGTGGCTGGACTAGGTCTGTGCTTTTGTAATGTTTTAAATTTTTTTTGATAAGTAAGATATATTATAAACAAAGAGTGACAAAACAGGTGTCGCGTCCTATGTACACAGAGTGAATACTCAGAACAATTATCGAGAGCTAAAACTATCCATAAACTCTACAAAAGAATTAGCCACAGGCCATCTACATGTGTACCGAAAGAACAGCAAATGAAGAAGAGAGTTCTTCAAAACAGACGCAGGCCTTTCCTTATCTTCAAAAGCTGTTCGGTTCCTCTCCCTCCAAATGACCCAGCAAACACCCATGTTTAAATGCCAAGAGCTTTTACTTTTTAGAGAACTGACTGAACATGTGTTGCACTATTTTAGCTATTTCAGCTTGATAAGAAAGATTCACATTATTAAAACAAGTAAAGGATAAATGGCAATTGCTTTCATATGTTCTGTGTCCCCAACTTCCTGCAGTAAAACAAGTAAATATTGCAACAGAGGCAGTATTGTTTGTTGGTTAACCGATCCCTGTAGTCAGTAATATGGAAGAGAGTACTCCATTATTTTGTTGAATCTTATTGCAGGTATGGATTTGGGTTCTCCTGAGAATGGCTTCGAAGAATTGAATGATCTTTTGAAGGGCAATGATTCTAATTTTAGTGGGGAATTAGGCCTAAGTTTTTTTGTAAATAAAGATGAGAATACTTCAAACTATGGCTTTGACAACTTAGCAAGCAGTAATGACTTTTGTGTAGATGTGAATGAGCAGGGGCAACAAGCTCCCCCCTCGCTGCCCAGTGATTTTCCATATTACGATGTTCCTGGGTCTCCTGAAAAGTTTCAATCTCCTCTGCAAACTGGATTTGATAGTGTTGTTTTATGTGAAACAAAAGATGAGGAGAGGCTGCTTTCTCCTCCAAAGAATTACTATCAGCAAGAGGAGAATGAGGAGTTATGTGGCAGTTATCTTTCTACCTCCCCATTCCAAGTTGAATCAGAAACTTTGCAGCATGATGTTATTGCTGAAGTTTCTGGGCATCTACTGAAATCTCCTTCAAGACAGGATGCTACTCAAGAAGTAGTAATGGACGATAAGCCAGTATCTCCACCCCATGTAGAAATTGTGCAGGAAACCTTTTTAGACATGTCAGCACCTGAATCTGCAATATCAGAATTTGCAAACAAACTGGTGGAAGAGGAGGTTTTAGATCTCCCAGCAGAAATGTTACATTCTTCTCCAAGGTCACATGTGGACAATTCTGAAACTGAGAGTGAACATATTCACCATTTGAGGAACTCCCCAGTTGAGAGCAGAAAGCTTGAAATGTCCCTCAGTCCCGGAAGAAGTCCAGAAGTACCACCATCACCAGGGAGAGAGAGACAAATGTTAATTACAGTTGACAGGTCTCCTGGTAGTCTAAAAGTATGTTCTTCACAGCAAAGCCTTGGATCACATAGACAGAGACAACGCTCTTCACCTGAAATGTCTGATCTGGGTAAAAAAGCCGATTATTCACTGCCTTCTGAAAGAGAGAATTCCGCTTCTCCACGGAGGTCTCGGCAAAGATCAAGACATACTGTTGATTCTTCTTTGCAACGTTCCTCTATATCACCTAGAAACCCCCACTTGCACCAAAATCATCGAAGAAGAGATAGGTCAATATCAAAATCGCCCGTTAGGCAAAAGGAGTCTTCTTCGAGGCACCAGAGAATGCATCATGATAGATCTCGTTCTAGGTCCCCCTATAAAAGAGATTATCACAGAAGATCCCCGAGGTTATGCTTCTTTCCTTTCTCCAACTATTTAGATTTTGAATGATTTATGATGTATGACCTATCAGTGCTAGAAGGTTAAGAACATCAAAACTGGCTATAGCAGATATATTATATAAAGTTCTTATATATCTACGTGTTCCTGCTCCCTTGAGTAACCTCTCATGGCTGCTGTCATTTCTCATCACCAGTATTTTCTGAAAATGAGGACTTCACAGAACTTTTTCGAACTCCTTGCACTTGTCAAAATAGAACTTCCCTGAGGAAGTCAAGCCTCTAAAAGCCTGTATTCTTGAAGCTCTTTTTTTCCACTTAGCGGACCCTCGGGTAGTTTGGGCCAGGCTCAATTGAGTTGAGCATACAATTAGTTTTTCCTCCCAAATTGAGAAAGATAACATCTAATGTATGACATCATTTCTTTGTTTAAACTTACTTGAAGCCTCCCTGTTTTGGAGCTCAAATGCTCCAAAAATAATTGTTTGTGAAAGCTTCATGTCCGCAAGAAATTTATCTTGCAAGTCATTTACCTTGTTTCTTAAAAGTTTCATCTGAGTTTTGTTGATGACCCCCACCCTCCCCCAACCCAAAAAAAAAACCAAACCCTCACACAAACACACACAAAATGACTGCACAAGTAGTTGATTCTTACACAATGGTCATTCTTTGCTCTTTGCTCATGATCATGATAATGTCTTCCATTTCACTACAGGCGGAGGCACTCCCCAAGGCGCAAATCTCCACCTTCAGACTACCACTCAAACCATAGGTCTCCTAGAAGGAGACCATGGTCACCACCTCATAATAGGAGCACTGGACTAGGAAAACCTGGGAGGAACCTATTTGTTGCTGGCTTTAGCTTTTTGACTACAGAAAGAGATTTGGAAAGGAAGTTTTCTAGATTTGGTCGCGTGCGAGATGTTCGTATTGTTCGTGATAAGAGGTAACTAATAACTATGTCATGCAGTTATTTGAATTTTCAAAAGAGACAAAAATTGGGACCTCAAAATTATCTTAATTGTTTCACCTTGTCATCTTTGGTCTAGTACTTGATCTTAAAAGACTGGTTTTCTTTTTGTGCTTAGTTAAGCTAAAGATTTGATATAGACTGATTAAATATCAAATATTTGAAATGCATATCACTAATGCATTTTTGGCATATACACATTTGCTTTCTGAAGAAACATTTAGGATTTACTCAAGAATAAGATTTATGTATATAGACCTTTGTACTAATATGATTCTATCTCCTTCCCCAATGACCGATAAGTTTGGTAAAAATAACTATGACGAATAACATTCATTTGGGGATGGACATATTATTTATCATATGCTTGACATGTACCATTAGCTAGACAAGTTACATAATTCCATATGACTACTTTGGGTATTTCGCATAAAGGATAATTTTTATGGTTTTCTAGTGGCATAGTTACAACTAAAGCTGATAAGTTGCTTTGACCATGTGCTGTTTGTCTCCTCTCCAATATTGTCATTGTGATTTAGAGAAACTAATGCTAGGTTTCTCTTTGTTTATTTTGATTTGATATCGATGACAAGTTTGTTATTGTGTTTATCTAGTTTAACTAATGCACAGAAAAATTCAAATTTTTCTGCTTCTGAAATATTGGGTGTGTTTCTGTGCCACCTTCCTCTTTTTTACTTTATGGGATTTTATGGACAGATTGAAAGTTCTAAATCAACTTTCTATGAAAGATATGTTGGCTTGCTTCCATTTTCATAACATGCAGTACTGATGGTGGTGAAAACGTAAACGTTGAATTTGTTTACTATATATATGCAAGGTCTGGGGATTCACGCGGGTTTGGCTTTTTAACTCTAGAAAAGGATGAAGAAGCTGATGCAGCAATTAGAGCACTCGACAAGACTGAGTGGAATGGTAGGATTGTCCTTGTAGAGAAGTCTAAATCTCACTGAAGATTATGTATTTTGCTAGCGTTGTTTTAGAGATAGAAACCTCAGCTTGAGCTTGAGCTTGAGAAGACTCTGTTCTTTCTTTCTTTCCGGCTGTTCAATTTTGTTTTCTTATTGGAAGCACCCGCATGCAACTGAGTACTACTTATAAACTATGCAACTATATACATACATGATCAATAGACAAGAAAGGTCTTTTTTGAACTTGCAACTTGTGTTGTTGATTGGTTTGCTTGCATGGATAATGTGCAAATAGTTTTCTTTCAACGGTGGTTTAGATGACAGTTTCAATAAATAGAGCCTAGTTGCTTATTTGAGAACTCAAACTACCTAATATGGTACTTACTTTTGTTTCGTATATTTTCTTTAAATTGCAGTTGGCTCTTTTTTCTTTTTTTTTTTTAAATCAAAATAAAAAGTTTTAACTTTTCTTTTTATCTAGACGTAGGGAGTCTGCAGTTAGGAATCAGAAATAGCTACCAGCATTGTAGAATCCATTATCAACAGGTGAAATGTAGCTATTTTTCAATTCTTTCCATGTTTTTGTTGAAGATGTGTATTTGAAGAATCAAACAAATGCATTCACAATACATACTTTCCTATTTGTATCTACCGCATTATTTATAATAGTAATTTACCCATGTACCATCACACGGTATGGTAGTCTTAACAGTTTGACTGCTCGGTACAGATTGAAAATTATGGTAAATTGAAGCGAAGAAAAACTTATATGGTAAACTAAAGCAAAGAAAAATATGATTGAATAGTTTTGGACTACTGTTAGAGTCGGGGCTTTACGAAGTGTGAAGAAGTCTTAGGTTTGATCCATTTAATTTTACGTCTTCTTTTGTTACATATCATATTAAATGTGCATAAACTATACAAATTAAATTAAAAGTGCAATAAACTATTCATGTGGAATGTATCTCTTCCATTTGTAAAACGGCCACAGTTTCTTCTTTTCTGTCCTTGGTAATTTTCACTTTTTCTCATTGGTTATTATTTACAACTACACTATTATATTTTATTTTTTTTTACCTTCTTACTTTTTAATTTAATTATTAAAAAATTATAAATACAAAAATATAATCTATCGTATCGAAGGGGACTACTACTATGGAATTTTGAACCTCCTCCGAGCTCTCATGCTTTCCAAGAAAAACAATGCTCGTGTCCGTGGAAGGGGCATCAAAAACTGTTATCATAATCATTAGATATTCATGCAAGTGGGCAACTAAGAGTATCCATAGTGGTGTATTCATCCAAGTGGGCAATTAAGAGCAGTGTTTAAAAATCGCTAGGTGGGCGATAGACGTCAGAACAGGGCCTAGTTGGGTTACATTACATGATTAAAAGTTAAAATTAAAAATTAAAATCAAATTCTCTATCATTTCAAAGTGGAGGAAAGAAGGGAATACTTTAATAACTTGAGGGGGGAGGAAAAATATTTAGAGAAATGTTTTAATAACTTGAGAGGGAAGGGAAAATACTTAGAGAAATATTTTAATAACTTGAGGGGGGAAGGAAAATATTTAGAGAAATATTTTAATAACTTGAGGGGGAAGGGAAAATACTTAGAGAAATATTTTAATAACTTGAGGGGGGAGGGAAAATACTTAGAGAAATATTTTAATAACTTGAGGGGGGAGATTATCATTTTGAAAAGTGAATTAAAACCTAAAACTAAAAGCTGACCGTCTGTCTCTCTCTCACAATTCACAAAGTTTTCACAGACGCCTCTCTCTCTCTCTCTCACTATGAGATAGATGACGGGATTTCGACGCCGACGACAATCTCTAGCTCTCTCTTTCTCTCTCACTCTCTTTCTCTCTCACTCTCGCTCTCTCTTAATTTCTCTCACTCTCACTCTCTCTTTCACCTCTTCATCGACATATTGCCTCATTTCCCACCGTAATCAATCCAGCCATTTTGACTACTTCCAAGCTGTGGATCTCAGTCACATTGACTCTCCCTCCTCCGACGCCGAACTTATCTAAGTCCTAGTTGTCCAGAAGATTGAGGACGTTATTCATCGCATCGTCGTGCGTCGCTCTGCCCCTGATTGACTCCCCTTCCTCCCAGGTTCCTCGTACTAGATCCCTCCTCGACAAAACGCGTACGACATCGCTCAAATCGGCTGGGCGTTAGTTAGCGCCTAGGCTGACTAAGCGACAATTTTTTATGGTGGCAATTTTTTGTCTGATTCGGCCCTAGTCACGACGTTTGGGGGGTGCCTAGAGCCTAGTCGCGGCGTTTGGGAGGGGGGCCTAGAGCCTAGTCGCGGCGTTTAGAGGGGGCCTAGCGCCTAGACGGGCGCCTAGAACGATTTTTCGAACACTGATTAAAAGTATCCATAGTGGTGTAGTGTGACCCAATATCACACTCTAAATATATCATCACACTCTAAATACATCATTTTAAACACATCGTTTTCAGTTTTAATTTTATTTTTTCAATACCCTAAAAAAAATTCACATCTATACAACTCTATAAAAATTACTAAATCTCTCACATCTCAATTAACAAACCTAACTACCATCTTATTTTCCTCTTTTTTTCATTTCTATTTTCGCACCACAATCGAAATGAAATATTTTATATTTTAAATTTTGTATTCTATAAAAAAAATATTGTATGTTTTAATAACTTCAATTACTGCTATTTAAAAATATATAAATAAATATCAATTTGAGGGATAAATTATGTTTTAAAAACATTTTTATTATTATTAGGATTAATATACAATTTGGTCCCTGAACTTGAAACATTTTCCTAATTGGGTTTCAGTACTATGATATTTCCTATTATGACACTTGAACTGAACATTTGGGCTTACAGTTAGTCCCTCAACTGACGGCCGTCAGTTGAGGCGTTAATTTTTTCTTAGAAAGACAGAAATGCCCTTATTTGATGATGATTGGATTCCACCTGGATAATAATGTTGGTCTTTAAAAAATCAAATGGGTCCCTATTGTTTTGGAAAAAGGCTATAAGGCCTTCTTCCCCAAACAACCAGTAAGCAACCACATCTCAAACAAAGATCAATCAATTGGTGGCGGAAATCAAAGGTAAACACACAATCAAGCAAAGGCCCAACAAACCTTGGTTGTAAAACACGAATTAGATGGTGGTTCGCCACAACAGGACTGTGAAACTTACAAAAATCATTTCATATTTAATACCCATCAAACTCGAGCAAGAATTGTTTGAATCCAAGGCTGGAAAATGCAATTTCATGGCAATCGAAGGTCGCGAAATCACAACTCGAAAGAGCAACCAACGAGCCATCCAATTGCTCTCGATCGAAGCCGCGAGAAGACCTAGCAACCAGTCTTGTTCGCGCCGCCGTCCATGGTGTGAAGACCCACACAACGAGAAGACCCAAACTCGTTTCAACCCACACAGCAAGAAGACAGATATAATATTGTCAGCCTCACTGATCTCTCACAAAACAACCACCGTTTCTTCATACCTCCTACGCCCTCTTTACCCATCAAAGCTACTAAATTTTCATCCCCCACCACCAACGTTTCCATGGACACGCCAGTGACTAATCCTGATTCTTCAGTCGATGCGGTCGCCGATAGGTTGAAGAAATAGAGCTTAGGTGAGGATAAATTTGTTAAGTTGAGGCTTCATGATCTCAATTGGGACCATTCTTTTGTTCGTGAGCTGCCCGGCGATCCATGAACATGTAATTGGAATTGTGCTTTAATTTTTTCATTTTAGAACAACATGTGCAATGCACCTGATAGATTTTATAAGTTGTCTATAAGTCTATTCTTAGTAGTAAAATTAAAATTTTAATTTAATTTAATTAATAATATTTTATTTTAATCTTTTTAAAATAATAAATTGACAAGTACGTATTTTATAATTTCTAGGGAAAATAAAGTTAATACACATCATAAATTTTTTTTTAGAAGTTAATTAATTAATTTTTTGGATGGAGAAAATAAAATTTTAATTAAATGTTAATTTTTTTTAATGTTTTTATTATTATTTTCCATCTTAATACTTTATGCCACTTGGCAACTCACCAACATCCACTAAGGGCATTTGTCTTTCTAAGAAAAATTAACCCCTCAACGACGGCCGTCGGTTGAGGGACTAATTGTAAGCCTAAATGTTCAGTTCAAGTGTCATAATAGGAAATATCATAGTACTGAAACCTAATTAGGAAAATGTTTCAAGTTCGGGGACCAAATTGTATATTAATCCTTATTATTATTTTGATAAATAAGTTACTTGCATTATTAGTTTTTGTTTTCCATAGTTATTACTGTTTGGATTACATTTGTTTTATATATATATATATATATATATATATATATATATTCTCATTCAAAGTATATACCATCAACCTTGATTTAAACAAATAATTATGGTAATATATTATCATGAAAAATGGGGAAGAAGACAGAGGGAAAAGAATGAGAAAGAGCAAGGAGAGAGAAGACCGGTGCGTGGGTGCGTGGGTGAGTGGGTGGGCGTGGGGGAGAAGAGAGAGAGAGAGAGAGCTAAAAGAACCACTACACTTGGCGGGGGTGGTTTAACAAATTTTGGAGGAAGAGGATGGGATAGAGGTCTGTTGTGGGATTAAGAGCGTCCACAGTGGTGGAGTATTGGCATTCCCTAAAAACCACTTTTAGAGATTTTTAGAGATTTTTATCCTCCCTTGATCCTACAGTGGTTCCTCTAGTCCACCCTCTATCTCTAAAATCAACTAAATCACCCTCAAAATATAGGGGAAGTTTTAACATGAATAGTGACTCAAATCCTCTACATTTTCCTCACTTTATTTGAGCATAATATACTTTTGTTTAATATTTTGAAATAAAAATTATTAACATATACTCTCTCTGTCATTAAATTATTGTTTTATTTTTTTTATCCGTTCCAAAATAATTGTTTTATTTTTTTATCCGTCCTTAAATAATTGTCTTGTTTGAAATTTTCATAATTTAGGAGATCATTTTTACCATTTACCCTTACTTTTCTCTCTACTTTAATTATGCGCCATATACTCATGGGTATTAAAAGAAACTATACATTATACCAATATTAATAATTAAGTCTGTTATTTTTTGTTAATCCGTGTGCCGAGTCAAATAAGACAATAATTTAGGGACGGAGAGAGTACAATATATTTTTTGTAGTATATAAAATTTAAAATTTAAAATATTTTATTTTAATTGTGGTAGAAAAATATAAATAAAAGAGAAAAAATATAATGGTTTGTTAGTTGAGATGAGAGATATTTAATTTTTAGAGGGTTGTATAGAGAGTGCTTGTTGGAGTGAATTTATTTTTAGAGTGTTAAAAAAGTGAAACTTGAATGAAAAACGAGGTGTTTAGAGTGTGATATAGAGATATATTGGGGGTTATTGTTGTGGACGCCCTAAACTGTGACGCTCTAAGAGCTTCCACAGTGGTAGGATTCTAAAAACATCTTCAATGCTATAGTTTTTTTTTTTATGTGTCTTTTAAATAATAAGATCTCTTTTATATGTGGCAAAAAATTTATCATCTAGTTTTAATTTTTTCAATGTGACATGTTTAAATAAGAAGAAATCTTTCATATGTGGCAAAAGATTTAAAAGATAGAGAGTCCTCTTTCTAATGCAATCATCAATCACGATGTTTTTTCATCCACATTATTTACCGTCAAATTTTTTTTTTACCGTCAATCAGTTGAGTAATTTTTATTTTTTACTTTTTATAAATAATTATAAAACAATTGCACGTGAAATAATGTTCTAAAAGAAGTCTTGCATTGGAGCACATTTACAAAGATCACTTTTTAAAAGTATTTACAAAGATGATTCTCTGTCTTTTAAATCTTTTGCCACATATAAAAGAGGTATTCTTATTTAAACATGACACATAGGAAAAACTAGATGATCACCTCGTTTTTTGTTCAGTTTCACTTTTTAAACCCTCTAAAAAAAATTTACTCTAATAAACACCCTCTAAAAATTAAATCTCTTATTTCTCAACTAACAAACCTAATTATCATTCTATTTTTCTTTTTTTTTTCTACCACAATGAAATGAAATATTTTATATTTTATATTTTATAAAAAGATGTTGACAAAATTAATAATTTTGCTACAAAAATATTTTATATTTTGTGTGTGAAAGAGATGGGGGAGAGGGAGAAGGGCAGGGGAGGAGAGAGAAGAGGGGAATGGAGAATGGGGAGGTTGACTTTGTGGAAGAGAGCTAGAAGATGACGTGCTGGCTGCTGGGGAAGAGCCGAGAGAGAAAAAAAAGCCACGAAGCCATTCTAGATTTTAAAGATAGTTTGGTGGGTTAGATACTACAAGTCTCTCAAGTCTCAACCATGATCGATTTTATCAGTAGTTTCTTAATAATTTTTTTTTAAAATTTTAATTCCTTGACTATAAGAATTAGACACGATTGGTTCTTTTATTGGATGCAGTTAGCATTTTTCCGTTGTCCGTCATGTGCACATCACGTTCCTTTGATTAAGGGTATTTATAAAATTTTACATGCAAAGATATTTTCTAATACTTAAAATAATATATGTTTTTATCTCTCTCCCCCACCCCCCATAACATCTCAGCCCCCATCCCTCCTTTTTCTCTCTCATAATTCTTTACCCCCATCATCATTTCTCTCTATCTTACATTTCTCTTTGTCAGTTTGTTTTCTTTTAATTCAAGAAATATAAGAAAATTGTCCAAAAAATATCAGTTTGCTAATCAATTCCAATTCGTCTATCTTATTTGTAGTTCAATTTGTTACATTTACACAGTTGCATTTATATCAAAGAATTAGGGCTCCCACTAGATCGATCCTTTTGCACAATATGAATTGCATAAACGAATTGAACAAATACAGACATAACAATAAATTGAGCATATCGATATATAAACTCTAATAAACTTTCATTTCCAAAAAACAAAAAAAAAAATCAATATTAGCATAAATTCATTAAATTGATTCGATACAAACAAGCATTAATCGTGCCACGCAACATATATGAAATTAAGAGTACTTATCTGTTGGGAGAAGCCATTTTGTAAAAGACAGATATCGATAGAGCCGACAAAATTAGCCCGACCCAGCCAATCCGATATTATGGGGGGCTTAGGCTTCAATTTAGAAGGCCCAAAAAATTTTGAGCTTTTTTGGCCCAGCCCAATAGGCCCGTGGGCTAATTGGGCTCGGGCAAAAAAAGCCCGATTTTTTCGAGCCAACCCAGCCCAACCCGATACACTTTTATTAACTTTTCAATTCACACTTTTCAAATCATTTTCGTTGCTTTTAAGTCTTTTAGTAGAGATTCAAATCATTTGCAATTCAAATTTTTCGCTGCTTTAAGTCTTTTCAAACAATTTTTTCAAACAATTTTGATACACTTTTATTAACTTAGCCCAGCCCAATACAGGCTGTACGCCTGTACATACAAACCCACAACCAGTCAACCACATTCACTAATTCATTACTCATATACCATCATATTTAATCTGATTATCTGTTGCGAGCTTGTGAAGTGCGAACACCAAACATCTAAATAATTGTAGACTTGTGTTCTAACGTATTTTGCACTTCTCCTGTCTATAAAAAATTTATATAGTTGTATTTTAATCCATCAAGATGAAACTTATTATTTGTAAATTTTATTTGATAAATTGTAGACTTGTAATGAGTTTTGATTTTTTTTTTATGTGATAACTTGTAAATTTTGTAGAAAATATTTTTAGTACGAATTTGGGCTGATTTGGCCCGATGGCCCAAAAGTGGGCTAGGCTGGGCTGGGCTAGATGTTTGAGGCTCGATGCAAATTTTGGCTGGCCCGACTTAGCCCGATTTTATGTGTTAGCCCGATGGACTGGCCCAGCCCAGCCCATTGCTAGCTCTAGATATCGATCGTCGGAAATCAGCTGGAGATTGAACAACGGTGGACAGCTACGGTTTGCTAAATGAATCACGATCACATGAAGCAATAATCGTTGGAGGTTGAGAAAACCTTCTCTGTTAGATGTTGACTAGTAGAGTGAGCGATTGACCGAGTGAGATTACAAAAATTTAGATAGGAATGTGGCGGGGGAGCGTTAAATAATCAGGTACAATGTGAACACCCTATTACTCCCCCATCATATTAACAACCCCAAATAGTACACTCACCTTCTACCTACACATTATTTACAGGTGCCGCGATCTCACCCAAGCTAGGTCTCTGCTACGGTCAACTCAGCAACAACCTCCCAACTCCGGCCAAATCCGCCCACCTCATCAAATCCCTCGAAGCCAAACATGTCAAGATCTACGATGCCACCCCGACCATCCTTGAATCTCTCAAAAACACCGACATCCAAGTCTCCGTCATGGTCCCCAACGAACTCATCAACAACATCTCCACCAATCCATAGGGCTTCTTCACTCTCTCTCTACCCGCCGGACTGTCAAATCTGTCCTTCGACAGAGACGCCCTTTCGTCCCTCCGTTCAGCTGTCGGCGGCCACACCCTCTTCTGGAACGCCACCCAACTAACCCCGTGTCAGTGGGTTGGCGTCCAGTGCGACGATAACAACCGCTTTGTCACAGCCCTCCGTCGATACGCTGGAGTCTCCTTACATAGGGTTTGAAGAATTGAGGATTAGGGTCGGTCCTTTTGTTGAAATTTCATAAATATCCTTAACTGACGGACTTAACGGAAAATACTAACGACATCTAACAAAAGGACCAACCGTATCTAATTTTTATATTCAAGGGACTAAAACTTTAAAAAAAAATTTAAGGAATTACTGATGAAATCGATCATAGTCGAGAGACTTGTAGTGTCATTAACCTAGTTTAATAAATCTTAGAGAAAGAGTGTGTACTGATGTAAAACGTACACAGTGAGCAAACTTTTCCACCCATAAACTTTCTTTAGAGATTTCTGCATTACTGATCCCACAATTAAGGGCAACTCCAACCATTTGGTGCAAAAATTGCACTATCCTACTATAATAGTGTAATTTTTGCATCAAATATTTTTTATCATCTCTAACCATTTTATTTTAAACTTTACATTAAAAAGAATATTCTAAGAATATTATTTATTATTCTATTTAAAACATATATTTTATCTCATTAAATTTATAGCAAAACAAATTTATTGAATACTATTTTTTTATAGTACAATTTATATTAAATTAAATAATATGCATTAAAGTTAAATAATAAATTTATCTTCAATATTTATAAAATTTCTTCAATATTCATAAATTTTATTAAAAATAATGTTAATAATACAAATAACTTATAATTAACAAGACTTATAATTAAAAAATAGTCTTAAATTAAATAATACAATTAAAATAATTAAATACAAGACTTCAAAATAATACACTAAAATTAAATAATTGAAACGAGATTTTAAAATACAATTAAAATACATACATTTGAAAATTATAAGTAACAAAGAAACATTAGTAGAATTAAAACACAAAAAAAAAAAGGGGCAAAAGTAGGATATTGCAGAAAAATTGTGCGCCAAATTTGGTGTAATTTTTTCGGGTGCTTCAAGATGGTGCAAAGATAACGGGATGGTTGGAGCCGTCTTTTATGCTAATACGGTGGGATTGCCTTGAATTTGGTAACCGTTAGAGTTGCTCATTTGGGGGCCGCGGGGTGGTTTTAAAACACTCTAAAAATGTTTTTGGGTACGGGTAACGTGACGCTCTAAACTGTATAAAAGATCTTGATGGGATGCCTATATACTATAGTGCTGTATATGAAGTCAACATCACTGTGTCCACTTGGTCAGTCAATTATTATTATTATTACCCTATTCGTTTTTAAATTATTATTTTATTTAATTTAGGTTATAAATTAAGAAAAAATAATTAATGTAATTATTAATATTAATACTCCCTCCATTCCAGGTAAAGAGTTTATTTTTAATTTTTTTTATCAACTAAGCTAAAGTTTGACCAATAATTAATATAAATCTAATAGTTTTTACAAAGTTATTAAAGTTGTAATCCATAGTATTATTAAGATAGTTTTTAATTAATGAAATTTTATTTCTTAAAACATAAGTAAAATATGTAAAAAATTTATTTGATTTAGTCTTATGTTAACTTCTATAAAAGGAAAGTGGACTCTTTGCGTGGAACGGAGGGAATATAATATATAATTTTTTTAATACCTATATACATGTGGCCTATAATTAAAATAAAAAGAAAAAATAAGAGTAAATTGGTAAAAATATTATCTTAAAAAAAAACTTTCAAACAAAATAATTATTTTGAGACGGACGAAAAGAAAAAAAAGACAATAATTTAAGAACGGAGGGAGTATTATTCTTATTCTTATTCTTCTTCTTCTTATTATTATTATTTTGGTAAGACGCTTCACCTATAACCGATAGGTCGTGGGTTCGAGTCACCAAAGGGGTAAGTGGGGAACCACTATTGATCTTTTTTTTAAAAAAAATAAAAATATATTATTATTATTATTATTATTATTATTATTATTATGAGTAATGCTATGTTGATAAAATTTTAAAGAATTGTATTGTTAGTTTTAAAGAATTGTATAGTATAAATAATTAATACATTGATAGTTGTATTATACAACATATAAATTTATCACTAGATTTTGTTGCTTATAGATGAACCTATAACAAATCTATTTGATTAGGCCCTTTCTTTTCTTTTAGTGTAAAATTTTACGGATCATAATTTATAAGGCGAAACTCTATATTCTCAAAATTCGGTCCATCAATGCACGACGAGTCAAGATAGAAAGATCTATTTTACGGTACAACTAAAGTTTTTGCCATTCTTTCATCAATCCTAGCGCAGAGGAGTCATTCTCATAGATCTTTTCTCTTTTTCTTGCGAAAGTCCTATGAAGGAAGGGCTCAACGTTATTATGGGGACAGAAAGTGAACGTTCTGTTTGGCATGTACAGAATGGTGGGCTACAAGAAGAGAGGTGCTAAATACAATACTTATTTTATATTAAATACAACTCTTGGATAAATTTATTATTTTGCTCAAAAGAGGTGTTAAATACAACACTTATTTTATATTAAATATAACTCTTGGACAAATTTATTATTTTGCTCATGTTATAAATGAATTTTTTTTTTTTTGACAAAATCGCCACCGCTAGGCGGTCTTATTCCAAACAACCACCTAGACTTAGCGGTCCTCTATTTTTATCCATTATTCCGTCAATTTTTTTTTTATACTTTAATACCCTAAAGTTAACATTTTTGTTAAATAATTAACAGAATCATTAAAATTTTAACAGAATTTGGTAGAGGACCGCCACCCCGAGGTGGGTTTCTTCCTAGAGAACCGTCACCCAAAGGTGGTCTTCCTTTTTTTTTTTTTTTTTCCTTATAATTGATTGATGGGCAAAATACTACTTTTCCCAAGAGGAAATGTTGTATTTAGTACTTTTGCAGTGTTGTATTTAACACATATGCTCAAGAAATATCCCAGTGGGATCATAATATTAACAATAAGAGAATGACGATGGTTTTGCAATCTGCCTTGATTGATTTAGAGCCCGTTTGTTTGTGTGTTTTGGCCAAAACGCAGGGTTAAAACGCAGCTTATTCCTTAACTTAGCGTTTCAATGCTGCGGTAAAAAACGCTACGTTTTCAAAACGCAGCTGCGTTTTAAAACGATGGAATTTCTAGCTTTTTCTCAAAACGTAGATTTTAAAACACAGTAGGGAATAAAAAGTTGCGTTTTGACATAATATCCCAAACACATTTATAAAAAAAAAAGCCGCGTTTTAAATAATTTGCATTTTAGAAACGCTGCGTTTTCAAAACACAGCGTTTTGAAAACGCTACACCAAACGGGCTCTTAGTCACAATGACTATTTATATATAGAGTAATACAAAAAATCATCTAATTTAGTAAGTGATACATATGAAATATTGAACTCTATCAGTTGCACTAAGCCTCCGTTTGTTTCACGGAAAATGATTTTCAGAAAACATTTTTCTTATTTTTTGGTGTTTGATAATATTTGAAAAATATAGTCAATGTAAGATCTTTTACAAGTCAACGAAAAATGAAGTCTTCTTTTCAGGAAAATGACTTACGGATTCAATTTTCGTAAGTCATTTTCTAAAACTTGTTCATTTCAATTTTCTCATAATATCACCTTTGTATATATGTTTTTCGTAAAAATTTTATATGTTTGCCAAATACCGGAAAATATTTTCCGACATATTTTTAAAAAATTAACCAAACGCCTGAAAATAGAACTTTTTTATTTTTTGGAAGTCATTTTCAAAAAATTATTTTCTAAAAGTTATTTTCCTTTAAACAAACGAAGCCTAATTTAGGATCTCAAGTTTGCCTTCCAAGTCTATAACCTTGATTCGCGGTGTTGGATGACTGGGATTCTATCACATAACACCGTGTGTACTTGTCTTTCCATACAATTTTATTTATTTATTTACCAATCCATACAAAAAAAATTTTAATGTGTTAGGTATGGACAAATATTATCCAAGGTCTATTTGGACTTAAAGTTTTTTTTTTTTTTCATGATTTATGATTTTTTTTTCCTTAGAATTTTAAAATAGTTGTATTAAAAAAATAAGAGATAGATAAAAAAAAAATGTGAAACCGATGAGAGTGAAAATTGAAATTAATTTTAAAAAAAAACTATGAACCAGGCAAAAAACCATGCGTTCAAACAGGACCTAAATATTTGACTTTATATGTATTTTTTTAAATGCTCTCAAACAATTAATATATTCCATTTTTCTCTCACAATTAAAGATATTATTAATAATTATTTTGAGAAAAAAAAACTTTTTAAAACGATGAATGGCAATCGTATTTTAGAAAATTTTAAAATAAAATAAACGTTCTTATTTTTAGTAAAAGGGTGTACATAAAATAGAAAATTACATTTTAATTGACTTATATTTTAAAATTTTACGGACGTAATCTAAAATTTGAATATTGAAAACAAAGACGAAAAATAGCTATAAACATACTCCATTTGGTAGCAACTAGCAACGGCGTGCCAACGCCCAACACTAGTTGAGTTTTGAAGGCCTTTAATTAATTAAAGTCCTAATACGGATAAAATGGAACCACTCTTATAATTTATACAAATTCCTCTGATTCCCCAAAAGGTTTGACCTTGTCTCAATCCCACCCCCACCTCTTCTATTCAAGTTTGTTAGTTTTTACCGTTATATGAAAGGTAACTTAGTCACTGCATCTTCTAGAAGAAACCCAAGCAATTTCCAAGTGACCAACACTCTTAGCCCATCCATCCTCTTGACAAGTTAAACTTGTTGCCAAAACATTCTAATTAACCCATTGCAACTTCTAGAAGTTTACATGAAGAAATCAATTCTTAACGGTGAGAAGTAAATTTCTTACTTCCACAACAAATAATGACTATCAAGAGGATGGTTTACGAGTTTATGCAGACATGGGAATTGCTTAAGAATGTTTGGCTTCGTTTAAATGATAAAATTGAGTAAGTTACCCCTTACACAACAGTGAAAATTGTGATCTTGTCTAGATTCGTAGTTCATTTATGCAAGATGTCATCTTTTCGTGATTTTGTAATATTTGTAGGAAAAGTAAGAGAGAGATTGAGAGAAAAAAATGTGAGACAGATAAGAGAGAAAGTGAAAACTACGGGGAAAAAAAAAAAACCTCGCAAACCACAAAAAGAACCACGAAGACAAACGGAACGCAACAAACTTTTAACAGAAATGGTGGCATTAAGACAGGGCTAAATCTTTTGGGGGGAGGCATTGAAATTTGGCCAGATCATAGGGGGTGATGCTGCATTTTACCGGTCCTAAACTGCGATTCCTCTGGTTGTATTTAAGTAATCATCCCGATTCCCACATTCATGCAATTTTCTGCTCTTTTTTCTTTTCTTTTCTTTCTTCCATCAGGACGGCGTTAGGTTGTTGTTGAATGTTGAGGAGGGAGGAGGAGGGTGCTCTGTAGTTGGTTTGTTCGTTGTCTGTTGTGTAGTGAGTCTGAGAAGATTTCCAACTTTTCAACTCATGAACCAGCTGACCACGTTCTTTCCTCTCCCCCTTCTTCAACAATTCAACCTATTTTTTTAATCCAACCTCCTCGTGGAATATAATGTGACAAATTATTCCTTATATCTACAAAAATTCTGATTTCATTTTTGCACATTCTCTCTTAATCTCAATTTGGCTCATCTCCATTGCGTTTATACGTTGAATCCCCATTTGGATTTTTCTTTTGTCGGAAATCAATTCGTATTCAATTTTGCGAATAGTTTTTCCAAGAAAACGAAATGGGTGTGTGTGTAAGCAAACGCAAATATCATGATCGTCGATCAAATGGTGGTTTGGGAAATCATCACAATCAAAAATCACAAGAACCCCAAATAGTATTCACCAAATCCCCTGCCCCTACCTCAGCCCCTGCTCCAGCCCCCTTGCCAGTGAAGCACCAGCCGCCGCCCCGGAGCCCGATGCGAATCTTCAGGTCTGATACAATTCTGGGTAAGCCATATGAAGATGTTAAATCACATTACACACTTGGAAAAGAATTGGGTAGGGGTCAATTTGGCGTTACGTATCTTTGTACGGAGAATTCAACTGGTCAACAGTTTGCTTGCAAGTCAATATCGAAAAAGAAGCTTGTTACAAAGAAAGATAAGCAGGATATGAGGAGGGAGATTCAGATTATGCAGCATTTGAGTGGGCAGGAATGTATTGTTGCATTTAAGGGCGCTTATGAGGATAAGCAATCGGTTCACCTCGTGATGGAGTTGTGTGCAGGTGGGGAGCTTTTCGATAGGATTATTGCCAAAGGGCATTACAGTGAGAGGGCTGCTGCTTCTATATGCAGGGCTATTGTCAATGTTGTTCATGTATGCCATTTTATGGGGGTGATGCACCGTGACCTTAAGCCCGAGAACTTTTTGTTATTGGATAGGAGTGAGAATGCTGTTTTGAAGGCAACCGATTTTGGGTTATCAGTTTATATTGATGAAGGTATGGTTCCAAATTACAGAACACGTTTTTACCATTTGTCGGTTCAAGTTATTTGTGATAGCTTTTCGTGAATAGGTTCTGTTTGATATGCTAATCTTGTTTGACTAATTAGAAATAGAATCATAAACGGATAAATTTCCTTTTTTTTATCCTTATCTTCTTCATGATTTGAAATAGAACTTTAAAATTGTTTTCAGATAGAGACTCAAGTTAGAGAGTAGATATTAGATAATATGCTGGAATAGTTCACTAAGAATAAGTCATGTGTTTAAGATAATTATTCTTGTCTTTACTTCGTTAGCATAATTTCTCTTTGAGTACTTTCGGCATACGGTTGAATGTTGTTCATATATGTAAAAACAGAACAATTACATTATACCCAGTTTGGGCCTTCAAGGAAATGGTGTTAGTTTGTTTGAAGATTGGTTTGTTCGATATGCCAATCCTGTTTAGATATAACCAATAAGAATTTCTTTGTAGACGGAAAGAATTATATAGAGATTCCTTGATCAAAATGGTTTTGTCAATAAGATTATCTCTTTTGTCTCTGCTTTCCTACTCAAGCCTTTGATTACAAAGTTGTCTCAAAGGAATTGATTTAGAGCGAATCTCTTGGAATAGTTTGTCAATTCAGAGCAAATATCTTGGAATACTCTGTCTTCTTCTATGTTGGAGCTTGTTTTGGCATCCGCATCCTTCAGCCAAATATTACCGAACTCATTGCTCATTTTGCCACTATCAAAGTTACATTATGTATCTTTACGAACTAGAAGCTGCACTATTATCATCATTATTTAAATCATTTGCCAGTTCTGTAATTAGCCACCATTGAACTGCCCAAACTTTAATTACCATTACAAACTCAGGCTCCCTCAAGATCACATCAGAGAATCATATTAGCTAAAAAAAAAGATCAAAAAGATGACTGAAATTTATTAGTTATCAATTTAAATTTATTTGTTTGTCAATTGAGAATATCGAATATCTCATTATTTTTCAGGAGTTTGTTACCAATTATGGATAAGTACCATTTTCTGTATTGACTGCCATTTGCTACTCCCTCCGTTCCAGGCAAAGAGTCCACCATACTATTTGAGGATGTTTCACTTAAAGATTCCACTTTCAAAAAATTATACTTACAATTTTCATAATCTTTCATCTTTACCCTCCACTTGTGTTGTAATCATCTTGGTTGTGGTCAAGTATTTTTGTTATTATGACAAACTCCAATGACATTAATATATCTCTTAATAAGTAGACTTTTCAAACGTGGACTCTTTGGGTGTAACGGAGGGAGTATTTAACGTAATTTTGTTTGTTTTGACTGGATTATGCTACAGCCAATGTTCTCTTGTTGTAATAACCAAAGGAACCCTTTTCAGGAAAGGTGTATAAGGATATAGTTGGAAGTGCGTATTATGTTGCTCCTGAAGTGTTACGTTGTAAATATGGAAAAGAGATAGATATATGGAGTGCAGGGGTTATATTGTATATCTTACTCAGTGGTGTACCTCCCTTCTGGGCTGGTAAGTTCAAAAGTTCATCATTTTGAGAATAAGTTGTCATCTTGTTCAGCATCTCCGGAATATTTTACCAAACATACAAAATAACAAATGCAGAGACAGAGAGGGGAATCTTTGATGCAGTATTGAAAGGAGATATTGATTTTGAAAGCAACCCTTGGCCATCCATATCAAATAGTGCCAAGGATCTGGTCCAAAAGATGCTGACACAGGACCCCAAAAAGCGGATTACTCCTGCTCAAGTTCTTGGTATGTCTGTGGCAAGCTTCTGTAATCATTATTTACATTAAATTTATGTAAAACTAGCAAATTATAAATTCTGCCTCGGTGACAAACTTGCTTAATAGCATAAATAATTAAAACCACCCACATATGCGTCTGGAAATAGAAGCTAAAATTAAGATAGAGCATATTACATTAAACCTCTCTACCAAGAAATATTAAATTTAAAAAAAAAAAGTGGTTAATCAATGAGTCCCAACTAGCAACAATATACAGTAACTCAACTCTTTCACTATCATGTGGGTATGGCCTTCCTCTAGCAAGAAGGAACCCACCTTCATAAATGAGAGTACTTGAAACAAAATTATACCATGAACATACATTTAGACTCTTTTTTTTTTTCTTATTAAATAGACACTGCTGATTTACTGTTTCGTATATAAATATGTAACATTTGAATTTCTATTTAGCTACTCTTACTTCATTATCCGTTTTCGGAATGGTAGCAATGAGGGTGCTAGACCAAGACCGAGTCATAGGAAATCCCGAGAAAATTTTCCCTGTAAAACCGTCCGGGCCTGCTGCGCTATCTCCATTTAATGAAGTAAGAGTAGCTTTAATCTCATCAAGCGAAGGAGGAGCAATAAGAGTGGCATTCATATTTTCTGTAATAAGAGATGGGATGATGTTCAATAGGGTCTTGTCCTGAAGAGGTTCCAAGTCAATAGATTCTATTTCGAAATTAAAATGTTTGCCAATGGATTCTTTTAGTTTGTAGAAAAAGAGTGGAGTTCTAATAACTTTTCGCTTTACTGAATTTACATGGTCTATCCAGAAGGATAACCCATGTTGTTTTTCATATAAAGAATTTTAAAAAGCAAACCTTAGATTAGATTGCTATTTTCTATTTTTACATTTTCACTTACTCGTTTGTCTTATATCTAAAAGCCCAAGCTCTATACAACATTAAAAGATTCTCCGATATCACCGATAGATAATTGTGAGTAGCAAAACTAATCTGGAGTAAGAAACTCCCGCTGTGTGATAATGCTTTTGCAATTCTGCAGTAAATAATTGACAAATCTGGTGTTTCCTTCATCTAATGATTATGTATCTAACACTTTCAGAGCATCCATGGATAAGAAAAGATGGAGATGCATCCGACGCGCCAATAGACAGTGCAGTTCTTTCTAGGATGAAGCAATTCAGAGCTATGAACAAACTCAAGAAACTTGCTCTAAAGGTATCTTCAAATGTCATTTACCCAGATTTCACCATTTCGTATATGAATAATGTTAAGTGGTAAGACCAATGGAATCTCATTGGATATCCTCTTCATAAGTACGAGAATGATTTCATAAGAAACATGAAAGCAATCTAATATTCGGTATCAGGAATGTCTTTATACATTTACATTTTCATACAAATAGCTCACTAGGTCACCAAGTACCATCACTTGATTACAAGGGAATTCTAGGCATACAAGAGAGTTGAATGGCCTCCCATCACCCCACATGCTAAAAGAAGGAACATAGTACATACAATAGAAAGAGTAAATTTGCAGATAAACATATTCACAGGACGAGATCCGTATAGTTGACCATAAAATCGACCTAAAGCTTGTCATATTTCTAACAAAGACTGGTGGACTTCAGGTCATTGCAGAAAATCTCTCTGCAGAAGAAATTCAAGGACTGAAAGTGATGTTCACGAACATGGATACTGATAACAGTGGCACAATCACTTATGAAGAACTTAAGACAGGGTTGGCTCGTCTGGGATCAAAGCTCACGGAAGCTGAAGTACAGCAGATTATGGAAGCGGTAACTAATTGCAGCCACTTTAGTTCGCTCCTATATTCTACATTTTTTATACAAGTGACACGCGCCGGAAAATGATTGGTCAATACTTTTTTACATCTCAGGCTGATGTGGATGGAAATGGGTCAATTGACTACATTGAATTTATCACTGCAACAATGCATCGACACAAATTAGAAAGAGAGGAATATGTGTACAAAGCATTTCAGCATTTTGACAAGGATAGCAGTGGGTGAGCATCTAAATGATTTTATCATTTGAGAGTATTTTACTTGTCCTATTTCTCAAACAACTGAATTTAGTACCTGTTTCTGACGTGGCTACAGATTTATAACGAGAGATGAATTGGAATCAGCCATGAAAGAATATGGAATGGGTGATGAAGCCACAATCAAGGAAATAATATCCGAAGTAGACACTGATAATGTAAGTTTTTTTCTCTTTTTTGATACTCCGTTGAAGACTTAAGAACGGACAGTGACTTATAATGGCTACTTATTCTGTTCACAGGATGGAAGGATCAACTACGAGGAATTCTGTACAATGATGAGAAGTGGAACCCAACCAGGCAAGGTATTCTAGTACGGGAAAGGCTTTGAGACAATATATTTCTAGTCTAATGAGTTCAAAGGCAAATAGGCAAATATATTTATCTTTCATGTTCATAATTAATCTGGGCAACGCTTGGGATTCTAACTTAAATCCCAGAAGCTAATTTTCAGTTGAATTTGATTGGTCAAGTAAATGATGGGCGTAGAAGGAAGTTCTGGTCCTATACTCATTTTGACTACTTGATGAATCAACTTCGAGTGAGATTGAAGGTGAAATCCCAGCATTTTCCTCGAATATTTGGCTGCATTTTCCTTGGTTATTTGGTCTTCTAAAGAGAGACTTTTTGTAAAGAACAGTCTTCTTGTTCTGTTTAGACTACTTTATATAAATAATTGATACTACAATTTTTTCTATCTGTGTAGTTTCTTTCGTTATTAACTCTCTTCTACTATCACTGTATCACATGCTCTTCCCTGGCTGAATTCCCCAATCAGCTAAAATACCATATGCTCTATCACCAGAAATACCCTAAAAATGGAAAGACGAAAGTAAGAAATAAACGAAGAAAAGGAACGAACATACTCGTTTTCTTTTTTCCAAAGAGTATTTTCAATTTTAGGACATTACACTTGAAAGAGAAGCTTAAGACTACCTATCATTCCAAGATATTAAGGGACCTATATATATATATATATATATATATATATATATCTGGGGGCAAGTAGGCGCACATATTCACATTGGTTGCAAGATTTGTTTGGACAATAGCGAATCAAGATAAGATTTGCTTTTACTTTAATTTGAATAAAAATGCAAGGCAGAAGGCATAAGGTTACTTCTTAAGCAAAGGCAAGAGGTTCCTGTCGTGTTCCCTCACCTCAAGCGCACCCTTATTGGATGGTCGCTGCTTTTGGATCCAACGAGCCAAGTCATCTACCTAATCATCTAGCTTGTTGAGAATTTCACTACAATTTCAATGACACTTTTTGGGCATTCACTACATATGTAAATGACACAAGTAGGGCCGAGAACATATGAATAAACAAATACTTGAAGCTAGCATTCGGAAACAACTCACAGGAGGGAGAGATATTATAGAACACATACATGCACATAGTACTGCAAAAGACCTATCTTACTATTGTTACCAAATAAACCAGGGACCTTTATTACATGTCACCAGGAAACCCACAATGCATGAAACTGAAGCAAAATCCATGGAGCTTCAAAAAATGTAGCTGCAACTGTTGACTGCAAGAAGCAAGATAACAAGTACAAGATCCAAACAGTGCAAGATGGACGCAATCAGTATAATAGAGCTGCATCTTTCTGGGCTTCTAGCTATAAAGAGAAAAACAACTCTCCTTCTGTAGTAGAATTTAACAAAGTGTTAAATGATCACTTAGGAATATCAAATTCTCACGACTCTCTTATATTAAAGAAGATGTGGTAAAATTTTGCTGTGAAGTTCGCTGATGTGAGGTAAAGAAAAGATGACTCTTATATTAAAGAAGATGTGGTAAAATTTTGCTCCAAAGTTAGCTGATGTGAGGTAAAGAAAAGATGAGGTAAAAAGTTCGCGATGATTGAGAGCTCACACCGGGATGATTTACTTTGATGGAGAGAGGTAAGGTAGATATGGAATGATAAGTTAAGAGCGCATCCCCCATACAATCAAATGAATAAAACAGCATATTTACCACTGACAGGCTTTGGACAAATGAATTCTTTCAAAATGCAGATCTTATTAATATTGCCAGATAAACAGAGCTTCCTGTTACACTCAACTAAAAAATCCATGATTCTGACAATGTCAAAACATGAACACACAAACCAAAAGGGAAAAAGGGCATCGCAAGATGGACACCAAAACTGTAGTAGGTACTAACTTAAGAATTCAATTTTATTGTTGCAAACCACACACAACCCAAACCCAAACTTAACGAGCTTCAAAAACCATGAATCTTGAGGTCCTCTTTTTTCAAGATGCCAGCACGAGTGAGGAAAGTGGAGACATTCTTGCGCTGATCCCCCTGAAGTTGGATCACCTTGCCAAGTGTCTTGTCTTGCACGATGGTCCCGTTGCAGCAAAACTCTTTCTTGAGATCCTTGAGGATTTTCTCGTAGCTGAGTTCCTTCTTAAGGCCCTGTACTGTAGTCAGAGTTTTCCTGCCATTCCTCTGTTGGATGCGGATATGCACATACTCCTTACCACCTCGGGGACCACCTAATATCTCCTCGTCCTCAGCAAATGGATCAAAAGTAGCTGGAACGTGAATGTCAATATCAACCATGTACTTTGTTGTTTGAGAGATGAACACACACAACTGTTGACTGCCAGAATCAAGACAGCAAATACAAGATCAGTGAAACCAGGTCAAGAAGGATCTGTATGTATAGCACATAGCTACAACTGGTAATCACAGGTCCAAGTTATAGCCTCAATTATAAACCCTTTGAGTTACCAGTAAGCTAAATTATAAATATGGAATCAGAAGTCAGAGCGAGAATATATCGGATACAAACTCTAAAATCATAAACACAAACCTTGTACACAAAAAGTGTAGCATACCTAATCATAACCACTTTAGGTCAGATTCAAACAAGTAAATCAGTAATTCGGATAAACGATCAAATAGACAAATACATCATCGACCGATAGCAAAGTAACCAAAAAACACGAATCCCTAATATTCCTGATATGTAATGATTCTACGAAAGAAAATTAAGGCGATAAACGATCAAATACATCATCGATCAAAGAATATAAATCACAAACGCATACAGGAAATCAAGGAACCGAAGAACTTGATGCAATCAAAAAGAGTCTAGACAAAACTATCTGTTGAACGATATTAACTTAAATATGATTCCTCACGCATATGAAATTCAGCAATTTTGTAGCGAAGGCGTTGCAGAAGATTTAATAATTGACAATTGAAAGTATTCTCACCAATTCAAAGAGAAGAAAAACTGAGAAGAAGCTTATTACCTTAAGATCGCAAGCTCTGAATAGGATTGAACGGAAAGTTGTTCGAATTATATGGGCCTAAGAGAGTCGTTAGGCGGGGCTTTATATAGGGGAGGGGGGGGATCTGAATTGGGAACGAGTTGTTTTTAACCACATGAATGTAACCATGGTTAAGAGTTCTAATCGGAGTCGGTTTTATATTACGATGGACGGCTGCGATGTACCTAAAAGCGGTTATGATGTTTGCTGTTGAGTTAAAACGCGTAGATTCAACGCACACCCCAAGTGTGGCATAATTAAAGCACACGCCAATTGATTCCGTTGCAAGTAAAAGGGTAAGATAGAACAGGAATGCCACAAGAAGATTCGTGGGTCCCACACTGTCCGAATATTCTGGACGAGTTATTTGGGTAAATGCAGCGTCACCCCCTATAGTTTATCCCAATTCCATTCATCCCTACATATTTGGCCCCGTCTCAGTACTACCCTTTCCTTAGAATCTGTCGCATTTTTTCTATTACAAGGAGGGTGTTTTACAATTACCCAACTTCACAGAATTGAAGTGGTAAAAAGTCCCTTTAGTTACTTCAAATTTACAGATTACTGTGGACAATTCTTTTATAACACACCAGGACAACTAGCACTGTTACCCGCCCGGCAGTGCTAGTGAGTATCATCTAGTGCCGTTCCTAACATTTTATAGGTTCGAGGCAAAGTTGAAAGAAGGATCTTTATTTAATTATTAAATATTAATCTAATGTATTTTTTTAATTTAATTTCTTATAAAGACAAAAATTATTTTTGCTATCAATATAATTTCAATAACGGGCTCCTATTGAGTTGAAATTAAGTTTGAAGAAATATTATTATCTAGATAACCGAACAGTTTCTTGCCAAAATTTCAGCTTCGTAAAGTCAAAAGACTCAATTACTCAAATAAGCAATCATCACAAGAATAATTTGGGATTTCTTGTTGCTTCGTACTTCTATTTCATGATTTCTTATCACTCACTCAGAGCTATTACCTCAAATTAGTAATTAACTAAATTGAAAATTCAAGTAATTATATAAGATGTGAACAAACTATCAAACTCAAAAATCTCAACAAACAATTGAACAAACATAATTCAAAATTTAACAAATAAACAAAGTCAATGTCACTTTCAATTTTTAGACAGGAAATTGCTGGCCGGTCTACTTTCTAAAACTTTTTTTTCTCCAGTCTACCCTTTTTTTTTAAACCGCTAAAAGGCACTTTGAGAATTTTCTTCCTAAAATGCCATCAACAATATCGTTGCTTCAGATTTGAGGTTCGAATTGATGTATAAATGATTACATGTTGTTAATATAGTCTTTCTTTATGTTTGGGTATCAATTTCCATGCATAAAACTCGAATTTGATCACAATTTGATCAAATTCGAATTTTTTTAGTTCATCCCATTTTTCTTTGTTCTTGGGCTGTTTTGGTCACTTTAATCTATGTTTTAAGTTTCGAATTTGTTTAAAATCAATCTCACATTGTTATCCAAACTTAGTACTACATTTGTGCACAATTTTTTTACCAAAAAATACTATTTTCGATACCCAAATCGAGCTTGGCAGTGCGTTGTCCGAAAATAGAAGGAGATGTTCTTAGACTGATTTGGGGGCTTTAATCAATGATTTGAGTTTGAATTGTGTATAATATCAATATCATACTGTTATAAGAAGTCAATATCATGTTTGTATGTAAATTTCCAACAAAAAATAACAATTTTGATCGATTTTGATATTATATTAAATTGGACATTGGGATGTCTTTAATTCACCAATCGCAGTATGCTGGGCAATGCAACGGAAATCAACCTGCCCGGTCAGGTTGCAGAGGTCGAGGGGACAGCCTCTCTCGAGGGGGTTCGGGGGCAACGCCCCCAAAAGGTAAACGAAAATCAAGTCCCCTCCAGCAGTTGAAATTCAAACGGTGCCTTGGTTGCTCATCGCGATGCCTTGACTGCTCATCCTGATGCCTTGGTTATTCATTGCGATGCCTTTGTTGCTTATCGCGATGGCTTGGTTGCTCATCGCGATACCTTGGTTACTCATCGCAATGCATTTGTTGCTCATCGCAATGTCTTGGTTGCTCATCGCGATGCCTGTATTGCTCATCGCAATATCTTGGTTCCTCATCTCGATGGTTAACCCACGCGATGCCTTGGATTACTCATCGCGATGCCTTGGGTTACTGATGCGCGCGTATTTTTCTTTCATTAATGGCATAATCGTTTTTTCGCCCCAAAAATGCCTTTATCCGATTTTAAAAAAAGATGAGTGGACTGGAGCGATTACAAATATTGAAAAAGGGACCAGCCTGTAATTCACTCATTTTTAAACACACAAAAACATTATAAAGAGAAGAACAATAATTAACAATGTAACAAAATTTAACAAATAAACAAAGTCTCAACAAATAATTGAACAAACATAATTCAAAATAACAACAAAAGCTTTGGGTTTGGTCCTCGGTTCAAGAAATTTAGGTACTATTTTTTAGGAGAAATTGCTGGCCGATCCACTTTTTCAAATTTTTTTTCTCTCCAGTCCACCCTTTTTTTTTTAACGGCTAAAAGGCACTTTAAGAATTTTCTTTCTAAAATGCCCTCAACAACATCGTTGCTTCAGATTTGATATTCGAATTGATGTATAAATGATTTCATGTTGTTAATATAGTCTTTTCTCATATTTGGGTATCAATTTCCATATATAAAACACGAATTTGATCAAATTCGAATTTTTTTAGTTCATCACGTTTTTCATTGTTCTTTAGCTGTTTTAGCCACTTTAATCTCTGTTTTAAGCTTCAAATTTGTTTAAAATCAATCTCATATTGTTATCCTAACTTAGTACTGCATTTGTGCATAATTTTTCTACCAAAAAACACTATTTTTGAGCTCTAAATCGAGTTTGACAGTATGTTGTCCGAAAACTGAGGGAGATGTTCTTGGATTGATTTAATTCGTCAATCGCAGTATGCTGGGTAACGCAATGGGGATCGACCTGCCCGGTCAGGTCGCAGGGGTCAAAGGAACAACGTCCCTTGTGGGGGTTCGGGGGCAATTCCCCTGAAAGGTAAACGAAAATCAAGTTTCCTCAAGCGGTTGAAATTCAAACGGTGCCTTGGTTGCTCATCGCGATGCCTTGGTTGCTCATCGCGATACCTTGATTGCTCAATGATTAACCCTTGCGATGCCTTGGATTACTCATCGTGATGCCTTGTGTTACTGATGCGCGCGTGTTTTTCTTTCTTTAATGACATAATCGTCTTTTCGCCCCAAATATATCTTTTTCCAGTTTTAAAAAAAGATGACTGGACTGGAGCGATTACAAATGTTTAAAAAGGGATCGGCCCGTAATTCACCCTATTTTTTATTTACATATATACTAATACTATAACAGTAAAAAAAAAAATTGAACTCCTTATTAATTTGGGCCTTGTGCGGGTGCCCGGCTACCCACCCCCTTCGGCCGGGCCGGGTGTCATCCCAACCGGGAGCACTTACAAATACACCCAAAAAATTATCCTGAAATAGACAGACAGACAATAATAGACAGTGAAAAAAAAATGAATATTTATTAAAAATAAAAGGAGCACTATTGAAAAGATAAACAATAGAAGGGGGATTATTGTAAATAAGCGAAGTGTATTTTAAAAATTTGTCACAAAAGAGGACGATATTTAGTAAAAAAAGAAAATAGTATTTAGCGCTTATGCATGTTAACATAAAAGTAAATTTAAAAAAATGATTATTACACCCTTTTGTAAGGTAACATTTTTTTTTTTTCGCCTCTCACGCGATTAACTGATTGTCTGATTGTAATATGTTCAGAACTCAACGTTTGAATGACCCTATAACAAATATACAGTTATACACTATAGTCGTAAAACATTAGTACTTCACTAGATCATAAAATTATACAGCTTTGTTTAGCAAATCACGTTCTCTGTACATAGTCCTGTTGTCCATGTACTTGCGCTATGAACATGCACTCTACGGGAACATATGTTAGGATGTTGATGGACTCGTAACATCGGCCAGAATACACAGAAAGAGCCAAACAAATCTAAGGGAAATAATTTAAGTGTTCGGGTGATCTGGTAAACGATTCAGGTCCATTTCAACTTGGTGAATTGTCCACCGCATATTTTCCAGCTTCTGCAAGAAAACGATTGAATTCAGAGTGCAAGAACCACGCAAGGAAAATTAGTATGATAACTGATAATTACCATTACGACGTCCTGGTATTGCCTAGCAATTGTGTCAAAGTGCGGATCAACACCCTGATATTCACGAAGTCTTGTAACCTGGAGAGCAAGACATATATTAAGGCTAGGATGATGTGTTATCCGATGTAGATGGAATGCAAAAATCCGTAGATGGAATGCAAAAATCCAATTCCACCAAGCAGTAGGAACCATATAATTGATGATTGTAATCGTACACATCATTGGATATAATAACCAAGGGGCAAAGTTGGACTTGAGACAATTAACTTCAGAAGGCATGCAACAATTGCAAGAAGAAGACAAAACTTTTGGGTTTCTAGCATTCGTATGCAAGAACGCGATTATCCACCTCCTCAAATCGCACCACCAACACCACCACCACCACCGAAACCCCCTCCCAACCCCAGCAATATTGAACAAAACTTACCGCTTTATTGTAGGCAAGAGAAGCTTCTTCAGTAGCTTCAAGCAAAAATTTCCTGAAACAAATCTCAAAAGCTAATCAAACTCTCTTTCATACCTAAAGAAAACAGAAATCGGACAAGTCACCATCTTTACCTTATTTTATGCAGCGCTGGAATTGATTCCTGAGTATAAGTCTCGAGAAGGAGAATATGCTCCAGTACTCTATGACAATAAGAACATTTTTTGACCAAACTTAGACAGTGAAAACTTTTCAGAGTATGAAAAACTTGAAGTCAACTATGGGACTTAACACAGACAAACTCAAGTTCAAGAGCAAGGAAATCCAAAATCATGAGACGCAGATAAAGTTCACAATAGGGATTCTTTAGAACAAGGCGAGTGACTTGGGCCATAATTGGAGCCCTCAAAATATAAAACCGGTTATTGTTTTTGAACTTTGATACAGAAGTTGCAAGAGTTAGAATGATGTGTCAGTTTTTACTGCTGAGGGTTGTTCTTCAGGCCAGCCACTGGAAGAATTTCAGACTGACAAGCATTTCTAAGTTGAAGTTATATATAAACAATCAATGGCAGAACAACTTCAACGTTCCAAATAAAGTTGAAAAGACAAACCTCAATTTGGCGCTCATGGTCTCACACCTCTTGCAGAGCCAAGTTTTTTGCAGCTCATCCTACCAAATAATTGTATAGGTTAGGTTACTTGTCCCTCCAAGGATAAAAGATCAACATCAGACAGTGAATTACCAATTTCTTTATTGTATAATTTTAATCTAAAAAATTATGTTTGGAGAAATTAGAAGACCGAGCTTACATATTTATGCTGATGTTGCAACTTCAAATCTTTGACTAGCTTAATAAGCACACCTAGTATCTGCTCTAAGACCTTCAGAGGCAAAATTGATTCCAATGTCACATACAATCACAATTAACGAAAATTCTGCAAATTCAGCTGTGACATTGTAAATATGTTCCCATACGTTGTAATATTCTGCAAATTTTCTGTCTGCAGAATAAAGATCTTCACGCAAAATTGTTTCTTCCCTCTCAATCTCCTCAATCATTAATTTTACCCTGTTAAATGATCAATTAGTAGATGCAAGTTAAAGGTTGCCTCTTATGAAAGGACAGTTACAATATCAATCTGGCGTTGTAGCTCATCTAGAGAGGGAATCAGAGTTCAAAGATGGCAAGACACTTGCAAATTTTCAAGACTAGTTGAGTTAAAGCTGGATTGATAACTTGATATCAAGCTCCATTACAGTTTAACCCAGAAGTAATGGCGTGAGGAAATTTAAGCATTCAACTTTTAAAATATTGTTACTGTCATTCAAATGGTTATAGTTATCCATTTATAAAATTCTGCATTTTATCTAATTTCAACGGCTCCAATGAATAGAGCAGGGGAAACTGAGAAAGGTTGGCAGAAATAAGACCGCTCACTCTGTGGAAGAGGCCTAAGCAAATATTAGAACGAAACTATTATGAGAAATTTGCATTCCTCTGCTTCTTCCCCCAGTAAGCATAAAGAAAAGCTGGCAAGACTCAGGTAGTTGGTAGGATGAAGAGTAAAGGTAAGATAAATAAAACTTGGGAAAGCTCATGAATGCATCCCTTTTCCTATACTCCCTCCATTCCTGAAAAAGAGTTCAATATTCATATACTGGATGTTCCCAAAAAAGTGTTCACTTTGAAATGTAGAACATCTTTTATGTTACTTTTAACAAATTTATACTTGGCTCTAACAAAATTAGAAAGTAAGATCCACATATCACATCAACTTTAAAGGTAAAGTTGGAATGCAAAATATATGTACATAATTATATTGGAGTCATTTGGCTCTCCTTAATCCGTGTGCCTGGTCGAAGGGTATTATCTTTTGGGAACAGAGAGAATAGAATATTAACGCCATTCGAACAGGTCTTGTGAATGTTTAAATCAGGTTGCACAATATCACAAGTAAAACATCATTTATAAGATATAAAATGACACTGTACATCTAGGTATCAAGATGTACAAAGTGCTATTATGTTATCTATGCATACCGTTTGCAACAGAAACCTCTTAGAATAACAATCTCATTCTCCACATTCACGTTTTATATATACAGCTTACATAATTACATTTGGTAAAACATTAAACGAACCTTTCTGGAAGCCGAGCACTTGAATTTTGATTACCAGTTGATGAGTCTGCAGCAAATGAGGGTAAATATTTATGTAAATTATATTCTAAACCATGTACATTTAACAAGCTTTTGAAAATCATGAAGCAAAGGTCCCTTCCTCCTACCATCCCAACAACCACGAAAAGCATGAAATCAAACAAACAACATTTCAATTGTTGATTTAATGCATATGCTGTAGAGCAACTGAGTAAGCTCTTAAGACTGCGATCAGATATTGCGCAAATCCTAGTGGGGAATGGAATGGAAGCTACATATCACCTACGATATATTACAAATTGATAGATAAGAAGATGAATACTGACACAGATAAATGCACATGGGTATGTGTGTGGGTGGGGTGGGGAGAGAGAGAGAGAGAGGCTGACCGATGTCATCTATGAAAGCATCAGCTAACTTATCACATTTTGCCTTTAAACGACTCTCAATCTCGCGTAGAAGTGGCATTTGGTACTCTGCCATATCCTACAATAACAGCAAAGTAACACATTCAATTTACACTACAAAATGTTACATTTAAGAACCAAAAGAAAAAAATTGCTCAAATTGATTATGATGGTCATATACTTCACAGATACTGGATAAACAAAGAAGATTATTATGAAAGAAAAAAGAAGATATAATTTGAGGTGGTGTATATAATCTTACATTAAACAAAGAAGATTATTATGAAAGAAAACAAATATAAATAAAGAAAAAAGAAGATATAATTTGAGGTGTTGTATATAATCTTACATTAGGCAATGGTGCTTGTTGGACCTGAGTTTGCCACAGATAAGTAGGCGTTATTCCAAGGAATCGGTTAGGAACACCACCAACTCCAGGCTCTCCTGTGTCTGTGGCACTGGCAAGAAAAGCATTGCTTGAAGCAGCGCCAGTGCCAGAAATGCTGGTATAATTAGTAGAGTTCGAACTTGAGCTTATTGTGACACTGGTACTTGTACTATCAAGGGAGGTTCTCGACATTGCACTCCATTTCTCAATTTCTTCCTCGTGAATCTCACCATCTTTTGAAATCAGTGGAAGCCGTAACCTCTGAGCTGCTTCTGCAACAACCAGTCTATGCTCAAGCGCCTCATAAACCTAAATGCATAAGATGACGTTGTAAAGACCAACCCAGTAATACCTCGCAACAAAATACACCTTTCATATTTCCACTTAAGAGTAATTTCGCTTCATATTTTACGTTATTGCCTTTGATATATATGTGGCTCACAAATTTAATTCATCATGTAAATAATGCCACAATAGCTTCATTTCATATGAAGTTCGATACTGACCACATAATTCCCTCGTAATCATCGTCAACAATAAATTAAATAACTAAAAGTTGAATTCAAATGCCAATCAACACGAAACAGGAAACAAAATGTTTGCCAATTGAGGCAACAATTTAAAAATTAAACCTGGGGAGAAGTCTTGAGGCCAAGCTGTGGGTAGAGACCCTGTACATCACGAATGCCTCCAAGATTAGCGACTGAAACCGCCTGCTGATACTCCTCAACCATTGCCATGGCCTCACAGTATATAGCCTACATTGCAATAAATTATTAATTCCAAACATACATTACAGAATTAGAACACGACCAACCCTAATTCTACCAAAAACAAACACGGTAACCCTAGTTAATTCTCAGAAATCCTTAATTATGAATAACACTATAACATTACCATGGCTTCCAGGTATCGCAGTCTTTCTCTCGACATTTCATCTCTAGCCTGCAAAATCGAACAATTCATCGTATCAAATAATTAGATAATTTTACCAAATCAAGAGCTTACAGTGAATAATTTCGAAATCAATCGTCCAATTCGGTTGTTAAGGAAGCCATAGAACAAAGAAAATTTCAAATTTCGAACTCTACTCTATCTTAGCAAGGTACAACTCATCAGTAATTGAAAAAGGGACTAAATTTAGCGCTCATTCAATACGCAATAATGTTCGTCCTATTCCATGTCACTTCAGTACAAATTTCATTTCATAATAGTTTAAACGTCACGGAAAAGGAAGTGATTGAAGAGAGAGATAGAGAGAGAGAGAGAGAGAGGTACGAGTTGGAGATCGTAATAGGCAGATTTGGAGACGAGAGATCCATCGGGGGCTAAACAGTGACGTTCCAACTGATCGATCAGCTGCGTTACATCGGCCGGAAAGTTCTGTTGTCCTCCTGCCTTCGCCATTTCCCTTTTTCGAATTCAGTAATAATCAAAATTCAAAACTGAATGTGTTTTCTCCTGCCGAACTGGTTCGGCCGGCACCAGTTCAAGAGCGATGGTGATGCTGCAGCTGCTTATAAACGCCACGTCGTTTTGAACTTAAAAATGGTTCAGCCGGGAAAAGTACTCATCGATCAACGGGGACAGCTATTAACGCCCCCCTCATCCCTCTAAATACCCCCCTCATCCCTATAAATACACCCCCAATTTAATTACAAAAATACTCCCGCCGTCCTTAAATTATTGTATTTTTTTTATTTATTTCAAAATAATTATTTTATTTAAAAAAAAAATTTTAGAACATCATTTTTACTATTTTATTCCTATTTTTTTCATACTTTTTTATATACTTTAATAATGAATCACATATACATGGGCATTAAAGAAAATTACATATTATACTAATATTAATAATCAAATCAATTATTTTTTTAATCTGTGTATCAAATCAAACAAGACAATAATTAAAAGACGAAAGGAGTATCAAGTTATAAAAAGACCTCAAAACCCTTTATTTTGTTTTATTTTCACCTTCCTTCTTCCCCTCCCATCCCCAGCCCAAACTCGCCCTTTCTAAAATTCATTTTTTTACCTTTCTTTCCTTCGTCACTTCCCTTCTCCCTTCTTCCCTTCCCCTCTCTCTTTCTTTTCTTTTCTTCGAGATCACACCACCAAAACAAACCCCTTCTCTTCTTAAAAAATAAATCTGACAATTTCTCTATTCAGTCATAGTTGATCGAACAGCCCAATATTGTTCGATTAACCCTAACCGAATATTAAAGAGGAGGAAAGAAGAGAAAAAAGATAAAGAGGGAATTTAAAAAAAAAAAAAAAGAGGGAGAATGGGGAGTCTTATCTTGCCGGAATTTAGGGAGATGAGGGACCGTGAGTTTGGGGGTGGGTTTTCTGTCATGAGAGAGGGAGGGAGGGAGTGAGGGGAGGGGGTTTTTGCCGTGAAGGAGGGAAGGAAGGGAGGGAGGGGGTGGGTGTGGCCGTGTGGGTGTGGTTTAGATGAAAAGAAAAATAAATTATTTAGAAAGGGGTAAAATAGAAAATATTGGAATGGTGTATTAATAAATTAGGTTGGTATGAAATTTTTAAGGTGGGTGTATTAGGAGAATGAATGTATTAAGAGAGAAAGTGGGTGTTAATAGTCTTCCCCTTGATCAATAACTAATTGATTTACCATAAAATATATAAATCTATATAAAATTATATTTGCATAATATGTATCCCAAAAATAATTACAACTTTCAACCAATCATATAATTTAACTTATTTTACCCACACTTAACCCTAATTTTAATACAGTCTTTTCGTGCACATTAAAGACTCGATTGATAAACGGATATGGAATCAATTCTGCGGAATCGATTACTAGTAACGAGATTTCACAAAAATAGATTGCAAGATGATTTCTAAAAGTGTTTGGTAACATAAGAAATGTGATTACTACTGTAATATAAATTTCTATTATATTGTTAGGTAAAAAACAAAACAACTTAGAATGCAAAGATAAAAGTAAAGCAATTGACAACATTACCCCAATGTAGACAAGTACTTATTAATGACTTTTATGATAAAAATTATAAATTAACGTTATTACTACTCCAAAAAATAACAAGTTCTTCATTGTTTTTCAATTTTTGTGAAAATTTTAAATTATCTAACAACAATAAATTAGGAAAAAATTATTAAATTAAAAGTAAAAAAAATTAATGTTACAATGAAACTAGTTCAAATAAAAATAGCTTAAACATATGAAACAAAAGGATCAAATACTTGACCTGATATAAAGAGTCGAAGAACAACAATGGCGAGGAGTAAAAAAAAACGGTCGCAAATTAGTTTAAACCAAATGAAATATTAAATATAAAGCAAATATTTGGCCTAATATAAGGATACTATTATCTTTTTACATGAATTTCAACTATTAGGAATTTAAATACTACCTCGTTCATCAGGATTGTATTTCTTAAATTTTAGTAATCAGTTCCAAGATTTTAGTAATTTATTCCTGCTTCAAATATAATTCTTACACCACCAAACGTTATTAATCAATGGACAAACTACCCAAATGGTCCCTCAAGAAGTTCACTTTTTCGGATTTGGTCATTTTATGCTGCAAATAGTCCCTAAACTAAAACATCAAACATAATTGGTTCTTCTGTCAAGTTTTGTCAAAATTTTTCTATTAAGTCACGTCACGTGCATCACATGTGCATTTGGGCAAGGGAAAAAATGTCATTTTCCTCTTGGTGAGAAATCTTGAATTTATTCTCTCCTTCCCCCACCTTCTCCTTCTGCTTCTCCATTATTCCTTCTTTCCCATTCTATGAAATCTGGCAATTCAACTCCTAAACTTCATTAATGCCACCAACAATTAACTCTTTCAATTTTACCTCTCTCAACCATGGTTGTTCTGGCTCCACCGTTTGACCAGAGGTTCATTTTCCCGGCATTATTGCATTTTGCTCCAGTTACAGAGGTGTCCTCCATAATCGAGTCCACTGCCGACGGCGAGTCTATACTTTGGTAGAAATTAGTCTGGGATAAATCCTTCCCCTTTTTGTCGCGTATGGGACACCTTAAGAAATATTTGAGCCTATGAAAGCTCAGAATTACTTCATTTCATTCTCCTTATTATTTGAAATCCAATTTCTTCCTCAACCCAGGAGTTCGCCCCTTGAAGTGATTCAATCCCTTGTTGATCAAAAAGGGGGATTTGAATGAGAAAAACGGGCTTGACTTCCAGAAGCTCGCCGCAACTGCATCAACGACGGAATTGAGAATTCCTAGTTTTTTCAGCGATAAAGAATTGCATTCAATTTGATCATCTTCCCCCTTCTAGTGCTTCAAGCATTTGGAAAAAGATTGTAAAATGCACTAAAGAAGTTTGTGAGGACTTTCGCTGGAAGATTGACAATGGTGCCCACCTAGGCTACGCTGTCTTCGGCATGAGAAATTGGGTGTTTGACCCTTGGATATTCTAAAAGAAAATGGCAAACAGCCATGGCTGCTTAATTATGTATTGTCTGTGTGTGTGTGTGTGTGTTTTAGAGAGAGAGAGAGTAGAACGTGTGTGTGTGTGAGGAGACACGTTTTCTTAGAGTTAAAAAAAAAAAAGACAAATTACATTATTGGTCCCTGTACTTTCAACTATAAAATGACATTTCTACCCTCACATGTGATGCACGTGGGGAGACTTAACGGAAAAATTTAGACAGAATTGGACGGAAGGACCAATTGCGTAAAGAGTTTTAGTACAAGGACGACTGACATCAATTTTTTTGCAAAATGATCAAATCCAAAAAAGTAAACTTCTAGAGGGATTATTTGGGTAGTTTGTCCTTAATCAATTCCATAGAATCAATTCCGCGGAATTGATTCCGTTTCCGTGTACCAATCGAGACCTAAATGATTATTGGGAGATCAAGTGTTAACTATGCGAGTAATTCACCAGTGTGATGAACATACTATATATTAAGAAAATATATTTTTTATTTGAAAATTAAACATATTTAAAATATAAGGATAAAAAAATGAATTTATGAGATAAAAATTAGGGTTTTTTTGATAAATTTGAGAGAGTGGGTAACAGTAAACCAGGTTGTTGGGGGAGTAATGAGTTAGGGGGGAAATCGAAGGATTTTTTGAAAAATTATGTGTTTTTTCCACTTTTATTGAAATTGTTTAGAACTAGTTATAGAGCCCGTGCAATGCACGGGGGTAATTTAACTTTTGTGTTCAATTGATACATTTTAAAAATATTTTTGAAAAAAATTATCATTATTGAATATAGAAGTTTGTTGACTTCATGTCTGACAAAAGTTAAGTGTTGTCAATATATGCAAATTGGTAGTTGTTTATTATAATATTTTCGTTTCAAAATAAATATTTTTTATTGGTGGTCAATAGATATAATTTTGTTTCTATACATTTTTTTTAATTTTCTTAGTACCCTTTAATGATATCATATTATTGGTTTTTTTATCTCATTTTTTCATCTTGCACTTAGTAAAGATGTTATAGACAAATATTTGAAAAAAATTACAAAATTAAAAATAAAATATTTACTTTGGGACATATTGAAGAAATATAACATTTTTCTGAACAAATGAGAATTGTTTAAGAATTGTAATTATATTTTTTGAAATAATTTTTGGAGATCATTCAATAATTAAAAAATGTTTAATTGGACACTATATATATTTACATATTTTTTATACACTATCAGTTTGAAAAAGAAATTTACACAAATATCAATAAAACATAAGCATCAATTTTGAATAAATAATTTAAAATTTTTGTTAATATGGATCACATATTATATACATTATTTTAGAACGTTTTAAATAAGAATATGAGACTCAATTTGACATGGAGAGAGTATCATATATAAAAATAAAATCTAGTTGGTTTATATTATAAAATAATTTATAGAATAATATAATATGTTTTAAAAATATTTACATATAATATAATTGGTTGAGTTGATTTAAGGTGTATAATCATATTTAAAAGGGTGTGGGTTCAAATCTCATTAACAATATTATTTTATTTCCTAAAGTCCTTCTCCTATTAGTATTACCTAATAGTAATACATATTGTAAAACCTATTATTATTAGGTATTGTTATTAGCTAATGACTTAGAAATGAAAAGTCATTTCACTCCAAAGGTCATGCTTACTTGGTGGCTTGAGAATCAAAAGAACAAAAAGTTGGATGAGGTGGCACACTTAGAGGCATCCTCACCAACTTTAAATATATATATATATATATATATATATATATATATAGATTTATAAGTGAAGACTTGTATTTTCAATACAAAGCTTTTATGATCAAAATAAATGAACTTTTAATTTTAGCAACTAAACTTTTGGGTGGGATATTTTCATTTTTAGAGACTATCTTATTTTTAGGCAGGAAACAATTAATATAAAGCTGTGATGTGAAAGCAGTATATTTTATTTTAGTAATAGTTAATAAACTAGTTATAAAGCCCGTGTTTCGCACGAGTTTAATTTAATTTTAATATTAATTGACACATTTTAAAAATAATTTTAAAAAATAATTATCGTTATCGAATATAGGTATTTATTGACTTAATGTTTGACCAAAGTTAAGTATCGTCAATATATATATATATATATATATATGTAAATTGGTGGTCACTTATTATAATATTTTTATTTCAAATTAATTTTTTTTATTAGTGGTCAATATATGTATTTTCGTTTCTATACATTTTTTAAGTATCCTTTAATGATATCAAATTGTTGGGTTTAATTGTTTTTATCTTGCACTTAATAAAGATATTTTAAATATATATTTGAAGAATCTTTACAAAATTAAAATAAAATACCGACTTTAGGACATATTGAAGAAATATAACATTTTTTTGAACAAAGGAGAATTGTATAAGGATTGAATATAATTATATTTTTAAAAATAAATCATTCAATGATTAGAAAATATTTTGTTGGATACTATATTTACATATTTTTGATACACTGTCAGTGTGAAAAAGAAATTTACAAAAATATTTTAAAAAAATTGATGAAATGAGTTAGATTTTTGTTGATATGTATTGCATATTATAAACATTATTTAGGACGTCTTAAATAAGAATATGAGACCCATATAATATTTATAAAAATAAAAATTGGTTGATTTATATTATAAAATAATTTATAGAATAATTTAATATTTTTAAAAAATCCTTACATATAATATAATTGGTTGAGTTGGTTTAAGGTGTATTTTTATTTTTATTAATAGGGTGTGGGTTCAAATCTCATTGACAACATTATTTTGTTCAAAGTTCTTCTCGTGTTATAATTAGAAGAAGAGTAATCTATTGGGAAACCTATACCTCTTCTCATATTATAATTAGAAGAAGAATAATACCTATTATAGTCTAATGACTTAAAAATAAAAAGTCATCTCAATTTATTAGAAATAGAAAAGAAGGTGAGGTGACACAATCATAGGCCTCCTTACCAATTGTAAATATATATATATATATATATTTTAAAATATAATTATATGATTATTTAGTCCCTCCGTTTTACGAAAACTATGTGTTTGATCTCCTTTCATAAAAATAATTCATTCTGGTTACTCGATTTACATTTCCTTGTGAGATTCACCCTTTAGCCTGTTACAGTTATAATTTTCGTCCAATATTTTTTGAAATACCCAAAATACCCTTGCTACCTTAATTTTTATGTGTAAATTATCCTATTTATTGGAGATTTAATGAAAATCCCTTTTGCAAAAATGGTTGAAAATCCCTTTGGCAAAAACATGATGTCTGCTACTTTTCTCTCTTTCTGTTAAAAAAATATTCAGTTTCTGTCTCTCTCTGTCTCTCCTTTCCCCACCTCTCCACCCTCTCAATTCTTTCAGTTCCCACCAAATGCCAGAACTGTGAATTTGGTCACCTAATCCGACCACCTGCCCAATTCAATCCCCTCAATTTATGCACATTTTCATCCTCAACACTTTCATCTTGTAATAAAACACACAATCTTTTTTTTTTTTCTGGGTTTTGGTTAAAGTTTGAAAAAATGAAAAATTTGGATATGACCCATGAGGTGGTCGATTTAGAATGCAGTTCCCGCCACTTAGTGGTGGATCCATAAAAATATTTTAGTGGAGTCACAAAATTTAATTATTACATAAAAAACTTATAAATTACAATTCACCACTAGTATCTACCTCATTGTTGCTACTGTGCGTGACTTAAAAAAGAAAAAAAAATAAATTGAGTGGGATCACTATCTAAAAAATTACAATTTTGTAAGCCAATTTTTTTTTTGTGGGGTCACTTGCCCCCCCACCCCAAAGAGTGGATCCACCACCGCCACCGACGCCGTTCCTCCTTCATCACAGTAAGCGTGTTTTCTCCATTTTGTTGCTCAAGTGGGATGGTTCTCCATCGAAATTCTTAGAACTATCACTAGATTGTTGTTTTTCATTAGATCCCGTCGTCTCATCACCCTTCTTCCCATCAGGAATCACACCCCTTATCTTTTCTCTCTCCTTAAAACTCTCTCTCTCTCACTCACTCACTCACTCAAACTCTCTGCTGAAGAAATCTCTCCATAATCATGGCAGCTGAGATGGCATTACTAAAACCCATCTCCAAATTTAACTACAACAAGCATTCCCCCCACCAAATCTCGGGTCGAATTTGGGCCCATCTTCAAACCCGGTAAGCCCATCAATTATCTCTGTTTTCTTCATTGAGAGTAGTGTTCTAAAAATCGCTAGGCGCCAGAGCAGGGCCTAGCGCTTAAGGGCCTAGTCGGGGCCTAAGCGGGCCCTAGAAATCGAGCCATAATTACACCATAAGTTCATACCAAACATGCATCAATAGTAAATAACTAAATATAACTAAATAAACTAAAAATAATGATCATATATTTGCATTACAAGATAAAAAATTAAAAGTTAAAATAAAATTTACTACACTTTTAAAGTGGAGGGGAGAAGGGGAATACTTTAATAACTTGAGGGGGGGAGAAAAAATACTTTAATAACTTGAGTGGGGAGGAAAAATATTTTAATTAATTAAAGGAGGGAGAATGTAATTTTGAAAAGTAAAAAACCTAAAACTAAATGCACAGCACAACTGTCTCTCTTTCTCAGTTTCTCTCACAAATTCACACCTTACTCACTGTGCCTCTCTCTCTCTCCCACCCAAATTCACGCCTCACTCAATCAGCCTCTTTTTTTCTCACACAAATTCAGATCACGCCTCTTTCCCTCACTGTCACAGACGATGGTATCTCAACGGTTTGCCTCTCTCTCGGTGCGTGATGGGATCTCGACGACTTGCCTCTCTCTCTCTCGGTCTCTCGCTTTGTCTTTCTCTCTCTTTCGGTCTCTCTTTCTCATCGGTCTCTCTCTAGTCAACGATTATCTTCTCCGGCGACTTTTTATCCGATTTGGCATTAATCACGGCGTGGTGTCAGTGCCTAACACCTAGGCGGCGTTTAGGCGGTCCTAGGCGACGCGTTTTAGAACACTGTTGAGAGAAGGAACTTTCAGTGGAGCACTTACTTTGGGAACCCACATTCTATCTACAGAAAACAACCCAGTTGGTGTAAAGTTTGGATCTGAATGTAAAAATCCAAACTTTGGTGGGTTTTTTGAGATGAATTTGAAGGCAAAAGGTTAATCCCACATTGTGTTAAGACCCAGTTGGCCATTGGAGAGAGAGACCTAGGTAGTGAATTCACAGATGATTTTTAGTTCCGGGTCTCTAAGAAAACCTAGAGAGAAAAAGAAGAAAACTCTGAAGGAGAGAGTGAGAAGGACTGAGAAAGAGTAGTTAAGAAAATATCTTTGAATTGTTAATTGAGGACAGAAAATAATTTGAAAGTGAAAAGATAACCCTAGCTCTCAAGTTTCCTTCTTTTTCTCTCTCTCTCTTTCTCTCTATCTTTCTTTCTTGCATGCTTGTTCGATTATGTTGACAATTGTAATATAGCGAAAAAGCTTAAAGCCGGAAAAAATAGTGACTATTGTAATGGGAACGAAGACAGCGGTTGGTGTGTGGGTGGGTGGGGGTTACTATCCCACTAACGATTTGCAAAGGAGATTTTTATTTAACCCCCTATTTAAAAGAGATTTTTACTTAACCCCCAAGAAATAGGATAATTTACATACAGAAGTTAATATATTAAGGGTATTTTGGACATTTTAAAAGATATTAGATGAAAATTCTAACGGTAATGGTGAAAGGGGGGAATCTAACAAGAAAATGCAAATAAAGTGACCAGGATAAATATTTTTGATGAGGGGGGACCAAACGCATAGTTTTTGTAAAGCGGAGGAACCAAATAAATATATAAATCTTTAAAATACAATCTAAATAATTTGTAGAGAGAGTACATTTCCGTTATAAATTTGCTAACCGCGGAATTCTTTATTTTTGAACAAAACTACTCTTTATATATTCACTTACTAAATAAAACTATGCACTTCAGAAAATACTTTTAAACCCTAACATTACTTCTTCTTTTTTTCAATTTGACCATAAACTAAAACTCACATATACTTCATTTTGATAATTATGATTAACATAAATACATACAAATATTTAAGTATTTGCATTAACATTAAATAGAAATGTTTTAAAATTTTATAAGGGGTTTGCTAAGCATGTTTTTGTTAGTTTAGTAATTTTTTGTTAAAACGCTATTGTTCAAACCTATCATAAATTTAGCTATCAAATTTTGTAGATTATATGTCTTTTTTTTTTTTTTTTTTTGCCACATAAGGCAACTCTAGCTATGAATATGAATGGGTTACATTCTTTGGGAAAATAGGAAGAGAAACTGAAAGTACGTACATTGTTAGTTGGTCTCATACAAAAAAGTACAATAAAAAGTATTATTGACCTGTAATTTGATAATTGTATTCTACTGTGAGAGAAAAAGAAGAAAAACACAACCCTAAAATCTAAATACAAGCATAATTGGCTAAATGAATATACTTTTTAAAAGAATCATGAAAAGAAATAAAAAACAATTACATAAATGACTAGTATATAAGATCGAGAAAAGAAGAAGAAGAAGAAGAAGAAGTAATAGTTAGTGTTCAAAGGCAATTTGTAAAAGGGAATTGTGCCATTCAAATGGGTGGATATTAAAAAGGTATTTTTCATTAAAGAAGAAAACTTACAAGCGCTATAAGATTTTAAGAAAACAAATATCCCAAAGAGCATTGCTATTAACACCACCATTTCCTCTTAATACACCCATTTTCTTAATACATCCATCCCACTAATTTTACACCAACAAAATTTCTAAATACACCACCCAACATTTCCTATTTTACCCCTCTCACTTAACTCATTATTTCTTTCCCAATACACCCACCATATATCATCACACCTCACCCTATTACTCAATACACCACCCATTTCAAACACAACACCAACAACACCGTTGTATTTCAAACTCTTGCAACCCAGCTTTGTGCAAGGAAGAAGAAGACCAAATTCAAACAATGAAGAAAGCCCTAGGTATGAAATTCTTCTACTTTTTAAGTTCAAATGGTTTCAATTTGTATGCTGGGTTTTAATTTGTGTTATAAGTCATAACTGATCGAAGAGAATTCGGGCCTGGTTCTTCGAAAAACGTGGTGTTCGGATGGTCCAGGAACATCTGCGGTGGTGTTCGGGGTACCTCCCGAACACCACGTTGTTCCTAGTGGTGTTCTATAAGGCAGCCCGAACATATGAGAGGTGTTCCACATGTAAGCCCGAACACCACATATATTTAGTAAAAAAAAGGTATTTATGTCTAATAATATAATGGCATTTTTGTAATTTAATTAGGGGGTGTATTAATAGGATTGGGTGGTGTTAATAGCAACGCTCTATCCCAAAGCCCAGCAAAAAATCAAACCCCCAATTTGACCGGCTGACCCTTGTAAACAAACGCCAACTCCACCAGATCGGGAATTCCGAAACGCCGATCGTCTCAGGCGATCTCTCTCAGTCTCTCCCCCAACGTTTGATGGATAAAATCCAGGCCCCTGAAACCTTACGTAAATCGTTTCAGAAGCTCGATTTGAATCTCAATTCCAACAACCACAACCCTAACAAGCCTCCCAAGCCTTACATTCCTTCCTCCCGTAAGTCTCTCTCATATTCGCGCGCGTGTGTCTATTTCAATATGTATTTATGCGTATGAATTCAAATTTCAATATGTATGGCTGGTTGTTCACTATCTCAACTTGAAACCTCTATTTATCGTTATGCCTAAGTTAGTTTTGTTTCTAATCGATTATTTTGCGAAAGAGAATGCTTTGAATTAAAGCATTCACAAAAGAATGTCATTTACGTCGGGTAGATGAATGAATGGCATTGTTAAGCTTAAATATGGTGAAGTTTTTAGTGTTGTTGATAAACCTTTAGGTGGCTTACTCCTCCGTATTAACTCGTGGAGTTTGTTCTTTTCTTTAGTGTCACTTTTAGAAAAGCCAAAACCTCGCAGTTTGGTAAGCTTGTGTCTTGGATTTCTCGGCAAGAATTTTGAGGATATCATTCAGGACTTGGTCGAGATTAGCTCCAGTTTTCCACCAGATATTAAGGTAAAGATTCTCATTTCATGTTATCTTTTCAAACTAATTTATTGTTTGTTTTGTATTGAGAGCCATACTTTAAAGACAAGCAGTGATGAGTACTATTCTTTGTTGAGTAGCGAATGTGAATTCAACTTGTGTTTCTGTTGTACATTCAGCTTTATTGAGCATATCAAATTCACACGACATGCCCTAACTGGTTCTTTATATTTGAATGACCCAATCTGGTGATATTTTGAAGACGTCAAACCTTACGAATCCTAGAATCCACTAGGAAGAGATAACTGGAATCCACATGATTAAAAGAGAATACTCTAACTTTATTGAATATATTGAATTAAATTTGGAATTACATTGAAGCCTACTTTTAAAGGACTTACAATACTTGGAAAAGAAGTTAAAACTTCCTAAAAACTAGCCTAACTTATATAGTAACCTTATATGACTTAAATACCTCAATTAAATGCCTAAATTTACTTCTAAATATAAAAATACTACCATATTAAATATAAATCCGAAAATTACAATAAAAATAAAAATTATCGAACTTAAAAATAAAACTCATCCAATCTTGTCCTACATCAGTCACCTACACTTGAAAAGAACTCGTCCTCGAGTTCATACCCGTAACTTGAAAAATTGTCCATACCAAATAAAAAGATACTTTGTGTAAGATACCTTGATTCTTTGAAATATTTGTCATCTTTACAACGGAATTTGGTCTTCAATCTATTTGCGAAGTTGATCAAACAAAGAGTAACAAATCTAAAGAATCTGTCGAATCCAATATAGCCGGTAGTCTCGTAAATTGTAAATTTTCTAAAATCTTCATGATATTGTCCACTTTCAATCGAGTCTACCAAAGTAGTTGTATCCAACAAATTTTCTGATCCAATATGAAAATAATCAAGATTTAACTTACTTGATTCAACCACATCAACATCATCAAATAAATTTGCAATCCCGAAATCTACTATATCCACAAAATTATGCTTCTCATAATCATCTCGTTCGAGAAATAATTGCTCAACATCATCATGCAAATTTGGATTTTCATCTAATACCTCAACAACTCTCTTGCCTCCATCTTCGCCACCTTCGTTGCGTTGGACATCCCGTGATGCTCTGTATCTGAATCCACAACGTTCCTGGCTGGCGGGGCACGAAGAGGATTCACTTTGTGCCCTATGGGTTCTGCTTCATAGGGCTCTGCTTCACGAGCCCCTGCCCGTTGCCTAGGGTTTTGGCCAATGCGCATATTTCGTATCCCTTCTGCGACAACATCTAATGTTCGTTGCATTTGTCTAAGGATTGCGATTCGTCCAGCGTTGGCGTCGTTGTTGTTGCTTTCGTTAGTCGCCATCACAAGATGTTACTCGCTCTGATACCTGACGCAGCGGAATAATTTCGATTAAACCCAAAGGAATAATCAAGGGCTCTTACCACGAGAAAACCTTATAATTTCGATTAAACCCAAAGGAATAATCAAGGGCTCTTACTACGAGAAATCCCTTCAAAATAAGGTTGAACACATCAAACCTTACGAATCCTAGAATTCACTAGGAAGAGATAACTGGAATTCACAAGATAAAAAGAGAAAACTCTTAACTTTATTTAGTATATTGAATTAAATTCGGAATTACATTGAGTCCTACTTTATAGGACTTAGAATGCTTGGAAAAGAAGTTAAAACTTCCTAAAAACTAGCCTAACCTGTATTGTAACCTTATAGGACTTAAATACCTCAATTAAATGCCTAAATCTACTTCTAAATATAAAAATACTATCCTATTAAATATAAATCGCAAAATTACAATAAAAATAAAAATAATCAAACTGAGGATTATGTAGGATTATTTCAAGAGGATTATGTAGGATTATTTCTGTAAGTAATTTATGAGGTAACTGATGGCTAGCAGGACTAGTACTTAAGTTGCCGTGGTCACTATATATTTACCTTTGGGCCTTCTGGTTAACCAAATGATGTCATGGTTGCTGAGTATGATGCACATTGATGGCACATTCTCTAGTAGCTTAAGTGTTTCGAGTGCTGCCATTATAAGATGCTATTAAAAAAAAATAAAAAAATAAAAAATATATATATATATATGTATGTATGTATGTATGTATATATGTACCTTCATATTGGCTTGGTTTCAAGCTCCTTGCCTACATTTGTTCCTCTTGGAATTGTTGGGCTTTTCTGTAGCACCTTAATGTTTTTAGACAGTTTGGCGATTTAATAACAGACATAATACGTTTTAGGAATCAGCTTTTGTTGTGCCTTGGTGGGTGTTTGCTTTGAGCTCAACACAATAAGGTATAAGGTTCAAGGTATGGTATCTTTGGGAACCGCGTGGGGAGCTAGGAAGCACCGACACCTCCCCCAGGCCAGATGTCACGTTTCGACACACCTCCGACGTGTTTGGGACACATCCAAAAGTGTCCGATCTTTTTATTTCTTTTTTTCTGAATATCCGACACTCTTGGACACGTTGGGACACCTCAGGATATGCTTGCTGACACTTTCCGACGCTTCAGGGGCCAAAGTGAAAATCTTAAGGGTTCAAAAAGTAAATTTTCGTAAAGAGTGAAGGTAAATTAGGGTCTAGGGCTCTTTCTTGTATTGCGATTGATTGTGACTGAGAGCGTGTTAGAGGCGACTCTTCTCCGGGCGACTGCTCGTTTCTCTTCTTAAATTTCAGCTGTTTTCTTCTTCAAATTTCTATTACTCGGCTCCTCTTTTGGGAAAAGAAGGTATGTCTTCTGACTTTTCTACTTAGGATTCGGTCAAATCTTGTTTTTTAAATGTCTTCTCAGTCAATTGTAGCCATTTACGGCTCTATTCTTGCTGTTTTTGTTTTGCAATAGATGTGTTTTTTTTTTGGACTTAAGGTCTGATTTGTCTTTTCGTACTAATTTATTGTTGATTTTAGGGTTCTTCAAGTAGCTTTGATTTTCACACCTTTTATTTTCGTAATGTAATTAAACATAATTTTTGTTTTACTAGAATGTCTTCAAGTGATGTTCGTGGTAAACTTGTGTTACTTGTTCGCCTTATTGTTTGTAACGATGTTAATTTTTCTTTAATTTCTTATTATTCGGCTCCTCTTATAGACATATTTATATGTAATGTGTCCTTGGTGTGTCAGTGTCGTAACTTTTTTTAGAATTTTGTGTTGTGGTGTCCGCGTCCGATGTGTCGGTGTCGGTGCTTAGGTGGGGAGGGGGTAGGAAGTAGTAGGACGACCAATTGAATTTTTCTTTTTGTCTAGTAACTTACAGTACTTTTGTAGTCTTCGCACAATTATTACTTGGACAATTTGTTCTCATGCGAAGGTTGAAAAATGTAGAGGTTTAAGACCTTAAATACATCCTTGGACTTTGTCCAATTATTTGAATGATATCTTCAGAACTACTTGGACTTTTATAAAAATACTGATTTTATTGAAAGCAAGAGCCTTCTTAGTTAACTTTAGCAGGAGTAAATTCCATTTAACAGAGTAAGGACAGGATGATGGATCCATCCGCTGTCAAGTGTGATATCCTTATGGTTGAAATTTCATAGCTAACTTTAACGGACCATGTTTAAGGGTTATGAATAGTTCACTTACAAACGCTCGTGTTATGTGAGAAAAATTTCTTTAGTGAATACTCTTAAGTTGTATATCAATGCCTTGACCATTTTGTATATATTTGGAACAACAGTCGCGTTATATTTGAAGAAGAAACATATCTACTGGCATACATGCAGTTAACTAGCAATATCCGACGTTGGGTCGCCCTCATTTATTAGTTGTTGCACTAAAACACTATCATATGGATAAGCAATTATATAGATGCAAGCTGTGAAGCAATTCGTTCGCGTTAGGGTGATGAATCCACTCCACTGTCAATTACGAATATCCTTAGGGTTGAAATGTCTTAGCTAACTTTAAGGTACAATGTCAATGGCTGATGAACACTTCACTTACAAAACCTCATATTATTAGTTGTTGCACTCCAGCACAATCTTATGGATAACCCATTATATAGATGCAAACTGTGAAGCAGTTTGTTTTTGTTCACATTAGGATCATGGATCCGCTCCGCTGTCAAGTGTGAATATCCTTAGGGTTGAAATGTCTTAGCTAACTTTAAGGTACCATGTTTATGGCTGACGAACACTTCACATACAAAAGCTCGTATTATGTGAAATATTTTTTTAGATAGGGCCTGGTTGGTGAATGCTTTAAAGTGTGTATGCAACTGATGCCTTGACCATCTGATAAATATTTGGGAAAACAGTCACCTGTGAGATTTCCTCTTCAGCATTCTTACAGTTAATATAGCATTGTCCTATATTCGGTAGCCCTTGTGGCTATTATTAGTAGTTGCAGTTCAACCAAAAATCATATGGATAAGCCATTATATAGATACAAGCCACAAAGCAATTTGTTCACGTTGAGTGGCATTCACTTCTTCTTATACACGAGTACATGCTTTCTATTTGATACTCCCTCTATTCAAGCAAAGAGTCCACTATACTATTTTGGGATGTTTCATTTTAAGAGTCCACTTTCTAAAATTATGTCTTCACTCTCCAAAAACTTTTCAACTCTATCCTCCAAAAGTAATATAAACATGTTGAATATGCAAGCATTTTTGTAATTATGACTAACTTCAATCATACTTATATATTGCTTAATAATTAGACTTTTCAAACGTGGACTCTTTGGGTGGAACGGAGGGAGTACTATTTTGTTAATTTTTTTTTTTAGGTTATCTGGTTTTTTCTGAATTTTTCAAGTTAATTATAAACTTAACAGATGGCATTAACGGCCATTGCAAGAAGAAGAAAGCTATTAAATGACGATGTGATCACTGCATTGGCTGAAAGTTCCTGGGAAATTCTTGATATATCAGATTCAGATGTTTCTGATTTTGGCTTATCAAAAGTAGCAGAGATTTGCAAACATGTGCGGGCTGTGGATATAAGGTGAAGTTTCGCAACCACATGCACATAAGTTTCGGCATTGTTGACTTGCATCATGAGCTTGAAAACATCCATGTATCTATTTTGAATGCCATAGGTGTGGTTGTACTGTCTTTGACTTTTGATTGGCAATTGGAGATATGTCATGTTCGCTTACATGCAAACAAGGCTCCTCTATGCAATATGCTAAACTTCGTATCATGAATAGGATACATATTACATTTGCAACCAAAAAAAAGGGGGGGGGGGGAGATGACAAGCTTGTAGGAACTATACGTGTGTGTGCACGCGGCCATGTGTGCGTTTGCTTTGTGTGTATATATCTGTAGGTCATTTAGAATTCGGAGATCTTTGTTTATAATGGAATACACATGTCATGCTCATAATAAGTTCTCTAATATTTGTTTTAGATCTTAAAGAGCATGCATATGCACACTTACAGGTGGTTGAAAATTAAGAAGAACAATATTATGTATCAAGTCCATCATATTGGTGGAAAATGATAGAGATCTTACAAATCATCCCCCTAAACCGTTTCCAAGGAGTACGAAAATTTGAATATTTAGCTCTATATCCAACGATTGATGGCATCATGAAACACAAAGCGTCTTATTTCTATGGAGTATTATGTTTGTCAATCCCTCTTTTAGTTGCTTAATGTGTTATATATACTCCATATATCCCCATTTCACCTGTAGTTATCCCATTATATACTAGTTTTCTGGATTTTTGTCATTTGCTGATGCACCGACAGTTCACTTTGAAATTATATTCAAATCTTTTCTGCAGCCGCTGTAGCAAAATCTCATCACTTGGTGTTTCCCGACTTGTAGAGCATTGTCACTCACTGGAGATATTGAGATTGGGGTTAGCTTCCTCCCTCTTAATAATCAATTATTTTAGAGATGCTTGATGTGCAATTTGTTCTGCGGTAATGTTCATTCTCAGTCACATACTTTGGAGCTCTTTGCGTTATCTGCTTATCTGGATATAGTTGAAACTTGAAATCAGTACTGCAGAAAAGGAATAATTGAATAAGTTAGAAAAATGACAATCAAATAATGGTCACCAACTGTTGCTTTAGGCAGTTAGATCGCAATGTACTTACATCAATTATTTGTGCTGGCCTAATCTTCTCAGAATTGCCAAAGTTGCTATTTGAGGCCGTCTTCATTTAGTGTTCTCATAGTATTTCATTTTTAGAAATCACATCATATGAATGGAGAATTTATTTCTCTTCCTCTTTTTGCTTAGATTTAATTAACTATTATCTCAAAAAAGAGATGGTTCAAAATACTATTTAGAATATTTTCTAAAAGTGCAATCTAAAAATTGGGGATTAGAGACAAAATATCTGAAAACAGTTTTGACATAAGAAAAAAGTTTTTGGTTTACTTGCCAACGAAATGAAATTATTGACTTGCCCAAAAAGTACCAGTTCGGCGGTTGCCCATTGAAAGAAAGAGAACAATAATTTGCGAAAGCCTTGTTGCTCTGGACAAGCTGGATGTCTATACCTTTGTCCCTTGGTGCTTCAGGATGGCATTTGCCCTTTCTATAATCTGAACCTGCTTCTACATCCTTGTCTGTTTTGTTAACTTGGAAAATGCAATAACATATATCCTCCTAAGGCGTGTCATTTGATTCCAACATCTTAAATGCGCAAATGCTTCTCCAAGTTTGAAAGAACAATACCCGAGGGGGTAAACACTCATCAGAGATGACATGAATAAATACCTAAAGAGAGAACCACGGAGAGAGATATATTTTATATATTCAGTTAATGCTCCAAAGCACTAGAATATATGCTTCTAACCTGACCTACTGGAATTTATGATTTAACTTAACTTATATCAACATCTCTCCAATTATTGGCCCAGTATTTTGGGTTTTTGACATAGGATATATACCTCATAACAGGCAATGAACCAAAGTTAATGTTGCAGAGGGTGCCCGAGGAGTGAATCCACTGCACGCAGATGTTTGGGTGTCTTGAAACCGACACTAAATGATGTGGAAGGGGATTCTTGGGAGGAACTTGATACCACAGAGATTGTCCATGGTGCAAGATCATTGCGCTGGCTTGTGTGGGTAAGATTTCCACTGCTGCTCTCCGTTTTCTTGTCCATTTATTGATGGACAATGGGATGGCACTGCTACATTTTTTTTCCTAACTTCTTTGTGCTTGTTCCTTTTCTGGCAGCCTAAAATTGACAAGGATTCGCTAGATAGCTTGTCTACGGAATGCCCTCGTGTTATAGTAAATCCAAAGCCATCCCTCTTTGGTCACAGGGGCATGGAAGTTCCCAGGGAAGCATTATTTAATGTAGTGCTGGATGAGCTCATCGTAAAGGACATTGATCCAAAAACATGGGCAGTCCCAGGGTCTGCTCTTAGAACATCATCATCGTCGGGTTTAAGCTCTATTGAGTTACCCATTGCAGAACGATTTAGGCTTGCATTTGTGGAGAGAGATGCACGGTTAGCACCAAAGCGAGCGAAAAATGCGAGGCAAAATCAACGGCGTGCAGAGAGGGAGTGGTTGACAGCGAGTGCAAGAGCAAAATCATTGGCACTTGCAGCACAAGTGAGCAAAAATCTGCATAACTGGTAGCTGTTACTAGCATCTATACTGCAGGATTATGTCTCTGTTTATAGCTCTAGTAAAGTTGCTTTCATGCATGGGAAATGTATAATGAGCAGCTGGATCAGCCACTTCCGTCTTTGTTGTTTAATATACTCCATTAAGCAATTTATTGGTAGGGAGATTTTAATTTAACACCTACTTCGGCATGACCTTATCATTTACTCCTTCCTGTCTACAAAACTTCTATCATCTTTTCTAGTCAACTTGATTAAATTCTTACAGATATTAAAGTTACAATTAATAATATTCTCAATACTTCTGAGTCGAAAAAAATGAAGTCCTATTTATCCCGTAAAAAAAGCAACATGTTAATAATTTGACCAAAAAGTTTGTGTGTTTGGCTTTGAAATTTGTGACTTAAAGAAAAAGAGAATCCAAAACTACAAACCCATTGATTTTTGTTTGTCCATCATTTTACAAGTTACTACTGATAAATAACCTTCTTCATATTGATTTCATCGTTTACTTTTATACTAGTTAATCTTTCTTTAGGGGGTTAGCGGGGTTTAAAGTGTTTTAACTTCATTTGTCACGACTTTGTACCATCACCAGTTGTTGAAGTTCCAACAAAGTATTCTACTTTGAGTTGTTTAACCTAGGGCTCGTCTAATGTAGCAATTTTAAATGGAGCTTTCGGAAAATATTTTCTTATTAATAGGTTCAGTAAGTCATTACAAAAAGTGACTCTTTTGTATCTGTCGAGTTTAAAATGAGTGTGAAGAAGAAAAGAAACCCCAAGAAGCTTCTCCAGGCGCTAAAGAAGGGAAAAAATTGCGCTTTCGAAAGAAATGCAAAACCAGTAATGTCCAATTTCAAAAGTTAGGTCTTCGATCTTAATATCCTTTCAAATCTATTTTCCCCGTGTAATATAAATATCCTATGTACATTCAAATATTTTTATAATTAAAACCAAATCCAATGATACTTGTACATCTTTTAATTATTAAACTTTTTAAACGTGAACTTTTTAAGTGAAACAAATAAAGTATTAAACTACTCAATGAAAACTTATAATTGAGAATTGAGAGAGTATATAGATTAAGGACATCCCAAAGAAAAGGTCAAATCCAATAGTCTTTGCATCGCTCAACTCCTGCACCTTTGGCATAATATAAGGGTTGTGGGTGGCGCAGACAGAAGTTATTAGGGGCATTGCTAAATGAAAGGGTTATTTTAGTGTCAGGACCTTAGGGGCATTGCTAAATGAGAGGGTTATTTTAGTGTCAGGACCTTTTATCAGGACTTCAGCTCATTGCTTGCCTTGCCTTGATCCATTCCAATTTCCAACCCCGGAGCAGGGGAAAGCATTTAACCTCCCGGGCGTAAATGCCCGTTCAAATACAAAGACACTTCGCAAAATATAACTAAGCTGCTAGACATACTGGATCTATCAGAAGCTCGTTTAACGAAAGTTTATGTTTGATTCATTAGCTGAATATCCTCGGGCCTTAACACGCGCTCCTACTTTCACCACAAACAATAACTATCACAGAAGTGCACCTGTGCTTATGAACTGCTTAAATAGTTCATAAGCTGATTCACCCACCCTGTTGCATAGAAGGTATTAGCACAAACCACATTCAAACAATTTTGTTCGCTGGTGATTTTAACTCTGATGATTCGCACAACCAAATTATTGAATAGGAAAACCATTCACAAGGCAAACAAAACCTTAATATATCGATGATAATTATTGAGTTCACACCCAAATGGGGAAATTCTTGAAGCGTTAAAATAAAAGGTGTTTTAAATAGAAGGAAAGTGAACTCTGGGACTGAAATGAACAAAATGATCAAGTAGATGGAGCTATACAGTCACTCTTCTGTCCCCCTGAACAAGGGATTTCTAAAGGAAAATGTTGTCTCCTGTAATTATTAAGGCTTTATAATATAAACCATCATCATAGACACGAGGTTTCCAAAGAAAAGATATCTGTTCTGGTTAAAAGTGACCCGGTGGACACCCACATCTGAGGAAATTGTCGACCTCGACGCCCTACTTTTTGATGAGATTTCTAATGACATATGGAAGAATACCACCATGGTCGAAGTATGTCAATTCAACCTACAGACAACAGCAAATTGACATCAAGAATAAAATTGGAATCCAGAGGCAAATAAGAATCTGGGAGCAGATAGGCACGGGACATTACGCAAAGCTTAATGTACACAAGATAGAGAAAGAGTAGGGGCACGGTGTCTACCTGTGTGTCAAAACGGACTGTACATGTGAATGATTTGCCGTTGTCAGTCTTCACAGTGACATCTTGCCCAGGCTTTATCTCACTGACCTTTTCGGGTAGATCAATTGTATAACGTTCATGACCAGTCAAACCTAGTGTCTCTGCATCCTCACCAGCCTTGAAACAAAGTGGGATGATACCCATTCCAACCAAGTTACTACGATGAATTCTCTCAAAACTTTTCGCTATCACTGCTTTTACTCCCTGATACAGAAAAAGTTATTGAGGCGGACAGAAGTAGGCCATTCAAATCACAATATCAACGCACGCGTCAGAGCAACAAATAACTAGTATTTTACCTGTAACATTGGACCCTTGGCAGCCCAATCTCGTGAACTCCCACTTCCGTATTCTGCTCCCGCCAAAACAATTGTGTCCTGACCAGCCTCTTTGTACCTCTAAAAATTGAATGTAGCGGTTTTCAGTATCCACACACACACACTCGACTCGAGCACGCATAGCAAACCAAGTATAAAAGCCATACGGCAAGGAGAACGGGGTTAAGGTAACAAGTTCATGTTAAGCTCAAGGGAAGTAAATTACTAGGTCTCTAATCTATATTAATGAAGGAACGCCTTCATGTTCTACATTATGTACAAGCATATATCTTCGCCAAACAATGTCATCACTACATTTATTTTCGAGTTCCAAAAAATATAAAACCTTAATACCGCGGCAAGCCTAAGCCAGACAACATAACCCAAAAGAGCATTTGGAAAAGGGATTTGTACACTAACAAATTCACATAGCCAAAAACAACGTTAGGGAACTCACCATTGCTGCATCAAACACGGAAAGTTTCTCTCCCGTTGGAATGTGAATAGTCTTTGGACCGACTTCCCCATTCAAGAGCTTGTTGACAATGCGGATATTTGCAAAGGTGCCTCTGGCCATAACTTCATCATTGCCACGACGGCTACCATAAGAATTGAAGTCCTTCCGGTCAACTCCACGCTCGAGGAGGTACTTTGCAGCGGGGCTGTCCTTATGAATACTGCCAGCTGGTGAAATATGGTCAGTAGTAATACTGTCACCAAAGTTAAGCAAGCAGTAGGCATCCTTCACTCCATGAGGACCTGGTGGGTCCATGGTCATGCCCTTGAAATATGGGGGTTCATGAATGTAGGTTGACTTGGGGTCCCAAGAGTAAAGACTGGAAGATGGGACTGACAAGTTATTCCACATTGGATTGCCCTTTGTGATGGCTTGGTAAGTTTCCCTGAACATATCAGGCAGCACGCTAGATTGAACAACCTGTAACAACATCCTGTTAATTAACTTGTGCTCATATGGTAGCAGCACTAAAACCAAGATTGGATGACATAGGAAATTCAAATTAAAGTACCTCCGCAATTTCTTCAGTACTAGGCCAGACATCCTTGAAGTACACACTCTTTCCATCCTTCGTAGTTCCAATTGGATCCTTCTCAAAGTCAATGTCAACCTGAAAAACACATTTATTAAAATATTTTTTGTTTGAGCATGAGCCACATGATATCATTAATTCAGTATCTTATTTTCCTTTCCTGGTGGGCAGAACGAGTGAAAAAGAATCGGAACAAGAAATAACTGCATGCATAAACGAATTTACAAAAAATAAAGATAAGTATGCTACAACTCAAATAGGAAAGGATATTTAAAAACCTGTCTATCCTAAGGTCAAGGGCAAACAAAAAGATAAAGGTCATGATTCTGATCAGGTTACTATATATATGTGTGTGTGTGTGTGTGTGTGTGTCTCTCTCTCTCTCTCTCTCTATATATATATATATATATATATATATATATATATATATATATAGTATTGTGTGTGTGTTTGTGTGCAACAACCATCCACAAAATTATCGACAGAATTGATGTGGCATAGAATCTATACAAGCAAACGGTCAGGATTTTGCTAAGTCGGTACACCTTGATGTAAATATTTGATGTAGATCTAACCATTTTACCTTGTGTGTGTGAACACACACACACAGATATATACACACACACACACATGTAATGAAGATGAACAGCAGTTACGAATCTGTTGGAGAGCATGTCAGGATTGATCAACAAAATAATTTTCAACATCTGGAACCAAGAAAATCAAGGCAGCAGCTCCTAAAAGATATTAGAATCTTTGCGCATACCGTGCCAGCAAGCGCATAAGCCACAACTAAAGGAGGTGAAGCAAGATAGTTGGCTCTTGTAAGTGGATGAACACGGCCTTCAAAGTTTCTGTTTCCAGAAAGAACAGCTGCAGCAACAATATCTGCAAAAGAGAGGGATAAAGCGAGCTAAGTAACTTCAGATATCGTGATCCCAAGAAACTACAAGTGCTATAACTTATGGAACAAATGCAATCCAGTCATCTTAAGTTATGAGCATGAACCATTTTATGATTACCCTATTTTTACAAACTATAAAAGCTTCAAGTATCTGCCTAGTCTCCACGAGTCCTTTCGGAGATTCTAATTAAAATTACCAAGTATATGGATTGTCCTCTTACAAGAACCCCAGAGAGAGAGAGAGAGAGAGAGAAAAGAATACCGTTATCGGTAATTGCAGAAGCAACTGATTCATCAAGATCCCCAGAGTTACCAATACATGTCGTACACCCGTAGCCAACAATATTAAATCCTTGCTGGTTCAAGTACTTTTGCAGGCCACTAGTTGCACAATGATTAGAGAAAAGCACGTCGTGTAAATTTCCAAATCAGAGGAGAAACAAACCTAAAATGGAAGGAGAAAGTTCAAAAGAAGCAATATCATAAGCAGTACCTCTGGAGTAAATATTTTGTGACAACCCCAGAACCAGGAGCAAGGCTTGTTTTCACCCATGGCTTAACCTGCCAATTGGTGACAAGAGAATTTTTTTCAAAAATCTATATAGATAAGTCAAGCTGGGAAGATGCCCCACACTCCTGTGATAAAGGAGCAAGTTACAATGAGCAATCATGCTTCGGACATTCACACATGAACAGAAGTAGCACACGTCTAATAGAACGATGCTAACCTCCAAGCCAAGTTCACAAGCCTTCTTCGCCACAAGACCAGCACCAAGCATGACACTAGGATTCGACGTGTTGGTACAACTTGTGATAGCCGCTATAACAACACTACCGTGTTTGAGCTCTGCAGGTTGCCCATGAAACGAAAATTTGACAACTTTGTCTTGTGCTTCCTTTGGAACCGCAAAACCCTGCATGGATTAGAAAGAAACAATAAGAACCCATTCCTAAACTGTAACTGGCTCTCCACAGGTTTTACTCTAAACTTGGCAGCCTCTATCTATATGAACTGCAGCAACTCACTTCAAAGAGAAATGTTACATAACTCCGAAGAAATCAACAATGACGTAATCACCAGTTAAATGACAACAAACATCCCACAATCCATGTCCAGTAATTCTATATTATGTAATGATTTTTCTCACCTTAAATCCAACTTTGTTATCAAGACATGAGTGCCAGTCAGCCTTCATGTCTTTCAAAGGAACGCGGTCATGAGGCCTATTTAAAGATATATGAACCATGAGTCAGAAATTGAACTTGAATAATAGCAACACCCCACCCCCCAAAAAGGAACATGTTGAATAAACAAATTGTAAAATAAAGCACACCGTTTCGGTCCAGAAATGCACGGTTCAACATCTGACAGGTCCAATTGCAGATAAGATGAGTAAACTCTCTCTGGTTGAGGCTGGATTAACAACATCAGTTGATTATGTTCAGATAACAAACAAAGATTGGAGTATCACTGATTTTCAAATTTACAGGAACCGAACACGCAGAAGACTAACCTCACTGTAGTCAACAAACATTTTGTTTGCACGTAGATATGCTTCAATCATTGACACCTATAAACAACGAATAAGAAGTACAACACAGTATTAAATACTTTGAAAAAAAAATGCTAATCTTCTTCAAAATCCATTCAAATTCAAAGCACATGAAAACTAGGACAATAGGAAAGAGAACCCACCGTCTCATCACTTCTTCCAGTTAATTTAAGGTACTGTAGTGTGACATGATCCACTGGGAAGAAGCCCATAGTTGCTCCATACTCAGGGGACATGTTTGCGATAGTTGCTCTATCAGCCAGTGATAGTCCACCCATACCTTCACCTGTATTTGTGAATCACAAAACCAGAGAATGAGTGTAGCCAAAATCAAAACGAATATAGATTCCAAACTATTAAAATCCTAATAATCTAACTGCAGAAGAATTACCATAGAACTCAACAAACTTGCCAACAACACCATGCTTCCTCAACATTTGGGTTACAGTCAAAACCAAGTCCGTAGCCGTGACACCATTGCGCAGTTTTCCATTCAGTTTGAATCCGACAACACCAGGCAACACCATGCTCATCGGCTGTCAGAATCGGAAGGAGAGCATTAAAAGGGGGAGAAAAACCCATATTGTTCAATGGTGCTTGAGTGCAGCCATGCAAGTGAAAGCTATTATCATTATGTGTAAGCAACTACTTTCCACGAGTAATGTATTACTATGCTCTCATATGTATTCCACAAGGAACCACAAAAGTTTTGAGGTGCCAAAAGAATTAAGAGCAAGAAATCATCAATGCCAAAGATAATGGCTAACCCAGAAATGAATATGCATAATTAGCAGTGTAGAGACACATTCTGAAACCTGATTATGTTCTGTCACTATATTCATTGATTATAATGTGGAACCATAGTAAATGAAAGCGGTGGACATGGACATAATACACGAGTATGATATATATGTTCACCAAATTCACTCCATTAACTAAAAGCTAGCTTCAAAGAGGTACGACTTCCAGATGCACCTCCTAGAACGTGAAATTAGACTCAGATGTTTACCTGACCAAGCATTGTTGCCTCCGCTTCAATGCCTCCGACTCCCCAGCCAGCAACTCCCAAACCATCAATCATGGTTGTATGGGAATCAGTTCCAACCACACTATCAGGGTAAAGAACGCCATCGGTGTTGAAGACAACCCGTCCAAGGTATTCCAGGTTGACCTGAATTTATTCACTGACTTGCTAAGTTCGAAATATCAATAAAAGTACAAGAACATTAAAATTGACTAAACAAGTAGTGGTGGTAGAAGAAAAAGAACTTAAAGCTGAAGTAAAGACAGAGAATCAAACACAACATGCATTGGATGGGGTGTGGAGGAGGGGGGAGGAGTCAACAAATCAGCATGCTGATGAACCACTATACGACTATAATAGCAGAGGAGACTTGTTACGAAATATATTGAGTGCTTAATGCACACTTGACAGTGATCAGGACATTGTAAACCACAAAATGCTTTTACCTGGTGAACAATACCAGAACCTGGAGGAACGACAAGCATGTTGTCAAAGGCATGTGATCCCCACTTAAGAAAAGCAAATCTCTCATTGTTTCTTTGGAACTCAAAGTCCATGTTTGCCTGTACTGCATTCTCACTTCTTGCAACATCAACCTGAACTGAATGATCAATGACAAGGTCTACCGGCACCTGGAAGAAAAACCTGTAGTGTCATAACAATGCTTGGTACAAGGATTACAAGCAAATAAAGTAAAAATGGCTTACCAAGGGATTAATCTTCTTAGAGTCGCCACCAAGGTTGTTCATAGCATCCCGCATACAAGCAAGGTCAACCACAGCTGGAACTCCAGTAAAATCCTAAAGAAAAACGAACATTTCGGAAATGCATGAACACTCAAAATATAAAGTTACCAGAAAACCCTATAATCAAAACATAGAAGAACTCAGACCTCATGCTATTTACCTGCAAAAGGACACGGGCAGGCTTAAAAGGAATTTCAACCTGCTTTGGTGCAGTATTTTCCCAGTCAATGATTTTCTCAACATCATTCTTAGTAACTTGGAAGCCATCACAGTTGCGAATAGCCGACTCCAAAAGTATTCTGATAGAGTATGGGAGCTTCTCTGCATCCATGCAAAAAGATAAAAATCAGAAAAACTGACAATGCATGGTGAAAGGAAATTCTCAAAAACAACCACCACTTATGGTCACAATGCTCAATAAACATCTGCCTACATTGTTAACAGCTCATAAGAAAGGGTGACGTTCTATAAAGTAAACAGATATCTTTGGTTGTCACACAACATTATGGATAGATATACAGCAAAATAATGGGGGAAAATTAAAGAGCAGGAGTTTAAAAATCGTACCAATCCTTGGATCATTAAGAGCAGGAAGGCTGTAGAATTTTCCAAACTCACCACCTCCAGGCTTGGGTAGGCTGGTAAATATACCCTTGAAAGGATTTTCCGCAGCTGAGCATAATAATGAAAGAGAAGTTAATATAAGAACCACATTATTCACAAATGACGGCTAACTATAATCTCACAACTCCTATGAGTATAAAATGATGAAGAATAATTGACTAGATGCATATTTACACAGGATATCTGTAATTCCTTATTTTTTGGCAGAGTTGCTTCAACCAATTTAATCAAAAATTAAACTAATATGCTAGATACACTTGAGTAATAAATAAAAATATAGCTTTCTTAGGAACAAAAACAGGATTCATGCTCCTTATATTTCTATCATTGCTTCATTAAACCATAAAGATTTGTGTAATCATTACTTAATCCATTTTTCTGTCAGCTTATTATTACAAAAACACTTGTTTAGAAAGACAAAAAGAACCATCGAGAAAAATCACTGAGCACTTTTCAGGAAACACTTTTTGAAAGAAAGCCAAAAGTGTTCCATAACCTTTTCTGGAGATAGTTGCACAAAATACCAAGCAACAGACAGACAGCTAGGAGCCATTTGAGTCGAAAAACCTACATATACATGATATGTACCAAAGTGACGGCATGAATTTCAAGCACATGCTGCGCTTGAATGCATCACTTCCATTTCTATTATTTTCACTATGGTGTTACTTCTTATGCTATCAGCAAATTTCACAAACTAGGACTGGTGTTCTGATATATATATATTTTTTCTTAATTTTGAAATGACTAAAATGAAGAGATCAAAGGGTCAAGTAATGACGAAAATGATATGCATAAAGTAGCAGGAATCATGCAAAATGACATTTTGAAAATAATAAAAATAATAATAATAAAAAAATAATCATTTTCATCTTCATTTAGTAATGAAATGAAGTTCAAAATGATACTCCATCTGCCCCCAAAAACTTTTTAATGTCGTACTTTTGCTTCTCTATATCTCCTTTAATTGCACTAAAGTTAAATATCTTTCAGTATGACACAATGGATAAATATCAATATCTTTGAAAAGATAGAAACATAAAATGAAAAAGAAGTATGGAGATTCTCAATCTAAAGAATTAATCATCTGCTATTTCAATGTTACAATTCATTATCTCGACAGTATGAACAATTTGCACTGGAGAGTGAAGGATCAAAGTAACTAAAAAGCAGTTAAAGTATCATTTAAAAGAAGATTCAAACATAATCATTTTCCACAACTGACAGTGATAAGATCAATTATCAGGGAACCTCTCCAGACTCCAGCAATTCAGTATTTGTCAACGAACTTATGACATATGAGGTCCGATAATCTCACATATTAATTTCCCACGATTGACAGTGACTCGAGAATTATAAATGAGTATACATTAAAAACGAGATATAAATACATATAGTCAGCAAACCGAAACAGATAGAAGCCGCTATACCCATAGTAGAGATCTTCCGCTGAAATCGTTCGATGACAGGAGCAGCGGTTCTGATCTGAGCTCGAAGACTAGCCGGCGATCGCCAATCGGAACGTTGACTCCACCGGGGAACAGAGGATCGGAGAGATCGAAACGGCGAGAGCGATCGGTAAGTGACGTAAGACGGCGAAGAAAGCGAAGGTTTAGAGGGAGAAGGAGAGAGTGAAGAAGGCTTAGAGAGAGAAAATGAAGAGAGAGTAGATGAGAACCGAACCCTTGAAGCTCGAAGAAGTGAAGATGAAGACGATGAAGTGCCAATATACATGACGAATATAAATTGACGATTTGTGAGAAACCCTATAAACCGAACGGTCAATTACTGAAACACACTAAAATATAAATGACCCGAAGCAGCTGTAAATCGGCCGAAACGAACTGTTCATGGCAGCTTCTGCAAGTGGAGATGATGCCGGGTTTTGGTACGCTGTTGTGCGATCTACTGTATGGAAAAGGGTTTTAGAGTGGATGGGGGTTAATGGACGGTGATGAGATGGAGAGGAAGATGGATAATGAATACTAACGGTGAGTGATTTGAGGGAACTCACTCGGGAGCAGGTTGACTGGCGGCGAATTGGCTAGTTTTTCGTGTATTGGTTACTTCTACCCCCGCGGTAGATATTCATATTCTATGGGGTAAAAAACAATAACGCGTGGTGTACACACGTTATACCAACTTTCCATATATTTCATATTAGAGGAGCGTGTGCTCGAGAAAAGAATCAAAATTGTTGTAAAATCTTAATTCTTAAAGAACAAATATTCGTTGATGATACTTCCTCGTTAAATTAAGTAGTATTTTTTTAGGATTGTGTATACATATTAAAAAATTTGTAAGTTTATAAATATATGTTTATTAAATATTTTTAATTTTGTGTTAAGAGTAGTTGGAGAGATAAATTAGAAGGAGATAAATATTGAAAGAAAAGATAAAGTATTTAATGAATAGATGATTAATTATTGACACTTTGGAGAAAAAAAAAAGTAAATTAGACAAAACATGCATTACAAACCTAAAACGACACTTATTTTGAAAGAAATTTTTTTTTAAAAATGACACTTATTTTGGAATAATTTTTTTTAGATAAAATGATATGTATTTTGGAATAAATTTTTTTTTTTAAATTAAAATGACACTTATTTTAAAACGGAGAGAGTAGTACTTTAGTGCGAGACTATTTTTCGTTTTTCAGAAACATGGTAGTAATATTAGTTATTTTAGAATACTATAAAATACATGAATTATACTCATTTTCTTCGTTTTTAAAAAAATAATTTTACTTTTTATTTTAGCTTGTCTTTAAAAAAAATCCTCTCATTTTTATAAAAGGAGAACTTTAAAACTCATTATGATCCATGCAAAGAGTTGACTATTCTATTTTAGGATATTTTTTTAAAAATATTTATTTAAAAAAATTATGCATACAATTTCCATAAACTATCACCTTAACATATAATATAAACATCTTGACTATAATTAAAGTATTTTTGTAATTATAATCAATTTTAAGAATATTTGTATATTTTTTAATTATTAGACTTTTCACACATGAATTTTTTGAGTGAAATGAATGAAATATAATTTAAAAGAGACACAAACAAGTAAAACTATAATTAAAAAAAAAATTAAATAACTTGTCAAATAAATCTACCTTTTCGCTACAAATAAAGTACTTTTAATCAACTTTCAAAGATCAAAACTTTATGCTTTACGACTAAATATCAATCAAAAATTAGTCATATTGACTTGAAAAGATAAATATGTTCCTCCTCAATTGATAAGTAGGGGTCCTACTTTTTTATTTTACTTTCAGACGAGGCTTTCTTTGTCTTCCCACAACTCTAATTAACCTCAGATGTGTGGAAGTCGATATACTCTACACACACCTTCGTTAAACTTACCTCAAGTTTATGCATTAAGTGTTCTAAATCGTCACCGAACTTGTTGAAAGATCAAACTAATTCACAATTTGAACTTTAGAACTAAGTACGTGTTAAATTTTTAAAACTTAAATTATATATTAATCAACCATCAGGTGCTAAATTCATGCATTACCATGCGCCTACGTGTTTTAAGCTAAAAATTAAAAAAATTGGCTTTTCATTATGAAATAATTCATCTAGTCTAAAATCAATAAAAGTAAGTCTTCCGTGAAATCGAGATCCTAATTTGTATGACAAAGTTCCACTCTTCGCAGCCAGCCTACCAACACACAATATATGACATCAAAAAATTTCATCTTACATAAAGATATTTTTTTGAAGTTTTTAAGAATTAATAATCGCTCCTTATTAAAAATGGCACTCATCTGAAAGAAATGGGGGGTAGTGGGGCCCGGTAGCTGATAGACTTGAGTAGGTAAAGATCTTCTGGGGACGCATTGATGACAATTGTCATGGGATTTAGATGTCATACTAAGCCTTCTTATCAAAACTGGCACCTGTCAAAGCGGGCTGGCGGTCCGGGCCAGCTCACGAGCTTTATAAACCTGCTATTTAGCGATGCAGTACGGGCTAGCTAGTTAAGGGGATGGACCTAAAATGTATCAACCTAACTCAAACCGTCGCGAGTTGTGGATTAAACGGGCCAGCCTATCAAAAAATAATACATTAATTTAAAATTTAATATAATTATTATTAAACTAAAATTTTGACATTTTGATATAAATATTATATATAAAATCCAAAATTCTTCCCAAATAAAACTTTAAATTAATACGATACACAGAGGAGAATATTAAATTAATGAAAATCTTCCCAAATAAAAATGAGAGCTGCTGTTGAATTTGTAAGGGATTAATATTAAGGAAAAAAATAAATTGACTTCTTATGCTCATAGGATGTGAATCTTGCCTAGGTTTTTTTTTTAAAATTTTCATTTTTACCCTTGCTCCTTAGATTGGCGGGCTAACCCGCCCCAACCCGGACCGGACCGCCTTAGACCGCAACCTGCGCGGGCTCAGTCCGTTTGACCCATTTATAAATGGTCTCATATTTTGCCAATTCAACTTGTCTATTTTATATGACGGTCCGGACTGACCCAACGGACTAAAATTATTTTGACAGCTCTGCTGGCACCCATGTGCGTCCCACACCAGTTAGAACTGCATGATGACAGACAGGGAAAGGAAACAGAAAATAGGATAATTCTCCATCTTTTCCGAAAAGCATATTCCCAACACCAAGGGGACCAAAGTGAAAAAAGGAAAGGAGACGAGGGCGACAAATTTAAAAGAAACAAAATTTTACAATACTTTTTTTTTAACATCGTACTACTTAAAAATATTAATTCAACACTGGTACTTTTAGATTTATAAATAAATGTAACAAAAGCAGACAAATTTACACTTTAAATTAGACACCAATGGTTAACCAACGTCCAGAGTTAAAGGATCCTCGTGAGACATGCTAACGTGGATTATGTGGATCCCTAAGTAACAATATTGCCAAAGACAATCACTCGAGAATCTCAAACACAAGTCTCAAACAAAATTCATGGGAGAAAACAATGTTTCGAAAGGATGAGATCTAGAGCGAGCTCGAGAATGCTAAAATTACACCAAAGCACAATTGATTTTGCTTTTAGAGATGTGAAAATCTATGTTTATCAAATTAGAAAAAAGAAAACCTTATGGGCGTCTCCTCAAGTAAGAGTGCCTTGAATCTTATAAACATGGTATAGTCCTCATGTTGGCGGTTGCCATGTCCCTGGTCTGAAGGATTGACCAGATCCTGTTGGCTCTGAAGACCTGAAAACAAGGATATAAATCTAATAATTAGATGACCTCTACAAGAAATTCTGCATTTGGTTTGTGAGTTTAGCAACTAGCATTGCTATTTGCGCCTGTTTGATATTTTCTGAAATGTATATACATTGCAAATAATCAGCACAAGTGCATAAATTTAGAATAGATGAACTAACTCTGGCTCATGTTTCGCTTGATTGGGAACCTTCTTCTCTGTATCTGTTTGTTCGGAGCTCCTGTTTATATTTTGAATTATGCCAGTGTCAGTGTCCACTTCAGAAGGTGAACCATATGCTAAGTTAGTAAAACAAACATTTTAATCAATTTCAATCCTTCACAGTATCCTTGAACACCTAACCAAATAAAGGATGGATCTGAACCATGTCGACCATATCTGCTATGAGTGACTACAATGAGGCTTTCTAACACAAACCCTAGTCAGTGTCACCACTGGCACTTTGCTAAAAAGTAGATTAGAAGATCCTCTTTTTCGCAATAAGGCCCATCTCAGAAAGAAAAGGCTCCGAAGAAAGAAAGTGGGCCACCCCTTCTTTTCTAAATTTCGCTTCTTACACATTCCTGACTAGAAAAAAATGTGCTTTAGTGGGGTGATGCTCCAAGCCTCATCCCAATCTGTTCCTTCCATACGGATTCTAGCCCCCCATCCATCTTTGTTTAAACATTAATAACTACTACATAAATGTTGAACTAATTAAGTCAAAATATAACCAGAACTCAGCAATTAACTTTTGCCCATCTAGAATGTAATCGACTCACCTCTTGCTACCCAGTGCATCTGATGCTTCTTCAAATTTATCACCTTCATAGTAAAGGTCATAGAAATGTAGTCAATAATAGATATCTAGGCAAAGCTTGGGGAAATTGAAAAAGCATCACCATTGATCAATAACAGAAAAAGACTTCACAGATGTAGAGTTGAGTATACTATCACACATCAAGATCACACTGAGCTTCTTGCGATATATATCACTGTCAACGAGTTCCAGAAAGGGGAATATTATATCCACTCCAAAGGTGATGCTTCCTGTACTTGTAACCAATGGTTTTCGCAGTAGTCCCCATCTTGGCTGCAGATGGCAGTGGTGATCATAATTGCTACTTAGATTTAATAATTTAGAAAGATTGGTTACGCGTGCCAATCACTTGAAGTGAAATGCAGCCTCTTCTCATTGGGGTAATGGAGTGAAATGTCCCCCATTTTCTGATGAATATGGTTTCCATTATAATATATAACTTAACATTAAACAGAATGAAGATGTTATATACAATCTGAAGTAGCAATATGGACTCTATTTCTAAAAACATATTATATAGGCATTCAAAGGAGTGTGATACATGACTATCAAAATGCAATTACTCATTGCAAGCTGACCAAATAAGGTGCAAGGAAAATTCACTGGTGTCATTAAAGTTTTTTGTTTCCAACACCCCATTAATCCATTCAGTTGGTAGAGCTAACCATGCAGCTGTATCCAGTTACCAATGTTAGAAAATTGGCTTTTGATTCATGATATTTCACAAACATGGTGTCAGTGATAAATTTGTTAAATATCTCAGCGTTCTCATCCCCAATAGCCAATCCTCAATCAGTGCAAAAACCTTATGAAATGACAGGTTACCTTTGGAATCAGCTGGAAATTGCTGAATGAAACTTTTCAAGTCTGGACCTCCAACTTTACCTGCACAATAAAGAAACAATAACTGAATCACAAATTTTTGATTCATAGGGAAAAAAGAAGTAAAAGAAAAGAAAAAATATAAGCAGCTTACCAATGTTTAAGCTTCTGCGCGTACTGCCTTCTTTGGCTTTCCTTTCCTCTTCTTCCTTCTTCAGACCTAGCTCAAAAGAAAAGAAGTTGATTAAGGTCTTCTATAAAGGCGCTCTATTTTTTTTTTTTTTGGGGGGGGGGTCTGCAGATCATAAATTTCTGCAAGGGGTCTTGGAAGTTTTCTTAAAAAGGTTGACAAGGAGGATAAGCCTCTAGCATTTTTATTGGCAAGGATAGACTTTGGTGAGATGTCAACAATGCAAAATGGCAATAAAAATAATAAAAAAAAAGGAAATAAAATACTCTTGACACTGTTGTATTTGGAACATAGTTTTTTGATATATTTAACTTCCAGAACATCAGAAGAGTAGTAATTACAAATTGCATCCCATAAGATTGTAACCATTAAAAGTTGAAGGGCCAGAAAAAGAAAGATAATCAAAAGTGCTAAGAAAAATGAAACTTTTGGAACGTAAAATAATGGCACCTACGAGCAACATTAAGTTTAACACGTTCACGTCTTGCCTCCAGCTCACCCATTTCCTATGAATAAAAATAATTAGTACTGTCAGCTAGAGAAGAAGCTATGGGACATATATCTTCACGAGCAAGAGTTATTATTTAAAATAAAGCAGCATGACATGTATACCTCCATCCCTGTCAGTTTTTCTATCAATAAATTGGTTACATAAACAAGAATGAATCACCTATATTCCCACCCCCCCCCCAACCCACCCAATAAATAAATAAATAAAAGAACATTTGGCACGAATTCCCACTTGTTCTCACTAATCAGAAGATTTGATCATCCAGAACCTTAAGTTACTGAAAATAAGAACAATCAAAGCTGGACAAAAATAGCATGAAATGAAGTACCCGTCTATAAAGCAAGGACTACAGTCTATGGTGATAAGATGGCTACACAAAAAGCAATTTCAGGAAGAGAATCCATGTAACTGAAACTGACTGAGTTGAAAGATACAAGTCTTCCCAGCTTATGATTACCTCATCCTAATGATAGAAAGAAACTTTGCTTGGAAGGGTTTATGATGTCATAAATTCAACCCTCAACTCCATGGCTTATCGATTAGGTTAAACCATCAAGCAAAGGCTCATCAGTTAGGATTATTTCCTGAGCTTCTAAAGATGAATAAATTGCATAATTCCATGTAGTGATCTTTACATGGCAAGAAAGGTCTGTTGCTAATATATTGGACCCTACCAAGAAAAACAAAACAAAACCAAATGTATTACTAATCGAACTGAAAATTTCAGAAATAAATAAAGTATGGTAAGATCCAGTATTAGCTTGCTTATGTAAGTACGCCATCATGCAAATGGATGTTTTGGTTACAACAAATCCAGACAAAAAGCTAAGACTATATGGAGACTTCTCTTGGTGTCAAGACTTGAGACATTTATCCATGTTTACATATCATGGCCCAAAAGTGAAAAACTAATCACTCTTGCACAAAAGAATAACTAAAACGAGGAAATTTTACATAAATAGAAGATTCAATCAAGAATATAAGTAGATACTATATTACTAGTGGAATTTTCTATTTGGCGACAAGCAATTTAAACAACATCAGCCTATAGTGTATTTCCTATATTTTTATTTGCTCTAGTTTGAGTCAGTATAACGTCATCTCATTTGTTTACCTTACACACATGCAATCAGTTAGAGGATGGTTCAACATTCATTTGGAAGAGTAAGAAATAAAGATATATGTTTACCTCAGGTGTCGGAGCTCTTTTCCGCTGCCCGTTCAGCCAGCATATCCATTCAACTACAATTAACTTTTCCAATAAGGCCTTAATCTAGCTATTAACATTAGTTTAAAGAAAAAGGACAATTGGTTTTTGTCACAAAGGCTTACCTGGAATTGAGGTCGGGTCATCCTCCTTTTTAAATATGACCCATCTTTTCTCTTTCACTGTGCAATAAAAAGGATATTATGGTATTAGGAAGAGTCAGACCTTAATTTTCAGGGCCAAACAAAATCATTATCTTAATCTACACCACATGCACTTCGTTGTAGATTAACTCAATATTATTTTCAGAATTTGCCGATCCCTCCAAGGAAGTAATGTAGTATTTTAATAATTGGAGTGAGGAGTGAGGATAAGGCAGCACGGGATTTTCCATAATTGTTAGTCCTTGTACCTGGATGCAGATCTAACCTAATTATTGCACCACGCAGCAATGTAGGGTATGAACCCATATCTATGCAGCTAAATTTTCCGATACTACTATGCATTTCCTCTGCTACAATATCAATAATTGAAAAACCACAGTTTACAATCCAAAGATCAATTCACTAACATCACGACTTTCTGAGGCTGGATGCACATTGCTTAATAGTGATTCTATGCTCTGCTGGCATACAGGGTTGGTTTTGTGGTTCCTTCGTTTTTTAAATATAGTATTCACTTTCTCTCTCATTGGTCTCACTCAGTTTTCTCTCTACTTCTGATTGAATCTTTTGCAACAAAAATAATCACAAACCACAAACAGGGCCTACATTTGGCTAGAAAAAACATTTATCCAAATAAAACTGATTCTCAATTCAATCAAAATTTCTAAAAATAACCCAACCGCGTCGATCAAACTCGTTTAGAACCGGTGAAATTTCCTATTGCAACGAAAACACAAAAAGAGCAAAACAAGGAGAGGAACGCACGTACTGATACCGTCGACCAATTCAGTTCGGGTGAAGTATTGATTTCCTGCTTTGTCCACTCCCTGGAACGTTCGATTTCGGAAGTAACTCGAAATCCTTGCCCATACTCTCGACATTTTCACTCTCTACTCACTTTGCGAGCTATATGAACCCCTGTTTTTAAAATCGAATTGGGTTTGTCCTTTGCTGAATCGAGAAAAGGGGTGTGATCGTTTGTTCGAAAAACAGTCGATAGGCGTTCTTCATGTATTTGCTGGAGAATCACTCTTCGCAGTTCGACTGCAAAAATGTTAGGAAGGAACCCAGGTTATTACTTCAGGCGCACTTAGACTAGTACGAGCTCTTCCAGAGTGCGCTTTTTGACGAGGATTCGGGCTTTCTACGAAGGGTAACAAGAGCCCAAAAATGACTCATTTGGATTTTGAAGTTCGGGTCCAACACTTTGTCCATTGGTCTCATATACATTGGCCTCGTTTCGAAGCTCCATTTTGGCCCATAACGTTCTCACAAATCAGACAATAGGGCTGTATTAGAATAACGGGCATTCTTATCCCCCGTTCCGTTCCGTCAACTCATGGTCAGACATCCGTCTCCATTTTCCTTCGAAAGGAATAGCGTAGCCCCGAGAATCACGAACAGTGGCCAACCGCTACCATCCGACTGAAACCTTAAACCCTCAGCCCTGCCCCTCTCAATTTCTTGCAAAACCCTACAAAAAAATCAATTCACACGATAATGTCAATCTGTAAATTATCGTTACTATCTAAACCTCCGATTGATAACAACACTCATTTTCTCTCTCCCCAATTTCTACCAAACCACTGCATTTCATCCCCAATTCAAATCTCGAAATCTTCAAGATTCCCCTCAATTCAATGCAGTCTACGTCAAATCCGAGACCGAATCAACGCCGTAAAGAACACCCAGAAAATCACCGAAGCAATGAAGCTCGTTGCCGCCGCTAAGATCCGGCGAGCCCAGGAAGCAGTCATTAACGGCCGTCCGTTCTCCGAAACCCTAGTCGAAGTCCTTTACAGCATCAATGAACAGCTTCAATCTGAAGACATCGATGTACCGTTAACAGCTGTTAGACCCGTCAAGAAAGTTGCCCTTGTTGTCATGACAAGTGATAAAGGTCTATGCGGGGCGTTCAACAATTCAATTCTTCGAAAAGCGGAGGCCCGAATCGAAGAATTGAAGGGTTTTGGTCTTGATTATACTGTTATTAGTATTGGTAAAAAGGGTAACAATTATTTCACCAGAAGACCTGATGTTCATGTTGATAAATTCGTAGAGGGATTGGGTTTTCCGACTACAAAACAAGCTCATGTGATTGCTGATTGCATTTTCTCGTTATTTGTTAGTGAAGAAGTTGATAAGGTTGAGCTTTTGTATACTAAGTTTGTTTCGTTTCTTAAATCGGAGCCTGTGATCCAAGGACTGCTTCCTTTGTCTCCAAAAGGTCAGGTTCGTGATGTGAATGGGAATTGTGTTGACGCGAGTGGTGATGAGTTCTTTAGGATGACAACTAAGGATGGAAAATTGTCTGTAGAGAGGGATAAAGTAAGGGAAAATAAGAAAGGGTTTTTGCCGAATATGGAATTTGAGCAAGACCCGGTTCAGATTCTTGATGCATTGATGCCTTTGTATTTGAACAATCAGATTTTGAGGGCATTGCAGGAGTCGTTGGCCAGTGAGCTTGCTGCCAGGATGAATGCCATGAAAAGTGCTACAGATAATGCTTCGGATTTGAAGAATAGTCTCTCGCAAACTTATAATAGGGGACGGCAGGCTAAGATCACTGGTGATATATTGGAGATTGCTGCTGCAGCTGAGACAATTATGTAGTTTCATTGGTTTGGGCTCTTTGTTTCTCTTAGTTAGGCTCTAATATATTGCTGTGTTTTAGGTAACTATTTTGCAGCTAATTTTGAAGCCCCTATTTGAAAAAGTAAGGGGGAAAAATGCTATTTGATTGTAAGTTTGTTTTCATAGTCACAGTGAGGATTATATATGGGTTACAATGAAAAGATACTTTACCTTGTTTCAAGTGTCTGTGTGATGGTGTGAGTATTTTACGTTCCTTGCATCATTCAGTTCTTCAGTTTGTCTGTAAATCGCTTTCTACTTGATTATCACCATCCATTTTACTGGCACATACACTCACACTTCATGCACCTGCACAAGTACAAAGAGCCCGTGTTGGCACTTTACATTCTCAGTCCTAGATAGGGTGATATTCAAGTATTGCACTTCACATTGCTATATTTAAGTACTGCAGATAGGATGATATTTACTATGTAGAAGGCATCTAGATCAGCTTTTCTGCAGTAGAATACTTTTGGAGCCTAATGTTAATTATATTGCTTTAAACATGCATAATTCTAGAAAAGGCTAGAATAGATTTTACTGCATTTTCCCCAATCTCTCCACCTCATCAACCCCTCCCCCCGGGGAATGCGCTAAATAAGGCATTTTGTTTGTCTACTTTTTATAAAATCGCATTATGTATGAGATATTGAGGGAATCTTTCTACTTTTCTTGGTTAGGTTCCAATAATTTGTTGTCTTTTAGGTAACTATATTGCAGCTCATTTGAAGTCCTTGTTTGGGTATTAACGGAACACTCCGTCTTAATTGCAAGTTTGTTTTAATAATCATAGTGAGGATTAATATATCTGGGTTAGAATGAACACATAATACGCTCCTTGCACCATTAACCTCTTCGGTTTTTACCAATCTCTTGCTTACTTCCATTTATCAGTGTACATTTTTATGGACACACAAACCGGTTACATTCTGGTACTTCACACGCCAGTACAAATACAGAGAGCAAAAACATGTGGCTTTGGCACTTTACATTGAAAGTTAGTTTTGCATTTTATAGGTGAGTGCTGTAGATGGGATGACATTGACTATTTGGAAGGCATCTCAGATCAGAGCCTCTTTCTGGAGTAAAATGTATTTAGAAGTTCAATGGAAACATCAGTTTGATCATAGGAATGATCAGATAGGGATCTATGCAAGGTCCAGTTATGAAATGGCAATGAAATCAGCCAGCTAAGTCGTGGTTGATGTGCATATTCTGGACCTGCCAAATTGTATGGGCCTCACTCCAGTAAATGGGCTCAAAATAAATAGAGGCTCGGCCCCTATGTGTATATATAGCCACCTCCTCTCTCAGTCCAAGGTATGTCTCACTTGGCTTAGCAGATATGTCCTGTTTTTCATATAGCCTTGAGACTAACGAACACGCCGGAGGGCTTTGGCGGGGAGTCCTCCCCGCCCCTCTCACGGTGTCTTTTTTGCAGACAAATACATGCCAGATATCCGAGATCCGCGGGACGGCGACGATCCATTCGACACCCCCGGTGCCCCTGATTTTTTCGGCATCATCAGTTGGTTCCGTTGCCGGGAACACGAAGGCTAACGAAAAAGACACAACGGACTCCCTCCTCCCTTCATAACTTGAAACTCACTGTCACAACTATTTTGGGGGCATCTTCGGTCTCTTTTGTTACTAAAACTAAAGAGGAGGGAATAAAAGACTCAAGTGGGCCATCCCAGAAATGAAGGAATGAAGCATGGAATCAGCCTATGGATCCACCACGATCAAGAGGAGTTTGGATGTTTACTGTAATTTGAGTCCTCAATTGCGTGTAATCAATGCTTGGTTCTCCACTAATTTCAGTAACTACTATGCAAGTGATTCCTTCGCCCAAGACGGTACCCAGATCAGTGCACTATGGCGACGACAGCATGGATGCTCTCATGGCCATGCCGAGATTTCTAACCAAATTGGGCGATGACAACAAGCTTGGAATGAAAATCAAACACCACATACGCCTATCCCCACCGAGACGAAGTCGCGGCGGTAGTAAGTCATCCCCATCACCCCTTTTCTTGGTGGTTCGAACCTGAAACGGGCACTGATTTGGGGAGACCCAATTGAATTAGAAGAGGATTTCGAGGAAAAGAGACAACGAGGGACTTATCGTCGTGGGTGGAGGAGGCAAGAGTGCGTTGGTGGCGCGGAGTAAAGCTGGGGGCGGCAAACATTTGGACAAGGTCGCACCAATCCGTAAAGACGAATCGATATTCCGACGATTCCCCCAGCAGCGGCCACTATACTAGTCGGCGGTGATGTCTCTGGCAAGAAAGAATCACCATAGAAGCGACATAAAAATAAAAAAGACGAGGCATGAATCCTCGGGGGAGTTGCTGTTGGCGGCGGCGACGGTGAGGGAAGAAATCACGTTGATGGTGAGAGGGAAGGCGAGTCACGCCCCACGTTTCCATCCATCACGTCTGTTACAAGAGCTGGCAGTTACAACATAGCTTATTTAGTGCTGAATGGTTGCAGTTTGGCCCCTCCATTACTCAGCAGTTACAACTTGGTCATTTAACTGCTGGGCAGTTACAAGGTGGTCCTCTTTATTGCTGATTAGTTATAAGTTAGCCCCTTCACTCATAAGAAGTTATAAAATAGCCCTTCAATGCTGGATTGCTACAAATTGGCCCCTTTACTACTGAGTGATTATTAAGTAGTCCCTTAACTGCGGAGAAGTTACACAGGGCCATTTATCATTGAGAAGTTGCACCTTCCTGCGCTTATCCTCCCCGCTCGAGCGTAGCTCGCGGCTGAGTAGATTTATTCCTCCCCGCTCGACGGAGCTCGCGGCTGAGTAGATTTTATCCTCCCCGCTCGAGCGTAGCTCGCGGCTGAGTAGATTTATTCCTCCCCGCTCGAGCGGAGCTTGCGGCTGAGTAGATTTTATTCTCCCCGCTCGAGTGTAACTCGCGGCTGAGTAGATTACATCCTTCCTGCTCGGGTGTAGCAGGTCGAGGTTCCTCGCAGGTCGAGGCCAAAAATGAACCTCGCAGGTCGAGGTCAAAAACGAACCTCGTAGGTCGAGGTCCCTCCCAGGTCGAGCTGATTTCCTTAATTAATGTTTGAGGTCATGTGTTGCTCGAGTGACGAGCACATGACTAAGTTAATTTCAAGGATCATTGTTATGCTCCCAGGTCGAGCTGATTTCCTTAATTAATGTTTGAGGTCATGTGTTGCTCGAGTGACGAGCACATGACTAAGTTAATTTCAAGGATCATTGTTATGCTTCCAGGTCTAGCTGATTTCCTTAATTAATGTTTGAGGTCATGTGTTGCTCGAGTAGCGAGCACATGACTTAGTTAATTTCAAGGATTATTGTTACGCTCCCAGGTCGAGTGGATGCATCTTGGCAGGTCCAAGGTGAACACGAGCAAATGGTACTCCTCACCCTCGAGGTGAATCTCGAGGAATAAGGAGTGGGGGGCTTCTGATGTGCATATTCTGGACCCGCCAAATAGTATGGGCCTCACTCCAGTAAATGGGCCCAAAATAAATAGAGGCTCGGCCCCTATGCGTATATATAGCCACCTCCTCTCTCAGTCCAAGGTATGTCTCACTTGGCTTAGCAGATATGTCCTGTTTTTCATATAGCCTTGAAACTAACGAACACGCCGGAGGGTTTTGGCGGGGAGTCCTCCCCGCCCCTCTCACGGTGTCTTTTTTGCAGACAAATACATGCCAGATATCCGAGATCCGCGGGACGGCGACGATCCATTCGGCACCCCTGGTGCCCCTGATTTTTTCGGCATCATCAGTGGTCGATGAGGTTTAACTTTGCGTGATAATTGTAAGCTCTGAAGAAAGTTTCAGATGTTGAGATTTCGATGGAGAAGAAAGGAAAGTTAAACAGACAAGAAAGAACTGCTATTAGAATTTCTATTTCAATTGAGTATTTGCAGCGAGTATTCACGACTGATCACATAGATCAAGCGACTAGTAATACCATAAATTGTTGCAAGATTTATCTCCAAATATCACTTGCTTCTCTCTGGCCATGAGTGGACAAGTTTGTAGCTCTTGTGGAAAAAGTGGAAGCGTTCATAGAAACAAGTACAAGCACAACTTAGGCTACTCCAAGATCTCAATGACAGACGGCAGAAGAAGCTAACTTTTTTTGTCAGTCTGCCTTTTACCCAAGTCAGCTGGTACATGTTGAAGTTACAGTTCCTTGGTACCTTAATCAGGTAATGCCCACCATCTTTCTATTATCTCTAGATTGAGCCCACTGCATTTTGTCTGAGACATGTGACATGGGTTCCATCAGATGTTCAAATCTGTTCCTGCATTTTGCTTGCTTTGCTCAAGCTTGCACAGTTCTCATGAGAGCCATCCACTATAAAACCTTTAGTTAGCAAGCTGATGGTCGAATCTTCCACTTAAAATTAATGGTTTTCAAAAGATTCAGTTCTGCATGCCCACTCGATATGCTTTTTAAGCTTGAGGATTGCTTAAATATTCATACAACTTCACGATTGTAAATTCATTTATTACTCATCTTTTTTTTTTTCTTCTTTTGGGCCTTTGGCCGAAGAGCCATAAGCTTTATCTCCCTATGAAATCTTGTTGTGCCCAGAACTGTTTACTCCAAATATTTTTGCTGCTTTTCCTGTGCTGGACTTTGTTGTACTATTCATAAGTAGACATTCCTGTTCTTGTGTTTGCTGAAAGATTACATTCATTCCGTTTTGAATTTGACTATGTAGGCTGTTTGATCATTATTGCTCTAGGTGAAATTTAGTTTGTCCGTGAGTTATCGTGGGTGGTTCAATAACATCAGATGCAGAGTAAGGCCGCATATATTATTGGTAGACTTTTGGGAGATGGTACATTGGCTACTGTTTAGTGTTTTTTCTTGTAAAAGCTGCAAACAAACAAAAATACAAGCTGTGTTCCGTTCCGCTCAAGAGTTGCTGCTGTTCACTTCATCCTTTTGCACAAAATAACCATTTTCCGGATTGACATTTGATATGGATTTTATTATTATTAGTTTTAGAATTATTTATACCATACCATACCATACAGTAGTAAATTACAATCAAGAGAATTTATACAAATTTTATTCGAGAAATGGTTAAATGACCAAAAGGTCCAACAGGTTATAGAGGGGGTAGATTAGTTCTGTCGGGTTGGTTGGTAAACTTAATTTTTTGTGGGCAAAAGAGACTCTGACTACTACTTCCTTCCTACTTGCCTGTAGAATAAGACTCTTCACATCTTTCAATCTTGAAAAGCATTATACTGCCTCCATCCCAAATGTAGCAATTCACGTAATCGTTGACCTCTTGCCAATTGATTCTGATATTTGACAAGTTAAAATTTTAAAATAGTAATTTTACTTGTTTGTACCTTATTTTAATTGTATTATAATTATACCTTTTTTTAGAAATGAGAATATTTCTTTAAAACGTACAGTACTAAAGAGGAAAGTGAGTGAGTAGTTGTTAGGCGAGAACCTTTCTTTTTCTTTTTAAAAAATATTCCTTTAAATAAGAGATTATAAGAGGCCTTCACATTCTAAGATCTTAGATCTACACGTGTTTAGCTTTTAACATATGCATAATTAGAGGGGCCATGTTAAGTTTATGGGACCCATGCTGCACATTTGACGGCCGCCACCGCAATAGGATGATAGCAAGCTGGATCTTAGCCATGTATTGTACATGAATCTAGCCATCCATACCTTCAATAGAAAATTCCAAGCATACCTTGTTTGGATTCTGAAATTATTATTTCGACAATAGCAGGAGCTGATTGGCTGGCTGATGTTGGTCTCTGTGTTTGTCTCCATAGACATAGTTGCCAGGCTCAGGCAGCTAGATACATCGAATGACGGCAATGTTGCAAGTTGTTCACAATTCCACGGTCGATAGCTTCTTCCAGCAAAGTATTCACTTTTTCTAATGGTCCATTTGGATACCCTAATTCTATTGTATGAAATTTGAATTGGAGCCTCCAAAATCAATTTCGTCGTTTAGGAACACAATTAAAATTTTGAATTGTAATTACAAATGTCTCAATTTCATAAAACTAATTCTATACTAAAATCTAATAATTTAAATTCAAAATTTTGTTACCTTTTTTTCTTTTATTACTTAACACAATAACAATTCACCTTTCTTTCACCACCGTCGGCTGTCACCACCGACCACCGCCGCCACCTCCTGAAGCCACCAATCCCAGCTGCCACCCCTACCATCGCCACCGACTGCCAACTCTGGCCACCGCTGTCGAACGCCACCAATTCCTGCAGCCACCAACTCTGATATCTGTCGCCTCCGTTAACCACCACCACTATATTCTATTCATTTTTTAAAATATAGAAAGCTTATAATTTTGTTGTTAACAAGGTTTGTACCTTTGCCATTTAAAATGGCTAACCACCAATACCACTAGGCCAGACTAGATACTTGAGATTTTATTGAAATTTTATAATAACTATAATCTAGAATTACAATTGAATTTCACACATTATCCAAACTATGAAATTGCTATGATTTTGAAAGCAAATTTCGTATTATTTATATTTCACAAAATTTAAATATTTATAGAATTAAAAAATAATGTATACAAACGGACCCTAAAGGTATTTTTGTTTAACAATAATATTTTTATTTTAGTTAATCAGTAGACGTCTACAAATACTTAAAGAAAACCAGAAAACAAAGTGTTGCTACCGATATTCCTGAGTTATCATTTTTATTTTTCCTATTGATTGTTTTCCTTGTTTTTGATATTTTACTATGATTTATAAGTACTGGAAAGGTGATTCATACCATTAAAAACGTCAAGAACGTGCAATTACGATCTCTTGAATGAAAGGCACGAGGGTTAATTCTTATCCCCCTGAGATCGCAAAACCAATTACGTCTCATGCTAGTGGAATAACATTAGACGTTTGTAATTATATATATATATATATATATATATATATATATAGACTAAAGTGAAGATGAAACCAAAGTTTGACTAATTCAAATTGTGGATGGTATAAAAGAATACGAACAAAATATAAAAAATCCCCCAAAATAATTATCAAATCTCAATTTGCACCATATTTTGAAATTTGCGACTAAGTCACACTTTATGTTCCAATTTGTTCTACATAGCACCCCGACTGTGATCGACTGTGATCGACGTTAAAAATATTAATGAAAGTCATCACATGTCTTACACAACGGGGGTAATTGAGTCTTTTTAGCATTATCATCTTCCTTAGAACTCTATAACCCAAACCCAACAAAAACTCAAACCCAGAAACATAAAAAAAAAAAAAAAAAAACAACAACAACAACAAACAAAACAAAACTCAAAACCCAAATTAAACAACAAAAACCCAACAAAACTTGCACCAAAATCAAATCCAGATTTCCTAAACCCAACTCTGCAAAAATCCAACAAAAATCAGCTAGGCAGACGCACAAAATTGAGGCACATACCATACCGGAATGGCGATGAACGGAGTGGATTCTACGATTAGATCCAAGCAACATCATCTTCGAGGCGATCAGCTTCTCTACTCCCTATTAACGAAAAATTTCACCAACAGAAAATAAAAGCCCTAGAAATTACAAACATCATCATCAAAAGGAAAAGGAAAATGGGCTTTGAAATCAAAATTAAATTAAATTAAAACGTAAGCAAAACCATAACGATGCCGTCTTTGCATTTAAGGCCAACGACGGTGATGGGGTTTTGATTTCGATTAACCATGAGATCTGTCTTTTGATTTCGATTAACAATCCCAAATTTGATTTTTGAGATTATGGGGTTTTGGGTTGAAATTTTTTAGATTTGGGGAGTATGGGATTTTTTGACTACATTCTCGCCGGCAATGGAGAAGAGGATAGGATTAAAGCCGTACGTTTCTGTGGTGCTCTCGTTTATTTATTTAGGAAATTAGGATTTGATTTTGGTGCAAGTTTTTGTTGGATTTTTGTAGTTCAATCTGAGTTTGAGTTTTTTTTGTTAGGATTTTTTTGTTTTTTTTTCTTTTTATGATTTTAGGTTTGAGTTTTGTGGGTTTGGTTTGGGTTATGGAGTTCTAGTTCTAGGGAAGAAGGCAATGATAAAAAGACCCAACTGTCCCTCTCTTGCAAGGCATGTGATGATTTTCGTTAATAATTTTAAAGTTGATTACTGTTGGAGTGTTATATGAAACAAATTGGAATAAGGTGCAAAATAAGATTTGGTGAATACTTTTGATTTTTTTTTTATTTATATTTTGGCCAAGAATACACGTTTGCACTAGTCTTTAGGCAAGTTGGCTTTTAAAAAAGAGTAATGCTATGTGTACTTAAAAAGTACTAAATTTTTTGTATTAAATGATGTGTCAGCATATGTGGTAAAAAAAATAAAATTAAAAATTATAATTAATATCTCACATTAACTGCCACATTAACTAACACATTATTTAATATAAAAAATTTAGTACTTTTAAGTATTCATAACATTCCTCTTTAAAAAATGGTTGTAAAGTTACCATAAAAGTCCAAATTTACGAAACAACTGTGGAAGGATCACCAAACCTGATTAAATGCAACTCCTTTTCCTCTTTCTTTTTAGGAAAAAATTGAACTTTCCAGGTTGGATATTATAAATGTATAATATTATCATGACACAAGCCTGCCACAGAAACCTTTGTCAAGTCTGAGTGGACGTACAACTAAGAGAAAGTGCAGTTAGATAAGCAATTCATTTATCCTTGCACTTAATCTTTAAACCAGTCGTTCAATTTGCTTCTTAACATCATCAGTTAGGACTCTTCCTTCTCCTTTTTGCTCGAGAAATGGTGACTTGTTTTTCTTAGGGGAGGGGGGGATATTCACGACCGAGCCTCTATAGCAGATATATAGATTGTAAGCTTTCTTTCGAGTTATCGGTATTAATTTCTTTGGTCGATCGCTTTCATATTTCTATAGTAATTTGTAGATCTATATATGCATGCAGTTTTTGTAAATTTTTTTTTTTTTTTTACGTATGTTACGTTTAGGGGAAATAGCAATGGGAGGGAGGTACGATATGTACAGTCAAGGAAGCAGCGGCTGGACAATATCCATGAGGAACGAAGAATTCCAAGAAGATGATGTTTGGGCAGTTTACAAGGAAAGAAAAGATCATAATTCCAAAGTTGGTCACTATAAGGAGTTCTCAAACATTTCTCCAAGGCCCTTCCCTAGTACTGCTAGAATGATTCCAAGGCTAGGTAATATTAACAGTTCAGCCCATGAGCCCAAAATAGTTCAACAATCAGCCCCCGTAAACATACCTGACTGGTCAAAGATCTATGGGAAGCATTCCAAGAATTCTGTATGGCTTGATCACGTTGATGATGATTATGATGATGATGATGATGCTGATGCTGAAGACGGGCATTTGAGAGAAGGATGGGATTGTGATGAAGATGAAGATGAAGATGATGGGGATGACAATACAATGATGCCTCCCCATGAATGGATTGCAAAAAAGCTTGCGAGGAGTCAGATTTCTTCATTCTCTGTGTGTGAAGGTGTTGGGAGGACGCTCAAAGGGAGAGATTTGAGTATGGTAAGAAATGCTGTGTTAACCAGAACTGGGTTTCTTGAATAACATCATAATAATCTTGCTCAATATTATCATGTATCATGATGATAACATCATCAATATCATGAGATTGATTGTTTGATAATGAAAATGGGTCCCCTCAATATTCAATCATGGTGGTTTGTTTAATGTGATGTTGTGTACGTGTGCTAGTCTATGGTTGTACTTGGGCAATATAGTGTTTATTAATTAGTAGGACATTAGATTAAAAATAAGCCTTTCAATGTAATTCCAACAATTCAATTAATTATGTATCATAGTTCAGACACTTCAAATGGAGGTGAGGTGTGATGATAGTTCATTTATTAGACTACCTCTTGTCTCGTATGACTTGCTTTATCTTTCACTATCGAAACCATTCATTAGAATAACTCTAATCTCGTATATTTCTCTCTATCTTTCACTATTGAAACCTCGTGATTATTGGATTCATCCGTTAGGCCAATTCTTGGTCTCGTTACCAAAACTTTGCAAATTTAATACCTAAATGCCGTCACAAGACTCAGCAACTCACAAGTGTGGTTTTTGCAATGGCCAAAGTGAAAGAATGGTGTGTTAACTAATAACTAGTTAGTGCTTTCCTTGGCCTGGACTTAGGCAAAAGATAGGATACCAAAAATGAGATCCTGATCTCCTAAACTAGTTAGTGCTTGAACAGCAATTTCTTCGATAATAATGCCAAGAATTTATTGGGATGCTCAATTTCCAAATTAAATTATACTCCATACTATATATATATATATATATATATATATATATATATATATATAAAGTGAGGTGTGCAATAGTAATATAATGTTGAAAAACTCATTATTAGAAAACGACACTATTGTTCAAAAAGTAATGAGGGAGAAAAATACTAGTAGTACATTTTGCTTTCATAAATAAATAAATGGTAAATCTTAAAAAAAATGGATTGCTATTTTCAAATAGCTAGCACTTCATCATTTCTTAGTTCTACATTGCCCAGCATTATTTACTTTGGATTAACATATGGCCATTACAATTAGATTAATGACGTCTTCCAGTATTATAATGATCACGCCAAAATCGGTTCTGGTGATCTGTCGTGTCCACGTAAGCAGTTAGTCTCTGGTCAGGATGCCCCGGCTCTCAATAGGCACAAGCTTAGGTGGGACTTGTCCTCCGGTAGATACCTGAGATGAAGAAGAAGCACCGTTAGGGAGCTGGACGTTGGTCTAGCTAAAGCCCTCCGGTGAGAGAATCAGTTTATGGTTAGGTTAATGATCTCCGGTGAGGATTCAGGCTGCTCTTTGAGAGTGTTTGCTCTGAATTCTTTTTAGGGAGTTTTGTAGTTGTGTATATATGTGAATTTGAACTTAGACCATAAAGGAAGGCTATCACCTTGTATTTATACTGATGTAAAGTCGGTTTGAAGCAAGTGGGTCTGTCAGATGTCTACCTGGGGTGAGCTGCCATGTACCCATCTCTGACAGCCGCAATATGCATTGATGAGATTTGATGTGAAAGTGACATGTTTTGGTGCAGAGGATAGAACTTCCCTGTTTGTCCCCTTGACCTTCTAGATGCAGCTTTCCTTAGAGGGCAAGTATCCTTTTCGCCCAATGAGATGCCAGACGGTGGTCCCAGGATGACGTAGTAGCATGTGGGCATTGAATGCGGCAGCTTTTGTTGACTTTCTTCGCTCCCCGGGGTGGAGATCTCGGGATCTTTAATAGGACAACTCGGGTCTGAGATCATGCGAGAGGGCCATTTTGAGTTCCTCGGGGAAGTCGGGAGCGGACGGAATACCCGGGCTCCGGGTTGCATTCCAAGCTCGGGATGATGACTCCTCTCTTCCGGGCTCCAGATCAGCTTGGCCACGTGTCCTTCTAGTGCCACGTGGGAGGTGGATATTTTTGTATCTTCATATAACACTGAGAATCCATATGTCTCAAAAAAGAATTACTTACATTTAAAAAATTATACTTTTACTTTTGTATATTTCTTTTCAATAGCATGAAATTTAATACTTCCTCCACTTCAGGCAAAGAGTTTACTATACTATTTTGGTACGTTTCACTTAAAGAGTTTACTTTTAAAAAAATTATGCTTATAATTTTTATAATTTTTCATCTTTACCCTTCACTTTGGTTGTAATCATTGTGGTTGCACTTAAGCATTTCGGTAATTATAACCAACTTCAATGACACTAATGCATGCATCCCTTAAAACTTAGACTTTTCAAACATGGACTCTTTGGGTGGAACAGAGGGAGTATATTTTCTACATGATATAAAAAAGAAATAGTGTGTCCTCATTAAGAAATTAAAGAAAAAAAAAATTGAAAAATTTATGAAGATTTATTACTTAAAATTTAAAAATACAACTGTTTAGGGACTAACTAAAATAGAAAGTATGATTTATTTATTTATTATTATTATTATTACAATGGTGGATATAATTGGTGGTGGTAAAATTTAAAAGTAAGTCTCTTGCGAGACCGTCTTACAGATTCTTATTCGTAAGACGTAACCCCACTCTCAACACACTGTGGGGTCGGGTTAGAGAGATTCGTATTACAGAAAATACCAGTAAGATCGTATTCTTTTCTAAATTTTTGCCAAAATTTAATCCAAATAAGGAATTATAGAAGACTTTCTATATCCAAGAATGATTCTACGAAGTGAAGCCCTACCTTTAAATGAAGTTCTTGCATCAAGGTAAAGGGACCATCAATTTCTCTTTAAATCTATCCCTAGCTGAGGAACGAAAAAAGCAAGTGGAAACTGGAAAGAGATGTGCCACCAACCGCCCAACTTGTAAGTTTTTGTGAATGCGTACAAATCCTCCTTTAACTAAGTTTATTTTATTTTAAATTATAGTACAAATCTACTCTGATTCCTCTCTATCTCAAAATTAGTGTCTATTTTTAATTAAAATGTCTTGTTTCAAACAAGTGTCTATTTAATTTTACATGTTTTAGTGTTCACTTTTTTTTATTTCTAATTTATCTGAACTACAAGAGTACAACATTAAGATAAATTAAAAATATATATAAAAATTAATACAAATACTACTACTACGGTAGTTAAGTTTAATTATACTCCTATATATGTACTCCTAGTCCTACTAAATTTTCTAAACTTGAGCCCTAATTAATAGAGAGCTTGTCCTTTTGCATTTAATCAATTGTCGGCAACTCCTGGCGTTAATCACACCACTTTTCTATGATTGCGGCAAAATATTTTAGTAAAATAATATTTCATTTCAAATCATACTTAGTAAAATAATCTTTCACCTTATCATTAATCACTTTTATTTCTATGATTGCGACAACGTTTCATGAATGGTTATATATATATGTTATATTAACAAGGAAGTGGCCCATTTTGTCTCAGCTTGGAAACAAAAACAGTGTGTTTCAAGTTATGAAGGAAGTACTTGTTCATTGGCTCCTGCAGAATCCTAGTCCGAGCGCCCCCAATGGATGCATGAAATTGAATAAAGATGTGCGGTAGGTGCGTCCGGGGAGGGAGGGAGGGGGGGGGGTTCTTCTTCCGAGTTGGCGTGGGTTTGGTTAGTTGGGTTCTTGTGCAATATAGGTGTGTGACAGAGTTATGGGCCGTGGTAGATAGTCTGTCTGAAGTTTGGTTTGGAACAGATCGAGGCGGAGGGAAGTGTGTCATTTTAGAAACTCATTCGAGTACAGTTTGCAAGATTAATCTTAATGAAAACATCAGCAGTTCAGTTCACCACCATTGGTTAGTTCAGCGGTGTTTGGCGTGGCAGATGAGGGAGTGGAGTCACAAGGTATATGGTTGATGGTTCATGTGTTTAATTAGGGAATGCCAACATCTGCGCCAATGACCCTTTGGCTAATTAATAAGTTTGTGAAAATTCCGTTAGGTTTGATAGTGTTTGACGGATAGGCTGTTAAACTTGATGACATCAAATAAAGCGCAGCCTAATTTTAGCACTAAAAATAAATCATTTCACATACTTAATTACTGAGAACTTGGCTTGTGCCCATACTTTATAGTCATATGGTAAACGTTATTCTCACTCTACTTTTCAACCAAAACACTTCAGGTGTGTTTTAGTAGACTTTGTATTCATAACTCCCTACACAATATACAATGTAATGTCTTGATAGAGATATAGAGCCGGAGGCGGAGCTAACAGTGTCCTAATTGCGACACCAAATCAATTATTTGTATTGATTTACTCTAGTAGACATTACAATTTCACAAATATTAGCCTCAACAAGGCTAGAGACGAGCTCAACCTTTCTACTGCTAAATTATTCCAACTACTTTAGAGCCAATATCCTCAACTTTTCAATTACTTTCATCTTAACCCCTCTCATTTTTTCCCACCCCATATTACATCCCCTGGATCATCCCAACACAAAGCCCATCATATTTTCACAACTTCTCAATCTACTCTTCGCTCCCACCTCCTAATATAGCCCCACATGCATGTAGCCCCCCACGTTCTCTCTTCTCATAAATATATTCATTCCTTATGATTAAGCTAAAATAACTTTTTACCTGTTGATCGACGCGTTTGGTGGTTGAATTAAAAAAAGAAGTTATTTTAAAGGAAAAATTATGGGCCGGTCCTTTTTAGAGAATATTCAAGTGCATAAGTTCACTTTATTTGTTTTCATTCGTTTAAGTCCCTTTTAAATGATAAATTGGCTATTTGTTCCAAAACTGTCTCCGTATAAACATATAATTTTTTTAAGTGTATTTTATGCATCTTCGTGTGTGAAATGTTCATCGTCAATGTATATTGTGATTTTTGTACTAAAAAATGTGCATCATGTGCATCGTCAAGTATAAAATGTGCATCGTTAATGTATTTTTGTGGTAAGAAATGTGCAACGTCAAGTATAATTTTGTGTATCGTCAATTATAACATTACTATTTCAATTTTTATGGTAAGAAATATGCATCGACAATGTAATTTTGTGCATTGTCAATTATAACAGTATTATTTATTCAGTATTTTTTATTGTTAAAAAATGTGCATCGTCAAATATAACAGTAATATTTTCAGTATAATATGTGCATCGTGAAAGTGTTTTTCAAGCATCGTCAACTATAATAATTATAATTTTTATTAATTCACATTGTTATTACAAAAGTTATCAAGAATACAATCCATAGCACCCTGTTACACAACAAGAGTTGATGTCGTCAAATGAGCTGTATAATACTTTTTTGAAGTGAAGATTGCTGTATTTTTTAAGTGAAGAGGGTTTGTTTGTTTGTTTTTATTGTGTTCTGACAGCTGATGTAAATCGTACGTGAAAGATATGATTCGATTTGATGTATCGTTCTTTTGTTAGAAAGTTGTACATCGCAAGTGAAAAAGGTAGTTTGTCCATCGTCTTGTGTTGCAATGCACTTAAAAAGGTAGTTTGAAGTGAAGGGGGGTTAGTTTATTTTCTAGTCGACGCACAACTCTTTGGTGCGTCGTCAAGTGAAAAAGGTAATTTGTACATCATTTTTTGTTTGCAATGCACAGTGTGGGCTTTCGTGTTTTATGTGTATCGTCTAGATATGCACAATGTCTAATGTTCCGTATTTTTTAAAGACATAAATGACATTTTGTAATAAAGGTGTCCTTTAGCAATTGAAAATAATTACAATGGACTTTAGCGAATGAAAATTGTTTAAAAGTTACCGGCCCGAATTTTGCCCAATTTTACACTAACAATATTTCTTTATAAAGGGAACTTGTTTGGGATGGGCCCTTATGAAGGCCTGGAAGGAACGGTTGGCTTTGTTAAGTTGACGGAGAGAAATAGTTATTGGGCTCTAGGAATGATCCAAACCAAGCAATGTGATTAGGAAAAATTTCAGGCCGGTCTCCTTTTTGAGATTTTTAACAACTTTAGTAACTCTTTTTTGTTTTTAACCACTTAAGTTCATTTTAAGTGATAAATTAGAGGTGATCATGGTCTGGTTCGGTCCAGTTTTTACTAAAAAAATGAAGAACCAGAACCAGATCAATACTCCGTTTTTAAAAAAATTCAGAATCAGAACCAACCCAAAATGTATGAGAACCAATACATTGGTCTGGTCCAGAACCAACCCAAAATGTATGAGAACCAGAACCAGACCAATACTTTGGTTCTTAAAAGCTTAATACAAATAAATAATAAAATCTAATATTTGATACAAAGATTAAAGAACATTTCATGATAGTAAAACGTTGAAAATACAAACTAGTTCACAAAAGGAAAAAAAAAATAAAGAAAATACATTCAACAATTAAAATGTTTGGAGTTATAGCATTACAATCAAGTTCATGTGACAGAAAAAAAATAAAGATAGTACATTCAACAATTAAAAAGTTTGTTGTTGAATATTATGACAAAAAAGAAAAGAAATAGAAATTTACTATTTATATTTAAGGTTAGGGATAAAAATCATAAATTATAAAATATTAATTTATTAATATATATATATATATAAATTTATATTATATATAATAGCTATTGGTCCGGTTCGGTTCCAGAATCGATTGATAAGTTTCTAAACCGGAACCGAACCAATTGACCGGTTCTACTAAAATTCAGAACCGGAACCAAACCAATGAATTGGTTCGGTTCGGTTCTATTGATCTGGTCCGATTTTAAAAAAATTATGCTTACCCCTATGATAAATTAGTTATTTGTTCCAAAATTATCCCGTAACAACATATGACGTTTTAGTTGCGTCTTTCTCTTCTGTAATACCCCGACCCAACTTCATTTCGGGTTCACTCGTAATCTCTCGATATTGAGCTTAAAACCCTCAGAGAGTAAGGTGTCATGCTCGTTAAGCGTGACGTGTTAAGTCGAGAACCATATTTGACGCGCATTTAACTCATGGTGAGTTGCGCTTTGTTCCTTTATCCGTTCGAGAATATTATCCTCGACATCGATTAGCCTTCGTATGCGTTTCATCTTCTCTTTGGTTGATTGACCTAACCTTGGTTTAGACTCCTTCACGACTAATGATCACGTTGATCTTGTCGTTAACCCGCACGCCGAGTCATTTCGAGTGTTTCGTATGCCCCGATTTGTACTCGAATCTTTATGATTGATTTCGTGAGCATTACGTTGAACTTCTAGCGTTATTTCCGGACCTTTCGGGAACCTTTCTTGAGTGTTTCGACCTTCTCATAGACTTAGAATCACTTTGGGATCATTTAGAATCATTTCGGGAGCGTTTCAGAGCATTTTTTAAGAGTTCGGAGAATCTGGACACAAAGCGATCGCCCTGAGGAGATCAAAGCGATCGCCCTGTGTCCAGAACGCTCAGCCACAATTGTTTAGTATGGTTCTCTGGAGTAGAAGCGCAGGAATCTATTATTATTATTATTATCTTGTTGGATAGCAGCAGAGGTATCCTTTATATTTCTGTGGAGCGGCAGTACGATCGTTTACTACGGCTTCATGGAGTGATAAGGTCAGAAGTGTTTCAAGGGATTTCGGAGGTGTACCTTGAATCCACCGTATCCACTTTTACGTGTTTACTTTGAGCTTTATGTGCTTCCTATATGAACGAATGTTGGTCGTGGTCTCCAACCAGTGCATGACGGTTGACGTCTATTGAGCCTCTCGTGAATATAGGGTTGGTTGTCTTATGTGCTACAACCTGTTTATTATCCTGCTATTCTTACGTGCATAATGTCATGCCATATTGTTTCATTAGTAACTTACTGGTTCTTCGACTCATCCCTTCCATATTTGTTTTCCTTAGTTTGCAGGATTGAGTTCCAGCACAGGGAGGCTTTAGATAGAAGTTCCTCTAGTTGTATTTTAGTTAGTATTTTGTATTTGTCTCGTATTCTATGAGATCGAGGATTTAAGCTAAGTTATGTAAACTTAGTATGTCAGGTAGATGTGTTGTATTTTATTTAGTTGTATTCTGGTGGCGACTTGTGGAGTCGGCCTGTTGTACTTTATTGTATTAACAGTAATTTTATTTACTTCCATTGAGGCTTTGAGCCGTTTATCTTTAGTTGTTTTCCCAAGCATGTTAGCTTGTGGGTTTCCTGTATTGTTGTTTCTCCGGCTCGTGATTAGCCGTGGATGTTTTATATTGTTGTTGGAATTTTGTTATTCGAGTTTTTAAAACTCATATTTTATTTAGTATTTCGCTGCTCAGTTTGGTTCGAGCTTTTGTGGCTCGCTTGTATTAGTTTTCTTCGGTTTGGCGCTCCGAGTTGGGGTTTAACATCGAATCTCGGACTCGGGTCGTCACATCTTCCGTTTCGATTTCTTACCAAAATTTCCATCCATATAACATTCGAAAGTTTCTGCTCATTCGAGTTCATTTTTTGAGTTTCTTCAAGTTGCTATAATTATCTTTATTGTGAAATTGAAATCAATTGATTCAATGAAAAATTTAACATTTACTATATTTTTTTGTACATTTCTTCAAACTACTTACAAAAATCAAAATTTTGCATCCATTGATTTTATTTGTATTAAGAACCAGAATATTAATTCATTTTGTATTTAATAAGAGAATACATTCAGTTTAAATGTGTGCATCGAAATAAAAGTTGTGCATCGCGATGCACAAAAACAGTGTTTTGTAGTACACTTTTGTGCATCGTTATGTTATATTTTTTATTCAGTAGAAAATTGTGTATCGAATAAAAAATGTGTGCATCGCGATGCATAAAAATAGTACTATTTCAGTACAAGTTTGTACATCGCGATGCACAAACTCTAATAATTTTTTAACACTTTGAAACTGTAATAATTATATTTTTTATTAATTTTTATTGTTATCACAAAAATTATCGAGAATACAATTCATAGCACACAATTGACATTCTATGGTATGAATTTGGAAAACCTTGTTTATGTATATGGGATGACCCTACCCTGTTATATAAAATTATACTAAAAAATACTATTTTTGTGCATCGCGATGCATAAAAATAGTACTTTTTAGTACAATTTTATGCATCGCGATGCACATTATTGTGCATCACAAGTGTAATTTTAAAAAAAAGAGAAATTACACAATGTTATCATCACAAATGCATAAAACTGTAGATGTAATCAATTCTAAATTATTTACTTTCCTAGATATTTATAATTAGTATTAAAACATGTATTCAAATACATAGAAAATATAACATTAAAAATGAAATATATCTAAAAAGTATTGTTTCTCAAACATTATTGCTATAGTCATTCTTGTCATGTACTCTGTACAGGAACTAATGCTAACTTTCGTAGGTAATTTGTGGCCTCGGAGCAACTTCTCAATCAAAATGCACACGATCACCCCACAATCATCAGTTTTAACTGCTTGTTGCGGTGATGTTTCACATATTTTTATTGGGCAAACATTTTGTATTTGGCTTAATCTCTGGTATCGCAATAATGGCGATTTAGTGATCAATGCCATTATCCTTTTTTTAACATATGATGCCTGTAGTGAAAATTATTCAAAAATAATTATCAGTTGGTTATTTATTGTATTTTTAATAAATAGTGGTACATTACTCACCAGCATTTTAGTCATTTCCAAGTGTCAGTCTTTTTCTTTTTTGTTGATCGACGAGTTGTGGAGTACCCATGAATTATCATTTTCATAGAACACCAGCAAAGTCTAATACAAGCAATTACCATTTTGCAAGTCCCCCTGCCCCCGTGTGTTGATTGAAAAAATTAATAGATCATAATTTATGACCTTCTCCAGTTTCTCGTCATCGCAAATAAAGGTTGTGCATCTTGATGCACAAAAATAGTACTTTTTTAGTACAAACTTGTGCATCACAAGTAAAATAAAGGTTGTGCATTGCGATGCACAAAAAAAAGTACTTTTTTAGTACAAACTTGTGCATCGCGATGCACACCTTCTGTGTATCGCAAGTGAAATAAAGGTTGTGCATCGCGATGCACAAAAAATAGTGCTTTATTAGTACAAACTTGTGCATCACGATGCACATCTTCTTTGCATCGCAAGTGAAATGTTGATATCTTTTTTCATTTGAAATCAATATCAATGTGTGGAATACATACGCTATTCTCCAGCATTTTTTGCTGTTATAAGAGTTGGATTCAGAGTAACGAACGATTGGTTCAATCTCCTCACCCGTATAAATAATTGCCCTGCAAAAGAATGAGGACCATATTAATAAGGAATTCACCACAAAACCCATATTAATGTTATTATAAGCACAATACAGATAATAATGTTATGTTATTGAAATTCGACACTATTACTGATCTCCATCATCTTGAGGGTAACTTTTGGCCAGTTTAGATTTGGATTCGACTTCAAGTTCAATAAGTTTGGGGAGATTGTTCTTTTTTGATTGTTTCGTCTTCTTTATAGGCTCTACTGCATCGTCGGTTTCGATACAGGAGTCATCTGGATTCTTCCTCTTCTAGTCTTTTTAATTTTGTATTCTTTTGACCATGAAGAATGAGTTTTTGACCCTTTGGTACGTACCTCCACTGTTTCATTTGCTGCACCCTCCAAGTCATTTTCTTTGTTTCAATCTTCCACCTCATCCTCATTTTCCTGTTCAGCTGCATTTGATATAAGGGCCTGTTACCTCTCATTTTTCATCATTTGATTTTCCTCAGTAATTTGCAATAGCAGCCTTTTGAGATCTTCAATATGAGCCCTTAGCTTCATTTATGCTGATTTTTTGTTGCTCTTGTGTCTTGGCTATATCAGATCTCAGGCTGTCTATTTCTTTGACCATGGTTTCAATTTGTTTATCCTTTTCAACCAATTCTGATCTTAGGATCTCAATTTCGTTGTCCTTGGCTTCGATTATGGATAATTCCTCATCCACAACAGTCATGACAACGTTCATTGTAGTTTGTTGATCAATCATGTCATCTCTTCTTGTAGCTTTTAAAGCAGTCTGTTCATTTTGTGGATTCGCATCCACACCTTCATTCGGATGAGCTAAATTGACGTCGTTTTTTTGGAGGGCATCCATCACAGCAGCCTCATAAAAGAGATACATCTAGTTCATTCCTTTTCCCCAGAGGAGGACCTTTTCATTTTGTGTTCTTTGCAAAACACCTTGAAACCTTTGCAAAAAAACATAAAAATGTAATTTTGTGGAGAAAGTGCATCAAAAATAGATTTTTTATGCATCTTGATGCAACCAAATAGTTTTTTTTTTAGAATAACTGTGTGCATTGCGGTGTACACTTTTATGCATCGCAAGTTTACTTTTATACTTCAATATAATATTATGCATCGGCAATAAAAGTTGTGCATTACGAAGCACAATAACAGTACTTTATAGTACAACTTTGTGCATCGCGATGCACACTTTTGTGCATCGCAAGTGTAATGTTGTTATTTTTAATAGAAAACTAATGTGTCATTTATATAACCACTTGTAGGTCCACTTTAGACAACTGATAAGGCTAGAGGGGGGTGAATAGCCTTATAAAATCTTTTTGTAAAGTTTTAAAACCTTTGTAAAACTTTGGCAGTGGAAATTATGATTTTATAATCAGTCAACTGATCAATGGAAGTGATCAGTTGAAAAATCAACTTATGAAGCAACTTGATGAACTGACAGATGTAGGGTAGCTTGGCTGACTGAAGTTTTAAGTAATAAGACAATGCTTGAAGTTTTGGTCAATTTGGTCAAGGAAAGTAAATAATTAATAAACACAGAATGTAGAGTAATTCACAGTATGAAGACTGCTACTTCAATTTGGTCTGTTGAGACATTAAACTCACATCGGGTAAAAATAAGCCTAGCAAACAATTAATAAAAATCCTGGGGCCACACCTCTCACAAGCCAATTGGTTTTGAGATGGACCCCCAGACTTTAACATGGTATTAGAGCAGGCTCTCTACACATGTAGGCCGAACGGCCCACGTTCTTGCTTTGCGCCACTCGCCGATCTATGAGTACATGTTGTAAGCCTCAATCCCGACTACCGGCTACACGTGAGGGGGCGTGTTGAGACATTAAACCCACATCGGGTAAAAACAAGACTAGCAAACAATTAATAAAAATCCTGGGGCTACACCTCTCATAAGCCAATTGGTTTTTTGAGATGGACCCACAGACTTTAACACTATTAAGCTGGTCAAACTTGAATTTTAAAGTGCACTAATATTAATAATCCTAAGTAATCACTAACATATCAGTGTACAACAAAGACCAGTAAATATGGAGATTGAATGTTCAAAGGGAATAAGTCAATCTCGTGTATTACAATCAATGATTCCTCAAAAACTAGGTAGTTGGGAGGGATTCAATAAAATAATTGAACTTAAAGACAAATACAAAGAATGAGAATAAATATTGAATGATCTAAGTATATTGCTCTTTAATGCCGTAGCTCTAGAATTCTTGAAGTGTTATGAGTGCTTTGAATGCTTGAGAGCTTCGTGTGTTCTTATGTTAGAGTTTTTCGCTGCTTCTAAGGCTTTATATAGGCAGAGCTAAAATTATTGTTGTTGGAAGCTTTTGAATTTACATTAAATGATCTGAAGATGTCTAAGTCAAGTTTATCGAACAACTCTCCTTGAGCTTTGTGCTATCTCAGAAGAGGTAGGTTTAACCTGTCTTTTCATTCTGAAATGCACAGAAAGCTTAGAACGGAAAGTGTGTCAGAAAACATTAAATGTAAAACATAAATCATGTTTGTATTTAAAGCACGCAATGTACTAACACAAATTCAAAATAACTACGGAAGCTTATCAAGGAAGCTTTTGTTTGAAGATTAGTAGACTTACAAAAGATAAGTCAAGGACATTATCATCCTAATGTTCTTATGCCAATTATCAATAACTGACTTAAAAATATTTAAGTCATTATCAGTCACTAATTCATGGCAGAATTAGTTGACTATTTTTAGAAACAAATCGGTCATCATCTTAAGTTTTATAAAGTTGGCTGATCTTAAGTGATTCCAAATAAGTTAGAATGATTTTAAGTAAATCATTGAAGGACCAACACCACTCACCTAGTTGTTCATGACCCCAACGAAATTTGATTCACTAAGTTCTCTCGACAGCGCCAACAAATCCCATTTGATAAATATTGGGATATAATTTTTGCGTGTCGGTTGTACTGCTGATACAACCAGTACGCATACATAAATTGAACACTGTTAATATGACCAAATTTATATGCATCATACACAGAATTTACATATAATAATATCAAATGAACTTAAATTTACCGACAGTAGCAACACACATCTCTATATGTCTTCATCAATTGCATTTTCCATGCTTTCCAACAGCATATCAACTACATGTTTGAACCAATTGTAACTTGATATTTTGTTCATGTCAGAGACAAGGCTTGTGTACGCCCAAGGTATATATGATGTCTTGGTTGCAACCAGCAATGTTGCGAGGACAAACAGTGTTGTCAACCCAGCCACATAGTTGACATCTATTTGTTCGACACTGTCTATCTTCTCCTTGATTCTATCAAAGATCATTTTTTGCTTTAATCTGATTTTTTTGTTTCTTTTGACATCTTTTTAAGGAAGCACCTTTGGAGGAAATCGGTGCGCTCCAATTTGTAAAAGGAGATGTTGATTTCCTCCTCTCCATCCTTAGATTCCAAAAATTAGCCTGGCATCTCTTGCCCTAAGCTTCAATTTTTTTCCAGCAATTTGGAAACACCCTTGTCCTTTAAGGTAGTATTTGGCAATATTCCTTACTATTGAGTCATTCTTCTTATAATGCTTACGCAGACGTTACCTAGAGTGCTCTCTATTATGTACCAAAATGATGTTTTCTTCAATGATGTTATATGGTCTTCTCTGGAAGTAATATTTTTAATTTGGTCAATGAGCGACTGCATACTTGATTTGTAGACTATTCTGATGTCCCTTGTAGTCCTCACACCTGTATCACACGTATATTGTGGTTACAGTCACACAACTGAAAAATTACAATAAAGAAATAAAACGTGAAGCACATGTCACACATTGCGATGCATCAATCAGAATGCATTACTTTTGTGCATCGCGATGCATAACATTTTGTATCGCGATGCACAAAATTTGAAACCATACAAGACGGTGTTTTATATATTCAGTGAACGCGATGCATAAAAAACAATAAAAAGTTGCATTATGATGCAAAAAATTTGAAACCCTACAAACGCAGTTTTATATTCAGATTTATATGCAAATTTATTCAGATTTCAATCTATTCAGGACTTTGTAAATAAAAAATCCAACTATAAAATGTATTCAACAATACTAACCTAATACTTCATCAACTTGTTGTTTTCGTGTTTTGTTTGTTCTGGGGTTATTGATTTTTTCTCGATGCTCTGTTGTAGTTGAGAAGACATTTTGGCTCTGTTTGATAATAACTCACGATAATATATTCAAATGTTTTTGCAAAATTGCCAGAGGCTGTTTGCTGAGTAATTGCCGAAGGGTTTTAAGATTTTTTGAAGTAAAGGAGGTTTTTTGCAGTGTGTTTGTGTTAAGCATTCAACTGGTTAGTTTGTTTTTGTAGTGTGAAGCCGATGCAATGCGTACGTGTTCGAAGGAAGGGTATAGCTGACATTTTGCAAATAGAGTGCCTTCTTTTGGTTCAAAAGAAAATGTTGTGTATCGCGATGCAGAAAAACAGTACGTTTTAATATAATTTTGTGTATCGCGATGCACACTTTTTGTACATCACAAGTGCAATTTGTGCATCGTGATGTGTTACGATACATGGTTTTGGTTTGTGATGCACAGCATGCCGTTCTGTATTTTTTAAGGGCATAGATGATATTTCGTAACAAAAGTATCATTTTTTGATTTAAAATAATTATAATGAACTAAAGCGGTTGAAATTTGTCTAAAAGGTAACGGCCCGAATTTCACCAATGTAATTAGTATTCTTGCCCAAACCGATGTTGAAATGCACACCATGTGATAATGATCATCAAGAAAGTTCTTCCTTTTTTTTTATTTTTTTTTATAATTTTGAGAAAGATCATCAAGAAAGTTGTGGTTACTTTTTTAATGTAGAAGAAAATGGAAAATAAAGTCATCATTTCAAGAAATGTTTACATTAACAGACATATCGAGATAGTTTATTTAAATCATATTTTAAAAGGATATCGGTACGAGGTGAGGTGGATTGGCTTCAAAGATGAAGATCAAGGAGGTCCAAATTTACTTTATACGAAGAGCTTGTGGATCTTTGGGATGAGTATTATAGATGACACAATTATCTCAAGATACTTTTTTTTACACTTCTGGGTGGTTGATTTTGTGTATCGCAAAAATTTGTGCATTACGATACAAAATTTGTGCATCGCAATGCACCAAATTTGTGCATCGCGATGCACAAACAACGTATTATTTCATATTTTTAAGGACATATATGACATTTCGCAACAAAATTGTTCTTAAGCTATTGAAAATAATTATAATGAATTTTAGCGGTTGAAAATTGTCTAAAGGAAACCGACCCGAATTTTGCCTACTAAGAAAGTGGTGATAGTAATTGGGCTCGACAAAAATAGCCCAAACATTCAAATGAAATTAGTGGATACTGGCCTAAATTCTGTGGTGAGCACCTTTTAAGTAGAAGTGGACAGATGACCTGTATTATTAATTCATACATGCTAAATAACACCCCCTATATGCTAAATCACACCCCTCCCATGGAAGTGACTCTTTTGCCCATAAAACCCCCCACCCTCCAGCCTTTCCCCAGCCCCCACCCTCCATCCTCTCACACCGGCCCCCCTTTCCCTCCCTCCCCTCGGCCCCCTCCCCACACCGCCCCCTTTCCTCCTCCGTACACGGGCCCCCTTTCCCTCCCCTAGCCCACGCCCCAGCCTTTTCCCTCCCCGGCCCGCCCCCTTTCCCTCCCTCAACAGCCAGACCCCCCCTAATGTGCTAAATCACACCCCCCATCCTCCTAAATGACACCTTTATTATTATAAATAAATAATCTAACTCTCTCTAAATTCTCTCTAATTCTCTCTTTAAATTCTCTCTAACTCTCTCTAGAGATATTAACTTTCGGACTTTCTTTTCAAAAAAAGTATGCTTTCAACACAAGTAATTATTTTTTGCGTTTGTTATTGTATTTATTAGCATTATAATTTGATATATTAGCATTATAATTTGATAGGATTTTTTTTCAAAAAAGGTATGTTTTCAACACAACTAATTATTTTTTGTGTTTGTTATTGTATTTATTAGCATTATAATTTGATATTTATTGTAACTAATTATTTTTTGCGTTAGTTATTGTATTTATTAGCATTATAATTTGATACTAATTGTTATAAATGCAAAAATTAATTGTTATAAATGTAAAAAATTATTAGTTGTGAAAAAAATTATTAATATATATTAACCCCTAGACTAGGTGGTCTTTTTTTACGATTCCGTTAAATTTTTTTTTTAATTTAGCCCCTTAAATTCACAATTTTGTTAAAAATTTAACAGATCTGTTAAGTTTTTAACGGAACATGGAGGACCGCACCACCCCTGGGGGTCTAATACATTAACACCGCCCCCCTGGGGTTTAATACATTAACATCGCCCCCTCCTGGGGTTTAAAAATTTTAAACCCGCCACCCTTGGGGGTTTAAAATTTTTAAACTGCCCACATTTAGGGGTTAAAATTTTTTTTTCAGTTTATTTTATATAATTATTAATATATAATTTTATATAATTATTAATATATAATTTTATATAATTATCAATATATAATTTTATATAATTAGTAATATATAATTTTATATAGTTATTAATATATATTTTATATAATTAGTAATATATTTTATATAATTCTTAATATATTTTTATATTTAATTTTACATAATTATTAATATATAATTTGGAAATAATTATTAATATATAATTTTATATAATTAATAATAGGTAATTTTATATAATTATTAATTTATAATTTTACATAATTATTAATAGTTAATTTTAGTTTATTATATAAGTTTATAAATTTAATTTTAGTTTATAAATTATTAATATATAATTTCCTATAATTTAATTATAGTTTAAAATTTAAAATTATTTAATAAATTTATAATTTCAAATTATTTAATTTAATTTTATAATTTTAGTTTTGAAATTAATATTATTGTTGATTTAATTAGTAATAGTAATATATTTATAAATAAAATTTGCACAAATTAATATTTAATTTTAGTTTAATATATAAATTTATATAATTTAATTTTAGTCTATAAATTATTAATATATAATTTCATATTATTTAATTTTAGTTTAGAATTTAATATATTTGTTTATTTAATAGTAATAAGATTTTAAACTAAAATTTGCACAAATTAAATTTATTTTGTGATATTTTAATATATAATTTCATGTAATTTAATTGTAATTTATAATTTTATGAAATATTTTAAAATTGTGCAATAAATATATAATTTCATATTATTTAATTTTAGTTTTGAAATTAATATAATTGTTGATTTAATTTGTAATAAGATTATTAAATAGTATTTGCACAAATTAAATTTATTTTGTGATACTTTAATAAAATTATTATATATTAATTACACAATTTTAAATAATATTAGCATAAACAATTAAAATTACGTTAATATTTTCAATTTTAGGTTATAGTTTCATAAAATTAATTTAATTTATTGTTATGTGTTACATAATTTATTTTTAGTTTGTATAAACTCTTCCTTTGTTTTTGCAATTATTTGTTGTTAAACACTTAATTTTATTAAATTTAATTTATGGCTGATAAGTTAAACTATGTTAATTATAATCAAGTTTATAACGTTAATTTGGCTTAATTATGTAAAACATCATTGCAATGTTATTCTTTAGTTATCTTTATGACATCTTATGCTAAGTTGATATATTAATTTTTTTTGTTGATTAAATTCATATGTGTTATGTTATAATTAGGTGTATTACTTTAATTTATAATTTCATTTGTAGTACGTTAATATCATACTTTTACGGTGATATGTAGATGTCAAGCGTTGGTGGGAGTGAACGTGGTGCTGATAAAAATCTCGGAAAGAGGCCTGTAGGTGATGGGGATGAAGACTTGTCACAGTATTCAGGCCGATTTAAAAACCGTTGTATCGTTGCATCTGCGCAATCTAGACAGCAACAACGGTTTTAGATGCAGCTCGAGTTTGAAAGACAACTCGAACAGCGACAACAACACTCACAGCAATGACAACACGAACAGCAGCAACACCATTGGAGTCGGAGGGTTGAACACGATTTGTCAACTTCTGATTCACTCGGGTATTCACCACATTTCGATCAGGTTCCCACACCTATTAGCATTCATGTTCCCACATTTTTTTTTTTCAAATGTTGATGAGGTTCTTGAGGTCGAGGCTAGGATTCGGGCGGACAGGTCGCGGTACTTTGAGTCTACTCCTGACTCGTCTCAAGTCAATAGTCGAGTCATGATTTCGGGATCGGGAAAGGGCAATGCGGCGAGCGGAGATATTTTTAGGTCGTTTCATGGAGAAGGGGGTTCTAAGCAGACTGAAGAGGAGGATGAAGAAGGGGGTTCTGAGCAGACTGAAGAGGAGGAGGAGGAGGAGGAAGAGGAGGTAGAGGAGGAAGAGATTGTTCCACGTAGAGGTCCGACGCGATGGAGAGGAGGTCCAGTACCAGCACGAGTGGGTTCTCGAGGTAGAGGACAGGGTCAATGTGATGATTATTGGAAGTTGACATATCCACTTGAAGGTGGGCCCACCATCGTAGATTTACTGGTTGGCTTTCGTGGTCACATTGCACATGCGATATGGAATGACATGGTAATAGTTATTTGTTTATTTATTTTCATTCTTAATAAAAATAATATTAATTGTTTATGCTAATATGTATTATATTTTTTTCAATAGGAATGTGGACCCTTAAAAGGAATGACCGGTGGCGATCGGGTGATTACATGGGATATTCTTGATCAACAGCCTAGGAGCTGGGTGCAGGCATCAGGTTTTATGCACTTGCGAGGTTGTATGTATTCTGAGTTGAACATGCCGTTGATCTCGGCTTTTATTGAGAAATGGCACCCGGAAACTAATAGTTTTCATATGCCTTTTGGGGAATTGACGATCACTCTTCACGATGTCTGGTATCTATTAAGGGTACCTGTAGAAGGGAAACCAGTCATCACCAGCAGCACAATTCCACGTGTCAAGACCCAGTTAGGGTGGTTATTGGGTATGACTGCTGCAGAGGTTGATCAAGAGTGGAGATGTAGCACAATCAGATTCAACATGCTTCTGACGCATACAGGTTCTCATGGGACAAGTCCCCATAGAAAAGCGACTGGTTATATGATGTGGTTGTTAGGTGCCACTTTATTTATGAAAAAACACAAGTCGCAGCTTAGTGTTTATTTTCTGGAGTTTTTAGAACCAGTAGAGGAGGTGTCATCATACGCGTGGGGTACAGCGGCACTTGCCTATCTATACCGGCAGATGTGTGTAGCATCACGGGCTGAAACTGCTCAGATTGGAGGATGTCTGACACTGCTACAGGTACGTTGAATTTTTTTTTATGTTATAAGTTTTTAAATTTTCATTCTAGTATTTCTAGTTATAATTATTTTATATCATGTGCAATTGTTAGGCTTGGATATACGAGTACTTCCCAGCCTTTCAACCAACTAGAAAAACTAATTGGAGCAGTGAACAGCAGCCTTATGTTTTTTTTAATACTAATTAAACAAAAATAATTATAAGTTTATTAAACAAAAATAATTATAATTTTAAACTAACTTTAAACTAAATTAGCATATATAAATTTGCATAAATTAAACTAAGCACAAAACATAAATTTAACATAATTTAAACTAAAACAAAATATAAATTTAACATAAACTAACATGATTTGGATCCATTTTTTAAATTTCGTATGAATAAAAGGTAGAAATATTTTTTTTAATACTAATTAAACAAAAATCATTATAAGTTTATTAAACAAAAATAATTATAAGTTTAAACTAACTTTAAACTAAATTAGCATATATAAATTTGCTTTAAACTAAATTAGCATATATAAATTTGCATAAATTAAACTAAGCACAAAACATAAATTTAACATAATTTAAACTAAAACAAAACATAAATTTAAGATAAACTAACCTGATTTGGATCCATTTTTTAAATTTGGTATGAATAAAAGGTAGGAATGTAGGAAGGTTCAGATTATTTCGAACAATTTTTGGTGTGTTTTTGAATGTATGAAAGGGTTTATTTTTTTCAAGTGAAAGGTGGGGAAAGGGGGCGATGTGCTGGGGAAGGGGAAGGGGGCCTGGCTGCTGGGGAGGAAAGGGGGGCCTGGTGTACTGGAGGAGGGAAAGGGGGCGGTGTGCTAGAGGGGGCTGAGCGTCTGCTGGTGGGAGGAAAAGGGGGCCGGTGTGCTGGGAGGAAAGGGGGCATGGTGTGCTGGAGGATGGAGGGTGGGGGGCTGCTGGGGAAAGGCTGGAGGGTGGGAGGTTTCATGGACAAAAGAGTCACTTCCATGGGAGGAGAGGTGTGATTTAGCATATAGGGTGGGTGGGGCTGTTATTTAGCAATTAACCTATGATTAACAAGCGCACCATGTGATCAATTATGCTTCAATCCATCATCCATCATGTTTCACAAAACATACATAGACACCACGTGTGCTCTGGTGGTGGGACCCTTTCACCAGCTTAGACCACCTATTCCACTCAAACAAACAACTGAACAAGCTGATAGCTATCACGTGATGCTCACGTGTACCTTCTCCTTCTTCTTCTTTTTTTTTTTTTTTTTTGAGTACCTTTTAGTGGTCCATCTTATTGTTATCATCATTTTACAATTTATATTGGCCCATTCATTTTTATATGAATACGTTTTATTCATTTCTCAAGGTATCTTCAGATTGGAAGATATTATACTAATTTTTAAATCAAATAGATTCACAAAGAAAGTAAAGCTATTCTTACTAATTTTAATATATCAATATTTTCATGACTCGAACATGAGACTATGATTAAATTAGAATAGTTTATACTAACTAATTTACGCATTAAGTGGTTATTTGATGCATTATTTCGTGTACTTATATTTTCGTTTTCTTTTTAGTGTTTATACAAGAGGCACAAGTCTTTTCGTTTCATATGGACTTTGAAAATTTAACGTATTGTTCTTTACTTGCATATTGTTTATACTCTAAAGCTTGTGAATCAAAAGTATTAAACCAAATAATTTTTTTATTTCAAGGCGTTTGATTGGTTTTGAGGAATTACACTTTCAAGAATTATAACCGTGAATTTTACAGCTGAAAAATAAATAGAATGTCAATTAGCATCTTGGACAAATTAAAAGAAATGCGTGATATATTTGTGGGGGTTCAATGAGAAACTCATGTAAACTTATTGTTTACACAATCAATGTATCAAAACTAATCCTTATATTTTCCATTTAGGTTTCAAGAGACTTTAAAATTGAAACAAGGATCGACATAGTGGACGATATTTACATCACTTTGCCCAATGCTGTAGCCTATGATCGAGTTTGATGGAGAGGACGAGAGGGATTTGAGAGACAATGGTAAGGGTGCCAATAAGCTGAGCCAGATTGTTTGAAACTCGAGTGGACACAATTTTCATTGGGTTCGAGTCACTCAAACAAGCTATAAACAGTTTCAGTTCGATTCAGCTCGAGTAAAGCTTGAGCTCATTCAAAAATAAAAAATAAAAAGTGGACAATTAATAACTCGTTTGTCGACTTGCCAAAAGCTTCAACTATTCTATCATAATCTTTTTGTCTTCAAACAAAAAATATTTAATGGTCTCGGAGGAGCACACGTGGCACGTCTACGTGGTGCACCACGATCAATAACGACACACTATTTTTCTAAAGTGGTACAAAATAGACCTCACTTTTTAAATCACTTTAATACAATAGTACCCCCAGAACCATAAAGTATTTACTCGTCTTCACCTATCCTATCATAGTTGCAAATTATAAGGAAAGACTTTTTAAAACCCAACTTCTTCATGCAAGAGATGGACTGATAGCCAGACAATTCGTGAGTGACCACATTTTTAAGTGACTGCCAACTAGTATCATGGTCGGACCCCCCCCCCCCCAAGCTACTTGAATCTTTTAAAGGTTTGATTAATATGTTGGAACTGAGAGTAGACAGATATGCATATGTGTTTGATTTGATAAATGTACTTTGGCTCTCAGCCTCAGAAAATACTCTTTTTTTTTCTTCCTTTCTGATAGCTATGTTATGTACAAGTTTAAAGAGGAAGCCACCCACACATACTAAAATAAATGGGCCTATTTGTTTAATGCAACTTTTAATTCAAAATATGAAATCTGACAATTACAAGTCACAAGTGATACTTTTACATGTAATCATATGGGAAAGTATAGGCCCAAAAACATGTGCCTCCTGCATTTGATACTTTTGGTAGCTTAAAGTAGAGATATGGAGAGAGAGAAAGAGGACACACACTTTTTTTTTTTTTTTTTTTTCTTAAGTACCTTTCCGCTTCTAAATTATTATCTTATTTAACTTTATAAGTAAAATTAATTATTATTTAAATAAAAATTTAACATATATATTTATAATTTTTTAAATCACAAAACATGTAAAAATATTATGAATTAAGCATTTTATGATTTTGAAAAAAATATATATACAGTAATATTGGAACATATGAAGTAAATGGTTTGATTTAATTTATACACACTTTCATTCAATTTAAATTGCATGACGAGTCTAGAAGAATATGCACTTTGCTTAGTAATGACAAATCACAATTTCTCTAAGAGTCATACTATGGTTATGATTGGAATATAAGAAAATAGTTTCTAACTTCTAAACTAACTAATAAAAAAGCAAATTTTATTTAATTACTATTTATTGATAATTTTTTTGCTTGTTACACCAAGTTGTAATATCTAATCGGTTGAATATCTAGTATTACTAAATATCAAACATAAATCATTTTAGAGGGCCCAATTTGAGCATTAACCATAATGTTGGAATGCCTTCTTATTTTCATTTTTTTTATAGTCACTCACTTGAAAATAAATATTTTTTTTCTTTAGCTTAACTTTAAACTATTTTCTAAAAAAATAAAAAAAACCTCTAAACTAAGCCTAGAAAATTAAAAAAAAAAAAAAAGATTCTCCCTCTATTACTTAATTATTGTCCTGCTTGACTTTTTTAAGTCAAACAGATTGCTTTTTAAATGAAAATTTGACTCATATTTTTTTATATTGTAAAATCACAAAATACGTAATTCGTACTCCCTCCGTCCCTAAATTATTGTCTTGTTTTCCTTTTTTATCTGTCCCTAAATAGTTGTTCTTTTTAAACTTTCCTTTTTAGAACATCACTTTTACCATTTTACCCTTACGTTTTCTTCCTACTTTAATTATAAACCGCATGCACATGGGCATTAAAAAAACTACACATTAAACAAATATTAATAATCAAGTCAATTATTTTTTTCTTAATCCGTGTATCAGATCAAACAAAACAATAATTTAGGGACGGAGGGAGTAGTACTTAAAAAATATTATAAATGACATGTTTTGTGATTTTAAACAAAATAAAAAATATACATAAAATTTTATTTAAAAAATAATTTATTTTACTCAAAAAAGTTAAATAAGACAATAATTTAAGAATCGGCGGAGTATAAAATTTGAAGGACTTGTAGCGATAGGATACAAATATTTTTTTTTTTTCTAAAATTTTCCTTCCAATTCATGTGAGGAATATTGATGATTAGAAATGACATCACCTTGACATATGATAACATCCTTTAACTCATCACAAGTAGATTAGGATGCTAAATTTGGACATAGAATTTTGTATCGGTATCATTTTTCTTTGATCCGCAATTGTTAATGAAAATGATAAATAAATAAAAATTGTAATTATTTTTCATGCCAATTTATGTGACAAATATGTGATTGATTAAACAGTGACATTACATGTTAAGTTAGGTCACATACTCCCTCTGTTCAAAAAAAGAAAAGAAAAAAAGTTCCATTTGACATATAATTTTTATTTTTAAAATTGTAGCTTTACATGTTTGTATTTTCAAAAAAAAATTACACTATATATATATATTTTTAATAATAAGAGTATGAGACAAACCAGAAAGGAAAGAGAAACTTTTTTTTTTTATAGGTGAAGGGAATATAACGAATTATATACTTGTCATCTAGAATAGAATGAAAATTTTGTACAAAAAAGTTATTCACTATCACTACCTCATTGCTTGAATGTGAATTCCCCCCTTGACATATAAAAATATGTATATTTCCTAACCTACTAGTTACTCTCTCGGTCCCTAAATAAGTATTTATTTTTTTTAAAAAAAATATTCTTAAATTAGTGTTTTTTTTTTTGTTTACTCATTCTATATTTAACACTTATCATGTATTAATGTAGATATTTAATGTTGTATGTGGATACTAAATTCATTAATGTATACGTGCTATTAAAATAACTTAAAAATTAACTTATTTAATTTTAAAATAAATGAAAAAATAAACACTTGGAATATTAATTAGTTAGCACTTCAATGTGGAGTATCTTGGAATGTCAATCCTTGGAGAAGCAAGAGGGACAGAGACCTTTTTCTTTTTTTTTTTTGGGCACATGGAGTTTGGTAGGCTGTAGCTCAATGTCTTACCAACTAAAGTTTGTAATTCGTATACACTATTTCACCCCCCAAAAAAAGAAAATTAAAAGGACAAATCTTCCCCATTTAAACAATTTGCTACAAATTATACTTTCATGTATATTTAGGGTTGAGACCCAAGTTTCGGTTTCCATCGTCAGTTTCTAAAAATCAAATCAAATCAACTTTTGTGAGGCGTGATTTTTATAATAATTATTTAGAGTGCTTGTATTCACTTGTCATCTTATGTGTAGTTGAGTTTGAGAATTACGACGTGCATATACTGTTTCGAATAATATAAATAAGAATATAAACTATTAAGCCTACACACATAAGAGCTTATTTGATAGGGGTAGGTCGTAGAAAGTGAGATTTCAAATCTTTATAAAGTGTTTTGTGAGTTTAGAATCTCAAATAAAGTTTAGAGTTCACTTCACAATCACAATCCATTGATACATTTTAGTGTTAAAAAAAAAAAAAAAACCAATTTACCAAGGGCAGTTACGTCATTTGAGTACAAAGATGGTTCATTGGCGTTATTAGTTCAGGAACCGACAGTTTTGGTAGTGGAGTCAAATCTCATCAAGATTAGGACGACGGTAGAACGAACTCATTAACATCAGAGAGTCTCTTCTTCGATCTAAACAAAGTTTTTTTAGTCGATCAACTCATCTCATCACACTCCCACTCCAACTATCACCAGCTTCCCTCCTTCCTTCAACCGCATTTCACTCGAACTCCCGACACGCATCCTGCCCCAACCGCCACTAATTAGATACACACAACAAAAAAGTCTTTCTCCATTTCCTTTTTCTTTTTCTTTTCTGTTGTTGTTGTATATATACACGTATTACGTATAGATTGGTATAATACCATATATATATAAAGAGAGAGAGAGAACTGTAATTAGTACAGTACTCTTTTATACGGAAGTCAGCTCTTAATTCGAGCGAGAGCGAGAAGAGAACGTAATCTGAAGAGAGTTGAACTCATATTTCCGTTCCGATCTATATATTTCAGGGTATTTTTTTTTGGGCCGAGTTGACTCGGGATTAGAACTGCGTCTGGTGTTACTTAGTTAGATTAAGTGAAGAATTAGAGCAATGTCTTGGAAGAGCAGGGGAGGTGAGTTGAATTCGAAGAGTTTTATGTCACGGAAATTGACCCTGTTTCTCTGTATAGGCTGCTTCTGTGCCGGTATGCTCTTCACCGACAGGTTTGTTTCTTTTCTTTCCTTTTTTTTTTTTTTTTTTTAAATTTTAATTTTAATTTTTAGCTGATATGTTCAATCGGATGAATTGGGTTGTTGGTTATCAGTGTTTCGCAAGTTTTTATTCTTGATGATTTTCTTTCCTTTTCTTTTATATGGATTTCAATTCGATAGACTTATATAAATTTGATATTGTAATTTCAGTGTAACGGTGATGGGGTTTGATGAATTGAGTTTGAAATTTCATCTCCTCGTGGTTTTATTTTTAGCATTTTGAATGTCAAGATTGGAATTTGTTTGAGTTAATGTAATGGTCCTTACCTCACTTTAAAGTTGACAATCGCACTGCCCTTTTGATGCCAAGATTGAAATAAAATTCCTTCTATTCCAATCTAATATTGCGATTTTCCTTTTCGGGATTTTCTCTTCAATGAGTCCTTGATATCTAAAATTAAGATTATGGTCATCCTCGTGATGTTCTAACTTTACTCCATTGTATATGAAATCAATATGATGATTACAAGTTTACAACTATTTGTTTTTGCTATAATGGCTACTTTAAGGGTAGTTATCTATATCTTAATATTCTACTTTTCAAGTAGGGAAGCTTGGAATGGAGCCAAGCCAGTACCACTGCTATATACTCCACTATTTATTGTATGGGGTCAAATTAAGTGCTCTGGCTGTTTCTTTCTTGTAAGGTTTCCTCAATGAGCTTTTCCAAAGGGGATCTACTTCCTTTCTTTGTGGAAAAAATAGTACTATCAGGAACGAAGAATCTTTATGTCTGCTGCCAGATTCAGTAAATTTTCCCGTTATTTTCCATCTCCTTACGACAGCTCTTATTTCTTTATGTTTGCTCCCAGAAATAGGTGAACTTGATGAAATTTGCTAACTCCAATAAACATGAAATCTCAGTCCATAAAAGGCAGATATGAATTTAGTGCCAAATACCCAATCACATTGAAACTGCTGAAATTGGAAGGTAAAATGCCAACCGACCTTTTGCGGGTGTCAACGACTTCGTGCTATCCGTGTTCATGCCGAGTCCAGGTAGTGATACTACAATAACTGGTCCTTCTCTAACACGACCCAGTTAATTAAACTGTAAAAATTGTTGACACATGCACGGCGTCTCCCATGTACCAAGTTAAGTACTCAATTGTGTTTTTGCCAACATGACACTACACGGCACGACCCATCAACTTTTAATATGCTGCTTCCACACATATAATAAGCCAGTTATGCAGTTATGATTCACTTCTAAATATGGTCTATTGCCCTGTGTCTTGAGGCAATAATTAAAAGCAACTTTTAAATTCTTTGAAGTGAAAAAATCAACAATAACACCTAACTAGTTTTTGAATTCATTGCGAGATTGGATTTTATAATACATAGAAGGAACATTGATGCTAACAAACTACAAAAAACCAAAAGAACTTACTTTTTCAAATTCCAAATAGCAATAGAGAAAAAAACTATATTTGCTCTCACTGTGATAAAAACTATGTTGGGTTCCAAGTTCGTTATGGTAATTTATTCTAGGATTTCTCCGTAGATATCCCAATCTTATTGTATGTGAATGCCGTATTAATTTGGATACTCTGATGACAGAATGTGGACTGTGCCTGAAGCTAAAGGTATATCAAGGTCCGCGAGGATCGAAGAAAAAAAGTTGGAGTTAGTCGCTGAGGGTTGCGATCCAACACTAGTGAGTATATTGAGATAGTCTTACTTCATTCTATATCCCCGTTGTAACTTCAGAGTGGTATCGTTCTCCATGATTCTCATTGAGATTTTTCTTTCTCCAGAAGGATGTAAAGAAGGATTCCAAGGATATATTAGGAGAAGTTTCAAAAACACATAATGCTGTACAGTAAGCTTCCTCTCTCTCTCTCTCTCATTCTTTTTTTTTTTTTTTGAGGTTAAATGTATCTGAAATCTTCTACTCACAAGGAATTCAAAACTTCTGGCTATCTATGGTGTGCAGATCACTAGATAAAACTATTTCGAACTTAGAGATGGAATTAGCTGCAGCCAGGGCAATGCAAGATTCTATACTCAGTGGCTCTCCTATATCTGAAGAATTGAGGATCTCAGAATTCCCTAAGAAAAGGAAATATTTAATGGTTGTAGGCATTAACACTGCTTTTAGCAGTCGAAAGAGAAGAGACTCTGTCCGTGCTACTTGGATGCCACAAGGTCTTGAATTGATATGGCTGTTAGATTAGCTTATTCTCTTTCTTATTGCTTAAGACGGATTGTTGATTATGTTGCTATTTTGTGGAATTCAGGTGACAAAAGAAAGAAGCTTGAGGAAGAAAAGGGCATTATTATGCGATTTGTAATTGGTCACAGGTAGGCTGCAGATCTTTTAAGATGTGAATTACTAGTGATTAGTGTCCACTTAAATATTGACTTTTATAGAACAGTTACAGAATTAATCAACAGTTAATAAAAGGTTCAACGTGAAAATGGCTTTTAATATTTCATCTTAAAAGTAGTTAGTTTTGGACTGGTTGTATCTAAACATACCAAGCTAAATTTAAACTTGAGAATAATTGGAAAAACACTAGAAAATGTAGTATTTGCTAAGAAACAAATAATAGATAATACAAATTCCTATTAGGGATTTTGTAGACCTCTGAAGTATAATTGCCTCGTAGACTTGGTCATATTCAAGTGTTCTTGATTAACAAGGTTAATTCATTGTGTTTAATGAAGCATGAGTTTTAGTCGGTTGATTATGTTTTATATATATTACTTTAATAGTATTCCAGTCTAGATCTGAAATCTTGTGGTCTTTTTAGTGGTCAAAGGAGTGATTGCCTAGTTATTGTGATTTGTGAGAGACGGGGGAAAAATGTTTCGTGGAATTGTCACAGAATCGTTGCAGTTTTCGTTTCCTCGAATAATTGTTAATTTGTTGTTGTTAAACTATTGAAGAAGGCAAACTTAGGACTATGTGAAGATGAATACTCTTTGTCGAGAGCTTTTCAAGGAAAAGCTACATTTAGCGGACGCTCAGCTGATTATGAATGGAATTAATTATTGCCCTTTTGTCTTTTTTGTAAACAGTGCCACATCAGGTGGTATTCTTGATAGAGCTATTGAAGCAGAAGACAGGAAGCACGGAGATTTCTTGAGGCTGGTACTACTATTTGTTTCTAGTTCCTGTTTCAGTTGGTCTATTAAGTATGATTGACTTTTAGAGAATATAATACAATAAACAGCTCACAAACACACCCATGGCCGTATGCACATCTAGTCTCTCATATCATGTGCATGCCATGTATGCAGGAACATGTTGAGGGGTACCTTGAACTGTCAGCCAAAACAAAAACATATTTTACTACCGCTGTTGCTCTATGGGATGCAGATTTCTATGTTAAGGTTGATGATGACGTCCATGTGAATATAGGTAAATTTTCATATCCATCACTCTGGCCATATGAAAGCTTTATGTCTGAGAAAGGTTCATTTAATTTTTTTTTTTTTAGATTTAATTTCCCATACTAGTTAATTAATGCACTTGAATTCAACTGCAGCAACACTTGGAACAACCTTAGCTAGGCATAGAGCAAAATCCCACGTGTACATTGGATGCATGAAATCAGGCCCTGTCCTTGCTCATAAGTAAGCCAAAGTTTCTGACAAATATGTCTCGGGAAACGAGCCGGTCCATTTACCTTGATTCTAACTCTGATGTTTCTACAAACAGAGGTGTGAGATACCATGAACCTGAGCACTGGAAATTTGGCGAGGACGGAAACAAGTATTTTCGTCATGCTACAGGACAGCTATACGCTATTTCAAAAGATTTGGCTACTTACATATCAATAAACCAGTAAGTGTTTATTTCCTTACATGATGTGAACTCTCTGTTGATTTCTCTCTCATATTATTGGTTTTGTGATCATTTTTCTAGGCACATGTTACACAAGTATGCTAATGAGGATGTCTCATTGGGATCTTGGTTTATTGGATTGGATGTTGAACATATTGATGATCGGAGGTTATGCTGTGGAACTCCACCTGGTAAGTATATATATATATATATATATATATATATATATATATATATATATATATATATATACACACACACACACACATGTATACATTGTCCTCACTGTGTGCAGATTATTTTGGAACACAATGTGAAACTTATTTAGAATCGGTTATGTCGATGTTACTGCAGATTGTGAGTGGAAGGCTCAGGCAGGCAACATTTGTGTTGCTTCCTTTGATTGGAGCTGCAGTGGGATTTGCAAGTCTGCTGATAGGATCAAGGAAGTTCACAAGCGGTGCGGGGAAGGCGAGAATGCTCTTTGGAGTACAGTTTTCTGATAAGATAGTTTCTTTGAGAGCCTTTGAAGCATACAAAGATAGATCGTATGACTTTGTACTCTTCATACATGTAATATCAACCTGTAAAATAGTAAGAGCGAGATAGAGAAAGAGGGGGTGGGAGGTTGCAGATGGGGATTCTTGTCCCATTTTATTTTAGCTGAGGAGACGACCCTGGGTAGCAACCTGATAGGAGCAAGAGAGTGTAGCCCATTTATTCTTTAAATGCTTGGAGGACCATAATGTCTGTCCACCATCACCAAAACTCATAATGTCGATATCTACAGCAACCATTTGTTGCTCTTTTGCCTCATGAAATTGTAAATCTTGTTTCGAAAATTGTTGTCTGAAATTGGTGATGATCAAGATCCCACTGGACACACACACACACACACACACACACACATATATATATTTATATTATTATTATTATTATTATTAGTATGCGCCCCATTCCCTTTACCTTTCCTTGAACCGTACATTAATTGGTGTAATTCTACTTATATTTACAAAATTAACCTAGCTATAAGTATTAGCATGTAAATCCTAACATCTCATTTTTGAAAATTAAGGCGTTGAAATTTGGAAAAAGTTATGATTGACTTGAAGGGGTAGAGTTTGTCTTTGAAATTTAAAGTTGTTTTTATTCTCAACTTTTAATATGGATGGTTGAAGTTCTGATAACTCGTGGTGAGTTTGCAATATACACAACTACCTAAGTGGTTAATTATTTAGACCTTTTAGTTTCTATGAACTTGATTGTGATGGAGTTGTATGTAAAAATATCGTCTATGTATATTTTTTTTTGAATTTAATTAATGTTGTGTCATCAGAACAATTTATTTTTTAAAGTATTTTATCAACGTTAATTGTTAGATGATGTCTTCCTAAATAAATATATTGTGTATTTACCGTTAAATGGTTAATAATTAAACCAAATTTAAACAATTCTCCATGGTTATTTCTCAATTAACCATTACTTGTTGAGAATGGATATAAGAGTAAAAACTAATTTCCTAGTAGACAATGGATTGGATGAAAAATGAATTAAATTGGGTACAATTCACCACATTGTCATTCCTAATTGCATCTTGTTTACCTGTATGTATGTCCAGCCCACTCCTTAGGAAGGCTTAGTCAACCTCCCCAAGTTGGGTATGGCCACTCCCATTGCAAGGTTTAGTAGACCTCCCCGAGTCGGGTGCTTTGAGATCTGGATCGGATCCCATAAGTACCACTTGTCAAGGATATGGCATATCCAAAAAAATTGTGGTATATATTAACTATAACATCTTAACCCGATGAGTTGGCATATCCAAAAGGCTAAGAGCATCCACAACAATAAATTTATCAAAAAATTTATCCCTCCTGCCATGTCATCAACTTATAAATATATATTTTTTTTATGTACTCCATTCGTTAAAAAAAAAATAGTTTCATTTGACAAGTTAAACTTCTTACGATTATAGATTTATTTGCTTGTACATTTTTTAAATTGCACTAAGATAATTCATATATTTAAAAGTGAGACTATTTTTTTTATTGGAGACAAAGCAAAGAGAAAAGACTATATTTAAAAAATTCCTCATAATCCAGCCCACTAAACGTATCATATTCCATGAAGACTCACTCCATTGTGAGTAGTCTTCTCCTTCTGTTTATGATTCTCCGCTAACAATTCTGCGATGAATTAATTAATTCCCTTCACCCTCCCCTTCTTTGATTATTCATTTCGAGCTATGATTCCTAACATGTCTCCCCATTCCTTTATAATCCAATGCTTCCTTCTCAAGCTGTGACTTAATGTTGCAGTTGTTAACATCCTCATCAGACAAAGACATATTTTTCATTTTTTAACCGAACTGCCATTCCTTCAATCTTCTAGTTCTTTTGATCACTCCTTTAGTCTTCTGTCATTTTCTCTTCTTTTGGGTACTTAAGGGCATAACTTGAATGTTATCCATCTTTATGTGCATGGGAAGCGCCAAGGGGGAGGATCGATATGCATTCAAAGCAGATTGATTCTTAAACCACGTTGCACATAAACAAAAAGTAAATATAGTGGTTCGCACAAAGGACATTGGATGTCAAGTTCAGAAGAGCGATCATGATCACCTTAAGTAAGTACTTTACCCTCGAGAGAAGGGGGAGGAAGAAAAATAAAATGAGATGTATATATGGATGAAACATAGCTAGCTAGGTTTTTAAGAACCTCAAATGAAGTGATGTATGCACGTGTTAAATTCCCAAGACCCGATCGAGAAAGACATAGCTAGCTAGGGTTGGTTAGGTAGGTTACCCATATATGATTGAGAACGGAATCCATAGTTTTTCGCAACCTGACTCATTTACTCTCCAACGTCCGTCCCATAAAAAGAGTCCAACTTAAAACTATCCATTAATTTTATGAGCGTGGCCGAACCCTTAATGTTCTGTTTGCAGAAAGAAGGGATGCAACAACGCTCCTTTTTTAAATCATGGAAATGATAAAGTTTTACACGGATGGCTGGCTCATGTTGTTTTCCAGTCCACCATGGAAATCAATAGAAATATTTTTACCTCTGCGGTATGTAATAAAGTTTATTGTTTGGAGTAAATATTCAATTCCATATCCATAAACATGGGTTGCAACTCGGACTCAGTGACATGATGACATGAATAAGAAAACAAGGGTTAATTTAAAGAATAAACTCAAGGCACGAATTTTCAAAATGTGGAAACTAATAATTCTATGAATTGAATACATTCATAGAAGAACAGGAATGAATAATCAGCAATAATAAAAATCAGAAAAGGAAATACATTTATTTCTTCGATCTGTTGGGCAATATATATATGTCAAACATTTTATGAGAGTGGACAAATGTTCTTCAAGTGACAATCCACGAAAGGAATACTGTTAAGAAAGTAGATGAGCATTGCATTGATATAGATCGGAAGTTTCTTCGAGCAAATATCAATTCTTGGAGGCTTCCACTGAGTTCCATGTAATAGTTTGTATCCTGCAGCATGAATGTGAGATTGAAAACGTTTGCATCTTTTTTTTTTAAGAATCAATGGTAACCGATATACACGTCGGGTCGTTGGTAAAAGCTTCTTATCGATCATTTCGCTTCTACTCTATACCAGAAAACGGAAGACGGAGTTGACTGATGTTTACACGCTAGCTGACTCGGATAAGTATAACTATAGCTAGCTAACTCGTGAGTTAATTCATTATTCACTGGGAGTTAAATCATGCACAACATACTTTTGGTTGTTTGCCGACCTCTTGATCATTCACACTGTGGACCAACAACCATTTGCAGAGCTTCTTGAATGGCACAACGACTTCGCGTGCTCGATCCAGCAAGCGAATAACGGCTCTATACATTACATTTAGTTACCCCCACTAAACAAACTTTTTAACCTCGTTTGGAATATTGATCATTCACAACTTGTCAATTACTATCATGCTGCTCTAGTCTAGCTAGCCATTACAATTAGCCCTCCATGACCAGCTAACTATTATACTGTTCTAGTTCGGCTCCTAAACGTAAAGCGACTAAACTCTGAAAAAAGAACGAGAGTCTGAGACTTGATCAACCGAAGTATCAACTAATTTACTTGTTGAACTCTTGCCAAGACATGTACTAGGCTTTTAAAGTGCAACTTGTTAATTAATTGGTCCTTCGTTCAATCGGTCTGAGTGTCAAACTCGGAAAAAAAAAAAAAAAAAAAAAAAAACTATTAGTGACAATAAATGTTTAGAGAGTTACTTTACACCCCAAAAATTACTTAGTACACCCCATTACTAATTACACTCCACCCCTAATATTTTTAACCCCTCAAAATGCTAAGTACACCCCCCTAATTTCTTATTCTGCACTTACCAATATTTTTTCAAAAAAACAACATATTCTATTACTAAGCACACCCCCCACCCCAAACAAAATCCACGCCCTTCTTCCTCCTCCCCCCACACCCAGGTAGCCCCCACCCCACCATACCACAGCCCACCCAGCCTCCCCTTTGCTTTGCTTTGATTTTTTTTTTTTTTTGAACACTCCCTTTCCTCCTCCTTCCCCCCACCCCACACACAGCCCGCCCCCTTCCTCTTTTTTTTAAACAGTTTTGTTTGGCACTGTGTTATCGAACACCCATAGTGGTGTTATAGTGATGTTCGATAGGAGTGCCAAACAGCCTAAAAAAAATTAAGGGTATTTAAGTCAAAATTTATAATGACATTTTTGTAATATTTGCATGAGTGTACTCAATAATATGTTGGGTGTATATAGCAACTCTCAAATGTTTACCCTGGAAGTTGGAAACACGACATGAACCTAGAGAAAAATGAAATACTAAGTAAATCAGAGCCCTGAGGGCGCTAGTGTTGTGTAGTAGGTGAAAGAGAAAGGGCTGCTGCCGTTTGGATTTCCATTTTCTAAACTTACCATCCCAAAAATATAAGGTTTAATATATAATTTGGTCCCTGAACTTTAGACTTTTTCCTGATTTAGTTCCAGAACTTTAACCTTTCCTATTTTGGTTCCTGAACTGCACTTTAAGCCTTACAGGTCGTCCCTCAAGTGATGTCACTTTAAACGTTAATAATTGTCTAAAATGACTAAAATACCCTTACTAAATGCTGAGTAGGATTCAAGGTGGTCAAAAATGCCAAGTTGGAATTGATTTTTTTTGGCAATTGACCATCTCTCTCTCTCTCTCTCGATTTCTTTCTTCCTTTCTCTCTCTTCTCGCTTCTCTCTCAATCGAAATCGCAATTCTCAATGGCAACTGATTCCATTCCAGACCACAAGCTCTGCGGTTCCTCACAGTTACCCCTCCGTACGACGCCAACATCTCCAACACCATCTTCGGTGAAGGACCCGACGCCGGTTTCAAGTCCCAAACGGCGTCGTATTCTCCTTAATTAACACAAACGTAACCGCATTAGTTGCCGTAGGCGGTGGCGAATCTGCTCCGGGTGAAGGAATTGGTGCCAATGGCAAACCCACAACCTCAACCTCAATTACCTCAACCGCAACCACGACGCTATTGCCGTCGAGAAATAAGTAAGCCGATCGATGTGCTACTTTCTTGGGGGAGTAAAGAAGGACGCAGTTTGGCCTTTTCAAGCTTCGATCTTCTAGCTGGTATATCAATCCTACTTTTCATGGCCTGAATTCCTTCAAAGACTGAGTTAAGCATCATCGTTCCTAACGGAAGGCCTCATTAAACAGGGTGGATCTAGCATATTCTCTCTCTCTCTCTCTCTCTCTCTCTCTCTCTCTCACACACACACACACACACACACTCTCTTATAGTCTACTTTTATTTCATTAAACAGGGTGGATCTAGCTAGCATCGAAGGTGTGTTGGTTTGTTTCAGAGATTTTGGGTTTGCAAAAGCTTGAGGGGAATGATGGTTGAGGTTTGGGAGAAAATAGGTCAATTATTGACGGTAATGGTAGTTGAGGTTTGTGTGTAGAGAGAGACGAAGATGGTGGGTGAAATGGGGCCAGATGATTACCGGATTCCAAGGCATGGTTTTGAACTCGCTCAAACCCCATTTCCGTTCAACTTTTCTAATTGGGTTAAAGCTGAAGTGAAGAACTCGTTGTGCTAATTGGTTGAAGAATTAATTTTGTGGGTATATCAATCCTTAATTTTCAACCTAGTAGTAAATGTAGTAGAAATTATGTGTTTTTTTTCTTTTTTCTGATAATTAAAGATTAGCCCAGTTTGATTTTAAAGAGAGAGAGAGAGAGAGAGTAGCGAGAAGAGGTTGAACAAAGAAGAGAGAGAAATAAGAGAGAGAGAGAGTGAAAGAAGAGAGGGAGAGAGAACGTCATTAATTTGTGTTAGTTTAGGAAAAAAAAATCCAACTAAGCATTTGTCCACCGTGGAATCCCACCCACTATTTAATAAGGGTATTTTGGTCCTTTCAATGAATTATTAATGTCTAAACTCATGGCCGTTACTTGAGGGACGAACTGTAAGGCTTAAAGTGCGTTTCAGGATCAAAATAGGAAAGGTCAAAGTTCTAAAACTGAATCAGGAAAAAGTCTAAAGTTTAGGGACTAAATTATATATTAAACCAAAATATAATAAGCACCCCAGCCCCATCATTCCTACTCATGAAAGAAAAACCCACTCCTTCTCTCTCTTCGATTCCCACTAGAAAGTAGAAAACCCCTCCTCCTTTTATATGCACTAATTCACTACTTCCTTCCCAATCCATTCCTAGGAAAACCATCAAAAACAAAAACCCTCTGTTTAATAAATATAAAAAAAAAAGAAAGTAAAATTAGAACATTGGTTCTTTATTTACGTTCAGAGATGGGAATTCTTGGCGCAAATGTTCCCACCATTAAAGCCGTTGATTGTTCTCTAAGGTTGCTTGTGATTCCTCTCAGTATTGCCTCCATCTGGCTAACTGTGAGCAACCACCAGGACAATACCATCTATGGCACACTTGAGTTCAGCAATCTCAAGGGTCTCAAGTAATCTCTCTGAGTCTCTCTCTCTCTCTCTCCCCCCACTCTTTTTAGTTAGTTTTTACAGTCTGAAATTACTGGTTAATTTCCACAGATACACAGTATGGATTAGTGCCATTTCTGGGGGCTATGCTCTTCTTGCAGCTATCTCCTCATGGGTCAAATTCTTGGTGAATAAAGCATGGTTTTTCTTTGTTTCTGATCAGGTTTCTACCTCTTCATCCCCTCTTTGATTACATCAATCCTTGATAATTATTTTGCTAAACATGAACCAAGGGACAAAAAGCCCGCATAGTTTTAGTTTGTTCTCTCTCTCTCTCTCTCTCTCTCTCTCTCTCTCTCTCTCTCTCTCTCTCTCTCTCTCTTTTTAATTTAAGACTATTATTTTTCTTTAATAATCCAATTTTACAACTTTCTATGTATGATTCCACAAAGAAAATAGTTCTTGGTTGGTGGGTGAGATTTAATTGAAGAAGTAAATATTTGTAAACTCATCAATTGAAGAACCAATTAATTCTCAAGTTGGGCTGCAAGAATCATACATATATAGCAGGCTTTTGAAGTCTTAACTTTCAATTATACCCGAATTTGACTGTTATGTACAACTTGCATGTCCTCGTTGTCAACTTGATGGGGTTAGGGTGAAGTCTTTTTTCTCTTTCAAATGGATATATATAACATCATTGCATCATAATTTTATCTACTAATCTTAATTGTCCCACAATTATATATTAATTGGATCGGTTTGGACAGGCTATGGCTTATATAATGGTAACATCAGGGGCTGCAATGGCTGAGATAATTTATCTGGCCTACAATGGTGATGCAACTGTAACATGGAGTGAAGCTTGTACTACTTATGGAAAGTTTTGCAGCAGATTGAACCTCATCTTGGTTCTTCATGCCATTTCCCTTTTTTCTTTCTTCTTTCTGGCTGTGATTTCAGCTTATAGGGCATTCAGCACTTATGATCCCCCTTTCGTTGCTTCTAAAGAGGTTGAAGAAGAAATGACTTGATTTCTTGAATTCTCTTTATTATTATTATTTTTTGAGTTGTATAAGGTTGATTTTACCGGCCGGATATGAATGAATCATGAGTGTGGTTCTTGCGATCATCTTTCATTGTCGGGTCGGATCGACGTGAATAACAACAAAATGACTCTTGTTATCTAAACTCATGTTAGCTACTACAGTATTTTTTTCCAACCAAACCAAAGAGTTCGCTTCTACTCCGAAAGTTGTTGTATAAGGATTTGCATTTTGTGAACGTGATTGTGAATCATCATCTCAACTACCACTGACAGTCACATTTTTTTTGCTAGACCTGTTGGATACATGATTTGTTTTGTAATTTTTGATTTTTTGTTATTTTATAATAATTAAATAAAATAATTAAAGAAAATGTTAGTTTTGCTATAACAGCCATCTCAAAAATATTATTTATTTTTAATTAAATTTTATAAAAATCTACTTTTAAATTTAATAAAATCTTAAGAGTTCTTATGATGATATTCTTAATATTATGTTAATTATTAAATTTTATTGCCTTAAACATAATATATATATATAAGAATTTAATTTGTCTAATACAGAGTATTAACTTTTTAATATAAAAGATAAGCTATATTTATTAAGACGGAGGGAGGATATTATTGTAGCCAAAAATTTAGCACCACAATATAACAAAATCCGACCTAGTGTCGTTGTGCCCAAGAGATTATCTCTCTCGCTGTGCGGCCAGGTTGGACGCCCTTTTATTATTTCATCTCGTTATTTAGTTGATAAAAAATAGTTCATCTACTTTAAATTTTTGAGAAATAATTTCAAGTCGAAAAATCTAAGAAAATTAAATAATTTAAACTCCCTTGATCAATTGACATGCCTATTTTTTTTCATTGTTAATTAGGAACCGCGATGAAGAGTGTTAGATTTTGTGTTCGAGTTTAGACTGCCGGACCACCACCATTGGCGGTGGTGGCCAGAGGGAACGAGATGTGCACAGTACAAGGGGAGAGAGAGTTGCTGGAAGAGAAAGAGTTACAAGAAAAATAAAAAGAAGAGAGAGAAAATATATTATTGATATGAAAAGTTACATTTACATAGGGTAAGACTTCCTATTTATACTAAGCCCTACAAGGCCAAATATGTAAAATGAACACAACAAACTACATTCTCAACACTCTCCCTCAACTCATACACGGAAGTGTAATGAAGTGTGCGAATTAAAGAAAATTACCAAACAATAGCCAAGTCAGTCAAGTAGTTCTTCAAATGACCAATCAAAGAATCCTTCGAGAATTTCTTTAACAGACGACAAATTATTTAGTTGACTCGTCGAAGTTTTTCAACTGAACAAGATTATACTCTTGACACTTCCCCTCAACTCGATACATAAACATATGAAGTGTTCGAGTTGAATCAATGAAGTGCTAAATTTTTATAGAAGAAACTGTTGATAACACAACAGCTTCACATGTTGGCTGATCAGTAGCTTCGCATATTGACTAATTAACAGCTTCTCATGTTGGCTAGTCAACAGCTTAACCATTAGCAGCTTAGCCAACAGTAGCTTGGTAAATGCAGAGAAACCCAAACATGAGTCAATCCCCGAAAAGCTTTCTCAATAATTTGGCAAATTGAAGACAAAGAGAAGCCTCGATCGGAACATATTATCCAACAAACTCCTCATATAGAAGTAGTTGGAAGCAAAGAGAAGCTCCAAATCAATACGAGAACTCGAGACTTAAGTCACAAGTTTTCCCAAATCATTTAAGACACAAAACATGCCTAGGTAGTCACCAGAAATTCCACAAAGAATCCACCGGAATTCAATTCTTCAAAGTAAACTCTTCATGTACACCGTAACAATGAAGCATTCTTTCAACACATCAATTATCAAAGAGATGAGACCAAAAAAACTATGAATTTGTATTTTGAATGACTCATCCAACTCGGTGAGCAACTCAAGTAATCTAATATTTGAATTGAGTCAACTCACTAACTCGGTAAACCCTAACTCAGTGAGTTACAAAGAAATCTCAACTGAGAAACTAAGAAAAACAAAAAATTCAGCAATGATATTGAGAGAGATCCTAATCAGAACCTTGCGAATAGAACTTTGAAGAAGCATCGATATCTCGAGATCTTAAACTTCAACGAGCATCGAATTTTACCCCGAATAACTCAACCGATCTTCATTTTCGATTGGAGCAGCAATTTTGTCCGATCAGGATCTCGATTTAAACAAGATTTGAAGTCTGGATATTGATTTCAAAACCTAAGGTTTCAATCAGTGGAAAGAGGATCGAGAGATCGATTATTTAGGGTTTCTCGAACAGATGATTGAAAGAAAGATATTTATAGTGCGAAATAGAAAATTGTAGAAGGATTTCAAGGATTTAAAATTGAGAAGAAAATTTTAAGAGATATGAAACTTTGAGTTAGGATTTCAAACCCTAAGTTTCAACAACGATGAAATTCACAGAAATTTTTGTTGTGGAAGTTTGCAGGAATCAGGATCCCGCTCTGATACCATGTTAGATTTTGTGTTAGAGTTTAGATTGCCGGACCACCACCATTGACTGTGGTGAGCGAAGGTGTGAGAGGAACGAGATGTGCGCAGTACAAGGGGAGATAGAGAGAGTTATTGGAAGAGAGAGAGAGAGTTACAGGAAATATAAAAGAGAGAAAAAATATATTATTGATATGAAATGCTACATTTACATATGGTAAAACTTCCTATTTATACTAAGCCCTATAAGGGCAAATTAATATGTAAAATGAACACAACAAACTACATTTTCAAGAGAGAGGGGCTAACACCAACACCAACACCAAGTGCCTTAGGTCCTAGTCCGTGCGTCTCAAAAAAATACTTTCATTTGAAAAGTTAAACCTTTTGATATTGTAGTTTTTAATATTTGTACCCTCAAAAATTAACACTATAATTTTATCTATTTTTAAAAGTGAGACTATTTTTTTTTTTTTTACAAACCAAAAAGATAAAAAAAAATATTATTATTTTGGGACAGAAAGGGTATTAATTATATGGCTAGGACACCTACTAATTACTTTCTGTCGATTCCGACTAGGGTAACAAGAACTATAAAATTCAGCAGCTTACCCATCAACTTAAACGATTTATTTTCATAACTATCTACAACTACAATTTAAGTCAAGATGAGTCGTATCAAATTTTAGAATAGACAAAATAATTAATTTTATGAATTTCATGCGTTAATAGAATGCATCTTCATCTATGTAGGTTTCGCAATTAATGCAAGTGAGTGCACCTCGTTTCAAAATTAACAAAATCAAGAGTTGCAATGTTTACGAGTTTCAGAAATTGACGTAAATGAATGCATACGCATCGGAATGCATTTTAATCTTAGATTACGAATGGGGAGCGCTATTAAAACCCCAATTTCTTATAAATACACCAATTCTCCTAATACACCCTTCACAATAATTCGACACCAACTTAATTACTAAATGCACCACCCCACATTTCTATTTTACCCCTCTCAATTAATTCACTCTAAACCTAACCCACACCCACCCACCCCTCCCTCCCTCCTTGTCTCCCTCATTGCAACCCTTCCCCTTCCCTCCCCTTTTCTCTCTCTCCCTGAATGTTGGAGTGAGCCCCCCACCACCATTACCATTTTTTTCCTTCCTTCTTTGTTCTTCACCGCCCTCCCCCCAATTTTTTTTTCCATCTTTCCTTCTTCCCCTCCCCTCTCCCTTCTCTCCTTCTTCCCCTCTCCCTTCTCTCCTTTTTCCCCTCTCCCAAACCCACCATCATCTTTAAAAAAATCTAGCGATTTTTCCTCCGTTCGACCATGGTTGACCCAACAACCGAGGGTTGTTCGGTTACTGTTAGCCATAACCGAACATCCCAGTGAGACTCGCATAGGCTAGCTTCCTAGGAAGCACTAATCTTTCATCCAAAAAGCTATTAGATCTGCCCCCTTTGAGACATGATTTGAAAGCCAATTTCTATTGCATATCTTGAGACCTAGAAGATGAGATTTCCTCTGCTAATCGGTACTTTCCTTTCGGAGAGTGTTACGGAAAGCTATGAGGTTAGAGTTAGGTACGCTTGAAGTCTATTTCCCGACGGTCAAGGTTCTAGTAATGACTTCGATTCAAGCATACGAAGAAGAATGCGGTCCAAAAGTTTGAATAGGTGTGATCAAAGACAGATCTAGAAGGAGACTAGGTGGAAGGCCAGTGTGTGATATTCGATAGGGCTAACCGAACAACTCTCGATTGTTCGGTCAACTATGGCCGAACGGAGGAGAAATCACCGAATTTTTTTAAGATGATGGTGGGTTTAGGAGAGAGGAAGAAGGAGAAAAGGGAGACGGGAGGGAAAGAAGGAAAGACTGAAAAAAAAATGGGGGGGGGGCGGTGAAGAAGAGAGATTTTTCTAAAGAAAATGGTGGTGGAAGGAGGGGGGCTCACTCCAATCACGTTTAGGGAGAGAGAGAGAAAGAAGGGGGAGGGGAAGGGGAAGGGAAGAAGAAGGAAGAAAAAAAAAAGGTAAAGGGTATTAACGTATTTTTAAACGATGATATTTTTCTAATTAATTTTGGAGGGTGTTAATAGCGCTCTCTATTATGAATAGAGCTATTTAAATTTGACTTATGTTCGATAAGATAAAAAAAGTTGTTTGAGATTTATTCGTAATATAATTAAATTAATCTTAAGCAAAATTTTAAGGTCATTAGACAATTAAGCTCAAGTGCTTATTAAGCATACAACACAATATTTTAATTGAAAATATCGAGCTATTTAAACTCGACTAAAAGCTATTTGAGATTGGACTGAGAACAAATCAATCGAGTTTGACTATTATTTCAGGTTCGCTAAAGTTATCAAACAAGCTTGAAATTTTACGTAATGACCTAGACTCCATTCGTTTTTATCCTAGGTAATAATACTGCTGAATACTACCTCCGTCCCAAAATAAACGTCATTTTAACAAAGTTTTTTTGTTTCAAAATAATTATCGTTATAGGATTTCAAGAAATATTTTTTCATATTTTTTCAAATTTGCCCTTATTTATTACTCTTATTAAATAGGGTTGGTAAGAAGAAAGAGAAAAGAAGTACTCTTACAATTTACCTACAATAATTAAACTTAAATAAGGGTAGATAAGTTTTTTTGAAAGTTTACTTAATTTGTGTGTAAATTATTACTCCCTCAGTCCTGGATAAATGTTCCTAGTGGATAAAATACAAGAATTAAGAAACATAATTAATGATGTGCTGTAAAATGTGTTATGACCACAATACCCATGAATATTAATTGAGTTCAACTATTTTAAATAATTGAGTTTCCTTGTGATGTGTTATATTAAATGAAGCTTTAAGGGTATATTAAGAAGAATGGTAGAGAATAGGTAGATAAAAAGTCTTTAGAAACATTAGTTGGGACATCCCAAAATAGAAAGTGGGAACATTTATCCGGAACGGAGGGAGTAAAACAATAATTATTTTGGGATGGATGTAGTATTAATCTTTCTCAACGGGCCTATTAACATATGGGCCCAACTAGGAATGTCTTTTATAAACAACAGCCCACGTGTTGTGGATCGACCCTGCTTTGCTTCAACTCAATGGATAGAACATAAGTTGGTAGCAATAAAATCTAAAGGCCAAAATATTATTTACCCCCCAAAGTATCCATCAAATCTCATTTTGTTATTCATATTTCATTTTGTCTCATTACAGTATCCAATGTTGTTATTTGTCCCATTTTCACCTCTGGGTTGGACAGACGTTAACAAAATTAACGGAAGTTGCTCATGTGCAAAGCACATGACAAAAAATATCTGAAAGTTACTATATTGCCCTCTAACAATTTAGTGCATTATTTCTTAAATAAAGATATTTTTCTTTCTTTTCCTCCCCCTTGAAATACTTCGCTAGCCTAATCGGAGTGGCAGCGAACGGATCAGCTTTACCATTCTTAACAACAATCGGAGTAGCAGCTAGACATGCCCATACGGTTTGGAACCGGCGGTTCGAACCGGAACCGAACCGCCCAAAAAACCGCATAAACCGGACTATCGACAGCAGTAACGACTTTGTGTTGTGTGTTGAAACCCTAGGCTTGGTACGAGGCTCGGGTTCTTTGGGGTCAGATTTTCGATCTAATTCAAAATCGTTGGTGTTCATGACTGACATCATTAGTACGAGCTAGAACAGAATCGAAAACCCTATGACTTAATCGAGCGGGAATTAGATTTGCAAAGACATACCTCTCTCTCTATCTCTTTATCAAGGCGGGGGTTGACGAAGTGCAACCATTAGGCGGCGGGGCGGCGGCGAAGTGGTGAACCAGGTAGAAAAATAGTGGCAATTGCGATGATGAACGAAACTGTGATAATTTAAAAATGGTGCAAAGCAATTCTAGATTTGGGATAATTTAAAAATGGTGCAAAGCAATTCTGATTTGGACCTTCATTCTGTAAAGTGGTGAACCTTCATTTTAATTTTTTATTTAATTGTAATTTTTTTTCCTTGTTAGATTTGTGATTTGGATTTGAGATTTTTTTTTTTTTTTGGATTTGAGATTGTTAGTGACTTTTTATGAAACAAAATGTGTATGGAAAGTGGGTTTAAAAAAAATGCACCACAAGTGTTTGACAAAATAAATTTTTTTTATTTTAATTTCTTAAAAATTTTATTTTCCAAGAAACTCGAATCCATGAAAACCAATCATCGATTTTGATTTAATTTTTTTTAATATTTATAATTTAAAAATATCTTAAATATCAAATTAGTACCAATTTTTATTTTAATTTTTTTAATTCTTATAAAACATTTATAATTTAAAAATATGTTAAATGTCATATGGTTAACTAAATGATGAAATTACATCTAATCCACATATGCTAATAATTAATTAATGACATATTATTTTATTAAACAACTATTTTAAATACTAAGAATATATATTTATTGATTTGGAGTTTTATTTAAATTCTACTACTAAAATTGCTAACCAATTTATGAAAAATGCACCAAATCTTATTCTGCGCCCTCAATAAAAATGACCAAAATAACCCTATGTGACATGCACATGAGCAACTTCCGTTAATTTCGTTAACGTCAGTCCAACTCAGGGGTGAAAATGGGACAAATGGCAACATTGGTTACGGTAATGAGACAAAATGGAATATGAGTAGCAAACTGGGATTTGGTGGATACTTTGGGGGGTAAATAGTATTTTGGCCAAATCTAAACGAAACTCCGAAGAATACGTCGTCGTCCAGACCGGAAGTTTCGCTTAGCCCTAAAACCTTCTCAATCAAGGGGTGTTAACAGAGTAGGACTTGATCATTGTGGGCATTTCTCAATTGAGAGCTTTCTTGCGCGAAACCCAACTCCGCCTCCTCCCTTTTCTGATCACTTGGTAAGTCAATAAAATCAATTAATTGATCGATCGTTTTATATTGATTGTCTTATGAGAAACCCTAATCTTTGATCTACGAATTGATATTTGAATCGCCCTTGTTGAATTTTAGTTGCATCCTCTGATCGCCATGGCCAAAAGCTCGTTCAAGTTGGAACATCCTCTCGGTCCGCTCTCTTTTTCTCTCTTTTATCTTATCTTAAAGCCTGATCGTTTCTTTTTTGTTCTTTTTGTTGGTCAATTATGGTGCTGTTTCTTGGTTGTTATGTAATTTCTTGCTCGATGCATGAATTTTTCGAGGCTCATTGTTACATTAGTTCCCGATCTTGTTTAATTATGTTCCATTTTGCCAGATTTTGTGTATTTAGTGTGAGATTTAATGATAAGATTTTTAGGTATTTTAGGGGTTATGTAGATGGTTAGCAATTCTTTTGTTTTTGGTCTTTTGGTTTTGGGGTACTGATGGGTTGGCTTGCGATGTCTGATTTACATGTGGGCAAGTGAGCTGCTGAATTGTGTTCATACTAACATTTGTACCAATATTATTTGGTGCTTATACCCATATGATGTTCTAAAACCTGTATCATGTGATGCTATTAGCTTCTATTACAATTATTAGATGCTTGTACACGTATCTTGTATACTTTATTATGTGATGTTATGATATTACACCAGAATGTTTCTGCTTTAATCAGTAGGTGTCTTTTGCTTCTTTATTTTAAGGAATAAGGTGCAGTGTGCTTTATGTTGAACATTCATTGCTGCAAATTTAACTTGTTTTTATCTTTAGACTTAGTTCTTGTTGATCTTACTTGTCTGGCTCCACTATGTCAGGGAAGGGATATATGCATCTGTTAACTATGTTGACAGAATTGAATTAGCAAAACTTCATGGTATCTCTTCCCGTCTAGATGTAATGTACTTTATCGACCAAAATTGAGTCCTTTTTCGGAAAAACCTTGTCCCAAAATGGGTATCCATTTCGGAAAAAAAGTTGTCCCCAAACTAGTTTCCTTTTTCGGAAAAAATTGTCCAAGAATGAGTATCCATTTTCTAATGAAGGTACTAAATTCACCTTTGGCAACTTTCATGTCTCAATGTGCATTTGCAATGTTATAATGTGGACACTAAAGAAAGTTATGTATATGTGCCTACTTAAAATGCGTAAGAGTCAACTTCCTTAATTTCCATGAAAAACCAAAAAAGAGCACTCGTTTTGGGAAGGAAGGAGTATTATTGTTTGAACGCCCTTTGCAAATATGTTGTTGCTAAATGTTGGGATTATGTTATGCTCAAGAGTCGTAATTTTCTACTAAAAGTGGCAACTGGTTTCTTATAATATAATTTGGACTCTACTCCCCAATACTAATCAATAAGTTTGAGCTTTCCAAAAGCTTCCCTTTTTTTCCATGAATATTGCGTAGGTCTTGTTGAATGCTAGGACATAATAAAAAGTTCTCTACTTGCTTTCTAATCTAATTTTCTTGCTTAGGATTTTTTCTAAATTATCTATTAATTGTACTATTAAATCTTCCAGAGAGGCGGCAGGCTGAAGCTGCTCGCATCAGGGAAAAGTATCCCGACAGAATTCCTGTATGTGGATTTTATATATTGGTCATCTGGACAATACGTACATTTCCATGGTACTCAGTTTGTGTTTATTGTTTTCAATTTTTTTTTTGCTACGCAGGTGATTGTGGAGAAAGCTGAAAGAACTGACATACCTGACATTGACAAGAAAAAGTAGGTCGCATCTTTAATTCTGCAATGATTTTTTTGTGTTTTATTTATGTTAAGATGATTAGAGCCATGCACTTAACCATCCTTTCTTAGATTCATTTGTTCGAGGCCTGGCTTGTATAGTGACTTGCAGTATTATCCTAGTATGACTTCCATCAAAGAATATGTGGGTATGGGGGAAAAGAAAAATGAAGCTTAATTGGTAAAGGGGGAAGAATACTTGTATTTTGTTTATATATCGAGATTGTATGTCATTTTTGAAGGAATTTCACTTTCAAAATCGAGTCTAGAGGGTATTCCGCCTTCCTCGATGTTTTAGCATGTATAGGTTGTAATAGGAAGAGACGGTTAATAAACCTTCACTTTTTTGTTAAAGCGGGAACATCTTGTAAAATTGTAATTCATGATGAATGCAGATATCTGGTTCCTGCTGATCTGACTGTTGGACAGTTCGTCTATGTGGTTCGAAAGAGGATCAAGCTCAGTGCTGAAAAGGCTATTTTTATCTTTGTCAAGAATATTCTGCCACCTACTGGTCAGTGGAAACTGAACACCCTGATGCCTGTTGTTTCCCTGTAAACATTTTACTTGTTCAAAATTTTTAATGTATAATTGTGTTTCTCGCAGCTGCAATGATGTCTGCTATTTATGAGGAAAACAAGGACGAGGATGGTTTCCTCTACATGACTTACAGCGGCGAGAATACATTTGGTTCATGCTGAAGCGAGCTTGCAGTCCCAAATCAGTGTAAATATGGCTTAAGAAGAAAAAAAGTTGTAAATTCTTATTATCTATCTAAACTGGTGAAAACCTTCTCAATGAGCTCTTGCTTTGGGCGCATTGTTTAATGGATCTATTTACGTTGATTGGAATTACTGCTTAGCATGTAATTTACTGGTATTTCCTTGACCTTAGTAGTAATATTAAGTTCAATTGCGTTTCTCTCTCTCTCTCTCTCTCTCTCACTCTCTCTCAAACACACACACACACACACATTGAGAGCAACATAGAACCAGTTCGTACAGGTATTACCGTATAAGGAGAAGATGGGTAGTTGATTGAAATGTGTACAGGGAAACAAGATGAAAAGTTGAATAAAATGTTTACTAAGCGGACTTTCAATTGTGTTTTCTCCTGGTAATTATGTTCTTATGTATTGTCAAATATGAAAAGGAAAATTCTCTTTCTAAACGGAGACTGACAAATTTATACCTATACATATTTCTAATTAAAATATGGCCCAAATAAGCAATTCTTAATAAACTGGTTGGGTCATACAACATCTTAATACATATTTTTAGTTAGGAATAATGACTTTACTAGTTTCTTGACTATTGCTGATTCCACTATTAGTCCCTCAACAAAATTTTGTGCAGTTTTCATCTCTATCACTTTAAATTTCATGCCGAAAGTTTTTTTGATGGATGCCGTTAAGTTGCCCATGTGCCTCCCGCATGCGTTTGACCTAGGGCAAAAATAAAATTTCACCCATCATCTTCTTCACCTTCTTCAACCCCAATTCACTAAATTCATCAAACCCTAATTCACCATAAATTAATCAATTACGAAGAACCTCTTCGAGTCCCGCGTCGAAACAAACAGATCTCTCTAACTTGTGTTCTTAAATTAGTACTTTAAATAATAAACAAATAAATGAAAATCAAAACAGTGAATGAAAATTAAACAAACAGATCGCTCCAACTTTTGTTTTTAAATCAGTACTTTAAATAATAAACAAATAAACGAAATTCAAAATGGTGAATGAAAATCAACTCTAAAGTAAATCAGATCTGAGATCGCAGAAAACAATAACTAAACAGATGATCGTTGAAGATGGATGAAGAATAGGCCTACTCATAGGAATTGATCATAGATCAAGCACGAAATTCGACAGGGAAAAAGTTGAAAAATTAAAATCCATAATTCAATTCAAAGCCCTAACAAATTAGCAAATAAAAGGTGAACAAATTCTTCATAGAAACAAGAATCGAGGGCTCACCATGAGCCTCCTCTGCAACTTCTACTGTGGCTATGGTGAATAGATCTAATCGAAGAAAGAGAAGTTCTCCCAGCTGCAATGCCAACAACACCACAACAGCGGCAGCGGTAGCAGTTGGGTCTGGAGCTGGAGATGGTACCGGTGGCAGTTGAGTCTCACACATTTTGTATGTATGGCTGTGTGTGTGTCTGTGGGTGTGTGTGTGTGTTTGTCTGTGTGTGTAAGAGAGAGAGAGAGAGAGAGAGAGAGAAGGTATTCTCATTGATGTGAAGAAGAAGGCCTGGGTTTGTAATTTTTTTTATTGTTTAATTATTTACTAGGGATTTACCACAATGATGAAAATCGAGGCAAGCATAGTTTGGGTCAAGCTAATCACGTTCGTGAGCCATTAAGCATAAACGGAGGCCCAACGATTCATGCACATGCCAAAATGATTCAAGAGACTTTGGTAACACTTGTGGAAGAAATTCAAGGCCAAAACGAAGCCAAGATTGATTTGGAACATCAAGGGAGGTTCATTTGCTCTTTAAAGACTTTACCGACTTCAGAAAGTAACAAAGTGCAAGCTGGTCACGTGCCCTAGCACACCCAAGCCGCGCCCTAGCAAGGACATCTCTGAAGTTTCAAATTTTCAGAAATTCAGAAACGTAAAAGGCTGCACCCTAGCGCGCCATACAGAACTCAGAATTTGGATGATTTTTCTGGTTGTTTTTTAACATTGTTTTCATCTATTTCGTTTGCGCTTCCTAGGCAACGTGTTTGCAGACATTTTAGCCTATATAAGGCTTGTTCTTCTTTGTAAAACGGATCTTTGATCAAATTATAAACTTGAAGTTTATTCATTTAACTTTTCTGAGAGAATCGTGAGCAAACCGAGTTTCTTGGACTAGAAACTCAAACTTGAACTTATCAAACTCGAGGGTTGCGGGTTTTTGGCGTTCCGTGGTTGGTGTTTCTAGGCAATTGCGTCTAACGGGTATCGATCGCACCTCAAGGTTCCTATTCAATTGCGAATAGTGGGTTGAGGGAGACTAATCTATCTTTTCAATTTTCTGCATTTTTCTTCGTTTTTCGTTCTTGAGCATTCGAGTTTGACTTCTTCGGTTCGATCTTGTTCGGAATCACATCACATAATACCCTTAAAAAATGGCATGTACAATGCACATGATTGACTTAACGAAAATTTTCTAATGGCATCCATCAAAAGGACTTTCAGCGTGCAAATTTAAAATGGTAGGGACGAAAACTGCACAAAATTTTATTGAGGGACTAATGATAAAATCGATCATAGTCGAAGAACTTATAAAATTATTATCCCTTTTAGTTATATAGGTTTTTCTACTTCAACTTGCTGATGATGTACCTCACTTAACTTTTCAATAGCAATCAACAATCAGTTTATCAAAGAGATATTTATAATCAAATAAACCCCAATTTTTAATTAATATAAACCTTGAAAAAGCACAAATATGACACGAATAATTATATTCAACTAATGGAGAAATCATATCATATTAAAAGTCAAATCGAGAGATCGAGAGATCTCACCAAGTTTGTGGGAACTCTAATCGCAGTTCATCTCTAATCACAATTAAATTGTCTATCCAGAGATGTGGGAACTCTAATCGTAGTTCATCTCTAATCACAATTAAATTGTCTATCCAGAGATATTTTATATATATATATATATATATATATATATATGGAGAAGTATTTAATGGTTACTTTTTTATTTAATCATCAATGGTTACTCTTATTATCAACCATTGGATCAAAAATTAAAGGTTGAGATTTAATGCATTAATTGTATTTTTCCAACTAACCATTAAATCTCAACCTTTAATTTTTGATCCAATGGTTGAAAATGAGAGTAACCATTGATGGTTAAATAAAAAAATAATCATTAAATACTCCCCATATATATATATATATATATATATATATATATATATATATAGAGAGAGAGAGAGAGAGAGAGAGAGGGGGGGAGAAAGATCCATGGCGATCAGCTATGTAGATGGGAAGCAAGACCTCTGAGAAGCCATGCGTGATAATGAAGACAACGTGAGTTTTTAATTCGTGATGAATTAAAAATTTAAAATTGATTTTATAATTATCTACTTTCTGTATAAGATTGGTTTTATGAAATTTGGTCTGACAAAATTATACTCATTTCCTTTCACCTAAGATTATGAAAATTGTAAGTATAATTTTATGAAAGTGAATTTTTTAAGTGAAATATCCAAAAATAGTATAGTGGACTATGTCTGGAACGGAGGGAGTAATTCAATTCCAGTTTTGTCCCCCATTTTAACATCCAAACTTGCAATTTTGTACTCCAAATTCATTTCCATACCATTGAATTGGTGTAGCCACAAATTTATTCCGTTGTTCATTGAGAACCAATGAATGTTGAACAAACGTGTTTGTACATACCTTAGCATGTACCTTAGTCCATCCCATGGGATTGATGATTGATCACTTTCCAAACCGAAATAGTGGCTCCCAGCTACTGAGCTACACCAATGGTGTGACTTTGCGACTTGTAGTATCGATTTTGTTTTGGATTTTTTGGATTTTGACTTGTAATTATATTAATTCTTTGTGTCTGTGCCTACACGGTATCAGAATGGGACTGAATCAAAGTATGCTCGAGGTTTATGTAAGCTTGGGGTTTTGTAGGGGTGAGTAAAACTAAATGACACAATAATAATAAAATTATAATTTATTTATTTCGTAAAAAAAAAAACTAATAATAAATATTGAAATTTTAAAAAAAGTTGATTTGAAAGCTAACAATATTTTTATTATTTCCTCAATAACGACAACTTAGTCTTCTACTGAAAGCTCTTGCTTCACAACAATGACTGATTTAGAAACGCGAGCTGTAATAATTTTTTCTATTATTTTCACCTGCACATAAAACAAATAAGATATGAGACACATTCATTCAACTACAAAAAATGATAAAGCAAATGAAGAGTTGACTCGGTTTAAATAGTACAATTGGTAAACATGTGAAATCTTATTTATAATGTTAGTCTAACAATCTTTCCACCCTTGAAAGATGCAAAGAAGCCATGTGATATAACAAATTATGAAATTTAATTGAGAAAAAAGATAAACAAACACTTGGGTCTTCTATGTGTTGTATACAAAGTATTTCAAAGCAACATCATTCTAAGAATTCCAAAAATAGTTCTAATTCCTATGTCTTAACATCTTAACAATGCAGTTTATAGTATAATTCAGTAATTAATTATCAGCGAAAAAATTATCAAAGATAACTACAAGAGAAATTAAATTCAATCTTGGAAACCAAAATAGAATTTTTAAATGAGCTTGTAAAAAGAACTAAATAAATAAGATGACCCAGAAAAGTCAATAGTATGACAAATCCATTTCATTCAAATATTGTGAAGTACAGAATGCTCTATTTGAAACACATTAGGTTATAACTACATTAGTTCAAGCAAAAAGAAGATAGGCGATAATTTGGTTTTGACTTTTGGCTCATAGAGAAATTTTGGATCAAACATATCAAAATATAATTCACTAACTGAGGTCACTACAACACCATGAAAATTGGCATAAATACCAATTCTATAAGGTGGAAGTACACATGAGTTCAAGTCAACTATAAACCATAAAGTAAAAAAAGATTAAGTTTAATTGAAAGGGGTGGAGCCACTACACTTTGTTTCCCTCAGTAGTCAGTACCACCTGCGACCTCTGAATTTAAATAAATATAACAACTGCCTTCCAACTATTTTCTAACCTTATCCATCTTACTAAAGTCAAGGGCAACATCTTTCTTTGCACTATACATGTAATAGACGTATACATTTTCCTTCCACCATTCAAAACACGGAGGAAAATTTCTCAATCTAAATCACCACTACCTTAAGTGGAGTACCACATGCAATTACCCGGACTCCATTATCACGACAGTAGATTAAAAGAGGCTCATACTCCATTATCACAACAGTACATTCTAAAACTACTTTTTGATATATCAAATGAAAAAAATCTGATACTCTTGTTTTTCTTATAATTTCTTTCATCATTAGCCCTTGCATTCTCTAAACTAATCAAAGTCTATCAAAGCAATTAAGAGAGAAACCAAACATGTTATCCATGTACTGATGGAGTTGCTCTAGAAGGTTAGATGGAAATGCTTCCAAAGCCAACAAAATTGGACGTTCATCCTCCACACACCTTTTATCTATATCAGATTAAGACTTCACATAGTATAGCTCAATCTTCAAGTGGAACCTGAAAACCCATGGAAACAATTAAAAACAACGAACCCATATAACCAATTCAACCGTGGTTTATGACTACCTTTTCTTTTATAGAGTTTGTCCTATCCTCTTAGGAATTTTTCTACTTCAAGAGTGAATTGCTTGAAATTTAAGCTTAAAAACTCCATGACTATGACGGACTTAACGGATATGAAATTCCATAAATTATTTAAGTATTACAAAAAAATCTTGCATATGAAATTCCATAAATACCCTTAACCAAAGGCACGTGATGGGCACATGACGGACTTAACGGATATATACTAACGGCATCCAACAAAAGGACCAACCGTGTCTAATTTTCATAGTCAAGGGACTAAAATTTTTAAAAAAATTGTTAAGGAATTATTGGTAGAATCGGTCATAGTCGAGGGACTAGTAATGTCATTAACCCTTAAAAAAAACTAAATGATAGCATTGGAGATGCTCTTACTCCGTTCCCCAGTTCAAGACAAATATTTCATTATTTTATTTTGGAATATTTTACTTTAAAAAATTATGTCTACAATGTTTATAAACTTTCAACTTTACCCCCACATATGCTATAAACATATTGACTATACTCAAATATTTTTGTATTTTGACAAATTCCAATCCTATTTACATATCCCTTAATTATTAGACTTTTCAAACGTGAACTTGGAACGGATGTGATATTGCTAACAAATATTTTAGCATTTGTATAATTTTCATTTAAGGAAAAAATATTGCATTATAAATATTCAATGCACTTTCCAAATTTTGTAATTAAATTTTTTTAACAAGTATTAGAGCCCGTTTGGTACAGCGTTTACAAAACGCAGTGTTTTAAAAATGCAGCGTTTTAAAAAACGCAGTGTTTTAAAAACGCAGGTCTTTCCTTATAAATACGTTTGGGATATCACTTCAATACGCAGCTTTTTTTTTCTAGGAGCGTTTTAAAACCTGCGTTTTGGGAAAAAACTGGGAATTCCAGCGTTTTAAAACGCAGTTGCGTTTTGAAAACGCTGCGTTTTCTGCTGCAGTATTGAAACACATTTTTTGCAAATAACCTGCGTTTTATCCCTGCGTTTTGGCCAAAACGCTCGACAAACGGGCTCTTAGAGGGACACTTCTTAGCAAAATCTTTAATTATTTATACTAAATCAAAGTTATAGAAAAGTCTCTATCTCATGAAAGAAGTCTTATTTTAGTCTCTAAAACTGAATTTTAACTATTTTTCAAATTTATTTATGTTTGTTAAGAGTTAAATGTAGGACTACATGACTGTAACCATAATGATTTACACAAAAAGTAACACGTGCCTCAAGTTTTATATATATTACAGAGAAAATAAATAAATTTACATCAACTTTTAATTTGAGAAATAAAATTTAATTGATTTTAAATATTAATTGTTGAGAGAATGAGAGTTCAATGGAAAAAAAAAAGATAGTGAGCTGATATATGCTTGGCAGGAAATACAAGAAAGAGTAATCACAAGGTTAGTTTGAGAGGGGGTTGGTTGAGTTTGTTTTTTAAATTATCCATCGAAGCTTGATAATTATGATTAACACTTGGGAGATAATTTTGGATACAAGCGTGAGCGCCTAATAAGATTGATTAAATAGAGATGTGTAAAATTGGTCCGAATAAACCATTTTTTTTTATATTATTTTAAAATTTAAATTTAAATTAAAATTAAAATTAAAAAAAAAAAGAAGAGAACAAGAAAAATTGTTGGATTTTGATGCAGAAAGGTTTGTGGTTGGAAATGGCACTTAGCTTTTAAATGTTCAGTTTCAGTAATATCAAATATATAGTGGCGGCTCAAAATAAGTTGCATTTGGTAAATTAAAAATTTTAATACTATATTTTTAATATTTATTTTTTTAATTACACTTTAATTTTAAAATTGCAACCTTTGTTTTTTGTTTTTGAATCAAATCAAAATATAAAGTGAATTATTTTGGGCAACTTTTTAGTCGTTATTTGTTTCTCCTATTATATGATTTGTTGCCTTTCAGCTTCTTCATTTCTTTACCCTCAATTTTCGATTTGCCCGTGGTTGGTAAAAATATTTAGCATCGACTTTATCTTAAATGGCTAACTTTAGGGTAGAAGTTCAAAGCATTGAACAGAAATTATCCTTCTCTCATTTCCTAGCCACTCAAAAGTTTGGACTTCTTCTGATATTTATGTTATATATGATCTTTATACTCTCTTCGTTTTAAGTAAAGAGTTCACTATTTTATTTTAAAATGTTCACTAAAAGAGTCTATTTTTAAAAATTATGCTTACAATATTTATAATTTTTTATGTTTACCCTTCAATGACATCAATATATTTTTTTATTATTTTATTTTTAAAACGTGAACTCGTTTAGACCGTGGAACTCAAAAGAAAATATTCAACACAAATAGAAGGAAAAAACAAAATTTGTTGCCTTTCGGTTGGCTGTCATTATTTTTCTTTTTCAATAAAAGTGGGCACGCAGCAGCAAACAGACAACCAGAAAGTGAGATGTGACCATCCACACTTTTAATACGTATTAGTATTATACTACGTGTTTAATTTAATTTTGATATTAATTTATATATTTTAAAAATAATTTTTTTTTAAAAATACTGTTTTTGAATATAGGCATTGGTTGATTTAATATTTGATTAAAGTTAAGTATTATTAATATATGTAAATTGGTGATAATTTATTATAATATTTTTATTTTAAAATAAGTGTTTTTTATTAGTGGTTAATATATGTATTTTTGTTTCTATACATTTTTTAAGTATCATTTAATGATTTGGTAAAAAAAATGTATCCTTTAATGATATCAAATTGTTGGGATTATTTGTTTTTTTTTCATCTTGCACTTAATAAAGATATTTTAGACATATATTTCAAGAATTTTTACAAAATTAAAAATAAAATTGACTTTAGGACATATTGAAAAAAAATAATACTTTTCTGAACAATGAAGAATTGTATAAGGATTGAATATATTTTTTTAAAAATAATTTTTGAAGATCATTCAATGATTAGAAAATGTTTAGTTGGATACTATATTTACATATTTTTGACACACTATCAGTGTGAAAAAGAAATTTACAAAAATATTTAAAAATTTGATGAAATAATTTAGATTAATTTGTTGATATGTATCACATAGTATAGATATTATTTTATGACGTCTTAATAAGAATATGTGACCCATAATTTGACATGGAGAGAGTAATATTTATAAAAATAAAAATTGGTTGATTTATAGTACTCCGTAAAATTATTTATAGAATAATTTAACATTTTTTTAAAATTCTTACATATAATATAATTGGTTGAGTTGATTTAAGGTGTATATTCATATTTAATAGGGTGTTGATTCAAATCTAATTAACAATATTATTTTGTTCAAAGTTCTTATCGTATTATAATTAGAAGAAAAGTAATACCTATTATAAAACCTATTATTAGTAGGTATAGTTATAAGCTAATGACTTAAAAATAAAAAGTCATCTCAATTTATTACTTGGAGAATTGAGAGATATAGAAAGGAATGTGGGGTAACACAGTCATAAGTCTCCTCGCCAACTTAAAAATAAAATGTATATATATATATATATATATATATATAGATTTTATGTTTTTGAGAAACTATGAAATTATAAGTAGAATTATTAAATTAATTTCGACTCATTGTAAACATGTTCAAGAGGTGTAAATAAGCCACAAATATAAAGAGCAAAACAAGAAAATGGATTTTGAAGTAGTCAAAGTAACTTTATAATAATTATTTAAAATAAATCACCAAATACAATGACTAAAATCTAGAATTATTAACTACTGTACTAAATTTAGTATGCTGTAATCTATTGAAACAATCACGTAATCTCGTTATAAAAAACGAGTAACTATTAGATATCAAATCAAAACAATAACACGTTATCTTGATGTTATGAAGCTCTGAAAAAAATCTAATAAAAGAATTAATATATATTTTTGCCGTCGAAGACTAAGCAAGTCTTTACCCTCTTTTCGTTGAACAAATTAAGTGCATGTACAAGCCAAATTCAAGCTTGGCGACAATCTTTTTCTCGACAAAGACGTTTATTTTTCTCTAGAAAATTAGAGTTTGAAACGTTAGAACAAACAGAAAAATAGTAGTTAGAGGCTCAATATATTTGACTTGAATTAGTGTTAATTAAATACCAGATCAGTCGGACCCATTCTCTTAATCCCCCTAGTTAGGAGTACCCCCTTTAACTACCACGTTTGCTTAAATTGTCCATTTCTACTAACTTTGGCCGTTAGACTTAACAGGAAAATGTGATTCAAAGCCCATGAGGCTAACTAAACACATTTTCAAGGCAATTGTACCCTTTTCTCTCTCTCTCTCTCTCTCTCTCTCTCTCTCTCACACACACACACACACATACATAGACAAACACACTCATAAATACACACACAAACACACTTGATGAGCTTTGCAATTGATAGATGTCGTGGTAGATGTTACCACATCTTTGGTCACATTTGGGGGCATCCCAGCAGGAGCAGATTCCTACCATAATTAGGAGATTCAGTCTTATTTTGTTTACATATCAATAGTTATTTTTAACACATTTCCTTGAAAAAAATACCTTATATAAATAGCTCTTTATTTAATGAAAGTAATTAGATTGCCATTGCAAATTAAAATTTTCATGGTATCAAAGAAGGTTTTAACAAAAACCCTAAAACTAACCTTAACCGTCGCCCCTAGCTTCAAGCCGTGAACCATGGCAGAAAAGTTAACTATCGCGGCTTACACCAAATTACAAGGGTTTTGGGGAGAGTCTCACATGCCAAAGTGTGTTTGTGGGAAGTGCACATGTGATATACCCAAGCAACTTGTGACGCTGCATGAGAAGGAGCAACTTTATGAGTTTCTTATGAAACTTGAAGAAGCTTTTAGAACTGTAAAGACAAAGATTCTGAACACAAAACTTACGTCCAGTCATTGTGGTAAGATGAGCCACTCCGTAGAAGGTTGTTTCAAAATTGTTGGGCATCCTCCTTGGTGGAGAAAGGTAACCCGTGATGATGGTAAAAAGGGTGAACAGAGGGTGACCTCCAAGGCAGCAAACGTTAAATTACAGTCAAGCCCCCTTCCAGAATTATCTTCAATACAGTATGCAAAACTAATCCAGTACATCTGCAAAGATGATGTTCTCGTAGATGTCGCCACATCTTCCGCAACATCTAAGAAGTCTGGACAGATTCAGCCAACTGCTAACATGACTAGCAAGTTTTTTTTTAGAAGCCTTGGGTGATTGATTCTGGAGCAACGAAACATATCAGTAGTGATAAAAGGATCATAAAGGAGCACACGAAATCAAAATCTGAGATACTCGTTAGAATACCAAATGGAGAGTGTTCTTGTGAAGGGAGTTACAAAACTTGTTTGTCAAACGGGTTAAAAATTCAAAATGTTTTGAATGTTCCAGATTTCAAGTGCAATTTACTTTTAGTTAGTAAGTTAACGAAAGATTTTAATTGTGCACTAATATTTTTCTCGGACTTTTGTGTTATACAGGATCTACTCTCGAAGAACCTGATTGGAGTGGGTCAATGTCACGATAGTCTATACTGCATGGAGCCTGAGAAGACTATGGGCGTCAATATGGCACTTTCAGTTAAGACGGAAGTTTGGCACAAGAGATTAGGTCACGCGTCAGACACAGCACTTCAGCATGTCGAGCCTCTTGGTAAAAATTTTAGATCTAGCAATGAAATATCTGATTCCTGTATGAGGGCAAAACAGACTCGAGCCCCTTTTCCTATTAGCAGTATTAAAAGTAGTTCATGTTTTGAATTATTACATTGCGATATTTGGGGAGGTTATAAAATTTCTTCTTTTTCGGGTGCACATTATTTCTTGTCTGTCGTTGATGATTATAGTCGTGGGATTTGGGTGTATTTAATGAAACATAAATCTGAGGTGAGTTACCATTTGACTAGTTTTTGCAACATGGTCAAAACTCAATTTGAGAAGACCGTCAAAAGAATTAAGAGTGGCAATGGTGAGGAATTTCAGTCAAATTACATGTTGGACTATTATGCCACCCACGGAATACTTTTTGAGACGTCCTGTACCGATACACCTTAACAGAATGGAGTAGTGGAAAGGAAACATAGACACATACTCAAAGTTACAAGAGCCTTGCGATTTCAAGTAAATTTGCCAATCAGTTTTTGGGGTGAGTGTGTCTTGACAGCTACCTATCTCATAAATAGGTTACCATCTAAAGTCATTGGGCATAAAACACCATATGAAATTTTGTTTGACAAGAAACCTTCATATGACCATTTTCGTATTTTTGGGTATCTTGTGTATGCAAAGGATAATAGAAAGGGTCAAGATAAGTTTAGTGAAAGGGGGAGGCCTTGTGTGTTTGTTGGATATCCCCATGCACAAAAGGGATATCGTGTCTGTGATTTGGAATAGAACAAAATCTTCACATCTAGGGATGTAGTAATTGCTGAAGATGTATTTCCTTTCAAAGCATTTTTTCTCGACAATGAAGAGCAAACAGGGCTTCTAACACAAGGATAAAATCCAGTATTTTTTGATGACTCAGTGCTGTCACAGAATTTTTTTGAAAAGGCGAGTCTGGATGTTTCGTCAGATGTTACCACATCTTTGGACACATCTGTATCGCCTCCCGTCTGAATTATTCCAGAACAGCAGCATAATTCCTCAGAAAATGGGCAAAGTGATACACAAGGGCTACGTAGAAGCCATCGTGTGCTAGCTAAACCCAAGCATCTAGATGATTTTGTTACTGAGCTTCCATAATCTATAGACCATGTGCAACTCATTTCCAATTCAGGAACCTCTACGGTACATCTTTTATCTCATTTTGTTTGTTATAAAAAATCTTCTCCTACTCATAAAGTTTTTCTTGTGGTCATCACTTCTCATGATGAGCAAAAGTATTACCATCAAGCAGTGAAAAATCCACATTGGCGTAAAGCAATGCAAAATGAGATTCATGCCTTGGAAGACAATAGAACGTGGACTTTAGAGCAATTACCCCTATGCAAGAAAGTTATAGATTCCAAGTGGGTTTACAAAATCAAGTACCGGCCAGATGCTGAAATTGAAAAGTATAAGGCGCGGTTGGTAGCCAAGGATTTCACACAGGTTAAGGGAATAGATTTTCATGAAATTTTCGCTCCAGTTGTGCGAAGTGTGCTAGCTGTTGCTGCGAAGAAGAATTGGTTGATACATCAGTTAGATGTTAATAATGTCTTCCTCCATATTAACCTAGAGGAAGATGTTTATATGCGGATACCACAAGGTTTTGCAAAGCAAGGGGACACAAGAGTGTGTAGACTACGCAAATCCTTATACGGCCTCAAACAAGCCTCTCGTAATTGGTACCGAAAGTTCACAAAGGCTTTACTTGATACTGGTTTTTGACAATCTCACGCAGACCACTCCTTGTTCATTTTTAAACAAGGTACTATTTTTGTCTATGCTCTCATCTATGTGGATGATGTTATTTTGGCTGGCAATGATGTCGACAGGATCAATATTGCTAAGGGTCATCTTGATGACAAATTTAGTATCAAGGATTTGGGACCATTGAAATACTTCCTCGGGATAGAAGTTGCTCGTTCGCCATAAGGCCTAGTCTTAAGTCAAAGGAAGTATACACTTGACATACTCGAGGAGATGGGTTTACAAGGATGTCGATCCAGTTCGTTTCCGATGGAATAAAATTTGCGGTTGGATGATGATACAGATAGCCCCGCCGTGGATGCGGCCCAATTTAGTCTGTTGATTGGACGATTATTATATTTGACCGTGACACGACCTAACATAGCTCTTGCCGTGAATGTGTTCAGTCAATTCGTTTCCAATCCACGACGCTCACACATGGATGCTATAACCCGTGTGCTTCGGTTTCTAAAATATCCCCAGGTCAAGGACTTTTTCTTCCAGCAAATGGTTCCTTGAGTTTGGCCGCATATTGTGACGCCGATTGGGGAAATTGTCCCATGTCTTGACGATCCCGTACAGGTTATTTTATATCCCTTGGTGGCGCACCAAGAAACAGTTAGTTGTTTCTCGTTCCTCTGTCGAAGCGGAGTACAGGGCTATGGCCGCAACGGTGAGTGAACTTTTGTGGTTACGGTGGTTGTTGCTTGATCTTGATGCACCTCAGCACGAGGCCACGCCACTCTTCTGTGATAATCAAGATACGATACATATTGCAAAGAATCATGTTTTTCTTAAGCGCACGAAATATGTTGAGATGGATTGTTATTTCGTTCGTGAACGGGTGGTATCTCATGATATTGAACCACGAAATCTCACAACGACAAACTAGGTTGCTAACATTTTCACCAAGCGCCTTGGGGCAGATCATTTTCATTTTTTTGTTGGCAAGTTGGGGGTTCGAGACCTGCACCGTCCAACTTGAGGTGGAGTGATGGATGTCGTGGTAGATGTTACCACATCTTTGGTCACATTCATGGGCATCCCAACAAGAGCAGATTTCTACCATGATTAGGAGATTCAGTCATCTTTTGTTTATATGTCAATAGTTGTTTTTAGCACATTTCCTTGTAAAGAATACATTTTATAAATACGTATTATTTAATAAAAACAATTAGATTGTCGTTGTAAAACAAATTCTTCAACAACACACTCACCACAAATTTTTGTATTTACTTAAATTGTAATCAAGCCCGGTCCACTGACATGTCAATGCTTGTTATTTTGCATAATCATCCATATATATATATATATATATATATATATATATATATATATATAGAGAGAGAGAGAGAGAGAGAGAGAGAACATGTGTGTGTGTGTGTGTGTTTTCCAACAATTGAGTTATCATATGCTACATTTTATTTGAGGTATATACAGGGCCGGCCCAAGGGGCGGGCAGGCTGGGCACCCGCCCAAGGCCCAAATTAATAAGGGGCCCAATTTTTTTTAACTCTTGTAGTATTAGTATACATATAAACTAAAAATAGTATCCAAATTTCTTGAACTGAGGCCCAAACTCAAAGCTTTTGTTATTATTTTGAATTATGTTTGTTCAATTGTTTGTTGAGACTTTGTTTATTTGTTAAATTTTGTTACATTGTTAATTATTATTTTTCTTTTTACAATGTTTTTGTGTGTTTAAAAATTGAAAGTGACATTGACTTTGTTTATTTGTTAAATTTTGAATTATGTTTGTTCAATTGCTTATTGTGACTTTTGAGTTTGATAGTTTATTCACATCTTACATAGTTACATTGAATTTTCAATTTAGTTAATTACTAATTTGAGGTCATAGTTCTGAGTGATTGATAAGAGAACCATGAAATAGAAGTGCGAAGCAACAAGAATCCCAAATTATTCTTACAATGATTGTTGATTCGAGTAATTGAGTATTTTTTTTTACTTTACGAGACTGAAATTCGGCAAAAATTTGTTCAGTTTTCTAGATAATAATGTTTCCCCAAACTTAATTTCAGCTAAGTAGAAACCCGTTATTGAAATTGTACTGATAGCAAAAATTATTTTTGTCTCTCAGAAATTAAATTTAAAAAAATACATGAGATTAATATTTAATAATTAAATTAGGACCCTTTTTTTAAGTTTGCCCCGGGCCTATAAAATGCTAGGAACGACCCTGGGTATATATGGATGATAAAGGTAAAGTAGTATTTATTATTAATTTTTTTATATTTTAACATTAGAAGGACGAAGTACTCGTAAACATAAGTTTAGGTACGCACACCACACCGACGTGCTTCACATGGTGTTTTTAGTTAAGTTTTAAGGTTCAAAGTTAACGGAAGTGGTCCACTTGAGCAAATATTGTACTGTATTACTTATTAAAGTGAAAATATTGTTGGAGTCAATAGTTGAGAAGGGTAATCAAAATTTAGGTGTAGTTTAAGGGATCAAATAGCAATTCCCTTGATTTCTTTCTATAGCAAAAAACACCCTTCCCTTCTTATTTCACAGTCAAATAACAGCACCCGCGCATTGACCAGAATTTCTATTTCCTAGACGAATTTTCGACCGTTCAAACACAAAGTTCTCTCTCGTACATTTTGTATCCTATAAATATCATCAAATGAACCTCATAGAAACATAATCAACCTCTATTTTTACACACACACACACACACACACAGAGGGAGACAGAATTAAGAGGAAGGACAGAGACATGGCCCTGTTCAACTTCTTGAATTGCTTTTCTGAGGCCTCATCATCAGGGTCAGGCTCGAGGCAATTCGTGTGCAATGGAGATTCTTGCGTATTGCGGAAACGCAAAACGCCTTCCCGGGGTACTGCAAAATCAAAAAACTCGATCAACAAGCGTAAACAAAGCCTTCGAGTTTCATCTGCTCGGGCTTCCATTGGAGAGGCAGCTTGATCGGATCGATGGATATCTTCTGTTCTTGTTTAGTTTTAGTTAATTTATCAATCAATAATTGTGTTGATGTTTCCTTCATTGAGTCCCATGAGGCTTTTGTATATATGTAGTACGTCATTCAAATAGAAGCTGAAATCCTATTTTAGGTTACAATTTTACTTTATATAATCAGGTTATATATATATATTGAATCAATTGTTGTTGGACATCTTCTTTTGGTACTTCTTCTTTTCCAAATATATACTTTTTGAATTTGTTTTGAAGAAATAGGATTCAGAACCTCCCTCCTGCATTGGACATATATAACAATAAAACATTAATTATCATGAATCATGATGCTTGCTGCTTTTGATTTTGCGATAAGGAAATTGGACTATTTAATTTCAAACTTTTTCCCATCTGTAGCTACCCGAATTGTCCAATAGGAAGTCGATGATTCGTTTCTGTGGTTGGCAACGAGTAGAAATTGTATGGCTTTGCTTGATCATTGATAATGATGATTGTATTTGTCGTGCCGGTGGAGAGATACCGCACCTCAACATTTATTAGGTTGCTTTTGTTCGCCGGAATATAATATTTCATCTTTCCACTCAATAAGTTTATGATTTAAAAAGTCTTACTAATTAAATATTATATAAATGTTACTCTCTCCATTCTACGTAAAGAGTTTACAGTATTATATTAGAATCTTTTATTTAAAAAATTTACTTTTAAAAAATTATGCTTATAATTTTAATAATCTTTTATAATTATCCTCTACTTGTGTTGTAATCATATTTAATTATTTTTATAATTATGACAAAATCTAATTACACTAATATATTCTTTAATAATTAGATATTTCAAACGTGGACTCTTTGAGTGGAACAGAGAGAGTATTAGATCAGATCATAATTACAAAAATTCTTGAGCATAATTAAGATGTTTATATCACATATGGAGGGTAAAATTGAAAAATTTATGACGATTGTAGACATAATTTTTAAAAATGAACTCTTTAAAAATATCTCAAAATAAAAAAATAAAGTATTTATCTGGAACAGAGAAATTGGGAAAAATAATCTGTGCTAAGCATGCATTTAGTTTTTATTGAGAATTTTAATTTAGAGGCTTGATCGGTAGTTTTAAATTTTCCCTCTCATTGGTCTCAACGATAATTTGTGCTATGCATGTAGTTATATGCAATTTCTATCTATCTATATTACAATACAAGGGGCTTTGTACGTGTGCAATTGACAAGAGACAACTACCGGTGTAGATTTACTGAGTTACTAAATATCTACGGATGAGATTTATTCAGATTTTCGTACGTGTGAATGGCAGTTATGGACTCCTCCTTCCTCTGTTGCATTGGCGTAATCCTTCCCCAACTCACTCGCTTTCTCTCCGTCGTTCTTTCCTCCGCGTGCGATCACAGTCCCAAGTTTCTCCTCTCTCTCTCTCCCTCTCTCTGTAAGTCCTACAACCCACGGTGGCTCCTCAATCGCAGCAATCAGAGATTCAATTCCTCGATTCTCTTTCTCTGCAACCCTTTCATCTCCCAACTCTAAGCCGATAACGTTCTTTTGATGTTCATCCTTCTCTCAGATTGCAACAGAATGGCCAAGTTTTTTTTTTTTTTTGATTAGTTATGATGATTTGTTTAGTGCCCATAACCCGTTTGATATAATGCCTAATAGAGGAGAGTCAATGTCCTGTTGTGATGCCTAAAAGAGGTGGGTCAATGTCCTGTTATTCGATTTCTTGAAACATAACCCGTTTGATACTGCAATTATATTAGGGAGATGCTAGGTCGTGATATATTGCCAAGTCCTGTCATTTACACATCCATGATTGATGGCCATTGCAATAGTGGAGCTTAGAGGAAGCCTCTTCGATATTTAGAAGTATGCTTGGGCGAAGCATTCTCCCTGATGTGCACCTTTATAGCACACCCATACATGGTCTCTCAAAGAATGGAAGTATGGATAAAGCAATGGGAGTTTTTCTGAACTCCAGGAGAAGGCTTTCCTTCTTCTTGATGAAATGAATCCGAAAGGTTTCATCTATCTATCTATCTCTCTCTCTCTCTCTCTCTCTCTCTCTCTCTCTCTCTCTCTCTCTCTCTCTCTCTCTCTCTCTCCTTTCTCACACACGCACACATATTTGCCCTCCCCGTCTCGGCGTTCACATCAAGCCCCGCACCGTCAATGTCTCCCCTCAACAGGTTTCCTCACACTCTATATTTCTCTATGCACACACGTGTATGTAAATAGGTGTGTATATTCGATCATCTTCGTCGATTTTAGAGCTGATGTAGAAAGAATTCATTTTGGGTTGCATGACCGTCAATCTGATCACAAAATTCTTCTGTTGAAAATATGAGTGAATCCGTATTAAGAGTCCCATGCTGAAAATATGTGTGAATCCATTTTAAGAGTCCCTAATACTATAATATTATTTGGCAATGGAATATTGAAGTTACTAATACTGTAATATTATTTGGCAATGGAATATTTACGACTCATGAAGAAGGGAGGAACATAAATATTATTTGGTTGTGTTTGTATCATCCTATTAATCAGAATGTAAACCATTTTCAATGTAATTGTCATAATTGTCTGATTTCTCTGTTGGACTAATGTGATTCGCTGACTCTATGGAACTTCTACATTTTACAGGCAAAAGTATCATGTGAGATTTATGTACACACACGGAATCAAACAATTATGCATTAGAATTGTTCGCCACAGGTAAATGCATTTTCCCAACTATTGCTTTATCACATTGATCTCTGTTTTTTTCCAGGCAAAGTGTTTGATAAACGTTCTAACTGAATCCAAAGAAGGGGATTTGAATGTTATATTAAGTTCTTTCTTCACAATTATGATCTCTCTTTTGGTTTTGTTATCTGCATGACATATTTGTAGCTCCTCTAGCTTCCTTTTGTTGAGTTCACTAATAGCATGACGGGTGGACTTTTGAATTGGTGACTTATGGTTTCGATTAAGTTACAAATTTTAACAGTATTGGTTTCATTAGGGACTTGCTGGGCGGAGTTACTAATAACAAAATAATAGTCGACATTATAGGCAAGTTCTTTCTGAAATCATTTTGGGAATTTGTGTTTATAATATTTTGTGTGGCTACTAATTTTTGTTGAGATTAAGAATTTCTCATGTGTCCTCCTATATGAAAAGAAAGCAAATTCAAGTGTGAGACATCTTCTTCAACATCACGACCCTCCGGAAACACACACACACACACAATACGTAATACTGAGCTTATATATTTTATATGTAGAGCTACAATTATTCTATATGCATGCAACTGAAAGATTCAGTTTTATCCTCAAACAGATGGCAAAACTTTTGAGTAATTTCAACTGGAATTTTGACTCAATATACTTCCAAGGTTAGCCTTTTTTCATGTAATTTCCCTTTTTCTTGCTTCTTTTAGTAATCTTTTATTTGAATCATTTATCTTCATACATTTTAGTATTCCCTTCTGCACTGTAATGTGACCCTCCTATTTGGTTTCCAAGAAAATGTTAGAACACTTAAATTTTGAAAAATAGTGTTTGGTATTAATGCAAGTGAACCTATGTTTGTTATGTTTTTGATGACAATGATAGGGACATTAGAATTCTTTTAGGAATTAAGATGACTTAGTCTAATGGGAATCTCTCTAATGCAGTTTTTATGAAATGATATGTTTAATTTTTTTTTAATTTGCTGTTAATTGGGTGCATTTTGTTAGTATGCTGTTTGATTGCTATTTTATTTTAACTAATAGCAAATGTGTGTACGTGGGATGGTTGTCCATTCAATTATAAATTCAAATGTGAGCTTGATCAACCTATTGTAGTTGACTGTGTCATTCCTTTATCTCTGTTGATCAAATTTATGTTTTAATTATATATTAGTATTCTTTTGTTAATTTTGGGATTTGAATGCTTTGGGAAGCAAATGAGAATCTGGTTTTCAGCTAAATCCACATCTCAGGATGTTACCAAAGGAGTTGATGGAACTGGCCTTACTGCTATTATTACAAGTCTGGGTTGAAAATTTTCATACTGTGCTTTTTCTTTTTGTTTAATTTTCTCGATTTCCCTGTCATTTTGGATTTTTCTTTTCATTTTTCTTTGATGGGTTTGTTGAACTATCAACTATGAAAGCCTCATTTTCATGGTAACCATAGATCAATATGGGAAAGTTGTTTAAAAGTTTGTAAGTATAGCATGAAAATTATTGGCTCTTTGTGGCATTACGTCGAGCATGATATATTCAACTTTTTAAGTACCTCACAACCTTTCAATGTTAAGGGCAGCTTGAAAATGTAATTGAAGTTAGTAGCTTAATTTTGAAGATATAACTATGCTATTGAGTTATCCCATAGACAGAGATGGATTGTTAAACAATTGCTGAACTCATAAGGACCATTTCAACATAATATGATTGCTCTGTTGTTGTTCGGGTTTTTTTTTTTTTCTATTTTTTAAAAAATAGCACAAACAAACGGATTTCATTACTTAGTATTTACAATAAATAAAACGTCCCATATCAAATAGAATTTGAAAGTAATTTACATCTGAAAAGAGGCCTAAAGTAGTAAGTGATGACTGAAAAGTATGTTTATCGACCTCCATTTATGGTCAAAAATAATTGGCGAGTGTTTTATTTTTATAAATCATTTTCATACTTACACGTTTTTCTTGATTTGTTGTGTTCAAAATTATTAAATCTTACTCTAATTTGTTCATATTTATTCATATGTTTGCAGCTCATTCACAAACAGCTTCAGATTTGGCATGCAGAGCTCGAATTAGAGTCCTAGCTAGCGGTGGGTTCAAACTTTGTAGGTTAATAATAATTCCTAGCTTGCTTCCTCACTTCTGTTTATATAAAATTGATATTTCTGATTTGGAAATGTATTTTGCAGATTTTGCTTTGAAACTCAATATTGAAGACTTTATAGACCTTTTGAAACTTTATGTCTTTGTTTGATTCCAAACTTTTACTTGCTTTTGTTTATATAAAATTAATTTTTAATGATTATTATGTATGTTACAGGATATAATAACTTAAGAATAATAGAGGTAACAAGATTTAATAAGTGATATTTTGTTATGGACCTTTTCGATCTCAGTATCTAAACCATATAGGATTTGTCATTTCATTTTTGCCATCTCGGCATATAGTTTGCAAAAATTTTATTTATATTTAATTTACTAATACATATTCATAGTATTTGCTCTTTCCATCTCAATAGAGTTTACAAATTTATTTGATAATTATGATGATCATATTTTTATGTCGAGTTTATCATTTTTAGTTTATTTCAGCGTTAGTTTTTACATCATAACCATGAACTCCAGAGGTTAAATATGTCATTTGAAGAAAGGAGAAAAAACAAATAGTCTTGAAGGGTGACAACATTTGTTTGAAATTGTTTATTCTATAGTGTAGACAATTTGTAATTGATATTTGAGAAGGTTGTCGGTCAACTACAGTGTATGAACTTTCTGTGGTTAGTTTTGGTCTCAATCAGATGCATAACATGCTAAGTTGGTGTTAAACTTGAGATTTTTATTCTTACTTTATGGATTTGTAGATTTTCTCTTTTGTTTTGACTCAACAATATCACGCTAAGTTGGTGTTAAGGTTGACATTTTATTTGGATCTATGGATTTTCTCTTTTGTTTTAACTCTACTATGTTAACCTTATAGGATTTCATTTTGTTTATTTGCATTTATCAAAACGAGCATGAAATATTTCAGCATAGGTCTGTAAAATGAAACACCAATTATTACAAACCAATAAAAAAAACTTGGATACCATGCAATATTATCTTAAATTTAACATCCTAAACCAAATGACAACCCGTGCGGAGCACCGGTGGAGTTTGTGTTTCAACGTTTCATTAGTTTTGTTAGCTAGCTACTACACCAAATAAAATAAAGTTTTTCTGGTACTCTTGCAGGCTGTTTCAATGATAGCATCTTATCAAGAAGTTTCTTTGCGCTATCCATTACGATTAGGAGGTTCTTGATCATCATATATATGTGACAATGCTCCCTCAGTTAAACCGGCACCATCTATATCTTCCACGAGTTCAAAGCCTATAGAATGTGATGCTAGTGAGTGAGAGTGATGCCAGTGAATGAGAGTGATTTACAGATTTTATGCTTTTTATTATGCATACTGATGTATAATATTTGATTTAGATCTTAAAATGTTTATCTGTTGATCAATTTTGATATTGGCTTCTTTTTTCAATTTTCTTTTATTTAGATTGAAGAATATTGCTTTTACTTTTTATGTTAAGCGAACTAATTGGATTTAGAACCTGTAGAGCTAATTGGCTATAATATCATGTAGTTCTTACAATCCTATATTATTTTCTTAAAGTTTAATACGTTAAACCATACAGAATTACAAAAATTAGTGCTAGGACCTACAACATCTCGAGTATACATTAACCTCAAGCATAAATTGATCCGGTCACATACTGACACCGTGCCATAGGCACGGGTACAAAGACCTAGTTTTATATATAATGTGAAGTAAATAGTAGAATTATATAATTATTTGGTCCCTTCGCTTTACGAAAATTATGCGTTTGTTCCATCTCATCAAAAAAATTCATTTTGATTACTCCATCTTGCCGTTAATTTTTTCGTCTAATCTTTTATAAAACACCCAAACTACCCGTAATTGATACTTGGAAAGACTTAAACACCCCAACTAACCTAATCTCTTGCATCTTTCTTACCTCCGCCTCTCACATCTTTCTTATATCCGCCTCTCACCCACATGGTTTCACACACTCTCTCTCTCAGATGCTATGGTGATGGTGGGAGATCGAAGATGCTATGGTGATGGTGGTGATTAGAGATGCGATGGCACAATGGTGCGTGAGCGGAGATTCGACGACGATTGAGAGAAAACAAGACCGAGAATCCTCAAATCCCTAGCCGGAATACAGACACGCTTAATAATGGTGCTCTTATCACATTCAAACAACTCCAATTGCCCCGACCGATCAAAACGCATCCACAACCTAGCTCCAGCAGCCTTCTTCTTCGGCTTGCTCGATGCAGCAGCAGCAGCAATAGCAGAAATCGAATTAGCAGCGTCAATAGGCGATAAAGGAGCAGTCGGTGGCGGCAGCAACGGTTATTCACCGGTACTCTTCATCCGACGACGGCTACTAGTACGGCGAAAGAAGAAAGACCGCTTCCCCATTCTCTCTCTCACTTTCTCCCTCCTCGTTTAGGTTTTGAAAGCGATTAGGGGATTTCTTCATCCTTGTTTCAACTTCGTAAAATATAGCTGATTGTAGCGTGGGGGGTTTACATTTTCCTCACGAGTATGATCTATATATATGGAGAGATGGCAAAGCAGAAGAATTCGATTTGATTCCTTCCAGTTAGTATTCGCTATTTTCCATCCACAAAATGGAAGGCAAATTTCGATTTCGAGAAAAAGTTTCAACTTTGTGCAATGGAGGAAGAAGATTCGGGGGTGGACGCCGCGAAATTAAAGGGTTATAAAATGTTCATGGCTATAATGCAGTATGTAGAAATGGAGAGATTCGAACTGGAACAGGGACGTGAGATTTTCGGGGAATTGGCCAATTGGGGGCCTCCATTTTGAATGGAATGTTCATTTTCAACGGCAAACGTTCCTCTTTGAGTTATTCTTGTAGTCAGAAAAAAAACTTTTATTCCGTTCGTCACTAAATTATTATCTTATTTGATCTGACATATAAATTAAAAAAAAATAATTAATTTAATTATTAATATTAATATAATGTATTATTTATTTTATACCATGTATAAATGGTCCATACAAATAAAATAGTAAGAATAATATTTAAAAAAAAATTAAACAAGATAATTATTTAAAAATGAATAATAAAAAAAGACAATAATTTAGGTAGGAGGGAGTATGCCGAAAAGAAGAAGAAATGCTCTATCCTCCATTAAAGTTAGAGTACTCAGAGATGAGTAGACAAGGAGGGAGAAATTGTAATATTATATTTCTTTTGCCTCTTAATTATTGTTTTGTTTGATCTGATATATGAATTAAATTAATTTGATTATTAATATTAGAATAATGTGTAATTTTTTTTAATATCTATGTGTATGTGGTTCATAATTAAAGTAGGAAAAGAAGTATGGGTAAAATGCTAAAAGTGATATCCTAAAAAGAAAATTTTTCAAACAAGATAAATATTCATGTATATGTGGTCCATAATTAAAGTAGAAAAAAAAGTAAGGGTAAAATGCTAAAAGTGATATCCTAAAAAAAAAAAATTTCAAACAAGATAAATATTTTGGGACGAATAAAAAAGGAAATGAAGACAATAATTTAGTAACGGAGTTTGTGTATATAAACTAACCCAAGGTCTATGCTATACAAGCTTATTCCTTAGGAGAAAGGAGCATGTGTATATAAACTAGCCTTGTTTTTACTTTCTATCTAATGTGGGATAAACCCACTTATCCAACTTCAATCCACCTACTTTAGACCTTAATATCTCAATCATCCAAATATCATTTTGGATAAATAAATATTTGATTTCGATGTTCTCACGAAGTAGAACATATTTTCACAATTAACTTTTTCATTCGAACATCACTAAAAAATTTGCAAAACAAGATGCACAATTTCCTTCACTATTAACAATTTTTCCAACAATCCCTCGCATGAAAGAAATTGATGATGAATCTGGTGATAAAGTCTAGCTGTTGAAACCTGCATAGGATAAGTAGGTTTTACCCTATGAACCTTCCCTTGTAAAAGTATATTTACCTTACTAGCTAATCAGTAGACGCGATGTCTTTGAACTATTTTGCCTTTGTGTAAACGATCACATACTTCACACAGAAATCTTCTTAACATAATTCAATTCTTATAGTTATGTTCATTCATTACCCTGAACATTCGTCTGGTTCTGTGAGAGGATCTAAGAATTATGCCTCATATAATTCCCTTCGAAGCGGCCCTACTTCTCTTTCACATAGGAGATTCTTAATTTAAGAGTAACTCGTTTTACTCTGCTCGGCTTTCCGACGCATAAGAATCATTAAAAGCTATTTGCTTATCCTCACCTATGGGCATTACTATTACTGGAATGGACAAGTGATACTACGAGTCTTTTTACAATTAGGTTGTCTCTTTGAACCTAGATCTTGGGATCTCCAGTCAACTAGGTTGTGTTTTTATTATATTAACTCATTTTTCTAGAGGCCTAAGTCTCATTCCTTTTGAAGATTTCGTAACTACCTCTCTGTTTAACCCTTTGGTTAACGAATCCACTAATTATCTTGTGACTTCACATAGTCAATAAAGATAGTACCAGTTGAGAGTAGTTGTCTAATGGTATTGTGTCTTCGACGTCTATGTCTAGACTTACCATTGTACATATTGCTCTGTGCCCTGTCAATTGCTGATTAACTATCACAATGTATGCAAATTAATGGCACAGATTTTGTCCATCTTGGAATATCTTCTAAAAATTGGCATAGTCATTCAACCTCTTCACCACATTTATCCAAAGCCATAAATTCATATTCCATAGTGAGTCTAGAAATTACAGTCTGTTTAAAAGATTTTCATGATACTGTTGCGCCTCCTAAGGTGAATACAAATCCACTTGTAGACCTTGAGTCCTTAATGTCTGATATCCAATTAGTATCATTATATCCTTCGATAATAGTCGGATGCCTTGAATAATGTAATCCGTAGTCATGAGTATATCTTAAGTACCTTAGTACTCTCACTATACCCTTCCAGTGATCAGTTCCAAGATTACTCGTATGCCTACTCAGTTTGTTACCTGCATAGGCAATGTCTGGTCTTGTGCAACTCATCAAGTACATCAGACTTTCGATGATTCTAGAGTACTCTACTTGAGACACAGGCTCACCTCTATTTTTCAATAGATGTTGATTCGTGTCTATTGGAGTTCTAGCTATAACGGAGTCATCCTTACTAAAATTTTCTAGAATTTTATCCACATAGTGTGACTGGCTCAAAGCTAGTCCACTAGATATTCTAGAAATTTTAACCCCAAGGATTACATCAACTATACCCATATCTTTCATGTCAAATTTCGAACTCAACATGTATTTTGTGGATTCAATCATCTTATCATTACTCCCTATAATAAGCATGTCATCTACGTAAAGATATAAAATGACAGTCATTTTTAGTGTCTTTTACATACACACATTTGTCACACTCATTTATTTTAAATTCACTTTCCTTCATGGCATTATCAAATTTTTCATGTCATTGTTTTGGTGCTTGTTTTAAGCCATTCAATGACTTTACCAACTTGCACACTTTATTTTCTTGTCCAGGTGCAGAAAATCCCTCAGGTTGTTCCATGTAAATCTCCTCTTCTAAATCTTTATTCAGAAAGGCAGTTTTTACATCCATTTGATGTATTTTAAGATTTCGCAACGTGGCAATTGCAAGTACCATTCTTATGGACGTTATTCTGGTAACCGGAGAATATGTATCGAAATAATCAAGGCCTTCTCATTGCTTGTAACCTTTAATTACAAGTCTAGCCTTATACTTATCAATTGTTCCATCAGCCTTCATTTCCTCTTAAATATCCACTTGTATCCTAATGGTTTACTACCCAGAGGGAGATCCACTAGTTCCCAAGTATGATTTTATAAAATGGAATTAATTTCACTTTTAATAGCCTCTTTCCATAAAGGTCCTTCAGAAGAGTTCACAGCTTCTTTATAACTTTGAGCTTCACTTTCTAGCATGTAGTTAGAAAATCCGGGCCAAAGGATTTTTCTACCCTAGCTCTTTTGCTATGTCTCAGTTCCAACTCTTTTTCTTTGTCCTCATTATGCTTTTGTTTTATTAAATCATGTGTTCATTTAGAAGAGCTAACTTCCTCGCTCGATCTACACGGAAATACATTTTCAAAGAACGAGACATTCCTTGACTCTATTATCATATTCTTATGTATGTCTTCGATTTTAGACTCGTGCACAAGAAACCGATAAGCATTACCGTTTTGTGCATATCCAATAAATATGCAGTCAACAGTTTTTGGTCCAATTTTAACCTTTTTAGGTGTAGGTATTGCAACCTTCGCAAGACACCCCCACATTCGCAAGTATTTGTATGATGGCACTCTTCCATGCCACAATTCATAGGGGTTTTCGTTTAACTTCTTACGAGGTACCTTATTTAAAACGTAGTTAGCTGACAACATAGCTTCTCCCCACATAAAATGAGGTAACCCCGAACTCTATTCATCATTTCTTTTAAAGTTCAATTCTTGCATTCTGCAACTCCATTTGATTGAGGTGCACAAGGTGCTGTTGTTTCGTGTCTAATTCCATGTTAAGAACAAATCTCAGCAAACGGTGATTCGTACTCACCTCTACAATCACTTCTTAGCACCTTAATTTTTCGGTCAAGTTGATTCTCAACTTCATTTTTATAGAGAATGAACTTTCCTAAAGCTTCATCCTTACTTTTGAAGAGATACACATAACATCAATAAAAGTTATGAAGTATTTGTTACCACCACATGATTGTGTTGATTTGAAGTCACACACATCGGTGTGAATTAATCCAAGTGGTTCACTATTTCTTTATGAAATGATGTTCTTGTCAATTTTGCCTCTACACAAGTTTCACACTTGTGTTTAGAATCAATTTTAAATTTTGGTATGCAACTCAAATTAATTAATCTACGCAAAGTATCATAATTAACATGTCATAGTCTACCATGCAACAAATTGAAAGACTCAAGCAAGTAAACGGAAGAATTATTCATTTCATTACTTTTTGGTTTAACAACCATAACACTGAGCTTAAACAGCTCATTAGTTACATACCCCTTACCAACAAACATTCCACTTTTAGACAAAGTGACAACATCAGACTTAAACATAATACGAAAACCATGATTGTTCAAAAATGATCCGGACACTAAATTCTTCTGAATTTCTGGCACATAGAGCACATTGTTGAGAGTCAACTCTTTACCGGATGTCATCTTCGAAACCACTTTCCCTTGGTCTTTGATGTCAGAAGTGGCAGAATTCCCCATAAACAGCTTCTCGCCATTTTCAGCAGGTTCAAAGGTACTAAACATTACTTTGTTGGAGCACACGTGTCTAGTAGCGCCGGTGTCAATCCACCACTAATTTGGGTTTGAACCCACCAAATTGACCTCAGAGATTACCCCAGCAAGATTAATATCGGACACATCCTTAGAAATGTCATCCACCATGTTTGCTTCACCATTCCTCTTAGGCTTCTTGCAAAATCTAGCTTTGTGACCGGTGCCACCACAGTTAAAGCACTTTTTCGTGAATTTCTTTTTGAAAACTCCCCCCTTCAGGTCCAAGATTAAGCTGATTAAACCCTTTCCCAGTTTGCACAACTTTTCCCTTGCCTTTGGAGCTTTGGCCATGCTCCACTACATTAGCCTTAGCAGCTACAGTACCAAACAGTTTCTTTTCAGCTTTCCTATTGTCTTGTTTAATGCGAAGACGGAGAACAAGTGCTTCGACATTCATCTCCTTTCGCTTATGTTTCAGATAATTCTTGAAATTATTCCAAGCTTGTGGCAATTTTTCAATTATTGCAGTCACTTGGAAAGACTCACTTAAGACCATCCCTTCTGCATGAATCTCATGCAAAATTAGTTGCAATTCCTTCACTTGACTTTGAACAGTTTTATTGTCAACCATCTGGTAGTCAAGGAAACAGCCAACAATAAATTTCTTTGCACCCGCATCCTCGATTTTATACTTGTGGTCAAGAGACTCCCACAGTTCCTTAGCAGTTTTCTTTTGACTGTACAAATTATATAAAGGATTCGTTAAGCACATAATTTCTGCAAAAAGAAGTCCGCATGATTCCATGCCTCAACTTCACTAACAGCTTGCGCATCATTCTGACCTTCACCCAACTTGGGAAGATCTTCTTTCAAAAATCTCGCCAAGTTCAAGGTTGTCAAATAGAACAGCATCTTTTGCTGCCAGCGCATGAAGTCCAAGCCAATAAACTTCTCCGACTTAAAACTATGATTGACCGGGACTGTTACATTGGTGGTGTTGACTACAGTCCGATTCGTAACGGGAGTAGCACCGGCTTGAGTAGTAGTCTCAACGCTTGTCTCAATTCCAATAGATGGAATAACATTGTTCGATGGTTCAGTCATATCTGAAACACGAACACAAATTAGTCGCCGATAATGTAATCTCTTATCCTTTTAAGGAATCTGTTTTAAGATTGTTAGTAACTCTATAACAATAATATGAAAATAACAAATTACAGAATTAGAAATACTATGTAAATTCTTTACTGCTTCAACTCGACTGATCAACGAGATGAGTCGCTTTACTAATGGAAGGTTGCTAGTAGCTTAAGATTGGCTTAGGACGTATCCAAGGCTGCTGATAGGCCTGCGCCAAGCACAGTTTCCTTAAAACAGATTTGCCCCCTCACCGTGGATTACCGATTCTGGGAGACAAGCTTTACTTATGGAAGGTTGCTAGCAGCTTAAGATTGGCTGTGGACGTATCCAAGGCTGCTGATAGGCCTGCGCCAAGCACAGTTTCCTTAAAACAGATCAACCTTCCAGCTTAAGATTGGTTGTGGACGTATCCAAGGCTGCTGATAGGCCTGTGCCAAGCACAGTTTCCTTAAAACAGATTCGCCCCCTCACCATGGATTACCGATTCAGAAAAGTAAATAATAAAACGTGGCTTAGTCTAACGGCCTCGATTTGATCCGATATTCGTGTTACACCACCCCCCGTGCACACAAAAGAGAGCATCTATACTATACAAGCTTACTTCCTACGAGAAAGGAACTTGTATATAACTAGTCTTAAGGAACTTGTATATAACTAGTCTTGTTTTTGCTTTCTATCCAATGTGGGATAAACCCACTTATCCAACTTCAACCCACCTAATTTAGCATTAATATCTCAGTCATCCAAATATCATTTTGGACGAATAAATATTTGATTTCGATGTTCTCATGGAGTAGAACATATTTTCACAATTAACTTTGTCATTCGACAAACACACCACTAAGAAATTTGCAAAACAAGATGCACAATTTCCTTCACTATTAACAATTTTTCCAACAATTTCCAAGTAGACAGTAATTTTCATCCACCTATAAATAAATAATGTACAAGGAATCAATGTGCTAAATAATCATTACACTTTAAATTAAGAAACCGTAAAATGGGAACTATGATACTCTTATGGTACCGATACCGATAGGTTTTAGCTTTTCTAATTGCGGTATATGTTGATTCAAGTCAGTAATCCTTCTGAGAAAGAGATGAAAATAAGATAAATAAACAAGTGGTTCTGCTCACAAATCTCTCTGGCAATCGCCTCGTTGATACATTGTTTATGCCTCTGCTTACTCTGAAACTAATCTAACTGACAGAAAAATCCTCCTCTATAGACCCAAGGCAAAGACTTAAAACAAGGTACTCGTCTCAAAATTGGAATACAACAGCAATCGGCCACTCAACCAACATGTGATGCAATCAACTATGTTCGAGAAACCTTCACTTAAGTTATCACTGTGCAGGGTTGTCATTCATTCTCTTCTTATTGTCTCGAACCCTAGAGCTGCAAAGCCAGGTCTGGCTGCTGAGAATCCACAAGAACTCCAGAAGACTGTCGCCCAGGGGAACCAACAGACTGAAAACCAATATTTAAATCTGGAGGAAGTGATTCCTGTTTTTGTCTTTGCTGCATCTGTGGGTTAACCCCTCTCCAAGGAGATTGCATCTGAAACCTAGACAAATCTGCCGTTACTAACTGAGGGAAACCCATAGGCCTGTTCTGGAATTGAGCTTCATTGGCCATTCTAACAGGTTGTGGCACAAAGGCATGGACCGGGAAATTGTTCTTATCAGGCTGAAACTGCATAACGGGGAACTCTCCACGGAATCGTGAAACCTGTGGCTGGCGGTCGCGGGTTCCATTGTATAATGAATCAGCAGATATGTGATGTTTGTGGGACCCAGTGTTTTCAGCAGGTGGTTTGAACCCTCCTGCCCCTAGGGACATCCATGCACGTGCGGCAGCCACAGCAGCATTATTCGAATCCTCTCTTCTGGGTGATGCAGCCTGTGCCAGTGAAACAACTTGCTGGATATCTATTGCAGAGTTATTTGCAGGTTTATGTTGATTCTGATTCTTTTCGGCTAACATTCTCATTAACTGAACTGGGTCGCTAAGACCCTGTTCCTGCTGCTGGGGAAAATAATTTCCTGCCTGTGTCATTTGGTTAGGATAATTATCGGAGGATGAAGTAACCATGGCAGTACTGTCTATACTACTGCACGCAGGTTTTCGATTGTGCAGCCCTCCAATAACGGCTACCTTGCTATTTGGCTGTTTAAAAGATGCTGACGGCATAAGATATCTGTTCCTTTGAACTGTTTCTGCAGATCTGGAAGCTGGAAGATCAGAACCATTAGGAATCTGCCTCTCTCGCATGAAATCAGCTGTGGTTTTACTGGCTGAGGATGTGTAATTCAATTCGACTTGCGAAGAACTCTTTCTCGCAGGCTCAACAGAATTCCTAGATGGCGTCGAAGAACTCTTTCTCTCAGGCTCAACAGAATCCCTAGATGGTGTCGAAGAACTAGGTTCAACAGAATTCCTAGATGGTGTTGGAGACCTCTTTCTCTCAGGCTCAACAGAATTCCTAGATGGTGTTGAAGAACTCTTTCTCTCAGGATCAAAAAAATTCCTAGACGGTGAATTTTTCTGCCTATAACTGGAACTAACAAATTCAGCAGGTTTGGATCCAGGAGAGTAAAAGAAAGGTGGTCGCACATCTAAACTAGCGCCCCTTGGAAATTCTTCCTTAGCAGGAAGCCTGGTTCCAGTACTAGAAGCAGAGGTACCTAACAACAGTGATTTTCCCACTGGAGTAGGCCCATTGTCATAGCGCTCTTTGACAGAAACAGGATTTCTAGAAGATTCTTCATCCTCTCTTACCTGAGACCTTACAGGAAAAATAGGTTCTCTGAAGGTGCAGTTTTCAAGCATTAATACTGGCGTTGGAAGTGGTTCATATTCACCAACCCACCCACGGCCAAATTTGGATCCAGCAGGCAGTGCCCGTTCAATCCTCTGGGATGCAACTTTCCAAGCAATGGAGCCAAGTGTTGCTGCAAAACGTGCCAAGCTCCTAGCATAAGAATGATCTGCATGCAGCCCCACCTGGTTCAGCATACAATCGTAAATGAGCTACTGGGCAATACTTTAAAAATGAAAAATATTAATCTTTTTGTGACATACAGGAACCAGCTGCTTGGCTTCACCCTCAAAAGTTGATAATATCGACTCTGATGCAGCTACAGGTTGATCTGATAAGTTATATGTTGAGCGACGATTCTCATCTTGCAAAGATTGCTTCCTTCCAAATCTAGATAAAAAACCCTTCCCTGCAACCGTAAAGCAAGTGGTTATATTAGTAAATACAAGAAGTAATGTAAAGTGCTTGGATAAAAACTCGAGCATAATACACAATTCTGTTTGTAATTCCTTTCTTTAAATTCAAAAAAATAAAAATAATAAATCATTCAAACATATGCAGAGTAAATAATAGCTTGCCTAGTAACAAGTTGAGTGAGATACATATTAAGCTGAGAACCAACTGCTTTGAGAGTGCTTTCTAATCTCAATTAGATAAGCGTAGTGTGAATTTCAACAAGAATTGTTACCAGATGTCACTGTCTTTGGTTCAAGCATACTAAAAGCCAATGACACAGTTTGGGGTCCAAGTTCCAAGAGGAAAAAAATCATTTGAAGCATCACAAAAGACACAAATTTGCTAAAAATAGGTATTATACCGTTCCAAAACTAATACCTGGTACTGACTCTTCTCCTTTGTCAACATTATTATCCGTGAAAATCGAGTTTTCAGCTATGAGCCCATCAATAGCTCTTGGTCTCTCACAAGAAGCAGCTCGGGCTGCCGTCGAACCATTTTGCAGTTCTCCTGTAGCGGCAAGAGTGGCACCAGAAGAGAAATCAGAGCCAACAGGTTCCTGTACTGACAGACCAAAAGGCTTTTTTGCTTGCTTCCTGGGAAACAGTGAGCTGGACGTTGTCTTCAGTTCTGACTTGGGCTCTACCTCTGAGCGTTCAGCGTTAACCCTTAACCTCTGAAATTTCCTTCTTGCTAGCTCTTGGATGGAGCTTGCCTTCCCAAAATAGGTTTGTAATGAGATCGATATGGCACAATGCAGTCGCCAAATGAAAGGAAATGTTACAAAGGCCAAATAATTTACCTGTTTATGGTATACCGTATCTGGCGCATTATATTGCATTGCATTTGAGCAGATTAAAAACACATCTCTCTGTCATCAAGAAACCAGAAATATAGATTAATGCTTTCGCAGGAGATGAAACTGGTAAGCGTTATGGAAAGTATATAAAAACAGCATGGCTGCAGAGACACGATAGTTGACACAAAAAATGTATTATGGAATGAACGAAAGGATCCAATGGTCTGGAAAGATGTGATTCATAAAGGTCCATAACAATCAAGTGAGTTCACACTAAAGTGGACGCCATCATTCAGTAGCAAAGGTTAAACCATCCCCCAAACCCAACAATAAAAAGGATATGCTATTAGCACGATCACCATAAACAAATCATATAGCACTATTTTGGTCTTAACAGTTCAAGGTAAACTTTACAGTATGGTGCATCCACTGTTTGATTGATGACTTCAGATGGGTGAACATAAAGGAAGCTAGGATTCAATGAAGTTAAAACCTTTGTCCTATGGTGCAGAGAGAAGATATACTATCAGTGAAAATCAGACGGAGGGAGCATGTAGTTCAGATATACGTAGTGTGAATACGTACTGTCATCCGTACATTCAATAATATTTATAATAAACTCGTAATATTCCAAAAAGATTACAGAAAATAGAAGTTAACCAAACAATCAATAACTCCACTTAGATATACCAATAGCCAAAGAAGCTCTACTTTCCTTTCCTAGATGTTCCAGAAAAAGATGCCCACCAGTGAGCATGGTTAACTGCATTGGATAAGTAAGAAATATAGCAAAATCATGTAACAACATAACTAGTTGATATAATAAATACAAGGACATGAGAGAGTCCATTAATTGTCAGAGGGAACTAGTTCTACGGGCAGGTGGGTGTAATAATGTGGATGACGCCAACTTATGACATACTAAACAGGTGTCAAAGGCAGAAAAATATGCAACTGTCCAGCAATTGAAAATGGATAAATGAACAAGGCAGTTGTCCCAGTGAGAAGCTACAGGTATGGCACCACTAACAATTAAAAATTGTGGCATCACATCTAAAAATTTTAGGTCAGGTCCAAATAAACACATTAACGGTTGGCCAAGAAAAATACTGAGCAAATCCATACAAGGTTCCAAATTGTGATGTCACCAGCCACTTATCTTAAGCTAAGAACAATCAACCATAACTTCCACGAAACCCTTGGAATTAAATTCCCCATATTCTAAATTAATACTTAGATTTACTTACACTAGAACAATAAATGAAGGGTAATTAAGTCTATCTTCACATTCTCGACCCACATCAACACAAAGCATAAACACCGTGCACCAGTGAATGGCAAGGTAGACCACCCTCTAAAGACTGCATCATCATAGAAAAGAAAAAGGTAGCTATATTCCAGGAAATACTCCAACCTGATATCCATGACCCCTACTAATCATGTTCACATTAAATCCGGCAACGAATGGAGATGAAATCTTGCTTAATGAATTTGGAAAGGGGAAAGGAGAAAAGATGAGTAATGACCCGTTTCTTAAGATATAAACATAATTTTTTGTACGAAGCACTCAAGAAGCAAAAGTACAAGTAGAGAAGATCCAATATTAGCAGAAAGCCATAAAAACAGCACCTTTTTTAGCTTCAAAGCTACTGAATTTAGAGAATATCATAGAAGTTAATTCAATCAAATATCCAGTCTGATCACCAAACCAACAAAACAGAGCACCGACCTCAAATTGTTCCAAGCACGAATAACTTCCACTTCCCAGCTTGCTCCTAACAGTAGCAAAATCCATCGGATTCTTGATCACATCGTGATAATCTGGTAGCTACAAGAACACAACTAACCGGATTACAAAACCCCATTTACCGTAATGCCATCAAAAATAGCACAGCATTTTACAATAATAATAAATAAATAAGAACATTCTGAAAATACACCTCTTCGGGATCAACCGGCTCCGCATAAACACCATAAATATCTTTCCTGCCACAAATCAAGCCAGTTAGCCAGAACAGAACGACACATTGAATGAACTCTTACCAAAACGAAGCAAGAATAAATGTGTAGAAATAATGCACCTACTTCTGGAGTTTGTCAAGAATCAACTCTAGCGTCTTTTTATCAGGCATAGGCAGCTCAGTTGTTGGAAGATCCGCAGGTGTACCTAATCAAAAACAAACAAACCCATGGCAAATTAGACTGACAAGATAGATGGTCAATTTGCAATTTCTTAAGCCCGCGAATCGAAACGAACCTGGAACTGAGTCGGGCCCGCTTGCTTCAGCTTTCCGGCCCCTAGCCTGTCGAAATCAACAGAAGAACTAAACTTTAAACATAGCCGTAATAACCCAAAACTCAAAAAGAACAAATAATTAAATGCAACTAACACGAGCTGTGTAGGCGCGAACGACACGGGCAGAGACAGACAAGGCACGTAGACAGACATATAGATACAGATATATATATATAGAGAGAGAGAGAGAGAGAGAGAGAGAGAGAAATGTGTGTGCGTGCCTTGTAGTGAGAGAGAGAGAAAGGTGGGGAGCGTGCTCAGATTCTGTGGGGATTAGTTATTGACAGTTGACCCCCAAAACCGTTACAATCAATCTTCTCCCGACACACACAGATACATAATATAGATATACGTATATATATATATATATATATATATATGTAGAGAGAGAGAGAGAGAGAGAGAGAGAGAGCGTAAGTATGGCGTTTGGACCAATTAGAAAATTCTCAGTGAATTCACTGAGCTGGACACTCTCTCTCTCTTCTGTTAAAGTCATGACCTCAACCTCCCTCTCTTTCTCTCTCATCATCTCTCTCTCTCTAGAACACTCAGTCTACTTATCATAGTGGAGGCTCTGTATATCCATCCAGATCCACTTAATCTTTACCTCTTCAATTTCATCCAAAATTTCATTTTCTTCGTCATCATCTCCGTCAATTTCATCATCGCCGTTGATTTTCCGTTTCTTCGACTGCTTATCGTCATCGGAGGAGGAGGAGGACGCCGACGCACTCGGCGCGTGGACCACGCGCCGAGTCGACTCGGAATCGTCTTCCTTATTACCACTACTACCTTGGAGCTTGAGTAGTAGTCTGAGCTTCTTCTCTCTCCTCCTGACGTCTTCGTCGTCCTCGTAGTAGTCGTCTTCGTCGATGTAGTCGTCGAAATCGAAGGTGTACCTGACATTCCGGCGCCGGAGGCTACGCCGGGGCTCCTTGTCGGAGCTCCGCCGCGACGTCGGCTCCGAGCCGGTGGAGTTGCGGCGGGCGAGATCTGCCTTAGATGGACGTCCCTTCTTCTTCCTCTTCACGATCTGACCCATCTTTTGCGACTCCGAGCCTCCCACTCTCTTTTCTCTCTCTAGAATTTCTCTCTAAAAACACGCACACACCTACTCTTTCTATGAGTCTACTCTCTTTCTCTCTCTTCTTTTACTACACCATTATTTTCTCGAGAGGGGACTTTGGCTTTTTTCAAGACGCTTTATTGCTCCGAGCCTGGGTCTGAGCCTGCGGTTTGGGTTCCTGGCCCGCAAGAACCAAATGTGTGTTTTAAAAGTTGGAAGATTTGGCTGTGTGCGCGAGAGATAAACGGCATTTTAGGTGTTGCCCGTTGCCCGAAGGGTTCTTCGTGTAGAAATGATGTGCTGCCCGGGCCCGTGATTACATTCACCTCAATGTTTTGTTTTGCGCCGATTTTTCACTGTAGTGGAGTGGTAGTGCTATTAACTAACGAAGTGATCTTTTGGGTCGACCAAAATTGCAACGCAATTAATGGTGGTTTTTAGAATGGCTTCCAACTACAAATGTTTCTTTAACACTTGCTAATTATTTATTTATCTTAAAATTATTATTTCCTCTGTTTTTTTCAAACAGTCCACTATTTTATTTTAAAATATTTTACTTAAAGAGTTTATATTGAAAAATTGTGTACAATCTCCATAAACCTTTTCAGTTTACCCTCCACATATACTATAAACATCTTGCTATGTTTAAATATTTTTATAATTATGATCAGTGTTTTAAAAATGGCTAGGCGCCAGAACAGAGCCTAGTCGGGGTAGAAATCGAGGCATAATTACACTATAGGTTCATACCATATCTGATGCAACAATAGTAAATAACTAAATATAATCAAATAAACTAAAAATAATGATCACATTACAAGATTAAAAGTTAAAAATTAAAATCAAATTCAATATCATTTCAAAGTAGAGGGAGAAGATAAATACTTTAATAACTTGAGGGGGAGGAAAAATACTTTAATAATTTAAGGAGGGAGGAAATACTTATTAACTTGAGGGGAAACATTTAATAACTTGAAAACCTTAAAAGGCTAAAACTAAAATCGCTCCCTCAGTCTCTCTCTCATAGACGCCGTGGGCAACTCAACTACCCAAACAGCCAAAGTCGTTGCCGATGAAGATTAGACCAGGGCAAGATCTCGATCTCATTCTTGCTCTCTCTTTCTCTCTCACCCGTGTCGTGCACGCACACCCCGGCACATATCTCACCGGCATTCTCCCTCTCTCTTTCTCTCACCGACGGCACTTCGTCTCCTATGCCTCAGGTAAGCTCTCAGTCTCTATCTCGATCTCCAATCTATCTCTTTAATCACTCTCTCGTAAAAGTCTAAAATCATAAAATTAGGGCTGGGCATTAATTAGACGACACTGACGGTGACTAGTCGGTGCCTAGGCCGCGAAGGCGGCGATATCTCAGGATGATGATTTTTTGCCCGATTTGGCCCTTATCGCGGCATTTGGGGGGCACCTAGCCCGATTTTTCGAACACTGATTATGACCAACTCTAATATTATTTATATATTTCTTAATTATTAGATTTTTCAAATGTGAACTATTTGGGTGAAATAGAGGGAGTATTTATTACACACATTATAAATATTTCTCTAATATACTTCGTATTAGTTTAGGGTTTAATATAGAAGAGATTTAATTATAAATCATTATTAAGTATACTTGTTATCAATATCACTTAAAAATTTAGCTCAAGTCAAAAAAGATTGTTCATTCTCTTTTTTAAGATAAGTTTTAATAAATTGTATTTGGGAAATAACTTCATTAAATTAATATTTAAGGTAATTATAGATAGCCCTCCTCCATTACAGGTGAGGTTTAAATTGCCCCCCTCATCTACCGTTTATAGCAATGTGCCCTCCTCAATTATAACGTATTCCTTAATCGTACTTTCTGTTGAAGAACTGTCGTTTGAGTTGACAAAAAATACACACTTGAAAGTCACGTAACCATCTTTAATTAGGTATTTTTTGCCATAATACACTTTGGTATTTCAATTAGTCGTCTTGCCTTTGTTATTCTAAGACACTCTTTGTATTTTTTATGTACAAAATAATCAATTGAAACACTTAAAAGGCATTATGATTTTTAAAATAAAAAAAAGAAAAGAACCTAAAAAAAGTCATGTGGGTCTCAAATAGGCATTTTTCATCAAGTCAAACGGCATAGCCTAAATAAAAGGTGCAATTAAATAAAATATTATAACTGAGGAGACACATTACTTTAACTAGTTAAAGGGGCAATTGGCAATTTGAATGTGACCCATAGTTGAGGGGAATTATCTATAATGTACCCTAAAATTTATGCCTTCAAACTATAAAGCGTGAATGTGAACAATCTCATGTGACTGCACAAGAATTTGAAGTCGGTCTACATTGCGAGTGAAGATTTGTCTTTGCAGTTTGCAATGAGACTCTAGCAAAATGAATATCTTTTAATAGTATTATTTTTTTAAAATACTAAGAATTACATGTTTTATGATTTAAAAAAAAAAGTCTAATTTGCATTCGAAAAATATCTCATTTGACTAAAAAAAATTCAAATATGATGATAATTTAGGAACGGATGTAAAATCGATGCACATGTTATGAGCTTGGGACAATAGGTTGAGAGCAAAGGGGTCGAGGATAAACTTCTTATGTGATGATAATGTTATTTTGATAAGAAAACATTGTGTATAGTAATCAATAGTTCAACCTCGTCAATTTATCCCTTATATATTTTCTTTATAGAAGCGTTTTAAATTCTACTTTTGTTTTGAAACATAAATGTTTATAGAACATTATTATTTTACTTTTTAGCTATATGGTTAATGGAAATATAAACAAAATGTTTATGATTGAAATAATTATCAAACATACCCTTACGCTATTCTAACACGAGCCTTTCTTGATCTGTAGACTGTAATATGCAAATTCGAAACAAACTACATATTTCATTTAAAAAAAAATTAAAAAAAATTTGTTAGGACCATGTATTTTAATTTTGATGATGATTAAAAGCAATGTAACCTAGATTAGATCTCAGATAATGTATTTTTTATTTTCTAGGGAGATTGGAAAGAGTTATACTAAAAAGCAAATTGAAATAACTAAAGAAGATAACTAAGGGGGTATATTGTTAAGTTTCAAGTCTTAAAGATTTTACAAAAAAATCCCTAAGCAAATTATTGAAGGTTTGGACAAAGATTCGGGTATCGTACGTACTCCAAAACATACACAAAATTGATCTTCAATTGAAAAAAAATTTCGTTTTGGATAAGAATATATCATCGAAATTTATTTTTGAATTCCTAGTAGTCAAATATCTTCATTATAATGAATTGAAACATTTCTATAGACGAGATAAATTACCAAACCTAAAGGAGTGAAAGTGAAGCAGAGTATTAGAAAAATATTATTTGTATGTGCTCGTGATATTCACATGATGTTTTACCGGTAAACATTTTTATAGATGTAAATACTAGTTTTATAGGGAAATTTATTAGCCAACCTAATAACCTAAGGGATAATTGTTTTATTGAAACAATTAACGTCTTGAATCGAATACTCCTTTTAAACTTTCTGACGAACACTTGTTAAGAACCTAATAATTTGTGGGGGATAATTCTAACTCAATTAGCACCATTAACACATCAAGATCCTAATAATCCACATGATTCGTATAGGATTGGCTCTAGGGGTTCTGAATCCGTAATAGGATTTTGCGTCGCAATAAAGTTTGAGATCAAATTTTTGTGTAGCTTTCATGTTAATCAAACATATACAAAAAGTAACTTTATATTTTTTCTTATTTTCGTTCACTTCACTTTACTGTTTTTTTCCTGATAATTTTTTTTTCGCAGAAGACTCCCGGTATTCAAATGGAGCTTTAATAAATCATAAATACTATCAATGTGTTATCGAAATGATAGTACTCCCTCCATCTCAAACCGAGTATCTTTTAGTGTATACTCTCTCTGTTCCACTAAAAGAGTTCACGTTTGAAAAGTCTAATAATTAAGGGCACAAAAAACATAGTCAAGATATATATAGCATATGTGGAGGGTAAAATTGAAAGATTTATGGAGATCATAGGCATAATTTTTTTGAGGTGAACTCTTTAAGTGAAACATCTTAAAATATAATAGTACTATTTGCACGGAATGGAGGGAGTATTTTTTTAATGAATTTATTAATTTATAAATTTCAACTATCATGTCTCAGATTCACAATGCTACAACGTGAACCCTGTAATTATGTGTTTGTGCTACTTAAATTATTTATATTTTTTTCTTTATTTAATTAAAAAAATACTACATTTATTTTGAGACAGAAAAGTACAAGATTATTTGAGCTAGTTTTGTTGGTAAAGAGGTTTATTAAGAGCCCGTTTGTTCGTGTGTTTTGACCAAAACGCAAGGTTAAAATGCAGCTTATTCCTTAATTCAGCGTTTCAATGCTGCGATAGAAAAAACAGCGTTTTGAAAACACAACTGCATTTTAAAACGTTAAAATTCTTAGTTTTTTCCCAAAATACAGATTTTAAAACACAGTAGGGAATAAAAAGCTGCATTTTAACATAATATCTCAAACATATTTATAAAAAAAAGTTAAATTTTAAATAATCTGTATTTTAAAAATATTGTATTTTAAAAATACTATACCAAACGAACTCTAATTAGTTGTAGTTTTGGAAATTTAAGTTTACACACCAACGGATGTTGATTTTTTTATTTATTTATTTTTAACTTAAAAAGAAGAAAAAAGAGAGAAACAGAAATTGCAAACGAACAAACTAGAAGAGAGGGTGATGCGAAAGCCAAAATTAATCAGCTGCTTGTTGTAATTCATTCATCCAGAATTTACTCTCACTAGACAAGATAGGACCCACTTAGCTGATCTTATTGTTGGAGAGTGGGCTCCACGTTAAGATTCATCAGTGAAATAACGGCTATAATAAACAGTGCGGCAGTTAAGTCATAATTGGGCATCTTGCACAGTTTTTTTTTTGAAGCGCGGATAAATCTTCCGGTGTTTAGTACTCCACTAGTACTCATTTCGTTTCAAAATTGGGCATCTCACTCGAGTTGATAGTTTGGGGGTGTATAAAATGTCTATACATAATTGAGGGTTTAGAGAAAAAAAAATTAAGAGTGAGATAAAAAAATAAAAAAAAAGGCAGAATAATGAAAAAAAAAAAAAAATACCGAAACAAACAGGATGTAAAACTACAAATCAAATCACTAAAATAGAATTAAAGGTTTAGAGAAAGAGTGAGAGAAGTGGGAGACGGAGGGGAACGCCGAGTTCATAAAATGGGGAGCACTGTATGTTACCGCGTTTTATACTATTTTTACTACATTTTTTTTACTTATCTACTATATCACTAATTATTACATTAAATAAATACATATTTAGACAAAACTAGTACTTATTTATTACTTGTTCATATTAAGTTGACTAATAAAGATACCTTCTAACATTATTATCTTTTTTGTTTAAAACATCAATGAACACTATAGTTATTTTTTTTTTTATTTAAAAAATATATTTAATCAATTAAGCTTATAACTAAAGTCATGTTGCATAAATATATTTAGAATCCGTTTGGTCGTGCGTTTTGACCAAAACGCAGGAATAAAACGTAGCTTATTTGCAAAAATTGTGTTTCAATGATGCGGCAGAAAAAACAGCGTTTTCAAAACGCAACTGTATTTTAAAACACTGTAATTTCCAGTTTTTTTTTTTTTCAAAATACAGGTTTTAAAACACTGCTAATAAAAAAAAATTGTGTATTGAAGTGATATCTCAAACACATTTATAAGAAAATACTTACATTTTTAAAACAATGCATTTTTTAAAACGCTTCGTTTTTAAAACACCGCATTTTGTAAACGCTGCACCAAGTGAACTCTTAGTTAATTGTATTTATAACTCGCATCCCATGCTCCATATAAAAAATATATATATAATTAAGACGTTTATCTACCAAAATATCTCTCTCTCTCTCTCTCTCTCTCTCTATATATATATATATATATATATAAAAATTTGGTGAGAATGCCTTTAAGTGTGCTACCTCATCCAACTTTTGATTCTCATGAATTTGACCATTTGACTTCCCATTTGATGTCATTAGCTAATAGTTTTAGCTAAATACTATAGGTATGATACTGTGATATATTACAATCTTAAAATACATTAGTTTTAACTAAGTACTATATGTATGATATTGTGGTATATTACTTTTCTTCAAATACATTAGTAGAAGAGCTTTAGCTATTGACATGAAAAAATTAGGAAAACAAAACAAAATAATATTGTCAATAAAACTTGAACTTACAACCTTTTAAATATAAACACTTATCTTAAATTAACTCAACAATTTATATTTTAATTATTTATTTATAATATTACATATATTATAGTTAAGTGGGTCACGTGACCCATGTACAACATTATCCACTTATTTCGATTAATATTTTTGTGAAATATCAAAATATGCGATATCAAATGTGTTACAACTAGGTCTTTGTGCTATGACACGGTAACAATAGGGATCAGATTATTGCATACTTGAGGTTAACGTATACTTGAAATTTTGTAAGAGGTGAGTAAGACTAAATGTCACAAAAATAATGAAATAATAATAAATTATAATTCATTTATTTTGTAACAAAATCAATAATAAAATATTAATTTATTTATTTTATAAGAAAACTAATAATAAAATATTAAAATTGTAAAAAAAAAATTTGAAATGTGCCAATCCCTAGTTACTTATCAAGACATCAGCGTGAATCTTCCCAAACAAGTCACGCATTTTTCCAATCAGCTTGTTCATAGCCTTGCTGTGTTATAGATTCTTTTCAATTAAACGTGTGATTTTTTGGATCATTTAAAAATTGGACAAGATGTTGGTTCATGACTAAAGATATGTATTTTTTTTTTTAGAAAATAATGTCTCTCGACAATGTAGTGTTAATTATCATATGAATATCATATTTATGACTTGAAATTTCCTACTTAGACTTATTCTTATATAAAGACATATCAGTTATATAAATATATTTTTAAAACATACATACTACAAACAAATTCACGTGCAATCTTATTTTCTATAAAGACATATCAGTTATATAAATATTTTTTTAAGGCATAATTAGACATTAAGTCAACAAACATCTGTATTCAATAATGATAATTTTTTCAAAAATATTTTTATATAAACTATTAGGTATTATTACTGTTATGTAGTGTACATAAGTAATTAGAATATAAGGACTCTTATAATAGTATATTACTATTAGATTATACTATTAGGTATTAATTTTATAGGCATTACTATTAGGTATAACTAGTATAACACCCGTACGATGTACGGGGATTTTATAGATATAAATAAAATATTTAAAAAGCTTAATGTTAACAAAATAAATAAATAGTTATACTATAAATATTATAAGTTAATGTAAATAAATAATTAAAATGTGAAAGTTAAAAAAAAATTAATAAAAGAGAATCACATAAATAAAATAATTTATAATTATAAAATTAGAAATAATTCTGAAGATATCCGGGTCTCAATGAGTATTACGAAACTTAGAGATAACTAAGCTCTAATACCAATTAAAACAACTAATGCTTTGATACCAATAAAATAATCAATTTTCAGGCTTAGATATAAAATAGTTAAGTTTTGATACCAATTAAAGGATGATTCCACCTCTACAATGCATGAAATCTATATTAATATAAAAATTTAATATTTTAGTGAGTGTAATGTATAAAAATGTAATATTTTAGTGAGTGCAATGTATAAAAATAAAAAAATAATTAAAAGTAAATATAAAAAGATTATTCCAGACTTTGGTTGATAGACATTGCATATATAAGACACAATTGTAAAAATAAAAATATTCCACATTCACCTTACATTAACATTATAAATAATTTACTTTTTGGGAAAAAAAATTTAATTTTTTTTTTCCATTTTCCGATATACTTTCCTAGAGTTTTACTTATACTTGCTTCAGATTTGATGAAAAGAACCAAAAAATATTTTCATCTATTTTTTTTCTGATTGATCTAATTTTTTTACCGATCGAATGGTTTCACTTAAAGCTTATGTGTATTTTTCATATTTTTTTGTTGTAAATATTTTGAATCTATAGAAATGAAACTTCAATATTTTAGATACTCCTTCTGTTCCGGATAAATGTTTCTAATTGATAAAACACAGGAATTAAGAAACATAATTAATGATGTGTTGTAAAATGTGTTCTGACAATAATACCCATGAACATTAATTGAGTTCAACTTTTCTAAACAATTAGGTTTCTCTAGGATATGCTATATTAAATGAAGCTTTAAAGGTATATAAAATTACCTAAATTTTTTGATTATTTACCGATCGCTTGACATTTGTTTTCTTATACCCCTGCTTCAAATTTTTAGAAAGGAACCAAAAAACAAAATTTTAAACCTGTATTTCTTTCTTAAAAATTTGCTTGACTTCCTCAAGGTAAGTCCAAATTTTATCAACTTTGACATTAACATATTCATAATGTGATCTAATTTTTTTTATTTTGACGTAAAATAAATGTGTTTATTTATTTATTTTATTTTTTTGTATCTTAAAATATATGATTTGAATATTTTATCGATATAATGCCTTTTGCATACTAATTATGTGAATATTTTTTGTTATAATAACTCCGGATCAAATGAAATGGACAAAATTTTTAGGACTATATAATTTTTGTTAAAAATTTCTTACGATGAATTCTTTTGTTAATATTAATTTGCTGAACCTATAAACTCAAAAGCTTAAAGGTCATATAAGAAATCATCTGCAAAAGAACATTCATTGAATTGAGAATTGAAAACATCATTGTGTTGTAGACTAACTTTTGATGTTTTAATATTGACCAACTTAAAAATTATAAATTTATATTTTCAAGGCAAGCAAAAGTTTTCATCAAAACAAACTGGGTTCTAATTTTGGCAAGTAGATTTTGGCGGAAATTTTCCTTCTATAGACTCAATTGTTATTATATAGATATATAGATTATTTTATTTTTTTGTATCTTAAAATATATGATTTGAATATTTTATCAATATAATGCCTTTTGCATACTAATTATGTGAATATTTTTTTTTATAATAACTCCGGATCAAATGAAATGGACAAAATTTTTAGGACTATATAATTTTTGTTAAAAGTTTCTTACGATAGATTCTTTTGTTAATATTAACTAGTATAACACCCGTGCGATGCACGGGGATTTTATAGATATAAATAAAATATTTAAAAAGTTTAATGTTAACAAAATAAATAAATAATTAGAAATAAAAGAGAATCACATAAATAAAATAATTTATAAAATTCAAATGTGAAAGTTAAAAAAATAATAATAAAAGAGAATCACATAAATAAAATAATTTATAATTATAAAATTAGAAATAATTCTGAAGATATCCGGGTCTCAATGAGTATTACAAAACTTAGAGATACAATAACTAAGCTCTAATACCAATTAAAACAACTAATGCTTTGATACCAATAAAATAGTCAATTTTCAGGCTTAGATATAAAATAGTTAAGCTTTGATACCAATTAAGGGATGATTCCACCTCTGGAATGCATGAAATCTATATTAATATAAAAATTTAATATTTTAGTGAGTGCAATGTATAAAAATTTAATATTTTAGTGAGTGCAATGTATAAAAATTAAAAAATAATTAAAAGTAAATATAAAAAGATTACTCCAAACATTGGTTGATAGACATTGCATAAGACACAATTGTAAAAATAAAAATAAAAATATTCCACATGCACCTCACATTAACATTATAAATAATTTACTTTTTCGGAAAAAAATTACAATTTTTTTTTCCATTTTCCGATATACTTTCCTAGGGTTTTACTTATACTTGCTTCAGATTTGATGAAAAGAACCAAAAAATATTTTCATTTATTTTTTTTCTGATTGATCTGAATTTTTTACCAATCGAATGGTTTCACTTAAAGCTTATGTGTATTTTTCATATTTTTTTGTTATAAATATTTTGAATCTATAGAAATGAACTTCAATATTTTAGATACTCCCTCTGTCCCGGATAAATGTTCCTAGTTGATAAAACACAGAAATTAAGAAACATAATTAATGATGTGTTGTAAAATGTATTCTGACAATAATACCCATGAACATTAATTGAGTTCAACTTTTCTAAACAATTAGGTTTCTCTAGGATATGCTATATTAAATGAAGCTTTAAGGGTAAAACTACCTATATTTTTTTGATTATTTACCGATCGATTGACATTTGTTTTCTTATACCCCTGCTTCAAATTTTTAGAGAGGAACCAATAAACAAAATTTTAAACCCGTATTTCTTTCTTAAAAATTTGCTTGACTTCCTCAAGGTAAATCAAAATTTTATCAACTTTGACATTAACATATTCATAATGTGATCTGATTTTTTTTATTTTGATGTAAAATAAATGTGTTTATTTATTTATTTTATTTATTTGTATCTTAAAATATATGATTTGAATATTTTATCGATATAATGTCTTTTGCATACTAATTATGTGAATATTTTTTGTTATAATAACTCCGGATCAAATGAAATGGACAAAATTTTTAGGACTATATAATTTTCGTTAAAAGTTTCTTACGATGGATTCTTTTGTTAATATTAATTTGCAGAACCTATAAACTCAAAAGCTTAAATGTCCCATAAGAAATCATATCCAAAAGAACATTATTGAAATTATCATTATGTTGTAGACTAACTTTTGATGTTTTAATGTTGACCAACTTAAAAAATAAAAATTTATATTTTTAAGGCAAGCACAAGTTTTCATCAAAACAAACAGGGTTCTAATTTTGGCAAGTAAATTTTGGCGAAAATTTTCCTTTTATAGACTCAATTGTTATTATATATATATATATATATATATATATATATAGACTATTGGACAGTGAACATCAGTAATTAGTATTTAAACTCTTATCATAATATTAATTGATGATTACTAATAATTGTACATGAATAATCTTAATAATAACAACCATGAGTAACATTTATGCTTAATTAATACCTATAGAATGGAACTCTTCTAATTATAATGCACAATGACCAATAGTAATTGTCCTTGAACTTTTCTTCTACTAATAATTTAAGGTAAAATATAGAATACCAATTAGTCTTCTATTAATAATTAGTTAATACAATCTCATTTATACCTTAATTAAGACATATAGAGGTATGACTATATGTATTTACCCCTAATACTACCTCCTATAGCCTTCTTCAAATTGTAATAGCAACAGAACTTTTTCTACTGGCTTGGGAACACAAAGGCTCTATTCAGTGTTCATGAAAATCGTTACTAAGACAACAATTTATGATAATAATATCAATTAAAGGGTATTAATAATTGTACATGAACAATTCTCCTAATTAATACAAAATTCTAAAATTATTAAAAAATGGTAATTGAGAATCTCTCGACTAGAAAAGATATAATAACAGCACTAAAAACCTTTTTTAGAAAAAATGAAAGAAGACTGGAAGATAGACTTGCAGCAAGTAGTCTTTCATGCGAAGCTCATTCTCAAAGAAAAAGAAGAGGGTATTCTGTATGAAAAATACTCACTCCGTCCCGGATAAATGTTCTTACTTTCTATTTTTGGATGCCCCAACTAATGTTCCTAAGGACTTTTGTTCTATCTATTTAATATAACACATCTCAAAATAAATTCAATTATTTAGAATAGTTGAACTCAATTAATGTTTATGAGTATTATCGTCAGAACACATTTTACAGCACATCATTAATTATAATTATTAATTTATGTGTTTTATCAGTTAAAAATATTTATCCAGAACAGAGGGAGTAGTAGATTTGCCTCCAACTTGGCCGGGGATAGCTTGAAGAGTATATTCCATTTCTTCTTTGCAGCTACTTCATTTTCAAGGGAACCAATATAAAATTTATTCACCTTCTTTATAGCCATTCTGTGACGGAACAGGGCATCATATGAGTGGCTAAATCGAAATTTCTTTGAATTGGCAAATCAATTCTATCATTTATGTTTCGTCCCATACGGTAAGTAGGTAATTGAAGAGGTAAGTAAGACTCATATTAGTATTCATTGTCACGTTTATTTTCAATTTTTGATAATTTATTTTCTTTTTGTTAGTTATTTGTTTTTTTGTTAATTGTATTCTTAAGTTTATATTAGAGGCATACTGGCAATATATTGGTGGAGAGAATGTGTCAAATATGTCTATTTCGAAGGAGACATAATTATCTAAATTACACAACTTTTGTAGCTTTTTACTTTCAATTATATTTTTGTACACGCAAGCGCATGAAAGGGATTGAACAATTTTAATCATGAGGTTTATTATTTTTGTTTTTTTACGACAGGTTTTACCCTTTACAATAGTTATCCAATCTCAAAAGTTCATTAACCTGCTCTCGTGATGTCATGACATGCAAAGTTATTTCGGTAAGCCCAATATTAGATGATTTTTGTTCTTAATTTTTTTGTTTTGTTTGATTTTAGTTTTGATGTATGGCTGATTGATAAATTATAAATTTGGTTTTACTTTCAATTTTTGCACAGCACAATGATTTCGATTTCTCTCTTGGCCTCGGTCCTCATGATTAGTTTCGCTTTTTAGTTTCTGAAATTGAAACTTTTTTTTATTATTTACTAAAATTAATTATTAATTAGTGAATATATTCTGCGCTTTATCATAGTTAGTCCGTAATTGACTCTCAGTAGTTAAATTGAAATTTATTTTTAAAAAAAATTAAGAGAAATTTTTTGCTAAATTATAATTATTTTATGTATTTTTTTGAAAGTTTTAATTAAATGATACACCAATTATTACAAATCAATTAAATTTTTTTGGATACCATACAATATTATCCAAAATAAAATGCCCTAAACTAAATGACAACCCGAAACATGGGCTAAATTACTAGTATTAGAAATATTTTTTATTAAAGATTTAAGGGTTAATTACACTATTAGTCCTTCAACTATGAACTTTTCCACCAATAATCTCTTAACAAATTTTTTTTTCAAATTTTAGTCCCTTAAGTACCAAAAAGTCACGCAGCTAGTCTTTTTAATGGATGTCATTAGAAAAATCCTGTTAAGTGACCCATGTGCCTCCCACTTTACTAACTTCATCTTCAACTTCAACCTCTCTGTCTTCTCAAATGCATCTTCAACCTCTCTATCTTCTCAAAACCTAGAAAAAATAAATCAATTCATACTTTGAAATTCATACCTTCATTTTGAAAAATCAAACCAAATTCATATTTCAACTAACAAATTCATACCGAAATTCATACCTTCATACATTCATACCAAAATTAGACGTCTGATTTAAATACTGATTGCAGTAGCAGTTGCCACACAATAAACAACGACAACAGCATCTCAATCAATATGTGTACTTCAGGAGAAGAAATGATAGAGCAAATAATAAAACACTCTCCAGCTACTCTATCACTCTAGTAACACTTTTTTTTTTTTTTTTTTGTGAAAAACACATAAGATAAATACTATATCATATTTTCGAAAAGAAGAAAAAATAGAAAAGTATGATGATTTGATCCTTGAATTTTAGAAACGCAACCCCTTTTTCTTTTTGAGACAGTTTCAAATAAAAAGTGACCTTTTTTTTTTTCAACAGAAGAAGCAGTAATTCTTCTAGAATAAAAGAATAATCTCATAAAAAAAAAACTAAAATGAATATTACAGTTGAAGATATTACCTGAGCTATAACAGTAACAACGAAAGTGTCAATCCCAAATTGTATGACAGTGTAGTTGACGATGATTAGGTCAAGTTTCTGTATTTCGCCGAAGAATATTCTCAATATTATTCCTCTTTGTTTCTCGCAGTGGATTCCAATTAAGACGTTCTTGCCTAAAACTTTTACCCTAATTTCGGGAAGCATTATCAGATCGTTGCTAGTGCAATCAGTGTTTAAATCAGACGTTTTATTCTCATCATTTTTGGTAAACAACGACAACAGCATCACTAGTTCGCCGCTGCCTCCTTCGTCTCCGTCGCTCATTGATCTCCGTTGGGCACGCCGGCGACCTTTCTTTTTTCTTCTTTTTTATTCCACCACCGATTGACAGCCTATAAAGATGAAGAAACCCCCCAATTATACGAAGACGAAAAGCTCGTCAACGACGCCAAAATTCAAGCTCAGGCCTTGTGAATATTTCTGTGTGTGTTTAACAAAATTCAAGCTCATGCCTATAAAGATGAAGAAACCCCCCAATGTTCATGTGTGTGTATGTTTAACAAATTAGGGTTTGTGTTTTGGGATTGAGGTTTGAAGAAGAGTGAAGAAGATGATAAGGAAACTTCCAATTTTGCCCTTACAACAAATACACGTGGGAGGCACATGAGCCACTTAACAGAATTTTTCTAACGACATCTATCAAAAGGACTAGTCGCGTGACTTTTTGGTACTCAAGGGACTAAAATTTGAAAAAAAATTGTTAAGAGATTATTAGTGAAAAAGTCTATAATCGAAGAACTAATGGTATAATTAACCCAAGATTTAAAAAAGACGTAGAATCTCCTAAAAAAGACTGTTGCGCCTCATTTTATTGCTTAATTCATTTAATTTAAACAATATTATTTAAAAATTCAATTCAATAGACAATATGGTACGTATAAAATTGAATATTAATTTCAATAAATTCGATATTAAAATTTTAAATCAATTATATAGGTAGGCAAAATATAGTAAAACTTTACGATACTATATCACACTATGGTTTTATCATAGGATTAATTTTTTACAATTATATTCTTTAAGTCTAATTATTAATTTTTTTTTCAATAACCAAATATCACATATTTTTTCGAAGTTTGGTAGACAAAAATGTCCTTATTATATTAAGTTTTTTATTATGTAATATGACTTCGATCATAAACTTAATTGATTAAGCATATTTTTTAAAATAAAAATAAAAAAATAAAAACTATATTATTTATTAATGTTTTGAACTAAAAAATAATACTGAAGGTAATTAATAAAGTAACTTTACTACTCAATTTAATATAGACTAGTAATGAAGGGGTAGCTTTGTCAAAATATGTATTTATTTAATGTACTCACTCCATCTCTAAATTGTTGTTTTTTTTTTTTTGTCTGTTTTAAAATAATTATTTTATTTAAAAAATTTTTTTTAGGACATTATTTTTATTATTTTCTTTTTTAATTATAGGTTACATATATATAGATATTAAAAAATTATATATTATATTAATATTAATAATTTAAATTAATTATTTTTTTAAATTTATGTGTCGGGTCAAATAAAACAATAATTATGGAATGGAGGGAGTAATAGTTAGTGATACAATGCGTAGGCAATAAAATGTACTGCCTCACCCCGTGTGTCTATATACTGTAGAAAATTCGATTCTTTGCGAGTTTTGCAAAACAGCAATGGAGAAACTGAGAAGACTGGTGAGTGAAATAGCATACACACCCCGCTCTCAAACACTCTCTCCCCTCCATCTTTCTCTCATCCCTCTACTCTCTCTCTCTTCCTCTCTCTACAAACTCATTCTCTCCATTCGCCACCATCTCTACCACCTCCGCCTCCTCCGCCAACGCCGGTAACCCTACCCTCCCTTTTCTCCCCTTACAGTGATTTGAATGTTTGATTGTTTCATTCAATTTTAAATTTGTCCAAAGGTTGCCGGTGCCGGTGATCAGTGTGGGGAATTTGACTTGGGGAGGCAACGGGAAGACTCCAATGGTGGAGTTCATTGCGCTTTTGTTTGAAAATTCTGGAATTTCACCTCTCATTCTCACTAGGGTATTATTATTAATCTCTGTGTGTGTGTGTGTTTGGTATGTTATGTGCAATGTTTGGATGTTATTTTGTATGAGTAATTCTATGGTATCCAAAAATGTATTTCGATTTTGACTCGCGTCAACTGATGGACGAGACATCTGATTAGTATGATTTAACCACTTAGGGAAGTAGTGGTATCACTGTCCGGAAAAAAAACTCCACGACCAAATCAACTATCTTTGCTCTTTTGGAGCATTTTTATTGGATGGCTATCGAAATGACTAGGATCACCACTGCAATCAATATTTTTCCCACTTACTTGTGGGGCTCTCTAGCTGGCTGAATCATGTCAGTGAGGACCGGGACACATCAGTTGGGAGTTCGAATTAGGATATGGTTATTGGGCAATGTAACATTGCTGTTATATATTTGGGTGTGTTGATAGTTCTATAGTGCATCATCTGCCTTTTTCCTTATCATCCTTGTTTGTTTTTCCATTTAATATTAAAAACTAGCACTAATGAGGCCCCTGCTGATGTGTTTGCATGATTGGCACACCCCAAAAGCTCAACGCATTTCTTGATAAAAGAAGCACTAAATTACGTACATAGTGCTGATTTTGAACCCTCGATCTAGTCAGGGGTAGCATAGATAAGAATCATATTCAATATTGAATCCAAATGTAAAGGCTTTTATTAGCAAAATATAATTCAAATTTGTTAGGAAATCGACCTAGTCCACGTTACTTGTAGTTTGCAATATCTTCTCCCTCAGGGATTTTTTTTTTCCCTTTATGACTGCAGACTAGTTAAGACTAGTTATAATTGAATTATCTGTACAAATTTCAGAGCTTAAAACAGCAGCCAAAAAGTATTGATGATTTACTAAAATATTCTCCACATTTTTATTTCTATATTTCGTATCCCATTTCTTTCTTTTTGTTGGCAGGGTTATGGTGGTGCAGATGAAGCTAAGATGCTTCAAAGGCATCTGGGCCAGACATTTGCAAAGATTGGTGTGGGCGTGAATCGGGCAGCAACTGCTATGTCCTTTCTTCAAAGCCATGGTTATGTTCTTCGTCATCAAATTGCAGGCTTCAATAAACCTTGCTCTTTCAAGGTGGCTGGAAGTCATCTTGTTTCTGATAAGATTGGAGTTGCAATTCTAGATGATGGAATGCAGGTAATGGTTTTTTCATTTCTCTCGTAAATCACATAAATCATGGGTTATTTTTGAAACAGCCTATCAACTAGACAACCTAGCACACATTTGCTCTCATATACATACAACCTCCATCTTGTCTTTACTCTTTTTTAGGAATAAATGTTGCACCTAAAGTGGTATTTTAACAAAGTTTTATGAACTATTTCTGAAACAGCATATAAGTTTGTGGCGTGACCTGGAGATTGTGATGGTAAATGGGTTGATGCCATGGGGAAACCACCAATTAATTCCCTTTGGACCACTAAGAGAGCCTTTGACTGCTCTCTGTCGTGCAGATGCTGTTGTAGTTCATCATGCTGACTTGGTATGAAAATGACTCGCCTTTTCCTGTTCTTCTTTTTATTTTTTCTTTTTCCCGTGTTCATTTTAAAATTTTCTATTTTTCATTGTACATACGTTTGATATTAGCTTCTGCTATAGGCTAAGGTGTAAAATTTGAAGAGCTGTCCTGGGGTAATTGCAGGTGTCAGAAGATGAACTTAGAGTTATTGAATCAACTATTCGAGAAGTCAACGAGTCTCTTCCAATATACCTTTCTGGAATGATTCCTTCACACTTCTTCGAAGTGGGAAAGATGTCGTCTAGGCTACCTTTTGAAGCTGTATATAATATGACTGTATTATGTGTTTCTGCAATTGGTTCTGCTGATTCCTTCGTGCGGAGGATTGAGATGGTATTATTGTCTTTTTTTAATCAAACATAGGAAATTTTATTGGAGTATGGGAAAAATTCTTGTTTGGGACTTGATGAAATTCTCTTAATCCTTTTTATATGGGCTTCTCTTTTCTGTGGCGGATAACTTTCCTGCAGATGAGACCATTCTATGTTGATAGACTAGATTATAGTGACCATCACCAGTTTCAACATAAGGTATGGCTACTTTTCACTTTAGTTATAGCTTCATTTAAATTCTTACTGGGGTCCTACATTTGGCATCAGAAATTAGAATGATTGATTTGTTAGTTTTTGTGAAATAAGAATTTTATCTATAGGTTGATTCAGCTGCAGATTCAAAGCTCTTACTATCTTTCTGCTTGTCATTCTAGGATATATACATGATCAAAAGGAGACTTCTGAATCTTCAGAGAAAGGTTGCTTCTAAGCCAATTGTTGTTGTAACAGAAAAGGTCTGTATATCTTTCATGAAGACGTGGAATTGTACGACTATACCCCTAAAACTTGGTAGATCATTTTTTCCATGCTTTCTCATAGTATTGGACAGACATGCTAAGGATTCTTATATGAGATTTTAGTTGATCTCTGAGATTTTTGTTCTGGTTTTGCCTTTTCTCCTATATTCTCCTTTATTCTAGTAATATATTATTCTATACGAGCAGAAGTCACATTGTCCTCCACTGTTCTCTTTTATAACCTTTTCTTTTTGATCCCAAAAATTAGAATAAACAAACATCAGGGGTTACCCTGACTATTTACTGATACATCACGCATTTAGTTTTATATTCACTTCATTTTCGTAAATATTTTAAGGATTGAAATAAATTTGCTTAAATACCCTTAATTTTAAGAATGAAGACAGTTTTTGTACTTGTAAGTTTAATGTTTTAAGGTAGATATGGAAATTCATAAAATAATTACCTCAATTTTAAAAAAGGACATGTCAAGTGGAACATTCCAAAGTGGAGAGTAGGATTTTTGAATGGAAAGGAGGGAGTATTTCTCAGGAGATGATGAGCTGCAAATTGCTAAAATATAAAGCTTGTGCCGTAAGGAATTTCTGATTATCTTTGACTTCGACTGTATTTTGCTTGATTGGAATGATTATATTTCTTCCAAGTTCATTGTTTTGCCAGTACTTTCTGATTTTGCGTTTCCAGGACTATGATCGGGATCCTGAGATTCTTGAGCGCTTTGATCCTTTTAAAGTTTTGGTGCTTTGTTCTAAGTTGCAAATTGCACCTTATAATGGTTGCTCCAAAGATAGCTTCATGAAGTTGCTGATGCAGTCTTGGAGTGATTGTCAGGTATGATCGTGAGGCAAGGTTTGTATCTCATCAATTAAAAGAAGTGCAGGGTAGTTGATTATACTTGTTCCCCAGATACCTATATATGGAATTCAAGAACTGGCCACTTCCATTCATAAATGAATGTTAGTTTTGATAATAATGCCAAAAATAAGAAAATCGAGCTTTCCCTAGCCTTGGAGTGACATAATTTTAGGGTTAATGGCAAAACTAACCATCAAACTTTGCTTGAGGATTCCAATATACCATTCAACTCTAAAAATAATCAAACTATTCATAAGGTGGCAAAAAAACACTACCGCCATTTCCCCATTAAAATATTAATTAAAAAATTAAGGAAAGTGCTAACAGATGTACGCGCAGGCAAAAATTAGCAAGGTGGATGTACGTGGTATAATGCTGAGTTTATACACAGGTGAGTGAGGTTGATTTTTATCCAACAAACTGCTCTGTCATGTTGGCTAATATTTTACCTTTTTGTATATCCATGGCAGCACTTTTGTTAATTTTTTAATGGGAAACTGATGGTAGTGTTTTTTTTGCCACCTTATGAATAGTTTGATTGTTTTTTGATCATTTTGAGAGTTGAATGGTATTGTGGGATCCTTGAGCAAAGTTTGATGGTTAGTTTTGCCATTAACCCCATAATTTTATGATTACACTTAACTTGATGTATAATACGATCATATATCCTAATTTTATTACCCTATACTGACTTTGTCCTTGATTAAGTCACTCTTTTTAGCCTAGTAAACAAGTTGTTTGGATTGATTTAGCCTAGAAGTGATAAGAACAACAATAATAGACCCATTTAGAGACAAGAGGTAATATTAGTATGTGAAATCATTACAACTTATATGGATAATGGAAGATGCAAATGACTGCGTGTAGCTGTGAGGGTTGTGGTTTTCATGTATTAATATAATTTTGGTTGACATCAATGACATGGTTTCATGTTTCAGTCTGATGGCTGTTGAGCTTCACAATTTGGAGTGGCTTTAGCAATTTAAAGTTGTATCCGGGCTGGCAATATAGATTTGGTGATACTGGAGTTTGTCAAGTAAAGAATTCCTGGGATTGTGCTCCGGCAATCTGCTGCATGGGATATTCAATATGGAAGGGCAGCCTCTCTGATTTTTCTCTACTTTGGTAAGGTCTCAGTTATAGTTTCTTTATCCTAAAATAAGCAAAGCCTAAGCTAGCCACTTTATCTTTCTTCAAGCTTTCCTTCCATTGATATGGCTAGTGATGGAAAACAAGCACATGAACTGGATTGAAGAAATAGAAATGCAAAACCTGCTGGTTTATTATAAGGTAAATGAGCTGTAATATTTGCTTATTTTCTGTTGTCCAGGTCAAGTTCCCAGGTGCATCTTTCACCCTTGGAAAGAAGACAGAGGGGATAACAAACAGGGAGCTTTTTGATTTGAAGCTAGCTTCTGAAAGGGAATACTAAGCAGTTAGATATAACCACTGATGTGCTAGGTTGGCTATTGTACTTCTAGTATTTTGTAGTATATCATTTCTCAATATTTTTAATACGAATTAATTAATTTTATTTTTTTCTATCTCTCTGGAAGAATTTTTGGGTAGTTGATGGATCGTCATTGAAATTTTTGATTTTATGATTTATTTAGGTTCATAAATATGCAAGGAAAGAGGAAATGATACAATGACAAACGAATTCATGATTGATAAATTTGTTATTGTTAATTTTAAAGAAAAAAAAATATTGAAAAAAAGAAATACAAGAAGCATAGTTTGCATCAATTCTTTTGCTTAGGGCAAGTAGAGTTAAAAGTTGTTCAAGTTTGATTAGCTATTGTAAACATGTTTATAATTAAGTTTGAATTCGGTTAATTTACTCGTCAAGCACATCGCATCCCGATCTTTAGTTGAGTGCAGATAAGTTTAATTGCTTACTGAATATGTTAAGAGTAATTAATTAGATAATTGAAAATAGTACTCCAGTAATAGGATTACATTATAATGGAATAATTGAGCAAAGTCAAGTTTTGACCTTAATAATATTGCTGAGTGATCCTCAAAAAAGAAAAAGAAAAAAATTATACTCCTTCCATTCCATTCCAGACAAGAATGGAACCTTAAGCGGCTCATTTACACCCACAGCCACAGCCATCACAGGCAGCAGACACTGCTATTGTCTTTTCTTAATCAAAACCAAACTACTAGAATTTTGTGGATCTCGTATCTTTACTCTCTGGCCCAGTCATAACATTTGGGTTTTTCAAAGGCGGCAGATCAAATGACTAATTGGGCCTACCACCCAAACGTAGTTGAGCTTGGCAGATTGCTAACCCCAATGGTCGACATCTCTTCTTCCACTCACTCACTCACTCACAGTTGGCCTTTGAGACAAACGGTGGACCTAACTTAGTTAGACTTTTCAGATTGCAGTCTCCTCCAATTCGAGTCCGGCACTGCATGGTCCAACGCATCCATTGGATGGGGATGCGATGGATGACAAGTCTTCAATCTATGAGGTGTAAGTTGTAACATAGTTATTTTGTCTTCAATCTATGAAATATAATTGTCGGTTCTGCATGGCTATATGTGTAGCGAACAACAGTATGTACATTATTAATTAAAATAAAAATAATAAAAAAAAAGGGGTCAAACTGTTTGATCGGATCTGAGCCACGTAACCGGATGCTCCTACAGTTGTCTGCCGCGTCCCCTCCAATTCCATCATTGAAACTGACTTGTACATCAATAGGGTTTCACACCATGGGCTTGAGGGTGTATGAATGTCTCACTCACACATGGCCCATTGGGCCACTGTCAGCTAGTCTAGTCTTATCCTCCATTTTGAACCTCTTTCCCATTGAACAGATTGATGATTGGTTATAATAAATAACTTATTTATGAGGCTACAAATTACGTAACTATACATTTTGTTATAATCCGGATATTCTTTGAACAAGAAATCCAAGATTCACTCGTTTAGGTGCAAGCGGAAGGTCGGGAAAAATAACATTTTCAATGTTTGGGAAATATAATGGCTAGAAAGATTACAAAATAAGGAGAAGCGGAAGGTCGGTAAAAATAACATCATCAACGTTTGAGAAATAATATAGTGAATAAGCAAAAATTGTAATATATATATATATACACACACACATGGATGGATGAACGTTAGAAAGTGGGTTGATTGTGTTATGGACGGTGGTGTGGTGCCTTTTACATCAACATACCGTACGGGTACTCTCCAATTTATATTCTTACTTAATTCTTTATTTAAATTAAAAACTTTAAAGTGAGACTCTTTTACTTAAAATAATACTCCAGTTCCACTTCCATCACTTTGAAATTGCCTTTCCCGTAATCCAGAAAAGATTATGCGTTTCACCTTTTGGAAAACTCTTATGTGTTTTTTTTTTCGTGATTTATGATTTTATTTTTAAAATTTTTATAATAATTGAGATAAAAAATAAGAGAGAATTAGAGAAAAAGTAATCGGATCAATGTCTAAAAAAGTAAAATTGTGGGAAAAAAATAAAAACCATTAAGGCAAAGACGGTTATCAAAGTAATTTCGTGCTTTTATCATGAATCTAGAGACCCTTCTTGTGAACCTGTCTAGATATAGTCTTTTGAATATACTTAGTTATTACTCAAACGAATTTATGTGATACCACCAAGCGCGCGTAGATGATCAATTAATTTAGTCGGGGACTGTTCTAGCACTTGACTATAGGTCTTGAATTCGAGTTGTGATAATATAATTTTATTAAAAATTTAAGAGAGAGCTTTACTATCATTGTAGTTTTACCTATTTAGGGATTAGTCTTAACCCTTCACGCTTGAAAATACTTTGAAAAACCAAAAAACATAAAAACTCAGTGGTCAAACCACTGAGTCAATCCATTAAATTACATTCATTCTATATTAAGCATTGAGTATTTTACTACAAATTTTTACATGCTTTATCGTAATTTTCCTAATAGATGGAGGTGTATTTTATTACAAATTTTTACATGCTTTGGACAAAAGAAACGAAAACTGAGCTGCTCCTAATGCTTTAGTGAAAATATCTGCTAATTGCAGAGATGTACGGATATGAGCTGTAGTAATTATACCAGCAACTAGGAATTCACGGACAAAGTGGCAATCGATCTCAATATGTTTGGTACATTCATGGAAAACGGGATTAGCGGCAATATGAAGTGCCGCCTGATTATCACAGAAAAGTCGAACCGGCTGATGATGGAAAACACCAAGTGCTGCAAGAAAATTATGAAGCCACTTGACTTTGGCACATGTGAAAGCCATGGAGCGATACTCCGCCTCCGCAGATGATCTCGAAACTGTGTTCTATGTTTTTTGGTCTTCCAAGAAATAGGAGAGGACCCGAGCATAATAAAATATCCCGAGATGGAATGTCGAGTGAGAGGACAACTGGCCCAATCCGAATCACAATAAGCATAGAGCTGGAGATCACTATCAGTGCGCAGGAGAACTCCCTGACCAGGATGAGACTTTATATAACGGAGAACCCGAAAAACTGCATCAAACTGTTCCTGCTGAGGAGCTTGCATAAACTGAGACAGAATATGAACCAGATATGAGATATCTGGGTGGGTGATAGTGAGATAAATCAGACGACCCACCAGACGACGATACTGCGCAGGCTCCTTGTAGAATGGTCCAGACGCTGAAGCAAGCTGGTGGTTTTGCGGCAAAGGGGTATCAGCAGGCTTGGAAGCAAGTAGACCTGCTTCATGAAATATGTCAAGTGCATACTTACGCTGCCATAAAAACATCCCTTCCTGAGATCTAGCACACTCAATACCGAGGAAATATTTAAGATGGCCCATATCTTTGAGCTGAAAACACGTATCTAAATACTTCTTAAAAGAATTGCAGAGTATAGGATTATTGCCAGCAACCAAAATATCATCAACATACACCAAAAGAGACAAATTATTATCCCCCTTCAGATAAGTAAAAAGAGTATGGTCTGCATGAGATTGGTGAAAACCATAATGACGAAGAGCAGTAGACAACTTAGCAAACCAATTCTGTGGAGACTGTCGGAGACCATAAAGAGATTTACGCAAGCGGCACACCTTAGTAGCAGAAGAAGAAGTAAAACCAGGAGGAAGTTTCATGTACACTTCCTCGTGCAAATCAACATGCAGGAAAGCATTATTGACGTCAAGTTGGTGAACTTCCCAATTCTTTGCTACCACAACAACAAGAAAAGTTCGAACACTCACCTTTTTGGCCACAGGTGTAAAAGTATTTGTAAAATCCTCTCCAGCAGTTTGATGATTGCCCAGAACAACCAATCGAGCCTTATTTCGTTCAACAGTACCATCCGAACGAAATTACGTCTTAAACACGCACTTGCAACCGATGGGTTTCTTCCCGGGAGGAAGAATAGTAATATCCCACGTATTATTTTTCTCGAGAGCATCAATCTCAGTTTGCATAGCTTGACGCCACCGGGGTTCACAAATTGCTTCCTTATAAGACCTGGGTTCAGTGTTGGCAGTAACAACAGCAAGAAATCCTCGATGGCTAACAGAAAAATTATTATACTGAACAAAATTGGCTATAGGAAAACGCATACCTGAGGAAACCGAAGACTTGGGTGCAGACGAAATGGGGGGTGATGTACGGGCCGAGTGACAAATATAGTCAGACAAATAACCCAGAGTACGTCGAGGACGAGTACTACGGCCATTATCAATAGGCTTATCCACAGAACTAGGCACGTGAGTATCCAATGGTGAGCTATGCAAGGAGGTGAAAGGGATGGCACTCTCCGGCAATGAAGCGTTTATGTCGCAGGGAGTAAGGTCGGGCTGGGCAGCAGCGTCGTCGCTCCCCCTGTCTGCCAACGCATCAGGTGTAGGAGACAAAATGGGCACGCCAAACTCCCAATCAATTGGCCTATCCATATCTTTTGCAGAAGCCGGTAGTGAAGAGCCTGGTAGTTGTGCAAAAGGAAAAGCATCCTCCAAGAATCGAACACCACGAGACACAAACATTTCACGAGTCTCCAAATCATAAACCTTCCATCCTTTCTTGCCAAATGGATAACCCAAAAATACACACTTTTAACTTGGAGAAGCAAATTTATCCTTTTTAAGAGGTTTGTTGTGAGCATAACATAGGAAAACCAAATACTCTAAGAAAACTATGTTGCGGAGGAGAACCAAATAAAACCTCATATGGAGTCTTTTCTGCAAGTATTTTGGTAGGAGTCCGATTAATGAGATGAACTGCACTTTGCACACATTCTTCCCAAAATTTAAAAGAAGCTTGGAAACGTAGTGCCCGTGCTACCTCCAAAATATGGCAATGCTTTCGCTCAACTCGACCATTTTGTTGAGGAGTACCCACACAAGAAGATTCAAACAACACCCTTTGTTCACTAAAATATTTCTGTAAAGAGGAAGCAGTAAACTCAGTTCCATTATCAGAACAAACAATTTTCACCTCCTTAGCAAATTGTCTCTTAACCATTGCAAAAAAATTTTGAAAACAAGAATTTACTTCACTTTTCTCTTTCAACAAATACACCCATACGGCACGTGAATGATCATCCACAATAGTAAGAAAGTAGTGTGAACCAGTAAAAGAAGATTTTGTATAAGGGCCCCACAAATCACAGTAAATTAAATTAAATAAATCATCAGCTTTATTATTACTAACAGGGAAAGCAGTACGAGTCTGCTTTGCTCGATGGCAAACATCACAAGAATCCAATGCTTCTTTAATTTGCTATTTCTACTCGAACTAGAAATAAAAGACATATTCTGACTTGACGGATGCCCAAGTCGCTGATGAAGGAGTAGAGCCGTTTCTGCCGTTGTTGCATGAGAAAGAATTTGTTGTGTCATTGGCTTGAAATAGTACACCCCATTTCGAAACTCACCCAGTCCAATCGGAATCCTCGACATGCGGTCATGTACAATGCACAATTTATCAGTAAATGTGACAACACAATTTGAATCACGAATTAATTGACCAATTGAAATTAAACTGCATTGTAGATTAGGAACATATAAGACATGATGGAGAATTAGGCCAGAACCCAAACGAGCACTCCCTTGTTTGATGACGGAAGTCTGGACACCGTCGGGAAGACTCACAGATTGGGGCCGCAAATCAGAACAATTAAACAAATATTCTAATTTCCTTGTCATATGATGTGAAGCCCCACTATCCAGTAACCACATAACATTATTATAATCAAGCTTACCATACAACTTCTCGGATGAGGGAGAAGACTCAAGGAGACTAAGTAAGCGTTGCACTTGCTCGTTGGTGAGACCCGAGACGAATGGTGGAGCTGCTGAAGACTGAGAAGAGTTGTTGTCCTGTGTGCAATGTTCTAAAAATCGCTAGGCGGGCGCTAGGCGCCAGGGCAGGGCCTAGCGCCTAGGGGCCTAGTCGGGGCCTAGGCGGGGTCTAGAAATCGAGGCATAATTACACTATATGTTTATACCATACTTGCTGCAACAATATTAATAACTAAATATAACCAAATAAACTAAAAGTAATAGTCACATTACAAGATTAAAAGTTAAAATTAAAATTTAATTCAATAATCAATACCTGCTGCAACAATAGTAAATAACTAAATATGACAAAATAAACTAAAACAATGATCACATTACAAGATTAATTGTAAAAAATTAAAACCAAATTCAATAGTATCATTCCAAACTTCAAAGTTTAAACTTTAAAACAAAATAACAATACTACAACATATAAAGTATGGAAAACAAACTTACTTAACTTAGGTTTTTCTGTTTTTTTAAACCAAAACGACGCTGTTTTTTGAAAAAAAAAATTAAAAAAAAAAATACAATTTGGCTAGGCGGCTAGGCGGGCGACTAGGTGGCCAGGCGGGCGCCTAGGCGGCTAGGCGGGCGCCTAGGCGGCGATTTTTTTCGTTGGCGATTTTTTACCCGATTTGGCCCTAGGCGCGGCGTTTTGGGGGCGCCTAGCGTCTAGGCGGCGCCTAGGCGGGCGCCTAGGCCGATTTTTAGAACATTGCCTGTGTGCGCAGAGCCTGGATGTTATGGGCAGCAGCTGGTGGTGCCGTGTTGCTGCCTTGCCCATGGCCTTGGGTGACTCCCCCTCGCCCACGAGAGCCACGACCTCTGCCACGGCTACGATTGCCTCTGTTTGGGAACCTAATACGTTGGTAACAATGTTCATAGTCGTGTCCTAATTTGCCACAATAGGAACACGTAAGGGACTGCCCATTCAGAGTTGATGATGGAGCAAAACGAGGGGGTGGTGCGGCAGTGGAGGATTGTGCCGCAAAGCTCAACACTTCAGTCTTTTCATCTCGGCCTCGGACGATACTCTTATGACGTTCTTCTTGAGAAACCATAGAGAAAGCCTTGTTGAGGGTTGGAAAAGGTTCCGTGCCTAATATTTGAGTCCGAATAGCGCCAAACTGTTCATCCTCCAACCCTATAAGAAAATCATGGGTACGTTCATTCTCTGCTCTAGTACGGAGCTTAGATGCAGCATCACAAGTACAACCACAAGTAACATCCTCAAATCCATAAAGCTCATCCCATAACTCCTTAAACTTGTTATAATATGTCATCACATTCATGCCTTTTTGTCGAAGAGTATGATATTCAGATTTTAACTGGTTGATTCGGGGTCCATTAACAACAACATATCTTTCTTTCAAATCTGTCCATATCTCAATTACAATTTTATGTCCAGCAACACTCGGTTGAATCGAAATATTAATAAAATTAAACATCCAACCACAAATAGTAGAGTTATTAGCCCTCCAAGCAATAAATTCTGGACTTTTTTCATTCGTTGGTGTTGTTATTTCTCCATTAATAAAACCTTGTTTGTTCTTCCCCTCCAAACCATTAACAATTGCTTTAGCCCATACATCATAATTATCGCCCAAGAGAACATAGTTGGTAATAGGCATACCTGGTCCTTCGGAGGGGTGAAGAAAATAGATTGATGATGGGTCATGAATAAGTTGAGGATTAACCCTCTTGCTAGTGCCTTCGTTATCACCCATGATGCCGAGGATGACAAGTGAAGGATAAAAAAAACAAAAATAGTATGAGGCTGCGGAAGAACACGGGAAAAAAAATGGAACGATCAAACCTTCGGCTTTGATACCATGACAAATCTCAAAGAGGAGAAAATATGTTTGTGTGTTGTATATATGTGTGCTGGAAAAGACACCTGTTACATTTTAATTGCTAGCTTGGCCCAAGGTCTTTTGTGGCAGCCCATTTAGCTTTTAGCCCAAACCCCCGGCCCTTTCCTTGGCAGCCCACCCAAGGCTTGTGTAAAATTGGAGGAGCTTCCAGGTCCTTCCTGGCACGCTCCTGTGTTTCTCCCAGTCGTCATATATAATGTGTTTACTCCCTTCATTACTGTTGCATAAGAGAGAGAGAAGAACACAGATCTAGGGTTAGATCTTTGGGACCCTTTTTTTTCATCAGCCATATCTCACCTATCTTCCTCACTGCCGTGCGTCACTCTCCTGAATCTCCTCTCAGTGTGAATGTGTGATTAGTGAGGGTGTGTGCACACACGGGTTGGGTTCTTGAAGGGGGGGTTTTCTCCTTCGGTGAGCTGGGGTTTTCACAGTGAGGTTGAGAGGTGGTGTGAGGGTTCCGTCAGTCATCTTTTTCTCTGTGGCCGCCGGTTTGGGTTTGGGGTTCTTGGTTAGTCTTTGCCGGAGCTGTGAGTGAAGGGTTAGGGACGGTTAGGGACTTGACTGGTGGACTTATTTTTGAGAAATGGTGACTGAGCCTAATGATGCTTCAGCCTAGGTGTTTAACACCCGTGATGGCGAGTCGGTGATGTTGACATCGGCGTGCTCTTGCTCATTTTCATTTTCAGTGAGTTTACCTGATTAATGTTCTGCTTTGAGTTCCTGTTACAGGCCGCGAACATGGAGCCATATGTTAGTTGCTGCAGTAGATCTGATCTGTTAACCCCCTTTCTCAGTTTATTTTGTAATAGTATTGAGCGCCTTGTGAGGATCTCCTAGTCTGATTGTAATAGGCCTCCATTATTGTAATAATAGTTTACTAGGTTTGTGTAACGATCTTGTTCGCAAGGCTGGAATAGACCCACAACATTGGTATCAGAGCTACGTTGGTGCCTTCTCGAACGGTGGCCAACGGTGGTCAATGGCCCTCTTTTAGGGCTCCCTTCAATCCAAATCCAAAAATATTTTAGAAACCCTAGTCAAGGGTTTCTAGGTGAGCTTCTTTCATTCTTTTTCTCTTGTGTTTTAGATCTACTGATATTATGCTCTGTTAAGGTGTGTGCATGCTAGATCTGATATTCTGAGTTGTGTGATATCCTGCTTAGTTGTGGTTAGATCTGCTGCATGTTGTGAACCTGTTAATGTTCTAAACTGTTTTAGTATTCTACTTGGTTTGATTCTGTGTTGAGTGATCCATTGTTTCCTTTCTTGTGTTTTAAAAATGGCTAGTTCTTCGACTTCAACGTACAGTTTAGAACCTTTTAATGGAAAAACAAAATTTTCAATATGGCAACAGAAAATGAGAGGTATTTTAATCAAGGAAAAGGTTTTTCTAGGCCATAACATTAAAATTTTCTGAAAATGATACGGAAGAAAGCATAGCCGAAATGGATGAATGTGCATATTCATCCATCATTTTAAAACTGTCCGACTCTGTTTTCCATAAGGTAGGAAAGTTAGAAAGTGCGAAAGCTTTGTGGGAAAAGCTAGAAGAACTATACTTTGAAACTTCGTTGCCTAACAAACTTTAATTCTAGAAAAGTTTTTTCGATTTCAACTTGACCTATCCAAAGATATGGACGACAATATTGATGTTTTTACAAAACTTGTTCAAGACATCAAACGAACTGGTGATAAACACATTGACGAGTATACCCCCATTGTCCTCTTTAATGCTATCCCTGAGTCGTATGCTGATGTGAAAGCTGCAAACAAATATGGGAGGGATGCCTTGACTCTAGACACTGTCATAAATGGTCTAAAGAGTAAGGAGTTAGAATTAACGACTAAGGGTAAATCGTCATCGTCTAGTGAAGTCCATATGGTGAGAGGAAGAACGCAAAACAGAAACAATGGTCAAAACAAAAATCAAAATCAAGGGCAAACTTCAGAAAAGAAAAAGAATAGGAGCAAAAGTAGATCAAAATCCAGAACAGGAGGAAGAAAATGTTACAATTGTGGTGAAACCGGCCATTTTAGGAAGGAGTGTACCAACCCAAAAAGGAAGAATTTTAAACAAAATCAAACTGGGCAAAATGACTGTAACATGGCTGCGGGTGGTGATGATGATGCAAATGTTTTCATGGTGGTAGAATCTTTTGAATCCGTTGCGAATTCTGTGAACTATAATTCTGCATGTGAAACTGAGTGGTTAATTGATTCTGCATGTACATTTCATATGACACCCTTCAAAAGCATGTTTTCAAATTACAACGAAGTTAAAACTGGATCTGTTTCATTGGCAAATGAAAAGAAATGTCATATTGCTGGAATTGGTGACATCTGTTTAAAATTTGCTTCTGGAAATACTTTGACTCTTAAAAATGTCCGACATGTTCCTGATCTTTGTAACAATTTGATATCATGTGCTTCATTGGAAGACGATGGGTTAGAAGGGAGGTGGGGAAGGGGTGTTATGAAAATTGTTAAAGGATCGTTAGTTATTTTCAAAGCTGAAAAACGAAGAAACCTATATGTTTGCAATGCTAACCCTGTGTCTCTTATGGAGAATTATGCTAATGTAGTAAAAGATGACAAAACTGGCATAAAAAGTTAGGTCATATGAGCAATAAAGGTCTAGAGATACTTCACAAAAATGGAGTTTTTGGAAATGAAAAATTTTCTAGTGTACCTTTTTGCGAGACTTGTGTAAAAAGCAAACATCATAGAGTCAGTTTTCCACCCCTTTCACTAAACAAAACCTCAAGTAAAAAATTCCTTGATTACATCCATACGGATGTTTGGGGGCCATCGAGTGTGCCCACTCAAGGTGGAAACCGCTACTTCCTGTCCATCATTGATGAATTTTCACGAAAAGTCTGGGTCTTTTTGACGAAGAACAAATCTGATGCTTTTGAAAAGTTTAATTTTAATTGAGAATCAAACTGGAAAGAAGATTAAAGTTCTTATGACTGATAATGGGTTAAAATTTTGCAATCATGAGTTTGACACCTTTTGCCTTGAAAATGGTATTAAAAGGCACAAAACTGTGCCATACAACCCACAGCAAAACGGTGTTGCTGAGCGCATGAATAGAACCCTTCTAGACCGTGTTAGGGCCATGTTAGATACCTCGGGTCTCTCCAAACGGTTTTGGGGAGAAGCAGTTTTGACTGCTGTCTATATCATCAATAGGTCCTCCTCGGTCCCTTTAAACGGTAGATGTCCTGAGGCTATTTTCACTGGAAAAGAAATTGATTTCTCTAATCTTCGTGTTTTTGGATGTGCTGCCTATACGCATCAAAAGAAGGACAAACTTGACCCTAGAGCTGTTAGATGCGTATTCTTAGGGTACCCGGATGTGGTGAAAGGATATATATAGACTATGGTTAAAGGAGAAAATTGGTTTTAAAGTCATCATTAGTAGGGATGTTGTGTTTAATGAAGATGAATTTCCTTGCTTGCTTCCTGTTGAACCTGTACCTGCTGGTAATGATCCCCCTCCCCATGCTCCTCATACGGTGGAGTATCCCTTTGTTGTTGATCCTTTTGATGTTAGTGCACAATCTAAAAATGAAACTAGAAATGCTGAAAACCAAGAAAATGTGCAAGCTGAAACTGAAACTGTGAATGAAGAAATTCTAAATGCTGAAACTGAAAATGAGGAAGATGATAGAATTGAATTTCCTGAAAATCAAAATCTAGATGACTATCAACTCGCTAGGGATAGACCTAGACGTACGATTAGAAAGCCTTCTAGATTTGATGACATGATCTCTTATGTGTTCAGCGTTTTTGAATCTACTGACAATTGTTGTGAACCCAAACTTATCAAGAAGCTTTGAAATTTGCTAATTCTGTGGAGTGGTTAAATCCTATGATGGATGAAATGAATTCTTTGCATGTTAATCAAACTTGGACACTTGTGCCCAAACCTAAAAACTGCTCTCTTGTTGACTGTAAATGGTTGTTTAAAGTCAAGAATGAATCTGAATCTGTGCGATACAAAGCTAGGTTAGTTGCTAAGGGGTTTACTCAAAAGGAGGGGATAGATTATACGGAAATCTTTGCTCCGGTTGTCAAATTCACTACTGTTAGAGTAATGCTTGCTTTGGTTGCTCAATTTGATTGTGAGTTAAAACAAATGGATGTTAAAATTGCATTTTTACATGGTGAATTGGATGAAACAATTTACATGCGACAACCTGAGGGTTTTATTGACAAGAAAAATTCTGAACATGTATGTTTGTTGAAAAAATCTTTGTATGGGCTGAAACAATTTCCTAGAATGTGGAACAAGAAATTTGACATATGCATGCAATCTTTGGACTTTAAACGTAGCTCTTATGATCATTGCTTGTATTTTAAAGTTAATTGTGATGCACATTTGTTCCTACTAATTTATGTTGATGATATGCTTTTGATTAGTCCTTATATTAAGTCAATTGAGCATGTTCAAAAATGTTTTTGCAAAAATTTTGACATGAAAAATCTAGAAGATGCCAAAAAGATTTTGGGTATGAACATTGTTAGGGATAGAAAAAACAACACGATTTCTCTTAATCAGATTTCCTACATCGAAAAGATTTTGAGTAAATTTAAAATGGAAAATGCAAAATCTGTCAATGTGCCTCGTGCTAGTCATTTCATCCTAAGTAAAAATCAGTCTCCCCAATCTGAATATGAAATTGAAGAAATGAAAAATGTGCCATATTCAAATGCCATAGGATCTGTCATGTATTTGATGGTTAGCACACGACCAGACTTAGCTTATACCCTAAGCTGTTTGAGTAGATACATGTCTAATCCTGGAATGCCTCACTGGCAAGCCGTTAAATGGCTGTTGAGATATTTAAAATACTCTTTGAATTATGGCTTGAAATTTTTAAAATGTTCTGATGGTGTGAAATTAAAAGGTTATGTAGATTCCAATTATGCTAATGATAGAGATAGTAGGAAATCCACTACTTCTTATATGTTTACTTTGTGTGGAGCATGTTTTAGCTGGAAATCCCAACTTCAATCTATTGTTGCATTATCTACAACTGAGTCTGAATATGTTGCTATTACGGAAGCATTCAAAGAAGTAACATGGTTAAAAGGATTAATTTCTGAAATAGGTTTTTTAAAGGACAAAACTGTAGTTTTTTCAGATAGTCAATCTGGAATTCAACTTTGCAAAAATCCTGTTTTTCATGACAGGACGAAACACATAGATGTTAGGTTTCATTACCTTAGAGATGTGATTGATAAGGGTCTTGTCCTTCTTGAAAAAATTCCTACTCAGCTTAATCCTGCAGACATGGGCACTAAATGCTTACCTGTCACTAAATTCAAAAACTGTTTAAACATTCTGAAAGTTGATACTGGTGATTGATGCATGAGTGCTGTTTTCCCTTGAAAATCCTCGGCTTTCTATGTGGTTGCTGAGGTATCTATCTGGTTCCTGCTTAGTGTGGTGGAGCTAGTTAGGTTTCTCCCTTGCTTGGTCCAGCTGTGTGTTGGATCAAGTGGGGGATAGGAGATGATGAACCATTTTTTGTAAAAGTCCTTTTAAGTCCCTTTTAAGTCTTTGCCCCCCCCCCACTTGTTCCAAGGTGGAGATTGTTACATTTTAATTGCTGGCTTGGCCCAAGGTCTTTTGTGGCAGCCCATTTAGCTTTTAGCCCAAACCCCCGACCCTTTCCTTGGCGGCCCACCCGAGGCTTGTGTAAAACCGGAGGAGCTTCCAGGTCCTTCCTGGCACGCTCCTGTGTTTCTCCCAGCCGTCATATATAATGTGTTTACTCCCTTCATTACTGTTGCGTAAGAGAGAGAGAAGAACACAGATCTAGGGTTAGATCTTTGGGACCCTTTTTTTTCATCAGCCATATCTCACCTATCTTCCTCACTGCCGTGCATCACTCTCCTGAATCTCCTCTCAGTGTGAATATGTGATTAGTGAGGGTGAGTGCACACACGGGTTGTGTTCTTGAAGGGGGGGGGGGTTTCTCTTTCGATGAGCTGGGGTTTTCACAGTGAGGTTGAGAGGTGGTGTGAGGGTTCCATCAGTCATCTTCTTCTCTGTGGCCGCCGATTTGGGTTTGGGGTTCTTGGTTAGTCTTTGCCGGAGCTGTGAGTGAAGGGTTAGGGACGGTTAGGGACTTGACTGGTGGACTTGTTTTTTGAGAAATGGTGACTGAGCCTAATGATGCTTCAGCCCGGTGTTTAACACCCGTGATGGCGAGTCGGTGATGTTGACATCGGCGTGCTCTTGCTCATTTTCATTTTCAGTGAGTTTACCTGCTTAATGTTCCGCTTTGAGTTCCTGTTACAGGCCGCGAACATGGAGCCATGTTAGTTGCTGCAGTAGATTTGATCTGTTAACCCCCTTTCCTTGTTTATTTTGTAATAGTGTTGAGCGCCTTGTGAGGATCTCCTAGTCTGATTGTAATAGGCCTCCATTATTGTAATAATAGTTTACTAGGGTTGTGTAACGATCTTGTTCGCAAGGCTGGAACAGACCCACAACAGCACCAAAGATTGTTTTTATATACAAACCTAATGTTGATTCCTTAGGTAAATAGGAAACCTAATTGTACTAGGAAACTAAATATATAACAACTACTGACAATTAGTTTCCTAAACAATTAGGAAACTAATGCATTTGTAAAAGAATAAATTTTTTTTTTTGCCTTTTTGAATTAGATCACAAAACAGGCAGGTGGGAATATATATATATATATATATATATATATATATATATATATTCCCAAAAAAATGAATGCAGAACAATGCCAATAGAGTAGCTAGCTAGGGTTAACAAGATGCTGATTCAGTTTTGCCGGAGCCGATGCCGATCCATGTAATAATAGCCTCCATTTAACTAGATTTCAAAAATAAAATTCCATTAGTACAAGCATTTGAGCACTTTCAATTTAAAAAAAGTTGACTTAGATAGCATGTATGATAATCCAACCTGATTCTTTTTTATTTGAAGAACAAAAAATACATTACGTTTTATATTTGCCTCTTGCTCCTAGTGTTGCATAACAAATTAAATTATACGAGTTTAGCTCATGTTTGGTTCAGTAAGCTCATGAGATACCAACAAGCGCTCGCGTAGATCAACTAGTAAGAAGGTTGTTCTATCTTAACCAGAAGTTTCGATTTCGAGTCCTAGGAACGTAGTTGCATTAAAACTTGTTATGAGAGCTTTACCGCCCTAACGTCAAGATAATTAAACAAATGTTGACCAAATTTTCATGCTTCTTAATGTGTGTTTGGTTGCAAGTGAATACCATGAAAGTACACAAAAGGAAAAAAAAAAAAACCTCATTTCATCTAATTAATGTGTGTTTGGTTGCACTATGAAAATTTAATAATAGTCATTACCATTTTCTTGGAGGAAAAACTTTCCCACAAATCGCATCTTGCAATTTTAGTAGGATTTAGTGACTTAGAAAAGTTTTAGACCAATTCTTTTTGTAGCCGATCATTATAACCAAATACATTCATGAAAGTTACTTTCGAGCCATTTTCCTTTCCTTCACTTCACTTCACTTCACTTTACCATAAATTTCTTGAGAACTATTTTCTTGCATAAGTTTCCTAACATTCTAGTGGAGCATTAGTGTTAGACCCGGCTTTACAATTAGCTATTTCTGTTGAAAATATCAAATTATTAACCAAGTTTCGCTTGATTACAAACTTTTGAAATCAGCTTGAGATCGAACTAATCAAGTCTTGAAGTCATGAACAATTTTTCAATTTTAATAAAATTATCAAACCGAACTTCAATTCAACAATTTAAAATTGATTTGCTCAGCTTCGGCTACTTGATCTCCTACTTTTGCTGAAATTTAATTTCGCTTTTGGTATTAATTAATTAGATTCTTTTTGTAAGGGTTACAGTGATAAAGTTCTTGTAGAAAATAGCTAAATGAACATAAAATAAATTTATTCTTGAATCCAATACTAGGAGTATCTGTTTTGGAATCAAATTAATTAGTAGTCAAAACTCAAAGGTTCAGAAATGGTTTAAACAGTTGAACAGCGACAGCACCACTGACTAGAGACGTTTTTTTTTTTTAAGCTTTCTTTAACCATTTCTAGGCTTTTTTTCAAAAAAGACTTTATTAATTAATTAATGTATTTTTTCTAGAACGTTCCTTGCAATGAGAGGTGGCAAACCGGCGGATATTGGTAGTGCTCATGTGGGCGATGGACTCAAATGGATAGACGAGTGAGTGTCCGGTTGGTTAAATGGACATAAATGGTTGGGTCATGGACGTCCATTCACCCGTTAATATAATTTCCAGCCTTCTCATTGGCTAGGACAATTACGTTGCGTGATGGTTTGAGTGCACCCACTATAGCAATTCTACAATGGCGTCCCTGACAAGAAGGGGTTAAAATTGCGTATAGCACCTCCTAGGTTATAGATTACTACAATCTTGTTTGGAGGGGTAAAATCAAGAAAAAAATCAATAATAAATATGCTCAGATTGACTTGAAAAAAAAAAAAAAAATATATATATATATATGTCCATAATATGAAAACATATTTGTAAACTGTTTGGACAAAATCCCAGAAATATAAGGTCAAATTAGACTTCTGTTATCTGAGAGATTTTTTTAAGCGCCCTCATAATTATTTGCTCCTCCACCCTTGTTCACACACGCATTTCCATTTGTTCACACACGCTCCACTCTCTCTCTCTCTCTCTCTCTCTCTCTCTCTCTCTCTCTCTCTCTCTCTCTCTCTCTCTATTACTATATATATATATATATATATATATATATATAATATGTACTAAAATTATTCTGAACATATTCTGATTGGTTAGAAATTTGCTGATCCTATTACTAAAATATAACAATAAAAACTTTTGGTGCATAGAGCTTACTTACATATATTTTTAGTTTTTTTTTCTTCCTCACTCTCTCCCTATAAAAAGTGTACCCCACAAAAACTTTCCCACTCATTATTCTAACTTCATAACACAGAAAGATAGGGAGAGAGAGAGAGAGAGAGAGAGGATTCATGGCTAGAATGACTCTATTTTTCTTGCTTTTCTCTCTATTCGTCCTTGGTTTGAGTAATAATTCTGAAGCTCAGACAACGTCGACGGTGCCGGGGATTTATGTGTTTGGTGACTCTCTAGTGGACGTGGGCAACAACAATTACCTCGCGATATCACTTGCTAAGGCTGACTTTCCTCACAATGGCGTTGACTTCCCCGGGAAAAAGGCCACCGGAAGATTCAGCAACGGCAAAAATGCTGCTGATTTTCTTGGTATACATATACTTCCTCAAATTACATATATATATATATATATATATATATTGTTATCTTTCTTGATATTCCATTATGTGACCTGGCAATGGCATAGCATATGATCATCACTATAATATATGTGTTGGGACAAAATAAGTGTCACTTTATGTTATTATAATTTGGTCGTAAAATAAATGCGACTTTGATGAAGAAAGCAATTACTTGCACATCTAATTGGACCACCTGTGTTTTATGTCCGTCTCAATATATATGTTGGGACCTATCTATTAAGGCAGTAGATCCTGGTGTAACCTGCACCTGGCAAAAGGAAGTTAGCTGGCGAACTACCATTGATCGACGCATGGTTGAGCACTTCTGACCTGGCGGCCTAGCTAGCAGAATTAATAGAATAGATAGATGCTAGATCGAGCTAGCTATGTCTTTAAGCCAGTATCAAGCTCAGACTCCCCACCAGTCCAGTCTCGTCGTGTAAGAAGTGGGAATGAAGCTAAGCAGTCATTTTTCTAGGTTTGCGGCTAGCTTTAAGCTCCGAAGTTCTTTATAGTAAGTCAGGTCACGCGCGTGAGTTTAGCTGTCTAAACAATGGCCTAAGTAACAATTAATTGACCTTCATTTTCCATATTCATGTATTTCTAATTTCTTGTCAATTATTTGACGCGTCATTGCTTAATTCATTTCAGTTTCTAGCTTCATTATTAATCAAATCATAGAGATTTTTATTTTATATTTTGGTGCTCAAAAGATCTTTACATGACGAGTCATGTAAAGAGCTTTTATTATTTCGTTCTAGGGTACGTAGTCAATGATGGATATATGGAAATGAGTGCCAAAAAAACAACCGAGTCATGCATGTCGAGTTTACGTAAATTTGACACCTTAGATCTAAGTTATGGGTGAGAGTAGAGTACTGTCTGAAGATCGAAGACACTAAACAGAATTTTATTTTATTTTACAAAAATAGTATAGAGTACAATTAAAATATGCTTAGTAAATTTATTAAAAAGGGCTTGCTTAATTACGCTAACATATACATGATCTCTATCTTAATTTTCAGCTGAGAAAGTTGGATTGCCGACTTCACCACCTTATCTTTCACTGGTGAATAAACTCACCAAGAAGTTCAAGGGTAACGTTCCGGTGACCGGTGTTAGCTTTGCATCTGGAGGAGCTGGAATCTTTAATGGAACCGATGAACAATATGTAAGCGCGTTGTCGATATTAAAATATTTTTTATTATTTATGATTTTATTAATTCCACAACAGAAAGCTGTATTATGCTAGCTATGTGTTGTTGGAGATTCAATCCGTGATTTAGAATTAAAATTATTAACAAATTGAATTTTGTTCAAATTTCGAAATACATGAAGTCTGCAGGTTTCTATTCCGACCCTCAAGAACACTAATTATCTAGTCATCTTAAAAGTATTTCTATTGTAGTATTGATGGTTAAAAGGATCACATGCAAAGTGGAAAGCGTTTTTGGACGCCTTTTTGAAAGATTACGTACTCTTAGTGAAAGAAAATATTCGTTTTTTAGGCCATATCATAGATAGACTTCAAGTTTTATATTACTCTCTTACTCACTCTGTCTAGTTTTTTTTTTTTTTTTTTGGGGAGGGGAGGGAGTGTTATTTAAAAAATTACTTAGTAATCTTTCTTTTCTAGGAGTGTTACTTTTATTATTTTATTTTTAATTTATTTGTTCCTTTAATTAATACTATACTTACATATGCAATATTAAGTCCAAATTAAAACATACAAAAGTTTATAATAAAAATTAATTTTTTTAATTTGTATACGGAGACAAAATCAAATTATTTTTTTTTATCAAAAATTGTTAGTTCATCAATAGGATAAAAAAAAAAATTAATGCTTAATAGAATAACTTTTCCCCTACTTTTTAACAAAGAAGCCGTGTGGGACACAGATGGGCTTTTGGAGTGTGGAACACTGTAGGACGATAGATCAAGGAACTTCTTTTTGAGGACTAAAACAAACATGATGAAATGGCCTGGGCTAAGGAAAACTTTTCTGAGCAGAAAGCACGGTGCGTCCTGGGCCTAATCCAGTTGTTCGGATAAAATGAAAGCAGCGAGAGTTGGCCCAAACCTTACTGTTTTTCTGTTTCCAAATAAAAGTAGAAAAAATGAGTTTTGCGGTGAACGTGGATCGAACACGTGACCTTCAGATCTTCAGTCTGACGCTCTCCCAACTGAGCTATCCCCGCAGATATTTAAAGTGCGTCAAATAAATTTAATTATTCGTTTTCTGTCATGCTTATTTTGCTTCTTTTATATGTTTCAGAAACAATCGATCCCTTTGACAAAACAAGTGCAGTACTACTCATTAGTGCATGATCAACTCGTTCAACAGCTCGGATTGGCCAATGCTCGACAACAACTATCGAAGTCTCTCTTTGCCATCGTTATTGGAAGCAATGACTTGTTTGGCTACTTTGGATCAGACTCCAAGGACGCTAAGCAATATACCCCACAGCAATTTGTTGATCTCATGATTTCCGCCCTCAATGGACACATGAAGGTATGTGTTGAGTCATGATTGCTCATTTTAACAATTCAATTTTACATTATTATTTTTTTTATAAGAAAGTTTCTATTTGATGGCTTGTAGACTTTACATTCACTTGGAGCTCGCAAATTTGTGGTCACTGGAATTGGAGCATTAGGTTGTTGTCCAGCACAAAGAATACAGAACACAACTCAAGAATGCAGAAAGGAAGTAAATTACTGGGCAACCAAGTATAACGATGGCCTAAAGTCTACTTTACAAGGGCTCAAGTCCAGTTTAAAGGACATCAACTACTCTTACTTTGATACTTACAGTGTCATGAGCAACTTCGTTCAAGACCCAGCTACTTACGGTACTCAACTCAACTCGACTCGACTAAGCTTAGTGAATTGTCAATTAAGCTAGCTCTATGCTAATTTGGGTTTTGGTTCAGGGTTTTTGGAGGTTAAAGCGGCTTGTTGTGGGCTCGGAGACCTACGAGCTCTGATACCATGCACTCCCATCTCCACCTACTGCCCCAACAGAAGAGATCATCTTTTCTGGGATCTATACCATCCCACAGAAGCAGCTTCACAAATGTTTGCCAACATGATCTATAATGGCACACAACAATACACCATCCCCATGAATGTAAAGCAGCTCGTTACTGTCTAAAAACCAAATGGTAATTAGAGACATCATCCATATCTATACATACAACTTAAGATATTCATCAGTTATTTTAACAAGATGAATACAAAGTGATCAAGTAGCCAAGTATATATAAACATTTCCAATACTGAGTTATTTAGATCTATGAAATGTTGATTATATTGAATCAAAGTATTGCTTTACATTCCTCAAAAAAAAAAAAAAAAAAGTTAATGCTTTACAAGTCCCACAGTTTGGATATTTGATTCTTTTAGGGTTGACCTGGAAAGATGTCTTGAAAGAAGAGGCTCAAATCGCCATTGACATGATCAAAAGCTAACATCTTCTCCATTGCATCCTGCATTTTTTTTAAGTTATTATATTAATATATGGCCTACACCTACAGGGATTTTCAAGTTCATTCAGTATTGAAATATTCTTACTGAATGTAGCACCTTATATTTCTGATCTTGAGCTGATATCTTCTCATTGCAAAATCGATCAACATGCATGCCTTTTGTGGTAGCATCCAATACAAACGCTGCTCTTTTTATGACCTCTTCAGGTACCCCTACACGAACAAGTCACACAAGAATCTTAATGCATGTTGATTTTAAAACTAATCCCGTGACCTTCTATAATTTCCATTGGTCTAATTTTCATACAAATAAAAATCAAAACATGTAGAACAAAATAAGAGTCTCTTTAATTTGTAAGAGATAGTTGAATGTTTCAATTGGAGGCATCATATCATTAAGACCTACCAGCAAGTAGGGCACAATGTAGTCCTGCGAAATGGAACTGAAAGTGAGTTTACCACCCACAGAAACCTCCTTTACCCAAATATGAATAGATTAAGTTACTTACCGTAGCTAAGAAGTGCATGTCCAGGAACCAGCCTGTCAGATAAAAGAATATAAAGGGGTTTTAGCAGAACTCATTTCCACCTTAAGGATGTATACTCATATTGTACTCGCACTCATCATGTTCTAATGACACGAGGTGCAATCCACATACATACTGCTATCTGATTTACCAAACTCTTCAAAAATTTGCAGCACTACGGAATGTTGCATAATATAGACGGCAAGGCTAGAGTGGAATAAGATTCACTATCATGCTTTATCCTTCCACAGAAACCCCCAGTCGCAATTCAAATATAAGAAGCTTAGGAATTAAGTGCTTAAAAGAGAAGAAACAAAAGGAAGTATGATGACCCTAAAAATCAAATAGGAGCTATTTCTTTCAAATACCCAAAGAACAGATAAATACTTGGAAATAATGGGAGCTTAAAGCAACAATGATATACCTATATAAAAAGACAATGTCTTCAACATCTGTACAGTTGCTGTCAGGTCTTAACACGCTCATGGTGTAATACTTGATTTTATCTGACTAAATTTGTCAACAAATAGAAGTAGAATACATAACTCCATTGACATGAATAGGACTCGACGTTCAAGTAGTTTCAAACTGTTAGATTGGATACCTCAGATAAGTGATTATTGACAAAAATCTCAGTCAAGTGAGTGCAAACCAGGACCTGCAAACCAAGTCAGCTTATTACATCTCAGTTTTCTCAACGCTGAAAAGTTTTAACAGGGTTTTGAGAAGATTTAACGTAAAGCAGTGACAAGCTATATTATTTCAGGAATTCGAGACAAGTGCAGAGATAGTATAAACCTTTGGAGGGTCATACATCGAGTCAAAATGATTAATAGTTCCACCAAGGAGACCAATGCCGTCTGAAATGGATAATGAGAATATAGTATTCAAATATGGATTTAATTTTGATACACCAGCGGTGTAAAACGTAAATTTATCCAAGCTTTTTTCACTAAACTACGTCATATCATGAAATAATTTGGAAACTCAATTGATTCATATCGTACATGATAGTAAATTAGTAATTGACAATCTACCTTTTGCATAAAATTCATGTATATAGTTCATTAAAATGTATTTTCCATATCAAATAATTAAAAGCCTTTAAATAAAAACGTATTCAATTTAATGCCGCCTGTCTAAACAATTTTTTTTGTTGTTGTTAAATGCACCGCTGGTGTATCAGACGTTTACTCTTTAAATATTGCAGGAAACAATTCAATTTTCAGGGAAAGAGCTACAAAGCCAACTATTGCTGGAAAGCTAACCTTCGGTAAGAGTGCCCTTGCCAAATTCATCAAGTAAACATAGAGACCGAGAAGTTGCATGCCTTGAAAGTTTTCAACACAAACTTGTGAGCTGTTTATAAAATCCAACACACTAAATCCACATCTCATAGTCATTGAATGATGGGAGTTGGGACTTAGCAGCCTGCGAACCAATCTATTATGCACCTTGATATGGTCCAACTAGAGCATGGAACAAGAGAACATATTCCAAGCCATTACATGTTACCCTCATTTAGACTCTTGAAAGCATACCTCAGCATCATTCCCACTTGGTGTAAATCTATCATAAATGTAGACTGTTCTGCAGTCATATGCTTGCTTCCCATTGCGCAAAATATTCTATTCTAACAAGTTTATGGTCAGCATACTCGTCAGTAAATGCGATCTAAGAATCTGATGATTGAACATAAGTTAGATGTTAAACATCAAACCTGTCGGTTAGACCCACTTTAGCAGCCTCTGCTGGTACATAACTTCCAATGTGGGAAAGGAAAACTATCAAGGCTACCTGAAAATTGACATGAATAATTGTTAAGACCGAAAATGGTCTAACAGATGAAGTGGATTGGCTTACAAGACACTAGGCGAGACGACTTAAAAGTTAAAACAAAATGCATTTTACAAGAGTCTCCTAGATACTACAACAATGAATACTTATGAAGGAAAACTATAAAGAATAAGACAAGAAGTAGCACTTGGAACTTTGAAATAGCCTCCACTCTCAGAGAAGTTGTAGAAACGCACTAGTAGTAAAAATTAGGTATACATTTAAACACCAATTTGCCAGATTTCATTCTAATACTTATGATAAAGTAAGGTCAAATAATACAAAACAACTCCATACGAAGGACTACACAGAAATACCTTTCAATCCAAAAGAATAAATCAATGTCACTCATGAACTGCCTATCAGAACAAAATTGCAGTCGCTAGATTCTTGATGAAGTGAATGGCTGGGGCTTTTTTGTTAGTGCTCAGATTAGCCACAATATATATATATATATATATAGAAAATTCTTGTTAATTGAAACCGAGTCAACACCTGATAGTGAGCAGGTCTGAAATTAAGTAGTTCCTGGTTCATGTGGCTCTTAATTATCAGTTAGATGAATGGAAAAGAAGAAACAATGCAAAGCAAGACTTTTCCCATGAAAGTTATGCACTTAAAAAGAGGAGTACAAGATAATATTTAAAATAAAAGCAATTCAACAAATGCATCCACTATTACTGACCTGCTTTATGTATATACTTTTCCCCGAATAATTAGGGCCTGTAATGATATTAATCTTTCCTGAAAACACAATGTCCTTAGTTTAAAGAAAAACGAGGGTCCTAGTAGATACTCCTTCCATTCCAAAAGAATAGCCCATTTGACAACACAATTTTTTTAATTTTGTACTTTTGCTTCTATATATTTCCTATAATTTGTACTAACATGACAACTTAATGTCATATTTAAAAAAAAAAAAAAAAGAATAATTGAGAAAATGGAAGATTATTGGCTAAAATTTAGAAATGGGACTATTTTTTTTGGGACAAACACAAATAGGAAGTGAGACTATTTTTTGGGATGGAGGGAGTATAAAATTTGAATATTTTAGAACCAATATCCTATGAAGAAATTTTGAATTCCGTTTACCATCATCCATAATCTTCGTATCATTGGGAATAAATGTATCAACTGACATTTCCTGCAAAACATGTCTGGTAACAAGATGGGCCGCATATTATTGTCTTATGTACATAAAATTTCATTCATGCAGTCCTGTCCAGAAAGATACAAAGGGAAGAGGGATGTATTCCAAGTCTACAAGACAGTCCTAACCTTCCGTTCCGTATATCCAGCAAAGAATCTGCTGTCAAAATGGGCCTCACGTAATTGTTTTGATGAGCAACCAATGCCAGTGACAAGAAGCTACAAATATGAGTAAACCGAATTCAGTAAACAATGTACTGAATGAGAATTTGGGCAAAAACTTCACAGGTGAATAGCTACAGAAAAGAAACAGCCGGTGGGTGAAATGATCCTTACCAATCTAGTTCGGCTGCAAAATTAACTGCCTTGAACAGATGCATTGAGAATAGAAGAATATGTGAAACTAAGTCCCTTGTGATTGCCCGCTCCATGTCTTGAAAAAAGAAAATAGGGAACAAGTAAGAATTGGAAAGTGTTAAATCATATGAAACTCATGATTACATTGCCTTCAGATGTTCTATATTTAGACAAAATTCAGTGACCAAAACGCAATTATGTAATTCATGCGCAGATTGGAGAGGTTCACTGCTACATGTGCATTAATTATAAGCTGCAATCTTGACCTTGTACGCACTTACACAGAATATATGTATATACTTTGAACATGATTTTGTGACAATTTCCATCACACAGCACGAAAAAGATGATTGAGATGTAGTTAAAAATGCATACCCAGGATTTTATGATATATATCCCCAAGAAGGTTGTCCAGTTCTCGTGTCTTTGCATTGCGATAGAAAAACTTCCTGGACTTGCCATCCTCATCAGAGAACTACACAACGAAAGAAACAGTCAATAGTCTAGGAGAGAAAATCCTGCATAATAAATTCAAGTATTAATGAGTAAACAACTTACAGCAAATTCATAGTCTTGAAGTTTCTGTAACAAGAATTCATCAAGTTTTTCTTCAAAAATGCACATCAAATATCCTACATATGAAGAAAATAAACTACTTCACCTAAAGGAAGTTAAGAAACACTATCTCAGCTTTCTTAAAAATGAGAGCCTAAAAGAGAAAATGCTGAAAAGCGTCCTGCAATTAGAAGAATAAAATAAAAATGCCCATCTAACATGATTGTTGACTAAAATGGAGCATGGAGTGTGTCGTTGAAATTGACTATACCTATACTTACAAATGAGATGCATATAACCAAACATACCTTACTGCAGCTTAAACTCTACCAATTTGGTAAATTAAAACTCACACATAACTAATAATTTCTTGAATTACATGAGTTTTGATTGGTATATGGTTGATGTGGAGCAACAAACTCGATCTTCTTGTAAGAGAGTAGGTCATCATGATGTACGAATGAGATCTATATAGCTAAACCAGATCTCTGTAAAAATTGTACTCTTCTTACCATTGGTAGACGGAAACTCATATATAATAGATAGGTTCTTATTACTAAAGATTTAACAGGTATATGTTTTATATGCAACAATAAACTTCGCCGCGTTCTGTGTCCACACCACGTGACTTCCATTCCTAATAACTAACAAAAATTTCCAGTTCATTTTTCTTTTTCTTAAGAGGGTCGGGTGCAGGTGTTGCAGCTCGTGAGACTTTGATTACAATGGTTAATGGAGAAGAGAATTTTAATGACCAACCAGAATACAGAACAAGGACAAGTAGTCTTGTTCCTTTTCCTGAAATGTTGATCTGTTCATACTATCAAAAGCATGGGCACCATACGACCATTACATTGCACATTGATCATGACAACGGTGTAATATAGCATGCCTTTGAGCACTGAAAATTATTAGATTGGTATAAAAGTGGAAACTAACCTATCTGATGTATATAAACAATACAAGGAAGCATCTTGTCTCTAGACATATGAGGAAGCCGTGCAAGTTCCAGCGATGACACCTGTAAGGCAGTGGTACAATTAAACTAGACCATATGACTTTCTTGATGGATTTGTCTCGTAAAGGAAACTAAAATTACCACCTCTTCCAGAAATTCTGGCAATTCATCGTATATCTGTCTCAGCTCATCCAACTATATGTTGAAGATGAAGGAATAATTTGTCAAGAGCATAGAGAACCCGAGAATATGTACTCCAACTTACAAGGATAAAACAGTAGTGATCTACATCCCTAAATTTAACAAAATCAGTTCTAGAAGACTAGAATGTCCCACCTCATCACAGAAGCCATCTTTGACTGTTGTCTCATAGCCTTTCTCTTTACTTCTATTTACATCTATAACACCTATCACCTACATGACAAAGTCAAACTCAAAAAGAAACTTCAAAACAATAATGTAACAATTGAAATAATGAAAAAAATACTACACAAGAAAAAGGTAAAAAAAAAAAAAAACATCTTTAACAGAAACTAAATGACTTCTTTAGTTATAGCAGCCACTTAGGTTAGATCAGGGTCTCAGAATACTCAAGTTGGAGAGTTGAAATTTAATGCTGCTAAATTAAATAACTACAATTGTTACTAAGGACTCCAGAATTTCATGTGTAAGTTAATCTGATACAAAGCAACCATAATTTATTCATTCTTAGTCAGCTTGCTTTAAGTTGAAGTCCCCTACCCCTGTTGGTCACAAGTTCTGAATGTCTGCCAAGTAGTTTAAACAAGTGTTGTTGGACTGATGGTTACAAGTTTCTGAAGCAAAAATAATAAGAAGGATTTCTTTTAATTATTGTATTGAATAGGTAGAACCAAGGTTTTCGTGTCAAGGCCTCTATCTGATTTGACACTAGACCAAAAAAAAAACGTTATGTCATAATGATAAAGTCTGTTAAATGGCAATATTGTGACCTTGTTTCATTTTCCTCCTTCACCCACCCACCCTAATAGGGTTGAAACTTGAAGCATAACAGAAATCTATCGATTCTGATTTAAAAAATAATAATAATAGTAATTTGTTGTGCCGCTGTCCTAATTGAACACCTAGTAGGAAGGGTACACTGCATACATACAGCCACAAAAATGTTACAACTTGAGGCCATATAATGAAGGCAGAGCAGTTCCTTTGACACCAAAGTTTTCTAGCATCAGAAAGGAATCACTTGGCTAAATGAAGGAAACTACAAAGAAGATTTTTCACCAATTGCATCTAACTTGACATCGCATATATTAAGTAGCAAGACTTCAAGATACAAAAAGGACTAACCAGCTCATAAACATAAGCCAGATCCATTGAAATGCATGAAGCAGCCTGTCACAAACTTAAACATCAAGAAATAGCTAGCCACCTTATGATGTGAACTACAGAGCTGGTAAGAAAGAGCTGCATAGCAACGCATTTGAAGTAATAGTTTGATACCTTCTCAACAATGTTTAGATTCAAATATTTCACTTGCTCTTGAAGAGTTTTTGAAATTCCAACTTCAAATACTTTGTTAATGTGCAAGAGTGAACAGATGCTCTACAAAAGATAAGTAATTTGGCAAAGTTATATATCTTTACAAAAAGAAAAACTAAGGCATCGTAGATAACAAGAATAAGCACTGTAGAAATTTCTGTCACTCGGCATGCAGGTCAATTTAACTTCATACCTCCTATCTGCTACCAATTCAGGCATTCATATTACTAGTACCTCTTATACAGACTTCAATCTTTTGATAACATAAATCGCAAATAATTTCTAACGTACAGACTCAAGCTACTCTGAGACTTTTTGTTGCTTAATTTCTTGTTTAGTAAAGCCATTACTTGGCAAACCATAGTTAATCCAACCACTTATGTTTGTTCTTGCCAGACATTGAAAATCATGTGAGACCGTAAACTATTTAGGACCACAAGGAGACCATCTTAAAACATTCAACGTGAGAAGGGTCACAAGCTCTTCCACTCCGCCTTTCCAGCCTGTAAAAAGAAATTCTAAAAACATGAAAACTAAATTTATTATTCCTTGCTACAATAAAAGTTGACGAAACACTAAGAGAAGACATCCTGTATCATTAAGCATATCTTACCAAACTTAGAAGATGGTTAACTCACAGGGATCTTTTTCCCCCCTACAAACTTTAGAACAAGAATGGAATTAAGAGCAAAATTACCTTTAAAAAGGCTGTCCAATCAGCGCTGGTACATACAGAGCTTGGGGAGTTGAATTTCTACCATGAAAAAGGAAAAAATGAATGCTTCACAGAACTTGTATATGAAGGTAACACATGTATGAGAGGAGTGAGAGCCATTATCAAAAGGCAATCATTTATACTGTGCCAGAAATCTAAGATACCAGTATGGTTATCAATGACTATAAGTCTATAACAGGAAAATACGGTAAGGCTTGTGAATTATAACCATTTTCTTTAGTTGCAATGGCATACCAGTAATCAAAGATACCCTCATCCAAGCAAAGAATGTATGTGGTAAGTCTCAAAACTAGTAAGAGTTCAAAACTGGTATGGATAATTGGGAGAGTACATTACTTAGAGCTGGCATAGAACTGTCGTGTACCTGTAATAGTTGGCACAGTAATTAATTGGAAATTTGAGCTTAACAAAAATAGAAAAATTTAAAGGAAGAGCAAAACAAAAGATGTAGTCGCACCTTGAGTATGTGAGGAACATCCTTAACAGATTTCAGTGTTTCACGCAAAGAAGCCAACAATTCTTCGGAAGAGATGAAGAATGATATCTAAAGCCATTAAAGACAACTACCTTTGCCAAGGTAAAATAACTGAATAAAGTTCAATAGTATTCAGAGACACTTTAATGTAATAATCAAAAAGCAAAATATTGGTGCTGAAGAGCCCTGTGAGGCCAGGATCGTTCTTCAACTGGACATCAACATTTAATCATTGCTGACCCTGCTATCAGATCACCCCCTTGTTCCACCACTTCAGATAAATAGACTCATTTAACATAAAGCAACCTCCTCCAGTTTGGCTCTAGAAGGATACAGCATTGAGACGCCTGTTCAAGTTATCGAGGTCTAGTATGGGCCTCAGGAACCAGTTCCTATTACAATGCAAATGTTTTGTCCAAGGTCATCAGTAAAAGGAAGGTTGGAATAAGAGCATTCTAAGTATTAAAATCTAGCAATTACCTCAGTAAACGCCTACCCATTGGTGTTACACACTGAAATTGACACAAATAATTACGTAGAATCTTATGGTAATGCAGACTTGAAATTCAAATGCAATCAACAGACCTTATTCATCATGCCAAACACAGAGAAGCTGCAGATCAAATATATATTAGCAACCATTGATAGTGAAGAAAAACATTTGGACTAGGACTAGGTATTTACCCTTCTTTTGCTCGACCTATACCCATATGGCTTGGATGTTTGTCTGTTTGGAATATCTGCAATGCCTCATGAGCTGCTGAATCAACTTTAAGAAACTTATTTCTACATGTCGTAGTTAAGTTACCATTTGAGTCAAAGTATGGGTCATTAAGACTTCGTGGAGAATCATTAAAAAGAAAATGTATCAAATGTTCAAACCAAGAAATACTTTAGAGTGGAAAAGAGAAAAGAAAAAAAACAAACTATAAGCAGATACAGTGAGGTCTCCATGACAGAATCAATTGTTATTGATGCATTCCCACATTCATTTTGTTCAATGGTATCTACAATTCTTTCGCTCTCTAATATGGCCAGGAGCCCTCCACTGACACGAACTTGAACATCACTTTCAATGTCCATCATAGAACTCAGCTGCAATTGAAACATTGACCTTACATAAATACAGGTGTAAGAGAAGAAAACTCTCCAGATTATGAGAAGTTAAAAAAATAAAAGGCTACTAGTGACTATTGTAATACGTGAGAACTAAATTAAAGAGTTCAGATTATCGTAATAGGCTAATGTGCTCACAACACCAATATTCTCAACCTCTGATCTAACCAGTTACAACACAGTCAAAGAACAGAAGAAAAGGAGAAACAATAAATAAAGCATCACTCAAACAAAACCAACTTTCATATGGGATAAAAATACTACTAACCAAAAATATGAAAGCATGAGCAAAGAGATGAGTGTGCTCACATATCTTTCAGTTACTCATGACTTCTCATTCTTATCACTCATTTACAGTTATCAGTTAAATAAAGCAACAACAGTTTGAACATTCAACCCAAATGTTACCTCACTTAATATTCAGTGATAATAAATTCAAATTTTAGGTTATAATTCTTCAGTGTTAATTAGAAAAAATACTAAAGTTTGACTTTTAAGTGTTAAAACTAGAGTAGATTTCATACACTTTTCCCAGTAGATCCATCTAGTAAAAGTAAAAGATGGTTCATGCAGCTGATTCTTTCTCTTGCCCAGAACTAATTATCTTGCTTACCTTCATATACATGACATTTAAAGAAATTGGATACACCTGCTAGAGTATTCCTTATGGTAGGACATAAGTCTAGAACTTTGTTCCCTCGCAGAAACATATGCGGCTGCTCAAAATCACTAAATAGAGTGCATTACATGTACTGAACCATGGGCAAGTAGAAGGGCACTGAACAGAGTACAATGTCTTATGAATTAGAACTACGAGATGTAATGTGTGATACATGATTAAGTAGTGCGCTAGAGAGTATTTGGTCAAGTAATACATCACTTACAAAATTCAAAAGCCAAAAGAAAAAAAAAAAGTCGTTTTATGCTGTGTATAAGATACAATAGATCATGAACAAGATGTCAAAGATGTGAGTTTTAACTTACAAAAAAGATTCTTTCTTTGATGTTCAACCCTTCATCCATCTCGGTTACCTGAAGATATATTAATCTGTGTGCAGACAAAGGGGAGGGGGGGGGAGGAGGAGTCATAACAATAGAATAAGAAAAGGAAGAAAGAAATGAACTTAATACCGAAGAGAATATATCTTTTAAATCAAATGAAAGCATGAAATTAAAATTAATTGAAAGAAAATGTTTTAACTATCAATAAATTAGAATGGCATATGATACTAGTAAAAAAGGGCTGAAGCTATATGCAGTTCGACTATAACCTCGCCTAAAAGAAGACCTACATAAGCATTTTCCATCTCAGAAATTATCAATTTAACTGTCCACCTCACAAGATTCTAACGACATTTATGGTGTACTATATTGGTAACCAGTTATTGCCACAGACAACAGAAAGGGTACAGGTAATGGTAAATAGGGGAACCAATGAATATGTATGATAGGTATTAGCATCTGTAACCACTAACAACATCTTGGCTAGTACTTTTTCTTTATAGTGTCCATAAGTAATACTCGATTACTCGGGCCTCTTTGTAACCGAATATCAGAGAAATACAAATAAAAGATACCATTGGGGAACATATGAATATCCTTATTCTACGAAGGCAGCAAAAATATATGATGTTTAGTAAACAATGTAATGCATAAAGGCATGTTTCTTCAAAATTTTGACAAATTTTTTGAGATACAAAATCCAAGAAATTAGGCACTCGCATTAAACCTCTCTTTTCAGTTTTCTTTATTCTTTTATTACTTAACCTATAAAAATTTATTATGTTATTAGTTTATTTATTTTTAATTTTAATTTTTAACTTTTTTATTATTATAATCTTTTACTTTATTCCTTTTGAGGGTGGGCAGGTGGGTTGGGGAGGGAGGGAGGGAGGGAGGGGGAAACAAGGTTTCGTAGTTTGCAAAACCTTTGGTGAAACCAAATTTGTATGAAGGTTTTTTAGCATCCCATAATTATATGTGTCCTGTCAAAAATGGAAAAAAAAAAAAAAAGGCATGATAGAAGAACCATGGTTTATAACAATTTTCTATGAAAATCATTAACAAAGGTATTCAGAAAACATTTTGCTTAGAACTACTTTTCATCCCACGGTACCACCAAAATGCATTCATCTAAAAAGAACAACATTTAGCAGCAAGCAAAATGTAGGTGGACAGAAGCATCACAATAACATTGTGCCAATGTTTCTATACCTGTGCCATGCTTGCTCATAGCTAAATAGTGAACTCTTCATAAGCTTGACAGTAGGTTCCTCGCCTGTTCCATCTGCATCACTTACATAGAGTAATCAAGACATGCAAGCTGAGAGTTTAACTAGCCAATAAACTTTATTTGGCAGAATACCATTTCGTTGTAAAGCAGCCAAGAATGATTCGTCACATTTAGTGCTTGTGTAAATGATCAGGGGCTTGGCTTGATATTTAACTGAAACAGAGCCATCACAAGAATTTGTATTCGTAATCAGAAAGCACAGAAAACTGCGAAATACCTGATTGACATCCAAAATAAATAAATGTGAAGCCAAACTAAGCCCTTTTACAGAACACCAATCTGGTGAAGTAAACAAAACTGAATTCTTTCCTACAGTGACAAGAAAAGCACTTACCCATATCAATAAGAGGAAAATCTGCAGTCCCATCTTCCCAAAATTCAAGCACATTGAGTTGGCGTATACTGGAATCATAGTACGAAACTCCAACTCTGACAATGCAATTCTGCTAAGCATGAATTTTCAGGGGGGAGGGGGGGAGGGGGAAGTGCTACATGAACTACATGAAATAAGAGAAGGATTATTAAATAGAATCCAAGTTTCAACCTGTGCACTCAACTACTAGCATGCGTAAATATTCTCATTCTTAAGCCTTCATGTGGACCATTAGAGTTGATATGTGGATTGTAGTTTATTGCTTCCTAATAAATTGAAAGGAATAGATATGTAGCAATTGCAGGTATTAAAACGTTCAATTGTGTGATCATAGCTAGCCCCAGACGAGCATTACTAACAACTGATTACATAAAAGAGAAGCTTACCTATGACCATGCATTAAGCATGCCATATAGACCTGCATATAAATCCATACAGAATTATCTGCAAACTACTGTGGAATTAACATACTGGCACCAGAAAAAAATAATAATAGAGCATGTAGCACAAAGCAAATTTCAAGATAAGAAAGTAGCCAATTATGTTTTTGAGTCAGCAACGAGCTGTTGAGTTGGCGAGACGCATCCATGGAGTTGAGGAAGAGAATAGTCTCACCAGTCACCAGCAATTAAGAGGCCAGCCTTCCCTTTCCTGTTTGACAATAGTTAAGATGGCCCATTGTGATATCCCACATCGGGTAGATGTGGGACTTATGTGTGCCTTATAAGTGGCCACCCACTACCACTGGACACCAACCTATCTATGGACTTTTAGGTGGCTTGTGGTGGCCAGTTGACCCAGGTGCTTAGTAGGCCACTGTGTGGGCTATGCATGGAGGACCAGGCTTTGGGCTCGGGTCGTTACACCCATAAAATAAGCTTTTATGTGAGGACCGGGCTTTGGGCTCGGGTCGTTACACCCATAAAATAAGCTTTTATGTGTAGTCCAGTGGGCTATGCGTGGAGGACGGGGCTTTGGGCTCGGGTCGTTACACCCATAAAATAAGCTTTTATGTGTAGTCCTAGTGGTGTGACAGAAGTCCGGAAACCAAATTTTTTGGAATTTGCTGATCAAAACTGTAGGTCCAATGACTGTGTTGGACATGCAAACTTTACAAACAATGACATGATTTTCATGTCTAATACTTTGTGCTAATGACATTGTTATCTTCTTTCCTACCTTCTAATGTTTTATCTACTAACAAAAAGTACTCCTTCCATCACAAGAAATAGGTTCACTTAAACAAGACATTGCAAACAAACGAACACAAGGGGCGGAAGAAACCACCACTTTGTCCGCTGTTGCAAATGTTACAATAGCAAACAGCTCAAAACCTACCATCACAAGCACTCTCATTTTCGCAAGCCCTAATACTAACAATTTAGCACTAATGCCTACATCACTTATGAACTTCGAGCTTCAAAGGCAGTTGACTCCCTCAACATGCCTTCTTTCCGTAGAACATAAAATCTATGAACTTAAGAAGAAAAAAATGCATGCACTCTTAATTCACATAAGTCGGGAATTGAGAATATTAAAATACTCCAGTTAACAAAATTTCTAACCATGCCTTTCAAAACCATCTGAATGAACATAGTACTTCCACTTTCATTCTTTACCATTTTTCATGTTTCTGAAATAGCAGAATGCTGCTGCACGCAATATTTTTTTTTCCCATCCTCCAATTCTATGGAAACTAAGTGTAGAATAACTCAGAGCTCTGACATATCAAAATTCTATAAATATGTCGGCCGTCATGATCAAATTGAGCAACTCATTATAAGAAAGGGGATATTATCGTGTAGGAATACTATGAGTCGATGAGTATGTGAGCTGACTCTTTTATGATAATCAAGCCTATGTTTCAAATGGCTTTGAAATTACAGAAATCACACCACATCCAGCCACTCATCAATCAGACCTACTTGATTCTATTAATTTGGGAAAAAAAAATATTGTAGCTCTGGAAACCTGAACTGCAGGGCGCAAAATTTGGAGTTATAACCAAGGTATTTACATAAAATAGAGGCCAGTTCGATCTAAATTACTATAAAATCCAAATTGAACGGAGAGATTTTGACTTTTCTCGCTCACCGTCATTCTCCAATTTCTCGATGAACAAATACTTGCCAAATTAAACGGTGATCGCGACACTCTGATCGTCACACTCGTATTGACACGATTCGGTTGAATGCATTCATGGACCCAAAACGAAACGGTGAATTGAAGTCGGGCATAAGCTCTCATACTGTGTCGAAAACATTAGGTATGCAGTGCAGTCCGTTCGATCAAAATTACTATTTCCTTCGCATTATAAATTATAATCCAAAATTAACGGGAGATTTGACTTATCTCGTTCACCGTCGTTCTCCAATTTCTCGATGAACAAATACGTGCGAAATTAAATAGTAAATGAAGGTGATCGGAACACTCCGACAGTTATACTCGTATAGCCACAATTCGGTTGAATATGAAGTCATGGAACCGAAACGAAATGGTGCAATGAACTCGTGCATAAGCTCATACTGTGCCGGAATCATTTAGGTATTAGATGGAGTGGAGTAGCCGTTAAATCGGAGAATATTTGAGCTCATACCTGAGATGTGGCTTCTGTTTCGTCGACTTCCTCCATAGTTTGTAACTCCGATATTACAGAAATGCACTCGCGTAGAGGGAGACGGAGAGCGCCGTTCGCTGGAAAGAACGAATTTGGCGGTAAAGCAAATACGAATATACGATGCGAACTGATTTTCTCAATCGCTATTTGCACCCATAAAATTTGTGAGCACATCTTCTAACAAAAATTACAAAAATGTCATTATAAATTTAGATTTAAATACTTTTTTTTTTAGACTGTTCGACACTCCTACCGAATATTACTATAAGTGTTCGGCACCCCTACCGAACACCCATAGTAATGTTCGGTAGGGGTGTCGAACACCCAAAGTGATATTTGGTAGGGGTGTCAAACACCACTATGGGTGTTCAGTAGGGGTATCAAACACCACTATAGGTGTTCTGTAACCCAATACTGAACAAACTGTTTTTTATTTTTTTTTTTAAAAAAAAAAAAAAAGGTGGGCTGTGTGTGGGGTGGGGGGAAGGAGGTGGAGTGGGAAAGGAGGAGGAATGTGACGGTTGTGTTGGGGGGGAGGGGGATGGAAGGTGCGCTGTGTTGGGGGAGGGTGAAGGAAGGAGACAGTGGAAGGAGGTGGGGTGTACTTGGAAGGAGGAGGATGGGGTGAGGTGTGTTTAGGGTGGGGTGTATTTAGTATTTTAGAAAAAATATTGGTAAGGGTAGAATAGAAAATTAATAGGGGGTGTACCTAGTATTTTGAGTGATTGAAAATATTAGGATGGGGTGTAATTAATAATTGGGTGTACTAAGCAATTTCATAGGTGTAAATAGCAATCCTCTTTTCTCTTTTTTGTTTAGTGACTGCAGTAGCATTTTGTTTATCAAAGTTTTAATGTTCAATTTATATCCTTAGTTCTTTTTAATTTGCATAGGTCGGATTATATTGGGTATGTCGGATTTGGAGCTTTGAGTTTTCTTTTTTTTTTTTTTTTTACTTTTTAAATAATAATTGAAGACCAAAACTTAGAAAAAATTATCGGGTATTTTCTGTAAAACATAAATCTCTGATTCAACCCACTGTGTCTTAATGAAGTGAGAGAGTAGAGTGTCATCTTACTAATTAGAATTCGTAAGATAATCTCACAAAAAAAAACTTACTCATAATTGAAAAACAAGTAAGCGAGTACAAATTATAAACCAAACACTAAACCACTAGAGAGCACACCCATTAAACCCCCCATTAAACCTTAATTCAAGTATTTCATTAGAAAAAAGGTTAAGGTAACTGATGAAAGTTGTAACATAAATGAAAAGTTTCATATTTAAAGAGTGGTGCTAAATACAACACTCCAATGCACTAAATATAACACCTTTTGACAAAAATACTATTTTGACCTGTTAAAAAAAAAAACAAAGCCGTCACCCCGAGGTAGTCTTCTTCCTAGAGGGCCTTTTGTTTTTTTTTTAATAATTAAATGATGTGTAAAAGAATATTTTCTCAGGAGGGGGTGTTTTATTTAGCATCTATGTATTTAAATTACTACACGTGCATGAATGACCAGCTTATTGAAAAATTTGGTCAAAAAGTTTTAGTTGAAATAAGTACATAGATGTTAAGGGCATGTTTAATTTAGTCGATGAGAAATAATTTATGACTGATGATTTATAGCTGATACCTTATGACTGATGATTCATAAACTAAATATAACACCCCCCCCCCCTCCAGAGAAAATACTCTTTTGCCCATCATTCAATCATTAAAGATAACAAAAAATTTTTAAAAAAGGCCACCTCGAGGTGGCGGCCTCTAGGAATTTATTTTTAGCAGGGTCAAAATAGTATTTTCATTAAAGGGTGTTGTATTTAGCGCATTGAAGGTGTTGTGTTTAGCACCACTCAATAAGAATACTCAATGGATCAAGAGCTCTACATAAGTCGCTTCATATGTATAATGGACAATTAATATATTTTGGAAGAAATTTGAGCCGCTCCCTTTTACACAATTTTTAACTGCTTTAATTCATTACAATTGTTTTAAATTGGAAAAATGATATTTTTGTTACGAAATGTCATCTATGCCCTTAAAAAATACGAAACAAACATGCTATGCATCGCAATGCACAAATTGATGCATCGCGATTAACAAATTGATGTATTGTGCATCGCGATGCACAAATTGTTGCATTGCGATGCACAAAAAATACTATTTGTGCCTTGATGCACGATATACATTATACTTGCGATGCATCAAAAGTGCATCGCGATACACAAAACAGTACTAATGCACATAATTACACTTTCGATGCATTAATGTATGCATCACGATGTATCAATGTGTGCATCGTGATGCACAAATTGTACTAAAAATAACTGTTTTTATGCATCACGATGCACAACATTACACTTGCATCACACATAACATTACACTTGCATCGCAATGTACAAACAGTACTAATACACAAAATTACACTTGTGATACATCAAAGTGTGCACTGTGATACACAAAACTATACTAAAATGTACTTTTTTTTGTGCATCACGAAGCACAATATTACACTTACATTGCGATGCACAAAACCTTGCACCTGAGGTAGTGAACGAGGGAATGGTGCTGCATATTGATCCTTTGGTAGAAAATCAAACATCTCTTTAACCCAACAGCTTGATTAATGCTAATTCTTGAAAAGATAACCTTGCCACTTTTCCCAATAACCTTCCAATACCCGCTTCCCTCCTCCACCATTAATATGCTATTCATCACATTCCCTTTTCTATAACCACTATAATTAATATCGAAAAGAAAAGACTGAATTAATGTTGAAATTGCAATATATATATATATATATATATATATATATATCTACATACATACCATACCTATCAAATGAGAGGGATGGGTTTGGAAAAGGTCGATGTGGTCGGGAACGATGGAGGCAAGCAATGGGAGGGAGAAAACCTTGTGCTTGAGGTAGTGAATGGGGAGAAAACCTTGCGCATGAGGTAGTGAATGAGGTAGTAAATGGGGGTAGTTTGGAAATAATTGATTAATTTATCACCTAAAATAGATTTAAGTGATTGAAAATAATTATAGTAGACTAAAGCGATTAAAAATTTCAAAAAAAGAATCGGTCCGCAATTTATCTATATATTTTAATAATTAAATTAGATCTAACTGTTAACGAATAGATCACTCTTACCTAAATTTGAAGTGCTAAATTATTAATATAACGAATTTCAATAATAATTTAGTAATCTATGAGAAATACATAATTATGGCTTCAAATCTTCTATTCCTCACACTTCGTGTCTCACTTAATCCTAGCCTTACACGTGTCCTTATTATTTTAACTTGTCTTCTTCTTACAATTTTTATAAGAAAACGTGTAGGGGTGAGATTTAATAGAACAGAGAGTGTGATAGGAGGTGGGATAGAAAATTTGAAGCCCATAATTATACACTACAGTACATTATAAAACAAACTCTATAAGGTTGTATACGTGGACAAAGAACTCACTTCTTCAAACTGTCCATGTGGACACCCTCCCTCCTTTTTCTTTTTTTTAGAAAACTATATAATTAGGTGTTTCAATGCCAAGCTTTAGAATTAAAATTTGATGAACAATTTGAATTCCACAGATTTTAAATTATTCTCCCAATTTCAATTTCAAGTTCTAAATTAAGCACTCAAACATAAAGCTTTTTAAAGAATATAAGATCTATTATTTTTTGTATAATAAAACAAACCTCATAAGGCTGTCCACGTGGACAAACAACTCTTCTTCAAATGTTCACAAGGACACCCTCTCTCTCCCTCTTTTTTTATTTTTTTAGAAAATAAAAAATTGTAACGCCCCAAACTCGGTACCAAGTTCGAGGTCCCACAGTTTGACCACGTCACCGTTCAATTAATACTAACAGATGTTATTCCCAATAAAACCATTGAAATTAAACATTCTAAAAACTTTGTCAACATACACAAACTCGGTAGATGAAATACTACAATCCCGAACTTAACATAGCTTAAAACCCCAAGTCATTACGAATTTCAAACTGAAAAGAAATTTAAACGGAACATCTAATTAACGACTGCCCCGGTCAAAGTCTGCTTGTCCAGCCGGGTTATTTCCATACTTACTTATGTCCTGAGAGAAAAGAGTAGGAAAAAGGGTAAGCGAACAATGCTCAGCAAGTTCATATACAACCCCTCTGATTTTTAAGGAGGAATTGACTCAAAGAGAAAACGATTAGTCAAAATGATTTATTGCTCAGATTACAAAAGGGATGATTCTCCATCATCCGTAACATGAAATACTCATTTATCAAGGAAGCAATCGTCAAATGCACCATAACATATATCAAGACGACATCTTAAACGAAGGACAAGAAATACAGATATAGAGCGAGAGGTACAGTAATCGCCAACTGTCCCATACCAGTTGGAAGCAACGGTCACCTCTCGGACATCATGATCACATAAGCGGTCTGTCGACCCAAATAATAGTTTGCTCCCAAGAGCACAAAAGACCCATAATGGTAAATTATTTAAAAGGGTATATCTGAATAACCAACCACATTCCTCGTGGTACAAAAATTACAATTAATCAAAAAGTCACGTTACTCCCGTGACAAGTTGTTGACTCATTGACCATGATAGAATTTCAAAGGAAATGAGTTTTATAATACCATTAACACCATTTAGTAAATTCAATGAAAATATATTTCACGAAATATTGAAGAGACATATGAAATTTACAATAAAGTAACATGCAGAATTCAAATAAAATAGGCTCGACGGAAACAAAGCAAGTACCGACATTTAGTCGGGCATCACGTGTACAATAATGTTTTACAAAAATAAAGTTAACAGAAACCTATTGAGCGAAAAGGAATTCAAAGGACCTAAAGATGTATAATCCCTTACCTTATTAGCGCAGCGAAAAACTTAGCTTTGCGAAATGAAACCGCTACTCGCGCTTGGCAAAATCTAAAAGTCGAATATAACACGACTATTAGCTAACGTTATTCTAAATGTTAATTTCTACGACTCTGAACAATGGCCAATGCTAAAATCAAATACATAAACTAATTAAGGTACAAACAAGTACGGACTAAAATAGTATTATCAATATAACTATAAAGTTATACTATAAAATTATATTAAGTATTACTAGCTTAAACATTAAAACTTAGTCAGAATGGAACAAAGCATTTAGTTCCTTTTATTAATACACAGGTATTGTATAAGCTAGTAAAATATTTTATTTTTATACACAAAACAAAGAAAATCCAAATCCTCCCAACTCATACACATACATAGACCCCCCCCCACACACACACGCCCAGCACACACACACTGACACACCACACACACACTGACACAACCCCCCCACCTAGTCTACACACCCTCCTCTCCTCTCTGCCGCGTCCCTACCCCCTTTCCCCCTTTTCTTTTTTTTCTTCATAGGTGCTAAATGACGCACCCAATTGTGCTAAACGTTGCACCTTTTTAATAAATTTTTATAAAATATGACGAAAGTGCCCATGATTAGTATTATATATAATTAAGATTAGAGTTCATATTAATGGTATTGACTAATAAATATATTGATACAGTTCGGATAAATTTAACGAAAGATGTCCTGTTTACTTACATAAACAAGCCTTTATTATTAATTATTATTAAGATTAGAGTTTATATTAATGTTAATGACTTTTCACAGTACGTTTTTTTATTTATTTTATTTATTTTATTTAATTAAGGGTTTTTTTATTAAAAAATAGAGCCGGCCTGGCCCTATTGGATATAGCCGGTCCGGCTATATAACAAAATATCGGTCCGGCCATTTGTTATATAGCCGGCCCGGCTATATCCAATAGTGTCGGCCCGTCTCTCTCCTAAATGTCAATCTTATATATTTTTTTAAATAAAATTGTCTTGGCCCTATTCTTTTTTTTTTTGGGCTAAATTTTTTATGTTATATTATTTGTATTCAAAATACAAATAATACCTCTTTAAAAAGAAAAAAATGGCAAAAAAAAAAAATTACAAATGATACTACACTATTTAAAAAAATACAAATGACAATAACAATTACAAATTAACAATTTAAAAAAAAAAACAAGGCCGGTCCGTCATTTTAAAAAAGAGCCGGCCCGACTCTTTTATAAAATGACGGAACGGTTATAGAAGAGGGGGAGATTAATGTAGATTTTGTAAATAGAATGAAGGGTATTTTAGTAAATGTAGAATAAGAGGGTGCGATTCTTAGCACAATTGGATGCGTCATTTAGCATCTCTCATCTTCTTTTCTTCTTCTCTTTCCTTCTCCTTCTTTTCTTCTCTGTTTTTTTTTCCTTCTTTTTTTTCCTTCCACCGACGCGCGCACACACACACACACACCAGTATATATATATTCATTTTTTTCTTTTTTTCTTCTCCACTCTTCCGACCCCCGCACGCCCAGACATCAACCCACCCCCAAACTACCTTATTACTAAAATCATTCGAATGATTTCCACTTCCAGATTAACAGAGATCCAATCCCCCCCTTTTTTTTTGTTTATAAACGTGGGAAATTCCTAACTATAACCATGTTTAAATCCTTAAACATACTGAGAGATCTCAAGACTTTACCATCAAAAAAATCGAATTGCTCGAATCGCCTACCTCCTTCGTACACGCCAGAAACTCTCACCAAGTCGATTCGCGAACGCCCGAACACTTCAATCCCTCGGAGAAGTCACAGCAGCTCTCTCCCTCTGTTTGCACGGAAACTCATCTAAGAGGAACCAAGATCTCCTTTTATACTGGTTGTCCGACCCTTCAACCTTCCTACCGGTCGCTACCATTAACATGGCTTTCACTTAGCCGTTCCACACCTCTCATCATCCGCGACTAACCGTTCGTCCACGACTCCAACGAACGACGCCCCTCTTCCCCTGTTTTAATGTTTTTACTCATTCACTATTATTACACCATTTATTATTATTATTATCATTATTATTACTACTACTACTATTATTATTATTATTATTATTATTATTATTATTATTATTATTATTATTATTATTATTGGTGTACCATACTTAGAGGCCTAACTATTGGGCCAAGCCCAAATCAAAAATAAACAAAATCAATTAAGTACTTAAATGAACTAGGCCCAAAATAAATTCAAGTTTGACCCAAAATAAATATTCTGATTTATAATAATTATAGAAATTTTGGGTGTATTACAAAAACAATTTAAAATTTTAAATAAAAAATAAATTATTTTATCTTTATATGAGAAAGGATAACTATTTTGTTTAGGAATATCTTTAAATTTTGGATACGTCATATGGTTGGAGATATTTAATCTATTTCAATAGAAATAAGAGAAATTTTTTTTTGCATATTTTCCTTAAGAGGATAAGATTTTACTATTTTTTTTTTAAATTTTTGAAAAGAGTTGTGCAGTAAATTAGAAAAAAAAATGCTCATAAAAAAAAAGAATTTACAAATTTAAGATACGATTTTATTGATTTTCAGAAATAATGAGAAAAAATAACTAATACTCAAAACAAAAACATTAATAAATTAGTTAATTCTTCTTTATCATCAACTTTTAATAAGATTTCACATCCTAATTTTAGCTAACAATTCAAAAGCATAATGAACTACTGTATATGATGTATCTCATATCTTTTTCCTCCTAAATATTTGCTAATTATTTTTTTTAATCAAATCTACTTCATCACTATATATGTGTCCATGACTATTCCCCAAGTTTCAAGGTGCGGCTTTCCTTCATTAGGTACGGGTTTTGAGCACCTTTCTTAAATTAAGACTCTGTTCGTTCCAAAATAAGTGTTTTGTTTTGATTTTTAAAAATTAAATTGATTATTTTTCAAACAAAAATTTAACGTGTATTTTTATATATATATTTTTAAATCATAAAACAAGTAATTCTGTACAATGAATTACGTATTTTATAGTTTTGAAAAAATAATATACGTTAAATTTACATTTGAAAAACAATCCTATTTGACTTTAAAAAATCAAAACATGGCACTTATTTAGTAACGGTGAATATATTGTCTTTAATCAGGAATATTCATTATTGATAGTCCGGAGTGAATTTTGTAATTTTATGCAAAAAAAAAATAAAAAAATAAGAAAAACTCATTTTAAGACAATTTTTCTAGAAAAGAACACTTAATTTTGAACGGAGGGGGTAGCTGATCAAGTTACGAAGTTAATCGTGAAATATATAGTCTTCAACCAATTCATAAAAAAATCAGTCTTAAGTGGTTTGATTTGGTTTATTATTCTTCCTTGTTGAGTCATTTCCAGGAAATTGATCATTAAATTGACTACGAATATATTGATAACTTGAATAATATGGAAAGCTTCTTCATTGATGACGACCACCAGACCAGGTCTTAAATTGGTGTTTAGCTACCAACTTCACTTGACTCTATTGCAATTCCTACATGAGAGAATTCCTTACCCGCTAAACTACAGTTTTCTTTTTCTTCACAAAAATTATAAGAGTGATCTCAAACCTCTCTCCATTTATTTATTTATTTTTTGGTGAGCCTTTCTGCATTTACGAGCAATGGCTGGTAATAAAAAAACTCAATCTCATTTTTACAAGACAGTCATCCTCAAAAAAATAAAATTAAGGATTAATTTAGTGTAAATAAAATGGCTTCAGGTTTCCTATTAAAGGGTAATATGAGAAAGCTAATAACTTGGTAGGGTAGCCTATTTAAAAAAAAAAAAATTACACATTAACTAGCGTGTTTTGTTTTTGTTAAATCGAGTAGCGTACTTCTAATTTAATTTCCAATTAGCAAATGATACTACGAGTTCGAGCTTCTAGTATTATTACAAACTTCAGTGTTAATGCCGTTGGATTGTTAAATATTGTTAAGTTGGTGATATTTTGGAATGTCCATATCATTACTTAGAAAATGACAAATTTGATTCGACGGTGTAGAGATCTAAATAAATTTGATCTGACGACACTAATACTAAAACTTGTAATAATATTATCAGTTCGAACTCGTAATATCAAACATCTTTTCAATTATGAAATTCAAACAAATTCAATGTAACCCTAATCCCTAAAACTTCAACCCTTCACCATAAACACTAAATCCTAGAACCCTAGCTCTAGATGCTAACCTTAAGAACATAAAGCTCTAGATCCTCAAATCCCAAAACCTAGACTAAAAACCCTTACTCCTATACTTTTAGTCCTGAATTCTAAACTCTAGTTTAGAGTTTTTAAACTTGAGAGGAGGCTATTGAAGTATTCTATTAAGTTTTCAATAACGACATTCAGTTTTATTTTATAATTAAAAATAAAACAAAAGTACATTACTTTATTTGTCATAAATAATGTACATTGTGTAAATTGTACATTAGTACGCTACACTTTCAACTAGTTATTTCCTATAAGAAATTATGTTTGTATGACTCTCAATCTATCACCAAAGGTCATATATTTTTATACATCATAACTATCAACAATGTATTAGCTATGAGCTTATCACCATACTATAGCTATAACAATGATAATTTTTTTCAAAAATCAAAATTATACTAAAATTATAAGACAGTTGCCAATATATTTATATCATCTCAAATTACAAAAAAAATGTAAATACTAATAAACAATAAATATGAGTTATCTCATTACCTTGCAAGTTCATTTTCGATATAAGTTAAATATTTTACATTGTCGATAACGAGTTATTACAGAAAGTTGACTTGGGACATAATATATTAATATATTTGCAGTTGTTATCCTTTGTTTTCAAGCTTTTTAACGTGTGGTTAACTGGCAAAAGAAAAGAAGAGAAAACGGTCTTTAAAAGTACTCCCTAAATTCCTAAATTATTGTCTTGGCTTTCATTTTTTTTCCTCTCAAAATAATTATTTTGTTTGAATTTTTTTTTATGACATTGCTTTAATCAATTTACCTTTATCTTTTTCTTGGGTTAATTTCACCATTGGTTCCTGAAGTTTGGGCCTTTTTACTAATAGTCTTTAATCTTAGACTTGTATCACCACTACTCAAAGTATTCAGTTTTTGCACACCACTAGTCCCTATGATGGACAGCGTTAGGAATAAGATCGTTAAGTGGGCATGTGGGAACTCACGTGATTTTTAATGAGGGTAAAAGGGTCAATTCCATTTAATCCTAAAAAATACTCCCTCCGTTCCACTCAAATAATCCACGTTTGAAAAATTTAATTATTAAGGAATATATTAGTATCATTGGAGATGATCGTAATTACAAAAATACTTAAGCATAACTAAAATGATTACAACACAAGTAGAGAGTAAAGATGAAAAATTATAAAAATTGTAAACATAATTTTTTAAAGGCAAACTATTTAGTAAAAGATTCCAAAATAGTATAGTGGACTATTTGTTGGAACGGAGGGAGTAATATTTTTCTTTCCAAACCCATCTCCTTCACGGCGAGCTTATTCTCAGTGCCGGCGAACGTCGGCCACTCGATTTCTCCATCTTTTGCCCAGCTTTAAGAATTTCTTTTCGATTCCCTTATAATCAAACCATCACAAAATGGCCAAGAAATCTCCCGGATTGGACGCACCTCCGTAAGCGAACGCCTCTTCAATCACCTCACGAAATCGTTTCGCCTCTTCCGAGTTCTCCACGTCTTCCCCGTAATATCTCTTCCCAGCAACAATTTTCACAATTATATTGAACGCTAGCTCCGAAAATTTCGACTTCAAATCGATTTTGGCTGGTTCATGAATTGAATTTTGGTAAAGATATTGTAACAAAATTTTGATTTCATCCTTTCGAATGGACGCAAAAAACGTTGAGTAGTTGGTGGAGAAATTTCCAATGAGCCGAGGCGGCGGTCCCTGTGTTGGATGACCTCATCTCCGGTCGTCTTCCTCAGTGCCGATGAGCTGTGCCATAGCTCGGGAACTCCCTCTTCGACAGAACCAGGGAGTTGACTCCCAAAAAAACGAAATTAAGCAGTTACTGGGTTTGCTTAAAACCTTACATTTTGATGAGATTTTCTGACTACGAGCGAATTCAAGTTACTGGGTTTTCAATTTTTTGATGAGAGAGAAGGATTCGAAATTGATTAATGAGTTTTCAATTTGGTCGAAATTGAATTGTGGGCTTTCAATTGATGAAATAAAATGATTCAAAATTGAATTGTGGGCTTTCAAAATCATTTGAGCAGCAAAATCGTTGTGTTTAATCATCGTAAATCACTTGAATTAGCTCTTCGAGCAGCAAAATTGTTTGAGAAATGTGCTAATGGTAAGCCTAGTTTAGATGTTGTCATGTGTTCACATGTTACTACTGCCGGAGAAGAAGAAGAGACTGATAAGGAGGTCTTTCCTCTATTTGGTAATGTTTTATTTAACCCCTTCATTTGAAAGCTATTTAACGGATCAATCATCTTTTTTCCATTTTACCCATAAAAGATGATCATGTGCTGCGCATATGTCACTTAACGGACCTTGGGTTAATGTTGTCCAACATGGACTAGCGGTGTGCAAAAATAACCTACTTTGAGTAGTGGTGATGTAAGTTTAAAATCGGGGACTATTGGTAAAAATGCCCGAACTTTAGGGACCAATGATGAAATTAATCCTTTTTTCTTTTTAATTTAACTATAAACCACATACACATCAATATTAAAAAAAATTATATACTATACCAATATTAATATTAAATCAATTACTTTTTCTTAATTGATCAAGCAAGACAACAAAATTTCCCAATAAATCTACTAAAGATTAAAAAAATGAAATAAAAGCTAATCCTAATTAAAAAAAAAAGAAAAAAGAAAAAGAAACAGGTTGAAGATGGCAAAGGCACGTCCCACACGGCACACTACTTGGGGGAGTTTTGGATTAACCCATTCCGACGGATCTATAAAGTTTATCCGTGCTAGATAAAATATGAATTTACTTAAAGTTTGTTAGATTCAAATCATAGGGTATGCTGATATGCGTGATTTCCATTTAAATAAGTATTTAGCATTATTGATGCGAAATCCGTAGCCCGTAGGTGTCTCTTCTCGACTCTCATCAGTCATCTCCTTCACTTTGTCTATGTGATTTCTAACTCCGTTAATTTTCCCTCCTAACATGTCATCATTTCCGTCCCTGAATATGCGAGTTGCTCTTGCTTAATCAACCGCATCTCCGGCGCAGGAAATGGAGGCGCCGTCCATTGTGTCTAGAGCCCGTACTGCCTTCCATTCCGCCGCTGCTAAAGCGGAGCGAGTTTTTACGGACATTAAAAAATCTGATTTCTCCACCGATCGAGGTACTTCTATTTTTTTTCCCATCTAACTATCATTTTAATTCGCATACTCGCCTGTTCGTTTTTCTTAATTTTGAAAATATGTTTTTACTACTTTTGTAATTTTGATTTTTTTTTACTTGTAATTTTTCTGAACTTCAACTGAATTTCTGTTTGATCTGAACCGAAGAAGATTGTGATAAACAACTGCCGAAATTCGAAAAATCAGATTCTCCACGCGATGAAGGCGAGTCAAAGGTAAATGTATCATTGGCTATAGTGTTAGGAATATTATGCGTTGAATTCAATTTCTTTCTGATTTGATTAGAATTCTCCAATGTTCAAAATGTAGGAACAACTGCTCAACTTTCTTTAGTATTTCTGTTTGATTGTTGTGGAAACAGCTGATAAAAAGTTGAATTTCTAATCCGATGCAGTCCATATGCAATACGATACTAGAATTCTTAGTTTTGATTCAATCTACATGCATATACAGTGCTGATATCTCCTGCAATGATACTAGATACTATCAAAGTTTATCTAAACTAGCTTTGATAAACATCTATGTTTAAGTAGTTTCATTTTTTTTTTTTTTTGTTTGTTTGTTTCTTTGCTTCTTTGTGTCTAGAAGAGCATTTTATGAATGTTATCTGAAATATTCATAAATCATTTGATTCAGAGTTACCACGAGGTGCGGAATGCAAAGCGGAGGACAGAACCGATAAAGGTTAAGCAGGATTGGCAGGAGAAATTGAAGAATATAAGAATCGGTAAAAGAGGAGTCCAAGAGCCTGAGAGAACTGATAATTTGACAATGTCTTTCGCAATTTTTGATGAAAATTTGTACCTACCTAGGGCAAGAGATGTTCCTCAATCTAAGGTTAGAGGAATTTTACGCATTCAATCTTACTGCTTTTGAAATTTAGTGCTAGCATATGTGCATGTATGCATTTATAAACTTCCATGAAGGCTGGGTAAAGCATTCATATTAAAACTGTGTTACAAGACCACGTTCTGAGGCCAGCCATGCATTTTAGACTGGAGTCTTTCTGTGGGACGTGGAACCAATACATACATACATATACATACATACATACATACATACATACATATATATATATATACATATATATATATATACATATATATATATATCTATACATATATATATATATATATACATATATATATATATATATATACATATATATATATATATCTATACATATATATATATATATATGTATATATATATATGTGTGGATATAACTTGTATATATACATTTGTATATAACTTGTATAACCTAATAGTTTGATATAGAATGAAGAAATAGCTCACCACAATATTAGAGGAACAAATCCAAAAGTGGGCTGGATTCCATCATTTATTCACGCTCTAACAGCAGGTCGCACTATATGAAAAATGGAAAGTTGGATACATGAATGAATTGATTATGGTGCATAGGCATTATGAAATTACCGCCTAAGTGTAGGAATAGATTGTACAAGCTGTCCAAATGTATTCTCATAGAAATACGGTGCCTGTTAGTTATAGATATGTTTGTTTCGGTTTAAAACATTTGTCACACACATTTGAGTAACATTTGGTTCCTTTTAGAACAGCCATGATTACATTTATTCACAGTTTGGCCAGTTCAAGAGCATCAAGATTATTATTGTATGTTTTTTCCCGAGGTTATGCCATGTTTCTATCATACCAACCACAGAGCTTGAAAAGGCTTTTAAGTTTAGGGGTAATGCATGGAAAATATTTGCAGAATACACACGATTTTCCTGTTGGGAAAGAACATCATACATGTTTACCCCTGCGTAAAATGAGCATCCAAAGCATAAAGATGTTCTGTGTGATTTGACATTACCAAACATAAATTCGAACAGGAAAATGACATCCCTTCCAATTTGTTCTGTAACAGTTTGAAAGGCTGTATTCTGAATTAAATAGAGAATCTTGAATCTTCTTCTCATTTTGCAGAAGTGATGGATCTACTTGACTTTTTTTCTGTTTGTTTCATGAACATATATATATATATATATATATATATATATATATTAGGGTTCAGAAAGTGCTTACTTGGCAGAAGTTTCAAGTGCCTCCAACATAGATATAATTCCTCCTGCTTTTGTGATCAAGCAATTGGGCATAGGTGTTGAGTAAGTTTTCTAGATTTTTCTCCCTTCAAATTTTCCTCATTGTCAACTCTTAAATTTTGATGGCTGTCCTGCAGAAAGGCAGTAATACTATCTTGTGGTTTATGTAATATTGTAAGATACTTAGTTTTAATGGTGAATCTACTATTTTTGACCACTTCCTCGTATGCTTGTCATTCTAAAGATGACAGTTTTAATGGTGAATCTACTATTTTTGACCACTTCCTCGTATGCTTGTCATTCTACAGATGATTTTCCATATTCTCAAATTATTTTTTGTTAAAAATAAATAACTGCAACACAATAGTTTCCAAAGTTGTATTGCAAGTTTGTGTTCAAATACTCAAGTGATTGGTTTTAAACAAGTATAGGACATTAGGATGGTCAATGAAGTCAGTTAGCGTCACAATTGGATTACATTCTCACATTGATACCATTTGCAGGACCACAAGGAATCTTAAGTCAATGAAAGATCTTTTGGCATCATCTAGAGATTCTTCACCTGTCAGGGAGAGGGCTGGTTTGAGCTTCTCTGCGATGAAGTCATTAGTATTGCGGGAGAAGGAAGACAAGTTTGCTTCTGAGTTTGGTGCTGATGAGAAAGTTATGTCTCTGATTAGTTCATTGCATGATCCAGGTAATTTCATGGTTTGTGAACTTGCTGAAAGTATCATATTCCTAGAAAAAAATGCATTAATTTCAGTTTGCATTACCCCTTGATGATCTTTCACTTCCGTTGTAATCTCTGCAAGATATTCGCAGAAGGACATTTTCCTGGAAAGAAAACTGCCACTAGTTTGGAGACAAGTACAAACATTACATCTTTGCCAAAGGATATTTGCGGTGCTCCTCCTGAAAGCTTTATTGTCAAGCTTGCTGAAGCCATTGGAAGTTTGAAAACACTGCGGAAAATGGCATTGTTTTGGCTCAGGGTTGTTGAGGAAGTAAGTGAACTTATTGGAATCAAAATAGCAACCTTAAGAATAGTTGGTTACATGGTAAAGTTACTTATGATTCAGCTGTTGCTGCGCGTCACCAATAGTTACTCCTCTGGAAACAATGTTTTTGGGAGTGCATACATTGAAATATATTTTGTAAAGTACAGGATCACTAAGAGAAATGAAATGACTTCATTATGGTTGAAAAACTATCGCATGGAAATGATGACAATTGAAAGCATAGTTTCTGTAAATTTCCGTACCGTTGAAAACTGAGAAGGCAGCAAAGGATGCAACCAAGGCTTTACTCCCTCTGTCCCAAAATGAGTCCCTTTCAGTTTTTTTGCAAAATTTAAGAAAGTTGATTTTTAGGCCATTTTAGTATGTATATGTAGTAGTTCATATATATGAATGCCCTTAGTGTTCAAACTATTGTATAGTTAGTATTGCAAGTGCACATATGGACATCATAGATTGCAAAGGTGAATTTAGTAACTTCGTAGAAAAAGGGAAACTCATTTTGGGACAAACTTTTTCAAAATGGACTAGGGAGTAATATTTAACTATGGATTTTTCTCTTAGAATCCAGATTTGGAAATCATGCACCAATATATTGGTTACTGTAAGTAATAGGCAAATAACTATACTGAAGTAAGATTTTGCATCCTTAGGCCATAAGTTTCCTGTTAGTTATGTCCGTAGAGCTTTTTCTTGGCTCAAACGCGCAAGTGAATACACAACCTAAGGAGTCATCTAATTGTGAATTTATTCCAAATCCTTTTTAAAGTTTGCAAGTACATTTAATTTGAATAATTACGTCAACTTGCTTTCAACCTTCTTAATCACCCAGGAGCTGGCATTTTTTCGGCCTCCATGAGTTGACAGATAATCTGATACCCGATGAATTGGCATATTGTCTGACTGAATGCACCCCTACTGTAAGATTAGATTGTTCTATTTTCCGTTGATGAGTTGCTTAGAATCAATCTCTTGATTCTTAAGTGGACTTTCCTTAGTTGTCCATTGTGTATTCAGTTCCAATGACTTAACTGTTTAATTTGGCTTCATTGATTTCCTCCCCCCCCCTTGATTGGAAGCGATGGTAGGGTACAGATTGGGGGTTAGCCTTATTCTTCCTAAACGACCTAAACCCCTCCTTCAGCTTCTTGCAACTGCTAAGTGTCCAACCCCTGACCTCCAACTTGAAAAGTTGGTAGGTGACCGAGTTGGTTTCTTCATTGATTGAAACAGTTTAATAATTATGCTATTGATGTCATTATAAATGGTGCTGGAGATTTACTTTGATCTTGCTTATTATTTGAGAACCTAGGGAGATTGTAACTACCATGTGCGTCGTAATATTCGTTCCTCTAAAAGGCTGCCTCTTTTTCCTACTAATCAAGAAAAGCTATTATTCAGTAAGAGCTTTAATCCTAAAAGCTAGAACTGAATTGACACACCCCTTGGTTCTGTTCAGTGTTTTCTGTATAATACTATATCTGATTGTGGGTGCCTTAGAGTGATTCTCATAGAAATAAAAAAGAACTCATCGCTACTACTTCCACTTAAGCCTGGAATTTGGGTATGCTTTGCTAGATAACCATTAATAAATGCATAAGTACGTCAGAGTTCCTTAGTTTTGTTGTTTCTAAGTCCCTCAGGGAGAACAACTTTCAAGAGCTTCTTGGTCAAGTTGGATATTTCCTTCATCCTAACTTATTTTTTTTATTTACTATATGTTAATTTGGTGATGGACTTCTTGCCCTAGATATGCTTGATATTTTCAACACTTCAATATCAAGAGCAGATAAATGCAAACTACTTTTAAATACATTCCAAGCTAACAGGTGCCTTGGAAAATTTTCTATGTGCAGTTGAGAAGACTTTGGTCAGAAGGACTGTATATTCCTGGCATTCCTCCAGATGAGATTCCCGACTTACATTCCTGTCTGCTGTATCAGCAGTTGCAGGTTATCAATTGCTGTGTTTCTAGAAAAAGGCGCCATTCTGCTGCCACTGAATCGTTAGATTCTGTTTTAAGGCGGGCCAACTTAAATGTTGAAGATTCAGCAGCTTCTGAAGGCGCAAGTCCTGCAAACCCTGTTATATATGCTAGGATTAGCACTGGGGAACTTGTTCTGCGGTTGGGAGCTGATAAACAAGCCGAAAATTTGACAATGCTAGAAACCGGTGAATCAGTATATACGCCAATTATGCAGGTTTGATTAGCATACCATGCTACATATTGTGCTATTCCTTTGGACATTTAGTTCCACTCCCATTACTCAGATCTATGTTATTTGTGAGTATGTAGGAAGGGCCTCTGCTCACGGAAGATCTTATTAAAGAAACAGAGGAGTTTGTATTACGGACAGGGAGGTTTGTATCATAACTCCATTTGTCGGTTCATTTCCGCAGATGCAATGCTTTTCTCTTTCATGTTTTTCGCTCAAGAATTTATATTTTACTGTTATGCAATATATATCCTTGTTAATTTGGTCTCCTTTCGGGTGCTTCTGATAGTTCTAGTTTTGCTTTTGGAAATATAAGATAGATTCATCATACGTGTATACCGTTTCGGTGAGACCAAAGGAAAGATAAGGAATAATTTTACATGGATAGTTCACACAAATTTTACCCCTTCAAAGCTTACCAATTTCTGAAGAAAGAGAATAAAGTAGAGTTTTCTATACCACGATGACTGTCATCCGAGAGAGAATACGAGTCATTAATGGGCTCATATTTCTCTTGAGCTACTTGATGTGGGCTGTCAGTCAACAGCTGGTTTAAATTTTCTGCAAGTGCGATGGCCATTTACTTCTGTTTTGGAACACTGCATTTGATCAATATAACTCTTTTTGTAGTATTCTGAGAATTTTTTGTTGCTTCATTTTTTATAAGATACTGTTTAGTCTATGAAGGGCAATGATATGACCATTATTTATCACTATTGAGTAAATATATCACCTATTTTCTTATGGCATTACCTAACAAACTCACTCTTTTCTATGGGTTCAGTGTTGGTGCTGGGTGTTCGCAACTCCTCTCTGACATGCAGGCTTTCAAGGTAACATATACTTGTTATGGGTCATGTTGAGACCTGTCTGCCTTGTGCTGTAAAGGTGTTGGATACTGGCTGACACCCATTTAATTAAATTCGACATCATGTTTTAGGCAGCAAATCCAGGTTGCATATTAGAGGATTTCGTAAGATGGCACTCCCCCCCTGATTGGATGGAGACAGATAGAAATACTGAAACTAAAGAATCCCCTGGTGATGGTGATCTTTCGTCTGTCAGAGGTCAACTAAGTACACGTATGCAGAAAGAAGGTATACCCTTTCATTACAAGACCACAACATAACGAAATCATCTGTCTGTATTTAAGGTTTTATTTAGCAGGATGATAAATATATGAATCAGAATTCAGATAGTTTTGGTGCAAGAAAATGTTTGGGGGGGGGGGTGGTGGGAGGTGGGGTGAGGTGACATTTTTCTGTTTCCTCTTCTTGTGTTTACCCATTTTTATTTTCTTTTATTGATTTTTTTGTTTAGGCATATTTGATTTTATAACTTATTGCCTGAAATATCATGAAGCTGGGGTTGAGACTAAGGCTGAGTTGAGTTGTGGATCATGAAGATAGGATTGGCTTAGCCAGTAGGGTAGCACTTCCTCTGCCCCTAAACAAATTCACTTATGTCTTTTCAGCCCCACAAAGAATGTCACTATTTTAGATGGCAATGCCTGAATATTATGATTTTACTAATGTACCCTACTCAATTGGAGTATGAGAAAGCAAATCACAAAAGATAACAGAGAATGCCATCTTTAAAATTGCTTTGTAACTTTTATATGGTAACAAAAAAAGAGTTTCTTACTTCCTCTGCAATTAGCAAACAGTTACTTACTTGGGGCCAAATGGAATGTTGGGTAGGTGCTATTCGGGGTTTCCGGCATTACCTAATGTCAAGTTTACATAGCAGCCATCTAGCTTTGCTGGTGCAGGATTTCCACGGGATGCGGGAAAGGAACTGGCATTAAGGATGAGATTTGGTGTCACGCCGTCGTGCTATTAAGGAAATCATTAAGTGGGAATGGCTGAAGCAGGAAACAAAGCTGATCACTTGGAGAAAGAGGGAGCAAGAGTTGTCAAAATAATCATTTACCGGAGATTTTGAGCTATCCCTTATGAAATGATGCAACTTGATTATATATACTTGAGTAGGTGACATGGCTAGTTCTGAAAAATGTGACCTTGTCATTTTCAGGGGTATTTGGGATCATTTCTGTGGTGTGAACTTAATAGGAGGGACCAATAACAACTCTCTCTCTCAATCAGGTCCCATGTTTTCCTTTCAAGACCACTTGGAGCAACCTTTGCTTCCAGTTACCAACTAAAACACTCAATGTTCCAAACTAAATCAAGGTGAAGGTGTTGTACTTCAAGCAATGCTTGCTGGCTCATGTGTTGCCTTGGCCCACCTTATAGGCGGGAATTACTTTACCAGGTGATTTTCCCCCTAGCACATGAAGAAACATTGGCTGGAATGGTTTTCCTTGGGGGGTTGTTTGCTGAAGAGTACATGGACTTAGTCATTTTGTCATGTCGTGTGTATTTTTGGTACATGGGGGTGGTGTGGCGATCTATGTAAGTACCCAGCTGGAAGGATAACGAGGACAAGCATATTTTCGTTAGTCTTATACATGTTTAGCAATGAAAAGATTATTAGTTTGTCATGAAATTAAAAAATCATGCATTCTTGATAGCATCTCTATGGTTGAAAGAGATTTGTATCCTGATTTTGTTTTGATGGCTCCACTGCTCCTGATATCTCTGCCTGTTGCCATGACAGCGTGTAACATATATAGACTTCGCTCAGTAAAAGCTTTTAGAAGTTCCTGACACACATGGGGCAAATGTTGACCAGGATTATAAAATATGCATACTCATGCCGATTCACATTTTATTGTTATTGTAAATTCCTTTCCTTTTAAAACTGTTGAATCCTAATACTTCTTTTCTTTGATTCTCTTTTATGTTTCTGTTCTATCATACATTTCCTGTTTCTAAATGCATAGCTGGCCATCAGGTTACTTCGACATTTTTGCATGGTATATATGCATACTTGATACAACTTGGTTTTCTAGGGGGTGGTGGGAGAAGAGTTTTGTGGGGTGGCGAGAGGAGGGGCACTATTAAGATGGGCATTTTTACACCTTCTTGGTGTTCTCTGACCATTATGATAGGCACCCTTGCTTTATTTCTCGTCCAGGCGTTCCCTGCATGACAAGTTTGATGGGTTCAGAAGTGACTTGAGTGTTGGATCTGATGGAGCTATATGAATCACGCTTGTCAGATATCAAGGAAAAATACTGAGGGTTAAACCCTTTAAATATCAATATGTTCTCCCTGTGAAAGGGTCATTTTCCACTCTTATGTATGACGTTATAGTTCCTTGAGAAATTTTTTTGTGTACTTTCCTTGTATGTCGGAGTACTTCACTTCCTCCTTTATAGGGTTTCTAATGATGTCTAGGAAATTTGTGGCGAGAGCTTTGGGAAACTGCAAAACCAGTACCTGCTGTCAGACAAGCTCCTCTATATGATGAGGATTTGGCTGTGTAAGTAAAAGTTCGTCACTAATACCATTCAAAACTGGATTTGGCATATAAAGCAATCTGACATGAGCTGCATGGTTCTGAGTCTGTAGGGATGGTATTCTGAATTTCTTAGAGGATATCGCACCTTCTGAACTCTTTGAGCAGCTGTATCTTTCTCTTGTAAGTCCTCTTGTCAATAGCTTGATGGTTTCTATCATTTTTTTCCCTGTCTCTTCTGACTTTATGTTGTGAGCCGCTGCCCAGGGGATAAATGTTTTTGTGCTTCATTTATTATAAGACAACATTTCTATTTTCTCCACAGTTATAGTTGTCATTTGCTCAATTGCACAAGCGATAAATACTTTATGCCAGCTTCAATGAAAAAAAACATTTCTATGTTCTCAATCTTTACGATTTGTCATTTTCTGTACATTTACTGAATTATCATGCGATATGCATCTTCCACATTCCCATATGATACTATCTAATAAAGCATCATATAGATTTTCCTGTGCCTAGTCTGTCTACTTGGTCGAAGACTATCTTTGAGTGTAACAAGTTCCAGGCAAGAACTGGATCAACTTGAGAGTAGGAGAGAAAGAAGTGTGTTTTTCTTCTTCTTTCATTGATTTATTTAACTTTTTCTTACGGGATCTAACAGGATTGTGTTCTTTACAATGGGAGCTGCAAGCAGCCAGTTTTTCGGCTATTTAGTGCAGAGTTTCAGATTAGTTTGTCAGATCTGCATATAGTGCTGAGAACTGATATGACCTCTTAAGAGTAGAGCAAACCTCTCCCCAACAAGTTAGGGTGATGTGCATTGGGAGTTGGCGGCACCCAGTTATTGAGATGTTAAGTGAAACCCTCAGATAAGGTATTAATTCTGCATAAAATGCTGAGAACTGATTGAACGAGGCACGCAAGTAACCTTGGTAATGTCAAACTTGAGCTACATGGCCACTCATCCTTTGCGTTGTCTGCCACTGGTGGCATAATGTGTCGCCACTGAATGTCAGGTTAAAACCAAGTCCAACATAAGTAACAAAATAAGGATAAAGCATTGCTGTTGCTCTCCCCTGAAGGTAGTAAAAGCTCCCTTTAGTCAATGTCTCCCTCTAACTTTCTATTATCACCAAGTCCTAACATAAGTAAACAAAATAAGGATAAAGCACTGCTGTTGGCTATCCGTTGAAGGTAGTAAAAGCTCCCTTTTGGTATAAGTTGACTATGCTGTTTTAGAGAATCTTTAAATAATTGAGTTCAGGAGCATTATACAAGTTCTTTAGAGATTTTTTTTTTTGGAAACCTGGCTCTGTTTAGGAGTCAGTTTCCATAATATTGCCTGATGACTAGACGTGCTCTTTTCTCCCTTATGGTCCTAAAACTTGTTATAGCAATTTGATGAAAGATATTGCCTCCTCTGTGTATCTATAGAAAAGATTTCCTGAAGTGCTAGCAAAATAAACAGCACCCTTCATTGTGTTGATGATGAAATATGTTCAAATTACAGCTTGGTTCAGGATTTGTGAGTGCGGAGGCCACACTTTCCACAAATGAAAATTTGTGCAAGCTGTTCTATGAGTGCAAAGACTACATTGTTGTGACTTGTCAAAGCTGCACTTGGGTTGAGAAAGTTGAGGACATATGCCAGGTACACTGTCTAGCTTTGTCTAGTGTGGTTGGCTGGATCTTTTTTTCCGTTGGATAATATTTATTTGCTCTTCTTTTGGACATTGTCTAGAATATAAGGGAAATGGAAGGGCTATTTTTTGTTTTCATGAAGTTGATGTCGGTTGAGATTCATTAAATAAATTTTGGTGTAGGTGTATGAAACACTGGAGATGATGATATTAAACCCGGAAGAAGTTGTAAAGATAACAAAGCAGCCAGAAGAAGCCCCGACAGTTGGTGAACAGAAGGGCAGATTTAAGAGGCTGGGCTTGATATTTGGTGGCAAAGATAGGCTCTCTGGAAAAACACCTCCAAAGGACTCGAAGAACATAGTAGAAAACCCCACACGCCAATCCTTCACATCAATATTCTCAAAGAAGCCACCTAAGTCCGGTAGTGTTGAGAAACCTGTTTGTGCAGTTGAAAATGACTGGACTATGGTTTAAATCCACTCGGTTTTGTCACATTAATTGTAAATTATCTGAAATAGTTAGTCAAAGAAATTTCCATGCTTGGAATATATATCCTTTTTTGTGTACTTAGAAAAAGGAATGAAGAAACAGCTTGCTTTCATGAACTTGAGTATTTTTTGTGGGTGTATATTTTGGTTAATCACATTGCAAGAATACAGCTCTGCTGTTAGCTAGGGAGAAATATTTTATTGTTATGAGCAAAAAATTACTGCATAGAAATCAGGACTGACAAATAAAATGAGCAGAAAACGATGGTGGACAATGAGTCAATATGCTTTTAGCGCTTAGTACTCTTGAAGCCCTTCTTTCTCTCAGGACTACTTGTTCTGCTTATGGTTTTGCTTCCTTCCTCAGCTTCCAGGGGCTTATCGTCATTATGTTTCTGTTCCTCGCTTCTCTTTTGGAGATCCTTGGTGATTAGTTGTGGCACGACGAAATTGGCAATCCAGTATAAAGCGAAGAGGCCTGCACTGTCAACAAGGTAAAACCATCATTATCTCTTATTGCTCGTATGCTGAAACACAAGCGCCCATATGCACACAAAAAACCCCCACACTTGCGCCCGCACGCACGCGCACACACACATACAGACTGAGGTAATAATTTGTTTTTGTTTTTGTACTGAAGAAAAAATATTGATTTCTTGTACAATTAAGTACTGAGGTGAAGAAAACCAACCTTGTTTGAAGCAAGACTGTTACGTCTCTGGTGGTGGCCGGCGAAGTCACACCGAGAACTAGAGAAGAGGTGAAAGCATTGGTCCTAGATTGAACTGGTAATAGAATGTTTTCTCCTTTCTGGAGCTGAGTTGTTGCATTGGTAGACAACCAAAGAAGTTTCTGTTTCTGTTTCTTCAGCTGCTGCTTGTGCTTGATCGGTGAATGTGTAAGAACTAATGGGCTATAGCAATGGACGCACTTCATTATTAAAATTCAGTTCAAGTCAGGTATCTAGTTAGTTATGTTTACTCATATCCGGGATGGAGTATGGATAATGTTTTGGGCGGTAAGGTGTGTTTGGCTGGAATAGAATTGCTATTCTCACGTGCTGGTTTAGGGCACGTGCCTTGTTTGATCGTGGGTTATGAAAAAGGTCGGTGGACCGTGGACGCACATGAGGGTGGACCTGGGTAAGTTCTACTAAACATTTATCAATTGGGCCAACTTGTTCCCAACTGCATTTTCCCCCTCTTCAACCGCTTTTATTTGCCCACTTTCCTATTGACTTTAAGCCCAAAAGTTTTATATTCCCGCTTAGCCACAAATAGGAGTGGGAAACGGGTGGGGTGGGGTGGGGTGGGGTGGGGTGGGGGTATCGGCAGCACTCATGTGGGCAACGAGCTCAAATAGATGAGTGAGTGAGTGCTCAATTGATAAAATGGGCATAAATATAAAACGAGTAATATTATAGGTACCTAAAGAGTATCAAATTTTTTGTATTAAATAATGTGTCAGTTAATGTGGTACCTGATGTGATGCATTAATTATAATTTTTAATTTTGTTTTTTGTACCACATCAGCGGCCACATCAGCTGACACATTATTTGGTGCAAAAAAATTGATACTCTTTAGATACCCATAGTATTACTCATATAAAATTATCAAATAAACACAAACAATACAAAAAATCATTTCAACTACATATGTCTATGAAATTATACTTCACACGTAGATCATTTAAAACAAAATTCATATCACTTTGAATTATATCCATCAGGTGAACGAGCAAAAAATTATGCTTAAAAAATTGTTAGAGTAGCAGGTAAAATGACATCTCTAGCAGCTACAGCTGCTAGTGCCAACGGTCGTTGGCAGGTGTCATTTAACTCCCTATCTTGACGGTTCTTTTGGCATAATTTTTCATTCGTTCACCCGATCGAAATAATTCAAAGTGCTATATATATTTTTTATATAATCTATAAATGAAGTATGATTTCAAGATATATATATATATATATATATATATCGGTCATTTTTATTTCTTTGGTTCTATGGACATCGACAAGGCAGCTATCGGAGGTCACCGAACGGCAATTGCCGGAGGTTGCGGTGGTCAGTCAGTGATAGATTTCCTTAAAGTCAAATTGATATTTCCCATGAATGAAATTGGGCTTTACTTAAAGTCAATTTGATATTTCCCGTGAATGAAATTGAGCTTTTATGGGCACTGCCAATTAAAAATTTGTTGATGCCTATATCTATTAAAATACGGCGATTCGAGCAGACAAATGTGTATGAACACTAATTGCCACCTCTAGCCACAAACATGTTTGCTCTCTACTATGTCAAAGAGACTTTGACATAAAATTACCAGTAATATTGCACTAGTTCATCCAACTGTACTTGACCCAAGTAACTTCAGCTCTATGTTTCATCAATAAATAAGAATTTATTTACATAATGCATCCCTGATTTATGATTTATCACCTTATTGCATAAATGAAATTTATTGGTAAATTTAGTTGGTATATTATTTTACATAAAGAAGATATTGGAATGGAGAGAATTTCCAAAAATAAACATCTTTTAAAGAAAGATTGTTATAGCGTCTCCGTTAACATTTGTGTAATGGACCCCAAACATAGGATATATACAAGTGTTCATGGCAGATCACCGAACTAAAGCTTATCTTAACCCACCGTAGCACCAGGAAATCAAACCCAAAATCACCGGATTAAGGGTTGCTCAACCCACAATACCGGAGGAGATCAAACCCAAGGTTTTTGGTGAGGAAATAATATCCCTCAACCGCCCTACTCTTTGCTTTGGTGGTTTAAAGGAATTATCTCAAGAATGTTTAACTATACCTAAAGTGTCATTTTACTTCCTATAAATTTCAAAAAGAAAATGTTTCCACAAAAAAACAATATCTTCATCGATTTGACCCTTTTATTTTAGGACAAAATTGTACTTTGTTACTCACTCCGTCCCGGATAAATGTTTCTAGTGGATAAAACACAAAAATTAAGAAACATAATTAATGATGTGCTGTAAAATGTGTTCTGACCGTAATACCCATGAACATTAATTGGGTTCAACTACTTTAAATAATTGAGTTTGTTTGGATGTGTTATATTAAATAAAGTTTTTAGGGTATATTAGGAAGAATGGTAGAGAATAGGTAGATCAAAAGTCTTTAGGAACATTAGTTGGGACATCCCAAAATAGAAAGTAGGAACATTTATCCGAGACGGAGGGAGTATAATTTTGACCCACTTTTGAACCAAATTTTGATATAACTATATAAATTTCTACCCCAACTAAAAATTTGACTCCCTTTCAAGAAAATCCTAGATTCATCACAGGTTTAAATTCGTGGGAAAAGAAAGGGGATTGCTTCCTTTTAATGTATGATCTATCAACTTCGTAGATCTCTCTCTCTCATACACATAATAATAAGGTCAAAATACGAAAAACCTTCCAAAGTATACACCAAATTTCAAAGTCCCCCAGCCTAAAGTTTGCCCCATAACCCCATCTAATGTTGTAAATTTTTCCAGTTAGCCCCCTGGCCGTGATGATTATTAGAAAGTTAACGTTTTTCATCATGTGCCTTGCATGTGTGGGGGCAATTAAGTCATTTCTACTTGATATACAGAAAATTGAGATGCAATTTGATGTTATTATGAAAATTAGGGCAAACCAATAAAATTTAATGAAACTGAGCGTGTAGAGTAAATTGAAATTGAAAGGGTAATCACGAGCATTTCCATCCCAGAAAGCTCTCTCTCTCTCTCCCCCCCCCCTACTCCACATCCTCAAAACCCATCAAAATAACTTGGAGTCACTGTAATTAGAAGGGAAAAAAATTTGTTGAAGGGAAAAAGTGAAAAGGCAGTGGTGGAGAGCGGAAAAGTCCTGAGCCGAAAAATTGCAGCCAAACTTCGTCTACCATCAGATTAAATCGAAATCATCCCAAGCTAATCATGTCAATCAGTGGGCTTGTTTGCACCTTCGCCGCCTAGACAATTGATTTTTTAGTTTTCTCATAGGAAAAAATTAAATAATTAATGGACCATTTTTACGTTTCTTCAAAAGGGGTTGCCAAGTCATTTGCAATTGCAGCAAGGCCATTAACGACCTTTCTCCCCCGAATCCTCCGCATTGGATGACAATCCCCACAGCCTCGCTGCGGCGGAGGATCGCATCCCTCTTACAATCTCTCTCTATTTCTCTCAACAAGTGTGTATAATCGAGAAAAAGAAGATGAAGAAGGTGTTGGTGGTCGGATCAATGTTGGGAGAGAGAGAGTGAAAATGACCTAATTGCCCCCGTACGTGCAAAGCACATGATGAAAAACGTTAACTTTCTAACGGTTATCACGGCTATCGGGCTAATTGGAAAAATTGACAACATCAGATGGGGTTATGGACTTATGGGGCAAAGAGAAACTTTAGAATTTTGTGTATACTTTTGGTTTTTTTTTTTTTTTCTTCTTCGTATTTTGGCCTAATAATAATACCCCTAAAAGTTTGGATATAAAACTTGCACCATAAATGTTAGTAATATGATTGGATAGTAGTGATGCAGTAATAATATGATTGGTACTCTTTAGGTACTATAGCATTACTCTTTCTTATAACTTGATGTATGTAGATTGCTTGTTGTTGTGTAGGTCTAAATATAGTCTTTTGAGTAAAAAACTAAACCAGCTGATATATTGTCCACCTCTAGGTGACAACAGCTTTCGGATTGAGCAAATTCGTACCGAAGAGTGATCGACTTTGAGAGAAAGTTATCCATGAAAAAGGAGTGGAAGACGAAGAAGAAGAAAAACAAGAACTGTAACTCATCAGCTTAAAGCTGTAAATACTTTCTACTAAATGGAAGTAACTTAATTTTTTATTGCTTGGGATTTGTTGGGCAAACCATGCATGGAGTATATAATACACTTTATGAAGCTACCAAGTGTCTCCACCTTAATTGGGAATGCGGAATTCTTATTAGTGACCACCACCGAATCCACCACCAGCACCTCCACCTCCTCCAGCTCCCACACCAATCCCTCCTCCACTACCGAATCCACCGCCAAAACCAGATCCACCACCTACACCTCCACCACCTCCACCACCAAATCCTCCACCTCCACCAATACCTCCACCACCTCCGGAACCAGCACCACCTCCAAATCCTGTTCCGCCACCAGATCCTCCCCCAATGCCACCGCCAGCACCACCTCCACCTCCACCACCTATGCCGCCTCCAGCACCACCACCACCGCCGATCCCACCTCCAACACCACCTCCTTTACCGAACCCACCACCTACACCACCTCCTGCACCACCTCCAGCACCGCCACCACCACCGATCCCACCACCTGCACCACCTCCAATGCCGCCTCCAGCACCAGCACCACCACCAATTCCACCTCCTTTACCAATCCCACCGCCTGCACCACCTCCAGCACCACCACCTATGCCGCCTCCAGCACCGCCACCACCACCAATCCCACCGCCTGCACTACCTCCGGCACCACCACCTATGCCGCCTCCGGCACCGCCACCACCACCAATCCCACCGCCTGCACCACCTCCAGCACCACCACCACCACTGATTCCGCCTCCAGCACCACCACCAGCACCGCCTCCAATCCCACCTCCAACACCACCACCTAAACCACCTTCACCGCCAAGCCCACCATGTCCAAAGTGTGTCTTCTCATCTCGAAAAGAATCAGAGGAACCGACAAGCTTTCTACTACTAATAGTAGGAGTACAAATAAGAAAACCAAAAACAGCAAGAAGAAGAAGAGGTTTAGAAGCCATCATCTTTGCACACCACTCTTGAGAATACAAAGAATGTGACCTTCGAGTGAGGAGTGTTGAAGAGCCAAAACTGAAGTAGAGTATATATAGGGTTTAGAGAGCCAAAATTTTCAAAGCAGGGACAGTTGAGGAGAACGCGAAATTAATTAAATGATCATATTCTCAGTGTCTTCGGGGATTAAAATTTAATGCTCCTCCTCACCCCACCTGTTTCCTTTTGAAAAAAAAAAACACTCAACACCGTCGCCCTTCTCCCACCGTTTTTCGTCTTACGCACTATACATCAGTTTGTCATCTGTCCGTCAAATTCCGTCACTTTCAATTTTCTTTTAACTCCCCTATCTTTCAACTATTGCGTGAATCATTAGAGGTTTCTCTCTCTCTCTCTCTCTTCGTAATCATAAATTAAAAGAGACAAATAGACAATCACTTTTGGTGGGAGGTAGTAAACAGTTTTAATATTATAATATGGTAAAATTATATACGGAGTAAGTATTTCTCCAATTAACAGTGTTGATATACGTGAATTCATGCCAAAACAAAAAAAAAAAAAAAAAAAAAAAAAAAGGAGGAGGAGGAGGAGGAGGAGAAGGTTAAGCTTAGAGATGTTAAAAGGGCCACGGCCCGTAGGGTTGGCCCGTTTAAACCGAAAAAAACAGGGTTAGGGTTCAATATTTTTGGCCTGTTTAAAATCAGGGCTTTTTAGGGCTAACCCGTTTAACCCGCGACCCGTTAGGGCTAGCCCGTCAGGTTTCAAGGTTGGCCCGCCAGCCCGCGTAATATTAATTAGGCCGTATAAAAAGCTTAGGAGATATGTAAAATAACCACCATGAAAATAAAACCAACAACCTTTAATCCAAAATCAAACACATTTATCATTTGCACTACAGATTTTCTTTGTGTACTTGTGAATAAATACTAAAATATAAACAAAAATTTTGGAAATAACTGCTTAGTAAAGCTATTACATTATTTATTTTGAGAATAACATCTCTAGGGCTAGCCCGTTTAACATCTCTAGTTAAGCTAGCTATCCATTTAACTATTTTATCACCATATACATATATACATATTTATGTAAGGAGCCAACTAGCCAAGGAGGTCATGCTACTAACTTGCACGATTTCACGTAGAGTGGCAATGGCCGGACCAGTCCAACCTGAACCAATCGAGTCTTAAAATCAGGCCAGCCCGACCTGGATCAAATTTGCATTGGGCCTGCAAAACTAAAGCTCAGCCCCGCCCTAATGTTGGGTTGGCTGAGCCAACCCATCGAGATGGTTTTTTTTTTAGCCGGCTCTAAATTTTCATGAGTAATCTTTTACTTACTCTCGCTCAATTAAATTTGATGACTAGTATAATTAGAAGTTCATCATGAGACTAAATAATTTTTTTTTATATTTCTATAATTATTTTATGTTGGATGTGATGGCTCGATGTTTCGGCAAGAGGCCGGCGCCCTCCGCATGGTACGGACTATTCGGGTTTTTGGGTGTCATGCGGCCGCATAGGGCGTCCGCATGAAACACTGGAATTTATGTGGCCACATAAGGCGTCCGCGTAAGTATTCTGGAAACCATGTGGCCGCATAGTGCGTCCGCATGGTAATCTTGTAAATCGTATGCGGCTGCATAGTGCAACCGCATAGCGGGGGTTTTAGAGTTTTCTATTGTATTGTATAAATAGATGTATACCTAGAACGTTTAAAGAAGCAAGACTCTAATAAAATTTCGACAGTCTATTGACCCCAATCTCTCTTTCTTTCGATTCCCAACTGATTTTATGTGTTGTTTTGTCAATTGCTTCCGCTGTGTTGCACAACATTTTATACTCAACTACGTGAGTTATTAGCTTGCGTATTAAGTTATGATCATAAATGTTATGCACATCATGGTTTATTTACTCTTTTGTCCTCAACTGACCCGAAAATGTATGTGAATAGAGATCGAGTAAGTCAACCACTGCTACTAGATTAACATGATTTCAGTATTGTTTTGACTCGTTCTCCTTCATCTATATTTAGACTCTTACAAGTAGACTGTACGTTTTTATGACAGACTACGTATTAGCAACCGTGAAGCTCAACAATGTTTGTCTGTGTAGTTACGAAATTAATACGTTTGACTTGTTAAATGAGGCAAGTCAAACAATCATGTAATCGATTGGACTAATACACAATGGTGGTTAATTATTTTCTCCGTCTTGAGAAAACAATTCTACTTTCTTCTTTAGTTTATCCTAAAAATGAAGTTTTATTTCGGAAAAAGATATTTCCTCTGTCCCAAATTGAGTATCCTTTTTAGCATTTTATAAAAATTAACGAAATTAACTTTTAGATTATTTTGGTAATATATCTACACGAATGTCCTTAGTATTCATATTGTATAGTAATTCAAGTGTACATTTGGACATGATGAATAACAAAAAAAGAGTCACTCAATTAGGTATAGAGGAAGTATAATTACTGTAATTGGACTAAGCCCAGCAAAAGTACTCTTAAGGAACATTAAGTGATCTCCTAGTGGCCCGATCCAAGACAAAATAGAAATTGGGCCAACTGCAACAGGCAACAGCAAGCAATCCTACAAACTCGTGGAAGTGCAAAGATGAAAAGTCTTTAATTAGAGAGAGCTGAGGAGGACAAATTGGCAAGCAAGTTGGGATGAGTTTCGTTGTTAAAGTTAGTTAGTTGGATGGATGGCATTGGCAGCATTAACTATCCCTAAACGAGGGCTCGGATGGGAAGATGACGGTCTCAACCCAATTAATTTCAAAATCCTCTTCTCTCTGTATTCATAGCTCTATATAAACCCTCTATCGGCTCCCCGATTCTCATCAAACTTACTCCTTTCCTACCATTTACGTTGCAATTTAAGAGAGAGAGAGAGAGAGAGAGAGAGAGAGAGAGAGAGAGAGAGAGAGAGAGAGAGAGAGAGAGAGAGATGGGCTCCAATAAGTTCATTCTTGTTTTGTTTCTTAGTGCTCTTGTTTGCACCACTACTGCTAGGAAGCTCACCACCCAAGAGGATTCATTTCAAGATCAGAAAACGTTCTTTAGGCGCCCTGGTTACGGCATTGGCGGAGGCGGTGGATTTGGAGGCGGCGGAGGTGGTGGATTAGGTGGAGGGGCTGGTGCTGGTGGTGGAGCTGGTTTTGGTGGAGGTGCTGGTGCTGGTGCAGGAGGTGGTGGTGGACTTGGTGGAGGCGGTGGAGGAGGGTTCGGTGGAGGCGGTGGAGGAGGCTTGGGTGGTGGATCTGGGTTTGGAGGGGGAGTTGGTGGTGGGTTTGGAGGTGGGTCTGGAATTGGTGGAGGTATTGGTGGAGGAGGCGGTGGCAGTGGACTTGGTGGGGGTTCAGGTGGAGGGTTTGGTGGGGGAGCTGGCGGTGGGTTCGGCGGTGGTGCAAAGCCTTGAAAACTCATAACACCAGACTTATGCTATGACACGTACAATAGTATTACGTGCATGGCATGTCTTGAGATCCAAGTATTAATATTGTGTTTAATTAATTTGTATTTCAGGTTCTATAATAAAGAATCATAATCTAAGCTCAATAAAAATGCATTACCTCAACTCTAATCTCTCTCTCTCTCTCTCTCTTTCTCTACAAACTCTCTCTCTCTCTCTACAAACACATAGTTATATATATATATAGTTGACTGAGCTTTCTTGTGTATCTCCTCAAAAAAGGTAAAAAGAAAAAAAGAGAAAACTTTGTCAAAATGTTCTTAGGCTTCGTTAATACTCCCTCCGTCCCTAAATTATTGTCTAGGTTGACTCGATACACGGATTAAGAAAACTCAATTGACTTGATTATTAATATTGGAATAGTATTGAAAAAGTATGTTGCTTCCTTTAATGTCCATGTGTATGTGGCCCATAATTAAAATAGGAAGAAAAAGTAAGAGTAAAATAGTAAAAGTGATGTTCTAAAAAGGAAAGTTTCAAATAAGATAATTATTTTGGAACGGACGAAAAAGAAAAAGAAAACAATAATTTAGGGACGGAGGGAGTATGAAGATTGAGTTCTTCTTTTGATTGATGGGGTGACCTTTATAGATCTTCTTAATAATTAGTCTTATCCCGATTGTAATGTTACACAGTACGTACATATAATTAAATGAAAAGAGATTTAAAAAATAAAAAAATTTAAGAAAAAAAAGCCAAACCACTAGTGGATTCATAATTAATGCACTGATTTTGTTCATACGACACATTGATTCCACACAGAATGCTTATAAATTAAACAAACTAATTTGACTACTTCGGAACATTAATACTAAATCTGGTGAATCTAATTGTGCGGTTGTAGACTTGTAGGCTGTAGCATTTCTTAATGTAAAGTAATTCTTGTTCTTTATCAGAATGTCTTATTTTTCATATTTATAAATTTTATTAAAAGTAATTTTAATAATACAAATAACTTATAATTAATAATATAAATTATTTTATTGAATATTACAAGTTTTGACTTTTTGAAGTTAAATTGATTGTTTTTCGAATGAAAATTTGATTTGTATTCTTTTATTTTTTTCAAAACCATAAAATATGTAATCTGTTAATTGTATTATGAATTACGTGCTTTATTATTTTAAAAAAATAAAAAAATACACATCAAAATTTTATTTGAAAAATAATCGATTTGACTTAAAAAAGTCAAAAACAAAACTCTTATTTAAAAACGAAAGGAGTAATAATTTTAGAGTACAATTTAAAAGATGTACAGACAAATAAAGTTATAATTTTAAAAACCTTAACTTGTCATTGAGACTATTTTTTGAAGACAGGGATGCAAAGATTGGAATGGGTCTCAGGCTCTCAGCGCGCAAACAACTGGCAATGGGGAGGGAGGGGGAGAGAGAGAGAGAGAGAGAGAGAGAGAGAGAGAGAGAGAGAGAGAGAGAGAGAGAGAGAGAGAGAGAGAGAGAGAGAGAGAGAGAGAGAGAGAGAGAGAGAGAGAGAGAGAGAGAGAGAGCATCAACGCCAAACTCGTGGGAATGCATGATGAAAAGTCATTGGAGGAGGAGGAGGAGAAATTGCTAAGCAAGTTGGGATGTCAATTTCGTCCTAAAAAAGAAAAGAAAAGCAAAGCAGTTAATTAGCTAGTTGGGATGGCTGCATTAACTATCCCTAAACGCAGTTCTTCTTCAATTCGGATGAGAGGATGAACCCCACCCCCTTATTAATTTCATCAAATTCCTTTGAGTGGTGCTAATTTAATACCACCCTCTCTAGTGAAATGACCATATTATCCCTAACTATAATTTAGCAAGAAAAAAAACCCTCCACATCCGCCTAATATCAGTGCCACCCCCTATAATTTAGGGGGGGGGAAAAAAAAAGAGGTGAAAAATGATAGCCAAATTTGGCACTTCTCCCCACCACAGGTAGCCCAAGTTGGTTTGTCAACTTAAAATTCTCTTCATGAAGGGCAATATGATCATTTTACCATGGAGGGGGTGGTATTTAGCACCTTTGTAATCCACCTTTGTAATCCTTTTCGATCTCTATTAATCATCTCTCCCATCTCTGTATATAAACCCTCTTTCGGTTCCTCGCTTCTCATCGAGCTCGTTTCTGTCATTACAATTTGAGAGAGAGATGGGTTCCATTAAGTCTATTCTTATTTTGTTTCTAATTAGTGCTCTTGCTTGTTCCACCGCTGCTATAGCTAGGAAGCTCATGACTGCCCAAGAGGTTTCCTTTCAAGATCAGAAATCATTCTTTCCCCTCCCTGGTTATGGTGGTGGTCTTGGTGGTGGAGGAGGCGGTGGATTTGGAGGTGGCGGGGCTGGTGGTGGTGGTGGAGCTGGCTTTGGTGGGGGAGCTGGACTTGGAGGCGGTGGCGGAGGAGGGTTTGGAGGAGGTGGTGGTGAGGGATTGGGTAGCGGGTCTGGTGCCTTTGGAGGGGGAGCTGGTGGTGGGTTTGGAGGTGGATCAGGAATTGGTGGGGGTGCAGGTGGAGGATTTGGAGGCGGTGGACTTGGTGTGGGTTCAGGTGGAGGATTTGGTGGTGGGTTTGGTGGTGGTGGTGAAAAGCCGTGAAAACTCCTAAACAACAGACTTATGGTTCGCTGCTGTCACGTAAAATGCTATTACGAGTCAGTGTGCATGGCATTATCTTGAGATCCAAGTATTAATATTGTGTTTGATTTGTATTCATATATGTTCTAATAATGAATCATATTTTAAGCTAAAATAAATAAATAAATAAATAATAATAATAAAATGCATTAATTATCTTAAATCTCCTTTTAATAATGGTTGTCTGATCGAGCTTTAATATCTCTGTACATTATCAATTGGAATGTGCCCGCGCCTAGTACTCTTCATTAACATGAAAATTGAGCTTAATTTTCTTTTCGTATTTCTAATTAATGGGACCGGCCGACGACCTTACTACTTTGAATGTAGGAGGAGGATTTGATCTTCACAATAATCTTTTCAGAATTCAGTTAATTAGTGTTACAGTAAATGCTCTTAATTAATTAGATGAAATGAAAAACAAGCAGAATTGAAATACTGGATTAATTAATGCACTGATTTTGTTCAAATTAATGCCCGACATGCTTATTATAAGATACTCCATAACATCAACTCAAAATCCAGAGCATCTGATTTTGTGGTTGTATCATCTCTCTTTATTTATGCTTCCGTGACTACTCCAAAACATCAATCCAAAATCTGGAGTATCTAATTGTGCCGAGACGTGCCCAAGCGAATACGGTTCAAACCGTAAACCGTGAACTGTCATCTCAGCCAACCGTTAATTCTGAACCTTCTTTAAACTTGAATCAGCGGTTCAACGGTTCAGTTCCGGTTCATGTGAGTATGAACCTTTGAACCGTGAACCGTGTGAACTGACGGTTCAAACGGTCAGAATTCAAAGAAAAAAAAAACGAAAAAATGACCTTGGCCATTGATGATGAAGATCGGATGGTGGCTGCTCCTAGCTGTTAATGCAACGGTCAAGTGATCGTTTTTGACTAAAAAAAATCAAAATTATTTTTTATTTTTTCATCTTTTCTCAACCTATAAATACCTACTTCATCTCTTCATTTTTTTCCCACTTCATCTCTCTAATTCTCTCAAGTTCTATACCCTAGTCAAATCTCAAATCTCTTCATCTCTCAATTCTCTCAAAAGCTTCCAATTTCCAATTTATTAGTAAGTTTATTTATTAATTATTATTAAATACATTTTTATTTTTCAATAATATTATAAGTACTATATTTTTTTATTAATTACGTGTTAAGTTTATTTATTAATTATTATTAAATACGTTTTTATTTTTCAATAATATTATTAAGTACTATATTTTTTATTAATTACGTGTTACTATTATTAATTTTACTTACTATTTTTATTTACGTGTATTCTTACTATTATAATTTACGTGTTTATTTTTCTATACTAATTCTCTCAATTCTATAAATTATTTTATACTTCTTTACTTACTGTAAATTATTTTATACTTCTATACTTGCTATAAAATTATTTTATACTTACTATAATTTTTTTTTTGTGTTCTATAAATTATATTTATACAAAAAAAATAAATAAAAGTATTCTTCTCGATCCGCCGCAAAGGGCAAGGACAAGGCAACTATGCAACCACCGTTCGAGTACGAGTTGAGTGATGACGAATATGATGTAAACAATCCAATGGGTGAGGAAATTCCCTCTAAAGCAAATTCTTGTACTCAAGAGAGTCAAACTCAAAGTGGAGGTGGAAGAGGTCGAGTGGTGAAGGTACAAGAGGTCGAGGACCTCGAGGTGGTGGTCGTTGAGGTCGAACAACGGGAAGATCCGATGTCATGACCGTACACTTTACAAAGACACATATTGAAGGTATAAATTGTATCGTCCATTGCAACTATTTCAGTAGCGAATTCGCCTTCAAAACTGGAAATGGATATGGGACGTATAGTCGACCCATCCAAACGAAGCATCCCGATAAGCTTGGAATCGATCAAGGTCAAACACAACTCCAAACCCAAGGAGTTATGGGACCATCACAAGGACCACAAGGTACGTCTTCTAACTTATTTAAATTTAGTAATGTTGTGTATAGTAAAGAAATGACAAATTTTTTGTCTGCTATGAGACTACCTTTTAATTTTGCAAATAATTCATTATGGGCTAGACTTGTAAGCGTGTCTTTGAACCCCGCCGCTAGAGAAATTCATAGAAATATGCTTACCTGTGATATAAAATTTAGAATTTTTGAAGGTAAACAAATCTTAATTAATACATTTTTAGATTTACCAAATAAAATTTCAATATGTGTCGATATTTGCAGTGATCATATTAACTTGCATAATTATATAGGAATTACATATCATTGGATTGATAATTCATATAGCATAGACGATTCAAAAATGATTAATTGCATTTAGATATAGTTTGATACTGTACATAATGCACGTAATACTTTTGTTAAAATATTAACAATTTTACAAGAATATTGTTTAATTAATAAAATATTTTCAATTGGATTTGACAATGCTACAAATAATATTGCTAGTTTACCAGCTCTCATTGAAATTTGTAAACTATCAATTGGTGGTAAATTTTTTCATGTTAGGTGTATATGTCATATTTAAAATTTGTGTGTGCAAGATGGTTTAAATATTTTACATGATGAAGTATTTCTAATTAGGGAAATTATTTCTTATTTGAAGAGACATCCAAATGTAACAAAAAAATGAGCTAAATTTTGTAGAACTAATAACGTTGAACCTAAAAGATTTTTCGTGGATGTTCCAAATCGATGAAATTCCACCTATAAAATGTTAAATGAATCTTATGAATGATGGGAACTATTGTGTGCATTTTTTCAACAAATATATTATCCTATCACTTTATTTGCTCATCAATGGGATGCTTGTGAAAATTTAATGCTAATTTTGAAAGTTTTTAACAATGCTACCTCTCAATTATCCGGTTCTTATTATCCTACTTCAGTATTAGTTTTAGAAAATTGTGCTAAAATTAGTTATATATTCTTGCATTTTAAAGATTGTCCAGTTTTAAGTGAATGTATTGGTCGTATTAGAGAAAAATGGCTAAAGTATTTTTTGCACATTCTACAATTATTTTTAGTAGCTAAACTATTATATCCTAGGATAAGAAAAGATATATGGTTTACAAGACATAGTTACGTCTTATTATAAAAATTTATTCCCCGATGACATTGACTACCTTTTAACCGAACCTATCCCAAAAGCAAGTGACGTTGTAAATAAAGCTAAAAATAGTTTATATGATATTTTTAGAGAATATAATATAACGAAAATTATGGTACAAATAATGATAATGTAGGTGCTACTGGTACTAGTCAAAGTGATAACCCATTTAATTGGATAGATAATTATGTAAATTCAAGAACTTAAAAACGTGTCCGAGGCGATTCTAATACTATTGAACTTGATATATATTTAACAACTACTTATGGGCCTATAGATAATTTTGACATTTTAAAGTGTTGTGCACGAATGACCCAAAATTATCATATTGTATTGTTGATTGCAAAGGAGGTCCTAGCTTCTCCCGCCTCAACCGTCACCGTAGAACATGCATTTAGCGTGGGAGGGTATGTTTTGAATGAAAAAAGGTCAAGGTTGAACGTTGTTGATTTAGAAAATTAACTTTTAAACGGCGATTGGGTTAAGGCACAAGAACTAACACAAGATAAGATACGTAGTTCCGAGGAGGAGGATTGCATTGATGAGGATTCATCGATCGAGAGCGATTGAACTAAGCCACTCCATGAGATAAGTTAATTGTAATTTTTAGATTAAAATTTTTTATTTATATATTAGATTTTTTATAGATTAAAATTTTTATTTATTGAACAAAAGTTTTAATATAAATAACCAAAAGTTTTTTTTACATATGCTTAGCTTCAATTAGTTGTCCCCCCCTTGTAATTTTTTAATATAATTAATAAAATTGGTCAGGGTTCCGTCCCTGTTTAAAAAAGTTTTTTTTTTTGGTTATTTACAATTATAAAGTTTAACTTAAAATATTTAAAAAATACTTTTGGTAACTTAAAAAAAATCAAAAAATAGTTTTTATAAAGTGTACAAAGGTTTAAACTTTAAAGATGATATTAAAAGAAAAAAAGGAAAAAAGGTTGAAAATTATGGTTTTGAACCGTTAAACATGAACTGGCTAACGGTTCAAAATCGTAACCTTCAACTGTACGGTTCCGGTTCAACCAAGGAGCTTTTGTGAACCGGCAGTTCGGAACCGAAACCGGTTTGAATCGTATGTGCATGTCTAGTACAGCGTAGCATTTCTCTCTCTCTCTCTCTCTCTCTCTCTCTCTCTCTCTCTCTCTCTCTCAACAAAAGAAAGTAGGTCCGACTTACTGATAAATTATACTCCCTCTGCTTCTAAATAAATGTCTTGTTTGATTTTTTTGAGTCAAACAGACTCTTTTTTTTTTAAAAAAAATTGACATTTAATTTTTTCAAAATCATAAAATACGTACTTCGTAGTACCAAAAAAGTATTACGAATTACTCTCTCGGTTCCAACCAATGAGTCCACTTTTGACTTTTTTGAGTCAACTTAATTAAATTTTGGCAAACGATTTATATTGATTTATTTGTTCTTACAAAGTCATAAAAATTTTAATCCATAGTATTTTTAATGTATTTTTTAGTAAATGAGATTTTATTTCCGATAATATAAGTAAAGTAGGTTATATTTTGATTTGATTTAATTAATCATATATTAGACTTTTAAAAATAGATAGTAGACTATTTGGTCGGAATGGAGGGAGTACATGTTTTATGATTTTTAAAAAAATATATGTTAAAATTTTATTTTAATAACGTACAGTAAGTTTGACAAAAAAAAATCAAATATGACAATAATTTAGGAGCGGAGGGAGTATGAGTTTGTAATCATTACGATTAACATGAATCCTCGTCCTCCATTTTAAGAATATAATTCTATTTTTATATTTGTACTATACAAATAGTCATATTTATAAAATTATGTACTCATTAGAAACCGACTCTTGGTAGTGGTACTCGTTGAAGTGCTAACTGCGATATCCATTTTGCTCAAATGATGGCCATGGGTTCCTCCCCAAGGAAGCTAGGCTAGATTGGTAGGCTTTGTCCTGTTAAAATGTACGGCTGAAAATTATTTTAATTTGGAATATATAGTAGACATTGTTATTAAAAGTTAAAACTATTACATGGTAGCAGACAATGAAAGTCTCCGTTTTGAGCAACCCGAAAAAGAAATAAAAATGTCTTCGTTTTTCATTTATTTAGGGTTAGATTTTGTGTACAAAAGTCTGGGCCATTGGAACTTGAAAGAAATTGATTCGATTGCTTTTAAGTTTGTTCTTCTTGTGTTTCTTAATGCATGTACGCTCTTATTTGCACCCCCAATATTTATAGGAATCTGATCACTACCCGAGGCCGAGAGTGTTCGTTTCAAGATCAGAAACCATTCTCTTGGGCGGATCGAGGACTTGGAGGTGGTGGATTGGGAGGCGGTAGAGGTAGTGGATTAGATGGAGGGGGCTGGTGTTGGTAGCGGAGTTGGTTTAATTAGGTGGTGGGGAATCGGGCTTTGGATGGGGAATTGGTGGTAGCTTCGGAGGTGGGTTTGGAATCGGTTGGGTGCCGGTGGAGGGTTTGGGAGGCGGCAGTGACAATGAACTTAATTGGTGTGGGTTCAGGACCTTCAGGTGGTGCAAAGCCTTAGAAATCTCAACTATAATTATATGGTAAACATGATATATAGATGGTGGACAGATGATCGAGACCCAAATGAATGAATAATGATGAATAATAAACTTGTTGCACCAATTTGAGAAGGGGTTGGATCCAAAAAAATATTTTAGTGAGGTCATAAAATTTAACTATTACATAAAAACTTAGAAATTACAATTCACCGCTAGTATCTACTTCATTGTTGCTATTGTGCGTGACTTAAAAGAAAAAAAAAATTGAGTGTGGTCACTATCTAAAAAATCACGTTTTATAAGCCAAATTTTTTTTTTGAGTGGGGTTACTTGCCCCCCACCCCACCCCAAAGAGTGGATCCGCCCCTGAGTTGGACTCCTCTCCTAAGAGCATGTTATAACCATTTCCGCCATCCAACCGAACCGAGGATTGATCATTTGATCAGATAAGTTGGCCTCTAGATGTACTAGTGCCTTCCAATAACTAAATTCTTTTCAAAAATTGGTTTTTAAATTCACATTTACCACTTTTCCAACAACTATACCTACATTAAAATTAATTTTTGAAGGAAAAAAAATAACTAATGCGAATTGAATATGTACACCAAAAGAAGTCCAATCAACTATTAGATGGAGTAAAAGTGAATTAACTTGCTCTGATGTTCTTCAGGGGTGACACAGTGGTAGAATTGACGCTTCAGAAAGTGTGAGGTCTCAAGTTCAATCTCTTCCCACACCCCATTAGAACAAAAAAAATAAATAAATTAAAGTAGTCGGAACACTCCCCCGTTCTAAGAAATTGTTCTATTTCTGTTTTGGTTAATTATCCCAAAAATATACTCCTAGTTTTTTAAATTTAAAATTTAACTGTAGCTTTTATTATTTTAATCTTTTTTTTTTCTCTCAAAAACATGATACATCTTATGTGTAATATAGAGTACCAAAAAAAAAAAAAGAACGTCATGTTAATGCATATTATAGGAAACTAAGAAATAAAAATAAAAATATCATCATAATAAAAAGTAGGGAGAGACTATTTCCACTATAATTTTTCCTAATCCACTACATTATTAATTATTACATCAAACAAATACATGTTTGGACAAAATTACCTTTAATTACTTGCCCATATTAAGTTGACTAACAAAGTAACTTTTCTAAATATTTTTTAATATTATTTTCTAATTCAAAACATATTAAATGATCTTTGATTTAGAGTTCATATAAACAACATTATTATTATTATTATTATTTAATTTAAATGTTTAATTTATTAAGTTTACGACTAGAGTCACGTCACATTATTGAAAAACTAATATCATAATTATATTTTTTTGTCATCCGAACTTTGAAAAAACGAATGATCTTTGTTAATTGAAATAAAAATTTCACAGTTAAAGTTCAAAGATTTAATTTTAAAAAATAATTCAATAGTAAAATCATATTGTGGTATAGTATCATAAAGTTTTAATACATTTCGCCTACCTATAGCACTTAATTCTAAATTTTAATTGATTGAAACCGACAATCAATTCAGTACCTAACATATTGCTATTATTGAATTTATTTTTAAAAATAATATTTTTTAAAATTAAATTAAAGTTTTTTATTTTAGTAACAAAATATCACATATTTTCTAAAATTTTGAGCGATAAATGTTTTAAAATTTTCTTATAACGAAGGGAAACGAGCCATAAGCATAATTGAGAAAATATATTTATTAAAAATAAATATAAATAGAAAAAGCAAAACTACCTCATTTGTTGATATGTTAGGAATTAAAAGGTAATTTGAAAATAAGAAATATAATAATCCATTTCAAATGACAAGTAATTAATTAAGCGGTAATTTTATCTAAATATGTATTTATTTAATGTAATAATTAATAATGTAATAGATTAGCGCAAAAAAAATGTAGTGAAAATAGACTCTCCCTAAAAAGTATTACCCCCTCCGTCTTTAAATGAGTGTCCATTTCTAAATTTTCCTGTCAAATGAGTATCTATTTTTGTATAAGTTTATTAATTTTACCTTTGACATGTATTATGCTCTAATGCGGATTTCTAATAGTATATGTGAATGTGACATTATTATTGTACATATGTTACTAAAATAACTCAAAAGTCAGTCTCTTTAATTTTTGTAAAAAACAAAAAATGAACAGTAAGGCAAAGAATATTTTATTAGGATTAGAGACTACAAATCTTCTATCCCACTTCATGTCACACTCACGTGTCTTTGTAAAGTGTTATTTTAACCGGTATTTTTTTTTATAATTTTTATAAGAACATGTGTAGAGTGAAATAGAAGATTTGAATAGTTATGCTACTTTTTTGCAGCTCGCTGGAGCACTCTATTTTACCCGGCCCTAGGAATACCCACCATTTGATATGAGGCGGGGAATGGGGTGGGTACTAGTAATATCATATTCGAATCATTCATCAGTTTTTCAATTTGGTTAATGGTTATTCCTTGTTACTCGTCGATCATATCCAATTAAATCAGATAACCGTCAATTTTAATTCGGTTCAGTTCGGATATCCGAGTTTCAGTTTGAAATTGCGATGATAATAGTTATGGTACTTTAAGAGGTCATTATATTGAAATTCAACTTTTTCAGATTTATTCATTTCTCACTGCGAAATCGGTCTAGTCAGTAGAATACTGAAGTTAAACCAATTAATTAGCAATTAGTCATGCAATTGCAATAATAGTAGAGAGCTGGATCGTGAAAAAGCTGATGTACGTAACTCATGCAAGATGAACACTTGTCCTCATCAAAAACGGCTTGGAGATTTGTGGAGTCTCATCTTTCAAGGCATATTTAGTTGGGATTTGTAAGCTTGTAAATAACTGCTAAGCTTCACTCACTCACCCATGCATGCATGTATAGATATCTATGCCCACATTTAAACCCGGTTTAAATGTCAACCCGACCTACTACGTACTGACCTCTATAAAAACCCTCCAACATTAAGTAAGTAATTGTGTGCATGCATGTATGGTAAGATCATATATGGCTAGTACGGTAGTAGTGTTTTTCATTCTTGTGCTTTTCGGTGTTCTTGTTTGTGACACTGTTAATGGTAGGAGGCTAGCGGATTCCGGTGAGGAAGGTGGCCCGGGGGGTTTTGGATTTGGTGGTGGCACCAGCGGCGGTGGTGGGATGAGTTCAGGGGCTGGTGTTGGAGGAAGCTTGGGTGGTAGTGGTGGACTTGGTGGTGGACAGGTTGGTGGTAGTGTTGGTGGTGGACTAGGTATGGGTTCTTCTTTTGGGGGGAGGAGTGGACTTGGTGGAAGCTCTGGAATGGGTGCTGGAGTTGGAGGTAGCTGGGGTATGGGTGGTGGACTTGGCAGTGACGGTAGAATTGGTGGTGGGCTTGGAGGTGGCTCCGGAATGGGTGGCGGACTAGGAGGGAGCAGTGGAATGGGTGGTGCGTACGGCGGTGGGTATGGAGGTAGCTCGGGAGGTGGTGGAGGGCTTGGTAATGATGGTGGAGACGGGAGTAGTAGTGTTGGGGAAGGATATGGTGGTGGTGGTGGCTACGGTGGTGGGAATATGCCTTAATAATAGAGTGAATTATTAGGGTTATTTACCGTAGCTAGTAACTTTGCTTAGTGAATTAGGGTTGTTTGCCGTACTAGTGTGCAAAGCTATTAGTGTAGTGGATAAATAAAATGTTTGATGCACCCATTTCGGAGTCCACTGATGTCATGCATGCGTTCGTTTGGAAATGTATTTATTTTTTGTATTTTAATATTTCTTTGATAAAATAATAGAGAAATATACAGAAGAAAAAAAAAAAATTCATAAGACTAATTAAAAGCAAGAAAAAAAAGTCTGAAAACACATTAATTAGAGAACAACAGACTCTAATTCACTAATTTTTTTTGCAACCATGTAGTTTCTTCCTATCGATCTCAAAAGTGTCACTGAAGCTATAATAATGCTAAATTCTTAAAGAAATAAATAAATTAAGTAACATCTCAGATCAAGCGGACTGGAAATTGTATGGTCTATATATGCAAACACATGGCCATAATTAATGAATTGAAGGTGCTAACTTAATGATCGAGTCCTTTAAAAAAAAGAAAAGAATAATTAAGAAAAATTTACATCACACAGCAAGATTATATTTGGACTGACTCATCTATCTATAAAACAAAAAATACAATGGGGACAAAGTAAAAAAAGGTAGCTTATGTAAAATTAATTAACTACCCTAAAAAAAAAACGTAGCTTATGTAAAACTATATATCTATCTATCTATCTATCTAGATCACATAAATTGTAGTATTTTGTCGTACTTCCCCGATCATTTTAGTTCGTACACTAAACTACGCCCGTAGCCGTAGGGGCTTATATAAGTCGATCTTAGCTATATTAATGAGTAAGTTCTCTTGGGGAACTTATCGATTAGAATAAATCACCATGGAGAGATTATGCATCAAAAACATTCACTTTGACATGAACATATTTATGAGTAATAGTAAAGTTACTGAGTTAAAAAGTGAAACCAACAAAATGACATATAGCAATATTATTAATTTGTTGCATAAAATTTAGTACTCGTTTGGTGGTTGTAGCGTTATTTTTTTTTATACAATCACACTTTGCATACATTACTAGCTAGTTGTGTTATTAATTTCAATAATTTTCCTCAAAATAAAAGCTCAAAGCAGTTAGCATTAAAACTCAAAAATTTGTTTACAAACTTTAGGATATTATAAGAAATACTCTCTCAATTCAAAAAAGAGTGCGATTATAAATACTAGGATAATGTGTGTCTTCCAATGATATCCATGTGAGATTAAGGCTCATCAATTAAAGTTGAAATCAAATAATGGTAAATGCAACTTTAAAAAAAAAAAAAGATTAGAAAGTTGACACTATTTTTGGAATGATTTAAAAAAGAAAGATAGAATGATTTTAAGGAATGGAGGAAATATGTGATAAGAAAATAATATGTAAGCTTTCTCCAATGTATCAGGCCAGTTGAACAATTAACAATTTAGGGCGCTTATGCAAAAATATATTTACACTTACAATAGATCAAAAATTAAGAAGATGAAGGTATGTATTTGGATTAACAAAATATAATAAATTTGTGTTAAGGACCATTGAGAATTTGACCAAGTAATCCTATATATAATATACTGGCCGGCTGAACTATAATTAATTAATATATACTACAATTTGTCAAAATGATAAAAAATAAAATAAAAAATTGACTAGAATATACAAATTAAAATCCTCAACTTAATTTTAGATCTTGACCCAAACACGTACCACAATTGATGCAAATGGCTAGGCTCCGCACTCTAAGAATAGTTCACATTCGTCTAAAAACATCATATTACATGTAATTTGTTTATATTTTATAAGTTTTTATTATGTCACTATATATATTGACTGAAATATTGAAATCAAAGAATCAATTTTTTTTTTTTAAAAATTTATCAAAACTAGAAGCTTAAATCACGTGTTAACCTAATCCACAAATTACTATAATTTCTTCTTCATTAATCATCAAAACAACCAACTTTTCTAAAATTGAATTAAAATAGGGAGGACATGCGCTAACCAAATCTGTAAAATAAGTTGCGTTCTGTTGTAAATTTATCTGATACTAGTTAAAAAAAAATTAAAAAATACAATGCATTTTGTAATGTGATGCCTATTTCATTGAATAGGAATTTAGTTTCAGGTAGCTTCTACTCTTGCCAAGGAAGAGAGACCTTTTTTTTTTTTTATTTTTTTTTGTCAATTTGATTAATTTTGTATAGATATTTGACGTATTTTTATTTAGTTTGAGAAAATGAAACTATGAGCTTAGAAAGTACACTAAGGCATCAATTGGTACACGGAAATGAAATCAATTTCGCAGAATCGATTGCTAGTAATGAGATTCCACAGAAGATAACATGATTCCTAAAAAATGTTTGGTAGCATAAGGAATGTGATTACGAATGTAGTACAAACTTTATTATATTGTTTGGTAAGAAACAAAAAAACTTAGAATGCAAAGATTAAATTAAAAAAATTGACAACATTACCCAAATGTAGACAAGTTCTTGTTAATGACTTTCATGATAAAAATTAGACATTAACGTTATTAATACTCTACAAAATAACAGACTCTTTATTCTATTTCAATTTTGATGAAAATTTTGAATTATCCAACATAAATAAAGCAAAAAATATTTATTAAATTTATATATATATATATATATATATATATATAAAACTAATGTTATAATGAGACAAGCTCAAATAAAAATAGCTTAAACATGTGAAACAAAAAGGAACACATACTTGACCTAATAAAAAAAATCGAAGAACATTGAAGAAAATGAGTAAAAAGGAACGGTCGTAAAGTAGTTGAAATCAAATGAAATTATAAATATAAAGTAAATGTTTGACCTAATAGAAGGATATTATTGTCATTTTGCATGAATTCCAACTATTAGGAATCTAAATATCATCTCCTCCATCAGGATTGTGATTCATTAAATTTTAGTAATTTATTTCCAAGATTTCAGTAATCCATTCATATTCCAAATATAATTCTCGCACCACCAAACATTATTAGTCAATTTCATTTCCTTGTACCACTCGAGGCCTAAAAGTAATTAACATATTTTACGATTTGTGAAAAATAATTTTATTTTAATCTAATATCTATCTAAAATTAACCAAAAAAATTAAAATTCACCTTCTTTGGAACTGAGGTAATACATGATACTTCAACACCATATATTTCAAGTTTATTAACTAATTGGTGGTAAATCAAGGGTCTGATTAACATGTGTTCATATCTCATTTGTTAAGGTATTCAAGAAACTTATGACATTGATACAATTATCAATGCATTAACATTTTTTTTCTTCATACTCCCTTTATTTCACTCAAAGATATCACGTTTAAAAAGTCTAGCAAGTAAGGGTATATTACCATTATTAGAGTTGTTTACAATTATAAAGTTGCTAAAACATAGTCAAGAATAAAGTTGAAAAATTATGGCTGAGATTGAAGGCATAATTTTTGAAAGTAGACTTTAATTAAAATAATCTAAAAAATTAGTGAATTCTTTGTATAGACTGAAAGAATTAGGATCAAAGATGGTAAATTATTTCCATTAATTGAAGCTAAGCTTATGTAAATAAAAAACAAAATAAGTTAAACTTATGAGCTAAGTATGACTTGACAAAAAAACGACGTCGTTAATCTAATTCTCCAACTCTGTATTGGCACATGTGCGTTACGGCTCGTTCGAATCGAACTTGAATTATGTCCTAGGAGGCTAGGACTATACTGGAGCATACCAGAAAATATATATATATAGCCCCCCAAAACTTCTTCGCGGCGGCTCCCTCTACCTATTCACACAAATCGCCGACGACCTTCAGACCATCCCGATTGATCCAAATCTCCAGAGCGCCACCGTTCAATCAGGTCATACTTCTTATTTCTCTTATCCTTTCTCTGCATTGCTTGAAGATCCACCGTTTCAACTTTCCGTTGATGTTCTCATTTTATTTTGTTCGTATTTCAATGTTTTTTTTTTTCTTTTCTTTTTGCCGTATCAATTATATTGTAGAGTAGCTATGATTGTGCATGCATCATTTGTTTATTGATATGTATTTTTTGTTATGAACTCAATCGATTAATCGTGAAAAACAGGAGCAAGAGATCAAGACAGCCAGCGATGTTAGGTGTTATACGGCGAAGAGTCGCTTCCGGAGGCTCCTCTGCTTCGGTATTATCCCTATTTTTCTTTTTCATTTTGTTCCTCTTCTCGTTATGTATATACATACTCACACTTTCACACAGAGCTAAACGCATTTGTGTGTGTGAGTAATTTTGAATGTGTTTACGTTTAGAGAGTTTGGGTCCTTAGTAAATATGTGATGTGCGCATTTGAAACAGATTTTAGGGAAATCATGGCTTACAAGTCGGCCTGGGGCGTCTGCACTTTCAGCTTGTTCTAGTGCAGAAGAGGTAATATCAAATTGGCAATCCTTCGCGTTTTGGTTAAATTCCGTTGGGAATGATTGGGGAATCTCACTCATTGTTTTAACAAAGTTTAGCATTATTATGGTTTTTGGTTTGTTGTTCATTGATATGGAGATTATAGGATATGCATATCAGCTCATAATAAACCTCAATAAGTATTGAGTAGTGCGTTTTAATTTGTTTTGGAGTTGATTTTCTTCTTTCTGTTTGTTTTCTGATGGAGCTAGGGAACAATTAATTTATGACTCTATTACCGCGTATTGTACTGTTTTTTCCCCATTTGACTAGGAGAATGTTTCTATTGCTTATGCTTTGTCGATTAGTGAATGTGGTGCAATTACTGTAGTTGTTTAATATCTCCAATTAAACGCTCTCGTTGGATCTCAAAAAAGGAAGGGGAATGACAACAGATTGAAAATTTAATACTCCCTCCGTTTCAGGCAAAGAGTCCACTATACTATTTGAGAATGTTTCACTTAAAGAGACCACTTTTAAAAAATTATGCTTACAATTTTCATAATCTCTCATCTTTGCCCTCCACTTGTGTTGTAATCATCTTAGTTGTACTTAAGTATTTTTGTAATTATGACCAACTCCAATGACATTAATATATCTCTTAATAAGTAGACTTTTCAAACGTGGACTCTTTGGGTGGAACAGCGGGAGTATAACGTATACCAGCTTTGCCTACAAGTATCACACTGATTTTATTATACTACTTAATAATGGGTTATGTAGAAGTATGAAGAGTTCAATATGCTTTCATGATTAATTTTTGTCAGTTTTATTTCTATTTTCCTTTTTTCCTGGGCTTTCCTAGATCCAAAAGGAGCACAACCATGTAATCTAGAGGTATACAAAGGACAAAAAGTAAAAAAGAACAACGTAGTAATGGTAGAATTGTTATATTTATTTTGGATCAAGCGATTCTTGTCCATTTCCATGTTAGGCTTACACACTGGTAGAACAAAGGCTTATTGTATTCCATATTTTTTTAAAATATAATATCTTCTATGTAAAGTGGCTATTATTTTTGTAATCCAAGATATGCCCGTGTAGGGTGTATCCTGTAGTTTGAGGTCATGTATTACATGAATTACCGAAAAAAGAAAATAGCATAAATTTTATGCAGTTACTTTCCTTAGTTTCCAAGCATTATCTCATTCGGAGTGTTTCTCTTATTATTATTATTATTAATTTTTTTTTGGGGGGGGGAAGGGGAAGGGGGTAAGGGGTTGGTGATTGTTAATTTTAAGCTATACTTTTTATTTATCTCGGGTATTATCATAATAAAAAGTAAAAGGTGGAGACTATTCAGTAAAATCAAACTCAGATTAGATGGGGATTGTTGGACTTAGTTTCTGTTAACACTTGTTTGTAATGTTTCTATTTCTTTATATGAAAATTTCCTTATGATCTCTATCTTTGAGCATGTGAATAGATTTTACTTCATCCAAGGGGTGTCACGAACGTCCGAAATTATCGGCATTTTATCCTAACAGGTAATCGTCTGGTCATCTTTAGTTTTTATGCTTGCAGAAAAAGCTTGTATACATGTATGATTGTGCCCATTAATTCTTTCCATTTTTGTTGTGTTAGGCCGCTCGGTCAGTATAAGGCCTTTAAGGTTAGTGTACAGTCTTCTCCTTTCCATAATGTAAAACAATATTTCATAGGAAGTTTTGAATACTCTTTGGATATTGATTAGAAATCATAATAGGGGAGTGGTCAGGTTGGTTCTTCTAATTGAACCTAGTACATGGAATAAATACTTTGATTGTGGGCCATGCTTTTGTGCTCCTTTCTCTTGGATACTCATTTTCTTGCTACCCGAGAAGTGAGTTACAGATATAAAACACCTCCATCGGCTCTGGAAAGGAATACGATAATAGACGGTAATTGTAAAGCTCATACATGTACCTGTTTCTGTTTGCAGGGAATTTGGGACCAGTCTGCAGTCAGAGGTCAGTATGCAAATACAAAGCAGACCATTTTCCTCGGGCGATGGTGTGATGCTTATGTCTCTATTTTTTTTTTTTTTTCAATTTTATTCCTATGTGTTTATGCATCAGTGCGCTAGTACCTACGCATTATTGACAACTTTGGAACATATTGACTAGTGCTTTTAACTCAATTTTCATATGTTCATCTTCTTAATGGTTAGGCGAAGTATGTTTCTATCTTTTGTCATGAATTCTGATGTTGCATTTTCTGCAAATTTGTTAGTTGATTTTTCTTTCTGAACTTTTAAAACTTTAATTTCTATTTGGCTTTTCTCAATTAAGTTCTTGCTATGAGTTTTGATCAAGAGGAACTTGTATTTTACTTCATTGGCATTGATAAAAAATGGCGTTGACCCATTAAAGGACGATTAATCCCTTCTAGTCCTTTGAGTTAAAGTTCATTACACTAAAATTGATTACCAAGTTTGTTTACAATATAACCATTTGACTTTGCCCAACGTTTATGTACCTAATTGGTAATGTTCTTAGCAGTGAGTTGGATTTGGCTTATGTTTTAAATAGTAAATGAGAAGTTTGATGCATGTGGCATATGGGAACTTATCCAAAAGAATAAAAAAATTAAATACTTTTATATCTTATTGGTTGTAATAGATAAATGCAAGCTAACGTTGATTTATGCCCCATCTGCTGCTTGAAAGCCTTTAGAAGCAGGCAATAAATTGTATCAGAAGATGTTTCTGTTAAAAGGGTGAATTTCGATTAAACTCTTCTTTCCAAAATCCATCCAAATACCATGTCTCTATCTTTGGTGTTATCTTAGTTTATTCCCCATCAATTTCAATTTGGTTGTTTGTTTTGGATTTAATAGACACAGAGTACTTTATGGTTGTCTTTTTGTCTCTTTGCTGTTGTTATTATGACTTTTGATGTTGTTACATTTATTCTCTCGAATGTGTGTGTTGAAGGTGATCTGGTTGATGCCGTTGTTCCTTTTATGGGGGAGTCAATTAGCGATGGCACTTTGGCGACATTCCTGAAGAGTATGTTTCCCTTTTTCTTTTCCGTTCATCAGTTATCTATCCTGGCTTAGTTTATTTGCCCGTATCTAATTGATATATTTTGAGCAGAACCTGGTGACAGAGTAGAAATTGATGAACCAATTGCTCAAGTTGAAACAGATAAGGTTGTGCATTCCTTTCTATTACATAATCTACCTTTTAAATCAAACTTGCTAGGCATAAAAGCAGTTTTAACGCTTACATGGTTTGTTTTCCAGGTGACAATTGATGTTGCTAGTCCTGAAGCAGGTGTAATTCAAGAGGTAAAGCATTGTCAGTTTGAATTACTCTGGCTGAAGTTAATTGAATTATTTCTTTGCTTTGACTAACTAGATACCAAATTTGAACATCAATCATGATAGTTTGTAGCCAAGGAAGGTGATACTGTGGAACCCGGTACAAAGATTGCCGTCATTTCAAAGTCTGCTGCTCCTTCTGAGAAAACATCTGAAAAAGCTGCTTCTAAGCCATCCCCCCTTGCTGAGAAGAGTATAGACGAGAAGCCGAAGCCAAAAGTTGAAACTGCTCCTGTCTGTGAGAAGCCTAAGCTTGCTTCTCCATCACCTGCTAAAGGTTCTGCTTCAGAGCCCCAGCTCCCTCCAAAGGAAAGGGAAAGACGCGTGAGTCTCGTTTACTTTATCAACATTCTCTAAGAATTGTTTATATTTGAGTAAGCAAATGCATCAACTTGCTTCAATATGTTTTTGAAACTTCTCATGTTCATGCACAGGTTCCTATGACAAGGCTGAGAAAACGAGTTGCAACACGTTTGAAGGATTCACAAAACACATTTGCATTGCTGACAACATTTAATGAAGTTGATATGTAAGTTTGATTATGTACTTCTATGTCTAGTCATCTGTTGTTTTAGGGTGTATCATTCACCTGGCGCTATTAGATGCACAGGGTTTCCCTTGGCACATGGTACCGATTTATGCAAACCAGCCTATGAGTGGTATTAAATGGAGTTATCCTACTTCATCTGTGGTGATTTAGGCTGGTTGTTAGAATTATACCAAGGCTTTTTAGTGTATTTGGCCCTGTCTAGGTTGACCCCATGATATGTAGGTTGGTTTAATTTTCTTGCTCTTGGTTTTATGGGTCGTAATCTACATAGTGATATTTTCTCATTCCAAAATAATATTCATGTTTCAACATGACCAATGCAGTGGTTGGTATGAAACAAGTATTTATGGTATGCTTTATCTTGGTGGATTTTTACGAGGCTACCTCTCCATATTTTGAAATGGTTGAAGAAACTGTTAGAGATTTATCTTCTTTGCTGATGAGTTGCTTATAGGACCAATTTGATGAAACTCCGGTCTGATTACAAGGATGCGTTTGTTGAGAAGCATGGAGTCAAGCTAGGATTTATGTCTGGATTTGTTAAGGTATGTGTAGCTTTACCTTATTGCTTGTACTCAGACAGAGAAAAAGACTTTTATGAGCCTTCATCTTTTAATTGGTCTAAACTTATAGCCTTAATTTTCAATTGTCTCGTCATAATTTTCTATTTTAAATTTTAGGCTGCTGTTAGTGGACTCCAGAATCAGCCTATTATCAATGCAGTTATTGATGGGGATGATATCATATATAGGGACTACATAGATATCAGCATTGCTGTTGGGACTCCTAAGGCAAGATTAAAATGCTTTGGCGTTTGGATTATTCACTTGGCTTGAACGAGTCGTCCTCTATTTCCACTTGTGACTGTCGGTAGTTGCTGCAGTGTGATCATAACATCGTACTGGAATTTGATTTTAAACTGACTTCCTTCTTTCTTTTTCCCCCCTTCATGTCAGGGCCTTGTTGTACCAGTTATCCGCAATGCTGAAAACATGAACTTTGCAGATATAGAGAAGGAGATAAATTCCCTTGCTAAGAAAGCAAATAATGGGTCTTTATCAATTGATGAAATGGCTGGAGGCTCATTCACGATATCAAACGGAGGTGTCTATGGAAGTCTTTTGAGTACCCCCATCATTAATCCGCCTCAGGTATGCCCACCTACACTGAGTTGACTCAATCTAACTACTATTTGTTTTGCCCAACTTGTATAAACATTGGGATCCTTTTGCATTACTCTTGTCCTAATGACAGTTTTAGTCATTCAAAATTTGTAAGTCTGTCTTCAAATTCACCTAGTGGCATTGGAAAAGTTTACTAGGCTATTTATGAACGAGAAATCCAATGCAAAATATATCTAAATTTGGATCCTCAAAGAGCGCCCTAAGGGGACTTATTAGCATTTTTCCCGACAAGATTCCATTTGCGTTCCAACTCTACCTTCCTTCCCCCATCCCCAACACCCAAACAATAAGATGAAAAATGAAAATGATTAGAAGATGATGTCTTATTCTGAATAGGTAATAGTCTAGTTTTTTTTTTTTTTCCCTTAATGAGTGGCAATGAATTTTTCAGTTGCTTTAATTACTTAAATGCCGCGCATAATCTTGTTTGTATTCTGTTGACAGTCCGCCATTCTGGGTATGCATTCTATAGTGAGTCGGCCAATGGTGGTGGGAGGCAACATTGTTCCAAGGCCCATGATGTACATTGCCCTGACATACGACCATAGGCTGATTGATGGTAGAGAGGCCGTGTTCTTCCTCCGCCGTATTAAGGATGTGGTTGAGGATCCAAGGAGGTTGCTGCTGAATATATGAAGACCCAGCCACTGCTGGTTTTTGATCTTGGCAAGATCCCAGTATACTTGAATTAGATACAGAAAGTTTTGCAGAACAGAATAATTGTCTTAATCGTAAGAGTTGTGTAGGATTTAACTGTTCCTTGCGGCTAATGATTTTTGCATTTGAAATGAGAGAACTTAACTTTATATTGCCCAAACCATGAGCGAGTTGCTCTATCAGTTTGTTTTGCTTCATGTCAAACTATTCGGAAATCCTACTAAGTTCTGGACTGTAAGTTTTTTGGTGAAATAGTGGGTTGCTTAAAGAATTTTTGATTTTTCATTTGCCATCGAGTCTGTCACTATGAGTATAATGTTCCCCTTGAGTTGATGACTACAACTTGTTCTTGGTATTATTCAAGTGAATGAGCAGGTGTAGGTTTCTTCCATTATTCATTCCAGTTTTTCAATTTGAAACAATGTTTCAGCAAATGCTGGGGTTTGTGCGAGAAGGTGGAAACAACTTTGTTTAATCATGCATCTTATTCCGTTACGTGTGTTTCAAATGAAACGCCATATAGCAGTGTCAAGCAGAAGCTCAAACCTTCTTGCGGTGCATGCCAGGCAAATGTCAACAGGCCCTCACCAATGGCACTCAAGCAGAAGCTCGAACCGTCTTCCCGCTTCCCGCGTATGTGTTGGGCCCCTTTTAATACGTCGAAAGGCCTCCCAGAAGTTAGGATGGGCAACAGACTTCTTGAGAATGGCTTAATAGAGGGAACGTGGGAAAATATATACTCCCTCCCTGTTCGAATGAAGAGTTGCCAAACATTTGAATCTCAAAAGGGGAAAAGTAGTGGTAATTCAAGAAATGGAAGAAGAACCACCACCTCAAAGGCCATAGAAGAGCTTTATGATAAAATGGAGGCTATTGCAGACAGAGCTGAATTTGATGCACAAAAATAGCGGAGTTCTAAGAGACAATTGGAACCATCTTTTTCTGGTCTCAGTCAACTGAGTGACCGTCGGTGCAGCGATCATGACCAGACTTGGCTCGTTTACTGGGAAGGAAATTAACTTTTCTTTTGGCTCTCAAGTTGTCTTCCACTCTACTCAAAGCCGCTGCCACTGCAATTGTCATGGTGATGAACGAAGATTCAACCGTGTCAGCTCGCGAAGGAGCAAATCGAATGCTTCAAGACTAGTTCCATGAGGAAATTAAAGTCTACATTATAATAGCTCTTCGAAGTTCGAAAGCCAAAAGCCAATGATGTGAAAGAAGCTATTGAGAAAGTTATAGCTTTAGATAGAACATATATACCCTCTTCCTTTGCTTGGGTCAATGCTTGATTAGTTTCCTCTAAATGTGTAGCCAGCAGTGTATGGTGGACTAAGAAGCCGTCCAGTTTGGAGTCATCACAGCTGTCCGGAACATCAGGCATTCAGACCTCGTGCAAAGACAGCAAAAAATGGTTGGAGTGAGAAGCTTAAAGATGAAATGAGGGAGACTTATTGTACAAGTTCTGAAAAGGAAAGATGAGGCTGACGATTTTGATGCTTGGCAAGGTGGCTTTGAAGGTTAGTAATTATGTTTTAGCCTTTTGTGGGCCTTTGCTCAGCGGTTGGGTCATCGGATCTAGATCGCTGATCTGTTGTCGTAGGGGTGGTGTTTGGAGCTTTAGCCACTGTGGTAAACACACATTCTACATGGTGGGCAAGTAGAAATGGTGTTTGAAATGTATAGAAGCTCTGCTGAACTCTTTATGCTCATGGAAGAGAACATTGAATCGACTTTGAATGAAAAAGTTGGTAAAATAGAGAGCGAGCAAGTGTTTGAGGCTCGAGTGGTTCTCAAATTGGGACGTGAAGATACTAAAATATCCAACTTTCATGTGGCACTAGCGGAATACGTGACCAAGCTTATTTGGAGCCCGGAAAGAAGGAATCCTCGACCCCGAGCTTGGAGCATAATCCGGAGCCCGGGTATGTTTACCTTCCGCCTGTTCCCAACCTCCCCGAGGAGCTCGGGATAGCCCTCACGCCTTCCACTATTGAACATAAAGAGCTCGCGATGTCCTTGTCCCGAGCTGCAACACTATTGCCCTGAGGTCTACACCCCGGGAAATAAAGAAAGTCAACAAAAGCTGCCGCATTCAATGCCCACGTGCTACTACGTCATCCCGGGGCCACCATCTAGCACCTCATTGGATGAAAGAGTTGCTTGCCCTCTAAATAAAGCTGCATCTAGAAGATCAAGGTCACTTCCAGAGAAGTTCTATCTTCTGCATTAATGTAGGTCACTTCCTTATTAAAGCTCATCAATGCATATTGCGGCTGTCATAAATGGACACATGGCTGCTCACCCCAGGTCGACACCTGGCAGTCCCACTTGTCTCAAACCAGCATTCTCTTAGTATAAATACAAGGTGATGACCTTCATTTAAGACCTAAGTTCAAATTAACACACACAACTACCAAATCTCCAAAGTATTCAGTGCATTCACTCTCAAAAGAGCAGCCTGAATTCTCACCGGAGACCATTAACCTCATCATATACTGATTCTTTTCTTTCATCACAAGTATCTACCGGAGGACAAGTTCCACTTACACTTGTGCCTATTGAGAGCCGGGGCATCATGACCAAAGACTAACTGCATACGTGGACATTGACAGATCACCTAAACACTTTTTGGCGTGATTAGGACGCAACATAACAAATCGAGCTCCGAGACCTGGCAAATGTTTCATCGTCATCATCTTCTTCTTCTTCTTCAAGATATAAAGATCATGTGGGCAAAGAAGAGTTTGCAAGCAAGCTCTTCTGACTGATCCCGGTTTGGTTTCATCCAGTTCTAACTTAACTAGTTGGTTGACGAATCAAAATCTAACTGTAGTTAACTAAACTACGTCATGAAAGAACAAAGGATGGAAATTATCTCATTGTTGTTACTTCTCTTTTAGAATATTTTACTTAAAAATTTATATTTATAATTTTTATAATATTTTATCTTTATTATTTACTTGTATTATATTATAATTATTTTAATTATATTTAAATATTTTTGTAATTATAATTAATTTTAATGACATTAATATATCACTTAATAATTAAATTTTTTAAACGTAAATTATTTGGCTGGAAAGAAGAGGAAGTACTTTTTAACTTGTCATTTTGATCCTTACGCATATTTCAACAGAACGGTCTACAGAATTGCAACCAGCCCACCATTCTCTCTCTAATCTCTCCTAGTCCTACCTCACCCCGTCTATAACTCTCTTCCTCTGTTATGCAGTCCCCCCTCCCCCACCCCTAACCCTCGTCTCTTTCGCAGTAGCCGGCTCACCTCTGTCACCACACAAATGCATCTGCAGCACTTGCTGCTGGCATCTTCCACCGAAAAGAGTTAACACCAAAATCAGCTACATCGCCGTTGGCAACGAGATCAAGGTTCTTGTTTCAAGAGAGAAGCGAGAGAAAAAAGAAAAATTAGATAGAAAATTTTACGCTCGCATATCCGGTCTTGTTGAATGTTTGCAGGGAATCAAGGTTCTTGGAATAAAGAGGGTAAGTGTAAAACTCTTGCTTAGCAGACCCACACCCACTTTTATGGAAATTAGGGTTAGAGAGAGGAGAGAGAAATGAAACTTACTCCCTCCGTTTCAGGCAAACAGTTCAGTTTTGATTTTTTTTTGGTCAAATTAGTTGAAGTTTGACCAATAATTAACATAAATTTAGTGATTTTTACAAAGTTTTGAAAGTTGCAATCCATAGTATTCTTAAAATAGTTTTTAATTAATAAAATTTTATTTCCTAAAGCATAAGTAAAGTGTGTAAAATTTTAATTTGATTTAGTCGCATGTTAATTTTTAAAAAAGAAAAGTAGACTCTTTGGCTGGAACGGAGGGAGTATTTGAGTATTTTTTGACTTCAGTAAAGAGAGTTTTCGATCGTCTTCTGAGGGGATTTTATTCAACATCTTTGATGGAAGTAGAATGAGCGAATAAATTGAGATTTAAGTCACGATTTTATGAGAGTTAGCTATTTGCACCAGGATTTTATCGAGTACATCACACTCATATACTAAAAATATGTCATTATAAATTTTGAATTAAATATTTTTATTTATTTTTTAATTTTTTAGGTTTAAAAAATATATATATTAATTATTGTTTTGTTCGGTAAAGATGCCGAACAATCATGGTGATGTTCGGTTATTGGGTGCCGAAAACTACTATTGGTGTTCGATTACACAATGTCGAACAATTTTAAAAATAAAAAAAACAAGCTCAATTTTGGAGGCAAAGGAGGAGGACGGAGGGAGGGGGTGGCGGGCTTGACTCGTGTGGGTTAGGGGGAAGGAGGGAAGGAGACCGGGGTGGGGGGAGGGGGAGGGAGGGGAGGAGGAAGGAGGAAGGGGTGGCAGGCTTAACCGGTGGGGGGGGGGGAGGAGGAGGAGGAGGAAGGAGGGAGGGAGAAGGTGGTGGGCTACACCGATGGTGGTGGTGGTGTGGGGGGAGGAAGGGGGTGGGGCTTGACGGTGTTGGTGAGGGAGGAGGGAGGGGGAGGCGGGAAAGGAAGGAGGGAGGAAGGGTGGGCTTAACGGTGGGGGGAAGGGGAGGAGGGAGGGGAGGCGGGCTTTACCGGTGGTGGTGGTGGGAGGAAAGGAGGAAGAAGGAGGGTGAGGCATATTTAGTAGGATGAGTTAATTTTGCGAAAAATATTGTAAGGGTATGATAAGAAATTAAGGGGAGGTGTACTAAAAGGTAAAAAGTAGTTTTCAGACTCTCAGAGTAATTCTAGAAGTAGTAGTAGAGCATTTACATAATCTTTCGACCTGATCTATTTGACATCTATGAATGCCGAATTCTTATCTGATAATGGATCAGGGGATCCTTCCAAGAAAGGAAGGAATGCCCAGAGGAAAGTTTTTGTAGTTTGCATTCTAGGCTTGGTTAGTGTTTATCTAGCATTTTAAGTGGTGCAAAATATTTGGGCGGGGTGTACTCAATAAATTTTTGAGTGTGAATAGCAACTCTCCAATTTTATATCCTTCCTTCCCGTGTAGTATTCACAAGTGAGACGCCTACTAGCTCATTCTAGCTTAATTTTTGTCTCATTTGAGTAGTTTTTATTTTATTCTTCTGTAACATCAAATAAATAAAGCTATTATACTAAAACATCCATCCACTGTCAACCAGCAGTTAGGATATCCAGCTTTCATCTGGGAGACCCGAATTCAATTCTTGGTAACGGAACATGATTCCAACAAAATTCAATTCCTGGCAATGGAACCACGAGTCCTGCCAATGGAACCTTTTTGGAGAAGCAGATCTAGTAGAGAATAGAGAGGGTGATCTCTTGGAAGAATGTATAATTTGAAGAGATTAACGGGTCTAAAATATGGTTCTTTGATTTTGCGAAGGAAAAAAGGAAAGAGATTAACCAAGATGTAGTAGATACAAGAGAGAGTGCTCTCTTGGAAGAATGGTAGAAGAAACTAATGAGAGAATCAGTAATGAGGGAGAAGATATATCCTAATTTAAAAAGTGAAGTCCACTTTATATCATTTTTATTAAAATAGTATGATACTATCGATCGCAGTGCAGCTTACACCCACACACTACGTAGCTATGTCATGTGATACTTCAGAACTAACAAATATTTTGTCATAGATACACTGGATCGGATCTATGTATGCAGCGGGTATCTTCATTCCGTCGGGCCAGCAATCAGGCTATATGGCGACATCAATAGCATTAAACATTGATTAATGGCATGTTCACCTTACGTCTAACTGGCACCTTATGTTTAAAAGGTGGTAGCAAGTATCACTGCAGCTCCTATTTTAACTTTTAAGCATCCATATTATCTTTGCACAACCATGACACACAAAAATAAAAGTAGAAGTATACAAAAATTATAAGAAAATAAATAAATAAATAAATAATTAGAAAGAAAGCAGTTGTATGCAATCTGGTGATAATTAACATTGAGCAGTCAATTAATTCCATCATAATAAAAATTTAAAGCAGCTCCAACTTATTGTAACTGTAAACTTCAGTTAGATGAGTGTTAATGAAGCTGCACAAAGGAATTAACGAAAATATACTGGGATAAAATCAAAAAACTCGAGATAATTCCACAATTAAGGAGCCATGCTGATAACTGGCTCGTTGCCTGCAGTATTACATCCTAACTTCAATGCCTTCCTTTAATAAGTGCTCTTTTACAGACTGAACAGGCACCTGCAACCAACACCATTGAATTTTAATAGGCATATTTATTTCAGTCATAAAAGTAGTTACTCATACAATTCCTTTCAAAGAGTGCTATTTTCGTTTTTGAGATGGAATCAAGAGTCTCTTTCCAAGAAATTATGCTTACCATGATGTTCTAATTTTACCACGGTATATGAAACAAATCAAGTCGGATAAAACAGCAACAACAAAAAGTTACAATGGTTACTTCCAGGGGTAAGTTGTGCACATATCCTTTACTTTTTTTTTCCCCTCTGGGAAAACAGGTTGAAAACTTCCCATGAATTTTAAAACAAATGTTCGATTGATTCTAATGGTTTGGCAAAAAAGAAGCATCATTAAGAAATGCAGATGTTGGCAAAGGTAAAAATGCTCTAAATAGAGGGAGGCATGCTTGAAACCACAGCCTATAACTATAAGGAATGCCGTAGTAAGTTAATATGGGATCATATTTAAACTCTAGTTATAAATATTGCCTCAAGAGAGCTTACTCTCCTAGTCATTTACAATCATACCTCTTTTCGGTGGAAGATGCCAGCAGCAAGTGCTGCAGATGCATTTGTGTTGGCAAAAACCTCAGAGAAGTGTTCAACTGCTCCTGCACCACTACTTGCAATTACAGGAATGCTCACGGCATCTGAGATCAGCTTTATGAGATCTATATCAAATCCTTTCCCTTGACCTGAAATTGTTCAGTGGTTTATAATCGATGAAATTCACTTACCATATAGTATCAAATAAGCAATTAAAAAAAACAATTGGCTAAAATAACGTGTACCAACCAAAATGTGCTATAGCATGCTACGACTCCAGGAATACGACTATTCAAATGGGAAAAAAATTGTCTTCTTATATTTGAAGTACTATGTGTATATTTTTATTTACATGTTCAGAAGAGATGTTTATCTACTTCAACTGTGTCTCTTCTTTTTTCCACTTTTCCCAATTGTTATAGGCATCCAAAAGGATAACAAGAAAATTGTCAATTACAAGTAGAAGAATGAGTTGAAATTACCATCACAGTCAATGCAGTTTAACAAGATTTCTCCAGCTCCCAATTCTTCAACAGCTTTTGCAAGCTCATACGCTCCAATTGGTCTACCTTCACGCCCACCATTCACCTTCATGATGGTCAATACAAGTTCGTTTCAGTTACCAAAGAAAAACGTGTGCAACCTTCCAATTAAATGCTTCATCCATGAACAAAAGAATGAACGATGCAATTTCCGACAAAACAATGAGGAAGTGAATATCAAAGTTAAAGGATTAGAACATTTTCTGAGTTTTTATGTGCTTAAACACTTCTTTAAAAAAATTGAGATAATGATGCATGAACTTAAGCTTGTCATTCTTCAGACCACTTGCTTTCTAAGGTTCAAAAAGAACTGTAATGATAAACTTTCAACAGTATAGAAGCATATCAGTAGTAACCATATTGTTGCATCCACAAGGGACAAGACAAGGGAATTACCGTGCACTGGTACCAGGCATATTCTTCATCATTTGGACCTGAAAACAATATTAAATAGGGTCAATGTGGCACATGAAACCGACTCCTGTCTCTCTCCCCCCCCCAGACATGCACAAAACCACCCAAAACTCCTCAATGTTTCTTAAATCAAGTTGAACTCTAACCTGCAGTGCCAGTGCATATTTGAAATATAGATGCATATATCAAGAAGTTCTAAAGTTCCAAAATAGTTTGAGAGAAAAGCATAGATCTACGTACCCAAGTTTCTTACTCTAACCGCCTTGAATTCTACGTCATTCGGATTCTTCAAATATACCCTCCGTGGATCAATGCTAACAACAACTGCCTGCCACATTAATAGTGAACCAGCAAATTAAAGACAGCATCAATTAGTCTAGATTTGTATATATACACCAGAATGTCACAAGTTGTAGCTTCACGTTAAAAAGGAGGGGGGAATTGCACAAGTCCTTTAATGTTCACAATTTGTGTACACACATACACATGTTAAATTTGTGTTCAGGGCCCTCAATATTGTAAGATCATTGGTCCAATGCATCAATTGGAATCCTATCATAGCGACCAGCTGCAGCCCTATAAGGTTGCATGCTAAGGAATTCATCAATAACCTCATCAATATCTAGTACATAGATGAAACAGGTGGCGCAAAAACCTGGAGGAGATGATGCATATAAATTGCAGTCAAAGGAGAAATTACCTGATTCCCATATACTCTGGAGATTTGTTCTAAGCTGCTCTTTCCAGTTTTTACCTATATGAAACATAAGAAAAATCACATAAAAATCAACTTACATAACTATATATAGACATATACATACATACAAAAAGTAATAGATCTTTCAAGCAAACATCTGATGAGAAGTGTGTTCTGTCATACTCCAGTCTTTAGATATTCTTCAGCAGCATAAACGGCATCACTCCCAATGGAAATCTTATCAGCACCAGATCTGAAATATTCTGAAGCAACCTCCAAACTCGAATAGTACCTGAGGAGGAAAAGCCTCAAATGAAGTAGTTGAAGAAAATAACAAATCATTTAAGTTTTATAAATGATCGTTAAAACTACAAACTTAAGGATTCATATGAAATAAATTTTGATCAAAATATAGTCCAGAACAAATAGCTTGCTTGTACCTTCCATTTCCATCAGTGAAATCTCTAATACCACCACCAACTGTTAGTGGCACAAATACATTCTCAGATGCATACCTCAATACCTTCAGTTGAAAAATAACCACCAAAAATGAGAAAGAAAAGCTGAAACGCATGAAAGATGCCAAAATGATAAACTCCTGAATCGTACAACATATTTGCTGGATATGTACTGACATACCTTCAACATTGGCAAATCGCCCAGAGGGAAGTCACGGAAACCAGTAATATTCAAAAAGCTGACCTGAAATACATGGCCAAGTCTTAAAACTGACTCCTAGTCTGGTTCTAGTATGAGAATTCTGTCCAAAATAAAGGGATACCTCATCAGCCCCATCTTTGTAATACTGTCCAGCAAGGTCTACTGGCTTCCCCAGGTTTCTCACCTTTAAAATGACAGTAAATTGTTATGAGGATAGAACAAAAAGATAGTGGAGGAAGACAACCAGCCCAATGTCATACTAAAATCCAAGCACCCTTATGACAATGAAGTATGTCCCTTCTCAAGTGCACATATCATCCATCAACATTACCACATCATGACCAGATACTTACAGACGGCATAAAAATAATTGCAGACTGCTACAAATTGTTGGGTCCCTCCTAGCACAAAATTTGTACATGCTAAGAATGTTTAAAGATCATATCCATAGGGGGCTAGGGGCACTTCAGAACAATCATCTTCGAGTTAGTAACATAAAATCCCTCCATCCAATTCCCTTTCCTCAAGAAATAATAAACTAAATAAAATTTACATGTCAGAGTTAGGGTGTCCAGTTTCTGAAGTTAAGCCAATAACTTGCATGGAGGGAGTACGACTTATTAAGTTAAGGTAAATGGTCTGCTTGCATTTTGTACCTTGAATTAGCTAGACACAATAGTTTTTCTCTGAAATTGTGCATGCATGGAATTACTTAAATAGTTTCTTTAACGTGCACACCAGGTATTTGGTGGGAGAGGGTTTACAAACTAGAGCGTAAACGCATTACTTCTGTAAGTGATAGGTTTTACATACCTCATTCTCTTTTGTGTGCTCTCTCACATCATACTGATCTCCTTTAGTTACAACAAGATCACCATTATCGTTTGTCCTCACATCAAGACAAGCAATTACCTGGAAAGAAGTAATATCATTTAAGAGACCCTCTATCCGCCACTGACAAAATGCATTAATTAGTGCTAAACCTATCATACTGTATTCAGTGAACAAGATTACAGAACTAATAAACTATTGTACATATATATAAAGGGTATTGTTAGCTTGTACCCTAAAGGCATGTGTTAAGGATCATTAATTAGGGTGGTTAGTGCTTACTTTCACATTACTAGTACCAATTACCCTAATTAATGCCTACTTTCACAAATTTCCACCACTAACTACCCCGATTAATGATCCTTAACATATGCCCTTAGGGCACAAGTTAACAAGATCCATAACTAAATAGCATTAGTAAACTTAATATTTCAAGCAAAAGAAAGACATGCAAGTTTTAGAACATTTTACTCTAAAATTCAAATACTCACCCTCTTTGCAAGCTTTGAAGCCTTCCCTTCAACTGGCTTCTGTCTTCACACCAGTGTACCAGTTTCTTAGACAACTTGAGGTAGAATAAAAATCAAAAACTTCAGACATTTAAAGGCTACCTTTGCCGTTTGGGAATTTGGATACAAGAAGTTCCTCAATACTGAAAGCCCAACATCTGTAAAAATTTCTAAGGACTGTTAAGAATCAACACAAGATCAAAATTCACTTAAACTAGTAGAGTTGATTACTGCAAGAACCCATCACGTCTTGTGCTTAAGCAAACAATGCGAGGCTATCCACCACTCTTAGCCATTATGAAAAGCTACCAAAGCAGCTACAAACATCAAAAAAGTCTGAGTACAATGAATGTAATCCATATTTTCTTTTTCTATCTTTTCTTTTTTCCTTTTGCATTAGAAGAGAAGATTTTACCATGATAAGAAATCTACCCCTAAGTAACAATCTACCATTTTTAGGGGAATTATCAAGAAGATGGTACACAAAAACGAGGAAGGGACAACACATTGGGACTTTGCTTCTTCTCCTCTTTCTTTACTAGTTACTACATCATAAGCAAACCAGTTCCTCTAAGATTTTGAGCCCTTATATTGTTTCCACTTTTCACTAGAAAGCTTCAGAGATAAGATGTTTAAATCAACAAATTAAGTCTTCAACCAGTCAAGATCATCTTCCCCAGACCATATTCTCTCAATTAACAGTTCCACAACAACAAAAACAAAAAGTAGTCCACCAAAACAAATAACTTGCCTCCGCTCTTCTCAGGGTGAAACTGGACAGCATGCACATTACCCCTTCTAACAGATGCAATAAAGTTTTCACCGTAGTTGCAGATGGATGATACCCACTCTTCGTTTTCATCTGACTGCAGGGAGAAAACTTACATGAGATAAGTGACTTGATTGATCATCATAGAAATGAGGCAGAGGTAGTGATGGCAGTAAGGACAGCGAAACCATACTGGCGTGGCTCGGTAAGAATGGACAAAATAGACATGACGATTTGCAATATCATCCAGAATTACAGAGTCCTTTTTTATTTGCAGAGCATTCCACCCAATATGAGGCACTCTGCAATCATTAGATGAGTCAAAACGTCCAACAACTCCAGGAATCAAACCAAGACCTTTCACTGCAGAACACAAGTAATTGTCAATTCAGTAAAATAAGGGGAGACAATAATTATATCCCATGCATCTTTCTTTTGGAAAATGTTTCCTGTGCCACCACTTATGTGCTTCCAACGAAAAAGACAAATGGAAGCAGCAATAATTCCAACACAACCATGGGGAGAGAGAGAGAGAGATTATGCTGTTAACTACTCATTTGATAATGAAAGCAGGAATAAATAACTACCTGGTCCATTCTCATCACTTGACTCAAAAAGTAGCTGCAATCCAAGACAAATGCCTAAAAAAGGGCGATCCTTCTCAATGTAAGCGCAAAGTGCTTCAGCCATCCTACAAAAATTATCACTTGACTATGTCAATTCAAATGAGAATAAAATTGAAATGTACAGAGTTAAAAGCAGAAGTTGCCACTTTCTAGAAAAAGATACTGTCTAGGAGTATTATTTAAAGAAGACATGAGTATGAAAGTGAAGTACAAAGCACACAACTTGAGTAGAAAGACTTGTACTTGATTAAAGCTCTTATCAAACCCTTGAACAAGCTGACAACACAGAACTCTCAAACATGTAACAAACACAGAACTATACCAATGCCACCTAAACTTATAGTTGATCCAAAGACCGAAAACTTTTCTCGGTTAGCATTTTAGGATTGGTAAGCAATGGTGCAACCAAGTGTTAAGGATGGATGGGCTGATAAGTGAAGAAGAATCTAGAGTGAACAGACTGAAAGATCTAGAAAATGACCGAGATATATTATGGGCCTTATGGCCTGTGAGCTTAGCACTATAGTTTAAGGGGAATACCAAGAGGTATATGATAGGCTCGTAGTTCACAACTTCCGCAATTACCTTCATAAAGGTAGTTTTTACGACCACATAGACATGTTTTCACAACATTATAAGACATTGAAATTTGAGATGTGATTTGGCTTCAGAAAAGGGGGAGTAGGATGAGGATGCTTCACTTTCTTTCATATTATATACTTGCATATGACTGTATCAAATTAATCTTGTATGATTCCTAGGTACAAAAAGACGGGAATAACAAATGCAAAAGCCATCACTTGCAACATATAACCCAGCCCTTGTATATTCATATTAATCTAGAGAATTAACAAGATAACATTATCCATGTTTTCCACAAGAACGAGGTTTAGTCATTAAATACACTTCGAATGCTAAACCATACATGACAGGTAAACTACTAAGAACCCCAACCAGCATAGCGCCTCTAGCATAATTCTTTACATTCGCCAGGTATGCTGTAGCTTGCAACAGGATGCCATAGTTACTAAAATGACCTGCATGCCTACATCTATAGAAGTCAATCCATCCAATGACCTGCGTCTGGAGAGGTGAAAAGTTCAAAAACACCCTTGATCTTCGAAAACAACTACTCATTGAATATTAAGCTAATCCATTGGATGGGGAATTTATATTGACCTCATAAGATCGATCATTTAATCAACATCATATCAATATATGCATTACAATAATATAAATGACTTCCATCTAGCAAAGACAAATTACAATAAACAATGCCATATACAGAAGTTACCCTTTTTGGTTTAGGAAATCCATAGCTGGGGCAAACGCCCCAACCCCAGGGAAGACAAGGCGTTTTGCATTTAGAATATCATCTGGGGTTTGCACCTAAAAAAAGAAAAGGTTAATTCAAGCAATTATCCTTGTAAGAACTCTCGTTTCCTCACCAACTTTCACAAACATATTAGTAGATGGAACTCCAACAAACAGGCAAAATTGATGTGGAAAAGTAGAAAATTACATCTTTGATATCGAAACCCAGAAATCGGATAGCATTTCTAACACTTCGAACATTGCCAGCACCATAATCAAGTAGAGTCACTACTGCCAATGTATAGAACCACACAGTAAACTTCTTTTTCATCAATAAAGAGGATCAAATTAAGTGGCAAAATTAAGCGTTTAGCTGCAAGCATTTAACTGGTAAATGTTCTAAGAACTGCCACCGTCCCAAAAGAAAGAGGTACAGAATATTCTTTTTGGTCAACTTGAATTATTTTTCGAAATGCAAATTTGATAAGAATCTATTTGTATTTCAAAAAACTACTCCTATAAACACGGGATATATACAACAATGCGATTCATATTGTTTGAACTATCTTGGAAAAAAATTGCACTAAACCTACATTGAATAGAATGACCATTGGTACTTACCACACGAGCAATTTCTAAAAGTTATAGTTTTCATTTCTATAATAGAATCATATGTTAAATATCGACTCAAATTTGGTTAAAGTTGACTAAAAAAGAGGTCCCTTTTGTATTGAGACGGAGGTAGTACAATTCTACTGATTCTATATATATATATATATATATATATATATATATATATATATACACACACACACGAAGGGACAGATAGAGTACCGGAATCTCCGACAACGGAGGTACTGGCCCGGACGGAGAAGCGCGTCGGCGGTCTAAAGCTGAGAGGCTTTATTTGGTAGTGTAGGGAACGGCAATTGGAATAACTTGAGGAAGGTCCAGCAATAGTCGGAAACTTTGAAGAGCCTAATGTGGCCGCCGCCGCCTCCATTGTTGTCTCCCGATGGTCGCGCCGCTCTCTGCTTTCACCGTTAAACCTCTGGCAAGTTAACTGCGTCAGACTAGACTAGAGCCTGCTGTTTTACGGTAATCGATTTGTCAAAAGAATTTGGCGGCGCGTTGAAGGCCCAAAGGGGTATCCCTTACATTACGCTCATTGGGCCCTACATCCGGCCCATAACAAAAATGTCTACTTCCTAATAGCCCAAACCCCGAATTGCACTAATTCCCAACCGATGCATTCCTTTCTGACAGTGCATTTAAAAGCTCAATCTTTTGATGCTCAACGATATAATACTATTCATTTCGTTGCATCCAAAAAATCCACGTTTAAAAATTTTAATTATTAAAGAATATAATAATTACAGAATTATTTAATCACAACTAAAATGATTACAACATAAGTGGAGGGTAAAGATGAAAGATTATAACAAAAAATTACATATTTTTTTGAAAGTAGACTCTTTAAGTGAAACATCCAAAAATAATATAGTGGACTCTTTGCCTTTAATGGATGGAGTACTTGTGATTACATGCATTTTGACATCTTTAGAATAGTTTAAATCTCTTGATGTTTAACGAGATCATGAGATCCATACATTTAAAAGGCTAAAAGAAAGAAGGTAATGCTTAGGACCAATAGAAAATTGAAATCACAAGCAACATTTTGATTCTTGCTAGGTTTGGTTTGTTCCTAATAGTTGTCTATACTTTTTAACTAAAAATTGACCAAACTCAACCATGAACACCCTTAATGTGAATTTGTCAAATACTCCATTTATCATAGTTGGAGAGGTACTTTTTAATTCTTGGGGCCTATTTGACAAATTTTTTGGATCAATTTGAAGAGAATTTAATTAATTTTTAAAAAAAATATAAAACACGTGAATATAATACTTTTAGTGTAATTTAATTTTAAATACTATTATAATTTCACTATCTCTAACTAAATAGAAATAATTTAAATATCTACCCTAAAATGGGTCAAAATGTTGACCAAAGAATGAAGATGTATCTCTAATTGGGAGGGAAATATATAGTACAAAACCTAAATGGTCCGTGCTATAATATTCATTTCCTGAAGCAAAAATATTCTATGCTTTCTACAACTAAATCCCTTCAGGCCTTCGTGCTGGAATACGATCCCTTAACTAAACTGTAGGTTTACGGAGTAATGAAGGAAATGGAAGCTCAACAAACAATCCCATTTAATCAACGGGAAAATAAATGGAAACACACACACACACACAAACACAAATTGGCAATAACCCATTGCCTTATTTGTTCTTCTTCTTCTGTCTCCTCTCTCCACTTGCTCATTTGTTACAAGTTTCTTGTTCACCTTTAAAAAAAATCAACTTATAGTTATCTTTGAAGGATAGTGAGAGTACTTAAAATGATTCCACTATTATTTACGCTTACATTAGCAGAAATGGTGGTGATCATGATCCTTCTCTTCAAGACACCATTAAGGAAGCTTGTGGTGATGACATTAGACATGACAAAGCAGGGGAGAGGTCCCGTGATGGCGAAAACTGTTGCAGGAACATTGTCTGTTGTCTTCCTCTCGAGCTTATACAATATAACCAAGATACAGAAGCGTTCAAGGGATGCAGGTGGCACGCTTAATCCAACTGATCAGGTCCTCTTAGCCAACCATATTCTCGAAGCATCACTTATGGGTATATTTATTTTCTTCATTATACGGCCTGCCTTTACAATTTCAATATCAATTAAAATTTGGTTATATATTTCACCTTCACTTGACAAATTAAGTTACTTATGTAGAAAATTAATGCAAACTGCAGGATTTTCTCTATTCCTTGCTTTGATGATAGATCGACTTCATTACTATATCAAAGAACTGCGGCTGCTGAGGAAGAGTCTAAAGGAGGCATCGGAGAAATAGATAGTGGGTTACGTTCTATTGTGTGGGTATTCCATTGCTTATCGTCCTAACAAACCAATTAATGTGTATATATATATATATATATATATATATATATATATACTTCAAATTTGCATTTGCATTTGAAAAATATTCTATTTAATAAAAAAATAAATTAAAACATGACAATAATTTAAAAACAGAGGGATAAAGTACTATGTTCTAAAGCTCGAACAATTATAGGCCCAATCACATGTTAAAATGCAACATGGGCTGTTTTTGTTCTTTATTCTTTGCATTTCTATCGCAAAATATAATAACCAAACACAACATAAAGGTGAGAGAGATTGACTTTTATAAATTAAGCAGATCGAACATAAAGGAGAGGTTGACTCTAATGAATTAAACACCAATTATATATATATGTAGTAGGAAATAATTAATATTGTGAAGGAGAAACCCATGCTTCCACTAAATTAGATAAGAGGTGACCCCATAATTAATATTACAAGGGTTTAGAGTCATTCATGATGTCACTGAAACCTATATATGATATCTATCTAGAAGGGTATTTTTTCAAGTTTCACATGAAAGATATCTTTGGATCCTCACATGCTAATGCTATATCTAGAAGGGTTTAAATTCACATGTCCACTATCTTTTTCATTACAAGAGGTTCGTAACTAAGTATTTTAGATAAAAACAAATAGTTAAAATTCACCTTGATTAAAGTACAGTAAAAAATAAATTTCGGTCCGTCAAAATAAGAATTGTCTATTTTAGAACATTAACTAGATTAAGTGTCAATTTTTTTACTGTAGAAAGTTTTCTCGAACCAATTATTAGTAATAATTCTTTTTAAAAATTATAAAATAAAGAAAAAACAATATGTTCCACTAATTTGACATCATTAAATAATAACTTAAGGAAAATAAGGGAAAATTACATTGATCAAATATTTTTTTTTAACTTGTGTAAAGCTAGTAGGGAACAGTTATTTAAGAGAGACGAGAGGAGATCAAACTTGAGAGGTTGTACTTGGTGAAGTCTCCTACTCAGCCGTCATAATTGGTGTTAGGAATTACATTGAAGCTAAAGTAGTGGCTAGATTGAGAAGGGTTAAAATCAAATGCCAACTATTTTTTGGTGCATAAAAAGAGCTAAAAAGGGAAAGCAAAATTTTTATTAACGCCGTTTGAGCATTTTGACAATTGCACCAGACATAAAGATCACCTAGCAATAGTCTACTTCACCCTATTGCAACAAAAAGAAATTGAAGCCAAACTCTATAACGAGAAGGGTCAGAATTTTTTCCAACGGATACAAAGGGTAGCTAAATTTACCATGATAATGTAAAAAAAAAATGTACTAGTGAAATGTTGGATGGATTGGCCGGCACATTGGGTGCTTGGGATGAGATTGAAGCGAGAGATTATTTAATATTTTTGGAGCATTACTTGGTATATCTATGTGGTGTACTACAACCAATAAAGAAATACTAAATTGTTAAAGTAATTTAAAAAATGAAATTAACTTTGTACTGCTTTAACACTATAGTGTAATACTATTAATCGTGGTACACCACATAAACATGACACGTATGTAATATTCTGAACCAAGTAATATCTTCTCAGATTGAAGCTAAAGAATGGTGTTGTCTTCCAACAACCCCACCACACCGCACCATACCTAAATGGATGGAGAATAATTATTCAAGAAAAAGAATTGGGTAAAAGTGGACTTGTTGCTTTGTTCCTTTCTACTTCTACTACCCCTACTTTTGGAAGTGAGTCATTGGAGCCACTGAGAGTTGGCAAACGGATGCTTTCAAAACGCACCACCGACCGACACCGGCCCCGAACTCAAAACAAAACTTGAAGATTTCTTCGAGGCAACAAAAAGCAGAGGGCCTCGTTGACTTTCGGGGTTTCAAATTTTGAATCCAACTGCCGTTCGAGATAAACGAGGAGGAGAGAGAAATTGTAAAAGGGTTGACCTTTACCAATTCTTCTCTACCAAAAAAGCACTAAAAGTCTTTAGTGTTCCCATTTACAGACAGACACATACACACGCAAAAATGTCTAGATACAAAAAGAGGTTGACCTTCTACTGACTTCACCTTGTTGACAACTTGCAAGTATCAGAATCGAGAAGAAAGTCAATCCTTGGTACCTCCGGCCACAAGTGTTCACCGGATAGAGGTCTTATATGTGCATAAACGCTTTGTTCTAAGAGTTTCTTACTAATTTTGAAGGTAAAAATTTGTAAATGTTAAATCGAACGGACATATACTACCTCTGTTCCACGCAAAGAATTCACGTTTGAAAAATCTAATAATTAAGGAGTATGCAAATAGTATTGGAGTTGGTTATAATAATAAAAATATTTGAACATAGTTTAGATGTTTATAGTATATGTGGATGGGTAAAGTTAAAAGAATTATGGAGATTGTAAGCATAATATTTTAAAGCTGACTCTCTAAATGGAACATCCCAAAATAAAATAGTAGACTTTTGCTTGAAACGGGGGAGTATTTGTTTTGTACTTTTAAATCATAGCTTTCAATAAAAATTAAATTAAAAATTGATTGTTCTAACATCCAATAAATATTGTACAACTTTTCATTTAAAATAATCAAAATAAAACACTTGTTACGAAACAAAATGAGTAGATGAAAAGGTTGACCCGCTAAATAAATTGACTTTGTTGACAAGTTGTGAGTCATCTTCTTTTAACCTTCTAGTTATTCAAGATGACAGAGTCAAATCTTTCAAACCTCCGGCCACAATTGACAATAGTTCACCAGATAAAAAACCAATACATAGCTAGGGTTGTTTTGTAAAAGATGATAAATGCCAACTGTGGGGGTTAGTCTGACTATTAGGTTTGGTCCTCCGGCTTATTACCACGGATGTTACGAGAGGTGAATTTAGATGAGGTATGCACAAGTTAGCTCAAAAAAACCACTTTACCAAACATGCAAAAGGAGAAAAGAAATACTCCTATTGGCAGCCTGCCACTAGATTATGATACATTAACAAATTCTCTGCAACTCATTAGACGCGCGAGTCAACTAAAATTTTGTATTCATAACACACAAATATTCATCAATTCTATACCTAAAGTCCTTTATGTTCATAGACATGGATGGAAAGGTTGACCTGCCAATTGATTTGACTTTGTTTTGACAAGTTGCAAGTCTTAGCCGGACCTCATATAAAGCCATCCGGAACCGACAAAGTCAATCTCTCTCATACCTCCGGCCGCCAGATATATATATAGAGGTCTTTTATATATGTTCACACAGATATAAATATTTATATAAATAAACAAAGTAATTGACCTGCTAGTGCTAGATGACTTGACTTTCAATCCTCTAAGTCCACTTGCCACAACAATTTACAACTACCCAAATAGGAAAGATCAACGGCCTAATGCTGCAAACATAACTAGGCATCACTTTAATTTCTTATGTGTGACATTAATTTTTGAGTGCAAAATCTGATTACCAATTCATCACCTTCCAAATTTGCGTGGTCGAAATGTACAAGCTTTATCCGCCAAATTTGATAAAACCCGGGAAAAAATTGTTGATTCTTCTCAATTTTTGAATATAATCACTAAATATTACACTTTTTTTTACTTAATAATGATCCCCTCGAACCCCTCTATGACAAATTCCTAAACTACGGATGTTAAAAAAAATAAAATCCACCTCTATTCTCTCTCTTTACAATTTTACCCTTTCCCCATTTTTAACACTCTACTCTCTTTGTAGAATACATAAATTCTTACTCTCTTTATTGTCTATCTCCTCTAAGAGCCATAGCTCTCTCTATTTCAGCAATGGATAAATTTCACAATAATGAGAGGCAAAGAGTTAACATTTTACCATAACTCTTAGTCTTATCTTTTTGAATCGTTTTCTTTCCCTTAATTACTGTTCATTAATTTAGAGTAATTAAAAAAATGAAAAAATTGGATTGGTGGTCATCACCGATCCGCCATCACAACGACAGTCGCCTGCCGGGGGCCGCCTATCTTTGTGATGGCTGGCTTATGACAGCCACCTGTCCATTTTTTCAAAAAATACATTAGCCTTTAAATGCATTTGATTAATAAAAAAAGAAAAATATGATAGTTGCGCGGTCTGTCTTTGCATTAGCCAGTCGGTGACGGTCACATGTCCGTGTTTTTCAATATTTTTATTTACATTACAACGCATTAGATTTAAAAATAAATAAAAAGGACAGGTGACCGTCACCAGCCGTCAATTACAAGAATCGACGCCCCCGTCTGTCTTAGTGATGGCACCCGTCCCATATTTTTTTAAATTTTCCTTTAAAATGCATTTATTTTTTAATTTTAAATGAACAAGTTTTTTTTTTAAATATTTTTTATTACTATTGTATATACATTGTCAAATTTGTATTATTATTATTATTATTATTATTATTATTATTATTTAGGAGGGGGATAGATGACATTTTTTTCTTTTAAAGGGTTGGGGGGATATATGGTCCTTTAGGTTGAAGGGGGTCGTATTTAATAAAAAAAAATGCAGTATTAATCAACAATTTTTTGAAGTGTAATTGCGACTCCAAACACACCATCGCACCATACATACTAGTGGATTATCTGATTAGTGCGGCATTGCCTTAAAATTTGAGTATGATTTCATAGCTAAAAGTTTCTCATCAGCTATGTTATTAGGTATTAGGAAAATAAAATGATTGAATTCCAATATTTAATTAAAATATCTGGTTTCCTTCCATTTTTTCTTCTTTGTGCCATTTCTTATGTCACGACTAGTTCATGCATTTTCTTAGAAAGAAAAACAAAGCAAATAATCTTCTAGCCCCAGTTGAATTAGTTTATCATATTATTCACTTGAGATTGATTCTTTTAGCCATCACTTAAAAGGTGTTTTCAAATACATAGGTCAAGTATGAGAAGGCGTGACGTGCCTTAGGACTCGTCGAAAGAAGGTGATTAAGTTTAGTCGTGCATCCACCACAGCTTTACAAGTAGCAAAAAAATATTAAAAAATAAATAAATAAATAGCAAGTGTGATCTGCATATATAACAAGTTGTTGATTTAAGACTTTTCAGGAGTTGGATCACCACTTACCCTTGACCAATCCAAACCATGAATGAGGTGCAAATTAACCTAGGAAAATTGGTTAAAAGTGACAAGGGTTAAAAAAGTAAAATTAGAAGTTTAATTTTCTAAGTAGGTATTCTAGGACCATTTAGCACCTATGTATTTGGCCTTGGGGTAAAGCATAATTGAGTTTTCCTCTCGACTTGGTTTCTTTTGGCAAAATCCATGAATCAAAAAAAAAAAAAACCTCAAGTAACCAAACAAGAAAACTCCGCATTCATCTGCTTTATTTGTTTTCTTCTTTAAAGGAATGAATCATTCATCAACCCAAAGGGAGCAGCATAAAGCAGCATATCCAGCAAAAGGGAGGGAGGGAGGAACACCTGAATTAAACAAAATATGTTTTTCATTAATTTTATTCTCAAAATCAAGAAACAAATTAACACTTTCACATGACAATACAGGGAGATGTGTCCTAATACTAACAGGACAATATTCTCTATCTACCAAAACCTCAACGTCCCCCCCAATCGAGCTTTCTAGCTCTTCTACATCAACAACTGAAAACACGAATGTGTCAATGCAACTCAACTCGCTGTCATCCCAGTTCATATCACAATTCTGCTTGGAATGTTTCGAGATTTCATCCATCTGATTGCCTCTAATTGTGATCCAATCTTCTTCATCAGTCCAATTGGGTAAACTTGAAGAAGCACATCCAATCAATTGCCTGATCCTATCTACCGGGGAATCGGAAAATTTGGTCGGATCCCCTGACACCTCTAATGAATCCCAAAAGCCCTGATCCAATATGCTTGTAGGAGATTTTCTAACAAATTCCTCTGATTTTTCAAAATTAGACTCCAAATTATCAACAAATGGGTGTTGGAGAAGCTCCTTAGCTGTCCACCTCTCATTTGAATCTATCTTCAAACACTTGCTCAAGAAATCCTTACCTTCATCCGATAACCACCTTGGAAACTCCGGTACATCGCCGGAATACCCAATTTTGTAGAGAGCAGATACCGGGTCATTCACCTCCGGCCACGGGTTACACCCGGTGGCCATTTCAATTACTGTACACCCAAGTGCCCACACATCAGCTGGAAACCCCTGTTCTTCGCCACGAGCAACCTCAGGCGCCATGAAAACCGGTGTACCGGAAAATGCTGATGTGGCAACACCTCCATTTTCAACCAATTTGGCACAACCCAAGTCACAAATCTTGACACAATCTTTTCCCATCAAAATATTCTGCCCCTTAATGTCACAGTGCACCAAATTATTCAAATGAAGATAATCCAACCCTTGTAAAATCTGGCTTGTATAAGACCGGATCGTAGACTCATCAAGTGACCCACCTTGCTTCTTGGTCATATCGGAAATCGTGCCGCCGGGTGCATACTCCATGAAGAGATTGTACATAGGGTGGTTGTTTTCGTACGTAACATCAAACCCCATGTACCTTGTGACATAGGGAGAGCTCAATTGAGAAAGAAAATGTTGTTCTCTTTGCAAGAAGCTAGAGTGAGAGAGCTCGGTGGATTTAACGGCGATAAGGTCACCGGAAAGAGTGGTGGCAAGAGAGACGGTGGCGGAGGAGCCGCGGCCAATGGTTGGACCCCTAGTCCATTCCATAATTGGAGAGTGCTAGAGAGAATTTTGTATTTGTTGAGTTGTTGCAAGTTTATGTGATAATTTTTTGGTGTTAATGAGGTATATATATACTACAAGTCTGTCCAGCGTAGATTTTAACAGTGTGATGTCCTGTCTTAGTTAATACGAAAGAATATTTCTTGTTAATGTTGGGCAATCAATGACGGCCTGTGTATTTTTTTTTTTCTTTTTTTTTGGAACTAAGATTGAAAGAATACTTGAGTTGGGAGTGAACCACGTGGCAAAAGGAGAGAGGGGGATGACAGCTTTGGCCGACTCTGGGCGGCGGTAGCTTGGCTTTGAATAAAGCCATTCACATGAAGACACGTGAGCACGTGCTTTGTTCGTGATTGCATTTGCGGCATCAGCGGTACGTAGGAGTATTCGACCTTTCCTTTTCTATGAAAGAAACATTGGCGGCGCGTTTACTGTGTGTACAAGCCAAGCTGACGGCACAAAGCACTTGATGGGGGCTTATTATGGTTCGTTGTCTTTACCGATTTCAGTAATTTGTTTTTGTAATTTTTAATTTTTTTGATCTTTTTTTTTTTTTTTGTTCTGTTATTAATTTTTTCTTTAATTATTACTGTATAAAAGAAAATTCAAGTTACTAAATTATGATACCAAATGCACTTTATGCTAATATATATATATATTTTTTTTAAATTGAAAATTGCTACATAATGAAGTGTCTTTAGGTAACCGCTTAAAAATTCAAATTCAAAAAATTGTTGCATTGATTTTGTCCTGTTGGCCTTATAAACTTTTCTAATATCAATGTGACAAAAAAATTTAAACCAAAACTTTTTTAAATTTCGAATGGCTAAAGAGTGCTCATCATATATAGCTTGTTAGCAAGGAGCCTTTTAAATGTTTACATTTTCTTCCCTTTAATTAACTATGGATGTTTAAGACGGTATTGAACTTGAAACTAATTTAATTTTGATTTAATTAAATTCAACTCAAACTCTTAACATAATTAACTCTATTTTAAATCCAAACAATTTTGTTAATTCCAACTCAAGCTCATTGGTCTCTACAATATATATTCATGCATGAGAGTTTTATTATCGTATTAATTAAATAATCAAGTTACTCAACTCCAGTTCATAAAATTAATTAATTAATTAATTAATGTCAATTAAACTAGTGAAGTTTAACTCAATACTGATCAAATTCCTAAGTAATAAACTTATTTCATCATTTTAAGACCCAACTAAGAGTAGATGTAATTAATTAGAAATATATAAGCTTCCAAAGAGAAAAAATTTATTAATTATTATTCGCATTATATTGGGAGACTAGATCTGACTAGCCCTTCTGTTGCCTAAAAGAGAGATAGACTCAAATATGTGATCACATACAAATAAGTTAAGCGTTATTTACTAATTAAGATAACTCTTAGAGTTTAGTTTAAGTTTAGATTATATATATATATATATATATATATATTATTAATTGATACAGTAAGTAGTTAGATAAATCCTAATGATCCTTGTTTGTGGGTTAAGTAAGTCCTAATTAATGATCTGATATGATCTGATGCATGTATGTATGTGAAGAAGGTGTCAATTTTTCAAGCCCAATGTAAACTGCTGCTATATATTTGAATTGGAGGGTCAACTTTGAAAAGGAAGCATTTGAATATTTGTTTACTTGCTCCAAACAATTTGACATTTTTGCTATGGAATTAAGTTACCTAAAAACAGGTGCATGCAGTTCAAGTCTTCTTAATTGTGTGAACAAGAAAAGGTATTGGATTCACGCACATGGCATCAAAATTAAAGAAAACAAACAAAATGTTTTGAGTCCTCTTTTTATACTTCCTAGATTAGCTAGCTAGCTAGCTAGGGTAAGAAAAAAAAATAAATGAGACGTACTATAATATTTAACTAGTTATAAAGCCACCGTAATGCATGAGTGTAATTTAATTTTTGCGTTTAATTGATATATTTTAGAAATATTTTTAAAAAAAATTATCATTATTGAATATAGAAGTTTATTGACTTAATGTCTGACAAAAATTAAGTGTTGTCAATATATGCATATTGGCAGTCATTTATTATAATATTTTCGTTTCAAAATAAGTACTCCCTCCGTCCCTAAATTATTATCTGGGTTGACCCGGCACACAGATTAAGAAAATTCAATTGACTTGATTATTAATATTGGAATAGTATTGAAAAAGTGTGTTGTTTCATTTAATGCCCATGTGTATGTGGCACATAATTAAAGTAGGAAGAAAAAATAAGGGTAAAATAGTAAAAGTGATGTTCTAAAAAGGAAAGTTTTAAACAATACAATTATTTTGGGACGGACGAAAAAGGAAAATAAGACAATAATTTAGGGACGGAGGGAGTATTTTTTATTGGTGGTCAATACACGTATTTTTGTTTCTATATATTTTTTAATTTTTTAAGTATCCTTTAGTAATATCATATTATTGGGTTTCTTTATCTCTTTTTTTCATCTTGCACTTACTAAAGATATTTTAGATAAATATTTAAAAAAATTACAAAATTAAAAATAAAATATTTACTTTGGGACATATTGAAGAAATATAACATTTTTCTGAACAAATGAGAATTGTTTAAGGATTGAATATAATTATTTTTTGAAATAATTTTTGGAGATCATTCAATGATTAGAAAATGTTTAGTGGGATACTATATTTACATATATTTTTTATACACTATCAGTTTGAAAAAGAAATTTACACAAATATAAAAAAAAAAACATAAGCATCAATTTTGAATAAAAATTTAAAATTTTGTTAATATGAATCAAATATTATATTTTAAAACGTCTTAAATAAGAATATGTGACCCAATTTGACATGGAGAGAGTATCATTTATAAAAATAAAATCTAGTTGGTTTATATTATAAAATAATTTATAGAATAATATAATATGTTTTTAAAATCTTTACATATAATATAATTAGTTGAGTTAGTTTAAGGTGTATAATCATATTTAAAAAGGTGTGAGTTCAAATCTCATTGATAACATTATTTTATTTCTTAAAATTCTTCTCCTAATAGTAATACCTATTGTAAAACTTATTATTATTAGGTATTATTAGCTAAACTTATTATTATTAGGTATTATTAGCTAATGAGAGTATTACCTAATAGTAATACCTATTATAAAATATATTATTATTAGGTATTATTATTAACTAATGACTTAAAAATATTATTTAAAAGTTGAATGAGATGATACACTTAGAAATATCTTCACTAACTTTAAATATATATATATATATATATATATTTAATCTCCTATAAGATGATCGACAAAAGCTGATATAGGTTGGAACAAAGGACAAGAGCCAGGTGAGGTGAAGAAACATTTAAGAATATATATAACCTAAAATCTATTTTCACAAGCGAAGAATCCAAACCCATATTGTTGCCTGCCAGCATGTTCCAACCAGCAAACACATTGTGCTTTGGCAGCTATCAATTTTTACAGTTCATTAATTTCAAAGCATTCTTAGAAACATCCCTACCTACCTACCTACCTACCTAGTATCACTACTCTAAATTTCTTGGTAATTCTCACCTCAACACTATCATCCATCTTGGCGCAAACTAGTTTACGTTAGATCAACTGAAATAATAATTCTCTATATCACATTTTAAATATTTTCTTTTTTTTTCAAGTTTTATTTTTTTAATACTTTAAAAATAAATTTACTTTAACAATCACTCTCTATATGATCCTCTAAAAATTAAATATTTATTATCTCAACTAATAAACATAACTACCATTCTATTTTTCCTCTTTTTTATGTCTACTTTCCCACCACAATTAAAATAAAATATTTTAAATATATATTCTATAAAAAATACTCCTTCTGTCTCTAAATTATTGTTTTATTTGACCAAGCACACAAATTAAGAAAAAATAATTGAATTTATTATTAATATTGATATAGTGTGTAATTTTCTTTAATGCCCATATGTATGTGGCCCATAATTAAAGTAAGAAAAAAAAGTCCGAATAAAATGGTAAAAGTGATGTTCTAAAAAAAAAGTTTCAAACAAGACATTTATTTTGAAACAGACAAAAAAGATAAAAAGACAATAATTTGTGGACGGAGGGAGTATAATTTTTCTACTAATCCACACATGGGCATTTCCTCTGTTTTAGCCTTTCAATATGCAAATGGGCAATCAATTTGAAGCATTCCATCAATTATTTTTTTCCACTATTTCAACAACCCTCCCAACCATTGTGTCATTCATTTCACTAACATCTATTATACCACCGCGTCTTCCAACAACCACTATACACACATATTTGTATATAAACACCATTTCACCACTCCAACAACACACTCGTTCATAACTTTTATAATTTTTCTATTATCTTTATGGCAAATCCTCCGTTTTGGCCTTTCAATATGCAAATGGGCAATCAATTTGAAACATTCTATCAACAACAAATGCGCGACCTAGAGATGTTCATGCACGTTGTCAATGAGGCTGAAGAGCCTGAGCCTGAGCCTGAGTCCGGTGGCAAGTTATGTTAAAAAGGTGGCCAAGAAGGATTCATTAATTGAACCTGTATACACAAACACAAATTGTTAATTTATGGCAATGTATAATAAATAAGTAGTCACAAAATTTTGCTACAAATTGATCTACAGAAATCAGTAAAGTAGTATACCCAATAGACAAACAATGATTATACTGTGTATCTCTGGCTTCGTGATTTAGTGTGTACAATACATTATTTTTTCTCTGGATGAATTCTATCAACATCTTAATACTAGTTTCATGTGGGAAGAAATAGCTACATTAATCTTTACATGGATTAACTTCATACGTTTGTTATTTCTATTGAAACTATTCTAGCTAACTTTTGACAATTTTTAGGTCTTCATACTTCGAGGTTGTGTGTCTCTTGTGAAACATGTGATATTAGTTATAACTCTCCATTCACTAAGCAATTCACACACTCCTCTTGTCCTGCTTCAAAAAGAATAAGTCCCGGTAACATTACTCAGTGGTCAAGTAACTCTCTGATTCTAAGACTTAGGATTTTCCCCTCTACTGGTTCGGAAATGGCAAGTAGAACTTCAACCAGTCAACAATTGTTGATCTTCGCTGAACTTGAATTCAGAAAGTTTTTCTTGGTTCTAAGTTACATTGGGAGGTTAGAACTTGTGATCTATCTTTGTCAATTACGGTGACTTTATACATCAGTTTTATAAATATTTAATGCCAATCAGTCCAAGATGAACCATATAAAAAAGCAACGGGGACAAACTCACATTAAGACATGCAATGCATACATCATCAGCATGAAGAAACAGAAAAATGTCACCTTGCAAGTGTCTTAAAGAGTTGGGAAAAAAAAAAGGGGAAAAAGTTTAGGTGATTCTTATCTTCATACATTGCTTTTAGAGCAATGAGCAAAAATAAAGATAAGATTTCCATATGTACATCAAAAATCTCCTGATGTAATACGAAAAAGCTGGAACTTTACATGAGCGAAGAAAAAAATTAAACATCAACCACTCACCCGCAAAAATATAGCAAACCCAAGCATCATAACTATATACATTATTTCAAATCGATTAAATGATTTGAATATGAATTAGTATCAAATGTTGTTTAAAAAGATAAACCAAAAATTGAAATACAAGCACCCACATTCTACTCTTAAAAAAAACAGCATATAGAATCAATTAAAATTTTAAACCATGAATAAATCAACCTACAAACTCCTATATATACAAGTTACTGTTCCCTCTAAACTAGTCTCTACTCTCTAATGGTAGAAAGTGATTATTTTGTCTTTAGAAGTAAGAATAATCTAGGTAATGATTTTGACAACTGGCATGTAGAGCAAATCTAGTTCCTAATTTAAATACAAACTCCTATATATGTAATGCAGTTATCTCCCACCCTTCGATACCTCAAAAAAACGCAATTGGTTCAGCAAGAACTCAAATTAGTAATATACATGGGAAACACACAGAGATGGCCACAACAGCAGCTGACATGACGGAAGAATTTCGATAGACAACACGGAGACAATACATAAGTGATACGATTGGAATTGCAGATGTGCATTGCATTATTTATATGATGATTTCTCGATTCCTTGTTCGAACAGAACAGTGTTGCCTTCACAAAGAAAATTCCTTGAGCAACTACTTAAATGGGTTCTTCTTAGGCATTTTATCAAACACCATGTGTGCATCATCCAAACAACCGCATTCCCCATAAACTCCTCAATAATAATTCATCTAGTAGATGTTAAGCTTAAGACCATGATCAGAGTTATTCCCAAACAAACAAAATCAATCAGTTATATGAGATATAATGAACCATGCATGTCCATTTCAACTATTAACTTGCTCAACCAGTGCCAATTCACAAACAGTAGAGAGAGAAATTCCTTAAGCTTAATGTCCCTAAATCCTAATAATCAATGTCCCCAAAATAATTAGTGAGAGAAAGGAATTAAGAAGGGAGATAGAGAAAATAGGTCAAAACCCTAAAAAAGAAAGATGATGAAATGAAGAAATTCCTGTCCCTAAATCATGCAAGAGCACTCATGCAAGTGTTATTCTTTAAGATAATATTTTCATAAAGTTGTTCCATAAACCCTAGAAAGTGTAGAAATTGAGATTTGAAATTATCTAAAATATGTAGAATGACGAGCAATCCACCGAAATCTGGTGTAGATACTAGAAAATCTCTTCTCCACGGTGCCTGTTGCGTCGATGAAATGGAGGAGAAAGGGAAGAAGACTGGTACAATGAGAGAACGGTCGAGAACTTCTCGGAAAAGAAGCCGCGCTGGTGGTTACTATTCCTTATACATTACTCTCTACCAGTAGAGAGTGATTTACCTGCTTTTGGGGATAGACATCGATTTTGGAACGCCACTGTGAGCTCCGGTGAATAAAATTCTCTAAACTAAGTTATAGAGTGTTGGCTAAAGAAGACCACTGTGAGTCGCTCTAAGTCGTGAAAGAATAAAATAAATAAATTTGTTCTCGTGTGTAGAGACTATTTCAATAAAATAGTTATAAATACTATTCAGTAGAAAATATAGTATTATATATTATGACATTACGAATTGAATATGATCAATGTACTATCAATCGATCATGCATATTTTTACAATTTTCAACATATACCTGTCATTGATTGTATCAATCACATTTTACAACGAAGTTGTCTGTCTTACTCTTACTAGTTATGAAAATATATTAATTGGAGTACGTACTCCTATTTAGTACTCACTCATATGAAGTCTACTGCTATTCAACTCACTCCAAAAACGTGGAATACGTTTGAATTTTAACTCACTCATATGAATAGTTTGTTACAAACGTGAAATATACTTTTGGACTTTAACTTACTCATATAAATAGTCAACAAAAAAAGTGAAATACATTGGAAGCTAACAAGTAACATTAATACTATGACATTGTTATAACGACTTAGAACAATTTTCGGGACTTGACGGTTTTTGGCACAGTCCACGTGATCCATATATATATGAAACTGCTAACAGCTTTACATTTTTTCGGTCGTCAAACTTTACTGCAATTAGGTGAAGAATTCATCAAGTTGGGAGTGAGCAAAAAGGGTAGAGAGAGTAGGAAGCATCCAAAAAAGTGGAAGTTGTCATTAAAGCAAAAGGGAATTTTGAACGCCCAACAAACACACAACTGTTTTATTTTTATTTTTACTGGTATTGGTCGATTGGTCGGTTAATTTGTGTTGATGAGATGATGAGACGATGAAATGAAATGAAGGTGAGAATATTCTCAACTTTTGAATTGTGTAAACGGCAAGCAATACCAATGATTAAAGATGAGGCCGGCAGGCTTAAAGCTCCTTTTCTTCACACCTCTTCCACAATCCCCATCACGATATGCTGCTGTGCTGTGCTGTGCTGTGCTGTGCTGTGCAGGTCAGGTCAGGCAACCTTTTTTACTTCTTTCCAGGGCTGGCTTCCCTTGTGCCTTCACCCAATCAATTCATCATGAATCACTCCTATAAGTTAAATTAATTTACAAATTGTGCCTTTCTTATTCTTTACATGTCCTATATATTGAGCATACATACATACATTACAAAATCAATGATAAAACAACTTGTAGATTAACTTTTACTTCTACTCATTCGGACCAATTTCACTGCAAATTGATTCACAAGTTGTGGATCTATTGACGCAGAAGCCTTTTTATGGAGTATTTATTTACAAATTACATACTGTTGTTTGGATATAATTATGTTCATTTAGAAAATATATATATGTGATGAACAATAATATATACATTCCCAATGTTATCAAGTGTGCTTTATCCTTGGGAAAAAAGGATAAAAAAGAAAGATTCAGTTGAGGCTTTCTTTTTTAGCTAAATTCAACCGTTACAAGAAATTTTATAATCCTGCCTTTATTTTGAACCATCTATCTAGTCATTTCCTTCCTTCCTACCTACCAATGGATAATGCTTTCTCACTCAACTCCTCTTTTAATTTCTTCTTATTCCTTCCAATGATAATGCTTTACTGTACTATAATAAAACTTCTCAAATTCAAATTTCTTTAGCCCCACAAGATTATCATCTATCACTAAGCTACGTAAAAGAGCTTTTTCTTACCTCCCAGTCCCAGGTTAGTTTTATGACATCATTTTCGGAATTTAACTAACTACAATAGTGTGTATCTCTATGTTTGACAAGTCAATTTCAAGCCTTTGGTTCGCAAATTACATAACAATTTAATTTATGAGTTACTATTGATCAAACTCAAATCTAAGGGTTCAAATTAATTGTTTGGAAGCATAAACTTCACACCCTGGAATTGGAATTAAGAAAAACAAAGCTCCACTTCCAATTTAATAGCTTTGAATTTGATCCCATCCCATGCTCTCGGACACTAGTATAATACAACTCACTCCTGTGACTAAGTTGAAATAAAGTCCAAATATAGAAATGATGTTCAAAGCCTCCAGCAGCAATTGATCCTCATAGTCAAACTTATATTGACCTGTCGAAGAAGAATTTGATTTTAACAGATATGCTACAAAACAGCTTCAAGAAAAGCCTGGACATAACCAGCCTTCAGATTTCAGGTGACTGAGATATGAACATCACAGAAAGACAAAATATTGCATTTTCCTAGGATTATACCTCTCGAGTAATGTACGGATCCAAGATGTTATATCAAATTTCTATTTCAATCTACTTAACAATGCATGTAATTGGTCAAACATTACATCACTTAACTAGGTGTTACAGACTAACCAATCACATGTACTGCTACACAAGTTGAGATGAAAAGTTGGAATAAAATGTCGCAATCCCTACCATTTTCCTTATACCTCGTCACCTCCAGTTCAAATTTATTAAAAATAATACTGTCTTAATTCAAATTTAACTTTCCTAAGACTACAACTTGCACTCATCATCACTATAATAATTCATTTATTTTGTTAAACAATTCCTGACGAAATGCAAAACAAGAGAAAACAGGATCGCCGTAAACAAAGATGTCCTCAAGAAACTATCGATCATAATCAGGAATTTAAATGCTATCAAATTAATAACAGACACTACTAAATTGCAACCATCACAAAGTGAAAGCAATTAAAAGGTGTAATAATAAGAGACAACAGCAGTAAAACGTACACCAAACTGCATGGAGTTCTTCTTTCCATTAATAATACATACAACGATATATGTACAATCGGGCACCAGAATGATAAAGATTCACACATGGAGTCACACAGGGCATGATGTGTTAGGGAATAGGATGCTTAATTAGAATTCATCGTGTGGAGGTAATATACAACTATGCAGCTTCTGCAAATCCAATTCTTAGACTGCCATAGTCAAATACGGTATGGTAGCCACCCATGAAAACATCGCCCAAGATCCTGCACAGAAAGGCACTTATAAGCAAGTAAAGCTTTATCACCGTCATGTTATTGTGGCTACCTAGGCTTATCTCAATATGAGGTTAGCCAGCTAGTCAAATGTAGTCCCCAAAATTTAACCAAACATTTTCAAGATCAATCATCCAATACGGTTGCACTTATTATAACAGGCTGAGAGTGCATAGTCAAATAGGTTTCTGATATAACATTCAGAAAAGAGAGACATTACCATAGCGGTCCTCGAGGAGGGGGCACATCCAAAGCTGTGAATCCACTAATGCATTGAGCAGCATCACCCTCACCCACCTTTAGTATGTACTGTTCATTGTCGAGGGTAGAAAAAAAAGTTAGCGCAATCATGCTACACTATAGGAAGTCATCATCCAAATATGTGACAGATCCAGCCACGGACCAAAACAGATCTAAATAGAGATGACGAAAGAAAAGATGACACCCAAACTGGAAATTCATATAAACCTGATCAGGGGTGAGATCAAATATCTTTCCACCAATAGTGAAGGAGACAATAGGCATGGAGGAGAGACTGCCACAATCAACGGCCGATTCTCCTGATGGACTCGGTATACGTTCACAAAGCTACAGCACAAATGAGTATCAGCAAACATATACAGCCAACATACTTGATCAAATAATAGAAAGAAAGCTAAGTTTGTGGGACCTCATTGACGTAGTTCAATATACGATCCTGTGTCTCATTCTGCCTAAGCTGGTTCTGCATCCACACGACAGCCATCTCACAAGAAGAGCACATTGCGTCTTGCAGACCATTGGAGATCTTGGGGCGGTTGGTATCTACATCATTCTCAGTGACCATGCTGAAAATGATGAAACAAAACTCATGCCATCTTAATGTATAATGGATGACCCAGTTCCATACACAGCATTGTTTATTAAACTTGTCGTTACATAAAGAAATAATTTAAAGGATTGAATTACCTTATACCTCGAGTCCCGGCAGAAATGCATAAACCGATTTGGGAGCAAATTTTTTGTGGTTGTGTCTGTAAATATTTCAGTCTAATAAATTAGAAAGACAAATAACAGACGACGTCAGGAAATACCATTTCCTGGAAAAGCCTCAAGATCCAATGCAGAAAAAAAAAAAAAAGTTCTTAAAGAAAATACTGAGAAAAATAGGAACTTCAAAAGGCATAAACGAGAGAAAGTTTTTGACACACAAATACCTTCTCCAGTAGCAATTCTATAATTGTTTCCCCATATTGTTCAACTACTGCCTTGCATTCTTGGCTTACAACTCCCTTGGCTCCAATGGCATGATTGACTTCAGCAATAATCGTCTGAAATAAATGAATCCAGAACAATATGAATCAAATGCATTGATTGCACAACTTAATAGATCTCATAGCCCATAACCATGTGTAAGTAACAACAAGAGGCAGCCTGGCCACCTAGGTTCCACCTCAAAAACTCTCATTTAAGGAGGAAAAAGATTCATAGAAGTACCAACAAGCTCTAGTTTAGTATGTAGCCCGTCATTTATAAGGAAGAGGAGGTTGTCCAACTCTTGCTAGAGGCAACATTATTACTCTAGGGAGGCTGATCCACAAATAGTTAAGGAATACGATATGTCACTTGGTTCTCATTTACTAGGGAAGTATACAGCCCTCAAACTCTCTACACACAACAGATGATGTTGCAATCATAATATATGTTCTTGTCCCTTTAAATGACTGAAAATCAATGCACGCAGAAACCTGACTCAACGAATCTGCCAAACATTGAGCATCCCTCAAACTCAAAGACTTTGGATTAAGAAAAGTAGATAAACCAGAAGTCAAAATTTATCCTCAAAGTTAAACAGGGACCGTAATACACGCTCTCTACTACACACCGACAAGGATGCAGCCAAACCCCCCAGTTTCAGGCCATGGCTGAAAGTATAAATAACTTAGAAGAGCAAGCTCCGATCACATCTCAGTATATCACACACTTGATGCAACTTTTTGTTTCCTTATCCTTTTTTTCCCTTCCATTGATAAGATGGTGTTAAAAAATTTGTTAGTGAGCACACATTGGTACTTAAAAAAGCGCATTCTTCTGTGCTACTGTTTGAACATGCATACCATAATAGAAAGGGCAAACTACACAAATGGTCCCTGTAGTTTTAGCATTTTTTACATTTGGTCCTTACACCTCGGAAATGATCCCTGTACCGAGACATTTGACACAAATGGTCCTTCCGTTAAACTCTGTTAATTTTTTGCCGTTAAATGCACACATGTGCCACACACGTGCATTTATTGTTGGGTAAAATAGTCATTTCGTCTTAAAAAGTACAGGGACCAATTCTGCAAAAAAAAAAAAAAAAAAAAGAAGAAAGTGACTTCACACAGAAAGTAACTTCACACAGTTTGGCCTGGAAGGCGGCTGATCCCCTTCTCCGCCGGCTCCACAACAACAGCAACAACAACAACAACATGGTTGCAAAAAAATTTCGAACTTCCCAGGTCACTGACGAAGTGAAGGCAACGACATCTCCACCGAAGAGTCGCGACTTTCTCTCTCTCTCTCTCTCTCTCCAAAAATTGAACTGTCGGAAGCTGCAAAAATGGCTGCAAAAATGGTTGCACGCAGTCGGGAGTGATTTCTGGTCCATTCCCTTGTGTGAACTGTGCAATCCGTTGCGAGTATCCTACCTGCCAATCTCTCCCCACACCACCATCGTCAGGACCTATATACGGATTGCAGCCACCACCATCTGGAAATCCCCCACCACCTCCATCAGGCCCATTGTATGGCATACAACCACCACCACCATCAGACCCTTCAGATGGAGTACCTCCACCACCACCATCTAGAGCTTCAAAATGGCAGTCTCCATAAAACCGTGTTAACTTTCTGACTTTATAGACTACTTACTACTGCTGCCCTCTTAATCGGTTTTTTTTTTTTTCTCTATCAACGCAAACTGGGCAGAAGAGGTTGAGCTTCTTCCGAGTGGGAAAATAAAATAAAAGACAGATCGTTTTCTGCTACACATTGCAGACCACAATCCCCTATTAAATAAAGGCATCAAAGGAAAGAAAAGAAAACACTAGACTAGATAGAGCCAACAGATCTGAAAAATTGAATGGGGGCAGCCCTTCCTTCAATTACTTCATTTTCAATTCATACTTGCAATATATCTACCTGCCTGGTGCTGCTCTCTTCATTGCACAGTCCTCTTTTGAGTTTCGCCCTCCCTAACCCAAATTTTGAAGCTGCAAATCTTACCCTTTTGGGTTTAGCTGCAAATCTTACCCTTTTGTAAATTTAAAGTGGGTTGAGAATGAGAAAAACTCCAAAATCAACCAATAACATTGATTGATTGAAACTGTAGTTGGGGGTTGGAATTGTAGTTGGGGGTTGGAAGTATAGATTGTACTACTAGTACATAAATGAAACTAAATGGCAAGAATTATGGGGAAGAAATAAAGAAATAAAGGAAAGAAAGAAATAAATACTCTGTTTTTCTTTTTCAATCGAGGTCACCATTTGGAAGAAATTGTAGTTGGGGGTTGGAAGAGTTGTTTTGATCTTAGCATATAGTAGTAGGAGTATTAAATACTCTGTTTTTCTTTTTCAATCGAGGTCACCATTGCCGGAGAAGACGACCAGCCCAAATTTCACGGTTGGTCCCTGTACTTTCATAGGTAAAATGACAATTTTGTCCTTGTCCAAATTCACGTGAGGAGCACATGTCAAGACTTAACGGAAAAAAATTAACGGAGCTAGACGGAAGGATCAATTGCGTTCAATTGGTTAGTACAAGGACGGCTGGCAAAAAAATTTTTGTACAGGGACCAATTACAAAAAACACTAAAACTACAGGGACCATTTGTGTAGTTTGCCCTAATAGAAATTAGGCCTGAGCAACATGAAATCGAATTTCGAAAAACCGTTCCAAAACTGAAAAGTCGTCCCGTCTGCAATGATTTGGTAACAGGTTTCAAACTATAAAAAATAAAAAAAAACGGTCACCAGTTTTGGTTTTGGTTTATATGCCTTCAAAAATCAATCCGCAACCAAAACTGGTCAAAACTATATACTTTTGATGATGATGATGATTATTATTATTATTATTATTATTATCATTATTATTACTATTATTATTATTATTACTATTATTATTATTATTAAGTAAACTTAATGATTTGAGTCTATAAAAGTACACTTCATCACTTTGAGTTTGCTTATTTGTTGCTTAATTTAATGAACTTGTTTTGCTTACTTATAAATATAGAGTAACAAAAAGTGAATTAAAACCGGTATTGCAACCGAAATCGGACCGATATAAAACCGAAAGCGGAGAAACCAAAACCGCCGAGAGTGAGAGATTGTTGTCGGCGTCGAAACCCCGTCATCTATCTCATAGTGAGAGAGAGAGAGAGGCGTCTGTGAAAACTTTGTGAATTATGAGAGAGAGAGAGAGAGAGACAGGCGGTCAGCTTTTAGTTTTAGGGTTTTAATTCACTTTTCAAAATGACAACCTCCCCCCTCAAGTTATTAAAATATTTCTCTAAGTATTTTCCATCCCCCCTCAAGTTATTAAAGTATTCCCTTCTTCCCTCCACTTTGAAATGATAGAGAATTTGATTTTAATTTTTAATTTTAACTTTTAATCTTGTAATGTAATCATTATTTTTAGTTTATTTGGTCATATTTAGCTATTTACTATTGTTGCACCAGGTTTGGTATGGACCTAATGTGTAATTATGTCTCGATTTCTAGACCCCGACTAGGCCCCTAGGCGCTAGACCTTGCTCTGGCGCCTAGCGCCCGCTTAGCGATTTTTAGAACACTGGTTTAATGTAATAAGGGTAAAATTTTGGAAACTCATAAAATAAAACATTACTTTCCAATCAAGATCACTGCGTGGAACATCCCAAAGTAGAATATAGGACCCTTTTGAGTGGGAAGGAGGTAGTATTAGTAAAATTAAACAGCAATATTTTCTGGAGGCATAATCATGAAGAGAAGTCTTGAAACATAGAGAAATATATTTAAATTTCCACTCAGCGAATCATCAGTTTTGCAACCTGAAAAAGTTGCAAAGAATGCGAAGTAAGCTTGGCTGACTGAAAAGCTTATCTGTGATGTTCATACCGTTGGGCCCGCCAACAAAGAGGTACCAGAATCAGCAATTGCGGAACAGCCACCAGCACAGAAACCTAAAATCAATGTCCATTGTCAAGGTTTGAGCAACTGCTGAAGAAAACTAAATGCATTCCTGTCATATACATAAACAAGAACAATAACTACTACCAGTTGATTTCCCACCGATCATGACATCACCCATCTCAAACTGCCAATAACAGAAGTATACTAGAAGATGAGTAATTAACAGAAACAAGGAGCAGTGAATGAGAAATGGGCAGGGGCATGGCAGTAACCAAGACTCAATACTGAAAGCAGGCGACAAAGTTGAGGAAACTAACCTGCCAATAGCCTTTCTGCGACACAGGAACATATGTGTGCTCACCCTTATAGTGATTAGGATCAAGCCCGCCAAACACAAGTTCACCCCCTTCTTGATCACTAGCGTTCCGGTTAAACCAAAAGGAGAAAACTGGTTCCTTAACAAGACCTTGCTTCAGCATGTTGTACCTGGCAATTAAATAGTTAACACCATCACAGTGGGTTTACATTGGTTTTCCAAGCCATAAGCATCTTTACTTAAACCACAAACTGCTGATTTGGTAACACTGTCATAGTGGTTTATATTGATTTTACAAGCCATAAGGGTCTTTAATTAATGACTGCTGAATTGGCACAATTTTCAGACAAGACAGTGCTGAGAGAAGCACCCTTATAAGGTATCACGCCCAATATTCATCAATCAGGATTTGAAAGCATTTTACAGAGGAGAGAAGGAATGCCCAAGGATATACCAAACAGGGACAGCATTCCCCACAGAGATCTCTTGAAATCCAAGTCCAAGTATGCCATCAAACTTGGCCGCCCAAAACACGATGCTTGGCTCGCTGGTCGCCTCGATGAACTCCTTGAAAGACCAGGTTTTATCAGCAAATTAAACCAACAGCATAATCTTGGGCATTAGCATGTATACTAATTAGGAGCTACTAACAAGTGCCTGGGACACTGTTAAGAGTTTTTAGTTACAAATGTTTGCATTGAGAATACTCCCCAATGCAATGGTGTAGAACGGCACTTGTTATAGATAGAACCCAACTAATAATAAAACTGCATAATTTGGTCAATTAACTATTTGCAGTTTTTCAATTTGCTAACTCATGCTTTTATTTGAATATTTGGCCCAAGTCAACTTTTATAAAATTTTGCAATGTGGTCAGTTTTGCAAATGGACACTAAGGAAAACATGAGAAATGCTGAGTTGTGATATGAAGTTAACTAAGTTGATTACTGTAGAAAATTACATTTTTTGTTCTCTTTCTCCATCTCTCCTACCCTTTTCCCTTTCCACAACCACTAAGGCCTCCTTCGCAAGAACCTCCTACCACATGACAAGCACTCCAACAAGCAAACAACTGTTGTATATCAAATCCCATTTTCAAGAAATCATACAAAGGAATGCCTGTAGCAGAGAGAGAGAAAGAGAGATTTGCACTTGGCTTAGATATTTGTCATTTTGCTAAGCATGTGTGCAAAGAAAGTTTCTATAATCAATTGAAACCGACCATCTCAAAAATGAGGCACATTGCAAACTGTATAATTGAGCCACAAAATACTCCCTCCATCCCAAAATAAGTTCCCTATAAACTTTACGCGGGTTTTAAGAAAATATTAGACTCTATGTTAACTTGGTTTAATATCCTCAAGTTATCGTTTAGTGGTGTCACATCAATTGGACTTTTATTTTCTTTCTCATAACTAAAAGGGGTACTTCAGACAATTGTAAGAAACTTTCTCAAAAAGGAATGGGCACTCTCTTTTTGGGACATACCAAAATGTAAGAATGGAATCCTATTTTGGGACGGAGGAAGTAGGAAATAAGAACATGAGAGACCAAATCTAAAAATATGATCAGTTAAGTGACCAAATTATGACTTTTCTCTAACATTACTATCAACTGAAGGAAGATCAAAGATATACCTGATCCTTTACCACGAAATTGCCAACCTTCACATGGTCCTGACTAAAAAAACCAGAAATAGAACCAGTTCCATACTGGATTGCTGCCGATTTACCTACAATCAACAGAAGCACATTATGCTATATTTTTTATTTTTTTTTTTTGACACAGCAGGTTCAACTATTGACAGCTGTCATATTAGAAGCATATGAAACCAAAAAACATATGACATGGGCAGTACATTAATTTACAATGTAAAATCACAAGCCATTTATCATTTGTAAATCAATTAATACAAAGAAAGTAAAAGAAAGAAAAAGCAAACAAATAAAAAAAAATGAAAAGCGTTCAAGGATTTAAAGTCAACTGCTTACCACGCAAGCTGTTTTCTAAGTCTCCCCAGGCTCATTGGATAAGGCCATAGTGCTACCTTTCTAAGTGGAATATCGTTTTACTTGTACACTACAGCTAACATCATTATGCCGAAAGAATTCTGAGAAAATTGGTGTTTTATCTACAAATCTAAATTATTCAAATTTCAAATTCTATAACAAGCTAATAGAGGTTCAACTTTTATCCATACTTTGCACTATCCAACAAAATTCTGAAAACCCAGTGAGTCCGATGAACATGTGTTTCATTGTTGCAACTTCTTGCTTCCTACATAAAAATTTGAGAGAGAGAGAAAGAGAGATGCCATAAGTTGATATGACCCAACCAATGGAGACACTTTACACGTTCCTACAAATTTCCAAACCTCAAAGAGTCTTGTGAACTTAAAGTAGGGATTCACAGATCCAACTTCCACTGCATTATCCAGATTAATGATTTTTATTATTATTACTCCCTCCGTCCCTAAATTATTGTCTGGGTTGACCCGGCACACGGATTAAGAAAACTCAATTGACTTGATTATTAATATTAGAATAGTATTGAAAAAGTGTGTTGTTTCCTTTAATGCCCATGTGTATGTGGCCCATAATTAAAGTAGGAAGAAAAAGTAAGGGTAAAATAGTAAAAGTGATGTTCTAAAAAGGAAAGTTTCAAACAAGACAATTATTTTGGGACGGACGAAAAAGGAAAGGAAGACAATAATTTAGGGACGGAGGGAGTATTATATTACTCAACTCAACTTAGCCTGAGTCCCAATCACCGGGGGTCGGCAACATGAATCCTTCTCCGCCATTCAATTAGTTCATTATTATTATTATTATTTATTTATTTATTAATAAGCAGATTATTCATCGGTGTATGTTCATATAAATGACTGAGTTTGAGTTGAGCTCGAATTAACTCGCATTAGTATAAACAGGACAATCCAGGTTATGTACTTCTGTTACTGTTCATTATTTCCCACTGTACATGCTGAACAAAGTCGACTTGCTATATCAATCCGTCATATACAATGTGCTCAATTAAACTTAACCCTGCCGGTTTTTTTTTCCCTTCCCCCACAGAAACCTTGCATATGGTTTGACTGTCAGAAAAATACCACCTGTTAGTACTCACGGGAATGCATAAGTTAATCTATATCTGAACTTCTATAAGAGTGGAAACAAAGATGCCAAAAACTAGGCGCTCAATTTGACTACATAGGAAGCTTATAATTATCTCATACATCCTCTCTTGATTAATTGAGTTAGAAAGGTAGCAAACTTACCATTCCTCGTGTAGGTACTTGAGTGCTTTGACTTGTAATAGGAATGAAAATAGCAAGCAATCTGCAGCCAATTTCATGATCATGATTACCAAAACAATTACATAGGACAGACACCACTAATTCTATAAATAGAAGTCAAGGCAAAAAAGAAAATACTAACCGAGAAGTAGCACTTGGAAGAGGGCACCCAAAGATTAGAACTACCAGTGTCAAATATAACAGTGAAATTTTGAGGCGGGGTACCAATGCCAATCTCCCCAAAATACTGAGCATCCAGATAGTTCTTTAGCACTACAATAGCGTCCCCTGAGTCTTTCAAGTTCTTACTGAGGTAATAATTTTTCATGGAAGTTCTCAAAGACTCCCCTTCCTTTGACACAAGCTGCGAAGCAAGCCTACTGTTTTGGTCCAGCTTCCTCTTTTTGAGTCCAATTCTAAACAGTCCGTCATCGGAGGTAGAAAATACTAACGGTAGCAAAAGAAAGGAAATGAAACAAGTGGCAAGGACTGATGTGACTTTGGTTTCCATATTCAAAACTGTAAGATGAGAAGATCAATTTATATTTCAGGATTAATACTCAAGTACAATCTATTAACAATGTCAAAGTATTAAATTGAACAAGAAAATTGAAATTTGAGGACAATGAATGTTTATTTCTAAATCTTCGCCGCAGAGCTATCTAAGTTCTGCTGGAGTAAGATTAGACCAGCTTAAATAAGCGTACTATGGATCATGTCCAAGGTAAACGTCATGTTGTCTAAGTTCTCATATTTCTTTTTGTTATTTTCTCAGTGGCATTTATCATTAAGTTTAAATTACTTCATTATAATCGAGGAGGGGAAATAAGTTTATGACCATTGCAACAATATTGGTAATACTGTTTCAGAACTGTTTACAAACCAAATGCCTGTACGAAAGGTTTTTCACTAATGTCAAACCAAATCTACCAAAATAACCCAACTAAAACCAAAGACAGAACTAAATACAAATAAGTTCCCTGCAGCAAACTAAAGATAATCGAAAAAACCAATAGCTTTACCAGTAAAACTTTACATATGAACCCTAATTAGCTATTGCAGTGAATAAACAAAGTGTACTCCAAATGTGCATCAATAGAACATATCTCCAGGAGGTCTCGGTCCAAAAAAGCCAAATTCGAAGTCATCAACACGAACAAAATGAAATGGAAACGCAACTATGATAATATAAAAAGGAATATAACACGGATTCAGAGTCGAATCAACACGAAACGTAGTTTACAACGGAGAACAGTTATTGACAGAAATTACAGAAATTTGCAGCTAACTAGGCAGATAATATGTCGTAGTAGACTATCAGAGATCAGATAGCACTGACCAGTTTTAAAGAAGCATAAATTCAGTAATCGGAGCCTGCTCTTAATTTCTTCCTCTCTAGTCTCTCAGCTTCAACTTTCGAAGGGAACACTACCTGTTGGACTTATATTATCGACGCATTTAAGCGGTTTTCTCGGATATGTTCGATTAAAAGGAAAAGGGTAGGGCTATTCCCACCCCCCGTTTTGCTGAGTATACCCCCCTTTCATTATTACAAAATTGCCACAATTTTAAAAGACTATATTACCCTTAAAATTTTTAAAAATCTTAAGATACTGTGCGGCACCCACCGCACGCCTAAGGTATGTGCGGCGGACAGCGCACGCCCTATGTGCGGCGGTCGCACATTCTAGGGTGTGCGGCATGAGGTGCGCACTACGCATTTTCTCAAAAAATTCAAAAATTATTAAAAATTTAACCAAAATGTGTGTTTCAAGAAAGCAATAGAAATGGGTTGAATATTTCTCTCCATAATAAATGTCTCATTTTTAATGTTCCTATATTGCTTACTGTAAAAAATATATATAATTTTTTTTTGAGTTTTTAAACTCAACATCAACAGTTTCAAATTGGTTGTGGAGCTGGAGCATCTTACGAGAATCAATATTGTGTATGAATCACTATATATTTTCCAGAATTAATATTGTGTGTGAAAGAGAGGGGTGAGGCGAGGGGGAGAGGGAGAGGGGTAAGGGTGGAGAGAGAAGATGGAAATGGAGAAGGGGAAAGAAGAGAAACAGAAGAAGAGGGGGAAAGAAGAGAAAGAGATGGGTTAAAGGGTAAAATAGGAAAATAAGGGGGTATACTTAGTAATATAGGAGGTATAGAATTTAAAAGGGGGGGTAAACTTAGTAAGTGGGTAGGCTAAGTAATTTTGGGGGTGGGAATAGCAACACCCAAAGGAAAAGGGACAGGCCCCGACTATTTTAGCGGCGAATTTAAAAGACTAATAGGTACCAAAAGAGTTAAAATTTTGGATAAATTATAGGCGGATTTTTTTTCTAATATTTGTAATTGTTTTAGTTTATTTATTTTTTTTAAATTAAAAAAAGGTATTTTTAGAGTAAAAAGAAAATTATGTCATTAATGAAAGAAAAATACACGCACGTCAGTAACTTAAGGCATCGCGATGCCCAATTTATATATTTATTTTTGTGCATTACGATGCACTACTTTTGCAAATTGGAACATCGTGATGCACTAATCGCACCGCGCCTTGCAAATTGGGGCATCGTGATGCACTGATCGCAGCGCGCCTTAGGAGACTAATCGGTGCGCGCCTTAGCGAGCAGGGAACAAAATGAAAAAATTGACTCGCTGGGGTGAGCCTTCCCATTACGCGCCTTAGCGAGCAGGGGGGCCAACTGAAAAAACTGAATTGTTGTTGCTTGCTAGGGCGAGAGCTTTCCATTGCTTAAGTCATCTATTTCAGTTTATTTACAGAGACAAATAAACAAACATCGCTAAGGCGAGTAACGGGGACAAAAAGCAATGCTACACTTTGTGCATCGCAATGCTCCACTTTGTGCATCGTGATGCTTTGTTTGAATTTCAAATGCTGGAGGGGACTTAATTTTCGTTTACCTTTCGGGGGCAAGTGACGCTGTCCCCTCGACCCCTGCGACCTAACCGGGCAGGTTGATCCCCGTTGTGTTGCCCAGTATTTGAATTGTCTGACGTGTGCTGTTAATGGAATTGAAAATATTTCTCTGTATCTGTCATGTTCGCCCACTCTTTCTTCATTGAGTTGGTTTTTCTAACTTTCACTTGCAAACAACCTTTGTTACCATCTCATTCAAAGGTTTATTTTCAAATACCTCTCTCGAATTTAATACTTCTAGAATATTTATTAAGAATTTGATAATCTTCCCCCTCAACCCAAATGTAGTTCCTTTTAATCTTGATTTAGATTTTTTAATTGATTTGTCTATTGGATTGGATTATTCATTTCTCAGTATTTGGGCATCGTGGTGAGGCATCTTGGCATCGCGATGAGGCATCCCTATATCGGCATATTGCGATGCCCAATTCAAAATTAGTGTTTTCTGTTAGAAAAATTGTGCACAAATGTAGTACTAAGTTAAGATAACATGGATTGATTTTAAACAAATTCGAAGCTTAAAACATAGATTAAAGTGGCCAAAATAGCCCAAGAATAAGGAAAAACGGGATGAACTCAGAAAATTCAAATTTGATCAAAATCAAATTGTGATCAAATTCGTGTTCTATCCATGGAAATTCGACTTTTTTTTTTTTTTCGTTTCCACGTATGTTTTGTAAATTTATATTTCTCCGATTTAAATGCTATGAAACTTTCAAAAGGGGGAGCTGGGTTGTGAAATTATCATCAAAGAGACGGGGGCATTTTAGGAAAAAAATTTAAAGTGCCTTTTTCCGGTTTTAAAAAGAAAAAGTGGACTGGAATGAACAAAAAAATTTCAAAGTGTACCGGCCAGCAATTTTTTGTAATTTTTTTGCACCAAATGATGTATCAGCTAATGTGGTACAAAAAATAAAATTAAAAATTATAATTAATGCATTACATCAACTGTCACATCAACTGACACATCATTTAGTGCAAAAAAATTGGTACTCTTTAGGTACCCATAGCATTACTAAATTTAAAATAAGGAATTGATAAAATATGCCATAATGTCAATTTAGGTTAACATTGTTAGGTCTCGTATTAGATCCCGCGTAGACATGTCCATTCGGTTCTAAAATTGTAACCAAATTTATTTTAGAACCGCTCAAATCGTAAACCGTTATGAATCGAAACTAGATTGGAACGGTTCGGTTCTGGTTTGCATTTCTCAGGAACTGTGAACCGCTAGTTCCAAACCGTCAAAAAATCGTTCAAAAATCACCAAATTCAAATTTTAAACGTTTGAAACTTTGAATTTTGAAATCATTTGCTCGCTCCTACATGCTATTCGTCTGCTCACAGACTTGATGAAATGCTAGAGGAGACTTGATGAAAGACTGGAAAAGTCTAGTATAGTAAATTTTGAATGTCGAAATCAACCTACTATATCATAATGACTAGCACACCCTAAGCATTTTTTTTAGGTTTGTATTTTGATAATTAAAAACATATTATAACACTTTTTTACACATTATAATAGATTTTAAAAATAAAAATAAATGTTAAAAAAAATCAAAAAATTGAAAATCGAGAAATCGGAACAGGAACCGGTCATCGGATCCACAGTTCGGTTTCAGTTTGCCTTGTCACAGTTTGTAGAACCGTAGGTTCCAAATCATGTCTATCGATCCGTAGGTGGGTCAAATAAATGGCTATGATATTTAGCAAAAAAATTACTAGTATGTGTTTGATCCAGTGTATATAATGTGCAGATAAAATCACATAATAATATTACCTACTGTAATTAAATTTCAAGTACAATATTCCATACATATCAACAAATTAAATCAATGCATACGTAGGAGCTAGCATCTTGATTGTTCATTTGTACTGTAACATACAGTATATTGGATCAAGTCTAAAACATTTATTTTCTATATCAAAAAAGAAAAAAAGAGATGGAATGGAAGTTGGTAGGTTGTTAGGCGTGGACGGACGGTATACAGAATAATACAACGATTAATGCTTTTTAATTTGTGGGTAAATTATTATCGCAAGTGGGACGATCCTGCTGCAGCTGCAATATTAGTGGGTGACATATATGGTGGAAGGAAAACGCTCGTGTATGGGTGTGAATTGAACTAGCATCTCATGTCATGATTGTCATATATAGATCGATTTATCATAATAGATTTAAAGCAAGCAGGGTTGTTCTGTTTTAATATATATATTCTTCATTGTACTATATATATATATATAATATACTACTTGCCGTGTCTAAAGGTGTAAGTTTAAGAAAGAAGGTTACACCGTAACAGCTAGCGAGCGAGAGGTAACATTTCTACTGATAATTTTTCTAGCTATATTTTAATTAGTAGGTTCTACAGTATTTTGTTAAAAATAAGTATTACACATTAGAGATTTAATTTTGATTTACTGGAGATTTTATAAATAAAAAATAATCACACATGCATATATATATATGTGCCCTTGCTTAAGTACTAAAGCTATGTTATTATATTGCCAAGAAATGTGAGACTCGAATGATACATGTCATACATACTAGTAATTGACATTTTCCAGTACTTTTTTACGTACAAATTAAATTCATACACATAAGTTTATTTTTTACATCCAACTAATCAAACGCCTTCAAAAAAGAAGTAAGTATTTTTATTCAATATCAAAAATCAGGATTTAATTTTTTTTTTTCTTTTCTTTTACTATTTTCTACTAATTATATAAGCGGTCCCCAACCCAACTTAATTGTGAAGTGAAGCCTGTAATACTTTAAAAACCATCATTATGCCATCTCCAACCATTTGGTGTAAAATTTTCTTTTTCATTAAAATGGTGAAATTTTTTGCACCAATTATCTTCCACCATCTCGATCCAACCATTTTGCTTCAAATTTGACACCAAAATGTATATTTCAAGAATATTCCTTATTGCAATTGACAAACACGTACGCAAGACTAGTATTTAAACAAAAAAAAAAAAAAAAAAGTAGGATAGCACTAGTGGTGGAGGGAAGCGCCAAATTTAGCGCATATGAAGGCTCTGCGGCTTTATTTTGAAGCAGAAATGAAGCAACTGTGTTAGAGCTTGATTTTGCGCCAAATTAGTGGGATGCTATGCTGTTGGAGGAGTTGGTCTCAGAGCGAGCATCCACAACGGACGGGGATGCTTTTTAAAGGTTTATAATTGCATGCATCAACCGGTTGAAACAATTAAACAACCCGGTTGAAGAATTAATTAGCTTTCCTTTGAAAGTGATGGAGCCCAGGGCTGAGGTGGCATCAATTTTTTGACTTTTTCCAAAATTTAGTTACTTTAAAACCATTTATTTTAAATTTTGTTTCTTATTATTGTATTGATTTTTGTTTGATAAAATCTATATTGTTGCATTAGTATTTTGAATTACTATAAAAAAATATTTTTGAAAGATAAAATTGAGAATGAATCAATTATTTGGTGGTCATATATATTTTTTCTAAAAATTAATTGATTACAATTTAAAATGATATATATATTTTTGAAAATAGAAATATATTACTTTTCAAATGTATATTGTGAAATAATATAATATTTAGTGGGTCCATGCAAGTAGTTGGTCAAACAAAGAAGTAGATCCTCATATAGTTACATACATGTATCTCAAGGATTTATTCAATAATTTCAATAATACCTCCACATGCCGAACTACGTGACCGTGAAAAACATCAAAAACTTCGATCTAACTTAGTGGAACATATTTGGGAACGTTTCAGAGATAGTAACAATGAAAATTAAGTTGTATCAACTTAGTACTTCTTATTAGTATTTTATTACTTTGTAATTTTATTTTATTTGCATTTTCAATTATGTTCGTTATGATTTTGTATTAATTTTTGTTCAATAAAGTCTATATTATTGTATTAGTATTTTAATTTTTAATAAATATTATTATATTTAAAAAATTTAATAATAAAAATATAATAAATGAAATATTTGGTAGACATAATATGATTTTTCTAAAAACTAATTATTATTTTTAAAATAATATATTTATTTTTAAAAATAAAGTAATTACTTTTATATGTATATTGTTAAAGAATAAAATATTTAATAATGAGTCCATGCAATAAAACTTTTAAAAGCTTATATGTACTCTATAGTAGAGAATAAATTTATAAATAAAAAATTTATGAACTGATAACATACCAGGATAAACCTTTACGGCAGATGCTCTTAGCCGGACGTCTAAGTGGGACTGTATCACAAGAAGAAAAACGTTGTGTGAAATACCTGTCAACATGGATCAATATTCACAAAAAAAAAAAAAAAAACTTGAAAATAGGCAAAAAGGAGTTAGAATGGTGCTTATTGGGCCCAAAAAATAAAAAAAAATAGCGCAAATTGCCCTACCTAATCCCCTCACCACAAATGTTTCACTTCAAAATGCATCGAAAATAAGCCCAGAGGATAGTATCCAAATAGGCCCTTAGATTTTTCCTCCTTTTCTTTTTTCTGGGTGCAAGGGAGGGCCGAACCCCAAAAGCTAACTACAAATAACTCATCGCCTCTCGACTCCGAGCATGTCGTCTACTAAAACCTCATTTGGAATAACATTTTAAATATACTTTTTCACTTTAAAACGTAACTTTTTTTCCTAATAGCGTTTTGGGAAAAATCTAAGAACTTCAGCTTTTTAATATGCAGCTATTGTATTTTGGGAAAAATTTGAAAATTAATATGCAGCAGCTGCTGCATTTTGGGAAAAAAAACCTGAAAATTTCAACGTTTTAATAAGCAGCTACTGCGTTTCAGCTGAAACGCACGATCAAACTGGCTCTAATTATATATGCTTTCAAATAGTTACGGGGATTCACCAACTCTTTTTGGCAGAAAACTTTCTTTCACTAAAACTTTCTTTTTGGCAGAAAACTTTCTTTCATTTCTTCTTCTTACTTGTTAGATATATTAAACTCACATCGGTTGTGCGAGGGAATGTGTACTTAGTTAATAAACAGTAAATGTGGAGAAAGTTTCATCCTATAAGTTAGGGTTTAAGATTAGTAAGCCTAATAACACTCAACATTGAGATCAATACCTAATAATACATGTAAATTATTGTCTAAATTGACTTTTTATAGTGTAAGTGACTAAGTGTATCTTTTCAATAGGTTGGGGCGGATTGGTTCGATAAAAAATGTTCTATTTGACTTTTGAGGTGGCCAATTTTATGGGGTAGTATGCATTAATATTGCACAAAATAAATGCAAAGAGAATTTATTAATATAAGAATCTTGTCTTTTCACCATACCAAAGGCTTAAAAAAGGGTTACAAAAAGAAAAAAAATTGTGTGTGTGAAGTATATATATGTACTCGTACATGAAGAAGACGGTAAATCCATGAATTAAAAGAAAGGAAGAGAAAAAAATAAATTACAAAAAAAAAAACTATATGGGGAAGTCATCGAGTTTGGATTATTCTAAACCTGGGCTATTATTATCATTGGGATGACCTTTACCGATGATTGAGCTGATAGCTGCAGCTATAGCCGCTGTAAAGTTCGGATCCGCGGTGATGGCAGCAGTTGCAGCATTCATCATCTCTTGAGAGTTCTGAAGCCCGGCAAACTTGGATAAGTTATGCTGATGATTACCCGGCCCAGATGGAAAATTATGATGGGCCGCGTTAGGAAGAGGAAAATGGAATGGGCCTTGTTGCCTTTGAATGTGTGAACTAGGGTTTGGGGTACTGTTGGTGAGGTCCAATGTGACTGTGGGAAATGGTGCAGAAGCTGATATGGTGGCCATATTTGGTGAGCAAGGGAGTATTGCTCTTGCTAGGACGTGGTTCGGCGGGTTCATGAGCCCGTCGGAGCTTGGCATTGAGCCGGAGAGTAACATCGAGGCTGCTGCCGAGGTGGTTGAGGCCATTGTCATGGCAGCCGGAGGGAGGGGGTGGTTGTGATTGCCTTCGTATGTGGTTATCAAGATTGTACGATCTTCTGCACACCTTTGCACCTGTTAATTAAAGAAATTCCCTTCTGGATGGTTAGATGTTATATGAAAATTTTGAAGATAGTTGAATCTGTTTATAGTTTTGCTCTAGCTTATAAAGGTTACTTCACCCTAAATTGAAATTAGTGAATCAATAAGCGAGAAGGAGAAATTGTGAACATACTTGTTTGCGAACTGGACAACCGGCCGCCATAGTGCAACGGTAATAAGCTCGAGGGCACGGATTTCCTTTCGCCATTTTCTGGCCGTACTTCCTCCATTGACAGCCATCCGAAATCTGTGGATCAAGAAATAAATAGTTTTGAGTGCTATATAATGGTATAATATTTTTGAACCCTATCTTATTGAACTTTTACTACTTAGATGAATTCGTAGATTAAGATAGAGGAATGTTTAGACAAATGGTAAATGGCTTTTTGCACCAAAAAAGAGAAATGGTTTCAACTCAGAGCTTGTATCCAAATTATCCTTTTAGGAGGGAATTAAGGTGGAACAGTTTAAGATGAGTACTCAGCACTGGATTTCGAAAGTTGGACGCTACCAGTTGCTCTGGCTTAATGACCACGAGGGACGATGTTAGTCAAAGCCATGCAAAATTTTGTCGAAACGTTGTAGTCAATATGTACATTCACAATAACCATCAGTAGTCCAATATGTACATTCGGTAGTCCAGTCATATACTATTAAACTACTGAAGTTAAATGTAGAACTACTGAATGTACACCAGCTAAAATATTGACTACCATGTTTTGTTGGGGACTAGTTGATCACCTTCATGATGTGCTACAGCCAGAGTCCCAACCGGCAAGGTTCCAATCCTTCAATGTCATCTATCGCTAGATAACCCTCAATTTTTCAACTATTAGAACTATAATTAAAATCTTACTTGAGAGTTGTTATTGTTGATTTTAATTACTTATTCGCGGGTGTTATGATTATGTACATATATAACCAACTTCTGATGAAGTTATACGACGAGTACTCACCATAGATGCTTCAGAACGAGCTCGAACTGAGACACGAGCTCTCCTCATTGTCGCCTCAGCCCGTTGCTCAACATCTTTTGGAGAAGTAATTAACTTGGGCTCTTTCTCAAGATTACTCCGATCTCCGGAATCTTTTTGCATACTATCATTTCTTAGCATTACTCCGCTTTCTCTATGATCCATCTTTCTTTGAATATCAGCTGGCAAATTACCTGCACCTTGACCAGGATCCATAAACTGTCTAGGAAACAATATGCCTTCTTTTCTATCTTCTTGCATTCCCTCAATCATCTAAAAAATAAGAATTAAAATTAACCCAATAATTAAGTCTATTTAAAAATTTAAAATGGCCTGAATTAATCTAAAGTAAATGAATCTTATCAACAACAACTGCAAGATTTATTACCTTATTATTATTGTCTGTTGTTCCAACATTATGATTTTCTGGAAGATGCATAAGCGTTACGATGTGCCTTTGCAAGGCAACATATTTTTCGTTCACCTGATGAAGCATAGCTCGTAAACGCTCGTTTTCATTGTTCATCCGATCAAGCTCGGCATGTAAAACTGCCAACTGCATGGGGAATAATTAATAAGTAGCTAAGAGCAAAAGGAAATTAGGGTTTCGCTTCAAATGAAACCCTAGCTAGGATGGTATATCAAGTAGCTATATATATATATATATATATATATATATATATATTGTTACCTCATTGAGTGTTCGCTTATCAATCTCCAATGATGCGCCATCATCCACAGTTGACTTGTCACTAGCTGTTGTATTTGAAGTAAGAAGATTTAAACCAGTCTGAAACAAAGGTTGACAATCGTTATGATTCTGCAAGGGTCATTTTGATGCAAACATAAGATTGCTCTATTAATTATGAACTTTAGTTATTAACCAATAAATCAATAGATTAAAAAACAAAAACAAAAACAAAAACAAAAAAAGATGGATTAGCAGTGTAAAGTAGTAGTAGTAGTAGTAGTAATAACAGTATATAATAATGAAAACCCTAAATATAAATCTTAAATTCATAATACAGCTAGTCTATGAGTAGTTACAAACGGAACCTTAAAAATAACCAATATTCAGGAAACTAAGTGCTAAAACACAAGAAGTGACCCATTGGTAGAACCACTTATTTATAGAATGTAAAATCTCAAGTTTGTTCTCTTCTCACTTCTATTTTTTTTTTTTTTTTAAATAGATACTTCATCCGTTCCAATAGAAAAAAAAAAAAAAATTCTACTATATTTTTTATTCTCAAATGTATCTTCACCATTTGAGAATTGATTATCTTTATTTAGTTTTCTTGGGTAAATACTACACACACACACACACACACACACACACACACACACACACACACACACACACACATATATATATATATATACATATATATATATATATATAACAATTTTAAGCATACAATAAATTAGCATCTAACACAACAAAAGATAAAATTATTCAAAAAAAAGAATATAAATCAGATTATATAAGACTTGTTTTGTCGGGGAAGGGAGTATATGTAAATGTAATGTAACTTACATTTAAGTTGAGTTGGAGTTCTTGAGCCACGCCATCATGTGATCTCTCTTTCTTGATATCCATCTTTGATGCACGCTTCGAACAACCAGTCTTGTACGCAAAGAAATCCATCTCGTCAATAACTCGATCTTCCCGAGAATTCACCGGCGAAGCCCTATTATTATCAAAGGAATTAAGAACCATATTATTATCGCATCGACCTTCCATATTATCGTATCGAACAGTTCCTTGTGCTTGTTTTCTGTCCATAAAATGAAAATGTCTAGAGAGAGAGAGAGAGAGAGATGACGATGATGATGAAGTCTTTCTTCAAAGTCTATGGTGAGAATTAAGGGGAAGGACATTAATAAGGGGACTATGACTGAAAGACTTTATGACCAAATGGGAATGGAAGTGAACTTAATTAAGAATTGAGAGAAGAAAGACTTTTAAGAAAGTGCAATGAGGTAAGATGGTGCGTCAAGATCACACGTGGCATGCCTAGCAGCAGAATAGAGAGAGATACAGTGGTGAACTTAGCATGAGAGTTTTGAAGTTGGTTTTTAGTTCTTGAATTTTCTTTTTGCTGTAATAATTGAATAAAATGTAAGAAAGAGATTATGAGAAGCTGTTGAATCGAAGAAGAAAAAGGAAGAAGCAAATGAAAATAAAAAATAAAAATCCTAAAACCTTGTTCGGAGAACAAAACTAAATGTGTGTTTGTATTTGTGTTAGTGTGTGTGAAATGAGGGAGAAGTGTGTGTGTGTGTGTGTTGGGAGTGTGAGAAGTAGGTTTGACTGGTTCAGAGGATAAACTTCTGGATCCGTAAAAACACACAGAAGTCAGATCGCCCCGATTGGCCCGGCGCGTTCCACGTGAGAAGTAAAAGAGCAAAGAGTCAACGAGTACGTGGGGCCTACTCCCACCACATTTGACCTTCTTTGGTTTAGGTCTCCACGTTTTGGATCATGCGGTTCATTTTGATTTAAAGAAATTTCTTCCCATTTTCTTTTCTCTTTCCTTTTTCCTCTTTGAGAGATTATTTAGGTAGATATATGGTCTGGATTCAGTAAATCAGATCATGGATTTAGAACATATTTAAGAAATTTGATTTTTTGCTTCTCTATATTTAATATTGTGTTAGAAATATATTTTTTTCACACCTCATCTCAAATATCAATTGACACATATTTATGTATAACTACGTGTAAAAAAAAAGGGCAAAAATTTAGAAAATACAACTTAACAGATATTTTCTGTAAGATAAATTTTTCCGACCCGATTCATCGTGTTAATGAGCTAAGCTATGAAAAAGTAGGGGCTCCTCACACGGTAAGCTAAGCTGTGAAAAAGTGGAGATTAGTCTTACAAATTAAGATCCGTTAGACGGATCGGAGACCTACTAAAAAAAAAAAAAAAGTGTTTAGATTCATGCCGTGTAAATACGAAACAAAGTCGTGGTTCAAAGAACTCACAAGTCATTGTTTAGAGTTGGACTCATATATTCACTGTTCCTTATAATATCTAACTAGTATAACACCCGTGCGATGCACGGGGATTTTATAGATATAAATAAAATATTTAAAAAGTTTAATGTTAACAAAATAAATAAATAATTATATTATAAATTAATGTAAACAAAAAATTAAAATGTAAAAGTTAAAATAAAATTAATAAAAGAGAATCACATACATAAAATAATTTATAATTATAAAATTAGAAATAATTCTGAAGATATCCGGGTCTCAATGAGTATTACAAAACTTAGAGATACAATAATTAAGCTCTAATACCAATTAAAACAACTAATGCTTTGATACCAATAAAATAGTCAATTTGCAGGCTTAGATATAAAATAGTTAAGCTTTGATACCAATTAAGGGATGATTCCACCTCTGCAATGCATGAAATCTATATTAATATAAAAATTTAATATTTTAGTCAGTGCAATGTATAAAAATTTAATATTTTAGTGAGTGCAATGTATAAAAATTAAAAAATAATCAAAAGTAAATATAAAAAGATTACTCCAGACTTTTGTTGATAGACATTGCATAAGACACAATTGTAAAAATAAAAATAAAAATATTCCACATACACCTTACATTAACATTATAAATAATTTACTTTTTCGGAAAAAAATTACAATTTTTTTTTCATTTTCTAATATACTTTCCTAGGGTTTTACTTATACTTGCTTCAGATTTGATGAAAAGAACCAAAAAATATTTTCATCTATTTTATTTTTCTGATTGATCTGAATTTTTTACCAATCAAATGGTTTCACTTAAAGCTTATGTGTATTTTTCATATTTTTTTTGTTATAAATATTTTGAATCTATAGAAATGAACTTCAATATTTTAGATACTCCATCTGTCCTAAATAAATGTTCCTAGTTGATAAAACACAGGAATTAAGAAACATAATTAATGATATGTTGTAAAATTTGTTCTGACAATAATACCCATGAACATTAATTGAGATTAACGTTTCTAAACAATTAGGTTTCTCTAGGATATGCTATATTAAATGAAGTTTTAAGGGTATATAAAATTACCTATATTTTTTTGATTATTTACCGATCGCTTGACATTTGTTTTCTTATACCCCTGCTTCAAATTTTTAGAAAGGAACCAAAAAACAAAATTTTAAACCCGTATTTCTTTCTTAAAAATTTGCTTGACTTCCACAAGGTAAGTCCAAAATTTATCAACTTTGACCTTAACATATTCATAATCTGATCTGATTTTTTTTTTATTTTGACGTAAAATAAATGTGTTTATTTATTTATTTTATTTTTTTTGTATCTTAAAATATATAATTTGAATATATTTTTTTTATTTTGACGCAAAATAAATGTGTTTATTTATTTTATTTTATTTTATTGTATCTTAAAATATATGATTTGAATATTTTATCGATATAATGCCTTTTGCATACTAATTATGTGAATATTTTTTGTTATAATAACTCAATAAATATGCAGAAGGGCTACAATAAATATGCAGAAGTTTTGGAGAGGTAACTATTTTTTACTTAATGAATAATGCTATCCAAGGCATTTTAGAAATATCTATTCTAAACATAGAAAGTAATTATATGCATACCATGGCTGAGCCTGGATTTTTGGAAGCGAGAGTGAAGTTGTGACTAAGCTTATTTTCCATTAAAGGGTCAAAGCTGGTATTTTATCACTATCACACCTGTTACATTGGAATTTTAAAGCTTCAAGTTGTGAGAAAGTAAACTGTGATTCTACACTGTATCTAGTTTGTCGATTTGTCCCTATATAGCTGCAGTATGTTAATGTAGTTTTTCTGTGCACTTGTTTTCTCTTTTCTGTCTGATTGAGTTATTTTTGGGGTGTCAATGTCTGATTGAGTTGCTTTCAAAGGTTTCAGCAAGCAGGCTGCCCAACAATGGTGTTATCTGTTCAATACAGGATGCATCCTCAACTAAGAGATTTTCCTTCTAGGCACTTCTACCAAGGACGCCTTACAGACAGTGAGTGCTGTAAATTTTCCTAAGGAGGCATACTACAAGGACCCTTTGATGAGGCCGTACATTTTCTATGATATTAAGCATAGAAGGGAGTTGCAGAGAGGTGGGTCTGTTTCTTATCAAAATATACATGAAGCACAGTTTTGCCTTCGTTTATATAAGCATCTTCAGAAAACTGTTAAATCTCTGGGTATGGGAAAAGTCTCTGTTGGCATAATCACGCTATCAAGCTGCAACTGAAATGCCTTCAACGGAGTTTGAGGAGGTTTTAAGTTCGGAAGAAGGGAAGGATCTATATATTAATACCGTAGATGCCTTCCAAGGCCAAGAACGTGATGTCATAATAATGTCTTAGGGGATTTGAATTTCCATCTAGCACAATGCAAGGTTTGATATTTTATATAGGATCAAACATTAATGGATTTGTCATTATATACTTTGAGGCTATTAATATGCATCTGTATTTGAATTATTTAAATGTAATTCTGTTTATGGAGAATTAGTGGAAGATGAACATGAAATCCATGATTAATTATGTTCAGTTTGAGCTGTTAGTTATGCCTTTTGATTACAATATGCATATGATGAAGTGGTTGAATTTGGCCGGTGTAGGTGCAGGAACAAAACGGGAAAATCTGGATTGCTTTTGTAAAATTTTTTTTAAATAGCTATTACAACATTTTTTAAACGTTGTCTTCCAACTTTTACAACGTTTTCCAGAAAACGTTGTCTAAATTCTTTTACACTTCTACAATGTTTTTTATAAAACGTTGTATTCCACTTATTACAACGTTTTTCAGAAAATGTATACACCTTTTACAAGGTTTTTACGAAAATGTTGTCTTACACATTTTACAACGTTTTTTAGAAAATGTTGTCTTACATTTTTTACAACGTTTTTGTAAAACGTTGTCAATAGTTTTCCACAACGTTTTTGAAAACGTTGTCTAATTTAATTCAAAGAATAAAATGTTGTTGTAGGAGAACAAAAAACAACGTTTACCAAAACGTTGTAAAAGAAACGAACCTATTACAACGTTGGTTTCCACAACGTTTTGTAAAACGTTGTAAAAAGTCTATTACAACGTTTTTTAAACGTTGTTAAAACCCTTTTTTGTTGTAGTGATTTTTATTTTAGTTATATTTTATTTTTGTGATGCTTGATACATCGCAATGCATTAATCAGAGATCGCGATGCAGAAATCAAGCATCGCGATACAGACATCATTCATCGCGATGCAGACATCATGCATCGCGATTCAGAAACCATGCATCGCGATTCAGAAATCATGCATCGCGATTCTTTACAAAATTACATGTGGGTCACACTTGACTTAAAATTATGACAATTTAGTAACATTACCAGTCATTACCCCACAACCACCTTCAGAATTTAAATTTCATTCAAAAATTACAAAATTACAAGACCTGTGTACTCATCGTATAATTACAAACGTTTAAAAAGCCATTGGGATTACAAACGTTTAAAAAGTCATCGCGATGCATTAATCAGAGATCGCGATGCACAAATCAGAGATCGCGATGCACAAATCAAGCATCGCGATACAAACATCATTCATCGCGATGCAGACATCATGCATCGCGATTCAGAAACCATGCATCACGATTCAGAAATCATGCATTGCGATTCTTTACAATGTATCGCGATGCAGACATCATGCATCGCTATTTAAAATTATGACAATTTAGTAACTTTACCAATCATTACCCCACAACCATCTTCAGAATTTAAATTTCATTCAAAAATTACAAAATTACAAGACTTGTGTACTCATCATATATATATACAAAAATTACAAAATTCTAAAAATTACAACAATTACAAAATTGGATGTCCGCCAGTTTATTTCTTCATGTGACCCCCTGCTATTATCATCCCCTCAACCATTCTCGCCCTGTATTTGTTACATTGATGAATGTCATATTTTTTGGGTACTGATATCCCTTTTAATAGACATTCAATTATCATGCAAACAATGATGCCGCAGTCTTCAGTGTTTGGAGCTTGTTGGGGTGATTCTGCACATGTTTTTATTTCACATTTGAAGTTTTTCTGGTTTAATCCTTTGAATCTTTGATGATTTCACGCATTTTTCCTTCAACGTGGTTTACCTGTAAAGTAAAATATTCACAAAAAAAAAAATAGTTAATGCGTGATTTTTTTTGTTGTATTTTGATTAAATTGTCGTAGATTACTCACTAGTTTTTTTGCCATTTCCAAATGCCAATTTTTTTTGCTTTTGGGTGGATGTAAGAGCTGTAGAGGGTCCAGGCCATTTCGCTTTCAGAGAAAACGAGTAGAGTCCAGTGATCGCAGATTCCAGTCTTCTCATTTCCAGCCCCAGGTGTGTTGATTGGGAAAATGAATATTTCATCACTGGCCATGGCCTCTTTCAATATGTTATCTATCTTTTCTGCCACAACTGGTCTGTAATCTTCCCCACCTCTTACAACAAAATTCTAAATAACATTTTCAATATTAGTTTTCAGCAATCAATTAATAATCTTATACGTTAAAGAATTAGGAGGATTCTTACCCAGCTATCCGATATAAAAACAGTTCCAATTCTGTCTTTTTTCTTTTTTTGTAGTATGTGTTGTACGAGGAACGCCCAGGTGTCGATGTGCTGTAAACAAAGAAAATTAGTTATTCTTTCTGAAAATAAAATATCAAATATCAAAGCTTAATAAGTACAATACATACAAAGTTTTCTAGTTTATCGTTGTGTAAGATTTGCATTGCATTTCTAAGGTCCATTATTGGCACAATATCTCCTGCCTGATAGACAACCGCGCTGTATAATGTGAGGAGCATAGTAATATTTCAGTACAAAAAACATATTTACGTAAGTATTATCAGAAGCATGAATAATCTGATATTTTAAAATTCAACAATATTAGTTTCACTTACTCCTCTCCCTCAAATTTTAGGTAAATATGTTGCATTGCATCCCTGACTTCTTTCTTCATGAGCTTAATAGGTTCAAGATCATCATTGAGTGGAACTTAGGGATCTATGTTCCTTTTCTTATAAACTTGAGTGTTGAATTCATCCTATTTTTCCCCGCAGGAATCACCCTTATTCTTCCTCTTACGGTCTAGTCGTGCTTTTACTCCTCTGGCCAATGAAGAAGGAGACATGACACTTTTCTTTTTAGTGTTTGCATTGACAAAATCATCTGAATCATCATTTGTTTTAGTAGCATAACTATCTTCTTCAGATTCATTTATTGACGTGGTTTGTACGTCCTTCAGAATCGATCGGATGGTATCATCTGTTTCGCTTGGTTGCTGGGGTTGTCGATGTTGTGCCCTTAGCATCTCCATCTCTTGTGCCATTGTTGATAGTTTATTGTTTAGAGATTGAATCTCAGTTTCAGCTTTAAGAAGTTTCAAATTCATTACAATATGTTGCTCTTGGGGCTGGTCGGATGATTTTTCTTGAAGCTTTGCTAATTCAGATTTCAGATTTTCAACTTCGGTAGCCTTAGCTTCTATTGTTAATGCTTTTTCAACCAACTCAGTTTGGAGCATCTGCAGTTGTTCTTTCTTGGCTGAATTCAACTCTTAAGCTTTCAATTTCTTCAAGTAGCTTCAAATTCAATTCATCCGTATGCGACGTTAGATTTTGGGCGTCGGTTGTTCTTTGTTCGGATGATTTTTCTAGAAGCTTGGCTAACTCAGATTTGAGCTTTTCTATTTCAGCATCCTTAGCTTCTACTGTCAATCCCTTTTCAGTCAACTCAGTCTGTAGCCTCTGCATTTCGTTGTGCTTGGCATCTAGTTGAGAGGAACTTTCATCCAATTTAGCATTGAGCGACTTGCTTACTGTTTGCTCTTCAAGCAACTCAGTTTTTAACGATGTGATTTCATTGTCCTTTTCTTCAATTTCTTTGTCCTTTTCTTCAATAGTGGACAATTTGTTGATCAGCTCCTCTTTTAAATTCTTGCAACAATTGTTTTCAACATGTTGCGTATCATCAACCTCAGTGTCAAAGTGTCAATGAAATCTGTATCCTTTTCTGGTCCCTCAATTTGAAGTTGAGCATCTTTATCAACACACATTTCCTCGTTTTCATGTGTTTTTATTCCCCATAATGTTTCTATTTCACTTGTTGTTGCCTTGGGGAAATGATGAAATTTCTGTAAAAGCAAGAAAGTAAATGTAATACAATGTTAGGGGAGATGCATCGAAAATGCATTGTTTGTTATTTGTAATTAGATACTAAAGGCACATTTTATACACTTACTTTTTTCTTCATGACTGAATTGAAATCTGATTTATTAAAAATAGTTGACAGTGCTGACAGATCCCATTTGAGTAACCTTGGGATATCCTCTTCTATAATTGGTTTGATGATGTTGGTTCGCTCGCATAACCAATACTGCATGTGCAAATTCAACCCCCTTGTTAGTACAAACAAATCAATATGCACTGTATATGGAAATTTAAAATTAGTTACAAGTGAGTGTAAAAAAGTTACCGGTAGCAGCAGCACACATTTCTCCACGTTGTCATCCTTTCTAGTTTCCAAGGCATTTATCAACCTGTCGACAATATGGTCTGACCAATTGTATGTTGAAATTTTTTCAAAGTCCGATATTATGTTTACATATGCCCATGGTATGTAACCGCTAGTTGTTGGGACAAGGAAGGTTGCAAGAACAAGCAGTGTCGTAAAAATTGCAACGTCGTTGATTTCCTTTTGATCTTCACTAGGCATAATGGCCTGAATACGACTACATATAAGGGTTGGGCTAAGCTTGTAGTCTTTTGATTTCCTTAATTCCTTTTCGGGGAAGTGTCTTAGAAGGAAATCAGATCGTTCAATGTTGTAAAAGTTAATTTTGATTTCCTCCTCCCTGTCATTGATTCTAAGCAGAAGATTTGCATGCCTTGCTTTAAGATCTAAGTCTTTCTTTCCAAATAAGAAAGACTTGTCATCATTTGCATAACAGTTTACAATCATTTTAATTTCCAAACAAGAAAGACTTGTTTTCAACATTTGTGCATCGCGATGCCATGCCAAATGCATTAAAAAGGCATCGGGACTTTTGAGTTGGAAAAATTATTTTAATTTACTGAAATATTAGTTTTTTTGTTGTATTAAGTACATATTCATATTTTTTACAAAAAAAAAATAAACTTTACATGGGCATCGCGATGCCCATTATATTGAACGTGATGCCAACATTTGTGCATCGCGATGCCTTAAATTGGCATCGCGATACATTAAAAAGGCATCGGGACTTTTGAGTTGAAAAAATCATTTCAATTTACTGAAATATTTCAATTTAAGGACATATTAGTTTTTTTGTTTGTATTAAGGACATATTCGTATTTTTTGACAAAAAAGATAAACTTTACATGGGCATCGCGATGCCAATAAGATCGAACGCGATGCCATTATTTGTGCATCGCGATGCCTTAAATTGGCATCGCGATGCATTAAAAAGGCATCAGGACTTTTGTGTTGGAAAAATCATTTCAATTTACTGAAATATTAGTTTTTTTGTTGTATTAAGGACATATTCATATTTTTGACAAAATGATAAACTTTACATGGGCATCGCGATGCCCATTAGATTGTACGCATTGCCCAAGGAATTGAAACGCAAGTCTAATGATTGAAATGTGATGCTAGCGATGCATTCAAAAGATTTTGAGTTAGAAAAATCATTTCATTTAAGGACATATTAGTTTTTTTTGTTTGTATTAAGGACATATTCATATTTTTGACAAAAAAGATAAATTTTACATGGGCATCGCGATGCCCAGTATATTGAAAGCGATGCCAACATTTGTACATCGCAATGCCTTAAATTGGCATCGCGATGCATTAAAAAGGCATCATGAGTTTTGAGTTGGAAAAATCATTTCATTTACTGAAATATTTTAGTTTTTTTGTTTGTATTAAGGAATTGAAATGTAAGTCTGATGATTGGAAAAATCATTTCATTAAAAGGCATTGCGATGCACGATGTGCATCGCGTTGCTCGATGTTGAGTTCAACGGTGACATCGTGATTCTAGTAGTTTAGTTCAATATTGGGTCATCGCGATGCTATATGTTGAGTGTTATTGTGGAATTGCGATGCTCATAGTTTAGTGCAATTGGGTCATCGCGATGATCGATAATGATGGACATCGCGATGATCTTTTTGGGATATCGCAATGCAAAGAGTTACTGATTTGCGCGTGTTTTTGTTTCATTAATGGTATAATCGTTTTTTCGCCCCAAAAATACATTTTTCCGATTTAAAAAAAAAAAGACTGGACTGAAACGATTACAAACTTTTAAAAAGGAACCGGCCCGTAATTCACCCTTTAAATTTTGTCTTCCTTCGTATCGGGGGCCTCATTTGTCTTCTTTGTCCGAGGTGACTAAAAAGTCAAGACCGGCCATGGGGAAAAAGCTTTTGGTACGTAAATATAGTGATTTGAGAGACTGGAAAAAATTATAATGTGTTTGTTTCTGTGTGAATTTAGAACCACAAAAAGAATCAAGTTGTTATACACATTAATTAGAGCAAAGACTTGAATTTTAGTGAAAACGATCCTAAACACAATAGAGAAAATAGTATAATGAGCAATGACCATCCATCCTGGAGGTTGAAGTTCCCTAAGGAAAAGAATGTTCAAGCTCAAACATTACGCAGAGAAATATGTCGCGATTTTGTCTCTTTTGCATTATCTAGAATCTAGATAGATAGATAGATACTTTTTTCCCTATTTTAATTTTAGGAGGAATTAATCCTAACACGATGCATCAAGTTTATTTTGTTGATGCATTAATATGCTATGGGCACAAATAAGTCACAAATTTTTTTCACAAAATTTTCGTGGCCGTTATTAATTGGTTGCATAGTTTACGGGTCTGCAAAAAAAAAATTAATAAAAAATTGACAACAAGACTTTTGTGACCAAATTTTTATAACTTGTTTGTGCCCAAATTAATATAATAGAATATTGAGGTGAAAATGCAATAAATTTAGTCGAAAATCCATCCTAGGCATTTAATTTTCCATTGGCTAAGAGCCCGTTTATTCGTGCGTTTTGGCCAAAACGCAGGGTTAAAACGCAGCTTATTCCTTAACTTAAAACCCGTTTGTTCGCGCGTTTTGGCCAAAACGCAGGGTTAAAACGCAGTTTATTCCTTAACTTAGCGTTTCAATGTTGTGGTAGAAAAAACTGCATTTTAAAACGCTGGAATTCCTAGCTTTTTCCCAAAACGCAGATTTTAAAACGCAGTAGGGAATAAAAAGCAGACATAATATCCTAAACGCATTTATAAAGAAAAAATCTGCGTTTTAAATAATCTGCATTTTAGAACGTAACGCTGCGTTTTTAAAACACTGTTTTCAAAACGCTACACCAAACGGGCTCTTAGAGCCCCTTTATTCGTGTGTTTTGGCCAAAACGCAGCTTATTCCTTAACTTAGCGTTTCAATGCTGCGTTATAAAAAGTAGCGTATTCAAAACGCAGCTGCGTTTTAAAACGCTGAAATTCCTAACTTTTTCCCAAAACGCAGATTTTAAAACGCAGTAGGGAGTAAAAAGCTGCGTTTTGACATAATATCCCAAACGCATTTATAAAGAAAAAAGTCGCGTTTTAAATAATCTGCGTTTTAGAAACGCTGCGTTTTGAGTGTTCTAAAAATCGCTAGGCGGGCGCTAGGCGCCAGGGCAGGGCCTAGCGCCTAGGGGCCTAGTCGGGGCCTAGGCGGGATCTAAAAATCGAGGCATAATTACACTATAAGTTTATACCATACTTGCTGTAATAATATTAATAATTAAATATAACTAAATAAACTAAAAGTAATGGTCACATTACAAGATTAAAAGTTAAAATTACAATTTAATTCAATAATCAATACTTGCTGCAACAATAGTAAATAACTAAATATGACAAAATAAACTAAAATAATGATCACATTACAAGATTAATAGTAAAAAATTAAAACCATATTCAATAGTATCATTCCAAACTTCAAAGTTTAAACTTTAAAACAAAATAACAATACTACAACATATAAAGTATGGAAAACAAACTTACTTAACTTAGATTTTTCTGTTTTTTTTAACCAAAACGACGATGTTTTTTGAAAAAAAAAATAAAAAATAAAAATTAAAAAAATGCAATTTGGCTAGGCGGCTAGGCGGCCAGGCGGGCGCCTAGGCGGCTAGGCGGGCGCATAGGCGGCGATTTTTTTCGTTGACGATTTTTTACCCGATTTGGCCCTAGGCGCGGCGTTTTGGGGGCGCCTAGCGCCTAGGCGGGCGCCTAGGCCGATTTTTAGAACATTGGCGTTTTCAAAACGCAACACCAAACGGGCTCTTAGCGCTTCAATGCTGCTGTAGAAAAAGTAGCGTTTTGAAAACGCAGCCGCGTTTTAAAACGCTGGAATTTCTAGCTTTTTTCCAAAATGCAGTAGGGAATAAAAAGCTGCGTTTTAACATAATATCCCAAATACATTTATAAAAAAAAAGTTAAATTTTAAATAATTTGCATTTTAAAAATGTTACATTTTAAAAACACTGCATTTGAAAAACGCTACACCAAACGAGTTTTAAAATCCATAAAAAGGGTCTGTGCAGAAAATATCAATTTACTTTACTTCAGATACATTTTGGAGAAAATATCAGGGACCAATAGTCTAACTAAGTACATCGCATCACCAATACTTTACTTCCGATGCTCATGGTCCTCCTCCCGTACAGAAAGATGGCTTTTTGAGCAAAATATAAGAAATATCTTCTTTAATAGTACTTATAACTTATAAAATAAATCATGTTTTTAAAGAGCAAGAAAATAATAATAATAAATAAATATAGCTTAAATCTAGTAATAATGTTAATCTTTCAATTTTTTAAAGACAAATTAGAAAGAAAAAAAAAAGAAAAATTGCGAGCCGGTACCTTTTGATAAAATTTTTAACCGCTTAAATTCACTATATTTGTTTTCAATCGCTTAAATCCCTTTTAAGTGATAAATTAACTATTTATTCTAAAACTGCCCTCATATAAATAAATGATATTTTTAAGTGTATTTTATGCATCGTTGTGTGTGTGAAATATGCATAGTCAATGTAATTTGTGATTTTGTATTAAGAAATGTGCATCGTTATATGGTCTTTTCTAAAACTAATACTTTTTATTTGGTCAATTAGAAACAACATACTTGACATGTATATGTTTTTATTCCTCACACCTCCGTAACAAATATATTTGTTAGATTCGATTGTGCATCATTAAGTATAAAATGTACATCGTCAATGTAATTTTGTGAATTTGTGTTAAGAAATGTGTATCATCAAGTATAATTTTGTGCATCGTCAATTATAACAGTACAAAAAAGAAAATTTTGTGCATCGTCAAGTATAATGATTGACAATATGTGCATCAATTGTTCATCGTGATGAAATACTTTTGTGCATCGTGATAGACAATATGTGCATCAGGATGCACAACATTTTTCATTGCGACGTACAAATTTTGAATTCAAAACAAAACGGTGTATATATTAACGTTTTTAGTGAACGCGATTCATCAAATAATGCATTGTGATGCATCAAAAATAACAAAAGTTTACAATACGATGCATAAAATTTATGCATTGTGATTGAAAAAACCCTACAAACGGTGTTTTATATTCAGTTTTATATGCAAATTTGTAACCCTACAAACGATATTCAGGAACATTTATGCTCTGCTTTTGAAACCCTAAAATGTATTCATTAATACTAACCTAATACTTCGTTTTTGGTGGTTCTGGTGGTTGTTGCCCTCTTCTCGGTGCTCTTTTGTAGTTGAGAAAATATTTTTTTCTCTGTTTGATAGTAACTCACAATAATGTTTTCAAAAATTTTTGCAAAATTTTTAAAAAGTTTTAAGAATTTTTGCTCTGTTTGAAGTGAAGAGGGTTGGTTTGTTTTTCTGGTGCGATGTATAACTTTTGGTGCATCGCAAGTAAAAAAGGAAATTTGTGCATCTTCTTTGTTTTGTGATGCACAGCGTGAGCTTCCGTGTTTTTTATATGCATCGTGTTGTGTTACGATGCATCGTTTTTTATTTTTGCGATGCATAGCGTGCACTTGTTCCTTGTTTTTAAAGAACATGGATGACATTTTGTAAAAAAATATCCTTTTTCGGTTGAAAACCATTATAGTGTACTTTAGGGATTGAAAATTTTTTAAAGGGGACCGGCCCAAATTTTACCTATTAAAAAAAATGATTGAGGCCAAAATACAAAAATAACCCAAGGATTCCCACCAAATCCCAAAGTTTATGTCAAGTCATGATATCTTTAAAAAATACACAGCTCGTAATATTTATAATATGATTAATTTTATTTTTTTTTTAAGTTTTATGTCAAGTCATGACTATTTGTTTAGAACAAAGATAATATAATTTCTTATCATTTTTATTTTGAAAGGAAGGAAATACTATTAGGATAGGTTACTTGAGCATAAAAAAGGTAGAAAGTAAAGAGAAAAAATGTAAAATGGTGATTGACTTAATTAATGCTAAAATACTCGCTGCGTCCTTAAATTATTGTCTTGTTTGGTCTGGCAAACGAATTAAAAAAATATAATTGACTTGATTATTAATATTGGTATAATATGTAATTTTTTTTAATACCCATGTACATGTGACCTATAATTAAAATAAAGTAAATAGTAAAAATAAAATGATAAAAATAATATTTAAAAAAGAAATATTAAATATAATAATTATTTGAGGACGTACTAAAAAAAAAAAAAAAAAATAATTTGGAGAACGAGGAGGAAGTAGTTAATTAATTAAATGTAATGGAGGGTGAGGGTGGTAGGTAGCCGATTTCTTGCAGTTAAAGTTGAATTTGGAAGTAGAGTCGTGAGTAGTAGTTAACTCTTTGCTACACGAAAGTGTGCATTCTTTGGTCAGCAAAGCAAGCTACCTACAATACAATACAATACAATACAAAATCATCTCTCTCACTCTTTCTACTAATCATCCAGTTTTCCTTTGTTTTTTTTTTTTTTTTATTTAGTTAACCACAAGGAAATTAATTAGTAAATCATACATACTACTCTGTAGCCTGTCGGAGTAATATTTAATCTTAATTTCTTATTAATGTATAGGATACATTTTCTTATTAATCCTATCCTACTATATATATATATATATATATATATATATTGATGAGCATATATAGATGAGTCTCTAGCTCGATCTTTATACATGACGGTCTTGTCAAGAGAGAGAGAGAGAGAGAGACGCGGTCCAAAAATATTATTCATAATATTTGGCCCCTACTAGTACTAGCTACATCTGTTTCATACATGCATGCATGCTGCAACTCTTAAATAAATCATTTTATCATTCATATTTGACTAATTGTACCATATTTATTATATATATACATATATATACATACATATATACATATATATATATATATATAGTCCTGGTTTGAAAAGGTCCTCTCCTCTAATTTTCGTGGTTTCATCAAACTAATTTCAATCAAGGGCTAACAATATTTAATCAGAATCTCAGTTTAAACTAATTTAAAGTAAGCTAATTAAATGAAATTAGTCATGTTTTTAAATATTTGAAATTTGAATTATGGCAACCATGCATTCATCTCTGTCATAGAAAATGATTAATGAATAACATTAAAATTAAACGGCCCTTCCTTGACTCAGATTCTGTTGACATTATAGTTAAGCTGTGGGTGATATATATATATATATATATATATATATATATATATATGGCTACTTTTTAAATCCTATTTATTTGAGTATATTAATTAGGAGCACAAAAAAAAAAAAAAAGTTAAAAGAATATTATCTGTTAGTGCTGGGGGGGGGGGTCTTATCTTTGTAACATTAACTATATATATATATACAACAACTTCACTCCATCAATGTATTATTAATCTTGTATAAAAATATTTCATTTATTGTACTGTAAAGTACCGCACTGCAGTTAAAAGAAAGAAAGAAAGAAAGCTAATATATAGAAGCTGGCCAGCTGAGCTGACAATATGGAAAATTGGTAATTTAGCGAGAAGAAGAAGAATAGTGGACGACTTGGGAGAAAATAGAAAATACTGGATTTAATAGACTGCTTGACCATGAAAATAAATAATATGCTTTCCACACTTTTGATATACGGATATTGAATACGACAATATTTGTTTTTTGGGCGAAATTCAGGCCCAGTTCTTTCTAAACAATTTTCATTTGTTAAATTTCACTATAATTTTTTTAATTGAAAAATGATACTTTTGTTATAAAATGTTATCTATACCCTTTAAAAATATAGAACAGTATATGCTATGCATCGCAAAAATAAAAAACGATGCATCACAACACAATACGATGCACATAAAAATATAAAACGACAAATTGTGTATCGCAAAACAAAAAAATGATGCATCACAACACAAGCCGATAAATAAATTTTTACAATGGACAAATTATTTGTGTATCACAATACAAAGCGATGCACAAATGAACCACCCAGAAAAAGAATAGGAAGAAGAAGTGTGGAAAGGAATGGAAAGTATGACGTGACACTAACAACTTTTATTAATTTAAGGTATTTGAGAGATTCAATGCATCTAAAGGAACACTTGATGGGAATATATGCAGAAGAAGCACAATATGATGTTCCACCACATTATCATGTTAATCGAGTCTGTGACGGGCCGGGATTGATGGTGCACCGGAAGGAACTGATATTCTTGGCAGGATATATCCATGACGCTCCTCCTTTTCTCTTTCACAGGAAGTTGAGAAGGAGAATAAAGATGCTTCAACCGATTTGAAGGAGCTTACAAAGAGAGGGAGTCAAGAAAATTAAGAGAATAATGATATGAATTTGGTTTCTTGAAAAGTGAAAGAGGTAATTGTAGTGTTAGAGAGATTAATTGAGTTTTTTGGGAAGTGAATGGGGTGGTTGTAGTATTGGAGGGATGAATTGGGTTTCTTAGAAAATGAAGGGAGAGGTTCTAGTGTTGGAGAGATGAATTGTGATTGACGATGCACATTCAAACTAAAATGACGATAGACAAAATACACTAAAAAAATGTTATATGTTGTTACGGGAGTAATTTTGGAACAAATATTTAATTTATCACTTAAAAGAGATTTAAGCGGTTAAAAATAAACAAGAAAATTAAAAAAAAATTAAAAAATAAGAAAAAATTAAAAAAAATAAGAACAAATATTGTGTCATTTAGCGGTTAAATATTCTTTAAAGGGAACCGGCCCGCAATTTTTCCTTATTTTTTTTCTTTGGTGAATTACAGGCTGGTTCCTTTTTAAATATTTGTAGTCGCTCCAGTCCACTCATCTTTTTTAAAAACCGAAAAAAAGTATTTTTGAGACGAAAAGACGATTATGCCATTAATGAAAAAAAAAAAAAAACACGCGCATCAGTAACCCAAGACATCGCGATAAGTAATCCAAGGTATTACGTGGGTTAATCATCGTGATGAGAAACCAAGGCATCGCGATGAGCAACAATGGCATCGCGATGAACAACCAGGGCATCGCGATGAGCAACCAAGGCACCGTTTGAATTTCAACCGCTGGAAGGGACTTGATTTTCGTTTACCTTTCGGGGGCGTTACCCCCGAACCTCCATGAGGGACGCTGTCCCCTTGACCCCTGCGACCTGACCGGGCAGGTCGATCCCCGTTGTGTTGCCCAGCATACTGCGATTGGCGAATTAAAGGCATTCCGATGCCCAATTTAATATAATATCAAAATCGATCAAAATGGTTGTTTTTGGTTGGGAAATTTACATACAAACATGGTATTGACTTCCTATAACAGTATGGTAATGATATTATACAAAATTCAAACTCAAATAATTGATTAAAGTCTCAAAATCAGTCCAAGAACATCTCCTTCTATTTTCGGACAGCACACTGCCAAGGTCAATTTTGATCTTGAAAATAGTATTTTTTTGGTAGAAAAATTGTGCACAAATGTAGTAATAAGTTAGGATAACAATATAAGATTGATTTTAAACAAATTTGAAGCTTAAAACATAGATTAAAGTGGCCAAAACAGCCCAAGAACAAAGAAAAACGGGATGAACTCAAAAAATTCAAATTTGATCAAATTGTGATCAAATTCGTGCTCTATGCATGGAAATTGATACCCAAACATGAGGGAAGACTATATTAACAACATGAAATCATTTATACATCAATTTGAACCTCAAATCTGAAGCAACGATGTTGTTGAGGGCATTTTAGAAAGAAAATTTTCAAAATGCCTTTTAACGGTTAAAAAAAAAAAGGTGGACCGAAGAGAAAACAAAATTCAGAAAGTGGATCGGCCAGCAATTTACTGTTTTTTCTTTTCTTTGGTATGGGGCCATTTAAAGGGCAACGGGCATTTAAAAGACCAGTAACTTATGAGATGGCGCGGCTTGGTTCAGGTTCTTGATATCTCACCCTTGGATGCCCCGGGCCGAATTCTGTCACTGGGCCATCTTGAGATTGCATTTTATTGGTTATAAGAAAAATAAATGGATTGGAATGATCATTCCAACGAAATCGATATCAGGATGAAAAAAAATGGCCAATATTTGCTATCAAGAACTATGCCAGAATGGAATGACAACTGCATCCCTTGGTGACTTAGCTTTGATACACGGAGATAGCGACTAAAATGTAAATGACAAAAGACTCGATAGAGTTCGGGGTGTAAAAAATTCAGGCAAAATGATACTTCCAGACAAAGAGTTTATTTTTTACTTTTTTGAGTCAAATTAGTTAAAATTTGACAGATAATTTACATAAATTTATTAATTTATTTATTTTTATAAAGTTATGAAAGTTGTAATCTGTAGTATTTTTAACTAATGAAATTTTATTTCTTAAAACATAAATAAAGTATATAAAATTTTGATTTGATTTAATCATATATTGATTTTTAAAAAAAGAAAGTGGTCTATTTACCTGGAACGGAGGGAGTATGTGGCAGAAGTCCAATCTCTCCCACTCCTTCCCTTTCAGGAACCAAAATTTGGTCCACATCGTCCAATTTAGCCACCAGATGTGAGAGGTTGAAATGGTCGATTCTATTTACCTTGATTTTTGGGCATTTGGATGTTCAAGTACAGGTTATTGTTGGCTTGCCATTCTTTTAAAAAAAAAAAAACTTAATACTGACATCTGCTTCTATGTAGCTTCAAAAGATCTCTCGACTTTCATTCAATAAAGAACATATTACAGCGACTTTCGCACCCAGTTACTAGTATAAGATATCCTAAACATGACAATAATAAGAAGATTGTCAATTATCATGACAAGCTGCTGCTAACTGGTCACACACATCGCCATCACTATTTGTCAAAACCTTTGGCCTTATTTTTCTTTCACCGTCCTTGACAGTTGACCAATTAATCCAACTCGCACACCTGTTGAACAACTAGATAGGTTATAGGTAACAATGACTAGAAGACAATTTCCTCCCTTCCTCCTCCAAGCCTTTTTTTAAAGATGTTGATGATAGAATTAGGCCTTAAAGAAGTGTGTGAGTGCACTTATCTCAGTTATGTGGTGAGGGAGCATTATCACACTCGTTGCGTTGAAATAAATATTAATGAGAGAGAGAGAGAGAGAGAGAGAGAGAGAGAGAGAGTAGACCGAGTATAGAGATGCCTATGGCTGATCTACCAGGTGCCCACATTAATGGGGTACACCGAGTATAGATACTTTTGTCGCTGATCAACAAGGTGTCAATGGTTGTCACAGTGGTACTGACAGGAGGAGACGGTCGTATCCTCCTGTCTATAACATTGGTTTGAACTTCATTTTCTCAATTTCCTCAACTCCATGTCATTGTCTTTCTAATTCAATGTTGGACAATGAACCATTGACAATACTGACAGATATTCAATGTTAGATAATGAACCATTGACAAGAGTGACAGGCAGACATCCGTAGAGGCTGACAGCCAATATAGTAGGGGTATATGAGCTTTGATGGTTTGACTGCTTCAAAGCCATCATCGAACAACAACAAAGGCTGCCAAACAAGGCCTTTTCCTGAATGGCTTCGAGATGTTCCTAAATCTGGCAGCCAAAAACGGCCTTTCCCTGAACGGATTTCATAGGTTCTGAAATAATCCCAATCAACCAACCACAAAAACATATCGACAAATTTTGTACAGATTGTTATCAGGGATGTAATGAATACTCCCTCCACCCCATTAAAAGGGAGGGGGGGGGGGGGCTTCTCAATTAAGTCTCATACTTTTGCACCTCTATATTTCTTGAACAATGTACTAGATTTTTATTTTTATTTTTCTATATAACACATGAGAAAAATATCATCTTTTCGAGAAGAATGAAAAAGAACTTGAAAGAGTTTGTGAGAAATAATAGAAACAAGACAATAAAAATGGAAAATACGACTTTTTTGGGGGGACGAAAGCAGTATTAACTTATCTCTTCTTTATCAACTTAATCTTCACTCATTCTTCCTTTTCGGTTGGTTTCAACTAAAGTTTCGCCTCTTCTCCTACTCCTCCACCGTTTGTGATTTTCCTTCTACTCCTCCATACACACACACACACACACCCACACACCAACCCCAACCCCAAGGAAAAAAAATAATAACTTCTGGTACAATAGTTTTATTAAGTTTCACTTCTGTAGGGCCTAAAATTTCAGAAATTTAGGTACTTTAGTTTCCACAGCTCAGTGCTGAATTTTAGTTTCACCCATCAATCTAACTCATTTGATCAAAGAAATTTCCTAGGTTCAAGCCTCTAGCAAGATCATATGAAGAATTCAAAATCAAAATTTCTTACTTTGAATAAATACATACTCAGCAGTGCCAACTACTGGGGTACAGCACTATCAACACATGTTATTATTACAGCTCGGAAAGGAACTAGGAAAATAAAAGAATTTCAGAGAAAACGAACTGTGACCATTATCATCAAAAATGAAAAACTAAAGCGTAAAAACTTACATTGTCGACATCAACATTGCTCGGATTTTGGCTCTCAGATCATCAGGAACCCCAGATGTGTCAGAAGGCTGTGATGGGGCCCTTTGTGCTTGATTTGAAATTGATATATCCACAGATGCTTCTCTACTGGCACCGTTACCCACATAGCCTCTCGACTGATCTGAGATTTTGGGACTGATCTCCCCTTCTTCCAAATCATCTTTTCCGACATGAGATTGATTTCTATCCGTATCAGCAATCTCACGGTGGCTGCGCTCTTCACTAGAGGAGGTATCATACTTGTGCCGGTGTCGAGATTCTCGGTCCTTGGAAGAAGAGTGATTTTTCCTATGCTTATGCCAGTCTCTACTGTGATGTGATGACCGATGAGACCGGTGCTTCTTCCTGGAGCGCCTGTGGTCCCTTCCCTCTTCTTCTTCATCTTCACAAGAAGAGCGTTTACTCCTGGAATATCTATGATCCCTTTCATCTTCATCCTCTTGTCCGTCATCTTCATTTGAAGAACATTGTGATCGGTGCTTCTTCCTGGAATATTTAGGATCCCTTTCATGCTCATTTTCTTGCTCTTCATCATCATCATCATAAGAACGTCGTGATCGATACTTCTTCCTCGAGTATTTATGGTTCCTCTCTTCATCCGTTTCTTCTTCATTATCGTCTTCATGTGAAGAACGATGTTCTCGATGCTTCTTCCTCGAGTATTTATGGTCCCTTTCTTCATCATTGTCATCATCATTGGAAGAATGATATGAATCATGCTTCTTCCTTCTATCTTTAAAATTTGTTTCATCTTCTCTTTGTCCTCCTTTATCATCTTCAACTGATGAACGCCGGGGCTTCTTCCTAGTGTGCTTGGGCACCCTGTTTTCACCTCCTCCATCATCATCATTGTCATCTTCTTCTGCTTCATCTTCGTCATGTCTGCCAGATCTTGATCGGTATTTTCTCCTCAGTTTCCGTTCATGATATTCATCATCAAAATGATTTTTTTCAGGTTTTCCGGTTTTATCGGAACTATCAACATCTAATGGGGCTGAACTACCTTCTCTTTCTTTGGCCGTAATATTAACCTTGACACCAAGACCAGAAGCCCCAGATTCTAGCGGTTCTGCCAATAAGCCCCTGGAGGGCTCAGTCGTTGAAGGAGCATTTCCATTTTTCAGCGTAGCCATAAACATTTTTGCCCGTTTCAGCCTCTCAGCCTTCAGTTGCTGCTCCCTCATCAAGTGTGCCTCAGAGTGGCCAGCTTCATTAGCAGTTTCAACAGCCGCTGATTTTTCAATTGACTTCACCCCAGGTGAGGATAAATTTTCAGATCGAGAAGAATGAAGACTGCCTAAGCTAGAGGGCTGCCCACCATCAACGCCAGTGTCATTATTATTGCCATTAAGAATTCCCAAATCAGGATTCTTAATGCCTCTTGTAGCAGCCTGAAGAATAGCGGCTACTTGAGCAGCATCAACAGAGACTCCATATTGTTGTTGGGTGTCTTTACACCGTGGATCTGGACCATCTTTCTTTGACTTGCCAATTATCATCTTAAACTTCTCTTTCCTGTCAGAATCGTATGCTACATCACATCCAGCAGTATTACTTTTCTTAGACACTGATACTTTCTTGTCTGACACATCCTTCTCATCAAGTAAACTCTTTGCACTTGATTTTGACTGCCGGCAAAGGAGAGAACAATCAGACAGCAAGACAAAATGAGGTAAATTGTCATAATAAATGTGAAAATAGAGTAACGATCATGTATGCATCATAAGTCTGTAAAATAAAATGCAACAGTTCAGCAATGAGCACACTGCGCATAAACCAGTGAACTGTAACTGTGATAGACATCCAAAGCTAACATGGGCTGTGGAGTGCTGGGAGAGCTCCCAAATATATAGCAGTCTTAGCGTAGGTAACTACCCTTGAGATCTATGTCAAAGAACAGAAAGCTCATGCAATGTTTTCGATGTTGATGATAAATCTAGATAAATCCAGCAAGTACGATCTCATTTACACTATCTTTTACTAGAGTAGTTAGTTTCAATAATCTTTGGGCAGAACAGAGGGCAAACTAGGATATAGTGAATTTCAAAATAAAACAGATTACTGCATATCTTCTAACCCATGCCTCGGATAAACAACCTAAGTTCAAATAATATTTCTTACAAACATAGCTCTCAGACAAAGTCCCACAAAGTTGCAAATCGAGATAGCATAATGTAAAACAGTAGCAACAAGATAGAATAAAGTTAAAATAAGATCATTTAAGAGAAACGCACCTCCTGAGCTTTCTGAAGTACTTTTAGATAGTATGGATGATACAAGTTAGATGGCATAAGAAATGGAAATCTCCCATGTTCACGGTCTTGCTCCAAAAGTACTGCCTCAAATTGCTTCCCATTCTTCAAGATGAACTCAACTATCTTGTCAACCAGTCTCTTTAATTCAGATGGAGGCTCCAAAAGCAAATGATCAGTCCTGGGAATTGGCGGCAAAGAAGAAGCTCTCGACTTTTCCGGAGCAGTAGAAAATAAACCTAAAATGTCACCTTTTCTCAAGCCAAAAGAACTTCCAGCCTTAATTACACTAGTGAAAGAATTCCTTCTCAATACAGAAACCTTTTCTTTAGAAAGAAGTGAAGGCTTGGAAAGAACCTCGTCTTTTACAGTCGTATGCACAGGAGATCCGGTCATATCAGACACAAGAGGAACTGTTCCATTCACATCCACAGTTTCTCCAGATAAATTTTCTTTAGATGCAGAGGCTTTCTCAGCGACACCATCCTCATCCTCGCCGGTCCCATACAAGGAACCAAGCAAGGATAATGCTCCAACTCCCGCAACATGTTCCGTATTGGATATTTTCCCCACAATTTCAGGTTTTTCCTCATCTTTAGACTGCAGGAGTTCCTGGTTGTCAACAAGAAACCTGAAGTATGCATGAAGGTGATGATCTGGCATCAGGAACCCAAAAGTCGGGTTGTCTCCCTGTTTTACCCTCAAAACAATCTCTGATTGCCCTCCATGTTTGCTGACAAACAGAGCAGTCCTTGCAATAATCTGATGTAGCTTCTCCGTTGGAGGCTGAAAAAACAGATGAACAGAAAACGAAGAGCAATTTTTAGCAGATAGAAACATCAATTTTGCAAATTATAAAAGCACAAAAGATTCATCTTACTTAAAACTTGAAACAAACCAGTGAAGCGAGCATAATGTTCAAAAAATACAATATTAGGTAACATAACTCTATGAGGATTTCTCTTCCAGCTATGGTGATTGTCCTGATAACAGTAATGAAAGATTCTATATTTCCTAATCCCACCTGTACCGGCCCTTGGACATGATATCAAATGAAACAAGGTGCCCGTGAATGGCAACCTTAGGTCACAAACTCGATCCCTGCTCCGAGCATCTGAAAACTTAGACATGGTAAGCCTTAGAATAACATATGCACCTTAGACAATTATCATTTGGTCACATTGGTAAGTGCAGTCAGCTCAGAAACAATTGTTGTTTCAAGGTCTTAAAGTACCAGTAAAACTTAAGAGGCCAAACTTACTATGTTGTGAATCAGGCTGTCAGGAACAGGGAAGGGTGGTTGAAATCCAAGGCATTCTGAATCGGTATTCTTTTGATCATTGGTATCTTCAGTGTTTCCATATGAAAAGGGAACTGCACCATATCCTCCTGAAGCTCCAGGTTTCGTACTATCATCTGATTCTGAATAAAATATATCAGATTCAACGATGTCAGCATTCGTAGTGATGGTGGATAACATACATCATTATAAGATAAAAACCATATCAGCCAGAAAATTGCAGAAGTACAAAGCTAAATATTAATGCTCGTCAAAAAAAGATGCAAAACCACATTCCTTGCTGAAAACTTGGTAATTGGAAATATATTGTGATAAATATAGTATATCTACATCAAGAATCAAATTTGAAATTACCTGCCTATCCCTGTGTTATGATGTATTCCAGCTAAAAGAATATTTTCATAATTGATACATAAATGTATTCCCTCTAAATACAATGTCCTCAGTCTTGAACTGATACACCCTCGACCTTCCATAATAATGGAAGGAAAAAAATATATTTTCAACAACTCATATTGTCTATATATTTCTGGGAGCGCACGTATACCATAATGGTCAAAAGAGGCTTGTAATACCTTAATCTGCTACGGAAATGGATAGAGCAATCTATTTTCTAGAAAACATATAGCTGGGAACATGTGTATACTCCTAATGGCCACAGAAGGGTCATAATTTCTGCTTGAAGTTGACTTACGTAGCTGTAAGCTTGCACCAGTAAGGTACGACATGCAACCCGGACCCGGACCAAAGTCAGGATTTTTTCCAAAGGGCTACGGTACACTAACTTTACCGATTAATATTGAAATGGGGAGACCATATTTTCCAACAGACAAAAATTTCCTATACTGGAAAAATGCTCCTTCTTCTCCAAGACTAAAGGTACTATGGGCAAAACCATATTCTCAAAAACATAAGTTTAAACGCCAACTTATCTTGTTATGTTCAACATCCAACGTGAATCTTTCCACAGCATCCATTGCAAACACAGGAAGCCCTTCTTCAGTGAATTAATAAAGAGAAGTTTGTCACCACTAGCTTCGTACGATGCTTTTTTATGTTGAGCAGGTAAACTGACCACTAGAATAATAAAGATAATATATATCTCATTAATCAGGCTCTTGATAAACTTTTCGAAATCTCATCCACATATACACTAAAATCTTTATCCAAATTGCGATGCTAAAGGTGGTTTAACTAGGGAAACACATGGCCACTATATATTGTTCGACTTCAAATACGAGGTACGTTTATCCCCTTTTGTTGAGTTCACTTCCCTTCGAGAGCTATTTCCATATCCACAGCTCTTGCTTCCACTTTCAAATTTCTGACAAGGTACTATGCACTAGTAGAACATATCAAAATGCGTAAGCTTCAAACTATAACTTTACACTGTTATCTCCTTCGTACATGCTTTTTGGTTTTTTGCTTTCAAATTGAAAATCATCCAGTAAATTTCCACATATCACACATATCAGGAAAGGAGATTTTGTTGTCACCTAAAAGAAGCTATAACCAAGTGGCTAATAGGAAGAGGTCATGATGCTAGTTGTGATGGCGCTCCCTCGACATCCTTACACAACTGAACTCAGCCTTTTTTTCCCAACTACTTGTGCTTGGATAGCCTTAAATCAGTATTCCAAAAGAAAAAAGCCAAAATGACTACCATGGCCAAATTTAAAACCAAATAATATTCCACAAAAACAATCTAAGCAAAAGGAAACTTACAATAGGCTCGTATTCGTAGATGATCAGCTGGAAATGAATATGCAAAGAATGAAAAGTACCTTGTTCATCGGAAGGCGAGGGTAGATCGAGGTATCGCTCATGATCGAGCTCCGAATCAATTGAGGAGAGAGATCGAGGAGACTGGGGCTTTTGCTGGTTCCGCCGTCTCCTAGAAGCTGGAGGGCTGGAAAGGAGGTGGCGAACGTCGTAGCGGTCGATGAGGAGAGAATTCCATTCGACCAGAGCGTCGTTGGAGTTCACGAACGCCGCCGTCGCGTCGTCGTCGAAGAGGAGGGCGTGGCGTCCTACCACGTCAATCTCCACCATTCCTTCTCGATCAACTGATCGCTTGAAAGATTCGGAACTTTGATACATACGTATTAACTCAGTGAATCAAACCTTTGATGAAACCCTAATCTGTGTGTGTGAGAGAGAGAGAGAGAGAGAGAGAGAGAGAGAGAGAGACAGACAAGAGAACCGTTTGGCTCCCTTAAGGTTACTTAACTTGTATCGTATGGACTTTTACTAACAAGACTCTTACACATATTAAAACAAGGGTTAATTACACCATTAATCTCTCGACTATAGACTTTTTTACCATTAGTTCCTTAATAAATTTTTTTCAAATTTCAGTCCCTTGAGTATGAAAATTAAACACGGCTAGTCCTTTTGATGAATGTCGTTAGTACAATTCAGTTAAGTCACCCATGTGTCTCCCACATGCATTTAAGTAGGGGCAAAATTAGAATTTTACTTATCATCTTTTTCCTCAATTCCTTAAACCCTAATCCCCAAAACACACACATACACACCAAAACTCAAACCCAGAAATTAGTACCTGGGTTCAATCAAGAGAGAGAGAGAGTACCAGGGTTCACGATCGAACCTGGAATGGTGGTAGCTGTTATTGCCCATCATCAGCTTCAAGTTCATCTTTATCTCCTTCTTCCTGCCAATTCAACCTCCCAATTAAACAGTCGAATTCCCGACCTCGTCAATTAGGGTTTTTAAACTTCAATACTGGTTAGTCGAACACCAAACGCTTCTTCGATCTGAACCCTGTTGAAATAATCTAATTTCTTATTTTTAAATTTTGATGCAGGTAATGGATTGGGTCGACGGAGGACGGAACCCTTATCATGCGGTGCAATTGATGGCGGCAGTAGCTGGAGAGCCGCCACAACGTCGTCAATGTCAGTCTCGTCATCGTCAATGTCAGTCCCGCTGTCGTTGTGGGATGCTAAACCCTACGAGCTTTATTTCAAGCCCAAACATGCAACTCATAAACTGTATATTGATAGAGATTTGAGCACGAGAAAGTTATGGCTTTCTTTCAAGCTTTGAGCACGAGAGTTAGCAGAGGGGTAAGCTCAATCTGTTGATTTTTAAAATTTGGGGATTAGGGTTTGAAGAATTAGGGAAGAAGATGATAAGTAAAATTTCAATTTTTCCCTTACTTAAATGCACGTGAGAAGCACATTGGTGACTTAACGGAATTATACTAACGGCATCCATTAAAAGGACTAGCCGTGTCTAATTTTCATACTCAAAGGACTAAAATTTGAAAAAAACTTGTTAAGGGACTAATAATAAAAAATCTATAATCGAGGGACTAATGGTATAATTAACCCTTAAAACAACTTTAATACCTTTACCGACCGGTTAATTACTCAATTTGGATAGAGGTATTCTTAATTTCGCTTCAAATATTCTATCACGCCCCCTATCACACCCTGTGTTTTACTTAATTATAGCCTTACACATGTCCTTACTATTTTAACTAATCTTCTTTTTATAATTTTTACAAGAAAACATGTAAGACAAAGATTTAATTAAACAGAGAGTGGGATAGAAGAATAGGGCTCTCTTAACTCTATGTTTCCTAGTAATGTCACTAATATCATTTCGAAGATCATTGCATCTAGCACGGGTGTGGAAGATTCGCCATTTTGGAATGTATCAAATAAGAGTTTTCGTCAAAAGAGAACTAAAGTCACTACCTATGCGACAAACTCCTTAAACCATATTCCTCAAATTATTCTTGAAATCATATGGATTAAGTTGTGGAGGCTTCAAGTTCCACACAAAGTTTAATGCTTTCTTTGTCAAGCCTTTGTTGGAGAGCTTATGACATTTATAACCCATCATAAAAAACAACTATTGCCCTAAGGTAGAAACACCATGATCACTCTCTCATTCATTCTTTCATTCTACATCCATTTTGGAGTGAAAATTCCTCTGAATTCAGCATTAAATGCAGAATGCATGTCTGAGACAAAGGGTGTTTCATGTTTGGTAGATAGCAATTTTTTTTTCATAAAGGGGCGTGATAAGGAATCGAATCTAAGACATCACACTTTGTAAAACCCTTAAGGATTGTTTGGTAAACAGCATGGTTGCTCAAAAATGAGAAGAAAATAAATAATTATCATGAAAATAAGTTGGGTTATCAAAATACTATTGGGATTTGGTGTTGTAGGAATAAAGAAGTACATTGTTATAATTATTTATTTATTTTATTTTTTGTAGTATCTTAAGGAGGTGCGAGAAGGGATCGAACTTAAGACCTCACACTTTATGAAACTCCAACTCTACTACTGAGTCACTTTTTAAGGACTGCATTGTTACAATCATTGGAGTTAGTGGATCGTACAACAATCCAACATCAAAACATATTTTCTACCACTCTTCCAGTTGAGTTGTTATCGCAACAATATCTCCTAAATTCTCCCTACACGCTAATGCTCGTCTATTGACAGATTGAACGTATGAAATGTGCAATAATTGTGAGGCCGTTAGGAGTAATGGTTTGTAGCTTATGACAACAGGGACCAAAATATTAGAGCTTCCTTTTTAATTTTATATTTTTTTCAAACTCGCTACTTGCTAGAGATGTTTTAACAGTTTGTACACTTGAAATTGGATTAATACTCATTTCATATTTGCATATTTTATACTCTCTCTGTCCCTAAATTATTGTCTTGTTTGATCCGGTACACGGATTAGAAAAAATCAATTGACTTGATTATTAATATTGGTATAGTATGTTGTTTCCTTTAATGCCCATGTGCATGTGGCTCATAATTAAAGTAGAAAGAAAAAGTAAGGGTAAAATGATAAAAGTGATGTATTAAAAAGAAAAATTTTAAACAAGACAATTATTTAGGGACAGACAAAGAAGAAAAGGAAGACAATAATTTAAGGACGGAAGGGAATAAAACTCTTGCTTTGGTGTCTTTATGCAGAAGATAAATGTCTGGGTCGAGATTTCAAGAAACGTTAGTTTGGTTGTGAATGATATTTGCGCGATAATCAAGAACCTTCATTACTGTGTTGTACAAGTACGAGGACAAAAGATTGCTAAAAACGGCTAAATGATTGACTTCTTTTTTCAGCTATGCCCTGGTCATGTGTGCCATGATTGCACCCCACGACCTGGTTTTTAGTCCTTTTGGTTGTTATTTTCGGTATTATAGTGTTTTACTTGTTCAATGTTTTTGGTCTATTCTGATTAAAAATTTACTTTTAAAAAAATATCCTTCTTTGTAAAAATAAAGTAGTTTTCTAATTATAGGTTCAATGTAATAAAGGACATATTTGAGAATTCATATGATAGATAAACCCAATTTTTCACTCAAGATTTTTCAGCAACACCTCAAAATAGAAAGTAAGACATTTTGTGCAAGAAAGTGAAAGTCCCAACATGCCTACAATACATTAAGGGCCTTTATGTTCCAACTGGCTTAAAAGTTCTTTTTCTCATAAGAGAATATATATATACACCATGTCTCAAAAAAAAAAAAAAAAATTGCATTTGATTTTTCAAATTCAATTTAATATTTAAATGAAATTTTGATGTACATCTCCTTGTTTTTTTTTTTTCTGAAATTTAACACAAGATCTATGACAATTTTTGTGTAGATAATAGTTTTTTTTTTTCCTCTACAACTACGTAAAACTATGTTAAATGACGATATAAAAGTGGTCAAGTTGCCATTAAAAAATCAAAATGCAACTCTCAAAATTGTTTGAGACGTGGGAGTATATAACACTGTCAAATTTTCTCACCTCACCTTGGCATCTAAGGAGAAATTTTACTTTCTATTCTATATTTAACCAACAAACCAAATTTGATAAATACTCCTAAAAGATTGGCATTTTATATTTATGCGTAAAAGTTGACATATCTATATCAAAGAGTTCATGCCAAGATTGACAAGTACTAAAATGCTTTAAATGATTGTACGTTACAGCCGTCAATGAATAAATAGTTATACACATTATTTACTAGGAGAGCTCAGTACAGAAATGACTGCTCTTTCAGACTATAACTAAGCCCCCTAAGGAGTACACAGCACAACGATAAGATATTTCTGAATTTAACCAATAAGATAAAATCTTCAAAAAGGGACTCGATGTCAAGACCACAAATAGCGTTTCTAAAGCTCTCTCTATACATCAGTTGAAATGTCTATAGAGCAGTGAGGTGGCTTTATTATTTATGATCCTGCCTCCCGCCTACCTTTGGAGATATGGGGTATACAAAATTAAGATATGGGGGACTGCTTGTTTATAAAATTAATAGTGGACAGCAGATATTTGTCATCGGGACCAAGACATAACTTGGCAGTTTCCACCAGCTTTGAGCAGATTGCTAATACTTCATCACTTACCTGACCAGTATATACCATCAGAGTCAAAAGAAAATGCATAGATACCAAAGAAAATTGGTTAACAATAACTTTTTTTGGTTCGGTTCGTGTCGTTGCCTCTCTTACGGATTGAAATAGATGAGCTTGTTCCCTCCTACTAAGTTTGTCTTCTTATTGTAGGTTAGGTTGTGGATTTTTAATCACAAGACACGGGAGGTAAAAATATGTCTCGCAGATACAGGAAACATTATCAAAAGATAGAATGCTACTTACTTTGAAAAACGAGGCAATACAGTTGCAAGCTTCAAGTGCCAGGTTTCCTCGGGCAGCCTTAGAGCCAGACTGGAAGTTAGCAACCACAGATAGCTATATTATCGGCAATACTACTGAAAGATAGATATAGTCACCTGGGACAGCTCCTGTGGAATGATTTTAACCACATTATGAAGGATGACACCAGACAACGACACAAGATCCTTGGAATAAGTAGGGTGTCCAAAGAACAGACGATCATTGCCCATAACCTGTAGACCAGAAATTACAAATATATCAAGAGTCATGCAATTCAGAAGAATAAATGTGGGCAACAAACTAGCAACAGGCGGCAAGTTGGAAAGTCCTCGGCAAATAATGAGATTTCAGCATTGGGGATTCCTTTGGGATCATATTGAGAATACTACAGATGATCAAGACAATGCTCAAGCTCAAGTTCACAGTACACAAAGGCTCCTACCAGGTGCAGAGTGATCTACAGAGGCTGTTGGAGGTTGTCAAAGTATCGTATGAAGACATATGGAGATAGCTGTTTATTGGTTGGTTAATGAAGGGTGTTTTAGTAATTATATCATCTTTTTGTTAGAGGCAGTTATTTAGTAGGGTCCCACAGTTAGTTATGTAAATGTATATATAGGCAGTTTGTTAGGATACTTGTTTTTGTGAAGTTCATTTTTCCCTTCTTTGTGCAATGGCGTATTCAGCACATCATCAATGAAGCCCTTGATCAATAATGCTGGTTGTTCTTCAATTCATGCTATGAATCTACATTTTCTGAATCTTTCTTGTTATGGTATCAGAGCATAGATCTGAATCCCAATTCCTTTGATTTCTTACTCTGTTTCACAATCTGTTTTCTCGATTCATCTTGTTGGAATTCCTTTGTTCGAGATTCAATTTCGTTCCAACTAGCGTACTAATAATTCCAGTAATCCTATCGAAGATTCATGGCGAATGTTGCTGGTGATCAAACAGATTCTTCTGATGGAAATTCATCAAAGCGCACGACAAGTTCATCAATGGAAATACCAATTGATTCGAATATGCATCCACTTTTCATCCAGAACAATGATCATCCTGGTTTGATATTGATAGCTACTAAACTCACAGGTAGATACAATTATAGTGCATGGTCCAGATCGATTCAAATTTCTTTATCTGCTAAAAACAAATCATCCTTGATCAATGGTACTTATCCAATTCTTGAATCAAATTCTAGTCTATATCCTCTTTGGGCAAGAGCCAACGATATGGTGATTTCTTGGATTTTTAATGTAGTTTCTGAGGAGTTAAGTAATAGCCTGAGATTTGTATCCTCTGCATTTGTTGTGTGGAATGAGTTGAAAGAAAGATACTCAACCATAGATGGCCATAGAGTTTTCCAGCAAGAAAAGGATTTGCAAAGGTTGGAACAAAGAGATGGTTCTGTGGAGGCTTACTACCACAAGATGAAGGGACTATGGGATGAAGGCACTGCACTTGACACGATTACTGCTTGTTCTTGTAATAATTGTTCCTGTGGTGCTGTTATAGCACAAGAAGCCAGGGAACAAAGGAAGAAGTTGATGCAATTTCTTATGGGATTGCATGACAGTTTTGCAAACATAAGGGGCCAGATCTTGAGAATGAAACCATTGCCCAGCATTGGTGAAGCCTATTACATGGTGAGACAAGAAGAATCCTTGAGGGTAGGATATGTTTCTGAATATAGTTCTATAGCTGCAAATATCACCAAGGCATATGGTGATACTGAGAATGTGGTAGCTGCTCTTAGCCATAGAAATTTTGGGAATAATGGACATAAAGGAGGCTATGTGAAAGGGACTTTCAAGAAAGGGATTTATTGCAATTATTGCAACAAGGAGGGTCACACCAAAGCTAAATGTTATAGATTGCATGGATTTCCAGTGGGACATCCTGCATATGGTTTGAACAAGAATAAACAACAGTTCAAAAATACCACAGAAGGGAATAAGTTTCAGAATGGCAATGGCAACAACAATAATGGGGCTACAAAGCAAGCTTGTTGAGAAAAGAAACTCTCAAGCTGAGATTGATCAGTTGAAGGTGCAGCTTGGGCAAGTTTTGACAATGCTGAAAGGTAAAAATTGTCCAAAGGATCATATTACAGCCTTTACCAGTTCAAGTGTCCATTCTGCAGGTATGAGCACTTCCAATTGCTGCCATGACATGTTTATAGCATCTATACATACTGGAAATCCTTGGATAGTGGATTCAGAGGCCAGTGATCATATTTGTATTTCTCTTTCACTAATGCATTCCATTATAAAATTGCTGTTGTTTCTCACAAAGGTTCTGTCATCTTAGATACCAATCTGGCTATTCAGGATGTCCTTTATGCTCCCACATTCAAATTTAATCTTTTATCTGTCTCTAAATTGTTTGCTCATAATCCATACTCTGTTGAATTCACTAAGTCAAAATGCATCTTCCAGGACCACTTGAAGAATGTCATAATAACCGGTGAACTTCATGGAGGGTTATATCTTTTGTCAAAGCAACAATCTGTCCTCAGTCCTTCATCATCTACTAATCTCATTGGTCAAGTTGCTGAAGTTCCTAGCACTTCTCTTTCTGAACTTTGGCACAAGAGATTGGGGCATTCATCTTTAAGTACTTTGCAGAGAATTCCTCAATTGTCTCATGTTCATTCCAAGACAATTAATAAAGATTGTATTTCTTTTTGCTCAGTATGTCCTCTTGCTAAGCAGCACAAACTATCATTCCCTGTAAGAAATTCTCATAGCAAAAACTGCTTTGATCTCGTTCATTGTGATTTGTGGGGCCCTTATAGAATTTCTACCATGAATGGTTGTAGATATTTCCTTACTATTGTTGATTGCTCAAGATATATTTGGACACATTTGTTATCAGCCAAATATCATGTTTTTAAAATTCTGCAAAATTTCAGTGTTTTTGTCCAAAACCAATTTCATACAACAATCAAAACTTTTAGAACTGATGATGGAACAGAGTTCTTTAACCAAGATGTTGTACCTTTCCTTGAGAACCTAAGGATCATACATCAATCTTCTTGTCCAAAAACACCTCAACAAAATGGTGTAGTGGAAAGAAAACATAAACAACTTCTTGAAGTAGCTAGAGCACTGAGATTCTAAGCCCATCTTCCTAAGCATTTTTGGGGCTATTGTTTGCTTACAGCCACTCATCTTATAAACAGATTACCCACTAGTGCCACAGATTTTCAAATACCATATGAAATCCTTTTTCAATCAAAAGTTGATTACACACAATTGAAAACCTTTGGTTGTCTATGTTTTGCTTCAGTCCATCCCATCGATAAATTTGAACCAAGGGCTATCAGGTCTATGTTTCTTGGTTATCCTTTTGGACAGAAAGGTTACACTCCGTATGATCTAGCTCTTAAGAAAGGTTTTGTAACCAGACATGTTATTTTCCATGAACATGTCTTCCCCTTTTCACCACATTCTGATTCTGGCCTTCCCAAACCTTGGCATGTTGAAACTCCTCATCCTGATCCTGGTATATAGTTACCTTGGCCCATTGATGATCCTAATCCTGTTCTTCCAAATTCACACCCATTAGACTCTTATCATTCCACCTCATTGCCATCCAATAATATTCAGGCTCCTATTCAACAGCCCAATTCATCACCAGTTTTGCAGCACCAGATCAACCTACTTCAACACCAATTTCTATATTCCCTTCTACTTCATCCCATGATACCACATCTATTCCTACTTCTGATCCTATCCCTGTTCCTCTTAGAAGATCCACTAGGGAAAAATTTCCTTCAGCTGAGCTGCATAATTTTGTAGATTCTTCAGTCCATCATTCTTCTAATAATTCTGCCTTTTATAATTCATTTGATTTTTCTCATCTTCATTTCATCAATGCATTAGATGATCATGTAGAGCCTGCATCCTATATCCAAGCAATTAAAAATCCAAATTGGGTTAATGCTATGAATAATGAACTGGCTGCTTTGGAGGCAAATCATACTTGGGAATTGGTACATTTGCCACCTGGTAAAAGGGTTGTGGGTTGTAAATGGGTGTATAAAGTCAAGTTTAATGTTGTTGGCTCTGTTGAAAGATACAAAGCAAGGATGGTGGCTAAGGGATACACTAAATCAGAGGGTATAGATTATCAAGAAACCTTTTCTCCTGTTGCCAAGATGGTTTCTATCAGGACCTTGCTTACTATTGCAGCGGCTAAGTCATGGGAGGTACATCAACTGGACGTTAATAATGCTTTTCTTCTTGGGGACCTAAATGAGAAAGTTTACATGGCCATGCCTCAAGGGTATTCTGATGGGAAGGATTCATCCTTGGTTTGCAAGCTTCAAAAGTCATTATATGGTTTAAAACAGGCATCTAGGCAGTGGTTTGCCAAACTTACTGAATCACTTTTACATGTTGGTTTTGTCCAGTCTCAGCTGATTACTCAATGTTCATTCTGGCTCAAGCTTCTTTCTTTGCTATTGCCCTAGTATATGTTGATGATATTTTGGTTATAGGGAATGATCCCATTGCTATTGCTTCTTTGAAGCAACTTCTTGATTCCCAGTTTAGTATCAAAAATCTTGGGCCTATTAAGTACTATTTGGGAACAGAGGTTACTAGATCTTCTCAGGGATTTCATTTGAGCCAAAGAAAATATGCTCTTGATCTCATTGCTAGTGCTGGTTTTACTGAGGCCAAACCTTTGACCATTCCTTTGGATCCTAATGAGAAATTGTTGGCTTCTTCTGGTGAAGTTCTCAGTGATCCCAGTTTCTACAGGCAGTTAGTTGGCAAGCTACTTTATCTCACAGTAACAAGACCTGATGTTGCTTTTGCAGCTCACGTGTTAAGTCAGTTTGTTCATACTCCTACTACCACTCACCTCAAGTCCTTATTTAGAGTTTTGAGGTATATCAAAGCTTGTCCAGATCAAGGTTTGCTTCTATCTTCCTCAAATGATTTCATCCTCAGGGCATATTGTGACAGTGATTGGGCTGGTGATCCTAATGATAGGAAGTTTGTCACTGGTTATTGTCTTCTTTTGGGTGATTCTCCTTTATCTTGGCTATCCAAAAAGCAATCTGTGAAAGCGAGGTCTTCTACAGAGGCTGAGTGTAGGGCATTAGCTACTGCTAGTAGTGAGGTTCTTTAGGTGCATGCTTTGCTTAAAGACTTGCAAGTGCACATTCCTCTTCCTATCAGTTTATTGTGATAGCTCTGCAGCTATTGCTATTACTTCCAACCCTGTTTATCATGCTAGAACAAAGCATATTGAACTTGATTGTTACTTTGTTCGAGAGAAGGTTCAGCAAGGTCTTCTCAAGCCACAATATATTCCCTCAAGTTGCAACTGGCAGACATCTTCACTAAACCTCTTGGTAAAGTCCCACACTACTTTCTTCTTTCCAAGTTGAAAGTTTCTAGTCTTTCCCCACTTTCAACTTGCGGGAGGGGTATTGAGAATACTACAGATGATCAAGACAATGCTCAAGCTCACAGTACACAAAGGCTCCTACCAAGTGCAAAGAGTGATCTACAGAGGCTGTTGGAGGTTGTCAAAGTATCGTATGAAGACATATGGAGATAGCTGTTTATTGGTTGGTTAATGAAGGGTGTTTTAGTAATTATATCATTTTTTGTTAGAGGCAGTTATTTAGTAGGGTCCCACAGTTAGTTATGTAAATGTATATATAGGCAATTTGTTAGGATACTTGTTTTTGTGAAGTTCATTTTTCCCTTCTTTGTGCAATGGCGTATTCAGCACATCATCAATGAAGCCCTTGATCAATAATGCTGGTTGTTCTTCAATTCATGCTATGAATCTACATTTTCTGAATCTTTCTTGTTAGATCAGAAAGGCATTGGCCTAATGTTGTTACATTTTGTATCAATACTGAAAGCCATCATACATCAAACAACGGATAGAAGAAGTGAAGAAGTGAGGGATAGTTCAGAAACAGCAGGTGGGATAATAGAAGTCCGTGTGCGCATGCATGTACGTGTAAGTTAACAAAGTCATAAATAATAAGTTAACAGCTGTTGGCCCAAGGTTGGGTGTTACTGTGTGAAGCGTGTTAGTGCCTCCAGATGGCGATTCAAATAACTTCAAAGAAAAGGAAAAAAGAAATAAAAATGACTCTGCAATCTGAATCCAATTCATCTCAAAGTTGAATATGACCATATATCAACAAGATCATAGTCAAACCAAAATCAAATAATCAATACTATTTTAGTTGAATTACACTTCCATCTATGGCATAAAGCTTCCGTGGGAATACAGAAATACCTCTTCATGCATTGGATGGTATGGGAGCTCATTTTGAGAGAATGTTGCAGACAACGAAGCAATTGAACACAAGGCCGTTATCCTCATTCTTGGTGTCAGCCTATGATATTGTGTTAGAGCGCAAACAACTGAAAATATAAGCCAATGGCTGACAAAAACATGTAACATGAAAAGCTCACCATGACTGGGAATCGATCAAAGATAATATGCTGCTTGGAAAGTAGGTAACTCCTTGTCCAGGATTACCTTCAACAGAGAAACATGATATCAGACACTGAGTAACTAATGGGGAATAATAAAGCTGCAATATTACAAAGAAAAAAGCATGCTTTAGAATCCGATTCAACAGAGTTTATCAAAAAGTTTTCAGGAAATCAGGAGAATAACCTGTTCAGGTAGGATATGAAAATTTAGTAACAACAAGCAACTGCTATATACTACCTCTGTGCTACCAACAAGGAAAAAAGAAAGAAAATGAAAATGGGAGCCCCTTTTTAAGAGTCAATTATTATAAGAAAAACTCTCATTTTCTTCGAATACCCCCCACCCCAAAAGAAACTCCACTCCCCAAAAACCCCAAACTGTCTCCACCAAAAAGGAAGAAGAGAGTCCCTTTCTGGAAGTCAATTATAATAAGGAAACCCTCATTTTCTTCAAATAATCCCCCCCCCCCCAATACAGCAAACAAGCGGAGACACATACATTAAAAAAGGAAAGGAAAAGAAAAGAGACAGAAGGGAGATTAAAAAAACTAAGAGCCAGAAGGGAGACTCACTAAGTGTCCTTGGTAGATAGGAATGAACATTACATATTATAATAAATACTGGTAGCATAGACCTAGTAGTATTAGTCTAAGTCTAGCCCTAATACTATAAATATTAGGAAAATAGGCCTGGCCTATAAATAATCTTGTAATGCCTCAAAAGGTATTCAGAGTTGATTATTGAAGTGAGATTGAGGTTTGAGCTAGTTGTGAGTTCTAATTCTTCTTTCTCTATCTCCCTTCTTATTCTATTTCTAGTCCTTAATCATTCTTCTGTTTCGCTTACTACACCGAATCTGAAACCTTCATGACATGCAAACCAAGGTAAGGACACGTGATTCTGAAACTTTAAACCTGGTTTTAGTACCCGTCAACTTTTCTGTTCCTTATATGACTAATTTAAATGAGGGAAAAGAAAAGGACTAACATTGGTCAAATAGCCACCATCTCTTCCTTCAATAAAGCTCTTACAGTTCAAACTTAATCAAGCAAATACTTTGTGAAGAGCCCAAGTGATAGTTCAACAGAAGTAAGAATTATTTTAAAAACCTGGAACCATAAGTACGAGGCTGCATAACTTTCTCAATAAGGAAACAACTCTGTCAACATCTTCAGGCACCCGCAAACCTACATATTCAACTAAGCTGATTCAGGTTCAGTTTTGTACTAAAAACTAATGAACAATGACACCGAGAGGTTAAAAAAACCAGAGAAGGTGAATTTCAAAATTACACAGTCCCTCCACTTGGCTAATTAATCGCAAGAGAAAAACGAGAAACAAAGGAGATAAGTACTAGTAACAAACAATCACATGCCACCAAAAGGCCAAGGTGAAATTACTGGTAAAGGACATAAGTTTGGAAGTTAAGTTAGAAAAAATGGAGCGAAAGCACACAGTGAAAATAGTAAATTTTGCCTCCAATATTTGCCTAACTTGAGAACACTTCAGCTTTGCTCCAAGCAAGAATTTAGAAAAGGATAGTATATTTAACTATGACATAGTGTACAGCATCTCCTTTTACATCTCTTACTTAATCTTTTCCTAAATCCTTCTCTTCTCATTTAATGTAATATAATAAATGTAGGCGCGTCATGCAAGAAAAAAATTACTTATTTTAGAAGAGACTGTAGATGAGTAAGAGGCAAGAACCATATATTCTAAACAATATAGAGGCCTACATCAAGCGAACTTTGAAAATGACAAGGTTATCTAACTTTAAAACAAAATAATAGAATCTCAAGGAAGAATCGTTAGTTGATTTATTTTTGATGTACCATAATACACAAACTATTTAAAATGTTAAATGATGCAGACACAAATACTCATATGCCAAAAGTTTTATGGAGCAGTAGTGGTGAAGCTTACCATCTATCGAGTAAACATTTTGCAAACAGCAGACTGCTGAATCTAGAAGTCCATCGGAATGAGAAATTAAGCCACCCAATAAAGCAACCTGATATATATATATATATATATTTTTTTTTTTTTTGGGGGGGGGGGGTGTGTGGAAGGTAAGCATGGAATTGGCTCAAACTTTTCGTAGAAGAAACACTTTGAAATTGTACTCTTTTTACCTCCGCAGTTTCAAGATAAAGGTTCAGCTGCCTAGAGTGAGCTGGAATTGATGGTATTGTAACTTCGCTAAAAGCAAGGCACGATTTGATAAAATTTGGATGATCCTTCCCATCTCTCATTGCTTTAATGGCTAAATGATTGCTGGAATGAACAAGAGTCTCCTGCAAGTGTGATCAAATTCTTCAAAGTAGTTTTGGGAAGTATATGCTGCCAGCTTCTTGTAAAAGCAGTATAATGAACTATTCACTTCATCCATTTGGTTCTCTTTTTGGATTTTCTATTTAGAGAGTGCTTTTTCCAAAAAATTAGCTAACAAATTTCATAGTAAACAGACTTTTAACCCTCCAAATGGACACATTAGGAAATTGACGGGAGATTTTGTGATAAAGATTATTGAACTCAATCATATTTTTATGTCTTAATCATTAAAGTGGGACTCTTTCAAAGGGATGGAGCGAGTGCATGTTTTAATGAGCTTCTGTATTTAGAACAGTAAATCTTGCTTAGCCAACAATGTGCAACAGGATGTATGATAAGCCATAACATGGTTGTTTCGGACAGAATATTTCCATGTATACTGAATTGGAAGTTGCTGGAAAATTTTGGTTCTAAGGATTTATGAAGGGGTTGAGGCTTTAAATTTACATGAAAAGAGGACTCGGGCCACCCTTCCCGATGCTTGGATAATATTTTACTTGTCTGGGGTCTTCAATTTTTTCGGTGACTGAAGTCAGCTTCAGTCACCGAAAAATAGGATATGTTATCTAATATGAATTTCAAACAACTACAAATAGGATATGTTATCTAGGCGAGCTTATGCACAAAAGGGAGGTTACTTATAACATGGTCGATGTAGTTTACACTACGTAAACAGGTCTTCAGCTCGAAGGGGCAAGGTCACATAGATTAGACCATTCCAACTGGTGCACTTGGCCATCTTTTTTTAGAAGAGATCACATCGAACCTCAGCCTTGAAGAGCAGTGAGACTAACATAGAATGAATAAGACACTCTAGTAGCACATAGCACATTCCCATAGTAGTGCCTGAATTGCTACCCTGACAATCAACTCATTACTAACCATGCTTTTGGAAAAGAAGCCCTAATGGCATGCATGAACAGCTTTATGACCAAGAACAACACTCCTAAAATCTCTAAAACGTTTTTTGGGCATCTACAGAAAGTATGCTGATAATATGTACAAGGGCAAGTACCATTATTGATAAATCATTTAAAAGGTAGTTCATGAAGAAGCCCTATTGGCATGCATGAACAACGCTCCTAAAACCTCTAAAACATATTTTGGGCATCTGCAGAAAGTATGCTGATAAAACATGAGCAAGGGCAAGTATCATAGTTGATAAATCATTTGAAAGGTAGATGATGATGAATCAGTAAGACAGGTAGAGTTAGGACAGGGAAGGCAAAACTAGGCTTTCCTAATACTTTTTCTTGGTTTATTTAGCCTCTCTCATTCCCCGTCCATAGTGTATCACGAAAATCAACAGGGGTCGCTGTAGTAATAGGCTAATAGCAGAATAGTAATTCTATCTTGACAATGCAACTGTAGTTGATATAAAATGAGAACTTTACTGAATGTATTTAAAATAGAAATATAGAAGCAATACCTTTAGTTCATTCATGCTACCGAAAGCTCCACGACATTCAACCAAGAATGTCAAGCGGCGTTCTACCTCTGTCCCATGGTCAACCTGACAGAAACGAATAGCTACAGATAAGAAAGCACACTCTTTTTCTTTCACGAATAGTTACACCGTCCATATTGCTATTGGACGTAAAAGAGTTGTCGTCTGAGAATTTAGTATTCGAAGAAAACGAAGACATTTCATTTAAAAGTACCATATCCGGAGAAACAAAAACCAGAAAGGAAAAGTGGAAGGTACCATATTAACAAAACGAGATATTAGACGTTCAGGCTGTTGATTATCATCATTTCTCATGCTTGAGAAATCCACATTATCATGCAGAGACTGAGCAACTTCAAAAAGCAATTGTACTGTGGTAGGATTACGAATACAACCGCTCCTGCTCAATTATAACGGACAAAATAACAGCTTCCATAAAATTCCAAATAAATTATTTCCTTAAAATTATTTGATCTAAAAGATGTACCAAGTATTTTCATACAAAATGATGGACATACAAAACATACTCTCTATGTGCATATCTGAAGGCAGTACTAAGCAGGTCAAGATAAAACTGCACTCTAAGGGCCTAGAAGGTTCTTTCATAAAGAGGGCAGCAGCACCTGGGTGTCAAAGCGAGGCAGGGCAGGCTGGTTGAACATGAGATAATAATCCCTTGGCTAAGCTTCATAGGATCTCATAGGTAGTTATCATTTGCTATAGTAGAGAAAGAAAAACTAACTGTGACAAGAAAGAGAATTGCATGGCGGAGGATGAGAAGTCCCCCTAGATGTAGCTATAGGACAGGAATCCTTTGGGAGTGTTTGGCTTCGTGATTTATTGGTTTGGTTTTGAGATTTTGAGTTTTCTTTGAAATGATCAAAGAAAAAGTAAGAGAGAGCTAGAGAGAAAGTTGGTGAAACCAAAAAGTGAGAAAATCCAAAACAGACTCTTTGTGATCCAGGCCGCGAAACTGCAAAGGAGAACAAACTCTTTGCGATCCAAAAAATTAAAAGTAAAATACTTGCAAAGATATGTACCTTGTAGCCTTATCAAGGATGTGCATACTCACAATGCTTCGTGAGCTTCCATGCATCATATCTAGGATGTCAACAAAATGGCTCTGCAATGAAAGAATAAAATCCACAGCCGGTCAACAATTAAAAAATGGAAGGAAAGAAAAGAAGTTGAACTTTTGAAGCCACAGGATACGATCAAAATTAACAAGAAGCCTACCAGGGCAAAAGCATTTTCGAAGTTATCAAAATGAGTAAGGAGCTTCACAAAAACTGACTGCAGGCTAGCCAGTTCACCTTCACTAATTCCTTCCTTGCAGACTAGCTCAAATATATCAGTTAGAATGGCATTCAGATACCTATCCTGACAGATATGGATTATATGTAAGCTAGCGAGCATACAAATGATCAGATACATAGTTATACATGTCAACTTGTAAAATAAATTGCAGATTATTCCAAAAAATGAAACTAGTTAACTAAGATGGAATAAATGATGAATCTATTGTCATAATGCAGTCAGTAAGGAGTGATATCATAACTTTGTCAAAAGAGTCACATCTTCAGCTAATGCATCTCTACTAACTTGTGCCGTCCTCACTTTCACTGAAAGGCCACATGTGCAACCAAATTTGCTCCTCACCACATCAACAAAATATGCAGAACTCACAAATATAGCATCCTCACCTTGGGTCGTCATATCACTCCTACAACCATCTGCCTTTGTTGCATATATAAGCGAATCAATTATTAAACCCATTATGTCATCAAGTTTACAGCCTAGAGGCAACCAGTGGGCCACTTGTTAGCTGTAGAGAACTTGTGAGTGGATGAATTAAAACTAGGAAACAACACGACCCTACCGCACTAATTGACATCCATAATTCCAACTCTTCTGTCCTCAGTGACTCAGCTGCTTACATAGAGGTCATAATTCATGTGTATAGCTATTAACCCTTCTGTCCCCAAACATTAAGCCACTTTCAGAAGTTCGCATCGAGAAAAGTTGTTTTTGTATTAGGTTCCACTATACCCCGCTATCTTGATGATCAACAACCTTTTCAAAAATTAAACAATGGTATTTGTAGACACCCCAATCTCGGACCCATAAAGAATCTTACGCTATCAATATTCTCAATAAATTATACTCATGATATGTTTTCCATGTTGTAGGAGGTCCAAAGCATGAAAAAGGGAAGCGTTGGGACTCGATGCAAATAGGAAAAAGCGGAAAGGGGGTAAAAAAAGTCAAAATAGGTAGGCTGATATGCACTTGGTGCCGCACCAATGGTGCCTCCCATCTAGTAGCAAACCAACTGCTCTCTTGGCTCTGCGCCAAACACTCCATATTTTGCAATTTGTTTCCAGCCTTGTAGGCCTCTCCTCGTCCATTCATTGGTTGGGAAGCTTCTTGGGCACACCAAGGTTTCCCATTGGCTCATTTCCACCCACTTGGAAGCCTACATGGACTATAAAAGCTTAGCTCCATCAACAAGTGCAAGGTTACACACTAATTTGAGAGAGATTTCCTTGGCTAGTTGACAGCAAAAATCTCCCTTTCTAAGCCTTGTTCATCCTTCAAAACAATCCTTCTTTTAAGTCCTAGCAACATTACACAAATCCAACAACAATCCGACACACAATCAACCAACAAACAATAACAAAACCTTCTTTTCTCTTTTAAGAAGCAAAAACAAGAGAAGCACACCCAAAAAAAATGGCCTAAACACCACTCTCTTTAGTCACTAAAAGGCCTACAAACCATCATCCATCCTTAAAGAAGTGAAGAGAAGGAGGAGGAGAAGCATTTGAAGATCATCAACCCAAGCATCATCACAAGTCATCCACCTTTTTCTTTCACTTCTAATCTTTTGATCTTTGAAAGATAATATTTTAGGTGAGCTAGTAAATTGATCTTGTAATCTTGTATTAGATCTTTGCCTTTCTTCATCTTGCCATAATGTAGACATTCATCAAGCTTAGCTTGTAGTATAGTTGTTTTCTCTTTTAATCTTTCAAAATGTAGTCTTATAAAGATTTCTCTTTGAATCATTAAAGTTCACGTTTGATCTTCAGGATGTGATGTTCATTACTTCTATGCAAAGCTCCAAAGAGGATAACTAGACTTGGAAAGAGTTGTTTGAGTGTCTCAAAGGGTGATCTTGAAGCTCACATTAGATCCTCCTACATAACCCCTAAATAGAGTGGATCTCTTATACATATTCCATCGAGAATGCGTATAAGATTGAAGCTCAATACTATACCTTCTCACTTATGGTAAAAGTACTCCTTCACACTTTATGGTTAACGTGTCTCCCTCTCCATTTTTCATCTTTTTTATCCCTTCCATACGTGAGCAAAAGATGACATATTGATTCCCATATGACTCAACCATCCAACTAGTTTTCATCCTCATGTCAACGACGGAAAGATTAGTGAGGTTTTGTTGATTATTGGGCCATGGGAACTTTGTTTATGTGCTTCTGTGATTTAACCCATGGCTAAACACAATGTGGTTGGTTGTTTTTGTTGCACTTTCATGTCAAGATTGGTTCATTTATGGAGTTCTACTTGTCATCATGTGAGAGGTCTTGGGTTGAAACATTGAAATGTTATGCTCATCTTAGAGAATACCATGATTAGAGATTGTTATGCTCCTTTACATGTTCAGGATCATGCTAGATTTCATTTCAAGGTTAATTAAGCATGTCTTGGTGTTCTTAGAGAATACCATGATTAGAGATTGTTTACTCTATGATGTTTGAGGCTCTTTTGTGACTCAAATTGTATTTGTGAAACAACCATAGTTTTGTGTTTCTTTGACACGCCACGAGGGACCGACCATTAGGAGTTCAAGCATGATTAGCAACCTTGAGACCGAAGGGGCGAGTTGGGTGCCTAACATCTTCCCAACTCGTAACTTAGCCTAACAACCCATAGGATTTTCTTCTATTGCCTAATAAATGGAAGTGGGTCTTGCTTTGTTTTATTGAGAGTCCATTTTGAGGTCCAAGTGTATTCCACGCACTCTAGTTAAGAAACTTGACGTTTTTTGTTCCAACAAACGTCCGGGTTTCGAAACGGGGTTCTCCCAATATTACTCGAAAAAGTAGACATCACAGTTGCTTGACTTTTCAAGGTGCGTTATATTACGTTCCAAAATGGAAAGAGATCAATACTTCCTCTCCCCCCCCCCAAAAAAAATCGCAGTTCCCATTTTGGTTTGTCCAAAAAAAGAGTCGCATTTATAAAATTTGAGCATCAAATCTTCTCTTTTTTTTTTCTTTTCGAAAGCATGATAGTTAAGTAACATGTCATGCAAAAAAATATAACTTTGATGCACTTTAAAAGAAATATACAGATCCAAACATGTACGATATTAAAAAGTTTGACTTAACTTGTGATACTTTTTCGGGAAGGAGGGAGTATAAGGGATGAAGGAATGACTTACCAACTCATTTAAGTGAAGCAGGAAAATGGAAGGCAGCAGAAAATTTTAACATGCTATTCTGTACTAAGCATCGATGATGAGAAACACCAAACGTCATGAAATATGCCAAAGTTGAATGATTATATACCTATATCACGCAAAACCTTGAGCAGTCACTTCACCTAACGGTCAACTAGTCTCAAACTTGTTCTCAGATTTTTTATAAATTTCATGTAATAGCATGCAAGTAAAAGTTTTCAAAATTCATTCTCGTGTCCTAGTAATTCAAAATGAATATATTTCCTCTATGTAATACTCCCTACGTTCCTAAATAATCATCCTATTTGACTGGCACACATATTAAGAAAAACTAATTGACTCTATTATAAATATTGGTTTAATATGTAATTTCCTTTAAAACCCATGTGCATGTGGGACCATCATTAAAGTAGGAAGAAAAAGTAAGGGTAAAATAGTAAAAGTGCTTTCCTAAAAAGGAAAGTTTAGAAACAAGACAATTTTTTTTGGAACGGACAAAAAAGGAAAGCAAGACAATTATTTAGGAATGGAGAGATATTTCTTTTGAAGAAAAAGAATCTTTCATTAAAAGAAAGAGAAAAATGTACAAGAGAGTTTGTAAGGAGTCCACCTAGCCCACAAGCCCCAAATGGAACACACACACACACACAAAAAAACACACACCCACAAAAATACAAAAAGCCAAAGACTAAATCCAAAAGACAATAAAATCAAACTAATACTGTCCACCAAACACTCACAAGATCCGAAAAAGTAAGACACAAAACCCAAGTTTTGGTACATAAAGAAGTTAGGAACACCAATTCATCCCAGAGAAGATCAAAGAAATGCTACAAGCCTACAATCATCACAATCCCATATTCCTCTCAGTCCAATGCACTACAGGATGGCAAAAGAAAAAAAAGGCTAATCCAGAGGGATTCCATTCCCTATGTAGTAACACATCCAAAATAAGGGAATCAAATGTGTATAGATTTGGCAACTATAAATGCATGTAAATGTCCTCGGGTGCTAGCATGGCACTGCTTATCATCTAAGAACGACAATGATCAATCGAGTAAATCACAAGATATGAAATCAGCAACAACAAAAAAAAAATCATACTCAACATGGCACACAAATAGTAAAAAACATGACCAAACTCAGGAAACCTAATATTCAGACATCTCCATAACATTTTTAGGATCAACGTTCAAACATAATTACAACTGTACATTCACAAGCCACTACGCTTACCATCTGATATTGAAGAACAATATCCATATAAGCCTCCAAAATCTTCAAGTACTCATCTAGGCTCTTTTGAGCAGCGACCTGAAATTGTTCATTTTAAACTTATGAAGGACTTTCAGCAGGAAGTAGCACAAAACTAGCAAAATGCTGAAAAGCAAAACCAACATTTATCTTTTGGCACTAAATCAAGCTATCCGATCATTACTATCATCATCAAAAGAAAAGATGCTTTGCAACAAAAACTCTACTAGAATTTTCATCTAGAAATACACAACAACAAACCACAGCCTCTGATAATGAAATGATGTAAGGATAAAGTATAAGTGCCGTTGTCTTCTTTACCAATCATGTCCACCTCAAAGACATGCATCCACAAACCAAGGCCAGAGAATGCAACGTCCCACAAAATGCAAGGCAATACAAAAAGTATATCTCATGCAACAAGCAGCTACCCGAATGAGTGATGACAAACCAGACTACAACTATGCATGAGGGACTTCATTGTCAGCAGTCAAAATAAGTAAATCTAACCAATTGGCCTATATCAAGGATTGACCTCCCAACTTCTACCCCTTCAACAACACGGACAGTACCAACTAATGAAGGTTGCACTAATACAAAGACATGGATCCTGCAAGATCAACCTTCAAAATGACATCATTAAGATATTGACATAGCAGCATGAAATAAAGCATACTAGGCCCATACTTCCAACCCTCCCAAGTATGTCCAGTTTCATGAATGACAAGAATAAGGTAGACAGAAATATCAGCGTTTGTTGAATTCAGCCAGAAAAACTTTGCTGTAACAGATATGAACCCCCCGACCCCTGCGAGCGCACCCCCAACAACATACACAGGCTCAAAAAAAAAAAAAAGAATGCCCCTTTCAAAATGGCAAGATAAGCAGATGTAAAAAACACATTAAGAAGTAAATACTTTCCCTCTGAAGAAACAAAAACAGGTTCTACCGTGGGAAAGGGAAAGACCTAGACCCTATATTTAAGACCAGAAAGAACACAAATGCTGAAAAGCCTGTAAGAACACTGCTTAAGTTTTGTGTGCAGAGAGCCAAAAGCCTAAAGTTAGCAGTACCTGAATTACTTTATCAATTACTGCATCGACCATGTTCACTTGGGATATCCTCTCACAGAGCTTCAGGCCAAGTATCTTGTAGTTTAAGCACTGCACAATTCAACTACTTCAAGAAGAGCATCAAAGCATAAAGATAAAGTATGCTAATTGAGAAGCCCTCGGGGAAGGCAAATGCTTGTTAAAGTACCTGATCGAAGGAACAATCGCTGTTACACTCAATAAGTTGAAGAATTTTCATTGCATTCAAACAGACTACTTCAAGGGGAAGTTCCCTAAGTATATGATGGAGAATAATAGATACACATGGAAGTTCTCCAAACAACTCAGAATGATTCTTTCCCAGTCCAAGTCCCACAACTATGTCAGCCACCTGTGTCTTTCAGTAATGTTTGCGAGTATAAAGTCAGTGGACACCAAAATGAGTGTGTAAGAGTGCGTGCGTGCGTGTGTGTGTGAGTGAGACAGAGAGACAGAGACACAGAGAGAGTATGCTTGATTTTAGTGAAAAGACCAAGAAATGTACAGAAACCGTGATACATATCAAAGAATATAGACTAAAAAAATTCAGAATCACAACATCCATAGTTAGATTCTGGCTGCCCAACAAATTCGACTTTCTAGTGCCATAGCTTCTCTGTATCAGAGGCTTCTTTAACAAACGATTTCCTATACATATAAAGACAGCAGAACACCAGACTTCATCCTCATCATAACAAGAACTGTCATGAAGCTCATATCCAAGACCCCCTCACTTCTTAATTAAAGAAATAAGTAAAAAGTTTCTAGCAAAGACTAATTAAGGAAGAATCTCTCCCTGGATTTATCTGTCAAGACCTCATGATTCCAAAGAGAACTGCCACAATATTTCACCCAAATGATGCAATCAAAATGAAACTTAACTTCTGAATAGTGTTCTCTTGCAAATCCATAATCCTTTCGCTTTTCTTCATGCAATACTTCTATAAGCTATGATGAAATTGTCCATAAGACGTTGGATAAACTGTTGAACATTGATGGATCTACCGGCTAGTTACAGTTTCATCCAGTAGCCATATGTTTCAGTCATGCTGAGTAGCTTGCCATCATAATCTTGGTACACATCTGATCCAAGGTAGCCAAAAAAGCCAACTTCTGTAATCTACTTCTCTTGTATTTGGGTTTTAAATAATGAAGAAGTTTCCAAAATGGAAATACCCCATATATGGCTGTCTCTACAAGAGTTTGCTACCTCTATTCCAATCTTCTTCAGTATAATTACAATTCAAGAAAAATTACAATACAAGTTTCTCCTCCAAATAAAGCAAACTTACTTTCTCGACCCTTCAATGAGTATCACTTTTGGTAAAAGCACAGATTTTAAGAGTGCCCGTCTGTTCTCTAGTAAATGAAGTTGTATGAACCATTTGAGCCTAGAAGCGGCATCATTTAGGAGCAACATAAACCTTATAAGTAACACTCAGTTATGTACATTTGTAGACTACAGTCTTCACTCGTCTTCCCAACAAAATGATACAAGGCCTGGAGGAGTATAAATACTAATTCATTGCTGACCTGATATGACTCCTTAAATACGCTTGTTATAATATACTCAAATGTTGGTTCCATCAAGCTGAAAAGCAACCTCCGTTCTCCATGTGTGGTTTCTTTCACTGATACAGCTCGCGCCAAAATAACTTTTTGGTCATTAATACAATTTATCAGATGTCCTGTCACAGAAAAGTTAAACACAAGAGAGTTTCAGTTTCCAACTAGAAAATTCTAACAAAACAAGATTTATGGGCCATCAAACGAGTTCAGCAGTTTATAGATGTGAAGCCTTCAGTCAGATATGATCATACGAATACAATCCATGAAGGAAAATTGGTAAGGTTATTTCCAAGTCACAACATGCTTTTGCAGGGGACTATCAAATTCTTGACGCATCTTTTATCGCGAATGAAGCAGTTGATGCTAGGTTAAAAAGTGGAGTTCCAGGGTTATTATGTAAGCTAGATATCGAGAAGGCGTACAACCATGTTAATTGGGAGTTTTCGATGTATATGATGGAGAGACTGGGTTTTGGGCACAAGTGGAGAAAATGGATTCTCTTTTGCATTTCTACTGTTTGATTCTCAACCAGGTGACTTTTTCGGTAGCTCGAGGGGTTTGAATCAAGGAGATCCTCTTTCCCCTCTTTTGTTCATCCTTGTGATTGAGGCTTTGAGTAGATTGATGGATAAAGCTATATTGGGAGGTTACCTTCGAGGATTTTCAATGGGTCGGGTGGACAGTGTGGAGATAATGGTGTCTCGCCTTCTTTTCGTGAATGATACCCTTGTTTTTTGTGAGGCGTAGATGGTCAGCTGGGTTATTTATGTTTAGTTCTACTCTTCTTTCAGGCGGTTACGGGTCTTAGAATCAATATTTCGAAGAGTGAGATTCTCCCAGTGGGTGTCGTGGAGAACGTGGAGTTCTTGGCTCATTATTTCGGTTGTAAGGTTGCTAGTCTCCCCTCTTCTTACCTTGGTTTGCCTATGGGTGCTTCTTTTAAAAGCAAAAGCATGTGGAATCCGGTGCTTGAGAGATTTGAACATTGATTGGCCGAGTGAAAAAAACAATTCTTGTCTAAAGGGGGCAGGATGGTTTTAGTCAAAAATACTTTATCCAGCTTGCCTACCTATTTTATGCCGTTGTTTGTGCTTCTTGCTTCTATTCGAAACAGACTAAAAAAGTTTCAGAGAGACTTTCTGTGGGAGGGCCAGTCCGAGGATCGTAAATTTCATCTGGTCAAGTGAGAGAAAGTTTGCACAAGTTTGAGATGTGGAGGTTTAGGCATTAAAAATCTTAAGTTTTTCACTATAGTCTTGCTAGGGAAGTGGCTATAGAGATATTTGATAGAAAGGAACGCTTTTTAGAGGAGAGAGGTGATCTGTAAGTACGGTCTTGGGAATCATATATGGTTCCCTAACGCTGTTTGTTCCTCTTATGGGGCGGGGGTTTGGAAAGGTATTCGCAAAGGTTGGGACTCTTTTGAGCAACATATTTCTTTTGAGGTAGGGAAAACTGGAATAGTACTTCGATTAAATTTTGGAGGGACAGGTGGTGTGATGAGGAGGAGTTATGGAGATCTTTTCCAAACCTCTTTAACTTAGCAAAGGATAAGGATTGTTTGGTTAGTTCAGTCCTGCATTCGGAAGAGGGGAGAGTGTCCTGGAGCCCTATTTTTCGAAGAAACCTTCAAGACTAGGAGATGGATTCTATCTTGCAGTTGTTTCATAAACTTTATTCTCAGCAGGTTGGCCATCGGGAGGACAGAGTGGTGTGGAAAGGAATTAAGTGTAACATTTCTCGTTTAAATCTTATTACTTCATGCTAAAGCAGAATAATAGGTCTTCTTTTCCTTGGAAAACTGTGTGGAAATCTGCTGCTCCTTGTAGGGTGGCTTTCTTTGCTTGGGAGGCTGCTAATGAAACCATTCTTATGGGTGACAACTTGAGGATTTGACGCAGAATTTACGTTAATTGGCGCTTCATGTGTAACGGAAATGAAGAGAGTGTTAACCATCTATTGATCCATTGTCCAGTGGCTATGGAATTTTGGAACCTGGTGCTTTGCCTCTTCAATCTGTCGTGGGTAATGCCGAGGACGATAATAGAGCTTTTTCATTGCTGGTTTTTGTACAAATGTCGAAGGAGAAATACTTTCTGGGAGGTAACTCCACTAGGAGTACGCTGGATTATTTGGGAGAGAAATCGTAGGATTTTTTATAATGTGGAAGGTCTACTTCTTGTCTGATTGCTTAGAATGTTATCTACATGGTGTTCGGAGCCAGGACATCATTCTGTTTATACCATTGATGCTGTTTATTCTTTTGTAGAGTTGTGGATAGTAATTTTTGGCTTCTTTTTCGTGGTAGAGTATACTTCTAGTGTAGACAGGACGCGTCACATGGTTTGACGCTCTCTTTAAAATATTTATTTACCGATCCAAAAAAAAAAAAACTGAAGGAAAACAAAGGAAAGATGGCCAACATGTAGCAATGTTGAGCTAAAAGCCACAACTTATCATGTCTCCTTCAAAATCAAGCTATCTTAATTTGATAGTACCCTTTCCATGGCACTAGGCTAATGATGAACACAATGCCTTTCTTCGTCATGTACAGTTACTCGTTGGCGCATGTGTCGAGCTGATGCTATGTCAATCTTATGTGCAGCAATCTCAACCTCTCCTGCCATATTGACTGATAGATATAGGAATTTCTCTATCAGTATCGTCCATCTAGCTTGCACTTTGTTTTTCGTTGCTGAAAAAGCTTCCTTTACATCAAAAGGTAAAAGAACGGTTACGAGAATTGTGTACTCTTCCCTCGCAATTTCTCTTTCTAGCTAGCAATTTCTTTTCCCTTCCTCACAAATTTTCTTTCCATCAAAAAGCACTAAGGCTTGATATATAACTGTTTACTCCTTGGTATTCATGTCTTAAACTTATCTCCTACCCATTAGCAATTTCACTCTTAGTATGGTGATAATGAAAATAATTACTTTTATTTCTACTTAATTCTATTAGCCACAAGACTATGAGAACTCTCTCCAAAACTTTGTTTGGGATTAGGTCTTGTGCGTGTTTCATTAATACTAAAAAGATCAAGAAAGAGATATACAGTTCATGAAACAATGACATGTAAATTTCTAATCAATTGTAAAAACTATCATGAAATGCAAATAATATAATGGAACCTTAACCTGTCTACTTCTAACCGCTCTGTGAAAAGATCGAGGTATCAAAGCTTAACTAGTATCTTGATGCATGGCAAATGTAATTGGGAACTTGTTCCACATGTCATTTCTTTGAAATTCACAGCTTCGCATACATTAAGTGAATTCTTACTTTATTACTAAGAAAGATCTCCTAAAAGGATTAAAATGTCACAAAACTTGAGGAGAGTAAAAGTTATCTTAATGTTTTGTTTATGTGAACAGGTACATGGAGTATGCTAACCGTCTGCTCCTTATTGTTCTTTTGATCATCAACTATGTATCTTATTGTTTCAGCTTTTTGGAATGTATTGGCCCACCCCATGGCCAATTTTTGGAGCTCTTGCGATGTTGGTCAAGGAACGTGGATGTTGCTCCCCCTGTTGGAGTATCGTTGAAGTGGAAATGTGAAAGAGAAGATGCTTCATGGTGTTGAAGATGAAATCTTGGATGTAAAGCAAGTTCCTTCCAAATCATTATACCTGTGGGTCTCCAAAACAGGAAAATCTCATTTTCCTCACATTATCATGGATTTTGGCACAAAGTTACAAGTAACTAGACTCGGTACTTCTCTTTGATAAACCAAACTCAGCTCAACTCAACCTTCGTCCTAACTGAGACTGTTTTATTTTCTAAACTTTACCATCTCTTTTTATCTATGTTGTGTGTACATGAGTAGTGAGCATGTGCCGGTTTGTAATACAATTTTTCTTACCACAAAAAATTGCATGAAAATTTTACATTTAAATCTATATTTTTCTATGAAGTATCGAGTTAAACCATACCTTTAGTATTTCTTCTATAAATCATTATGTGAATCAGACCTGATGAACATCTGCAAGGTTGGGCTGTAATCCTAATTCAAGGGAGATCCAAATCCAATCATACACCTTGATATAGATTTACTATACCACATATACATGGCATTCATATCTGGTCCCAGATGCATAAAGATTTAGGAAATATGTTCGAGCTATGTTACCTGGACTCAGAAACGACTGTCGGGCATGTGCAAGGTTGGGGGCGTCCAATTCAATGAAAACGTAAGAATTTACTCATAAGTCCAACTGCCACACTCACCTTTGTTGTCTTGTACTGTTTTGTGTCGTGTTGTTTCGTGTCAATGCAGGTACTATTCGCAAAATGAAGATTTCATATAACATAGTGTTCGAGACACGAGTGCCCTGAACATTAATTGTTTGATTTGCCATATCACACTGGTATCTGATAATATTAAATGTTATGAAACTAGGAAAGTATGACACAGAACCCAGATAAGGATCTGAATTGAAATGGCCTGGGATCATTGCCCTTTCTGATTAAAATACTTCATTTGTAAGTCATATTATCAAAACGATAGTAGTTAATTTCTGTTCTTCACGTGCAACTGTAAATAAGTAATACCTATATCACGCTGGGGTAGTTTCTGTGCACGGTGGACCAAATATAAGCGGCAATAAGCTGATGATAATGGATCTGCAATCCCTCTTGTCATCATAACCAAGCGCATGAGGACATCCACAGAACGATCATGCAGGAAGCGCCAGCATGGAAATATGGCCAGCTCCAAATAGCTGAAGTACAATGTCAGATCAGCAACTAGTAAATGTAATGGCATTCCAAACAAACAAGCATAAAGGTCTTCATGATAACCATTACCAGTAAGTTTCAACAAAGAAATCAGCATATATAAATGTGGACATAGAGTACTGGATGCACCAATGAATAATGAATCATGAACATGGGTAACCTCTTCTTGTTGATAAGAGACTAATGAAGCATTTCAAGAAAGAATTGACAACTTCACAAGTTCAGGGAATAAAAAGGAGGTATGAGGCTTCACATGCGTGGTAGAAGCTCCTGGATAGAACCAATTTTGCAGAACCAGTTATTGCAGGTTTCTTTGGCATCAATGCAAATATCTCTTGCTTCAAAATCATCTGCAATAGCAAACACATCTTTCAGGCATAGTATATAGAGATATTAAATAAAATAAACTTGGGTGATACAAAATTTGCCAGGTGCTAAAAGTTCAAAAAGGCATGGAATGCCTCATTTTCTGTAGTGATCATGCAAAACAAAAGGTTTAGCTGCTACATTGCTTCATTACAGCAAATTAGAATTGTACAACCCACTCTTGCCCTTAACCACATCAATCAACTCACATTTTGATAAGCTCATGTAACATCTACAAAAGTATCTTGGCATTTTAGGTTTATAAGTTACAATGCCATTGTTTCAACATTAAAAGTTAATTTAGAGTCCTCCTAATTTGTATGGCTGAATAAACCTAATTCTTCTACATCATGGTCATAGCTAATGTACTAATATTAAGTTCAAAATGCCACAATTACTACATTCATCCACAAATCTTATGCTATGTGTTTATCATCGAAACACCAACAAACATTTACTATGTAGCAAGTCTACCCAAGCATCTCAACGACATGATTGTTTTCAGGTTTTACCGTGTTAACAAAAGTTATTTTATCTGAACAAGAAACTAATTCTCTATGGTAACAAAGCAGAAGTGACTGGGTGTCTGAAATTAAAGGACATAAAACCTGGTAAAAAGCGTATTACGGTTCCCTCTTCCGAAAATTCAGCTCTCTGCCTAATTCGCTCCCAAACCATATCGCCAAGCATATCCATTACATCTGTCGCTAGAACAAAAAGTGTCGGATAAAACTGTAGCAGAGATGTGTCCATCAGAAGCCTGGCAACCTGTGGAATAGAAATGACTTCCAAAAGCAAGTAATGTATTCACTCCTTCGCTTGAAAGTTGAAAGGCATAAAAGATTTTAAAAAATGAAAAAAAAAATGTAGCTGGAGAAAAAGGGAAAAAATTAACTCGCCTTAATTGCCAACTTTAAGGCTGTCACACAATCATCGGAATACCAAGCATGGGTGATGTCAGCTTTGAGTTCATGCAATCGTGTAACATACTCCTGCTGGCTGATGACCTTAACTCCATCTTCAGTGAAATTTTTTGGATCATCCGATTCCTCTTGCTGCAAACTTTCTGATAGCTTCTCGATCACTGCTAAAGATGACAACCAAGAAAGACCAGATGAATCACTACTCCTTTATCAGCAAGGGGTTAGTGTTGAGTAATGCTAGGGATCCCAACTTTTCCTCCCAATCTATGTGGCAAGGCATGTGATTAATTGGACATCACATCACTTAACTGTGGGGCAACAGACTAACCAATCACATGCCTTGCCGCGTAGATTGGGATGAAATTTGGGATCCCTGCATTTCACTTAGTATATGACTAATGAATTAAACTAAGTTGTCGCTGAACCAAGAAAATATATAGTTCTCTTTCTCTTCTCTTTGATTTTCTTCCCTACCAAATCTATTCTTCTTTCATCCCATATTTTAATTTACAAATCTTCTCTTCATTCTCCTACTGTGCTGCAGCAGTAGTGTCATCACATAAGCAGGGGCGGATCCAAAGGGGTCCAGCCTTAGCAGGTAGAGCACTTGGATTTTACCCAAAAAATTTCGGGAGATTTTGTAAAAACTACAAAATAAAAGATATTTTATAAATATAGAATTAATTTTTTAAATTAAAAGATAAATTGGGTAACTAGAATAATGGTTTAAAGTAGTATGACCTCTATCCTAATTGAAAAGGTACACTTTAATATTTTTGCTCAATTTGATATTTGAGGATGGATATTTACTTAGTCTTATTTAGTTAGAGAAAATAAAGAAATCTACAGTAAAAGTACTACTTCCTCCATCCCAAAATGAGTCCCTTTTTAGTTATTTACAAAATAATAAGTTTATCCTTGCTATTTTGATATCACATATACATGAATGCACATAGTGTTCACACTTAGCATTGCAAGTGCGCATTGAGACATGATATAGGCATATAGCAAATGTAAATTTAGTAATTACATACAAAAAATGACAATCATTTTAGGACAAATTTTTTTTTTTTCAAAAAATGGGACATTCAATTTGGGATAGAGGAAGTATAATTCACGCGCTTTATAATGTACAAAAAGTTAATTGAGTCCTCATCAAATATTAATCCAAAAATTAGTCAAAGTGCACCTCTTCAACTTTTTCTTTTTCTTTACAGACAGACGACTAGGATTAACAAATTTGTAATAAAGAGTAAACATTCAAGATCTGAAAGAACCATTTTGTTCTATTGATCCCATTATTTGAACAATGTTGTAGGAGCAAAAGCAATTATTTAACAAGCCGAGGCAGCATGCATTTTTAAATTTTGTAATATGTTATTATAACTTATTGTCTATTGTTAACTTTCTTATTATCCTAAATCCTGCACCACCTCGACTAAAATCTTGTTTCCACCACTGCATATAAGCCTGAGATGCAGAAACTGTGTTAGCCATATGAAAAAATCAACACCAATGACATGGTGGGGGAAGAAGAAAACTATCATGGATGGTGATCATTGTTAAGGATATGATAGTGTAGTTTATTGAAAAATCCATGCTTTAGACAGTAATAAATGGAAAAAAACCACAAGCTGCAAGAAAAGCTGAACTGAGTCGAGCTTAGGCATACCACCTCATCAAACAAGAGATAATTGATTTTTTTCTTCGAGGGGTCGGGACCTAGGCACTAACAGACCCTAAAGAAAGACAAATATTATAAAAGGAATAAGAAGTATACCATACCCTTGCGGCCTTTTAATGTCTTGCTAGACATCTGTGAAAATGAAACAAATAAAATTGACAACTTAATTCAGAAAACTGAGAGGCCGTATTAAATATTTACAGTGAAAATAACCTTAAAGTCTTACTTTTCACAAAGATATACTATAAATTCTACAAACCAACCAAGATATCCTCCTTTATTCTTTTTCTTTTCTCCAGGAAGGTAAGTATTACATGCTAAAAATGATACACCTTACACTGTAATTAATTGATCTTTCATTCAATGACATATGAAAGGTATCCCTAATGGTTTTACTCTAAGGATCTGGCCTAATCAGCTTAAAGCTTATAAACCAAGTTCTTTTCTGATTGGATATATGCGAAGAAGCACTGACTGACATGGTGACACAACACGACCCGACACACCGACACGAAATTTTCCTAAAGCTTCTCAGAGGAGACGTTGGGGGACACATTATAATAGAAATTGTAAGATGAGAACAATAGCATAAAAAAGGATAATAGATGGTAAATAAATGAGAACAATTAACATTTTTATTTAGTAACAACAAACAACATAATTTCCCCAACTATAAATGGTATTTATCTAATAAGGACTGCATCAATTAAGTTCCTCGAATTTATGATGTGCTTTCTTTTGTATTTCACCGTGATTGTTAAATATACCTATAATTATATATATATATATATATATATATATATATATATAAGCAATGTACATGCCGGCCCTAATTGTTTTAACCAAATTTCTCTCATTCCCTTACCGTTTTTCCTTCCTTTCTTCTTTGTCTTTTGTCTTCCTCATACATCCAGGTGTGTCAGATAATTTTGAAAAACAACAAAATAGTCCAACGCTGCTCCACAGTGTCCAGGACGTGCCACAGAGTGTCCGAAAGTGTCAGGTATCTGACACGCATCGACACATGACACGTAGCCCTCCGAAGAGGGTCAGTGCTTCCAAGGATATATGTAACCCTTAGGCCTTATCCCACCTGTCCCTTCCTGGATTCATATTCTACAAGGCACTGCTACAATTGCTTTGCGAATATGTAAATGAACCAGATTTTAAGAAAAGAAGCTTGCTAATAAATGAATATACAAACAGGATTCCTTTCTGCCACAGCTGTCATCAGTTACTCTGACCAAACCCAAATATTATATAGCGTACTTACAGACATTTATATCTAATACCGTACTCAGAATTAGGAAATATATTGTTCAAGGAAGGGCACACTTACTGAAGAAATCGAAACCATCTTGGGGACTGGAAATCTCTGCATCAAGAACTTTTTAAACGACAGCCATTCCTTCACTGAAAGATGAACAGCAGCTTCATTGGAAGCAGAACTCTTCTCTCCACTTAGAGAATCCTCAACAGGCTCTAGTGATTGAGTTGATAACCGTCTGAGCGGATCAAGGAAATCAATGCTCCCATGATCTACGGAAACATCCTATCATACAACATTATCAAACTCTATCAAACACATAAGCTCTGATATGAACTCATGCCAGAAACAAAGATGAATATAGAAACGTGGATACATAATATTAAGTTTTAATTGGAGTATGGTTATCAAAACAATAAGTTCTAATTGGACCATGACCGCTATGGATATCGATTGATCACCTACAAACATAAGTTATCTAAAATGCATTAAAGCACTTTATCCAACTCTGCAGCATGGGCAATCAACCTTACAAAAACAGAGGATCATGAATGCCTTAAATCAACTGCTCATGGCATCATAAAAATTGTCTTAAACAAAGGGGTGCCCACAAGTAGACAGGAAGTGCACAATAGGCAGCAAAAGGCAAAATCAGGATGACAAAATACCCTATAACTACATCACAAGACATCGCAGAGCAGATTAAAGAGCTAACACCTAACTAGTAGATGACCGGTGAAGTATTCCTCCTTTCATTGAGATGACAGAGCCTGTTTACTTGTGTAGTATTTCATCCATGACAAAGTTGTTTGATGTGTGCAGACCATCCGTAGACACCTCAGTTTTGTATCTAACTATGTACATAGTATACAACATAAAAAGTAGCTCGACATGACACCAGTGAACGTGTTTTTCAATCATCACATAGGAATCTAATACTTCCAGAATATTGCACAACCGCATTAGAGTCATCTTAGCAAGCAACTCATCAACCAACATTTCATATAAATAACAATCAGCAGTAAACAGTGTATGTGTGATGTGAAATTTCAGACAAGCAAGAAGAGCTCACTTTCTGGTTCAAATTCTTAGCCCTTGTTTCTGTCCTATCTTTCATATTAAAACTCTTGAACATTAATTGATCAACTTCAGTTCTATCAAGTGAAATCAAATCTCAGAAACACTAGTTAATCAACAAGGGGTTCAGTCCATGGTATTCATGAAAGAAGCATGTTGACCAAGAGATATGAAACTAATTAAAAATCAAGATAAGTGTGGGTACAATACAAGCAAAGAGCCTAAATGCTCTCTCAGTCGAACAGTAGTCCACCTCATACAATTCCCGATTTAAGACCAACCTTTTATTAGTTTCTATATACGAAAGCTAAAACCACTAAGTATATCTAATCTTCTGCTCTCCCACTTCCCCACTGCGCTCTTTGCCTCTGATTCAGTTCATAACAGCAGGTCCATATTAAGACAATAACTCAACTGCTTATCTGCAGTTGGCTTTAAGCAACTAGTGGAGTTATAAGTGGAAAGTCTTAAATATTTCTCAGTAGAAGATTACATAACCATTATTAAAATACAGTAAAAACAAAATAACAACAACTTTAAACAGAATTTGAAAACACAAACACAAAGATACGTAGTGGCTGATACACCTGCAGAGTTTGAAAAACAATGTAAAGTAGTTCCAAAAACAGAATGAAGTATCAAGACAATTCACACCAGTATAAAACAACTGGTATCCTAATATTTCATCACTGAATTATGATTTGATTCTGATTCAATATACAGCAGGCAGATACGCAATCTAAAAATAATGACGATGAATTCGAAGAGAAACAAAAATTGAACACTATCGTTCTTCTCGGATCAACTGGTTTTAGTACATTTTAACACGATTGATTTGGCGAACATCAAATTGCGATGAGGAAACGAAGATAGATAGAGATGCAGGGGGTGAGATTAGGACCTGCAGGAGCAATGACGATTTTGAAGAGAGGGGATGAGTATCGGTTCGTACACGGGGAAGTAAGTAGGTTTCTTCTTCGGCTCTGAAGTCCCTAGGTCTGAATTCCATTTCTGCCAGAACAAAAACTGTAGCAATTCTTCGGTCGCCCGTACAGTAATCGTCTGATTAAGGATTGTAGTGCCGTTTAACAGGCGGTAATAACCATACAGGAACTTTCAGTTTCGTTTTATTGTTATTTTCCTACAGTAATTGCGTTGCCTCTTCTTCTTTTCGTGTTTGTTGGGGTGGCCCAATTAATATGGCTCGTAACGGGTTGTTCAACCGTTAAAAATTTGTTACTTTGTAATTCTATCCGATTCAATAATTTTATCTGATTCGAGGATTAGTCTCGGATTAATTTTAACATTTCAGATCTGGGGACACCGTTCTATTACTAGACCTAGTTTTTCTTACAGAGTTTGTTCAAGTTATAATACTTGTTATTCAATTTACCGGGAAAAGAAAAACGAAACGAGTACATAAAATTAACGTGCAGTACTAACTTCAACGCATCTTAAGGAATAATTAACTTGCAGTTGCAGGTTTATAAGAGGGCTTAGCGCTGCGTGCAGAAAATCTAGCTCCTTTTGAGCAACACCTTTGCTTCACCAAGCAGCACGGCCTAATTTCTTCAAGTCCTTATTCTCAGCAAAAGTCAAGACAACCCTTTGACCTAGGATAAATGTGTAATATTGTTATATACGAGAAAATATTTAGAGCATCTATAACAATAACCCTCTATATTACACTTTAAACACCTCGTTCTTTGTTCCAGTTTCACTTTTTCAACCCTCTAAAAAAAACTTACTCCAACAAGCACCCTCTATACGACCCTCTAAAAATTTAATCTCTCTCATCTCAACTAACAAACCTAAGCTATCATTATATTTTTTTTCTTTTATTTATATTTTTTCACCACAATTAAAATAAAATATTTTAAATTTTATATACTATGAAACATATATTGTACTCTCTCTGTCCCTAAATTATTGTATTATTTGACTCGACACACGGATTAAGAAAAAATAATTAGGTAAACTCCACAATTCGTCCTTCTACTTTTTACATTTTTTTCTATTCATCCTTGGTGAGGGTAGAGTGTACAAATGAAGAGATGACTCCTCTTTCTTTGTAAAATTTGGCAGAGAGCAACAAAAAAAAAAAATATTACACAAAAGGAAGTAACTCTTCCTATAGCAAATGGAAAGAGAGAGAGAGATTCGAAGCCTCCGTCTTCTTTCTTCGATAAATTTGGAGTTAAATCAGAAACATCGTATGAAAATTAATTGATTGTTGATTAATTATCTAAAAGGATTTTTGGGTTTTGATTTGTTTGAAAAGCTGCAACAAAATTGCAACTTTGGGGAGGAAGGTGTGGGAGGTAGGCGGTGGGTATGGAGCAGTGAGGGAGGAGAGAGAAAGTGTGGGGGGAAAGGAAGGGAAGGGAAAGTTTGTCGGTAGAAAAAAGATGATGCAACAAAATTGCAACTTTTGGGGAGGAAGGAGTGGGAGAGGTAGGCGGTGGGTATGGAGTACAGGAGCAGTGAGGGAGGAGAGAGTGTGGGGGAAAGGAAGGAAAAGGGAAAGTTTGTCGGTAGAAAGCAAGAAAAGTGAGAAATGAGAATATGAGATCGCTGAGGAAGAAAAAAGACAATAAGTTTACAAATGGTTCTGTATTTTTTTTTTTTAATAAAAATGATAAATTTACTCTTAAAATAAATCTTGTGAGAAGTATGTGAAATAATTTAACGAATAAAATATAATGGAACTAGACAGAATGACCAATCATGCTCAATATTTATAGTATAAGCATGATCTAAAAAAAAATATTGGTACAAGGACGAACACAAAAAAATACAAAAAGTACAGAGACGAATTTTGGAGTTTGTCCAAAATAATTGACTTGATTATTAATATTGGTATAATGTGTAGTTTCTTTTAATGCCCATGTGTATATGGTTCATAATTAAAGTAGAGAGAAAAGTAAGGGTAAAATGGTAAAAATAATTTCTTAAAAAAGAAAATTTTAAACAAGGCAATTATTTAGGAATGGACAAATAAAAGGATAATAATTTAGGGACGGAGAGAGTATATTTTAATAATTTTTATTTCAAAATATTAAACAAAAGTATATTGTGCTCAAAGAAAGTGAGGAAAATGTAGAGGATTTGAGTCACTATTCATGTTGAAACTCACTCTATATTTAGAGGGTGATTTAATTGGTTTTAGAGATAGAGGGTGAATTAGAGGGACCACTGTGGGACTTAGGGCGTCCACAGTGGGAGCCCTCTCACCGCCCCCTAAAAATAATTTTAGAGTTTTTTACCCTCCCTTGATCCTACAGTGGTCCCTCTAGTCCACCCTCTATATCTAAAACCAATTAAATCATCCTCTAAATATAGGGTGAGTTTTAACATAAATAGTAACTCAAATCCTCTACATTATCCTCACTTTATTTGAGCACAATATACTTTTATTTAATATTTTGAAATAAAAATTATTAAAATATACTCTCTCCGTCTTTAAATTATTGTCTTATTTTTTTTATCTGTCCCTAAATAATTATCTTATTTTTTTTATCCGTCTCTAAATAATTGTCTTGTTTTAAATTTTCATAGTTTAGGAGATCATTTTTACTATTTTACCCTTATACACATAGGCATTAAAGAAAATTACACATTATACCAATATTAATAATCAATTTTAGAGATTTTTAGAGCTTTTTACCCTCCCTTGATCCTACAGTGGTCCCTCTAGTCCACCCTCTATATCTAAAACCAATTAAATCACTCTCTAAATATAGGGCGAGTTTTAACATAAATAGTGACACAAATCCTCTACATTTTTCTCACTTTATTTGAGCACAATATATTTTTGTTTAATATTTTGGAATGGAAATTATTAAAATATACTCTCTCTGTCATTAAATTATTATCTTATTTTTTTTATCCGTTTCAAAATAATTGTCTTATTTTTTTCATCCGTCCTTAAATAATTGTCTTGTTTGAAATTTTCATAGTTTAGGAGATTATTTTTACTATTTTACCCTTATTTTTCTCCCTACTTTAATTATGAACCATATACACATGGGCATTAAAAAAAACTACATATTATATCAATATTAATAATCAAGTCAATTATTTTTTCGTAATCCATGTACCGGATCAAACAAGACAATAATTTAGGGACGGAGAGAGTACAATATATTTTTCATAGTATATAAAATTTAAAATTTAAAATATTTTATTTTATTTGTGGTGGAAAAATTAAATAAAAGAGGAAAAATATAACGATAGTTTAGGTTTGTTAGTTGAGATGAGAGAGATTAAATTTTTAGAGGGTCGTATAGAGGGTGCTTATTGGAGTAAATTTTTTTTTAGAGTGTTGAAGAAGTAAAACTGGAACAGAAAACGATGTGTTTAGAATGTGATTTAGAGAGCCACTGCTATGGATGCTCTAAGATAAAGGGAGGGCGCCACTGTGACGCCCTTAGTGGTCTCTCACATTGTCATCAGTTGACTTGGTGCTCTATAATCAACTAACGGCCTTGAAATATATTGCTAATGTAGAACTTAAATTATGGTTTAAAAAAAAATTAAGGGCATTACTATTAACACCACATTTTCCTATTAATACGTCACTTCTCTTAATACACCCCCTCCACTAATTTTACACCAACCTAATTTCTAAATACACCACCCAACATTTTCTATTTTACCCCTCTCAATTAACTCATTATTTCTTTTCCAATACACCCACCCAATATACTTGACAACCACCACAATTTCTCAATACACCACCTTAATTCAAACGTTTGTTTCCCGCAACATACTGAACCTTCCCCTCCGTTGCATGTGTTTCAAATTTCAAACTCAACACCTCCGTTCTGCAAACTCCCCAAAAGCAACCCAGCAATTTTGGAGAAGGAAGAAGAAGAAAAGGAAGAAGAGGAAGAAGAAGACAAAGAAAAATTTTGATTTCACAATGGGGAAAGCCCTAGGTATGAAATTCCCCTATTTTTAAGTTCAAATCGTTTCAATTTGTGCATTGAATATCATTTTATTTGCGGATTTTGTTAATTTTCGTTATATTGTATAAAACTGGTCGAAGGGGTGTTCGGGACTGGTTGAAGGAACACTACAGTGGTGTTCGGGATTGGTTTAAGGAACACCACAGTGGTGTTCGGCAAGGGCTTACCGAACATCCCTGTGATGTTCTGCAACCCCAACTGTTCTGCAGGTGGTTCCCGAACACCACTGTGGTGTTCTGCAGGTGGTTCCCGAACAGCACTAGTATGTTCTGCAGGTGGTTCCCGAACACCACTGGTATGTTCTGCAAGTGGTTCCCGAACACTACTGTGGTGTTCTGCAGACCAGTGCCGAACAAATCCCGACCCAGACATATATAAATGCATGAAAAAAATCGAAGTGAAGTGAAAAATTTGTAGTATAATGAAGTTAACGTAGGAAAGAATTGAAGTGAGTAGAGGAGAGGAATGAAGTGAGGAGATTGTCCCTTGGCAATGACGTATAATTCCTGGCAATGGCGTATGGAACTGGAGGATGATGCATTGATAAATTGTTAGGTGGTGTATTTAGAGATTTAGGAGATGTCTTAATATAAGGGTGGGTGTATTTAGTAGAGAAAGGGTATTTATGTCTAACAATATAATGATATTTTTGTAATTTAATTTGAGGGATGTATTAATAAAAAAATATGGTGTTAATAGTAATGCCCAAAAATTAATATTGGATTAATAGTTGCGAGTAGTGCACCATGTCAACAATTTTGAGACTCAGACATTAATTAGCAGCACATTAGTTGATGATGTAGTATTTAAAACCACTTAATATTTACTCTTTACATGTTAATACTCCTTCTGTTCCAAACAAAGAGTTCATTTTTCTTTTTTAAAATTTAACATGTGACTAAATTAAATCAAAATTTTATATACTTTACTTATTATTAAAAATAAATTTTTTATTAATTAAAAATTACATTAAGAATACTATAGATTATAACTTTCATAATTTTATAAAAACTAACTAAATTTATGTAAATTATTGGTCAAATTTTTAGCTAAGTTGACTCATAAAAATCAAAACTAGATTATTTACCTGAAATGTATGGAGTCTAATTATTACGCCATTTGCGTGTGGCCAAAATATTGTCATTTTGACTTATTGCATTTCTACATAAACAAAACAAATTTGAAACACACTCCATGCAGAGTACATGCCCGCCAAAAACTACAAACCTTTTATCACTATTTCCGCGTCAAACCCCTCCATATACTCTAGTTTCCCTATAAATACTGTAATTTTATATTCTATTTCATACCCAATCTCTCTCTCTCTCTCTCTTTCATTGCTCCCTCCATCCCTCAACGATGGCGTTTTTGAAAATAGTTTTCATGATAGCTATTATCGTGGGATTGACACTAACCCTCAGCACGAAAAGCCTCAGAAACTACAAAGAAAAACCGATTTCAGAATCAATCTCTGATGAATTGATCTCAAGTTTCCCAGCCACGCAAGATTTGAAGATGGTAAAACTGCCGAAAAGGGTTAGTCGTTTTCTTGCTGAGGAGAAAGAAAGGAACCCAAGAGCTGCTGACCATTGCCATAAAGATAACGAGATTTGCTACATTTTGGAAGGCAAAAATTCGACTTGCTGCAACAACAAGTGCATGGACTTGTCAATGGATTCGAAAAACTGCGGGGCATGTAAGAACAAGTGCAAGTACACAGAAACATGTTGCGGAGGAAAGTGCGTGAATTTGGCCTATGATAAGAGGCATTGTGGCATCTGCGGCAACAAATGCATGCTTGGTGGTATATGTATATATGGAATGTGCGATTACGCCTAAGACTAATCATAATCATATAAGTATACATATATATATATATGCTACAACGGCTTCAAATTAAAAATATCTACGTTTCAGACTGCAGGAAATCTTAAAAGTCGAGGTTTCAATTGAGAGATCACGAAGCTGATCTACTATAAAAGAAGATTAATATATCTAAACGGGATTCTGTCGATATGAAGACTATATATCGCAGCTGCCTTCATCAAACGCAAATATAGCATATCCAAACCAAGATTGCCGAACAATTAGAACTCTCGATGATACCTTCCAGAATATGCATGATAGTTCTGTCTATTGTGTATACGGTTTTAATTAGCTAAACTTTGATTGTAATTTATTGGTTACATATAATCACCACACATTCTGTGTCAAGTTTTGGGCTCTATCCACCCTTTTTGTTGTAACTCTGTTCGAATATATATATAAACAAATTTGAGAATCCTCTTTGATTTCTTTTGATTCTTTTATTCTTACACGAACTAGAAATAATGTGAACACTTTTAACAGTTTATGTACAAGTAAAAATATAGATGAACATGGGGAGGTTTGAACAAAAAAATAGTTGACTTTTATTGTTCCTTAATTTGAGTTGACTTTAATGCAAAAAAAAAAAAAAAAGGACCTGAACATGTTAGACCAATTAACTTACTATGGCAGGAAACACTGGCCCAATTAACATGGTCTTGCTAATTTTGCACATAATGGGCTACAGAGTTGGAAAGTAACAATGTTTGTGGAATGATTAAAGAAATTATGTTTGCGTTTTTCTTTGTTATAAGTAACAATTTCTATTTCTTTTAAATTTGAAATTTTTTGTAACATAATAAATTTATTGGGGTAGTAAAGTGCAATTAGCTCTTAACTAATTGGTCCCTCGTTCAAACCAAAGAGTTCATTTTCTATTTTTAAAAGTCAATATGAACCTAAATCAAATTAAAATTTAACATACTTTAATTATATTTTTAAAAATAAAATCTTATTTCACAAAAATTATGTTAAGTATACTATGGATCACAATTTATACGACTTTGAAAAAAAAATAGATTTAAAAAAAATAGATTTATGTAAATTTTTTGTCAAACTTTAATAAAGTTGATTAAAAAAGAAAAAAATGTGCTTTTTAGTTGGAACCTAGGAAGGAGTAACAAATATCTCGTCAATTTCAAAGAGCTCATGGCCTTTATAAGATGCATCCCTTCCATTCCAAATGAAGAGTTATTTTTTTAGTCAAATTGAGTGATTTTTGGATGTATATTCTACATGCTTTTATTTAGTTCGAGAAAATAAAATCATGACATTTGAAAACTAAATTAAAAATACTATAATTTACGTGTTTTACAATTTCTGAAATAACAATTATATTTTCGTTAAATATCAATTTCAAAATTGGTTAAATTGACCTTACTAAGGAAACTTTATCCAGCCACCATAACGGCCAACCTCCAACGGTTTCAAATCTTCTATCTCACTACTGTTACACTTTCATGTTTTGTTGAATTTTAAACTTACACGTGTTCTTGTTATTTTACTTTACCTTCTTTTTACAATTTTTACAAGGATACGTGTAGGAGAGTGTGACAAAAAATAGGATAGAAGATTTGAATCCAACCTCCCACCTCGTCCCCCTCATGGAACTTTAGATACGATCATTTATACATGGTAACTCTCTAATCTCTCTAGACACTATTCACTTTCTCTCACTCTCTCTCTCTCTCATATGGAATTATAGATACCATGATGACTTTAACACTCACACTCTCACTCACCTTGAAAAACAAAGGGAATAGCGAAAAAACTGAGGAGGAAATAATCTCGACAGAGCTGGCCATGAAAGATCGGTTGGAGTTGGCAAAACTGTAATATAATAATCCTTAAACCCTAGATCTTGAACTTCATGATAATTACAATAACATGCAAATAATCATAAGTAAAATACCTGAAGACATGATGTTTGATTCTTGTAACTTGACGTAGATCCAAAATCTGCAGTATAATAGCCAAAGAAGACGAAATACGATTTCTCCCTTTTGGCCCAAAACCCTAATGAGTTGTTTTTCGTAATCGATGAATATGATGTGTATTGCATGTCTTTATATAGCCAAAGGGAGGACCGGATTCCTATTAGGATTAGGATTTAATCTCAACCGTCCATCAAGGTAGAGTTTAATTAGGAAACTAACTCCTTTTACAAACTAGTATTTAATATGATTTAGTAATCCTAAATCAACCGTGATTCTCACTACTGACCAAGTTTCTTAACCTGCAAGAAATAAATCTTACAGTCTCCCACTTGGTCAAAGTGATAATCCTGTAATGGTTAATTTTAGAAACATAAGGCGCGCATAACTACTAAATCAATAACTTAATGGTTATCATAATACCGTCACAAACCAAGTTATCCATGGGAGTCATAGCGGTTCCACATTATCAGGTTTTCAATATGATTCCTTCCATGTACTACAACATAAATAACTTAATTCACTAGGCCTTAAGCAGGAGTATAAATAATGGTCCAATAATGTTCTTTCTTTAAGAACAATTTCTGTTATCTATTATCCATTCACATAATGTATACAAAATATGGAAACAGAAATAAAATTCAGAATATCATAAATAAGATCTCAATAGAAGTTCAATGTATAAACACAACAAAACATAAATCAATAATCAGTAATTCTCTCTAGACCCATACTTGAAGTATGTTCATGAAAAGTCTTGAGAGGTAACCCCTTCGTAAGTGCATCTGCAACCATAAGTGTTGTGCTTATATGCTCAATGAACAATTGATTCTTCTGAATTGCTTGCTTCACAGATAGATACTTAAGGTCCATGTGTTTTGTTCCTTTGGAATTTCTATCATGCTTAGAGAAAAATACTGCTGCGGCATTATCACAATAAACTTTCAGGGGTGCAAAGACAAAATTCAAGTCTCTGAATCTTGAGATGAAATTTTGCAGTCATAAGCAATGATTTGTAGCTTTAAAACAAGCTACGAATTCAGATTCCATCGTGGAATGAGCAATGATAGACTCTATTAAGTGTCTACTATACGCATCCACCATAATCAAAATCTAAATAGCCAACCAACTCTAATTGATCTGACTTCTTGAATGTAAGAAATAATTAATCCTGTAAGTATCTCAAAACTTACTTTGCAGCTTTCCAATTATGAATTTCTGGATTTTTTTGACATATTCCCAACATGCCAACAACAAAACTGATGTCTGGCCTTGTGTAAACTTGTGCATACATCAAGCTTCCTATTAAATAAGTATAGGGAATATTTTCCATTTGCTTTCATGCAATAAGCCAAGATCACTACTTGTCAATAATATGTCATCAACATGCAGAACCAAAAATATGAACTTACTCCCACTGATCTTGAGGTATATGCATGAATCTACAGTATTTTTTTCAAAACCAAAAGCATTAATAGTTTCGTTGAATTTTAATAGTTTCGTTGAATTTTAGATACCATTGTCGGGAGGCTTACTTAAGTCCATAAATGGATTTCTTAAGTTTGCAGACCATGGCTTCCTATCCTTCTAAGGTAAAACCTTCAGGTTGACGCATGTATACTTCTTCTTGCAACTCACCATTAAGAAAGGCTGTTTTCACATCCATTTGATGTAACTCTAAGTCATAATGAGCTACTTGGGCCATAATAATTCTGAGAGAATCTTTCTTTGATACGGGAGAAAAAGTCTCTTTGTAATCTATGCTATCCTTTTGAGTAAAACCTTTGGCTACAAGTCTAGCTTTATATCGCTCAATATTGTCATGACAGTCACGTTTGGTCTTAAAGACCCATTTACACCCAACTGTTTTGTGTCCTTTCGGCAAATGAGTGAGTTTCCAGACTTGATTATCTGCCATTGATTTTAACTCATCCTTCATGGCATCAATCCATTTATTAGAATTATTACTTGTAATGGCTTGTGAATAGGAAACTGGGTCTTTCATTATCCCTATGTCAAAATCAGATTCTTGTAGATAAACAACATAATCATCAGGAATAACACTTCGTTTTTCTCGTTGAGATCTTCTTAATGCTGGTTCCTGTGTTTGTTCCACAATTTCTTCATTGACAGTGATTTCATTATGGGGTTGTGGCTAATGTGGTGGTAGCTATTCATCATTTATCGGTTCGTCGATAATTGGAGCCATAGGTGGTCCTTCAACGTTTAACGATTCAACGATGGAAGAATTCACCTTGTCTGCTTGTTTTTTAGGTAATGGGATTGTTACCCTAATTTCGTGAACAGACTTATCCTTCACAAATGTACTCCCACTAATCATGCCATCCTCAATGAATTTGACATTTTCAGTTTCAACAATTCTCAGCTTATGGTTAGGACAATAAATTATAAACCCGTTGGATTTTTCAGGAAAACCAATGAAATACGCACTTACAGTTTTCAAATCCAATTTGTTTGCTTAAGGGTTATATACTTTTGCTTCAACTGAATATCCCCAAACTTGAAGGTGTTTTAAACTAGGTTTTCAGTCTTTCCACAGCTTAAAAGGGGTCTTTGGAACTGTTTTACTGGGAACCCTATTTAAAATATATACAGCCATGCGAAGAGCATATGTCCACAACGTGATGGGCAAATTAGCATGACTCATCATGCTTCTAACCATTTCTAAAAGCGTGCGATTCTGCCTTTCAGCTACACTATTCTGCCAAGGAGAATCTGGCATTGTGTATTGAGCTACAATTCCAAGTTGTTCAAGGAGTCTGGCAAAAGGTCCAGGATGTTGACCTGTTTCGTCATACCTGCCATAAAATTCTCCACCTCTATCAGACCTTATGATTTTCAATTTTCTCTTTAATTGTCTCTCAACCTCGATTATAAATACTTGCACAACATTCACAGATTGAGATTTATTATGCAATAGATAGTGATAACAGAAACGTGAATAATCATCAATAAAGGTGATGAAGTAGTTTTCTCCCCCAAATGTTGGAACATTAAAAGGTCCACAAATATCTGTATGTATTATTTCAAGAAGTTGAGAACTCCTTGTGACTCCTTTCTTTGTGTGTTTTGTTGCTTTGCCTTTAATACAATCCATACAACTATGATAATCAGTAACATCTAGGTTTAGTAAAACACCATCTTTTACTAATCTTTGAAGTCGCTTACGGGATATATGTCCCAACTTCTGATGTCACAAGAATGAAAAGTCCTTTTTCATTATATGATGTACAGTTCCTTGATTATGATGCAGGGTCAAATGGGTTTCAGATAAAGATGGAGAAGACAAAGTAAATTTGTAAAAACCATCTACAAGAATTCCAGAACCAACATTAATAGAATTCTTATATAAATTGAAACTTTTACTACCCAAATCAAACATAAATCCTTGTAAGTCAAGTTTAGAAATTGAAACTAAGTTGCGGGAAATAGATGGAACATAAAGAGTTTGAAATAAATCCAAATAATATACTTTTTCAAGAACAAGACGATATGTTCCAATAGCTTCGACAGGAGCTTTATTGCCATTCCCTACAGATAAGAAGTTTTAAGTTGGGTTTATGATTTGGGTCGTAAGGTATCCCTGCATCGAATTAGAAACATGAACATTAGCACCTGAATCCAACCACCATGTATTTGAAGGTACATAAGAGAAGTTTGATTCTGAAAAACTTACGAATCCCAAGGGATTACCTTTACTTTCGAACCAATTACGACGTTTCTCACAGTTATTCTGGAAATGTCCAAATTTCCTACAAAAACGACAAACTTCTTCTTTCTTTGCCTTGACTTGAGCAGGTTGGACTTTATCATTCATTTTGGGTGGTGCTCTTTTCTGGCCTTTTCCAGCCTTCTTCCCAAACTTATGATTCGCTCCTTGAGTAGTGAGATGTGCAACATTAGTACCTTGTTGTGTCAGTCTTGCTTCTTCCTGAACTAACATGTTAGATAGTTCATTCACTGTCCATTTTTCCTTAATAGAGTTGTAATTCACTTGAAAAGGGGCATACTGTGGAGGAAGAGAATTTAGGATAAACTTAACAAGAAAATTCTCATCCACTTTCATTCCCAAATTCTGAAGCTTAGCTGCAAGGTTTTGCATCTCAATAATATGATTGTGCATTGACCGTGCACCATCAAACTTCATAGTAGTGAGTTCTGACATTAATTTCCTGCAAGGGACTTATCTGCAGTCTTAAAGCTTTCTGCAACGGATTTCATAAATTCCCTAGCCAATTTCGTTTCAGAAAGAGAGGTCTTGATGTTTGCAGCAATCGTCATTCGCATGAATATAAGGCTTAATCTGTTACTTTTCTCCCACAGTTTATGGAGATCTTTATCCTCTTTGGTACTTTCTGCGGTTAATGCAGAAGGTTTTTCAGTTTGGAGTGCAAGATCGAGATCAAGAACACCCAGAGTGAATTCAACATTCTCACGCCATTCTGAGAAGTTGGTACCATTAAGGGAGGGTACAGATGAAGCATGCGAGTGCAAATTAACGGGAACAGGAGCTGAAGACATAATAGAGATGTATAAGAATTAAAAATTGTCTAAACATGCATAAATAAAATTCTCCTGTGGGTAGAATCTTCATTAAAATAATCATATTTTTAAAGAGTTAAAATTTTAATTTAATTATGTGTACAAGAAGAAAATAAATATCTGTAGATATTTTACTTTTCTAAAATATATAAATCTTAATGTTGTTCAAATACGTGGATCAGAATCACCTGTGGGTGATTACTGCTCTAATATGTATGTACAACCTAAGAGACTCATATCATTAAGTAAACATGATTATTAAGTAACATTAATGTCATAATTTATTATCACTGTGGTGATAACAAGACTTTTATACATATTAAAACAGTTTAATTGTGGAATACATAAAATAATAAAACCTAATAATAATATCATAATGGTTAACTAAATGATAAAACCTAGTAATAGACAGATCATATCGGACTGAAAATCGGCGTAACTTGTTCGAATTGCATATGTTTTTTTTTTAATGGATAATCATGAGTTCATAACCTAAAGCTCTGATACCAACTGTAATATAATAATCCTTAAACCTAGATCTTGAACTTCATGATGATCACAATAACATGTAAATAATCATAAGTAAAATACCTGAAGACATGATGTTTGATTCTTGTAACTTGATGTAGATTCAAAATCTGCAGTATAATAGCCAAAGATGACGAAATACGATTTCTTCCTTTTGGCCCAAAACCCTAATGAGTTGTTTTTCGTAATCGATGAATATGATGGGTATTGCATCTCTTTATATAGGCAAAAGGAGGACCGGATTCCTATTAGGATTTAATCTCAACTGTCTATCAAGGTAGAGTTTAATTAGGAAACTAACTCCTTTTACATACCAGTATTTAATATGATTTAGTAATCCTAAATCAACCGTAATTTTTACTATTGACTACATAAGGAAGTTTCTTAACCTGTAAGAAATAAATCTTACAAAAACTGCCAAAAAGGGTTAGTCGATTTCTTGCTGAACAGAAGACGAATCCCAGAGCTGCGACAATTGCAAGAAAGACAACGAGGTTTGCTACGTGTTTGGAAGGGAAAAACTCGACTTGCTACAACAATAAATGTATGGACTTGACAACGGATTCAAAAAAACTGCGGGACATGTAAGAACAAGTACTGTAAGTACACAGAAACATGTTGCAGCGGAGAGTGTGTGAATTTGACTTATGACAAGAGGCACTACGGCAACAAGTGCATGCCTGGTGGAATGTGTGATTGCGCCTAAGATTAATCGTACCCTACAATGGCTTTGCAAACTTCTAAGATCGAGATGAAACATATTGGAAGTTAGATTTTGTAAATCAGATTTCATGCAAAGGGGCTTCTTTTGAATATACTTACAAAATACTACTCTGTAAATCTTATAGCAATATTGAGAATCATTAACGCACAAGAATGATCATAATTCTACTGTATATATACACTATTGATTTTAAGAATGGTACGTGCTATTAAATATTTACTTGTGGTAATATTTAGCTTGTTTTATTAGTTTCCTTTCCTTTTTATACATTCGCAAAAATCTTGCAAAATACTTTTGCTATCAACCTACATTAATATTTTTACAAAATACTTATATATACTTTTCTTTCACATTCAGACGTCCAATTGCTCTTCATATATATAAGTCGCTTATCCGAAATGAGAATTGCTATTTACACCCAACATATTACTAAGTACACATGCAAATATTATAAAAATACCATTATAAATTTAACTTAAATATCCTTCTTCTTTTTTCATTTTTTTAGGCTGTTCGGCACCCCTATTGATGCTTGGTAGGGTAGTGATGTTCGGTAGGGGTGCAGAACACACATAGTGATGTTCGGTAGGAGTGTCGAACACCATTATGGGTGTTCGGTAACACAGTGTTAAACAAACTGTTAAAAAAAAAAAAGGAAGCAGGGTGTGTGGGGTGGGGTGGGGGGAATGAGGAAAGGGGTGTTCAAAAAAGAATCAAAGCAAAGGGGAGGCTGGGTGGGCTGTGGTGTGGCGTGGTGGTGGGGGCTGCCTAGGTGTGGGGGAGGAGGAAGAAGGGGGTGAATTTTGTTTAGGGTGGGGGTGTACTTAGTAATAAGATATGTTAGTTTTTTGAGAAAATATTGATAAGAGTAGAATAAGAAATTAGGAAGGTGTACTTAGTATTTTGATGGATTAAAAATATTGGGAGTGAGGTGTATTAAATAATTTTTGGAGTGTAAATAGTAACTCTCATCCAAAATAGGTCTTAAGTTGGCCTGCCGGTGATCGATTGCAACAATGAATCGGACTTGATGGAAAAAGAATTGAATTTTTTAATCGGATTACAAAAATCAAATAAACAATACTCTAAGGAGAGTGAGAAATACACAGAGAAAAAAAAAAATTTAATGATACACAAAAGACAAAGTTACAGGTTTTTCACTTGTACTGCTTTTTCATAATTTTCTTATCCTGTATTCCTAGGTATAAATGAAAATATTATAATACTCTATCCGTTCCAGATAAATAGTCAACTATTTTATTTTAGGACGTTTTATTTAAAGAGTTCATTTTAAATATTATGCATACAATCTCCAAAAACTTTTTAACTTTACCCTTCACATGTGATATAAGCATGCTGATTTTGCTCAAACAATTTAGTAATTATGACCAACTCTAATCTAATGACATTTATATATCCTCTAATTAGTAGACTTTTCAAATATGAAGTATTTGGGTGGAACGGAGGGAGTATGAATTTCTTACTATTTTCTTCTCAATTCTCATTCGAAACTGAAATGGTACAACACACACACACACACACATATATATAGTTATATATAGTTAATTTATATTTATTTTCTTCGGTGGATTTGATTACTAAAAATGAGTTACATGCGCAATGATCAAGTCAACATGTTAAACTATGTTACATGCAGATGCAAGTAATTGCTTCAGGGGATTTTTGCGGACTTTATGGCTATGTTGGTCCAATCAATATAGGGTCTTCCTAAATGGACTTCTGGTTATGCAACTAACCAAAAGTTCTTATTGGCATCTTTTAGTTGGTCAGAAAATTATTAAGTGGGAGGACTCACAAATTATTTGACCAATCAGAATATACCAACTGGGATTTTGGAGCATATTTGGTGCACACTTTAAATGCACATATATAACATTACTCTTCATATAATAGCACCCTGATTTTCAGATTCTAAAGTATTAACTATGAGTTTACTGTGTTTTTCTTTGTCCTCAAATAAATTTTTTTTTTTTTTTGGGACATGAATCTCAATATTGTATTCTAACGACTTGTACATTTGGAGAGGAGGGAGGTTATAGACATAACCCAATTCAACTAGCATCCATGTGCAAGACTCAAAATGAGGCATTAATTAGCTAACAGTGAATGCAGTTTTAAAAGTTAAAAAGTATTTATAACTTTAAACAAAAACTCATGAAAGTAGTTATTTGTCCCAAAAAGAATCTGTTGATTATTTTCCAATTGGTTGGATGGTGCCATGATTTCCTTTGCGAGCAAGGTCTCTAGTTCGAGTTAAGATGACCCAACTGTGCTATAAAAGAAGAAGAAGAAAAAGTATCTAATGTCGTGCATGCCCCACTTGGCTAGGGGGATATGAGTTCCGCTCTTGCAATTAAGTCATTGGACTGTTAGGTCGTATATTGTTTTAAACATTATTCATTTGCTATTTTCACTTGTCATTTGATTTACTCAATCGATTTTTACTACATGAGTGCAAGTGTTGGATATGTTAACGTCTGCATGCGAACTCCTTTAAAAATTCATGTGAGTGTACTTTTACTCTTTTAGGTTTTAAGAATTTACTTTCCCGGTTTACAAATTAGGAAAGTTTTCATATTCACCCCTTCAAAAAAAATTTCTTTAATGATTAGACGTGCGGTAAGATTAATGCCCAATTTGATGGCAAGAAAGAAAGTATGTTAGTTTACTTTATGTTTTTACAATACAATTAAAATGAAAAAAAAAAAAAGAGAGAGAGAGACTAAAGATGCATTTACCTTCATGATTTAGGGTTCGTTTTGCTTGCGCAATTTAGTAATCTGGTTTATAGTTTTGGGCTTTATATGTCTTTAGCGCCACTAGATTTCTCTCTATCTATCTCACTTTCTCTTCAAATGTTATAAATAAAAAATCTAAAACCCCAAAAATGAATTACTGAATCACAATGCCAAACACACCCATAGTGGCTTAATTTTGATTTTGGAAGTATTGAAGAAAAAGTGAGTGTGAGAGTGAGAGAGAGATAGAAAACTAGTGGATCAAAGAGGAAAAAAATCAAAAATTAAAAATTAAGTTACTAAATCACACTACGAGAACATACCCTCAATCTATATATATAATGTTTCCAATTAAGAAAAGTGAAAGACAAAAAACAGGCTAGCACTCAATCTATGCTCCTCCTCAGATATCTAATTATCTTGATATTAAGAAAGACCGGACTGTTTTTAATTATCGTCAAACTTTTTGATTTTTTTAAATTACCATTCTTACCCTACAAAAATTAGTACACTCGAAAAGGAACGAGATTAGTCTCAAATCTAATATGGTATAAGAATACCGTGTGGAAGACAAAAAAAAAAAAAAATAGTCTCAGACCCCATGACCTCCCTCGTGGAAGAAGGGAGTATATGTCACGTACAATTTCTTGGAGGGAATAATCTTGGTTAGTAAGTTAATTAATAAAATAGTGCTGAAGTAATTCCATAGACTTGTGGACATGTGGCATTCTACTTTGTTGACTTTTTTGTAGGGATAGTTAATGAAATTAACGGGTACGATGTACGACTAAATCTTCGGGGATAATTAACTTCGAGTTGTATATATGCTTTCTAGCTAATTTCGGGGGCCGGGGCCTAGACCTAAACCATCCATCCGTGAACAGAATCCACATTCTGTTTATTATTTTTAAATATATGAAAACTCTTTATAGCTAGCTAGGGAACTCAGGTCAACACTGAGAGGAATGAATATTCAGTATGTGAGGTTTTTAATGCCATTAAAACTGAGCAACACCTTTGCTTCCCCCAACAGCACGGCCTCATTTCTTTTGGTTTTTAATTTTTGGGCACCCGATCTTGGCAAGGCCGCCGATAAGTCGAGATTACCCTTTGACTTTCTTTGGGTTTTCTTCTTGTATTTTTTCATTTTGTTCTTATTATTTATGTAGAGATAGCAAAAATGATCCTATCTTGGCCCGGTAAAAAAGTTATGACTACCAAAGCCCTATACATACATACTAGTGTCAACGTATTATTCATTTTGTCGAGTTTTGAATTGTGTTTTTTAGTGTAGCTAGTTAACCGCATCAAATGCAAACTGAGTTGAGGAAGAGCCAGTAACGTTATTTCGACTATCACCTCTATTTAATACTCCCTTCATTCCTAAATTATACTAATTATGTTTAATTTTTTTTTAGTTATACAGACTGTTTTTTAAATACAAATTTAATGTATATTTTTTTATTATTTAAAATTATAAAACACGTAAGTAATTCGTAATACTTTTTTGATACTAAATTTATAATTTTAAGAAAATAAAAATAGTATATATTAAATTTCATTTGAAAGTTAGTCTATTTGACTCAAAAAATCATAGGAGTACAAAATAATAATTTAGAAACGGAGTGACTAAAAGAATAATTGGTAGCTGACGGAGGAAAAGAAAAAGAAAAGGTAAACGCTGTAGCATGGACAATTATTTCATGGGGGGAAAAGTGTCCAACCAGAAGGGTAGCTCTTTGATAGAATTTGCGTGTGCTCAAGACAATGCCATTTTGACTCTACCTGTGCTGTTTCTAAATAACTAGCTAGGGTTAAATTTTAAAACACACTCCATGAGCCCGAAATCCGGTCCGTCACGCATAGCTAACACACTGGCCCACTCAAAAGTCTATGGAAAGTTGGTGCCCAGTGGTAGTAGGTGGCCACTTATAAGGCACACACAAATTTCATATCTAACCGATGTGATATTACAATCTAAACCAATCTCCCCCAGGATATCACAATTTCCCCTACTTGAATCCTTAACGTCCTCGTCAAGACCAATCTAGGACGTCAAAACCAATCTCCCCCAGGATATCACAATCTCCCCCACTTGAATTCCTGATGTCCTCGTCAAGACCAACCTCCCCCATTTGAATCTTTAACGTCCTCGTCAAGACCCAACGTAGGCCTAAAGGATCGGCACCCCGGGCGATGTGTTCAAACACATTTTTGGTCGGGATCAGTTTTGATACTATTTATAACGACCCGAGCCTGAAGCCCGGTCGGCCACGCATAGCCCACAAGCCCACTCAAAAGTCTATAAAAAATTAATGTCAAGTGATAATGGGTAACAACTTATAAAATACAAATAAGTTCCACGTCAAGCCGATGTAAAATATTACACTCCATGCAAAGCACATCCCCTTCAAGAACCTCCAATCATTAACCTTTTACCACTATTTCCGCGTACGTCAACCCCCCACCTTATAGTCTCCCTATTTATAAACTCTCAAGTCTTACGTTCGATTTCATTCCCACACTCTCTCTCCTAACAAGGAAAACAAAAATCAAAAGCCATCCCATTTTGTCTCTCTTCCCCCTCTGATCTTCATCAAGATGGCTTTGAAAATGCTCATCGTATTATCCATCACTGTGGCTTCAACTCTCGCTCTGATAACCACAACAAACCTCGGGAACAGCAACAAAAACAAACCAATCTCGGAAGCCTCTGAACGTGATGAAATTATCTCAAAGTTCCCAGCCATGCGAGATTTGAATCTTGTAAAACCACCGAAACGGGTTAGTCGTTTTCTAGCTGAGCAGAAAGAAAGGAACCCGAGAGCAGCTGACCACTGCCATAAAGATAACGAGATTTGCTACATTATGGAAGGCAAAAATTCGACTTGCTGCAACAACAAGTGCATGGACTTGTCAACGGATTCAAAAAACTGTGGGGCATGTCAGAACAAGTGCAAGTACACAGAATCATGTTGCGGAAGAGAGTGTGTGAATTTGGCCTATGATAAGAGACACTGTGGCGTCTGCGGCAATAAATGCATGACTGGTGGTATATGTATATATGGAATGTGCGATTACGCCTAAAATGGATCGATCAATATATGCCAAGGCAGTCCATAAGAGGTTTGTCGATTTATTCATATATAGTATCAATAATAAAAATCACAATTTGTTGGGTGGTTCCTCAAATTAATTATAGCTTGCAGCTGAGCAGAGCTAAATTATAATCCTCAAGGATTTACAGAAAAATATTGTAATTCAACGAAAGAATTTCTATCATATATTATTATTATTAATATTAGCTTGATCGCATTTGTACGTAAAGGTTGTAGAGGGAGAGAAATTATTTCATGCAACTGAAACATAATTTTTTTTGGTTCGATGTTGGTACTGCAGAGAGCGCGAATTTTGTTTTCCTTTCATGTAATGAATGAACAGAAGTGATCATGAAATTAACTTTTATGAATAAAACTATATATTTGGCTTGATATTTTCGTCCCTTGGTTGTTTAACTGTTTACATTAAATGATAATTACCCAATAATCCTCATTAATTATATGGTCAAAAGAAAATGATTGATGCATTTGAATTGGCTATTAAAAAAGAGAGGTATTTATGGTAAATTATCCAAGAAATTAAATTGGGTTAATTCATGGGATTGGCAAAAAAAAAAGAAAGAAAGAGGAAAGTAAGAACTAATGATCATCCCAAGCCTTGCATCAAATATACAAGGAAGAGGTGCCTCTTATTTTTTTCTTTCTTCTTCATTTTAATTATATTTTTATTGAACGCAAAAATTATGTCCATTACTGATTTTTTCTTTCTCCTTTATACTCGGACAAAAAAAATTACTAGTTCGAATTAGTTTTTAGGCAACCTGACCCACGCACAATTTTTTTATTTCTTTGTCAAAATTAAGCATTTACTTTGTAGTCCTTTTAATGTAGATTATGATGATAGAGTTGGATTCAATCTCCAAAATTAACTACGTCATACTACTCCCTTCGTTCCACCCAAAAAATTCATGTTTGAAAAGTGATGGAAGATTTATTTAACCTCGCAAGTGCACGAATCAATTGTAGTATAATTGTGCAAATACAAGGGTCGAACACAAGGACAAGGGTTTTGATTTAGAAAACTTAACTAATAACTTGAAGAAAACAATTTAAAGAAAACGAAATGATTTGGATTTTTTTTTACTAACAACTAAATTAATAATAAAACAATAAATTTAAGGAAATTCACAACTGTATTCAACTGGGAAAATTCAGAAATTGGGAAAGCCTAGGGATTGGGGTTCACTTTGTATCTCACTTTAATGTTATTCTAAGGTCACAGTCCAATTCTAGGGTTCATTCTTTCTAAGGCAAAGATTGGGACGCATTGATCACGATTTGCAATCTTTTTAACTCCTAAATGTTGTATCTCCTTGATCCGTTAACACAACATTTACAAATTTATAAAATATAAAAGAATAATTTGAACCTAGCCTTGAATTCAACAATGATCATGTATCACTCAAAGTCAATCTCACAAAGTATGGCAAGTTATGAATTAAGAACACTGATCATTCATGAATTCATACATCAAATAATCAAAACAACTGAAATACGATTCGTAAAACAATTGATATGATTCGATTAAGTAAACTTTGTAGAGACTAGAATATATAAACTGAATAGAAATAAACGCTTAATAACATCAAAATTTTGATACTTAGTTACCTCCAATCCCTAGAAGATGAGTTTAGCTCCTCATAAAACTCATTACAAAAATATCTGATTCTTCAATTTGATTTGGAGAGAAAGAAAGAAATCAAAATCTGAAATAGAAATCACTCCAAAATTACTTCCTGTTGCGATCCTCACCAAAGCCTCTCGTTCCCCTTTTTATCTTTTCTTCCACTTTGGAATTCCCCACTCAAAATTGGAACGACGAAAAAATCATCTCAGATCACAACGCGCTAGGGAGGAAAAGCGCGCTAGGGCGCGGAAGGTCTCAGTACTTTTGCTTTGAAGAATTCTGATTTTTCTCAAACTTCAGGGGGCAGCTGCGCTAGGGCGCAGAACTTAAGCACGCCAAGGCGCACACCGGCAAGAAGAAATTTCTTCCACTTTCCTGCTGCTTTAAACTTTTTACACTCTCACCCCTCCATGTTTTCAAACAGCTTCAAAATATCTTGATTTCACTTGATTTCTTCAAAAACCCCTGAAATCTCATAAACACTAAAAGAATAACATTAAATAACAAAAAATCCCGAGAATTTACAAAGATTAAAGCTAGAAAGTACCCAAATGAATGAGCAAAATACTCATTCATCAAAAAGTCTATTTATTAAGGGATGCATAGTGTCATTGGAGTTGGTCATAATTATAAAAATACTTAATCAAATTACAACACGGGACGGTAAAGATGAAAGATTATAAAAATTGTAAGCATAATTTTTTTAAAGTTGACTCTTTAATTGAAACATTCCAAAATAGTATAGTGGACTCTTTGCCTGGAATGGAGGGAGTATCATTTTAGAGATAAAATTGAATTTATTAAAAAATATATAAATAACACATTCACTGAAAGAGTAATACTCGTATTATATATATTATTTTCCTTTGTATTCATTTTTAGCACTCTTTTCTTAATTTGTCTAGGAGAGAATTATAAACTTGAAGAATAAAGAATAGAATTTAAATAATTAGTAAATAAATACTCCCTCCCTCTAATCCAAAATAAGTGTTGTTTCAGCAACAACAAAAAATTAAAAATAAGTGTCCTTTTAAGTCTTCATTTTTCTAATTTATCATTCTCTTTTCTAAGTCTCGACAATTAATTGTCTTATCATTAAATATTTTATTTTATTTTAATTTATTTTTTAAATTACTTTTATACAAAAAAATAAGAATATTTAATAAGGACATACACGCCAACATACATAAAATTTTAATACGTGTTCATTAATCTAAAATGATAACTGTATTATTGGATAGGAGGTAGCAAGAAAGACGGCCCATGTTAAATTTATGTGGAAGCTACAAAAATCAAGAAAAGGCCACACGTTGCCGTTTTGGCGAAACATAAGCAAGCCCACGAATCATGCCGCGCATTTCCAGCTGTAGGCGTTGTTGCTTGGCATATGCTCCAAAGGGGTACTCTTTTTGTTGTAGTACGTTCAATTCAACTAGTCTCGTTCGATTTAGTAATTTGGGTAGTTTTAAATTATTATATTTTTTATTTTCTTACTTTACAAAATTTTTTTTTTTTAATTAAGTCACTAATTAAAATTGAAAGGTAGGAGAAAGTTTTCCCAAAAAACTCGCAATAGAAACACATGCATGTTTTGTCTTGCAAAACACTTTTTTCGTCTTGGACCGTTTGCCTCCTTGCAACGGTGGTGGTTTGCATGTCGGTTAAGTATATACTATTTGAGTTTTGAAGTTTAATGAATTTTCGTTTTTTAAACGAAACTACAATTTACGCTCACTTGTAATGTTAATTCAGGTGTTTCGTTGTAAGAAAAATGCCAATTAATTAGCATTCTGAGAGTTAAGTGCTCTTATGTCATTTTTCATGGGTAATTTAGTCATTGTACAAGTCACATACCTTGCACACGAAGGTTTGAGGACAAAACAAACTGAAAAGATTACTACACAATTAGTTAATACTCTCTCCATTCCTGGCAAATACTCTACTTTTAATTTTTTTTTATCAACTTAATTAAAGTTTGACAAATAATTTACATAGATATATTTGTTTTCACAAAGCTATGAAATTTGTAATCCATATTATTCTTAATGTAATTTTTAATTAATGCAATTTTATTTCCTAAAAATATAAGTATGTAAATTTTTTATTTGATTTAGTCACATGTTAAATTTTAAAAATGAAAAGTTGACTCTTTGCCTGGAACGGAGGGAGTAGTTAAACTTAGTACAACTTTTGTTTTTGAGGGGAAAAGCTAGAGTAGTATTTTTGTCCCGATTGAATTGGTACACTTTAAATTTAAATTTTAAATTTTAAATGGATAGTTAATACATTTTTATTTCGTTAGAGAAAATAAAATATACTACACTTTAGGCACTACACTAAGAGCCCATTTGGTGTAGCGTTTTTAAAACGCAGCGTTTCTAAAACGCAGATTATTTAAAACGCGGCTTTTTTCTTTATAAATGTGTTTGGGATATTATGTCAAAACGTAGCTTTTTATTCCCTACTGCGTTTTAAAATCTGCGTTTTGGGAAAAAGCTAGGAATTCCAGCGTTTTAAAACGCAGCTGCGTTTTGAAAACGCAGCGTTTTCTACCGCAGCATTGAAACGCTAAGTTAAGGAATAAGCTACGTTTTAACCCTGCGTTTTGACCAAAACGCACGAACAAACGGGCTCTAAGTATTATAATAGCATAATTCACGTGTACTCTAATTTTTTTAAAAAAATTAAAATTCTCGTCAAATATCGAATTAAAAATTATTCAAATTGACTTCAAAAGTTAAAAATACTTTTTTAATTGAGACAAATGGAGTATATGAAAAACACCCCCAAAAACAAATGGAGCCGACCCACCGTGTGTTGGTAAGCTAAGTTGTGAGAGGTATGACTCCATCTTACGAATCATAATTACAGTCTTATAAAAGACCTACTCTTAGATTTATAGTATGTATCCAAAGTATCTAGTACGAGTGAAGTAATGCATGGGTAGAATGCTAATAGGGAAAATATAAAATTTAACTAAAATAAATAACCCCCACATGGACATAAAATAATAACTCCAAGTATAACCTAAATTTTGAAAAACAATTCAACAAATACGCACATCACTCACTATTATTCCATTCTGCCCAATCAAATGAAATAAATAATTTAGGCTTGGATTAAAAAGAAAAACACAAAAGATCTCCACTTAGCTCAATCGCAATAGTTGCAGAGGCCAAGAACACAAAAAGTCCCGCTGCATCCACGGTGCCTCTTATTGAACAACGGGTTGATGCATTTTCCATCGCAACTCATTGTACTTACATGTCTTTCCACACATACCACAATTAAGTCGTTCGTTCGCACATCCACACATTTCTTCTTACAACAATGTGGTCCTAGGCTTCCTTTAAAGCGACAAATCCTAGGGTAATTGTTGCAAGTTAGTCCACGATGATTTTTTTTTTCTTTTGTGCAAGGAATCAGCCCATTCCACTTGATCGGTATCAAACCACTTGTCTTTTTTCACCAAATTGGTATCATAAGTTAATTTTGATGTTGAATTGAGGTTGCCAAACCACTACCATTAACGGTGGTGGCCGGAGGCGTGAGATCGCAAAAGTACAAGGAGAGAGAGAGAAAGAGCAGTTACGACAAGGAAGATGAGAGAAACTGATTCTGTATTAATTGTGTATCTAACTCTATTACAAACATATATTTATACTATTACAATTAACAAACAAACCAAAGTAAACAAATCAAATGTAAATGGGCCTCTTGGGCCTAGCCTCTTGGGCCTAATAGAGATACAATCTTTAACACTCCCCCTCAACTCGTACACGCAACTTTTGTAAAGTGTTCGATTTGGAGAGATGCAAGCAAATGGGCCTCTTGGGCCTAATAGAGATAATATCTTCAACACGAAGACAAGCAGATTGTGCGGAGGAGTCCAAAACAGATCATCCCGAACAATTGTAGACGCAATAAATGTTGAAAAGCCCAAACAGGAGCCAATCCCCGAAAAGCCCCCTCAATAATTGGCAATTAGAAGACGAAGGAGTAGCCCAAACCAAACATTTTGTCTTCAAAAGCACGTCCTTAATCCAAGTATTCAAAAAATGTGGAACGAATACTGTCCACATAGAAATGTTTCAACCAAGTCATTATTTGACTTTGGTAATTAAAGGAGTTCGGCAAATATTTCTGAACTCATATTTGAGTAACTCATCGAGTTGATGAGACAACTAAGTGTAACCAATTCTTCAACCGAGACAACTCGGTGACTCAAAAAATATATTCAGAATTGAAGAGAACCCATGCTTTCAAAAATGACTCTCCTAACTCCAAGAGAGTTCACAAGTACACCATCATAGTTTAGCCTTCAGCAAGCCCAAAAAGAACACCACACAACTCTCACAAGATTTAAATCAAACATTTGGTGTGCATCACCAAGCACCCCCAAACTTGCTATTGTCTAACAGTTGACACAACACCCACCACAAATGGAGATACAATGTTGAACATGGGGAGATAACCCAACACGTAAATGAAAGGAGAATGCAATATACTTGCAACCAAATTACTCCATCCACATTATCGAACAACTACAGAATCAAACTTACTCGGAAATCCGCGAAGGGGGAAGAAATACTAGAAGAGCCTTCTAGAAGAAATGAAGTGGCTACCACCACCGTTGTCGAACGATTAGATCCTCAAAGCCAAAAAAGAAAACGCAAACCAAATTGCATTGGCTAGACTCGCCTATGTTGTCAACGTTGCCGTTTCAGGAATTAAAATTCGGGTTTTCAATCGATGCCATATTCGAACCCAGTAACAAATTAAGCAGAACACAAATATTCGACCCGAATTAAACAGAGGGAAACGTAAATGCTGTCATCTTAGACGGAACAGAGGAGAGACAATGATAGGAGAGAGGACGCAATCCAGGATCTCTCTGAGGAGAGAGAAACCCAATGAGGAAACTCAAGATGTCGTCGTCATCATCAAGAAGTAATCGAAGAAGCCTTCGAATTTTCAAAGAATAACACAGAGATTTGAAGAGAGATTTAGAATTCTAGGGTTTGAAGAGAAGAGATAGCGGAAGCATTAAAATAGAGATCGATGCTCTGATACCAAGTTAATTTTGGTGTTGAATTGAGGTTGCCGGACCACCACCATTAACGGTGGTGGCCGGAGGCGTGAGATCGCAGAAGTACAAGGAGAGAGAGAGAGAGAGAGAGAGAGAGCAGTTACGACAAGGAAGATGAGAGAAACTGATTTTGTATTAATTGTGTATCTAACTCTATTACAAACATATATCTATACTATTACAATTAACAAACAAACCAAAGTAAACAAATCAAATGTAAATGGGCCTCTTGGGCCTGATAGAGATACAATCTTTAACAATCTTCTACTCTTTCAGACAAAGCATTTGGTATTGCTGCAATGTTGAGGGCTAAAAGCCATAACAAGAACCATAATCATGAAGCGCAACTTATACAACTTCATGTTGTGTGTGTGTGTGTGTGTGAGAGAGAGAGAGAGAGAGAGAGAAGAGCTTGCAATGGGATACGGAAAATTGGTGGAGAAGGGTACGAAGAACTTGAGAAGAACTGAGTTGTTTAATAGAAAAAAATTAGACTGCTAAAAAAGAAAAATGGTCAATACACACCGTTTGGTGCAACGTTTTCAAAACACAGTTTTTTTTTTTATAAATGCGTTTGGGATATTATTTCAAAACGCTGCCTTTTCTTTTAGCAGCTTTTTAAAACCTGCGTTTTGGGAAAAAGCTGAAAATTTCAGCGTTTTAAAAAGCTGCGTTTTAAAAACGCAGTTTTTTTTGCCGCAGCATTAAAAAAAAATTTACAAACAAGATGCGTTTTATCCCTGTATTTTGGCCAAAACACACAACCAAACGAGCTCTAAGCAAAACGCACGACCAAATCTGCTATAAGAGAGAAGTATGAAAGGGTCAAGCCTAGTTCAGACATATCTATTTTTATTATATAAGTGGGAGGGCTTAAAACGAGCTCCGTCACACTTTTTTAATTTGTTAAATATACTCCTCTTCTAAATGTATAATTATGCTTTTATAAATCATAAAGTTATCCATAATTTTTTGCAATAGCCACCCACTTCTCACACTATTCAAAAAATAATTACCCAATATTATCATATAACTAAAAAATTAAAATTCTAAATACAAATTATGAAAATAAAATAATCAAAGAAAATAAAATAAAAATAACAATAATTATGAACAACATGTATTTGCCATATTTACTAGTTTATATATATATATATATATATATATATATATATATATATACACACACACACACACACGATGTCCAAGCTCGAGCCAAACGAGTCCGAATTTGTATACCAACACTTAAACGTTGGTGTACAACACTAACACCCATGATTGGTGGATAACACTAGTTTTCTCTCTCTCTCTCACACGCACACATACACACTCATATTTAATTAGTGTGTGTGTGTGAGAGAGAAAATTAGTGTTATCCACCAATTATGGATGTTGGTATTGTACACCAACGTTAAGTGTTGGTGTACAAATTCGGACTCGGGCCAAACTATGTTGGGCTTAAGTTTCTCTCTAAACTATTCTATATCACTCCTAATTAAAGAAGGGTGAATTATAGGCTCGTCCCTTTTTGAACATTTGTAATCGCTCCAGTTCACCATACTTTTTTTAAAATCGAAACAATATATTTTTGGGACAAAAAGACGATTTTGTCATTAATGAAAGAAAAACACGCGCACATCGGGCATCAGGCATCGGGATGCAACAAGTGGACATCGATCTGGATGCAAAAATTGGGCATCGGGATGTAACAATTGGACATCGGGATATAGTGTCACTTTCTCAAATTAATTTGGGCATTGAGATGCAAGAATTATGCATCGAGATGCAAGAATTGTGCATTGAGATTCAATTTGAGATGCAACAATAAGACATCAAGATGCAATGTCACTTTCTCAGATTAATTTGGGCATCGAGATTCAATTTGAGATGCAACAATTGGGCATCGGGATGCAGTGCCACTTTTTCAGATTAATTTAGGCATCGGGATGCAAGAATTGTGCATCAGAATTTAATTTGAGATGCAATAATTATTGCATCGGGATGCAACAATTGGACATCGGGATGCAGTGCCACTTTCTCAGATTAATTTGGGCATCGGGATGCAAGAATTGTGCATCGAGATTTAATTTGAGATGCAACAATTGTTGTATCGGGATGCAATAATTGGGCATCGAGATACAGTACCCAAGCAAGTTTCTCTGTATGACAAAATGCATCCACTGCTGTGAACACAGAATCTCTTGAAAGTCTTTTTTGGTTTCAAATGTTAGTTATGAACAAGAAATGACAGTAACAGTAACAAAGCACTGAGTTGTAGTGGAGATATGATTGATTTTCATATTTCATCAGTTTTTCAAGCCCTTCGTTCTGAAGAAAATTACCTACGAATCCAAGTAAGCTCATACACATTATTCTCATTTTATATACTATATGATTTACCGTGATCTTGTCTTATCATGATTTGTATTCAATGAGCTAAAACTTATAGTATAATGTGTTGATGATTATCTGTTTTATAAATGCTAAATCAAGAAGATACATTGATTGGGGAAGTTGCTTCCGTCGACATAGCTACAAACAAAAACATGGACAAACTTGCAGAAATCAGAGAAAAGCTATTGTATTGAAGAAACCTAAAATAAAGGAGTGTTCACGTTGCATAGGGATATTTTAGGAACAATTTTATGAAAGTGCCTTTTAGCGGTTAAAAAAAAAAAGAGTGGACTGGAGAGAATAAAAACTTTTCAAAGTGGACCGGCCAAAAATTTTCCGATTAAAGAATGCCCAACCCTAATTTTTATGGTTGAACAAGCGAACTTTGGTTTTGACCTATGTTATCGATACCTAGGAGTGTAAATGGTTCGGTTTATACCAAATCACAAATCGAACCGCCTCCTACAGTTTCAATTTTTTTCAAACCGAACCAAACCGCTTGATGCTCGAAACCAAACCGAACCGAACCAAACCATTCGGTTTGGTTTGGTTCGATTTTATGGTTCAAAAAAAAAAATTATTTGATTAATCATTAACCACTTAAGAGAAATTAAAAAAGAAAAAGACAAGGTTAATTTTCAAATATTGAAAAAGAAGAAGAAATTTGATACTAATTTTGTTAAGGTCGATAAAGATCTTATGATGATTGAGAGAAAATTTTAGTTTTATAAGGTGTGAGAAAGAATGTCGATAGCGCCGGCAAAGTGGAAGGGACAATAGAGGGCTAATGGTGATGCGCAACATTGCGTTGGCGTGAGAAAAAAAGAAAAAGTGACTTGAGAGACCGAACAAAGGCGTAAAATTATGGTCTTTACTTTTAAAAGAGAAGGAGTATGTTATATTTGTAGTTCTTTATTTATTTATTTTCCTTTTTGGCACTATTTATTCGTTGTAGATTGTTTGGAACCTGAGTGGAGTTAGAGTATAATATGAGGGGAGGGCCCGACAATTCATTCATTGTTAGAACAATAAACTGTGTTATTTTCATAAGTTAGTGGGATTTTGTGACTGTGTTTAGTTACTTAATTTTAGTGTTACATATTGTCTCACTCAGTCTGAGGTTTTGGATTAAAACGAAGAGGCAGCACAACCTCACAAATACTAGTCATGTATTTTACCGGCAGATCCCTAAGCAATTCTATTATTGACACCTTGTCGCCTCCAACATCGAACTAGAAACGTCGGCGATGGTAGCTCCCGCCGTGGAGGGTGCGGCCGTGACTGCTCTGCGGTCAGTCTTCCAACGTGTGCGGCAGGCGGCGGAGAAATCTGGACGGCGGCCTGATGATGTGAGAGTGGTGGCAGTATGCAAGACCAAGCCCGTCTCTCTCATTAGCCAAGTCTACGACGCCGGCCACCGCTGTTTTGGCGAGAACTACGTTCAGGAATTCATTGAAAAAGCCCCTCAGGTACTCTCTTCTTTTCCTCAATGTTTGTTGATTCAATAGCTTGCAATGTCGTAGAATTTTGGACTGCGTGAACATTTGAATTTTTAGTATTCTGATTTGAAGTTTTCTGTGTAAAATAGGGCTCCTTTCGTGTGCAACAATGGTCATTCCACTTCATGTTTTTTTAGTATAGATTTCATTCGATGATCGTTCAAATCACATGGGAAAGAATCGCGATTACTGCATACCAGACTAGTACTAAGCGTTAATATTGTCGTCTGCTATGATATATGCAGCTACCGGAGGATATTGAGTGGCACTTTATTGGGCATTTGCAGAGCAATAAAGCGAAGTCACTTCTTGGTATGCCATTGAATCATTAAGGACTTTGAGATTCTTTAAGGATGTGTATTATCGTTTTCGTTTTTCCTTGTTTTACTACATGGTGTAGAATAGTGTTTCTTTTCTAATTCCAGAATTGTTTCACTGATTTCAAATACGATCGAATGGAGGATTCCTGATCTCATCCAGCAGCATTACCAGGACCTTGAATCAGTAGATGCTACTCCAGTAATTCAGAAATTATAGTGGTGCATTGATCAAAAACAGGATTTTAGATTAATGACTTAAGTTAGCTGATATGTTGGTAGGGGAGCCATGATTATGGTATCAGCTAAAAGAAATGTGGTCAAAATCATAGTTGTTAAATCGGGATACGTATCGTGTATCGTAATTTCATTTTTATGATATGTATTGGAATACGTCTTGTGTATCGTGTGATACGCTTTGTATATAGATATACATAATTTTTAGATATAAGAATAGGAACTATAAGTAGATATCAATGTATTTATTAAAGTTTTAACAAAGATATAATGATTAGAACAGTAGTATTTGTAAGTTAAGACTCAAAGGTTGTGTTTCACTAATTAAGTAAAATCTCTGACTCTTTATATGCAGAATTTGTAAGAAAAAGTAATTTAAAAAAAATTATAATATAGTTTTATTTGGTCTATATTATAAGATAACAACGTATCGTAAGATACGACACTGTATCGTAAAATACAAATAACGTATCGTAGGATACGTAGTTAAATGGGATACACACATAAGATATTACCCCTATTTTTGTATCGTATCGTAAGATACGTATCGTGTATCGTAAGATACTGACAACTATAGTCAAAATTGATTACATTATCGTTTTTAAAAGTCAAATATCAATTTTCTCTACCTTTAAGGGAGTAAAATATAAAATTACAAAGCTAAAGGGGGTCAGCTAACCCCATTGTACCCTATGTGGCTTCTCCACTGGTCAGTTTTGGTGTTGGAGTTGGTGTTGGTGTTGGTGATAGCAGTGGGGGTGGGAGTGAGGGTAGAGGCTGTGATTATAGATAAGGGGTTGTTGGGTTATACTAGTGATGGCCGCGGGCAGCGACGGGGTGGTGGTGGTTTAGGATCAATACATGACAACGGTAATTTAGGGTTAATGTAAAATGTGTGGGGGTATTTTGGTCTTAAAAGGTCATTCCCGTGGAATAATTTTCATGGGATTTCAAAAACCACCTCTTGGGGTTTTCAAGATTCCAATACCCATGGGGTTTTGTCATTCCGTGGGAATGACATCCAGCCCAAAAAACCAACCAAACATGACAGGAATGGTCAACGAGAATTGGCCATTCCTATCCAGCCAATTTCAATGAACCAAACACCACCTTTAAATCTTTTCATATCTTTGGACTTGATGATAGCTAATCTCAGCTGGAAATCAGATTAACGAGACCCTACAATCCAAACTTAGAGTTTGCTTTAGCATCAGACCCTGCAATCCAAACTTAGAGTTTGCTTAAGCATCTATGGCAGTGTGTCATGTGGAAGAGGTTCAAAATCTCTAATCTGTCCGAAGCTGTCGTAAAGTGTATTATGTCGTTCTTGATTCCCCAAGATTCTTTTTGTGTTGTATGGACGTGATTAATGGCCTTTCTTTTCCTATGCAGCTGCTGTCCCAAATCTCGCCATGGTAGAAGGTGTAGATAATGTGAAGGTAACGGATTTCTCCATCTTTTTTCTTCTGGGTCAATCCTTTATATTTTTCTTTCGAACACGTGTGCGCGTGCGGTGGGGTCTGGGGAGTGAGGGGTTCCAAATCCTGTTGGCGTAAGTTTGGCCTGAAACCTTATAGTGAGCTTTAGTAATGGCTGCACCTTCTCTTCTTGCCAAATCACTCAAATTAAAATGTAAGCTATGATGTACACATCTTTTTTCTTGCTTTACAATTGTTACCTTTTAGACTTTTCACTTTAAAAAATTATTATTATGAGCATTTGGCTTTGGTAAAATTAGAAGATATTCCTTAAGAGGTCCAGTCCCATACATTATTGTAGAATACTTGAGTGCATTGGTTTGGAAGTGATATTATCGGTGCTAGAGACTGGAGAAGATCAAAAAAGAACATGAGTATATGATTAAGATTGATATCTTAGCATGTGCATTCATAAGGTACAATATTGCCCTAAGAAAAGCTAAATGCAAAAAAGAATAGTGCCTCCTTGAACTACTAATTGGACAAGACTTAGCTGAGGGCTTTCTGGTGTTGCTTTTGGAAGGGTAGCTGCATTAATCAACTTCCATTGTTCTTGCAATGTGCTTCCTTATTTAAAGAGCTATCTAAGAAATAAAATCATTGCCATTGTTAGGAGAAGTTGTTTTATTCATTCTAAAGCTGTACTCAGTTGTAAGTGAAATGTTTCTGTTTTGTAACAGATATTCAAGGCATCACTCACAATGACAATATGTTAATATGGGTTTTGGATGCACAGATTGCAAATCATCTTGATCGAGCAGTTTCAAGCATTGGTAGAAGGCCTTTGAAGGTCATGGTCCAAGTGAATACCAGTGGCGAAATATGTGAGTTAAATGATAAATTCGTTACATTTGCTGCATAAACAGTATGAAGCAGAACATTTCTTCTAATGTTCTTAAAACTTCCAAATACGCCTCAGCCCCTCACCGATTTAACAGGATTATGATTTTCCAGATGCTTGCTGATAGTGTTGTCCCTTTACATACTATAAGTTACTTTAATATTTGTTCCACTTATAAAGCTTGCATAGCTGATCACCTAATTTGATCTTGGGTCACTATTGTAGCAAAATCTGGTGTTGAAACATCATGTTGTGTGGATCTTGTGAAGCATGTTAAACTCAGCTGTCCAGGTCTTGTGTTCTCTGGCTTAATGACTATCGGGATGCCAGACTATTCATCAACACCAGAAAACTTCCAGGTGAAATCTCCTACCTGTATTATAAGGGACTGTTTTGGTGGTTTAATGACTATCGAGATGCCAGACTAATCACCAACCCCAGAAAAATTCCGGGTGAAATCTCTTACCTGTATAAGGGATTGTTTTGGTGGTTCATAATACGATTTTTGAAGCTGTAAGTGACCTTACATGAACTGTTTCGTAATGGAGGAAAAAAAAAAAGAAAAAATAGAAAGAAAGAAACTTTAATCTGAGGGTATGTGCTCAATGATACACAATTAGTTGGCATTTTGTGTACATATGCCATTGGTTGCTGGAATATTTTTATAATATTCTATAACGGTGTCCCGTATGACTTATGGTTAAATAAGTTTTGACATAAAGGGTTCCACTTTAATGGTTAAGTGGAAATAAAATAGTGTTAAAACTTGGGAGTATTAAAAGAGACTCCCTCTTTCTCTGCCTAAATAAAATAATTGCAAATATGTGTATAGATATTATCCTCTTCTAATAAAAGAAAAGATATAAGAAGAAAAGTCAAAGAAGCTTCTCTCCTAATTTGTCCATCCAAGGCGGTGACATAAAAGGGAGTACAAAAGTATTTTGAGATAATTGCAAAATAAACCTTGTACTAGTTTTGAGATTTCAATTTAAACTATGTGTTTGTTTTTTTTTTAAATTAAACCTTAACATATATATATTTTTTTAATCTGAACCTTCCGTCAAGTGGCTGTTAAGCCAACTAATGGAAGGCTGAGTTGGCAGATGACGTGGATCCTACGTGGTTTAGGCGGGGAAATAAGAATTCTCTCCCGCCAAAAGTATTTCAAAATAAACCCTGTACTATTTTTAAATTTCAAAAAAAACTCTGTACTATTTTTAAATTTCAAAAAAAACCTAAGCTTTAAAATTGAAATTGAATGTACAATTTGAGCTCTATAATATTCAAATTTTTATTCTAATTTTAATTCTGAACTTTGAAATTAAATATCCAGATATAAACTAAGTGCCGTTCCAAATACTTCAAGATTAAGGTTCAAGGTATGTCGACCATTGACTAATCAAAAGGATACTCTTGCTCATGTTGACTCTATATGTACCTATCTATCGGCCAATGGCTTTTATATATTGACTGTATTTTGGTGATTTTTTTGGAAAGCACTATAATTAATAGTCACTATCATACCATGCACCTTCTCTTAATAACCATTTTATTTTCACATTTCAAGATTAATTTACTTAATCTTTGAATACACATTTATGAAACATTTATTTTGAAAAAAGTTACCCATTATAAATTTCACACACACACACACACAGAGTATCGAAAAATCTCAAGCTTAATTTTTATTTATTTATTTATTTTTTTGGAAAGGGCAATTTAATTTGTATCTATTTTTATTAAAAAATCGTCCATTTAACTTTAGTAATACTTTATATGTTTAATGCAAAGTGTCGATTATTTTATTTTGAAATATTTTACTTATAAAATTTACTTTAAAAAAATTATACATGTAATTTTGTAATCTTTCAATTTCACTCTCCACAATGCTATAAATGAAGAAATTGACAATTCATATGAAATCTAATTTGTCATATTCATTGATAATGACTTATAAATACAAAAGCTACCTTGGGCATCAACCACATGCCTTAGTTACAAAAAAAAAAAAGACCTAATATAATCCTTTAATACAAAATCAATATTTATAATATAATATTTTAGAGTTGTTATTTACAACCCCAATTTACTTAGTAAACCCCCCAAATATTTTCAACCTCTCAAAATGCTAAGTATACCCTTTTAATTTTCTATTTTACTCTTACCAATATTTTTCCTAAAATTAACTAAACCTACGAAGTGCACCCCCACTCCAAACAAAACCCACCCCCTTCTTCGCCTTCCCCCACCCGGTCAAGCCCGCCTCCCCATTCCCATCCCCTCCCCTCCCCTCCTTCCTCTTTCCTCTTACCTTGCCCTGGAGCTCTCGGTCTTTTCTTCCATGAGAGCTCCTTTTGTCAAGCCCGCATCCCCCTCCCTCCTTCCTATGAGTTTTTTTTTTCTTTAAACTGTTAGTTCGGTACTGTGTGACCGAACACCCATAGTAGTGTTTGACACCCACTAACTGAATATTATTATAGTTGTTGGGCACCCGTTACCGAGTAGCTTTAGCTGTGTTCGGTAGGGGACTATCAAACAATAATTAAAATAATTTTTTTTAAAAAAATAAAAAATAAATAAGAGCATTTAATTTAAAATTTATAATAATATTTTTATAATATAATATATGAGAGATGTACACTTAATAAATATGAGGATGTAAATAGCAACTCTTAATACTCCCTCCGTTCCAGGCAAAGAGTCCACTTTCCTTTTATAGAACTCAACATAAGACTAAATCAAATAAAAAATTTACATACTTTACTTATGTTTTAAGAAATAAAATTTCATTAATTAAAAACTATCTTAATAATACTATGGATTACAAGTTTAATAACTTTGTAAAAACCACTAGATTTATGTTAATTATTGGTTAAACTTTATTTTAGTTGACAAAAAAGTCAAAAATATACTTTTTACCTGGAACGGAGGGAGTATTTTATTGCCTAACATGTCTCTATAAGTGAAAGGAAGGGAGTGAAGCTTGAACTTGAAGGAACACCCCGTCAATTATATCATCAATGAAATGATACCACACATGCAAAAGCATCACATCAATCGGTTGACAATGAAAAAAACCTAAGCATCGAATGATTAATTTTCCGCACTAGATTCAAAAAGTTTAAAATTGTTTGGTTTGAAAATTCGTCAACTGTAAGGTTTTTTTTGAAATTTAAAAATAGTACAGGGTTTTTTTTGAAATTTAAAAATAGTACAGGGTTTATTTTGAAATACTTTTGGCGGGAGAGAATTCTTATTTTCCCACCTAAACCACGTAGGATCCACGTCATCTGCCAACTCAGCCTTCCGTTAGTTAGCTTAACAGCCACTTGACGGAAGGTTCAGATTAAAAAAATATATATATGTTAAGGTTTAATTTGAAAAAAAAACAAACACATAGTTTAAATTGAAATCTCAAAACTAGTACAGGGTTTATTTTGCAATTATCTCAAAGTATTTTACTCCCTTACTCTCTAAGTAAAGATTACTCCCTCCTATCCTCATTTGATGATGAGGGAAGGGAGTATAAGAGCTCGTTTACTCCCTCCTATCCTCATTTGTAGAAAAAGAACTGTGTTTTAAAACGCTGTAATTCCTAACTTTTTCCCAAAACGCAGATTTTAAAATGCTGTTAGAAAAAAAAAGTTGCGTTTTGAAGTGATATTCCAAACAAACGCCTTTATAAGAAAAAAACTTCGTTCTGAAAAATCCGCATTTTCAAAGCGATGCATCAAACGGGCTCTAAAAGCCACTCCCTTCCTTCTAAGCTCAGGACAAGTAAGTTTCTCTCTCTCTCTCTCTCCATTGCTATTAAATTGGTGAGTAAGCAAAGAAAAGAAAAGGAAGAGAAACAGTAGAGTAACTTGGAAGGAAATTTGTAGAAGAGGAATAAAAGGTACAAAATAATTCCTCTCACCATCAAGGGGAAATTAAAGAAAGGTAAGAGAAGGAAAATCCTACTCAATAAGTATTTAATTCATGTCTATTTATTTCACTTGCAACTGTGAAATATTATGCGTCCAAAATTCTAGGCATAAAAGTATATATTATGAATTTCATTAAAGCGTTCATTTTATATGTGGAATTCATGCAAGGAAATTAACATTCGTATGCCAGTTTTGCCTGCAGTTCACTTTTACTTGCCAAGTCACTTTGTTGATCTTTTAACTAAATTTCTGGCATTGTTTTCGTGGTTTGATCCGATAGGCACTATCAAACTGCAGGATTGAGGTTTGCAAGGCACTTGGAATTGCAGTGGACCAATGTGAGCTGTCAATGGGCATGTCTGGTGATTTTGAACAAGCAGTAAGGAACATATAACCCAAATTCCTTTTTTAAACAGAATTAGCTAGAAGGATAAGCGTTCATCAATTCCATGCAATCCAAGTGATTAAATTCTCGGTATAATCTAGATCATTTCATTGTTTCATATTATTTTATAAACTAACATGTTGATTATTTGGATGGCATGTTAAGTTAGGAAATGAGTATGTAAATGCTGTTAGATGATTCTCCTGATACTTATTCTTCACCATACAGTGTAGTGTTATAATGTGATGACATTGAAGCATGTAGTGACTTACGAGTTGCATATTCTGTTCTTGCAGATTGAAATGGGCAGTACGAGCGTGAGGATTGGATCAACCATATTTGGACCGAGGGAGTACCCAAAGAAACAACCAAATTAGTAAATGTTAATGTGCCTTTTTGTTTTCTGGCAACATATATTCATGTAATTCCTGTACTGATGGATCCTAGCAAATCAGCTTTCTGTAATGAACTTGGTGAATTTCACATTTGCAAATGAAAAAAATGTCTTTATCTTATCATGGTTGAGGTGAAAGTTTATTTATGCTCAAGTGTTTCAAAGCTTACATGAAGAAGATCTTAGTCCCTCGTCCCAAAAAAAAGTGACTATTTTTAGTCATGATCCACTCATATTAGGATGGAGGCAGTATATGTTGGAAATTTTTTTTTTTTTTTACAGCTAATACTACCTTTGTATTGAAATAAATTGTTAAAAATGACTCATTTTGTACTAGTTTATTTTTATAAAATTTACCTCTATAACTTCCTTATTATTTATAAAGGGGGATGGGGGAGTTGATCCGTTGGACTCTTGTACCTCCCCCCTCCCCCACTCCTGTATATTTCTTTCTCCAAACTGTTTTATAAAAATAACCTTATTCTTCTTTTCTATTACTGTATTTAAAACTTCTATAACTACTCCCATTGCCCACATGGGCGCTGCCCATACACGCTCAACCCGTCCGTTTACCACCTCTAACCATGTGCTTTCACCGGTTCTGTTGGGTGATCAACATAAATTCGTGGCAAATTATCTAATAAATAGCAACAAATGGAAGTGACAGTGCTTTGTAGATTTATTGCTGAGCAATATTTTTCTCCAAATAAAATCTACTTTCGGGGAAGAATCAAATTGGGGAGCAACTATACAGGGGATTTTAGTGTGAGACCGGCTTATACTTTGGACAACATGGATTCTTGGCCAGAGGGCAATAACAATTTTTAGAAGCGTGAATTGGCAACTCAAAGTTTCGATGAGAGTTGCTATATTCATTTTGAAGTTGTCTTTAAACAAGCTCCTCACTAATAAAGCTTGAGTTGAGAGACGATTATGTGAAGATTCGTCGTGTTCAACCTGTAATGACATGGCGGTCGTGCATGGCCTTCAATTGGCGTGGAGGAAGGGCTTTCAACATGTTATTCTAGAGACAAATTCAAGCTTAGTGCGAGAGTTGATAGCACAGGGGTGGCTTGGTCGAGATGGTGCAAGGCTTGTTCAGCCATCTTGGCCTCCTATGTACCAAAAAATTAAAAATTAAAAAGTTGGAGGGATAAAGAGAAAATTACTAACTACTCCCTCCGTTCCACTCAAACAATACACGTTTGAAAAGTCTAATTATTAAGAGATATATTAGTGTCATTGGATTTGGTCATAATTACAAAAATACTTGAGCACAACCAAGATGATTACAACACAAGGGGAGGGTAAAGATGAAAGATTATAAAAATTGTATGCATAATTTTTTTGAAAGTGTACTCTTTAATTGAAACATACTAAAATAGTATAGTGAACTCTTTATCTGAAACGGATGGAGTATTTATTAATAACAACTAAAACAAAAGTTATTGTTCCCTCTCACTATTCACGTGACTGCTTTACGTAAAAAAAATTAAAAATTTTTTTCTCGCCCAACAACTAGGTTTACCTTTGTAACCATTTTAATTAACTTTAACCTTATTCTAAATCTGTAAAATTATAATTTTTTACAGTTTTGACTTTGCCTGTATCCTAATCTATAAGACATTTTTTTATTTGTAACTTTTTTTTTTCTAATTACTGTTTTGAATTTAACTGTATCCTAAATCTGTAAAATTAATTTTTTTATTTATATTTTTTTGTAATTACTATTTTGGTTAATTAAGATCATAGTATTTGAAGTGAGCATAGATTTATAAAAAAAATGTATTATATCTGTCCCAAAATAATTATCGAAATAATTATTGTTTTAGTCATTTGCACACAAATTAAGGAAATTTACATAAAAACTGATCAACCCTTATTTAAGTTCATTAATTATAGATAAGTTGCATGAGTACTTTTTTTTTTCTTAACAATCCTCTTTAATGAGAGTAATAAATAAGAGCAATTTTGGTAGAGTATGAACAAATGTTTCTTGAAATCCTATAACGACAATTATTTTGAGACAAATATTTTTGCTAAAACGATAATTATTTTGAGATGAAAGTAGTAGTAATTTAAATATACTATATATTTTTGCTTAAAATATATTGTATGTATTTATTTAAATAAATAATATGTACAATAAATTAGTTATACCTCGATTTGAAACAAATACGTGTTAACATTTTTTTTTCACATTTTTATGTATATTAAATTTATGTGATTATGCTAAAATATAAAATACAAAACGTATGTATATATCGACACTACATCATTTGGAATTGAAATCTCAATTTTGTTGACGTGGCTTCACCTGGTCGTTCTATGGAAAATTTCAGTGTGACGTCGAACAGAAGAAAACAGCTCATAAACCTCGTCTAAAACCCATCTCGGCCGCTTGAGAAAGGCCAGGAGTAAACGAGTTAACCGAGCCAACTCAATCATCCTCCCTCTCCCTTTTCAAAGCAACAACAGCAGTACCTGCCTCCCTTATCTCCAAACTCGAATGAGTTCCCCCAACACAATTCAAATTTCACTTCGCAAATGACTTCTTCACTAACACTACAAACACCAATCTTTCAACCGTCAAACAAGTCTTCTTCAAATTATCGGAATTGCAAATTCCCTCACCGGCGAGTCGCATTTCCCCCCAAGAAATGGAGGTGTTCTGCCTCCGACCAGCCACCGCCGGGACCACCAAAAAGTCAGTTTAAGAACAAGAAAACCCAGTCTGACGGCGAGAAAGGAATTGACCCTGCTGGCTTCCTCCACAAACTCGGCATTTCCCACAAAGCTTTTGCCCTGTTTCTACGGGAAAGGTAATTAATTTCTCTCTCTCTCTCTCTCTCTCTCTCTCTCTCTCTCTCACTCTTTCACTCTTTCACTCTTTCACTCTCTCTCTCTCACACACACACACACAGAGAGAGAAAAGGGGGGATTCTGTAACTATGAAAAGTTCATCATCATGGTAAATTAGCAATATTCTCTCTCATTTTTTGACAGAGGGAGTATTAATTACATGAAAAATATGAAGCGGAAATTTATTTCTTTTTAGAGAAAGTTACATCAAAATAAGTCTGTTCGAAGTATTCTGTTGTTGACTTTAGAAAATCAAACTTTGATTCTTTCAACGGATAGAGTAGAACTAATATAACTTCCCTTTTTTGTTTCTTTGTTTGAAGTGTAAATTGATGTTAGGGTTGTTTGAATATTACCGAAGCATTTGCTTTGTAAGTTTGAATCATATGTATAACATTATTCAGTGCATCCTTGTTTCGAATTACAGATATAAATTACTGAAAGACCTGAAGGATGAAATTTTGACTCGCCACATGAATTTTAGGGACATGGCTTCTGGGTTAGTCTCGCAATTCATTATTCCCTTTCTCCCAGCTTTCTCTTCTCATTGCAAAATGTAATTGCTTTTACTATTTGAGTTTAGACCATACGATTTGCGTTCAAGTTGCTGTGTGGCTTATACTAAAAGGGGTGGTTTCTTTGTGCAATAGTGGTGGTTCCTGAATATTAAGTAGAGTCTCGGTGAATTCTGTTCAATTTATTTGTGAGTTTTTCTGTAAGAAAAATGGTTTTTTATTTTTGTTTGATTATGCTTTTCTTTCATCTATCCTATTCTAGATACGAAATATTGGGAATGCACCGCAACGTGCAACATCGGGTGGATTTCATGGAGTGGGCTCCAGGTTTGTCATAGTATTAGTAGCCAGATGTTAATCAAGTTCATAAGCTATTTTACTTAGTTTGCATTCAAAATTTAATGATATTTAGCATATTATTTCCATCTCTTTTACTTTTCACAAACTCAATTTTAATAGTCTTTATTTTGATCAAATCTTACTAGATTATGATTGAAGTTATGAGTCCAAAGAAACTTTTTACTAGTTTCCTGACTTTAGGTGATCTAGCTTAATTTTCTTTGTGTGGGGTTTGGGTAATGTTGACTTTTGCCAACACATATCTCTATTTTTCTCTCCTTCATTCCTGTTTATTGAAAGCTGATATTGAACATTAAATTCAGGTGCTCGCTACTGTGCAATTGTTGGTGATTTTAATGGGTGGTCGCCCACCGAAAATTGTGCAAGAGAGGGTCATTTTGGTCATGATGATTATGGATATTGGTTTATCATTCTCGAAGATAAATTGAGGGACGGAGAAGAACAAGATGAGCTCTACTTTCAACAGTACAACTACGTGGATGATCATGATAAAGGTGACAGTGGTATTAGCATTGAAGAAATTTTTAAGAAAGCAAATGATGAGTACTGGGAACCTGGAGAAGACCGTTTTATAAAATCACGCTATGAAGATGTAGCAAAGTTATATGAGCAAATATTTGGGCCTAATGGGCCTCAAACAGAAGAGGAATTAGAAGATATTCCTGATGCTGAGACTAGATACAATGCATGGAAAGAGCAGCATAAGGATGATCCACCTAGCAACTTACCGCCATTTGATGTGATTGACAATGGAAAAGAATATGATATTTTTACTGTTGTGAATGATCCCGTGTGGCGAGAAAAGTTCCGTGCTAAGAAGCCTCCTCTTGCATACTGGCTTGAGACTCGTAAAGGGAAAAAAGCCTGGCGTAGAAAGTATACACCTGGCATCCCTCATGGAAGCAAGTACAGGGTGTATCTAAACACCCCAAGTGGGCCTTTGGAACGGGTTCCGGCCTGGGCTACTTATGTGCTTCCAGGTAAACTAGTATTGCTTGAACCAAGTCATTGTTTGCATAACCATTTTATCATCTGGTAATAACAAAGAAGTTCTGTTGTGTTGTTAATTTCTTCTATATTTAGTGTTCAACTCTGCGTGAGTCTAATTAGGGCTCCATTAATTTACTATGACCAAGATTGTGTGGAAGGTTATTAGTCATTTCAGTGGCTTGATATTGGCCTCTCTTAAAATGTGCATTGCTGAATTGATGATTATGTACAGATGCAGATGGAAATCAGGCTGTCGCTGTCCACTGGGAACCTCCTCCTGAATCTGCATACAAATGGAAACACAGCCATCCAAAAGTTCCAAAGTCTTTGCGTATATATGAATGCCATGTTGGAATTAGTGCGCAGGAGCCAAAAGTTGCTTCTTTCAGTGAGTTTACTGAGAAGGTAACTTCTCAATTTATTGCTTTCTAATTTCTTTTACATCATAATCCATTTTCTATGAGTGCATTCAAGAACCAGCATATCAAATCTGTGTGTCATCATAGGTGCTCCCTCATGTTAAAGAAGCTGGATACAATGCAATTCAGTTGATTGGAGTTGTGGAGCATAAAGACTATTATACTGTTGGTTACAGAGTGAGTTCGATTAGAATTCCTTTAATTTGTTTTCCTTCATCCTATAGCAGAAGTCTGTAATAACTGATCTTCTATTTTCTTTTTCTTTTTTTAAGACTGAATGATTCTTCCCCCCCATAGCCCCGTCCAGGAAAAAGTTCCTCTCTTGTTGAAAAAGCTGGTTGGTAGACAGTGTATAGATTGATGAGGCAGAGGCAAGTCTGACTCCCACCCCAAGCAAAGATTAGGCTTTGATCTTAGTTGGCAATAACTGTTGTTTGGATTTTGGATCAGCAAGGCCTAACTTTTGACTTTTGTTCTCAAGTCAGAATCTGACTTGAAAAACCTTTCTATTGCTATCCTCACCGCTAGATGGACCTAACTTTTTTCAATATGTGTTGCGACCGAAGATGTTTGATGATAAGGAGAGGCACCATCGTGCTGGCATCAAATAGGTGGAGTGCACATGTTCATTCGGTCGACATAGTACATGCTGCTACTGCGACCATGCTGGTAGGAATAATTACCGTCTATGTTCCGGAGAAGATGTCAACATTTTTCAGTTGTCAAGATGGCCCCCTAGCTTTATTTGATTTTCAACCTCACCCTAAAAGTTTATTCAAAAGTCACGTGATGGCACGTGGATGAGATAATGGGCATTCAACGACAAAAGTGGAGGACGGTCCGAGGGCGATAAAAATTGTATGAGGACGAAAAAGATGCAATAACAAAGTAAAGGGACAAAATTTGCAATTAAGGCATAGTACACGGATGTTGATGCAGTTTATCATTATTTGTATAATAAGTATTTTTGTTTATTTTTGTCCTGTTAGTAGCTCGTGAATTTACAGTCGCGAAGTTAAGAATGTCTTTATATGCCAATTATATGAATTATGATGTTATCCGTGTTGATGCAGGTGACCAATTTATTTGCTGTTAGCAGCCGCTATGGGACCCCTGAGGACTTCAAGCATTTGGTTGATGAAGCACATGGTTAGTTTTGAGAACTTCATTTGATTATTTTTCTTTTTGAAAACTAGAACTATTTGATGCATGATGCAATATTTTGATTTGATTTAATGCTGTGTTACTTGTTTTTTTGGCTATAGCAAATCCGTGTTTCCACTTTGGTATCGCAGTCCTTATCATTTATTTGTGAATGTTATCTGCTGCTGTTTATTAATTGCATAATTAATGCTGGCTTCATTATGTTGGGGTTCCGATGGAAATGGTGCAATTAAAATAGGGTTTGGCTAACATGCGCCCAAGAGGCACGTTGTATGTATGTACTTTTAGGATGTTTTTGCATCAACATTCACATTAGTGGCTTTGGAAATTGTGCTAGTTACGAAATAAATGAAAATTTCTAAACCAAAGATGTTTAACATGTGCCCTTAGGGCACAAGTTAGTTTGCCATTAAAATAGTGTATTGTTACCATGTCCTTTGAGTAAAGATAAACATTTAATGAAGCTGGAGAATCTGTTGTCAACTAGCATAGGTTATTAGGTTATGATAAGGGCTCTAAGGCTGTACAGGTTAATGCACCATATTGTCATGCATATTTGTACCTTTAAACTGTACATTTTCAGTTGTTAGAGTTGAACAGCAGCCCCTGATTCAACACTTCTATTGAGGGAACCATTTTGGTAACTCTTCCAGGGTTTGGCTAACATCTGCCTTAGGGGCACATTATAAGTATCTACTTTTAGAAGGTTTTTGCATCAGCATTCACGTTAGTGGCTTTGAAAATTGTGCTATTTATGAAATAAATGTTAGCTTTTGCCAATCTTTCAATAAACAAATGTGATTCTTTGCTGATGTTATTATTACAGTTGTTTCTGCGTACTTAGGTAAACATTTATGGATTTTCACTTATACTATCCTATTGTGCAGGACTAGGACTGCTTGTTTTCATGGACATTGTCCATTCTTACTCAGCAGCCGATGAGATGGTTGGATTATCACTTTTTGATGGATCAAATGATTGCTTCTTTCATACTGGTAAAAATGTTAGGACATTCAGGTTTCCTGGGTAGCTAGTATCAGTTTTTCTGTTGGTCTTTATATAATGTCTTTCTTTTCCTGCTTGTAATTTCTAGATTGGTTTTAACTTGATACATTATGGGTTTGCACTTCGCACACCAGGCAGTTTACCAATATCTTCGCTCCATGTTTGGTTTATACTTCAATCATGATCCAACTTTTCTTTCATCAATAGGTAAACGAGGAAATCACAAGTTCTGGGGTACGAGAATGTTCAAATATGGAGACCTTGATGTGCTGCATTTTCTTCTCTCGAATCTGAATTGGTAAAACTGAAGCATCAATAATCTTTAACTTTTATTTTATATATAATTAATTATTTTTAAACCATCCTGAAGTTGCATATATTACTTTGATGATAATATTTCATTTTCATTTATTTTTTTATTTACGCTGCAATTTTAACTACCATATCTGGAATGCTTTCTTCTAAAAGAGCCCATTTATTTCAGGAGTTATCTTCTAATGAAGGTATTGTTGTTGCTTATGGAATTTGACAGGTGGGTGACGGAGTACCATGTTGATGGTTTCAATTTTCATTCACTCTCATCAATGATGTACACGCATAATGGCTTTGCTACCTTTACTGGTGATATGGAAGAGTAAGCATCCATAAGTTAATTTTTATCAAAATGAACTCTTTTCTCGTCTTTTTTTGAAACAAATCAGAATAATCTTTATTTCTTTGCATTTTAAACACAAATAGGTTGGCTAATCTGGAGTTTGCCTTATAATATGTGGGAGACATATTTCGTTTTCATTTCTCATAGTTTTAATGACATTTTATTGACTAGGAGTAACACGTCTACGTGCAGGTTCTGCAATCAGTATGTTGACAAGGATGCGTTGTTATACCTCATTTTGGCAAATGAGATATTGCACGTTCTTCATCCTAACATAGTAACAATTGCTGAAGATGTAAGTCGCTTGTGTTCTTTCAGTTTGCAAGGTTCTGTTTGATCTTGTCCTTTTGATCTATAAATAATGTACGTCCTTTGCGTTAACATGGGTCTTTGGTTATTAACTTTAATAGTAGAACTTTGTCCTTGTTCTTAAGAAGTTTCTGCATGCACCAAATGTCACCAATCTACTGGCTGCAAGCGTGCCTTACGATGCTTTGGCACTTAATATTCAATTGGAAACGTAATTTATCTTGTTATGTAAGATTGATAGCACTTGATCAATCTTGTCTGTTGTTACTTGTATCTCACATTTGTGAAGAGTAATTTTCGATGTGTCCATTTTTTGTTATAATCTTTTATCCAGATGTTTTTAATGCTTTCTCCAGTCCTTGAAAAATTCCATGCTAGGTTATACAAACTGTATCCTTGATCATTAAATTAATGTCAACCGTTTGATAGAAACTGCCAACATTTTTTTGGTTCCTAGATTGTATCAAAAACAAATGTCCTTGTAGGTTTCCTACACAATGATTTCAGCAGCATACGATGCTACTTACAAAGTGAAATCTGGTCGAGTGGTGGATGATGTCAACTATAAAGTGTCGGTTGGGAAGTTCTAATAACCAAAAATAAAGATAATCATTCATGTTTATAGAATCTAAATTGCCTGATTTATTGCCTTGGTGAAGTTCCAAATATGTTGTTTATTGATTTTATTCAATTTCTTGTGTTGATGTCAGAATATGGAATGAGTATATTAGCTTTCCACTGTTTGCCCACTTGCTTTTAGGCTTGTGCCTTCATCTCTAATTATTTGGCTTTATGTATGGTTTATTTTGATTGTGTATGATGTCCTCTTGAGTCTATTGCCAGGCTACACTTTATCCTGGACTATGTGAACCTACATCTCAAGGTGGATTGGGATTTGATTACTTTGTCAATCTTTCTGCATCCGAGATGTGGTTATGGTTTCTTAAAAACGTTCCTGATCATGAGTGGAGCATGAGTAAGGTTAAACAATCTAACCATCAGAGCTCTTTCCTTATTATGATTTGAACTCCAGCATTCATTGGTTGTATTCTTTTTATTATTTTATTCTCATTTCTGCAGATTGTAAACACGCTAGTAGGCAATAGGCAGAGTGCTGATAAGATGCTTTTGTATGCCGAAAACCACAACCAGGTGATTTCATTTATTTTTTCTTTTATCAAATTTATATCTAAATAATTACAAAAACTCATTTACGTTTTTGTTGTTCCGTGGTTAATGGATTACTTATCTTGTCATTATCTCTTGCTTGGCAGTCCATATCTGGAGGTTGTTCTTTTGCAGAAATGTTGTTTGGTCAAACCATGGAGCGTTCCTCTATCACAAATGAGTCATTGCTTAGAGGTTGTTCATTGCATAAGGTTGGTTCTTGGACCATTTATACAGTTTCCCAACAATTTACTCGAATCCAGAAACAAAAATTCCAAGATTTGCACCATAACTGATTTCTTTTAAACAGCTAGCCATCTCTGTTCTTCTTCTTCTTTTTTTTTTTTTTTAGCACCTAAAAGAGAACCCTTTATCCTAAACATGCTTTTAGCATGTAATCGCGATTTTTGTTTTCCTTTTTTTTTTTTTTTGTTGCCATGCTTTTAGCATATAATTGCATAGTTTGTGAAACATTTTCTCTACAAATAAACTAAAGACGCCCTTAAGGCATGCAATGCTCTTCTTAAAAAAAAATGGAAAACTGTTATTAGACGAAGGAGAAGATTTTAAATAGATAGTTAACAAGAGATCCACCTAGAAGAAGCAAAAGTGAAAGGGAAAGGAAGGTAAACAAAAAGCATCAGAAGGAGCAGGCGTGTTTTGGTATATGTTATATCCTTTCATCTGTCTTTGAGTCATTATTTTTGTTTATAACATAAATCTGAATATCATCTGTTTGTCATGAATAAGATGATCAGATTGATTACATACACAATTGGTGCTCATGCTTACCTTAACTTCATGGGAAATGAATTCGGTCATCCAAAGGTAGTAGTCATCTTCTTTTCTTTTCCCTTTTTGCCAAGATCTACGAATACCAAATTATGAGCAAACTGAGGTAACTGTTCTTCTGCAGAGGGTTGAGTTTCCCATGTCGAGCAATAAATTCTCACTTTCACTTGCCAACCGTCGGTGGGATCTATTGGCAACTGAAGGAGTTCATCAAGATATGTTTGCCTTTGATAAGGTTCCACTCTTTCATTATTTAATTTTTTCATACTTGCGTTGTTTTTGAGAAATGCCATAAAATATGTCACTAATGTCAGGGTGGTCATCTGATCTGTTCTTTATGGTGATTGAACGAAAACCATTCCAAAAATAAGAGTCTCATTTCTAAATTTGAGCAATGAATTTACAGAGTTTTTCCTTTTCTTTTTTCTCAAAACCATGATTGTGCTCTTACGTGGAATACAAAAAAAAAAATCTAATTTACTGCAATTTGAAGAAAATATGTGCAAGTAAAAGTACATTTTTAAACAGTTTGACTGTCAAAGTTGGACTCTGTTTCGGGGCGGAGGGAGTATTACTCTACTAGCAATACAAGTGAAATTTTACTTTTTGTTCAGGACATGATGAGCTTGGATGAAAAAGAAAGAGTACTTTCAAGAGGGCTGCCTAATATTCAACATGTCAACGACACCAATATGGTAATGTGATTCTTTGCCAACATGAATGTGTTGGTATACATGTTTGGTCGACTGTCCTTTGGCATGTCATATGTGAATATGTAGTGTTCGAGCTAGTCCCCTCTTATGTTGACTAATGATGTTTAGATCCTTTGCCAATTAATATTGCTGTTCAAAATTAATCCTTTATGGCATACTATGAATTTTATAAGAGAGGCAATTTCGATGCCCTAATATTCTTAACCAACCCCTTAACAATTTTTCTTTGTTGGACTTTTCTACTGCCCGAAAGGTGACTTTAATGCACAGGGCTGATACCTTCAGAAATTTCATCTTTATACTATTTCATTTGCTTTTTATTTCTTTACTTTAGGTCCACAGTCAAGTTCATGAATATTTGCTGCAAACAGGTGATATCTTACTTGAGAGGTCCTTTTCTCTTCATATTCAACTTTCATCCTACAAATTCATATGAAAGTTACGGTGTAGGCGTGGAAGAAGCCGGAGAGTATCAAGTAAGTAATGGCTGCCTGCTGTTTTATTGCCTAGAGTAAAGCTTCTCGTACTCCCATAAATTCCTAATTAAGTTCTGGGTTTTAGTATATTTATTAATTACTGACACAGGTTATACTGAATACGGATGAGAAAAAATACGGTGGTCAAGGACTTATTGAGCATGGTCAATACATTCGGAAAACCATTAGTAAAAGGTATTCAGTGGCTTGCTTCTCTCGTCCTCGTATTCATCCAATACTTGTTCCTCAGTACAGTTCAATATTCCTTCTCTTACTGAGGCTGTTTTTGTTGCAGAGTTGATGGCCTAAGAAACTGCTTGGAAGTGCCGCTTCCCTGTAGAAGTGCCCAGGTGGGTAAACTCTCCTTTTGTCCTTTTATTGGGCTTGTCGATTTTGTAATGTGGCCGTAGGCAATATTCTTTGATGGGTTTTTCCTTTGAAGAGATTTGATATGTTATACTATGTGCACTTACCTGAAAAACCAGTTAGATAGATATAACAGCTTTTCTTTTCTTTTCTCTGTTGGATGAAGGGTTAACTTGATTTCTGGCCATAATTTCTGAAGAAACCGTTTTCTTGGCCTTTAAATATCTTCTAATTATTTGATTACCATACATGGAAGCAGACTCGCAGGACATTTCACAAGCCTATTGAGCTGTAACCACGAAGCTGTAATTTCTCATTTTACATTTATATGATTTTGTATACTATGCATTTCGTTTCTGACTAATTACTTCCATTCCTGTAGGTGTACAAATTAACCCGGATATTGAGAATATAAATTCTGAATTTTCGCATAGCTGCATATGATTTTGTGCAACAGAGCCAAAATAGAGCTCGATGCTGATTTATTGTCCTCAATTGATAAGAAAGCTGGCATTGAAGATCCAGTTGATGGAGGTGCAGCAAATTATTCCCTCGATGCTGTAATATTGGGCCACTACCCCTTAGAGTAATGCTAGGGCCACTCAAAGTGTACTCAAATTTTTACACTCAATGATGTGGTATGAGTTGGAATCTAATTAATCATGGTTATAATTTGAGTTAGTAAGTAAAAAAATAGGGTCAACTAGGGTCACAACCCATGCCACATCATTGAGTGTAAAAATTTGAGTACACTTTGAGTGGCCCTAGCATTATTCCTACCCCTTAATAATATTGATGAATATAATCGAGGAGTGGGCCACTGATGTTGTTCATAGGAAGAGGGAGAGATTAATGGTTCAGTTCCGAATCTGCATGCAAGAAAGAGAACTCTGAAACTTCTAAGATACACACTTCTTGGTGATATCCAGAGTTCTTTTATGATGGGGATTGTGGTTGGCGGTTCGCTCATCTTCTGAAGCTCTTTCTGCCTTGTATATATTGACCGGTCCTGATCATTCTTGTTCATCTTCTTCATTAGAGACGTAAGTAGTTGTCAGTGATTTGTATTTTTGGTGCTTTTCATTTTTGTGTATTCCGTAGTTGTGATTAGTACATGTTCAATATCTTCTAGGAAGACAGTATGGTGGCCAATAAGTCAGGGTGCAAGTCTTTTTGAGTTATATAGATAGTAATATATATGTGTTTCAGATGGCTTGATTTGTTTATAGCTAGTTATGTGTAATGAATTTTTAAGATGCAGAATCCGAAACCATTTTCATCTTTTGGACCTCCTTCCTTACTGCATGAGCATAACCCATATACTACCCACATTTTTAATTGGGCGGAGCCAGGGAGACGAGAGAGATGAAGTGGCGCTCCAAAAAGAGAAATAGAACAGGAAAATAAAAAAAAAATGGTAGTAGTATAATTATATCTATTTTATGGGTAAAAGTCATATTTCTCATTTATTTAACGAAAAAAAGTTTAAAAATGGACCAACTTGAAGACGGAATTTGCTTATATGAATACTGGCGAAAAGTAAGATGGCCCGAAAGATCTTTTAGTGGAGTAGTTATATTTATATTATTTCTATCTCCGCCATCCCCCTCCCCTTTAGCCATGGCTGTTCAATTCGTATTCCTTCTCTTTCCTCTTCTTCAAATCAGACCCACTTTCCCTCTCTTTCCTTCTCATCACTAAACTCAAAACTCCCAAATTCCACCCCTTCAACTATCTCGCTTTTTATTGCAACAAACAATACCAAAATAATACTATCTCGCTTTTTATTGCAAGAAGCAATGAAATCAAAATCGAAAACTCTTTAATATCACTTGCTAGAACGATATTAGTTTGATTTATGGTGCTACGACAAAAGAAATTTGACGTAATACTCATCTAAACGTTAAAGTAGTTTAGATGAACATTCTTTTCAATAAGCACTGTAATTTTTACAACTTGATGTGTTTGTAATATAGAGAACGTGAGAGTGTTTGGTATTAGGTTGTAAAGGTATTATTGTCAATTCTTTAGGATAATACATTTAAAAAGCTAAGCATGTGTTATGTAAATATGCACTTAATGCCCAAATGTAACAAAATTGGACGGAATGATTAATTTCATGCAAAAACATTAAATATTCTGGATAGAATTAGGGGGGGTCGGGATTTAGTGAGGTGTGAATCATGAGAAGAGTGGTAAAATGATAAAAAAATAAAAAATAAAGCACATGTAAAATCGAAGCTTATACAGTGAGTCATTTCGTCATTAACCCTACATCTTATAACAAGTTTGGTATCTCAACCATGTTTCTACGAAGAGATGGGAGTCGTCAAGAATAATATTGTAACTAACATATTTTTTGAATTTTTTTTTTTTTATATTTATCACATATATATATATATATATATATATATATATATATATGGGATGTTCAAATGTAGACAATACATGAAATTTTACCCAAATTTAGCTATGGGTAGTGCTATTCCCACCCCCCAAAATTACTTAGTCTACCCATTTACTAAGTCTACCCCCCTTTTAAATATTATACCTCCTATATTACTAAGTATACCCCCCTTATTTTCCTATTTTACCCTTTAAGCTTAAACCCCCAAAATTTATAATTTGCTAAGTATACCCCCACCTACATCTACCCCATCTCCCTCCCAAAACAACATCGATCAATTACATTCTCTCTTCTTTCCCGACAAACCAACTCCATTTCTTTCTTTCTTCTTTCCCTCAAACACTTTCTTTCTTCTTTCTTAGCTACCTACTTCCACAATCTCCTTCTTAGCTACCTACTTCAACAAATTCAAGCCACTACAAGCTAGATTTCAAAGTTCAAAAATGGAACCATTCGGTAAGTGTGCCATCCTAAATTTTGGCTTTTTGGTTGCATTTTGGTTGTATTTTGGTTGCATTTTTTTTGTTTTTGTGAACACGCATTTTTTTTTGAATTTTTGTTGCATTTTTTTTTACCATTTTGATGAAGTTTTTGCAATTTTCTGGGGAAGCTGCGTAAGTTATGTGCGGCAGCCCCATACCGCACCTACCAGGGCGTGCCTGGTCCACCGCACATACCCTGGTGAGTGCGGTAGGGGGTTGCCGGACGTTAATGTGTAAGTGCGGCTAGGAGATACCGCACATAAGAAGCTGAGTGCGGTAGAGGTGTGCCGCACATGCATGTGTTAGTGCGGCTAGGTGGTACCGCACAGACCAGGACTCGTGCGGCCAGGTCATGCCGCACAGAACGTTGAACGTGCGGCCATGGGTGCCGCACAACACCTTTTTTTTAAAAATAACTTCTTCAATCAACTTGCACATCAACTATTTGATGAATGTATATAAGCTTATTACTTCTTCATTATTATTTCCTTGTTCTTACATTACTTTGGCTTGAATGAATGCAGGAAGGACATATATGCAGGTTACGGCTTCCGCTAGGGACGAATCCCAACCACGAAAATGAGGCGAACGTATACGGGGCTAGTTATGACCGGGGGGTGGTGATGAGGGTCGGTTATTCGGGGGTAATTTGGGGGTTATTATTCGGGGCCGGTTATTCGGGTCGGTACGGTGGTACTTGGGGCGGTTATGATGAAGAGGAAGAAGATGTTGATAATGAAGGGGCGGTGATGGAGGTGCTGGTGGTGATGGTGGTGACACTTTGCCTAAAGAGGAAGCCCCATTTCAGTGGGCATTGATGGTTCACGCTAGTTACGTACAACACACATGTAGCTAGGTATGTTTGGAATGGGATAAAACGACCGTCTTGAAGATGCAAAATCACACATCTAAGTTGTTGAGTTGGTCGGTTCCGCTTGCAAATGCGGAACAGTGAGAGTAGGTGGTGGGATATTGTCTGAGGTCCGGACTATATACGCGCCTAGGTGTTCTTATAAGGAGTCATCGAAAGCCTTGGTTCTTGCTTTTGTTGAACGATGGCATCCGGAGACGAACACCTTCCATTTATCATTTGGTGAGATGACAATCACCTTGGATGACGTGTTTTGTCTTACCGGTCTTCCAATAAAGGGAGGCTGTTGTTTATACACGGACGTTGGGATATACTATTGAGGAGCTTCTTTGGGATGTTGCATTTGGAAAATCTTGAGGTGATTGAGGGCACCCATGGTAGGAGAGGCTGCTCTTTCAAGTTAGAGTGGCTTCGTCGTAGGTTCGAAGATGAAGCTACAAGTGATAATGATGCTATGCGAGACTAGTCTTTGCTAAGGCATATTTATTGTACATATTCGGCTGCACCATTTTTGGGGACAAGAGTGGGAATCGAGTTCCTGGTTCCTATATGAAATTTTTGGACAATGTCGATAAGATACCAAAGTATGCATGAGGAGCTGCAACCCTTGCCTATTTATATCGACAATTGGGCATGGCATCTCATCAGTCATGTCGACAGATGACGGGATATACAACGCTATTGGAGGTAACAAATTTATTTGATTTATACTTAAAATGATATATATATTTTTAGTTGTTAATAGGGGGCCGGTTATATAATAATGTACTGTATTATTTTGTTGCAGGCTTGGATATATGAGAGATTTCCATGTTTCCAACCTCCACATAACATTGAGTACGACGTCACTCAGCCACTCGCTCGGAAGTGGCAACCATTATCCAGAGGCGCCGGACATAATGTACTGCAGGTGTACCGAGAGAGACTTGATGTCCTAACAGCCGATAAAGTGAGTTTAATTGCACTATTATAACTTTCATATTAATCAGTCTACCTATTAATGCTATATTAACTGTGTTAATGGTTATAACTTTTTCTGTGTTTATTGTATGTAGGTTAATTGGACTCCGTATTCGTTTTGGTACGCCGTCCTATCCATTTCACGGATCTCTTATTACCATGGATGCTTATCTGCGCCGGGTGTTGTGGAGCCATACAATCCAGATCGAGTGCTTAGGCAATTCGGTTACGTCCAGACGATTCCTTTCCCTCCGATTGCTATTGGTCTTGGTTTACGAGACAACAAGAACATTGCAAGGCTAATGCAGCAAGTCCCATATTATCATCAATGGCGTAACCATGTTTTATCGATACCGGCCTCGGTCAAGCCATCCCATCAAGTGCATGCTCGGTGACTATTTACAAGTGGTACACGGTATATTCACATCCAAAGATGCAAAATCCAGCTAGCCAATCTACATTTATTTCGCGCGGATGTACAATGTCCTTTGGATTATCCCACCATGTCGGGTGTGGTTGATGCAATACGAGAGCCGACATTAAGATATCGATCAGGCGATCGAAGTATATCGTACGAAGAATTTGGGTCAGCTCTTGACCAAGCGTACGCTATATTGGCTCCTCATATCGGGGATGCGGGTCCTTCAGATCGGGCAGGTCCTTCAAGTCGTCGTCGTAGGCATCCACGACAGTGATTAGATGAGCTAGGTTGTTGATGTAAAAACAATTTTATGTAATGAACATCTTCTTTATTAATGTATTTGTTATTTACAAACAGTTTGTTGCACATATATCCTCCATACTTGGCATTTTTCTAAGTTTTTCATATCAAATTCAATTTCATGTTCAATGATTTAACAATTATATTCAAACATAAACATACATAAACAACAACACATTTCATAACGCAAATGAAGCTCATACATAAAAATTCACTTGTCCATACATAACATTTTCGTTCACAACACTTGACTATTCTAATTTAATAGGTGTACGCTTGTTGCTAACACGACTATTTCCTGCTCTTTCACTGTACTTAGCCCATCGTTCACTATATATTGTATTCCACCCTTTAGCCATGGCTTGTTTATAATCAGTCCATCCGCTTGCGATTGGTGGTAATGGGGAATCGTCGCGCAAGAAGACCTATACACATTCAAAAAATTTATCAGTAATTTAACAATTGTATTCGATAAGTGACAGACGATATCCAAACAAAATGTTAGTGTTATACCTGAATATAATGGTCCCCGTTCACGAATGCAATGCAGATCAACTTAGGTTCGTCGGGGGCTTTGGTTCTCAACGGTAAATACGTCAAAGAAGATGATTCTGAAAATACAACAAAGCACACATTGTAGAATGATGCTACTAAGTAACCCATCTCCGGAGTCTGAAACCAATGTTGCTTTGGTACAAAGTCAGCGTAGTAGTCGAGCATACTTTCAACTAAAACAGCCGATCCGCGTTCCATGAAAACATCTTCGTACAACCCATGGTATGCGTCCAACTCCATAGCTAATTCACCTCGAACTCTACCCCAATGGTCCTCCTTGTCATATATATGTGCAGATACGACACGAAAACCGCAATGGCCATCTGCAATGACATTCTTCGTCTCGATGACAAACTCTCGAATCCATATCGGTAGTTGATTGATATAATCACTAGCCTGTCCAAAGCGGGTATTTCGGCGAACAACCTATTGAAAAACAAAGTATGTAAAGATTATCCGGTAAGTAAAAAAAGATGTTGACCAAAGTATGTAAAGATTATCTCGGTGAACAACCTAGTTGATTTACCTGAATCTTTGTCTTTGGAATAGAAGTGAACATCGGAGGTTTGTCTGATGGATTTACTTCATAAGTTACCACATCATCAACCGGCGACGGCGAGCAACTGTCTTCAATCGATTCCACGTACTCAAACTTGCTCGGATCTCGTTTGGTTGACTTTGACTGTTTAGCCTTTACAGTCTTAGGACGACCTTTAGGCTTCGGTCGAGTCTGACTTTCGGGAGCGGGCATAATTAGTCCAGTGGTAACAGGATTGTCTACCTCCATAAGCCTTTTATACATTGCTACCTTCACATCATCAGTGGCTTCCTTAAACTTAACATCGATATTTTGATGAAGTACACTCCATGCGCCAACTATTTCCTCTCCAACACCAACAACATCTCCCTTGCTCGGTACGAAATCTAATTTCCTCCAAAAAGCATCAACCTTGTCGAGGGGAATAGGCTCCTCCAATCGAATATATTCAGATAATTCATGCACACAAGGAAGACCACATGTCTTTCGCAATGTACATGAACACAACAGTGCGTCAACACCTGTTTCAGGAATAGCAACCATTTCATCGTATATCCTGTTCAATGCATCCACCGACACCATACCTCGGATCAACCTAAATACATTTGACTTGAATTTATGTTGGACGACATTCCTACTCTTCTCGAATGAATCCTTTATTGCAACGTGTGATGTTTCAATAAGCGTGTGAATCTGTCGCCAACATGTGTCAAAGTTTCCTTGGCTCGATCCGAGCTGTCGTTTCAACATTGCGTGCTGACTCTCCACCCTGAAAAAGAAAAACAAAGTATGTAAGATATTGAAATATGAGAAAGTTATGAAAGCTGCATTTTATTTAAATATACCTATTCGTTGTGTTATTGTCATAATGCATGACATTATCAGTCCAACAAGCCACAAATCTCTCCTTATACGGCAACAACCATTGCTCCATTACATAGTTCACCGCAGGCATTAATTCCTTGAATAGAGATTGTAGTCTTTTAAGTCCCTCTTCAAATTCTGTCTCAGTCGCTGAAATCACTAATACATTCCAATGAAGATTAAACGCATCCCATTTCTTTTTCGGGCCTAGCAATTTCTTGCAATTCGCCAAGACATTCCTATTTATATGCCATCGACAAAGAAAATGGCTCGACGTGGGGAACGTTTTCTCAATTGCATTCATTAAAGCCTTTTCCCTGTCGGTCAAAATAACAGTGGGCAAGGAAGATTGGTGCATTAGTGATTTCAAAATTGACAAGGCCCACGTATAGTTCTCTTCCCGCTCGCACTCCAAAATTGCGACTGCAATCAGAAATGTGATCTGTGTAGATGTCACACCAACAATCTCCAACAATGGTAACTTGTACCTGTTTGTCTTATACGTGCAATCCATGAAGATGACTTTCGGAAAACATCTCATCAAGTCAATGCTCTTTGGGTGAGCCCAAAAAAGATTCTTCACAATGTTGGTCAATTCGCAGCGTGTATCGTAGAAGGTATAACCATGCTCCTTCAACTTGAAGATAAGTTGTTGCATTACAGATCGACCATCACGCTCATTAACTCTATTCTTTGTCCGAGCATTGTAGATTGTCTTTATTGTTGACTTATTTCCCTCAAATCTTTGTTTCAGCCCAAATAAGATGTCCTTGGGCTTAGTATTGCCCTTGGAAAAATCAACAACAAAGGTCTCCTCAGATTTCTTCAATCGACCTATATATGAGTGACCCTCCATGTGATCAGCGGTTGGATGATTGTGTTTGCCACATTCAACCACTAATGCCCATTCATCAATCGAGACTTGCTTCCCTCTCAAACGGAATGGGCAACCACACTTCTTAGTTCCGGTTTCTCTCTTCATTTTCCCCTTACCTACCACATCATCAATATTTTCAACCTTTTCTTCATTATCAATTCGTAATGATGATGACCCAATCTTGACCTTTTCTTTATATACACCACTACGTTCACAAATCAATAACAGCCGAGGTCGTTTCTTACCGGCACCACTGTCCGACCTACCGATGATAATCACAATGCCATGCTCCCGTCCTCTAGCTTGAACCCATTCAATCAATTTATCCCGAGAAGTAAAACATTCCTGAGTTGTGAACACATCTGTGAAATCAACATCGAGGGCTTCTTCGTTCACAACATGTTCAACTGCAACAATCTCTTCATTATTAGGACCCTTTACACTGGGCTCCGTAGTTAACGTGTTTGAATCCTGTTAAACATTACAAAAAAAAATTAAAAAAAAAAATGAACATCACTGTTCGGCAGGACCCTGTTGCACACTTTATAGACTGTGCGGCAGGACCCTGTTGCACACTCTATAGAGTGTGCGGCAGGTTCAGGTCGCACACTCTATACATTGTGCGGTCGTGTCCTGTCGCACACGACGGGGTAGCAGCTCGATTTTTTGAAATTTTTTTGCATTTTTTACATAAACTAAACGGTAAAATGACTATAAAAAGAGTTGTAGTACTTACACAATTCATCTCTTCCACTTCTTTGTGCTCCTTTTCATCAATGTGGATCGATTCATTGCTAGGGTTTGAGGGTTTGGAATCCATTTTAGTGTTGAGCTTTTTTGAATTTTTGTTAAGTTGTTAACAATGAGGATGGTGAGGAAGGGGGTGAGTGTAATAGGAGATGGGGGGTATACTTAGTATTTTTAGGATTCTAAAATTCAGTAGGGGGTCAACTTAGTAATGGATTTATTTTAAGGGTAAAATAGTCTTTTTATATTGTGGCAATTTTTGTAATATTACAAGGGGGTAAACTCAGCAAATATGGGGGTTGGAATAGCAATTCCCTTTAGCTATAGGGGCACTATTCCATTGCAATTGTCTTCCAAGAGATTAACCTGGATGCCTAATTTGTGGTATTTGTACAATCCTTTTGTAGGTGTGTGACCTGAATTTATACTATCGAAAGTCAAATCCCTCAAGGAAAATTCAATCGATTTTATAGCTCCAAAACCGCTGGGCATGCTACATGCGTTTTACTGCAACAAACGATTAACGCATACGAGCGACGCATACGAGCGATACGTATTTTGGACAAGTTTGCAACCCTTCTAAAAACATGAATGACAACACATGCTTGCTCTACCTTGTAAGCATTGTACGTAACTATATTTGTATTCCCAAAACTACTTGGTCCCATGCATGCATCTTAAGGGGTCATTTAGTAGTCAGGATTAAGACCGGATGAGATTAATAAGTCGAATTATAGGATGTTTGGTACGCAATAGTCCGTCAAAACTATTAGCACAAGTTATTCGGATAAGGTTCTTTTCCCCCCACTAATAATACCAAGGGAGATGGTGTTATTATTAATGCTCTCACTAAAAAAAACACGTGATTAACATTTTTTATTTTAAAATTACCTCCTATATATAAGTAGGGATTAATAGCAAGGACGCTAATAACACCAGGATTAATAATAAGTAGTGAAATATTAACACATACATATATATAGATCCGACAGATGTTGCTGCTGCTATGTGTTTGAATCTTGTTTAGGTGCGTGTGTCAGTGTGTGTGCGTGTGTGTGTGTGAGAGAGAGAGAGGATGGAATGTGGTGGTGGTTGTGTTGGAGCAGGAGGATGAGGAGGAGGAGGCTTTCATGGCTACCGCCGGCAGCCCCAGTCAACTCTCTCTCTCACTCTGGCGAGTATTTTGAATAGCGGACTACGATTTCGATTCCATGCGAGTACGTATTCGAAGACTCAACATGATTTCATCAAACCTAGATGAATACTCACCAATAACACCTTGGAGGGAGCTTCTATTTCCAGATTTGAGGTTTAGGGTTAGAGCGTCATTGGTGAGATTTGGGGGAAAGTTTTGAAGAGAGGAGAGAGAAAGAGAAAATATTACAGATTTATATATATATATATATATATATATATATATAAATTTTGTTTTTAATCTTTCTTATTTAAACAAGTTAATATATATATATATATATATATATATATTATATGTCTAACCCGAAAAGGGAATGACAAAAATACCCTTATTAAAAAGTCAAATAACTATACGTAAAGATAATAGTTAAGGGTATTTTCGTCAACTTTCATGCCTTTAAACATTCACTGTTACGATATGGATACTGTTGTCATTTTTGAAAAAATTAGACAGAGATTCTAACGTTAACGGGGGGAGGGGGAAATCTAACAAGAAAATGCAAGATGTAGGATCATATGAATAGATTTTGAAATAATAGGACCAAATAAAAAATTAGGTCAAAGTCAAGGGACCAAAAAATTATTTAAATCTATTAAATATGCATATGAACCAATAAAGACAACAATCCAAGCTGTTTCAAAAAAGATTAGCATGTATGTGTAAACAAACGGAGGGAGGACTAGTTATTCAATCTTCAGTTTTAGGGGCCATTGGAAAATAAATTTGCTACTATTTCCTTTCTTTTACTTTTTGCCAGAAAGAGATGATTGGGCTTATATAATACATACCATAAGAAGAGATGATTGGGCTTATATAATACATACCATAAGAATCGATGCAATTTTTATTTTATTTTTTCTCTTTCTCTTTATTTACCTTTTCATGCCAAAGAAATTTATGAAAATTCTCAGATTTCTTATCTTTCCACCGCTTTTTGGTTTTCCTTCCAAGTTCTAACCAAACTTAGCCTATGAAAAGAAAGGAAAACCAACTTAAACCTTCTTATAACAACTTTGGTAGATGATTACGTCGGAGAGTGTATATAGAATGTCTTTATAGACAAGAATTGCATAAGATTTCCTTGGAACGGAGGGTGTATATAGAATGTCTTTATAAACAAGAATTGAGTAAGATTTCCTAGAGATCGACTGCTAGTATTATTTAATATAATCTAATCAGATCTAATTTAATTTAATTTTCAAACTATTATATAAAATTACAATATCTAATCAATTTACCATCTTATATAAGTATCTCACCAAAAGACGTGCGTTGGTGTCCCACCGAACGGGCACAATTTCTTCCTCCTTCTTCTTCTTATTAATTTTACAGTATTAGTTCCTCCGTATTCCGACCAACGAATCCATTTTTTATTTTTAAAAGTTAACATATTACTAAATTAAATTAAAATTTAACATATTTTAATTATGTTTTCAAAAATAAAATCTCATTTACTAAAAATTATTTCTTCCGTTTCAGGTAAAGAGTCCACTATATTATTTTGAGATGTTTCATTTAAAGAGTCGATTTGTGAAAAATTATGCTTACAATTTTCATAATATTTCATCTTTACTCTCCACTTGTGTTGTAATCATCTTATTTGTGCTTAAGTATTTTTGTAATTATGACCAACTCTAATGACACTAATATATTATCCTTTAATAATTAGACATTTCAAACGTAAACTTTTTAGATAGAACGGAGGAAGTATATTAAGAGCCCGTTTGTTCGCGCGTTTTGGCCAAAACGCAGGGTTAAAACGCAGCTTATTCCTTAACTTAGCGTTTCAATGCTGCGGTAGAAAATGCAGCGTTTTCAAAACGCAGCTGCGTTTTAAAACGCTGGAATTCTTAGCTTTTTCCTAAAACGCAGATTTTAAAACGCAGTAGGGAATAAAAAGCAACGTTTTGACATAATATCCCAAACGCATTTATAAAGAAAAAAGCTGCGTTTTAAAAACGCTGCGTTTTTAAAACACTGCGTTTTCAAAACGCTACACCAAACGGGCTCTAAGTATATTATGAATTACAACTTTAATGACTTTGAAACAATAAATAAATTTATAATACTCATTAATACTCATTCTGTTCCAGGTAAAAAGTCTATTATACTATACTATTTTGTAATATTTAATTTAAACAGTTCACTTCTCAAAAATTATGCTTACAATTTTTATAATCTTTTATCTTTACCCTCCACTTGTGTTGTAATCATGTTAGTTGTACTTAAATATTTTTGTAATTATAACTAAATTAAATGACACTAATATATTTATTAATAATTAGACTTTTCAAATATAAACTTTTTGAGTGAAACGGAGAGTAGGGGTGAAGATGGTTCGGTTTGGTGCGGTTTGAGCCAAAACCGCAAACCGAACCACCCCCTAACGGTTTCACATATTTCAAACCGAACCGAACCGACACAAACTTCAAACCGAACCGATCGGTTTGGTTCGGTTTAGTTCGGTTCCGCGGTTTAATTATTTAAATATTTTAAAAAAGAAAATACTTTTAAATATCAAAAAAATACTTTTAACATAAACTAAATAATTAAAAGTCAAAAAATTAACTTTAAAATTACAATAATTCAATCAAAATGTAGGCAAACAACAATAATTTTCTTATTAAATTCAATTACTAATTACTAATTACTAAATAATATACATATATAAAAATAGAAAAATAAAAATTAAATAGTGGTGGTTCGATTCGATTCGGTTTGGCACCAAAAACCGCAAACCGAACCGAACCGCTCGGTTTATAAAATTTCCAAACCTAAATCGAACCGTTCTAACCCAAAACCGAACCGAACTGACCGATTCGGTTCAATTCGATTCGATTTGGCGGTTCGGACTTACACCCCTAACGGAGAGTGTATATAGAATGTCTTTATAGACAAGAATTGCATAAGATTTCCTTGGAACGGAGGGTGTATATAGAATGTCTTTATAGACAAGAATTGAATAAGATTTCCTAGAGATCGACTGCTGGTATTACTTAATATAATCTAATCAGATCTAATTTAATTTAATTTTCAAACTATTATATAAAATTACAATATCTAATCAATTTACCATCTTATATAAGTATCTCACCAAAAGACGTGCGTTGGTGTCCCACCGAACGGGCACAATTTCTTCCTCCTTCTTCTTCTTATTAATTTTACAATATTAGTTCCTCCGTATTCTGACCAACGAATCCATTTTTTATTTTTAAAAGTTAACATATTACTAAATTAAATTAAAATTTAACATATTTTAATTATGTTTTCAAAAATAAAATCTCATTTACTAAAAATTATTTCTTCCGTTTCAGGTAAAGAGTCCACTATATTATTTTGAGATGTTTCATTTAAAGAGTCAATTTGTGAAAAATTATGCTTACAATTTTCATAATATTTCATCTTTACTCTCCACTTGTGTTGTAATCATCTTATTTGTGCTTAAGTATTTTTGTAATTATGACCAACTCTAATGACACTAATATATTATCCCTTAATAATTAGACATTTCAAACGTAAACTTTTTAGATAGAACGGAGGAAGTATATTAAGTATATTATGAATTACAACTTTAATGACTTTGAAACAATAAATAAATTTATAATACTCATTAATACTCATTCCGTTCCAGGTAAAGAGTCTATTATACTATACTATTTTGTAATATTTAATTTAAACAGTTCACTTCTCAAAAATTATGCTTACAATTTTTATAGTTTTTTATCTTTACCCTCCACTTGTATTGTAATCATGTTAGTTGTACTTAAATATTTTTGTAATTATAACTAAATTAAATGACACTAATATATTTATTAATAATTAGACTTTTCAAATATAAACTTTTTGAGTGAAACGAAGAGCAGGGGTGAAGGTGGTTCAGTTTGAGGCAAAACCGCAAACCGAACCACCCCCTAACGGTTTTATATATTTCAAAGCGAACCGAACCGCCACAAACTTCAAACCGAACCGATCGGTTTGGTTCGGTTTAGTTCGGTTCCGCGGTTTAATTATTTAAATATTTTAAAAAAGAAAATACTTTTAAATATCAAAAAATACTTTTAACATAAACTAAATAATTAAAAGTCAAAAAATTAACTTTAAAATTACAATAATTAAATCAAAATGTAGGCAAACAACAATAATTTTCTTATTAAATTCAATTACTAATTACTAATTACTAAATAATATACATATATAAAAATAGAAAAATAAAAATTAAATAGTGGTGGTTCGATTCGGTTTGGTTCAGTTTGGCACCAAAAATCGCAAACCGAACCGAATCGCTCGGTTTATAAAATTTTCAAACCTAAACCGAATCGTCCTATCCCAAAATCGAACCGAACTGGCCGATTTGGTTCGATTCGATTCGATTTGGCGGTTCGAAAAGTGTATATAGAATGTCTTTATAGACAAGAATTGCATAAGATTTCCTTGGAACGGAGGGTGTATATAGAACGTCTTTATAGACAAGAATTGAGTAAGATTTTCTAGAGATCGACTGCCGGTATTACTTAATATAATCTAATCAGATCTAATTTAATTTAATTTTCAAACTATTATATAAAATTACAATATCTAATCAATTTACCATCTTATATAAGTATCTCACCAAAAGACGTGCGTTGGTGTCCCACCGAACGGGCACAATTTCTTCCTCCTTCTTCTTATTAATTTTACAGTATTAGTTCCTCCGTATTCCGACCAACGAATCCATTTTTTATTTTTAAAAATTAACATATTATTAAATTAAATTAAAATTTAACATATTTTAATTATGTTTTCAAAAATAAAATCTCATTTACTAAAAATTATTTCTTCTGTTTCAGGCAAAGAGTCTACTATATTATTTTGAGATGGTTAATTTAAAGAGTCAATTTGTGAAAAATTATGCTTACAATTTTCATAATATTTCATTTTTACTCTCCACTTGTGTTGTAATGATCTTATTTGTGCTTAAGTATTTTTGTAATTATGACCAACTCTAATGACACTAATATATCCCTTAATTATTAGACATTTCAAACGTAAACTTTTTAGATAAAACGGAGGGAGTATATTAAATATATTATGAATTACAACTTTAATGACTTTGAAACAATAAATAAATTTATATAAATCGTCGGTCAAATTTTAATTAAATTGACCAGAAAAAGTCAAAGGTAGTCTTTTGTAATGTAGTACTCCCTGCGTCCCTTAATTATTGTCTTATTTGACCCGGCACGTAAATTAAAAAAAATAATTGACTTGATTATCATTGGTATAATGTGTAATTTCCTTTAATGCTCATGTATATGGAGCACATAATTAAAGTAAAAAAAAAAATAAGGATAAAATAGTAAAAATAATGTCCTAAAAAAGAAAGTTTCAAATAAGATAATTAATTTAGAACGAACCAAAAAAGAAAGATAATAATTTAGAGACGGAGGGAGTAATTTATTTTATTTTGATTCCGTTTCTCGCTCTTTCTATTTCACCCGTCCATTAATTTCAATTCTGTCTCCCCCATTTTTCAACTTCCCATCTCACTTTCACGCACACAACCACTAGTCTCTCTCTCTCTCTCTCTCTCCTCTCCTCTAGGGTTACTCTATTTCCCGCCTCCCCTTCTCCCACAAAAACCTCGTAACTTATATATCTCTCTTCTCCCTTGGCTAAATTAACCAACTGACACCTCAAAACTTGTCAGACAGAAGCTGCAGTTCGCCTTAATTGATTGTCAGTCTCTCCGCCCGTTCGCCGCAATCAGTCTTTTCGCTGGCAATAAAAAATCTGTTGAATCCGGCGAACTGGCCGGAGCTTTCGTCGCGGGCAAACGGATTGACGTTCGGTGTCTTTGGTGAAGAAGATAAGGAGGGAGAAGATATTAAAAATTACTCCATCAATTGATTGATTTAAAAACGTCTTAATATTAGATTGTACTGTATGTATACAATAAAATACTTTTTTGATTATTGAATAGAAAGAGTTTACGTATTTTTCTCTCATTCCTTCTTCAACAAGTCAACCCACTTTTTCCGTCTTGTTTTTAAAATAATTAGATAATTACCATATTCAAAAGAATTATCCCTATTTTTACAAAAAAAAAAATTCCAATGGGCTCATGCACGCATGGTTGGATCTTGCAAGCACAGTCGATGAAGACGGACGAATCTGTAAGTAGATACTGAGGATTGATATTGATAATGGGGAAGGTGCAAGTGGGGCCGAAAACGGTGGTTGTATGGGCAGCACAAATTATAATCTGCACGCTGTTTCTCATTCATTTGATTTATACGGATTTATCCATGTTTAAGGATGCTCCTACCACTGGTAAGCACATTCTCTTCTACTTGAATATATGGTTAATTAAAAATATTAGTAAATTTTTTTGTTTAATTAATATTTATGGTTTGATTTTGTACGTAGATTATTTTCAAAGTACGGAAGCTGCTGCAGAAGCTGTACAAGAATTGCAAAAATTTGCAGGCATCCCAAACTTACCAAACGTAAACTTCAGTGCAGACATCTCCAGGATGGAAGAGGCACCGCAACACCACAATCCCTTCAATTTTTTTCTTACAAGAATAGTCAAAGGTTTTCTCTCTCTCTCTCTCTCTCTCTCTCTCTATTGCAACAAAGGTTTATAGTTGTATATGATTTTCAAACCGAAGTTCTTTAATTTTAAACGGAAATCTGACTGTCTATTTAATTTTTTTTTTCCAAAAACTAGTACTTCCTCAAAATTATTGTTCTGTTGGACTTTTTTTGAGTCAATCCAAGAGTTTTTCAAATGCAAATTTGAAAAACTTAAATGTTCCTTTTTGATTGAACGAAGAAAACATATTTTCGCATATGCCTTGATGTGATTAATTATTGCTTGTTGATAGTGATACTTAAGTACTGAATCAATAATTAATTCTTGGATGGAAACAGGAGAAAATCGAACCAAGCTTGAGACGGGTGGTTTTGCATGCGATACGAATTTTTTCTCCGTAGTTTGTGTAGCAAGTAAACCAGTAAGAATCGATTCAAGAACAATGCATGTTCACTTACAATCACAGCTGATCAATTATACGCCGCCAGTACCTGCAGGCGAACAACTTGTGGAGGTTCGGCCTTACGCAAGACAAGAAGACAAGGATCTGCTACAATGGATAACACCAGTCAAATTTCTAACTGAAAACACAACCGCTCCAAAAGTAGCACCTTATTCATGTGAATACAACCACCATGTCCCCGCCGTCATTTTCTCCTCTGGTGGCTACTCAGGAAACCTTTTCCATGAGTTCAATGACATCATCGTACCTCTATATCTCACTTCCCGCCTATTCCAATCCCAAGTGCAATTCATCGTAACCGATTACAAGCCTTCTTTTGTCAACAAGTATAGAAGCATTTTGTCGGGCCTATCTCGTTACCCGGTAATAAACTCGGCCCAAAATTCAAGTACGCATTGCTTTCCAGCAGCTGTAGTTGGGCTTAAGTTTCACAAGTTTGTAGGTATAAATTCTTCCGACACTCCTCAGGGGTACTCCATGGAGGGTTTCAGACAGTTTCTTCGAGACACTTATCAAGTAAAGGTACGAAATGTCAAGGAGATGAGTAGCGAGAAGCCAGTTTTGGTTCTTATTTCTCGTGAAAGATCCAGAGTGATTCTGAATGAAGGTGAAATGCTGAAATTGATGGAAGAATTAGGGTTTCGAGTTATTGTCACGAGTTCACCACAGATGTCAAATTTGGAAGAGTTTTCAAAGATGTTGGGCTCAAGTAGTGTACTGGTTGGAGTCCATGGAGCTGGGCTTAGTAATGCAGTCTTCTTACCAAACGGTGCAGTATTGGTCCAAGTTATGCCATTGGGGCTCCAATGGGCCTCAACAGCATGTTATGGCCTTCCAGCTGAAGGAATGGGTGTGAAATATTTGGAGTATAAGCTTGAGCCGGAGGAGAGCACACTGCTTGAGTTGTACGGGCCGGATCATCCAGCGATTACGGACCCGGCATCTATATTTGCAAAGGGGTACCAAGCAGCTCGAGCAGTATACATCGATGGGCAAAATGTCACTGTTAATCTTGTTAGGTTTAGAGGAGCCCTTCTTGAAGCGCTCCGACGACTAGGGCGTCCTCCTTTAACCTAGCTAGTGATAATTTTTCATTTTTATGGAGTATTTTTTTGAAATCTAGCTAGGGAGGGATGATTCTTTATGCTAACGATTGAGAATTGCTACTTCCCTTCTGCTTTTTTCATGGTTCTTATTCTTTTTTGGGTGCGTTTGATATTACGGTTTTGTGTCTTAATTTTGAGGTTTTGAGACTTTTTTTTTTTTTAATAATTAAAACAAGTAAGAGATTGATAGAGAGAAAGTTGACGGGATGAAATTTAGATAAAAAAATAAATAAATACAAATCTGTGAGCCAAACCACTAGATCACAAAGCAGAACAAATCATTTTTATCTTAGGGTTATGAGAGCTCATGAAATATGTTGTTACATAACAACATTTCCCTTGTCTGTTAGAGCACCGATGGAATTAGAATTTCAAAATTACCAAAATTAATATAGAAAAATAAAAATTAATATACAGAGAATAAATTAATATAGAAAATACGACAATACAGAAATAAAAATTATCTAAATTTCAATATACAAATAGAAAATTATAAAAAAAACCATAAAAATTACCTAAATAATGAGTATTGGCATAAAGATCATCAAAGACAAATGGATAGATATACAAACTAAACAGCAACAGAGTAAAACAAAAAATATGTCAAAAACTCTTATTCAGAACAAGAATAATAGAATTAATAAGTTGTAAGAACTCATATAAACCGGAATAAAGTGCTCCTCAAAAAAGAAACATATGTAATATATATGTGTTTGATATTACCGGTAGTTGTGTTTTGAGTTGTACGAACTTTTGGTTGTGTTACTTGAATTGGTCGTTGTGGTGTATTTTTCTTTCTTTTTCTTCCTGCTTTCTACAAAGTGTATGTGACCGTAAACAAATTGGTCGTTATACTTCTTAAATTTTGTATTAGAAAACCAAATTTAATTTTTCTACCCTAATGGTTCAAATTTATTTGTTTAAAGTTGCACTTCTTAAAATCTTTTTAATTGAAAAATACTCAATATATGCATAAGTTAGATGATGGTATCCTAAGGTTATTATTGAAAAAAAAATATAATACTGAGTTATATCCTATTTCTACCAAACATTAGATTAGATTAAGCACATGATTAGAACATTTAATCCTGGTGCTACCAAACGTCAGTTTATTATAAGAAACAGGATTATTAATCCAGGTGCATAATAGCGCGGGCACTAATAGTACCAGGATTAATAATAATATTTATCCTTGTATGGCTATCAAAAGGCCCCTAAGGGTTATATTAGTATAATTGAATTTATTATAATTACAAATATATTTTAGCATAATCAATATGCTATAGTGAGGATAAAGTTGAAAAGTTTTGTAAATTGTGAACACATAATTTCTAAAAGTAAAATCTTTAAATTGAACAATTCAAAATAATTAAATAGTAGAATCTTTACGAGAAACGAAACGAAGGGAGTATATTTAATATGGTTTGGAATTTGTGGTAGGATTAGACAGAGACTAGTCTAAGAGGACTCTAATTTAGGAATTCACAATATAAACAGAAACCAAATCATCTGGTCCGTCGTGATGTTGACTATAATATTTCTTACCCGGTAATTACGGATCCGACATCGGTGTTTGCCAAGGTGCAGACCTTGGGCAAAATATATATGAAGAAGGTTAATATTATCCAATCTCTCTCTCTCTCTCTCTCTCTCTCTCTCTCTCTCTCTCTCTCTCTCTCTCTCTCTATTACAAAATGAATATTTCCTTTTTGTTTTTTATTAAAAAATTTAAAGAAATTAGTTTTTAAATAATTTAGTAGTATATATATATATATATATATATATATATATATGAATGCCTAAGTATCCATATCAACACTTTCTCAACTCTCAAGTGTATATTACTCCGTATTTAGTAACTTTATACGAAAAAAATGATACTTCTTTTTATATAAAAAAATTTAAATTAAGAAAGATGTTCGGTTTGAAATAGAGGGACTAATTATTATTAAAGAAAATTTCTACTAACACTCTATTTTTCAATTACGATACTCCATATGTGACACATTTCGCAAAAACTGGTTGAAATTTGGAATCGTAATAGGGAGTCCCAACAATAAATTCTCTTATATTTGTGGGTAGATTGAGATTTATCTCTTTTTAGAATTATGATATACGAGTGAGCTTAGCTTAGATATCATCTATAATTGGGTCGGGCATTGAGCCAATTATATTATGCACAACAAGTTGAAGGACCCGTTTGCAAATAATAGTATGTGTTTTTTAACAAAAGTATTTACATTCCAAACAGAAATATGTATGTTTTTGAAATAAATGAATGTAAATTTTAAACGAAATAGAAAAAAAGAAAAGGCGGGAAATTTTGTTTTGAATTTAACCATTAGATTTTTATGAGCTACATGGCATTGCTAGTAAACCAACAAGTGGATTAACTGTATTTCTTTTTCCACCAGTAGCATGGCTCTCACATCAATAATTCTATTCTATTCGTTTCCGTCTTAAAAAAATAACTTTATTTGACAGGTCAAATATTTTTACTTATTGTTCCTCCTCTAAATTAAAAAAATAAATAAATTATTTTCTTTTTAAATATAGACTATTTTTTTAGACCAAAACAAAAAGAAAAAAAAGATAATTTTTATGGAACGGAAGGAATACATTACATATAAAAAAAAAAATTAGATGTATATCTCCTCTTCTGTATTTTTACTTTTTTAATAAAAAAAACTAGAAATATATTTTGTGAGAAAATATGATTACGAAATCCTAACAAACAATGTGGTTTACTATATATATATATATATATATATATATATATATATATATATATATATATATTGGTATAATACTTTACTTACTATGCGCAAGGTTTGCCTTCCGGATTTTTTTAGGACAAACTTGCTAATATTGACCTTGGAAGTCAACGAATAGCAAATGTCACGCAATGTTGACAGCTAGCTAGTCAGTCGCTTTGCAGATTTTTTATTAAGTAGTAGTTCAAGGCCACATCCCAATATCTTATTCATACTTCCTCCATTTAATTTATTACTGGAGTATATTTTAAATAATTTTATTTAGGATTAGTTTGGCACTGTCTATTATTCTTCAAAAGTCATTTTTTATTTCCGTAAAAGTGATTATGTTGGAATCAATTTTGCATTTTTTTTTTTTAGATATGTTTAATTTTAGGCTCAAAATTGATTATGATATTGAAATATCCAAAATACCCTTGAATTATTCACAGAACAAATGCAAGAAAAAGTATACTTATTTATATTATCTTTTTTTTTTAAAAAAAATATCTTCATAATCAATATTTAAGTTTTACTTGAAAACAAATAACTAAACAAAGTCAACAACAATTTAAAAGCAAGAGAGGCAAAGAGAAAGAATTATTAAGTAATAATTATAAAAATTCTAATTAATAGTAACGGTTAATTATTCTATAAAAATGAAGGTTATTATTGGTAAGACACACAATAAAGGAATTTGTTAGAATTATTCACTTTTAGCAAAAGCTAGGTCACAGCTGATTTTCCCCAAATGCAGCTTTTACGTTTTGACAGGTGATCACTTTTTGACCGTCAAACATTTTCGAAAGTGATTTAAACTAAAAGTTGATTGATTCCAAGCCACCAAAACACAACGCCAAACTCACTCTGAATGAGTTTATTTTTAAAATTTATGCTTACAATCTTTACAATGTTTCAATCTTATTCACAAAAATTTATTTATTTATTAAAAAAATATAACTAAATATATACAATTAAATAGGTGTGTTGCGTGTTCTTTTTCCTAGTCAAAAGTTAATAAGGTGGTCGAATGAGTGTTGTGGAGATTAAAAACAAGTAATATTAACATAGGTTCATGCTACTTTTTCCGCAAAAAATTTACTATATTATTCTGAGATATTTTACTTAAAGAGTTCACTTTAAAAAATTATGTATACAATCTTCATAAAATTTTAAACTTTACCCTTTACATATGTTATAAACATCTTAACTATATTAAAATATTTTTATAATTATAACTAACTCTAATACTAATTATATATTTTTTAATTATTAAAATTTTCAAATGTAAAAAAGAAGAGATAGAGTAGTACGGACCACGGGGTCAGCGAAAACACTTATTAACGTAACCCTTAATCAAAGGAAGGGATTAAAAAAATGAATATATAATCCCGTAAAAGCTTATGTTGATGTTTAATGTCACATGGCTCCCAATCCGGATACCTTTCCCAATAAATGGGCCAAATGACTTAAATGACTTCATATACCTATGACCTAAACTATGAGTAATGATATGGATATTTAAAAAGTATTAAAATTTTTACATTAAATGATGTGGCATCTGATGTATGTGATGCATTATTTATGATTTTTAATTTTATTGTTTGTACTACATTAGTTGACATATTATTTGGTGTAAAAAATTTAGTACTCTTTAGGTACCTGTAACATTACTCTCTAAACTATTTGTGTACGTTTTTAAATAATAAATTTGTAAAAAAAATAATAATAAAAAGCAGAAGAAGGAAAGTTTCTTGGGTTAACTCCATCAGATCACGATAGATGACATTGAAACAACAGGCCTGTCCTTTGTTGGTAGTAATTTTGAAGAATGAAGGAGCAGCCCAGAAAGCTGTTACTTGGAGCAACTCCACTCATATCCTTACTTGTCTTAGCCTTGTTTTATGCTCAGTTTTTTGGCATCCCTTTCGATCAATGTAAGTAATCTTTTGCCTCCTCCAGCTTTGGTTTAAGGATTAATCCAATGTTTCAACGGCTGATTTTATGCTGTTTGAATTCGCCGGAAACTTTTCTCTAGGGATGCAACAGTGGTCAAATGACAAAGTTGACGAACAACAGGAATCTCTAAGAAGATTAGTAAGAGGTCTCTCTCTTTACTTTACTGGTTTATTAGATAATATATTCTCGAGGATTTCAATGTGATACAATTCTTCTCTTACATGATGAAGTTTCCCACGTTGATTTGTTGGTGGAAACAGGGAAAGATCGAACCGAGCTAGAAGCCACCGGCTACGCGTGTGATTCTGCTCTTCATTCTCTTGTTTGTGTATCGAATAAACCAGTTCAAATTGAAACCAAGTCCATGACGGTTCGTGTACTGTCTGGTCAAACAATGGCACCGGCAGAAACTGTGGTTCAGCCATATGCAAGGCGAGAAGACAAGGGTCTTATGAAATACATATCACCGGTTCATATTGTTCATGAAAACATCAGCGTCACACCCCTACCTTGTCAATACACCCACAATGTCCCAGCCATAGTTTTCTCATCTGGCCTCACTGGAAACCTATTCCATGAATTAAACGACATCATCATCCCCTTGTTCATCACTTGTCGTCATTTTCAATCCAGGGTACGCTTCATTGTCTTCGATTACAACCCCCCGTTCATCAAAAAGTACAGACGTGTTTTCTCTCTGCTATCATCTTATGAAGTAATGAATCAAGCTTCAGATGGGAGTGTGCATTGCTTTCCTGGGGCTGTAGTTGGATTGAAATACCATGACAACCTGGCCTTGAATTCCAGCGAGATCCCCAGAGGTCATTCAATGCCAGAATTCAAGCAATTTCTCAGGGAAGCATTCAACCTGAAGGTGAAGAATGCAAACCAGATCAAAAGGCCTGTCTTGATTCTCATTTCTCGACGAAAAACGAGAGTGATTCTGAATGAAAATGAATTGGTAGGCATGATGAAAGAGTTGGGATTTCGAGTTATCATAACAGAGGTTGATAAAATGAAAAACCTGGACAAATTTGCCCAAGTGGTAAACTCTTGTAATGTTATGGTTGGGGCACATGGAGCTGGGCTTACGAACGAACTATTCTTGCCTGCAGGGGCAGTAATGATCCAAATGGTACTGCTTGGGCTAACCTGGGCCTCTGATAATTACTACGGTGAGCCAGCACAGCAGATGGGGGTAAAGTACTTGCAGTATAAGATTGAGACGAGGGAGAGCTCGCTCATTGATCAGTATGAGCCAAAAGATCCAGTAATCGTTGACCCAGAATCCATGTTGTCAAGGGGCTACCAGGTAGCTAGGGCCCTGTATATCGACAGGCAGAATGTGACAATCAACCTTTCGAGGTTCAAGCCCACTCTTGTTGAAGCACTTAGGCATCTCAGGCATTCAAATTCTATCAACTGAAGGAGCACTTTCCCTTTTATAATTACATAGTATTGGATCATACAACATAACAATCTTTAATTATGATCAATAAAATTCATACATCATTCTGTGAAAAACTAAATGCTCAAAGATTGATATTAATCTAGTTAAGGGGCACTTCCTGTACATGCAAATAATATTAGGCGAATATAGAACACAGGCATATCTCATCTTTATTGACATGTCCAGGTTTGACTTCAGAGCTCGAGTCAAAGCCACTTTGCAAGTGGAGGAAATATGAAGCTCAGCTGAACACAAAAGACGAACTTACTAAGTAATGATAATACACCCCAAAGCAGGAAACATACATATCCAAATAATTAAGATACATAAGTGTTGTGCCAGTCTAGGAATGCATTATGAGTACTTAATAAGTTCGCCCTTTTACTTCAGATAAGCTTCACCAGAACAATCTTGTCATATATATTTGGATTTCCTCATACCAAGAAGCATCATGGAAGCTGCGGAGTTCTCCGCCTCCTTTACTCTAGACTTTTGGTCTCCCTCCACAAAAAGAATACCTTCAGGGATTTCAAATGTAACCGAGCATATAAATTTCCTCTCATGCGCAGGACCCACCTCCTTCTCAATTCTGCAAGCAAAAGTAGAACATCAAAATTAGATTGTTTGAATGCATTTGAAGGATGGGGAGCGGAGCAGGTAATAAGCAAACTCTATAAGTTTACTTTGCTTATAAGATGAATCAACAGATAGACTAGGCCTACAAATTTCTCGAGAGATCTATATCTAAGATATGTTTGCAAGATTACCTTCTTTCAGAAAATTTTATCTAAGATATGTTTGCAAGATTACTTTCTTTCAGAAAATTTTAACCCTTTCAGCAGATTCAACCACCAATACTCGTATTATATACTCCAGTTTAGTACGCAACATATTTCTAAGTACACTTGTGCTACTTGGGCTTACATATGAAATATGTAGACTGTAGAGAACAGAAAACACAGGCAACTGATCCCCAATCTATTTAAAGTGCCCAAATCACGCTTGTTCTAACCATGGTTAAAATGCAAAAGATAGAATCATGCCCTCTGTCTTTTGTGTGGGGTCAGAGTGAGAGTCACGCTAGTTCAATGCACAACGGAAAGGCTTAAGCTATCAACCTATCTGTCTTGTGGTTGACTCTGACCCCACCCCCTTCTTTCTCTCACAAGCCACCTCAAGAGATGTATGGATTTGATTGAACTTCCATAATTCAACTTGTGGCCCAATTAACTTGACCAACACAATTACATCCATCAGCAGGAATCAAATAAGAGACTCAGAATAGTAGTTCCCTACCATCATTCAACTCATAGTATCATACCATGACTAGTTTAGAACAATGCACACGCCATTCAACCCTTCGAATCATAAACCTGTGAAAACTATTTAGACATCTGCATTCAATGTATCCACATATTGAATGCGATGAGCAATTCAAATCTACGCCTAGAAGCAAATAAATGTTTGTGTAATGATATCAAAAATTAAAATTGCACTAGAATGACCAACTCAATTCTGCGCTTAATAACCTATAAATAAATCTAAAACCCAAAGAAAGAGGCCCAAATGTACATGATGCCAAACAAATTGCTGTGAAGCAGAAGTACATACCTATAAGTTGGTTTCGGCCATCTCTTCTTGCCGCAAAGCTCATGCAACTTCTGCTTTGCGCCATCAATCTCATTTGCTCCATTAAGTTCGCCACAAATGTCAATAGCCATTCTATCATTGGTTTTGGAAAACGACAATTTTTGTAAAGCAGCCTCAGCTGCATGGAGCTTTGCATTTTCCTTTTGCTCAGAAGAACTAGAGGCAACAAATTTCCCATCCACAAAAACAGTAGCAATATCTTTCTCACCCTTCCTCCAATGCCTGATATCAACCTGCTTTCCTTCCTTCTGACACACCTCAAATAGCATAGTCACGGGTTGCGGTTGTTCCTCCAACACATCTAGCATTACAATGGGCTCCAGTATTGATCGAAATATCTAAACAACATAAAAATGAACTAATCAAAAATAAAATAAATAAAAATAACAGCAAGCACCAAAACAGACATAACTTCTAAGTTGCATATTTTGCTTCTATACAGGAGATCATTCCAATGTCAAACTAGAAACCACATTAACTCAAAAGCGAAAAACATACTGCAAAAACTATAAAGAATCTCAAAAACAAACCAGCAAGTACAGTACGACTGACCACCCACAAAGTTTTCAAGTTGAAGTCGCAATCAACGTACACAGCTGCCGCCACCGATTCAACAATATCCGCAAGAACCTTGGGTGCCTTCATTGTTCCGCCATAAACCACGGTCTCATCTTCCTGCTCCACCGCTATCACAAAGTTCCTAACCTAAATGCATAAAACACCACATCCCCAAAATCAACAACCACCACTCTCCATAATTCAAGTTTAAGGAAATACTTAATAAAAAAAATTCAAGTTTAAAGATATTCAATTTGTCAAGTTATGTTCAACATAAATTCATTTATTCTTAAGGTCATAAATTATAGGGTAATGCTAGGGATGGAAAAATATTAAGTGCAACGGTGATATCACGTCATTGGTATCACTATCCGCTAAAAATGCTACAAATCAGCAACCTTGCCCTCCTGAGGAGAACAAGGTTGCTAATGTGTATCGGCAAGGTTGGTGACGTGGTATCAGCGTTGCACTCAATTGCTAGGTACATACAAAATAACTCAAAATTCAAGCTCCAAACAGCTGTGGACTGGGTTTTAAAGTTTGCAGTCCCTCACTAAATAATGGACCAATGGTTCTGACCAATCGGTCCACCGAATTTCTTCACAGGGTTGTACAGTACAACTCCGTGATGCAACTCGGCGGAAGGGTTGTACAGTACAACTCCGTGATGCAACTCGGCGGATGGGTCGGTTGATTTGGGCAGTAAGTGTAAGCATTGTTCTAGTCTAAATTAAACTAACAACAACAAACTACACAAAAATAACTATAACATCCAATTTTATTTTTAAAAAAAATACACAAAATATACTATACATCTCTAGCTCTGTAATTTTGAAAAAATCAGGTAAATTCTATTGTATGAGGTTGTAATTGAAGAAGTGGTCAAATTGAAGTCAAACTAGGAGTCTTTTAACGAAGAGCTAGTTAGTAATGATCAATTTATACAAAAGCGCGAACCTTGTCATTAAGGGCGGCTGCATTGTGTCGGACATATCTGTAAAGCTTGTGGCGAACGGCAACACGAGCGAGCTTTTCGGTACTGATGTTAGCAGAACGGAGGAGAGAGAGTTGACCGGGTTCAAGATCAGGGTAAGCCAAGTAGATGAAATTCGAAACGGCGAGACCAAGGGCCGCGTCGCCGATAAACTCGAGCCGTTGATAATTAGGAGCATCCGTGAAAGAGGAATGAGTTAAAGCTTCTTCGAGAAGGCTCTTGTTATTGAATCGGTAATTCAGTAGCTCCTCCACTGTCCGAACCGAAGTCTCCATGTCCATGATGCATTCTTCATCGCCGTCGGCGTAGTGATAAGAGACGATGGCGTGGCCGTTCATCGGGTGCATGTTGGGGCGTTCCGGTGATCGGAGGTTATAGAGAGAGAAAGGGGAGTGAGAAGTTGAGTTGTAGGGTGTCAAGAATTTTGAGTTTCAATTCTGAGGGAGGGGGAGGGAGAGGGGATTGTCTTGAATTGTCGGAATCCGGAAAGGAAAAGGAGAGATTCGCGTGTAGTTGTGTTGCTGCGACGGAAGCGCGTGGGAATTTGCAATTTTTTCATCGGTACGCAGACTTTAGTCGGCTTCTCCATGCAATTATTTATTAGTAAAAAATACTAAATACATAAAATAAAAAAAATTTAAAAAAAAATTTCTTTCATGCAAACCTCTGACGTTGGGCAGAGATAATGTGGTTTTTAGTTGAAAAAATATCCTCGCGATCCTCTATTTTTAGAGGATTTCATCCACGTTATTTTTATTTTTTACCGTTAATCAGTTATAATAATAATAATTTTTAGTTTTTATTTTTTATAATTAATTATAAAATAATGTCACGTCTAAAGAAATGTTCTAAAAGAAGTTTTGCAGCATGTCTAGAAAGAGACTCTCTATCTTTAAATTTTTTTTTGTCACATATTAAAGAGGTATTCTTGTTTAAACATGCGAAAAATAAGATAATCATCTATCTAGTTAAAAATATTAGACACCTAGAAAAGATAGATTTTATTAAAAAAATCTTCACCAATGCAATTCTCTTATGATGAGGTGATATTTAATTGTGACCTGTTTGTTAAAACTAAAAAAATTAAGTCATAAAAACTAATATCTGAAAAAGTAGAGCTTAAAATATTAAGACATCATCTTTTGACTTAAAATTTTGGCTATTTTTACGAGATACTTAATTTATTAAGTAATGTAGTATTGCATTATCAAACAATCTTATTTATAAATTCACTTAAGTTTTTTCTAATTAAGCTCTTAATTAGTTTAACAAACAAGCCCGGCATGATTCTCTACTTCTAGAGGGTCACCTAAAGGATATCTTTTCATCTACGTCGTGAGTTTTTATTTTTATTTTTTACCGTCAATCAGTTACAATAGAATTAATTTTTATTTTTTACTTTTTATAATTAATTATAAAACAATGTCACGTCTGAAAGAATGTTTTAAAAGAAGTCTTGCATTGGAACACGTTTAGAAAGATGACTTTCTATCTTTTAAATTTTTTGACACATGAAAAAATGTCTTCTTGTTTAAGCATGCCACATAAAAAAAACTAGATGATAGCATTGGAGATGCTCAAAGTCTATTAGTAACATTTTATTAGTACTTAATTGCTACATAAATCACACAAAAATTATTTAATTTTTTAATGACCAATAATTCAAGGATATATAAATATTATTAAAATTAATCATAATTATAAAGATACTTGAGTATAGTTAATATATTTATACCATATGTAGAAGGTAAAATTATAAAATTATGAAGATTATATGCTTAATTTTTAAAAGTAGATTTTTGTGAAATATCAAAAAATAAAATAGTTGACTCTCTGACTAACACGAATGAAGTGAAATTTTTATCTTTTTTCACTCAAACAAATTTGTATTTCTTTACTATTTTGTTGAAAATGGACTCCCTCCCTCTTAAAAAAGGAATTTTATTTGGCACGTTAACTTTTTAAAAATATCTTTGTTTTTTAATATTAATTTTGTATTACACTAAAATTGTTATATTTTGCAAAGTAATAGGAGTATTATGTTTCCGAAAAGAAAGAAAAATATTCATAAGAATAAGGATTTGAAAGTACCACTGGGAGAGAGCGAGTAATATTCAACAACAAAAAATAGTACTACCTCCGTCCTAAAATAATTATTTTTTAAAAAAGTTATTTTGACTCAAAATAATTGTCCTTATAAAATTTTAAGAAATATTTGTCCATAATTTGTCAAAATTGCCCTTATTTATTACTCTCATTAAAGGAGGGTTGGTAAGAAGAAAGAGAAAAAATATTCCTACAACTTACCTACAATAATTGAACTTAAATAAGGGTTGCAGTCTTTTTAAAAGCTTCCTTAATCTGTGTGCAAATTACTAAAACGACAATTATTTTAGGACAGATGTAGTATAAAACAGCCCCCTGACGAAATTACTAACTTTCCCTTGTCTAACTTAAAAATCTCACTTTAATTTGCTTCGAATGTGTACGTTTTTTACATATGAAAGTGTTAAATTTAATTTTTTCGCTTAGTTATTTTCTTCTATTGTGTATGTTTTTGACATATTTTGTATTAAATTTGAATTTTTTGCTTTATTATTTGCTTCTATAGTGTATTTTTTTTTATATATTTTGTGTTAAATATATATTTTTTGCTTTATTATTGTGTTATAATATAGATTTTTACAAAAAAAAAAATGAAAATTAGATGGACATGCGCCTGGCCAGGCGCATGTACCCTTGTTCCTCATTTTTTAATTATTGCACTTTTAGCCCTTGAATTTGTATTTTTTTTTAAAAAAAAATACACTTTACTCCCTGAATTTGCTAATTTTGTTAAATTTTTTATTTTGGTATAGTGCAAATTTCTATTAAGTTAAACAATTTAACGAAATTAACTAATTCAAGGGGTATAGTGCAATTTTTTCAAAATTTTACAAATTCAAGGGGTAAATGTGCAACAATTGAAAATGAAGAACAATGGTACATGTGCCTGGGCCCGGTGCATGTCCAAGAGGACATGTGTCTGGCCAGACGCATGTACCTCGATTTTTTTATTTTTGTAAAAATGTACATTATAACACAATAATAACAACAACAAAAATTAAATTTAACACAAAGTATGTTAAAAAACTTACACATTCGAAACAAATGAAAATAAGACTTTTAGGTTGAAAATTTCTATATATAAACAACGAGGGCAAGTTAATAATTTTGTCGAAGGACTTCGCTTAGCGTATAGGAGGGGGGGTCTGCGTTTAGCCCCTCCCTATGTTAAATGCTTGCATAATACTGTTATTTATTCCAAATAAGTGTTATTTTAAAGTTTTCATAGAAATGAAAGCGCTATTTGAAAACGTGATCCTTTCTCCGTCTTTTTGTTTTAGTACTCATGGTCTATGGTTGGGATGGTTTTGGTTGTATTAGTAGAGCAATTATTCAAAGGTTATTATTGTAAACTCATATGCTAAAATTAAGTTAGTACGTATATGGTTCATGGGATGGATTTTTGTTAACCATTTCTTGCGTTTGAAATTTGAGAGAACAAACAACTATCCGAACAATGACCTATTTTTCCCAAAACAATTAATCATGATAAAAAGAAAAGAATTACCCAGTTTATAGCACCTAAGGATTTGCTTACTTAAATAGTAAATGTGTAACCTTATTATTCACATTGTGTGTTTCCTTTCGTGATTTACTTGATTTTGAGATGGAGATATTTTTTAATAATGATAAAAAAAAAAAAGTAAAGAAGAGAAAAAGAGATAGCTTAGTGAAACTTTAAAAAAAAAAAAAAAAATGTCTAATACCACAAAACCAAGTCACTAAGAGTACCGTGATCAAAGTGACTTGATTTCAAGGTTTTAAGTTTTTTATTGTAATGATTAAATAAAAAGTACTCCTAGAGAAAATTAGCAAAGAATACGAATAATGTGTTAACATATAAAATAAAAGTGAAATATGTTTTCACGCTTTCCATTTGGATATTTAAATGAGTAATGCTATATATACCTAAAAAGTATTAAATTTTTTACACTAAATAATATGTCAGTTAATGTGGTAGCTGATATAGTACAAAAAATAAAATTAAAAATTATAATTATTGCATCACATTATCTGTCACATCAACTAATACATTATTTAATACAAAAAATTTAATACTCTTTAAATACCTATAACATTACTCTACTCAAATTACTTCCCCTTTTTCCACTTTGTACTTGTGTTGGATGGGCAGTCATACTAATTCGGTGAGTGCAGCTTTTCCAATATAATGGATAACTTAAGGGGCAAGTTTGTACTTTTTTAGTCCTTCTTTCTTGATAATACAGAACCTTTTTTTTTTTTTCTTTATACAGAAAGTATTGACCGGAATCCGGACTAAAATTAGAATTCATTTCTTGCCGCAAAATTCACATCTCTCTCAATGAATTCACATAATTTTTTGGCCCTTTCCCTTAATTATGATGTTTTCCCAAAATCCATCTTTTAGAGGGTACCGTTAAAAGATCATTAATTCCTAATGAAACGAATGTAACCGTTTTTTTTAGGATTCTATGTCCTGTTTTGATACTATTATCCAGTAACATCGTATTACCATACATTAATTTGTTTTGATGAAATTCATATTATGCATTGAAAATTGGGTACATACTATGCATGCATCTTAATTCAATTAAATAGAGTCTGTTGCAAAAATTGTGTTATGCATTGAAAATATAAATGTCTATTATCTAATTTTTCTTTTATAGGAAAAAGTCAACCGTAAACAAGCCTATTGAAACAAGTATTACCGTACATTAATATTACAATCTCTAACAATTAGTAGCAAAGGTCAATGTAGTCATTGTAGTACATTCTCATTTACCCACATTACGGTTCTTATAATTTAAGCATTCTCTAGATGACTAGCCATATAAGATCTCATGTATATATAAACAAATTTGCATATATGTGATTACATTTTGTTTGTTCTTAGATTGTAACATTTTTTTTCTGATGTTGGGTGAAGGTAAAAGAGAGCTTCAATCTATATCTATCTATCTATCTATCTATATATATATATATATATATATATATATATATCCCGCCAAAATGTATTTTCCTAAAAAAAAAAATTTAATAATAATAATAATAATAATAATAATCCATCCGTTCCACCCAAAGAGTCCACGTTTGAAAAATCTAATAATTAAAGGATATATAAGTAGCATTAGAGTTGGTCATAATTAAAAAAATATTTGAGTATAGTCAAAATGTTTATAACATATGTGAAGGGTGAAATGAAAAAATTTATGGATATTGTAGACATAATTTTCTAAAATTGACTTTTTAAGTGCAACATCCAAAAATAGAATAGTGGACTCTTTTCCTAGAGAGTAATAATAATAATAACACTGCCTATAAAGAGAAATATCCCACCAAGTGTGAGGTCTAAAGTTCGATCTCTTTCCACGCCCCCTTAGAACACACACACAAAAATTAAACAATCCACAGATTTGTTGTGGCAAAAGTCACGTCAAACTCAAACTTACCCCTTCAATGTATTAAATGCAGTAATCGTGTCACCCTACCCCCTAAAGCCCACCACTTACTTCAACCATATATTGTCCTTGGCTCTTTACCGAAAAATGTCGGTTAGTCGCCCTCTCTATATACCACAACCATTTTATTTCTAGTCATTTTTATCCATAATCTGCCCCTTCTCTGTATTATTAGCCGGCTCGAAGCAACTGAATTTCGCTAACCACTAGGTCCACCACCCAAGAATCATTCATCTTTGTGATGAGGGACATAAGACACTGCTTGCAATGTTTCAAATTTTCATTGTAGACAATTTAAAAGCCCTAACAAGATGCCATATTACTTATTCAAAATTTTCATTTGCTTATTTTTATTTGTATATAATTTCAATAGAATATTTTTTTCAACAAACATCTTATACACAAATGTTAAGCAAGTAACAATATTTTATTTTATGTAACTTTGTCTTGAGTTATCAATCTTAAGGGCATTCGAATTTTGATTGTAGTAATAATCGTACATGTTCAATGACCATTGTTGTATTTATAAAAGTATTTCAAAATTTATAAATTTTTATTTATTTATGTGATTTTGTATTATTAATTTTACTTTTTTTTTTCTTAATCTTTACATTATAATTATTTGTTTAATTTATGCACATCGATCTCATAAACCTTACGTTACAATTATTACTTGCTTATTTTGTTAGAATCAAAATTTTAACATTTTTTATTTTTATTGAGTATAATTTAATTAAAACAGATATATGTCCGTGTGTTAAATGCACAGGTGTAAAATAATAATAATAAAAAAAATAATAAACTTTTTGCCGAAGGGAGTAATAATAATAATAACCGCGCTTATAAAGAGAAATATTCCACCAAAATATAGTTTCCTTAATTTGTTTTGATAAAAACCCATGTTATGCATTGAAAACTGTATCCATAATATGTATGCATCTTAATTCAATGAAATAAAGGGTTTTGTTGCATAATCTGTGTCCTGCATTGAAAATTTAAATGTCCATTATCTAATTTCTTTTTTTTAAAAAAATGTTAAAGTTATCGAAATAGGAAATTGATTGTTCTTAAGGGGTAACCCAATGATAGATTTGGGGATTCACCAAGTGTGAGGTTTCAGGTTCGATCCCTTCCCACGTCTCCTTAGAAAACACACAAACTGAACCATCCACGGATTTGTTGTGGACACGTCAGACTCAAACTTACCCCTTCAGTATATTAAATGCAGTATAAAAATTAATATAAATATTTACTTGGGGTCAAATACGTTACTCCATGACTCTCTCTCTCTCTCTCTTTCATATCCCATTACCATCTCAATTCCTTGAAATTTAAGCTTTTGAGATCGTGCTACCCGTACCCCCAAAGCCCACCACTCACTTCAACCATTGTCTTTGCCGAAAAATGCCGGTTATTCGCCCTCTCTCTATATACCACAACCATATTATTTCTCATTACATAAATAGTTTCTATCCATAATCCACCCCTTCTCTATATTATTAGCCGGCTCGAAGCAACTGAATTTTGCTAACCACTAGGTCCACCTAAGAACCATCCATCTTTGAGATGAGGGACACAAGACACTGTTTGGAATGTTTCAAATTTTCATTGTAGAGGATTTAAAAGCATTAACAAGATGCCATATTACTTCTTCAAATTTTTCATTTACTTATTTTTCATTGTATATATTTTATTTTAAGTAGCTTTGTCTAGAGTTATCAATCTTAAGGAAATTTGAATTTTAACAGTAGCAATAATCGTACATGTTTAATGACCAATGTTGTATTTATAAAATTATTCCGAAATTTATAAATTTTTATTTATTTATGTGATATTGTATTATTAATTTTACTTTTTTTTTCCTTAATCTTTACATTATAATTATTTGTTTAATTTACGCACATCGATCTCATAAACCTTACGTTACAGTTATTACTTGCTTATTTTGTTAGAATCAAAATTTTTACATATTTTATTTCTATTGAGTATAATTTAATTGAAATATTTATATGTTCGTGCGTTTAACGCACATGTGTAAATCTAGTTAATTCTTAATGAAATGAATGTAACCGTTTTTTTTAGGATTCGATATCTTGTTTTGATACCTATTATCCAGTAACATCGTATTAATCAAATGGTTTTTTGTATTTCACAATTAATTTTTTAATTAGTTTGAAGAACTGCTTAAAAAGGGACAGAGGACACATTTTTGGGGCAAATAGCCCATTTTATCCAAATAATATCTAGGACAAAATTTGAGCTGCGCTTTAGTCTGCTATAATTGTTTTAAACTGAAAAAAGACACTTTTATTGCAAAATTTCATCTATACCCTTTAAAAATACAGAACAACACGCTATGCATCGGCATCGCATGTAACACCCCAACCCAACTCCATTCCGAGTTCACTCGTAATCTCTCGACATTGACCTTAAAACCCTCGGAGAGTGAGGCGTCATGCTTGTTAAGAGTGACGTGTTAGATCGAAGACCATATTCGACGCGTGTTTAACTCGTGGCGAGTTGCACTTTGTTTCTTTATCCGTTCGAGACTATACTCGACTTCGTTTAGTGTTCGTGTACATTATATTTCCCCTTTGGTTGGTTGACTTAACCTTGGCTTAGATTCGTTCGCTAACGGCAAGCATGTTCGCTTTGTCGTTAACCCGTAAGTTGGGTTAGTTTGAGAGTTGTTTAACTCGATGTGCATCTGTGACTAGTGTTTGTTATCATTCGTGCCTCGTCACGGGATGATTTAGATGTGTATTAAATGTGTTTTGACCTTAATTTGATGTTAGGATCAACCTAGGATCATTCCGGGACATTTCGGGGTCAAACGGGAGCGAAATCGGAAAAGTCAAAAAATCTGGTGGAGGCGCGGCCGCCTAGGCGGCCGCTCAAGAGGCAGATTGTTGGGGTTTGGGCAGCGCGGGCGCTGGCGGCCGCCCGGCCCGTGCTGTTCGTCGGTTTTGGCGTTTTCTCGGTTTTTCGTGTTTTTAAGTGGTTTAAAATGCTCAAACAAGCCCGGATTGGACCAAACACTTACCCATAGTATTTATAACATAACCCAACCTTATTTCCTCTCATTTCTATTCCTCAAACCCAGATTTTGAGAGAGAGAGTCTAGAGGGAGAGAGTAGAGAGAGAAGAGGAAGAAATTGCGATATCTCGTTCGTTCGGAGTCGGATTTGCGAGCCGTCTTCGCCGGAGCGTAGCTAGCGACGAGGGGAACGTTTCTAACCAAATAGATCGTCCGATCTATTGAGAAATCACCACCTCATCTCATCTCCCACGTTTTAGAGAGAGAGAGTGAAGTTTTGAGAGAAAGGAAGTTTGATTCAAGCTTGGTTCGAGTTTGGGATCGTCGATTGGACTCCGTAGCGGCGTAGAGGTCGTGGAAGAGTACATTTCCACCCGAAGCTCTTGGATTCGTGGAGGATTTGCGTTGTGTAGTAAGTTACTAATCTCCTTCTTAGATTTTGAGCATCGTAGAGTAGTATCGCGATGTTTACGTGCTATCTATGTGCATATGAACTCCCTACATGTTATACTTGTTCAATGTGATACTCTAGCATGTTAAATGATGGGTATTGATGAATTGTTGTTAATTTGGTGGTCTCCGAGTATTAGAGACTTGTGGAGTTCATTGTGTACACGTTGTTGTTGTTATTGCGATGATTGTTGTCTCCGAGTAGTAGAGACCCCTCGAGATTGTGTCGTGATTATTATTGTCGTTGTTGTTGTTGTTTTTCCCGAGTTAAAGACTCGTGGGTTTGTTTTATAGTTGGGTTCCGGCCGTATAGTCACCGATGACTTGTTTTAGTTATATCGAGTATTTATAACTCATTGAGATTTTATCGTAGGACGCTCGTGAGATTTTTATGAATGATAGACTTTCGGTATATCGAGTCTCGTGATCGAGACTGGGTATATAGGGATGATGCTATGGCTTGTCCCGATGTTTTGAATATTTGTAAGACCCGAGTGTGGTCGTTAGAATATTGTGAATCGAATATTACACTGAATGAGCTAGACTCTAGTTATGACCTATTCTAGCGGAGTCGAATAGGATAATAAGAATATACGTCATGTAATGAGTTGTCAAGTAGTGTTTTAGTCTCCTACGGGGTGGGATGACGCATCAATGAGACTTTGATCGAGTAACTTGAGCTAGGTTGACTTAGTCAACGTTGTTGGTCACGTGACTACTTGAATTGGGATTTGGTGATTATATATATATATATACACCCTACGTCCAAGCGCTGGTTTAATTATTAAAGGTATTTGTGACTTCATATAGGTTACTAATGAGTTGTGTACGGCCACGTGTGACGTACGTTGGGAACGACTTAGTCGCTACACATTGAGCGACGTGTTTATGATGAGTTGGTTATATCTTAGGTAGTTAATGATACACCTTGATTATCGTTCCATTTCGGGCGATGTGACTTGTAGGGAGTCGTAATATATTTAACTTACGACGGGAATGAGGTGGATTATATATACATGAGATGGAGTGTATTGTGATCGTAGGATACCGTAGAGATCCTAAGTTGAACGTGTTAGTGACGCATTGAATTATGACTGTAAGTACGAGTAGGCTTACATGTGTTATGGTTATTAAGTCTAGCGATGACGGACTTGGGTGATGTGTGGTATTTGTGATTGTTCTAGTAAGCAATATGACAATTATCCTACTTTGATGATTGATTGTGTGTTTAGTATTTACAAGCACATTACGTTGATTCGGTATGTGATTCAATAGAACACATTATGGTCTGATTTGATTGGGTTGTGATTCAATAGAACACATCATGATTTGGTTTATTAAGTTGTGATTCAATAGAACACACTTAGATTAGTTTGGCATGGGTAAACATCTACTTGTGCATTGCATCGAGTCCAGCTGGCATATGTGCATTGGAGGTGTATTGACGCTCGGTTATGCGGGAGCGGGCTTCGTAATAGCCGAAGGTACAGGCCTCGCCCTACCGTTGGCCACGGTAGGGGTTTCTCTAGCCCCACAGTTGAACGGAATAAACGGCGACTGTGCCTTGTCGACATTGTTTTGTATGCATTGGGATACGGACACCGGTCCCTTGCGATACCTATAAGTGGCTAGAGCCGTATTGTCTCGGGTCGTAAGGGATCGAGCGATACGTCGACGTGGATACAGGAAATGGTCCACAACGGGTACTTGTAGACCGTGCGGGACGCGGTCGGGTACATTATCGGTTGGGTACTTGTAGATCGTGCTTGACGCGATCGGGTACCTATATTTGATTTGGGGATACGAGCACCGGTCCTCGTGATTTGTGTACGGCGGCGGCACAATCATCTATCTGTTTTATGTTCGGTATTGAGAGATGTGTCCGGCATCGACGGCACGATTATTTATTATGGCTTTGGAGCGTAGCGCGAGAATCTATTGTTATTATTATCTTGTTGGATAGCGCAGAGGCATCCTTTGATTCCGTGGAGCGGCGTACGATCGTTTACTACGGCTTCATGGAGCGATAAGGTCGGAAGTGTTTCAAGGGATTTCGGAGGTGTACCTCGAATCCACCGTATCCACCTTTATGTGTTTACATTGAGCTTTATGTGCTTCCTATATGAACGAATGTTGGCCGTGGTCTCCAACCAGTGCATGACGGTTGGCGGCTACTGAGCCTCTCGTGAATATAGGGTTGGTTGTCTTATGTGCTACAACTTGTTTATTATCCTGCTATTCTTACGTGCATAATGCCATGCCATATTGTTACATTAGTAGCTTGCTGGGTCATTCGACTCATCCCTTCCATATTTGTTTTCCTTAGTTGCAGGATACCTTTCGGCGCAGTGAGGCTCTAGTTCGAAGATCCTCTAGTTGTATCTAGTTAGTGTTTTATATTTGTATCATGTACTTGTGAGGTCGTGGGTTAAACTGAGTTATGTAAACTTAGTATGTCGGGTAGAGATTCTTGTATTTTATATACTTATTTTTGGTGCCGACTTGTGGAGTCGTGCCGGTTGTACTATTTTTATAATTCCAGCTTTCTTAGTTGTTGTGGTCGTGTGCCCGTTGGCATTTTACTATTGGTTTTCCCGAGCGTTGACTCGCGGTGTTGTAGTCTTTGTTGTTCTCCGGCGCTTGTTTAGCCGTGGAGGTTATTTTTATGTTGTTGGAATTTTGTTAATCGAGCCTTGAAGCTCAAGTTCCTTTGTTATTCCGCTGCCTTGTTTTTAGTATTCCGCTGATATGATTTTGGGTTTGAGCTTTTGTGGCTCGCTTTATTTCGTTCTTCTTGGGATTGGCGCTCCGAGTCGGGGTTCAACATCGAATCTCGGACTCGGGTCGTCACATCGCAAACCAAAACGATGCATCGCGATGCATAACATTACACCGCGATGCACAAAATTGTACTTCAAAAATACTGTTTTTGTGCAATGCAATGCATGAAATTTCCTTAACAGTTCAAAATAGGTGCCTTGCCCATAATTTTGGCCTTCATGCCTATTCCAAAATTGATGTATCGCGATGCACAAATTGTTACATTGTGATGCACAAAAAGTACTATTTTTATGTATCGCAATGCACAACATTACACTTGCAATGCATCAAAAGTGCATCGCGATACACAAAATAGTACTAATGCACAACATTACACTTGCGATGCATCAAAGTATGCATCCAGTGTTCGAAAAATCGGGTTAGGCGCTAGGCACATCCAAAACGCCGCGACTAAGGCCAAATAGGGCAAAAAGTCACCACCGAGAAAAATTGCCGCCTAAGCACCGACTAGTCATCCTAGGCGCCCGCCTAATGCCCAGCCAATTTGAAATTAAAAAAATTGGAAAAGTTAGGGCTCAAAACGCTAAATTTTGAAATCTCGATAAAGCTCTCTCTTCTTGTTTTCCTCTCTATCATCAGTCCATCTCTCAAGTCTCAAGCATCATCGTCCCTTCTCTCTACGTCGCCATCCCTTCTCCCTCCCGCTGCCGGCCGTGCCATCCCGCAACCAACCACCAGCGTGAGAGAAATTAAGAGAAAACGAGAGTGAGAGAGAAAGAAAGAGCGAGAGTGAGAGAGAAACTGAGAGGGAAAGTGAGAGAGAAAGAGAATGGGAGAGAGAGATCGCCGTTGTTTGAGGGAGAGAGAGATCGCCGTTGTTTGAGAGAGAGAGAGAGGCCATCGAGATCTATATCTCATTTGTCTTGTGAGAGAGAGAGAGAGAGAGAGAGAGAGAGTTACGGTGGGTAATGAGTATACACAGGGCCCAAGATTGACATCAAGATCTATATCTCGTTTGTCTTGTGAGAGAGAGAGAGTTACGGTGGGTAATGAGTATACACAGGGCCCAAGATTGACAGTGACAGACATATTTGTTGGGAACTTGCTTTTAAATTTTAACTTTTAAGTTTTTACTTTTCAAAATGACATCCCCCTCAAGTTATTTAAATATTTTCCCTCCCCCCTCAAGTTATTAAAATATTTTCCCAAATATTTTCCTTCTCCCTCAAGTTATTAAAGTATTTCCCTTCTTCCCTTCACTTTGAAATTACAGTGATTTTGATTTTAATTTTTAACTTTTAACCTTATAATGTAATCTTTACTTTTAATTTATTTGGTCATATTTAGTTATTTACTATTGTTGCATCAAGTTTGGTATAGACATGGTGTAATTATGCCTCGATTTTTAGGCCCCGATTAGGCCCCTAGGCGCTAGGCCCTACTATGGCGCCTGGCGATTTTTAGAACACTGTGTTCATCGCGATGCATAAAATTGTACTAAAAAGTATTATTTTTGTGCATCGCGATGCACAACATTACACTTGCGATGAATCAAAGTGTGCATCACGATGCACAAAATTGTACTAAAAAAGTATTGTTTTCATGCATCGCGAATGGACAACTTTTATTTTCGATGCACAATATGTTATGAATATTAAGCATTGTCGTCATTATCGCGATACCAGAGATTAAGTCAAATACAAGATGTTTGCCCAATAAAAATATGTGAAACATCACCGCAACAAGCAGTTGGAACTGATGATTGCAGGGTGATCGTGTGCATTTTTATTGAAAAGTTGCTCCGAGACCACAAATTATCTACGCAAGTTAACGCTAGTTCATGAGCAGAGTACAGGGCAAGAGTGACTAGAGCAATGATAATGCACGGAGAAAATGTTTTAGAAACAATATTTTTCAGATACATTTCATTTTTTATGTTATATTTTCTATGTATTTGAATACATGTTTTAATACTAATTATAAATATCTGAGAATGTAAATAATTTAGACTTGATTACATCTGCAGTTTTATGCATTTGTGATAATAACAATGTGTAATTTCTCTCTTTTTTGAAGTTACACTTGTGATGCACAATAGTGTGTGCATCGCGATGCACAAAATTATAATAAAAAGTATTGTTTTTGTGCATCGCAATGCAAAACTTTTATTCCGATGCACAACTTTTAAGCTTAACAATTTTGTGCATCGTTTAAAAACTCTTTCAGATTCTAATAGGTAGCTCATTTAAATACAAACAAGTTTTAAAATAGATAACAATCATTGATATGATAAATGTCTTTTCGAATTCTACAAGAAGGACAAATGTCCTTTCAAATTCTAAAAGAAGTGTCTGTCCAATTTTGTGTATTGTTTAAAAGAACAATCATTGATATGATAAATGTCTTTCCAAATTCTACAAGTGACTGTCCAATGCTTGTTAAAAGATACAACCTTCAAATTACGTATAAATATGGGACGCCTTGATATTGTTTAGACAAAATCCACCAGCAAAAATCAAGCAAATTGTAAACATTTCCTTCATCAAATACAAAAAACAAACCAATTTTTTTGACACCCGTACCTTATGAGATTCTATTGGTTATATTTCAAATGGTTGATACATCGTCATTCAGAGACGTACTCAACCTTCAACAAGTTTGTAGGAAGTTTTATGATGCTAGCAACGAGGAATTAGTCCTTTAAAATATATCCGTGGAAGGTCTCTTCCCCCGTAGGTGGTTTTTGGGTTAAGCTTGGCGAAAAGCATATGATCATTTCTGCACAAGATTAACTCTTGCAGAAACAGATGAATGCTCTACCAAATCGTCATTCTCATATTCTTCTCTAATGAAACACTTGAAGACTTAGTCATTGCATCGTCGCTCTAAGAGTACTATCTTGCAAAGGATGGATACTTTGAGGTTATGCACGCGTTGGATGTTCTTTCGATGCTACATTACTAAAAAATATCTCAACTTAGCATTGAGATGCTAAGGAACTGTTTGCTTGAGAAGTATAACACATCTTTGCAAGCTTCGCATGACATAATAAAAAGGATTCAACAAAAATCTTAGCCCAGAGTCGACGCATTCGACGACATCGAGTCTTTTTGTGTAACAGAGTAGGACCACCCCATGTACATAGACCAGGTTTCCATATTCCATACCACCAAAATCATACCATAGAATGTCAATTGTATGTTATAGATTGTATTTTCGTTAACTTTTGTGATAATAATATGAATTAATAAAAATTACAATTATTACAGTTTCAAAGCGTTGAAACATTATTAGATTTTGGCATTTTGCGATGCACAAACTTGTACTAAAATAGTATTATTTTTATACATCGCGATGTACACATTTTTTATTTGATGCACAATTTTCTACTGAATTAACAATATAACATTTGCGATGCATAACAGTATGCATCACGATGCACAAAAGTGTACTACAAACCACTATTTTTGTGCATCACGATGCACAACTTTTATTCCAATGCACACATTTGAACTGAATGTATTCTCTTATTAAATACTCCCTCCGTCCCGAATAAATGTTCCTAGTGGATAAAATACAGAAATTAAGAAACATAATTAATGATGTGCTATAAAATGTGTTCTGATCATGATACCCATGAACATTAATTGAGTTCAACTACTTTAAATAATTGAGTTTGTTTGGGATGTGTTATATTAAATGAAGTATTAAGGGTATATTAGGAAGAATGGTAGAAAATAGGTTCATCAAGTCTTTAGGAACATTAGTTGGGACATCCCAAAATAGAAAGTAGAAACATTTATCCGGGACTGAGGGAGTACAAAATAAATTACTATTCTGGTTCTTAATACAAATAAAATCAATGGATGGAAAAATTTAATTTTGATAAGCAGTTTGAAAAAATGTACAAAATAAAGGGCAGTTTGAAGAAATGTACAAAATGAAGGACAGTTTGAAGAAATGTATAAAATAAAGGACCGTTTAAAGAAATGTACAAAATAAAGGACAATTTGAATAAATCAATGGATGAAAATCTACAAAATACAACAGTTTCCATTAAATCAATTGATTTCAATTTTACAGTAAAGATGATTATAGCAACTTGAAAAAACTCAAAAAACAAAATCAGATGAGTAGAAACTTTCAAATGTGATATGGATAAGAAATCTTGGTAAGAAATAGAAATGGAAGAGAAAGAAACAACTAAAGCATCATATGTTATTACGGGAATAATTTTAAAATAAATAGCCAATTTATCACTTTAAATAAACTTAAACGGTTAAAAATAAAAATGAGACACTAAATTAATTGAAAATTTCAAAAAAGAAACCGGCCCGCAATTTTTTTCAAAAAAGTATTTACAAACAACTATCACATGAAGTAAAATAAACAAGAAACTCACCTTTTAGGAAGTTGTATTAAATATAAATAACCCATTAAACACTTTCTTTTCCGGTAAAATCAAACGTACCAAAACCCCGATGCATACTGAAAATGGGGATCAGGATCAAGGTACGATAAATCAGTTCCCTTTTCTTTTTTTTTTTTCCTCCATTTTTCAAGATTTTGGTCCCTCTCAATACTGAAATCAGGAAGAAAAGTCCCCACCCCCCCCCCCCCACAACCACGTCTTTTTTTTAAAAGAATCCATAAAAGCCTGTAGTAGACTACCAGGGTAACAAACATGCACAGATTTAACTAGATTATGAACAGTATTTTTCCTCTGAAGTCTTAAGGTTAAAGATACAGTTTGAGATCCAACACATTCACATAAAACAAGATACACAGCACTGGGTTGACATAATTATCACAGCTGATCCTGGGAGGGCAAGCTAACACCAGATTTTGATGTTCAGTTCACCAGCATATGATCAAACCCTCCACCTCCCTGGAGGGGAACACGAGGCCCTTGGACATTGTGAAGCAACTGCTGCAGCCATCTCCTTGTTGTCGGATCCTCCTGACAATCCCAGAGCACGGGAATGAAAATCTACACAATCAATCTAATCTAATTTATTCTAAAGGGTATAACCCAATACTTACACGAAGGCAACTACTAAAAGTAGCATCTCTAAGCATATCTGGAAGACAACTCCTTAATGCATCACAAGCCCTGCATTACAAAAAGTTTAAACACTTGAGCCTCCACTAGTATGCATATACAGCGCATTCCTCCCCCCGCTCAAAACCCCCACACAGCACCCACTCTTTTTCCTTTCTGGGGAGGGGGTGGGGGTTGGGGTTGTGTGTGTGTGAGGGGGTTCTTGGTTGTAGCTCACAAACCTTGGATTATCGGACAGTCGTAGGTAACATCGAATGATATGTTTTAACAGTCGGGAAGAGGGTTGTTCCGCAAGTGCAGCAACCATATTTGCCAGAACTCTCCCCACGGCAAAAAAACGCTCTGCTGTAGTACATATGTAATCCAAGCCCACATCATCCAACAGAATTTTTTGAACTATAAATGTTGCAACCTGCCATAATTGAAACTTCAATCAAACTTCAAAAAAGCTGATGGAGGAGGCTAATATTCTTGCAACAATGATGAATCCACTCCCAGATTCGCAAATTCTAGATAGCTGGTCAGGGACATGTTATATTAAATTATGGGACTCTTTTATTATACTCCCTCCGTCCCGGATAAATGTTCCTACTTTCTATTTTGGGATGTCCCAACTAATGTTCCTAAAATTTTTAATCTACCTTTTCTCTACCATTCTTCCTAATATACCCTTCAAACTTCATTTAATATAACATCTCCCAAACAAACTCAATTATTTAAAGTAGTTGAACTCAATTAATGTTCATGGGTATTATGGTCAGAACACATTTTACAGCACATCATTAATTATGTTTCTTAATTCCTGTGTTTTATCTACTAGGAAGATTTATCCGGGACGGAGGGAGTATATAAACTAAAAGAAAATTTTCAGTAGTTGGCATACTTAAAATAACACGAAGAGGAAAAGAGAAAAACGTAAAGAAGAAGTGCAGGACTCAACGGTTTTCGACAATTCGCTACCCATCTCCATTGTACGCAGGCAAAGTGGAATGATTTCTGTTGAGAGCAGGAAACTGATAACTTCTGTATCATCAACCTGAAAAGAAAGAAAAAGAAAAAACAGAAAGAAGGAAAAATGTTCAAAGTATACTATACTTGAAATCACCAGAAATAAACAGCATGCTAATGCCACCAGAACTAGTCAATACATATTCCCATTTTCTCTAGTGACAAAAATAGAGGTTACAACACATTGTGCGTGATTCATACCCATGAAATAGAACAGCATCAAGACAAAAAGTAAGAGTTTAAGTATATTGATAAGACAAATCCCATGGATAGAGAAAACTATGTATTACACCATATTCAGGCATATACTTGCTCTAGCAACAGCATATGCACTGGTCAACTCCCCAATAACAATAAGTATTGTCAATGAGGGCTCAAACAAGAGTTATAAGGGACAAAGAGCAAACAATTCCGACTAGGAAAATTATGCAACTATACGATGGGAAAGGAGCAAATTATACAACTCCATCCATCCCATTTGGAAAGTTTATTTTCAAAAGTCAAACCTTTTTAGCAATACATTATTTCCCTTGCAAAGACAAAGCAGGCTGCTGCATCTAACAGAGGATGCAAGTCTTCCAAAAAAAAATGTCATTCTGCCTAGCACCAAGTGATGAGGACAGTTAAAATATCAAAAAAGCAAAAACCCAATCACTACATTCGATTCTGTCCCAGATGACAGGTTGCAATTTACCTAGATCTAAGGTGTTCCTAGTATATATCCAACCTCTTTCATCACCCCGAGATAGAGGTCTCACAATTTAGAGTGGGAAAAAAAAGTACATCAAATATGAGAAGTAAGAAAGGTAATCAGAGAGGGACAAGTACCTTCACCAAGGCACCAATAACACCCAAACTAGTAAGTCTCAAGTACTCAAATGGCCTAGATTTGCTTGTTGTATTAAGAAAAGGGTACAAGTATAAAGGTATATGAGCTGCAAGCGAGAACAAACAGTCAGCAAAATTCGATAATCCTCAACAAACTAACAGAAGCATCGGCATTGAGAACACAATACTACGTCTCATAACATTCATGGCATGATAGAAATTAAAAACAATTTCCTACTCAAATCAGTAGATCTATTATGAACATTAAGTACTTTTACAGCATAGATCATGTATATACACAGCCAAGAAGTACCATTTAGGAACAACATTCTTGTCTCTGGATGGGAGGCCACACACTGCCAGAAAAATAAGAAAAAAATAAAAATTAGTTAATAAAATTTATAATTAAATTAAAGATAGAACAATAGTGGTTTGCAAACCCAAAACAACAAATATAAACAAGTAATCCAGGCATAGTAAATCTGACAGAAACAGAAATGAAATGAAAGTACAGTTCACATGACTGCAGATAGCAAAAAGAAAAATATATCATCCTTGAAGCAAGACTTTCCAAAGGCCAAATACAAAGCCAGAAAATCAGATGAGAAATTCTCAAACAAAAAAATAAAAATCCCCCTGAGGATTTACTTGATTCTACTTCATCCCTAAGACAGTTTTTGTCCCGCTGACCTCCCAAAGCAGTGGGGTACCGACTAATCTCTCACGGATGATTCTAACCGCCAAAGAAAAAAAGGGACCAAAAGCCTTTTATCTTCCAGTCAAGTGTTAATCCACTGCCACCACTTTTCCCATCCTTTACTTTTTACCAACACACCATGGCCCCATTACCACCTGGATTGGATCACCACACCAATTGAAAAACAATAAAAGCACCATCGCTACAGCCTCGATGATTATCACCACCTTCACTAGCACTAGATCATACCATCCTGTCCAACTCGGGTATATATGTATGCATGTTGAACCACCCACAGGAAGAGAGAGAGAGAGAGAGAGAGAGAGGTCATGGTAACCAGGTTCCAAAAGCTTCTTCACTGACGGCTATGCAAGTTCCTTCTGATGCAGAAAAGAAGCTCTAGACAGACTTTGAATGTGCATTAAGTGAATCAGTTATGTCCACATGCATTGGTTCATTGCAGATAGAAGTCATTTGAGGGGTCATTGCATTAAGTGCTAATTATCATTTGAAGACTCGTGCATAAATATCCCATTGTCTAGAAGTCTAGAGGCCTCCATGGATACTATAATACCATGTTAGTTGTATTTCAGAATTAAGGCAGTGATTGAGTGAATGAACATATAATTTTGTTTATGATGTTTGAGACAGCATTCTTGGTGTGAGGCCTATGAATCCTAGATACAAGCCCTAGACTTTCTCTCTTTATATTTCCTAGTCTTGATCTTCTCTCTTTCTTTTCTACGTTTTTTCCTTTCCTATATCCTTGTCCTGCAAAACAGATCTAAAACATTGGTTCAATCATCAATTCATAGGTTCAAGCCAGATCCAACAACCCACTCGACCTCAATTTTCAAGTCAAATCATCTCATTGCCTTGGAAAATCCGCCAGAAAACTGCAGAATATAGCATGATCTGTTATAATCTGAGTTTGAAGTATGGTTTGACGAAGAATATGGATAGGGCTTTATGATGCACACGCGTTTGATGAAGAGGAAGGGCATGCAAGAACAAAAAATAAGTACAAATAAAGATGAGATATTTTGTCATTGCACAAGCTATGTGCGAGCCCAATGAGCTGCTTCCCTTGCAGTTTTTCAAAGTTAGATGCCATGAAATGGTCTCAAGCGGGTTCAATGGAACAGAAGGATCCCTACAAGGCAAGTGGCACCAACCCAAACTACAGCGGGATTGGGTTTCTCTCAGTGTCACCATCTTATGAAAAACAATGTATTTCCAACCTATGTAGAAAGGAATTCACTAACCCAGTTTTAAGTGTATCCTCGGCTTAGTTTAACAACGGATCCTACCAGGGGACCACGGCAATATTGAATTTAAGTCCTTATGATACATCTAAAGGACATATAATTTCTCAACTTTGTGGTAAACAAGATTCAAAAAGATTAGGTATTGTTTCAACTTCAACATTCAATAGGATTCGAGATGCAAAATTACAAGAAACATATTTTCTTCCAAGAAGTAGATTCAGAATTAAGGTTAAGGGTTGGCAAATATGAAAATAAGAGCCTCTGTTTGTAAAATTTGTGGAAAATGTTGATTAATCAGCCCAGTTTCCAGGTCTTAGATTGATGAAGTATATAAAAGGCTTTGCCTGAAAAACTATACCCAATGACATACAAGTATCTCAGGTTTTCTCTTTTGTCTGTAAGCCATTAAGGTTTTCCAAATCTCCAATCAATTTTATAGGAATTCCCTTCTCTTCTTTTCTCTCTTTTTGTTTTTTTGATTCGGTTTCTCTCTTTTTGTAAGAACAAGAAGAATCAATGTCAGAACGTACTGACAAGATAGGAGAAACCCATGTAAAAAAAAAAAATTCTTCATTGCTGACAAAACAATAACTATATTTTGGGGCTAGAATGTATGGCATCACACAGTAAAATACTTCTGAATGTTCGCGTGAACTTGAAAACTCAACCTGCAACACAATAGAGCATTACGAGTGTGGACAATCCCCATAATCTTAAAACTCAAACCCTCCAGAAAAATTCAATTCCAGAGCTTAACAGAGACGAGACATTTAGAATCCTGAGAATAAGGTGATATAATCAACCTTTTCCTTTTCCATATTTTCGCAATTTTAGAGCATGGTTGGTGCAGAAGAACGGCCAATTAGAGCCGGCAAAATTAGCCCAGCCCAATGGGCCGGCCCAACCAACTCGATATTATGGGGGGCTTGGGCTTCAATTTATAAGGCCCGAAAAATTTTGGGCATTTTTGGCCCGGTCCAATAAGCCCGTGGACTAATTGGGCTCGGGCCAAAAAAGCCCGATTTTTTCGGGCCAACCCAGCCCAGCCCGATACACTTTTATTAAGTTTTCAATCAAAAAATTTTTGCTACTTTAAGTGATCTTTTAGTGCTGTACATGCTGTGTACAAAACAAGTTTATGTGCAATGCTTTTAAAAATAAAGGGAACGGACAAGAGTGTAAATAAAGGGAACAGACAGGAGTGTAAATTATTTGGAACGGACAGGAGTGTATCTTCGAAATCCAAGACTTGGTTATTTGAAGTTATGAAGTTTATGTTCAATGTTTCCAAGATTAATAAAGGGAACGGACAGGAGTGTAAATTATTATTTCTAATTAATATGAAAATATCTCTTATGTTTATGTGCAATGCTTTTAAAAATAATTAGAAAAATGTTTGATTAAGGTTAATGCAAATTTTCAGTCAATTGTTTCTTATGTTTTTAATGTATTTTACACTCCTCCTGTCTACAAACAATTTATATAGTTGTATTTTAATCATCAAGATACGACTTATTATTTAGAGATTTTATTTGATAAATTGTAGACTTGTAATGAGTTGTGAATTTTTTTTATGTGATATGTAAATTTTGTAAAAAATATGTTTTGGTAGAAATTTGGGTCAATTTGGCCCGAAAGCCCGATGACTTATAACTGAGTTGGGCTGGGCTAGAGGTTTGAGGCCCGATGTAGTTTTTGGGCTGGGCTGGCCCGGCCCAATTTTATGTGTTGGCCCGATGAGCTGGGGCTGGAGCTGGCCCAGCCCAACCCATTGCCAGCTCTACGGCCAATGCAAGCCAGTAAAGTACTTCAACAAATGGGCAGTCTGATCTAATGCTCTATTAGGACTAAAACCAGGAAAATAATAACAACTTATACTTTTTAATGTCTGACATCCAGGTTTTCTAAGCCGCTGACCATTTTGTTCATTGGCTCCTGGATATTATCAGATGAGGGGTAAACTCGCACACAATTGTTCAATTACAATGTGTGACTAGTGCAAAAGAGAGGATCGTTGGGTTCTTAAACTTTGTGCAACCAATTCACTGTACAGTATGTACAATGATTCTAGACTTATAGGGGAAGAAGAGAATTTGAGTACGGCTTTAAGAACTGCCAAACAAACATGTTCACTATATCAGGTACATAACATATATAATATCAGCACTCTAACAGTTACTCAAAGCATCCTAACAACAATGTGAGGTACTCGTAAGAGCTATACGATCTTTTTAAGTAAAACATAAATGACAAGACAAATTACAATGAACACAATCTTTCACCAACATCAAATGAGAGGCTATTAGAACTAAGTTGAAGTAAACCATTATTTGTGATACTTGTAATTAATGAATGGAAATTCCCAATCCTCAAAAGGGCAAACCCAAGAAGATTATTTTACTAAATATGGAAAAAAAATTATTGCTTTAAAAATGGTGATGCAATATTATATTCCTTGATTCTCCCAAGGAAAACAACTTACAAATTTAAGCTCGGTAAGTCATTTGGAAAACGAAGCTCCCTCCCAGCCCACCTACCTATTTAAGAGGGTGTGATTGTGAGACCCCAATCACACATGGAATATATTAAGAAAAGTTTGAGTGGCTTATAATGGCTCAGAAACTAGCTACAAACAACTTGAGCTTAAGTAATCTGCATTGTGGCAACCCATTTCAAGTTGTTCGGCCAGCAAGTGTTGGGGCCTTCAGGTCTGGGCAATTACACACGCTCTCTCTCCCACTTTTCTCTCTTGCCTCTATTGAAAATTATTATCCTCTGTTTGTTCAATGAAAATGACTTGCATGAGAATTTTTCGGGCCAAATTTGCGTGCAATTAATCAAACATAATACTATGAAGTAATTTTACATAAAAATGGATACCCCAAGTTATTTACCGTGATACAAAGGGAGCCTACACATAAAGCAGAAAGCTATGAGAAATAGAGCTGAGGCTCAAACAAAGACGGCGATAAAATTACAAACATCGCATAAAAGTAGTTGATATTAAGAATGCCTTGACACAGATCTTAAAAAGCGGTATACCTGCAGAAGCGCAAGAGCGTTGCAAACTCTGTTTGATTGTGCCGGAGTGAGGTTTGGCGGGGATAAAACCGGGTAAATTGAAACTATCTCCTGCAGGTAGTAGGAAAAACATGGTATCAATCACACAGAGAAGACAAAATAGTAGCAACATGCAATGTATTCAACCAACTGATAAACAAAAAAACAAAACAAAAGTATAAAAGTAATAAACGGAAGTTTAACAAGAGAATAGAAGGGCTTGAACTGATGATATTTTTCAAGAATCTCATTTATCATTTGAGATAATAAGTAAAATTTGCTCAGAAACAACTAAAAAGTTACAGAACAATGACAAGAATCTCGTAAATTGACAGAAAGGGTGTGGTTTTACTAGAAAAACAAAGAATGTTGCATAGACACAAAAATATGAAATTCTACTTCTTTTCATATCCATAAATCTGGAATGTTAGTATGAATTCTGCCATGTTCAGCCATAGAAATAAGATGAGCAATCAATGGAAACAGGTTTTAGGCCAAACTGCTAGGTGAAAAGGGTCGCGAGTATTGGTGTGAACAGCCAATTGATATCTATAAACATGAAATTCATCTTTCTTCCATCTATTAATCTATATCCTTAACAGATAGGGTCCTAATACAATCTTTAAGTAACAGGTTCTTGCTAACTATCCTCCGCAATGAATTGTTGACTTAAATCACATCCTATCAAACTACTACACCCCCTGTTCCATTAACAATAACTGTTTGCCTATCCCTTACCAATGATGATCCCAAATTAGTACAAATTTTAGAGCTTCAAAGTAACTCGCCACCACAAAGTCTTGCATGAAATTGGTTGGATGATTCAAAACTTGAATTATCATGATGTAAAAGCCAATTCTCACTTTTGGGGCTTCATTTTGCGAACCAAAACAAATGAAAATGATAACCTACAAAAATACTTTCACGAGATTTATTCTGTATAACAAGCTTGTTTGATCTTTGGCACAAATTCACTGATGTGATTCTCTATTAAGATTATGCTAGAAGATTTGGCAGGCGGATAAACTGGCCAAGTTCAGCCTGCCACTGAAACTGACTAAAAGCAGAACAAACTCAAGCCGTCCAGGCTGCTATTGTAGTAACAATCACAAATCAAGCAAACTATATCAGGTTCAGCCTTTCCTAGAAGCCAAACTTGGTTTTTGTGATGAAAAGCCCAATGCGAAGAAGAATGGAGGGGAGGAAAGATAACTTTTTTTTTATATAAGAAAATATATATAGACAAAAGGCGGCAAAACAGGTGCCGCATCCTGTGTACAGAGGGAGTATACTCAAGGCTCTACAAAATATTAAAACTATCCAAGAATTCTACAAAAGAATTGGCCGTAGGCTCAACCGAATCTGTGCACCAAAAGAGAGGAAAGATACTATTAATAGAAAAAAAAATGTTTAGGGAGAGGATAAGAAAAGAGAACAGATTCCAAGGAGACAAAGACTATAATCTCAATCCTCAATGCATCTAAAGTATAAATGTTGGGTTAAATTAGAGGACTTCGTACATAAGCCAAACCCAAATAAAGGAAATGCAGACCCTACTCAAATGATACAAAGTCCAAGTTGATGTTACACAAAAGTAATCCTCAAATGAAAAACAGTATAAGCTGCTTATCAAAATTCCAGGGTAGTTACTGTACAAACATAGAAAAAGGAATACATTCCGGGAAACTGCCCCGTTGGCAATTTGGTGGAATATTTGGAAGGAAAGGAATCGAAGGATTTTTGATAATGTGGAGTCGGACTTTGCTCAGATTAAGATGGATGTCTACCAGACTCTACACTTTTGGTGTTCAGGGATGGACTTGAGTTAAGGGGATTCTTTTGTAGAGATAGCTAATAGTCTTCATGGTTATTAATTCTTTTGTCTTGTATACTTCTTGTGTACAAGGACGCGTCACCTGATTTGACACTTTGTGAATATATTTTACTACTTATAAAAAAAAATCTCTTCCCTGGCTCATTTAGCCTTCTTCAGCCGACAGTCTGCCTGGCTGACCTAAGGGACACCTCTCTAGAGAAACAACTTCAAAATCTAAAAGAGTATGAGAAAGAAATATGACCACTTCCTCTTCTACATGACAACCACATATAGCTCATTTATGCCTCCTTATATTCCTATTTCCTACACCCTTTTGTGACATCAAAGAGGAGTGAAGTTCCTATGATTTGTGGATGATTACGACCACAACGAAAGGAAAGCTTAGAAGTCTATGTACAAACTTAGGGAGTATATACTAAGAGGAGAAATATGTTATCAACCACATGGGGCATACCTGTAATAGTGCAGCAATAGTACCAAAGGAATTCCACAATAATGGAGCCAAATCTTGAAATAATTCTCTCTTCTAAAGATGAAACAAAGACAAACAAAAGTTTATTAGGCATACCTGAATGAGTGCAGCAATAGTACCAAAAGAATTCCACACGAAAGGAGCCAAATCTTGAAATAATTCCTTGTTCTAAAAATAAGACCAAAGGCAGACACAAGTTTATAATTATAACAGCCAAACTTTGAAAACTAGTAGCAAAAGAAATTCGTAAAGAGAAGGGGGGTTAATCATGCACTTGAAGGCATATCTATCCCGAATCTCAATGTAAAAGAACAGCTACTTCTTTTAATACAATCAAGAGAGAATCAACAAGAGGAGGGTGGGAGAGTTAGAGAGAGAAAACGGTGTGTTGGATCATGCAGGCAACTTATGAAATGACAATAAGACTTCTAGAAAATTTATGTATTTGAGAAACTTAGACTTTGAGATTCTAACATGTACGAATCCATTTGCTTACGTGTTAATAAAATTTGACAACATAGAGAATTAGCAATAAACTTTATGTTAATTAAATAGGAAATAGCACCCATTAAGCCCATAAATCCAATAATTCAAAATCTGACGAGCAGCATCTAGATTCTAAGTAATGACTCCATTGCATCTCATTATTAAATACTTCAAAAACATAATTTCCAATACTAGCTTCCCAACTAAGAAAGTAAAGAGCCCCAGGAAACTTCAAACATCGGATTTAAATTAGTGTTATATATTTTCGGTTAAGAAAATTCCTTATCTTTTGCAAAACCGCAAAAAGAATCTATACAGACAAAATGGGGGTTTGAGAACTTACTTTCTTTTAGTCTAAGCAACAGCATAGTGAGCAACGGAAATGTAACAAAAAGCTTAACTGAACCAACTTCTAAGTTTAACACAGGTTTTAGGTTTCGACCATCACCTTTATGAACCGGCGGTTCAAGACAGGATCGGCCAGCTTTTGTTACCGTTTTGCACCGTTATGGTGCTGTGTATCGGAATCTCGTCGTATCCATTTCATATCTCTAACAGGCATAATAGTTTAGGTGAACGTGACCCAATGTAATCTTAGACAAAATTGGAATGTTTATTAATTAATACTTTCATGCAGGCGCCAAGTTTTGAATCTGTATCTAATGAATGGTATAGGGTACCCCTGACCAACAACCTGGAAGTTCTCTTGATTACAATTGTACAATTGTTGTATTTAACCGCTGAATACTTCATGTATGTTGCTTTTTAACCTACAATTTAAACACTATTTCTTTTATCAAAATACATATATAATATGTTTTTATTTTCAAATTATTTTAAGCAACTATCAACAATAACAATGAATGGAATTGGCATTTTTGAAAATGCGAATATGATTTGATTCTAGCAGAAACAAAAGTACTTTTGATCAGACAAAAGAAATTAATGAGAACAGCAACGTAAGCATATGCCTTACGCTTGCAAGGGTTGATTATTATCTGCTCAATCCGTAAAAAGAATATAAATAAAAATATATTAGCCAATGTCAATTTTAAAAGGTAAAAGAGCCTAACAGTCAATTAAATGCTCAATTACCAACAATATAAGCTTAAAACAATGAATAATGATACATAGTTCTTTAATAAGTAAACCATATACACTTTAAGTAAATTCAGATCGATGTCATGTTTTTCACCTAAATTAACCAATGTACTCCCTCCATCCCAAAAAAATAGTCCTACTTTCCTCTATGGTTTGTCCCCAAAAAAATTGCGTCTTTTCTAAAAAAGGATATAAATTTAGTAAAATTTAAAAAGCAACTAAAACTGCAATCTTAAAGAGTTTGACTAGTTAAATGGGACCCCCTTTTTTTTTTTAGGACGGGTGGAGTACCATTGAAGCTATACCAGTGTTAGAAACTAAAAGGGTCTTGGCGTCTTGCTAACAAGTGTCCGTATGGAATTGTTGATAATCCATGTCACAAAATTGTTGTCTACACTCTACATTGGGAACATGGGGAATATTGGGAGTGTTTCCGATGTATAGGTATTGATTCCCAAGCCAGATAATTTCTTATATGAATTATTAACAAGTACATAAGGAACGATTAGCCAAACCCAACAGAAAATTGCAAGAATAAAAATAGATAAGAATTAAGGAAAATAAATAACAGTATCATTCCATACACGCATCAGCGATCGCTACCACATCAGGTATTTAAATCCTTGAGATTAACACAAGATTTCCTTCCAGAATTTTTCCTCAAAAATTGATCATCCTAATATTACTACAACCATTCACTTTAATGTAAAACCTAAATACCCCACGGATTCATAGTAGTAATATTGTTTCCCTGGTTATCTCAGTGACAAAACTGAAAATATAATATACAGACGAAATTGCACGTTCAAAGCCACAAATAACCAAATTGATATATTAAACCCTAAATTTTGCATTTTTCTCACTCCTTCATATTTTACACACAAATACTCATAACCCTACCCAGCAATACCGGGCTATTTCATAACTTTAGACAGGGAAAAATAATCAACGAAAAAAAGAAGGATGGGTAATGTAAAATACCTTGGAAAGTTCGAGAAGGGCGTTTTCACGGAGATCAGGATTGCTGAGATCCAGCACTAATTGCTCAGCGGACTGCATTTTCCGATCCTTACTTTGACCTCCGACGGCGTTCGCCGCCATGGAGAGCGACTGCGGCAAGTTTGCCATGGGCGGCAGGGTCACACTTTACCTATCTCTCCCTCCTTTCCTTCACTCCCTCGTTTTTCCTTCACTCTTCTTCTCACAGTTTCCTTCGGCCCTTCCCAGTTTAGAACAAGGGAAAGTGGGAAGAGGCAGTTTTGTGTTCCAACTTTTAGAAGGGTCGTACACTTCCTGCTACACACGTGCCGTGCACGTGTTTTGATTTATCTATTTATCAATGCGTCGGATATTGTCGTCTTTCGTCGGTTTTTATGGGTGTTTTTTATAACAAATGTGACCGCGAAGATTGTTTGCTTGCTTGGTTCGTGAGTCTGCTTTATGTAATGTGTTTGATGGTGAGGATCTTCGCTTTAAGTTGGTTCGTACCATAGGTGACGTTGAGAATTGTCGTGTTCTTAGGTGTTTTATATATTGTGTATGACGGTGAGGATTGTCGTTTTACCTCGATTTGTAACGTATGGGATGGTGGGAATATCGTTCAAGTTGGTTCGTAAGTGTGCTTTATATAATGTGGCAGTGGAGATTATTGTTTTACATTGATCCATAACGTATATAACAGTATGAATTTTCGTTTTACGTTGATTCATATGTATGTTTTATACGACATATATGATGGACCAAGTTAGTCTGTAACTGTAAATTTTATATGAATTGTATGTTGATCACGTCAAAAAGTATTCTGGTGATCCCATCAAGTCCACGTATGCAGCTAGTATATCGGTAGGATGCCCCGGCTCTCAATAGGCACAAATATAAAAGGAACTTGTCATCCGGTAGATACCTGAGAAGTTAAGAAAGCACCGTTAGAGAGCCAGACGTGGTTCAGCTAAAGCCCTCCGGATAGAGAATTAGTATATGTGTAAGAGTTATGGTCTCCGGTGAGGATTCAGGCTGCTCTTTAGGAGTAAATGGTCTGAAAGCTTGGGAGATTTGGTAGTTGTGTGTGTTTAATTGAACTTATGTCGTAAATGAAGGCAATCACCTTGTATTTATACCGAAAGAATGTTAGCTTGAGACAAGTGGGTCTGCCAAATATCAGCCTGGGACAGGTAGTCACATATACATTTATGGCAATCGTTATTTGCATTGATGAACTTTTAAGGGAAAGTGATCGTCATTGATATAGAAGACAGATCTCCGTCGGGAGCTGTGCAGATCTTCTAAAAGTAGCTTTACTTAAAGAGCAAGTCACTTTGTAGACCAATGAGAAGCTTGGTAGTGGTCCTGGGATGACGTAGTAGCACGTGGGTCTTAAATGCGGCAGCTTTCGTTGACTATCTTCAACTCCCTAGGGTGGACACCTCGGAATCTCCGATTTGCAGCCCGGGTCCGGAACTCGCGGGTTCTCAGGTCCGGTGAGGATGGCGAGCTATCAGTCCTTCCGTGCTCCAGGGAAAGACCGAGGTTGGATGATGGATAGACGTGCTCGGGGTCCGAGTTGTTGACGAAGCCCAGGATGAGATAAGCTGACTTCCGCGCTTCAGGTCAGCATGGCCGTGTGTCCTGGCTATTGCCACGTGGAGGCAAGATATTTTGGTATCTTCATATGTCTTACCGAAAATAGTGTGATTTATATATATTACTCCCCCCTTCCAAATTAAAGGGTACCCATTTGTTTTAAATTTGTTCCAATTGAAGAGGTATATTTCCTATTTAGGAAATTACCTTTAACATAATGTTTTAGAACCTTTTTCAATTTGTGATTGAAAATAATTATCTCATATTAACAAAATCAATTTGAAACTGAGGTCACACAATGATAGGGTGTTTTCGGAATAGAATGGTTATTCAATCTGGGTGAAACATCCAAAAAGTTAGCATACTTTTCTATTGTTTACAATGTGGGTTGTGTATTTTGATTTTAACACATTATACAACGTACTTTTGATTTATTTTACAATTAAGAATAAGAATTGAATGTCGTTAACTTAACGGGGTTTCACAATGTTCCAAAGAAAAAAGAAAAAAAACTTATTCAAACAAAGCCAAAGTGATCCCAAACCATAGCCCTTAAACTCTAAACTATAAACCAAACACCATAAATCCTAAAAACCTAAATTCCTAAATCATAAACCTCATAAACCTAAAACATAGACCATAATTTTTTCTTACTTATCAATTGGGACGGAAGGAATATATTTTAAGTATAAAATGTATACACAGACCAAGTGATTTTGTAATTGTAAAATTGAGTTAATAATCCGTAATAGGGCTGTAGACCTGACCTACCTTGAACACGAATTTGTATGTGTGAATTAATTTTTAACTTAAGAACATATTATTTCTACTTATATTACTGTTTTATATTGCTTGCACACAATGCTTAATTACTGTAATGTACAATATAGAGTTTATTATTATTATTATTATTTTATGTCTCAAGGAGGCGTGAAAATTGATGAAATTTGAGACCTAGCACTTAGTAGTTAAAAGTTTAGTAAAAATAACATAACCCTTTTTACATAATTAAGGGGCATGCATTCAACTAACTAAGTGTTTCTGAAACTATAATTAGAGTTTAAATCTTTACAAGAATTGTCGATTGACTCATAAAGCAAGTGCAAGTCATTCATAGTATGAGTTAGTACTATTTATGTATGCATGCAATGAGCCTTGATATACCCAGAAATATATACCCCCAAAAGTATACTCCCAAATATCTCAAAGATGTACGGAATAAGCCCACACACACAAAGTGTGTCCAAAAAGCAACACCCCCTATAAATAGGGGGCTACCCCTCACATTAAATGGGTTGGCTTCATAGCTAAGCTAAAGGAGAAGTCTTCTCCTTCTCTCTCCATACTCTCTCTCCCTCCACACACATATTACACTTTCTCTCTATATTATACAAATGAGATACTGATTATTACACCGGAGGGCTTGAGTCGGACCACGGTCCGACTCCCCTAACGGTATTTCTTTTGATATCACAGGCACTATCCGACAGTCGAGTCCCGCCATACAAGCCTTTTGAGAGCCGGGGCATCCAACCTGAAGACTAGCTACACACGTGGATCGATTGAGTCACCCATAACCATTTTGGCGTGATCAGTTTGGTTCCGTTGCCGGGACACGACGCTACGACGCTCAACCACGGATGATTTGCTACTAGCAGCTTGGTATCATCACTAAAGAAAAGCTTTCATTTTCGTCAAAACAAAAAGGGAGAAAAAGGAAGAATTTCACCGGAAAAAATGGAAGAAAAGATGGTATACACGAGCTGGGTCAAAGCCAGGAAGCACGGATCAACAAACAAACACCTCAGAAGTGTTCGCCTGCTCAAGACGAAGCCAACGGTGAAAAAATCATGGGCAACGGAGTCCACACGCGCTCCCACGCGCCACCAAAGGCCGCTGGAAGCGGTGGTATAGAGCAAAACGCCGGCAGAAACTTCGGCCAAGACGATGCCCACCATGCCGGCCTCCGTGCAGAAAATAAACGGCACCGTTTGATGCGCCTTGGCCAGACGAAGAAAATGGTGAAAAAATCACGGCCATCGGAGTTAGCACGCGCCACCAGAAGTATCCGGCCCCGTCACCGTCCGTTCACGGGCCGCCACGCGCCGGTCATGCAGATCTGACTTGCTCAGAACGCGCCACGTGTCCCTCGAAGTCTAGAAACTGCTAGTAGGCCCTTTATCTTCTGCAAATTGCTAAAAGGCCCCTAATCTTCAGGATATTTCTGAAAGGCCTCTAGTCTTCTAGAAATTTCTGAAAGGCCCCTGATCTTCTGGAAAATGCAGAGAGGTACCTAGACTTCTGAAAATTACAGAAATGGCCCTCAGCTTCTGGAAATTTCAGAATGGCCCTTTAATTTCTAAAAAGTACAAATAAGCCCCTACAATTATGGGAATGTTACTGTAGTCCTTCTACTTCTGGGAATTTACAAATGAGCTCCTCTACTATGTTTTAAGGTGACTTTCTTCCATTTTTCACCTTCAATTTATAAATATGTTGTTCCTATGTCCATGTTTTTTATATAGCAAACGTATAAAATGCAAAATGAGCCATCAAATCCTAAATAACGGATAAATATGCAACTCGTATGCTTATTAATTGCTTATAATTAGTGTAAATCACTAATAAATTAACATGTTATGCTCATAAAAGCAACTCCATGATTAAGATTAAAATCTCGAGCTTAAATAATAGTATTCGTTACTTTAATATACTCGTTATACAATATATCCTTTGATGCATTTAATGCCACGTGACTCGAGCATGCCCGGTTATCACGAATATGACATGCTAGTCGAGTTAAAAAGTGTTATAAGCCCATTTATTTATTTGCTTAAATACATAAAATAGTTGCAACGTTACGTGCCGACTTCGCAAATAAAAACGAGTTAAACTCAATTTATCGCTATGCTTCAACTGCGAATGAAATCACCGTGTAACTCTAGTTATGATTGTATAAAGCATGTAAATGGTTCGTATATTGTCATTAACTCGGATTATCGCACTTAATCCTATGGAAATGTATTAGCGTATAGGATTTACACATTATGTCACACTTTAAATTCAGTCAATTTGACAATTCATGAATTACATAACGTGACATCGATAATCAAATCGTTCCTCGAGGTCAGCTATGGCTACTCAAGGTCGATAAATAAATCACTACTCGAGGGCGATAATAAAAACGCTCCTCGAGATCGGCTATGGCCACTCGAGGCGTTTAATCAAATCACCATTCGAGGTCGGCTATCGCCACTCGGGGTCGATAATCAAATCGCCATTCGAGGACGGCATCCGCTATTCGAGGCGTTTAATCAAATCACCATTCGAGGTCGGCTATGGCCACTCAAGGTCGATAATCAAATCGCCATTTGAGGTCGGCATTCGCCACTCGAGGCGTTTAATCAAATCAATCCTCGAGGCCGACTATGGCCACTTGAGGTCGGTAATGAAAATGCTCCTCGAGATCGGCTATGGCCACTCGAGGTCATCAAATCGCTATTCGAGGACGGCATCCGCCACTCGAGGCGTTTAATCAAATCACCATTCGAGGTCGGCTATCGCCACTCGAGGTCGATAATCAAATCGCCATTTGAGGTCGGCATCCGCCACTCAAGGCTTTAATCAAATCGTCATTCGAGGACGGCATCCGCCACTCGAGGCGTTTAAATCAAATCAATCCTCGAGGCCGGCTATGGCCACTCGAGGTCAATAATAAAAACGCTCCTCGAGATCGGCTATGGCCACTCGAGGTCATCAAATTGCTATTCGAGGACGGCATCCGCCACTCAAGGCATTTACTCAAATCACCATTCGAGGTCGGCTATCGCCACTCGAGGTCGATAATCAAATCGCCATTTGAGGTCGGCATCCGCCACTCAAGGCTTTAATCAAATCGTCATTCGAGGACGGCATCCGCCACTCGAGGCATTTAAATCAAATCAATCCTCGAGGCCGGCTATGGCCACACAAGGTCGGTAATAAAAACGCTCCTCGAGATCGGCTATGGCCACTCGAGGTCATCAAATCGCTATTTGGGGTCGGCATCTGCCACTCAAGGCGTTTTAATCAAAGCACCATTCGAGGTCGGCTATCGCCACTTGGGGTCGATAATAAAAACGCTTCTCGAGATCGGCTATGGCCACTCGAGGCGTTTAATCAAATCATTACTCGAGGTCAGCTATGGCCACTCGAGATCGAGAATCAAATCGCCATTTAAGGTCGGCATCCGCCACTCGAGGCGTTTAATCAAATCATTAGTTGAGGTCGGCTATGGCCACACGAGATCGATAATCAAATCGCCATTTAAGGTCGGCATCCGCCACTCAAGGAGTTTAATCAAATCGTCATTCGAGGACGGCATCCGCCATTCGAGGCGTTTAATCAAATCACCATTCGAGGTCGGCTACCACTACTCGGGGTCGATAATAAAAACGCTCCTCGAGATCGGCTATGACCACTCGAGGCGTTTAATCAAATCATTACTCGAGGTCGGCTATGGCCACTCGAGATCGAGAATCAAATCGCCATTTAAGGTCGGCATCCGCCACTCGAGGCGTTTAGTCAAATCATTACTTGAGGTCGGCTATGGCCACACGAGATCGATAATCAAATCGCCATTTAAGGTCGGCATCCGCCATTCGAGCTGTTTAATCAAATCATTACTCGAGGTCGACTATGGCCACTCGAGATCGATAATCAAATCGCCATTTGAGGTCGGCATCCGCCACTCAAGGCGTTTAATCAAATCGTCATTCGAGGACGGCATCTGCCACTCGAGGCGTTTAATCAAATCACCATTCGAGGTCGGCTATCGCCACTCGGGGTCGATAATCAAATCGTCATTCAAGGACGGCATCCGTCATTCGAGGCGTTTAATCAAATCACCATTCGAGGTCGGCTATTGCCACTCAAGGTCGATAATCAAATCGCCATTTGAGGTCGGCATTCGCCATTCGAGGCGTTTAATCAAATCAATCCTCGAGGCCGACTATGGCCACTCGAGGTCGGTAATGAAAATGCTCCTTGAGATCGGCTATGGCCACTCGAGGTCATCAAATTGCTATTCGAGGACGGCATCCGCCACTCGAGGCGTTTAATCAAATCACCATTCGAGGTCGGCTATCGCCACTCGAGGTCGATAATCAACTTGCCATTTGGGGTCGGCATCCGCCACTCAAGGCTTTAATCAAATCGTCATTCGAGGACGGCATCCGCCACTCGAGGCGTTTAAATCAAATCAATCCTCAAGGCCGGCTATGGCCACTCGAGGTCAATAATAAAAACGTTCCTCGAGATCGGCTATGGCCACTCGAGGTCATCAAATCGCTATTCGAGGATGGCATCCGCCACTCAAGGCGTTTACTCAAATCAACATTCGAGGTCGGCTATCGCCACTCGAGGTTGATAATCAAATCGCCATTTGAGGTCGGCATCCGCCACTCAAGGCTTTAATCAAATCGTCATTCGATCTGTATTTATAACGTACATGATGATCATGATTTTAATCAAATCGTCTTTTAAAACGCATGCATCGTACCAAGTGATATTAAAGCGGCAAGGATTGTCGTCTTTCATTGGTTGGGTATGTGTGTTTTATATAACGTACATGATGATCATGATTTTAATATTATGTTGATTCATATATATATATATATATATATATATATATAGGTGTGCTTTTATGACGTATATGATGGTGAGGATTGTCATTTTACTTTGGTTCGTAGGTGCAATTTGTATGATGTATGTGACGAACTAAGTGATTAGATCTGTATTTATAAATTTTGAAAAAATTACCTGTCTTACTAAACGTAGTGTGGTTTATGTATATTAAATGTTATAAGATATATGCACTAGACCAAAATTGTAACTGTATGTTTGACTTAATGATATTTAGAGGGCCGGGTTATAAACTTACCATAAACACGGATTTGCATGTATTAATATTTTACTTAGGCTTTCGTTTCACATTTCAATCAACTCGCTTTAAATAATGTTTTATTTTATGTGTGCACGATATATTCTGTATTATACAGTAGAATTGTCTTAGTCAAAAAGTTTAGTGGGATATTGGACCAAGTGGTTTTGGGGTTATAATTAGAGTTAAAAATCTTGACAAGGATTAATTGTTGACATATATACAGGGGCAAGCATGAGTCAGTCATTCATACGCGTTACTGTTTACATATGCATGCTATGGGCCGAATGATTTTGTAAATGCAAACTTGGGTGCTCTGTAGAAGAGTTGTACGATTGTCACAAACACTTAATGCTCTTATGCGTTAATCTTTTGTTAAAAAAACATGTAGGATACGAAGTGATTTTGAAGATATGATCAAATCCAGCTAAAGTTTTTGTAGTTTTCTTTTTATCTGTATCTATTTTTTTTATTTTTTTTTGGTTCGACGAGGATGATCAATCAAACATCTTTAAAGGATTGTAGACCTATCAATCAAATATATACTTTTATAATGTGTGACGCTTTACATAATCTAGTGTATAAAATTTAACGGTTTCAATGTAAATTTTATATGCGCTTAAACCGTACCTCTATCACTTAGGCGAGTTCGAATTTGTACACCAACATTTAACGTTGATGTACAACACCAACACCAGCCCCCTGATTAGTGGATAGACTGATTTTCTCTCTCTCAATGAATCTTTGTGTAACCCTCTCGAACACGCAAAAATAAGACCTGAACATCCTCCTGCTCATAATAGGTCTTGTAGTTGCAAATATTATCAAGGTTGTAAACTTATCATAACAACACGTCACCCATACACATCTTTCGTAAAACGCATGCATAGTACCAAGTGATATTGGAGATATAAAGTCGGACTTTTTAAAGGTTTTTTATTACATAAACTTGAGTCACACATCTTCGAAAATTGTAGTCGATCGCACATGTTAATTTCTTAAAAGACAAATGTAATTAAATGCTGATTCTAAAAACATAGTGTATTGCCTCTTTAATGCCTTTTTTTTTTTCCTTTTAAAATTTTCTTATTACATTGATGATCATATTCTCTTTTTCACTTGAATCTCTATGTTCCCCATTAAATTCAAATATGTGCTCACAATTGCGTAAGTTGAGCCGTATCCACTAGGTCAACCATTAATCTCTTCTTTTTAACATTTGAACACCTCTTATATGTGGAAGTTAATTATTATGGGAACACTCTTATCTCGTTGTATTAACATTAATCAATAGGGGTGTAAGTCCGAACCGCCGAACCGCCAAATCGAATCGAATCAAACCGAATCGGCCAGTTCGGTTCAGTTTTGGGTTAGGACGGTTCGGTTTAGGTTTGGAAATTTTATAAACCGAGCGGTTTGGTTCGGTTTGCGATTTTTGGTGCCAAACCGAACCAAACCGAATCGAATCGAACCACCACTATTTAATTTTTATTTTTCTATTTTTATATATGTATATTATTTAGTAATTAGTAATTAGTAATTGAATTTAATAAGAAAATTATTGTTGTTTGCCTACATTTTGATTGAATTATTGTAATTTTAAAGTTAATTTTTTTACTTTTAATTATTTAGTTTATGTTAAAAGTATTTTTTTTATATTTAAAAGTATTTTCTTTTTTAATATATTTAAATAATTAAACCGCGGAACCGAACTAAACCGAACCAAACCGATCGATTCGGTTCGGTTCGGTTCGGTTTGAAGTTTGTGGCGGTTCGGTTCGGTTTGAAATATGTGAAACCGTTAGGGGGTGGTTCAGTTTGCGGTTTTGGCTCAAACCGCACCAAACCGAACCACCTTCACCCCTACTCTCCGTTTCACTCAAAAAGTTTATATTTGAAAAGTCTAATTATTAATAAATATATTAGTGTCATTTAATTTAGTTATAATTACAAAAATATTTAAGTACAACTAACATGATTACAACACAAGTGGAGGGTAAAGATAAAAGATTATAAAAATTGTAAGCATAATTTTTGAGAAGTGAACTGTTTAAATTAAATATTACAAAATAGTATAGTATAATAGACTCTTTACCTGGAACGGAATGAGTATTAATGAGTATTATAAATTTATTTATTGTTTCAAAGTCATTAAAGTTGTAATTCATAATATACTTAATATACTTCCTCCGTTCTAACTAAAAAGTTTACGTTTGAAATGTCTAATTATTAAGGGATAATATATTAGTGTCATTAGAGTTGGTCATAATTACAAAAATACTTAAGCACAAATAAGATGATTACAACACAAGTGGAGAGTAAAGATGAAATATTATGAAAATTGTAAGCATAATTTTTCACAAATTGACTCTTTAAATGAAACATCTCAAAATAATATAGTGGACTCTTTACCTGAAACGGAAGAAATAATTTTTAGTAAATGAGATTTTATTTTTGAAAACATAATTAAAATATGTTAAATTTTAATTTAATTTAGTAATATGTTAACTTTTAAAAATAAAAAATGAATTCGTTGGTCGGAATACGGAGGAACTAATACTATAAAATTAATAAGAAGAAGAAGGAGGAAGAAATTGTGCCCGTTCGGTGGGACACCAACGCACGTCTTTTGGTGAGATACTTATATAAGATGGTAAATTGATTAGATATTGTAATTTTATATAATAGTTTGAAAATTAAATTAAATTAGATCTGATTAGATTATATTAAGTAATACCAGCAGTCGATCTCTAGGAAATCTTACTCAATTCTTGTCTATAAAGACATTCTATATACACCCTCCGTTCCAAGGAAATCTTATGCAATTCTTGTCTATAAAGACATTCTATATACACTCTCCGTTTCACTCAAAAAGTTTATATTTAAAAAGTCTAATTATTAATAAATATATTAGTGTCATTTAATTTAGTTATAATTACAAAAATATTTAAGTACAACTAACATGATTACAACACAAGTGAAGGGTAAAGATAAAAAATTATAAAAATTGTAAGCATAATTTTTGAGAAGTGAACTGTTTAAATTAAATATTACAAAATAGTATAGTATAGTAGACTCTTTATCTGGAACGGAAGGATTATTAATGTGTTTTACAGTTAATTGAAGTAAATTTTTTATTCATTTTTTTATCAATTCTTTTCTTTTTTCTTTTTTTTTTTTGAAAAAAAAAAAAAAAAGTGAATACCTGCAAGATGGGCACTTTCTGCATTATGGTGCTGTGAGGTGCCTAAAATTTAACACACATGCTAAATCACACCCCCATTAAATGCTAAATCACACACCCCCCAAGAAAGTTTTAATTATTAAAAAAAAAAAAAAAAAAAACCAACTTTAGCCCTACCTCTCTGACATTTTCTCTCTCTTCCCTTTCTCTTTCTATTGCCTCCTTTGACTCTGTTACGCAGTTCCCCTAAACCCAAACCAAACCAAACCCTCCTCTTTAGCTTCTTGTATCATAACCCCAGCAAAATAGGTTGAGGGGATGATGAAAAACCACGATAGTCCTAAAAATGTTTGATAGTCAATGACACCTCAATCCAAGTAGCTCAATTAGACGCAAACCTAAGTATTGTGAATAACACCACAATTGGTACGACTCTCCAATTGATAAGTCAAATTTAGATGCAACACCGGTATACGAATGAATACACCACAAATATTTAATCCAGAAAGCTTTAGATTTTTTTTTTCATCCTTTGCTAACACTTAAAGAGAGAACTCTCAATTCAATCTCATAAATTAACCAACTCATATCATAACAAGAACAATGTTTAAAGGTCTTTATAAAGGCTTACAAATCCTAAAGAATACTGAAAAAAAATAACCCTAAAACATTATGATGCTGAATACTAAAGAAAAGGAAAGTAAACAAAACATTAAATCACCAAACAAGACGGTTTACGAATCAAATCGGGAAAGTGAAGATGTTGGCACGGCGCCAAGTGCTTGTTCATGCGTGACGGCAGCACTCGTACCTCTACCCGGACGCCCATTTGCGCGTTAAGACTCTTCAGACTTAACATTTAAACCCCCAAATCCTCTTGGAACATTCCTCAAGCCTCATAATTACTTGACAAAAAGACCCTTCAAAGTGTACGTGGAATCTTCATCAAGCCCCTCGAGATCACATCACCCCCCCCCCCTCTTGAAAAGGATATGACCACAAATCCTCTCGAAAAGATTGTTGAAGCGCCCGTTGTCTCGAACCTGGGATCCAATTCGTTACTTGCTCACCGGGATCAAAAATCAACCCACTTTCATGCCCAACAAGATCACCCTAGTAAAGCACACCATGTATGACCCTCTTGCTTTCAACTTGATAATCCTCGCATCCTCTCTTGATCTTCACGAACTTGTCTTGGAGTTAAAGGTACAAGAGTAATAGGTTTCTTCTTGAACACAAAAGAATACTCCCTCCGTCCTAAATAAATGTACTTAGTTGACAAAACACACAAATTAAAAAAAAAAAAAGTAATTAATAATGTGCTGTAAAATGTCTTTTGACGATAATACCCATGAATATTAATTGAATTTCATTATTCTAAATAAATTGGTTTCTCTATGATGTGCTATATTAAATAAAGTTTTAAGTGTATATTGGGAAGAATGGTAGAGAATATGTACATCAAAAGTCATTAGGAACATTAGTTGAGACATCCCAAAATAGAAAGTAGGAACATTTATCTAGGACGGAAGGAGTACGTGTTTGTGAAACCATCATGAATCATGCGCCAATCAAATTGCCAAGGTCTCTCAAGCGACACACGACTAGCTTGCATGGGTACCACATCACACATTACCTCATCCTCATATTTACCCACTGAAACGATTCCAATACCTTCTTAGAAATCGTCACATCTCCACTTATATTCAACCATTGCAACTAATACGGTTGTGGATGCGTAATCGTTGACAACCCCAAATTTTCCACCGAGGTAGTGCTAGCAACATCAGTACAACTATCGCCATCAATAATAAAACTACATACCTTATTTTGAATGCGGCATCGTGTGTGAAATAGATTGTCGCGTTGCACTTCTTCTTCACCCTTGACTTGTATGTTCAACACCCTCCTAGACACCAAAGTCATTTCCATATCTCCCTTGTCCATACCATATATCTCAGCATCCTTTAATGGTGGCATGTCGACACACATCCTCATCAGTAGTCACCACATCTCCACCCAATATTACCATGGTCCTTCGATTAGAACACTCACTAGTTATTTGTCCCCTCCCTAGGCACTTGTAACACCAAACATCTTGGTTTCTAGGGTTTAAATTTTTTGTTTTAATTACCTTGGGACCCTTGCACAGTAGTCACCTCGTTTGCATTGGGATCTAAAAGATATCTTTTCCTAAATGATTCACTTCGTTGCCCTTGAGTCGAGATGGTGGTTGCACTTGAGCAACTAATACCCCTCCCCCTCTTAAGTTGTTGCTCTACCTTGATTGCCATGTGTTTCATCTCCTCTGCATATTGATGGAAGTCAACAATATCGACTATAAAAGATTCAAACCTGCACTAAATCTTATCATAGTCGCTTCCGAATCTTCATCCAAATTAGTTTTAGTATAACACGGGTTGGGCCAACCTAACGAGCTAAAAGAAATTGAGGGCCGAAAGAGCTCAAACCTGCGGGTCTTCAACATATTTAAGGCCAAACATTATTGTATAGATCGTAGGGACGGGCCTTGTGGGTCGGGCAATCGTGGGCTTTGCGTGCTGATGGACCGATTTGCTCACCTCAATTAATCTTGTCCTCTCCATCTTTCGAAAATAAAGAGAGGTGGCCATATTTTTTTCAGCTCCAACCATAACCCAACGCACCCTCTCATAGTTTACCCAACACAAACGGAATTTTGATGTTCAAATTGAAATACTACTAGTATATGATATGAACAGGGCGGATGCATGCCTAACAAAGTGGGTCACGGGACCCACTTGACTTAATATATATATATATATATATATATATATTAATTTGTACATGTGTATGTGGTTTTATATGTTCTACACTTTTGTAGGAAATTTCTATTTATTTAATATGAAATTAGGGCATTTAATTTGAGGTTAAATTGGTTGATTTGAGTGATGGGTTTGATGAATTGGAGCAAGATATTGAGCTTTCATTTTTTATTTATTATTAAATCTGAATTTTAAGAATTTAAAGTATAGAAAATTGGTTAATTTATAAGATGAATTTTGTTTGTTTGTGTAGATATTCATTTGTAATGAAATATTATTAAATTTGTGCCGCCACTAAAAATGTCTTTTGGATCTGCTACTGGATATGATTTCCAAGTAATTTTCCATTGTATCCGTACAAAGATTCAAAGTAAATAATTGAGATAAAAAATAAAAAAAAAAGGAAAAGAAAAAAGGACAAAGGCCACTATCTCACTCACCACCAGTACCCACCACACATAAAAAGAGAAAAAGGTTTTCACCTTTTGTAGCTCGGAAATTTTATAAAAATTAATTGTTTATTGTGTTCTTATTTGTGAGATAGAAAAGTGTGTGAATCCTACTTATTTGATACCACTAGTTATAAAATGAGAGGCATTAATATAAGATTAGACATTTTCTTAAAGATTCAATAAGAAATGCTACTTATTTTGGGATGGGGGAGAGTAGAAATATGGTCGTAGCAATCAACAAAGCAAAGACCTTCAAGAAACCAAATGCTAACACATTTTCTCTGGAAAAAAGCTAAGTCGTATAATGCTCGCTTGCTCGCTCAACAAAATAATATAGCGCTCATAACTGATAAGAAGGAACTAATTTTGATATTCAGTAGTTGAATTAAGGTTTCCATCAAAACATAGTAATCTTTCACTTTTTAAACCATCTCGTATGTACAGAAGGATCAAGAGGGAGGGGACGACGTTATCTTGACATTTGCAACACTGCAATTAAGCATCATTCATTCAATCAAAATAAAACAAATACCTCACTCACACCATCATTACCAAGTGTACGTTGATATTACCGTTGGCGGCATAACTTCTCACTGCCGGCCGGCCTGTAGTCTATCAAAATACAACTTTAAAGCTACAGCAGGTAACATTGATCGAGGGTAGACTTTTTAGATATTCTCTATATATCTTTATAAGATTTGGCTTTCCAATATTATCATTCTCTTTGCCATATACCTTATCAATGATATCTTGTTCTTGTACGTCATCTGTTGTGCTTCATCTTTCAACACCAGTAGTTAATTACTGATCTCATCTCAGTTTATTTTAATATATCGTCTCACCAAAACTCTAATTAAGATTTAATTATTAGTAATTAAAAGAACCAATTATTAAGCAGTGTTATTTCATCCATCAAACAATTGATCAAAGATGTGCAAAGAATTAATTTCAAGCATTTATCTGAAGCAATTATGCACTTAAAAACAAATATATTGCATAAAATAGCAGCCAGCATTAATATTACTATATAGATAAATGCAAATAGTAGCTTTAATTGTACAAACAACCCCTAAAAATGGTGTTTGACATAACCACCTTATCTAAAGTTTGTACTTCAGTGCCTAATTAACTGTCCTAGCTAGCAGACAGATAGCATAATATGCAATTTTTCTCCTTTCTAATTGACCATAATATCCCCATAACCAATGAACCTATAAATGACCGATGAATAATTAAACTAAAGAAACATATATATATATATAGTTGCTTAAAAGGCTTTGTGGTAAAACCCATGAATTTTATTCCATGAATCTTCCCGCTGCATCTTCAACTGCTTATAGAAGTTTCCGATGAACATCTCAGCCTTATGAAACAGCTCTTGTCCACTAGGTAGTGCTTCCTCGGACTCTTCTCCCTCATGATCATCGGCGGGTACGAGCAGCTCTTCTGCAGCCACAGTCTCGTTTTCACGATCACCGCCTCCTATGAAGAAAAGACTTGGTGTGGAAGGGCATTTCTTGAGCACAGCACCCAGAATCTTTGCTGAGGAACATTTCTCAACCGCTCTGAACACCATTTTCTGGTTACATTCTTCAGGATTGACATAGACTGCAGTTTCATTGGTAGCGGTGGTACTAGGGATATCTTTATTGGAACGAATTAGAGGTATTTTTGCTGTCAAAAAATTAGAAAGAGAAGGTTTCTTTTCTTCTGCAGCTTTCGAAAAGAAAGAAAGAAGGCCGGCTTCAGCTCCAAGCGCGACAATCAGAAGATTGAAGAGGAAATAGAGATACGTGGGGCGCAGTGAGGTGGATAAAAGAGGTGTGATGACGAGAAGGGCAACAATGAGAGAGAGCTTTAGAATTTGGGACTTGTTGGAAGTACTGTCCATGGTTAAGGATCGTCTTGATGGTAGAGAGAGGTTGATGACAGAAGGGTGTTTGAGGTGGTAGACAATGTGTAGGGCCTATAGACATATATATAGACAGGAGCTAGGACCTAGGAAGAGAGAAAAAGAGTAATTTTTTTAAGGGTTAACTGCAGTGCACCCTCTACTTTACAACATTCTAACATTAGTCCCCAGTTTCCAAAAAGTGAACTTTGGGTCCAAAGTACGTTGTTTTTGTTCGCCCGTAATCTTTCCGTTAACGGCCGTTAGGATTTAAGCCGTTAACCCGCCATGTGTTCCTCACGTGAGTTTTTTAGGGGGCAAATAAGTAATTTCAATCCTAGGCCATTCACATCTCTTCACTCCAATCCAACAATTTCCGTTTCCTCCTCTGCACCCGATCGCCGCATTACCACCGCCAACCATTGAACAAGAAAGTACCGGTACTCTTATTGGAAAGGGCTTTTCATCTACCTCCCCGTCAAAATACTTTCCCAATCTATCTATCTTGACATAGAAACTCTCGTATCGTGGAATTTTATTGTCGTTCTTGGGATAAGAACTTTCTCTCCCTTGTGCCCCCTTCTTTGGTAATTCCTTGATCTTTGTGAGAAACATGCGGGGAAGGTCTAAATCAAAATGGATCTACTTCCTTTTATCTATGAGGAGGATGTTTATAACGAGGAAAAGAAAGAGAAGGTCTTAGTGAGGAAGAGAAGACCAAATCACGATCTAAAGTTTTTCGTCCTAAGTAATTGCGTAAAAAGAAGCAGCTACAGTAGCTTTAGTTGTGCTGAACCAAATTCGGACTGCTAGTCGATCTCGAACAAAGCTTTGCGAGTTTTGCTAGAGTCAAAACTTGAGCTTGCCTTGTGCAATTAAATTCGTCGAATCTAGAACAAAGGTACTTAACTCAAATCCTATCTCAGTTTGATATTTGGAGTTATACTAACTAAAGTCAGAAGTTAAAATGTTTCTTCCATGAATTGTTATAAGGGATGTAATTTTCTTATGAAGCAAAGAGATTCAATTCTGTTGGACATTGTTTGCTTATTTATGGAGGCAAAAACCCACATGAAAACTTGAAAGTTGACTTGGGGCTTGTGAAATTACAAGGGAATTCCTATGCTCGGTGATTAGAGAGAACATCTTGAATTTGGAGGCAGTACTACCGTCCTCCGATTACCGGAAAAGAATAAAATATATGGCATCCAAATTGAACGGTGTAGGTGTTTGAGTTTTGTTAATTTTCTTTTTCTTTATTTTTAGGGAGATAGCCTAGGATCAAAATTACTTTTTTGCCCCCTAAAAAACTCACGTGAGGAGCATATGGTGGGTTAATGGCTAAAATCTTAACGACCGTTAACGTAAGGACCACGGGCGAACAAAAATAACGTACATTGAACCCAAATTTTTACTTTTTTGAAATCAGGACTAATGCTGAAAAGTTGTAAAGTACAAGGATCACTAGTGCATTTAACCATTTTTTTAATCCTAATATTTGCCGACAGCCCTAAATATATAAAAAAATAAAATAAAATAAATATCAAGTAAGATAAAATAAAGTTATGATAGTAACACTAACAACTATATCCATCTTTTTTTTTTTTTTTTGGAGGTTGTTTTTTGAGTGACAGACAGCTGAACAACAGTGCAAATTATACATCAAAGATTCGATTCATGTTTAGAGACTAGTAAGCCAGAGGGTTTGGCTTAGACTTAGTGGATGATGACATTAACTAAGTGATCAAGTTGAACCAGGAGATTCTAAATTTGTTAAGAATTGGTCCACACTGTACAGCCATCAACATTCTAATTCAATTGATGGGATTCATTTTGCTCGCAACCTTTTTCCAACTTTCAACTACATAAATTATTGTGTTAGATTCATGCATTATCCAAATTATATTCATGAGCTAGCCATGCAAGAAGTTAAGCTATTATCGATCAAACCGCTTAAAGAAAGTTCATTTGAATAGACTACTTTGTCCCCGCACATATACAGTCATTTACATAGCTGGTCATAACCCAAATAAAAGATCAATGGTAATCAAACAGATTTGGTCAAATCTTTATGAATGAATTCTTACCATAAAGAGTAGTGCTATAGTCATAAAAAAGGGAAACGAAAACTTTTGATACAACATGAAGTAAGAATTGGTGATTGATTGTATAATCTACAGATCTCCCCACTAAACGATCGATGGGACTACATTTTTGTCCAAACAGCAATTGTCACCTCCTTTTTTTTTTTTTCTCAGAGTCTTTATTTCTCATTTTGTAACTTTAGCCCTAGTCGTAAAGCGCTAAACCGATGATGTAAAAAGATTCATGTAGTTGATCCTACCAGAGATCGAGATAAGGGTTGATATTCCATTATTATAAACATCAATGTAAAAAGCTACGAAAGACGGAGACATAGGAACATGCATGGAGCTAGAGAGGGACTAGAGATTTGAATTTTAATTGGGCAGTTTAGGATAAGGTCGGTTGAGGAGGAAGCATATTCTTAATTCCAAAAGTAAAATCTCTTTTTCTTGTTTTGAACAAAGTAGTTATTGGCCTCCTTGTATAAAACATGCAGTTATCCAGCAAAATCAGCTTTCATTTTGTGGGGCCTACTTGAGGGCCTTTCGGATCTTTGTTTTGGGCCTAATAGTAGTAGCTTAAAATTTCCGGGTATCTTCTTAAACCCATCAGAAGACCCACTTGCTTTAGTGCGCTCGTGGTCCCTTTTCTTCCACTCTTTACGGCTCAACTCGCTCTTCTTGGCTCACACATTTGGGCCGTACTCTAGGCTTCTGTTCTTCTACAAAGGAGCCTCAACATATCCCAAAGTTCCAATTTGCCCAACTATATATTATTATCCAAAGTAATATGCACAAATGTACAAACAGTAGTTTACATCACAACATGTGTGCAATTTTGTTACACCAGACCATAATTATTTACTCCCTCCGTTACCGCAAAGCGTCCGCTATTCTATTTTAGAATATTTCACTTAAACAGTATATTTTTAAAAATTATGCGTCTCTTGGACTTGCATCCAATGCCTCTTCCCCTTTCCAGAAGCCAAAGCCAGTGCATTAAGAGCACTTTACCTATATATGGTACAAATAACCTTGTATAGAAGTTTTTTCCTTGATTGGATCCAAGGCCGAATAATATCTCATTTTTCTATTCCTAGTTGAAGGTTCGGGTGGAGAGTGAGGGTTAAAATAGGTGATCAGTGGAAACTACTTGTACATGAAAGACAAGCTGAGTAGGTATAGAATTTCAAACTCTACTGTTAACAGAATTTTTACTAAACTCAAACTTGATTGGATTGAGCGATTCAGGTTCAAACTCAGTTCATTCACATTAAATTTAGCTCAAACCTTTATCAAAATAATTTAGAAGTGACCAATTTTGGCCCACATTTTTAATCAAGTCTCAGAGCCCGTTTGGTGTAGCGTTTTGAAAACGCAGTGTTTTAAAAACGCAGCGTTTTTAAAACGCAGATTATTTAAAACGCGGCTTTTTTCTTTATAAATGCGTTTGGGATATTATGTCAAAACGTTGCTTTTATTCCCTTGCGTTTTAAAATGCGTTTTGGGAAAAAGCTAGGAATTTCGGCGTTTTAAAACGCGTGCGTTTAAAGCTGCGTTTTCGCGCAAAGTTGCTAAGTTAAGGAATAAGCTGCGTTTTAACCCTGCGTTTTGGCCAAAACGCGCGAACAAACGGGCTCTCAGATCGTTTCTAAGATCGACTCATGAACTCAAATCAAATGAAACTATGAACGAGTCAAATTGAGGCCAAACCCAGCTCACTTTTGGGGGATTTTGTCCACATGCCCATGTTTCCATTTGTTATTCTTTTTTTCTTTTGGGCTTTTTCTTTTCACCAAATCTCTGCAAATTCAAATTCTTTTTCTCAATTAGCTAGAAAGAATATACAAACAATATACCCTGTCTAGATAATCTTTTTCTAGTCTAACCCACTCCACCTCAAATGCTTTTCACCCATTCCTGAGGAGTATTTAGACTTTTAGACCATTTCCAAAAGTTGATCAAGAAAGTGGACAATGCCACAACAATGACCATAAACCTACTACGTGAACTTTTAATATATATGGTTAACCTTTCAGTGTGGTTGAGTTTATCCAAATCTTCAACCGCTGCTGACTCTTCTCTTCAACCTTTATCGAAAAGACAGATCTAAATTGGATAGAAACACCCTTACAACGCCATAGCTTTTCGATCATACTCATGTGAAAAGGGTGAAGTCACGCTTCTTCGAGTTGAAGATATAGCTTGATATTGTAACAAGCATAACACGCGGAAGAAAGTATCGGCAGATAACTTACAGAGCACATTCGGCCATTATTCAACTGTATCATAGCAAAATGTTCACACATTTAACATAGCAAACACCCTTTTCCTCTCGAAAGATTCAAACTGCCCTCTTAAACAGTGATAAAGGTCATGTGACTCTGCGAGGCTAGGTCAAAAAGAATGCTCAAGCGTGTGCCCGCCTAAAAGCAATACTTAACAAACACGTTTACAGATACTCTGATCCTATTTTAGTACTAGGATCGAATTAATGGATTGACATTTGTTGGAAAGTTATACCTATTCATAGCAACTAAAAGCATAAATCGTAGAGCTCCATATTAATCAATAATCTGTTTAAGTTGATTGTACATGCAATACAGCATACATGGGTTCAGTCACAGGCAAACAAATAGAGCCCATTGATTGGAACAAATATGAACACGGCAAAAAAAATTCACAGAATGTACAGAGTCGGATACAATACCGACATATGCTTCACAAAGACTTCAGCTGGTTTGCACACATTGATATAGACAAAAATTATGGAAATAAGATCTATCTCTTGGAACTGCTTAATAAGAACCAAAAAAGACGGGTTGAAGCATGTTACCTTATCCTTGAAAGTGTTTGCTCTATCACAAGGCCCGGATCAATTTATTTAGTTTGTGCACAAAGAGGGAAGCTGGATTCTGAGATCATCCAATGTGAGGCAGTCGTATAAGCTTAAACAGTGTTCATTAGCTAGATGCAATAAGCAAATGAAACATAAATGAGGGGATATATCATTTGCTGGTGCAGCTTGGCAGGCATCAGGAAAGGTTGCTAAAATATCTTTAAATGAAATTGTGACTTCATAAACCTAGAAATTACAGGAAAATGAACAAGTCACAAATCCATTCAATTGCCTGAGACGGACAAAATGTTCTGGATTAGCAGAAAAGTCGGACAACATTTAGTAAATTATTCAAAATATAACACAAATAACGTTAATAGCAGTAACAGAACCAAAATAATGGACCATTACAGTTATGTTCTTTTCAGAAAGTAGCATCGGAGATTGTTGCGACATAAAACATTAAAATTCATTGCCAGCAATTTTTATGCCAAAAAAGCTAGACATAAATGAAGTTGAATCGCAAAGTTGCACGATACAAGAGTATTCCGTAATGTATGAACACAGCAAGATGTTTCTGTCTGAGTGTAAGGCTGTGTTAATGTTGTCTAATTAAACAAGTTTCAATAACACAAATGAAAAATTAGGAGGAGAATTAGCAATTATATTCGATAAACTTATGTATTCTGAAAATATGCACTTAAGGTATCAGCGTAGCTTTTATAGATACTTGTGAAGTTCAGACTGGCCATTCAGGTAGTAGATGAACAATAATCAGCATCCACAGCATGAACTTAGAAGAAATAAAACACAATAAGATGGGAACAATATGTATCTACAATCTACATGGCAGGCATAGGTTCCGCCTATTTCCATGGAGTTTCAGTTTGAAATCTGGTCTCACTTATTTTTCCCTATTGGTTTTTGATAGTGCATCACGAGCAAATGAGCTTGAGGTGTCTATTATTTACATAACAAGATCTGTAACTTAAACTTACACTTCTGATAAGAAAAATAAATGATCTGACCTCGGAATTTGAAAATGCTCTGCAGATGTTTAAACATTAATAATGCATAATAAAAAATGAGCTCAATAAGCTCATAACGGTTTCAATTTGGAATTACATCCTTAAGACATCGAGCGCCTTGATGAATGTGAGAGGGGACGTAAATGTTGGAATCCATGCCAGCATGTCTCCCTTGGGTGGAAGCCAAAAGAAGGAACAAGATCAGCTTAATGATCTCCATTAGGAGATGGAAGTACTAGATCAATCATATGCAGAGGAAAGAAACCTGAATAGACTAAAGGCTCTTCTTTTGTGGTGAGTTGGCGACTAAGACTACTAGTTCTTCTGGAGAGAAACAGTTAGATCATGTGCATACAAAGTGCTAAATCACATATTGTCATTCCCTACATCTAAAACATGCATTTTAGGCGGCTTGATCTCATTCACTTTAGACAAATCAGAAGTCATATGTTCTGGCATTAAAGTACCAGTGGATTGGATCTACAAATCATAAGAAGTGAGGACCATCAATTAATGGTGGAAATGAGCATAGAGTTAAAATATACTCCATCTGCCCCGAAAAGATAAACCCATTTGACAAGTAAAACTTTTTAATATCGTACTTTTACTCTATATTTCTTTTTAAGTTGTACCAAAGCAATAAATTATTTTGCAAGACATCTAGATAAACATCACGTTTTTCAAATGAAAGAAAAAAATTTGAAAAAAGATGGAGAATTGTAGCTTAAATTTTTTAAATGGGACTGTTTCTTTGGGAAAAAAGAAAAGGAATGTGGAACTATTTTTTGGGGATGGAGGGAGTATTATGCAAGCTTATATCTCATTAATGCAGAGTATAACCGTTAACAAACAAACAAGATGTGGATGTCAGTGTAATCTTACCATTTCAGCCGCTTGGGTAGATTCTTGAATGTGATCCCAAAGAGTTTCCTTCAGCACGTGCACATCAACTTGTTTAGAAGTTTCATCACACTGAACATCTATCATATTTACCTGAGTTTTGATGATTACGTAAGTGTAAGCTTCAGAAGAAAAATTTTAAAAAAAAGAACAATGGCAATTATTTGCAGAGTTGAATTCAATATCTTCTACAGAGAAACATTATTACCATGCAAGTCAATGAACCTGGAAGACCATATAGAAGGAGAAGAATGGGTTAAAGACAAACAAACCTGGCGAGGATGAGATACAAGTCTGCCGGAGTCGTCCACATCACTATGAGAACATGCATCATCAAAATGCCCACCAAAAACACTTCCGTTATCCCATGAAGGATTTCGCTCATCAGAAGTTCTATCTGGTTCACACGAGTTGTCATCTGGGAAAACAAGAAAATAAAAGATCATCGCATGATAGACAAATTCAATCATCTGGGAACACAAGAAAATACAAAACCATCACATGATATTGTCAAAAAGTTTATATCCTTAAGCATCATGATGAGAGACAACTAAATTTCTAGAGTAAAAACGTCATGTTTTAACTAATCCGTTTTCTGTCATATTGCTCTAAAGAATGATATACAACTTGTTTCATGTGCTTCAGAAGAAAGATCATATGATTAACCGTCACTAAAGGAAGTCCAAATATATGTTTGCACATCCAACACAGAGTTAGTAGGAACTAGGAAGGCAAAACTATCTCACACCAACACTTGTGCTCAAGATGAAGCCACACAAGATGTGAAACACTGAAAAGTAATTATGCCCATATGCAGCTCCCTATCTTATATCCATAGAAATCAAAACATATGTGAACCTCCAGTCATCCCAACATCGTTCAAGAAGGGCAGTACATGTCTGCATTTTTACTACTTTCCACAAGGAATAGTTACAATGAAAAAGATGGCAATTTATAGCTGGAGCTGCTGGACAATGAACAAGACTAATGAACCACTGTACATGCAGATAAGCTTGGGTGTTTTTTAAATTTTATATCTTATTTTACAACTTGCACACATTTATTCTAAGCGTATTATATTTTAATGATTAGTTAATAGTGTTTATTTATCAAAAAAGTGGGAGAATCTGTGGTGCCTATTCCTGGAAAAGCAATTTCTGCATATCTAAGGAGAGGCTTCAAAAAATGCAGTCCTGCTTTCGGTATAAGTATGGATACATCCAAAACCCAACTTGAAGAACTTCAAATGTATGATCGATGACCATTGGGGTAGCCACCATGTTGAAACATCATACAGAACTATGTTAATGTTGCTACCTAAACATCAAAAAAGGAAACAGCAGGCAAATACAACCAGGCAGAAATGAATACCTGAAGTTTTTCTCTTTCCTTTTCTAAAGCACTGCAAGAAGAAATATGAGTTGTCAACCTCAACACACAATAGACTGTTATATATATACAATATACCAATGATCAAAACAAGACAGAAAATAATCAAAAAAGACAGTGACCCATCCATCAACTCAAACTATTAGGCAGAACTGAAAACTGGTTTGAATCTCTTGAGGTGGGATAGGATTTGGAGCACAGGGTACCAAAATCAAATAGCTTACGCTTGAGTTGGTGTTACGCAACTGAAGTTGCAGTCCAAAAAGGTTTCAACTTCTCTAAACAAGGCTGTACAACTTGTACTTACATACTATTACAAGCACAGGATCTTTGAAACATATATTTAATTATGCTATACAATGGCACTACAGTAGTAGCTACACTCAAGAATATTTTGTGACTACTTTTACAAGCAGTGAGACACCATTGCAATAGGAAAGGAATCCACAACTTATGTCTATTGAATTAAGGCTAATCAAAAACTGTTTCCAATCTCCATATGCACTATATATCATCATGCAGAATTCAGGCAGAGGATGTCAGGCCTAAGCACGGCCTGCTTAGTTTTGACAGTGTACAGACAACCTATGGAATAGTAACCCCAGCAATGACTATATAGATTTTTGTATGATTATGATCACATTACCATTACACTAGGAAGAAGAAACAACCGGACAAGATTCTCTGGTTGGTAATGGCAGTCTTCAGGAAGTGTGCGCTCTGGAGGTACTCTATTCTCCGGTAGTAGAAGCAACTTTGAGTTTTTCGGCTGAGCAAATAAATCAGGCATTTGTTCATCCAAAGACTTCATAAAATTTTTATCAAGTTCAGCTGGTTTATCACTTGGTGATCTCTTTGCTCTAAAATCTGATCTGTTCTCCAACGCCAAAACATCTACTGCACCTACAAAAGAGATTCCACACAAAAAAGTCAAACACCTGCTAACTGAGAATCCAAACCAATGGTGGACTGCATAGCCTTCTTCCAATACCAACCCTTTGGGTTCCTATACTTCCAATGTTCAGGTCCTGCCCAAGCATTTTGTTTTTTTGTGAATCCTGACCCTTGGAACAAAAATACAGCATTTTCCTCAGAAATTCCACCAACATCTGGTTCGTAGGATGTACATGGACTGTCCTACATGGATAAACAAAAAATTGTCTATTCATTGCCCAATATCAAGGCGCGTTAAGGAAGAAATTTTGGGACTTATAATAAGAGAACACATCTTTACGGTATAAGTCACAACCATTGAGACATTGCTCCGTAAAGAATGTAATATACCTCATGATGATCTGGAAAAGCTGCATCTTCAAAAGTGAAGTTTTCAGCATCCACATCTATCCCTCCTTCATAGCCAGTATGCCCTGCCTCAAAGTTCTGAAATGAAATGCTATCCCAGTGGACATTGCTATCACCTGTGGGATCATCCCTTCCTGCAAACTCCTGTGCTTCCCTCAAAGTGTTTGACTGCCTCTCACTGTCTTCGTCAAATTGATGAAAAATTTCCTTAAGAGTTGGAGAAATTTCATGCTGTACAGGCATATTCATCAGCATCTGCTCAATACATTCTGAAGAGGAAAGGCATACAGTTAATGAGGGAAGAAATGGTATGTTAGGTAAAAACAGGGTCTGGATTGTGCTACCAACAATCTTACACACCTCTGGCAAATGAGAGATCAATTGTATCCAAATTGCAGTCTTGGATTGAATGTGATATGCATTTCCTTGGCACTTCAGAGGAATCAAAAAGCACCCTACATCCTCCATAAACTCCAAGATTATTCAATAAGAGGCCTTTCGCTCCACCTTCATCGAATTGTGCAGATGTTTGATGATAAAGAGGATCCACTGCAAATGCAACTAGAAGAAAAAGAGAAAACTTACATGACAGGTGTTGAGAAAGGAGGGCTTTACAGTAAGAGGTTCTTTTCATGCAGTGAAATCAGCCACTCAGAACTGTTATATGCAGTAAAACTTACCATCAAACTTCTTCATGTTAAGAGCATCAAAAGAGGGCTCCAATGTTGACAGTGGTGAAATCTAGAATGATTAGTTCTGTGAGTATGCAGTTTTAGCAATCAGATTCACCAGAAGAAATTCGAAATAAACTAATAGAATTAGCACTAGCAACCTTCCGTTCTATCTGTTTCTCTTTCTTACAACAATCCTCATCTGGTCCATTGCCGGTGTCACGACCCTCCACCACAGTTCCTGTCATGAAACACTAAACTAGCCAACTGAAATATATACATACATACATATACATATATGTGTGTGTGTGTATGTGTGTGTATACATATACATACACATATATACGTACATACATATATATACAACTCAACTCAACTAAAATCAGCCTTTTTTTTCTGAATCACTTGGGGTTAGCTACATGAATCATTTCCGCAATTTGATTCCGTCGAAAGCAAGATCATTACACACACCACACTCATTCATATCTTTCTTTATTACGGATGTCCATGTTTAATTTGGTCTTCTCCTTCCCTTATTTCTAGTCTAGTTGATACTAATATACTTGCACTTCCTAATGAGTGTTCTAATTGGTCTACGTTGTATGTATCCAAACCATCTTAGGCAATTTTCTCTCATTTTATCAGCTATTGGGGCGACTCTTACTGTCTCTTGAATTTGTACATTACAAATTTTATTTTTCCTAGTTTTACTACATATCCATCTTCACATTCGCATTTTAGCTACGCTCATCTTGTCAACATGTTCTTTCTTAATTGCCCAACATTCAGTCCCTTAAGTAGTGCGGGTGGGTCTAATGGTTGTCCGGTAAAACTTTTTTTTCAACTTAACGGTTATATGGCGATCGCATAACACTCCGAATGCACTTCTCCATTTCACCCAACCTGATTTTATCCTATGACTAACATCATCTCTTACCTCTCCAACTTGATAAATAATTGATCCTAAATATCGGAATTGTTCTTTTTGTAGTATTTCTTAATCATCTCACCTAACTTTGTCCCCGTTATTACTTTTTTTACAGCTAAAGTTGCATTCCATGTATTATGTTTTACTCCTACTTATTTTAAAGCCTTTGACTTCTAAAGTTTCTCTCCACTTTTCTAGCTTATCATTGACTCTATTCTTCGTCTCATGAATCAAAACAATGTCATCAGCAAACAACATGCATCATGGTATATCATCTTGTATATGTTCGGTTAATCCATCCATCAACAAGGCAAGAAGATAGAGACTTAAGGCCGATCCTTGGTGTAATCCTATGGTAATCGGGAACTCACATGTCTCTTGTCTCTCCTCACGTAGTCCTAACTAACGTCGTAGCTCCATCATACATATCCTTAATCACGTCAATATATCACTTTAACCCCTTTCTCCTCTAGGAACTCTATCATAAACCTTTTTTAGATCAATAAAAACCATGTGTAAACGGACATACATATACATACATACATACATATTTATATATATATATATATATGAACCAGAAATCTTCAATAAACATCATTTCGCAGATCATAATCTAAGCTTGTCCTCGACAAAATGTAAAATTCATTTGTGCGTGTGTGCACTTTATTAACCAGTTAAGTACTTCGTGGGAAACCCTGTATAAGGCACTTAGTAGTATTTCCCCCTTTCTACATATGCAATATTATGGAATCTTAGACTAACTAGTTTATGGTAAATCATTTAAAGTTTATATTGTCTAAGGAAAACATAATAAGATTAATAATACTAGTAACTCTGGATTATACTGACTACAACTTCAAGCTCTGAACTGTTTTAGATTAACTTCTGGAAGAGTCCAACAGCTTCCGGTCATGTTAATAAAACAGATTCCCTTTCAGTAAAGAGAAAAGGCTGCGCAATGCACAAAGCCACCATCAATTCCTGGTCTGGAATGAAAAATGGACAAAATCGTACTCCAGAAGAGCAGAGGCTATATTATAGCTCAAACCATGATTCCTAGGTCCAATGGATCAATTTTACAGTTGCACACCGGCTATCAATTCCTGGTCTGGAATGAAAAATGGACAAAATCGTACTCCAGAAGAGCAGAGGCTATATTATAGCTCAAACCATGATTCCTAGGTCCAATGGATCAATTTTACAGTTGCACACCGGCTAATGAAGGGGAGCGAGAAAGACGCATGTTTACAAATGTGTTTACAACATAAAGGACAACCAAATGTGACAAATTGATCTGATCAATGCATAAACTTTATCTGGTCAAAAGTGCAAAAATAGTAGGGAATATCTTGAAACAGTTAAAGTTCAAAATCTGATAGCTATTAGAAAGAGTTATTATATAGGCACAAGAACCTACTAATATGGACTGTACCTTGCTCATCCTCTCCACCAGCTCGAATGATTCGACCAAGTGTCTTATATGCTTCTGCGTGCACTGAATCCACCCTTAAAGAATATATCTTCACGCCAGCTTCTAACGTGCAACTTGCCTATTGGATACAGAATTATTCAATTAGGGAACATAATTGGTTCTTTAACACTACATGTGATTCCTAAAACAGACCAGCATTGGCAAACAGCATCCAAACCTTTTGAAAGTTGGTCCCAGAATCATTCTCCGTTTCAACTTTGATAACCTCGCTTAGGTGGTCTATAAGCTTCAGCTCCCACGTATTTTTCTGGTTTATTTTCTGTATTATCATTAGAAATGAAACAGCAAATTAGCTAGCATTCCTTATGTCCCGAAAAGTTACTGCATTTTGGCTTTTCAAAGTGAAGTCGACTTATTCTCAAATGAAATTTTGATGTGGATACTTGTTTTTTTTTTTATTATACTAGAACATGAGATCCATAGTACTTTTAGCGTAGTTTACAAAGATTATAGTTTTATATCTACAGCTAAATGAAAATTTTGTTAAATATTGGTCCCAAAATGATCAAATTAGCTTTAAAATGTCAAAATGAGACTTTTTTTTGGACGGTGGGAGTAAACAACATTAACAAAACAGCAAGATAAATAGTTTAGTCGTTATTCAATGATGAATCACCAAATATGGCTAAATTAAGGGGGATAGAGAGAGAGAGAGAGAGAGAGAGAGATTGCCTACATTTTCGCTGGCCAGCTTGATGCAATTTTGGAATAACTCGACGATTTGTTCCCTGTCTAGACAGTTGTCGGACGGAGGTTGAGAAGGAGGAGCGTTGGCGGCCAAGTACTTGCGGCGAACAGCAGCGGCACGAGCGGCACGTGCCTGGGCGCGTTCGAGTTGATCGTCATTGGAGCCTAATAAGAAGGGGCTTGTTGGTGATTGGAGGCGCGTTACCACAGGAGCCCTCGGCTTGGTTGGCTTAGGGCTGAGAATTTCCGCCATCGTTATAATCCCTCGAAGTTTACTGATTCCCTAACCCTAAACTGACATTTGCTTTTGACGAAGAAACCTCCAGTTCCTGGTTTCTGCTGACCATTTTCCTAGTTTTTCATTTTTCTTTCTTGCTCGTTCGTTTTTCCCTCCTATTTTTGAAACTTGGAGAAGGTATATGATGTGGACGTCCACTCTTCGCACGGACCCCACCTATTTTACCCAGACTGACTCTCTTGAATGTGAAGGGTTGGATTTGCCAAAATTTTCAAACTTACACTCACGTCCGAATCGTGTAGTCAAGGGTATTTTGATAAAAATGAATGATCCAAATAACATAGCTCTTGAAAATCAACCTAAAAAGCATCAATCTACTATATTAATTGTGTAAATGTACTTCTGGTGTTAGGAATATCTACATAATTTATGAAGTTATTACCGGATCTTTCAATTTCAACCATACACATTTATAACTAACCATACGACCAAATAGACAAGTAGACCACAACACCTCGGGCAGCAAGCACGATTGCCTAGTGAAATGATAAGCTAAATTAGAAGGAAGGAGTACATAACACTCAAATTGTCGCACCACCCACTTACAAGTTCAACAACAACCATCCATGGTACTGCCTGCCAGTCATAACACATCTTGGCTCTAGCAACACCATTACTACCATCATCAACATCTGCATTACAAGATACACAACCATTAGTCCATTACCACGGAACTCAATCATCGTACTAAATGTTTGATGGGTAGTATCAAAAATCATGTTCTCTCTGAGGTTGAAGATGAATAGGATTGCAGATACTCCCTCTCTCTTCCACTTTCAAAATTTATACTCCCTTGCAATCCTACTAACTTTTTAACGTTACCCTTCACTTTTGTTATAACTATCTTGACTATACTCGATCAAACACTTTTTGTAATTCTGAATTTATGACCAAACTTTAATGTTATTAATATATCTTTTAATTATTTAATTTTTCAAACGTAAAAGTCTTTAGAGTGAAATGGAAAACATAAAATGTAAGATTTGCCTCCATTCTTATCCAAAGGGAAAGACGTTTAAGTAGGATTGAAGTAGAAGGTTAAGAGCAGGAACAATGGAGTAGTAAAAAATGGGGAGCTTATCTCCCTTTTTTATCATTTTATTACAAAAATATCATTAAGCTACCCATTTAAGCTACTCAACAAAAATACTCTTTAAACAATGCACAAACTCCAACAAATTTTACATACCTCACTATCTTTACCTCCATTAATTTAATATCTTTATATATTAAATTTATAAAAAATTGATCTTATGTCCAAATGAAATAAACAAAGTCTCTATTTATAGATAAAAATGTGTACTTTAATACAAAAAAAAAAAGATGATTTTTTGTGGTCAAAAATGACCAAAAACAGCAAGAAAAACTAAAGCTACAGTAATGTATTAGTGCTACAGTGCACAACAGCGAAAAAAATTTCTTGGTACACGGAAGCAAAAAGGGCACAATTTTAGTCTTTTTCTAACCTAAACTATGTCGTTTTGATTGTTTTTTTTTTAGAATTGTGCTAAGCGACGGTAGCCAAATAAGCTCCTCAATCTCGGTTGAAGCTACCAAGCGACCCATTAGATACTCATTTGATACTCCATTGAAAGCATTGATCCCCATAAGACACCCCATTGTTCATGCTCTAACTATTTTAAAGACGAGTGTGTAGTTCGCCAATTCTCAAGTTTTGAGTGCAATGTGTTTGTTAACATGAAGGGTATAAAATGGCTGATTCTTAGAGTATCAACCTGGGGCAGGGGAATTCTCTCACTTCTCAAATGATCAAGAAAAATGATGTATTGCAGGAATGACAGTTTATAAGGATTATCGAGTATGTGCTTCAACAGAGGAAAACAGAAGATATCAGTCTTGTAAATCATACAAGTGTTCTATATATTTTAGCGGAAATTAAGGAACCTGAGTAACATAATCAAATATAGAAACTAGTTTACACGTTCTTGGGCCATACATCAATCATTAGAGACGGCACTAGTCACTGAGGTAAGCGAAAGGATTTGTAGGATTTATCTTTCAATCAAGATACCAACAATGTGGCCATATTTCAGTCTTCAAACTTCAGTTCCACCGATTTTTCCCAGCAACCCTTCTTTGGAAAAGTAATCCAAAATCTTGCCCCCCTCCAAAGGCTGATAAGTCCATAAAACATTTGTTAGTAGAAAATCGGCCACATTTTAGTATCTATCTTCTCCTAAATAGAGCTCATCATGAGGTATGCCACCACAAATCCCAGCAAAGAACCTGCTGCGACCTGCAGTAAACCTTCAACGGGTGAATGATTTTTTGAAATATATTTCAAAGTTATAAGAAAATTTTTGGGTTGAACGCAAGCCTTAAGTGTGTTCTAAACAGATAAAGAAAAAGTTTGGAGTGCGATGATTTCAGAAAGAGTAGAAGATAATCCAATTAGAATAACTAGTTCAGAAGATAATCCAATTGCAATAACTCATTTGAGGTTTTGATCAATATAAACAGAAAGAATTCAACTGCAGTAATACCTGAACTGGAGTATGACCAAGCGAATCTCGTAGAGGTCTAACATTTGAGACGGGGTGTTCAGGAGGCAACTCGCACACAATTTGATTCAGTAACTGGAAGGAATTGAAAGAAAATAACATTAAGCAAATCTGACTCTCTTGGCAATGCAAGAAAAGGAGTAGGCGTAGGATAGATCATTTTAGAACAGAAGACACGTTGAAATAACCAAGACCAAAAAAGCAGTATAATTATGGGGGATTACATCAAGTACAATGAAAAACACTATTATATCCAACCTAGATCATTTAATTGAACACTTCTACACGTTGATTGCAAGGTAAGATGTTATTTCTCTGGCATATCCAGAAAATATTCATAACTATAACTAGTCGCTTAACATGAGTCTCTGCCAAGATGAAAGCATAAACAACTTTTATTTGCATACATGGACATAGACCTTTAACAAGTTATGGATAGTCTCGCAGTGTTGAAGATTATAAAAAAGCTATAGATTATAGTCTCTAGATCAGGAATAAGAATAACAAGCCTCAAAATAAGAAAATACATGCTCTTCTAATGAAGGTTCTCCAATTCGCGCAGGTATTAACCTCTATCGACTTATGTTATGGTATAAAGGTCTTTGACAAATCGAGCGATACTACCTCTGCTTGCCGACCGGCATGAAGTCTGACGCCAGTAGCATCATACATTACCTGAAATATCATAGAAAAAAAGTATTAGTCAATGAAACCAATATCAATATGAATATATATATAATTATCCGAAGCATAATCAAGAGAGCAATGGAGAACGGGATGAATATAAAATCAGCCATGGGATGGACACATGAAACTGTTAAAGACAGTACCCTGTAGATATCAGCATGCAGGTTCGCAGCCCAACATCCTTTCACTGACAATCCTTTCAGCAGTTCAGATGAAGCTCATTAATTAGTTAAAAATGACTTGTTTAATATCTTCTAAAGGTCATCCTTGAAAAGGGATTCTCCCTCCAACTAAAAGGCACATCCAGGCCAAGATGGACAAAGTAACCAGACAGCCAGTACAAGCAAACAAGGAAATTGAAGACTAATTAAGTTGCATAGAAACTCGCAACCACCTAACTGAAGGTTGCTACTGCAAATGCATATTTGCAAAATATTAAGCATTCGATGCGAATTTGTAGGCAACTATTGGCAATTTCAAACCAAAAAAAATAAATAAATACTCCCTCCATCCCAAATAAATAGGTTCACTTTGATTAATTGCACAAATTAAGAGAAAGGTTGATTAGTCACTAATTTCCTTAAATACCCTATCAATTTGTGGCCACAATTTCAAGTTGATTTAGATTATATGGCATAATTATTCTCAAAAGGGTATTTAGGACATTATGTTGGAAAATAGTTTCAAGAAGGCACAATGGCATGGATAAAGAACAATGGCATGGATAAAGAACAGTGGCATGGTCCCATGGATGGAATATACAAGTATCTGAAGGCCCAATTCACAAAGTAGAATTAAGGGCAAACTGTAGCTTATCCAATATGATAAAAGCTCAAAGAAATATAAATACATATATTGAGATATCAATACTTTTAATGTGAAACATTAGCAATTTACAGGACTAAGGAATATTAGCTTATCTTGACTGAGCATGCTTTCAGCTGTATGGAGAAATATAGGGTTGAGCAGCATGACATTACAAAAGAATGAAGAAGACCTGGTCCCAAAAGTACATACAACGCATGCCAAAACCACTGCAATTGCAAATGCTGACGCTCCAGTGCCTTCTTGTAAACCTACAGCGACCGCTAGAGCTGTAACAGTTGCCGAATGTGATGATGGCATTCCACCTGAGCTAACCATCTTTCTGGAATCCCATTGCTTTTCCTTAAACCTGCATATTTAGAATAACATATAGAAAGACAATAACAAAAGCATAGAGAAGAAACAAAATAAGAAGCGATAAAATATCATCTGTCAAATTCATAAAGGGGTCATTGTGCTCCCTCTAAATCATGTCTCCATATATTTATTCATGTCATGCATGGAGATTGCCACTTATCACTAATATTTGTATCTCTCCTTTCATCAGGGTCTTTTAGGCTCGCTAATGATTTGAAATTTTGAACAGCTTCACTCACTGTAGCAAAGAAACATGCCAAAATACATTTTCCACCCATTTTCCACATAACGGTTCTAGTATACAACAAGAATGCAACCCACACATGACACTCAATCGCAACCAACTGCAAGTTCCAATCTTACATGGCAAGTATATGTGTCAGTACTAGTGAGGATTGGTGCTTAACAGACCAAATATAAATATGAACAGTCTACTATTTCCACATTGATGACAAAAACAAGCACCTGGCCACCTGCACAAATTCTTCCATAAATTATAGAGAATAAACTCATAGGATGATGAAATTCTTATGATATTAAAAGTCAGAGAAATTAAAAGATTCTACCAGGATTACACCTGTCAATCCATCCTCAAATTTATCATTTCCTCTTGCAACACAGACACACACAGTTCCTTATTAACTCTTAACCCCTCTGGGAAACTTTTTTTAAGAAAAGAAAGAGGAACCTTATGTAACTAACATGAAATAAGGTTTGTTCCACTTCATGGAGATGCCCAAAAAATCCATTCAAAAAGGGAACAAATGGGATTTATTTATTTATTTATTTATTTAAGAATTTGTATGCATTTACTAGTTCATGATCTACCGTGTAAAGAAAGAAAACGCCATGCTTGATTCTACATGAATTTTATGAAGTCCTTTTGTTCTCATCTCTTTAATCGATGCTTAATTTTACCATTATTTATCAAAACTGTTAAGCCTAATTCTTCTCATGATGATCCATACGTGATACAACAGATGGATCCTATTTACAGGATTAAGGCCATTAGTTGATACTTTAGCATTTGAATGGATCATCAGCATTTCACAAGATGAAAGGTAGGGCGGTTCACGGCTAGACAATGGCAAGTATATATGCACTTGCGAATTAACAGAAACATATTTGTCATGGTACAAGCACACATACGGAGACTTGAAATAATGACCGTGTTCAAAACCTAAAGTTTGTTGGCATCACTTCAAAAATGCTAAATAGAGCCCGACCTTTAATAATACCCAGTCTTTCAGGTTTACCCCATGCCAATTCACTATTCTTGAATCAATAGAGGTCACCTAACGAGTGCTCGATGCACTTGTTAAGAGACTACTTACAGAAAGTTTTCACCTCGAAAATTCCCACTGAGACATTGGTGAATGTTACTAATACAATCTCCATACAGGATTTTCTACAAATAAGCTCTTGACAAGTAGTAACATGCAAATCCTAAGAATAATCGTAATAGAATCAATCTGAGGACTAATAATGTTTCAAAAAGGTTCAAAACAGATGAGCTTCCTAGTAATAAATATGAATTTGATCGAGAGAGAGCATACCATGTGGTGAAGATCTTGAGAAACTGTGCGAGGAAGAGAGAGAGAAAAGCGGCTAAGAGGGGAATATTCGAGGGAAAACCGGAAGCTTCTGGTGAATATGACCGACGGCTTGAAGAAGCGTCACCGGCCGTGAGCACCTCGTCCATTTGATTGATGAACACAGACAGATTGAAACGTACGATGATTGCTCAAAGCATCACAAGCTTCTGAAAGGAGAAATGATAACCGCTCGCCTTTTGATCGGCGGATTAGGTGAAACTCACGGTGTTCTGGCGACAATGCGATCGGGAAATTGGTGGAACAAGGCCGCCACAATCCAACAGATCCGACTCACAGCAACTGCGTAAAGAGAGAGCAACCATTAAAGCGTTCACGTACATGCGCTTTAAGATCTCACAAGTTTGAGCCCGTTTGATCGAGCGTTTTGCCAAAACGCTGCTTATTTGTAAAAAATATGTTTTAATACTACGGCAGAAAATACAGCGTTTTCAAAAAGCAGCTGCGTTTTAAAACGCTGGAATTCTCAGCTTTTTCCCAAAACGCAGGTTTTAAAACGCTACTAGAAAAAAAAAAACTGCGTATTGAAGTGATATCTCAAACGTATTTATAAGGAAAGACCTCCGTTTTTAAAACACTGTGTTTTTTAAAACGCTGCGTTTTTAAAACACTACATTTTGTAAACGCTGCACTAAACGGGCTCTTAAACACTCCTATTTTAAGACCACTTAATAATTTTAAAGGAGTGCTATTAACACATTTTTTCTCTAAATACACCCCCCTCTAAAATTATTTATAAAAATATTATTGTTTAAAAATATGTTAATACCCTCTATTTTTATTTTTTTCTTTCTTTCCTTCCCCTCCCCCTTCTCTCTCCCTGAACGTGCTGGAGTGAGCCCCCACCTCCACCATCACCATGTTTTTTCTTTCCTTCTTCACAAATCTTTGTTCTTCGCCACACCCCTTTTTTTTCAGTCTTTCCTTCTTCCCCTCCCTTCTCCCTTCTGTCATTCTTCTTCTCTCCTAAACCCAGCATCATCTTAAAAAATTTTGATAATTTCTTCATTCGACCATGGTTGACCGAATAATATATTGATGTAAAATTAGTGTAGGAGGTGTATTAGAAAAAATAGGAATTGTTTGGTAGTTAGGCAGGAATAATCATTATTATTAATCCTGGTATTATTAGTATCCTCGTTATTAATCCCTACTTATATATAGGAGGTAATTTTAAAATTAAAAATGTTAATTAAGTGTTTTTTTTAGTGAGGGTGCTAATAATACCACTCTCTCCCTTGGTATTATTAGTGAGGGGATAAGGACCTTATCCGAATAACTCATGCTAATAGTCCTGACCGCCTATTGCGTACCAAACATCCGATAATTTGGATTATTAATTCTTTCCGACATTAATCCTGACTACCAAACGACTCCATAGTGTATTAATAGAAAAAGGGGGTATAATACACTCTTTGTCTCAAAATAAGTATGAAGTATCAATTTTTTTTTAAATCTAGATAAATGTTTTTTTTTTTTGTATAAATTTATTGATTTTACCTTTGACAAGTATATATTTTAGTGTGAATTTCTGATGTTATATGTGTAACTGTAACAACTCGAAGTCACCACCTTATTTCTCAATACAATCAAATTCATTTTTAACTAGCAGCGGAAATAATTAACAAAAATTTTCTTAAAAACACCAATTCTCATATATAATAAAATCTGGTACAACCCAATATTACAACAACAATTCTAACAACCACACCTGGCTCGCTCTCTACCCCACCTCACAGCTAGTCACGCTTTCGCTGTGCACTTTAATTAAATAACCTGCAAAACTCAAATAATTGGTGGGGGGTGAACTTGTGAGCCCAGTAAGTGAGGGGATATAAAATACCACAGAATAAAACGAAGACATACGATTCAAATATCACTTTGTCCATGAAGTTAAACTATAGACAATAACTCATAAAATCAATAAAATTATGCTCTTGACAAATCAACGTTCAACGAACGAAAAACAATATATATGCTTGAAGCATCAAAATATACTGTTCAATTATATATCACAGTCTAGTATAATACTAGGTTCGAGTTCAGTGGCAAAACATGAAACTCATATACATCTCAATCGTTGGCACTCAGAATTTGAGTCCACCAACTAAATAACAATAACGGGTTCATTGAGACCAACACACTGACTAGTATCACTAAACTATTTTACATAATTATGCTTTTAACCAAATCACGATAAATCATAATAAACACATCATTTTTTAAATTCATTTTGATAAACAAGATAGAACGATAGCAATAAATTATATTTCAAGATACAAAATATTTTTTAAACGATAACGTAATCAAACTGATATAGAATTAATACTGCATAGTCTCTCTTATCTCAAATCAAGATAAAACCTAATACTAAAATGCAACATCATGTTTTTTTATAAAATTGATCTACATCTCAAGCATGTCGATCCTACAAATTTAGTTTATCAAAATACCCAAGTATCGTGAACTAAATTAATATTATACCTAAAATAATATTACACAACTTAACAGGGACGGAGAAACAGCGGAGGAAAAAGAGATAAAATTCTCTCCTTATCAACTATATACTCCCTCCAAGTCAACCGATAGAAAGAAGATAGAACTAGATAGTGATTGGGTGAATTCTTCATGTAAACCCACTTAAACTTAACAACTAAGCATCCTCCTTTTTTTTTTTCTTTTTTTTCTCCGTACACCAAATTAACCAAATTACTAACCAAACAATATGATAACTTTTATTATTAAAATCAAATATGTATTAGTATATTATTTAATTAAGTATACTAATTATAAACTTTAACTTGGTTAAATAAATTAAAATTATTATTATTTTATCATCTAAAATAATATAAATAAATAAAAACACAATAAAATATTTTCAAGTCAAAAAAATCAAAATTAATATTCAAATTCATTCATATTTTAAAAATAAAAATAAGTAATTTTCGGGATCTCACACCCTCTCCTCCTTAAAATGAATTCGTTCTCAAATTCAACTTAATTCTATCTCTCAAACCAAAATCATCAATTGTAGTGACCTGAAATCACACTTAATACTGTATCATCAAATTTTCAAATCAATATCCCGGGTAATGTGTCTCCACACACTTCCGGTCGGGCCGAGCTCTGATACCAATTGTAACGACCCGAAATCATCACCTTGTTTTTCAATACAACCAAATTCATTCTTAATTAACAGCGAAAAGAATTAACAAGAATTTCTTTAAAAAACACAAATTCTCATATATAACAAACTCTGATACAACTTAATACAAAACCCAATTATTACAACAACACTTCTAACAACCACACTTGGCTGGCTCTCTGCCCCACCTCGCAGCCACGCTTCTGCTACGCACTCTAATCAAATAACCTGCGAAACTCAAATAACTGGTGGGGGGTGAGCTTGTGAGCCCAGTAAGGGAGGGGATATACAATACCACAGAATAGAACGAAGAGATATGATTCAAATATCACTTTGTCCATAAAATTAAACTATGGACAATAACTCATAAATCAATAAAATTATGCTCTTGGCAAATCAACGTTCAACGAACGAAACACGGTATATATGCTCGAAGAATCAAAATATACTACTCAATCATATATCACATTTTGGTATTGCCATCGATTTCTGTTTTGTATGTTGGTTATTAAAATATATTTTTTTTCGTTGATTCTTTTGTTTGTTCTTTTTTGTTTTTGTTTTTTGTGTTAGATTTGGGGTTTGACCTTTTATTGTTTGGCTTCTAGCTATTGGTCTTGATTTTTAGATGATGCTTTTGGTTTTTGCTTTACTTAACTCATGATTTTTAATTTTGCTTTGATTTGATTTTAGTTCTTATTTTAAATTTGGGTATGATTTTTTTTTTTCGGGTATTAAAACTTTTTCTTTTTATTTTGCACTTGATCTTTATTTTTGTTTTTCTTTTTTTTATCTTTCAATTTACAGTATTTAATTTGGGTTTGTTTAGAGGATACTTATGGGGTTAATATATATTTCTCACGATTTATGGTTTTACGGTATAAATCATGTTGATATAAATTAATTATATATCCCCGAAGATGTAGCCGAACCACACATGTAGAGTGTCAATGAGGTGTTTTTTTTAGTCCACTTCAATAAACAATCTGTTAACAACAATATTATTTCAAAGAAAAAATAACAATTGTGAGAAATTGAAAGTTCTAAAATGTTGTCATACTAATAGTGCAAAAGAAATTCACGTATATCCTAACGATTATTTAATCTAGAGTTTAGAAATTAAGCAAAAGTACGAAGAGATAAAATAATAATATTATTATTATTATTAAGAAAAAGAAACAAAAGAAAATTTAAATAAGCATAGTAAATTATAAAAATAATATCTAGCAGTTGAAATAAATTATTAATGAAACTTCTTCAAATAAGTGTACTTGAAATGAACCATAAATGAGTCTTCTTCAAATCTTCAATCTTATGAGGCCCAAACATTTTCAAAATAGACTCTTTTATAATTATTGTATTCAATTAAACATTTTCTAACCATTGAATGATTTTTAAAAATTATATTAAAAAATATAATTATATTCAATCCTTAAATAATTTTTTTCTGTTCAAAAAGAGATGGCTGTTATTTTTCTTCAATATGTCCGAAAGTAGATATTTTATTTTTAATTTAGTAAACATTCTTCAAAAATATCTTTATTAAGCGCGAGATAAAAAAAGAAACCTAACAATTTGATATCCTTAAAGGCTACTTTAAAAATAATATGTATATCAACAAATGCCTATAATTATAATGATAATTTTTCATATAAATATTTTTAATACGTATCAATTAATGTTAAAATCAAATTCTCAAAAAAAGCATCAAACATTTTTATAAAGAGAGACTCAATAATAATAATTTTATTCAAAAATATTTCTAAAATATATTAATTAATCCCAAAAATAAATTAAACTCGTGCGGAACACGGCTCTACACTAGTCTATCATTATAATTATATACTCCCTCCAAATCAACGGAGAGAAAGAAGATAGGACTAAATAATGATTGGGTGAATTCTTGGTGTGGATCCACTTAAACTTAACAACTAAGCATCCTTCCTTTTTTTTTTTTTTTGGTATATCAAACTAAGGGCGTTTATAATGGAGCCCTCCCATCGCCCCCTAAAAATAATTTTAAAATTTTTTACCCTCTTTTGATTATACAGTGATCCCTCTAACCCACCCTCTATCTCTAAAATCAATTAAATCATCCTCTAAATATAGGGTGAGTTTTAAAATAAATAGTAACTCAAATTCTCTATATTTTTCTCACTTTATTTGAGCACAATATACTTTTGTTTAATATTTTGAAATGAAAATTATTAAAATATACTCTCTCCGTCTTTAAATTATTGTCTTATTTTTTTTATCTGTCCCTAAATAATTATCTTATTTTTTTTATCCGTCTCTAAATAATTGTCTTGTTTTAAATTTTCATAGGTTAGGAGATCATTTTTACTATTTTACCCTTATTTTTCTCTCTACTTTAATTATGAGTCATATACACATAGGCACTAAAGAAAATTACACATTATAAAAATATTAATAATCAAGTCAAAAAAAAATTTTAATCTGTGTGTCAGGTCAAACAAGACAATAATTTAGGAATGGAGAGAGTACAATATACTTTTCATAGTATATAAAATTTAAAATTTAAAATATTTTATTTTAATTGTGGTGGAAAAATATAATAGTAGTTAGATTTGTTAGTTGAGATGAGAGATATTTAATTTTTAGAGGGTTGTATAGAGAGTGTTTGTTGGAGTGGATTTATTTTTAGTATTGAAAAAGTGAAACTTGAATGGAAAACGAGGTGTTTAGAGTGTGATATAGAGATGTATTGTTGTAAATGCTCTAATCAAATTACTAACCAAACAATATGATAACTTTTATTACTAAAACTAAATATGTACTAGTACATTATTTAATTACTAATCATAAATTTTAACTTGGTCAAATAAATTAAAATCACTGTTATTTTATCATCTAAAATAATATAAATAAATAAAAACACAACAAAATATTTTCAAGTCAAATAAATCAAAATTAATATTCAAATTCATTCATATTTTAAAAATAAAAATAAGTAATTTTCGGCATCTCACAGTAACAGTGTAAGTGCATGAATATATACAAGTGATACTAAACGTAGCACCAAAAAATACTATGCGGTAGCACTTTTTCAAGTGTTCTGCCTAATTTGCCCTTGTTGTAATATTGAGAAATTATGATTTTTAAATTTTTTGAATTTCCCCCTTGAATTTCTAAATAAAAAAGACTGGAAAACCAATTTTGTTTCTTTCTGAAGATTTGGAGGAGGGGGGCGGTCAGCTCATTGGGCCATTCTCTAGGGTGGGCAAGTGTATTGGCCGGCCCTTTCTTGGAAATTTCAAAAAAAAAAAAATGAATTTTTGCATTTCCCCCCTTGAATTTCTAAGAAAAGTAAAGAAAAACAAACAAGGAGAAATTGCTGGCCAGTACATTTTTCCAAACTTTTTTTCTCTCCAGTACACCCTTTTTTTTAATCGCTAAAAGGCATTTTAAAAATTTTCTTTCTAAAATACCCTCAATAACATGGTTGCTTCAGATTTGAGATTCAAATTGATGTATAAATGATTTCATGTTGTTAATATAATCTTTCGTCATGTTTAGGTATCAATTTTCATGCATAAAACACGAATTTGATCAAATTTAAATTTTTTGAGATCATCCCGTTTTTCTTTGTTTTTGAGTTGTTTTGTCCACTTAAATCTCTATTTTAAGCTTCGAATTTGTTTAAAATTAATCTCATATTATTATCCTAACTTAGTACTATATTTGTGCACAATTTTTCTACCAAAAAAAAAAAAACTATTTTTGAGCTTCAAATCAAGTTTGACAGTGTGCTGTCCGAAAACAGAGGAAGATGTTCTTGGACTGATTTAATTCACCAATCGCAGTATGCTGGGCAACGCAACAGGGTTAGACCTGCCCGGTCAGATCGCAGGGGTCGAGGGGACAGCGTCCCTCGTGGGGGTTCGGGGGCAACGCCTCCGAAAGGTAAACGAAAATCAAGTTCCCTAAAGCGCGCTGCGATGATCGTTGCATCGCGAAGCCAAACGTGATGCATCGCGATGCAAAAAGTGGTGCATCGCGATGCGTTGGTTCCCTAAAGCGCGCTGCGATGATCGCGATGCACCAATTGTTGCATCGCGATGCCAAAAGTGGTGCATCGCGATGCCAAAAGTGGTGCATCGCGATGCAACAATTGGTGCATCGCGATGCGTTGGTTCCCTAAAACGCGCTGAGATGATCGCGATGCACCAATTGTTGCATCGCGATGCCAAAAGTGGTGCATCGCGATGCAACAACCCTAAAGCGCGCTGCGATGATCGCGATGCACCAATTGTTGCATCACGATGCCAAAAGTGGTGCATCGCGATGCCAAAGTAGTGCATCACGATGCATTGGGTTACTGAAGTGCGCGCGTTTTTCTTTCATTAATGGCATAATCGTCTTTTTGCCCCAAAAATGCCTTTTTTCAGTTTTTAAAAAAGATGAGTGGACTGGAGCGATTACAAATGTTTAAAAAGGGACCGGCGTGTAATTCACCCAAAAATTAATTTTTTACATTTTCCACCCTAGAAATTCTCAATAAAAAAAGCACAATTTTTTTTTTTTTTTGAAGATTTGGAGGGGGCGGTCAGCTCATTGGGCCATTCGCTAGGTTGGGGAAGTGTGTTGACGGCCCTTTCTTCAAAATTAAAAAATAAAAAATAAAAAATTTGGGACAGAAGTAATAATACATGAGTAAACTTTAATTGTTCATATAAAAAAACAAATTTTAAAAATATTTATTTATTATTGCAAACGTTAATACATCAAATATGAAACGTTAAAGTGCAAAACATTTTTTTTATTTTTTTTTCACATAATGTGTGCATTTCAAACAAAAATCAATGAAAAATTGTACTTATAATCACACAAATTTTGAAATTTACAATATCATCATGACTTTTCTTTTTCGTTGTTCATTTTATGGAACCTCTTCATCGATAAAGAATTGAATAACGTTAATACAACAAAATAAATACAAAATGTTGAATATGAGTTAATAATTGAGTTATCAAAAAATATATTCTACCAATTAAATCACATTTTAACCTGTTTAATCATCTATTGTTGGACAACTTAAAGCTCATTTTAAAAGAACTTTATCACTTTAACATTACCTGTACAATCTCAATATTTCTAAAATTAGAATCCACAATCTAATGTCTTGCACATTTATGTTTGTGATTGGAACGGCCCCAAACATTCCAACCAAAAATGGAAGCATCTTTTAGGGTTCAAACCGGCTGAAAAGGATAAATAGATGCAACAAATTTGTCAGGTACTTACAAGAATGCATATGGATTAGGATCCACAGTGGCTAATGGTGTGCCTGCCTTTTTGTGTATGGATGCCTTTTTTCTACTATCCGTAAATTAATACTGTAGTTAAAATTTTAGAACCACGGAAAATTTATTAATTATTTACGAAAGTATCCGTTCAAAATACTTGACGGAATTGTTTGTAAGGATCAATCTGATTACAATAACACTTGATCTGTTTTAGGTAAAGAGTCTATTATACTATTTTTAGATATTTTAATTAAATAGTCAACTTTCAAAAAATTATACTTGCAATTTTCATAATTTTTCATCTTTACCCTCCACTTGTGTTGTAATCATCTTGGTTATATTTAAGTATTTTTGTAATTATAACCAAATCCAATGACACTAATATATTATTTAATAATTAAAATTTTCAAACATACACTATTTGGATGGAACGGAGTGAGTAAAAATTAAGGGATGAAATTAACAAAAAAAATAGTAATATGATCTTAATAAATAAAAGTTCAAAGTAAAGTAAGCACAGTTGTTAAGTAAAAAATATATATCATTGTACTTTCATGAAGATTTTTTTTTTTTTTATATATACTGTTAAATAAAAAGCTACCCATTTTTATTTTGAATTTGCTATTTTGACATATATACAATACAAGTTATAAAATTATTACTCCTGGCCAAATAACATGTAAAAAAGTAGCTTTTGATTAAAAGATAACTGAGTTACTCAGTTTAAGAGCATTACAATACCGATTTTAAGATGTAATATATCTCATTAATTTGAAAAAAGACATAAGCAGAGGACATTTAAAGTGATTCAATTAGTATCTCAAGATTAAACTAAAAGAGTAATGACTAAAATTCAACGGCGGCCAAAATATAGTAGGGAAGGTAGTAATCATATTTTAAAAGAGGGTAATTAAGTTGCATATCACTAAAAGGGTGTTGGGGGGGGATTGGCCACCCTGAGCCTGAACCATTCGCCAATGACGACGAGAAGCTTTCTATCCAAGAAAAAGCAAACAAGAAAAATTAGTATTGATAAATTATATATCTATGTCTTTTGTCATTAACTTTGATTGGGTACGTAGTTTGATAGATTCGAATCTTATTGAGTACTGATGAGAGAAGTTTGTCCGTCCCTAATTGTTTGATTTAAAAATTAAAATTATTTTTGAAACACTTAATTTGTAAATATGACATTACTCACTCTTACGTTTTCTTTCTTTTGGTACATGGTGAAAGAATTAACTATATATCATTATGATACACATTGAATCTTTACAACTCAGTATATATACAATGTAGACATCTTTGTACATGGGGATTTGGCCTGCTGACTTGAGCTCATGGCTTCCATTCTGGAGGTCATGAGTTCGATCCCCCAGGAGTTAGAGGGAAGGCTTTCTCTCCCTAGGATTTATCTTCAGGATTTATCTTCTAGGCACTTCTGTGCGTACATGTGTATGTATGTGTGTGAGTAGAAAAAAAAAATGTAGACATCTCTGCACATGGGGATTTGGCCTGGATTTATCTTCTAGGCACTTCTGTGCGTACATGTGTATGTATGTGTGTGTGAGTAGAAAAAAAAATGTAGACATCTCTGCACATGGGGATTTGGCCTGCTGGCTTGATGTATGTGTGTGAGTGAAAAAAAAATGTAGACATCTCTGAGATGCACATGGGGATTTGGCCTGCTGGCTTGAGCCTCATGGCTGGCTTGATGTATGTGTGTGTGAGTAGAAAAAAAAAAATGTAGACATCTCTGCACATGGGGATTTTTGGCCTGGATTTATCTTCTAGACACTTCTGTGCGTACATGTGTATGTATGTGTGTGTGAGTAGAAAAAAAAAATGTAGACATCTCTGCACATGGGGATTTGGCCTGCTGGCTTGATGTATGTGTGTGTGAGTAGAAAAAAAAAATGTAGACATCTCTGAGATGCACATGGGGATTTGGCCTGCTGGCTTGAGCCTCATGGCTGGCTTGATGTATGTGTGTGTGAGTAGAAAAAAAAAAAATGTAGACATCTCTGCACATGGGGATTTGGCCTGCTGGCTTGAGCCTCATGGCTTTCAATCTGGAGGTCATGGGTTCGATCCCCCCAAGAGTTAGAGAGAAGGCTTTCTCTCCCTATGATTTATCTTCTAGGCGCTTCTGTGCGTGCATGTGTGTGTGTGTGTGTGTAGAGAAAAAAAAAATGTAGACATCTATGAACATGGGAGTTAACTAAATATTATATATTATATACTCTTACCATTTTTAGAAAAAAATTTTTTTTTTGATTGTATCATAAATATTACTACATATGTCCTAAAATAAAAATGCATTTTTTTTGTTTTTACAATGACTTTACTTTTAAGTTATTTTAGCAGTACATATATATGAATGTCTTTATTTTAGTAGTACATATATATATATATATATATATATAAATGTCTTTATTGTCCATACTACAGTATTGTAAGTGTATATTGAGACATGATAAATAGCAACATTAGAGAAAAAATCAATTTGGAATGGAGATAATAGCGTGCTATAAAATCTAATAATGCTCATGCTAAAGTGAAGCTTATCAACTATAGTAACAAATAAATCAAGTATAAAACTGATCTTAATGGATGGCCCGTGATAGAGTTAGAAAAGTATTTTTTATTATTTTGAAATGACCTTAAAGAATAATAGTGAATTTAAAATTTAAAAAATAAAACGATGGAGTGGAATTCTTTCTAGTATTATTTTTTTGTACGGAAAATAGATAAATTAAGTTCTTGCATAAAAAATCAAAGTGATAGCTTATCTTCAAAAGAAAAAGGACAGCCACGTAGTTGGTGGCAGTTGCAATAAGAATCTTAGACTAAAAACCTCTCTATTTGAGGTTTTGGTCAATTTTCTTCAAATTGAGGTATTTGAGGGCGTCAAACGTGGCAATGCATCAATACAACTCCTTTCAATGGTGCAAAGCCTTGGGGTGGGGAAGGATTAAGAAATACTTCTTTCGTACCATACAAAAAGTTCTTATTTAAGTTTAGAATGAAAATTTGATGTATATTTAAAAAAAAAAATTATAAAATATATAAATAAGTTAAAAATTTTATTTAAAAATAATTAGTTTGACTTAAATAGTTAATAATTAAAAAATTGGAAAAGTAATATATTTTTAAATATTAAAATTTCTAAAGGTGAACGAGTTCCTAACTCAAAAAATAGGTTCTCCACATTGGATGAGTTCCTAAATGTGAGTTCCCAAATTTTGGATTCCCAAATGGCTCTATTTGAGAACTGGTTCTTCACCAAATGAGAGCTTTTCAAGTCCCAGATCACCCGCGTAAAGGTCACCAAGCCTTGCTTTTGGGAGTGTGCATCTCACTCTCTCCAATTCTGAGCGAAGAATCCCTCCTCCCCTCTAATGCCTGGCCCCCTCCACTGCCCCCGGCCCAATCCCAATTCCCAGGGAAGCATCTCTCTCTCTCACATTTTTTTTCTTTTTCTTTTTTATAGTATTTGAATTTTGTTTTATTTAATAAAGGAAAATCATTTTTTAATAGAAAATATATTTTGTTTTTGACCTTTTTTGAAAATGATTTTTTTTCTTCTGAATATTAAGTAGTTTTTTTTATTCCGAATAAGTTTAATTTTATTTTTTTATTTTGATAAAATTATTTTTTGAATTATAATAAAGTTTTAGTTTTATTTTTGAAAAAGTTTTTGTTTTTTATAATTTTGAAAAAGTATTTTGTTTCTAATTAATACTATAATTAAATTAATTTATTCTTACAAAATATTTGAAAAGTATAAATATAAATAATTTATATTTTAAAAGTACAATGGGTCCACCTAAAAAGCAAATTGAAAAACTAAATAATATGAGGTTGGTTCTTAAAATGGTTGAGTTTTTGAAAATCTTAGGTGACATACTTAGAAACCAAAAATGAATTCTTCACATTTTGGATGCCTTAAAGTGACATTTTTAGCTTTGAAAAAGTACCAAATTTGATATGACGACAAATCCACAACAAAAGTTACTAGTATCAGCTTCGCGAAATGGATGGAAATCAGAAATTGAGGGGTTTCAATAAAAATCATAAAGTAGTGTATTTAAAATTACAAATATCAATCAAAATGAAGTACGTAGCCAAGTAGCGTCCGCCTATCAAAACTTGGTGCAAAATCAAAGCAGACTACGTGTAACACTGACATCTGCGCCTGCGTCCCTCCTGCTGGCACGCTGTATTTTGGAAATATAATGACGTGGTGGGTGCCCACGTGGATTTTTAGTTCACATAATCACGAGACGTCTTTGTGTGTGGCGAGTAAGTTTATTTAGGCCACATTGAATGATTGGCTGTCTGTTGATATTTTGGGATCTTCCACACCACTCACGAAAGTTCCTCCATTTTGGGTTGCTTTCTTGTATGGTCGGAATCCGACGGACTGGCCTCTTATTTCTTTCTCTCTATACTTTTTTTAATTCCAGAATATTCGCATTTTTCCTATATACTAGTAGCATACAGTACTAATTTTTTCACGTGGTCAATTTTCTTTTAATAAACAAAAATAAAATGAGGACCTTATAAATCTAAATATAATGAAAGATTCCCGTTGTTGGACTGACTCACTTTTTGTGTATTTTGACGTTCATCTAGATGGGGTTTGATTTATTTTATTTTTTCCATTTATTAATAAAAAAGTATAAATACGCCATCCAAACTCTAACTCCTTTTGATAATCAATAAAAGCGGACGTTTAAAGGTTTAACATGAATTGTTTTGCATATTGAAATAATTAAAATTTAACTAGATGATTTACATAAATTTATTTGTTTCCATAAATTCATATATTCCCTCCGTTCCAGGCAAAGAGTCCACTTTCTTTTTTTAGAAGTCAACATGTAACTAAATCAAATCAAAATTTTACATATTTTATTTATATATTTTTTGAAATAAAATTTCATAAATTAAAAATTACCTTAAAAATACTTCAAATTATAGCTTTCATAAATTCGTAAAAATAACTAAATTAATGTAAAATATCGGTCAAATTTTTATTAAGTTGACTAAAAAAAAATTAAAAGTACTCTTTGCTTGGAACGGATGGAGTAAGTTGTAATCCATAGTATTGTTAATATAGTTTTTATTGAATGAGATTTTATTTCTGAAAATATAACTAAAGTATTTTAAATTTTAATTAGATTTAATCATTTGTTAATTTTTAAAAATGAAAAGTAGACTCTTTAGTCAGAACGGATAACATGAAATTAGTTGTACTTCTAATGTAATTTACAAAGTCTATATTTTATTCTCTATAACTAAGTAAAAACATGTTAAATAGTAATATTAAAAATAGTCAAATTAATGGTAAAAAAAACCAAAATATGACTTTTTCTTTTTTAGAACGAAGGAGTACATGTCATAAAAGACTTTCCTTTTAAAGTTATGTAAACAAACTTACCAGTATGTGAACTGATTATATATTTCAAAAGTTTTCATGGTTGCGGCTTAGGGTGTTTGCCCGAAATGCAGAACCACAGTTCTGAACTAATTAATGCAGGTCTAGTTCAATTCGCCATTTTGCCACTTGAACCACAATTTCGAATTGCTAAACTTTACCACAACTTATGTCCTGTTTCTTCAATCTTCAAGTTATACTTGATAAGAATTTGGAAGATACCAAAATATATTATCTTCAAGTGGCAATAGTCAGGACTAGAGCCGGCAAAATCAGTCAACCCGATATTATATGGGCTTGGGCTTCAATTTAGAAGGCCCGAAAAATTTTGGACTTTTTTAGCCCTGTCCAATAGGCCCGTGGGCTAATTGGGCTCGGCCCCAAAAAAAACCCAAACTTTTTCGGGCCAACCTAGCCCAATCCGATACACTTTCATTAACTTTTTAATTCACACTTTTCAAACCATTTTCGTTGCTTTAAGTCTTTTAGTGAAAATTTAAATCATCTTCAATTCAAATTTTTCGTTGCTTTAAGTCTTTTCAAATCATTTTTCCAAACCATTTTGATACACTTTTATTAACCCAGCCCAGCCCGATACAGGCTGTACGCCTGTACATACAAACCCACAACCAGTCAACCACCTTCACTAATTCATTACTCATATACCGTCATATCTAATCTGGTTATCTGTTGCGAGCCTGTGAAGTGCAAACACCAAACGTCCAAACAATTGTAGACTTGTGTTCTAACGTATTTTGCACTTCTCCTGTCTACAAAAAATTTATATAGTTGTATTTTAATCCATCAAGGTGAGACTTATTATTTGTAGATTTTATTTGATAAATTGTAGACTTGTAATGAGTTTTGAAAAAAAATTTATGTGATAACTTGTAAATTTTGTAGAAAATATTTTTGGTACAAATTTGGGCTGATTTGGCCCGATGGCCCAAAAGTGGGCTTGGCTAGGCTAGAGGTTTGAGGCCCAATGCAAATTTTGGGCTGGCCCAACCCAGCTCGATTTTATGTGTTGGCCCGATGGGCTGGGGCTGGGGTGGCCCGGCACAACACATTGCCAGTTCTAGTCAGGACACGTGGCCATGCTGACCTGGTGCACGGAAGTCAGTTTATCTCGTCCCGGGCTTCGCCGACAACTCGGACCCCAAACACATCTATTCACCATCCAACCTCGGTCTTCCCTGGAGCTCGGAAGGACTGATAGCTCGCCTTCCTTACCGGGCCTGAGAGCCTGCGAGTTCCGAACCCAGGCTGCGAACCGGAGATCCCGATGTGTCCACCCTAGGGAGTTGAAGTTCAACGAAAGCTGTTGCATTTAAGGTCCACCTACTACTACGCCATCCTGAGGCCATTAACAAGCTTCTCATTGGACGAACAAGTGACTTGCTTTCTAAGTAAAACTACTTCTAAAAGATCTGTACAGCTCTCAAAGGAGGTTTATTTTCTACATCAATACTAATCACTTTCTCTTAAAGACTCATCAATGCAAATAGCGGCTACCATAAATGAATGTGTAACTATCTATTCCAGACTGACATCTGGCAGGCCCACTTATCTCAAACCAACATTTTTTCGGTATAAATACAAGATGATTGTCTTCATTTATGACCTAAGTTCAATTACATACACACAACTACCAAGTCTCCAAAACTCTCAGAGTATTTACTCCTAAGAGCAGCCTGAATCCTCACCGGAGACCGTAATTTTTACCTATATACTGATTTTTTCACTGGAGGGCTTTAGCTGGACCACGTCTAACTCCTTAACGGTGCTTTTTATCATCTAAGGTATCTACCGTAGGACTAGTTCACATTACACTTGTGCCTATTGAGAGTCAGGACACCCTACCGATATACTAGCTGCATACGTGAACTTGATCAGGTCACCTGAACACTTTTGGCGCGATCAAATTTGTTTATTAATCTTTTTTACTTTTCTTTGATTTTTTTTATAAGATATGTATGTTTTACTGCTAGAATTTTTTTTAATATATATATATTCATGCACTAAATAGACGCACATTAAATGCATAAAAAGAATTACTTTAGAGTGATGCTAAATAACACCCCCCTAACATGCTAAATCACACCCCCCCATGGAAGTTACACATTTGCCCTTGAAACACCCCATCCTCCATCCTCCACACCAAGCCCCCCTCATCCTCCATCCTCCACACACCAGCCCCCCTTCACTTTTTAGACGATTCCGTTAATTTTTTTTTTTTTTAATTTAGCCTCTTAAATTCACAATTCCGTTAAAAACTTAACGGATCCGTTAAGTTTTTAACGGAATATGGAGGACCGCCCCCCCTTGGGGTCTAATACATTAACACCGCCGCCCCCTGGGGGTCTAATACATTAACACCGCCTCCCCCTGGGGGTCTAATACATTAACACCGCTTCCCCCTGGGGTTTTAATACATTAAGACCGCCCCCTCCTAGGGGTTTAAAATTTTTTTTTTCAGTTTATTTTATATAATTATTAAAATATAATTTTATATAATTATCAATATATAATTTTATATAATTAGTAATATATAATTTTATATAATTATTAATATATATTTTAAATAATTATTAATATTTAATTTTATATAATTATTAATATATTTTGTCATATAATTTAATTTTAGTTTATAATTTAAAATCATTTAATAAATATATAATTTCAAATTATTTAATTTAATTTAATTTTAATTTACATAGTTAAACTTAATTATGTAAAACATCACATTAATTTAAATTAATTTATATGAAATTATACACTAAAATTAAAAATATTAAAGTAATATTTAATTATTTATGCTAATAAATTTTTAAATTGTGTAATTAATATATAATAATTATATTAAAATATCCATAAATACATGTAATTTATGCAAATACAATTTAATAATCTTATTACTAATTAAATCAACAATTATATTAATTTCAAAACTAAAATTATATATTTTATTGCATATAAAATAAAATGATAAATTACAATTAAATTATATAATCTTATTTCTATTAAATAAACAAATATATTAAATAAAAACTTAAACTAAATAATATGAAATTATATATTAATAATTTATAAACTAAAATTAAACTATGTAAAATTATATATTAAACTAAAATTAAATATTAATTTGTGCAAATTTAAGTTTATAAATATATTACTAATTAAATCAACAATATTATTAACTTCAAAATTAAAATTATAAGATAAAATTACATCATTTGAAATTATATATTTAATAAACAATTTTAAATTATATAAATTACAAATTACAATTATATAATATGAAATTATTTATTAATAATTTATAAAATAAAATTAAATTTACAATTTTTAAAATTTAAATTTTTTAATAAATATATAGTTTCTAAGCTAAAATTAAAATTAAATTCTAAACTAAAATTAAATAATATGAAATAATATAATATATTAATAGTTTATAAACTAAAATTATATATTAATTTGTGAAAATTTTATTTATAAATATATTACTAATTAAATCAAAAATAATATTAATTAAAAACTAAAATTATAAAATTAAATTAAATAATTTGAAATTATATATTTATTAAATGATTTTAAATTATAAACTAAAATTATAAATTACAATTAAATTATATGAAATTATATATTAATAATTTATAAACTAAAATTAAATTTTTAATTTTTAAAATTTAAAATTGTTTAGTAAATATATAATTTCTAAGCTAAAATTAAAATTAAATTCTAAACTAAAATTAAATAATATGAAATAATATAATATATTAATAATTTATAAACTAAAATTATATATTAATTTGTGAAAATTTTATTTATAAATATATTACCAAATTATTAATAATGATGTAAAATTATATATTAATAATTATATAGAATTACTTAGTATTAATTATATAAAATTATCTATTAATAATTATTACCAAATTATAAATTATATATTAATAATTTATAAACTAAAATTAAATTTATAAACTTATATATTAAACTAAAAGTATAAAATAAAATTAACTATTAATAATTATGTAAAATTATATATTAATAATTATATAAAATTACCCATTATTAGTTATTATAAATTACCTATTATTAATTATATAAAATTATCTATTAATAATTATTACCAAATTATATAAAATTAAATATAAAAATATATTAATAATTATATAAAATTATATATTACTAATTATATAAAATTACATATTAATAATTATATAGGGGGTGTCATTTAGAGGGGGTGTCATTTAGCTGTTGGGGAGGGAAAGTGAGGGGGCGGTGTGCTGTTGGGGAAAGGGAGGGACCGGTTTGAGGGAAAGGGAGTGGGAAAGGGGGGAGGGTAGAAAGGTCACTTTGGTTGGGGGGGTGTGATTTAGCATTTTTTGAGGGTGTTGTTTAGCATGTATGTTACTTTAATGCATCTTTTTCCTTTAAAGTAAACTTTAACAAGTTAATAACAAATCCGGAAGACATTAGAAAATTCGAACTGAGCCAAATCGGGTGTCGTCTTCGGGGAATAGCGGTCCAGTGATCCGGTCCGTACGATCAAGTGGTCCAATCACTCAGCGGGACCAAAACAGGACTTTATCTTATCATGGGGTTAGTTATATGTTATGTATAGTTATATCTTACTCCCTCCATTCCAGCCAAAGAGTCCACTTTTCTTTTTTTAAAATCAACATATGACTAAATTAAATCAAAATTTTACACACTTTACTTATGCTTTAGGAAATAAAATTTTATTAATTAAAAATTATTTTAAGAATACTATGGATTGTAACTTTCAAAATTTTGTAAAAATCACTAAATTTATGTTAATTATCGGTCAAACTTCAACTAAGTTGACCGAAAAAAATCAAAACTTGACTCTTTGCCTGGAACGGAGGGAGTATTTATTATTGAGAAGACGACCGCCAAAAGGACTCCCGCCGAACCCATATAATTGTGGATTAAGTCTATTGCCCTCTCCTAAGGTTTGACCATATGTCAGTCATTACCCACGCATTTGGACAATAACGATTAACGAGGAACAACTCAAGGGTTAACAATTGTGAGTGCAAGTAGAAAAATGAAAACTCCAGGGAAGAATAAATATACGAATTTAGGGACAAAATTATCTTTCAACTACGTATATTTAAAAGGAAAAATAAGAATATAATGTGTGTGTAATTTATTAAAATTCTAGAGAACGTGTTTAAATATATAACATTAAAAATAAAAAATATATAATGTAACTAATAATATTGCGCTTGATTGAAAAGAATGATCAAGAATGATTTAATTAGGCAATCTCAAGTAATCTATATACATATAAAACCTAATAAGTCTATATAAGGAAAAATCCCGTCAAAATATTACTTACCAAAAATAGAAAGTCAACTTCATATAAATAAAACTGATTATACATTTAAAATTTTTCTCAAAAATACAAAATCATAAATATAAAATAATAACGCAATCTTTAATTACATCCAAACCATGAGTTGGAAAAAGTGGCATTGGAAAAAGTGACAAACCCTCTCTCTCTCTCTCTCTCTCTCTCTCTCTCTCTCTCTCTCCGGCCTCCTTTTTCCAATTTATGTAATTTTTAATTGAAATATTAATTATTAATTATGTAAATTTTGAATATACAAAATATTAACCATTAATTTTTGAAACAAAGAGGAAAAAAAAAATACAAAGAATAAACTAAGGAAAATTAAATTATACTCTATAAAGATGTTATAGAGTATTACATTAATAAAAACAATATTCTATAATTTAAAAAAATTGTATTTAAAATAGAACATTTTTTCTTTTTTTTCAATTTATGTAATTACCTGAAATTATACAATGATAACCAAGTCTTATAATTATTTTGTAAATTTCACTATAATTATTTTTCTTTCTTTTTTTCAATTTATGTAATATAATTTAAAGAAAAGTAAATTATACTATTCATAAATAATTTAATTAAAAAACATGTGATAAAGAGGGAAAACCAAGAAATAAAACAACAAATTTTGTGTATAAGAAATTTTTTCAGAAACTATAATATTACCAATATATCATTATATTTTTATTTAATTAGTTGCCTCCAACATTTCTTTACCTCCATTTATTCTTTTTATTTTGATTTTCCTCTTTATTTTGCTCGAGTGTTATTTAGTTGAAAAAGATATATGTCCGTGCGTTAAACGCACGAGTGTAAAACTAGTTGAAATAAAGACAAAGTTGAATGTGTTGAGAATATTATAGATTTAAATAATTTTTTTGTCCCTCCACTTTAATAAATTTATGCGTTTGGTCCTCCATCATCAATAAAATTTATTCTAATCACTTAATTTGAATTTATTTGTGAGATTTCCCTTCCGGTTATTAACGTCAAATTTTTCTGTTTTTTTAAAAAATGTCCAAACTACCCGCTCTCTCTACTTCTCAACGCAAACCAACCATTGATGGATTGCAGAGCAAAATCAGAACACCAAATCAAGGAAAATCATAAGATTAGTTGATTCATTTGCCTTCTGCTGAAACTCATCTTCTCAGAGTAACAAATTGAGACCAAAAGACAGTGACAGATCTATTGATACGTATAAGTCACCAAAGTTGTTACTTAAATATTGAAAGAATAATGAAATCCTAAGCCCTTATATAGGTTTTACAAAATAAATCATAATCTAGAAAGAATAATGAAATCAGCCCCTATTCCTAATTCCTAAAGAAAACTTTAAATACTCCCCTAATTCAACTAGGAGACTATTACATTATCAACCTAGGAAATCTAATTAAACTAGGACACTTTAATACATACTCAATTTAGGAAAATAAAGAGACCTAATTAAACTAAACAACTTGGCCAAATTAGGAAACAATAAAACAATGAAACACGGTTTTACTTAGGGAACAAAACACGGTTTCCTTAGGAGAAATTGAAACACAAAACACGGTTTTCCTCCTTCCTAGCCTTGCACATGCCACCCCTTGCACATGCCATCCACATGCCTTTCAACCGTCTTCCCTTGTAGTGTAGGTGACATCCGTGTACTTTCCAAATTCTTGTTTCCTCCCATTTTGTATCATTAAGGCTTCAAGCCAAGGCTTCAAGTGATAATACCAACCCATCTTCACCCACTTGCATTGCATCCATGGTTTTTGTTTAAGACTTCCCTTGGTGCACCCGCATCATACTCCCCTTCTTCGAAAAGAATTGTCCTCAATTCTTTAAGCAAAGTTTTGTTGTGACCAAGGCTATCCCATGGCCTCCAATCTTGACGAATAATCCTCTCTACTTGTGAAATGCAAATCTTGGCCCCTAGGATCACATCATCTATGAACCTCATCCTTTCCCCAACGAGTTTTACCAGCGCCAGCTGACTTCGTCAGAACGAGCAACCGCGACGGAGGCGGAAGCACGGCCAAGCTGAGGTGGATATGGAACAGAATATGACGACGGTGTCGAATCAGTGGACGGCTTTGAGTTTCCATCCTTCATTGTTCCTGGCAATCTATGATTATGAATTCACACACATTCACACAAAGTGCGAGAGAGAGAGAGAGAGAGAGTTAGAGAGAGAGGGGTTTGAAGAGGATGGCCTGGAGACTTGCTTAGTTTCTGAGTTCTCAAGTGGGCATTATCAATCCTGCGCTACTCCTGATGCTTGGAAAATCCGTTCGCAGTAGTTGGTTATATCAAGCATAGAACAACACACGAGCTGCAGATTGCTAAGGCTTAAGAAAAGTACGATGCGCCGTCTCGTGGAAAGTCAACTGGTCCTTTCTGCTGCGGCAAGAATAAAAAAAAGTCAAAGTAGCTTCCTTGGAGGGGGGGCTCCATTTCTTTCTTCCAAAATCAATGGCTCTCAACTCCAATAACACCCTCCTTCCCACCAAATCCTTTTAACCCCAATTTTCTCTCCTACCTTCCCCCAAACCCACCAACCCTATTTCAAGGCCATCAGATCTATCCAACCCATCTCCCTCACCAACACCCTCGCCTCTATCTCCCCCACCGCCGTCATCGGCGACTCATGCCTTTCCTTCCGCCCCCCCATCAACTACCTACTACCCAACAATGGCGGCATTGGCGGCTTCAGACGTCACCGATGAACCTGTCCTCAATTTCATCAACAAGCGTCTCCGTGCCCTATGCAAGAAGCTTGAAGATACTAAAATATCCTGCCTCCATGTGGCACGAGTAGGACACGTGGACTTAGATGGAGCTTGGAAGACAGCCCATCTCGAACCCGAGCGTCGATTATAGCTCGAATCCCAGGTACGTATACTCGCCATCTTGTCTTGTCCTCCCCGAGGATCCTAAGGTAACTAAAAGATGCTTTCAGTCATACCTGAGAGCCCGTGAAATCCTAGACCCGGGCTACCACACTAAGACCCCTGAGGTCTTCACCCCGAAAAGTGAAGATAGTCAACGAAAGTTGCCGCATTTAAGGCCTACCTGCTACTACGTCATCCCGGGGCCACAAACCAGCCTCTCATTGGTTGAAAGAGTGACTTGCTCTCTAAGTAAAACTGCTTCTAGAAGATCTACACACTTCTCAGCCAAGTTCTATCTTCTACATCAATGCAGGTCACTTCTCCATAAAAGCTCATCAATGCAGATTGCGGCTGCCATAAATGGACACATAACTACCTGTCCCAGGTTGACACCTGGCAGGCCCACATGTCCCAAACCAGCATTCTTCCAGTATAAATACAAGGTGATTGCCTTCATCTATGACCTAAGTTAAAATCAACACACACAACTACAAAATCTCCAAAGTATTCAGTGCATTTACTCTCAAAGAGTAGCCTGAATCCTCACCGGAGACTATTAACCTTACCATATACTGATTCTTTCACTGGAGGGCTTTAGCTGGACCAGCCAAAGTTCTATCTTCTACATCAATGCAGGTCACTTCTCCATAAAAGCTCATCATTGCAGATTGCGGCTGCCATAAATGGACACATAACTACCTGTCCCAGGTTGACTCCTGGCAGGCCCACCTGTCCCAAAACTTTCTTTCAGTATAAATACAAGGTGATTGCCTTCATTTATGACCTAAGTTAAAATCAACACACACAACTACAAAATCTCCAAAGTATTCAGTGCATTTACTCTTTAAGAGCAGCTTGAATCCTCACCGGAGACCATTAACCTTACTATATACTGATTCTCTCACCGGAGGGCTTTAGCTGGACCAACGTCCAGCTCCCTAACGGTGCTTCCTTTCATCTCAGGTATCTACCGGAGGACAAGTCCCATTAACACTTGTGCTTATTGAGAGCCGGGGTATCCTACCTACAGACTAGCTGTATACGTGGACATCAACAGATCACCAGAGCACTTTTTGACGTGATCAAAGCTCAACCACATCATTTAAATGGAATAAGGTATCGCTTAGGGAAAACCTATCAACAAGGAACAGGAGGAAACTCTTCGCTCTAAGCCTTCGATTACCGCAACTATTGATGAGCTCGAGAAGCTTCGACAGCGTCAGCTGCGGTCAATGAGGAAATTGCCCTTGCTATTGAACGCCGGGAAGTGTAGTTTGGGCATATTTTTTAAACCGATGGAAAATTTGACGCTCGAAGGGGGAATTTCACAAGCAAATGTAAATTGAGTGAGCAAAATGAACTTTTTTTATGAGAGGGAGACCAAACTCATAGATTTGTTAAAGCGAATGAATCCAAAAATTATTTAAGTCAATATTATATAGGGAAAATAATAATTCTATTAAATGATTAAGAAATAAAAGGTTTAAATATCAAGTTTACACTGTATATTAGATGATTATTCATTAAGGACTTTACTTTTTTTTTTTTTTTTTGTCAATTTCATAATTACATTTCAACATTTTAATCACATGTGTCACTCCATCCACTTCCGTTAAGGATTTTGGATGAAAAACTTTAAAAGGAGTTAACTTAATAAGCAAATAAAAATCTAAAATATCTTTATCAAATGATGTTACTTGAAATATTTTTAAACAGAAATAATTGTTGAACAACTTTACTATAAAAATTAATTAATTAAAATCTAATAAACTAGCTGTATTTATATATGTAAACTTTTTAATTGACACGTATAAATAGAATAAATAAAGATGGTGGAGATATTAAACAATAATATTATAATATCATGAAATTATCTCAGCATTATCTTCTTTCACTAACTAAATTTTAAGTAAAAGAAGAATAAATCAAAAAGAAAAGACCGTTCACATTTTTTTCCACGTCACTAGTAGCGAAGACAGGAATATGGATCTAGGGGCCACGTTAAAACTTAGTGAGAAAAGTTTTCAATCGAGAGAAATGTTATGTATACTTAAAAAGTACTAAATTTTTTGTATTAAATGATGTGTTAGCTGATGTGATGCATTAATTATGAATTTTAATTTTATTTTTTGTACTATATTCGCTGACACATTATTTAGTACAAAAAATTTAATACTCTTTAAGTACCCATAGCATTACTCTTCAATCAACTGTTGCTCACGTTATACTCTAAAAGATTCTTTGATCAAAATATTTTGAAATTTAAAGTAATTTTTTGTTAATTATAAAATATGTTGATTCTTCGTAAGTGCAAATCGTGTTACAGATTACCAATACTTCCTATTAACATCTATCTACATATTATTTTTATCTAGTACAATTATATTACAGTATAATTTATTCTAAAAAATATTCAACAGTAATCATTGAAAAAAGCTCATTGGTAGTTGTACACATTTCTTGTTTATCTCCAAATCTGTCCCTTGTTGATTTAATTATAGGTTTTAATGAGAAGGAGTTTTATTAGATTTTGCTATAATTGAACTTTTTCTTTACAGTAATTGTTCTTGAATATTTGATTTCAAGTATATTTTAGATTCAAAATATTTTTTTGGTCCCTCGACTTTGACTAATATTTTTATTTGGTCCTACCTCCTCAAAACATATTCATTTGGTCCTATATATTTCATTTCTTGGTTAGATTCCCCCTCCCGCCGTTACCGTTAGAAATTTTGTCCAATATTTTTTAAAATGCCCAAAGTACCCTTACAAGAATTAGTGTCTATAGACTATTATGAACTTATTAAAACCATAATGGGCTGACTTTTTAAATAGTCTAAAATATAGGGGGTCAATCTGGCAATCCACAAAGGAGGTCAGGTCATCGTCAACCAAAGAGAAACCCAACAACTTTGTACTGGTAATCTGTACCCAAAAAAATCATTGAACGCATTCTTAATTTGTTTGAATGAAATTCGCACCCAAACAACCCATCCAAATCAATGTTTGAAAGGATATCTAAGGATTTTGAACACAAAAGTAGCACAAATTACCGAGAAAACTAATGGGTATTCGATGCATAAGCAATCGACATCAGATATCTGGCTACCCATGTTTTCTCTGGCGCCCGGCGGAGATTGTTAGGTTTGTGCTGGTCCCGTAGGTGGTTGAAAGAAGTTGCCGCCGTAGATGGTGTAATCGAGGATGGTTCTAATTCTATGGACGGAGATGACGGATGTGAGGTACATGTTCGGGTGGGTGATTGATTGGGGAGTTGTCAATGGTGAAATTTGAAGGGGAATTGTTGGTGATGAGGATGGTCTTGGTGGGTAATAGAGTTGGGAGACGAGTTTGGGTTTTGAAGAGTTGGAGATCGGAGAATGAGAGGCGTTGAGGGATTATGTGGTATGGGATTATGAATGGGTCGAATTGCATTGCTCCGGTGGCGGTGGCAGAGGGGAGGTGGGAGATGGCGTTGTTTCCAAGAACTCAGATTCAAATTAGGGCTCTTCCATCCATCTCCCCTAAACCTCAACTTCATCCTCAATTAATCTCAGATCTCGAGAAAAGCAAACCATGGCCAACACCTCGTCGATGCTCACTCAATACGACATCAAAGAAGTCCAAGACCATTGCAATAAAACCTGTAAGTATTAGTACTATCCAATGCATTTACTCAGTGATCATGGAGCTCTTAACAATTTCCTTCACCGTTAATTTGGGGTTTGTTTTGTAGTCTCGCAACAGGAGATAGTTTCTCTGTACCAGAGGTTCTATCAGCTTGATTGGAACGGTGCCGGTTTCATCTATGCCGATGAATTCCTTTCCATCCCCAAATTGGTGTTCATTAAAATTTAGGTTTTTTAGCAACATGGGGGAGGGGAAATTTAATCAAGAAATAAAATATGTAGGACTAAATAAATATGTATTGAGGAGGTAGGATTAAACAAAAATATTAGTCAAAATTCAGGGATCAAAAAATATTTTGAAATCTATATTTTATAATCATTTAGTATGTTGTTTTAATGGTCCAAAAATTTAGGTACGTAGACTTTAATCATAGTTCTTAAACAATTACTCTCTCTTTCAAAATATTTGTCGTTTTAACTCTAAAAATTTATTTTAAAAAGATTGTCGTTTTAGGTTTTCAATGCATATTTTACCTAATTTACCCTTGTCTTCTCACAAGTTCCAATAATTGATCATCTCTTCATTAAATACTTTATCTTCTCCTAATGGCTATCTCCTTCTAATTTATCTTTTCAACTACTTTTAGCACAAAAATTAAAGATATTTAATAAGGGTATATTTGTTAACTTATAAAATTTTTTAATATGTGTGCACAACTCTAAAACGTCAATCTTTTTGAAACGGAGGGAGTAATAGAGAAAAAATAATTTAATATTGAGTAGGTCTCATAATTTGTAAGACGAAGTCCATTCTCTCACATGTCAGTTCACCACCGCACAATTAGTCACGGCAAAGAGATATGTTTACAAAAGATACTCATGTCACAATATATTAAAAAGTTTTACATTTATTTTATCACAATCTTTAAATTTTGTCACTATTATCTATAAAAAATACTCCTTACAGTACAATTTTACTATTATCATCTAATTATTAACAGATTTAATTTTAATCGCCTCCGCTCGTCTCCCCCAACTCAATTATTGTCGTCGTCCATAATAAAGTAATAAACACAGAGCCCACTCGCCCGCTAGCAAAATCCACAAGGGCACAACCACACCCACAAGTGACAAGACTAATTCTCGCCCACTCCCTCCTATCTATATATAACACCTTTTCCGCCTGCCAATCTTCTTACCCTCTCTCTCTCTCTCTCTCTCTCTCTCTTGATTTCCTTGTTCTTAATCGTTTCCTTCCTGGTTTTCGATTTTGATTGTTACCCGGAAAAAATTGGAAAAAGCGGGAGTCAGGTGAAGGGGGTAAAACCCGGGATCGACAAGTTGTAGACATCACGGCTATACACAGAGAAACGCGGCCTCTCGTACATGTCCGGGCAGTACGACGAAAGGGTTGTATAACTATTGAGAGCAACCCTTCGCCGCACGGCGGACGAGGCGCTTTGCCTTCTGAAGGCGGTAGCCCTTCCGACCTCCTCTTCCTTGCCGGCGGCGGTTCCTCCTCCTCCCTCCCCCTCGTAGCTTAGGCCTATATTAGCTTAGATTACCTAGCCCTATCTATATTCTTCTGTATTATTCAATCAATCAAGATCTGTTTGCTGTTTTTGTCCTACTGCTCGACCGAATTTGGTGTATTTTTTTTTTCCATCAATCGAAGATGTTGAGGATCAAGAGGGTTCCTACTATTGTTTCCAACTACCAGAAGGAAGAGGCGGAGGATGGTTCTGCTCGTCCGGCCGGCGGTTGCGGCCGTTACTGCCTTCGCAAGTGCTGTCTTCCAGGTATTTGATTAATGCTTGTCTCAATTTTCGGGCTTTTCTTTTGATTTTTCACGGGTCTTCCATAATTCAATTACTATTTGATTTCCCCCTTCCCTTTGTCTAGGGCTCTATGTCATTTTTACGTTTTCGTGCGATTAGAATTTGGTTACTAGTAAAGCATGTGACTTTTCATTTGACACGAGCTTTAGTAATTTATGGGTTATATATAATTAATCTGGGTTGTCTAATTTAGGGGCAAAGCTACCTTTGTATGCTTTCCGCACCGTAAGCAAGGTTGCTGATGGAAATGATGCCTTTACTTATGATAACAAGGAGCCTCCCGTTCCCTTCTTGGACTCTCTCCTCCTTGGAGAGGTAAATTGCAATATCATGACCTAATTTTGATTTTGAATACGTAAGTGTGTGTCGTGGGCTCACAGTAGGCTAAAATTGTTAACTTTGCAACTATAGTGGGAAGATCGTGTGCAAAGGGGGCTTTTCCGCTACGACGTTACTGCCTGCGAAACCAAGGTATTGTTACTTGTTTCTTGGCAAATCATGGTTCTTTGAATTATAGTTATTAGCTCAAGTGGTAGATTGTGGTCTTACCTACTGTATGCTCTTATTATAGGTGATTCCGGGGGATTATGGCTTTGTTGCTCAGCTGAATGAGGGTCGTCACCTCAAGAAGAGGCCAACTGAGTTTCGAGTGGACAAAGTCTTGCAGCCCTTTGATGAAAACAAGTTCAACTTCACCAAAGTTGGGCAGGAAGAAGTGCTCTTCCAGTTTGAGGCCAGTGAGGATGATCAAGTTCAGTTCCTTCCAAGTGCCCCGATATCTGTTGAGAATTCCCCCAGTGTTGTTGCCATTAATGTATGCTGTCTTACTTATCTCGTATTTGCTTGAAGTTTTAGGAATCTGAAGAAATTTGTAATAAGCTATCATTTATTTACTTCTCCTTTATGAACCTAACAGGTTAGTCCTATTGAGTATGGGCATGTGCTCCTGATCCCTCGCATTTTTGAGTGCCTTCCACAAAGAATTGACCGTGAAAGCCTCTTGCTTGCGCTTTACATGGCAGCAGAAGCAGGGAATCCGTATTTTCGGTTGGGTTACAATAGCTTGGGTGCATTTGCTACTATTAACCACCTTCACTTCCAGGTTTATATTTGCATCTACTTTTATTTTTGTCGTACTAGTATTTTTATCTCGGTATATTCCTTACACTGGTTCATCACCATATGTAAATGAAATTGGTTTTAGAAATGTTGCCTTTTCTGATAACTAAATGAATAACCTATAACTTCAGCATGCTGAGCTCCTCCTCCGACAAATAAATGGGACTAGGATTTCTGGAATAAGTTGAGATTGAACGGCATCTTCTAGATAAGTTGAATAAAAAAAGATGGAGTATCAGTAGCTGTTTGATTTGATGAAGGATTTGAACACAGAAAGGGGTTCTCAAATTATAGTTGTTGGATACATTGTTTTGGGTAAACCAGAGTGGATTTTTAACATCTCAAAAGAATCTTGGGATGCATGCTAAAATTAATTCAAACTTTGTTGTTGTTTGAAAATTTCCATCAAATTATTTAATCCTGCAATGCACATTTGCAGAAGGCCTAAAAGTCATTAGATGGTACTAAAAGGAAATTTTTACTTTCTGGTTACAGGCTTATTACTTGGCTGTGCCCTTTCCCATCGAGAAGGCTACCACTAAAAAGATTGCCACATTCAATGGCAGCGTCATTATCTCAGAGATTTTGAAATATCCTGTTAGAGGTCTTGTCTTTGAGGGCGGAGATACTCTAGAAGATTTGTCCAATACTGTCTCAGACTCCTGCATTTGCCTTCAAGACAACAATATTCCTTACAATGTTCTCATCTCTGATTCTGGAAAGCGCATCTTTCTGCTTCCGCAGGTAAAAAATATATAGAGGTTCACTCGGTAATTTTGTTTATTTAATTGTGACAACAGTCCTGATGTTTGCAATTATTTCAGTGTTATGCAGAAAAACAGGCTCTTGGGGAAGTGAGTGCTGAGCTTCTTGATACTCAGGTGAACCCTGCAGTTTGGGAAATTAGTGGGCATATGGTGTTGAAAAGGAAGGAGGACTATGAGGGGGCGACCGAGGAAAATGCTTGGAGACTTCTTGCGGAGGTCTCCCTCTCTGAAGAAAGGTTCCAGGAAGTTGTCGCTATTATCTTTGAGGCCATCTCTTGTGGTGTTAACGACATTGGAAGCGAGAGTGGAAACATGCTCGAGGATAAAGATGAAAAAGTTGATGTCCTTGACAGTGGCTCCCATGCTGCCGTGGTGGCTGGGAACCACGAATGCCTAGTTCTGCACTAGGATTTCCAGCTATTTAGAACAGATGATTGTTTCCTTTGTGTATTTATATTAAGTCTAGCACGGGAGTTTCCGAGGATCATCTGTGAGACATCCCTAAATAAAGCAAGTTTGCCTTTTTCTTTTAGTTGGGGTCTGTAGTTTATGAAGATTGGGTTTTTCAGTTTGTTTGAGTCAGAATTCCACATAATAAGTGGAGTCAATGGACAATATGAAGCAGTATTTGATCTATGTAATATAAGTTTGATTTAGACTAAAGCTCTCAGTGAATTACAGTTGCACTAATCGTGTGCCTGTTGATGCATGGCTGTGAAGCAGGCTTTGATCGTTTAATATTATGAATTCATTGATCATATATATTAGTATTATATTAGTCCACCATATGCAGGATTTTCGGTTGTGAGGTCAAGCCGTTCAAAGATGTTTGGTTCTGGTAATGATAGAACTTTGTTAGTAGCTGTATTGCTTTTGTATGGTTGCTTGCCTGCATAATTTGCTTAGGTTCTGTTAAGTGCCATACTATTCTGCACACTGCACATACAAGTATCTTGCTCTTGTATATTGTACTCCCTCCGTCCCTAAATTATTGTCTGAGTTGATTGGGCACACGAATTAAGAAAAACTCAATTAACTTGATTATTAATATTGAAATAGTATTGAAAAAGTGTGTTGTTTTCTTTAATGTCCATGTGTATGTGGCCCATAATTAAAGTAGGAAGAAAAAGTAAGGGTAAAATAATAAAAGTGACGTTCTAAAAAAAAAAGTTTCAAACAATACAATTATTTTGGGACGGACGAAAAAGGAAAGGAAGACAATAATTTAGGGATGAAGGGAGTACAATTTGTACCATAGATACCAGAGAATGGTATTCCTTCCGTCGTCCCAAAATAATGAAGTGTATTGTAGAAAAATTAAAATAATTAATTGTCCACTTCTTTAAAGTGTGGATAAATTGTTGTTCCATTTGATTAAAAATAGAAACAAAATGGTAAAAAATATAAATTACAAAATTAGTACAAGTAAAAATAACAAAAATCAGCTTAATTAAAGAATGCGAGTAAATAAGGGCTGTTTTGATAAAATATGGGTAAATATTTCTTGAGTGAAAAAAATTTAACTCATAATTAATAATAAAAATAGTTACTTATTTTATTAAAATATTTAACACAAATATTTTGGGATAAATTAAAATAAAAATGAAAACAATCTTTTTAGGATGGAGGAAATATATTATACTATAACAAAGACCGCAAAATGATATTTTGTACAAAAGATATTGGAGAATTACATATACCATTTTTCTTGGTGTCTGAAAAATGATTGAGCCTGAGACCTTAAGTTTTATAAAAATTCAATTTTACCACTAAGTCATTCCTTAAGAATGTATATATATATATATATATATATATAATTGTACATGGTCCTATTTATACCAAAGACATTGGAGTAGAGGAGGGTATATTACCAACCATGGGCATTGGGCAATGCTTACAAGCCTACTCGAAAATATTAACATAAATCATGAGCCGTAGTTATTGTGGTGTTATAAAAAGAATAATGTTACATATATAAAATTTATTTACGTATTTTATTTATAACATAATTTAATTGTTATACATTGTAATTAATGTACAACACTTTAAAGGATGCAATAAAAATATTCTGTTAATAAATTTTTGAATATACTGTGGAGTAGCTTTTTTGTTATAACAACACAGTGAATGCGGTTGTTGTTTAGTCGTTAGGATGGGTTCATTGAAGAATATTCGAAGATGATAGAGTTTGAAAAGGTTCTGCTCCCGATAAACACGTTTTTAGTTTTAAACTCGTTTTGCAGGTCTCGATGTAAGTACATAAATGATTATTTAATAATTAATGATTAATATGAACAATTTAAAATTGGTTAAATTATCAACTCTCTCTTTGTATAATTCAACAAATTTGATGATGTTGAGTGTTGACCACTAGACACAGTTTAATTATCCCAGATCTCTTCCGAGGCGTATTAATTAAGGAGAATCGCTATTCATACCCTCTAAATTATTAAATACATCTCTTTTTATTATTATAAAAATATTATTATAAAATTTAATATATTTGGCATTTATTCGATTATTAAAAACATGTCATTAAAATGTTAGGGGTGTTCGGTACCCACCGAACAAATCAAAAGTTGTTTGGTGGGTAACAAACACCCCTAAAAAGGGGTTCGGTCAGCGATTGCCGAACACCATTAAAGCCGTATTTAATGGAGGTTGAAATCAAAATAGAATTTTTTTTTTTGTGTGACTTTGTGGGTTTTGATTTGTTGTTAATGCACTCAGGCAATGGATTTTTGAGTATTTGTAAAGAGAATTTTGTTGAATGGAGATTTTATAATTTTTTTGGGGGGAGAAAATGAAGTTTATGAAGCTTGTGTGTGTGTGTGTGTGAAATTGGGGGAGGGGGGGTTGCAGGAGAGGGGGCATGTGTTTGTATGTATGTGTGTGTGAAATTGAGGGGGGTTGCAAGAGAGGGGAGAAGAGAGGGAGCGTGTGTGTGTGTGTGTGGATGGGGGGAAGGGGGAGGAAGGAGGCGGGTGGAGGAGGAAGGGGGTGGGAAGGAGTGTGTGTGTGTGTGTGTGTGTGAGTGTGTTGCAGGAGAGGGAGAGAATAGGGAGGGGGTAAAATGAGAAATTGAGGGGGGCGGTTGTACTTAGAGGGATTTACAATTTAGGTGGGGGGTGTACTTAAAAAAATAGATGTACTTAGTAATTTTGGGGGGTTGTGAATAGCAAATCTCTTAATCAAAACCAGGTCTTTGTGATACGGTGTTAGTATAAAACTGGATCAATGTATGCTCAGAATTTTGTAGGAAGTGAGTAATACTAAATAATAAATAAATAATGAAATTTCTTATAATTTATTTATTTTGTAGGAAAAACAATAAATAAAATATTAAAATTTAAAGAAAAGAGATTTAAAATACTAGTGGTTCAATTATGGTTCAACTACCACTGATAGTTGTATACACCATTTATATGCATTTATCATCCACTGATAATCATACAAATAGAGTTACAACTAAGAACCATACATACATTTGAAGTGAATCATATCCTACGACAGAAGTAGCAAAGTAGTCAACTTTTAATATGAATGTGATTAAATATCAGACTAGAGGAGATGAAAAACATTATAGTAAAGAAAACTAAAATCAAATCAACTACTACTACTCCCCTTTTTCTTTGTGGGAACCAGGAAGGAGGAAGGTCTCGGAAGTTTCAAGCTTCTGCTTTGATTGTTATATACATAACCCCTTTTGACTTCATATTTGAGAAACATAGATGATATATTTGTGGGCAGATTGATCCACCTTGGGTTTTACATAACCTCTTCTTCCACCAAGTTCAGAGACCAAAATGGAAATGGAAAACAATCAAAAGACTAAACAACAGCGAAAATATATCTATCTAAATCAGAACAAACAATATACTACAAATTTTTCTATGCTCTGTCTTTTCAATTATAAAGAGCCCACAGTTACTAAATAAAATATGAATTTCACAAATTTCAGATAGTAATATACTTGGAACGGCCACGTCAAATGGTTGTTCAACTTTTTGAATATTGTTCTAACATTTATCTTTGTTTTTAATTGAGTTACACGGGAATCACTATTAGCACCCTCACAGTACAATATTAAATCATTTGGAACAACAATGTACAACATCGATGGAGTGTTGCAGTAGAAAAGTGGAGAGCTAATTGTCATTCCCTAGTTATAGTATGGCATGATATCAAAGAGATATACAAAGAGTTTTAGCTTGTGTAAGATTACAATATAAGCTTCTTACGAAACAAAGCATGAATGTAACTGCTCGTGATTAGCATTCAGAACAATTCCATGTTTTGTCATTTATTTGTTCGTTTTTCCAAGGAATTTTTGCAAGCCAAAACCAGTATGCTACAACACCATAACAGATGTTAACTCAAACAGTCTATGGCGGGATGGAAATCGCCAACCCAATAAGAATTGTGTGCTCGAGTGCGTGTGTCTATGTGTGTGTGTAAGAGAGAGAGAGAGAGAGAGAGAGAGAGAGAGGAAATGAGTACTTACAGGTCAATGGATGGTGATGAGTAGAGATATTACAATCCATGATAGAGGAGAGAAGGATGAAAATTCTAGGATTGTGAGAGAAAGAAATCGAGCCTTCTCTATTGCATATTCTTGAATCTGCAGAACCAACAAAGTTATTAGACATTTTATTCTTCCTGCACACACGTACAAACCGAATCAGTTAGAGATCATTATCATCCCGTAGATACTGAAGATTTGATGACGATAAGATACGAAGTAACAGTCCAAGATAAGGAAGAATTTTGTATAATCTTTTATTATTATACTGTTTAGATTTTATAGGATTCAATTATAGTTATCTTTTCTTTCTTTTTATCTTATATAAACTCATGAATACAATACGATAAAACACACAATAATGTGATCAGAAAATCTCCTCTCTCTTATTAGCTTTCTAATACGGTATCAGAGCATAATATTTTTTTTGAATGCTAATAAAATGTTTTCTTGATTTTTTATTTGCATCATGACTAATCCTATTATTTTCCATACCTCTCAAGGCTCACCTATCTAATTCTGGTGATCAATCAGACCCTTCGTCTGGCGTAACTGCTGCTCCTCACACTAATGGATTCAATCCATCTGATGTTTTAAATACATCTTCTTGAACTCAGGCCAAGCATGACCCGCATCTCATCACTGCTGCCGAGAATCCCACCATGGTTTTCTTCACCCCACTTCTCACCGGTGATAACTTTGGCACTTAGGAGAGAGGAATCACCATGGCTCTTAACGCAGAAGGTAAACTGGGGTTCATCGATGGTTCTCTTCTGCCCCCAACAGACCCATTGGAATACTCTTGCTGGAAACGGGCCGATGATCTTGTCAATAGCTGGATTCTCAATTCCATTGCTCAAGGAATCCGTCCAAGTTGTTTGTTTGCCAAATCCTCTTTGTATCTATGGCAAGACTTGAAAATGCGCTTCTGCCAAGTTAATACACCCAAAAATTTTCAACCAAGACAATCTTGACGCGACAAGCTTTAATTCTCGCATGAAGAGTCTTTGGGATGAACTAGATTCCATCGTCCCTGCTCTACCTTACATCTTTGGTGCGAGCGCACTTATCATTGAACAAGTCAACAGGGATAGAGCCATGGAATTTCTTCAAGGAATTCACGATCGGTTTGCCTTTACCCGAAGCCAAATACTTCTCATACCACGGTTACAGCGTCTTCAAACTGATAGTGGAACATAATTTTTATCTCATTCCTTTTAATCCTGGTTACTTGATCATGACATCCATCATCAATGGAGTTGTGTCAAAACTCCTCAACAAAATGGCATTGTCGAACGTAAGCATCAACATCTTCTCAACGTCGCACGGGCATTACGATTTCAATCGAACATTCTACTTGATTTTGGGGTGAGTGCATTCTCACTGCTGCTTACCTAATAAATAAAATACCAATGCCTAATCTCTCCAATCGATCCCCTCATGAAGTCCTCCTAGGCTTGAAACCAAAATACTAACATTTAAAAATATTTGGTTGCTTGTGTTATGCCACAAACACTACTATCACACATAAATTTGATCCACGCTACAAGCCTGTCATTTTTGTTGGATATCCTTTTAACCATAAAGCTTACAGGATCTTAGATCTTCACACCAATGAAATATTTGTCTCCAGAGTTATATTTCATGAATCTTTCTTTCCATTTTAAGAAGCTTGATGAAGTATAGGAGTGCTCTGGCTGATATGGTTTAGAGTGGTTGGCATAATTGTAATTTAGCTTTTTATTAAAGGGCTGTTAGTCAAGCTGTTAGTCAAGCTGTTAGTATAAATATATCAGTTAGTTTGTAGAGAGGGGGATTGAGTATTATTCAGGGGACTTTACTCAATATGTACAATACACTCTCATATTAATCAAATATGCAATTCTTCTATCAAATTCTCTCCTTCCTTGTTTGCAGTTCAAGAAGAATAACACTCAGAACATTATCATGGTATCAAAGCCTACACGATCAATGATTCAATTCATCCGCTCCGTTCATTCCTTGGTAATTTTTGCTGTAATTTTTTTGCTCTCTTGCCCTTCTGTTCTTGAATCTCTCTTCTTGCATTCCTCCTCTAGTTTCTCGTAATTCTTTGTTCTTGCTTATCCTTGCACTCTTGATTCATGGGTTCATCTAATCCCACTAACACTGAAATCCCTAATACTAATAATGAAACCAAGATCGAAGAACCTATTGAAGACTATGATTTACCTGAATCAATGTTACAATTACATGTTGGGCATCCCCTTTTCTTGCATGCGAATGATCATCCTGGGATGGCTCTTGTTTCAGAAATATTAACTGATCACAATTTTGCCCAATGGAAGATCTCCATGAATATTGCCCTGTCTGCCAAGAACAAAATAGGAATGATAACAGGTTCTAGCAGGAGACCTTCAGGGCAATCCAAATACCTTAGTGCTTGGGATAGGTGCAATAGCATGGTGATATCTTGGATCTTAAACTCCGTTAACCCTGAAATCAGACAAAGTGTTGTCTATCTTCCAACTGCGAGTGAAATTTGGGATGACCTTCTCACCAGATTCTCCCAAAGTGATGCTCCCAAGATCTTTCAAATTCGTAAGTCTATTATGATGTGTACTCAGGGTAATCTCAGCATCAATGCTTACTTCACAAAATTCAGGGGATTATGGGATGAGTTAACAAGTCTTCTTCAAATGCCTAAATGTGTGTGCAACTGTTCATGTGGTGCTACCAGAAGTCAAGATGAGTATGATCATGTCACCAAACTCACCCAATTCCTAATGGGGCTATCTGATCACTATACTGATGTTAGGGGTCAAATTCTCCGAATGACACCTCTTCCCACTACTACAAAGGCTGTTTCTATGTTGATACAAGAAGAAGGTCAAAGACAACACACCAATCTAACCAACTATGAAGGGGTTGCTTCTGCTATGGCTGGAAAAATCAATGGACCCAAAAATAACTATACAAATGACAACAACAACAGATACAAGGGTAAAACTGTAAGTGAAAGCCAATCTGCAGCTTCTAAAGGAAAAATGTTCTGTGACTTTTGCCATGGAGACTCTCACACTAAGGACAAGTGTTTTTATCTCCATGGATTCCCTGATTGGCACCCCTTATATGGGGTCAAACCTGATTTCTCAAGAATGCCCAAGAATAAAGGGAAATCCAGAAACTTCAATGTCAATGCCAATACTACCGTCAATCAAGGAACTACTGATTCTGGAATCAAACAAGGAATCAATGATGCTGCCAAAATCAATAAAAATTCCTTTACTACTGAAGAATATTAGCAATTGAAAGCCTTACTTGGCAATGTGAAGAGAGCCAGCACTGCTGTGATCCTTGACAGTCCTGAGGAGCACTTGTCAGGTATGTCCACTACCAACTCTACCTTATATGCTCCTGTGTGTCTTAATAGTATTAAGCCTGACTTGTTGGATTGGGTAATTGACACAGGAGCGAGTGACCATGTCACTATCTCCTTTAATCATCTTATTAACCCCATTCAAATTAATTCCTCAATCCACTTGCCTAATGGGAAATCCTCCATTATTACACACAAGGGTACTGTGATTTTGTCAAAAGATATAGTCTTGAAAAATGTTTATTATGCTCCAGAATTTCAATTTAACCTGTTGTCTGGAAGTAAGTTCACCTCTGACAGCAAGTGTTGTCTTTTGTTTAATGGTACACATTGCTTCCTTCAGGACCCTACTCAGCAGAAAATGAAGGAGATTGGTAGGCTTACTGGAGGGCTTTATAAACTTGATCTGTCTAGCTGCTCTAATGATAAAATGTGCTCTTCTATTTGTAAGGTTTCCCCTATTAATTCTGGCACTCCTAGAGCAAAAATGTATCTTTGGCATAAAAGACTTGGACATGTTCCTCTACATTCTATGAAGTATATAAAATCCCTTGATTTGAACTATGATTCCAAGGAGCATTTAAACTGTGATATTTATCACTTGTCTAGGCAAACTAGACAACCCTTTCCCCTAAGTAACTCCCACAGTAAAAATCTATTTGAATTAGTTCATTGTGATGTTTGGGGACCTTATAAATACAATACTTATGATGGCTGCAATTCCTTTTTGACTGTTGTTGATGACTTCTCCAGAATTACTTGGACTTTTTTATTAAAATCCAAGAGTCAAGTGTGTAAGATTCTTGAATTTTTTTTAGCCATGGTGAAAAATTAATTTAATACTTCAGTCAAGAAATGCAACACCACTGTTAAACAATTAAGAACTGACAATGGCACTGAATTTATTAATCATTCTGTCAGTAACCTTCTTTCTTCTCAAGGGATTATTCACCAAAACAGTTGTGTTGACATGTGACACCCCGAATCCTCTTATGCATGATTTGCGTATCTTTATGTGTGATTTATGAATTATTACATGATTATATGTTATGTTAGCACGTGTACAAATGCCATGATAGTATATGAGTTTTGGTTGCTTAGTTTGTGGAGTATTTTAGCTTAATATACTTGTGTTATTTACCCAAAATGATTTGGGATGACTTTGATGGCTTATAATGGCTTTGTATCCAGTGATTTTCATACTGGAGACAAAGCGATCGCTCTGTTTTGGGAGAGGCGATCGCTTTGTTTCCAGAAACTTTGGCTTCAAAAATCAGGGTACAAAGCGATCGCTTTGTTTGAGACAGGGCGATCGCTTTGATTCCAGAAGGAAGGGCGATCGCCTTGGTTCGAGGAAGAGCGATCGCTCTGGTCCGCTGTTTCAAAACTCTATTTTTCGGAAATGACATTTTCACCCCCAAACTTATCATTTGAGTGGCTCTCCTTGAGCCACCTCACTACCCTTTTCCAATCTGAATTTTACACCCAAATATGAGTGGAGAGGCTTCAATTTCTCTCCATTCTTCCCTCCAAATCCTCCATTGTTGCTTGAGAGTTTGTGTGTGGAAGACATAGTGAGAATAGTGTGTGTAAGTGTGTTCCCAAAGATCTAGCCACCCGATCTTCGATCCGAGACCACCATTGTGTTGCTACGGACTAGGAGATCATCTTAGAAGGTCTTGATTTCGTTTTAGTTGCTTTGATTTTCTTCACAAGGTAAGTTACTAAACCCCCTTTGTATGCTTTAAGCTTCAATGTGTGTTAGACCATTAATATTCATGTATAACTCGCTTTATATGTTGTTTTCATGTACAAATCTCTAGAATGAGATGGGTACATTGTACTTATGATACGAGTATGTGTTGGATGATGTTAATGAGCTAAGGTTGGTATACAAATGTTAGGATTTGAACAAATAGAGGACTTAAGCCTTGAAAATGGGTGGTCTTGCATTTAGCATTGAAACCCTAATTTGGTGAACTTTAGTAATGACTCCGAGAAGTGGATTTTAAGGAAGATTATGACTCCTTGAACAACATATTAGACTACTACGAGGTTTAGAGTCCGAATGATCGGGATTCTAGTCCTCCGTACTTTTGACACTGTTAAATTAGAGACTTGTGTATAACTCTAATGTGTTGAATCAAATGTTTACATACTTGTTAAATGTTGATGAATGATGGAATAGAATAATCTACTTGTCGTTTGTCAAGTTCACTACTTTTGAACTTGATGGTCATTTGCATTAGATGATTTAAGAACATCTATTTGTGCATTGTGTAAGTCCAGCTGGCGTCGTGGTTGAGTAAGGTAGGACGACCTATGGTCTTCACAAATTAACGTTTGTGATCGCCATAAGTCGCCGTACCGGAGTTGCACACACCCCTCTTCTGTTGGCCACAGTTGAGAAGTAGCCCCAATGTTGTAGCAATACGCATGGCTTTGGTTTGCTAGATTGAACTCGATGGTATTAATCGGGGACGTCGATACTACACACACGAGTATCGAGGCACTTTTGGTTATTTTGTGTATTGCAGGAGCAACGCAAAGAATTGACAAAGAGATATCATATCCTTTATAATGTGGTTTATTTTGAGTACTTATGTGAACATCAAGGTGCTCATTGAGATGTGTTATGTGTGTATATCAAGATGAGGTATATGTTGGTTGTGATATAAAAATGTATTGCAATGTTAAGATTATCGTTGAGCATTATGCCATGACATGTAGTTGCATTTAGTAACTTATTGAGTTTCGACTCACCCCGTTTGTTGTTTAATTGTTTTCCTTAGATCCGAGCCAGGCGGGAAGCTCGCGGTGAGGCCGAGTAGTACTATCACTTAGCTCGCAGGTGGTCTTTTGTTTAGTCTTAGAGCTCTTTTGTTATTTGTGATAGATAATTCTTTTGGCGAGGACGAATGGTTAAGTAAAGTCATGTAGACTTTACTTGGGAGGTGTTGATACTCTGTTTGTATCTCTTATTCTTTTGGTAGCCGACACGTGTATGTCGAGCTCGTATATTCTAGTTTATGTCTAATGTGGTTATTTTCCCGAGCATGTCGTAGCTCGTGGTTTTTGTATATGTTGGTTCCGGCATGTTGTGGCCGAGGTAGTTAATATTATTAAAGATGTCTCTTCAAACTTATAATCGTGTTTTATTAGTTGGGTTCCGGCGGTAACGTCGCCGATGATTGGTTTTATTCTGTCAAAAATTTTGTTGATCGGGTTTGTGGTGGATACGGATTGTTGCGCCACGTGTTTTTATTACTTGTTACCGTTTATTGTTCGTTGTTTTGACGTGTCGACATCGGGATTTCGTATTGGAATCCGGGTCGGGGCGTCACATGACACTCCCCAACAAAATGGGAGAGCTGAAAGAAAGCATAGGCATCTTCTTGAGCTTGCTAGAGCTTTGAGGTTTCAAGCTAATCTTCCCATAAAATTTTGGGGAGACTGCTTATTAACTGCTACCTACATTATAAATAGGCTTCCAAATTCTGTTCTTAAGTTTAAAACTCCTTTTGAGGTTATGTTTGGCAATCCACCTCAATATAATCATTTAAGAACCCTAGACTGCCTTTGCTATGCTTCTACTCTTTCTCACAACAGAGACAAGTTTGCCCCAAGGGCTCAAAAATGCATCTTCATTGGATATCCTTGTAATAAGAAGGCTTACAAGGTTTATAACTTAGAATCTCATCAAGTCTTGTATAGTAGAGATGTTCAATTCTGTGAATCTATATTTCCTTACAAGGCTGGTGACAATTCCTCTCTTGATCATAATTTCACCTCTATGTTTACCCCTAACAATAGTGAGTATGCCTATGAAACTGATGAAGATGTTCATACTAACAATAAATCTGGAAAAAATAGTGAACCTGAAGTGGCTATTGAACCAGAAAATACCAATAAAACTTTGCAGAATCCTGTTGTTTCCACTAGGCCTATAAGAAACAAAGTTGCTCCTGCAAAATTTAAAGACTATATAGGATTGCCTCCCTCTATTCAAACCAATACTTGTTCTTCCGACAAAACTTGTTCTCCTTATCCTATACACAATTATATTACATTGAACAATGTTTCTCCTGCCTATAGAAAATTTGTCTGCAATACCTCCATCATCTGTGAGCCTAACAACTATGCCCAAGCCATTAAAGACCCTCTGTGGTGTCAAGCCATGGAAAAAGAATTAAAGGCCTTAGAGGATAACAACACTTGGTCTCTTGAATATCTCCCAGCTCAGAAGCATACTGTAGGGTGTAAATGGATTTATAGAGTCAAATACAATGCAGATGGGTCAATAGACAAATACAAGGCCAGACTTGTGGCAAAAGGGTTCACTCAAACAGAAGGAGATGATTATTTTGAGACTTTTGCCCTTGTTGCCAAGATGACTTCAGTAAGGGTATTACTTGCTGTTGCCTCTATTAAGAAAGGGACTATTACTCAAATGGATGTGTCCAATGCATTTCTTCATGGGGAATTACATGAAGAAGTCTACATGGACTTACCTCAAGGCTATACTCAATCTCTACCTCAGTGTAAGTCTCCAGTAGTTTGCAAGTTAAACAAATCTCTATATGGTCTTAAGCAAGCCCCAAGGCAGTGGTTTGCTAAGCTGTCTTCTACTCTTATTAAATTTGGCTTCATCCAGTCTCAAACTGATCATACCCTGTTCACCATGGATGTCAAAAGTGGATTTGTTGCTATTCTTGTATATGTGGATGATCTTCTTGTTACAGGTTCAAATCAGAGTTTAATTCATGAGGTAAAATCTTACTTACATTCTCAGTTTCCTATAAAGGATCTTGGATCTTTAAAGTATTTTCTTGGCTTGGAGGTTGCAAGAAACAATACAGGGATTTGTCTTCATCAAAAGAAATACACTATGAGCATCATCAGTGATACTGGCCTTCTTAATTCAAAGCCTGCAGTCACTCCTATTGAACAACATCACAGATTAGCTTCCAGTAATGGTCCTCTTTTATCTGATATTTCAGCCTATAGAAGACTGATTGGAAGACTTTTGTATCTCACAATCTCAAGACCTGATATTGCCTATGCTGTGCATGTTCTCAGTCAGTGTCTAGTGAGACCTACAAAAGATCATTGGCATGCTGCTCTGAGAATTATTAAATATCTTAAAGGCTGTCCAGGGCAAGGGTTATTTTTCTCTTCCAAAGGTTCTATGACACTGCAGTCTTACTGTGATTCAGATTGGGCTGCTTGCCCTATTACTAGAAGATCTCTCTCAGGCTTCTGTGTATTTCTTGGAGACTCCCTAATATCATGGAAGTGTAAAAGGCAAACAACCATTAGCAGATCTTCTGCAGAAGCAGAATACAGAAGTATGGCCAACACTTGTTGTGAGTTGAAGTGGTTGATTGCTCTTCTAAAGGATTTACAAGTTAATGTTTCTCTCCCAGTAGCATTGTATTGTGATAATCAATCTGCTCTTCACATTGCTGCAAATCCTGTGTTTCACGAAAGAACAAAACACATTGAGATTGACTGCCATTTAGTTAGAGAGTTACTTCTCAAAGGTGTAATCTCTACAGCTCATGTAGCCTCCAGTGATCAAGTAGCTGATATATTTACGAAGGCTTTATCCTTCAACCAGTTTAGTGTTTTGTTGTCCAAGTTGAGAGTGAAGAATTTGTTTTTCACTCGCAACTTGAGGGGGGATGATGAAGTATAGGAGTGCTCTGGCTGATATGGTTTAGAGTGGTTGGCATAATTGTAATTTAGCTTTTTATTAAAGGGTTGTTAGTCAAGCTGTTAGTCAAGCTGTTAGTATAAATATATCAGTTAGTTTGTAGAGAGGGGGATTGAGTATTATTCAGGGGACTTTACTCAGTATGTACAATACACTCTCATATTAATCAAATATGCAATTCTTCTATCAAATTCTCTCCTTCCTTGTTTGCAGTTCAAGAAGAATAACACTCAGAACATTATCAAAGCTTTTCCTAATTCTGACGATTTTTTTCGGAATCATCTTCTCCTGTTTTCGCTCATGACGACATAAGTTCGTCTCAATCCAAGGTCCCGTTTTATTCCGCTCAATCGCAACAAGCTGCCTCCATTCCATTTCCGCCACCAAGTCCTGATGCTAGTTCAAGTCCAGGCCTAGCTACTCTGTCTTCACCTGCTCTGCCTTTAACCATCAACACCTTGCCTACGGGCGACTCCACTTCATCTCCTAATAGTTTGGTGTCTTCTCCGTGCAGTTCACACACTTATGCACTTATATCCCTAACCATCTTACCTTCTTCTCCTACACAAGTACCTTGGCGTTCTACCTGGGTTTATAATATTCCTTATTATCTTAATGATTATGATTACTTGGTCAATTCTTGTACTACTACTTGTGCCTATCCTCTTACGACCGATCTCTTGTTTGAGCAGTTCACAAGTCCACACAAAGTTTTTCTCACCTCAGTATAACTACTACTGATCCACTTCCTTCACCGATGCCATGAAATATGATCATTGGAGGGAGGCTATGTCTAAAGAAATTCAAGCTCTTGAAGACAACAAAACTTGGACCCTCACCACACTGCCTCCAGGTAAGAAGGCTGTAGGTTGCAAATGGGTTTTCAAGACCAAATTCAAAGTCGATGGTACATTTTACACTCTACAAGAAGGTATTGACTATCACGATACTTTCGCTCTGGTGGCTAAGCTTATCACTGTGTGCGTTCTCCTTTCCATTGCTTTTGTTCAAAATTGGTCTCTCCATCAATTGGATGTAAACAATACTTTTTTACAAGGTGATCTCTCCGAAGAAGTATACATGAAAATCCCTCCTGGGTTCCATAAAGACAGTGATTTACAAGTTTGTAATTAAATTACACAAAGCACTGTACGACCTCAAACATGCGTCCCGACAATGGTTTGCCAAGTTTTCTTCAGCCTTATTAGATAAAGGTTTTTCTCAATCTCGGGTCGACTATTTCTTTTTTATATTCAAAGATACTATCTCTGTCTTCGTTCTCGTCTATGTTGACGACATCATTATTACCGGCAATAATGATGATTTCGTTTTTTCTTTGAAAACTCGTTTGGAACAACGGTTTTCCATCAAAGATCTTGGTTAACTTCAATATTTTTTAGGCATTGAAGTTTCTTGCTCTAAGCAAGGTATATTTCTATGCCAACGAAAATATATCCTTGATATCCTCAAAGACTCTGGGTTTACTACCATTAAACCTGCAGCCTTTCCGATGGAACAACATATTAAATTGCTCCCTTCTGATGGTGAACCCTTACCTGGTCCCAGCATTTATCGTCGCTTTATTGGCATATTAATCTATCTCACTGTCACTCGTCCCGATATCACTTTTTCGGTGAATTACTTTAGTCAATTCCTGCTTTTGTCTTCTAGCTCCATACGTTTACAGGGTTGTACTGATTCAGATTGGGCTGGATGTCCAACTACTTGTCACTCTACGAATGGTTTCTTTAACATGCTTGGTGCTAGTCCTATTTCGTGGAAGTCTAAAAAGCAGCCCACAGTTTCTCGTTCTTCTACCGAAGCAGAATACAGAGTCTTGGCCAATCTTACTGCCGAACTTCAATGGTTAAGCTACTTACTCACTGATTTTGGTTATCCACTAGATCTACCTATTTCTGTCTACTGTGATAGTCAAGCAGCAATTCACATTGCTTAGAATCCTATTTTTAACGGACACACTAAACATATTGAATTGGATTGCTACTTTGTTCGTGAGAAACTCCTTTCTGGTCTCATTCTTCCAACACATATTTCTACTACTAGTCAACTTGCTGACATTTTTATAAAACCTTTAGGGGCTGATCTGTTTCACAAGTTGGTTAGCAAGCTTGGTGTCTGTCCCATTAGTACATCCCCTTTAGCTTGGGGGTGGGGGGGGTGGGGAGGGGTATTAGACATTCTATTCTTCATGCACACACGTACAAAACGAATTAGTTAGAGATCATTATCATCCCGTAGATCCTGAAGATTGGATGACAAGAAAAGGAAGAATTTTGTATAATCTTTTATTATTATACTGTTTAGATTTTATAAGATTCAATTGTAGTTATCTTTTCTTTCTTTTTATCCTATATAAACTCATGAATACAATATGATAAAACACAAAGTAATGTGATCAGAAAATTTCCTCTCTCTTATTAGCTTTCTAATAAAAGCATACCAAAGAAAAACAATCATAAGCATAAGAAATATTATGCGTTTGTGGATTGAATCTGCAAATTAAATAGCTATCAAACATGAAACCCAAACATCAAAAAATGTATTTAGCTATGCCAAATAGCAATTAAACATGAAATTCAAAAATCAAAATTGAAGTTGGTTATTCGTTGACAGTATCTTATTGAATTTCCAAATTCTACGAAAATTAAAAATTTTGAGCAGTGTGAGTGTGAGTTTGTGCGCGAAATTTGTAGAACCCACAAAACTTAGCATGTAAATACATGTTACTTATTCGTTGGTAGTAGTATTTGATTAAATTTCCAAATTCTATGAAAATTAAAAATTTTGGGCAGTGTGTAGGTGTGTTTGCGGGTGAAATCTGCATAACCCACAAAACATAACATGTAAATACATCGTAAACAGTGAAGAAACTTACAAATTTGTTATGTGTTGGCGGCACAAATGAACAATATGTCCAAAGAATTGACTGAACACAGAATAAAGTAAGGACTGAGATATTATATATCTGATCTATGTTTGGGTGGAAAACAATTAATGAGCCATGTCAACAAGGGGAGCAAAGCTAATGCTTCTTTGGTTAGGCATGTCAAGCATTGCATTATGATCAAAGAAATCTTTAAGAGCAGCCACATATTTAAAAATTACCCACTGATGATGTCGAAAAAATCAGGACATCGGGGGTGCTGAACCGTTGCGGATGTAGGATATCTGGCATATGTTTATCTGTAAAAAAGACACCGTGAGAGGGGCGGGGAGGACTCCCCGCCAAAGCCCTCCGGCGTGTTCGTCAGTCTCAAGGCTATATGAAAAGCAGAACATATTTGCTAAGCCAAGTGAGACATACCTTGGACTAAGAGAGGAGATGACTATACATACTCGTAGGGGCCGGACCTCTATTTATTTTGGGCCCATTTGCTGGAGTTAGGCCCATACAACTTAGCGGGTCCAGAATATGCACATCAGAAGCCCCCCACTCCTTATTCCTCGAGATTCATCTTGAGGGTGAGGAGTACTATCTGCTCGTGTTCACCTCGGACCTACCGAAATGCATTCACTCGACCAGCGAGCATAATAATAACCTTGAAATTAATTACGAGCAATCCAATGACCTCAAACGTTAATTAACAAATCAACTTGATCTGGGAGCACAACAATGATCCTTGAAATTAACTTAGTCATGTGCCCGTCACTCGAGTAACACATGACCTCAAACATTAATTAAGAAAATCAGCTCGACCTGGGAGCATAACAGCAATCCTTGAAATTAACTTAGTCATGTGCTCGTCACTCGAGCAACACATGACCTCAAACATTAATTAAGGAAATCAACTCGACCTGGGAGGGACCTCGACCTACAAGGTTCGTTTTTGACCTCGATCTGCGAGTAACACTCGAGCGGGGAGAGTATAATCTACTCAGCCGCAAGTTTCACTCGAGAGGGGAGGATATAATCTACTCAACCGCGAGTTCCACTCGAGCGGGGAGGATGTAATCTACTCAGCCGCGAGTTCCACTCGAGCGGGGAGGATATAATCTACTCAGTCGCGAGTTTCACTCGAGCGGGGAGGATATAATCTACTCAGCCGCGAGTTTCACTCGAGCGGGGAGGATGTAATCTACTCAACCGCGAGTTCCACTCGAGCGGGGAGGATGTAATCTACTCAACCGCGAGTTTCACTCGAGCGGGGAGGATGTAATCTACTCAACCACGAGTTCCACTCGAACGGGGAGGATGTAATCTACTCAGCCGCGAGTTCTACTCGAGCGGGGAGGATATAATCTACTCAGCCGCGAGTTCCACTCGAGCGGGGAGGATATAATCTACTCAGCCGCGAGTTCCACTCAAGCGGGGAGGATATAATCTACTCAGCCGCGAGTTCCACTCGAGCGGGGAGGATATAATCTACTCAGCCGCGAGTTCTACTCGAGCGGGGATGATGTAATCTACTCAGCCGCGAGTTCCACTCAAGCGGGGAGGATATAATCTACTCAGCCGCTAGTTCCACTCGAGCGGGGAGGATATAATCTACTCAGCCGCGAGTTCCACTAAAGCGGGGAGGATATAATCTACTCAGCCGCGAGTTCCACTCGAGCGGGGAGGATGTAATCTACTCAGCCGCGAGTTCCACTCGAGCGGGGAGGATAAGCGCAGGAAGGCGCGGGATGCTACTCAACTGCGAGCAACACTCGAGGAACGAGGCTTCGTTTGTTTTGACCGTTACTTAACGGAGCTTGACCGATAGTGGAGGGGTCCATTGGCAACTGTTCTTCGTTAAAGGGACAAGCTGTAACTTCCCATCAATTAAGGGGACTACTTTGTAACCCTTCGGCAGTGAATGGGCCACATTGTAACTGCTTAGCAATTAAGGGATCAAGGTGTAACTTCCCGGAAATGAATGATATTTGTTTCTAACTACTGCATTACTAAAGGGACGTCGTCTGTAACTGCCCAAGCAACGTGCATATTAAGTGCCGAATAGTGGAGATCGTGGGAGGCGCGTCTGCTTTGAAGCGGTTCTATCCCCATTTCTCTTCTTACATGGCGGCGTCGGTGAACTCTAGCACCGGGGTTTTGAGATACAAAATTACAGTGTGTCATCGAGCGATCACTGGAACATCGATTAATCGAAGATGGATTGAGGAATATACTGATTTGAGAAGTTTGATTTTGACTGTACGTGCATCCGTGTGTTGAAACGCGATGGCCGGACCATAGAGGTTGCCGGTGACAGATATGAGATTGAGACAGGTTAACAGTCATAACTTTCGTCACCAAACTAAGGTTGTTGCTGCCGAATCCAAACCCACGAATGTATCATCATCCTCTCTGTCAATGTGTTCATGTTACCAGTACAGCTACAGGCACTAAAACAATTGTTGCCATCACCGGCAACTAAACATTTTCTCTGGCGCTGCATCTCTATCTCTGTTAATGTGTCTCAACGCACATTCCCACAAATAGACTCCATAGATTTTTCGAAGGTGTCCTGTGGCATTTCCTCTTTTCATGCTCGGTGGAGTAGATTTCCTATACAAAGAGGAAAGTGGGTGTCCTCAATTCTTGTGAAAATCTTTACTTACTTAAGTTTGGGATTGTGTTTGTTAAAATGTGTGTTGCCTAGTTCAGAAGAAATGGAAGTGGGACTCTGTTTAACGAGCAAGTATCATGTGCCCTGCAACCATTTGTTGAAATGCCATAACGAGGTATAGCTACTTGGAACTCTCTAATTTTCTGGTGATGGAGGTGCTCGGTCGAGGCTCACAACTCAGGCGAGTCTTGCACCTTCGGTTGCCCCTCCTCTTTGAGCATAAGCTAACCCATCCAAATCCACTCCACTTCTTCTGCAGTTACTGGCGATGAGTCTTTCTTCCTTCTTAGATTAAGACTGACCCTCTGGTGCATCCTTGAGAATGTGATATGACATGGGGAATATGTACAAAATTCATCAAACAGTGGGACCCATATTGTAGAGTAAACTTTGACCAAAAGCTCTTCCTGAATAATGGAATCATGCCTTGTCATATCATCAACAGTGGAATCAAACATTTTAATTTTATGCCCAGCTCGTTGCCTAATTAGCTTTGGTGGCTAATTTGATCTTCCTTTCCTCGTGTTATCGTCGGTCTGTTAGACATGTAGATGAAACTTTCGTTTTCCGGCAACGGAACCAATTGATGATGTCAAAAAAATCAGGACACCGGGGGTGCCGAACCGTTGCAGATGTAGGATATCTGACATATGTCTATCTGCAAAAAAGACACCGTGAGAGGGGCGGGGAGGACTCCCCGCCAAAGCCCTCCGACGTGTTCGTCAGTCTCAAAGCTATATGAAAAGCAAAACATATTTGCTAAGCCAAGTGAGACATACTTTGGACTGAGAGAGGAGATGACTATATGTACTCGTAGGGGTGGACCTCTATTTATTTTAGGCCCATTTGCTGGAGTTAGGTCCATACAACTTAGCGGGTCCAGAATATGCACATCGCCCACATATTCCCACCTCTTTGTTCCTAATGGAAGCATTGCATTATGATCTAAGAAATCTTTAAGAGCAATCACATATTTAAAAATTACCTACATATTCCCACCTCTTTGTTCCTAATGGAGTATTATTTTTCTGGAAAGAACAAATTATTGCACAATGAATTTTTATTTTTATTTTTTTGTATAGAGTTACTAAATTCACTTTTATTATCTATTATGTATCGATGTATAGTTAGAGATTACTTTTATATTAATTATCCTAATTTTACATTAATTATTGTAATTTTTTAGTATATCAGCTACTCTATTTAATGTCAATTTTTACAAATTCTCACCATTAACTTCCCTATTTAATGATTTTAACTTATGGTATAAATTAACTATATCTTTTTAAATAAGTGAACTTTTCTAGAAAGTTGTATATTAAAAAGTTTTTAAAACATTAGTTGGTACGATCTAAAATGAAAGAGTTTTTTACCAAAATATTGTAGTTTTATCAAAATATTCCGGATTTATGGTACTTATGAAAATAAATCCTGAGCTGTTGTACTTTTTAATATTATTATTTTTAATAGAATAAAATAAATTAATATTGTTATCTTTAATAGCTATTTTGTAATTGAGCATTGCTATTAACACCACCCAATCCTCTTAATACACCCCCCCAATTTAATTACAAAAATGCCATTATATTATTAGACATAAATACCCTTCTTTTACTAAATACACCACCCTAAATATTAAAACACCACCCAAACCTCTAAATACACCACCAAAACACCACCACCTAAACTTCTAAATACACCACCAACCAATTCATCAATACACCCCCCACCATAACAAGCGGCTATAACGTATTATAGGCTGAGAACTCAAACTTCAAACCCAGGAAAGAGACCAAGCCAAACACTCTCAAAAACTCAAGAACTTCAAACCCAGTTTAGCATCCAAAGCCAAACTCACAACATCCATACTTCCAAACTCAACTACAACTTCAACTTACCATCTCATATCAAACTCTCATTACCCACGAACGACGTAAAGCAAGCACATTGCAACAAAAATCAGACATGGATACTAAAGAAGTAAAGCAGACCATTGATGTAAGTATTCTCTACCGTTTTCAAGTTTTCAATCCATTTTTTTTAAAATTTCGGACATACTGGGACGTCGTTTGTGTTCGGGACTGGTCTATGGAACACCACAGTGGTGTTCGGTGACCACCTACCGAACATACTTGATATGTTCCATCGCATCGCCCGAACACCACTGTGATGTTCCTGAGTTAATCCCGAACACCACAGTGATGTTCGTTAGGTGGTTCCCGAACACCTCTATGGTGTTCTACAGTTTGTCCCGAACACCACCCAGTTGTTCCATCATCTGTCCCGAACACCACTATGGTGTTCCTTAACCCCTTACCGAACAGAAACTTTTCAGGTTATGTTTTGTTGAAATTTTTGTTTTGTTGTAAACAGGATTCAAACACGTTGTCTACCGGTAGTCTTGCGCCGGTTATTAAGGAGATTGAACCGGTTCAAGATATCGTTATGGATTACACAAATGTGTTCACGACGTATGAAATGTTTACATCTCGTGATGCATTGTTTGATTGGGTGCGTGTGACGGGAAAGGAACATGGGATGGTGATTGTAATTATCAGATCCGATAGTGGGTCGTGTAAGAAAAGAGCTCGGTTAGTTTTGGTATGTGAACGCAGTGGGAATTACCGTGAATTCAAGAAGCCTGGAAAGTTGTCTGAAGTAAATAACGAAGAAGCTACCATGGAAAAGGACGTTGTGAGCAAATCAAAGAGGAAAAGAGAAACTGGAACGAAGAAGTGTGGTTGTCCATTTCGGTTGAGGGTAGACAAATATCGGTGATGGACCTTGGGCATTGGATGTTCAATGTGGTGTCCACAATCATCCAACCGCACTATTTGGAGGGCCACTCATATGTTGGTCGATTATCGCCAAGGAGAAAGACTTTGTCATTAATTTGTCTCAGACAAATAGTAAACCCAAGGACATTTTGTTTGGGTTAAAAGAAAATTTTGAAGATAATAAGTCCACAATAAGGACTATCTACAATGCTCGGTTGCAAAATAGAGAGTAGAGCGTCGTGGTCGATCTCAAATGCGGCTTATGTTCAAGTTGAATGAGCATGGATATTTATATCATCACATTCGCTGTGAGAAGACCGACGTTGTCAAGAATATTTTCTTCGCTCACCCAACGAGCGTTGATTTATTGCGATGTTTTCCGAGAGTCCTATTTATGGATTGTACATACAAGACAAACAGGTATAAGTTACCTTTGTTGGAAATTGTTGGTGTCACCTCGACGCAAATGACATTTCATATTGCCGCCGCGTATTTGGAGTTCGGCGGGAAGAGAACTATACGTAGGCGCCGAGTCTTAAAAGGATTGATGGACCAATTCTCTCTACCCCACGTGATTGTTACGGAGAGAACTTGGTCTAATGAATGCAATTCGAAAACATTTCCGACTCGAGACATTTCCTTTGTCGGTGGCACATTAACAAGAATATTTTGGCAAATTGCAAAAAATTATTCCGTGTGAAGGATAAATGAGATTGTTTTTTATGCATTGGAATACGTTGGTTCTCGCGGATATGCGGCAAATTATGATGCCTTGCTACAAAGACTCAATCGGACTTCAAAGATTATCCACTAGCCGTTAAATATGTCATGGAGCAATGGTTGATGCCATACAAGGAAAGATTTGTGTCTTTGTGGACGGACACAGTCATGCATTTCGACAATACCACAACAAATAGGTATCTATCATTTTAATATCGGTGTATGTTTTATTGTTTTATATATTGTGTTAGATATATACTTAATAAGGTTGTAACTTGTATTTCGGGGTGGAGAGTCAACATGCATTGTTGAAAAGACACTTGGCTCGAGCCAGGGTAACTTTGAGACGTGTTGGCGAATTCACACCCTCATTGAGACTTCACACACAAAGAATCAAACAGTCTTTTGAGAAGAGTAAAAATGTTGTCCAGATAAATACAAATCAATTGTATTTAGAGAGCTGCGAGGATGGTTTCGATGCATGGATTGAACTTGATCTATGATGAATTGAGCGCTATTGGTGAACATAGTGTAGACCTCGTGTGTGGGTGTATCGAGAAAGAGATGCGGCTGCCTTGTGGTCATGAGATTGACGAATATAAGAGATCGGACATGCCAATTCCACTTGATAAGGTTGACGCCTTTTGGAGAAAATTAGATATCATACCTCCAAAGGTAGAAGATCCGGAATTGTCGAAGAAATGGGCACCGATTTAAACAAGAAATTGTTGAGCTATCGTCCAAGTGGGAACAAGCACCGAGACCGAGAGGTTGTTAATCTTAAAGAGATTGATGAAATAAATCAACCTCCAACGACATCACTTACTCATCCCGTTGAAAAACGAAAGTGTTGACTCGTGGTCGTCCTAAGTCTAAAGACTAAAAAGACAAGTCAACCAAACGGGATCCGAGTAAGTTTGAGTATGTCCATCCATAGAAGATATCTGTTCACCATGCGAAGAGATTGCATACGAGGTTGGTCCGTCCATTAAACAACCTCTTACCCTCGCTCGACACCGCACTTAAGCCAAAGAAACAGGTATTTTTTTTTATCCTTTTTTAAGATAGAAAAAAACCTGGTTATACGCTAACGAAATATTTATGGATTGATACATCTTTTTTCAATAGGTTGTCCGGCAAAGGACTCGAATTGCGACTACGAGTGGCTTTATCCAACAACTACCATCCCATTTGCACAATTGGATTGTAGAGACAAAAAATGTTAAAAGTGATGGTCATTGTGGATTCCGTGCCGTAGTAGACCAACTTGGCCGCACAGAGGAATCGTGGGGTAGGATTAGAGGAGAACTTCATCACGAGTTGACTACCAACCAAGAGTTATACAACAATGTGTTCATTGAACATGGTCGCGTTGAAGAAGTGTTGCAGATTCTAGACTACTACAAGGAGCCAGCACCTAAGGAACACTGGTTTTGTTTGCCGAAATGGGTCATTTGGTCGCATCGGCTTTCAATGTTGCTCGTGTGTTTGGATTTACAAATTCCGATGACGTATTTGCCCTTAAGAACCCCAATCCCAAGTGATCCACAGATGATATGTATTGGATTTGTGAATAATGATCATTATATTCAGGTACACATCATATCAAGGATATTATCTGAAGTTATTTATGTTATATATATCCATGATATTGATATGTAGTATATTTTGTAGGTGTTCTTGCGCGAGGGGAGTCCATTACCACCCGCGCGATAAATGGAATACATATCGACTTCAATGTGCAATTGGGAAAAATTGGATTGGCGACCGACTTAATTTGTATAGTGACGGTGTGGGAACCGGCTATCCGCGCCGCGACTATCTCTTTAGATTAGCTTCAGTTGTAAATCAATATGTTCATTACTTTTATAAATCAACTTGAGTTGTAAATCAATTTGTGAATCAATTTGTGTTGTAAATCAATATTTTGCTTTTATGTCATTTAACTTATAAGTAAATCAATCTTTAATACAAAATGCATACCATCAAAAGAAATAATAGTAACACATGACTACCAATGTGCATAATACAATAACGTCGTCTTTAAATACAACAATATCCAAATTGAAATACATAATACAATAGTCAACTTCAACTAACACTTCTCCTCCTACGACTAGACGCAGTTGCGAAGGTCCCGCCCGATGTGGTCCTCATCATCGGACCTCCTAATGCATCATATGCTCGTAGGATCACTGACTCAAACTCTTCCGTAGAGATAGATCGGTCTCCAGCTCTCAATCGTTGCACCATCGGTTGCATTAAACCCCGTGCAGATCTGACAATGTCCCAAGCATCTAGCGGAGCAGTATCAGCTGCGTTGCTGACGTAGGCGGACCGACGGTCGGGGTCTTGAACGATGGGATGTGAATGTGTGTAATACCATTCAAGATATGAAGGGTCACACTGCCCTGCTGGTCGCGGTCGACCAAGTCTCTCGTCGATAACACATGACTATCCCATTGTACAAAGTACTTGACAAGTACCCCCATATCGCCGCTGTTGGGTTTCCTTCGGGACACCGGGAGCAATAGGGACGTATGGAATTGTCTCGTACATATCCAAACTGTCTCGACTCGATCGGGATGATATGGCTCCACAATGGTGTTTCCGAGATGCATCCATGGTATTACGAGATCGTGGAACGGAAAATGTTGTCTCACCGTCTCGGTATATGGCTTCCAAATAACTGTAACAATTTAAAAACAAAAAATTACAACATGTATATTTGACACGAGATTTTCACGTATATAAAAACACATTAATACTCACTTCGGGTTTCATAGAGTCAAGAACCTCACGCACCGACATTAATCTTTCGATAGAAGTTCCTTATCCACCCTTTGGTAGCCACCTCTTTGCAAGAGGATTTTCCTCACCTATCGCACGTTATGTGGAGGCCTAAACACCGGGAATCGTTCGTATATCCATGCTTACGTGAAATGCAATAAGAAGACACGATAATCGTTCATAATCTAATAAATATTTATTTCAACATATTGAAAATAAGTAAAAATATGAACTTCTTACCTCCAACAACGTGGAATATCCACCATTTGTTTGGTTGTAATCCTAGACGCTAGCCCTACTGTCTATACGATAAGCAAGAGTGGCAGCTCCCATGCATATGTATGAACACTATCAAGCTCAACCAAGAACTCCGGTAAGAAGTATTTACCCGAGTGCTACTCTTATCGCAAAAATTGTACAACCTAAGGTGTACAATAAATACGCCCTAGCCGAGAATGCGCGCCTTTCGGATCATCGACATAGCATCTTCACTAAACCTCTCCCTAAGCCACTCTAGCCTAACAGATGATCCCTCGCACCGCGCATTCCTTATATGGCTTCGGCGTATGAAACTCCCAACCACCGCTCAACATCAAAAGTAGATTTGGTGTAATACTCCGTCTTGATAAACCGGAGTCCCCGTGATCGGAAGACCGAAGGCAAAATACATCATCCAATGTGATTGTCATTTCGCCAAAGGGTAGATGGAAGCTATTGGTCTCGGGTGCCGCGTTCCACAAATGCACCGACCAATACTTTGTCAACTTCAAAGTAAGAGGTTCGCCTTAATCGAAACAACGTGGATGCTTTGACAACGTCCAACCACAAAGGGTGACATACATCTCGCGACAACTCCACCGAACTAATTTCTCGTATGGTTATTGCACTTGAGAAGCTCTCTCTTCCCCGCCATATCAACCGTGCTACGTGCGACTCATACGTAGTCGGTAGAGATGGATTAACAGACCACCGTAAAATAGAGTATATGTCTCGTCCGCCAAATCCTCCCTAACATTTTCTTCTCCTACATCTCCAACATTTTCCTCTCTATTATCTCCAAAACCAAAGATCTCTTTCAAAACTATAGTCATGTGTACAGAAAGTGTTGTTGTTCGGTGAGACGTGTGGGGATCCTCGGTTGTTGTTCACGCCGAGCTCTTTCTCTCGTTTGAAGCAGTGGGTCTTCTTCTTTCGTAGACATTTGCTAATTTACCCGCAATAATCACAATATATATCACAGAGATTGAAGAATATAACATGTAGAGGAAATTGGGAAGGTATGAAGGAATACCACACACTGTTCGGGAAGCACCAATAGAACACCTCAGTGGTGTTCGGGCAAGAGTCCAGAACACTATAGTGGTGTTCGGGCTATTAAGTGAAACACTGCTGCAGTGTTCGGGCTATGTAGTGGAACACTGATGCACTGTTCGGGCCAACTTAAGGAACACAGGGCGTGTGTTCGGGCTTAAATGTGGAACACTCCAAGGATGTTCGGGCTGCCTTATGGAACACCACTGTGGTGTTCGGATTGATCCTAGGAACACCGCCGTGGTGTCCGGAGTTACCCCCGAACACCACCGCGTGTTCCGAGCACCATCCCGAACACCTCATTTTTGTTCGAAGAACCAGCCCGAATTCCTTCGATCGTTATGACTAATAACATAAATTAAAACCCAGCATACAAATTGAAATCATTTGAACTTAAAAAGTAGAAGAATTTCATACCTAGGGCTTTCTTCATTGTTTGAATTTGGTCTTCTTCTACTTCGTCAAATCAAGGTGAAGCTTCTTCTTCTTCTTCTTCTTCTTCTTCTTTCTTCCTGGCTTCCTTCTTCCTTGCACAAAGCTGGGTTGTAAGAGTTTGAAATACAATAGTGTTGTTGGTGTTGTGTTTATTTCTGTTCTGATGTTAACAACGGTGTAGGAAGATCAGTGGTGTTTGAAATTGAAATTGAGTTTGAATTGGGTGGTGTATTGAGTAATAGGGTGGGGTGTGATGATATATGGTGGGTGTATTGGGAAAGAAATAATGAGTTAAGTGAGAGGGGTAAAATAGGAAATGTTGGGTGGTGTATTTAAAAATTTTGTTGGTGTAAAATTAGTGAAGTGGGTGTATTAAGTAAATGAGTGTATTAAGAGGAAATGGTGGTGTTAATAGCAATGCTCTTCGTAATTTAAGCCCTAGAAATTTAAGGGCACGTTATAAACAAAAAGAAAAAAGAAAGGCGTGTTACCTGTTGAGGCCGTCTACAGTACGGGACGGGAAGCAAGCAGACGGGAAGGATATCAGGCCAACCTTAGAGGTAAACTCATTATTGAACTCGCAAGTGATTTCAAGAGTTACAGCGACCGCGAGCCTCCAGCCGACGGCGACAAACCAAACGGAAGGGAAGGAACCAACGGTGACCCACCACAACCATTGTAAAACGTTCGAAGCATAATCTGTCGCCGCCGACAGGCTGTTCCATTTTTATCAAGGTAAAATCCCCTTTAACTTTCGATTCCCGTTCTTTGATTTTCATTTTCTAGTCACTTCGACGGTTCACAGATGTCGATTAATTGCATAATTTGGCCTATTTTCGAGAAAGGCGGCGACTTTCAACAATAATTCTGTAGTTCTTTTTGCCACTTCTTTCGGAAAAATGGTTCCAACAGCAAGAAAATGAACTGTAAATGGGCAAAGATTACATGAGTTTGACCAACATTGATCATTTGTGATACAAGTTGCAACCATTTTGGGTAAACTGTAGTTTGAGTGTTACATTATTCAGCTTATAGTTGATTTGTTTACTGCCCTCCGTGTGTTCGCTCAATTGCCCCAAAGACGCAGGAATGCTTACCTAATTAATTAACTGAAGGGTCCACGTCCCCCAGATGACACTTGATTTCCCGCGTTTGTAGGCTGTATAAAATGGCGTTTTAGATTTTATTTGAAAAATGTTCACGATATTGAAGTAGCCTTGGCATTATGTTTTAACTAGTGTTACTTGCCGTTTGTTTGAAAAATTTGTTTCTGAAAGTTTATTTATATTTACTAGTTTGTACCAAGAATGTTTGGTTTTATTTCTGCTAAATTGTGGATTGATTGTAGAAAATGAAGAAAGGGATTCACCCTCAGATGCAATGGATATCGTATGTAACCCCGAGTGGGCAATTGATGCAAGCTATGATGACCAGAATTCACATGGCTGGTAAAGTTTATCACTTGAAAGGGAAGCGCCAATGGGCTGAAGCAGAGGGTCAGGTTGCTAAGTTTAACCGTCGCTATGGACTGAAGGAAGAGGAAAAGGAAAACGGAGATTCAAAATGAATTGGTGAAGTGCTTTTTTTTTTTTTTTTTTCTGACTTTTGGGTGCTGTCCAAGAACATGAGGTTTCTTTTATATCTATGTCAGGAAACCTGCTGGATTTTGCCTTGGAGCATAACATTTTTCTATTTTACTGTCTTATCCGAATTATCTTCGTTTTGATGAATCAAAATAACTTGTATTGATTGCTGGGTAGATAATTAAATATTATGATTTGCTACGCAAAGCTTCTTCTCCCTTGGAGTTGGCTATGCTATGATTTGTTACTTCAGTTTCATGAATCAGAAGTGTAATACGAGATGTTGAGTGGATACTATGTTTTATTCTGTTAAGTTGTGTCTATCCAGAATCTGACAAGATGAATCACCCCTTTTTTCTTGATCAACCAAGTCCTAGTTTGCTTCTTAAAATTCATGCGTCTCTACCTTCTTTGAAGTTTTCATGTTCCTTTTGATGGCCTATCTTCTTCATGAAATAGCTAGAACAAGGAGCTTGCATTTCTGATGTCACTTTACATTTTATACTGAATGCCAATCTACTCTTTCCTTCTCTTGTTGCCTTTCTATCCTGAGTGTTTTCTTTCTCTTCCCGAGCACCCCAATGTTGAGATATACAGTATCTAATAAAACTGATTCTCACATTAAAATGGTAATCGGGAAATAATTTCTCCCAAACAAACTCAATCAATATATTAGAATCTTCTAAAGCTTTTTGTTGAGTCATAATGGACCTAGTGGTTTATTTCTAGATGCTCCCACAATTGTACTTATAATGTCTCTCTTTCCTTTTAAGAACACCCTAGTAAGAGACCTCTTATTTGAAGACTTGTCTTTACATTTCTCTTGCATAACTCCCCATATATTGGAGGATTTTATCATATTTACACTAAAGGTTGTTTAAGAAACTCTGGTAGTGAGATTACGGGAATCTTTTTTTCATCTCTCATCATTTTCCTAGGAATTTTTTCACTTAATGATTTCCAAGTGATATATTTCATTGTAATCTTCTTGTTCCCCTGTTCTGGAAAGGGAAGGATTGGAGAATTGTCTCCTTCTGATTCGTCCTTTCAACAATTATTTTCAAGCAGTAAAGCTTATCAGGAATTGGTTGGCATCTATACTCATTTTCTTATGTCCGGCTCGTCGTCATTGTTTGTCACCTCTGGGCTGTCAACAAATTTCCTTGTCCATAGTCTTCAATTTCTAAGGAAAAACTGCATTGCTGTCTCTTGCTTCATTCGCCCCTTCTGCAAGACCTAGGCTTATATGTGCTGAGTTCAAATTTCTATTTCTTTGCATTGAGTTGCAGAATTTGTTTGGTTTATGCTGCAACTCTCAGCAGCTTTAACTCGAACTGTCATGCATCTCAGTTACATGACAAACTTGGCGATTTCTTTGTACCGTATATTCAAGTTTACTGGACTGCCATTGAATGGTTACTGTTCTTGTTATTACACTTGTTTATGTACTTGTACTAAGTTTTGAAGTTTCGAAAGATGATGAGCTTGAGTCAGGCGGGCTTAGAGAATATTGAAAGATGATGAGCTTGAGTCCCACTGTTTAGGGATTTTGAACATGAGTATCGTCATGCGGTTGGTTACACTTGCTTTATTCAGAAAGCAAAAACCCCTCAAAACAACCTTTTTCTATCAGTTGAATAAAAATTAACCCTCACTCACAAATGCCACACCACCCCAAGCACGAGTACTCAGAAGTAACCCATACCCACTGTAAGAAAAATGTGAAACTGAAACCCCTCCGGATATGGTCTCGATAAATATATCTTCCCCATTTCAATTCCTTTTCTAAAATACATTATGCATCCCACCTAATGTTTCATTCAACCGATGCTCGACTCAAACTTCTAGTTCTTGTTCCACTGCTTTTACACATTGTGATAGCAGAAGCCAATTATCCAACACTCCAAGGGGTGCACCAGAATGCCACTAATAGTAGCTCGGTTGAATCCTTCTCTCCATGGCTGAGGAGGGTGAGGAACCCTCGAGCCTCTGGGTGCTGGGTCCGGCCCTGAATTTGTAACTAGGGTGAAACCCTGCCAAAAATAAACAAGCGGTGTTGTAAAAATCGTTGTGTGGATGTCTTTACGGATGTTAATAATTGTGGGTTGTGTGGGGTTCGGTGTTCGTTCAATTGGCAATGCTGTGTCGAGGTTTGTGCATCGATACGAATGTCAACCCTTTCCACTGTGGCAGCTGCGAACAAAGATGTCAGTTCCTGAGCTTTTGCTCCTATGGTATGTGTGGATATGCTCTCCCTTCCTATTTCCTCCACGACCTCCCAAGCCTCCCTTTCCATTTCCTCCACGACCTCCTAAGCCTCCATTGCCTCCCTTTCCATTTCCTCCAAGACCTCCTAACCCCCCCTTTCCGTTTCCTCCAAAATCTCCTAAGCCACCATTCCCATTTCCTCCCAAGCCTCCTAAGCCTCCCTTTCCATTTCCTCCACTACCTCCCAAGCCTCCTAAGGCTTCTCACCGCCAACACCTGCATCACCGTTCACGGAAAGGCCATCGTTCGCCACCACCACGGAGCTGAGCTTTTACTGTCTAATACATGATCACTTGATAAAATCAGCTCAGCTATTTTTATGTTGCACCATTTTAGCTCCTTTTCATTTCCATAAATGTTGTCATTGATGTTATTTCTTTGTTTGTAGTATGATTGGGAATCATGTTATCCTATAGTTTCATGTTGAGTTTTTAAGCATCTTCTTACAAATTATACCGTACATAAGATTAATATAAGTTCATCTGTGGGCTCCGGATCTTCCTTCATGTTTGAATTTGAAATTGAGTAATGTTATATATGCATAAATTATTGATGATGTATCAAAGTATTGTACATTCAGTCAACATATATACACATTTTAATGCATGATGTAAACTTTGTTAATATATATTCTTCATTTGAGTAATTTTGGGAGCCTTTTCCATTTCACAAACAAGGGAACAAATTAAGCAAAGGAAGAGAAAAACTAATATTCACAAGAAGTTTGGATTCCAATTTGGCTTGTTTATGATAACACGACTAAATAGTCTAAGATCCCGTTTGGTTGTCAAAACGCATGGATAAAATGCAGTTTATTTGCAAAAATTGTGTTTCAATACTGCGGCAGAAAAAACTGCGTTTTAAAATACTGAAATTTTTAATTTTTTTCCAAAACGTAGGTTTTAAAAAGCTGATAGGAAAAAAGAGAGCAGGTTTTTGAAGTAATATTCCAAACGTATTTATAAGAAAAAAAATTACGTTTTAAAAATGCTGTATTTTGAAAACGTTGTACCAAAATGATTCTAAATCCTCGTTTAATATACATTTTTTGGGTAAATTATAGATAACTCCCTCACTATGGGTTAGGTTCAAATTGCCCCCTCAACTATCAATTGATGTAATGTATTCCTTTCAACTATAACGTTTTCTTTAATTGCACTTTCTGTTTAGGTCATGCTGTTGAGTTGATCGAAAATGCCCACCTGAGAATTATGTGATCATCTTTATGCATATTTTTTTTTACAACAATGCACTTTTAGTATTTCAATTGACTATCTCGTACATATGAACTAAAAAGACGGTCGTAGGGTCGGGCTGAGTTTCTCCCAAGCCCAATGGGTTTTAAAAATTGCTTACCAAACCTCCTCTTTAAGGAGCAAAGCATAGTGAGCTTTAGATTGAGTTCAAATATTATGTCATTCCTATTCATGACATTGTTAGTTAGTCCTTGGTTGCCCTTCATTTTCTTCTTCCCCCCTTGGCTGCTTGATGAAACCTTAACAGAAAAAAAAATGAAAAAGAAAAAACGAATAAGTAAGAATAAAATGAAAACTTAAAACTTTCGAAAACCAAACCTTGACTCGCTTGAGTATTTATAAGGGTGAATTACAGGCCGGTCCCTTTTTCAATATTTGTAATCACTCCGGTTCACTCATCTTTTTTTAAAATTGAAAAAAGGCATTTTGGGGTAAAAAGACGATTATGCCATTAATGAAAGAAAAACACGCGCGCATCAGTAACACAAGGCATCGCGATGAGTAATCCAAGGCATCGCATGGGTTAATCATCGCAATGAGCAACCAAGGTATCGCGATGAGCAACCAAGACATCGCGATGAGCAACCAAGGCATTGCGATGAGCAACAAAGGCATTGCGATGAGCAACCAAGACATCACGATGAGCAACAAAGGCATCGCGATGAGCAACCAAGACACCGTTTGAATTTCAACTGCTGGAGGGGACTTGATTTTCGTTTACCTTTCGGGAGCGTTGCCCCCGAACCCTCACGAGGGACGCTGTCCCCTCGGACCCTGCGACCTAACTGGGCAGGTCGATCCCTGTTGCGTTGCTCATCATACTGCAATTGGTGAATTAAAGGCATCCCGATGCCTAATTTAAGGCATCCCGATGCCCAATTTAATATAATATCAAAATCGATCAAAATTGTTGCTTTTGGTTAGAAAATTTACATACAAACATGGTATTGACTTCCTATAACAGTATGGTATTGATATTATACAAAATTCAAACTCAAATCATTGATTAAAGTCTCAAAATCAGTCTAAGAACATCTCCCTTTATTTTCGGACAGCACACTGCCAAACTCGATTTGGATATCGAAAATAGTATTTTTTGGTAGAAAAATTGTGCACAAATGTAGTACTAAGTTAGGATAACAATATGAAATTGATTTTAAACAAATTCGAAGCTTAAAACATAGATAAAAGTGGCCAAAAAAGATCAAGAACAAAGAAAAACAGGATTAACTAAAAAAATTTGAATTTGATCAAATTGTGATCAAATTCTTGTTCTATGCATGAAAATTGATACTCAAACATGAGGGAAGACTATATTAATAACATGAAATCATTTATACATCAATTCGAACCTCAAATCTGAAGCAACGATGTTGTTGAGGGCATTTTAAGAAGAAAATTCTCAAAGTGCCTTTTAGCTGTTTAAAAAAAAAGGGTGGACTGGAGAGAAAAAAAGTTTCAAAAAGTGGACCGGTCAGCGATTTCCTGTATTTGTAAGGAGAAATTACTGGCCGGTCCACTTTTTCAAACTTTTTTTTTCTCCAGTCCACCCATGTTTTTTTTTTAACCGCTAAAAGGCACTTTGAGAATTTTCTTCCTAAAATGCCCTCAACAACATCGTTGCTTCAGATTTGAGATTCAAATTGATGTATAAATGATTTCATGTTGTTAATATAGTCTTTCCACATGTTTGGGTATAAATTTCCATATATAAAACACGAATTTGATCAAATTTAAATTTTTTGAGTTTATCCCATTTTCTTTATTTTTGGGCTGTTTTGACCACTTCAATCTCTGTTTTAAGCTTCGAATTTGTTTAAAATCAATCACATATTGTTATCCTAACTTAGTACTACATTTGTGCACAATTTTTCTACCAAAAAATATTATTTTTGAACTCTAAATCGAGTTTGACAGTGTGCTGTCCGAAAACAGAGGGAGATGTTCTTGGACTGATTTAATTCGTCAATCGCAGTATGCTGGGTAACACAACGGGGATCGACCTGCCCGGTCAGGTCGTAGGGGTCGAGGGGACAGCGTCCCTCGTGGGGGTTCGGGGGGAACGCCCCCGAAAGGTAAACGAAAATCTAGTTTCCTCCAGTGGTTGAAATTCAAACGGTGCCTTGGTTGTTCATCGCAATGCCTTTGTTGCTCATCGCAATGCCTTGGTTGCTCATTGCGATGCCTTTGTTACTAATCGCGATGCCTTGGTTGCTCATCGCGATGCCTTGGTTGCTCATCGCGATGATTAACCCACGCGATGCCTTGGATTACTCATCGCGATGTCATGTGTTACTGATGCGCGCATTTTTTTCTTTCATCAATGACATAATCGTCTTTTTGCCCTAAAAATACCTTTTTTTGATTTAAAAAAAAATAATAACTGAACTGGAGCGATTACAAATGTTTACAAAGGGACCGGCCCGTAATTCATTCTATTTGTAATCCTCATAATTGGGTACATGATGGAGTTGCATTCAGTCTCGGTTATAGACCTGCAAAGGAAAATCCCAATGGTGGACTTAAAAGGCAAACCCGCCCATTGAGTCCAAGCTGAAATATTGAAGAGCTATGCTAAATCACACCCCCCTAAATATACTAAATCACACCCCCCCCATTGGAAGTTACCCCTTTACCCCCTTAAAGCCCCCATCCTCCATCCTCCAGGGCCCCCCTCATCCTCCATCCTCCACACCAACCCCTTCCCACCCTCCACCCACACACAAGACCCCTTTCCCTCCCTCCCCCCACAGCCCCCTCATCCTCCATCCTCCACACACACCCCTCCCTCTCCAACACACCCGCCCCCCTTTCCTCTCCAGCCGCCCCCTTTCCTCCCCAAAACAGCCCCCTTCCCCAAAGACACCGCCCCCCTTTCACCCCATTTAAACCGATTCCCCCCTTTCACCCACATTTCACTTAAAAAAATCATTTCATACATTCAAAAACACACCAAAAATAATCCAAAATTCCTACCTTTCATTCATACCAAATTTTAAAAAATGGATCCAAATCAGGTTAGTTTATGTTAAATTTATGTTTTGTTTTAGTTTAATTTATGTTAAATTTATGTTTTGTGCTTAGTTTAATTTATGCAAATTTATATATGTTAAATTTATGTTAAATTTATGTTTAGTTTAATTTATGTTAAATTTATGTTTAGTTTAATTTATGTTAAATTTATGTTTAGTTTAATTTATGTTTAGTTTAATTTATGTTAAATTTAGGTTTAGTTTAATTTATGTTAAATTTATATATGTTTAGTTTAGTTTAATTTAGTTTAATTTATGTTTAGTTTAATTTATGTTAAATTTATGTTTAGTTTAATTTATGTTAAATTTATGTTTAGTTTAATTTATGAAAAAAATTTATGTTAAATTTATGTTTAGTTTAATTTATGTTTAGTTTAATTTATGTTAAATTTATGTTTAGTTTAATTTATGTTAAATTTATGTTTAGTTTAATTTATGTTAAATTTATGTTTTGTGCTTAGTTTAATTTATGCAAATTTATATATGTTAATTTAGTTTAAAGTTAGTTTAAACTTATAATTATATATTTTTAATAAACTTATAATGATTTTTTTAAAAAAAAAATATTCCTACCTTTTATTCATACCAAATATAAAAAATGGATCCAAATCATGTTAGTTTATGTTAAATTTATGTTTTGTTTTAGTTTAAATTATGTTAAATTTATGTTTTGTGCTTAGTTTAATTTATGCAAATTTATATATGCTAATTTTGTTTAAAGTTAGTTTAAACTTATAATTATTTTTGTTTAATAAACTTAAAAAAAAAAATTGGAAAAGAGGACCGCCCCTTACAAGGGGTTTATGTGAATTACACCACCCACCCCTGGGGGTTTAAATAGTTTAAACCGCCCCCCCATGGGGGTTTAAATTTTTTATTTTCAGTTTTTATATAATTATTAATATATACATAATTTTATATAATTATTAAAAAATAATTATTAACATATAATTTTTGTTTATATAAATATAATTTTCTATAAATTATTAATATATATAATTTTATATAATTATTAATATCTAATTTCAGTTTAATATATTATTTTATAAAATTTAATTTAATTTTTTAAATTATTAATATATAATTTCATATAATTTAATTGTAATTTATAATTTATATAATATAAAATTGTTTAATAAATATATAATTGTCAAATGATGTAATTTTAGCTTATAATTTTAATTTTGAAATTAATATTATTGTTGATTTAATTAGTAATATATTTATAAACTTGAATTTGCACAAATTAATATATAATTTTACATAATTTAATTTAATTTTATAAATTATTAATATATAATTTAATATAATTTAATTATAATTTACAAAGCATCATAATTAAAAATCGTTTATTAAATATATATAATTTCAAATGATGTAATTTTATCTTATAATTTTAATTTTGAAATTAATAATATTGTTGATTTAATTAGTAATATATTTATAAACTTAAATTTGCACAAATTAATATTTAATTTTAGTGTAATATATAATTTTACATAGTTTAATTTTAGTTTATAAATTATTAATATGTATATATTTGTTTATTTGATAGCAATAAGATTATATAATTTAATTGTAATTTATCATTTTAGTTTATATGCAATAAAAATATAATTTCATATTTATTAAATAATTAATTTTAGTGTATAATCTTAGTTTTGAAATTAATCTAATTTTTGATTTAATTAGTAATAAGATTATTAAATAGTATTTGCATAAATTACATGTATTTATGGATATTTTAATATAATTATTATATATTAATTACACAATTTAAAATTTTATTAGCATAACAATAAATTAAATTAATTTTATGAAACTATAACCTAAAATTACAAATATTAACGTAATTTTAATTGTTTATGCTAATATTATTTAAAATTGTGTAATTAATATATAATAAGTCACTTTAAAGTATCACAAAATAAATTTAATTTGTGCAAATACTATTTAATAATCTTATTACAAATTAAATCAACAATTATATTAATTTCAAAACTAAAATTAAATAATATGAAATTATATATTTATTGCATGATTTTAAAATATTTCATAAAATTATAAATTACAATTAAATTACATGAAATTATATATTAAAATATCACAATATAAATTTAATTTGTGCAAATTTTAATTTAAAATCTTATTACTATTAAATAAAAAATATATTAAATTCTAAACTAAAATGAAATAATATGAAATTATATATTAATAATATATAGACTAAAATTTAATTATATAAATTTATATATTAAACTAAATTTAAATATTAATTTGTGCAAATTTTATTTATAAATATATTACTATTACTAATTAAATCAACAATAATATTAATTTCAAAACTAAAATTAGAAAATTAAATTAAATAAATTGAAATTATATATTTATTAAATGATTTTAAATTATAAATAAACTACAATTAAATTATATGAAATTATATATTAATAATTTATAAACTAAAATTAAATTTATATACTTATATAATAAACTAAAATTAACTATTAATAATTATGTAAAATTATATATTAATAATTATATAAAATTACCTATTATTAATTATATAAAATTATCTATTAATAATTATTACCAAATTATATGATAATAATTATATAAAATTATTTATAAAAATATATTAATAATTATATAAAATATATATTAATAATTATATAAAATTATATATTACTAATTATATAAAATTATATATTGATAATTATATAAAATTATATATTAATAATTATATAAAATTACCTATTATTAATTATATAAAATTATCTATGAATAATTATTACCAAATTATATGATAATAATTATATAAAATTAAATATACAAATATATTTATAATTATATAAAATTAAATATTAATAATTATATAAAATATATATTAATAATTATATAAAATTTTATATTACTAATTATATAAAATTATATATTGATAATTATATAAAATTACCTATTATTAATTATTACCAAATTATCTATTAATAATTATTACCAAATTATATGATAATAATTATATAAAATTAAATATAAAAATATATTAATAATTATATAAAATTAAATATTAATAATTATATAAAATATATATTAATAATTATATAAAATTATATATTACTAATTATATAAAATTATATATTGATAATTATATAAAATTATATTTTAATAATTATATAAAATTATATAAAATAAACTGAAAAAAATAAATTAAAACCCCTAGGGGGGGCGGTCTGAATGTATTAGACCCCAAGGGGGTGGCGGTGTTAATGTATTAGACCCCTGGGGGGCGGCGGTCTTAATGTATTAGACCCCTGGGGGGTGGCGGTGTGAATGTATTAAACCCCCAGGGGGGGCGGTCCTCTCCATATTCCGTTAAAAATTTAACGGATCCGTTAAGTGTTTAACGGAATTTTGAATTTAAGGGGCTAAATTAAAAAAAAAGATTAACGAAATCGTCAAAAAAGACCACCTAATTTTAATGCTAATATATATTAATAATTCTTTTTCACAACTAATTATTTTTTACATTTATAACAATTATTTTTTTCATTTATAACAATAAATATCAAATTATAATGCTAATAAATACAATAACTAACGCAAAAAATAATTAGTTGTGTTGAAAACATACCTTTTTTGAAAAAAAAATCTTATCAAATTATAATGCTAATAAATTCAATAACAAACGCAAAAAATAATTAGTTGTGTTGAAAACATATCTTTTTCAAAAAATAATTAGTTGTGTTGAAAACATACCTTTTTTTTCACAACTAATTATTTTTAACATTTATAAAAGTTAATTTTTTCATTTATAACAATAAATATCAAATTATAATGCTAATAAATTCAATAACAAATGCAAAAAATAATTAGTTGTGTTGAAAACATACCTTTTTTGAAAAAAAGCCCGAAAGTCAATCTCTTTAGTGAGAGAGTTAGATTATTTAGAATTTAGAGAGAGAGTTTTTAGAATTTAGAAAGAGAGTAAGATTATTTATTTATAATGATAAAAGGAATAAATAATAATAAAAGGGGGGGTGCGGTGTGCTGGGGGAAGGGGAAGGGGGGCTGTTTGGGGGGAGGAAAGGGGGCTCTGGGGAGGGAATGGGGGGGTGTGTTGGAGGAGGGAAGAGGTGTGTGTGGAGGATGGAGGATGGAGGATGAGGGGGCCTGTGTTTGGAGGGAGGGGGCGTGTGTGGGCTGGAGTGTGGGAAGGGGCTGGTCACTGGTGTGGAGGATGGAGGATGAGGGGGGCCCTGGAGGATGGAGGATGGGGGCTTTAAAGGGTAAAGGGGTAACTTTCAATGGGGGGTATGATTTAGTATATTTAGGGGGTGGCATTTAGCAGGTTTGATATTGAAAAAGGACCCAACACACTATAGCTAGGTGGAATTATTGCTCGGGTAACAACATAGTAAATTAGTAATCGATGCTTGATACTTTAAATTTTGCGTGGACCGACTATATGAAGGCACTAGACTTTGTTTTTTCAATGATTTCACAAAAAAAAAAAAATCTTATTCATGAATGATAATCGAGACATAATTTTCTATGTATAGACTCTTTGTTCCAACTTTTTTGGTAGAAAATCATTAGAATTTCCATTTCCCATTTCCACTAAACTCTACTCTCTTTGTTCCAAGAAAACAGTCCCACTTTCTTCTTTAATCTATCTAAAAAAGAGTCATACTTTTAAAAAATAACAATTATAATATTATTTTAAGAAGATAATGATAAAACTACAATCTTATAAAATTAGACTTATATTATTTTTTCTAGAGTAATGCTATGGGTACCTAAAGAGTATTAATTTTTTTTTTGCACCAAATAATGTGTCAACTGATATACAGCTGATATAATGCATTAATTATAATTTTTAATTTTTTTTGTACCACATTAATTATCACAGCATTTGGTGCAAAAAATTTAGTACTCTTTAATTTCTCTTTTTTCTAAGGTGATAAACTTTTTTTTCTAAGTGGTAAATGCAAGTTGCAGCCCACAGTCATTTTCTCTCCCTCAATTACCTTTTTCGCCCTTTTTCCACTTCTTATTTATTATTTTTTTACGAGAGTTGCTGTTTACACCCTAAAAAATATTTAGTACACCTATTGTGTATTTGATACTCGAACCAAACACCATTTAATATATTCATTTTTATATTTGGTAAGGGTATCGAACATCATAATATGATATACTTAGCATTTTTGGGGGGTGTAAACAGCAACACCCTTTATTTATACACACAAAATTCCTTCTAAAACCCTATCCCTGTTCTCCATTTTCGCTTCATATTTTCGCGGCAAACCAACATCGTCATCAACCCTTCTCCTAGAATTTGTTTTCTCCGAGGTTCTATTCCTTTCCCTTCATTTTTACTTGTTTTCCCATTCTTGTGTTAATGTTGGAATCCTGCTCTCTAATCAATAGTGAAAAGTGATCCCCCCACTCCCCTTTTTTTGTAAATATCAATAGTGAAAAGTTATATATATATATATATATATGTGTGTGTATATATATATATATATATATATATATATATATATAAGATTGAATGATATTGCAGCTATGTTTTTCCAATTCGTGTTTAGGTTTTACATAGTTCATTGCTTGTTTAATAAAATTTAATGTTTAGCGTTTTGATACCGAGGGTTCAGAAAAAGCAACATTAGGAACAACGCAATTTTGATTTTGTTCAGGTTGTTCTGCTTCACGCTATGGGTTCTTCCTCGGCGTTTTCAACCGGTACTCTCCGCGGCACCATGCCTGCTCCTAGTCCAGTTAAGAGTGATAGTGAATTCATGTGCAATAAATTGAATTTCTTCTGCAAACATTTGGTCCATTCCAAGCCAAAGTTTGTATCCGCTGACCTGACATGTTCGAGGGTATTGTCTAAAGAGAAATCTTTGAGTTGGGAACAGAGTGGAAAGTTGTTCTTACCTGCTAGTAGATTGCAATGCAAAGCAGTGGATGCTGAAAATAACCGAGCTTTCTTGGCGGGGGATAAGTTTCAACTTGAGGATGTGATTGAAGCACAACAATTTGATAGAGATACTCTCAATGCCATATTTAAAGTGGCTCGTGAGATGGAAAAGATTGAGAAGAAGTCACCTGGGAGCCAAATTCTTAAGGGTTATCTAATGGCTACCCTCTTTTATGAGCCTTCAACTAGGACTAGGCTTTCATTTGAGTCAGCCATGAAGCGGTTGGGTGGGGAAGTTTTAACAACAGAAAATGCTAGGGAGTTCTCTTCAGCAGCAAAGGGAGAGACCCTCGAAGGTAGCTTCGCATCAGCTTAATCTTGTGGTGTTTTGTTTTTATTCCCGCCCCCATTTTAGTTAGTTCTGGTTCTTGACCTGGATTGGCAGATACGATAAGAACTGTGGAAGGATACTCGGACATAATTGTGATGAGGCACTTTGAAAGTGGTGCTGCCAGAAGAGCAGCACTGACTGCCAATATTCCTGTTATTAATGCTGGGGATGGACCAGGGCAGCATCCTACTCAGGTACACACATCGTTGCTCTCAAAAAATACTCCCTCTGTCCCTAAATGAGTGTCCATTTTTGTATAAGTTTACTAATTTCACCTTTCACATTTATCGTGTCCTAATGAGGACTTCTAATGTTAATGTGGACATTAAGGGCATTAATGTACATCAGCCACTAAAATGACCCAAAAGTTAACTTCCTTAATTTTAGTGAAACACTCAAAATAAGCTCTCATTTAGGAACGGAGGGCGTAAATATTATGCAGAAACTGAATATGTCTTGTGAAGTTCCCTTTACTTGTTTTTTTAGTTAGATTCTTCGTCGCATATCTTCTTCATTTTTGTTAGGCTTGAATAGACTGCAAAATCAGTAGAGTTTCTCTTTGTCACTGAGCCGTTAGATATATTAAAGTTTGAACATTAGATAACAGAGCAAATGTGGAACTTACTAGTGGTCTATATGTCCAAACGTTTTCCAGGTTGTGGTATTAAAAGAACTTGCTGCAGATTAAACTGCAAGAACAATGAAGAAATCTAGAAAACATTAACACTTGGCACCTTTTTATGGAGAAATAAATCTTAATGCATGCAACTTCAACATCCTCCTCGTACACTTTGTTAGGAGTATAGTTTTTATCTACCTTTCCCAAATTGCTTGATTAAGATCTTTAGAGTGCAGCAGCAAGAATGAAATCGTTTTTACTTTCAACATTTTCCCTTGTTGTGGAATTCACTTTGAGAAGATTTGAAATAGTTGGCTAGCTGGAAGGCTCCAAACTGGAATTAGTCTCATCATTGGCACTATTTGAAGACAATCTATTCAAGGAATTGTTCACAAGATTATCAAATAAGTAATTGCTGTGATAATATTACACATCAGGCTAAGTTGGCTGTCAGTTTGAATGTGTACTTGGATTCATAGCTAATCAGAACAGAAAACGAGCAGCATATGGACCTAATGAAACATCCATGGCCTATCACATAGGTGTGCTAATCAATTATGCTTCATCAGCCAGATGTTGTGGAGTTCTGTCGATTGTGCGCGAGCCAAGAGCCAAATAAATGGCGAATTTATTTGCTTTTTTATATTGTTCTTCTGAGGGTGTGTGCACTCCCTTGAATTTTTACTTTCTGGGAACTTCTTTATATTCTGTCATTGATACAACAGGCCCTGTTGGATGTGTACACTATCGAAAGAGAGTTGGGGAAATTGGATGGAATTAAAGTTGGACTTGTTGGAGATCTTGGCAATGGGAGGACAGTTCGCTCACTTGCATATCTTCTAGCCAAGTACAAGGATGTGAAGATCTATTTTGTCTCACCTGAGGTCGTAAGGATGAAGGTATAAATGATGAATCATATAATGTATCATTGCAGTGGTAAGCCTATGTTTAACCATCTGAAACTTGGGGTTTATTCACTTGGTAAATCAACATCTCATAACAGAATTAAGCTTCTCTCAATTCATCTGAGATAAGTTTTGGATAAGAAATTAGGTACTTGGTAACTCATTTGTTCTATTACCTTTACTTTTTCCCTTATTTTGTTTACTCTTTTCCCCTTACATCCTTTGACTTAGGACGACATAAAGGAGTACTTAACATCGAAGGGAGTTGAATGGGAAGAAAGTGCAGATCTGATAGAAGTTGCTTCTAAATGTGATGTGGTGTATCAAACTCGCATTCAGCGAGAACGATTTGGAGAGAGAATTGATCTTTACAATGAAGCTCGAGGCAAGTACATTGTTGATCAGGATGTCTTGAATGTGATGCAGAAGCACGCAGTGGTCATGCATCCTCTCCCAAGGCTTGACGAGGTTTGACTATGTAGTCTTTGCTCTTCTTTGTGGACAAGATTATTTCCCTGATGCATACTGGCTCTAATTACCTTTTCTTTTATGTAGATCACTGTGGATGTTGATGCAGATCCAAGAGCTGCGTATTTTAGACAAGCGAAGAATGGTCTCTACATTCGGATGGCTTTGTTGAAGCTTCTACTTCTTGGTTGGTGATGGTACAACTTTTTCGATGGATAATACTTTATGTGCCTATATGAGATGTGGCCATATGAAATTTTGATGACAGACACTGTGAGGATGGTTTTGGTTTGAAGATACATGGATTAAATCAATCAGTTTTGTGCACTTCCTTTAATTAAACTATTGTTAAGCATCCATATTTATTTTAAATCTTCCACGAATTGGACTCGTGGGTGTTATACTTGCCAATGGTGCTGATGCTCAAAATTGCTGAGCTACACATCCCTACTAAATCTTCACAAAATCATGGCCATTACTTTACGGGTGTATAGCAATTACTACGTAGTAATGTAAACTAAGACTATCTAAGTTGATATGGCCATATGGTTATTAGAACATCTTGCCAATGGTGCTGCAATCACGAGTAACAAAAATTACCCGAAACATTGCAACCATAAAAATTAGCTCAATTGGCAATGTACTAATTCCTCGACTCCATGCGAGACAATTGGAGTTTATTAAACCAAGGTTTGATAAAGGGAAAAACTACCTTACCAACAATTGGAGTTTATTAGGACAAGGGTTGGAAATAGGGAAAGACTACTATTGGCATTTAATATAGCAAAAAACATTGTGATTAGAGTGGCCTCGACCAATAATCTCACGGAAAAAACCATGGAGATTCGCACCAGGCAGAAGCAAGTTATGGCTTCTTCTAGTAAAGTCATAGCAATGGCTGAGAAAGGAACCGAAGTAACACCAGAAAGAGAAAACTTTTAACTAAAATTACATGTAAATCATAAATCGTAGTTTGGCCTTTCTTATTGAGAAAGCTACTGATGTTGATGATTTTTTAGAAAGTTACAACACAATACATGGTCAAAGTGCATTTTAACAACACTAATATCCTAGTAGGTCGGGAAGCTCGGATCCACATCGTGGGCCCACGACTCTATTCCCCCAATGATATCCTTTGCTGAGGTAAACCCCATCTTGTGAAGGCACTGAACGGCTCTCTGTGAATCATTCCCTCTTCTGCAAACTACATACAAACCAGCACCTGAACTGTCGTGAGAGCCATTGCGCTCTTGCTCTTTCTTCAAAGCATCAGTGATTTCAGGCAGCCTATCCTCCAAACTTGAGAGAGGGATGTTTGTTGACTTCGGAAGAGAAACAATCTTATAATGGTGTGATGGTCGGACATCTATCAATATATGTGCTTCTCCATTCTTAACTCTTTCGTTGTACTCCTTGCTGGTTATTCTAAAATCTGCTGGGAGAAGCTTTAACTTCAGTGGAGCCTACAATTCAATCAAAAAGAACCCCAAGTCAATACAGAAGAGATATCTAAATCTCTAATAGTGTTGCTATTGGTAGAACTTATAATGCAAATGGATTTGTTTAAAATTAGAATTATTCATAAATAAGCCATTGTAGTTATTGGGCTCTGTGCCATGCTGGATGTAAGTTACCAACTCATGGATAGGGGCCCAACAATGTATATCATACTCAACACTCCCTTCACGTGTGACCCGTCCACACGTGGAGAAACAAACAAATATGCACCATCAGAGGGCATCACAAACCAAACAAACAGAGTGACAACAATATTTTGGGTAAGAAATACAAGCGGGATAACTTAAACCCAAGAACTTGTCAAACCAAAGTTATGATACCATGTTAAGTTACCAACTAATCTAAAGCTGTTAGACAGGGGCAACAATGTATATCAAACTCAACACCGGAAATGCTAGAACCTTGCTTAAAATGGTATTGCAAATGAATAACCGGTCTTCTCAAACCATGGTTTTGACTTTTCTAAAAAACATAATAATGTCAGGAGAATGTCCTTATATATGGTTCTTTCTATCACTACACAAAAGGGACAAAACATATGCGAAAAACATATGCAAAAATCACCAACCATAAAAAAGAAATTATGATAATGTTGGGAATATCATCGTGCGCCCAGATTTCTAATAAAACTGACCTTAATGTCTCCGACATGTGTAAATATGCCGCAAAGCATCTGGTATCACATACAAAAACATTCGACGTTTCTTGAAAATATATATATATATATATATATATATATATTAATTCTTTCTGGGATTACTCCAAGTAAGAGTAGTGATAAACTTTGAATATTTATTCTGGTTGTAGTGGACTGACAACCCTTTGTAATTTTGTATATCCAATACTAACACAACCTAACCTTTGGGGACTAGAAGGTGGAGTCACATCATATCCGTTTGCATATGTGGTTCGTCCTGTAGTTCATGACTTTTTTCAGACCCGGACAATCTCAATTAGAAAATTAGTACTTTTCATAGAATATTTGGTACTTTTTCATAGCAAATTTGGTACTTATCATAGTAAATTTTCTACTTTTAATAAATTGTACTTTTCATAGAAAAATTAGTATCTTTTTGATATATTGTACAAGTACCCTTTTTCACGAGGCTTTTGCACCATCAAATGATGTGTTATTAATGAGTTGGCACGTTCTAGTCCCATGATGGCCCAAAATTGAGGAAATTAAGAGGTTCCACTTTGGCCCCATCATATCATCACAAACTATGGAAAAAAAAAACACACAAAATGGGAAGGAACCATGTATCCAAATGGTGTGGGTCATGGAGAAAAAGAAGTGATAACTGCAATGAAATGCAAGGCAGTGGAGTAGATTACATTTAAGCTTGGATGAAAAAACTGAGATGTGCAAGAGACACAGCCCAACCTCTTTTAATTAAGAGTGGAGATGAACCTTGAGCAGTCAACTTAAGAATTTAGACCAAATAATCAAAGATATTGGCATAAACAGACATACCGTGGAATGTAGAGACTGAGTGAAACCCTCATAGTCAAAATGTTGAAATTGCTCCTGGGTTAATTTAGTAGTTTCTCCACAAGCTTCACACTGCAACAACCTTCCTCTCAGCTTGACCTAAGCAATGTAATATTGAGAAATTAATCAGTGTACCAGAGGCATCCAACATATTAAAGGAACAAGCCAACAACCAAAAAATCCGTTCCAGTTAAAGCATGGTTATTTCGATCAAATGCACCATTTCCTTCAGCCCATTCAGGAGTATACATAAACATTAGCATGATAAGCAACAAAGTTTGCAGTCACCTTTCAGCTTTGGCTTTATCAAGTCAAACACGTTGAAGCAAACCATAATTATAGAATGGCAGTGCATTCCGCTGAAGCAAACAGCCCTAGGAGTAGGATTAAATTAGTTTGAAACTTAGTGTAGTATCTCAATAAGTACTGCACTCAAATTAACACAAATCCTGATATTAAGTTCTCTCTTTCACTCATAAACACGTTTAACATCTGAAAACTCAAACGCTAAATCTAAAATGGGTGACCAAGTGTCCAGCCTCAGCTGAAGCACAACCACAAATGAAGCAATAATGGTACAGATGACTACGGTAATTGCTTAGGCAAAAGAAACATCCCTCTAGAAATTAATGTTTGAAGTTACTAACGGTAGCCCATTTGATTCGTTAAATCCAAGCTACCGGTAAGAACCTTTGACTATTACCAAAAAATAAACAATTCAGATTTTTACGAAGATGGACTTTGTGCCGCTTCGAGAGACGCACTAGAATCCTGAGAACTTAACTTCAAATTAGTTTTTGTTACGGGGAACACAAAACTTACAATGCGGATCCGGGCTGATAATGCATCAAAAAGAAGCATCCTTTGAGAAAGTGGTTCACCAACCAAGCTTGCCAACTTAATAGCCTCCAGGGCTTGGAGACAGCCAATGATACCAGGAACTGTAAATTAATAAAAGACAAAAAGTATAAATTTGTGTTGAGCGAAAAACGGAGAAAGTGTAAAGATTGAGAATCTGGCAGACTTGGCTCTCAAACACTTCCATTTATGGTAGGTGTAGGCACATCATTCTGTCCGCGTCATCCTATCTCATCACAAAATACTTCCAAAATAAAATGATGAATTGAAGTACAAGAACGAACATAACAACTTACCTACACCTAGAACTCCACTATCAGAGCATCTTTGACATGCTGATGTGGGTGGGGCAGTTGGAAAGAGGCATCGATAACATGGGCCTCCATTGTAATTGTAGACAGTGAGCTATACAAGAAAGTGAAGATGCAAAAATGATAAGAACTTCAACATTACAAGGGACATTGTACTCCAGAATATAAGTCAATATTGTTTATATCAGTATAGAAGAGTGAATTGCCACTGCATATTGTACCTGCCCTTCCAAGCCCACTGCAGCACCTGATACAAGAGGCTGCATTTTTAAACATCTTGGGTCAATACACAGATAAGGTTGACACGAACATTAGCATGCCTTCTTCATTTTCAAAGGCCACCGATGAGATATGAGGTATATATAATTTATATGCCACAATTTGAGCAATATATGACTGTTGAGTTCAAGATCAAAGAAGTAAAACTAGTAACAGTGCTATGCTTGGCACTCAAAATACTCTTCAAGCTTCATACTTGATGCTACTTTGTTTTTCTTTATCGTGTTCCTTCAACTGTCTACTAATACTAGTACTACTATTATTGGTTAAGCGAAGTCATTAGCTCTCTCTTTTGTCCCCCCAATAACTCTGATGAACAGATATGCATCCATGAAAGAGCCTCACCTTTCCCAACACAACACAGCAATCACTGATCATGTAACGGCTAGGAGCATTATCTGTAGCATCTATTACTATGTCATATCTAAGAAATCAGCAGTGAAGGAAATCATGCTAACGTAAGCCTTGCGCAAAAATGAATAGTATCTTTAGGAAAAAAAGAAAAAGAAGAGGATAAGGCATTGAGTTTAATTCATAAAGGATACTTGCTCAAAATCTCCAAAGCGTTGGATGCACGTAAAGCTTCTTTGTGTTCCACTATATGAATGGTGGAATTAATCCTGAGGCACATATTTGGGTGAGATGAGGCAAATAAGTAATCCAATACTTACAAAAACAAACAAAAAGATCATTTTATCAGTCAGATGATTTGACATTGATATAAGATGATGTATTTTCAGGCTTTCAAAGAGATGTACAAACAGTCAAGAAAGAGAAACATACGAGCGACAAGCTGCAGCAGCAGATTCTACTTTTGCCCGGCCAATATATGCTTCACTGTGGATAATCTAGAGTGTAATAAAGGAAATTAATAGATGAAGATGCAACTTGATTAAATATTTGGAGCACATTAAGAAACAGATACAAGAATTAAATTAGACTGTATAAGAAGTGGTTGAACATTGCTAATGGCGAGAATAGCATGTAACTATATCGAAAATGGAAGTTATTAACTTGCTGATTAGTAGTGGTAGCAAAAGCAGTTGCATACGCGCTTGATAACCACTCCAGCGCGCCCAGAGCGGTTATCGAGCTCATAACTACTAGAGGAGATTCCAGGTGTATTAAAGGCTGATAGGAATGGAGTTAGACCTTGCCAGAATCTTGTAGTTTTTGTTTTTCCAATCCATAGAGCCAAGAAAAAGGGAAGAAAAAAAAAGGGAAGTTATGAGCTTTACCTGCCTGTGCAGATTGTTGAGCTCAACAACATCATGGTCCACAATTCCTAACCGGCCTGTCAACAGTTGGTAATATGAAAGTTAGTTGCAGGAGCGCAAAAGTTAAGTGAAGTATCACAAATTCACAGTATCTACGGTTTCATTTATGACCTCTCAGACATTTTCAGTGGCTATGCACACAAGACTAACTGAAAACTCGTGAACTACACGGTAACATTGCAATATACCACTTCCAGAAGAAAAAAAACTTGGTCCACCATTCATATCTGAGGACCAATTAAAATTCATGGTTATCCTTGTCGTATTGAGGAAATTAGCAACCATGGACTCTCCTAGTAGAACATGCACGGCTGCTTAAAAAGTTTGAGCTCCATACGGGGAATTATATATTTGGGCAGAGTGAATATGAAAAGCAGTACTTCGTCCTTCACATAACAAGAGAAATTTGGGCTGCAGGTCCTTCACATAACAAGAGAATAATGGGCTACAGAGTAGATATATTACCAACGCCACAAGCTGCAAGGTATAACAGAGCAGGTGAGCCCAAACCCCCAGCTCCAACAACCAAAATGGAAGACTTCAAGAGATTTGCCTGCCCTACAGTCAACCAAGAAAATGAATCATAAAGAGTCACAATTCTAAACAAAACATATCTTGACTAAAAAAATTACACAGTATGCAACCAGCAACATCCTAGAAAATTAGTTTCTCTCTTTTTGTTTCTTCAGCTGGAAACTAAACACCAATCGAGGCATCTTTTTGCCTACACTCTCAGCCAAAATTACTATGCAACTTTTTTTATTCAAAACAGAAGAAAAAGAACTTTTGATACTTCTACTCTGCCCTCCCTCTAACAGTTAATAGAGTCCATGCAATTATCTATTCCAAAATCTATTTTATTCAAAATTTAGTGCTTAAAGAAACAACTCAACTTGGCCCTAGTCCGAGTCACTCGAGTCAGCTACATTGATCATTTTCCGTCATTCAATTCGTTCCAAGGTAAGGTCATCACACAAGTCACACTCATTCATATCTTTTTTTTATTACTATGTCCATGTTAGTTTCGGTCTTCCCCTTGCCCCTTCCCCTACTTCTAGCCTGGTTGAAATTGATACCATCACATTTCCTAACAGCTACACTACGCAGTCTATGTTGAATGTGTCAAACCATCTTAAGCGATTTTTCTTATTTTATCTACTATAGGGGCAAATTTTTCAGCCTCATAAACTAGTTCATTACGAATTCTATCTTTCCTAATTTTACCACATATCCATCTTAACATATGCATTCAGCTACACTCCATCTTGTTAACATGTTCTTTCCTAATTACGCAACATTTGGTTCTGTAAAGGGGCAGGGGACTAATAGCCGGGCATACATCGATTACGTGAGATGCACTTCTACTACGGTTCACACAGCTGATTTTATTCTAACAAACTGGAGAAAAAGAGTATTAATCCTATTAAATGATTAATGGATTCCAGTATCAAAATGTGAATACAAGTGCGTACATACGCATAAGTACGAACACACATTTAACAGTTCAATACTTTTATTAGGCCCTTCCTGCTTAAAATTAGAAGAATCCATTAGTTTATGTTATCCAAATTTACTTTATTCAAGAAACAATGCCTAAACTTTGCCAAATTGAACAGTAAGAAAACATCGATACTCCTAGTAACTGATCAATGAAGTCCAGAGCTAGACAATTACAAGAAAAACGGCAATCTACAATCAACAGGTGAAATAACACACACCCACTACGGATGCAAACCTTGAACACCAAAGGAAGGAAGCAAGAGGTGACGACTGTATCTATATATATCATCAGGAGATAGGCCATGTCCGAAGCCTTTATCGCCGCCGTTCGATAGAGACGGACAGGTGCCATTCGAATTGGCTAATTCTTCCTTCGATTGAACTTGTCGGAGCTGGGATTCTAGAGCCGATATACGTTGCTCGATTTCTGTTTTTGAAACCTTCAACGACTCGATTTCACTCAGTACTCGAGAAGCTTTGTCGCCTCCGTTGGTCGCCATTTCTCGGAGTTCGGTTTTGACAGTTCGCCCGCCGGCGTTCGACTATTCGTAGCTCGACGATGAAGATTTAAATTGACGACACTAAAGTCAGATAAACCCTAACAAACTGTGAAGACAGTGAAGTGCAGGCGGGGTTGCTGAAACTGGTCGCCGCATCGCTGAATATAGAAGGGTAATACCATCAAGTCCACTCTTTGGTTGGGGTAAAATGCAGCGCTACCCCCTGTGGTTTGGCCAAATCCCAGTGCTACCCCCACAGTTTTGGGCCTGTCTAGTGGCAACCCTTCTGTGAGTTTGACCGTTAGTTTAGCACATTGACCGTTTGTTTGACCACTTTGTCCGCTTTGACTGCTTGAAAAGACGACCAAAGGACCTAATTATCCTTCATTGAACCATTATAAAGACAACCCAACAAAATGCTTGGGAAAAAGTTGTCTAATTGCTTGCTTTTTTTTATTATTGTCCGCAAAATTTTCAAAAGTTGAAATAATACGAAAAAACTCGTTTGAATTAACAGCTAAAACAGGTTAAATAAATAATCTAAATCAATCTGAATCAAATCAATGAAAAATATAACAATAGAGAAATTTACAAGTGGAGGAATCCATGTCACCCAAGTAACCGACCTCCTTTTCAGTTCGTTCAATTCATTATATCAAAAAGTAATGTTATAGCAATAGAATCTGTTTACAGTTAGTTATAACAATTCATTATATCAAATTATCTAACCTTAAAACTAGCTCTGATACCAAGTTAAGTTTTTAACTAATCCAGAAAGCTTAAACTGTTAGAGAGTGACTCAACAATATATATAACACTATAAAAAACTATTAAAATTTACCAATCTAAATAAAAACAGGAAAAAAAAGTTATTAAAATCCATCAATTGCTAGACAATTAAAATATTAATATGCATTAGTTTAATAGACAGAGGAAAACAAAAATTTAGCAACAATTACAATAAAAAAAAGGGATTTAAAGCACGAGTTTGAGTTTCTTGAGTTTCTCACAACCATTTTTTTTAATCTGGATTTAAAGCTATAGGTATGGGTTATTTACAACTGAGCCCGTACCCTTTAGCTGATATTGATGTAAAAACTCTTCTTTGTGAAGTCAAATGGTTGATAATAAAGGTGCATTTCAAAGCAATGAGGAAATTCGTAAGGACACATTAGAAAAATGGTATATCGAGCAAGACCTCCAACACTATTAATATCGCCTTTGTAAATAGTTTGATGATTTATTATGAGTTGAATGATATATTGGGCAAGACCTTCAACAAAATTAATACCGCCTCCCAAATAGTTGAACCATTGGAGCAACGTCATTACTACTAATAGGTTGTGATGCTACATAGAATGTCGTGGGTTGCTCTGGGACTCGTAAGTGGATATCTGGGATATAGTGACCTGTCAAATCAAGAGAGAAAAAATTAGGGTGAATGCAGAGGCCCTGCCCTGCGAAGGCACTCCGGTATAAGAGTAAGTGTTTTAATTTCAAGTTAATCCGGCAAAGTCTATTTGCAATGTAAAAGTGAGCGTACCTTGGCCTTGGATTGTCCCAAGGCTTATATAGGGGTTGTATTATCTACCCGCTATGATTGGGTTAATGGCAGACATAACTATCGTGGAGTGGGCGTAACCGCCGAACACGTTTGACCAATGGTGCCTGGTCACGTGGCCATGTCTCCTGAATGTGCGTGGGGTGGACAGTAAAGGCGAGGCTTGCTCGTTGCGTCTTGACGCCGTGGGCGAGTCATACTCGCTGCTCTCTTGACAGGTTGGCCAGTCTCATCGCCGAAGCCAGGCTGCTCGCAGTGTAGTTGGCCTTCACCCATTTTGTGGACTGGGTTTAGGCCCATGGTCGTGTCTTTGGGCCTATTTCTTCGGTTTGCATCTTTCTTCTACTTAGGGCCTGTTTGTTAAAACTGAAAATTAAGCTCTGAAAACTGATGTCTGAAAAAGTAGAGCTTAAAATATTAAGACATCATCTTTTGACTTAAAATTTTGGCTATTTTTAAGAGATACTTAATTTATTAAGTGATATAATATTGCATTATCAAACAATCTTATTTTTAATATCACTTAAAACTTTCCTAATTAAGCTCTTAATTGGGTTACCAAACATACCCTTAGACAATGACTATTTCATCTTTTTACAGTTAGATAACCGAGACGGCCTCAAATTTCTTTTTTTCGAATTCTTATTTGATTTGGACCTAATTTCTAAAATCATAACTAAATTAGGGTTTCTTGAAATAAAATAAAGACTTAATTGTATAGATCATTTAACCCATATTATTTTGTAACGGGTCAAATTTTACTCATATTAATTAATATTTAAATCTAAAAATTACTCCATTTGAATGGAATTTAGATATGTACATATTAAAATTATATAACATATAAATGGAATACATAATAACTTATGTGGAAAACATATTTGAAAGTATATGTCAGGGATATTATGCCAATGAATTATTACTATGTTATTTTAATGAGTAATTCTACGTGCACGTAATAAGTACTTAATTTTATATACAATTAGTTTTACACCTGTGCGTTAAACGCACGGACATATATATTTTTCAATTAAATTATACTTAGGCAAAATGAAGAGAAAAAACAAAATTAAAATAATAAATTAAGGAAAAGTAATGTTGGAGACAACTACTTAAATAAAAATACATCATTGTGTCGCTAATATTATGAATTCTAAAAAAAATTCCTTATACACAACATTTGTAGTTTTATTCGTTGACTTTTCCTCTTCATCGCATATCAATATATTCACACAGACCAGAGCGGTTTGTTACCCTAGAAACTGCGACATACATCTGCTCAATATTGAATTCTTCAAGAGTCCTACATGTGACAGTAATTGACCTTGACTTTTGTTAATTGTCGTTGCATACGATACTACCAATGAAAATTGTCTTCTTTGAGACTTGAAAGACAATCTCACATGTGATAGAGACAATGACATTCTTGGGATAAACACTTTGTCTCAAACATTGCTTCCATTTAAAATTTTAGATTCTATAATGTGATGCAAGCTTTGTAATGATTAGTCTAGTTCTAATATTGCACAACCCTGCACAAGGTCAATGTTTCTCAATAGCATCAGCGGAACACCAATCTTAATTGTTAGTTCATGGCTAGGCAATCATAATTACTTTATACTACTCAAAAACTCCGTAGAACGAATGTCTTCAAACAAACTTAAGTTATTTTCTGCGCTGTAGATAGAATCTGAACTCAAATAAGTTCTTCCTTCCTTCTGAGTGATTTTTAGAAACCATGTACTCATTTATGGTGTCCACAATATCAAGCGCCGGGGCAAGTATGACATGTCATCAAAAGACTCTAAAAATGATGCATATATACTTTCAACTATTGACTGGATATGTGATGCATTCACCAAAATATTATTTGAAACTTTTATTGATGTAACACTATTATTTTCACCCCCATAAAAACAAAGAACAAATCATGAATAAAAAGTATAGACATTAGTAATACAATTTGAAAATATAACAAACAAATGATGATTCTCACTCTTACATTGATATCCTTAGAAAAATGTCTACAATCTAATATTTGTGTTCTTGAAAATTTATTTTAACATTTTACCCTTGATTTAAGTCTCACTTTAATTAATGAGTCCGACTCTGATATGAGTATCCTTAAAAAATACACGTTATACTAATTTTTATAATAAATTCAAATATTCCTTTTTAACCAGGGTGTTATATAAACATGAAACTTTATTAAGAAAGAAATGAGTAATAATTTTTGTATAACATATTCTTCATAAGTTGCAATCTATTAAAAATATACTTATTTATGGTATTACTAAATAAATAATGCCATAAATAATTAAAAAAAGACAAAGCATGTATAACATGTATACAACATAATAATAAAAATTTAAAAAATGTAACAAACAAAACAAAACTTTACATTGAGTAAGAGATGGGGATTTGTCTAAATGCATTTTCTTATTCGGAGTAGGAGTAATAAAAGGATTTGAACAATTTTCATGATTTGTTAAATCAACAATTGACGAGATATTTAAAACAGTAAACGACGAAAATAGATAGAAATTGCTATTTCATGTATTCCATACCCGCGTATTAGCTGAAAAAATATTTATTATTGTAAATATATAGAAATTAAAAAATTTACTTTCAAATGGTATAATATCATACTTTAAAATATTATTATTGTAAAGATTATATTATTGTTTTGTATAAATATGATTTTGTATTTTCGAGGACAATATTAAATGTTATAAAGATGACTTTTTATTTTTGGTAAGATATTTTTTTGCGAAATTTTACTATTTTTGGACTTAGTAGGCTTTATATATATAGATAAGGTCCAGCACGTTACTTACTTTGCAAGCATTATTCGTTTTCCTTATCTTTGTTACTTTGACCAGTTTTAAATAAGGCTATGTCTTCAAGTTTTTCTTTGGCAAAATTTAGAAAAAATTGTTTACGGTATTTTCTGTAAGAAGGATGTTCCTGAACCGACCCACCGTGTATTAATAGGGTTTACCAAATTAGGATCCGCAAGACGGTCTCATAGGAGACCTACTCTTTTGCTTTACCCCAATTCATACTCTCCGATCCAAAGCTTATGGTGAAACTGAATTTATAAATAAATAGCTTTACGCTAGGACGAATCTTAGAATAAAATCTCTATTAATATATAGTTTAAACCGGTCTAATTTCCTTTAGATACATGTTAGCTAAAATATTATTTATTTTGGTTACCAAAATCAATACTACAACAATTTCATAGTTGTAACTTGTATTGCAAATTTTACGCTCCCTCCGATCTGTAAATAAGTATATTATTTATTAAGATAGAGATTTTAGTATGTTCCTACATCACATTTATATATTGTTTCCTTTGTTCTGATCAATCATATTGAAAAAGTTAAAACTTTAAAAAAATATATTCTTATTTATAAATATATTCCTTAAATCACATTAAAGTTATATATTTTTCGGTATTAGACATAGAAAACGTTTCATATTTTTTAAAAGATTGAAAGAAATTAAAAAGTAATAAAAATTTGTAGCTTAAATTTGAAAAGGTTGACTCTTTTTCAAGACAAACTTAAGAGAACGTAGACTCTTTTTTTTTTTCCATATAGTTTGATTTTCCAAAAAAGAACTTTAGTTGCAAGAGTAAGTATATTATTGTACCTAAAAAATGGGTTTAATATATTATAGTGTATTAATTTAAAATATTAATAGTATGTTATATACAATACTCTTTCTTTCTTCAGAAAATAATTACATTTGACAAGTCAAACTTTTAAGATTGTAGCTTTTGTTTGTAATTTGTATCTCCTTTTAATTGCACTATAAATATGTCAATGAATTATTACTATGTTATTTTAATGAGTAATTCTACGTGCACGTAATAAGTACTTAATTTTATATAGTACAATGTAACATTTAAGATGTTATATCAAATGATGTACACAAAACTAATTACTGATCTTGACTCTAACATTACTCTATTTTAATTTATATACAATAATAACTCATTGCCATTAAATTCGAATGTGTTAAAATAGAGATGAGAATATATATCTATATATATATAAAAGCAAGATAGTCCCCAAAAAGGAAATTTCCCGCCCAAATCCACTTTCCAAATCGAGAAATTATTATGTTTACTAATTACAACCATTTTAAATCAAATCTGGCTATTCATCCACAGTTTTGCAAATACAGGACATCGTTTTAGTCCGAACACAGTTTATTTTCTTGAAGCAGTTTTGTTTCGAAAAAATAAACTTCGGTTTTCAAAATTGGTAGATTCCAATGAGGCAGCTCTCTCTCCCAGGCGTACAGCTCCATCTCTTGAAGTGACCCATTATAGCAAGTTGAACCTAGGATTTGGCATTGAGCTTCGAAATCTTGAATCCAACTCCTGCCCTCCAAACAAACTCCTCTCCGGCCAATTGTCTCCAAGTCCATACCCTATCGCAAACCTCATTTCTATTGCCAGGGTTCCATCTCCGGTCTAGCCCTTTTGACATTACCGGCAAGCTATGATTCTAGCAAGCTGTATTCCAGCAACATCGCCCAATCTCTTCAGCGGCGCACGCAGTTCTCACGCAACTCCAGTCTCTCTCGGTGCTAAGGTTCAAGCCTTAGCAACGTTGGACCTCGCTCTCTTCTCCGCAGCGCCGGTGCTTTTACTTCAAAGACGCCATGAGTTACCCTCTCCTCTTTCATGGAAGCTTGCAATAGATTCTCAATTGAGGCTTGGATTTGGGTTTTCTTTCCCAACACAAGTAAGTTTTCAATTTTCTTTTATTTTTTAATTAAGTACTGATAGTTGAGAAGCATTGCTCGGAATATTGGAGGTATGGGGCTCACAATATTCTACTGAGAAAGCTACTTTTTATAAGGAAGAAAGAGGTCAGCGGAGTAGAGATTTTGTTGATCTGCAAGTTAAGCGAAGTGATTGAGTAATAGGTCTTTGTAATATAAACAGGTCTATTAATCAGATTTTCCTTGTGGGTTCTTCTGCTGGTACTTTCTTTCCATTTTTTTCTTTTTAGTTTCCATTGTATGTGCGCAATTTCTTTGTGGATTTTACTGATTGCAGAATGATAAACTTCTATAGCTAGGTGGAAAGCCTAGGATCAATTAAGGGAATTTTAATTTTTAGGGCATTTAATCAAGGACAATGTTCTCTGTATTTATGTTTTTCAAATGGATGCATGCATGTTTTTGTTTTGTTTCTTGATTCAGTATCCAATCTAATTTAACTGAACAATATTTGCTGATGTGAATAAGTTATTATGACATTTCTCTTCTTGCTTCTGTAGCTTTCAGTCACTGTTAGAATTATGTTGGCATACCGTTTTTGTAGGAGAAAATATTTAGTGGTCCCAATTTACCACTCCCACAGAAATTGGACTCTCTTGATCAATTTCTCATCAGAACGCAGTTGTGGAGTGCAGGCTCACATTTTTGTTTCATCCCACCTTCAGTTAGGTCTGTTCCCTCTCCCTCCCTCTTTTTATAGTGCTGTAATTAAACCTCTATGTATATTCTTCGTGTCGTTAGTGTTGTGGATCCTTTGACTTCGATTTTTTTTTAATCTCATGGGATTCGACGGATAACAATTACTTGGGACTTCTCATCCATTTAATAGGCAGTTGCTCATTTTCATGTTCTTATGAGTGTTTTAAGGTATTTCTTAATGCATGCTGATCACAATACCTAATAATTTTTTTGGGAGAAAGTCTATCCTCTAAACAAGGTGAGATCTTGCAATGTATGCTACATAAGGAGTCGTCATATTTTCAGATTAATGACCATAAACTACCTTTGTTTATAAATTAAGTAAAAGTTAAGTCAGCTGTGTTTAACTGTGTCTCTTAACTATTTCAAAATGTTTTCCAGTTCTTGATGGTGTCAAATGAAACTAATGTATCTCAATGATGATTTGTAAATTTGTAGGTAATAGTATACCCTCCTCTTTTATAATCTGTACATTTTTGGTACCATCTTTGGAACGCAAAATGAAGTTAAGGGAGAGAATTTCAGAGACTACTGAACTCTTATCTAAGTATATCCAAGAGAAATTTTAGGGCCCAAGCCTCAGTAGAGTATTTGTCGGGGAATTTTAATTAAAAGGGTAAAAATCCTACAATTCTGCAGATCTAGCGGTCGAAGGACGAATTACAAGCAGTGTATAGGTAAAAGTTGCTAGAAAGGAAAATAATACGTCAAAGGTAAAAGTTGCTTGCAAGTCCATGTAACCTCCATTTGAATTGTTGAATCGAAGCATTACTAGCAGTAGTTTTATGGTCAACTATGTTCAAAGATTAAAAAAAAAAGAGGGACACTAGCATCATCGTAACCTGCCATGGGTTGAAATATGTATAGCATATAATTTGAGAGGACATGCTTACAAGGGCATGAAAAACAAGACCCACAGATTATAAGTGAAACCATATATTGTTAAGAAGATGTTTTTTTTATGCAGTTCAAATCTGTGTTTGATTTTTGCTTTTTGTTTTTCAGATGAGATTCCTGAAGCTGGGCATGTCTAAATCTAGGGCATGTCCATAGCTATGTCAAATCATGTGATTCCTCTTATATCTTGAAATATTGTTTGAAGATTATGTTATTTTGTTGATTTCTTAATGCTTATTTTCTTTCTTGGGTATTATTCCAACTATCTTAACATGATAATGACGTACGTCAAATCCTTGACAATTGTCAGATAATCCCATACGAAGAAACAAACCAGCTACAATCTAATTATTGTCTTTTTTTTATTTATCCTTTAGGGTTTATTTTTTTACCAGGACACTTTGGGAGTCTTGAAGGCAGATTGTGAATTGCCATGTTTTTTATGAAGTCTTTTTTCCTTTCCTCATTGTTGATTGCTTTTTTTCTCTCCTTCCTCAGTCTGAAAAAAAAGAGTGAGCACTTTCATTTTGATTTGTCCCAAAAGAGAGCTGCTTTTTTTCTTAGCTTTAAAAATCAAATCTTAGCTCAAACAGTGTTTCTTGTCTTAAGAACTCCCTCAGAAGCTCAAATTTTCCTTGAGGTAATAATAGAGCTCCAGCTAGAGGATATGACAATGTTTCAAACACCTCTTACATTCTTACCGGGTAGTTGAGCAGAATCTAGGTGGAGTTGTTTTGAAAGTGGAGGATGTTAAAACTGCCCTTTAGTGGAAGGTTGAGCTCCCTATAACATGGCTACTTCTTCACTGAATAGTGCTTCTTACTATGGTTGATATCATGAGGGCTATCCATCAGAAGAAGTGAAATAGGTAGTCTACTGGGCTTGACCAAAGCCATTATTAGTCCTTTTCAAACTGAAATGGTAATAAAGTTTGCATGGACCTCTCCAATCTCATGTGACTTAGGAACGTTTTTTGGTATTTAGTTTGATTTGATGTATTCATTGTTCTATTTCGGTTTTTGATTCGTTATTAAATGTGGGAGCGATAACAAGTGGGTAGATTGCAGAATATATTGGTCAGAAAGGGTAATGGCAACTTTCTTTCTTTTTTCTTACGGATATCATGTTTCTAAATTTTCAAATTGAGTTTTGTCTTTGTTCTGTTGATATTGTAGTCACTCATGATTGCTTCTATTTCTAATGTACTTAGATGACTTGCTATTTCATTTGCAAAAGTGAATGAATATTATTGGATACATTTGACAATAATTTGACATTTTCTGTATATATTTTTTTCTTTGTTAAATGTTGCTTTCTTTGTTCATGATTCCTCATTTCTGTATATGAGAAGGTTGCTAGAGGGATTTGGTCTGGGCATAATTTTGTACACATTGAATTTTTGGTTCTGAGTTTTGCTCTTTTCTCATGTAAGATGTGTAAAGAAAACTTTCACTAGCATCTCTTTTGCTGGATATTTTCTTTTTGTGGTTGTAATTTATATGATTGTTTTCTTATGAAAGGTTGGGTTGGACTCAATCTTGGGCTTTAACTTTTAATGTGTAGAAAATTTATAAAAACAGAATCATTCAAAAGATTAACTTAATAACAAACAAAGGAGATAATAAAATTCATTAAACTATGAAAAAGCAGCTACATTAAGGGCTCGTTTGGTACAGCGTTTATAAAATGCAGTGTTTTAAAAACGTAGCGTTTTAAAAAACGCAGTATTTTAAAAACGGAGGTATTTCCTTATAAATACGTTTGGGATATCACTTCAATACGCAGCTTTTTTTTCCTAGGAGCGTTTTAAAACCTGCGTTTTGGGAAAAAGCTAGGAATTCCAGCGTTTTAAAACGCAGCTGCGTTTTGAAAACGCTGCGTTTTCTGCCATAGTATTGAAACACATTTTTTGTAAATAAGCTGCGTTTTATCCCTGCGTTTTGGCCAAAACGCTCGACCAAACGGGCTCTAAATGACGTCCTTAGTTCAAATTTCAAGTACTTGGTAATTAAAAATATACATTAAATTATAATAATCAAATCAGTTATATATATTTCCAGAACGTTTTGAGTTATATATTTGTTCAGTGAACAAAAATAAAAAAAATAATATTGAGCACATATTATTAATTGTAAGTTTTGTTTTAAAAATTATATTAAAAATTTGTTATTAAAAAATAGAGTAATGCTATGGTGCAAAATTATTTGCATCAAATGATGTGTCAGCTGATGTGGTATAAAAAATAAAATTAAAAATCATAATTGAAGTATCACATACATATCATTTGGTGTAAAAAATTTGGTATTTTTTAGGTACCCATAGCATTATTTTTAAAAAATATTATATATTTAAATCCTTATAATTATGATACTTTTAAAATTATATTAAAATTTAAATTAAAATTTTGATTTAAAAATGATGTTCATACTCTTGACTTTTTAAATGAAATTAAATGTTCTGGAATCCTTAATCATGAGTCAAATTTGAAAGTTAGAATTCTTGTAATGTTGCTCCGTAACATAGATCATTCCCTTGGATTATGCAATGGCACAAGATTTATATTTACAAAGTTTGGTAATCATGTTTCCAAGGTCAGTTCACAAAGTGATAGAGAAAAAAGTTGATGTCTTCTGTTTATATCAACTGAATTGGGCCAAAATTTGAGTAGTGGGCTCACAAAATATCAAGTAAAATAAGTGGGCTATACTTTTTCTAAGTGACTATGCTTTTACCGGTGGCCTTTCTGATATATTGGGCCAAAAATAAACATTTAGGTTTTGCTGTTGGGCCAAAAATATGTTTAAAGTTTTTTTCCATTTAAACTTTTTAATAATTTTTTTAGATTTTATTTTTGTACCTCTTAACTATTTATTTAATTTTTTTTCATTTAAAGTTTTTTTTCGCTGATGGTTTCTTATGCAATGTTTATAAATAAAAGTCAAGGTCAGTCTTTGTCTAATGTAGGTCTTCTTATAAAAAAAACCAGTGTTTAGTCATGGTTAGTTGTATGCTACTTTCTCTAGAATTACTAATCCTAAAGGACTTCGTGTTTTAATATGTGATAGTGATAATAGTACTGATTGAAAATCCTCAACTACGAATGTTGTATTTAAAAAAGTATCCAAAATTTATAATAATTTTTTTTATATATGTCATTCTCAATTATTATATTTTGTTTCTTAATCTTTAACTTTTAATTATTTGTTTCATTTTATTATATCGAACTCATAATCTGTGCACTATAATGATTTCCTTAAATTTTTATTTATAAAAAACATTAATATAATTTAAATTCTATCAATATAGTTCGTGCGATTTCTAGTATGAGATAATGACAAATTAAAAGACAAACCTCCAAAAAAAAAAAAAAATACAGTATATTGCATGGTGTTGATGTGGTGGCAGGCTCCTGGATTGCCACTTTGGCCTGACCTTAAATTTGTTCCCATCTTTTGACTATGGTTCGCTTGGTTTCTTTCTTTAGTGGACTATAGCTAACAAGAGTTGAGGAGGCGCACGGCATGCGGTTACTCGAGAACTAGAACTTACTCAAAGAAGAATGGCTAGCCGTCGTCACTTTATCAACATCTCCTCACAGTCATCCCTTCTATTCAATTTCAGGCGTTTATCGGCTCCTAATTCTTCCCTGCCCCGCCCAATCTCCTCCAAGGTACCGTATTTTCTATCTCACACCCCGTCGTGCTTTCTTTGATGGATTCGGAACATCCGTGGAGCGTGGTGCATGTATGTCGCGGTCGAGAGCACGGGAACTCATTATGTGAGTTGATTGGAGGTTGGAAATTGGAATCGAGAAAAATAAAATAAATAATAAAATCGGCATTCAAAATGACATCGTTTTGTAATTGCACCTTATTAGAGAAAAAAAAATAAGAAGAAGAAGAAGAAGAAGAATTTTCGGCATTCAAAATGATAACGTTTTGTTGCACCTTATTATCGCGGATCGCATCCTCTATTCTAAAATAGTGTTTCATCTCTTATTCCAACTGTTGGATGTGTGCCATATATGCATGTGAATAACCAACATTAATTACCCCGTGATTTTTTATGCACATGTGGCGCACATCCAACGGTTGGAATAGGAGATGGAACACCATTTTGGAATAGAGGATCCAATTTGTTATTATCGAGCGCCCGATTAACTCGTTTAATAATGATTGCATATTTTGGTAAGGCACAAGGAAGCTCGCTCCAGAAAAACCCAATCCTTTTTTATTTTGGTTGGGAGATTGATTTTAGATTTATTTTGTGTTAAACTAACATAGTTGAGAACGATTAGACCATGCATGAGAGGTTGAAAGTTATATTCTCGTCGTTTATTTGGGTGGAGAAAGGTTTCAGTAGATTTAAATATTTTATGCAATTTGAATTTGTATGTTCTTTTGTATATTAAAAATTTTATTGGATAAAAGATTCTTGCAATATTTTACAATTAGATTGAACATGCATGATATTATATGAATTCCAGAAAGTAAGGTGAAGACGGACCGAAACCGGAAAAATGGAAAAATTGAAGACGGACCGAAACCGGAAAAATTGAATTGTGATCTCTAGAGAGAGAGTTTTGTCGAATAAACACATTGTTAGTAGTAATCATGTCTAGAGTATTCTACCGAATCTACAATGTTACCAAATAAAAATTGAATATTGACTAGAGTATTTTATTCAAAAAATAAATAAATAAATAAAAAATTGCTTTGGTAAAAGACATTAGTGTGAGCTAGGACAAAAAAAAAAAAATCCAAATCTACAATGTTACTAACAAAGATATTAACCCAGTACCACTCGGAATTGTTGAATCTTTGTTTTACAATTGTTGGATTTAGTCTTCTTCCAGTTTTGATTTGGGAATAATTTCCTTAAATTTCAGACTAGACAATTTTGTGTTCCAGTTATAAATTTGCTCTATCGGATAGAGTCCTACCAACTTGATAAGTTGACATTTCCAAGAATAATACAATAACATAAAAAACTAAGAGTAGTCTCTATCAGTTGAGGTCTCATTGAAACTTAATTAGCCCCCGTGTAAGTTTTGAAACTTAGCCCCGTGTAAATTAACTTAAAGTCACGAGTAGTCTTAATTTGCTAGTTGAGACTTGAGGTCTCATTGAAACTTGACCCTATATATATGTTAACTTACTCTTGGAAGTACATTTCGATTGAAAAGCTAATAGATTCTGTCTATATTTTAAGATCTAACACCTTTTATGGAGAAAAATCTATCTACTTTTTTGTTGTCTTAACAAATTTCAATCTTACTTTAAATGGATATTTAGATTTAAAACATGTCAGACACATGTTAGCAAAACCAATTAATGCTTCTTGCTAGCTTCTTGTCTTTGATATTTTTAGAGAGATTCTCTAAAATTGAGTGATTTAACATATGAAGCAAACATCCGAAAAAGCACCAAACAATTCAAACAGTTATCCTTGAAATGGAAACGATTGAGTTTATTCTTGGAGGTTAAAAATAGACAACAATACTTGTTTATTGCTCTTATGATGGTTAAGAAATATGCAGTATATTCTTAAACGTGAAAAATAGGCAATAGTAACGTGTTTGTTTATTGCACTTATGATGGTTCAGAAATATAGCAGAGAAACTACTGGCAAAAAAAGTGAAGAGAGGGCACCTTCGACCCTCGAGGAGTTTAAGAGGCTAAGTGAAGAGAAGGCGGAAATGGAGAGACTAACTAAAGCCAAGGCCCGACAGGGGTTTGCTAGTCAGACGGTAGAAAAGGCAGAAGAAGGAGCCTCAGTCGCTATGAGCGACCCTAGAGTGAAAATTGTGAAGGAACATTATAAAGAGTCTGTTGGCATGAGTAGTTTCCACAAGAGTGGAGATGATTCGTAAAAAGAGAAGCTCAGTCTAGGTCATCGATCAGGCTTCAATAATATGGCTTTGCATGAAAAACCAAAAACAAAACTTGTACAGTCGAATAAGCAAAGCGTGAATATATATAAATTGTCTGTTTAATAGGTTTTATCCCGTATCTTGATCATTACTATATCCTGAGGTCTAGAAGATTGTTTTTGAGAAGTTTTTGTTTTTGGGCAAGGCGGGAAGATTGTTTTCACGGCGAGAAACCAAGAACTTCTTCAAGCCTGGAATTGATTCAATGCAACAATCAATCTACTTCAAGTCTCAATCCATGAAACTATAGAAATTGATTAATATCAGGTTTTAAAGCATTTTTTTGTTTTTTTTTTTTTGTTTTAAGTATTTTTAAGTTTGAAAGCTAGACTAATTCTCAAAATATTATCGGGTGTTAATGACCTCTTGCTTAATCACCATACACTTCCCAGCAACTCCCATTCGTGTATGAGGTTGGAGTTGATGTAGATGAAACAAGGTTGGAATTGATGTAACAACCATCGAAGGGGAATTCCAATTGACGCAATAACCGAGCCACAAAAGCAGAATTGATTCATCTCTAAGCAGCTCGCCCCAGAGCAACGTACATGTTGAAAACCACGTTTAACCAATTCGTAAAACTATAAATGATCCATAGATTATTAAGAGCTCGTTTGGTTTTGGTCATGCGTTTTGGCTAAAACGCAGGATAAAACGGAGCTTAATTGCAAAATTTGCGTTTCAATGCTACTGTAGAAAAAACACCTTTTTCAAAACGCAGGTTTTAAAACGCTGTTAAGAAAAAAAATTGCATTTTGAAGTGATATCCTAAACACATTTATAAGAAAAAAGCTGCGTTTTAAAAAATCTACGTTTTAAATACGTCGCGTTTTGAAAACATTACGTTTTGAAAATGTTGCACCAAACGAGCTCTAATAAAGCAAACATTACTCAAATTAGGTTTTGTGGTGATGTGCGTAAGTGGGGAGACATAGCATTAGTCACGTCGTTTCATGAATGTAACATGAATGAGCTACCACCACCTATTAGACCTAAGAGTATGCAAAAAAAAAATTAAAAAAAAAAAAAATCAAATCGAATCAATAGAACCGGATTGAACGAGTAAAATTGAAAGGAACTAATATTTATGGTTTGGTTCTAATTTTAAAACTTATAAAACGTTTTAGAATCGGACAAGACTAACAAACATCATATATATACATTAATAAATTTGTATTTAAAAAAATGTTATTTCTAACCTAACTCTAAGTATAACTAATTAAGTTATACTCCTACCATTAAGTTCAACAACAAACAATAGTCTCCTCACCCAAAAGTTCAAAACCCTCGTTTGCATTGGCCTTGAAAGTTGAAACCCTCGTCTGCTTCAGCCTTAAAGTTGAATCCCCTGTGCGAATTCTTCATGGCTCATCACTTTTCTCCCCGACAATGGTGGTCTCATCATCTCCCTTCTTATTTTTAAAGTAAACTAGGTCTCGATGCCCGTGCCTATGGCACGGTATCAGTATGGGACCAAATTAATATATACTCAAAATTAATGTATGCTCGAAGTTTTGTAGGGGTGAATAAGACTAACGTTATGTTTGGCTATTCAATACCATGCTTTAGAAATGGAATTTGATGCACAATTTGAGCTCCATGAAATTCAAATTGTGCTTCCAATTCCAATTTCGAGCTATGGCATTGGGGTTCCCAAACGGACCGTAAATGTAATTCATTTATTTCGTAAGAAAACCAATAATGAAATATTGAATTTGTAAAAAATGAGATTTGAAATATAACAATAAAAAAGAATAAAACATTAACACGTGACTTATAGGTGAACAAAAGTGATCTCACATTTGTTAAATAATTAGAAATAATGAAGTTAAGCAATGAACTAAACATATACCCATAGGTAAGAGCACAAAAACCTAGTTTATATTATTAAAATTTCTCTCTTCATTTTCCCAATGTCTTCATCAACTCTGTTACCGCCAATCATTGCCGTCACCATCAACTACTCATCAACTAATAAGTGCAGCAATCAGTGCATTAAGCATTACAAACTCTTTGTTTGTTTTTCAAATATCTCTCGTCTGTTTGTTTGAGCTTTAAGTTTGAAATGTATTTATTTTATCTGTTTGTAATCTACAATATTTCACCCAAAAGTTCAAAACCCCCGTTTACGTCAGTCAAGTTGAAACTCTCATCCACCTCAGCCTTGAAGTTGAAGCCCCCACACGAACTCTTCCTGACTCGTCACTTTTTTCTCCGACGATGGTGGTCTCATCATCTCCCTTCTTATTTTTAAAGTAAATGGTCAGTTATTTGTTTGTAATTTACAAACTCTTTGTATGTTATTTGAAGTTTAAACTTGAAATGTATTTATGTTTATCTATGTGTAATATACAATACAACTTGTCTAAATAAATGGTTAGCCCCTTAGAATCAAAAAATATGCAAGATTGACGAATAAGAACGCACCAAATATTGGTTCTCATACATATTAATTTGATTTTAATTTTTTTTAAGAACTGCAATATTAGTTTGATTCTTTTTTTTTTTTTTTTTGTAGTTGTAAAAAATGGACCGAATCGGTCCGATTAAACCTAAGCCCAACAGGATCAAAACCCGTCCATTATCCCGAAAATGTCCCCCGAATTCACGGTTCACACAGTTACACTGTTTTCCCCCCGCTAATTTATCGGTTAACACCTCCGACACGCGCTGGTGGTTCTAACTACGATCAGGTAACCGTCCGTTCAGTATTTGTTTCGTCCGGCTTCCGTATTGCGAAAATATAGCTAATTTAGGTACTTTAAGACGAGTTAATTCGAACCATCGCTTGGAATTTTTGTTTCCTTCTCCTTATGTTGATCACATATGCCCTAATGTTGGTCGAGCTTTCATAATTCGAGAATATGTTCATATTATAACCCTACAATCCAGTCTTTATTTCTCGTTAAGGAAGGATTGGGATTCTTAAATCTGTTTTATTTCCTGAAATTTAAGTACCATCTAAACAAAGCTTGTTAGTAGTGGAAAGTTTGACATAAGAGAAGCATCAGCTGCAGTTTATCGTTACCTAAACTTTGATTGGGTTAAAGTAGTGAAATTTTATTGTCACTAGTGTTTTTTGTTAGGTTTTAGGTAGTTTTTAGATCGTTGTTTATTTATTGCTTGGCAATGGAAAATTGAAAGGAAAAACTAAGTATTGTTATGGAATAAATCTGTCTATTCGTACTTTTCAAAAGTTTGTTACTAAGTAAAGCGAAAATTAACTGCGAATCAACTGTGATATGAAGTTACCAAAGTCTTACTCCTACCGTCCTGCTTGTATGGATAGTCTCTTTTTGATTTTTTGGTTGTCCCGCTCAAACTAGAATTAAGCGTACAACATTCACAAAATTCTGATGTGAATCGGAGGTTGTGTTATAAGATACCTCAAGGGTAGTACCGTGTAGCTAACATAATTTTTTAGAAAAAAAGGATTCTTTTGATGCATTTGATTGTGAAAGGAGTGCGTGTTTTTGTATTTTTGAATACATAGCAGTTACGAGTCATGAAAGAAGAAAAGAAAAATTCTCAAAAATTCTTTGACTGCTATCTGGTGCATTTGATCGAAGGGACTCTTTATGATGCCTTTCATCAAATTCACTCCTTCCATGCTAACATAACCTAAGGGAGTGTATATTTTTGTATCTCATCATCTCATGTTCTTTTTGTTTCTTTTCCTTTCTGAAAGATGATCCTGGAAAGGGGAATGCTTTTGATGAAGTTATAGTCACACATTCTTTCACGGGATAATGACACTACAAGTCCCTCGACTATGGCCGATTCCACCATTAGTCCCTTAACAATTTTTTTTCATATTTTGTCCCTTGACTATGAAAATTATACACGGTTGGTCCTTTTGTTGGATGTCGTTAGAATTTTTTCGTTAAGTTTGTCTTGTGCCTAACACGTGACTTTGGTTAAGGGCATTTAAGGAATTTCACGTGTAAAGATATTTTTTAATACTTTAATTTATTTTATTATTTTTTTCTCTCTCTCTCCTCCCCCCCCCCTCCACAACATCTCAGCCCCCCACCCAGTTCTTGTGAGATCCAACAAGGCTAATCCATGGAAAGCCCCAAATCCTTGACTCAAGAGGGAAGTGAGATGAATCGCACAATCCAAAGCAAATTCTGGGGCCTTACGCCTCATCAAATGATCCTCCCACCTTCGCCTTTCTTCAAACGGTTGGCGGCTTCCTTGCAGCATAAGAACGCCCCCCTGGTGTTGATCGCGAATGTGCGATCGAATTCTTCGAGGGAAGAGTTTGGAATTGAAGGGTAGGTGGAGTCTAGAACGCCGGCGGAGTTGACGAGGATGTGGGGTGGTAAATTGAAGGCGGATTCGGCGGCATCAAAGAGGGATTTGACTTGGGTTGGATCGGAGATGTATGCTTGAACGGCGATGGCACGTGGGTGATCAGGAGAACCAGCGGAATTGATTTGGGAAGCCAGGAGGTCGGCTATGGTGGAGCTGGAGGTGTAGTTGATGACAAGCTTGGCGTCGAGGGAAGCGAGGTGGAGGACAATGGCTCGGCCGATTCCACGGGAGCCGCCAGTGACAATAGCAATTCGGTCCTGGAGCGGAAGGGATTGGGTTGGCTGTTGGAGAGTAGTGCTTGATTCAGCCATGATTGATTTGGTAGTCCCTTTCTACTCGGTCAGGGCAATGCAACAGACGCATAGAATTTGGGTTTGAATTCAAACCCAGTTCACCTTAACAATTTGGGTTTCGATTGCATATAGACACAGATTTTTCTTTCAAGGAAATTACAAATATAGCTACCTTGTGCAGAATGGCGCAATACCAAGAAGATACAAGAGATGCAGTCTTGGTAAAGGCAGAAAAGCTAGAAAAAGATGGTTGGGAAAGTTACTTGAATTCTTGAATTTCTGCCAGACTTGTAGTCGGTTTTTGTTCGATTTAGTGATGGAGCCTTGTTCACCATAGTTAACAAATTTTTTAGAAAGTTCCACAAAGCTGAAATTCCGTCACAAAGATCAGCTTTCCTTGTGCATTACAACCCAAAGGAGCCTGATGGGGTGAATTCAGCCATGATTGAAGAACTGGGTTTTTATGAATTCAGCCATGATTGATGAACTGTGTTTGAAGGAAAGATAGAGGTTGAAGATGAAGTTGAAATTCCAACAATGCCCTTAACCAATGTCATGTGAGAGGCACAAGACAGACTTAACGGAAAAATACTAACGGCATCCAACAAAAGGACCAACGGTGTCTAATTTTCATAGTCAAGGGACAAAAATATAAAAAAAATTTGTTAAGGGACTAATGGTGGAATCGGCCATAGTCGAGGGACTTGTAGTGTCATTATCCCTTCTTTCACTCTCATCTAGTGGTCTCCTGTTTAGGTAACATATGATTTTGATAGTGGACCTTTTGGTTTGGTGAGGTGCTGAATTTACCATGGAGGCTGGACTTGTAAGTGCTGACAAAATTGAAGAAGATGACTTACCGGGTAACGAGAATGAAGAAGAGGCTAAAGAGCTGAATGTTTGTGCAATTTGTGAGAATGGGGGTGAGATTTTGAGGTTAGAACTTTTGCTTCTCCATCTTCACAGGTTGCACCTATTCTTTCGTGAACCGTGACTGCTTTATGATGCATTTGATCTTTTTTGTTTAGTAGGTACGTCCTTATCAATGATATTTGCTGCTTCTTCCTTTCTCTCTCTGCTTTGCTGCCCAATTAACTGCTTGCTAGTGCTACTCTTGTTGTTAATGTGGTATTTTAAATATTGTGCGGGATGGTTCAATATTAGTTTCCGTCAATATGTGTATACTCGTAGGAGATTCAGAGTTGGACTATGCCTGTCTTTTTGAGGTACTTCTATCTTCAACCTTATTTGGAAAGCAAGAAGTAGATTGTACAATACCTTTTGCTCATCGAGAGAGCGTTTGTCCTAAAAGAACAAAATAAAGTTTCAAATATGGTGGCTTAGAGTGTTTTGTCTTTAGGCGATGGAAACTAAGGGGTTGACTAGTATATTTGTTATTTGTTCTCTACGTAGTTGTAACTCGCTGGACTTGTTTGCCAATTCTTGTTCACTGGTTCATAGAATTGTTTTTTCTCGTTCGAATTCTTACTTTCTGAGTGATGTACTTTTAGTTTTCTTTTCTCATATTTTACCACAATTATTTATTTATTTATTGCAAATATATCAACATACCTTTCCTGTATATTCATTTAACATATCAGGCAATATGTCATTAATGGAAACAAATTTTGACAGAACCAGGGGGGGTCAAGGTGCAAACTGAAAATATTATTTTAAGTTTTAATATTTACTCCCTCCGTTCCATGTAAAGACACCACTATTCTATTTTGGTATGTTCCACTTAACGAGTCCACTTTTAAAAATTAAACCTACAATCTTCATAGCCTTTCAACACATATTACTAATATATCCTTTAATTATTAGACTTTTCAACATGGACTCTTTGAGTGGAATGGAGAGAGTATTATGTAATTATTTTTTATTTTCTCTCTTCTCTGCCTTGTGCTATAGAAATAGGAATATACAGAGCAGGAGTGGCAATTGGGTAGTATCGGTTAAATTTGGGTACAACCAATATCTACCCCATAAAGTTAAGCGGTAAATATGGGTACTACCCAATTATGCCCATTAATGTTAAATGGGTATAATTGGATAACACTTGATTTATCCATTAATAAATGGGTATTATCCAAATTTACCTAATAACTCGGTCACAGTTTACTTTACAAAGGAAAATGAACTATAAAGAGCATATATTCAGAAAATGCTTGAAGGTGTTAATGCATCAAAATATTGCATGCTACAATATATTATAGCATTTTCTTGTTCATTTTCAGATCAGATCCACAAACTAAATGGATCAAATATTGGACCCAAGCCAAAAAATTTAACAGATCAAATCTAATCGTGATCACAATTCAATTACATCAACATTTATTTGCTTAAACAAATTTTTATTAAAATAAAAAAATAATCAAATCTTTTTCTTTGTTGATTGAGTTACATCAAAACATTAATTTTTCAATTATTACACTTGGTAGAAGGTCAGATTCACATGGCATATGCTCCTATAGTAGCTGTTCAATGCAAGAAATAAGAATGGACATTACATATGCTTTTGGAGTTGTACTCCCTTTGTAGATTATCTAAAAAGAAATCCGCGGCACTTTGAATCACCTCGATTAGACGAACGAGCTAGATGTTATGGCCAAAACACTGTGAAGTTATGGTCAAAACACTATCAGCATAAGTTGACAGTTTTTTGGCCATAACTCCTTGCTCGTTCATCCGTGATTCAAAGTGATATGAACTTTTTTTAGATGATCTACAAGTGGAGTGTATATATATATATATATATATTCAAACAGGTAACCGGGTAAAACCCACATTTACTCGTTTTTACTATTGGTTTCTATTGGGTAAGTCATTTAGAACCCAATTAAATTATTGGGTTTTAAATGGTTAATCCAATAAGTCTCTTTTATAATGTGTATATTGGATGAATTAATGGAATAGATAAAATCTTGCCACCCCTAATACAGAGCATATACTGATAACATCATTAACATGGTGGGAGGGAGGGGGCCCTAATGTATACCTTTGCCATGAGAATGAGATGTTGGAAAGTGGCTTGTGAGGTGAGATTATCATGGAGGGAACAAGGAAGAGAAGAGCGAAAAAGAAGGGAAAAGAATAGGCATGAGAAGAAATAAGTTTTTTGCACCATGATTCCTTTGAAGTTTTGTCCAATTAATATTCGTAAATGGTTTTGCGCTGTTGCTTTCATTGGCTTAATTGAAAGTTCACAGGAAAAATTGGAAAAAATCAAGTACATTGACAAAATTGAAGGAAAGTGTATATCACGTTTTGTAATACTCCCTCCCTTCCGAGCAAAGAGTCTATGTTTGAAAAATCTAGTATTTAAGGGATATATAAATATACTTATAGTCGGTCATAATTACAAAAATGCTTGAGCTTAAGCGAGATGCTTATATCAAATTTGGAGGTTAAAGTTGAATGGTTGTGGAGATTGTAGGCATAATTTTTTAAAGCGGACTCTTTAAGTGGAATATCCAAAAATAGAATGGTGGACTCGTTACATGGAATGGAGGGAGTAGTACCTTTCTTTCCCCATTTTATTACTTATTACTAAGACCAGCATTATGCATGACAGGTTTATGGTACCTATTCTATTTGGTTTTCCAGCCATTTTTTTTATGCTGTTATCATCTTATGGTGTTATGCTTCGTTTGATGATCCTAATTCCCATGCAGGTGTGAAGGGGATTGTTTAAGGTCATTTCATCCAACAGTAGAAGCTGGTTCTTGTTCTGGGTCAATGTGCAAATCTCTAGGATTATCCAATGAGCAAGTAGAGGTATGCTAATCATAAATTTTTTGTGATAGAAGCTACCTATCTATATTATTTTTTTATACGTTGAATGTTTCATTTGCAATTTCTTGACATTTCCTTGAAATGCATGTTTCTACTTGCAGACAATACCAGTTTTCTACTGTAAGAATTGTCTGTATAAGCAACATCAGTGCTTTGCCTGTGGAGAATTAGGATCGTCCGATAAATCTTCTGGCGCTGAGGTACGACTTCTGCTAAAAATTTGAACTTCTCTTCAACTTACAATTCCTCGTGCCTTTTTGCTCACTTCTGAGCTTGCTGAAATGTTACCCGGAAGGGCTTTTATTGACTAAGCTTGTAATCCTGAATAGTCACTTACGGAAATGTTAATTGCCAATACGTTTGCCACTTGATCAGTTGAGTCATCTTGCTAAGCTTTTTCCAAGATCTTCTTTTTCTATAATCCAGTTTTAATTGTCTTAGTTATAAGAGAGGAACGTGATATTGCTCCTCCTCTCCTAGTATCCCTAAATTGTTTGCTTTGGTAATTGCTCCTCCCTTCTTTTTGCGGTTTTGGTGGAAAAAAGAAGGGAAAACAAAAGATGAATTTACAGATTTAAACAACCAGAAAATCTGGATTATAATGATAGAGCAATATTTGAGAATTCTTTCAAGGTTGATTTCTAATTTGAACATTCAAACGTAGAACCACTTTCAACAAATCCTGGTATTTAATGATAACAAATACAGGGCTGCACCCGCCTACCATGCTCGAGTCTATGCAACAGTGTTATTATGTAGGGTAATGCTATTGGAACTCTACTTTTCAACCACAGCACTAGAGTATATAAAGCCATCAGTAAGCATCAGTGCCTTTGTTGATAAGCAGAGTGCTAATACCATTTACCTTTTCTATAGATGTATAATTTGATTTTTTTTGTTTCATTTTCACTCTGATAAACGAAAGGCCTAACTTGCTCTCTCCAATTTCTTAGATTTTATTAGCAAGCTAACTCCTTTCTTGAAACTAGTCTTACGTATTTAGTATTTAGGGGAGACCTCTATTCACATTGCTAATTTGCATATCGCAAGACTAGGGATTATTCCTTAATTATGAAGAAATCAGCTCCTGTACTCTCGTGAGAGGTGCATCTTTACAATAATGTCTAGATTTCTGATAGTTACTGGTATGGATAATCACCGTTGAGGCCACTCTACTGACTGAATGACGTCTTCTGTATGCCATTGATCAATATTTTGGCGGTTTTATGAGTACTGATTGTGTCTGGCATATGATAAATTTCAACTTATTTTCTTGCACGTTGTCTAGGTTTTCCTATGTGCTTCTGGTGGTTGTGGGCGTTTCTACCATGCACACTGTGTAGCAAAACTGCTTTATTGTGAGAGCAAGGCTGAAGAAGAGGAGCTTCAGCAAAAGGTTGCTTCTGGGGAAGCATTTACCTGTCCTTCCCACAAATGCGTTGTCTGCAGAGGCATAGAAGTTCATGAAGACCCCAAGTTGCAATTCGCTATATGTCAACGGTGTCCAAACTCGTACCACAGGAAATGTTTGCCCAGGTATCCCTTATTCATTGTTCTCATTTGCTTTCTCTGAGATTACCACAATTCACATGGTTTGAGTTTTTGAACACGCTTATACATGATTCACGTGGTCACATTCTCCAGGAACATTAAATCTGGAAGGGCTTGGGAAGATCTATTGCCCAATCATCGTATATTGATATATTGCTTGTAAGTTCCACATCCTCTGATTTCTTACCTAATGCTCAAATAGTTAACTGACTCTACTTTTTCTTATTAGAAAACATGAGATTGATAGTAAACTTAAAACTCCAAGGAGAAACCACATTATATTTCCAAATATTGGCGAGAAGAAGAAAAGGCAGGCATCAAAATTGCTGACAAGCAGAGAAAAAGTTGCAATGAAGGAGAGATATCTAGCCTTCAAAGATGCAGCAGGGGACAGACTTTTTTTCAAACCATCAAAAGTTGTCGAAAAGTTGTCTTCGGTTGTCAAACAGGGTGATTCTTCCCAAAAGAGGGCAGGAATACTATCAGGTCCAGAATCCTCGAAGAAACAGAAAGTATCAGATACTTCTCAGAGGCCTTTGAACAGGAAGCCCTCAAAAAAAGTTAACAAGGTTATTGACAGTAAAAACAGGACAAGGGAAGGGTTATTATCCTTCATGAAAAAAAATTCCGAGCCAGTTATAACTAGGAAGGACAACACAGGTGTTAGTGAGCATGAGCAAAACAAAACAGAAGAGAATGTTTTGAATGATTTGCCGCCTCTGGATGCTGATACACGAAGGAGGTGACACGCGTCTTCTCATTTGCTTTGCTTCAGTTTTTTTCCTACCTCTTCTGCTAAACTCGATATTGTAGTGCGTCTGTTGATGTAGGCAAAGAACCCTCCATGCATATTCTTGGAGATGCCATGTCTTTGACATCTATTCTTAAAATGCAGGATAATTAATATAATGACGGATGCTGCTTCTTCAGTCACGTTGGAAGAGATTATGAAATTGAGTAGTCAGAAAGTTCCAAAGACGCACGCATGCTCGTCGAGAAACACTGAGGTCAAAAGCATCACCTTGGGAAAAGTGGAAGGTTCTATTGAGGCATGTTCTTTAATTTCTAGTATGCTTCACAGTTATGAATAAAGTTGGTATAGATGGAGGTTTACTCTAGTTCGAGTCTCACTCTCAGTATGTTTTAATGTTTGCAGGGTCTTCACGTAGCTTTACAGATGTTAGAACAAGGACGCTGCGTTAAGGATGCAAAAGCTGTTTGTGGGCCTGGACTTCTCAAGCAGATAAATACGTGGAAGGTTTTTATCAAATTTGATATTGTATTCCTCATCTAAATGATTATTTTTCCTGTCTTTACCGTTGTGTTATCGAGAAACTCAAGATGAGTTAGTCTCTGATGTTAACTCCTCGTTTAATCTACTGGTTTGTCAAATGTCTGTTATGATTGATGCAATTTTACTATTAAGACTGAAGCATCTTACACTGAAAACTAATCATCTTTGTGGTTTGGTGGAGGGATCTTGGTGTTTGGTTGGAAGCTCGGGTTTCGTTAGAATAGAACTTTACAATACATTATGTATCTTAGTAATAGAAATGGCTTGTGCAGAGTACTTGTGTAGCGTTGCATAGTGTTCTGTGCTTATGAGGACTTACCTCTTCTAATTACTTTTACAAGATCTCATCATCGAAGCAAAGGTGGTGTTGAGCTGAGTTTAGAGAAAGCCTGCCTTTCAGCTTACACAAGTAAATATCAATGGGTGGCTAAAGTCTTATCGGAAGTTTAAGAGTCCATTAACCTGCTTCTGTAGAATCCGTCGAGGCATTATATGCTTTACTCCCTCTGTTCCAAAACGAGAGGTTTATTTTCTTGTTAGTTTGTCCCAAAAAGACTCCCTTTGAGGAAAATTCTTTTTGGCAAATTGACTTTCATGCCCATGTCAATCTGAAAAATAAATGACATATATCTACTATAGAAAGTTTTACCAATAACATAAATGACTTGGGCAGTTGATGGATTGTCAACCATTTTCTTGATTTGCGCAATAAGTCAAGTGTACCTCACATTTTTGGAGTGGAGGGAGGATCACACAGGCTCCTCCTTGAGAAGGAGGCTTTGATGCCTCATTAGTTACTCCCTCCGTTCCATCCAAAGAGTCTATGTTTGAAAAGCTTAATAATTAAGGAATATATTAGTGTCATTGGAATTTGTCATAATTACAAAAATACTTAAGCACAACCAAGATGCTTACAACACAAGTGGAGGGTGAAGATGAAAGATCATGAAAATTGTAAACATGATTTTTGAAACCAAAATAGAATAGTGGACCTTTTGCCCGGAACGGAGGGAGTATTTATGTCAGTGAGGGAGTGTATGATCTTTCTTTTTGCTCAAACATGTAGTCCTAGACTCCTATTACATGGACTTAGTTACAAGTTTTGTATTGTGATACTTTGTTGATTCAACTGAAAAAGCATCTGTCGTCATTTTATTGATTTCACTCAGTTATTACTTTTGAACTTATTAATTGTGCTGGATGTTTCTCATGGTGAAGATTGTTTCCATAAGTTTTTTTCATGTCTTCTCGTTGTGGCTTATATTTCTGTAGGACAAGCTCAAAGTGTATCTTGCTCCATTTCTGCATGGTCCACGATATACATCTTATGGTCGTCATTTTACAAAGGAGGACAAGCTGGAAGAGGTTAGTTAATTGTTCATACTTGTCTCACAATAAACTATAGTTCATACTTGTCTCACAATAAACTATGTATATGGGGTGATTGATATATTCTACACAATTCTTAACTCATTTTCGATTTGTCCACATGGACAACAAATAACTGGCTTACTTTTCATTTTTTTAGAACCACATCTGATTAGAATGAATGAGTATCATTGTCTGCTTTGAACTAGAATGGGTTTTGTGCTTTATGTAAATCCTTGAAATGTCAAAACAAAATATCATGTAGTTTTGTAATTCCCGGGGATTGGTATGTTATTCTTATAACTTCTTAAATCAACCATCCTATCAAGGCTGTTTTTCTTATCTGTAATTACTTGGATATGGACCTGAGTAACTGAATTGGTTTCTTCAAGTGATTATAGTTGCTCACTCTGGGGATTAAAACGAATGCATTTTTGTTACTTGGATCTGTCTTGTTGGAATCAATTTAGTGGTGGACGGCGATAATGGCAAACCATTATCTGCTGTGCAATTATGACTGTCATGTCAGGTACTCAGGTAGGTCCATGCCTACAGAACCCACGTTGTATTCCGAGAATGATCAAGGTTTTTTTTCTTTCCCCATTCATGCTTTTCTGAGAATTGGATCAGGGCCAAGTATACTTGGTAAAGGCAACCACATTTATTGTGCATTTATTGTGACTTGAACTTCTGTTTTGCTTTTTACTAGCCGGATTTATAGTCATAATCAAAAGAACATTATTACTATTTATTTTCTTTAATCCTTTCGAAATGCAACTTGCAATAACACTTTAGCGTGCGACTAGCTAGAAAGTCGTGAAACTTATCCAGAAATGATATTCATGATCACAGAGATGTGCACGTAATTGGCAGATAAATCTACGTTGCTAAACCCAGGTAGTTTAATAAGAATACATTGCACCGAATCTGTGGAAAGCCAGAAGTAATTTCATATGTTTTCAGTTTCAGTTTGTAGCTCGTTCAAGCTCGCCACATGGTCACCACTATCCTACTAACAATGCCTTTTATTTCTGATTAATGTGATTGTTGACCTTGGCGCCAATGGCTAAACCAGGATTTAGTTATGAGGGGGTCAAGATTTCTATGGGTTAAAAATTATATCGAAGAATCAGAATTTTACTCAAATGGGGGTCAAAAATATAAAATGTACATTTATTTCCTAAAATAAAGGGGGTCAAACTGGATATAACTATCTTTTTAGTGGTAACATTTTTAGAAAATTTAGAGGTGGTGAGGTGACATTTCCTAAATCAAAGGGGGCCCCCCTTTGTGTTTAGGGTGGCTTTGCCACTGCTTGATGCAGGGTAAGTGGAAACCTTGAATGCTTCAAGATGCATTCAAAACTCTTCATTGATCACAAAATTTTTAGTTTTGGCTCTAGTTCATAAATGCATAAGTAGTTCATGCCATGCACTTCTTCAGAAGCTTCCATTTATTTATTTTTCCGTTTGGGCTTCACATAAGCATTTGGGCCGTGGTGGTTTCTGCTATGTGTTGGGACTGGGATTAGGAGTGTCTATTCCTGATTTTTCTTGGCCCTCCTAACTGAAGTACAATTTGGATCGACTCTTGGTCCACCTACTAAGGAACCTCTTCCCCTGTCACTAACATCTTCCTTTTCTTTTAGTTCTGTTGCAACAAGTATGTCTGCCTTACATGTCCAATCCAGCTGTTAGATGTCTAATTTTGGTGACCAAATGGTTTTACCACGAATTGAATTGCTTGAGAATCATTCATAGTGGCAGTTATTGGAATCTCGGGTTACTTGATATTTGGGCCACAAGAAAGCTCAATATCTGCTTATTAAATTTTCAAGTTTACATGTCTGTTATGAAAGTGTCAATAACGGATGGTGGGGTGTTCTGTTATCTGTCCTAGGGAGGGGAGGAGGAGCATCCTGAAATTTCATATAGCTGGGAGATTTCTTCTTCTTCCTTTTCCATTTATGTGGGGGATCTCCGAGTGATGAAACCACATATTTTTTCATGTTCCCCCTCTCATAACAAAATATTTACTCTCATAAATGCTTACTTAATATTTTCCCCCCTAAGAATTTTTTTTTCTTCGCCACTGGGGTCTGGCTTTGACATCTCTTCCTAAAAGTTATTTGTAAAATAGTGCCCGTCTGTTATTTCCATGTATGTGCTCAGGCTCTAAATCATGATTTGCCCATTTTGCATAAACTGTTTTTGGTGTTGAGTCTGGGCTGGTTCCACTTTATCCTCAACCCAACACCTGCAATTGTTGGAATTTCTGTTTGGTTTTTGATGAGGAATATTTGTTTGGACTTTTCTCTTCTGTGTAAAGTTACAACGACCCTTGCATTGAATTTATATGAATGCTAAAAGCATGTTATGTTTTGTGCAGATTGTGAATCTGCTCCACTGGTATGTTCAAGAAGGTGACATGGTGAGAAATTTAGCACTGTCAGCTTGTTTTTCTTTGAGGGACTCTGGCTTGAATTTCATGCATGTTAAAAATTCTCATTAGAAGTCTGTCAACTTTCTGGGCAATTTTTTTGGATCCTGTTCATTGAGTATCCTAGAAGAGAAATTGTAGAATCTTTAATGTGGTAATTTGATTCTTGGCAGTGTATTATTTTCAATTATAATTTTGTGTATCACTAGCTTGTTTTTGTTATTATTACGAACTTCAAGGTTCTAACATCTTTTTGTTCCTGTATGTGAGATACTCTTACTCTCTTATTATCTTCTTGTGACTTCTACTTTGTGCATCACTAATATGAAGAAATTATGATTGTTTTTTCTTCGGTGAGGGCTACTTAAATCAGATAAAAGTTCATAAGTTCAGGCTCTACTTTTCTGAAGAATTTATTGCTATTGTAACTGGAAATTTTTGTTGCAGCCTATGCCTGCTGCCTAGTGTCCAATGAGTTCTGTATACTTGGTTCATGAGTTTGAAAAATGGTGGATGTTTCTTACCTTTGTTTGAAACTAGATGTGCTTGTTGTTTCTCCAAGCTAATGCAGTTAAACCATTTTTGGCCACAGTTGTAGGGGTGATCTTGGATTCAGGGTGGTGCTGCAAATGTAATTATTTTTTCTCTACGTGGTAGAATAGTGGAGCATTCCGCTTTTGTGTTTCTCTTTTTACGATGCTCTTTATTTGGCATTCGTACAAGTCTTTTACCTTGATTCATGTTTTTTGGAATTTTATTTGATCGTTTTGTACCACATATCACTTAGATGAAACTACATTGGAGTTACTTTAATAAGAAACGGTAATTGAGTTACATTACAAGGATAACGGAAGTTAATTTCCATATTGTTCTGGTTCCTCTGAACAGATAGTTGATTTCTGCTGTGGTGCTAATGATTTTAGCGGCCTCATGAAAGAAAAGCTTGAAGGGATGGGGAAGAAGTGCTACTACAAGAACTATGACGTTTTTCAGGCAAAGGTGAATTCTCGTAGTTGTTTATTATTGGAATATTGAGTACTAAAATTTATGGGTAGCAGGCTTCTTTTTTTGTATGCAGATGGAAAATTTTCCTAATCTTGGATTGTAGTCTTGTTACGTTGTATTATACCTTGGAGACTTTGTGCCAGTGTTTAGCTAATTCTTTGAATTTTAAATGAAGTGCACTATGACCTGACCACATATACACAGCTGTTAGTTTGCATGTATAGTGATTTCTTATTGAACTATGGAGTAAATGAAGTATTAAATGAGAAGTAGAGGTGAGGTTGCTATTCTATCTCCTCAGGACTTACTGACTTAAGTAAGTCCTGAGGAAAGAACTTTTATCAGAAAAAAGGTTCTGTGACTCAGTTTATTGTTCAAAGTGCCGTACTTGTTAAGAACACTTATATTGGTTTGAGGGGCATGCCTTGGCACAATGGTAAGATTACTCCAATGTGACTACGGACTTGGGGTTTTGAAGGACGGGAACAACCTCTCTAGAAATAATTTTAATTGATAGAAGGAACATAGACCCTTACTCGATCTCACTGTGTGGCAGCCTTGTACTCTGGGCTGTCATTTTATCTGTTAAAATTTTCTAGATGGATTATTTCTCTAAATGAATTCCCCCTTCCCCTTTCCCCTTTTTGGTGTAAAATATAACTGATGTTTTAAAATCTTTAAAGCAGGTTGAATTATATTCACATTTTAAGTCATGTTTCCTGGAGTGCAGAAACCTAGTTGCCTGTTGTGATTTGTGAGTCATGTTTCTGATAGCTGTTCAAAATATGAAGTTCTAAGAGAGGGTTCTTAAGAAGTGGGAGCTGCCCTATTTTGCACAAGAAATATGTGGTGGTAGGTGTCTTTTGAGTGTTAATTGAGTTTTAAATAGGAATTCAAAGGGCAGTCTCAAATATTTACTGACTATATCAGCATTCTATATTATACTCCCTCCGTCCTGAAATTATTGTCCTGTTTGACTTTTTTTGGTCAAACAGGACATTTTTCAAACGCAAATTTGATGCATATTTTTTTACTTTTTCCAAAATCATAAAACATTAAAAGTACTACGAATTACATGTTTTATGATTTTGGAAAAAATAAAAAAATATGCGTCAAATTTGCGTTTGAAAAATGTCCTGTTTGACCAAAAAAAGTCAAACAGGACAATAATTTCAGGACGGAGGGAGTATATTTTTTCCCTGTGTTGCTCCTAAAAGTCTGGTTGATGATTCGAGATCTATGAGTTCACACGAGTCGTTACATTTCTTTTTCATAAATATAAAAGCTTGTCATGATGCCCAGATATCCTTCTTCAGACATAACTGTTGTATGGATGGGGAAGTAGGTTAACGTGGTCTGAGCATTATCATTAGATACCAATCCTTCATGCTTATAAGCAACGACTTCTTGGAAGTTGGTTAGGGGTTTAATGATATTAGTTGTGAGATTTCCATCATAATTTAGATGCTTTTAATCCTTCATTGCAGAATGCCTTCAACTTTGAGCAGCGGGATTGGATGACGGTGGAGACAAAGGAACTGCCGCCTGGATCTCAGTTGGTTAGGAGCACAATCTGACTTCGTTTAACTCTCAATTTCCATGATCTGGTAGTATTCTCAGTTGTTTCACCATAAATATTTTGATTCATGACCAGATCATGGGACTAAATCCTCCTTTTGGAGTCAATACCTCCCTTGCATACACGCTTATAAACCATGCACTTAAGTTTAAGCCGAAGCTGCTTCTCATTGTTGCTCCGCCGGAAACAAAAAGGTACTTTGCCTATATGCTTGCTTTTCATCTGTTCCACTCTCTCACACATCTATTTGCCCTTAACCAGGTTAGATAAAGGAAAAACTCCATATGACCTGGTTTGGAGGGACGATGAGATGCTTTCTGGCAAGGTGAGTTTGTTTTTATTTTTTAATTTTTTATAAAGAGACAAGGATTGTTAATATTGAGTCTAGAAGATTTTGGTGGCTTAAATTGCTGCTTCCTTCTCCTTCAGTCATTTTATCTGCCTGGATCGGTTGATGTAAACGACAAACGAATAGAACAATGGAACGTGGCAACCCCTCCGCTCTATCTTTGGAGTCGCTCAGATTGGACTGCTAAACATAGGGAAATTGCTCATGAACATGGCCATTTATCAGGCATACAAGGAATGCGTGTCTCTGATAGTCTGATGAGAGAGCGTGAGCATAATGGTGAAATCCCCATGCCAGTAGATAATCATTCTGCTCAACAGGAGGAACAGAATGTGACTGAAAGTCGCAAAGAAGGGTTTGCTCCTGATAGTGGTGGAACAGAATGCCGGGAGAATCATGGCCTTGAGAAGTATCAATACAAACTGAAAGGCCAAAGTCCTCGTCAGTTTCAACATCTTGAGACGCCCTCACCAATGGGAAACAGGAAGGTGGTTCAGCAGCATTTCGACCAAAATGTTTCCATACCGTGTTTGAAGAATGGAACAAGATACGACAGGACGTATGATGAAGACATGGCAAGGAGGTGTCGCTCAAATGATCAAGGGCTTTCTACCAACAGACAATCTGATGGTTTTAGTAGTGTTCCTGATCATGGAGTTAGGAACTCAGCAGTTGAGTTGCCGGGCTACCACAGGGAGTGCAGTAACACCCATGGTAATTTGTCTTACATTGACGAGATGAACAAGGGATCTAGAATGGCATCAGATGTATGGTCTTCTTATGGTCAAAGGAGCAGCTATCCTACGAGTCATGCTCCCAGATTTCCAGCTCCACTTGGGCATCATGCTCAGGCTGCAGAGTCCTTAGATTGTAGGATGGGTACATCAACAATGGAGCGATATATTCGTAGACTGGATGAGTTGAACCATGGAAAGATGAGTACCACCTTGGGTTACGAGCCATCTACACTGAATGCGCAAGTGGTCTACAATCCTCCGGTTCTTGGGCCTGAATATCAAGCCAACCCATTCGGATTCGCTCCTGCCATTTGTCAACCTTTTCCGGAGAACTTGTCAGGCTGGATCGATGAGTAGGCTCTTCACCTTCTGTTACAGATCTTTTTTCTAACTAGATGTTATCATGGTGGTAATTAAAGTTATGCACATGTTACTACTTGTATAGATAGATTGTGGTATGTTTAAGTGTCCAACCTTCCTTGACAGCTGATTACTTTTCCAACTTTTACACACGTTACTCTAAAGTCACGAAGGCTGGTAATTTGGTAACATTAAGGATTGTTCTCCATCGCCATTTAGGCTTTGTTTGTTTCATGAAAGTGACTCCCATAGAAAGAATTCCAGAAAGAGTAATGCTATGGGTGCTTAAAGAGGTACCAAATTTTTTGTACCAGCTGATTTGTCAGTTGATGTGACAGCTAATATGGTTAAAAAAAATAAAATAAAAAATTATAATTACTGCATCACATCAATTGCTATAAGAGCTGAAACATCATTTGGTATAAAAAAATGTGGTACTTTTTAGGTACTCATAGCATTACTTTTTCAAGAAATATTTTCATGAACATCCTTTTCAGGGAAAATGTTTCAGTATTTGGTAAAACATTTTGGAATATGACTGAAAACAGAGAGCTAATGCTAGTGCTAAAGCACAGCTAGCGGTGGAAACTTGTACCAGCTGTTCAAATAGTTGAACATAGATTTGAGAAAACTTCAACCCGAATTTCCTTCATGTCCCCATCACACAAGTCGCAACCACCTTAAGAAAATCTCAAATACAAAGAAAAAAATGATACTCCCTCTAAAAATATAGTTATATTTGATATTTTTTTAGTAATATAAATTACGTATTTTATAATTATAAAAAAAATAAAAAATATGTGTCAAATTTATATTTAAAAGATATTTTGTTTTTAAATAAAAAAAAAAAATTCGAATGTACTAGGAAATACTAGTCGCGAGCAATAAAGGTAAATCCACCCTCTATATTGTCCTGCTTTCCCATCGGAGGGAAATTTCTCCGACAACGTCTACTTTGCTGTCGAAGCCGCCATCATCAAAAGCCTACCACGGAAGTTTTCATCCAGCAATTGAGTTGACAGCTTGTGATTAAACCCAATTATGTCTTCCTTAACTTCATTCATTGACACAAGTTAAAGAGAGAGAAACTGTTTAGATTTGTTGAGAGAGAATCAATCAATCAATATCGATAAGATAAAGGAGGAAGGATCGAGGAATCAAACTAAAAATAGTTATGGTGATCCCAAACGGATAAATAGATCACTTGAAGCAATTTAGGACACTGGGGAAAAAAAAATTATCCAGAATATTCTTCACCTTTTTGTGTAAAATACATTAGATGCGTCTTCGTGCAATTTTGCAAAAATTCCAACCAGAGGAGCAGTATTGTAAGTACAAGCTTCGGTTTGCATGTAATTTCCCCTTTTATCCCTGAACTGATCCTGGCTATCCGGACCACCCACCAGTGCTCCAATTAGAACATTCGGGTTTGTTTCTTGTCGCCCATACCAGTCATTATACCCCTGCATGCACCCAATAAAACCTCTTCTCTCCTTGTAGGATTCCGTGGATGCGGCCCTATGGTGCACCCTATTCGGGTGGCTGGGGCCGTACCCGACTAAGTAGCTCTTGTTCATTGGATTAGAGCCCAAGATGTAGTCAACCTGTGATCTTGTGAAGGAGAGGATCTCATCGGGCTTCACCCAAGATCCATTGCAGTTAAGCGTTTGATTGGTGATGCGGAGATTATCAGCGTAGACCATGAGAAGGAATGCAGCGTTAGAAACGTACTGCATATTGTTCCATTGGCGGACATACAATAGGCCTCCTGGGGTGCGGTGTACATTAGTCGCATTGTTTTTGTTCAGGCAGGCGCAAATGTAGTGTTCAGCCTTTAAACGGTAGAGTCTAAGAATTTGCTTGTGTTCCTTGGGCTTCTCTACCATTTCCAACTGCAAGGGAATAAAACAATAAAAATTACTATTAGCAGTCTACTTTTTAACTGCGAATTTTATACTCCCTCCGTCCATAAATTATTGTCTTGTTTAACCGAGTACACGGATTAAAAAAAAAATAATTGACTTAATTATTAATATTGATATAGTGTGTAATGATAAAAGTGATATACTAAAAAAAAATTTTCAAATAAGATAATTATCTAGGGACGGACAAAAAGTAAAAGTAAGACAATAATTTAGGGATGGAGGGAGTAGTATAATATGCAAAAATTCCACCAGATCAGATCTTCTATTCCAAAATGGTGTTTCATCTCCTATTCCAACCGTTTACAAACAAAATACTAAATTGACGGATTGATACATAGAAATTTGGAGTGCTACTACTGCAATTTGGATCCGAAATATCTGTGTATATGATTTTCCACAGATCCCATCCCATCCCATCCCATGGGTATATTTAGTGAAAATGTTTATCCTTTAATAGATAGTTGGATCTTATTATGATAAGTTTGGATAAAGATGTAAAATCAAACAGTTTTTAACTATTGGATTGCTCATTTATACATACGGTGGCTCCATTATATATAACCACCACCACCACCACCACCACCACCACCACCACCGTTAATTTCATCGTTATTGTTATACTACTAGTAATTGAAAGAAAACTTATTTTCTCCTCGAAAGCTGCTAGTAACATGCATGCATATTCACTGAATGAATATATATATATATATATATATATATATATATTATGCAGGAGGGGTGGGTGGGTTGATGTTCAAAATTACCAGTGAGGCGGCCATGATTTGGACACCGGCATATTTGACGTCCCAGCTGAACTCTTGCATAGCCCATGTAATTCCACCGAAAGAGTGGGCCTTTTGGATAACGTAATTAAAGTAGTCAAGTTTGTCCGTGGCCTTGTATAGCCAAATGGCTGCCCACAACAATTCATCCATATAACCACTCAACGATGGATAGTATCCTTTAGCAACATCTATGCTATCATCATACTTTCCTCTGAATTTGTCACCAAACTCAAACAACTGCAGCAATTAATTCCCTTAATTAAAATTAAATTTTAATATATACTATTAAAGCACAATGTTATACTATAAATTAGAGGTATAATTAATTGTTAAGGTGCAGCTGGAGCTGGAGCGAGACACCAACCACCCTTAAATAAAAAAACATAACAACCTCGATGATCTATCGATCGCTTAACTAACTTACCTGTTGTGCATGGTGTAATAGCAGGTGAGAGTAATGTGGGTTTGTTCTCCTAAACACAATCGATGCTGCCGCCATTGCAGCAGCCGTCTCTCCAGCAAGATCTGATCCCGGGTGGTTCTGGTCTATCTTGTAAGCTCGTCGCGAGGTTGTCATGTCTTCCGGCCGCTGCCAGCAGTAATGATCACTCTCCCCTTCACCCACCTGAAATTTTCATCATCATCATCAGAAAATTAAGAATCTGGGCCCTGTTCCATTTAATTACAGTACATTTTTTAATTAATGGGCCCAATTAGATATATACTTCATGGTCAATGTGGTAGACACTGCAGGTCATCCAAAGTGGAGTAAGAGTAATTTTCAGGCGTAATTGGAGGAATTTTCATGATGAGACCAAATAGATACACGGACCAAAATTTAATGCGTGCATCACGGCAGCATGCATGCTTCGTAAATGGAAATGGATTGATTAATGGTAAGAAATATTTGGACTTTGAACCTCTCGTCAAATCGGTTCTGCCGCTTAACGGCCACATGTTTCGTTAATGAATGAAATGGATTAATGGGAAGAGCGAGCAATTAGGACGCTGAAAACCTCGATCTCCAGCTGATGTTCGAGTTCACAGCTAACACATATTGAGGCCAATGCATGATGTACGTTTTAATAGTTGATGAAAATGTACATTTGGTAACAAAATAACGTACATAATGAACGAACTACTGATGCGCTCGCTTATATATCTATATGGACGTTTTATCATGACATCATTAAACGGATCGAGCATATTAATCGGAAAGGTCCCCAGTCCAAAATTTACCTGAGCCCAAAGAACATTTGGGTGGGTATGAGCTTTGATGAAGTAGTCAGTGCCCCATTTGATGGCCTCGAGTGCGTGCTGGAACTCGCCCGCGGCAGTTATTTGTTCACCGTATTGGATGACACTCCAAGACAACATTGTTATAGTGAAGGCCATGGGAAGACCAAACTTGACATTGTCGCCGGCGTCGTAGTACCCTCCAACCAAGTCTACCCCCTGTTCTAAGCCATCGGTGAGGCCGGAGTGGTGTCGCCATGTCACTCTCTGGTTGTACGGTAGGTGGCCGGAGCGCTGGGATTCAAAATAAAGTATACTCTTGGAGAGAGCATCTTTGTAATTGAAAGAGGAAGAGATGGAGGGTGGTGGGATTGTAAATAGAGTGACTATTACACACCATTTTGTAAGAAGCCTTTGATGTTTTTGATCTTCCATTGATCACTTCTGTGTTCCTCTTTCTCTCTCTCTCTCTCTCTCTCTCTCTCTCTCTCTCTCTCTCTCTCTCTCTCTCTCTTTCTGTAGTCCCTACCTTATACGACTATATATATATACTGATATACCCCTAACATTGTTTGCTATATCTGGTTAAACGCTCGTTATGGCATATACCATATTCCCTGTTCATAGGCATAATTTTAAAGCTACATAATGCTGCATACACATTTATACATAGACATGATTTTAATTAGCTTGTCTTAAGTTGGTTCTGCTTCAATTTGTGTAAATTAAGTACTTAATTGTTGCTACTGGTGTCACGAGTCGAGTATATATGCCATCAAAATGATGCATCTGTTGTGTCACAAGTCGAATATATATACATGCCATCAAAATGATGCATCTGTGGTGCCACGACTCGAGTGTATATGCCATCAAAATGACGCTCAGTGGTGTCACGAGTCGAGTATATATGCCATCAAAATGACGCATCTCTGGTATCACGGGTCGAGTATATATGCCATCAAATCAACGCATCTCTGGTGTCACGGGTCGAGTATATATGCCATCAAAATGATGCACAGATGCATTTTCTGCATAAAAATCTATAAGCAAAAGATTACGAACATGATGTAAGAATGCAATTTAGATAAGGATGATTTTTTTATATAACATAATATTCGTGGAACGATTGATCAACTCACGAACGAGTTTTAAGTGGAAGTTTCTAGCGCATACATTTTTGCAAAAATTCCAACCAGAGGAGCAGTGTTATATGTGCAAGCTTCTGTTTGCTCAAAGTTTCCCCTCTCGTCGGTGAAATGGTCCTCTTTATTTGGTCCACCAACCAGAGCTCCAACGATAACGTTAGGGTTTGGGTCCGAGCTTTTGTACCATTTCTTGTACCCCTCCGTGCACTCATTGTAACCTTTGTTTGCTTCAATGGATGCAGCTCTGTGGTGCACTCTTAAGGGGTAATTGTGGCCATATCCAACCAAATAGCTCATACCCATCGGATTGGAGCCCAAAATGTACTCGACCTGCGACTTTGCGAAGGACAGGATCTCATCGGGACCCACCGAACCTCCATGACAGTTGACTGTCTGATTGCTGACTTGGAGTTGATCAGCGTAGACGGATAGTAGGAATGCTGCATTTGCAACATGTTGCATGTTGTTCCACTTGCGGATGTACAGAAGGCCACCTGGGGTGTGGCGTACAGTGGTTGCGTTGTTCTTGTTGAGGCAGGCACATACATAATGTTCTGCTTTCGAGCGATACTGCTGAAATATCTCGATGCGTTCTTTGGGCTTCTCTGTCATTAGCAACTAGAAAAAGAAACAGTACTACTATGTAAGAAGGATTAGAGAAACTGATTGCAAATTTGCATTTAGAAATCACGGGACAGAGAAAACAGAATCACCTTTGAGGCAAGGACTTGCACGCCAGCGTGCTTGACGTCCCAAGTGAACTCTTCCATCGCCCAAGTGGTCCCGCCAAAGGCATAGGCATTTTCTGTGACATATTTCAAGTAATAAACCTTTTTGGTGGCTCTGTATAGCCACAAAGCTGCCCACAACAACTCATCCATGTAGCCACTGGACGGATAGTAACCCTTCACTATTTTGAGACTATCATCATACTTGCCCCTAACCTTGTCGGCAAACTCAAACAACTGCAAACCAAATCCAAATTAGATTAAAGTTTGAATGCTCTAAGAGTTGTAACAGGTAAATTATCTTCCGAATTTACAACTTTTAAAGTGACATTAATCAATTTACCTGTTTGGCATGGTTTAGGAGAGTGCGAGAGTAGTTGGAATCTGTTGTATTGAACAAAATTGAAGCGGCTGCCATTGCCGCTGCAGTCTCACCTGCAAGATCCGAACCAGGGTGGTCCTTGTCAATCTTGTAAGCTTGTCTTGACGTTGTCATGTTTTCTGGCCGTTGCCAACATTCGTGATCGTTGCTCCCATCACCAACCTGAAAAATCAAATTAAGTTCAACTATGTAATTAGTTACGCCAAGGCACTTCAATTCATTTAAAATCCTAACCATATATTTTTCTAGCTCGTATTAATTTTGCTAACACAAACACTTTGAGAAAGTTCTTCTGTGTCGCCAAATGCGTAACACTCTAAGTCTGAACGTACTGACTGCTTCATAAAACTTCACTTCCTTAACATTAATGATGTTATAATTAACAGAGTATAGTGAAACTACACTCTTGAGCGGCAAGTAATTTACCTGAGCCCATAGGACATTTGGTTGAGAATGGGCTTTGAGGAAGTAGTCAGTTGCCCACTTGACTGCCTCGAGTGCGTGGTGATATTCTCCTGCAGCCGTTATTTGATCGTTATATTCGCTCACACTCCATGATAACATCGTTATGGTAAATGCCATCGGAAAACCAAACTTGACATTGTCACCAGCGTCATAGTATCCGCCTACCAAATCCACCTAGATCAAACCCAAAAAAAAAAATGTCAAGATGATATTTGAAAAGAAGTACGTAGAGTGTGTGTATTTATTTAATGAAATTAAGTTGCATTGGTGTGAAGGTGCAGTACTAACTCCTTGTGCAAAGCCATCGGTAAGGCCAGAATGGTGGCGCCAAGTGACGCGTTGGCTGGTGGGCAAGAGACCAGAGCGCTGCGACTCAAAGTAATATATACTCTTAAATAGAGCATCTTTGTAGTCGATGTTTTTCCTCTCCGTTAGAGCTAAGTTCACTTGAGAGCCCAAACCGAAAAAATACGAACAGAGAAAAAGTACAGGCAGGATTGAGAAAACTAGGAATACGGGAGAGGACCAATGCTCAAGTATCGATAGATTTACTGCTCTGAATTGCTTCTCCTCCTCCATTTAATTTTGGTGTGGGGTACGTATTTCTCTTCTTAATTTCGATTCGAGCGTAAGTGCGAATAATGTATAAATAATACCTACGTAAATCCAGAATTCGTAATGAATTATGGCTTCTTAATATCTTAACATACTGGGAAAATTTCGAAAGAAAGAAAGAAAGGACTAACACACACACACAGACATGCAAATCTTAACTAAATAATCTGTATGTATTGTTTTGTTAGCAGCCATTAATGTTTCATGAATTCATACTGTTAATCAGGACTCAATACTAATTAAATCCGCTTTTTCATCTTAAAACAAGGCCAATTAAGCTGCCTAGCTGTCTAGACATCTACTAATTAATGCCAATTAGGTAGTAAATTATACTAGATAGATAGATATATAACAATATTTGAAAAATCTAGCAAGTTGTTAAAACTTTTTTCATTTTTTTCTTTGAAAGAAAAATCATTTCTATTAGAATGAACGGCCTGTCCAGGCTAGCTGTTGGTTGGCACTATAACATTAAAATCTTCAAAAATAAAAATCTGGTGTTGTGGATGGATAGAAAGAAAGTAAAATATATATGCATTCATGGCAGGCTTAAATTAAAATTGTCTTCCACAGAGCTTTGAATTTACCAAAACCACTCAACATATATATGACTATGAGCCGCATGAAAGGTCTAAAAATCAATAACCAAAATTAAGGTTACGAACATAGACCTAAAATGATTATATTTCAATTAAAAGCATCTGCTCCATCTCCATCAAATTCTTTCCATTTTATCCCTAGCTTGGTCTAGCTGCGGCAAGCTAGCTTATACACTACAATAAAAAAAAATTAGAATTCTAAAATATTTAAGTGTCTCAGAAATTGCACACATGTGAAACGAAATATATAACCATGAAATGTATCAGATATAAATCCATAACCAAAGTATAAAAACTGTGAAGATCATACTCCATCCGTCCCTAAATTATTGTCTTATTTGACCTGGCACATGGATTAAGAAAAAATAATTGACTTGATTATTAATATTGGTATAATGTGTAGTTTATTTTAAAAACAAGACAATTATTTAGGGACAAACAAAAAATAAAAACAAGACAATAATTTAGGACGGAGGGAGTATTAGAATTAAAAGCATCAAAATCTTTCAAATTTCTTTAGTAAGTACAAAATCAAAAAATGATAATAAAATTCGTGGTCGGCAGGATTCGAACCTGCGCGGGCAAAGCCCACATGATTTCTAGTCATGCCCGATAACCACTCCGGCACGACCACGATTTGTTAATAATAATTGCTTTGTAAAATTTGATTTAAAACATATCCGGACGAGTTCTTGTGGGACGTCAGTCCTCGGTCAATTCCATATTGGCAGTCGAGCCGTTTCGGTCTCGAATGCAACGAAATGGTTTAAAAGGCGGTCGGGTCTATGCTTGAGCCCAACTCTAAAAACTCCAACAGATTCGTCTCCAGGTTAGGTTTGCATATAATTTGCTTTTTTGATGCAAAAGCACTAAGCCACTACTAAGTTCAATTCAACACCTTAATCAAAACTTTTACTCAATTCAACTTAACTCAGTCTTTGTTCCATGTACAAGGGGTCGGCTACGTGAACCCTCTCCCAGTCTCCCATTATTCAATTCGGTTTACAGCAAGGTCATCACATACACAACACTCATTCATCCCTACTTTCAGGTTACTGTTGATACACTCGCATTTTATACGTCAATCAAATAGCATTTCAAATTCACTACCTAGCCAACACTTCTCATCAAAATAATTAAAGTTTGCATTAACTTGAGTTTCTTGATGCAAAACAAGTTGAGCACTCCCTCCATCTAAAAATAGATGACTTTTTTTTAGAATCTATTTTCACTACAAAATTTGTTTATCCACTATATTCCTTCAAATTTAATTAAGTTAATCATTATCTTGATAAAATTATTCTATTTAAAATCAAAACAATCATTAATTATTTTGTTTCCCTTTCTAAGTTTTTATTTTTTTCCTCCTTCCAAATAAATTATATTTAATCATGCAAAAAGGAATAAATGACTTTATAACCACAAAATTAGAAAAACAATAATTAAATTTTAAATTATAAAGAAAAAAAAATAGTCGACTTATATAGATAAATACTCATAAAATAATGTAATTATTTGAAGGGTAATTATGTTATGATAATAACTAATTCAAGTAACTATAAATGAATGTAATGGATAAGTAAAATTTGTAGTAGAAATTCTCAAAGGTCCAAAATTAATCACATGGGCTAGAGGTAAAACTAGCCTGCTCACCCTATTGGCCATGGGTTACGTGACCTAATCGGGGCTCAAGAGACCAAAGCCATGAAGTTGCTGGCTTATAGGATATCTCTCGGCTCGTTTGGCCCAGCGCGACCCAAATACACAAAAAAGAGGGCGTTATTTTTGGTATATACTACTACTATAATTATAGGGGAGGGATATTAAAACTCTCTCTTCCTCTAAATACACCCTCAAAAAAATTAATTACAAAAATATCATCGTTTAAAAAGTCGTTATTACCCTTTACCTTTTTTTTTTCTTTCCTTCTTCCTCCCTTCCCGTCCTCATTCTCTCTCTCTCTCATGAAACTCCCATGAGCATGCTGGAGCTGAGGAGAAGAATCTGGGAGTTTTCATCGAAAATGGCCAAGTCCCCTCCCATCTCCCTTCTTGTCTGTTCTTCCTCGCCTCCCCCCCCCCCCAATTTTTTTCCAGTTCCTTCCCTTTTCTCCTTCTTCCCCCCTCCCTTATTTCCTTTTTCTTTTTTGAAAACCCATATGAAAAAATAGAAGATTTCTTGTTCGGCCCTGGGTGACCGAATAACACTCGACCAATTAATAAATTAGGTTTAAAGGGATTGCCGGAAGTGAGGGAGATGAGGGAGGGAGACTGCCGTGATTGTGGAAAGGGGGTTCTGCCGTGTGTGTGCGCGCGCGCGCGTGTGGGGGTTAGGTTTAGAAGAAAATAAATAAATTTTTAAGAAGGGGTAAAAAAGAAAGAGTGACGCTATTAACACCCCCAAATGCTATTACACTTCTCTTAATACACCCCTACACTAATTCCACACCAACCTAATTTCTAAATACACCACCCAACATTTTTCTATTTTACCCCTTTCAATTAATTCACTCTTTCTCTCCCAATATACCCACCCAATATCATCACACCCACCCCCATTTCTCAATACACCAACCTTACACAAATTAAAACAACACAATAGCGGCAACAACAAAAACACGGCAGTAGTGAGCTTCCACTTCCATTGTTTCGCAAACCCCCCCCCCCCTTGCAAATTACCCAGCGGACAATTCAATTTTGGAGAAGGAAGAGAAAAGGAAAAAAGAAGAACTGAAACAAAAAGAAAAAAAGCAACTCTGATTTCACAATGAGGGAAGACCATAGGTATGAAATTTCTTTCATTTTAAAGTTCAAATAACATTTTCGTTTCAATTTGTGTGTTAAATATCATTTTATTTGCAATGTATATGTGATTTTTTGTGTTAAATATCATTTTAAAGTTTAAATCTTCGGTTTGGGACTGGTTTTAGGAACACTACAGTGGTGTTCCCAAGCCACTGATGAAACACCACAGTGGTGTTCCCAAGCATTTACCGAAACACCACAGTGATGTTTCTATGCCTTTTACCGAACACCAAAGTGAATCTCTCCCACAGGGTATTTATGTCTTTTGAAACAATGACATTTTTATAATTTAATTTTTGGGTGTATTAATAACATTTGGAAGTGTTAATAGCGTCACTCAAAAAGAAAATATATAGTGGTGTATTAATAAATTAAGTTAGCGTGAAATTATTGTGGAGGTGTATTAGAAGAAGTGATGTATTTATAAAAAATTGGGTGATAATAACGCACCCCGTAATTATATGACAAAATACATAATCGGACCACTATACTTTGGGAAAGGTTGCAATTCGACCACTGATTATTTGAAAATGTTATTTAGGCCACTGTACTTCAATTATCTTGCAAGCAAGTCCTCCAGTACGTTAATTTTAAATAAAAAATTTCTATTTTACCCCAGTCTTTATTAAAGAAGATGAAGACAAGACAGGAATAAAATAGAAATTTAAAATTAATGTGCTGAAGAGCTCACTTGCAAGATAACTAAAATATAATAGCCTAAATAACATTTTTAAACAATCAGGGCCGAATTCGACCTTCGACCTTCCTTAGAGTACAGTGGCAAGATTGCGTGTTTTGGCTAATTATATCGATAGTGAAACAGAATACCCCTAGCTCCCTAGCTTTTTCACTTTCAGTTCATTTCCCTTTTCCCTCTCCGTTTCACACCAAAACTTGTCGTTATATCACAACTCACGACGATTACCAGAAATTTATTACCACAGACACGATCAGGGCCTGTGTTCATCTCTCCGTTCGCTCTCTCTGCATGAGGCAGACTCTACCGGCACCGAATGAATCTCCTATCTTCAACCAAGGATCTGTGTAGGTGTTTCTCCAAATTTCATATTTTTCTCTTATCTCCCTCTATATATGTTTGTGTGCGTGTCAAGTTCTAGCTCTTGATTTGATTTGAATGAATGTCAATAAAATATGAACTAATATTGGAATTTAATGTCTCTGTGATTATTGTCTGAGTTGAGTTGTGTGATTTGTTATTAAATTATAACTTTTGGCGGATTATTCGTATATGCTTCTTCTCTCTTGTTAATTTTATTTCATTTTCACATTTCATTAACAATTTTCAAGTATTTTATTAATTTCAAATCACATTCAACTAGGAGACAATGTGAGATTGAATTATTTTTGTTCTGTCTTCTTTTATATTCCCCTTGTTTCATAAATTTTATGAACTAAACAGTGTATAAACTTTTGGGAAAAATACCAAAAACTCTCTCAAAGAAAACTTCTATCCAAAAAATCCAAAAACTATTTCTTCTATCCCCCCTCCAAATAAAATTTCATACCAAAAGATCCTATATTTAACTGGTAGTTCAACACCGTTAATAAAAATATACTGTATCATTTATACCAACTTACTCTTTATTTTCAGGAAATAATCAAAGTAGTGCAACTACCACACTAAATCATGGATGCATTAGTTTTAAAGAAATTTTCTCGTATCCATCGGTGACTTCTTTGATAAAATTCTTATCAATGTAGCTTTGACTGTTTTTTCCGTTCTATGTAACTATTAAATACTACAAATTGTTCTAAGATCAATAGGCACTTGAATATTTCGTTGAAAGGTGCAAATCGGAGGCTTCATTCATGTTATAGTTATTTCATTTAATGCAAATCTGATATAAAAGTTTTTTAGAGACTTTTTAGTATTTTCCCTCAAATTTTTGATGAAGAATTTGTTAGCATATATTGAATAATGTCCATAAAGATAAATAAAATATTTTCAAATGTTTCCTTGGATTGATTGTAATTCATTTAAATCAATAAATACTCTCAATACAAACAACTAAATTGCAATTATATTTTCAGCAGTACACGGGTTTTGTCACTATAATCTTTGTTGCAAGGTAATCGACTCCTTTTTTTTTTTGTTATCAGAAAAAGTTAAATATACTTAATAATAATAATATGAGATATACCCCCCAAAAAAATTCCAAGACACCCAATAATATACCTAAAAAACTCCAACTCACCCTCCAAAATCCAGACGGAAGTCACGGAACGCCATCAAACCCAAAATGAAACCTCCAAAGTTCAAGAAGCCCACATCCATACTTCAAAATAAGCCATAACCTAACAAGGCACAATAAAAGAAACCCTAAGGGCTCATTCCACAGAATGGGATGCAAATTTGATTCCTAGATAGTGTTTGTTAGCATTAGGAATGTGCTTACTTATGTACTACAAATTTCTAGTATATTTGTTTAGTAAGAGACAAAACAAGTTGAAATACAAAGATAAAATTAAGAGACTTGACAAAATTATCTCGAGTATACCTGTCAAGTATTTGTTATAAATATTCATAGTAAAGAGATTTTTTTTTTTTTTGAAGGAAACGTGATAACGAGCTACGCATTATCATTATTACAACTCTACAAAAATTACACTTTTCATCCTTTTCAAATTTTGGTGAAATGAATTATCTAATATCAATAAAGTAAGAAAACTAAATTAAATTTAAATAAATCTAATTTTTTTCAATGGAAATACTCAAATAAAAACAACTTAATTTGAAGAGAGCATTTGTTTGTCAAAAAGAAAAAGTTCAAATTTGAAGGGAAAGGTTGAAGGGTACGATTGGAGACCAAATGAAATTATAAATATAAATGACCTAAAAAAAGGATAAGTGTCATTTTAGAAGAATTCCAAATTTTAGGAATACAAATATCACCTCCTTCACCAGGATTAGGATTCTTCAAATTTTAGTAATCAATTCCAAGATTTTAGTATCCTATTCCTATTACGAAATTATATTTTTTGGTATACCAATCATCATCAATTAATTTCATGGAATCAATTTCATTTCCGTGTACGAATCGAGGCCTAAATTTTAAGTAGGAAACACAAAACTCAACTTTCCCCAAGCTACTTTCACTATTTTGTTGCCAATGGTGCCACCTTCAATACGCTACATGAGGCACCACCTCAAAATCACCCCTAGAAGATGAAAGAACTCCAAATATTGATGTGCCGGAGAGAAAACCAAACTTACCACCCATCTCACGAGAGTTCAAGCAAGCTCCAAAACAATACATTTGAATTGGAATAGCAACCAACCCGTGAAATCCACAACAAGCAAACAAGACGAGGAAGTTACAAGGCTGAAAAATGTAGACCGACAAAATGGCCGCCACTAAATCCCAAGGAAAGAACCAAGGGAAACACCACCAAGCCTCTAATTAACTTAAAACCACACCAAAAATGCCAAATACCAATGGCCACAACAAGCATTTGCCCTAAAAAATAGAAAGGAAAAAGTGTTGAAGCTGAAGAAACTCCTGACTGCACCTCAAAAGACAGGAACCTGAAGAACGCTCTAAACTGCATGATTCCAAACAAGCTCCATATCAAGTCCTTCAGTTTGAGAAGAGCGACCGAACCATAGGCCCCAAAACGAGCAACCAAGGGGGAGATGAAATCAGAACCCCCGAGAGCCAATGGTCACTACAAGCTTTCGCCCTTCAAATTGCGTCAGAACAAGGATGGCTGATGTGGCCAAGAGAGAGAGAAAGGAAATGAAATGTTTTTTTTAAGATATTGATCAGTTCATATTTCCATCAACTCCTCTGTCTATACTATAGATTGATTGTATTCTATCTCTCTCTCTCTTGCATCGGAAACTTTAAGTTTTTTACATGTGAAAACTATAGTGGTACTTGTATACTTTTCTTTTATGTTCTTTTTTCTTTTTTTCAGGCGTAGGAGTATATCATATTACTTCCAATACTCTGACTCTCTGACTTGGTGATCTGCAAATTTCGAAAGGTTAGCTTTTCATTTGCTTATAGATTTTGTATAAGACTATCTTTTATCGATATTTTGCATAAAGTTGGTAGTGTTTATTTATTTTATTCTTTTTGAGACTATGCTTTGTCTATTTGTGTTCGAGAAGAGGACTTTCTGCTTCACTAATTATTAAAAGCTTTATATGAAACTTTACTATTAGACAGGCAAAAGACTGCATCCAACATTTACAATTGGTACATTTGAAGGTTGATAGTAAGAAATGTCCAACAATTAGTAGTTTAGGTGTTGTCATTCTGCCGACATTTGAAGGTTTAAAGATAAGATGTTGGTACCTTAAAAGTTGTTTTTTTATTTATTATTATTTACTCTTATCTTTATATTTTCTTAGCTACTTTCAAATATTATTTGTTATTGGGTAACTTATTGGTTTGTTGGATAAAAACACATCTCATTATAGTATTGGGTACTTATTGGTATGTCTGGCAATAGGTTGGATCATTGATCTGCCCCATTTAACATGATCCAGATCATCTAAATGTGCTTTGTTGACCAGCAAATCAGTGATCCACTTTATTTTTATTGGATGGATCAGTGATCTGAATCAGACTGATCCATTTGTGAGCCATTATCTTGACCATTTAGAAAAAAATAAGCCCGTCCAATTTTTGTAACCGTGCATAATAACCAAAACTAAAGCCTAATTTCCATTTACCTCCCCTCTTGAAATCTGTCGCCCTCTCCTTTCTCTCTTCGCCTTTGTACAGAGCAATGGTTCCCAGCAGCGGCGCAGCACCGACCTCCATCGGGCTAAGGATTTGCAGTTGTTGACTCAGCCATTGTTACAATCTTTAAGCATTATTTTTTTAATTGACTGAAAGATTACTTCTACATCCTTCATAGCTATTGTCCCAGGAAACAATCGTCATCCTTCACAAAGTTGATAAATAGAGCCTATCTTTGCTACATTCCCAAGGTTAGCAGCTTCTTAATTCCCCATTTTCGATTTTAATAATTAATTCCCACCTACAAGCATAATCCCCTCTGGTCATTTTAATCATTATTTCTCATTTATAAAGCATTCACATAATATGTTTATCCAACTTTGAAGTTTTAATTTGAGGCAGTAGAAAACTTTTTCGAATGAATTTTTTTTCCTGAAAATTTTGGGCTTCAGTTCATTTTGCCAACAACATTCTGGTGTAATTGGATCAGATCCGGATCATATGATCCAACCCAGTTTATTTGATGGATTTGAATCTGGGTCAAGATCCACTATGTTCATGAATCTGATCCAACCCACTTCATGTTCTAATGGATCAAACTGGATTCGATCAAGATCCAAACCAATATGCAGTATCGGGTTACCCATTTAAAACTCATTAGGTAACCGGGGTTTGTGGAGAAATGGTCTAGTCAAACCCCCCATGTTTAGAAAAGGCCTCACTTATTCCAAAAGATCTTTTATGGCCTCTTTTTATTTAAAAACCCCATAATATTCTTTTGTTTAACGACTCACATGGTCGTTAAAGGGTAGTTCGATGAAAGCACGAATAATTGATGAAGAGATGAAGAACAACCATCGTATATATCAAGTAGGGTTGCCTAGGTATTTTGGGAAGTTTATACCAATTGTTGGTCAAAGGCCAAAAAAGATAACTTGTCGGGTCAAAAGGCCATACTTGATATATACCACTATTTGTAAATGGTTAATCTGATAAGTCTTAAAATGGATGGGTTTGTGTAATGGATAAAAAAATTGCCACCCCTACATGCCGTAGGCTTTAGACGTTGATATTGTCGAAGTCTACCACAATGAGGCTGAAACAATGATGAAAGCACGAATAATCGACGAAGAGATGAAGAACAACCATTGTATATATCAAGTAGGGCTGCCTAGCGTTTACTTGGTGGGTATTTTGGGAAGTTTATATCAATTGTTGGTCAAAGGCCAAAAAAGATAACTTGTCTGGTCAAAAAGCCATACTTGTTATATACCACTATTTAAATGGTTAATCCGATAAGTCTTAAAATGGATGGGTTTGTGGAATGGATAAAAAATTGCCACCCCTACATGCCTTAGGCTTTAGACGTTGATATTGTCGAAGTCTTCCACAATGAGGCTGAAACAATGATGAAAGCACGAATACTCGACGAAGAGATGAAGAACAACCATTGCATTTTATGAGGGAAATAAACAAAAAATGTAACATTGTAACGATATCAAATTTCAAGGTTACACACCGTAGGCACCATCTCCCTCTCTTGATCAATGCCTCCGCCCTCATTCTGCATCGGTCGATCTCTCCAACGTCCCTCTCATGGTCTAATGTTCGTTTCTATTAAGTAAAAATTTCCTAGTCGATTTAGTATTAGGTTAGTTGTAATTTTGCATGACTGAACCGTTTCCTTCCACATTCTGAGTTCACAAAAATTTGTGTTCACCATCCTGACAGAATTAAGTGATTTTTGGTTTATAAAAAAAGCATTCTAGTTAATTTTATTAATACAGATTACTAAATTAATTATGTATTTCTTTAAAAGGATTAGAAGGATTTGTAGAATTGATTGTGTTATTCAATTTCCAAGTAGAGTAGAATCATTTGTAGTATTTAATTTGCCCAATAGGTCATCTATAAGTAGTTATACTATATGTAATTGAGAAACAAATAAACTTGTATTCAATAAAATTCTAATAGTTGTGTGATTGCTTATGTCTCAGATGGATCTGCCAGTAGGTTGGTTGAATCCAACCGTAGATATCATGGAACTCATCTTTAAACGCCTCAATGACCCTTTGGATCTCCTTCAATGCCTAGGAGTCTGTACTTCATGGCACTTGCTTGGTAGCCAGTTCATACGCCAACACCTTCCAAACCTGCCTCCTTTAATATTTTCTATGGATTCTGAAGGCACAGCAGGTTCACAAAATGTTGACATGCGAATGGTTTTCTATAACAACCGGTCTACAAGGACACGCAGGTTTTCTTTGCCGCCCCAATTCCATGGAAGTTGTCTTACTGGTGGCTCTCATGGCTGGCTAATATCAGTTCAGTGTAAGAGACCGCACGAGATTTATTTAATAAATGCACTTTCCCATGCCCAAATTAGGCTTCCAAATGCAAGTAGAATCAGGTGGAGCTACAGGCTGAGAATAATCATGTCTGCGAACCCCTCGTCCAATCCCAACTGCACCATTCTGGCCATTGATCCAGACAAACAGCATTTTGCATCCTGCAGATTAGAGGATACAAGTTGGACAAAGCTAGAAATTGTCCATGTGAAAGATTACAGTGCTGCAACTTTCTACAAGGGTCAATTCTATGTTTACACTCGCACTGAGCAGATCTTGCAAATAGGGGTCATGAGTTCTCGGCATCCCAAGATAGCAACTTTGCAAACTCAAGGCTTATCGAAAGACCTACTTGAGATTGATTGGAGGAGGGATGACTACATGTTGGAGTCATGTGAGGACTTGTTACTTGTCTCAAAATACAAGACGGAAATGGGGGCAATCAAATTTAGAGTTCACAAATTGGATAATGAAAGAAACATGTGGATTGAGGTGAAGAACCTAGGAAACCAAGCTCTCTTTGTAGGCTATAATAACTCAATGTCAATCCTGGTTCCTCCAGGAGGCGGAGGATCAGCAGTATGTAGAGCTAACTGCGTCTACTTCATCAACGACTCTGTAGAGCGGGCTTCTACTTTCCATGCAAGAAGAGGGGTATATGACATGAATACCCAAGAGTTTAAAGGGTGGCTTCCCGGGTGTGCACCAATTTGGTTTAATGCCTCATTGAGCTGGATCAGACCACAAGTATAATTCAGTATTACTTAATGCTTTTCGAAAGTATATCCTCTTTTTTTAAATAAATTTTTTTTTTTTTAGCAGAACTCATATCTGTTTGGAAAGTTGTATTTCCGAAGACTGTTTTAATTCTGATGACGTTAAGATTGCCATTGCCTTGGAAATGAAATTGTGATATGAAGTGGGATATCTAATTGATGGGCTATTGTTGTTGTTAGTAGTTCTCATTTAAAAGCAGCGTTTCCCAAACCGCTGCAGCTTTTTCACCCTTGCATTTTGTACTAGCCTTTTGCGAAAGCGCTCCTCAAAAACGCTCATGGAATTGGGTTGGACAAAAATAGCCTAAGCTGATTACTTCCCTCTATACACATTGATTATAAATATCATGTGAAGAGGGAGAGAGAGAGAGAGAGAGAGAGAGAGAATACCCAAAGATGGGCTTTCCAAAATCTGGTCGATACAATTAGATCGGGAAATTTTTTTTTGACGAAAAGCCAAGAGAGAGAAGAGAGATCTTCAAGTCGTCTGTATCACAATAAAAGAGAAGAGGGTTAAAATGAGAGAGAGGCTCCTACACAAATTGACTTTTTGTAAAACAGGGTGGGTTAGAAAGAGAGTAAAATACGCTCCAAAGAGGTTGAGCCCTTTACGCCCAACACTAAGCCCAACTAAGTTCAACAATCTTCTTTTCATGGTAGGCATATGCATAGAGCTGGCAATGGGCTGGGCTGGGTCAGCCCAGCCTTAGCCCATCGGGCCAACACATAAAATCGGGCCGGGCCAGCCCAGCCCAAAAACTACATCGGGCCTCAAACCTCTAGCCCAGCCCAACCCATTTATAAGTCATCGGGCTTTCGGGCTTTCGGGCCAAATCGGCCCAAATTTCTACCAAAACATATTTTTTACAAAATTTACAAGTTATCACATAAAAAAAATTCACAACTCATTACAAGTCTACAATTTATCAAATAAAATCTCTAAATAATAAGTCGTATCTTGATGATTAAAATACAACTATATAAATTATTTGTAGACAGGAAGAGTGTAAAATACATTAAAAACATAAGAAACAATTGACTGAAAATTTGCATTAACCTCAATCAAACATTTTTCTAATTATTTTTAAAAGCATTGCACATAAACATAAGAGATATTTTCATATTAATTAAAAAAAATAATTTACACTCCTGTCCGTTCCCTTTATTAATCTTGGAAACATTGAACATAAACTTCATGACTTCAAATAACCAAGTCTTGGACTTCGAAGATACACTCCTGTCCGTTCCAAATAATTTACACTCCTGTCCGTTCCCTTTATTTACACTCATGTCCGTTCCCTTTATTTTTAAAAGCATTGAACATAAACTTGTTTTATACACAGCATGTACAACACTAAAAAATCACTTAAAACAGCAAAAATTGTTTGATTGAAAACTTAATAAAAGTGTATCTTGGTTGGTGGCCCAAAAATCGGGCTTTTGGCCCGAGCCCATTAGCCCACGGGCCTATTGGACCGGGCCAAAAATGCCCAATTTTTTTCGGGCCTTATAAATTGAAACCCAAGCCCCCCATAATATCGGGTTGGTTGGGCCGGCCCATTGGGCTGGGCTAATTTTGCCGGCTCTACATATGCATGGCTTGATTTGCCTTTTCCTTCCAACACCAAAAACAAAAACAAAAAACACTCCATTTCACTGCACCGGCGGCGGCGGCTCGAGACAAAGACGGCTTGATATATTTTGTCTTCTCTTCAGAAATATTAACTAAATAAAAATATATAAAATACCACTTACCAATCAGTGGTCGTGCCGGAGTGGTTATCGGGCATGACTAGAAATCATGTGGGCTCTGCCCGCGCAGGTTCGAATCCTGCCGACCACGAAATTTATTTTAAGTTTCGTTCTTTACTAGTTATTTTTCTAATTAATGCTACTCCATATTTTATCTTCGTTTTTTTCTTCTTTTTTTTTTTCCCTCTTTTACGTCACTCTTCAGTCTTCACTACAAATTCGATTAATTTTCACTTAGTAGTTTTTGTTTTCATTTTCAACTTTTCCTCTTTTCTCTTTTATGACACTCACACCTCTTGTGAATTACTGATGAAGTTTAGCACTCTCAAGAAATGTACATAAAGACCGACAAATCTGCTTTAAAAAACTCAAATATGTGATTCCTTAAATGGGGCAAAAGTCAAAAGGTCTTGCAATTTGACGGAAAAATTGTCTGAAGAAGGGTCACCGCCATGAAAGGAACAGAGATGCTGGAAATTGAGGAAAACGGCATAATCTGTGAAGCACTTCACTGCACATAAAGATGAGCTCGAGGAGCACTTTCAGGAGACTCGACCAGCTAAAGTGTCAAAAGTGTTTGTGTTTATTAAGTTGAATCGTGATGCTTTTTGGACAAATAACAGACAGCTACCTAAGCTTTTAACTCCTTAGTGGTTAATCCAAACACCGATGCTGGTGATAGCACGCACATGTAGTTTGGCAAAGGCAAAACTACATACATGTTGTAAATGCAAAGGAAAACGCGATCCAATCATCTTAGTCTTCATGTGGTACACCCGCACCCCACCTATGCTAGATGATGATAAGAGTGAGGGATAAAATAGATGCATGCAATTCGATCAGTCTTGAAAAACCTCCAGCAGTTGCAGTTTATGATACTGAACACTGACACGGAATTAGAATATTCTTACAATAAGAGAGATTGATCCCCCAGGTCCAGGATCTGTATCCAGTCCACTCCCTCAAACTCAAATCAAATTAGAAAACAAGGAAGATGGACATACATATATATATGTGTGTGTGTGTGTGTGTGTGTGAGATTCAGATTTCTTAACCAATTTCGAGAAGTTCTCGTGTTATTAGGCAGACTACGTTTGATAGGAACTAGGGAGACAGTTTCAGACTACATCCACGTCGAGTAACTAAAAGCCACCATGGATTTTTAGCACTCTGAAAATCTGTAATTCTAGATAGTCTTTCATCAACTTAAGATTATGACCACGTTCCAGGGCTGCAGCCCGTACAAGCTTACCTGAGAAATCACATACACTACAAGAAATCTCATGTGATTCACAATAGCCTCTTTGTTTTCCAATCTATTCTCAGTTCCATCTGCTCAAGACAAAACGAAGTATATACAGAGACATTCATTCTTTCATCCCTCGGTTCAACTCTACTAGTGAATTTCCACCAAGTGGAAATTGGCTAAAAAGATGTAACAATGCTAGGAGAAATATCACAAAGAGTGTAATAAACGAGAGAGCACACAAGGTTGCAAGTCCATCAAAAATTATACTGTATTAACTATCAAACATTTAAACTTCACTAACATCAGACAAGATTAACAAATATATTCTACAAGCTTCCTCAAGACATGAGAATCCCGCAACCATAACTGCGCTTATGCAGCTCCTCCAGTTTGGTGCAGCATAGCATCAATCTCATCGCCATCCTCCATTTCAAGCTGTAGCAACAACGCTTTGATTTCATTTCATTGGTATACTATCTTAAAAGTCTACGCGTAAAGGAGGAAGGAGTACCTCATCGGGAGTCTGCTCCCCTCGGAGACGACGACCATCAAATAAGAACGCAATGGAGTTAATCTCCACGGATTGTCGGTCACAGTAAGCATTCATCAGCTTCTTCAGTTGTGTGCTTCGCTTGATCCTGAAAAACACCTCGTTCCCATCCTACACAAGAATTGCGAAATAAAGCAAATGGCTAGCGACATCCTAATCTTCAGCAATGTCGAGTAATATCACGTTTAAAATAGAATATTTGCACCAAGGTAATATTAGGGTATACTTCGTCCTCCACTTAGAGACTCAAATTTCTCAGAATGTACCATTTACTAATGTTCTATTCCAAAAAAATAAATAAAAAATTATTTAAAAAAATAAGAAGAAGATACCAATTTTATTATGTCCTAACTAGGCCATTACCATGGCAAAATAGCCAAGCATTTTATCATTTACTCAAATTCCATCAGTAGGAAAATAAAATCTACTTAAATCAACAGAGAAGCTAAGCGGGACTTCCAAAAACCAATAATATCAATGCAAATCCAAACTGACTAGAAATTTTAGCTCCCAAAGAAAATTAAACTAAAAACTAGTAGTACGAACGCATACTTTGTCACAGCATCATTTGAGGTCAAGTTGGCTATGACGAGGCATTTAGCAAAACAAGCAGTAAATGGCTTCAACACCAACACTAAGATCAAAACAATGTTTTCAACAGATGATCACAAAACAATCTAAAAGAAAATATAAACAAATTACAGAAGTTAAACACAGAACATGTAAAAAGGGAACATTCCATGTCAAAGCAAGCCACCAAGGGAAGAATAAAATCAAAGTTGCACACCATGAATATGCAATACAGTGGATTACAAATCATGCAAATAGATAACCTCATAAGATCAGCCCTATACCCTCCATCACATGCATCAAATTTGTGTCCCCGATATGGCATCTTTACTCTACAAACCATCTAAAATTCTAGTATATTGAACAGCAAACAGCACACAAAGGATAGTTTGCCCGAATTTAAGAAAATTAACTATTCTATTCTAAAACATAATCTTTTTCGGTAACCTCCCAAGAAATTTTTATTGCTGATAGTAATGTACTATCCTCCATTGTATATTTGACTAAAGTTTACAAAGCCGAGGTGTTATAATCTTATTATCCCAAATATTACTACATAAGTTGAGTTAGGATAAGTAAACAAGGGAAACGAGATTATACGATTACAATACAAGTTTCCAATTTAATATTTTGCCTTCAAATAGTTTTATAAAGAAGCACATTTCACAAGTAAAATTTCCGAGCAGCAGTTCATCATAATCAATAGGAGTATTCAAATAACAAAGCCTGAATTGCTATTACAATTGCACAAAAATCATAGTCAGTGACATAGAAATCAAGGGAAGGGAAATTTCTCATCCATACTTCTTATCTTAAAACTGCAACTAACAAATTTCAAAGGAAAATTTCTAGTGTGAGCTCCTTATGTCCAGATGAAATTCTTCTCATGGCCATGACAGTGAGAAAATTGCAGAAACTCTGCATCCAAAGTTGATAGGATATGACAAGGCCCCTTTCTGAAATAGCAGTCATTCCTCGAAAGGAAGACCACTACTATATCGAAACAGAGCTTCATTTCCGACAATTCATCCAATTGGGTTTCATAGATATTGATCAATCTACACCAAATTCAAATTAAATTGTCATCAATATAAGATGCAAAACACATTCAGTCAAAAAAAAATCACAAAAAGATGATGATGAAAAGCTATGAGATGGAATCAGTAGACAAGCAGCACAAAGAAGCTGTTCATCTGTGGATACCATCCCTATGGTTGTCTGGCCATTGCAATCCATAGAAGAAAGTTAAGGAAGAAACAAAAAGAATAGGCTTTTTTTCTTTGCACAGTTGTTGTGGATAGTGAAATAATAAAATCTCTGTCCACAAATAGGACAACAGATGCAAGAATTGGGAATTACAGAAAGAAAGGGCCCATATAAAGTGTACATTTCTTAAAGATGGAAAAGGAAAAAAGGTAAAAGAGAGAAGGGATGTAAAACACCACTCCACTTGAGGCCCCCCTCTTTCTAAGCCTAGTCACAGATACCGTAATATCCTACATATACAAAGTACTGAACAACTAGAGACCACCAATGGTGACACCACCATGTTGGGATGGAGAGTAAATCAAATGCGATCACCACATCTTTCCTGAGGAAACTTCAAGCTTGATAATCTAATGTGTAAGTTCTCTCATCTATACCGAAAGACAATCTAAGATTAAAAAGCATTTGCGATTTAGGGATGCAAGCAGGCCAAAACTACAGAGTGCATGTATTCTTGCTAAGAAGACAGAAGAGTGGACTCACAAAAAAATGAACAAATTCTCAGTAGAATTTACTGCCTAGAGAAACTCACTTATCTGATGCATTATCAATTCCAAGCAAATGTAACCTCATACAAAAAATTAATTTTGAAATTGTACCCCCTTTACTGATAATTAAGGGGAGACTTGAAGCTAAAGTTAATTAGTAGCAGATAAGCAAATAATCACTCTAACGATCAATCAAAGTGTCATTAAACTAGCTTGCAGGTGACTAAGAATGAATGATATCGCATTTTAACTTTCATATGATAGTTCGCATTAAAAATCATTAGGATCCTTCATTCGATCAAATAAACAAGATTATGCAGGTTTATCTTACTTTTATACTAGTATGCATTGTCCATTTTGAACAGTTTATACCAAAGATTAATATAATCATAAAAGCCATCCAATATATTGTAATGCAAATAAATGAAGCACAAACAAATCTATAGATCTGAAATGGGCGATGAAATTTATGAATTTGAAAATCAATTTATATAGAGTACTGTGTATGAAAAAGATGGTGGAATAGTGAGGGATAGAATTTGATTTCAACTCAAGTAGAATATGATAATTCAGTTTTACTCGCCGTGGCGCTACCGCAACGCCTTGACAGGCCGTAGGCATTTACTGTACAGTATACGTGTGGGCCCTGTGATAGTAAAGGTAGGCCTCAATACTGTTGCGTTACAGAAATAAAAAATGGTATTGGACAATTTTTTTGTCCCATAATTAAGTTCCATGCAAGTAGAACCTAATAAAGGAATCTGGAACATAAACGGAACAAATAAGGTAGACGAATCCATGACTCATCCAGCTGAATCAAGATGAGTTGCGCATATTTTAAATAGCACCTTCCTATATATGCTAATTTAAATTAAATAAGAAAGTTAACATTTAACAGTAATCTTATCAAACCAACCCAGTCGCAAGGCTAGAATAAGGAGGAAAAAAAGGCAAAAACAAAAACAGAACAAAAACGAAAAAAAATAAAAATACTAAGGATCGACCAGATTACAGAAATATCAGTGACAGATAGCCTCAAGTAAAAAGGCGGGAAACGCACCAAAAAAAATTTAAAGAAAGCCCAGCAAGCTGCTTTAGCCCAAGTTGCATCTGCTTGTCGGTGCTTCGCCAAAGAGTTGCACCTTCTACGAAAACTGGAAACGCGTGATCTTACGGTGCTCCTCAGGTGTATGTTAAACCACTTATATCAACAACATCACTAAATGATTATAACTATATAGTTATGTTGATGAAATTTAAACTACCGATACCAACCCCATCACAAAATGAGTCACTTTTGAGTTTTTATTGTCTTCAAGTAAGTGTACCATTTACTTTAAGTTAGTTAACATAACTTTCAGTCTAGGGCCTCTAGGCTAAGAAAATTTATTCTTAAAATCCACGCTATTTCCAAAAGGAGTAATGCTATGTGTACCTAAAGAGTACCAAATTTTTTGTACGAAATGATGTCTCAGCTGATGTGGCAACCGATGTGGTACAAAAAAACCAAAATTTAAAATCATAATTAATGCATCACATCAGATGACACATCATTTAGTGAAAAAAATTTGGTACTCTTTAAGTACCCATAGCATTACTCTTACAAGTGAGCTTAAGTACCATATTCCAGAGGCCCACTAAATCTATACCAAAAACAATCAAAGCATAATTCATAATTTTTCCTTGTGTGGCAGTGAATCTATTGGAAATTCACTTACCGTATGGATTAAAAACCTGACACACACTTCGAAGACATTGCTGCTGGTAACACCACAAGTACACCTCATACACCAAGTGCATTTGAAAAATGCTTAACAAACCAACCAAAGCAAAGTTGCTTGTAACCAAGGCACGTAAACAGTAAAAAACTAACAAGCACTTCTGAGTGAAGAAAGATGATGCAGCAACAACAATAGTGCCACGCTAATCATGTTTGTGTAAACAAATCACAACTGAACACGCATTTTCAGCAAAAATGCATATCTTACGAACATTAATGCAGTCAAATACTAGCAAATGTAACATAAAAGGAGTACGAAGTTCAAGTTCATAACTCAATTTCCTGCTGATTACACAAGACTTTAAAGATAAATAAATTCAACATGGTGCAAAAAAACATCCCCCCGCAAACATATCAACCAAATCAACGAAATCCTTAAAATGCAATTACTCATATAAACCCCCCCAGCTTGAACAGATTAAACAGCAGAGCTAAAGCACCTAAGAATCGACGAATACAATTGACGCATACCGAAATCCTAGAGAATGATTTCAGATGAATCAAGGAAACAATTAAGTCATATAAACCCTCGCTTGAACACATTAAACAGCAGGGCTAAAGCCCTAAGAATCGACGAATAAAATTGACGCAAACCGAAACCCTGGAAATGATTTCACGTCAATCAAGGAAGCAATAAACATCTATGTTCGTCTAGAAATTTAGAATCACACACACAAGAAAAAATGGGGAGAGACCTGGCCCTTGACTTTCAAATTGATGTGAGCTCCTCCGGCGCTTTGATCGGCGGGCTTCTTGTCTTCCTCCTGGTTGATAACACCCGACATCTTCACCAACCTGTACCTGACGCTTCGATCGGAACTTTCGCTCCTTCTGCTGCTGCCGCTACTGCTATACAACCCCAAAGAGAGAAGCTGGCTCTTTCGTTTCCTTTTCTCTAACCACCAACTTTGTCAACAAACTTTTTTGGCCAGTGGGAACTTTCCCGAGAAAGTGTATATACAAGTCTACGAAATCAATGTAGGTTACTTAATTTTAAGCAACGGTTGGATGCCTTCTGATGATAATCGTACGGTCTTAATAGAATTTTTCATTAAATTGCTCCTATAGGCTATAGTACAACGTTTGTTTAAGAGTGTTGACATAGTTGGTAAATATTCATTGAATGTAGATTTAATTTTTAATTTTATCACCCAATTATTTCAAAAGATATGTTAAATTTATTTTATAATTTTTTTCACAATTTAATAATTTTAGGGGTCGTTTGGTAGAGGGATAAATAGGGGATAATACTAAATTATTCATATTCTTTGTTTGGTAACTTTTTTTTATCAAGGATAAAAATATCCAAATTATCCGGATAACCCCTTATCACCCCTTATCAGGGATTAAATAATACCTCCCTCCCCCTGTTATAATTTAATCCCGGATAAACAAAAACTGAGACTATCCAACCAACCAACATTTTTTTTTCTTTTTTCATTTCTTAATTTTTATATTACTATATTATGTATAAATTTATTTATACGTACATACATATTCATTTTTTAAAATAAACTAAATATATTAATATCTTTTTTTAGGTTGAGATTAAAAAGAACTTTAAAATTTATAAATTTGCAATTTTACTATCCTTATATACTTTATAATAATTATAAATAGCTAGATTTATCTAATTTATAAAAATATTGATGTTGCATTAAACAATGGAATTAACTATATTATACATAAAAATGCAAACAATAGTAGTTCGGAGAAAAAAATCCAAGTGAGATAAGCTCGAGTCATCATTTAATCAATCTAATTTATAAGGGTGTTTTTGGAAAAATAGCGTAATACTAAAATTAATTTGGGCTACCAAACTTCAAATTAGATAACTAGCAGAATAAATTAATCTTATCCGTAATCTACCAAACATAAGATAACTCTATAACCGAGATAAAATAATCTCGGTTAAAATAATATATGTTATAGTATTAATTAATGTTATCCTGACTTTTCTACCAAACGACCCCTTACAGTATAAAAAGTGTTATGTTAATTACTCAATTAATTTTGCTGGATGAAAAACTTAAACTAATTTGAAAACCCAAAATTATCCTTAATATTATCATGTGTAAGTCGCGTGTTCCCTTTCCCTCACCCTCACAATCGCTCCAATTCCCACCACCCAAATGATGGCCGAGTCATTCATGTCTATAAACACAGTTCCTCCCTCCTTCATCTCTTTATTTACCTTTTAATTTCTCTCATTTTCAACTATAAATCCAGTTCCTCCCTCCTTTATCTTTTTATTTACCTTTTAATTTATCTCCTTTCCAACTATAAACACAGTTCTACTTCTCTCTTTAAAACCACCCTTTCTCCCTCGAAATCCTCCGGTGCCCTCTTTGAACGAAAACACTATCAAGTGTCAACAATGTGCAGGTGATTGATATTCAACTTTGCCTAAACCAAATCAACGGCGAGGGTAGAGCAAATCAATTTTCTGTTAGCAAAATTTCTGTTTATGAAGGCTTTGTATTGAACGTGTATTCACTGTCCTTAAGGAAATTATTGCCCCCACTATTTTGTTGCTGGGATTAATGGCAATATTCCTCCAGGATATTCAAAACAAATAACAGAATTGTAGGCAACAATCCTACAATTCTCCCAAGAACAAAGAGAAAGTATTTGACTACAAGTGTTTAGGAGAAGGGAGAAAACTTGTATTTTATATGTTGCAAAATGATGCAGGAGGTTCCCTTTTATACTTAAAAATAACTAACTCTTAATGAAGAGTTGTATTTTTAAATGAAGAGGCACCATTTAGAGAAAACAGTTTTTTCGGTTTCTTGGCAAGGGTCATGACTAAAAGTTTAAAATTCGAATTTTAAATCAATGCCCAAGATGCCCCAAGTGCCAATCTTTTGACCATTTATATTTATGAAATTTATATATATATAAATTTCCTCCATATAACCAATTTAAGTTGGTTTGGTACATATCTCCTTTTAAGCTCCAACAAAGTTTTCTATCTCTCCCATGTGGGATAAGTGTTTTTCACTAACTATTTCCAACATTTTCATAATATCAATTGAATCCCTAGATCTGAACAAGATCGATTGGAGATCAAAAACTCCTTTAACGAGTTGATAGGTCATGAAATTTGTTATGTTAAGTTGTATATTTTCAAAAGATTTTGTTCATGGAAACCTTGTGTTGGTGGTTGACTCGACGAACAGAGTGGTGAAAGTGGTGGACACTAGTGACGGCGCCAAATTTGATGGAGGATAGCGGGTGAGGTCATTGGTCGGGGTTGTTGTAGGAGAGAAATCGAGCTGAGAGAGAGAAAAGAGAGAGTTAGAGACTGGTAGGCTGTGAAAATAGTGAACAGAGTGGTGAAGGTGGCGGAGACTGGTGACGGCGGCGGATTTGATGGAGAATGACGGGTTGAGGTTGCTCTAATTGTAGGAAAGAGATTGCGCTTACTGTTTGGGGGTTAGAAAAATTAGGAAAGTGATGAATATGAAAGATTTTGGGATAGAGAAAATCCCCCCAAAGGGTTTATCGGAGTAGCCTCCAAAGCCGACGGCGATGGCGGAGGAAACAAATTAGCAGAAGAGGTTTCCGATAATGAAGAAGACCTTTCTTTTGCTTTGAACCTAATATAATCACAGTACATATGATTGGTACACTTCAACTTAAAGAAGAAATGATGATAAGGGCATTTCAGTCCTTTTGCAGCATTCCATCCAAAAAAAATTAACGACATTTAATTTATGAATCAAAATGACACTTTTTGTAAAGTAGAGTTATTAAACTATGAAAAAAATTTGTAGGATGAGCTTAACAGAACTTTTGCAATAGTAGGATAATGAAATAGAGAATTAAGCCTATAATGTATGCATTTTTTTTATATGCATGTATAAATTGTTAAAAAAAATTATCAAACTTAATTAAATATACCATATATATATATATATATACATAATTACACATATACATATATAGGTTAAAGTTCCTATAATGCATATATAGAGAGAATTTTCAATGTATATATTTTTGTATAAAATTTTATCATGTATATGTTTCAAATAGTTCTATTGTTATAGAAATTTGATTTACTTTATCAAACCTTTACAAATTGATATATCATGATAATATTTCATTTTCACATGAAAATTGTAATTATAATGTTTAAGAAAATTTATTTATTATTATTTATATGTCTAGTCATGCTTTCTTTTGGCTACTAAACCATATTTATTTTGTGAAAAATAAGTAATTGTATGAAAATGGAGTAGCTATGAGTGTGTGTATAAGTATTTGGGAACGAAAATAAAATATGCCATACTTTTTATTTTGAATATTTCACTACTATTTATATTATATTCGTAACAAAAGTGAAAAAGGATTTTCACCGTTTCTAAATTTTTAAGCCGGAAATTTCATAATGGCTTTGGAAAACATTCTATATTAAACTTGGCCATTTTTTCAAGATACTATACTCTCCGTATTTTACCAACTATGAGTATCGAGATGAATTGCAATGTGGGTGTAGACACTTATCCGCACGTGAGATGCTTATTGTTTCGAATAGTTGATGTGTTGATTAAAATTTGAAGATAAATGCAATTATGCATGATGTCTTTTAAACTTAGATTGCTGAATGCATTGTGTCCCAGCGAGAAAAATCCTTGAATTCGTCACTCGCCACCGGTGATGTATAACCCCTTAAGACCTAGGTGGCGTCTTTTATTTTGACTGATTAATAGTAATGCATGTCGAAAGATAAGTAAAACATTATAGTATACTCCCTTCGTATTAATATAATAACGTGATGTGACCGTCGCAATAAATAATTTTTTTTTATTTGGGGTGAGATTTTTTTTTTTTTCTTGGGAGGGGGGATGGGAAGGCCAACAATATACCCCTAACCCAACATAACTACATTTAAGGTTTCACGAGGACATTTGACTTTTTATAAAGGTTGGAGGGAAAATTTTCCATTGAAGTAGTTTTAATAAAATATATTTTTTATAGAATTCTGGAGATAGACTCTCAGGTCAATATATGGAAATGGAATTATGATGCAGGTGGATATGAAGGAGAAAGGAAATAATTTAGGAGGATAATTTAGATCAAAGCTCAACTAATTTCTTATAAACTATTTTGATTACGTCCCAGTCTCTTAACAATCTCTTGCACTAGGCTATATATAGGCATAACATTAATTATTGAGATGAAGCAAAAACATGAATCATAAAGATTCATTGTGTATATGGACTTGGTACTACTTATTTGGATTATTGAACTTGGACTCCTCCAATTAAAAAATTCAAACCTTCTTTTCATCTTCCAAAGTAAGTGCATGAATTGCCAATCAATTTATCCATCTCCAATTTCCTAAATATGACAACCCCCGTAACATTAAATTAATTCCGCGAATTAATTCTATGGAATTGATTAATAAACTTAGAGAGTGCAAGAATTATATTTAAAATATGAATGAATTACTGAAATATTGAAATTGATTACTAAAATTTAAAGAATTACAATCTTGATGGAGGAGGTGGTATTCGAATTCTTAATAGTTGGAATTCATGTAAAATGACAATAATATCATTCTGGTCAAGTATTTGTTTTATATTTACAATTTCATTTGGCTTAAAGTTTTAAACTACTTTACGACCGTTCCGTTTTACTCTTCCTCATGGTTGTTGTTCTTCGACTTTTTTTATTAGGTAAAGTATTTGTTCATTTTGTTTAAAATATTTAAGCTATTTTTATTTGAACTGCTATAACATTAGTTTTTTTTTTAAATTTTAATTTAATAAAATTTTCTTGCCTTATTGATGTTGGATAATTTAAAATTTTCACCAAAATTTAAAAAGAACGAGGAACTTGTTATTTTGTGGAGTAGGAATAACATTAATGTTTAATTTTTATCATAAAAGTAATTAACAAATACTTTACATTTGGGTAATGTTGTCAATTGCCTTGATTTTATCTTTGCATTTCAAGTTATTTTGTTTCTTACAAACAAACAATATAATAGAAATTTGTACTACTTTAGTAATCACTTTCCTTATGTAACCAAACACTTTTCAGGGATCATCTATCCATCTATTTATGTGAAATCGCATTACTAGTAATCGATTTCCCAAAAATAATTCAATTTTCATGTATCAATCGAGGCCTCAATCTATACTAATTGAGTAATGTTAGGACGCAAAAAAGTCATAAAATTTTGAATACAAAATTATTGTAGATAATTATGAATTGGTCATTTCATTATTTAGTAACAAAACCTGCATATTATATGTTCAATTAACAATTGACAAGTGATTTTATGCCCAAAATTTGTGACTTTTTTTTTTTTTTTTTGAGTCTCTTCCATTACTCATAGGAATTAATTATAAAATGGGTCCCAAGCACTGAAAATTCAACACAAAGTCACAGCTTACCGACCTCAATTCGGTTCGGGCTGGTTCATTTAAATCTTTAAGTCTTAACTCATCAGGAAGCTCTAGTTATGTTCACACAACGCTCACCAACAGTGGCCGACTTCTATTCCTGTATACAACGATAATACTACTCCGTCTCCACCCAATGCCTGACTTTTAAGAACCACACGTATAAGATTGTGCGTTTTGGCCAAAATGTCATGGCCGGCCCAAAGGTGAAGATAGGAAAACAAGGGCTTTAGGCCTCCAAAAATAATAGGCCTAAAAAAAAAATTACTACTATAATTTTTTTTTTTTTACATATTAAGAGAGTAAGAGACTCTTAATTTTTCACTTCATTTCAAAAATAGAATTAAACAATTTAAAATGTATCAAGATATTTTTGATTTTTTTATTTAGTATTGAGAAATTAAGGTCATTGGATAATGAAAATTTAAAATTAAGAAAATTGTCTTCATCTTAAACATTCATTAAAACATAATGTCAATTCTCATATTTGATATATTAGATCTATTCACAGAACTAAATTTTTTAAGAGAAATTATACAAGTGAAAAATGATACACTAATTGACATACTTAATTATATAATAAGACTTGATTATTTTCTAAATGCGTATATTGCTTATGGAATGATATTAACGATTCACGTAACTGTTGCTTCGACAGAAAGAAACTTTTTAAAATTAATACTAATAAAATCTTATCTAAGATTGACAATGTCTCAACAAAAATTAAGTAAACTAATCTTATTCAATAAATGATTTTGTATCTCAAAAAGTAGGAAAGATAAACTTTAAATAAAAATATAATAATTTTAATAAAATTTTATTAAATACTTCAAAAAGGCCTCATTATAGAGCTGGCTTTAGGCCTCCATTAAGTGTTGGGCCGACCCTACAAAACGCAGAGATAAAATATAATTTATTTATAAAAATTATGCTTCAATATTAGCGATAGAAAAAACTGCATTTTAAAACGTTTAACAATCATACGTTCTCTCCTTAGAACAGGGCCTTTCTATTTAAATCTCGAGAACTATTTCCAGAAAATAGGTCTGGCGCCCTACTCTTTAAGCTCTGGATTGAGGCACCTTAAAAGAATTCAGTATCTTTTGCCTTTCACCCTCCCATTCAAGCCTTCCCACGGCCTATCCTTCAGTTTCAATTAATGCTTTGCCCCTGGCCTCATCTTGAGACTATTTTCTTTTCGATCGGAATACGGAGAAGATCTTCAATATTCTCAGTTTTTTCTCGAAATATTGTTGAAAAAAAAAATGTTTTGAACTAATATCACAAATGTATATTTATAAAAAAAAAAATTGCGTTTTGAAAACGCTACATTTTATAAAACGCAGCGTTTTCAAAACGTTGCACCAAATGAGCTCTAAAGATACGATGATTTGGCTAATGTAGAATTTTTGTAAAAAAGATTCATTTAACAAAATGTCTTGTAGATGGATGAGATCAAGCGAGACTATCCCATACGCTAAAATAAGAATTCATTTTTATGAGGTGTTCTTTTATTACATTGGGTATGAGATTAATACATATTTAGTACTGAGCTGTCAATTATTTAAAGAAATTTGTATTCCATAATTCGGAGTAAAATTTGAAACGCGCAAGTAAAGCATCTCAGACGAGGTATTTGGGACACCGTGTTCCTCTTGTCGAATGAATTAAATAGAGATTGCCGTTGGGTTTTTCTGTTTTTGGTTTAAAATGGTTGACGACAAGCTATGCATATACTACAATTGATTGTTTGTGCTACCTAGCTACGAAAGGAAAATTTCATTAAAATGGTTGTGGAATTACTTACCCACGTACCAAGTATAAGAGATAAGGTCAATAGAATTTTGTGATGCTAAATGACAGGTTTTGGTTGGTTTATTAAAGTCAACACCAAGTTGGACAAACCTACGTACTCAACTAGTTTGTGTCCTTTTTTATTTTTCTCAACTATCCATACCCACTTCTCATTAACTTGTCTCAACAATCATCAGATAAAAAAAAGCATAGTTACTTATATCTCAAATTTGTACATCATACTCACATCCTTCCCAAAAGTTAGCTCTATTCAATAAATTAAAATTTTAAGAAATAGTTTAATTTCCTTTTTAGTATGTTGAAGAGAAAATAGCCTCATTTTAAAATTAAATTATTTATTTTTGGACAAATGAAACATTAAACTCTTTTTAATACATTTTCTATAATTTGCGAGTACATGAGAATATTTTTTTATAACAAAAACTTAGATAATACCGTTTTATTGATATTTTTTGTAAGACGGATCTTCATGACCTGACCCACCGTCTGTTGGTGGACTGAGCTATGAGAGAGTAAGACTCCGTCTTACAAATTAGAAAATGTAAGACGATCTCACAGGAAACCAACTTTTCTTTTATGTTGAAATATTCATATTGAAAATGTGATGTTTTTCTAAGAGAGAATAATATTCAATATTTTTTCTCCAAGTTGTTAAGATAACTTAAAATAAAAAGTGAGACCAATTATTTGGGACTTCCTACTAAAAAAATTATGTCTAAGGTTTTTCATAAAACTTCTCTCTTTAGTCGTGGGGAGTAAGGAAAATGGTGCTTACCGGCATTACTTTTCACTTGCAAGATTGTGTTGTTTAGTTATAAAGAGGACATTGAGTGTTTTTCGAAAAGATGCTTTTTCATGTCTTTAAATCTTTCAATGGTATGTTGATCCCACAAATTTACAGTGAGAGATTTTGGTTTAAAATTTTCATGGAGAGATTTTAGTCTATACGATAGACACTTTGAGCATCTCCAAAACAATCATTAGCGAATGTCTTCGGAGTTAGACTCCGATGTACTCTCTAATGCTTAAGTTAGTATTTTTCTTTGAGAATAAAAAAGTCTCATATACCCTAAGTCAATTGGTCTTATTTATATGTAAGCTAGAATATACCTCGTAAGATCCTTCGACGCACATAAAAGTCAACCGACTCACATCACTCAATGATCTCATGCACATGCACTCTCTTTTCTGAATTTTGACGTTTTGAACTCCATCAAAAAAACAAGTAAGGGAGTGTTATATCTTCCTCAAACCCGAGCTGGATAGATTTGAATTCCAATGCAGTGATTTTTTGGCAATATGTGGATCATACTATGTCTACATAAGCTCAACCGGTGTCCCTCTTTAAGTTTTTAACGAAGATTAACGAATTAAGTTCAAATTATAGCGCGTTTGTAATTAGTACATTGGTCATTTTGACAAACTAAATAGTGTGATGGTCAATTAATATTTAAAAGTGGTATGATATTACGAACTCGAGTTTGTGGTATTTTTACAAGCTTTAGTGTTAGTACCGTCAGATTAAATTTAATAGATTTCTACATCTTCATATCAAATTTGCCATTTTCTAAGGAAACATATGAACATTTCAAATCATTACCAACTGAAAAATATTTAAGTATCGAGATTTGAGTTTAAATCATCCAACAACATTAACACTAAAGATTATAGGAATATCATAAATTTAAGCTCGTAATATTATTTGCCTTTTTAAAATGGTACGATGGTCGAAAAGGTAAGTTTCCTTTCTCAAAAATATTCTTTAGATACTGTGAGCTACATTTAGAATATCATAAAATCTGTGAGAAGATTCTCTAAATAAGACAAATAAAAAAAATCAGTTGAAATATTCGAATTTTTTCCTTTGAAAAGAAATTATTTCAATTTTACGGTAATACATTATCTCAGTAAAATAGAGAGAATATAAGTAATTTTTCATGGATATTATATTTAAATAAGTGAAGCATAACTCCAAATGACGAAATTATAACAAACAAATGAACATAATGTGTAGGAACATGAACGATCAATTAACCATGAACCGACACATAACTAGATTAAGAAGAGAAGAAGAAGAAAAAGAAGACGGAAGCGTGTACCTTGTGATTCCATGATTGTTCTTAGTCTTGTTCTTGATGAAGTACGAAGATAGTCTTCAAAAGGGAAGGAGTAGATCTTCTAAATGATGAGTGCCCTTATTCTCTTTAGTCTTCAAGTACTTAGGAAGAGTTTGGACTGAATGAGAATGTAATAACTAGTGATTCATAGGCTTGATGGATAGGCCTTTATATAGAAATCCAAAGGGACTACACCTATTGATATATAAGACATTACCATTATGCCCATCATTTAATGGTATACTTATATTATGGAATTCTACATATTATATTATATCCTATACTTTATATTAATCATTATAATATTGATCACTATTTTATTAAGTACTTTCACTAATAATATATGTTTATATAATCCATGTTCTAACAATCTCCCACTTGGATTATAATGACATATATTTATACTTAATAAAATCCTTCAATCATATTTATAACATAAATGACAACCCTTATGTGCACTTTGTTGTCATTTGAAAATAATCCCGTCCATTAGTCATATAAGTATAAGGACTAAAGGGGCAGTCGTTGTAATTGATTCGCAACTAAACCCACATTAATCACATATATATATCCAACTAAATGACATAGATTAAGTATAGATATGTAGCATGGAATATTAACGAATATATATGAAAATGCATATATATATTCTCCAACTAGTCCTACTTTAACCAAATGAGATCAATTTAGATAAAAAAAAAACAACACAAGAAAATAGAAACATTATAAACTCCCACTGATTTAAGCATTATCAAAAGTCATTACACCCATATGAGCAACATGCTCGTGAAATACTAAAGGAGATAATGCCTTAGTAAATGGATCCGCTAACATGGAGTTTGTACCAATAAGTTCTATTTCTATTTGTTCATTTTGTACTCTCTCTCTCACAACAAGAAACTTAATATCTATATGCTTAGATTTAGATGAACTCTTGTTGTTGTTGGAGTACAATACTGCGGCCCGATTGTCACAATATAACTTAAGCGGTCTTTCAATACCTTTGACAATTCGCAGCCCTTCTATGAATTTTTGCAGCCATATAGCTTGATTGGATGTCTCGTAGCAAGCAACAAACACGGCTTCCATGGTGGAAGTAGTTACTAATGTTTGCTTGGCACTTCTCCAAGAAATTGCTCCACCGGCCAAAGTGAAGACATAACCCGATGTCGATTTGCGACTATCTTGGCATCCAAGAAAGTCGAATCGGAAAAACCAATGATCTCAAGATGATCCGACTTTGTATATGTAAGCATGTAGTTCTTCGTGTTTTGTAAGTATCTCATCACTCTTTTGGTGCGACCCAATGTTCTCTTACCGGATTGCTTTGATATCGCCCAAGCATGCCAACAATAAAGGCAAGATCGGGCGAGTACGGACTTGTGCATACATTAGGCTTCCTACGCCGATGCGTAAGGGATATTTTCCATATACTTGGATTCAAGATTATTTTTAGGACATTGATTTAGACTGAACTTATCTCCCTTAGAGACCGGGGTGTCATATGGTTTACAATTTTTCATGCTAAACCTTTGTAATACCTTCTCTATATAGCTCTTTTGTGACAATCCTAACATACCTCGTGAGGGATCACGATGTATTTGGATTCCTAATACAAAAGAAGCTTCTCCAAGATCTTTCATCTCAAATTTATTTGAGAGAAATTTCTTAGTTTCCTTAAGAAGGTCCTTATCATTACTAGCAAGTAAAATGTCATCCACATATAAGACCAAAAATATAAATCTACTCCCACTGAACTTATGGTACACACAATCTTCACCAAGATTCATTTCAAAGGCAAATGAAAGAATAACTTGGTTAAATTTTAAGTACCATTGACGAGATGCTTGCTTAAGCCCATAAATGGATTTCTTGAGTTTACAAACTAGTTGACTAGTTTGATCCGAATCAGTCACCATTTCTGGTTTCTTTATATAGATAGTTTCCTCAATGTCACCATTGAGAAAAGCATCTTTACATCCATTTGATGAAGCTCAAGGTCAAAATGTGCCACTAAAGCCATAATGATCCTAAAAGCATTTTTAGAGGATACCGGTGAAAATGTTTCTTTGTAATCAATGCCTTCCTTTTGAGTAAACCCTTTAGCGACAAGACGAGCCTTATGTCTTTCCACATTACCTTGTGAATCCCTTTTGGTCTTAAAGACCCATTTACACCCAATGGGTTTCACATTCTTAGATAATGAGACAAGATCTCAAACGTCATTATCATTCATGGATTTTAACTCTTCATTTATGGCATCAATCCACTTATGAGAATTTGGACCACTAATGGCTTCATGGAAGGTGATTGGCTCATCTCCCACTAAACCTAACGGTTCCTCATTCTCGGCAAGATACACATCATAATAATCCGGTATAGCACTCCTTCTTGCTCTATTAGATCTTCTTAATGGCACTGGTTCTTCTTGATTTTGAGGGTGTTGAATTTCCTCATCAACATTTTCATGTTGTTCATTAATAGGAGAATTAACGTCATTTTGAATATTACGTTCTTGTCGAATTTCAGGCACAACTGCTTGATTTTCGATAGGAACTATAGGAAGAGGTATAGAAACGAATTCCTCTTCCATTTCTTCAAATTCAAAATTACTATTTAAATTTTCCCCTCTAAATTCAACATCCACAAAGAACCTAGCATTTCCCGTCTCGAAAAAGGTTCTAGTCTTTGGGTCATAGAATTTATATCCCCTAGATCTTTGAGAATACTCTACAAAATAACTACTAACGGTCTTAGCGTCCAACTTTCCTTCGTTAGGTCTATAAGGCCTAGCTTCGGCTGGACAACCCCAAACATGAAGATGATTAAGGGACGGTTTCTTACCGGTCCATAATTCATAAGGGGTTTTGTTAGTAGCTTTTGAAGGAGCTCTATTAAGTAGGTAGGTTGCGGTTTTCAAAGCATCGCCCCATAATGAGTGAGGTAAAGAAGTACAAGAAACCATACTTCTTACCATATCCTTAAGGGTTCTATTACGTCTCTCGGCTACACCATTCATTCTAGGTGTCCCCGCATGGTGTAGTGAGGGACAATCCCACACTCTTCCAAATAGCAAGCAAAAAGACCCGGACGTTGTTCTCCCGAACCGTCATTCCGACCGTAGTATTCACCACCACGATCAGATCTAACATTCTTAATAGTCTTTTCAAGTTGATTTTCAACTTCGGTTTTAAAAGACTTGAAAACGTCCAATGAATGAGACTTTTCATGAAGTAAATAAATGTATCCATAACGAGAGAAGTCATCTATGAACGTAATAAAATATGTTTGTCCGTTCCATGAAGGGGTAGGGAACGGTCCACATATGTCCGTATGAATTAGTTCTAAGACTTTTGTAGCTCTCAAGGATTCATTTTTGTTTGTACTATTCGTAAATTTTCCCTTAAGGCATTCAATACAAAAGTTATTTTCCGGAGTATCAAGCTTATGTAGTATTCCCTCGGACACAAGCTTGTCAATTCTCCTTTTGGAGATATGACCCAAACGCCTATGCCACAAGGTATAAGAGTTTTTACTTGAAAACTTTCTTTTTATGCCTCGAGAGTTAGTTTCATTATTATGGGACTCATTTAATGAATTGACTGTGTCAAGTAAATATAGATTATCAATGTAAGACAAAGAACTAGTACCAAAAAGCTTTGAATCAAAATATAAATTGCATTTATTATTACCGAAGATGCAAGAATAACCTTCTCGATCCAATGTAGTGACGGAAATTAAATTCCGTCTAAATGATGGAATAATAAATACATTGTTCAAAACCAAAAAGTATCCAGTACTCAAGGATAATCTATAAGTCCCTATGCCTTCCACCTCTACCGGCTTTCCGGCTCCCATGTAGATGAATCTTTCACCTTCATTAGGCGTTCGGTAGTTCGAGCGATCTGCATACATGAACTTATGTGAGTAGTTGCACCGGAGTCTAACCACCATGTATACGAAGGATTTGAAACTAAATTAGCTTCAGTACAAACAAAGCTAAATGACATACCTTTCTTAATTCGCCATTGGCGATACTTAGGCGATCGGGCTTCATGTGAGTGGGGTCCTTGCAAAGAAGCACTTTTTCACCTTTTGATCATTTGATGATCCCTTAGGCTTCTTGGTTGCAACCGCAATCTCCTTACCTTTTCTCTTAATCCCACGAGAAGAGGTAGATGCATAATGTGCACTTTCGGGTTTGGTGTGTTTCAACCTATCTTCTTCCTCCGTGACATGTGAAATTAATTCATTAATATTCCATTTGTCCTTTTGACAATTGTAGGTCGTTTCAAAATGACCAAATTGTGAAGGAAGAGAAATTAAAGCCAAATGCACAAGCAAGTCTTCCGACAAGTCCAACTTGAGTGCTTTTAATTTCGTTGATAGATGAAACATTTCCATTATGTATTCCCTTAGGTTTCGGTGCCCTTATATCTCATGGAAACAAGCTTCCTCAAGGTAGCACTTGTTTCCGATTTATCGCTTTTGCAAAGCGTTGTTCTAGGGCATCTAGGAAACCTTTTGCACCATCATCCTCGGAGACACTGTTCAGAAATGTCTCCGGGACTGCATTCTTAATTATGCTTAGGCTGACGCGATTAGAACGCTTCCACCTCTCTTAACTCAAGCGGTCTTCCGCAGTGCTTTTATCAGTTAGAGGGGCAGGAGCTTGTTCTCTTAATGCGAGGTCAAGGTCCAAACAGCCTAAGACCATAGTAATCTTGTTTTTCCAAGTATTAAAGTTTGTCCCAGTTAGCAAAGGAATTGAATTTAAGGCAGTAGTGACAGATGAAGCACTGATCAAATCTGAATGAAGAGAACAAAAGAATGAAACAAAACATATATAAGAAACTACACAATGATTAATTATATCAAAATGAATTCCATCATAATAAAAGATAATCAATATGACATCAAGACTAATCTTTGGATTGCGAATTGACTCACAATTTGATTTATCTTAGGGTAAACAAATAGTTTAAACAACACACTTTAAATACTTGCCTTCCTTTGGGCCGGATCAAGTACAAAAAGTGTCCTAAAGTTTAAGGTACTTGTTCCCCGGTAGTAAAGAATATAAACAATTCACTTTAAACACCCGCCTTCCTTTGGGATGATTCACAGCATTTAAAATGACCAAAAGTTTAGTTCAATTATTACCCCATGAATGTAAATACTTAGTCAACAACAAGGTCTCCTTTGGGAAACAAGCATGTTATCACATATCAACACTTACATTCATCACTTTAACAAATTTGTATTTAAATAACGTAAATTGCTTTGGCAACAATATTATTTAAACAATGAATAAATTTGTTTAAGCATATAATTAATCATACTTTAGGGCACTTAAGACTTTAAGGTAATTTCGAAAATTTAAAGGGTAAAGAAACAAACGAAATTTATTAATAAAAGATAATATCCTTTTGTTCTACCCGTCCATTCTTAAAGTTTTGACAACTCTAAGAACCACCGGCGCGGCGGTGTCCGGATACTATAATTTATTAGTAAATTATCAAAATTATGGGGCAATATGGCCCTAATACCCCTCTAAATTAACCAAACCAAAGCTTAAGACAAAACATGGTCTTTGGATGTCATCAAACCCACTGTCAAGGGGGAGCGGACGCACCCCTATAAAGGGAGCGGACGCTCCCAGTGAACAGAAGTTTCGTCAAATCTGGAAATGAAAAGTCACCAATTTTACGGGGAGCGGACGCTCCCAATGAACGAAACTACAAGACGACTTGAAACCCGATTTGACGAAAAGGCACCAATTTTACACCCTTTTATGAACAGATTTGAACCAAAATAGAGAGTCATACCATACAACGAGCCATAACATCCAATATCCCACATTTAGACTATCAATTCTTAACTTAATGGTGAATCAATATTCAACCAAAGCAAGTAGATCCGCATACTCACATCACATTTTTAAATGCGTGGCTATGCATATGAACAAACTCACAACGCATCTAAGGATGGTGGCTATGTTCAAAAATGGGATAATCTTACATTAAGAATTGAAAGCCTTGTGAGTAAATTTATAATTTAGAAGTAACATAATACTCTAGAATCTGAATTAGAGTATGATAATTCAAGAACACATGATAAACATAGAATCTTTTCAAGAATTAAAAGCATAAGGCTTTACAAGAAACTCAAACTCAATCTAGTATATGAGTAGGCTCTGATACCAATTGTAGGAACATGAACGATCCATTAACCATGAACCGACACATAACTAGATTAAGAAGAGAAGAAGAAGACGGAAGCGTGTACCTTGTGATTCCATGATTGTTCTTAGTCTTGTTCTTGATGAAGTATGAAGATAGTCTTCAAAAGGGAAGGAGTAGATCTTCTAAATGATGAGTGCCCTTATTCTCTTTAGTCTTCAAGTACTTAGGAAGAGTTTGGACTGAATGAGAATGTAATAACTAGTGATTCATAGGCTTGATGGATAGGCCTTTATATAGAAATCCAAGGGGCACTTCATTTAGGGACTACACCTATTGATATATAAGACATTACCATTATGCCCATCATTTAATGGTATACTTATATTATGGAATTCTACATATTATATTATATCCTATACTTTATATTAATCATTATAATATTGATCACTATTTTATTAAGTACTTTCACTAATAATATATGTTTATATAATCCATGTTCTAACATAATGACCTACTAGTTACCAAATTAAAATAAGTAAACAACATAATAACATGAACTGACCTTTGTGTTTTAGATCAGGATCCTCTATTTTAAAAAAAGTGTTTCATCTGTTATTTTAATCGTTGAATTTTTGCTACATGTGCATAAGAATAAACAACATTAATTATTTTATAATTTTTAATGTACATATGACAAAAATTTAACAGGTAAAATAAAAAATAAAATATTTTTTTAGAATAAAAGATTCTATCCAATCAGACAAAGGTGAATATGTATCTAACGAACATATAAAACCATAATCATTATCAGTACCTGACATTGACAAGCATGGCGGGCCAAGGCTAACGTTCATATTTAAAATTTCTGACCATCTTGGTAAATGTTTACTCATTTACAGACTTGTATTATATGTTGATCTAACAATGTTGTTCTTTCTAGTGAATATGTTCAAAGTAATTACCAAGGAAACTATGCATATATATATGTCATGGTATTCAATAAATGTATACTTATTTTTCCGGTTTTTTTTTTTAAATATTTCAGTCCATTTCTAAACATGTACCTATTTCACCCCGGCAATAGGAGAAATGAATCGGTAAACTTTTATTTTTTGCACTAATAATTTGTATGAACTTCAGGTCTAATAGTTTGCGTGATTGGTTTTGTGATTCAAGTTTTTTTTTCTTCTTAATTTTTATTTTTCTCACTCATTGGTCCACTAATTTTATTTATCTAGCTATTATACTTTTTGATCAGTGATTACAAAATTAAGAAGAAAAAAAGTATAGTATAAAATAGAAATGAATCAACTATCTAAACACACACGGCTTAATTAATTTTCATTATTCAAAACTAATGCTGTTTAAAAATCGATGACACGTACGGTTGCTTGAAATTAAAATTAGCTCGATAACCTTCTCCACGATGTGTTTTGGGGGGTAGGTCACCAATTAACATCCATGTTTGGGAGGGAGAAAAAGTGGAATGAATGTTTGATGAACAACATAATTGACATGTCACAAACAACACCACACAAACGTGTAGAAATCAGCAAATGAGTTGGGCAATAACTGAATTCCAAAAATATAGTTTTAATTTTGCAGTTCATAACGCTGTGAATTAGTATGTACCTCATTGAATTAAGCATGCTGTTTTAAGTTTTTCCTCTTATAAGTACTCAGTTAGCAATCTTGCTTCCTAAAACAACTGGGCATAAAAAATCGTCGTCACGTAATTAAGGATTGTAATTTGAAAAAGAATAATTGAGCAACTCATTCAGACATCAAAGTTAGCATTTGAAAACATTATAATATAGTCAATTATTATTTTGCTTATTAATTGAGCTTACACATAAATAATATTTAGATAACATACGATTAGCTAGGTGAAGACGACTAGTTGTCTAGAAAATCATACGATCGAGCACTTAATTACTTGTGAAATTCACTTCTACTCCAAGGTAAGGTGTTTAGAGCTTAGCGTTATAGCCCTTAAGTGTCTCCCAATCAGTTGCATGTCAATAAGTAAAAATACTTGAGAACTTGGAGTATAATAATATATATATATTATCAAATTATTATATGTCTATTTCATTAAAAGTTACAAAATCATTCAACTCAAAAAACAAAATGATGCAACATTCAATCACTGATCACCCTTCTTTTTATATATTACTCCTCACAAAAGGGCCGGAGTTCACTTTCTTTCAATCTTAATTTCCCTTGAAGGGAGTTCAATTATTCATGATTGAATCAAAATTAAGGAATCACATAAATAAAAAAATTATTAAGGTATAAAAAGCATGCAAGAGTGTGCCTGATCAATTAAACGTAGAAAATTAAAAGCATGCATGGGGGCCATCAATCAATCATTTGTTATGCATGGAAAAAAGATTTGTAACTTTAAATTGATTAAGGTTTATTTTTAAGGCTTATTATATATAGTGTAGACTGTAGATGGTGGGATCTAATTGAATTCTATAACTCCGTTTATTTGGTTAATCTATACGAATATGAGTTTCTTCGATCGGCCGGTATATTAATCCAAGCTCCTATTTACCAGAAACCACTCCTCCTTTTTCTTTCCATTTCTAGAATCTCAAGTTAATAAAAAATAAAAAAACACAGGTGCTATAATTTCACGTATGATCCAATGTTGTCAAATACTACGCCATTTCCCAACTTTTTCTTCTTTTCATTCTGATCTTTCTATTTTAAATATTTCCTCTTACAAAAATACGAAAAATAAGTCCTTCAATTTGAATCACATACAGACACAATCCGTATATATTACATTAATTTACATCAATATAGTACTTTCTATATTTTATAATATGCATATAGAATATCTTCATTAAAAGGGACTTTTTTTTTTTTGTCTTTCACTAGGTATCTTGACCACATTACGTCTGAAGACTAATTCACTGAGCCAACATTAAATTAAAAATATCATTCCTTCTTACTTTATCATTATTTAAAAAAAGAAAATCCAGTAATTGATATATAGTAATTAAGATTATATTGAAAACTAGATTTCTATCATCTTTATATTGAAAATTAGGTCAACTATTTGAATTTAATAGAGAGTAAAAATTCGTATTTTACTTAATTGAGCACCATAAGAAGTAGTGTTAGCTAGGTACCAATTAATACTGTTTAATTGGTTGTGTAGCCCGTAATTTTATCATTAAATGATACAACTATTAGTTTTAACATATTAACCATAAACTGATTTTATATTTAAAAATATATTACGTATTGCATTTTCTACCTTAACCATACTCGTCCCATAAATTAATAGTCGAACCGATAACAAGCCTTGTACTTATAATAATACTTCATCAAGTCATCAATGAGACAATGAAAGAAGAAAAAAAAAAAAAAAAAAAACGATAATCTAAATTTGGACAACCTGCCGTTGTGGGGTCCACCACTCTACCTCAATTACCCCCGCAACGTCTCTCTGTTTTTTACCACTTTCCCCCACTTACTCTCAACTCCCCCCGTCCCCCCTTCGCACTTCTCCCTAAATAAAAACATCTATATATACACCCCCAATAAACCCACATTCTAATACCCCTCTCTCTCTCTCTCTCTCTCTCTCTCTCTGTCTCCCCTCAATAGCTCTGCTTCTGTGTGAAAGAGAGCATCATGGCAACCGTCCGGTTTCTCCTCCTCCTGTGTATCCTTTCCCTCTCCTCCATTTTCCCAACTGCATTCTCCGACTCCGGTTTCATCGGAGTCAACTACGGCCGTATCGCCGATAACCTCCCTGACCCCTCCAAAGTCGTCCAACTCCTCAAATCCAATGGCATCAACCGTGTCAAGCTCTACGACACCGACTCCTCCGTCCTCACCGCCCTAGCTAACTCCGGCATCTCCGTCACTGTAGCTCTCCCCAATGAGCTCCTCTCCTCCGCCGCCGCCAATCAATCCTTCACCGACTCCTGGGTCCAATCTAACATCCTCCCCTACCACCCCAACACCATAATCGAAGCCATCGCTGTTGGGAACGAAGTATTCGTAGACCCCAAAAACACCACCAATTTCCTTGTCCCCGCCATGAAAAACGTTTACGCCTCGTTAAAAAAACAAAACATCGCCTCGCCAATTAACATATCTTCCCCAATCGCCCTCAGCGCCTTAGCAACCTCATACCCGTCGTCTTCCGGTTCATTCAAACCGGAATTGATCGAACCGGTTATCAAGCCCATGCTTAACTTCCTCCGACAAACCGGGTCATACCTCATGGTAAACGCGTACCCGTTTTTCGCATACGTAGCAAACACAGACACCATTTCGTTAGATTACGCTCTGTTTGGCGAAAACAAAGGCGTAACAGACCCTAACAATGGACTCACTTACAAAAGCCTGTTCGAGGCCCAAATCGACGCCGTCTTCGCGGCCATGAACGCCTTGCAGTTCAATGACATTAAAATGGTGATCTCCGAAACCGGTTGGCCTTCTAAAGGCGACGAAAACGAGGTTGGCGCAAGTGAAGCCAATGCGGCTGCGTATAACGGAAACCTGGTGCGCAGAGTGCTCACTGGTGGTGGGTCCCCCTTGAGACCCAACGATCCTCTCAACGTCTATTTATTCGCTCTCTTCAATGAGAATCAAAAGACAGGCCCCACTTCTGAGCGGAACTACGGCTTATTCTATCCCGACGAGGAGAAGGTCTATGACATTCCGTTGACTCGGGAGGCTTTGAAGAATTCCCCGACTACGGCGCCGGTCAATGAGAGCAAGACTCAGGTACCGGTAGGTGCACCACCTAGCACGGCAGGGCAGACGTGGTGCGTGGCAAATGAGAAGGCTGGGCAGGAGAAGTTGCAAGCTGCGCTTGATTATGCTTGTGGCACAGGTGGGGCTGATTGCCGTCCGATTCAGTCCGGTGCCACGTGCTATGATCCTAATACACTAGAGGCCCATGCTTCGTACGCGTTCAATAGTTACTATCAAAAAGAGGCACGTGGGAGTGGAACATGTGATTTTGAGGGTGCGGCCTACGTAGTCACTCAACCTCCTAGTACGTATTTTATACCTCCTTCAATTTTTAAGTATTTATATAATTTAATCACTATGCTATATAAATTGCCATACTTAATAATTAGGAAATGTAATTAAAATTTGTCTAGTATATATTCGTCCCCCTCAAAAAAAAGTTACACTTGCCATTTTTATTTGCCCCCCAAAAAATCAACATTTCTAAAGTTTAAGCCTTAAATTCCATACTCCTTTTAGTATTTTTCTTTCCTAATATTTACAATTAAAAACTTTAATATTTTTTGGTATGGGGAGGGAGCATGATTTTCTTGAAACTTTCTTACACCTTACAAGAAGTTTATATTTTTAAAAGGCTAAAATAATACTCCCTTCGTTCCCAGCAAAGAATTCACTTTTGACTTTTTTTTGTCAACTAAATTAAAGTTTGACCAATAATTAACATAAATCTAGTGATTTTTATAAAATTATTAAAGTTGTAATCTATAGTATTATTAAAGTATGTAAATTTTTTATTTGATTTAGTCTTATGTTGATTTTTATAAAAGAAAAGTGGACTCTTTGCCTGAAATGGAGGAGGGAGTAGATATAGTTCACCTAACTTTTGACCAATTTTAAATGTGATTATTGATGTAGTTAACCTATTGAAATGCCCTCACCAAAATTGTTGAAAATCCCGGATGGATTGTCGCGTGACCAACTTTCGTCAAGAAATCAGTCCATGTTGTGAGGGTAATTTAGAATATTAACTACATCCTATCCTTGAAATAGACACAAAAGTTTAGAAATCAAATAATACACACATTTGATTTCCCAGCTTGACTTGGTTATGTGTAATACCAAAGCAAAATTCTTGACTATTTTGATTAGTTGGTGATATCAGGACAGTTATTCCCATTATCAGTAATTTTGGTTGGGTAATAGAATAGGTGTTTTGCCCGATTCCCACGGTAGTTTGTTCTCATTGATAGTAGGCCCTACCTACCTTGATGTAGGAGTATAAAAGAAAAAACCCCAAAAAAGAAAGCTAAGCTAGCCAACAATTTACGTTAAATATAAAATAATTTACTTGGGATAGAATTATTGACTATTTTGCTGTTTGTTTTGGCAGAGTACGGCAGTTGCAAATTCCCTACAGGGTATTGAAAGGGAGGGAGAAAACAAGGCAGGCTTGAGAAATAAGTTTGGGGGTGTTAGGAATTATTTATTATTTTTTATATTTGGGGTTAGCTCAAATTAGGCAGTAAGTATGGGTTTAGATTTCTTTTCTCTTCATAATGTTTGATTATTATTGTAGTTTATTCTAATTATAGTAATAGGATACTTAAGTAGTCGAAGAAAATTGATGGGTGGGTCAGCTATTTTGACCGTTGTAATTAATTACTCCCTGCTTTGGACTTGTGTGTTATTTGGATTTCAATTTCAATATTTGTAGTATTTCAATTTCAATGTAGATCTAAGAAACCTTGATTGACGCAAGACCTTCTCTCTCTCTCTCTCTCTCTCTCTCTCTCGGGTTGCATTTTTTGTGCATCCATTCCATCCTAACATAAGTAAACTACATGGAAGTTGGAAAATAAGCAAAGTAAATATGGAACTGTGTGATGTACTTATCTATACTTGTAGGGACAACCATAGATATAGAGTTAATCTTTATTTTGGATAAATCTAAATGACATGAATTAGGACATCTAAAAAGTGGTTGAGTGTAATTAATGTTCTATTTTAGTAATTAATGTGTTAATTAAATTACTACTTGTCTTTAAATTAGAGCATCTTCAATGCAAACATGAATATGAAAAAAATTGGGTGCCACCTAAGATTTACACATTTTTTAAAAGAAAAAAAAAAACTCTCCAATGCAATTGTGGAGAGGGTTGTTGATATTATGTGTCAATTAAATTATTTCCTATTAGTTGATAGACATTCAATGCAAATTGTGGAGGATGATGTGGAAAAAGATTATTGTATTCAAATTCTTCTCCACAATTTGCATTGAATTTCAAAAAATTAAATTTGAATTTATAAATCCTAGGCGTCACCCAATTTTTTCCATATTCACATTTGCATTAGAAATACTCATTAATAAAGTGGTTGTATGTTAAAGATTTGAATTTATATTTGATCACGTCAAAATAAATATGGGTGACCACGTCGGATTTATATGTGAAGTTAGTATACAGGTAGGATACACCGTCTCTCAAAAGGCTTGTCTTGCTGGAACTTGACTGTTGTGGACTTCCTGAGACTCCAACTAATAACACAGAAAACACCGTTAGGTGTCGGAGGTTTTACCCGACAATTACCCTCAGGCGCAAGAGTTAGTACCGTGGTAAATACGAGGAAGGTGGTTGGTGTTTAATGCGAACAGTTCACTAATGGATACTTAAAGGTAGAGTAAATGAGAGTGTATTAAAAGGAAGTGTTTAATGCAAACAGACAGTGCTTCTGTGTATTTTTAGGAGTAAATGTGTCTTAGCCATAAATGAGGGTGATACCTGCTATTTATAGCTGAAGGTGGCGTATAAATGGTATGAATTTGGCCACTTGAATACTTGAGACTAGACTGCCCATTAATGAAGCTATGTCTTCTGTCAGGATAAAGCAAATAACTATTAAGCTTTAGTCTTAGGGGGAGGACGAAGAGCCCATTAATGTTGTCGTAGCTTCACTGGAAAGGAATGTTTTCCTCCAATGAGAATGTCTTCCCTCTTCCAAGTTAAATGCTGACAGACGGTGGGCATTGAATGCTTGATGTTGACTCCTGCCGAGGAAGGTAGATGCTCGCTGCCGAGGTGATTTCCGTTGTTGACGAGGATGTTATTAAGCTAGGTCGAGGTCTAGCTCAGCCGAAGACCTCGACTAGTAACCTGGCAGAAGACTTCAATTGAGGACCTCGCCCGGAGACCTCGACTGCCCTGAGGTCTGGGTTGTCATTGTCAATGTGGATTTCGAGATCCACATAAGACAGACATAGATGACACGTAGGATGAGAGTTTGAGAGGATCCCATCAATATTTAAAGGTAAGTTGGTCAAATAAATTATGAATATACTTCAATGCTTTCAACATTAATGATAAAATTTACTCCCTCCGTCCCTAAATTATTGTCTTACTTTCTTCTTTAATCCGTCCCAAAATAATTATCTTGTTTTAAAGTTTTTTTTTTAGGACAACACTTTTACTATTTTACCCTTTCTTTTTTTCCTACTTTAATTATGGACCACATGCACATGGACATTAAAGAAAACGACACACTTTATCAATATTAATAATCAAGCCAATTATTTTCTCTTAAGAGTAATGCTAGGGCCACTCGAAGAGCACTCAAATTTTTACACTCAATGATGTGGCTCAGTGGATCCCCCTTTTTATTTAACTTACTAAGTCAAAATTATAACCACGATTAATTAAATTCCAACTCAACTTAAAAAAAAAACAAAACAAAACAAAAACTTAATCTACAGAACGTGAAGTGACATAAGGGACGACTTCAGAGGGGAGAGCGCCGCCGACGAAAGAGAGGAGAGCATCGCCGGCAAAAGGGACGGGCAACGGCAACGGGCGGACGACAACCGGAACATCTACTGTCTCACGCCTTCAATCAAAAAGGGATTTTTCATCTTTCAAACCCTAAAAAGTTAAAAATTGGGGGTCTCCTTTAGTTGATTTTTGAATGATTTGGTTGTTTGGATTTTAGAGATATAGCAAGACACTCTAACCTGTTAACGAAGGAGTTGAAGCTCCGTTGGTGCATGAGCAAACAGATTTATGCTCTTTGCTATCAATGACATAAAACAAGTGTTGTTATTTCAAAACTACAAATATCATGCTCCATGCATAAGATCATTGATCATACTTTCTTCCATTAGCCACTATTGAGTAAGAGATATTTCTACTTGCCTTAGGTCACTATCAAGGAAGAGAAAGTCATAGCAGAGAAGATCCTTAGCCGTGAAGGTAGTTGACTTGCTTACTTCTTAAAGTAAGGAAGAAAGAAATTATCACACCAATAGCAAATTTGAAATCAACCCAAACTTAGGGATGCCAAAATAAGCATATAATTATCAAACTAAATCATTCATTCAAACACGCAAACCTCATCGAAGGTCATTTTGCATTGACGACGAAACAAAGATTTCTGAAATTCCAGAGAGTTATTTGGAAGTTGAAACTGATTAAGAGAGAGATCTAGGCCTAGGAATCGGGATGCGTCTATATATACATATATATATATATATATATTTATATATAATACGCCATTGTTGATGTTGCAATTTGGTTCGCAATTGAAGTTGACTGTGCAAGTTCCATTCCCAATTTTTAATTTTCTAGTGTTTGAAAAATGAAGAATACCTTTTTGATTGAAGGTGCAAGACTCTATGTGACGATATTTTGGTTGTTTTGTCACTTCACCAACGTCTCTGCCCGTTTCCCATCCCTTTCACCGGCGGAGCTTTTCCATGCGCACCCGTCGTCTCTCCCTGATGATGTTGGGGAAAATTTGATTAATTTTGATTTTCAATTTTATTTTATTTTTTTGGTCTACTTTCAATTTTTAAGTTGGGTTAGAATTTAACTAATCAATTGAGTCAGTAAGTTAAATAAAAGGGGGGGGGGCCCACTGAGCCACATCATTGAGTGTAAAAATTTGAGTGCTCTTCGAGTGACCCTAACATTACTCTTTCTCTTAATATATGTGTCGGGTCAAATAAGACAATAATTTAAGGATGTATAGAGTACTTTATTACCCTTTGACATCCCAAACACCCCCCCCCCCCCAAAACAAAGAATCATATATATCTACAATAACCGCCAAAATCATTTTAAAAAATGATTGAAGGCGAAATAATTAGAACAATAAATTTATCTATGAGAAAATAATAGCAAAATTTTGTATTAAAGATATCATCAAACCGATGGTAAGCGCAAAAAAGAAACTAGACAGCTCAAGGGTGAATAATGTTGGATTGGTAAACTAACTGAATAGTCCAATTTACTTGATTTTTTGTTTCAAAAATTTTCAAAAAATATACTCTATATAATGAATCATTTTGCTTTGATCATTTTTAACAAACTAGAAATGCACCGTTACTTTTTGATTCAGTTGTCTATTAACACTTTATTTTTTAGATTATTTTAAGTAGAAATTATTATTGAAAAATACGTATTTATCAAAAGTAAATGAAGCACAACTTTTTTTTACCTTCAAAACATCTTTTCATATTAAGTGCCAAGCTTTTTGTCCGAAAAAGATGAATCCGCTGAAGGAGAATTTTGCAGTAATTAATTTCTAGGGAGAAATTTGACCGGTCCTTTTTAGATAATTTTCAACCGCTTTAATTCACTATAATTGTTTCAAATCGAAAAAGGACACTTTTATTGCTAAATGTAGTCTATGCTCTTAAAAAATACGGAATAGACACACTATGCATCGGCGATGCACAAATTGGTGCATTGCAATGCACAAAATTGATGCATAGCGCACAAATTTGTTCATTGCAATGCACAATTTTAATAAAATCAACCACCCAGAAGAAGAAGCTGGGTAAATACAAAGTATCAAGAGTACTAATTTACTTCCTTTCTGCATTCTTGAGTTGTGTTCTGTTTCTTTGTGCTGGACAACAACCTAATGCTCCAATTTCAGTGACCACAAATTTGCGGGCTCCAAGTGAATGTAATGTCTGCAAGCCATCAAATAGAAACTTTTTTATAAAAAAAAATAATAATAATGTAAAATTGAAGAGAGGCTGGGATTTGGGGGGAACAAGAGAAGGGAAGGGGAAATTTTGAGAATGATGAGAGGGGACGAAGGAAGAGAGAGAGAGCCAAAGAAGTTGAGAAAATAATGATATGAATTGAGCTTTTTGGAAAGTGATGGGGACAATACACTCAAAGGGGGGTAGTTTTAGAATCAATAGTTAATTTATCATTTAAAATAGATTTAAAAAATTAAAAATAATTATAATAAATTTAAGGGGTTGAAAATTCCAAAAAATGATCCGGCCTTATTCCTAACTAGGATATCACCCGTGCAATGCACGGGCATATATCGATACCAAAAATAAAGTTATAAATTGAACAAATAATTATAACGTAAAATTTTGAATTTGATGTATAAATACTCCCTCCGTTCCAGGCAAAGAGTCCAGTTTTGACTTTTTTAAGTCAACTTAGTTGAAGTTTGACCGATAATTAATATAAATTTAGTGATTTTTACAAAATTTTGAAAGTTGCAATCCATAGTATTCTTAAAATAGTTTTTAATTAATAAAATTTTATTTCCTAAAACATAAGTAAAGTGTATAAAATTTTAATTTGATTTAGTCACATATTGACTTTTAAAAAAGAAAAGTGGACTCTTTAGCTAGAACGGAGGGAGTATTAAACAAATAATTAAAGCCTAAAAATTAAGAAAAATGAAATTATTAATACAGAATGACATAAATAAAAAAATTATTACTCCCTTCGTCCCTTAATTATTGTCTTGTTTGACTCGATACACGGATTAAGAAAAAATAATTGACTTGATTATTAATATTGGTATAATGTGTAATTTTCTTTAATACCCATGTGTATGTCGTCCATTATTAAAGTAGGGGAAAAAGTAAGGGTAAAATAGTAAAAGTGATGTCCTAAAAAGGAAAGTTTTCAAACAAGACAATTATTCTAGGACGGACAAAAAAGGGCAGGAAGACAATAATTTAGAGATGGAGGGAGTATAAAATTAATAAGTATAATGATAATGAATTAAACAAATAATTAAAATGTAAAGATTGAAAAAATAAATTTAATTATAAGGAATCACATTAATAAAATATATGTCAGAAAAGATATAGACAATTCAATTAAAAAACAAAACAAAACAAAAATAACAAAATGTAATTATAATAATCAGGAAAGATAAACTATATATTAATTAATTAAAATTACTTATCTTATTTTAACTATCAAATGACTAAAATCTTATTCGATCGGTCATATCTTAACACAATACATATTAGAGTGATACTCTTCTTTGGTCGTCCATAGACCATTACAATAAACAATAAAGAATACGAAATACTATTAAAATAAAGGAAAAATTACGGGCCGGTCCTCTTAATACAATTTACAATCGTTTAAGTCCATTTTAAGTGATAAATTAATTATTTATTCCAAAACTACTCCTATAACAATATATGACATTTTTAAGTGTAATTTGTGCATCGCCATGTGTTCGAAATGTGCATAGTCAATATAATTTGTGATATATATATATATATAAATATGTATTATGTATTAAATTTTCAATGATTTAATAAACATGTGTATGTTTTAAACTGTTTAATTTTTAATTTATTTGTATTCCCATTATACTATGATCTTCATATAAGAAAAAATATATGTATGTGATAGATAATTAATCTATCAAAACAGATATAATACATCCGGATATTTCTACCAAAATTTTGTGAAAGGGACTCCATAATTTCTCACTTAAGGAGGATTTTGAGTTCATTTGGGCGATAAATCTTGCAATGGTCCAGAAAATGGACAAAGGAGTATTTATACTGTGCGATGAGATTTTTCAGCTCAAGGCGTCTATATTCACTTGTAAACATTTACTATGCAGCCAAAAATTTGTATTTCATTGAAGTTTAATGCAGTTAAATATGAAAAGTTTTTCTTGGACAGTGCACACATGATTTAATCAAATTAAATGGTAGTATGTCTTATTTGTCACGTTTTTTAAGAGAAAAAAAATAAATTAATCGTATTCAATCAATTGCCAATTTTAGAAATATGTTTTTAGCGGGATTTTACTATTTTTAGAGTGTTAGAAACTCAGTTGTCATTATATATATATAGATATAGATATAGATTCTTATACTGCTAATTTTCCCACTCCCTGAAGGGACATTTAAACATGCACTGCTGGTAAGCCTAATATTGTTATTTTGTGATATATTGTTGGGTCTTACGCATTACAGATAGGCCCAACCTGTTATCTTCTTTTTATACACAAATACTTTATACTCTGTACCATAAGATAAATATTCACGATTGGAGCTCCTCGTAAATAAAACTCATTGATTTTTGTCAATAGAGGAAGAATGATCTCTTTTTTCTTTTTCATTTTAGTACCTCAAGTAGAACTGTTTATGAATTTCAAAATCTGCTCATTCCCCAGCAAACTTTACAAAAAATTGCTGACCGGTCCATTTTGAAAAGTTTTTATGCTCTTCAGTTTACAAATTTTTTTCTTAACCGCTAAAAGACACTTTCATAAAAATTATTCTTAAAATACCCCCGTTTCTTCCATAACTATTGTTGCGTTTAAATTCCTTCTTCATTGTCGTTTGGAGAGGAGCAGAATTTTCGCTTCTTTAGGGACAGCACGATGTAAAGCATATGATTAATTTATAACCACGCTTCAAACTGTACGTATTTTAATTCATAAATTGATCGAAAAGTAAAATAATAAATATATAAGAAGCTATATACACTGTAATTATAAGTTATAATAGCAGAAGAAAGCTCATTACCTTGTGATATTGAGCCTTCAAGTAAGCGCTGTGTTCTTCCAAAGGAGTATGAAAGAATTCGCGAATGGACGATTCTTGCATCCCGATACCCAATTGTTGCATCTCAAATTTAATCCCGATGCCCAAATTAATCTGAGAAAGTGGCACTGCATCCCGATGCCCAATTGTTGCATCTCAAATTTAATCTCGATGCCTAATTGTTGCATCTCAAATTAAATTTCGATGCCCAATTGTTGCATCCCGTTGCCTTAAAAGGCCTGATACACGCGTGTTTTAGTTTCATTAAGGGTATGTTGTCTTTTTAACCAAAAAGTGTCTTTTTCGATTTAAAAAAAAAAATATTGAACTGGAGCGAATTAAAATATTAAAAAATGGATCTGCTTGTAATTCACCCCAAACTTTACTTTAGGTTGAGCTTAACTTCGTACTGATATAGGCCGGGCTTATAGACTTCAAATTTGTTTGGGCCAAGAATGGCTATCATCAAAGTGGAGTTGTATATTTGTAGTTTCAAATAAGGTGAAATTACTGGCCGGTCCATTTTTCTAAACTTTTTTTCTCTCCAGTACACCATTTTTTTTTAACAGCTAAAAGGCATTTTAAAAATTTTCTTCCTAAAATACCATCAACAACATGGTTGCTTCAGATTTGAGATTCAAACTGATGTATAAATGATTTCATGTTGTTAATATAGTCTTTCCTCGTGTTTGGGTATCAATTTCATGTATAAAACACGAATTTGATAAAATTCAAATTTTTTGAGTTCATCCCGTTTTTCTTTGTTCTTGAGCTGTTTTTGTCACTTAAATCTCTGTGTTTAAGCTTCGAATTTGTTTAAAATCAATCTCATATTATTATCCTAACTTAGTACTATATTCGTGCACAATTTTTCTACCAAAAAATACTATTTTTGAGCTTCAAATCAAGCTTGACAGTGTGCTGTCCGAAAACAGAGGAAGATGTTCTTGGACTGATTTAATTCGCCAATCGCAGTATGCTGGGCAACGCAACGGGGTTCGACCTCCCCGGTCAGGTCGTAGGGGTCAAGGGGACAGCGTCCCTCGTGGGGGTTCTGGGACAACGCCCCGAAAAGGTAAACGAAAATCAAGTTCCCTAAAGCGCGCTGCGATGATCGTTGCATCGCGATGTCAAAAGTCGTGCATCGCGATGCGTTGGTTCCCTAAAGCGCGCTGCGATGATCGCGATGCACCAATTGTTGCATCGTGATGCCAAAAGTGGTGCATCGTGCCAAAAGTGGTGCATCGCAATGCAACAATTGGTGCATCGCGATGCGTTGGTTCCCTAAAGCGCGCTGAGATGATCGCGATGCACCAATTGTTGCATCGCGATGCCAAAAGTGGTGCATCGCGATGCAACAATTGGCGCATCGTGATGCCAAAGTGGTGCATCGCGATGCCAAAGTAGTGCATCGCGATGCATTGGGTTACTGAAGCGCGCGTGTTTTTCTTTCATTAATGACATAATCGTCTTTTTGCCCCAAAAATGTCTTTTTTCGATTTTTAAAAAAGATGAATAGACTGAAGCGATTACAAATTTTTAAAAAGGGACCGGCCTGTAATTTACCCTTCAAATAATGTTCTTCTTTTGTCGCAACAAGTGATGGTCAAATTATTAGTCAACTATTAGATGAAAATTGATGCATTTGAAAAGAAAATTGAGTTTGGATTTTCCTCTATATATTTTATACGAGCAAAGGAAATTTAATTAAGCTTAAGCCAATCTTGGGCTTGAACATATGTGAATTATTTATGGTTGAATTAAACTCAGATTCTTAAGTCCAATTGACAACCATATTCAGAAGAATGTCCCTAAATTAATACGAAACTGCTGAATTGCAGCAGGTACTTGATCATATTTTTGTATTTTCTCCTTTTACAATGTCATCATCGTAGATGCAAAAACTTGAAGTTATTGCCATCATTTCTGAATATCGATTTCAAGGGGTCTTATTAGAAAGGAGAAGTATTCCTAAAGTCAAGTGTCAAGCATTGGGCTAGAAATGTATAAAGTCTTTTGACTTCTGTCCAATCAAAGTTAGGAATGGTCTTACGATCGACTAAACAAAATTGGAAATTATTGATCGGTTTACTTTTTTATTTTTTAACCGCTCCAGTACAAGCTTCTTTTTTTATAATCAGCGAAGGACACTTTGATAATATTGTTTCTTAAATGTCCCGCAATAACATATTCGGTAGCTTCTTCCTAAAATTTCTTCGGTAAATCTTCTTTTCTTCTTAAAATTTCTCCGTTAAATCTTTCCGATAACTTCTTACTAAAATTTCTCAGGTGAATCTTCATTCTTCCTAAAAAATTTCGGTGAATCTCTATTTTCATTCCAATACCTTGTAGCGAAGAAAGTTAATTTTCGTGAATATAGGAGCTGATCAATTGCCGAGAGTCAAGGATATCTAACTTGAGAGATAAATGTAATGAAACAGAGTGAGAGAAAAATCAAAGCCGATGCATCCCGATGCATGATATTAAATTATGTTTCCATCGCGATGCATGGTTTTAAATTATGTTTACATCGCGATGCATGGTTTTTGAATTGCGATACATGAAAGTTATTCCTAAAATTTCTCCGGTGAATCTTCCTTTCCACTCTAATAGCTTGCAACGATATACAATAGCTTCTTTCAAAAATTTATTCGATAAATCTTCCTTCCTAAAATTTCTTAAGTGAATCTTCCTTTTATTTCCAATTTAATAGCTTATAGCAAAAAAAGTCGATTTTCGTGGATATACAGGGTGATCAATTGTTTATAAATATCTTCTTCCTAAAAATTTCTCCGGTGAATCTTACTTTCTAAAATTTCTCCGGTAAGTCTTTATTTCCATTCCAATAGCTTATAGCGAAGAAAACTGATTTTCCTGAATTCTGAAATGCGATGGATGATTTTTTAATTGCGATGTATAAACTATGATGCATCCCGATGCACAAATAGACTAACCTAGTTTACCCAAGTAAATTGATGCATCGCAATGCAGAAACCGATGCATCGACTTTGAATCACAATGCAGTGCGTGTCTGATTAAATTTTATTAATGATATTTCTGTTATTTCGTCCCAAAAATATCTTTTTTTTATTTAAAAAAAATATAAAAAATTTGAGCGATTATAAATGTCTAAAAATGACCGTCCTCTAATTCACCCCTTGTAATTTATAGCCTTTCGCACATTAAATCCGGGCATAAAGAGCAGTACGGCCCATCTATTTGGGGGGCTCTAGCCTCTGAATTTAGCACAGCATTAGTAGGTTTGTATTCGCTTGCTCCGCTTGTTTTCTAAAAGAATTTTAGGTAAAGTTTCCTTGGTTTACTTTGTCTATTAAACGAATTTTTTTCCGGACCAATGAGCTTAACTTGTTTAATTTAAAATAATATTAGCTACTATCTATCTTTAGAAAAGTTAATACTCTCTCCGTATTAGGCAAAGAGTCAATTTTTAATTTTTTTTTTATCAACTAAGCTAAAGTTTGACCAATAATTAACATAAATCTAATAGTTTTTACAAAGTTATTAAAGTTGTAATTCATAGTATAATTAAGATAGTTTTTAATTAATAAAATTTTATTTCTTAAAACATAAGTATGTAAATTTTTTATTTGATTTAGTCTTATGTTAATTTTTATAAAAGGAAAGTGATCACGCCAAAAATGGGTTGTGACCACGTCAGTTCCACGTAGGTGTTGTGCTGTAGTCTATCTGGATACTGGGCCGTGAGTTGCTGGCTCCTTTCTGATAGTCGTGTGAGAAAGGGATGGAACAGTGACCTGAGACAGATGAAAAGCACCGTCGGGGCCGGGGTAGCCCAGCTAAAACCCTCCGGTGTAAGAGTCAGTTACAAGGTGGTGTAATGGCGGTGTTCACGGGCAGTGCGTGAATGTGGCGATGATAATGAGCTAGAGTTTAGGAGTGCAAGAGTGTGTGTAAGTGAATAATGTTCCTTCTCTTGAGTGAGTCCATACCTTGGTATTTATAGGCGGGCGGAGGGTGGTATCTCTTCATGGAGAGGAGACCGTGTGGAGACAATCCCTGTGCCAATCTTTGTCCCTAGTGCTGCGGGCGGCGGTGGTTCGGGAGATCGTGGCCGTTCTCCGTCTTGTGGTCCTTGTACTTTCTGTCGGAAGGTGGGAAGGTGGAGCGAGGCTTAGTATCGGAGCGTACCTTCCCTATGTCCGGTAAGGCGAGCCACGTGTGCAGCGGGATTTGGCGGGGTTGAGTCGAGGTCGGCTTCAAGTGTGGCCAGGTCGCTTGTACAGCGGGGTGTCGACCTGGCCCCGAGATCACAGGTCGCTCGGGGGATCTACCAGGTCGTCAAGAGGATAGAGCATGCTGGGATCTGATATGCCGATCTGATGTGCCTTCCAGGTCGGCGTTTCGACGTGGCGGGGTCCTACCTCGGCGTGGGCTCCGGTGCGTGACACGGCCGGCGAGGTGAGGGCCACGTGTCGGGAGGAAGGATGAGGCCGTTCGGTAGCCCCCACTTCTCGAGGAGAGGATTTATCCTCGATGTGAGAAGTAAGAGACGCGTGCACCGAGCTGACCGCTTCTCGAGAAGCTTCCAGATTCCAGCTCGGTCGTTGTACTTTTCTTGGAGAACGTGCGCATTTAATGGGTGCGGCGTCCACAGTGCGCATTTAATGGCACGTCCCTTCAAATTCAAAAACTGGCGGTTGAAATCATGACTCGAAACGGCGTCGCTCAAAGATCCGCGTGTTTTTACACGGGTTGACCCGGTTTTTCGGATTCCCTATATAAGCTAGAGCCCCCTATTCATTTTCACTTTTTACCAAACCTCCTCAAACACTCCGGCGATAGGCGATTTCCGGCGTCCCATTCTTCTTCCAAAAGCTCAGATTCCGGCTCTGTTCTTGCATTTCCCTGCTTTCTCAAGGCTCTAGGTTAGTATTCCTTGAACTTTCCTCCGTTTCCCTCTGTTTTGAGCCTGTTTCCTTTACTTTTTTCTGTCTCCGGTGACTTCACCGTGTTCTGGGTTTGGGATTCCGGCGGGTTTTAGATTTTTCAAGTTTTGACTGTGGTGGCCCTCTTCGCTTTGGTCAACCGAGTCGATCAGTTCGAGCCGACCTGTCTAAGGGGTAGCTTTTAGGCCGACCCGCCTTTCATACTTAGCCATTCTTCCTGTTAGTTCATCCTCCTCGTGTTCCCTTTCTGAGAACATGAGGACCAAGCGAGCCAATGAAGGCCCCATGTTTGCCAGGCCGCCCAAGGGCCGAGCTATATACGTTACCGAGGACGGCGGCGGAGAGTTGTCCCGCCTAGCGAGGCGAAAACCTTGTTGACGACTGGGCGCCAACTGGGCGGCTTGGTCGTCCCTCCCGGCGAGCCCTATAGGGTTGCGAATATTCCTTTTGGCTCCTCGATGAGGATCATCGAGAGATATGGCGCCATGTTGGGGCTTCGTACTTGTATTTTGATGATAATAGGGTCGCTAGTAAGGCTGCGGGACCCTCCAAAGCCATCACCTCGGCTTCGGTGCCAGCGACCTCGATTCTTGACGCTAGTCATGCTTTGCGGGCACCTCGGAGCAAGAAGAGGAAGCAAGTCGATGCTGACGCTGGTGCGGGGAGGCGTGCATTCCGGGATTGGATGAATAGGATGACCCTCGCCGACCTGGATTCATGGGAATCCAAGTATCCGTACGACTCTGACGATTATCGAGGGCACCTCCCGACCCCATACTTAACCTGGACACTTTGAGGGCCATGAGGAGCCGAGTTGGCTTCTACCTAAGTTTTTTGGGCCTCCGACTTCATTGGATCCTTTCATCTGCGAGTTTACGGATGTGACGTCGACCGTCCCCTCGACCTTTCTTGGAACACCATGAGGATCTTGATGCTTTCGCTGCGAGTACACGCATCTTTGGGGTTTGAGCCGACCTTGACCCTTTTTGCCACTACTTCCACCTCGACCGCAATAACAATCGCCTTGAGCCAAAAGCCAAAATTACGGGGTGAAGTTATTTTCGATCCCCCGAAGTGTCGGGTGGGGCGACAAGGTGATTTTAGTCGAGAGTAGGCTGGGGTGGAACTTCGCGGTTCCGACGGAGGAGCCATACACCACGATTCATAATGCCGACCGGATGAGTATGACAGTCGGCGCAAGCTTTGGAGGCTCCTTTGGGTGTTCGCGGTAGCGCGGGTTCGGTGCTATGACCGGAAGAGGATAGTCCAAGATGAGCACCTCCTCTGTCACGGTCTGTCTCCCTCAAGGTTAACGGCTGCCGATGTGCACCTTTCCCCATTCGAGAGCTTCCGGGGTGGATTCTTCACAAGGATCTCGTGCTTCATCGAATTGCTTTGGCCGCCATAGGGACCGGAGAAGGGTTGCATCCACCATTGACTTGTTGAAAGTATATCTTTGTTTTTGAGTTTTTAGCTTTCTTTGCATGCATTTCATGGTCGACATTTCTTCAATTTTGCGGTATGGAAGACGTTGATTCGAGGAGGAGAAGGAGCACGGCTATGCGAGCCCGGCTAAAGCGACAGTCGGAACGGCTTGGTCGGGCTCGCGTTGCCGCGACCTTAGCCAGGAACCCCGGGTGCTCCCGACTACGCTCTTGCCCGTTGACAAGGGCAAGGAGAAGGTGTCCGGCTCGAGGGGGGAGAAGAGGTCAAGTCCACCTCGGGCCGAATCGAGGAAGCGAGGGTCGAAGAGCCCGCCTCGGCGCGGTGCTCGCGGGTCCTCTCGTCCTCGCCGGGCTTGAGTCCCCTGTGGTCAACAAAGAACACCGTAATGAGCGCGCCGTTTCTTCTTCTTCTTTGCTCCAACCCGCCGCTACTACATTATTCTTCGCTGCTTTCTTCTTCTTCTTGCTTACATTGTTCTTCTTTGCGGCTCAGATCTTCTTGTTGGCGCTCGAGCATCTCTGTGAGGAGTGTTCGTAGTGCTACAAATCTTTCCCCGAGCCGAGGTTTACCCGGCGGCTCGGCTACTCCTCTGTTCTTCCTCAGTCGAGCCGGCCATGAGCCCGATACCCTCCGGCTCGAGAGGGGCAAAAGGTGATCCTTGACATCGCCGATGAGACCACGGAGGAGACCTTCAACGAGTGCTCCTCGGCTCGCTGGCCGGTCGCTCGGGATCGACCTTTCTCGCGTAAGTGTTACTTGTTTGGATTTGTTTTTTCGGGTTTTCCGCCGAACCGATCGTAGTTGTTTCTTTGTAGTTTCTTCTTTGGGATCAAGGCTTACGCCAACAGCTTGCCCGATCTCGCGAGACGCCGGTTTCAGCGCGCATTGCCGAGCTCGAGGGGAGCGCGAGGCACCGACAAGGCCGAGCACGATCGTGTGCTCGCTCGCGTGGCCGAGCTCGAGGCCGCCGTTGCCTCGGCCCGACGCTAAGTCGAGCCGGGACACAGGCGCCAACAAGGTCGAGGAGGCGACCCGAATCGCCGAGGATGCCGCCTACCGAGCTTGAAAGCACTTGTTGCTCGGTTGAAGGTTGAGCTTGAAGGCGCTATTCTTGCCGCCGATGCGGCCAGGCGAAGCTTCGAGAGTGAACGCCGAGGCGAGGCTCGGCGCCCGGGAGAGCTCGTAAAGGTGAAGGCGAGCTTTGAGGGCGGGAATTAGTGGTGGAGGAGGCGGCGGAGGCGAGGAAGGTGCCGAGCCGGAAGTTCTATCGCCGAATATAGAAAGACTTCATCCTTCTGGATGAGCTTTTTCGTATTATGATAAGGGCAAGGCGCAGATCTTGCGGGTTGCGGCGGCTGCGGCACTCCACTTCGGGATCTCATCGGGTGGGGAGGCCGAGTTAAAGGAGACTTGGCTCGGCGCGGGCACGAGCTCGTGCCTATCGGCTGAGGAATTGGAGTTAATTGGCAAGAAGGATCTTGAGCAAGGTCGCGAGCCTGGGTGCCTCCCCTGTCTTTGACAACAATGTGCCTTTCTGCTCGAGGCCATCGGCGATGGGGAAGAGGTCGACTTTGATGGTGATTTCAAGATCTCGGAATTCGAAGGCACCAAGTCGAACCGGGACGAGCACGCCGTTCCTCCATGAGGTGGCCGTGTTGATGTTTGAACCCATTGCGTCGGGTTGAATTTGGCAGATTGTGCCATTTAAACAATTTTCATTTTTGGCTACTTCGATTTCTGTACATAACTTATTTATTTTGGGTGAATATAGTCACGATCGTTTTGTTTATGCAACTTAGCATTTTAATGCGATTTTCTTATTGCTTAGTCTTCTTATTGAAGTAAAGATGCGGTCTTCTTCCTCGTGGGGAAGAGCAGGTCGCAATGTGACTTCGACGTGGTCGAAGTGATGTGGGTTGCGATCTTCTTCCTCATGGGGAAGAGCAGGTCGCGCTATGACTTCGACGTGGTCGAAGTGATGTGAGTTGCGATCTTCTTCCTCATGGGGAAGAGCGGTCGCTATGACTTCGACGTGGTCGAAGTGATGTGAGTTGCGATCTTCTTCCTCATGGGGAAGAGCAGGTCGCGCTATGACTTCGACGTGGTCGAAGTGATGTGAGTTGCGATCTTCTTCCTCATGGGGAAGAGCAGGTCGCACTATGACTTCGACGTGGTCGAAGTGATGTGGTGCGATCTTCTTCCTCGTGGGGAAGAGCAGGTCGCACTATGACTTCGACGTGGTCGAAGTGATGTGAGTTGCGATCTTCTTCCTCATGGGGAAGAGCAGGTCGCACTATGACTTCGACGTGGTCGAAGTAGTTCCCGGAAAGGTATCACAGATGAAGCATTTTGAGGAATTGAACTTTCATTGATAAATATCTAAGTACAAGCTATTACATTCAGTGGTAATATTTTTTGAGGTGGTCGGAGTGCCAGGGGTTTTTGAGTGGTGTGCCATCGGTTCGGCGGCCGATATGTTCCTTCTCGGATTATGCACGTGACTTGAATGGTCCTCCCGGTTCGGAGATAGCTTGTTTCTGTTTGCATTTCTTCCCGTGACTTCGATTTTCCGGAGTACCCAGTCGCCGACGTGGAAGGTTCTAGGCTTGACCCTTTTGTCATGGTGGGCTTTGGTGAGCTGCTTATAGTTGATCATTCGAGCACGGCCTCAATCTCCTTTCTTCCAAGAGGTCGAGGTCTACTTTTCGAGTGAGACATTGGCGAGCTCGTCAAACCGGCGACCCTTATGGTCGGCGGGGCCATTCTACCGGTGCCATGGCTTCGATCCGTACGCCAATGTAAATGGGGTTTCCCCGGTTGGGCCTCGTACCGTGTGCGGATACTCCATAGTACCATGGGCAACTCGTCGAGCCATCTACCCTTCTTTTCATCCAAGTTCCTTTTCGGCGCGTGCGAGAATCTTCTTGTTCCACCTCGGCGGCCGTTACCACGGGGTGAGCAGAGGACCGCCAATGTTTCACGTTCATCGGCTCGCACTTTTTGGTGAATTTGGTTGAAAATTGGGTGCCGTGGTCGGACACAATGACTCGGGGAGCCCAAATCGGCACCAAATTTGGTCATGAATGAAGCCTATGGCTTTCTCCGGTTATGGTAGCTAAGGGCTTTGCCTCGATCCACTTGGTGAAGTAATCCACGGCTACGATCGGTATTCACAGTTCCCCGGCCTTCGGGAAAGGGCCTATGAGATCGACTCCCACATGTCGAAGGGCCATGCTGCGACCAGGGTTTCTTTGGGCGACGGCAATGCAGGGATGTCTGCGAACCTTTGGCACTTATCGCATCTTCGGACGTAGGATTCGGCGTCTTTTCGCGGCGTTGGCGGTAGTAACCTTGGAAAATGACTTTGTCGGCCAATGTCCTCGCGCGGGTGTCCACCACACACCCTCGTGGACTTCTGCGGCGAGATCTTGGCGTCTCGGGTCGAGCAGCGGCGAGGCTTTGTGAACGACCTTACGTACGGCCTCCGGCGATTAGTGTATCGGTGCTCTTTTCTCGGCATCGGGCTAGGTTCTTGTCTGCGGTGGATCCCTTGCTCGATGTAATCTTGGATTTCGTCGATCCAACACTTCTCCGTGGGTGAACAGGCATGACTCTTTCTTTGCACACGATGGTGAATCGAGGAATTCAGCCGGACCTCGGGGAAGGTCGCCTATCTCAGGAGGCGACCTTTGAGAGGAAATCCGCCCGCCTGTTTTCCGTTCTGTCGACCTGTTCCAGCTCCCAATACTCAAACTTTTCTAGTAAGCTCCGAGCCAGCTCGCAATATTTGGTCAGCGTGGGGTGGTTAGCCCCGTATTCCCCGAACTGTTTCACGACAGTGGGAGTCGGCGAAGATGACGACACGAGTGGCTCCCGACTCCATTGCGAGCTCTATTCCCGCTATCGAGCTTCGTATTCCGCTGATTATTTGTGTGAACTTAAACCTTAGTGCCTTTTCGATTTCCTCTCCAGTGGTGGTTGTAAGGATAGCCCGCCCATCCCGATTTGCTCGACGAGCCGTCGACGTGGAGTGTCCATTACTGCTCGGGTCGCGTTGGCCCTGAGCTCGCGGCCTTTCTTTTCTTGGGCTCGGTGGGAGTCGATGTTGAGGCGCACTGTCCGGCGGTTTCTGTGGCCGGGCTTTCGGGTTTTACAAATGAGGTCTCCGCGATGAAGTCCGCGAGCACTTGGGCCACGATGGCTTTGCGTAGCTCATAGGTGATGTCATAGCGAGAGCTCTACCGACCACTTCATCATTCTCCCGCCACATCGGGCTTGTGTAGAATACGTGCGAGGGGAGGTCGGTGTATACTACTATGGCGTGAGCTTGAAAATAGTAGGTCGGCTTCCTTAGGCCCTGATCGGCGCCAGCACCACCTTTTCTACATTTAGGTACCTTGTCTCCACATCGGTCAGCGCATGTGAGACATAGTAGACTGGCTTTTGGACCGAGTTGTCCTCCCTTAACAAACGCGCTGCGGTGTACGAGCCGCGAGGTATACGAACAGGGTCTCTCCAGTACCGGAGAGTAGGGGTGGGCTGCCCGGTATTCTTTAACTCGGTAAAAGCCTTGTCGCATTCTTCGTTCCACGCGAATCTCTTCTGCCCTCGGGGTTTTAAAGAATGGTAGGCTTTTCTCGGCGGACTTCGCAATGAATCTTCCCAATGCGGTTATTCGCCCGTTTAGCGCTGGACCTCTCGGCCGAGTGGGAGCTCGCATGTCGACCGGGGCTGGATTTTCTCGGGGTTTGCCTCTATGCCCCGCTCATTCACCATATAGCCCAGAACTTTCGCTTTCACCCAGCACACTTCGCCGGGTTCAGCTTCATTTTGTTCCGTCTCAGATTTTCGAATGTTTCCTTCAAATCTTCAATGTGGTTAGCCTGTTTGGTCTTGATGACCATATCATCAATGTAGGCTTCCACATTCCTTCCGAGTTGGTCCCCAAATACCCTGTTCACCATACGCTGATAAGTGGCCCCCGCGTTTTTAAGCCCGAAGGGCATCATGTTGTAGCAGTAGATCGCCCCTGCTCGGAAGCCGTTAGTTCTGGTCGGCCAACCACATGCGTATCCGGTGATAGCCCGAATAGGCGTCGAAGCTAAGGATTTTGTGGCCCGATTGCGTCCACGGTTGATCTATCCTTGGCAACGGTACCGCTTTGGGGCACGCCTTGTTCAAGTCGGTAAAATCAACACACATCCGCCACTTCCCACTGGTCTTCTTGACCATCACCACGTTTGCTATCCAGGTCGGGTAGAAGACCTCCTTGATTATCCTCGCTTTGAGCAGTTTATCGACCTCCTCTTTTATCGCCGCTTGTTTTTCGAGAGAAAACTCGCGGTCGTTCTTGGACGGTGTTACACTTGGGTCGACGTTTAGTTTGTGGGCTGCGACTCCTCACCGATTCCTTCCATGTCTTCGGCGGTCCATGCAAATACGTCCGTGTTGTCTCGGAGGAAAGCAATGATGGCTTCCTTTCTGCTCGTCGATCTCGGTCCGACCTTTATCTTACGTTCAGGAAGTCGAAGTTAATGACCACTTCGTCAAAACCTTCGTGGGGTTGAATGGTTGGTTGATCCCTGCTATCCAGACTTTCGATGGTGATAATCTTTTCAGGTGCCCTCCCTTTCTCTCGGACAGCGACCAGGTTCGAGTCGGCATGCTCATTTGGGCGTGTCGAGCATGTCGTCCCTTGTGCTTTCGTCCGGGTGCGGTCGGCTCCTCTGTTCTCCTTGACGGCGACGGGTGCGAGTTGGCAAGCTCGGCATCCCCGACGGGGTGGCCGTGCGTGTCGTCGCTGTGCTTTTGTCAAGTTGCGAGTTGGGGAGCCAACTCGCGCTAATTGCTATGCTTGATCAAGCGGTCAGATTCCTTTCCTCCTCGACCTCTTCGAAATTGTGACCGACGGCCCTTTTACCGAGGTGTCCTTCCTTTGCGTCCTCGGTGTCGGCCACCACGATCGTCATTTTTCCTTTTCCTTTCCTCCGGGCTTCCTCGGCCCTCTTCTCATCGGCAGGTGGTTCAAGGTGCTTCTCGGATCGTTTACTTCTCCAACCCCTCGTCGGTGGGAACTTGACTCTCGATGTGCGGGAGATTACCATATCAAACTTCGTTTGGGCGGGAGGCCCGGATAGCATTATAAGGAGAGGGATGTCGAGGACCGGGAAGGTAGCGTCTCGTGCGGGTGTTGTCCGCTGCGCCGAGGATGACCTTTAGGTCGGTGTACCTTCACGGCGACCTTGTGTCTGTAAAGCCCTCGAGTTTGACATTGCTTGGAGTTAGGTGCGAGCTCCCTAATCAGCGCTTGAAAGCATTTGTAGTATAGGATGTCCTTCCCCGCTCGGTGTCAATCAATACCCTCTTTACTCTTCCTCGCCCTATCTTCGCTTCCACGGTCGAGGCGCCCTTTGTTGGGTTGGCCGCGGCTCGGGGCATGAAAGGTGATTCCACTCTCCCCCAAACGCGAGGTGGGGCGACGTGGTTCGACTATTGATAGCGTTCTTCAATTTGGTAATACTTGACCACTCTGTGATCATGTTAATCGGGATCTCATCCTCCTCGGTATTGTTTCTTGGGGCCTCCTCGGCCTCCTCTGTTGTTTCCGTCTCTCTGCTCGTACCTCCCGAGCTCCCTCGTCTATCGGCCTCCGAATATCCTTCTTGAGTGGATGCGGTCCTCGTTGTGTGGCCGATGTCTTTGTGATAGGCACACCGCTTGTTTGGGTCGCGGGAAATGGGGAGTCTCGGGGGTGGGGGTCGGCGAATCTGTTCTCTGTAGGAGCACATTCATGATTTGCTCCTGCTTGCATTCAAGGGGTATAAGACTCCTCTTCCGGTATCTACCCCGCCTCTGCTCTTATCGTGGTCGCCGTTTACGTGCTTGTTCCCGACTTCTCCTCGAACTTCGACTTCGAGGCTCCCGAGGGTTTCGGGTATCTTTTCTTGTTCTTCAAGAGTCTTTTCCACGTTCCCTATCCTTTGAGCCGCCGTATACATTTCCGCACCGTTGACCGGGGTCGCATCCCGATCTCGATAAGAGCCTTGCCGACGAGCCGGCACGGAAGAAAGCCATCACCGTTTTGTGCGGGACACTCTGAGCCGTTCGGCGACCTTCTTGAATCTTTCTAGGTAGCTTTCTAGGGATTCGCCGACCCGTTGCTTGATTCCGCGAGTCGCTCTCGCTTTGGGGAGCTCGCCCGGATGAATATTTTTCCGGAAAACCCTTTTCGTGTCGTGCCGGTCTCGATCGAGTCGTCTTCGAGTTCCTCGAACCACTTGAGGACCACCTCCCGAACGTACTCACGAACACTATACACCACAAGTCCGGCTCTCGAGTGCATACTCCCGTCTTCGAAGCTCGAGACGTGGCTACGAGCATTCGAATTACCCTCATAATTCTTCGGGAGGGTAGCTTGAGGCGGGGTGCAGGGGGTGTCCCCGATCCTTTGCAGCAAGTGGTCACATTCTTCGACGGCTTATCAAATTTACCCCTTTCAGGGCCTCAGTCGCTCCTTTACTTTGCGCAACACTCCTCCTCTGCATCCTCGGTTCTTTCTTTCCTTTTGGATCGGCGGTCGCGGCGCGACCCGTGGTAGCGGTGGGACGATGCGCTACTGGAGGTGTCGCTCTGCGAGGCCTCATGTTTCGACTGCGTCCACGAGGTGACTCCCGTCTTCTTGATCGAACCTCGCTAGCCTCGGCGCGGAGCGACTGCATGACTTGGCCGGGTGGGGTTTTGACTCTTGGCCCGGCCGAGTATGCACGCTCCCTTCGGTTCTTCCACCGTCTTTCCTGCGCTCTTTGATACTAGGCTTCGTTTGTCCTCGACTCTTTCTCCGAGCCGCTTCGCACTTAATCTCGGGCGTCAACTCGGGACCCCTTGCTGTAACCACCCATTCTCGATCCTCGGCTTCTTTTCTCGTAGCTCGGCCATCGGTGGCCTCCGCCTGGGTCGGACATTCAGTCGATTTCACGGGTTGCATGTTCTGCGACCTTGCGAGACAGTTCGTACTCGCGCCATTCGAGCTCTCTTTGCTTTTCCAAGTAGGCCCTCTCACGGCGCACGTGCTCCAGCTCTGCTAAATCCCTCTCGTGTGGCGTGAGAGGTTGCTTTTCCCCCAGAATCTGTAGGTCGTCCTCGTCGCAACCGTCTTCCTCATCCGAGGTGGAGGGAGTAGCCGTCTTCCCACTTCGTTCGGCTGGTGGCCTTTTCTCCTTCGAGGCTTGGAGCTTGCTCGTCGGCTTCTTCTTGTTGCCGGGCTACCCTCTTAGCCCGGTGTTTTCATGCGAGGGCAGCCAGTGAGGCTCCCATGGCGAGGCTCCGGCGGCTCGCCGGCGGTTCGTTGGGAGCGCTTTGTGGGTGCCACCGAGGTGGCTGGAGGGGCTTGTTTTGAGGCTTGTTTCGAAGTCGTCATTCTTGGTCACTTGTTCACACTGGGATCGTAAGGATTGAGGTCCCGGCAACGGAACCAAACTGATCACGCCAAAAATGGGTTGTGACCACGTCAGTTCCACGTAGGTGTTGTGCTGTAGTCTATCTGGATACTGGGCCGTGAGTTGCTGGCTCCTTTCTGATAGTCGTGTGAGAAAGGGATGGAACAGTGACCTGAGACAGATGAAAAGCACCGTCAGGGGAGCTGGGGGTAGCCCAGCTAAAACCCTCCGGTGTAAGAGTCAGTTACAAGGTGGTGTAATGGCCGGTGTTCACAGAACTTGGTCTGTGAATGTGGCTGATGATAATGAGCTAGAGTTTAGGAGTGCAAGAGTGTGTGTAAGTGAATAATGTTCCTTCTCTTGAGTGAGTCCATACCTTGGTATTTATAGGCGGGCGGAGGGTGGTATCTCTTCATGGAGAGGAGACCGTGTGGAGACAATCCCTGTGCCAATCTTTGTCCCCTAGTGCCTGCAGGCGGCGGCAGCTGGTTCAGGAGATCGTGGCCGTTCTCCGTACTGTGGTCCTTGTACTTTCCTGTCAGAAGGTGGGAAGGTGGAGCAGGCTTCCGTATCAGCAGAACTGTACCTTCCCTATGTCCAGTAAGGGCGAGCCACGTGTGCAAGCGGGATTTGGCGGGGTTGAGTCGAGGTCGGCTTCAAGTGTGGCCAGGTCGCTTGTACAGCGGGGTGTCGACCTGGCCCCGAGATCACAGGTCGCTCGGGGGATCTACCAGGTCGTCAAGAGGATAGAGCATGCTGGGATCTGATATGCCGATCTGATGTGCCTTCCAGGTCGGCGTTTCGACGTGGCGGGGTCCTACCTCGGCGTGGGCTCCAGTGCGTGACCTGGCCGCTGAGGTGAGGGCCACGTGTCAGGAGGGAAGGATGAGGCCGTTCAGAAAGTATACTCTTTACTTGTAACGGAGGGAGTAGACAATTAGAATGAAAAAAGATGTGTGGAGTATTTGTTCTTTCTGATGGACAATAACGTGGCATGTAGTCGAACCCATTGTGTGTTTAACCATTCATACACTATCCATCTCCTTTCATTTAGTAATGTCTGGCAGGCTCTTGAATATATATTTTTATTTCATAATACCAAGTAAATGAAGCTCAACATGTATATAAGAATTAGCACTTCATTTTCAACGATGCCACTCAACAGTGAATTAATGCATTAATTTAGTGGTATAGTTGAGAAAATTGAGTATTAATAGTGATGCTCTAAATAAAATACTTTGCCAACATATATTATATGAGCAAACTCCAAAAATTGTTCCAACACTTAGATATGTTTTCAAGTTTAGTTCTTTGACATAAAAACTAATCAGACTTTGCCCTTTGACTACGCTTGTAATCAAATTTAATCCTTTCTTCCATATTTCTATAACGTTGTCCGTTAAATATGTTGGAATATTGGGGTCAATATATATGGGTGAATGGTTAAGTCACCACAAGAGTCTAAACCCACATTGAATATATACTAGAAAGTATCCTAGTTTATATAGTGGGATATTATGGAGAGTAACATTTAAGTTACAAGCCATGTAGCCATGTCTCGCGCACTAGCTAGCTTTGCTAGCCGTTGGTTGGACAAAACACTCACACTCATGCTCACGCACTCGCACGAGCCCGTGCACGTCGCAAAGTTCGCATTGGGCGCTTTCGAGGCGCACTTTGCACGTACGCATCGTCGCGAAGGAGCGATTGGAGCCTTTCTATTTTATAGAAACTGGAAGGGCTGTCACGGACCAACACACCCGTTGGAATGGTGGGCGGCAGTTGGGCTCGGCACAGCCTTGTCCAGATTCGTAGTATACGGCAGTTGGGTTCGAACAGACACACCGCTTCGATGCCAGGCGCACAGTGGGCAGCCGTCACTCGAATAGACACGTCCAGGTTCACTGAACATGCCACGGGATGCATCTTCTGCGAACAGACTCGACCAAGGCTATATAAAGACCCCTCTTCCAGTCATTCCGATCATCGAAAATACACCCAATCTCTCTCAGTCTAAACAATCCGAAAATCATAATTGTTGTTAGCTATTCCTTCTCCCGTTTTGAGAAAGTTTGAAGAGCAAGTCAGATTATTTGGTTCATCCGTCAAAGGTTAGTAAAGTGCAAGTCTAACTTTTGGAAGAAACGTTGTATCTTGGGAGACAATTGCCAATCATCCGTTTGCACCGTTACGGAGGCAATATTTGTCTTAAGGAGATTTGCTTCGGCATACCTCGTTTCAATCATCCGTTTGAAGACATTTAAAGAAAACAAATTATTTACCAACAATCTTAAGACAAATACTTCGGTATTTATTTTGTTTTTCTTCTACTTCATCTCCTTCTTATTTGATTTTCTGTTTTCGTGACAAAATGGCTAATGGAAATGAATCCACTAGTGAAACTGTTGCAACCACTCCGGGTGCGTTTGCAAGCACTACAAGTGCAAATCAGCTTGTTATGCCACCGGCCTCGCAATACGAGAAACCTGAAAGGTTCAATGGAACCGATTTCAAGCGTTGGCAACGAAAATGTTGTTCTACCTCACAACGCTTGGATTGGTGAAGTTCTTGCGTGAAGAATGTCCTGTAGCGGAAGGTACAATGGACAAGGCAGCACATTGGCTATTGACGCATGGAAACATGCGGATTACCTATCCGAAACTACATTTTGAATGGGCTAGACAACACATTGTATAATGTGTACTACTCAATTCAAAGCTGCAAAAGGACTTTGGGAATCTCTCGACAAGAAATACAAAACCGAAGATCTTTGGAACAGAAGTTCTTTGTTGCAAAATTTTTGGATTTTAAAATGATTGATTCTAAAACCGTAATGAATCGGGTTGAGGAGATGCAAGTTCGTTGCATAACATTGAAGTGAAGGCATGCAATTGAGCGAGTCTTTCCAAATTGCATGTATGATCGAGAAGCTGCCTCCTTCATGGAGAGATTTCAAAAACTATCTCAAGCATAAACGCAAGGAGATGTCAATGGAAGACTTGCTTGTTCGTCTTCGTATTGAAGAGGACAATCGTGGGCGAAAAGAAAGCGCGCACGGAACATGGAAGCAAAGGCTAACATGGTTGAAGACTCGGGCCTAAGAACAACAAAAGAAAGCGTGATGACTCTTCTAAGAACAAGAAGACAAGTAATGACAACAACAAACGCTTCAAGTTCAAAGGGACTGCTACAATTGTGGGAAAAGCGGTCACCGGGCAAAGGATTGTCGAAGCAAGAAGAAGAAGCCTCCCAAGCAAACATAACGAAGTGGATACTCTCTACGGGTGTTTCCAAGTAAGTCGTCCGTTGTTGTATGTGAAGCCAACTTGGTGTCAAACGTCAAAGATTGGTGGGTGGACACAGAGCCACTCGTCACATATGTGCCGACAAAAGCTTGTTTGCGAGAATACAAGAAAATGGAACGTGAAGATTTTCTCTATATGGGAAATTTCGCAACCTCCAAAATTGAAGGTATTGGGAAGGTGATCTGAAGTTCACATCGGGAAAGGAGCTTACTCTCAACGATGTGATGCATGTACCCGACATAAGGAAGAATTTAATTTCGGTTCATTGCTTAGTAAGAAAGGTTTTAAAGTTGTATTTGAATCCGATAAATTTGTACTTACTAAGGGAGGAATGTATGTTGGGAAAGGATATTTGCTAGATGGCCTGTTTAAGGCAACGCCGTTGTAGTGGACAAGAAGTCCAACTATTTATACCCACAGGCTATTAATAAAATCGACAATTACGTTTACTTGTGCGAGTCTTCTAATTTATGGCATAGTCGCTTAGGACATGTGAATCGTGCTTCTTTAAGAAAGCTTGTCGGTTTAGGACTTATTCCAAAACTTGATTCAATAAAAGATCACAAATGTGAAATTTGTGTTGAAGCAAAATTTGCAAAGAAACCTTTTAAATCAATTGAAAGAACTAGCCAACTGTTGGGTTTAATTCATAGCGATATATGTGACTTAAAATTTGTCCCAACTCGTGGCGGTAAGAAATACTTTATTACTTTTATTGACGATCAAAGTAAATATTGTTATGTCTACTTGTTAAGTAGTAACGATGAAGCAATGGATGCTTTCATCACTTACAAAAATGAAGTTGAAAATCAACTTGAAAAGTCAATTAAAGTATTAAGGTCGATAGGGGTGGTGAATATGAATCGATAGAGTCTAGTGACTTATGTTCCAAATTTGGAATCATTCATCAAACAACCGCACCTATACTCCGCACAAAATGGTATTCTTTGAGAGGAAAAATAGAACTTTAAAAGACATGGTCAATTGCATGCTTGTAAGTTCGGTTTACCACAAAACTTGAGGGAAGCGGTGTTGTCTGCTAACTTTGTGTTGAATAGAATTCCACACAAGAAAACCGGTTCCATACCATATGAATTGTGGAAAGGAAGAAAACCTTCCTACAAATTCCTCAAAGTGTGGGGTGCCTAGCAAAGGTTGCCGTTCCACCTCCTAAACGGTCAAAATTAGGACCTAAGACCGTTGATTGTATATTCATTGGGTATGCAATGAATAGTAGTGCGTCTGATTCTTAGTACATAAATCTGAAATAAATGACATTCATGTCAATACAATAATTGAATCTCGTGACGAATTTTTGAGGACGTGTTCCTATGAAAAGGAATATTTGTGAAAATACTCCTAAGAGACCACGTGAAAGTGCTTCGAAAATAATGAGGATCTTGAACCAAGAAGAAGCAAAAGAGCTAAAGCTGCTAAAACTTTTGGTCCAGATTTTATCTCTAATTTTATGATTGAAGATGAGCCTCAATCATTTAAAGAAGCCATGGACAGCTCAGAATCCACATTCTGGAAAGAAGCTGTAAATAGTGAAATTGAATCCATCTTAAGTAACAACACTTGGCAAGTGATTGATCTTCCAAAAGGTTCTAAACCAATAGGATGCAAATGGATTTTCAAAAGGAAATTAAGACCAGATGGTTCCGTGGATAAATACAAGGCTCGTCTTGTTGCCAAAGGATATCGTCAAAAGGAAGGGTTTGATTTCTTTGACACATATTCTCCGATTACGAATTACTTCAATTCGAATCTTAATAGCCATTGCCGCATTGTACAAATTGCGATACATCAAATGGATGTGAAAAGCGCATTTTAAATGGTGATTTGAATGAAGAAATTTACATGGAACAACCCGAAGGCTTCAAAGTAAAGGACAAGAGCACAAGGTGTGCAAACTTGTTAAGTCCTTGTATGGTTTGAAGCAAGCTCCTAAACAATGGCATGAGAAATTTGACAATGTCATGACTAGGAATGGTTTTATCACAAATGAATGTGATAAGTGTGTGTACTCAAAGAAATTTGGTAACACATATGTATTTGTTTGTTTATATGTAGATGACATGCTCATATTTGGTCATGACATTGAAGTTATAAATAAAACAAAGAAAATGTTTACCAATAACTTTGATATGAAAGATATGGGTGAAGCAGATGTAATCTTGGGAATGAAAGTCTCTAGAACCTCCAATGGAATTAATTTATCTCAAACACATTATGTAGATAAAATGATTGAGAGATTTAATTCTCATGGTATTAAAGAAACTAGTAACCCATTTCTGCCCCATATAGTTCTTCGCAAGAATACGGGAATGCGAAACAACGGTTAGAGTATTCACAAATCATTGGAAGCCTAATGTACTTGATGCGATGCACAAGGCCGGATATAGCTTACTTGTTAGTAAGCTAAGTCGTTTTACTAGTAATCCTAACAATGAACATTGGAATGCATTATTAAGAGTATTAGGATATATAAAACGAACTAGAGAGTATTCATTGCACTATAGCAACTATCCTCCGGTAGTTGAAGGATATAGTGATGCAAATTGGATATCTGATACAGATGAATCCAAATCTACTAGTGGCTATGTATTTACTCTCGGTGGAGGTGCCATATCATGGAAATCTTCTAAGCAAACGTGTATAGCTCGATCAACGATGGAATTCGAGTTTATCGCTTTAGATAAAGCGGTGAAGAAGTGAATGGCTTAGAAACTTCTTAGAAGATATTCCTCGTGGCCAAAACCCGTGCCTGCTATATGTATACATTGTGATAATCAAGCGGCTATAGCTAGGGCGGAAAATTTTATATATAACGGCAAATCTCGACACATACGTCGTAGACATAACACCGTTAGACGTTACTCTCAAACGGAACAATTTCTATTGATTTCGTGCGATCAAAGGATAACCTTGCGGATCCATTTACTAAAGGTTTATCTAAGGAGAGAATAAACTGTGCATCGACAGAAATGGGGCTAAAGCCTAAACAAATATAAGTCAACTTGACGGAAACCTAACCTGGCGACTGGAGATCCCACGGACTAGGTTCAATAGGAAAACTAGTCATGATTGATTTGAGAGAAGCACTAGGAAGTTTATCTTCATCCCATTTCTATAATGCAAAAGTCGCCTACAATATGGTAGAGGTTAAGCTATTGCTTTTAATGATGACTATATCTTGTAAATTAGTACAAGTGGGGTAATGTAGGATACTCTTTATAGCACATCACCTATGTAAGTGTGAACGTGGCCGGTTCGTTGAGAAATTTTCTTAGGCAAATTCTCTAAAGCACTCGAGAACCAAGAAAGTTCGGGCCGAAATAATGAACACAACAGAGAACCAAAATCGATATGAAAATTTAATGTGTTTGGTCTATTGTTTAAACTTACAATAACGCCCGGTTCAATACGTTACGTAATCGATCAGCCAAGTAAGTTCGATAGATTCTTACTAAAGAAGGTTCAAAGCGAAAGCCACCTATCTTGATGCATTGATTTTTCAGCTATGCTCTTCTTCTTCTTTCTTTTCCGTGTCGACTTCTTCCATTCATGTGGGGGATTATTGGAATATTGGGGTCAATATATATGGGTGAATGGTTAAGTCACCACAAGAGTCTAAACCCACATTGAATATATACTAGAAAGTATCCTAGTTTATATAGTGGGATATTATGGAGAGTAACATTTAAGTTACAAGCCATGTAGCCATGTCTCGCGCACTAGCTAGCTTTGCTAGCCGTTGGTTGGACAAAACGCTCACACTCATGCTCATGCTCATGCTCATGCTCATGCTCATGCTCATGCTCACGCTCACGCTCACGCACTCGCACTCGCTCGAGCCCGTGCACGTCGCAAAGTTCGCATTGGGCGCTTTCGAGGCGCACTTTGCACGTACGCATCGTCGCGAAGGAGCGATTGGAGCCTTTCTATTTTATAGAAACTGGAAGGGCATCACGGACCAACACACCCGTTGGAATGGCGGCGGTTGGGCTCGGCACGGCCTTGTCCGATTCGTAGTATACGGCGGTTGGGTTCGAACAGACACACCGCTTCGATGCCGGGCGCACGGTGGGCAGCCGTCGCTCGAATAGACACGTCCGAGTTCATCGAACATGCCACGGGATGCATCTTCGCGAACAGACTCGACCAAGGCTATATAAAGACCCCTCTTCCAGTCATTCCGATCATCGAAAATACACCCAATCTCTCTCAGTCTAAACAATCCGAAAATCATAATTGTTGTTAGCTATTCCTTCTCCCGTTTTGAGAAAGTTTGAAGATCAAGTCAGATTATTTGGTTCATCCGTCAAAGGTTAGTAAAGTGCAAGTCTAACTTTTGGAAGAAACGTTGTATCTTGGGAGACAATTGCCAATCATCCGTTTGCACCGTTACGGAGGCAATATTTGTCTTAAGGAGATTTGCTTCGGCATACCTCGTTTCAATCATCCGTTTGAAGACATTTAAAGAAAACAAATTATTTACCAACAAAATAATCATGTGATTGACATATTGATGTGCATATAATATCTCACTTTCAAAAGGATATTCTCAAGATATACGGGTCAGACCTATACACAAAGTATAAGTCCAGCTTATCTAAGTATAATAAGCAACCCCCTATAGACTATAAGTAGAGAGGCTCTCACCCTCTTTTTCTTCCTTACACTCTCTACACACACTCTAGATCACTATATCCCTCTTGAGCTTCATGACAATACTGATACATACGCTAGAAGATTTTGGCAGGGAAAAATCCTCGCCCTTCCACGGTTGTTCACTTTTTTAGACAAATATAGTTAGATATTCTTACCATTCGCGACGATTATCACACAGAAAAGCATCACGAATAGTCCAAGCTCAACATCAGATTTGGCACCCCAATATTATTATTATTATTATTATTATTATTATTATTATTATTATTATTATTATTATTATTGTTATTATTATTATTATTATTATTATTATTATTATTATTATTATTATAAGCTAACATATTGTTTACAAGAAAAGACAACATTAATATTCTTAAAATTTGAACATGTGCTAGTCACCTAGCTATTTATGAAAAACATAATAAACAAATAAATGGAGGGACCAAATTAATTAGAACTACAGGCTAAAAAATAATATCTAATTAATTTTAGATCAAAAGATTAAATCTAAAAACAAATTCGAACTATTTTTGAAATTAACCCTATCTATATCAAAGGGGTAATAATCACAATAGAAGAGTAGTGCTAAGAGAAAGGAAATGCATCCAACATTGTCCCCTAATTGAGAACTTGATATATATATATATATATATATATATATATATATATTTATTTATGGGTGAATTACAGACCGGTCCCTTTTTAAACATTTGTAATCGCTACAGTCCACTCATCTTTTTTAAAAACCGGAAAAAGACATTTTTGGGGCAAAAAGACGATTATGCCATTAATGAAAGAAAAACACGCGCGCTTCAGTAACCCAATGCATCGCGATGCACCACTTTTGGCATCGAGATGCACCAATTGTTGCATCGCGATACACCACTTTTGGCATCGCGATGCAACAATTGGTGCATCGCGATCATCGCAGCGCGCTTTAGGGAACCAACGCATCGCGATGCACCACTTTTGGCACCGCGATGCAATAATTGGTGTATCGCGATCATCGCAGCGCGCTTTAGGGAACCAACACATCGCGATGCACCAATTGTTGCATCGTAATGCACCACTTTTGGCATCGCGATCATCTCAACGCGCTTTAGGGAACCAACGCATCGCGATGCACCAATTGTTGCATCGCGATGCACCACTTTTGGCATCGCGATGCAACAATTGGTGCATCGCGATCATCGCAGCGCGCTTTAGGGAACCAACGCATCGCGATGCACCAATTGTTGCATCGCGATGCACCAATTGTTGCATCGCGATGCACCACTTTTGGCATCGCGATACAACAATTGGTGCATCGCGATCATCTCAACGCGCTTTAGGGAACCAATGCATCACGATGCACCACTTTTGGCATCGCGATGCAACAATTGGTGCATCACAATCATCGCAGCGCGCTTTAGGGAACCAACGTATCACGATGCACCACTTTTGGCGATCGCGATGCAACGATCATCGCAGCGCGCTTTAGGGAACTTGATTTTCGTTTACCTTTCGGGGGCGTTGTCCCCGAACCTCCACGAGGGACGCTGTCCCCTCGACCCCTGCGACCTGACCGGGCAGGTCGAACCCCGTTGCGTTGCCCAGCATACTGCGATTGGCGAATTAAATCAGTCCAGAACATCTTCCTCTGTTTTCAGACAACATACTGTCAAGCTTGATTTGAAGCTCAAAAATAGTATTTTTTGGTAGAAAAATTGTGCACAAATATAGTACTAAGTTAGGATAATAATATGAGATTGATTTTAAACAATTCGAAGCTTAAATCAGAGATTTAAGTGGCTAAAATAGCTCAAGAACAAAGAAAAACGGGATGAACTCAAAAAATTTGAATTTGATCAAATTCGTGTTTTATGCATGAAAATTGATACCCAAACATGAGAAAAGACTATATTAACAACATGAAATCATTTATACATCTCAAATCTGAAACAACCATGTTGTTGAGGGTATTTTAGGAAGAAAATTTTCAAAATGTCTTTTAGCGGTTAAAAAAAAAGGGGTGTACTGGAGAGAAAAAAAGTTTGAAAAAGTGGACCGGCCAGCAATTTCTCCTAGTTTTACTATCATGGAGGCCCACCGCCAAGAGTCACGCACGGCCCGTTGCGATTGATAATCCGAGCAAAGACCAAACTGGTCAGATGTGCAAAAAATTTTAAATCAAGTAAAAACGTAATTATGACCAACTTTAATACTACTTATATATCCCTTAATTATTAGACTTTTCAAACGTGTACTATTTAGGTGAAACAGAGGGAGTACTACTCAACTATTTAGAAAATACAAAAAATTAAAGCTAGGTGACATGTATATGTGTTGATCACTTATTCATTGCCCAGCCGTTTGAAGGTTCCCAGTTGCTGGTTGGCTTGCCAAGCGAGTCCTCATATTACGAGATTGGGTCAGCCCACTCTGCCTCGACGACCCATTGATCCAGCTTTTTGTCCCTGCCCCACAGCCGGTCTTTTAGGCAACCGAACGAGCCCGTAGTCGGCGAAGGCGGGAAGATATATATCATCGATCACAGCGATGCCTGTGGATGACAGGTGTCTGCCAAGATCTGTCGCAGGCCCCAAAGGCTCCATTTTCTAGTTTCGAGATCAACAATGTACGCCAAAATATGACTATGCATAAAATAATTATTATTTTAGCAAAATTTGTTTGTTCTAAAATAATTATCGTTATAAAATTTTAAGAAATATTTACTTATTTTTTTGACAAAATTATCTTTATTTACTATTCTCATTAAGAAGGGTTGAAAAGAAAAAAATATATATCTCTACAACTTACCTATAATTATTGAACTTAAATAAAAAAATATTAGTCTCCTTAAAAAGCTCTATTAATTTGTGTATAAATTGTTAAAAATAAATTATTTTGGTACATAGGTAGTAGTAATCTCCGATTTATTAAAATGAAGTGTTAAATTAGTAATTTTATTGATATTGATATTTAAAATAACTCTTTTGTTGATCCAATATTAAATTTTTTGCTATTTACGATTGAAAATTTACTAATCTCGGATGTTTTTATCATAGTGGTTTTGAGATTAGCTTTTGAGTGCTGTACTTTTGTTTTATAATAAATATTTTTTTTAAAAGTCAAATATAGTGACTATAGAGACAAAGAGAAAAAAAATAGTTCAACTAAAAATAGAAAGAAACTAAAAACATCTCCAATGCTATCATTTAATTTTTTCTACATATAATACTTAAACAAGAAATCCTCGAGTGACAACAAATTTAAAAGATATAGAGACTTTTTTCTAAACGTGCTCCAATGCAAAATTCTTTTAGAACAATTTTTTTAGATGTGACAATTTTTATAATTATCTACAAAAAAATAAAAATAAAAATTACTCCATACCCTAACTAATTGACGGTAAAAAAATAAATAAAAATTAACCGTAAATGACGTGAATGGAAAGACATTATCTGGGTGACCTTTTAGAAGTAGAGAATTACGTAGATGATGTCTTCCAATCTGAATGCCACATCATCTCCATCTGAGATAAGACGTTTGCATTGGAGAAGTTTTTTTTTTTTTTTGAAAATCTATTTTCTCTAAGTGTCTAGGACTTTTTACTGGATAAATAATTGCATTGGAGAAGCTCCAAGAGCATCTCTAATACTATTATTTAATTTTTTTTTACGTAACATGCTTAAACAATAAAATTCGTATGTGATAAAAAATTTAAAAGATAAAAGTGTCATCTTTATAAACGTCCTCAAATGCAAGAATCTTTTAATAACATTTTTTCACATGTGTCAATTTTTATAATTAATTACAAAAAATAAAAATAAAGATTACTCCATATCATTGAAACAAAAGATAAAAATTATTTTCGTTACGAAGAAAATGTCACTTTCTTTGTTGCTAATTGAGTGTCCCGTTTTAATTGAGCTAGCGTCTCCCTTTATATAAAGTTATTAAATTTTATTATGTCATAATATGCTCTTGCATTTCTATTGTTTGACATTAAGAACGAAGATGTATATCTACCATTAAAATACGTTGAAAATCAGCATCCCTAACTTTTTAAAAAACTAAAAAATGGCACTTAATTAAGTATTGGGGGAGTACATGATTGTATATAACTTTCGACTCCATATAAGAAATATCTTGATATTTTTGTAGTTAATAATTTTTTCACTATAATAATTAATGTTAATACTTCTTTTTTTCAAAAATTTTACTCCACAATTTCACGTAAAAAATTTACTATTTTATTTTAAAATATTTCACTTAAAAAGTCAAAACCTGCTATTATTGGGCCTATATAGTATGTCTACGAGACACGTAGTAGTTTTTGTCCATTTGTTATTAAACAAAGGTTGCCAAAACATTTATTAGGAATCTTAAGAAGGCAAAATTTTATCTAGTAAACAATACAGTATAATTTATCAAACAGATGCCGTATATTTTGATATTGCTGAATATTTTTATCAATTTATTATTTTTTCTTACGTCTTTCTTACTTTTTAATCATTAAAAATTAAGAAAAATAAATTGTTCAAGAACTAATCCATACAGGGTCGTAGCCATTTATTGGGGGTTTGATTCGGGTTTGTTGTCTCGGTTTGATTCCTTTTAATTTCAACTTGGGCGGTTTTGGTTGGAGAAGGGTTAGGCCGTAAGGGTAAAGGATGAAATTGGGTCAATTTGGCGAAAGAGATTGGCCTGCCGGGTTTTATGGTCTCCACGACCGCGAATGCCGAGTCTCTCAGTTATGCGGGTCCCTGCAGCAGGGTTATGGATTCGCTTAAAGTCTTTTAAGAGTCGGGGGTATGCTTATTTGCTTTATGACATTTGTGTCCTAGTACGCTTTCAGTTCCAAATAAATAATTTTAGTTGATAAAATATAAAAATTAAGAAACATAATTAATGATGTATTGTAAAATATGTTCTGACGATAGTACTTATGAACATTAATTTAGTTCAACTATTTTAAATAATTTAAATAAAATTTTAAACGTATATTAAGAAGAATGATAGAGAAAATGTAAATCAAAAGTTTTAGAAACATTAGTTGAAACATCCCAAAATAAAAAGTAGAAACATTTATACGGGACGTAGAGAGTACTTAATAAAACTAAGAAATTTGTAGACATAAGAATAGCACACTAAAAAGGGAAATAATAGAGAACATTTAATATAAGAAGAAATACTCATTTTCAAAAAGACGTCATTTGAGAATTTCAATTTATTTTATTCAATTAATGTAAATATAAACTCTATCTTTGTATGACACGTAAATAATTTTCATTTTAAAAAAAAATAAAAGTAATAAAAAAAATAATGAAAATATTAATAGCTTAAATTTAAATGAGATTTTTTGGGACAATAATAAAATAGACGATTTGATTATTTTTTCTTTTGAGGGGTCGGAGGCAGTGGTATAAGATAATGGCTAATATAATATCATAAGATTGCTACAATATTTTCCCCGAATCTCAGGGAAGTCCCAATAACACCATTTCCTTCTTCTACACGGGAAATTCAAACATGTTTCATTTCGATGCAAAGTATGAAAAGAAAATGTATTTCAATTACAATGACATGTACTACGTACTATAACATCAAATTAATGAAACTATTTTTTCATCAAATCAAAAGTACGTAAAAATTGTTTACGTTGAGACTCGAGCATTCATACCCATCTTTCTATTTTTAGAACTTAGGTTATCACGAAGTGGATGAGTCGAGTCGGGAGGTGAACGTTAGAAAATTAGGGTTTGAGCAGTTAATTAAAGGGGCTTTCTTCTACTATACCAAAGTATTTGTTAGAGGTCAATGTCCACGGTTTGTACGTGCAGTGGGGATAAATTTGTTGAGCATTGGACAAATTAAACGAATGCCATGATATTGTCTGTCACCAATTGTTAGGGAAGAAATGTATTAATTGTTGGCATTGGACTAATTAACATATATGTACACAGCAGAGCAGGATAACAATGATTTTTACCAAATAATGCTAATTAATTAATGTTAAATAAGATCCATGCACGCATACAAAAAATATGGATAATATAAGCTAATTCAAACTTGTAGCATATCAATAGGTTTGGTGCGGTGCGGCAATGGGGACAAAAAGAAACTTCAAATTTTTTTTAAGACATATATAGTTACATATATAATAATCTTGTAATTAATGGGATCTTCTCTTCTCTTCTCTTCAAGATTCATCGTGAGTTTTTCTAGATCTGCTTTCGTATTATTCTTTCAGCAAGAAATAGAGTAGGATAAATGGAATCTTAAATATTTTACAACCTCAAGTAATCCCACGCTCGTGTTATATATATATATATATATATATATATATATTTATTTATCCTATCCTATCCTATCCTATCCTTGTAGAGATCAAATAATATTGCGTTTTATACATAATTATTGACCAATTAAGCTACCTTCGATCGGCGGCGAGGCGGGAGAGAGAGAGCAGTGAGTGAGGGAGAGCGTGGGAAAATGAGAGTGAATGAGGAAGGGGAGGGGGTTTCTCGATTGCATAAACTCAGTTTAGGTTATTCTTTAGCAACCGATTGAAAATTAGTTGCAAAATTTAACAAAAGCAACGTCATTTTTGGATGAATATTTTAATAAAAATTTATATATTAATGTTTCAACTGAATTTGAGACGGAAAATTAAAACGGAAGCCTTTCCGTGTCAAAAACTGTTTCAAATTTGGGCGGAATCCTTCCCTCCAATTACTCCATCTAAAAAGAATTTGACTGAAATAGATTTCAATCGAAAAATCAGTGACAAATCGATTATGCGCTAGATCCGTTGCAATTTCCGTTGCACTCTTTTTCAGGTGCAACCGATTTCAATTCTGTTGTTATATTCGGTTTCAGTTGGTCAGTATTCTTGTAGTGTTAACCAACTGAGCTACGCCCGTGAGGGCATGTTACATTACCCAATTCCATATGGATGTGATAATTACTAGATTGAGTTTCAATTAATTTGACAATACATGAGTAACATACTAATTAACATTAATTATAGGTTTATTTGTTTCTTCACGTGTTAGGTCATTTACGTAATGCATGAAATACGTTAAGAGTAAAAACTATCTATCTTTTGTTCAAGAATTTTTGCATAGTGATAAAGTTAAATTGTATGCTAACTAGGTTATGTGTCCGTTCGTGCCTATGACACGGTGTCGGTATGAAGCCAGATTAATATATGCTTTGAAGAAACTAATTACAAGAATGAAAAATCACAATATAATAGAAGGTTATCAGAAGAAACCAATTGCATGAATGGAAGTTACACAAAATGCATAACATGAATACAGGGAGAATCACACTAACCTTATTGTCGAAAATGATCCGCCAAGCAGCCTTTATTTACAGATAAGAAAAGCAGGGAGAACATGGAATGAACTCGACAGTCGACACTTAAGTCCAAAATGAACCGACTCATGTCAAGTTTTAATCGTGTGCTAGCCGATACTCAATAAGAGCCCGTTTGGTGTAGCGTTTTCAAAACGCAGTGTTTTAAAAACGCAGCGTTTCTAAAACGCAGATTATTTAAAACGCGGCTTTTTTCTTTATAAATGCGTTTGGGATATTATGTCAAAACGCAGCTTTTTATTCCCTACTGCGTTTTAAAACCTGCGTTTTGGGAAAAAGCTAGGAATTCTAGCGTTTTAAAACGCAGCTGCGTTTTGAAAACGCAGCGTTTTCTACCGCAGCATTGAAACGCTAAGTTAAGGAATAAGCTGCGTTTTAACCCTGCGTTTTGGCCAAAACGCACGAACAAACGGGCTCTAAGTGATCAAGTTTGAGCATGTTTATGAACAATTCACTTCGCATACCCAGCAGTGATTAACTACCTCATCTTGTATAAATATCAACTATACGAATTAGATATATCAGATACGCATTCATTACCTTACCAAATTGGTGTCAAAATATTATCTTTGATCAAACATAAACAGTACCACTAATTCCCACGCCACATTGAAGATTGAGTTTTAGCATGCAGTGATCAACCCTTGGGGTATATTTCCACTTTATACAATGAAAGTCAAATATCCAATCAACTTTTTTAGTATTCACGTACGTACGGCAGGCTCATTTAATTTTGGGGGTGATGCAAATCTCTAGTTTTCTTCTTCTTTCTTCTTTAACTTATAACAAATTGCTCAAAGTTGAAGCAAAGCTAGAATGAACTTGATTAGCAATTATATATAAAAATATATATCATCAAGCTGGAATTGTAAGAGGAAATTAATTAATTTTACAGCTGATTGAACCCCTCCATGCATGCATGCTTGCTAGCTAATTAGCAGCATAGGAATTGTAATAAGTGAGAAACATTAATTTCAATCAAGAAGCTAAGTAGCTAGCTAGACCAAATTGTTAGCCAGCCAGCCATTAACAACAAGCTTTATTTATGGAGTATCTTCAAAAACTACTACTTCACACGCAAGTCTGATAGCTAAGCTAGCTAGAGGTACGGTACCATCATGCATTACCGTTCCGTATCTACCCACCTCAATTTTCCCTGCTTAATATACATAAATAAAGCTGTGAAAATGACGACTTATTATATCCATCCCATGGCATGGCATGGCATGGCAGCAGGAGGAAGTAGCTATCTAGTCTAGATATATAGTAGTAGATCATATTAATTTACTACGATACCCCCTAACTCAATTTAAAATACACCCCTAGCTTAGCTAGCTACTTCAATTTTTATTTATTTATTTCCATTTTCAAACAATCAATCTAACATACTGAAAATCTGTAACTTAGTTTTTTCTCTTCTTTTCAATAATGATAGTTTGTTTTTGACTTCAGTTTATCAAAATAATCTTTATAATTTTACGACTTTGAAAATTCGTTTAAACTTAATTTATCATTACCCAATTTCCAGCGATTCTTTTTTTTTTATTTATTTATTATATCAAAAACGAATGCTAATCAAGCTTGGTCCCAAACATCCAAAGAAATAACCCCAACGTAATTAAGGATAATGACGAGGACTTATCCGTCTTTTCACATCTCTTGATTTTCTCTCTCCAGAGAGATAATGAAAAAACGAGTCAAGGGTAGAGAAATCGAGAAAAAAGCAAAACGCAAATCCAAAAGAAGAGAGAGACACCCACACCCACACCCACAGCACAGTCTTTCTCTCTACCTCTACACACACACACACAATTGAGAGAGAAAATCAACAAAATTAAAGAAAAAAGAAGAGAGAGAAAGTGAGAGAGAGATAGAGAGAGAGAGAGAGAGGGTTGGAGTTGGGCGTTATCTTGTGGTGAAGGAACGGCGTTTGTGGTGGTCGTATTTTCCTTCTCCTTTATCCTTTCCCTCTCTTTGTCTCTCTCTAAAACCCCCCATCATTCTTACTCCCGGCCATGCGGAGAGCCAGAACTGCCGCAGCCGCCAAGACAACGGCGGCGGCGCAGCAGCAACAATCGGCTGCTGGAGAGCCTAATAACGGATCTGGATCCATGAAAGAGATTAGATTCCGAGGAGTTAGAAAAAGACCTTGGGGCAGGTTCGCTGCCGAGATTAGAGATCCATGGAAGAAGACTAGGGTTTGGCTCGGTACCTTTGACTCTGCCGAAGATGCTGCTCGAGCCTACGACGCCGCGGCTCGGAATCTCCGTGGAGCCAAAGCCAAAACCAATTTCCCTCTATCCTCTCCTTATCAACAAAACCCTAACGATCCCTTCTTCGATCCTCGGTTTTACCATTCGAATCAGCTTGCCGAACACCCGATTATCCCCCAGAGGCCGACTTCTAGCGGTATGAGTAGCACCGTGGAGTCGTTCAGTGGGCCTAAGCCGCCGCAGACGGTGGTTTTGCCCCGGAGACAGCCTCGAACTCCGCCTGTATTACCCGATGACTGTCACAGCGACTGTGATTCGTCTTCGTCCGTTGTTGACGACGGTGACGCGGGAGATATCGCCTCCTCGTCGTTCCGGAAGCCGTTGGCGTTCGATCTGAACTTACCTCCGCCGTTGGAAGATGACGACTTTCCCGATGACGATCTACAGTGCACAGCTCTTTGTCTTTGACCGGTCTATTAATCAATACTCCTTTTTCTTCCTGCTCTATTTTTTTCTTCTTGAGCCAATTCCCAAAAAAAAAAAAAAAAAAATCATAGATAAAATTTAAGACTAAGATATAAGAAAGATCGAGTCGGTCCTCTAATTTCTATGAGTCTGCTCGGGGGTTCATCTTATGTTGTTTGAAGAGAACTCTTAGTTTATCTTTAACGAGTTTCTAATGTTATGATCAGAGTATATTATGATGAATGGATGGAGACTAGATGGAGTGATAATTTCTACTCTATATTGGGGCTCTTATAATTTATGAATGCTATTGTTGTCGTTTGAAAGTCAAATTTCACATGTAAAAATGGAGGATCAGTTCAGTCCTGATCTGCTTGTGGTGTTCTATCCTCATATTGATCTGTAGTGCTTCTTATCCGTTGTGTCCTGTATGAATCAAAATTATCTAATTTGATGGTACTCAAACTTTGTACTATTGTTTATGGCGATGCATCTGCATTTACGTGTGATTGTGTTTAAAATTTGATGTGTCCTTATGCTTGATCTGTAGAGATTTGTAGCTTAGACGAGACTATGACTTGATTGTTATGTTAGGTTGTAGTATGTACACCGTCATGTTGGATCTCCATAGTTTGGGATGCAAATTGCAAAATCAATACCTTTCTTTAAGTTTGCTTTGTGAGGATGGATTCATATGTGAATTGTGGGTGACGATGGTCTATGTGAACGAGTATGTTGTGTGTATGGAAAGAAACAATGAGTATTATGTGTGTATGGAAAGAAATCCTTGTGTGGAACATTTTGTGCCATAGCCTTTGGGGTTTACCATTAAGATAGTACGCGATTTCCATGGTAGGTCTGATTGGGATCTCCCGGTAAAGTTTAGTGTTAGGGTTTTTGGTTATAAGTGTAGTGTCAAGGTTATTGATGACTATAACTTATTGCTATCTTGATGCAGCCTTCTTGTTAATTAAGATGATTGTCGTTGAGCCTTTTATTCGAAGTTTTGTCCTTAGTTGGAAAACTCGTGTCAAGGGCTTTGAATTGTATTGATGCATGGTTTCAAGATTCTCTAGTCAGCGCATAATGGACGTTATGGTCTGATCATTTTGATCTTTTTTTTTTTTGTCATAACTTGCGTTGTTAATCTGTTCCTTTTTGTAACACATGCATACCAACAAGGGGAATTCTAGCAATGTACGACTCCTATTCTGATCTACTGTTAGGATCCTGATCATTTATTGGTCACTAATTTACGAGCGTTTTGCATCTTGTAGTTTTGTTGTCTGGGACTATATGCTTCTGGTCTTTGTGTTCTTAGACTAGGGTCTTGATTATTTATTGACCTGTTAATTTTTGGCCCTTAGTTTGGCAGTTAGCTGTAGCTTATTTCCCTTTTATGGTATGGGAGTGGACAGGCTTAGGCGCATGTTTATAGGAGCTTTCGACTTTCCTTGCTCCATTTTAGCTGTTCAGTACTCAAATTTGGGCATACTCTCTTCCTTTTTGAAAGGATGTGCGAGTCATTGCCCTTGTTATGTGGTAACTTCATTTAACCAAGAATCCTTTATTGGTCTTTGCTCAGGAAGTAAACATTCATAAGAACTTGTAAGCCATGTTGTTGAAGGTGGTTGTCGTGGTTCTCTCATCCTGATGAGATGGTGTCCTGACATTGGTTGTTTAGATTCATTATGTATTTTTGTTTCAGTACCTTGTATGCCTCTCATACCAATACACTGACACAGGTTCATGGTTTTTTTTAGAAATGTAGTATTTGCTTCTTTAAGCCATGTTTGATGATGTTCTTAACATTGTCCACAACCTGATGAATGTGTATCACTTGGATTTTGCTTGATGGCTAATGTATGATAGATATAGAAGAACTAAGTGTGTTGGCTGTATGTGTATGTTAATACATTGAAGCTATTTGCAAAAATAGCTCAACGTCTTCAGTTCAGATTTGGTTGCTGTTTGTTCATTGCATAGCTGGTCTTCCTCGGATTTATTCTTTCCCCTTAATGGATGTTGACGGGCTTAACCAAGTTTGTAATCTGGACACAAATTACAAGCAACTCTCTTCATAAATGATTTTGGTTATGCAAAGTCTGACCCATTATTCTTTGTTCTAACCCATTGTTCAAATTGCGTCCATTATGCGTTATGGTAGAGTTCTTAGGGACATGATCGATAACTAATTCACGTGGAGGATCCAAATCTGAAGTGTTATTCATGTGGAGGATCCAAATCGTGGAAATAAGTGCTGATTGGGTAACTCATGTGGAGGATCGATTTGGACTTAGGATTATTGGATAATGAATGGTGTTTTTGCCCTTGGGTTCTTTATCAAGTTTTTCTCTACCACAGGCTCTGAGTTGAGGTTTACAGTTTACTGGTTAAAACCAAAAAATCAAGTCATCAAATTGCATAGGAAAACAAAACTTCTTACGCTTTCCTCATCTTAAAAAAAATATGCTTATTTGACAAGTTAAATTCTTTAAGATAGTGGTTTATCTTGTTTGTACTTTCTTCAAATTGTATTAAATTATTGTTATGTTTAGAAATGCAATTATTTTTCAAGAATAAACAAAAAAAAGAAATTATCTTTTTGAGACTAAAGAAATATTCCATTTAATAGCTTTGCACGAAGAAGGGCGGTAGGAAGGAAAGCATGGGAATGGGTGTTAGTGGTTTGCGTTTCGCGGCCCGCCATATCTGACAGACTGTCGAATGTGGACGCTTTCCAGCTCCACAATTGGTTTGGTCTAAAGTTTTTAGGCTACAGCCTATACAAGTGATCTCAGAGTCTCTTATAGTTCCGTTTCGGTTCGATTTGGGAGGAAAAACGAGCTGAATCTAAGGTCATCAGTTCGTAAAATCTCTAATCGAGTCTATCTTTAAATCTTAGGCTAAATCAAATTAAACCACAATGCTTCGGCTCGTTTTGGTTCGGTTTTGCAGTTCAACTTTGTAGTTCGGTTTCACGGTTTGACTTGGTGGTTTGATTTCGTAATAATCACACTGTATGCATATTCATGAGGAAGACCGAAAGAGGATTTGACCAATTAAGAAGTTGATGGTAAGGAGTCGACCGCGAGGAGTGACGGCTCGCGACGGCGTGAATATTGAAAACGTCGATGCTATCGATCGAGGTTTCACAATTCCATTTTTCTATTATTTGAAAGTTAAGAACTTGAGATGCGAGAGTAAAAAGTAAAGATTATAAGAGACTTAGGTTTTATTTGAATTTATATACTCTAATCTAATGGAGGTTCTACTAATGATCAACAATTAGGTCTAGAAACAGTTCGATGGTTTGGGTTAATATGTTTTGGTTTGGTTCGGTTTGGCCCAACAGGACAAACCAAATCGAATCGCATAGTTTTTAAAAACTCAAACCGAACTGCCATATAAATCAGGAAATCAAACCAAACCACTCAGTTCGTATTGGTACGGCTTGTTTTGGCGGCTTAGATCGACACCCCTATGGTAGACACACATAGAGAAAAATATCATATCTTTTTATATATATATATATATATATATATATATAAATACACCTCTTTTGTAGAACAAATCAAAATAAAAAATACGAGACGAGAGAGTAGTAATTTTCAGGCGTCTATTGATTATGAAGTACCGGTCCTTAAATATATACTCCCTCCTTTTTGGAAAGAGAGTTCACTTTCTTTTTTAAAAGTTAATATGTGACTAAATTAAATTAAAATTTTACATACCTTATTTATGTTTTAGGAAGTAAAATTTAATTAATTAAAAACTACATTAACAATACTAATCTAAAGATTACAACTTTCATAACTTTATAAAAATAAATAAATTTATATAAATTATTGGTCAAATTTTAACTAAATTAATCCAAAAAAGTCAAAAGTAGACTCTTTCATATAAAAGTATTTGCTTAGAAACGTTATTGACTCTTTTAAGTTTTTAATTAGGCCAAAATACGAAAATTCCCCCCAAAATATATACCAAATTCCAGTGTCTCTCTCCAGTCTAAAGTTTGCCCTATAATCTCATGATGTTACCAATTTTTTCAGTTAGCCACCTAGCCATAATGACCATTAAAAAATTAACATTTTTATCATATGCTTTGCATTTAACGGGAACAATTAGGTCATTTTTTTATATATATAAAACAATACTAAACAGAGGGGTCAAAGTATCAATAAAAAGAAAAAAAAAAGAGAGAGCGCGTAGACTGAACAAGTTCAATCTTTTTGCAGCTCCTCTTTCTCTCTCTAGATTCTTGAGCCCTGACGTGTAGGAAAAACCTTTTAATTTCCGGCCTCTAATTCCTTTGTTGTCTTAATTACTTTGGCTACAGGAGTGGATTTACTGCGAATCATTTGGTCGCACTGGGTTCAATGCGAATCATTTGGTCACATTGAATCTTACCGCTATAAATATTCACTTGAATGTTACGGTGGAGATTTAATAAAAAAAATTTTTTTACGTTAGGCAGTCGTCAAATTTTTGGATTGACAGATAACGAATGTATCAATTATTTCCAATTTATACAAATACATAGGGTAAAAATGAATCTTTGAGAGTACAACTATCAATTCTACGACCCGTTGATCAAAAATATAATTATTCCAAAAATTTCCATATTTTGGCCTTTTAATTGTACTATTTTATTTATATTTTATTTTACTTGTCCATGACAATATTTATGCTATACTACAAAAAAGTGCCTTATAGTAGCAGCAGGTCGTGTTAGTTTTGTTTAATTTCCCTTTCTCTTACGGCTTAGGGCGTCCACAGTGGGGAGTCTCCCACCACTCTCTAAAATCACTTTTAGAGATTTTTAAAGATTTTTGCCCTCCCTTAATCCTACAGTGGTTCCTCTAGTTCACCCTCTATCTTTAAAATCAACTAAATCACCCTCTAAATATAGGGGGAGTTTTAACATGAATAGTGACTTAAATCCTCTACATTTTCCTTATTTTATTTGAACACAATATACTTTTGTTTAATATTTTGGAATAGAAATTATTAAAATATACTCTCTCTGTTATTAAATTATTGTCTTATTTTTTTTATCCGTTCCAAAATAACTGTCTTATTTTTTTTATCCGTCCTTAAATAATTATCTTGTTTGAAATTTTCATAATTTAGGAGATCATTTTTACCATTTTACCCTTACTTTTCTCTCTACTTTAATTATGCGCCATATACACATAGGTATTAAAAAAAACTACACATTATACCAATATTAATAATTAAGTCGTTATTTTTTGTTAATCCGTATGCCGAGTCAAATAAGACAATAATTTAGGGACGAAGAGAGTACAATATATTTTTTATAGTATATAAAATTTAAAATATTTTATTTTAATTGTGGTAGAAAAATATAAATAAAAGAGAAAAAATATAATGGTTTGTTAGTTGAGATGAGAGATATTTAATTTTTAGAGGGTTGTATAGAGAGTGCTTGTTGGAGTAGATTTATTTTTAGAGTGTTAAAAAAATGAAACTTGAACGAAAAACGAGGTGTTTAGAGTGTGATATAGAGAGTGCCCACTGTGGACGCTCTTACCTGTCAATAACACGAGGGGAGATGAAAGTCTACCAATGAATTCATCACAGGTAAAGGTCTTGTCACCTAAATCGTTGACCACTTTTTCCCATTCCCTTTTTTTTTCTTCTTTTCTTTTTCTTAAAGCATAGAGCCATATGTAATCCAACCTTTGTACGATTGACAAGTAAACCCTGAATTAATACTTCGTATTAGAAAAATACTTCCTCCCCCCTTAAATTATTGTTTTGACTTAGCATACGAATTAAAAAATAATAATTAATTTAATTATTAATATTGATATTAGTGTATATTTTTCTTTTAATGATTATATATATATGTGATCTATAATTAAAGTAGAGAGAAAAAGTAAGGATAAAATAATAAAAATAATATCCTAAAAAAGAAAATTTTAAATAAAATAATTATTTAGGAACGAACAAAAAAAAAAAAGACAATAATTTAAAGACAGAAAGAGTATATTCCGGTGAGCAATAGTATAAAGATCTCGTTTGGTGCAACGTTTCTAATATATATATTCTTTAATATCTAGTTTTTTTTAATATACAATTTTATTCTTATAAATATATTTGAGGTTCAAAACACAATTTTTTTTCCAGTAATGTTTTAAAATCTATTTTTTGAAATAAAATTAAAAATTTCAGCGTTTAAAAATGTTGTTGCATTTCGATAATGCTGCTCATTTCAATGCAACGTTTTAGCCAAAATGTACGGACCAAACGGGCTCTAAATTAATAACAAAAAAAAAAAGAAACAATTACATAAAACATTTTTATGAGATTGTAATAATTATATAAAATATAACGAGAATAAAAAATAATTATATAAAATTAAAGAGAAACAAAGTCTAGAACATGAAATTAAGTTAGAATTTCCTCCGTCCTTAAATTATTATCTTTTTTTTCTTTTTTATTCATCCTAAAATAATTATTTTGTTTAAAAATTTTCCTTTTTAGGATGTTTTTTTATCATTTTATCTTTACTTTTTTTTCTATTTTAATTATAAGTTACATATATATATGAATATTTAAAAAATTATATATTATATCAATATTAATAATTAAATTAATTTTTTTAATATATATTAGATCAAATAATATAATAATTAAGGGATGAAGAGCGTACTAAATTACTAAAAAGAAGGAAACTAAAGAAATAGAAAGAGACAACTACTAGTATTTAAAATATCTGCGGTAGACAAATCATGTGGCGCCAGTAGCTTGTGCATTTGCTGAAAAGACGGCCAGACTCTACTGCATACACGTTGCACATACGGTCCCACCGTCTACTTTAATTTAATGGGAGTAGTTTCTTTAGATGATTATTTTTAATTTGTTTTTGTGTAGCTAGTTGTCAGTTGTCACACTCACACGCCAAGAATCTCCTTTCTTCTTATTACGACTTTTTCATTACCTTTGCGAGTTTGAATTTCTCCGTCAATACGACAATACCTAAAATTAATACAGTATACAACATAACATTAAGGTTATATTTAATGTCAAATTTAATAATTAAGGTTATATTTAATTACTTAATGTCAAATTTAATAATTAAAATTAAATAAATAATTTAAGCTTTACGTAATTCAAAATTTTCTTTTAATTTTAATTTTAAACTCTAAAATTAAACATACAAACAAAGCTTAACCCTAAATTCTTTTATCAAACACACACCATCACCCCTAGCATGGCATTACTAAGAGTCATCTAGTTCAACAATTCTAGATATATAAGTATTATTAAAATTTATTATAATTACAAAAATATTGTTAATATGTTTATATTAAATGTAAAGGGTAAAACTATTAAATTATAAAAATTGTAGACATAATTTTTTAAAATTGACTCTTTATAAAAAACATCCCAAAATTAAATACTAAACTCATTGCTTGGAATAGAGGGGGTATATTACAACCTTTGCTTAGATGAGTTCCAAAATACTTTCTGTTAATTCAACTCAATCAATATCTTTCGTTTATATTGATTTTGTTAATTTATAACATTACCATAATTATCTTAAATTACTATTTAATCCTTTTAACATTTCTACTCAGTTACTATATTTCCTATTTGATTCACCGATCCTTAATTTAGTATGACCTACCATAATTATCTTATATGGATTGAGCTTCTCTCCATTACCCTTTAATTTCACGATGCACATTTAGATTTAGAAAATGTGGCAAAATTTAAATCAATTGACAAGATTTCACTAGATAATTCAATATATTACTCCTCAGTAGTCATGATAGTTATTTTATCAATAACTTTATTGAATGGGATAATGACATTACAAGTCCCTTGACTATGGCTAATTTCACCATTAGTCCCTTAACAAATTTTTTTTATATTTTTGTCCCTTAACTATGAAAATTAGACACAGTTGGTCCTTTTGGTGGATGCCGTTAGTATTTTTCCGTTAAGTCCGTCATGTGCCCATCACGTGCCTTTGGTTAAGGGCATTTTTGGAATTTTATGTGTAAAGATATTTTCTAATACATAAAATAATATTTTATTTTCTCTCTCTCTCCCCCCACCCCCACCCCCTCCCTTCTCGCCTGGGAACGTCTTAATGTTAGCTATGATAATTATTCTTCACGATCTCAAATTATCTCCCTCAAAACAAAGCTGACCGAAAATTCGAAGGGCATAAAATCTGTGGCTGAATTTCTTAATGAAATGCGCTCCATTGCAGATGCATTGGCTCTTGCGCAAAATCCAATTCACAAAGAGGATCTTATTGTTCATATTCTGACTCAACTTGGGGATGAGTTCAATGATATTGTTGCTGCAATCAAAGTCCGTGAGTCTCCTATCTCCTACGCTGAATTGTTTGACAAATTAACCGATTTCGAAAGGATGATGAAGGACAATGAATCAATCCAACCTGTTATTGCCACTGCCAACGTCACACAAAAATTCGATCCCAGGTCCCAACAATCCCCACAGCCCTACAAATCTTCTCAAGACACCACTTCGAATCGTGCTCAAGGGAATTTCTCAAACCATCGCAAACACCGTGGCAGAAATCCTCGCTTTTCGTGGAAAAATCAAAATAATAATCGATCTTATTTAGAAGTATCAAATTCTAGGTCCCAATTACAAATCACAACACCACCACCACCCAGCTTCTTGCAACATTACCATGTCTGCTAGCCATTCCTATCCCTTTCATGACAGAGACACTTTATTGAAGTATCAAATTCCCACATACATAGTTTAAACCTGAAAATTTTACCTCCAACTCAATGCAAAAAAAAACAAAAAAAACAGATTTGGTGAAGATCATTGCCGCCGCCCATGGTGAACTCCGATGAGTTCGTCGGACGTTACAGCTCCAAATCCGATCCAAATAACCACTACCCAACATAACCCAGGCAAGTATAGATCGTGAACTCCAACGAATTCGATTCCAAGCTTCAGATCTAGGTTCGCGACTTGGGGTTCCACGTTATGGTCCGCTGGCACTTCGTCATTATCACCATCGTTTGATGGACTTGATTCAGGAAGAGAGTAATGTTATTAGGGAATTGGAATTCGAGAATGTTATTCGGAAAGGGGAGAGAAAATTTTGGTTGAGGGAGGGGGAAGGTGTGGGTTTCATATGGTCGTCTTACAATGGAGCAGAACGAGATCTGGAAGGAGAGAGAAAGAAAGAGAGGGAGAGAGAGAGAGAGAGAGAGAGAGAGAAAGAGAGTTTTTAGATTGAAGGTGGGGGGAGGAGAGAGAGAAAAAAAAATATTTTAAAGTATTAAAAAATATCTTTGTACGTAAAATTTCTTAAATGCCCTTAACCAAAGGCACGTGACGGACTTAACGGAAAAATTCTAACGACATCCACCAAAAGGACCGACCGTGTCTAATTTTTCATAGTCAAGGGACAAAAATATGACAAAAATTTGTTAAGGGACTAATGGTGAAATCAGCCATAATCAAGGGACTTGTAGTGTCATTATCCCTTATTGAATTTACCAATAACTTTATTGAATTTGTCAATAAAATATTTTAATCTATTTAAATTTATCTTCTTTTTTTTTTTAATACTAGTACTAGTCTAATTAAATGACACTTCTGCTCTAGCATGTGTAACATACTTACCCTGGTATGTGTGATGTGATTACCCTAGCTAGACATTTTTACCGTGGACATTTTTTTCATCTAGTGTGTGTAATGTCACTACCCCGCACATCTTTTCCTCTAATATTTGCAGTGTAATTACCAAAATAATAATAAATTGTAAACTTGATTTTTGATTTAAAAATGACTGTAATGAAATGGTTAACGTCGTGACAACATTCTAACATGATTGGGGATCAAAATAAGAATGATCAATGCACGTTGTTTTGGTTTGTACTTGAGAGTTGTGAGAAACGAAAAATTATCGGCTATGATTTAGGGTTTACATTGAAAAGGGTAGTTTGCAAATAATTAAAAAAACTTGTAACGTATTTTTCCAAAAAGAAATCTGTTCCAAGCTTTCAACAAAATGGTTTGGGTGAAATTGTCATTATGGAACTTTCAGAAGAAGGTGATTCCACCTCCCGATGAAATGTTCGTTTTGTCAAGTTTAACCAATCAAATGTGTAAAATGATGAGCCAAACGCTTATTCAAATTGGTCTTGTTCGTTCAAACCAAAACCAAACCAAACCAAATACAACATAAATTTCCTTTTTCTTTAGAAACATAACATTAGTTCATAGTAATATTAATTAATATGGCAGGTGTACCATAATTGAAAATTAAACCTACAAAATGACAAATTAACCACATGGTATGTTGCACAATTATTGATCTGATCATCATAGGCAACAGATGGTATCCTAAGACTCTTAGCTAAATAAATGACTCACGAACGGAATCATAATAAATACATACTACTCCAAAATTCAATTCTTTATTAGGAAACGATTGCCACCTCCACATCTCCGTTACTAACTTTTTTTATTGAGTTGGCAGCAAAGCAAGGAGGTATACCAGATTTGCCACTTTGCGTCCTCTTATTTGTTCACACTTCACTGGATCCCATTCTTTTTCAACCCTATCTATAGTTACACAAAAAATTATGCTTTATTTTTAGTTTTAATAAATTTATAAGTTAATTTTGGAGTCATTTCGGTATTAGTATATCTAGATTAATGTTCTTAATATTTACGTATAATATTAGAATGATAAGTGTCAACGTTGGAATAAACAAACTAATAAAAAGTTAAACACTCATTTAAGGTTATTATTTAAAAAAAATAAACACACATAGGTATTATTTATTTCCGTCCATGATGTTTTAATTTCAACTACCTCCCCCTCTTGTTCATAAAGTTTCATTTGTTTCCTTATTTCTAAAACTCAAGTAACTAGTCCATAAATGTTAACTTTTCATCCAAAACGTTAACGAAACCTCAAGCGATTTAAATTTTTTTTTTTTTAAATTTTAAGTCACTGAGTCAAACACTATATTTCTGCTCAATGCTAAACAATTTGAGTAGTTGATGAATCAAATGAATAATTTTGACTGCCCTACATATATTCTATCCTTATTTACGATGAGTCAAAGTATTAAGTTTTATTTTACTCACGAATAATTGTAATTGATGGAAGTATTTTTATTAGCAAATGTTACTTTATTTCCCTTTAAGTTTGCTAGCACGTCATAATAAAAGTTAAAAACAAAAAAGGTGGTGATAATATAATGTATGATAAAAATACATGAAATTTCGATTCATTAAGAATTATGACTCAATCGTACTTGAAAAGTATTTCCAAAATCACGACTATTCTCCCCCCTTTAAACGCTCAATTTCATAAAAAGTTCAAGTGTGTTTCTTGAAGAGGAAGGATATGTTTTTGTTGCCCTTTCTCAGAGGCGCACGAGCAATATGTGATTAATTGGAATCACTAGTCACTTTCTCTTATTATTATTATTATTTTTTTTTTGTTTCATTTGGAACAGAAACAACGAACAAAAAAGAAAAACAAACTAAAACCTAGGGAAAGCAACACCCCTACTATCTATGCCTAACAAAAGTCTAAGCTCATCACTTGGCTCAATAAATGCACCAAATAAGAGTTTTGATTTGCTCTCATGTTTGCTAAGAAATCCTCACAAGCGTTTCCTTCCCTCAACGTGTGACGTAAGGTGCAACCCGATGAGTTGAGCAAGGCTTTGACATCTTCTAATAACGCCATGAACGGGTGGTTTCCATCTCTCGGGCAAGTGGCAAGGTCTTTGGCAGCTTGGGAGTCCGTTTCCACTATCACATCTTCCCATCCCTTGGTATTCACAATCACGAGCCCTACAAGAATTGCATGGAGCTCCGCTTCAAGGCTAGAGCAAGGCGCTAAACTACCATAGAAGCCGGTGATCCAGCTGCCCCCGTCCATTCTGAAGACTCCTTCAAAGCTGAATTTCCTAATTTTAGCCTGGACACTCCCATTTGTGTTCAATTTAATTTTGTCTACAGGAGGAGGAAGCCAAGAAATAAAACTAGGGACCTTAACGTTATTAGATTTAACATTTTGCAAAAATGAAAAAGAAACTTCCCTGGCAAAGTTCATGGCCTTCCAAGTTGTTTTTGTGGGATGTTCGGAAATACCATCAATCACCTCATCATTTCTGTTTTTCCAAATATTCCATAAAAATAATATAAAAGGGAATTTCCAAGGAATTACATCAAAGCAATTATCACCATATTTCTGGATGTTTAATGTCAATCAATCTTTCATGGGGAGATTCCACATAGTAGAAAAATCCTCATTAGTGAGCAAAGGATTCCACACAGTTTTGGCTTTGGGGGCATTTACGGAAGATGTGATCAACATCCTCTTTACTGTTATTGCATCTATCACATATAAGAGATCCTCCCAAATTTCTATCGCAGCACAATTTATTATACATGATTCTCTCATGAAGAATAAGCCAAATGAAATGAATTAATTTAAAGGGGGCTTTAAGTTTCCAAATCCATTCCCATTCACTATTATGAGTCAAAAAGTTACGTCCCACCATTAAATTATGGGTGCTTCTTACCGAGAATCTACCATTACTAGTAAATCCCCTAGTGGTGTTGGGTTTTTCATCAAAATTAATAAGGTGGAATAACAAAATTTAATTTTAAAAATCCTCCTTAAATTCATGCAAATTAATATAAATTAAATTTAGAATAATTACCCGATTGTTTGAGCGAACAATCTTTAAAAGAATCACGCTTGAATCACAATCACCGCAACAACGATTTGCATGACTTCTCTATAGTATCCCCACAAACGAATTGGACATGAATTGATTCAATAATTTTGTGCTAGGCAATTGTTAAATCAAAGTAAAAAGATTTCGTTGTACAAAGAACTAATTAAATCCCTATTTTTTCTCTTCACGAATTTAGTATTTCACTCAAACTCTAAATTTTTGTGTTGGATTCATATGAAAACTATCAAAAGACTCCACATATATATATATATATATATATATATATATATATATATATATATATATCAGAGAAAGAGGTGACCAAGATTCCTAGTCCCACTAAGGCTCACTTTTTAGTCCCCTTATTTAATTTACTTTAAGCCCATTATTTCAATTAATGACAAAAATAAATTTCAGTCAAATTCATTTTAAGTCTGTGACCCAATAGGTTCCTAAATTACGTTGTCAATAATTAATTACTATATATAAATATATATATATATAATTAATTATAAACAATGAGTGACATCTAGCAGTACATCATTGCTACCAAAGTAATATAAATTATCAGTGATTAAAACAACTGAATGTAACTAAAATAATTCTTATCCCTTTGTCCTAATATATGATTAAACACAAGGCATGAAACGTGTCATTCTTGTTATAGTTTAATCTAGGTTTCTTGATCTCCGAGTAGACTTATTTACTAGACAAATAAACTCAATATTCAATATTGATTTATTTGAGCAAGACATGCATTTACTTAAGTTTCACTTATCAAGGGGCCCACAGATATTATACTCTCGTTATGTAGGAGGACAAATTCTATCTACATTGTTCATATTCCTCAACATGATTCGTGGCATATCCAACATCTGACTTTATAATCACCTTGTTACAAAATGATGTTTATCAGTATCAAAATATACGACTCCTCATCTAGGGTATAACGAGTAATTGCTTATTGAGTAAAGTTTTCTCAAAATTGATGATGTGCAAGCCTGGTGCTTTTTTAGGGGTGATTACATTACCCGGGCTTGCTATCTCCATATTAATACAACTGTGGAGAGCCTTGTCATTTTATGGTTTCAATTGACAAAACCTTCTCTAGGCCTCTCAAATTTTCTTCATGCACGAACCAGATCAAAGAAAATATATATCTGGGTTTTACAATATCTGAAATCTCTATGGCGAATTTTTTATTTGATTGAACTCAAATCAGACATGCTATTAGAACAAGTTTGCTTGAAAAGAATTGGTTGAAGGGTGATTAAATCTAATGCCGAGTTGATTCAATAAGGTTGTATTTATGGTTTCGATATCATGGGGGTTAGGGTTAGGGTTAGGGTTAGGGTTTGTTTTATTTTGATTAGAGAAGATGCAGATGAAGATAGGGGTAGAATTGATATTTTACGTTAATTTAACAGCCGAACTAACGTCTATCCAAAAAATAGGGTCGCTTGCAAGATAACTGAAATACAGTGACCCAAATAATATTTTTAAATAATCAGTGGCCGAATATTAAACTTTTCCAAAGTACAGTGGTTCGATTGTGTGTTTTGCCTTCCTAAAACATAAGTAAAATATGTAAACTTTTGATTTAATTTAGTCATATATTTGACTTTTAAAAATAAAAAGTGAACTCTATGTCTGTAACGAAGGAAATATTTATCTTCAGAAATTCACGGCGTTTTCCGATAATAGATCGGGGCATTGGTTTTATTGAGTTTCAAAGATCAAGGGATATTAATGTAACTGTTTGCCTTATATTTCGATTCAAGCCAAAAAAAAGAACATAAAACTAAAAATCAATCAAAATCACAGCTAATTTCTACTCTGTCTGGTCCTCTCATCCTCACTATATGTACCTCCAATCAATCAATTGCCCCCACAAATTTAGCTGTTCCCCTTCCTCTCTCCAAAATTCTCGCTCCCTCAACTATATAACCTTTTCCCGCTGTATCCCATCTCCCTCTTTCAGAATTTTGATCGTTTTCTCAAACAACAGAGGATCGGCATCCACCGCCGATTCCAAAATGGCCGACGACGAGAGGGAAGCGTTTCTGAACAAGCGAAAAGGATTCGCTCGCAGCGTCTCCCACGCCAACGACGAATTGTGCAGCTTCAGATCGTGGCTGAAGTGGATGTGCGTTGATCAATCCGATACTTTCTCGGCTTGTCTCTCCTGGTTCATGTTTATCCTTTTCGCCATTGTCGTCCCTTGCTTCTCTCATTTCTTCCTTGCTTGTAGCGATTGCGATAACAAGCATACAAGGCCTTACGATAGCCTTGTTCAGTTGTCGCTCAGTAGCGTCGCTACGCTGTCGTTTATCTGTCTCTCTCGGTTTGTGAGGACTTATGGACTCCGGCGGTTTCTTTTTTTAGATAAGCTCTGCGATGAAAGTGAAACTGTGCGCAGAGGTTACACAGAACAGCTCAATGTACGTCTCTCTCTCTCTTCTCTCCGAAATCATTGATTAGATTCTATTTATATTGTCTATGATTATCGCTCGCTGGACTAATAAGAATCAAGGATTGCTTTTCATTTATTTGAACTATCATCGATACACTTGACATTTGAGTTAGAATGGCTTAAACGGAATTCTGTTCTATTTACAGTGGTTCAAAACTAATTATTGAATTGATTCTAATGAATACTGGAGTATTTATAATATTAATAATCATTTTATTAATTCCTTTTTTGAAGAAAAAACAAAAAAACTAAATTTCTTTGTTAAAATGGTTGAATGGAATTTTGTTCTATTTACAGTTGGTCCGTTAACAAGATTTTTCAATTATTGTGGAGAACCGTGGAATTGATTTGGAAATATTGCAGAATTTTTTGTTATTCTCGTCTCTTTCTTTAGTTTTCAGTTTTGATTTTTTTTTTAAATAGAAATCTGAGTCCAAATTATTTGTTTTCGGAAAAAATTGTTATCTAAGGAAGGTGCTTTAGTTGGATAGCTGTTGGAAATATTTTTAAAAAAAAAATAGTAAATCCCTTAAAACACCGAAAGTCTGTTTTTCTACTTCCTAAAATAATTCAGTTGTTTTAGTTATTTGTTACAATCTCACGAAATAATTTTTCGACCGAGAGAGTACTGGTAGTACTACTCCCTCCGTCCCTAAATTATTGTCTTGCTTTCTTTTTTTTGTCCATTTCTAAATAATTGTCACTTTTCTTTTTAGAACATTATTTTTACCATTATATTCTTATTTTTTCTCCCTATTTTAATTATGAACCACATATACATAGACATTAAAGAAAACTACACACTAAATCAATATTAATAATTAAATTAATTATTTTTTTTTAATCCATGTATTGAATTAAATAAGACAATAATTTAGGGATGGAGAGGAACTATTAGTAATAATCTAGGCAAAATGCTATAAATCAACTTCTTAAACAAGTTTGACGGGAATCAGTCTTATCGGTTTACTTTTGTTTAGTGAATTGGCGTATGTTCCATAAAGGACTAGAATCAACTTTTTTTCAGTGAAGTTTTATTCCATGAAAGTGAGTGAAATGTACAGCATTACTTGTTAACAATTGTTACGTTCCTAAATTATTGTCTTTTTTTTTTTTTTGACAAATTTTTAAATAATTGTCTTGAAACCTTTTATTTTAGGACATCACTTTTACTAATTTACACTTACTTTTTCTCTTTACTTTAATTATGAGTCACATGCACATGGACATTAAAAAAAACTACACACTATACCAATATTAATAATCAATTTAATAATTTTTTCTTAATTTGTGTGCTGGATTAAACAAAATAATAATTTAGGAACGGAGGGAGTAATAATTTTCCATAACAAGCATCACTGAAGATAACACTGATAAATTTAGACAAACTTTATTTATAGGCCTCCGCCTCCCTTTTGTTTGAGAAATCAACTACATATACTCGACAAACTTCATTTGTAGACAACTTAAAAAAAAAAAACTTCATTTGTAGACTTAATTAACGTCTACTGCTTTTAGCTCCGCTAACTTGAAAAAATAATACTACTTGATGCTAATCAGTCCTTAATTTGCATTCTTTAGCACAGTAATTCAAATTCATTTTGCACAGTTGAATTTTTGGTGCTCATTATCGTTCAACTGCATGATTGATCTCCACATTTATGAAACATGGCATTGTCCGGCATTTTTGTTTCTATGAATTAAAATACTCCCTTCAAAATGATTAAATATGAGATCTTTTGGAATCCACAACATTTGTGGTGAGGTTACCTTGTGGTGCTCGTGCCGAGATCATGCCACATTATTAAATAAGTTGATCGGATGCTTAAGACACTGTGAATGAGGTGCGAAAAAGCGAAGTCATTTTGCATCCCAATATATACATATTTTTTTATCGTCACGAGTTTCCGATCAACAGCACCAATCCTAGCCCCAAACCATAGGCAGCACTGGTAAAAAACACCAGAGGTTATAAACTCTGAGATTTGCTTGATTACTTTTACTTAGGAAGCAACTTCAAATTAAGAATATTGATTTTGCTTGCAGAGATCATTGAAGATCTTATTTATCTTCGTCCTCCCATGTTTTGCTGCTGAAAGTGCATACAAGATTTGGTGGTACAGCTCTGGTTTCACCCGCATTCCTTTCTTAGGCAATGTTGTTGTGAGTGACACCGTAGCTTGTATCCTGGAGCTGTTGTCTTGGTTATATCGAACCGTGGTCTTCTTCCTCGTGTGTGTCCTCTTCCGTCTGATCTGCTACCTCCAGATCCTCCGCCTCCAAGACTTTGCTCAGGTCTTCCAAGTTGACTCTGACGTTGAATCAGTGTTAAGGGAACATCTCCGGATCAGAAGGCATCTACGAATCATAAGCCATCGTTACCGTGTGTTCATACTGTGGGCCCTTGTATTCATCACTGCCAGCCAATTCACCTCGCTTCTCATGACAACTCGCGCTGCTGCTGATCGCAATGTTTTCAAAACTGGTGAACTTGCAGTAAGTATTTTCTTTGTTCCCCATTTTCTTTTACATTTTACTGCGTTGATTTGAATCATATATGAGAGTACAATTGTACAAAAAACACATTGGACTTGGGATATGTTTGGTAGCATGAATTCAAGTACTAGTAGATTCGGTATACAGGCAAAGGTGCTTCATAACATGAACTAACAGAGCTCCAACTCCATTTAGAGCTTTGACTCCAAGCTCCAGACACTATGTTACTCGGAATATATTTTGCATTTTGGATTTGGTGTTAAGCTAGCTCAAGAGAAATTGAATCATGTTAGACAAGAATAGTATTATCCCATCCTTATTAGGAACTGATACCTGATAATCTAGGAATTAAAACAATAATGTTATGGACCGATCAATGTGCTACGTGGATCAAAATGAAAAGAAACACCATTTTCTGGTTTGAAACTCTTTCCATTTTTTCATTGCTGTATCAAAAGATCAAGTGAGCTAAGGTGGTGTTTGATTGTACAGCTCTGCTCCGTCAGCCTTCTTGCCGGGCTACTGATACTACTGAGGAGCGCTACTAGAATCACCCACAAGGCACAGGGCGTGACAACTCTGGCAGCCAAGTGGCATGTGTGTGCAACAATAGAAACATTTGATTCAGCTGAAGCTGAAACTCCGCCAATGGGGATGCTTGTAGGCAATCAAGTCTTTCCAGTGACGTGTGATGGATCATCCGATGATGCTGAAGATGTTGGCGATGAAGAAGACGAGCTCGACAACACTAAACTCATCCCAGCATATGCCTATAGTACAATCTCATTCCAAAAAAGACAGGCCTTAGGTAACTAAATCCTTTTTTGTCAATTATGTTAACTCAATTAAAGAAGTTTTAAATTTGAATCTGATCAACTTGTTTCTGAATTTACAGTGACATACTTTGAGAACAACAGAGCAGGGATAACATTGTATGGATTTATGCTGGATAGGACTTCACTCCACACCATTTTTGGGATAGAGTTGTCCCTAGTCTTGTGGTTGCTTGGGAAAACCGTTGGTATTTCTTAAACGCAGTGTTGCCAAACAACAAAATATACATCGCCGCGACTTATCCCTTGTCCTACGAAGAAGCCGTTAAATTTTGGAGGGAGAGCCGTCAACATTTTGGAGAGACAGAGAGGTACCCAGGAGACGATAGATACTTGTAGAGATACGAAAGGCGAGCGTGTGGAGAGATGTATGTATTGATTTTTGAATGTTTTATTTATTTCATTTTTTTTGTTTTTTGTTTCATATATAGTGATGTTTACCATACCTTGGTGGTGTAGAAATTTGGTGTCCTCCCCTCACCCTGAAAGGAAACAATAGTTGTTGTGATTTTCTCTTCCTGGTCTTTTATTGTTTGTGGTATTTTCTTATTCCTCGGAATGAGAGAGATCTTTTTTTTTTTTTTTTTTTTTGAGCAAATCAATTGTTTATTTTCTTTATCTCGTTTGAAATAATTTATGTTTGAACAGTCAAATATTTGAGAGTTGTAACACTTCTCTATCCAAATTTAAAACCGTATTCAAACTTTATATTTCATGAAACTAATGGTTGGTTTAAGGAATAAAATCATATCCTATATGCAATTTCTTCTTGTTCGAGTATAATGGGGAAGATAATTTTCATATTCTATACAAATGGATAAAATTAAACATAATGAAATTTGAGATTTTAGTTTCCAAAATCTCAAATTTGAAATTTGATATATATATATATATATATATATATATATCCACAATAATGTTTCTTAAGTGGAAGTGGTGAATATATGTATCTTCAAATAAATGGTTGACAAGAATTTAATTATATGTCAAAAATTATAGAATATATGTATTATAGAACCTTTAATGTATTTTTCAAAGATTACAATTTTGTTTCAATAACAAATAAAATTATGTTAAATACTTATCCTATCCTAAAGTTGGTTAAGTTAACAATTTTTTATTTTGTTTTTAAGTAGTTGAGACAAAAGCACTTCGGAGTAGTTAATATTGATATTCTTTACATTTCGGTAAAAGCAATGCCTATGTATACTAAAATGTAAACTCAAATTCCAATTGACATATTTTGATTCGTCAGAATGCTATTAAATCGTAAGATCCACTAGAGTAATTATGGTGGTCGTGGCTCTATCAAGTACTCTCTCCTTCGTACCTCTTAAAAACTTTACATTTAAAAAACCTCATTATAAAAGAATATATAAGTATTATTAGAATAAGTATTATTAGAACTGATCATAGTTACAAAAATAATTAAGAATAGTTAAGATTTTTAGATTATAGGTGGAGTGTAAAATTAAAAAATTATGAAGAACGTAAACATAAATTTTAAAAATTAACTCTTTAATAAAATAAAATAATAAATTTTTTACATAGAATGAAATAAGTATCAACTAACTCCCATGTCTTCATCTACTAGACATGCTGATCTTTTGTCCGTGCAAAGTTTTAAAAAATTTGGTTTATCCTTTTTCGCTTTCTCTCTTTTTGACCCAACTATCTTATCTCTATTTCTCTTTCACTTGTTTTTTTTAATTATTATAAAACAAAAATCTAAAACCTAAAAAATAACAACTTAAAATCTTGTCAAACACACCCGCATTGTCCTACCACCGTATCTGAAAATGGACTCAATTAATGCATTTTTATCACAAAAGTGAACCTTTTCATACATCTGTATGAAAAGCTGATAGTTTGAAAAGTTAACAGTAATTTCCCCCATATCACACTTTAAATATATTGTTATTTATTTCAATTTTATTTTTTTAACACTCTAAAAAAAAATTTACTCCAACAAGCACTCTCTATACAACTCTCTAAAAACTAAATATTTCTCATCTCAACTAATAAATTTAACTACCATTCTATTTTTATTTTATTTTTTCAGCACAATCGGAATGAAATATTTTAAATTTTAAAATCTATATTCTATAAAAATTATAGTACTTATGTTTTAATAATTTGAATTTCAATTATCTAAAATACATACGTAACAAAACTAATAATTTAATTACAACTGTCATTAAATTTTTCTATTTTTATAAATATATTTAATTCTTTTTATTATATTATTATATTTAAAATATAGAGAGAGAGAGAGAGAGAGAGAGAGAGAGAGAGAGAGAAAAGATCTTTCTTTGCTTGTGTGTGTGTGTGAAAGTGAGGGGAGAGGGAGAGGGACAGGGGAGGAGAGAGAAAAGAAATGAGAAAAAAAAAGTTATTATTTATGTTAAATGATTATATTCTATATTTAAAGGAGGATTTATTGAGTTTTAGAAAAAGAGGGCGGAGTAAATGAAATTGAGGAAGGGTTAAAAACTTTAAAATTGTTGGGTGGAGGGAGTGAGTCATTGTGGATGCTTTACTCATTTAATCACTTCCCCATACCCAATATGGAAATTGGGCATAACTAAAAGAGGGAGAGGTAGCCATCACCGTCTAAAACCGAAGATAATATATTTCATAGTTCCAATTTAGAGTGTTCTGTAAAATTCTTTTTGAATGGCCTATTTAGATAGTTCATTTATTTATTTTATTTTATTGCACGCGTCTTAATATTCTAACGCTAGTTAGGTCTCATTCATTAAAATGAGTAATTAGTATAGACTATATAGACATCAAAAAGAAAATTTTATGGACATTAATATTGTTTCTCAAAAACATAGTTAGTTAATACGCATGTAATACACATACATACGTATACATGATTAAAGAAAAAATTGTTTAACATAGCCGAATCAAACTTAATTAAAATTATTTAATTTGTATATTTTGGTTGAACCATATAGTACATCTAAAGAACTTTAAACATATTATATTTCTCGTATAAAATCCCAATATAGATAAAATTTTGATTTGATTCTGTTATTTCAATTATTCGATTTATGCTATTAGTCTTTTGCAAATCAATCAAATAAGATATTTAGCATGAAAATATTAATTATGAAGTTTAATGAATATTACTATTGCTCATACATTTTGAATACACACATAAGAGTGAGTATATATATGTTTAATCATGCTTTCATTTGACTATTAACTCATAGTTAAATTTTGATAAATTGGTATTAATATGAAAATAATAGCTTTGAGAGTATATAAATGTGAAAATATTAATATATTTAAACTTAAAAATGATGAAAAATATCTATACAAAATATGGTGTTCTTTTGTCCCATATATTTCAATCATATTTGTATTATACTCACCAACGAGCTCTTCACTTCTCTTAACGGAGATGTTAAGTGTTCAAATATCACCAGAGACGATACACTGGTACTTAAAAAAGTTAAAGTTGTTCAAATTTCACCAGAGACGATACTCTGGTACTTAAAAAGGTTAAAGTTGTGCTTAAAAAAAAATTCATTCAAACATATAAGTATTTTCTTGTTCACATATTTTTATGCCAAACTTTTCTTCATTATTTTGAAAATAAATTGTATTAAAATTGTACATTTTTTGCAACATACCATATTCGTCCCGTATATGACTAACTCTGTCGTCAATAGCAGCACAATGGTTGCCAGATCACTTAACAACATAAATTTGTAATGTGTAGTGATCAAACTTTTCAAGACAAAGTTATAAATAAATACTTTTCAATGGAGATATATATGTATATATATATTGGTCAAGTGGTCCGTTTGGGGAGCTTGCGCTTATTTTAACTTATTACATTTCTCAGGATGAATACAATGAGCCTCTTTGACTGTACATTTGAGAATTATCTCCTAAGTATTGACCACAAAAATCAAACTCATTTGAATAACCTGGAAAGCAAATTAATTTTTCAATCGAATTAAAACATATATATTTAATTAAAACACTTGACGATGTAAATAAGTGATGCTTACTTTTACTTGTAATGGAATTTTTTTGTCTGATTTCTTTAACAATTTGGGTATATGTATGATACCAAATTAGGCCACAAACTCATACAATAACCCAGAATCTAAGTTAGATCCTTAACTTTTATAGAATACTGATAATGATAAAGAGCAATCTAAAGCTCATACAAACACTCCACTATTACCTACCTCTTCAACCAAAACCTACAAATTGTAACGGTGGAAAAATTAAAAAGCAGATTAAAATACCAAAGTTAACGGCGTCGTTTAAACCACCCCCTTCCCCGCCGGGGGCAAAACGCACACACGAATGCACTGGCACGCGCACAACTGAAAAACAGAAAACTATAGAATAGATGGAGAGAAAAGAGGGGAGATCTTCAAATATTTAAAATTTCTCTTTTTTGTCGATAGAAACCTGAAACGAAGCCTCTCAATTCGTCCCGTTCCGTTCCGTTCCGTCCCCAGTTTGAGAAATTCCTGGGGAGTTCTTGATTGAATTAATCAAATGGAGATTGATTCGGCTCCGATTAGCCGGTGCTCCAAAGAGCACCAGAAGATCTACCAGGAGTGGTTCAGTTTCGCTGATTCAGGTTTGCGATTTCTGTGTTTTTACTTATTTTATGATTTTTGTTCATTTTGGTGGTCGAATCTATAAATTTTATTTGAAATTTTAATGAAGATGGGGATGGACGCATTACGGGCGGTGATGCTACAAAGTTTTTTGCCATGTCCAACTTGTCCCGACAGGATCTCAAGCAGGTCTCTCTCCCTCTCTCCGCGAATTGCATTTGATTAGTAAAACTTTTTAATATTGTTCTTTTTCTTATTTATATCTCCCTGTGTTTTTCTCTGTTGGGATGCTCCAAACCGGAGAGAGAATCATTACTATTTTCTGATTGAAGACTAGTACATTTTGCTTCTTATGGTCTTGTTTTAAAATTTAATTTAACAGCCCTTTCTCAAACCTTTCCATGGCCTCTCTGGCTCTCTATTATGTATGTGTGCATGTGTTTATGTAGTTATGTATGTATGCATGTATGATGTTCATTGTTATATATTGTGAAGCTGAAAAGGGAGAAGGCATTTGAAAGTTTTAGTAATTTTGCTCCTAATGGTTTCTGTTAGAGGAAATATCAATTAAACTAACCAATCCTGGCCAAATGGATCTTAATAACTCAAGGTCCTAATTTAGATTGTATGGCAAATAATTTATTTAACAGTTGTTAAGAGTATATGATTCACAATCGAATGGTAAGAAAATATGTATTCCCTTTGTCTTCTATATATTGTCCTTTAGACATAAGCTGACATTTTAAGATTTCCATTTATACCCTTTATTAATTACTCTGAATAATGTGTTAAACATGCTATGTACTTAACTTGGTTTGAGGCATAATAAGAAATTAGGTAGTTTATGCTCATTGACTTTCCAGGTGGCCAAAAAGTTTGAGATATATAGAAAAGGAAATGTGTCCAATATATATGAGACAGATTAATTCCCGGAATCATATGCAATATAAGATTCAATTAAACAATACCCATTTTGGATACACGCGCATAGAAATTGTGTGATGATTGCTTCAGTTGAGATCATCTGACTTCAGTCAATTAAATAACGTGGTAATTACTGGTGCTATGTTCTCTTAAATCAAGGGTCAATTTTTCCATAATATCCCAAAGTTATTGGGCTTAACATTTTGGTTGAGTTAATGTTGCTCTGACTTTTATTATTCAGTTGTGGAACGTGGGTGGACCGTGTTTGATACAGGTTCAGGTGATGCCAAGAATTGATGGTATTGAGCACCTGTGGTGGGTTTTGCTCGGCAGTTTAATGTGGATGACCATTTTGCAATTGTGCATATACGGAATTTTTGAACTTAAATGATATGCTCGTATGCCTGAGTTTTCAAGCCTGACATGTACCTATAGACATTTTAGTGTTTAGATTGACGTGTATATTGACAACTGAACTGCCAAGCCTGTAGAGGAGCTCGTATCTTTGTTTATATGCTGGTGAATGTTAATATTTTTTGCCTGTACTGAGATACATGTAATGGTGACTATCTAAATGTTCTCGGCTCTTCCTTTCCTTTTTGGCTTTCTTATTCTATTGTGTGCAGTGTATGGATCCTTCGTTTTGTTACTTCTGATTTGCTCTTAATCTTTTATGTTTCCATTTCCTAAAAGGTGTGGGCAATTGCGGATTCGAAAAGACAGGGCTTTCTTGGTTTCAAAGAGTTCATTACTGCAATGCAGGTTCTTATTTGTAATGTTTTCTTTTGCATTATCAACTATTTTGTTGGAGCTGATATCTCTTTACTTTCTAATGCTAGTTAGTTTCACTGGGTCAAGCCGGACATGCGCTAACTAGTGATCTCTTAAATGCTGAAGGTAAGCAGTGTGTTTTCATTATTCTCCTGTTACAGCATGCTTCATATGTTTCCGGGAGAAGTTTAAGTTAACTACTTAGCTGTAATCAAGCTTTCTTTGCTGTCATATTGTTGTGTAATGTTCTTTTTATCTGATGATCTTTTTTGGGTTGAATTTTTTTTTCAATATATTGCAGTTGATTTTGAACATTTGAAGCCTCCAGTCTTGGAGGGTTTGGAAGTATTACTAGCGGTACATATCCCAGCCTAACAAACTTACATACATGGCATTTTGATATTCCTTCATTTTGTTATAATTTTATTTCTGGGTACCGCTATCAAGTGTCGTGGGGCAGTTCATAAGACCTATGGTACTATTGAATTTTCCGATTGCAAAACATTTCCAAATTTGGATTCTACTACTATTGGGGCGCTCATTAGTAGGACCTGCTATTTTTCTCACGGAAAGAATTAACTTAGTCGCTGATTGTATGCAGAAGAAAAAGCGCATATCTCATTCAAGTGAGCCTGAATTAAATGGTAAGAAGTTAAGAAGGGTGTTTCCTGCACCCCCACCCCCACCCCTAGCTATTGAGAAGCCATTTGATATTTCGTGATTGGTGTCCCCCTCTTCGGCAATGATTTAGGTAGTTCTCATGGGAAAGCTTCACCTGCAGCTAGTTGGTTTACTTCTACAAAATCATCGAAGAAGGTGCATGTTACTTCTCCATTTGTCCTTTTCTATGAAATATACTATGCAGAAGCTTATTCACTTTTAATAGGAAGAATATTACACACCTATGGAAGAAAGACCAAAGTGAAATTTCCCGCTTATCCTAAACATACTGTCTATCACAGTACTACAGTTCTACCAAACTGAAACACCTAAAGGCCCAGAGTGCAACTCCCTTCTAGATTAGACCAAATCCCTTTCATCTTTTGGTCCTTTCTTGTGATAGTCTTGATAATATAAGCTATCCTTTGGTTGACCTACTTCTTTCTAGCTGCTGTTAGGCTTCTTACATTTTTTCAATTAAATGCTTTATTCGCAATTTCTTCCTAGGTTTCATATCCTTTAATTTGTTCCTAAAGAAAATGCCTTCGTTGATTGTTTATTGTATCTTATCAGGTTTCCTTATCCTCTGTTACATCAATTGTTGATGGCCTGAAGAAGCTTTACATTCAAAAGCTGAAGCCATTGGAAGTTACATATCGTTTTAATGATTTTGTTTCTCCCTTATTGGTAAGTAATGCATCTATTTCCTGTCGCTTTTGTAGCAATCTGTAAACCATAGTTTTTTTCTTTTACTATTATTATTATTATTTTATTCAGTTGTAGTTGCACAGTCTCAGTTATTACATGATCAAAGAAAAGTAATTACTATATCACTTGCGGTTGATGTGCTGTCCTCTGCAGACAAACAGTGATTTTGATGCCAAGCCCATGGTGATGCTTTTGGGTCAGTACTCAACAGGGAAAACAACATTCATTAAGCATTTGCTTAATAGTAGTTACCCAGGCAAGTCTCGCACCCCCTCCCCTTGCATGCGTACACATCCCTGTCCCTCTTCACAGGTGAAATATTTGGTATAGTTGTAATATGTCTTCTTTTCAACAGGAGCTCACATCGGACCAGAGCCTACAACGGATAGATTTGTTGTTGTTATGGTATTTTCTGGTCCTTTCTTTACCTTGCCATTAATCAAGTGGTTATAGATTAAGCAATATTTTTGTCAAAATAGTGATCCAAAAATGATACACTATATACATTCTTGTTTTTAAATTTTCTGAAAATGAAATTGGAAAATGGAGATTAAAAGTAAAACATAGAAGCAGTTTTGAAAACGTTACACAAGCAGTTTTGAAAATGCTATACAAATAGGTTCACGGTTTGCTTGGTTTTATCAGAATGATGGTAACTAGCTCAGCGAGACCAAGAGCCTTTTATTATTTCTAGCGTACACTTTCTGTTATATCTTTTGTAAGAAAAAGAGATATTCCTTTGATGGGCAATTTTTTTTGAAAAACCTGGGGTGGCAATTCCATTCTTTGACTTGGCTGTTCTTGCGGATATCAATAGTTTAAAAGAAAGAGATTGTCATAATACTATTTTCTGATTCTTTGATCTTCAGGACGAGGTAAATACTATGTGTATATATATATATATATATATATATATATATATATATATACATACATATATATATATATACATATATATACACACACACACACACACATATATAGTTAGAGAGAGAGAGAGAGTAAATACTAATTTTATCTTTTCTTTCAGTTTATAATTTTTTCTCCGACTGATAACTTGGATTTATGCCCCTGTTATGACCCACTGTAGGCACACAGTAAAAATTGAGGCTTGGCACATGCACTCTTGAGTTAATGTATAGATACACTATGTTTTAGGAACTGCAATTTGAATATTTCTGCATCTCCAATGTTTGAGACAAATCAGAAATATCGTCAATGGAGAATGACTTTAAAATCACTGGGAACTGGCCCCAGAACTGAAGAAAATGACATAGAATGTGAACACAATTACTTACTCCGAAGCTTTTGGATACTTCATGTATAAAGTTCAATATGTTAGCAAACCCTGGAAAGTAGTAGCGTTTTGCCAAAAATGATTTCTAGGCAACTCTTTGGGGATCCTTCCCTTGGAAATGTGTTCTGTAAACAGACTAGTTGCAGAAATCTTGGTCACATTGAGTGTTTTACTTTTTTTTTTTTTAGAACTTCAACTTCTTGCTTATGGTGGATAAGTAATTTTCTGTTTTCAGTTATTCTTTGCAATAATTTCCATCATCTAACTGTTCATGTCAGAGTCAAGAGTTTCCCCCATGATGTTCGCCGAGAGGCTCATGTTGCTTGATACCTTTCTTTATCTGATTTTACTTGTTAATTGTAGCTAATCTTTTTTTTTTTAATTAGTTTCTAAAAAATCAATTGTGCTTCTACACAGAACGGACCTGATGAAAGAAGTATTCCAGGGAATACCATTGCTGTTCAGGCAGACATGCCATACAGTGGTCTAACTACCTTTGGAACTGCATTCTTGTCAAAGTTCGAGTGTTCTCAAATGCCACATCCTGTGAGTTAAAATAATTATGATGAATATTTCCGTATTCCCTCATTTGTTAATTCCCGCTGAGACTTACTGTCCTTTTCAACTAAAGCTGCTAGAGCACATTACGTTTGTGGATACTCCCGGAGTATTATCAGGAGAAAAGCAAAGAACACAGCGAAGTTATGATTTTACCGGTGTGACATCGTGGTTCGCGGCCAAGTGTGACCTCATTCTGCTTCTCTTTGATCCTCATAAACTTGATATCAGTGATGAATTCAAACGCGTTATTTCGTCCCTACGGGGACATGATGATAAGATACGTGTGGTGTTGAACAAGGCTGACCAAGTTGATACACAACAAGTAATAATTTTTTGCATTTTTAGCAAGCTTCCCCTTCCACCCCAACCAATAACACCCCCAAACCCTCTCTAGGTTGATTCTTGGTTCTTAGTGTTCAGTTGCAGCCACTATGTTTGCTTACTAGTTTCATTTGTGTTGTAGCTGATGAGGGTGTACGGAGCATTGATGTGGTCCCTTGGGAAAGTTCTAAATACGCCCGAGGTTATGCGTGTTTACATTGGGTATCTCTCTCTCTCTCTCTCTCTCTCACACACACACACACACATGTTCACTGCCTTCTCCCTCATTTAGTTAAATCTTGCTTCCATATTGTGTGTACGTTGTGGAAGTGCTACACATTATACTCCCACTCATTATTCATATTAGTAGTTCTATACAATGTTAGAAGGCTTCTCAATGCTCTACTTAGGCCAAGATGCCTCAGTCTGCATAACACAGTCCCCAAATTTTTCTTTGTTTTTTCCTCCTTGTGTTGGTGTCTGCATATTTGAACTTGACATTTCCCTTTATGCTGCCAGTTCATTCAATGACAAGCCCATTAACGTTGCTGCTGCGGGTCCACTTGGGACAGAATTGTTTGAGAAAGAACAGGACGACCTTCTTACTGACTTGAAAGACATACCTAAGAAGGCTTGTGATCGCCGAGTGAGTTTTCTGTATATTTTATGCCCATCTAGTATGGTCGCTGTTGGAGTGTAGATGCTGAAATTAAAGAAAATATCCTAATAATAACTTTTACACAGATCAATGAGTTCGTGAAACGTGCAAGGGCTGCCAAGATTCACGCGTACATAATCAGCCATCTTAAGAAAGAGATGCCAGCTATGATGGGCAAAGCAAAGACTCAGCAGAAGCTCATCAATAATCTTGAAGATGAATTTGCAAAGGCTCTCTCTCTCTCTCTCTCTCTCTCTCTCTCTCTCTCTCTCTCTCTCTCTCTCACACACACACACACACACACATACCTATGCTGATACGATCAGAACTGTGTGCTCTATGTCCTGGTTAATGCAGGTTCAAAGGGAGCAACATTTGCCAGCGGGAGACTTCCCAAATGTTGAGCACTTTAGGGAGACCTTGAGCGGTTACAACATAGATAAATTTGAAAAGTTGAAGCCAAAAATGATACAAGGTGTTGATGACATGCTTGGTTATGACATCCCAGATCTCCTAAAGAATTTCCGAAATCCCTATGATTAAAGATGTCAACAACAGTTTTGAGCGATCGATCGAGCGTGAGTGACTTAGGTCGGTAGAGTTGGTAGAAGTGGAGGCAGTATATACCTTGTATTAAAGCTATTTATGCCAAATTTTTTTATTTACATTACATGTCGGATTGTAAAATGAAATAGTTGAATGGTTCAATTCATGTATTTATTTTCCAATAATACAAGTTGGAAATCAACTGTTTTTAATCATACAATGTTGGAAATCAAATGTTTTTTCTTTTTCCTTTTAGTATTGAGATTTTATTGGTCTTTCAACAATCGTACGCGTTAAATGCAGCTCCCTTGTGCGCTAAATGCAGTCTCCTGTGAAATTACTAACTTGCCTTTGTTTTTTTATTGTAGAAATGTGCACTACCCCATGTAAACATCAAAATTGTATATTTATTTGTCCAAAATAATGTTTGGATGATGAAAATTTTAATGCCTAAAGTAGGTGGGTTGAAGTTAGATAAGTGAGTTTATCCTACATTGGAAAAAAAGCAAAAACAAAGCTACTTTATATATAAGTTTCTTTTTTGTATGGAGTAAACTTGTACAGTATAGAGACTCTCACACGCTTGCAGGGGGTGCAAATTCAGACTTTAAATAACCGGTGAACTCGTGTGCAAGTTCGAATGTCGGATCAAATCAAGCTCGTTAGCCCCACGTTTTGCTATTTATTTTTTCACCCCTAAAATCCACCCTTATTTTTTGTAACTGGAAAAAGGCACTTTGAGAATTTTCTTCCTAAAATGACCTCAACAACATCGTTGCTTCAGATTTGAGGTTCAAATTGATGTATAAATGATTTTATGTTGTTAATATAGTCTTCCCTCATGTTTGGGGATCAATTTCCATGCATAGAACACGAATTTAATCAAATTCAAATTTTCTGAATTTATTCTATTTTTTCTTGTTCTTGGGCTGTTTTGACTACTTTAATTTATGTTTTAAACTTTGAATTTGTTTAAAATCAATCGCATACTGTTATCCTAACTTAGTACTATATTTATACACAATTTTTCTACCAAAAAAATATTATTTTTAAATTAGGCACTAAATTAGACATCACGATATAAGGATGCGCATTAAATTGGGCATCGCGATATAGGAATGCCTCATCGCGATGCCGAAATTTCTCACAGCGATGCAAAATAAGAAAATGAGCAACCAAACAAGTCTCTCTCTCCTCCCTCTTTTACCTTACCCACCCACTTGATTCTCTCTCCCTCATTTTCCTTCTATATCCAGCTGCCAATTCTCTCCTCACATTTCCATTTTCTCTCCCATCTCCTTTACCTACCATCATCCTCTCCCTGAAATCATATAGATGTATCTCCTACACATATTGTGTAGGATCTCCATATAGTGTTGAATTGTTGACATAAGAAGTGTTACGAAACGTATCAAATTGCTTCCCTTGTGGAATGGCTCCAGTGAGAAAGTTATTCGAGACATTTAAAAAGGCATGCTAGGAAGGTTAGCTGTGATAGTACGCAAGGGATTTCAATCTGGCAAGGAGTCAGTTACAGAAGAAGAAAAGAAGAAGAAGAAGAAAAGAACTGTGTGTTACAGGTGTGGAAAAGGAAAGTGGGAAAGTAAGGAGTCAAAGAAAAGAAGAAGAAGAAGAAAAGAAGTGTGTTACAGCTGTGGAAAAGGAAAGTGGGAAAGTAAGGAGTCAAAATGGACTACAGAGTTGATTTCGCCCTAGCGGGCAACGACAAAAAAAAAAAAAAAATCAGTTGGCCCCCTGCTTTGGGGTTTCTTCAAAAACGGCCTGGTCAAACCCCTTGAGATCTTATTTGGCCAAACTTATTTGAAAACAACTTATATGGCCTTTTTTCTTTGAAATGACTATATTACCCTTATAGCTTCACTTCAACACTTCACTCAGCCTCAGTAGGAAATGTCCATAATGCCCTTTCCTGTCCCTTCAACCAATAAGGCCTCAATAGCTCTCTCTCTCTCTCTCTCTCTCTCTCTCTCTCTCTCTCTCTCTAAAATTGAATCCCTAAAATTCCAAGCATCGACCGTTCAAAACTCATCGTTTGTCCGTACGTGTGAGTAATTTCTTCTTTTAATTCAGGTTTGTCTTTCGCCTCGCCCCTTCATTATGTTAATTCATTTCAATACTGGAATATTCTATCTGGGTGACGCATTTCGTATTGAAACTATTGAAACTGAGGTAGAGGTGTCGTTTATCAGTCATTAAACATCAATTGAATAATCGTTTAAACGGATCTTATCGGACGTTTAAACGAGTAGTAAACGATTGTTAAATTGTATAAACAGACTTCGTTTAAAATTTTAAACAGAGCTTATCGCACATTTAAACGAGTGTTAAACGACTGTTAATTTGTATAAACAGACGTCGTTTAAAATTTTAATTGATCTTTACTAGTCGTTTAATAGACACCATATTAACTAACTTAACGATAAACGACAAAGCTAATGTTGTTTAAACGACAAATGCGATATGAGTTCTAAATCGCGATGCATGATTTCGAAGCGCGATGAATTATATCTGCATCGCGATGAATCACATCTCAAGCGATGAATTATTTCTGCATCGCGATGAATCACATCTGCCGCGATTGAATTAATCGGGATGACTACACACAAGTCTTGTACTTTTGTAATTTTTGAATGAAATTTGAATTCGAAGGTGGTTGTGGTGTAATGAATGGTAAATTTACTAAATTTTCATAATTTTAAGTCAAGTGTACATGTAATTTTTGTAAAGAATCGCGATGCAAGGTTTCAATTTGTTATTTCCATTTTAATATAATATAATGAAACTGCAATCTTATTTTACAATTTTGCTATGCATTGCGATGTCTTCCCTTATTGGACTACCATTTGTTATTTTGGACATTTTGTTGAGGATGAAAGCAAAGTATGGTCCTGGAGATTCGTGGCCGACGGCCGTAGGATTTCCACTAAGTATAGACACTTCATACGAAGAGTTATATCTCTGAGACGAAATATTTGCAAAGTTGATGATATAGAGATTGGTTTTCTTAGTCCGGAAATCCATGTTTTCAAGTTCTGTCCGGATTACTTCAAATGACCATGTCAAATGGTGCTTCAATTTTAATAAACAAGGGTATTATGCTCCCATTTGTATTACCATTTTGAGCCAAGAAGTAAATAATGGAGTTGGTGGTGGTCTTTGAAATGGAACCGAAGAAAATAATGGAGTTGGTGGTGGTCTTTGAAATGGAACCGAAGAAAATAATGGAGTTGGTGGTGGTCTTTGAAATGGAATCGGAAGAAAATAATAGAGTTGGTGGGGCACCGATCAAAATGCGAATGGCTTCAATACACCGCGGAGATATGATTTTAGTCAAGAAAATAACTTCACAAATGAGCATCTTATTTCTTCGGTTGGAAGTACATCGCGATTGGTACCCATAGACTTTGATTTGAAGGTTGACCAAGTATTCAATAACAAGAGAGCTTCAGAAGCTGCACATGATCGCATTGCATTACAACTTCCAATTCAAAACAAAAAATCGAACAAGAGTGTGTACACGGTTGTGTGTGTCGATGATAATTGCACATGGCGTTTGCGAGCAACAAAGTACTCGGAATGTGATTATTTTCGTGTTCGAAAATATACATTGATCATACTTGCCCTTTAAATATGTCCACCGCGATCACGACAAGCAACATCGTGGATTATTGGAAAGCATATCTCGCCAAGGTTCGAGGACCGCAACACAACCTATAGACCTGCAGACATCATGAATGACGTTCGTCGAGACTTTGGGGTGCAACTAAGTTATCAAAAAGCGAGGAGGTATAGAGAATCGGCTTTAACACGATAAGGGGTTCACCGAGGATAGTTACACTAAGTTGGCCGCATATGCCCATAACTTGACATTGGCTAATCCAGAACTGTCTACTTTTAGAGCGTGACAAATAAAACCGCTTCAAGTATTTTTTGGCTTACGGTCCTTGCATTTATGGATTTCACCATGCAATACGTCCGAGTTGTTGTCGATGGAACATTCCTTACCGAAAGATATAAAGGTACGTTGATTATCGCTACTGTCGGGATGGAAATATGCGAGATATATCCTCTTGCGTGGGCCATTGTTGATTCCGAGAATGATGCTTCGTGGCTTTGGTTTTTACTAAGTTGAAAGTAGTAACGGTGACGATGATGGACTTGTTGTGATATCGACCGACATAAAAGTCTTATTAGTGCTTTCGAATTGTTTTTCAAAATGCACGTCATGCGCATTGTATCTATCATATAAAAGGCAACTTAAGGATCAGTAACTCGAAAGGCCGAGACTATCTCACTTTTTAAGAGAGCGGCAGACTTATACCACGATGAGTTTCGAAAGCATATGTCCCAAATTGAGAAAACTAACGAGAAGGGGTGGAAGAATCTTAGCGAAACAAATTTGAAACTGGGCCCGTCACATTTCAAAGGAGACCGTTACAATATCATGACCTCAAACAATGCGAGTCTCGAACTCGGTGTTTAGAAAAGCCCGACAGACTCTATACTTGCACTGTTTGATAGTGTCGGGAAAAAGTTACGTGCTTGGTTTTTCGAGAGACGTGAGGACGCACAACGTTGTGGAACCCAATTAACCCCAAGAATGGAAGAAAAATTACGCAAGTCCGGTGAATTGTCCAAGAAGTTCACGGTGAACCCATTGATGCGTACAACTATGTGGTGAGGAGCGGTACCAAGAACTTCATTGTTAATTTTGATGTGAGTACTTGCACTTGCAGAAAATTTCAATTAGACCACATACCATGCGAGCATGTAATAGCGGCAAACAGAAAAGTTTTCGGTCTACCCGATGTGCTCAACATTTTATTCCAGAGTGTTGGAGATTGGCATATGCGGAACAATCTTCCGGTGCCAAATGAAGATGAATGGGACATTCCGGACAATATTAAAGAAATGACGATCTTGCCACCTTTAGTCCGACCACGAGGTGGACGTCGTAGAACAACGAGGATACCGTCAACCGGAGAGTTTCCATCGAGACAAAAATGCATAGGTGCCAAAAGTAGGCACAACAGATCTGTCGTGATCAAACACCTATGAGCGATAGGCAATCACATATTTAGTAATCGTTTGAATTTAATTCAAGAATTCAGCGTATTGATTCTATTGAATTTAGTTTGGATTGTTTTTGTATTTAAATTTAGTAATTGTGTATTTTAACACGGACTCTCAAATCGAATAAAAGCATTTCATAATTTTTCAAATAATGTAGAAGAAATACACACCTGTTGTCTGAGTTTCCTTCGTCGTTTTGGCTATTTTTGTTGTTTGTGTATTCGGTTCGTGGAGAATAAATAATTCTCTTATACGTTAACACTCGATTTCAGAGAGAGGAAGTTGCTGGTGTAGACAATGAAAGTGAGATGAAATTTTTTTTGTGTGCAGACAATGGAAGTGAGATGAAACGTTCTGTTTTTGTGTTTCGCGCTTGTTTTATTTATGGCTTAAATTAGTTTGTAGTTTGGTTCATCGCATTTTTAAAATTTCCCAATCGCGATGATTAATAAGTTCATCGTAATGCAAACATATGTGCATCGCGATGTGAACATATACATCGCGATCCAAACATATGTGCATCGCGATGTGAACATTTGTGCATCGCGATTCATTCAAGAGATAAATCAAAATCAATTTACTGAAATATTAGTTTTTAAGTTGTATTAAGTACATATTCATATTTTTGAAAAAAAACAGATAAACTTCACATGGGCATCGCGATGCATGCCCATTAGAAATGATTAAAACTAATGTTTTTATTTCACTTGTTGTTTGTATTAAGGACATATTTGTAGTTTTGACTAAGAAGATAAACTTCAAACTGAATCGCGATGCACGGTTTGCACATCGTGTTGCTAACATATGTACATCGCGATTCAAATTAATTTGCATCGCGATGCACTCATTAGATAAATCAAAATCAATTTACTGAAATATTAGTTTTTAAGTTGTATTAAGTACATATTCATATTTTTGAAAAAAAAAAAACAGAAAAACTTCACATGGGCATCGCGATGCATGCCCATTAGAAACGATTAAAACTAATGTTTTTATTTCACTTGTTGTTTGTATTAAGGACATATTTGTAGTTTTGACTAAAAAGATAAACTTCGGCGCGGGTTTGCACATCGCGTTGCTAACATATGTACATCGCGATTCAAATTAATTTGCATCGCGATGCACTCATTAGATAAATCAAAATCAATTTCTTGAAATATTAGTTTTAAGTTGTATTAAGTACATATTCATATTTTTGAAAAAAAAAAGAAAAACTTCACATGGGCATCGCGATGCATGCCCATTAGAAACGATTAAAACTAATGTTTTTATTTCACTTGTTGTTTGTATTAAGGACATATTTGTAGTTTTGACTAAAAGCTAAACTTCACGCATCGCGATCAACGTTTTGTACATCGCGATGCTACTATTTGTGCATCGCGATACAAATAATTGTGCATCGCGATGCACTCAATAGATAAATCAAAATCAATTTCTTGAAATATTAGTTTTAAGTTGTATTAAGTACATATTCATATTTTTGAAAAAAAAAACAGATAAACTTCACATGGGCATCGCGATGCATGCCCATTAGAAATGATTAAAACTAATGTTTTTATTTCACTTGTTGTTTGTGTTAAGGACATATTTGTAGTTTTGACTAAAAGATAAACTTTAAAGCGAATCGCGATGCACGGTTCGCATATCGCGTTGCTAACATTTGTGCATCGCGATTCAAATAATTTTGCATCGCGATGCACTCATTAGATAAATCAAAATCAATTTCTTGAAATATTAGTTTGTAAGTTGTATTAAGTACATATTCATATTTTTGAAAAAAAACAGAAAAACTTCACATGGGCATCGCGATGCATGCCCATTAGAAATGATTAAAACTAATGTTTTTATTTCACTTGTTGTTTGTATTAAGGACATATTTGTAGTTTTGACTAAAAGATAAACTTCACCGCATCGCGATGCACGTTGTGTACATCGCGATTCTAACGCTGCGATGCAACCATCTTTTACGGACATCGCTATGCAGAAATATTTCTCGTTTATTCTATCCATTTAGACGGTTAGTTTAAAATATGTGTTTAATATGCTCATTTATTTCCCCGTTTCCCAAAGTGTAATTCCAAAGCCCAAAGGAGACTGTTCGGCCAACCAACGGTAGGAATTTTAATATAAATTAAAACAACCCATTAATATCAACCATTCATTTCCACACGAAATTACGAATACATCACAAGCAAATATTTCCATGGCGATTACTACACCAAACAACAACAACAACGGTAACAATATGGATAGATATTCGTCCAAATGAAGAAAGAACATGATGCAATTCATGGTGAAGGCTGTTGAATTGATCAAAAGATTGATTCCAACATTCGATGAAGCGATGCTCACTTTCCCATTTCTGCACCCAACTCCCCTTTCGGAATGAATGATGCATTGAATGAGGCAAAGGTACACTGTGCTCATTGACCTTGAAGGATCCACTTGTTCAAGTGTCAATAACTATGTTTAGGTTATTTTCGTTTTTTTTTTTTTTATTTTTGTACTTCTTTTGACCTTGTATGATGCATTTCTTTTTGTTATTTGACTTTATAATATATAAAAGCTTTGTTGAATATTTATTTACCCATTTATGTTATTTGGCTTTATTTGGATGGATGTAACATCGGCTATATTAAATATAGGTTCGACAAAACTATATATATTGTAATTGCTTAAAATAAGTTAATAACTCGAACGAATAATACATAATAAACGTTTAAACTTTACCGTTTAAACAAAAAATAACTTCGAGCGATTCAAGAATACATAATAAACGTTTAAACTTATACCGTTTAAGCAAAAATAACTCGAGAACATATTAAACGATTTGTCGTTTAAACGCAAATATGTTCGTTTAAACATCGAAAAACTATAAGTTGTGAATTACATGAGGAATTAGATCCTAGATATTTGGTCTTCCCCCCTTCTATTACAAGAGGTCTCTTCCTGCCTCTGTAATCAACGAGGCCATAACTAAGCTCTCGATTGATTGGTGACCCAGGCTCTATGATCGCGTCTCACGTGAAGTGTGAGGTATTGTGGCGTCGTCCACAATACCTGCACACCTGGCGATGACGGAAGTCATGATGGCTCGAAAGATACTTCTTGCGCTCCTGAGGTCGCCATAAGATACTTCTTGCGTTCCTGGAACGGGCAGATCTTGGAACAGGCATATGTCCATTTGACATAATGCCATGGGAAGGAAAAATATTTATTATGCGGGACATTTAGGTTATCTTAAGGGTTTGTGGTATGGAAGGAATGTAGTGTAAAGCCTGAAGGAGAGTTGAGTTCATTAAATAGATATTTTTGTCGTTTAAAAAAACCTGATTGATGTTTGAACGATTAGGTGGCCGTTTAAACGTACATTTAAGACATGTCGCAAAAAAGATTGTTTAGAAGATCTTTAAAAAGACGGTCCATGAACCTGCTTTTTGAAAATATAAAAAGTTGATGTTTGCACGCAGACCTAGACCTAATTGAGACTAGTTGACAAGATGTACCTTTTTTTTAAATTAATAATTGTAAAATATGAAAACACAATTTCAAATGAATTGTCGTTTACACGTATTAATTATTTAAACGTTTATACGTTTAAACGTACATTTAAAAACATGACTGTTAAAAGTCTGTTGAGATTCCAAAAAAAGACTGTTCATACTCCATGTATATATTCGAGATGCTGTAATCGTTTACAAGCGATTCATTCTCAAACATTCATTTTCTAAAATCTTATTCCCTCATCACGATATTTCTATGGCCGATTCCTACAACTACATGGAGAATGAACGTAATGCAATACGGCGAAGTAGTTGTGTTGATGAAACGATTGATCGATTGGTTTGGTGAAGCTGCGATCCGTGAATGTATTGTGCACCCAAATCCCGATAAAAATGTATGATGCATTTCTTCAAGCAAAAGAGCGTACACATTATTGAGATTGAAGAATCAAGTCGTTCTAGTAATGATGTATATGTTATTTTCCTCTTTTTTTTTTTTTTCTATTTCTTTGTACTTCTTCTGTTATTTGACTTTATAATATATAAAATTATAAAAATATAAGCTTTGTTGAATATTATTTCTTTGGATGGATGTTAAACGGATATATTATTGAATCGCGATTCACGAATGTTTGCATCGCGATTAACGAATGTTTGCATCGCGATTCATGATGTTGAAATCGCGATGCACTAATGTTTGCATCGCGATTAAGATGAACATATTAATCATCGCGTTTGGGAAATTTTAAAAATGCGATGAACCAAGTTGTTCTAGTAATGATGTATAGGTTATTTTCCTCTTTTTTTTTTTTTTTCTATTTCTTTGTACTTCTTCTGTTATTTGACTTTATAATATATAAAATTATAAAAATATAAGCTTTGTTGAATATTATTTCTTTGGATGGATGTTAAACGGATATATGTTTGAATCGCGATTCACGAATGTTTGCATCGCGATTAACGAATGTTTGCATCGCGATTCACGATGTTGACATCGCGATGCGCTAATGTTTGCATCGCGATTAAGATGAACTTATTAATCATCGCGATTGGGAAATTTTAAAAATGCGATGAACCAAGCTATTCTAGTAATGATGTATAGGTTATTTTCCTTTTTTTTTTGTTTTTCTATTTCTTTGTACTTCTTCTGTTATTTGACTTTATAATATATAAAATTATAAAAATATAAGCTTTGTTGAATATTATTTCTTTGGATGGATGTTAAACGGATATATGAAACGTACATTTAAAAAAACATGGTTTGTCGTTGAGATACCTTTACGTTTCAAGTCGTTTAAACTTATACCGTTTTGGAAAATAAACGTTTAAACGACTTGAAAAGTAAGGTATCCGTTTAAACGTGAAGGTATCCGTTTAAACGTACATTTGAAAAAACGAGGCTTCAACGTTTCCCAAAGAAGACTGTTGAGGAACTCGAAGAATCAAGCTTTCAATGCATCCTGGTATCAAACATCTGTTTAAAAAGTTAATACATCTGTGATCAAACTTGTCGGCCATGCTTAAACCACTTTGTATTTATTTTCAACTAGCACATTCATGAACCTCAAGCTGTAGGACAACTTTGTCCTGTATATCAACGGTCCAATCTTCATTTCTCTTTTATTTAAGGAACTTATTTCTTATTCAAATCCTTACAATACAATCCTCTCTGAAAACTTTCAAAACCTCCAAAGATAAACATAGTCCTATACATCTGATCTTTTCACGGTCATAAACTTTCAAAAACCTTCTACTCTTCTTCACCTTCTTCTCGTCTTTCTTTCAAGATGACCAAGCTCGTCCTGCGCAAATATTCTTGGATTTCATGGCATTATGTCAAATGGACATATGTTAGCCTATACATCTGGCTGTTTCAGGAACGCAAGAAGTATCTTGTGGTGATGTCAAAAGAGCAAAAACATTCTTACGTACTCTATGGCTTCTGTCTTCTCTCCTCCAGTTGTCACACATGATAATGGCGTGTCATCTATTACTGTAGGAGTTGAAGCAAATGGCATTATATATAAAGATACTCGGCTGGATCTCTCTGATGGTGGTAATAGAAGAAGAAAAGGAGGATGAGTATATATTTACCATCTAAGGGGGCGACCTCACACTCTATGAAGCCCCAACTCTACCCTGGGCCACCCCAGGACGGGGCCTACAAACTTGATCAGGAGAAAAGATGTCTATATTTACCATCTTGTTGCCAGAACTAAGAGTAGATGTAGAATCGGGATGCAAAGTGTACATGTTATTTTTGTATGAAATTTGAATTCTGAAGGTGGTTGTGGTGTAATGAATGGTAAATTTACTAAATTTTCATAATTTTAAGTCAAGTGTACATGTAATTTTTGTAAAGAATCAGGATGCAAGGTCTCAGAATCGCAATTAATGTCGTTATGAATCGCGATGAATCACATCTGCATCGCGATTGATGAATGTTTGCATCGCGATGAATCACCTTTTGAATCAATGACATGTCAAGATCCCAAAAATAGAACATAATATATTAACTATAAACAACTAACTACAGATCTAATTATAAACAAATTATATTACAGGTCTTTAAGAGGGCCTACAAACTTGATCAGGAGAAAAGATGTCTATATTTACCATCTTGTTGCCAGAACTAAGAGTAGATGTAGAAGTAGGACTAGATCAGTTGTTGCAATGTCTAGTTTAGGTTAATAATAATGACATTTCGTTTAAACCACATTTCCTTATGGCAACATCAACTGTCCTTTCCTATCATTTGTAAGCACATAAACAAAATAGGCATTTACAATACATAAAACAAAAACAATTCTCATGTACATCTTCTTCCAAGCATTTTGTTTTTTTAGCATTCTCAACTCAAGCTCAAGCCTTTCAATTTCTTTTTTTAGAGATAAATTTCTCAGTTCTTTCTTGGACAAATTCACTTCCATCTTGAAATTTTCATTTGCAAATCATGTACCTCATCTTTATGTTCGTTGATTACCTCAATCGCTTTCTTAGGAAGCGATCAACCCATTCAAAGTACCCACAATTCTTTTGGGGGTCCTACAAATAATTGGACAATTGAACATATCGTTAATATTATAATCCCTTTTCGCATAAATGATAAAATAAAAGTCGATTACCTTGTAATTTGGACATCCATTAAACCTCATTCTGGGTGTTTTCGGTCAATGACGTCCATTCGGAGCTCTCAAGCCACATCTACAAAATTTATTACGAGATTTCTTTGCTTTTTGTTCAACCGAGCCAATCGTTGAAGATGAAGCCATGAATTGTTCCAAATATATATATATATATATATATATATATATATATATATATAGAGAGAGAGAGAGAGAGAGAGAGAGAGGGAAAGAAAGAAAGATTTAAGAGAGAGAGGAGAGAATAAGAGAGATAGAATAAAGAAGGAAGATATAATATATATTAATATACAAAAACCTAATTTCCGCCAAAGGAACTCAAATAAAATTCGAAGATATAATATACAGTTGTGTCGTTTAAAGGTTTATGGTGTCGTTTAAAAGTCTATTTCCACAACAATATTTTCTTATCCAGTATATTCATTAAAATTTAATCAAAATTAATCATGATTAAAATTCAGAAGATATAATATACAGTTATGTCGTTTAAACGTTTATGGTGTCGTTGTGTTTCGTTAAGACATATCGTTATGTGTCGCTAGGTTAACACATGTCGTTGTGTTTCGTTAAGACATGTCGTTGTGTTTCGCTAGGTTAAAACATGTCGTTGTGTTTCGTTAAGACATGTCGTTGTGTTTCGCTAGGTTAAAACATGTCGTTGTGTTTCGTTAAGACACATCGTTGTGTTTCGCTAGGTTAAAACATGTCGTTGTGTTTCGTTAAGACACATCGTTGTGTTTAGCTCTCCTTTGATTCTGAATTATCCACGGCCTGCTCTTCCTCGACATTATCCCCACGCTGGGCAGCCTGCTCTGCCTCCACAGGATCCTCAGTAAGAGTCCTCTCAGGGCTCTGTATCGTCCCCATCTCCACTTGATCCTCATTGTGTGTCTCCACACAAGCCTCAGGGTTCTGCCCAGTCTCCATTCCTAAAACATCCCAGTCTCCCCCTCATGGCGATGGCGAAACACTATCACCCTTAGGGCTCGACCTCTCCCTCCTTTGCACAATCAATGCATCAACCTTTTGGTCTAATGCATCGACCTTCGGTCTAATGCATCGATCTTGCTCCCCAAAGACCTCTCCAAATTTACCACGAATCCAAAACCTCCTCATCAAATCAATGAAAAAATGATGGGGTTCCTCAGGGGCATCTGTATTGGCATCTATACGTGCATCCCTACGAGCATCTCCCACATTGATTTCAGGTTGGCGCACGTCGAAGGTGATGCTTCTCTCTGTTGTGGAGATTGGTGTTCAGGTGCAATGTCTTCATCTGCCTCATTTGCCTCATTTGCCTCATCTGCCTCTTCCTCAATATAATAATCAAAATTTTGTGCCCACGTCAACGGATAATCAAGAACGTAAGGGAGAAGAGATTCTTGAGGTCGAGGTCAATGGCATGAAACCACCATCTGCCAATTCACAAACAACACATATAAGTGTATGGGTGGTGTGTGTAATTTCTTAATAGCTTAAGGGTGTAAGTGATGTGTTAATTTTTTCGCGAGTTAAGTTGGTTATAAGAGAGGTATATATACTCTCTATCTCTCGTAAAATGGTATGAACTTTCCTTTCTACAATGTATTTCTTTTTCATAAATCAATAAGAAAATTCTCTCAATTCTTCATCTCTCTCAAATCATATCAACAAACAACAACAAAAATATGAAAGTTCTCTTAATTCTTTACGTGATGTCTCAAAGAATGCAAGAACCTTATCATATTTGGCATTTTCGCAAACTTTCCCACCATCTTCCACTTACACATCCTAGGCTGTTTTTGCTCCGTCTCTTGCAAATTAAACGCCTTTCTTATGCCGGAGAAGGACTCAAATGCCCAAACCTACAGAAAATTGTATGTTAGAAACATGATATGAGTATAAATAGTTGTTATTCAATCAATAACTGATTTTAAACATTTACGTAGTGCATATGTGAAGCCATAGTACGATACATGGTTTGCGCGACCTTCAATTTTTCTTGTCGGTCCAACTAGGAGGTGATTATAAGTCCTTGTTCCCCATGGATATCTATTGAACACCTCTAAGTTGTCGACAATATCCAAAACCATTGCGTCAATTTGTGTCGTGTTTTCCCAAGCTCTCAAAACATATTCATATACAAGAGAGCCCGGCTTGTATCGGTCCTCCTCATTGTTTGCCCGATTGAAATGCCTCCATCAATTCTTTAGGCTTGATGGATTTTTCACTCCACCAAAATATTCATTCCTCGATCTGTTTCCACCGGGGATTTCGAAATGAAATTTTCCTCAATACACAGGTGTAATCCGATTATGAGGGTATAGTCGAGAAGCCAAATCTGATCTTTTTACCCCAATACAAAACCGGACCTCGTTTAAATCATTGATTGGTTTAATCCTCATCATATTTAGTGCATGGGTAAGTTTGCCCACCATATTCATATTATCCCGCATCTTGTACAAGTTTCCAAAGCGGGATGTCTTGAATAGATCTTTGTGTGCATCGTCTAATTTGTTATACACTTCATCTACTATGTGTAGTCTACACCGGCAAGTAACTTTTGAGTCGAACCATTTTGAACGCTCGAAGGAATGCCATATTGTGCAATTGAAATATAAGCGTAAACGTAAAAGACGAAAACAATTCATTTTAAAATTTTTACAAAAAGTGCAATCAAAAGAACATAAAACCTAAACCAAACATAGAACTGAAATAAATTGCCACAAATAAAGTTGCAAAAATAAATTATAAACGATAAGCGAACGAGGGTTAAACGTTTTGGAAGAATTATCTTTTGTGATTTTACGGATGTTGAAGTGTGAGTTGGAGTGTGCTCGATAAGCGAAATGCAAATAGAGGAAAGGGTTTTTCTTTGTGGTCTTTCGAAGAATTACCTTTTGTGATTTTACGGATGTTGAAGTGTGGTCGTAAACCCAAGAAGAAGATTCGAACTATGGAACTCGATTCAAGCACAAACGGTTGAGTTGAAGTAGTTGTGAACAAAGCGATGATCGTTTAGGGCAAAGGGTTTAAGGTAAGCGTGGTCGAAAATAGAAGGAAATTAACTTAAGTAGTTGTGAACAAAACGATGATCGTTTAGTATGCGTTTAAACGGTCAAAATGTTGTTTAAACGGTCAAAATGTTCGTTTAGTAATTGTGTATTTTAACACGGACTCACAAATTGAATAAAAGCATTTCATAATTTTTCAAATAATGTAGAAGAAATACACACTGTTGTGCGAGTTTCCTTCGTCGTTTTGGCCATTTTTGTTATTTGTGTATTCCGTTCGTGGAGAAGAAATAATTCTCTTATACGTTAACACTCGATTTCGAGAGAAGAAGTTCTTTGGTGTAGACAATGGAAATGAGATGAAATTTTTTTTGTGTGCAGACAATGGAAGTGAGATGAAACGTTCTGTTTTTTTGTTTCGCGCTTGTTTTATTTATGGCTTAAATTAGTTTGTAGTTTGGTTCATCGCATTTTTAAAATTTCCCAAACGCGATGATTAATAAGTTCATCATAATCGCGATGCAAAAATTAGTGCATCGCGATGTCAACCTCGTGAATCGCGATTCAAACATTCTTTAATCGCGATGCAAACATTAGTAAATCGCGATGCAAAAATTAGTGAATTGCGATGCGAACATATTCATATTTCTTGAAATATTAGTTTTAAGTTGTATTAAGTACATATTCATATTGTTGTGTTAAGTACATATTCATATTTTTGACAAAAAAAAGATAAACTTCACATGGGTTTAAGTGGAATAGTTTAAAAATAACCGTTTAATCTACTCGTTTATTCTATCCATTTAAACGGTTAGTTTAAAATATGTGTTTAATATGCTCATTTATTTCCCCGTTTCCCAAAGTGTAATCCCAAAGCCCAAAGGAGACATTCGGCCAACCGGTAGGAAAATTTTAATATGTTCAATCACATTCCTCTAATCAAGAAACCCCTTCATCTTCTCAAAATTTCGAAAAGATGTATAAAATGATAACCTACATTCAAAGCTCTCTAAATATATTCATTATCTCTTTAGCTTTTCTTCATCTTCCTATCCAACTCTTCGTCGTCATTACAAAAACATACCAACCTTCATCATGTGTTCGCCAAATATACTCAATTATGTACATCGACCCATCTCCTATAATGAAATGCGACAACGAATCATGATCTTCCTAGCCACTCCTCAAGCTACTCCTCAACAAGTGATTCGTCGACCCGCTCAATCGATCGACGAGTAAGAAATCGCTGCGAGATCCAAGGAACAATGTGTCAAATTTCATTCCATGGATTCCTTCACCAAATCATGTATCACCCAATGCAACAAACAGTCCCTCACCACTCACTCCTCTAATGCCTCACTGAATCATCCTCAACCCAAGAAGAGTCTCAATCTGCAAATGTCAACACTTGTTTCGACCCGGCTATCAATGCTCCCTCCAACCGCACTAAAAACCTTCATCTACCCTATTTCAATGAAACGTTCTTTTTGTGTTTCGCGCTTGTTTTATTTATGGCTTAAATTAGTTTGTAGTTTGGTTCATCGCATTTTTAAAATTTTCCAATCGCGATGATTAATAAGTTCATCGTAATGCTAATATTACTGAATCGCGATTGAAACATTAGTGCATCGCGATGTGAACATTCGTGAATCGCGATGTGAACAGTTGGTACACGTTTAATCGTTCAAGGCGTTTAAACGGTCAAACTATTCGTTTAAAATTTTGGTCAGCCCGTTTGGTACACGTTTAAACGTTCAAGGTGAACTTACTTTCCTTTAACCGTTTGATAAACCTTTTAATGAACGTTTAATCGTTCCATTATTCGTTTAATCGTTTATTCAACGTTTAGTATTAGTTTAAACGATCAAATAGCCGTTTAGTGATCGTTTCGTTGTCGATTAAACGACACTGTAAGTCACCGTCTTAACTGGAATGGGCATTTTTGGAAGTTCACTTTTACTCCCTTTTGTTCTCTTCCTTTTAAAGGAGCTGACCAGTCAAAGGCCATATAAGTTGTTTTGTCGGGTCAGGCGGCCATACTTGATATATGCCACCCCTGCTTTCCTTAGCGAGGTGCTACGGCCTTAAATTTTGTTTTGTCTCCTGTTTTGTGCATTGCGATATCCAAATTGTTGCATTGTGATGCAAAAGTAATGCATCGCGATTCACAAAAATAAATACTTAAATTGAGCATCGCGATGTCTTAGGTTACTAATGCGTGCGTTTTTTTTTCATTAATGGCATAATCATTTTTTTCATCAAAAATACATTTTTTTTCCATTTTAAAAAAAATTTGGTGAACTGAAGCGATTACAAATGTTAAAAAAGGAATCGGCCTGTAATTTACCCTTATTTTTTTGGACAAACTACCCAAATGGTTCTCCTAGAAGTTCATTTTTCGGGATTGATCCTTTTATACTGCAAATAATCCGTGAACTAAAACATTAAATAGTATTAGTCCTTCTGTGAAGTGACGTTAATTTTTTTCTGTTAAGTCACGTCACGTGTCTCTCATGTGATTTTGCCTAGGGGTAAAATTGTTGATTTCATTTAAAAAATATACTTTACAAACTAGAAGGGTCTCTATGTACACTTTGCAAATTGGTTGTCTTCAACCTCCAAACAAAGCAACAACTGTAAGACCCCGTACCAACGTATTAAAGTTAGAATTAATTCAGAAATAGAATTTAGAAACTTTCAAGTTTAAAACCCTAATGGAGTTGGTACTTAGCATGGGTTACATTTTAAGACTTTTTTTAGGTTTATAGTACACCCTAAAGATGTTTTAGAACAACTTAGGATCAATTTGAGTTAAGGTTTGGAGGTTAAAAAACGGAACATGCAGACTGGCGCGAGGGAGGACGGAGCGACCGCGCCGTTTGTGAAGGCCAAGGCAAAAATGGGATGTCGGGCGCGACCGCGCCAGTGCGTCATTTTCCATGCTGACTTGTTACTCCTGTGCTGGCACTTGGCAAGTTTGTTGCATGGTTTGGACGTGATTCAACTGGAAGGGAAAACTTGGAAGCTAAGGCATTGAGTAGTATAAATAGAGGTATGAGAAAATAAGTTCTCACACATCCATAAGAGAAACACACACAGTACACACACAACACATACGTAGCACGCACACAACACAAACACAACACACACTTCATATTAGACACGTTAGTTGCGCTACGAAGTTTGTTCGGCACACGTTTAGATGATCCAACTTGGTGAGAGTAATATATTTGAGAAGAAAACTCTTTCGGAAAGCTTACTTGGGATGTAAGTTACTAACCCCTCCTATTTGAGATATATGCATGATTAACTAAAAAAATAGTTTCATGCCATGATAAAATGTGTATTAATTATGAGATGTTTGAAATGATTAAATAAATGCTTGGGTTAGTAGTACTAAAATTAGTACTATGAATAATAAAGTGATGTTAAGTAATGACTCTAATAGAGTCAAAAGGTTATATATGAAGTGTCTCTAAAATATTAAGAAGACACGTTAGTAAAGTTATAATGTCATAAATGCTATGGTATATATGGTAAAATGGATATGGAATGAGTACAAGATACAAAGTATCACGTCATAAATAAAAGTAAAATATATTTTGATGTCATAAGTGTATGACATGATAATGATGGGATCTATTGTAAACTAGAAACGAAGATAGTTCTATAAAATGAAAAGTAGTGATATATAGTTGCTTAAAATGATAACACTATGACAAATAAAGAGTAATAGCATGTAATGTGCTTGGTATTCACAAGCACTTCGACAGAATAGTTACTGGCAGGTAAACATCTACTTGATCATATTGATATGTTTTACGTGTAAGATATTATGTATAAGATACGCGTAAAGTAAAGATGTTGCGTATGCGTTTATGAAATGCATTATAAGAATAATACAAGTAAACATCTACCTGTTTATAAAGTTAAAGCAAGATAAGAAATCACAAGTAAATATCTATTTGTTTATAGTAATGAGATCCAACCAATAATTACTGGAAAGGGCATTGATGCAATATATACATGATAAAAATCACAATACGCGGTAATAACCGTGGGCAATGTATACATAATGAAAATCATGATGCACAGTAATAACCGTGGACTCAGTAATGATCCTGCCACTGGCCATGGTAGAGGGTAGCTCACTGTCATAACCAATAGGGTGACATTGATATGTTGCGACCCTGGTTGCCGACAGGTAACTAGAGGCATGGAAAAGGGTTACCCATAGAGGTGAAGCCACCCATGGTACCAGTTATGAGGAAAGGGTTGCCTATAGAGGTGAAGCCGCCTGTGAAACAAGTAAAGGTTTTCATTCAGGAACTTGCACTGTAATAACAGAACATGTACAGACAGGAAGAGTAAGGTGAAAAGAAAAAGGGATGTTGAGGCATATCTCGACACTGATAAGAATACTGTAAGTTACCTGTTATATGTTAAGCCATGCGTGTCGGTGTTGGTCGCAGTCTTCAACTGGTATGAGACGGTTGACGGCTGCTGAGCCTTTAATATAGCATGGTGTTATAATGTGTTTTCTTATGTATGAAGTGGTCGCGGTCTTCAACTGGTATGAGACTGTTGACGGCAGCTGAGCCTATCGTGCGTATGAAATTATTTGTGTTGTGATATACTGTGTTAATATGCTGCATAATAGTATGCCATGCATCTAGTAACTTAATGAGTTTCGACTCACCCCTTATCTGTTTTAAACTGTTAGATCTCAACAAGATGTTAGTATCCAGCATTTTGGGGCCATTTAGCAGAGTTCAGTGTAAGTAATGGTTCAAATAATAGTTTGATGAAACCGTGTATCAATACGGTAAATAGATGGCATAGGGACAGGGCCGACAGAAATTGTCGTAAGGCTGTATAACTCTAATTAGTAATGCTAAGCAGAGATTATGAAATGTTTCTTGAAGTCATTGACTCAAGTTTTTATATGATGTCTTAAGTTCAATTTTAGCAGAACTTTTACTGCTAATTAATGTTATATGTTTGGTTCATGCACCGGCTCGAGGGTTCTGTATAGGAACTCGGGTCGAGGCATGACCACAACAGCATCCTTATTCTAAGCTAATTACAAGAACAGAGCAAACATGAATTCAAAATTGTTGATTATCATAAACATCCAATTTCAAAATAAACTTCTGCAATAAAATATCAAACAAGGAAACATTAAATTTAATCAGATCTATCCGAAAAATTTCACCACCAACAAAATTAAGCATATTAAATAGCTCCAAATCAAAACCCCCAATTCTCCTTCTTCTCCTTCATTCTCAATCGCAGGCCAAAAGGCAAATTTCAAGAGAGACAAAGAGAAAGAGAGACCACATATCAGAGGAATTTAAAGAATAAAAACTCGATTGATCCTATTGCAGTGCCGGAAGATGAACCGATAAACATATGAGAGATTTAAATGTATTAATTTGATGATGACAGCCTCATGTTTGACAACGATGACGGCCTCGGGTTTATTTGCTGGTGACGATGACCTTGGATTAAACGAGCAGCAGAAGAAGGAGATCGAGGAGAGGTCGTAGCGGCGCCGCCGCCGCCGCCGACGATGGTGGTAATGGGAGAAATTGTAGCCTTCTTCAAATTCTTAAAATTGGTTTTTCAAACTCATTTAAGAAACAATCTTTCTCATATCAGTATTCAAGAATCATCCTAGAAAGCACAGAAAAAGCCAATCTTTGAAATGGGGTTTTGATAAAAATTTAATTTTTTTTTATTTCTTTCACAAACCCACGAAGAGAGAATAAATAGACGACGAGGATTCGGCCCTAGCGACTCCACGTGGCTGAGATTGATTTGCTTTTGTTCATGGGAAGGGCTTGGAAACTACATTCAGAACCATCTGTCTTCATGGAAAGCTTCAAATTTGTTTCTCTCTCCTCTATTCTATATCAGAATACAAGATTTCATTAGGATAAAGGTGAGTGATGTGTTTGCCGAGAAGAAATTGAAATCGAGATTTGAGTTTTAAAATTAGACAAATTACACAATTAATCCTTGTACTTTTAGCTGTGAAATGACAATTCTACCCTCACATGCGATGCACGTGGAGAAACTTAACGGAAAAATTTAGACAGAATTGGACGGGAGGACCAATTGTGTAAAGTATTTTAATATAAGGACGACTAGCATCAAATTTTTTGCAAAAGGACCAATCCCGAAAAAGTAACTTCTACAGGGACCATTTGGGTAGTTTGTCCTTTTTTTTTGCAAAATTAAGGACAAGTTAGTAATCTAGCCCGCACTTCACGCAATAATGCCCGTAACCTCTATCTTCGACCGGCAAGTCCTCTTCAACCGGGAACTCCTAGCACCAGCAGTCCTTTATCTTCGATCAAGCCCGATTGCTTCTCCATATTTTCCGACCACACTAGGGAACCTTGCTCCAAGCCAGTCTCTTGCCCTTCTCCGCCAGCAATCTCTGTCATCGGTCATCTCTCCCAGCGCCGGCGAGCTTTGAACCAGCACGCCCGTGCGATCTATTTATGCCCCAAGTGATTTTGTTCTCTTCCATTTACAAAGGTTGCAACGAAATTTAGGCTTGCAATTGGGGGAATTTTTTTGAAGTAAGATCTTTCCTTTAATCCAGATTGTTTGTTGAAAATGTTGGATTAATATATAATTTGGTCCTTCCCAACATTTTGTACTTAGCTTACTGAACTTGAACATTTTTTATTTTGGTACTTAAACTGAATATTTTGATAATTAGTTAGTCACTCAATTGACAAAAGTCAGTAGAAACGTTAATTTCTTATTTTTAAGATAAAAATGCTCTTGACTAATGTTAATTGGGATTCACATGGACAATTATGCTATTAGTGGATGCTGATTAGTTTGTCAAGTGACATAAAATATTAAAATTGAGAAAATGGTAAAATGATTAAAAATATATAATTAATATTTAATTTAATTTTTTTTCTCCACCCAAAAAAAAAAGAACTTTTTTTAAAAAACTTATGATGTGTATTTACTTTATTTTTAATTTTTTTTTTACAAAACATAGGATAATTATCAATTCAACAAAATAATTAAATTTACTGTACAAAATTAAAATATAATTTTTTTCTTTGGGGGCAAAGAAAGTAATTAATTTAAGCAATTTATCTTTTTATCAGTTTAAATAATCAATTTAAATAAAAATAAAGTCAAAATAAAAATATAAATGAGAAATTACCCTTTTTTTTCTCCATTTTTCATCCATTCGTCCCCACCCACTTCAAACCCCAGCCCCACTTGTTTTTCCATTGCAGATCGCACCAAAATCCTCTCTCTCCCCATTGAAATCTAGCTGCTTTTTTTTTCTTTCATCTTGCCTTATTCTCAACTGCTGCCCCCAATTCTTAATCTTTCCATCTAAACTAAAACACCTAATGGAAATTTGAAATTCCCAAGTAGAGATGTTAAACGGATTGGCCCGGCCGCAGGCTAAATGATCCAAATTTTTTGGGCCATTATTATTGCGGACCTAATCCTAACCCTAGCGGACTTCGAGCTAAACAGTCCACTATCAGGTCACAACTGAAAAAATAAAAAATGATGAATGTTAATTTTATCTTTGTAAATATCCAGAAAAGTGAGCACTGATTATTATTTACAACCCATAATTTAGATAGGTTATTATATTTTTCATAAGAAATATAAATTATATATTTTTTACATTACTGTATTTAAATTTTAACATGTTTTACCTCAAAATAAATATTAAAATAGCTCTGCTTAGTAGTCCCCTCTAAGTGTTTCGTTTATATTTCAGTATTTATTTACATGAACACAAAGAAAACATGTAGTGCAAATGATAAGTGTGTTTGACTTTAGATTAAAAAGGTTGTGAGTTTAATTCTCATGGTAGTTATTTTATATATGTCCTAACTTTTTATGGCCTAATTAATATAACACGGGCCGGCGGGCTAGCCCTGAAACCTACCGATCTAGCCCTAACGGGCCACAGGCGAAACGGTTCGGGCAAAAAAAGCCCTAATTTTAAACGGGCCAAAAAAAAAAAAGAAAAAAGATCTAACTCTATTTTTTCGGTTTAAACGGGTCAGCCCTATGGGCCGTGGTTCTTTTAACATCTTTATTCCCAAGTGCAAGTGCAATGTGTTGTTCAGGAAAATAAGATTATTTAACTCATTCCGATTCCACCACGCCGTCGTTTCACTCCTCGACATCTAGTTTGCCATCACCTGCTATATTGACGAGAATCGGAACCGGTGATTTCGCGGAGAGTTCTGCTGTCGATTTTAATTTCTTCGAGGAGGAGTTCCAGAGGCACCTTGCACTTGCGATCAGCTACGATTTCTTCGAAGAGGAGTTCCAGATGACGCGGAAACTGCTCAAATCAAGGCTGAGGAGAGGAGTTTGGGTTGTTTGTCGTCGGAATCGCTAGTTGAGTTCCTTTCACTTTGGTATTGGGTAACAATTCAAAATCTAGGTTTCAATTTTATGGTTTTGTTGAATTGATTGATTAGTTAGATTGAATGATTATTAAATTTGAAAAAAACATATATACCGCTTGTGTTGTATACGTAATTTGGGTTTTCTAGTCAGCGTAATTGAATTTTACTGAATCAGTGAATTATTGTAAAATTTTGTGATTTTGTTGAATGATTGATTTGGTGTTAGCAATGTTATCGTTAGTCCTTGTTTTAATTTCTTTTCTTTTCTTTTTTATATATTTCCTTCCATTCCCGCCAATATAATCCATCCCAACTAATGTTGTTCACATCACATCTTAATCACTTACTCACCAAAGGCATTTTTGTCATAAAATAAGAAACTAACGTCTCAACTGACTTCCGTCAGTTTAGGGACTAACTAATCACCCAAAACCTCAGTTTAAATACCAAATTAAGAGATGTTCAAATACAATAACCCAGATAGAAAATATTGGCAAATTCAGGGACCAAATTATATATTAATCCTATTTGAAAATTGTTATTTGGTGGTGAATGCAGTTGAGATAAATTTCCGGTGAATGCAGTTGAGATAATTTCCCCCTCTCTCTCTCTCTCTCTTTCTCTTTTATGTTAACATCATTTTACCATTTTCATGACACTGTGATCATCACAGTTCAAAACGAATTCAACCTTTCTAGGGGAATAAAGACTCATAATCTCATCTGGGTCTTCGTCAATTTCATCATTTGAACACAAAAACCAACTGGGCAATTTTCAAATTTAAGAAAAATTTAGAGCTGCAACATGGTGGCGGGAATCCTGGTGAGTTTTAAGAGGGTGGCAGCGGCGTTTGAAGGGGTGGGGAAGGTGAGGGGGTGCGACAATAGTAGCGGCAGCGAGCATTCTTCGGCGGCGGCAGGGGAGAGTATGAGAGATTTGTCTGATTAGGTAAATTCTTCTCTCGAGAAGGGTGATATGGAAAGTTTGGGGGTAATGAAAATGGAGTGGAATTGATGGAGGGGATTGTGATGATTTTGATCATGAAGGGCGAATTCAGAGGGGAAGGATTTAGTAGAGAAATATTTGTGGTTTGGAGATGATGATGAGGTTAGGAGAGAGATTTGTTCCAAAAAAGGGGAAACTCTCCCCCCGAGAGCCCCCACACCCCAGTCCCATGAGAATGTGAGAGGGAAAATTACGGTGACTCAGCGATTAAGTAACTAGGAGGACCCGTGCCTAGTACCTACAAGGAGCCACCCCCACAAGAGGATGAAACCCCCACACTACGGTTGCTAGGACTCGATCCTTGGTCCTGTTCCAAATCTACTTGCTCTTAACCAACTGAGCTACGCCTGTGAGGGTAGGGAGAGAGATTTGTGAAGAGGTTAAGAAGGGGTTGAGGGTTGTTAGGGATAGTTCGTCGTCCTCGGAGTTTAAATATTAGTTGATGACTTGGTTACGGAAAAGGGGTTTTGAAATGACGTTTTTTTGCCCAGAGTAAAAGGTACGTAAGTGATCACATGACCACTTAACGGTCCCAGCCCTAGTGCTATCCATTACAGGGATCAACGGTGTGCAAAAATTACATACTTTGGTCAGTGCTAAGACTTTTCTAACATTGGTAACTGATCGTGTATAAGCTCGAACTTCAGGGACCAATGGTGCATTTAACCCTAAAATAATTTAAATATGGTTTTCATTTCAAATCAATCAATTAAAGATGACGAAACTTAAATAATTACTATCAATGATAGATTCACTTATTTGATTGACACATCACGTTAAAACTTTTTCTAAAATTACTAACCGGACCTTTAGTATTACTAAAACTTTGGAGTTTTGGAGAATAATTCAGATGCATTGTTATTCTCACTTTACTTTTCAATTAAACAACTATATTACATAAGAACATGAAGCGTCGTACATAAGTTAAAGAAAACGGCACACATGGTGCCTTGGTTTAAATATGGAGGGAAAATAGAAATTCTCTAATTCATAATCTTAAAGTTAATATCAATCTCGTATGCTTCGAACAACTATCAGTCCTTTGATATTATTGCTCCTTCGTCCTAAAAAAAATATTAATTTTTGTTAATGATCATAAATTAAAAAATAAACATTTATTTTAGAACGAGGTGAGGAAATACCAACTTATTAAAAAAAAAAAAAAACTCCTGCTGCTTAAAGATTACTATCCATTTTTGGTTTTTCATAAAAATTAAGAATTTAATTTTTAAACAATTTTAATAGTACACGTACATGAAGGTTGTTAGTGTCATTATAGCATTACAAAGGACAATAAGACATAATAGTTGGTAAAATTGGATTTAATAACTTTATTGAGAAGATAATACTCATTTTGAAACAATAAATTTTTTTTAAAAAAAAGACATCAATTTTGGGATTGTAAGAGAGTAAAATAAATCCTATCATTTTTTTAAATGAAAAAAACTTCTTGCTGGTTATATTTTTTTAAGCATTGATAGGGGTCCAAATTTTTTGAACGTGTGGTTAATTAGAGATAACAACACCTGATTCCTACTATTTTTCTATAGCCAAAGGCCCAAAGCTAGTCCAACTAACCCAAACCCAAACCCAAACCCAAAGAAGATGTCATTATTGGGCTGACCCGAATTAAGCACTTGCTTCTGCTGCCCCGACCCTGTCACCACCGTTCTTCTCTCTAACTAAGACGTCTAGAGCATTAACTTGCATTTACGACACTCCAGAATATTACAGCACGACCGAGCTGCGCGGAGACAACTCCGTACCAGCAGTCGGCAGAAGACCTCTCTTGATCTACGGTTGAAGCCTTTATCTTGTTGCTCTGGAATTTTAACCCCTGGTAGGCTGGTATGATCTCGTTAATGTTTTATCCATTGGTTGTTGCACATCATAGATACAGACAAGTTGTTTGAATAAATTCCCCTGAGGGAAATTTTGGTTCGCTGTGTCAGCTTGGGGCCTAACATTATTGGCCTATCCGGCTAGTCCGTGGACGAGCAGGATTCATGTATCCAAGCTGAATTGGGACTAGTTAAATTACCACTGTTTCAGCATTATTTGTGCACCAATACATTTTTTAAAAATCGCGGAATTTTTTTTTTTTTTTAAATTAATAGTGGAACATTTAAATGACAGCTTCATTGGAATTTGAGAGTCAGAAAGCAGAATCAGTGTAGGAACAATGCTGCCGCAGCGGATGAAGAAGGCTATCACGGACAATCCAAAGAAACTTGCCAACTTGATTGACCTCGTAAATCTACCTTCAACACTTAGAGAGTTTATGGGACAATCTCAGAGCTCTCGTTTGGGTTGTTTCAGATGTGTTTGGTCTTACATCAAGGAGAACAATCTTCAGGTCAATTGATCTTTCTGCTTGGCTCCAACGGAGATTGTGTTAATACTTGCTCAGTTTAACTATTATGTCACGTGTTTTTCTCTTGCTCGGGGTTACTTGGGTTATGTTCAATGTCTCTTATGTAAAATATAGCGGTCAAGGTTTGCTTTGTCGCATGACTATTTCTATCTTGAACCTTTTTTTTTTCAGGATCAAAACAACAAGAACATAGTCAAGTGTGATGAAAAGTTGAAGAGTATTCTTTTGGGTAAGCCTCAGATTGAGCTAGCTGAACTTCCTATGCTGATCCAGCTGCATTTTCCTAAAGGGAAAAAATGATTCTGAAGAGTTGAGATCAAAATACATATGTTCCCTTGTTCAATCATCCTTATTACTAGATGCATGACTGCTTCAACTCGTCGTATATGCATTTTTATTGGATATTCTTAGACTTAGTCCATGGATGTTCTCAATATCAAAGTTATGCTTTTGCTCACTAGTTTTGAAAGATATTTCTGAGAATATACGTATTGGTTGTTTGAACACAACATTTCTTCAATAAGGGAGTAATATTAAAAAAAGGAAAAGAAATTGCGTTAAAGAGGTAAATCAGAGCTGAAAATCAATTTTTCTCCAAGAAATTGTTTTGTTCCATCTCTAAAGGACGAAAGGAAGTTTAACCATTTTCATTTTAAGTTTTATTCAGGGTGTGAATGAGTATTCTTCATCAATCCATAAAGTTCACTATTATTTCAACTGCCTGCTCATCTATAAAGAGCATATCATGGCTCTTTGTTTTTTATCTGGCAATGGCAAAAATGAGACCTAGAGCACCAGCCTTCCTGACTTGAGTGTTCAAGTGACATAAGGTACCTCAAATTGACGCATTTGGCATATCCCAGGAAACTTCAGGAATTGTGAATGTTGCTTTGCTTAATTGTGGTTTGTGATTCTCGTGCACGTGGAACGTTTTGCTTTGAGCAAGCAAGTTATCTCTAGTGAAAATTATTTACTTTAGGAAATAAACAGATAATGTTATTGCTTCTGACGACTAATTAGAACCATATATGTGTATACCAGTTTACACATAAGAATAACTAAAGAAATCCTGCTAGAGAATTCTTGACTGCATGATTTGCAACAATGGCATTTGTTTTCTCACTTGGGTGGAAGGAGTCCCAAAATACATACTTATTAGCATCCATACATGTGAAGGGATTGAATTTGTTACACAGGTAACCCATCTCAAACCTTCCAGTGGCACAACATGCTACCTGTGCGAACTCGAATCCTGTGGATAAGAACATCAAATGTAGCAAAAAGGAGGATGATGATAGTGCTGATCAAAACATTTATAAAAATATAATTTGGTTGAATTACCAGTTAGCAGCTGAGTTCATCTTCCTATAAGTTATAAATTAAACGTATAGCAAGCTTTTGAATCAAATTCATGGGAGCCGAAACAAAAAAAGAACCTTAACAATAATGAAAAAGGAAATGATTGCATAGCCCATAACATTGAGGAAGGAAACTGAAGAATGAATGTGTATGAAATTTCCTAGGTATGCATCTATTATTCAGGCATATAACTCTGAGGGCGTAGTTCCAGGCACGCATTTATACATTCAGGCATGATTAAGATGAAAACATTACAGGAAACTTACCAAAAGCGTGAGGACTCTGAATGATTTCTGAGAGAATACCATATGTATTAGAGAAAACCAATTGAATTCCAGCAAACTCCTTGTTCAGCTTCAAGACCAGTCCTTGCAACTTCTCATTGAACTCCCTAGCCACGATATTGTACTCCTCTATGCATTTATTCCCAGATATAAAATTTGTGGTTCTTTCCAGTGGTAAACAACCCATTGGAGGAAGCCCAGCTAGAGATATCTTTCGAGCTCCGAGATGATATAGCTCTATAACTAAGTTTCTGGCGAGCCCAGCAAGAAAGTTTTGGTACCCTTCAACAGAATATTCAAGTCTTCTATGTGAAGAAGGTGCATAATAGTTTTCTAGGAAATCATTTGTTCCCATGCTTATCAAATATAGTGCTTCACTCAATACCTTGCCTGCGTCCCCATCGCCAAGATAACTTTTCAGCCTCTTCTGGTATTCTTTGAAGTACTCTAGTTCTTTCCACAGAGGTATTACAGACTGCAGGCACAGTTGTAATCAATGTTATAGCTACTATTTATTGTAGCTAATACTGATTTGAAAAGCTTTTCGGACTGATTTTACTTGTAATTCTAGCTAATCAAATATGCAAAAAACAGAAATAATGAAGGAACTTTACTCAGTTTGGCATGTAACATATATTGTAGTTTCAAAAAGACATCCATATTTAAACTTACTGAAATGGAAGGTTTATAGTCTTCTTCTTTGTTAGGCGGTCAAGTTTGGTTTAAATCTATATTCTGTAGTGTCAAGACCTAACCTTATAACTGCACCATATTAAATAAGATAAAAAAGGAACTCAGTGAGTCTGGAATGACTTTCTGTGGTTGATCTATGGATCATATCACAGTGGCTTCGAGATCATAATCATTATTTTCTTTTTTCATTACTTCATTTGAGTTACCTCTCCGAGGATCTTGGCATTCAAATGGTTTATTTTACTTGGATAACATCGTGGTAAAAAGATCATTTTGCATTAAATAACATGTTACATCTACCAAATTTGCTATAATCCATTAGAATTATCTGAGGAACTTACTAGCACATTGGAGGTAGCATTATCATAGCCTGTACCGGCTGAAGCAAAGCAAACTCCCGTAGCAAAATCTGTTATATTGCACTCGGGATCTAAGTAAGCAGGTACAAATGGCTTGATACCAAAAGCCTCGGATATGAAATCTGGAGCGACTCGACCATTGGAAAACCTTCCGGTAGGGCGACCACCATAAAAATCACGACCATACGGCTTGAAGTTGCTCTTTAGGACCGTGCAGATTTGGTTATTGTTTCCAGAATCTACAGAAGAGTCTCCAAATACAATGATGGAGGAGACTTTTGCCTGGATCATGAGGATTTGCTGCAGGAACCGGGCAAAGAGGAGCCAAGGTATGGCCTTATATGCCATATTTTAATCTTCTAACTAACGAACCAGTGTGATAGCTCGTCTGAATGAAGCCTTAAGTGCTTAGTTTGATAATTAATATGGGCAGAGAATAGATGGAAAGTAGAAGTGATTAGTTGTCAGCATTATGAAGTTTGTTGCAGGTTTTAATTTGTATTGGCATCATCAGTTTAGTTGGTGGGGAAATGACAAATGAATGAATTCGTTATTGACTGGCTGCAGCGTCCCTTTTGCTGTAAACATTCTATTTTCCAAGAGAGAAAGTGAGTTGACTATTTGTTGGTAAAGCCACCGGAAATCAATCCGTTAGGCATGAACTAATTCTTTCTGGGTGCAGAAGTAGCATAATTCATGCATCTTGAGCATTTTTCCTGTTCGGAAAATCTTAAAAATAGGTTAAAAGAGAGGCCGGAACAAAGTTCAACCCATCGTGGCTTTTCAGAGATAACGAGTTCAGTTGAGATGCTTATTGTGTACTCGTTTAGCCTTTTTTTTTTTTTTTTTTTGTAATTGGTATATTACAGTTATCTTGCATCAAGTGGGCGGTTTCACATGTTTCATCTGCGATACAACTTTGTAAGGGTCTTGTAGCGGAATCAACGCTGTTGTAACTGTTTGGTGGACAACGGCATGGTTTGGTAGCTTTTATCAACCATTAATTGTGCCGAGCCAAGCCGAGCCGAGCTTTGTTGTGTATATGTTTTGACTTGTTTAATAATCGAGCTTCAAAAACAGTTTGTGTGTTCGGTTCGTTTACTAAATGAACAAGCTCGAGCCAAGCTTTTTCGCAAGCTAAAGAACTTTGCTTGTTTTATTTTAAAAGTATATTCAACCTATAATTTTTTGAAAATGTTAGTAATTCTTTTTTCATAAAAATTTGAGAAAATAATTTCTCAATAGATAAAATTATAAAATAGTTGTATTATGTGGCATATAAACAAACAAAAAAAATCTAAATTATATAATTAGATATTTTAGAACTTCAATAAAAAATGCTTGTATCTTGTATAAATATTTATTTTATTCCATCATTTTATAAATGAGCTGAGCTTTCACAAGCTAAACATATTCAAGCTTGAGTTTGGCTTGTTCATTCTAAGGTCATCTCTAATAGTTTGGTGCAAAAATTGCACCAAATCTCTAAGATGGTGCAATTTCTGTACTAAATATTTTTCACTATCTCCAACCATCATACTTCAAATTTTACACTAAAAAAAATATTATAAGTATATTCTTATTATTCTATTTAGGCTTAAATATCAATTTGGTCACTCTACTTCACACAAAATTCATTAAGCTTACTTCACTTTCTTTTTTCACACTTTAATCATTCTACTTTGACTGAAAAATCAATAAGCTCACTCAATCAATGAGCTTATTGATTGAAAAAGTCCAAGTAGAGTGATTAAAGTGTGAAAAAAAATATTAAAGTGAGCTTAATTAATTTTTGGTGAAAGAAGAGTGGCCAAATTGATATTTAAGCCTTCTATTTATTACATATGTTTTATTTCATCAAATTTGTATTAATGTATTAGCAAAACAAATATGTTATTTATATCATTTTTAATTTTAATTTATAATAAATTAAAATTTATTATTTAAACTAAAACACAAACTAGTATTTAAATCAAAACACAAAACTAGAATTTAAAATAAAACACAAAACTAGTATTTAAACCAAAGTACAAAACTAATATTCACTCCATCCTAAATAAATGTTCATACTTTCTATTTTTTGATCTCCCAATTAATGTTCCTAAAGACTTTTTATCTATCTATTTTCTACCATTCTTTCTAATATACCCTTAAAGTTTCATTTAATATAACACATCCCAAAAAAACCTAGTTATTTAAAATAGTTGAACTCAATTAATGTTCATGGGTATTATATTCAGAACATATTTTACAGTACATCATTAATTATGTTTCTTAATTCCTGTGTTTTATCAACTAGGAATATTTATCTGGGACGGAGGGAGTATTTAAAACAAAACACAACAAAAATACAAAACTAGTATTTAAACCAAATATATATATATATATATATATATATATTTAGCGCAAGGGTTGATGATGCGCCAGCTTTGACGCAAGGGAGGGGGGGGGTGCTTCAAAATGGCGCAAGGTTTGGAGTCTCCCTTGGAGCTGAAAATTCCTCCTCATGCGCAGGATTTGATGATTTGGAGTTTTTCTTGGGATTGTCCCAACGAGCTTGAGCTTAAACTTGACTTGTTTGCTTAAGGAACAAGTTTGAAGCGCTAAGTTGACGAAGTGTTTGGTTAGCTTGCTGCCTTATCCTTGGGGAGATGAATCAAACACAAGTTTTATGGCAAGAAAAGTAAATGCTCTTTACTAATTTGTTTGCTTATGTACTTGAATTTCTGGTTATCTCACCATAATCAAATGTGTGGTTCACCAAACGTGAGTTAAGTAAGGTTTGATTTGATGTGATATTATCAACCAAAAGAATAAATATTTAATTTATGTGTTGTTATATGATTGGTTGTTGGTATTATATTAGCGCGAAGATGTGTACATCGTTGTAACAAATATTTTTATATATATATGAGCTTAAGGGAGAAAGAATAACTAGTGTCCACATCACACTCAATTGTCGTGTGCACAATATTAATTTTATTTTACTTAATTATAATAATATAATTTATAATCTTTTTGTTTGTTTAAATTAATAAATTTTAGAAGAATGAAAAAAGTTGGTGGTTAACTTTTGTAAGAATGAATAATTATTTTGTTGGTAGTAATTGATAATTAAAGTTGGGAATAATTTTGTCTAGCCCAAAAAGTGTGATAAGGCATTATTTGCATCCTCTATCTCCTCTTTATTATCCACTTATGGAAATCCAAAACTTATCTTGAAATTTTCAAGTTTCAAAATTAAATAATGACACCAGTAATACCTTGCCTATTAGTATATCAATATAGACTTTGCTTGCCTTTGGTTCGAAATATAGTTTCGAAATATAAATATAGATACAAAATACAGAAATTCCTCTGTAATAATGCCGTTAGAATGTCTGTTAATTGGGGTGTCTAGAAATAAATTATTTATGATTATGCAAAAGTGACAAGGCTGACCCTTTAATATTACAATTACAATTTTTAACCTTAAAAGATAGCACACATGAGATATGTGCTTATATAGTACTCCATTGTAACTATTTTTGTCAAAAATTTAGATAAAATTATTTTACAATAAGACGATCTTACATGACTATGACGATCTCCTGAGAGACCTACTTTTATATTTTTGGGAGAGAGAGTACAAATTTTCTTAAACATCAGCAAACTCAGTAGCGCAAACAAAAATCAATTAACCCAATATAATTTGGTACACTTCGTGAAAGACAAAAAAAAAAAAGGAAAAAGAAAGAAAATTTGTTGACGGGGTGAGTAATTTTGTGTGACGTGGTGATAGCCCGATAGGACGAGGATGTGTGTTGGAAAGGGCAATTTCGTGAATCCAACAGAAAATATCAATCACACAGTAGCATCACCTTCCCTGCCTTTTCTTTCTTTCTCCCCAAGAACGCCCTTCTCTAAACCCCTTTCTTTTACCAAAACCTCTAAAACCCTAAATTCGTCCTCTCCTCAGTTACCGGCACCGGAATAAGCTTTCTCGAGATGGTAGTTGGCAGAATCACTTCCCGCCTTTCAAGGACAGTCGCTGCTCAGTGCCGGAGCTCCTTACTCCTCGCCGGTCGGCAAAATAAACATCACTTCCCGATCATCTCCAATGAATTTCACTCCCTCGTTAACCCTCAGAACAAGGTACTCATCTAAAAAGAGAAATTAATATCGAATTTGTTTGATTTTCATCATGGTCATCAGCTAGGGTTTTATCAGGGTTTTGCGCCCAGGCATATTATGCTGTATATTTAGCGTTATTTTATCAGTTGATATTTTGTATGTAATAGGAAGTACTTCTATGATTTGTGATTTCATTTTCCGTAGTTGGAATTTTGTTTCGGGATTGAATTGGTGGGATCCATTCGGAATTTTGAAATTATTACTTCTCTTTCTTTAGGTTGGGTGTTCAAGCCTCACTATTCGATCCAAATTTCAGTTTAAAAAGATTCATACTTTACATTTTGGTTTGTCCCGAAACCAAAGTTGCATGTCTAAAATTTAAGCTTCAAATCTCCATATTTTCTTACTCACATCTTTTTTTTTTCTTTTCGAAGATATGAAATTCCTCTAACGTGTCATACAAAAAAAAAATGCATAACTTTATTAATCGAAAAAATATAGGAGCAAAAGTACGATTTTAAAAAGTTTGACTTGTCAAATTCGAAGCACTTTTTTCATTTCTTTGGATTGGATATTCAAGCCTCACCAATCGATCAAAATTCTAGTGGCTGATTAAGGATTGGTTATTTTGTAGGCTAATGTTGATTGTGAGTTTTCTATGATTCAGCTAGGTTGTACAAACATGTTGTTTGTGATGTTATGTCAGTTTTCGGTCTTTAGCATTTAGTTACAGTATGTGTTCAGTTACAGGCCCGATTGTTTACTCAAGTCAGAGCTTATTTCAGAACCTATTATGTGAGTTTTTAATTTATCTTTGCTTTTTGTCTTTCCTTGATCTCTTTGCCCTATATTGTGCGTAGACTTTCTTCCCTAACCTCTCTTGCTGACATTTCCTCATCAATTCTAGAAGCCTAGAACATATGTTCTGATTTTAGGGAGAGAAACGAGTTCAACTCTGTGTAGGTGAAAGCCTTGGAAAAGAGAATTTATTTCGATCGATCCCAAATAAGATACGGGTAAAGCTTTTGGAGGTTGACGCAGCGGGGCGTATGAAAATAACAATAATGAACACAAGAACACAACTCCATGATTCAGAGAATACCCGGAAAGCGTTAAGGGTGAAGGAAGAACCTTCGTTCTATTTCTTCTAAACTTTAAGCCACCACGACGGCAAATAATATTGATCCCTATTTATACTAGATAACAAAACCCTCCCACCAATAAGAAAAACCCTAACTAGACTATTTAAAGAAAGCAGCATATTAAAAAAAGTGATTAATAAACTAAATAAAACGAGTCGCGGGCTTATCGAGCAAAAGCGGATCATGCTTAGCGCAGCTTCATCTCCATCAGAGGTTTTGCTCCTAGATCACTTTGTGAGCTAGTTTAGTAGGCAGTGAGCCAGGCTGCTTTCACTTCAAGGGTCGTACTCGTGCAAAGCCACGCTAAGAAGAAAAGAAGCTTTATAAATAAGCGTCATTTGGTATGGTGGAGGAGGTTTGTAATAAAGCGAGTAAGTCTTGCCTGTTAGTCATAGTCACCTATGAAAGGAAGGGACCATGTGCGTGAGAGGGAGGGAGGGAGGGAGCTTGTACTACAACTCTGCCGCAATGCATGTCAGTTTTGATTTTTTAATCGTCTCAAGGTCAGCTTTTTGGATAAATCAAAAACTTCAGTTTCTTGGCTGTAATTGATCTTCCTAAACCTGCGTCCATAAACTAAAAGGGTCCCTTTCCTTAGGGACAGGGAATAGTACTAGTTTGTGTAGCGAGATTTTGGCTGTGATTTGGAGCTCGATTTGGCTGCGAGGGCCAGAATTCATTGATGTGTTGGGAGAGGGTTTAACAATACCATTCCATGATGTATACTATTTCCTTTAATATTTTGAACTAGGACGATGAAAACAATTTTTTCTTTTCTTTTAAATTTTTCACAGTTTTCTGCTATATATTTCTTTTGAAGCTATATGTGCTCCTAATAAAACTTCAATTTAAAATGAATTATATAAGCCTTAATCCTTTGGTTCTTGGGCATGGCCATACATGCACAAAATCTCTTGTTTAATTCTACTCTTGTATGGCGGTTGCCCGGTTGTACATCAAAATTCAGATCGAAGTACCATGAGAAATTTCACTGTCCTAGCTGAGTCAGATCTTTACGAGTCTGCATTCTTCTAAGTGGGTTATATGTACCAAAGCACTTGATGCATGTGCGTTTGTTTCCAGGTGGTAACAGGCCAGCTGTACTTGTTAAGTAATGCTGTCCTTAATTCCTCAACCTTTCAAAGATTTGGAATCTCATCATCTGCATCTCCTGAACCTAATGATGGGACAAGCAGCGCAGAACCAAATGATAAGACAAGTGGAGATGCTGCAGCAGAAGGTTCTAATAAGCAGACCGGATCAGGTTCGATTTCAGAACCCCAGACTAATAAGGACCAATCTGTAAAAAGAAGGAGAAGTACTAGTAAACGAACTGCATTTTCTGATTCAGATTCGGATGAAGGGGACTTGTCAATGGATGATCTGGTGAGACTTGTGGCGGAGAAGGAAGAACTTCTAAAGACAAAGCAAACTGAGCTTCAACAAATGCAAGATAGAGTTCTACGGAGTTATGCTGAGATGGAGAATGTTAGGGAGAGGGCAAAACGTGAAGTGGATAATTCGAATAAGTTTGCCATACAGGTTCGTTTTCTTAATGATTACAGCACAATTTCAGATTAAACTTGAAGTCTTAGTGGCTTACTTTATCAGTCCTTTTGGGCTGTATTTTGTATTGCTATTTAATCCACTATATGCTGCAGAGCTTTGCAAAGAGCTTATTGGACGTCGCGGATAATCTGGGTCGGGCTTCTTCAGTTGTCAAGGAGAGTTTTGGAAAGCTCGACACATCTGAGGACACTGCCGGAGCTGTGCCACTTTTGAAAACACTGCTGGAAGGAGTTGAGATGACTGACAAACAGCTAGCAGCGGTAAGACAATCTTTTTCTTAGAGTTTTGGCACATACACTGGTGCACAGGAGTTGGTCAAGTTATTCTGACTAGTGGTTTAACTCCGGCCCCCCTGGTTGATTAATAATCTAATCCCTCTGTCACACACACAAAAAAAAGTCCCATTGGACAAGTCAAACTTTTTAAAATTGTAGCTTTACGTGTTCCTTTTTTGAATTGCACTATGTATATCTTTTGTTAGAAATGGGACTATTTTTATTTTTATTTTTTTGGGAATGGAGTGAGTATTTATCTTTTAACTGGTTGAGTTTTCATTACTTTGTACACGTTTTAGGCAATATATATGTAGATAATATATATATATATATATATATATATATATTTATATATAATACTATAATGTATATTAGCCCTGCAAGTTGTAATTATCACGTGAAACATATTGTGTGGGAAAGAATTATGGGCTGTCTTGATGCTATTGTTCCCCTTTATCCACATTTTGAATTTAATATCATCTACATTAACCACAATATGTTTAAACATATTGCAATTCTGGAAAAATAAACTTATAGGTTTGTAGCTGCTGAATTACGTATTCCTTATCACCCTTAGCAGATTCTTCGGTTTCCACATGGACTTTATAGTATTTGTAGTGTTATTTTGCTGTAGCCTTCCGGTACCCTGATAAGGGTTGTTCTCATTATGGTAGCAAAAATACTTTGGCCTTGACGTATGAGAGGCCTCAAATGTTTAGGAAATTTTTAGATGTCACTGTAGACTTTGTGTGGACTTCATTCTGAAATTTATTTGTTTGATTTAAAATCTTTGTATGTTCTGGTTACTACTATTATTTTGTTTTACGTACCATTTTATTTTCTTTCCCGTATTATATAACATGTGGAGAACTTCCAGGTACGAATATTCCTTTTATTTCCTTTTGCCCCCATGAATATATGTGTATCGAATTGGGGCTTATTAGTTTTCTTGCATTCAGGTTTTCAAGAAGTTTGGAGTGGAAAAGTTCGACCCTACAAATGAGCAATTTGACCCAAATCGTCATAATGCAGCATTTCAAGTACCCGATCCATCGAAGCCAAGTGGCACAGTCGCAGTTGTGCTCAAGGTATGCTTGCAGACCAATATAAATTGTTTTTCGTAGTCCATTGGGTATCTGAACATTTATTAGTTTTGAGGTGGTTGTGAAATCTCATGTTGAAGTAATTAAGCTGATTGCTGATTTCTTGTGTTCAATGTGCTAGCCTGGGTACTCGCTGCATGGACGAATCATTCGTCCCGCTGAAGTTGGTGTTGTTGAAAATGCAAACGGAGGATCTGAGTAGTTGGTGCGATGGTCACACAGCTACTTGATATGAAAAAGTTTTGCATCCGCACACAGGATCTTAGAGTGGAAAATCTGTTTTTCCTTTTCAATGGTAGAGAAGGACGTAGATGTCATGATGTTGAGACCCCCCTTGCCTCCTTCCCCTCACATCCCTTCCCCTGCCCACTTTATTATTCATTAATGTGTTAACCTATAAATGTTTCGAAACAGCATTTGGCCATGGCCGAGATCCAAATGGGGCCAACTCCAGTTTTTGAAGGCAATGAATGGATGTTACTCCCTACATATTAAGGTTATTTGGCGTAATGTGTAAAAGTATAAACCATACCAAAACAGTTCGTAAAGTAAGTTCATCACCATCACTTTTGTGAAGCAATGATCACATAATTTTATGCCTGCTTAAAGTAAAGCCAGAGTAACCTTTTACAGTCCGTCCCCCATGGAAAATGGTTCCCATTCGCTTGTCAAATGGGCCACTTTTTTTTTTACATCGTCTTATGTCGTTTTCCCTTCAAATGATACTCCCTCCCTTCCAAAATGAACATGAACAAAGAAGAAAAAAAAAAAGGGAATAGTATATTATAAACTAGATATAAGAAACGTGATCCAAGTATTTCAGAAACTTCTTAATACTACTGCACTACTAGCATCTAATTACAGCCAATATTCATTCTTCTGATACCAACAATCCCTGCATGCATACAAGGGATCTTTTGGATACTACCGCACTACTAATCTTACAAGCCGATATCACCAATCAGCTAATACTAAAGCTTAATTATAAGAGAGGGTGAGATAAATTTCTTCGAGCTCGCACTAGGGATTGATGACCATACTGTTTCTGTTTGCTGCTTTAGTTTTTCTATCTGCTCTAAAGCCAAAGTTCCATCATTTCAGTTCTGTTTGACCCTTCCCCAATCGGGCACTTTATTTTCACCATCTGAATCATGGTCGCCGTCATGGCCATTCAGGGACAAATCCAAATCCATTCGACTTCTGTTCAAGAGCTTCGGCACTGCATCATCCTTGTCAGACATCTGCAATACAACAGTCTTAAGTCTCTGAAGCGCTTGTAAGCCTGTAGCACGATCTAATTTATAAATCTTGTCGGAGTAAAACTTCTCAAGTGTTTTCACAGTTATCAAATTGATGTGCCATATATCCTTTCAAATGCCAAGTGTTTTACGTCACAGGGAAAAACAACATAACCTCAAAGTAAAACACATTTATTGGGAAGCATAATCCAGTCCAGCCATTAGGCCTTATATGCCCTTGGTAAAAAATTGTACTCCAATGTTAACCAGGAAATCTGTACTTATAAGTTTCCAGCAAAAGCATGACTTAGATCTTCTTGTAGCGGTCAGTAATAAATGATTCGTGCAGGATAGGACAAGCATTGTACAATTTTCACTGAGATCTCATCTTCAAGATATAATAGATTTTCAGATCCATATTAACTTGACACTAACCATAGGGCCTGTTCAAGCATTTCAGGGCCTCGTCTTCGAAATTTATATTTCAGATTACTCTAGAAAATTTGAAAAATACATGTATGAAACCATTTTTTGCAACATTTCGTTAAGAGTGGTAATAATCAAATCACTATTAAAAAAAAAATCCTATTTTAATCCACATATTACTTGAGAGTCGACAAGATGAAAACAGAAACCATTTTCAGGGCACTGACCTAACGAAAACAACTAATGGGAGCAACTATTTCCAGTACCGCACCCACCCTTTCAGAAGATAAAACTGTCCTATATATATTTATATTTTTGATAAGTAATAGCAATAAAACTGTCCTATATTAAGAGAGGACAGCCCTCATCTAGTTCATAGTTTTTCTTTCATCTCTCCACTTCATCAGCTTCAAAACCACGTATGCAACCACGAACAACTTCACTAGCATAAAGTTAAACCGAACACAAACTTACTTATAATATGCACTCGCATAAATAGTACTATCACAAACCATCACAGATAAAATGTAGAGAAAGAAAAGGCATAGACATGTGACGGACCATCACAAATAACTCTCCACATTATGCTCTGTATTCCAGATTGGAAGTACGTAGATTATATACCGAGGAGCAGCGACCCAACTCTGTCTGCCAAACAAAATTCGATGGTAAATAAATGTAGCCATTGACTTTTCAATCGGAAACCTTAAGAATACACATCATTCGTATATTCTAGAAGGCAAATGCTAAGAAGTGCCCCTGGCACCATTTCAAGAACTTTTCTTTCAGAAATAATTCAACTCTTTTAACAATTTTGAAGACCTTTGGAGTACTTATTCAACGTCCCATTGTAAAACCTTGCTATAAAGGATTCTTCAAGATTGCTCACCTCACTCATTAGCAAGACGTGATTCCAGAATTTTCAACCCGAATGTGCATTTCAATGTTATCTCAGCATGAGCATAAAGTCCTTTGGTAATGTAGGAAGTAAGAACTGTTCTATACTTCATCCAAGTTTTTGGTTCACTTTGCTTTTTCTTATTTACTATTTAAATTTGGAATTATACTAGGATATGGATGAAGCCTCGAGGGAAAGAGGAAATGATTTGGGCTACAACATCTACAGGGACGACATCGAAGAAGTTGGGTCACTAAGACGCAATAATTACACCAAGTGAAACCGAGATTTGTGAAACAGAAAATGTAAACGAAAAACAATTGCATCACCTGAGTTTCTTCTGTTAAAATATTGTCAACAGCTTGCTTTTTCACATCATCACTTTCTGTAGTTTCCCCTGCAATCGATCGATTTGTCTTGCTTGCCCTACATTCATAGTCAGCCCCTTTGCCAGCGTTCTTTTTCTTTTCTTCTAGCACGACAATCTGCAAAATTGAAGACAAAATTTCACTCGTCTTAAGAGTTAAATATTTACCAAACTCAGTGTGCTTGCCACATTCATTTATGTTATAACAAAAATGGGTAATTTAACGCTACAATGATAATACAAGGCAAGAGATGAGCATATCTAGGAAAGGGAAAGGGCATTTTCGAAGAACTTTCACTATAATACTCTGAAAGGTCTCATGGGTGGAACTTAAGGAAATCCCTCAGTGCTCGCAGCAGGAGTTGGTCGTGCTTTGTACAGTACTCTAGCCCTCTCCCCTAACCCCCTCAAAACTCACTATCCATAAACATATCTATACTCCATCTGTCCCAGAAAACGAATTGTACGTTGCAAGTCAACTGTTTGACGAGATTTTTTCAAGATTCATAAATACCAATTGAAATGCACGAAAACTACATATTTCTAATATTCATACGACACATAAGAGCAACACTGTGTTTTTGGAATGTAAAGATATTCTGGAAGAGATAATAGAAACATATAGCTGTAAATAATGACTCTTTTCTCGGACAAACTAGAGTCGTAGGTAGGATCCTTTTATAGGTGGATTATATATATTGCTCTGATAGTGTCCCCCATTTTGTAATTACTCCCATCAAAACCATCAATCTCCAAAATCATCGAGATTTTGCGGAACTGAAACAACAACAACACCAACACCAACACCACCCCACCGACTGATCCCAATAAATCTAGATGATAAAAACCTAGCATAGCTCATAAGGGAGATGTTAACAAGTACCTTGTTAAGCCCTTACTTATAGACTTAAAGTAATAGTTTGCATTGGGAACATTCTCCACTACAGTGGAAACATCCCCCATGTATTGATAGGAACGCGCAACCTAAAACATCTCTAAATTAGTTTCTTAACAAGTGCACCAGCGGCATTCGATAGCATAACCAAGATCATAATACTACCCTTAATGGCTCAACTTTTGTGGGGATTTTTTTTTTTTTTTTTGGGGGAAGCCGAGGATGGGAGACACGATTCATGATTCAACATTTTTTGGAAGATGCTAACCAGTGCCGCCCACCTCATTTTTGTTAGAAAAACTCAAACTTTGATGAATCAGCTTGAACTAAATGTCTAGCCTACTTAGTAAAACCAAGTTAAAAATACACAGAAACTCACCCAACCTACAACATGGTCATACTTACCATTTTGGTTTGTCCCGAAAAAAGGGCCGCAATTCTAAAACTTAAGCTTCAAATCTCCATATCATTTTCAAGTTTTTTCTTTCTTCCCGAAAATATGACAATTAACTAAACTGTCATACAAAGAAATGTACAACTATTGCAATTTACGGGAAATATAAGCACGATATTAAAAAAAAATGGACTTGTCAAATATAACTTTTTTCTTTTTTGGGAGTAAGCCAATACATATACATTACATACACCGTAAGCAAATTATAAATAAAACCAAATTCACAAAATCTTCTGCCAAAAAAAGAAAAGAAAAAAGACAAACAAACAATTTATTGGCCAATAATACTTGTATAAACCCTAACAAAGCACAAAAGAAAAAAAAAATAAAAATTGCGGTAAAACGAGCTAGAGCAGAAATTAGCTTACCGGGGTGTACCGGAGCTTCCGTCTGGGCGGCTCCTCCGACTTGACGGAGTCACCGGAAATGGACGAAGAGGAAACAGGCGTCCACCGAGGAAGCCGTACAGAGGGAGCGTTGTTGCCGTTGCCGTTGCCATTGTTGGAATGAAAGCTAGTGGTGCTGTGGTGGGTGAGGGTGGAAGACGACGATGAGGACACGTGGACCCACAGCTTCTTCCACCTCCTTACTGGACCGTTGAATACGGGTGCTGGGCCGTACCTGGAGGATGCTCGCCCGAGTCTCGACCCAATTCCGTCCATCTCTCTCTCTCTCTCTCTCTCTGTGCTGCTGCTGCTGCTGTTGAATAATGAATGCTGATAGTAAGTAACTACTTTTTTTTTTTTTTTTTTTGTTCACTGAGAGAGAAAAAGAGCTCCCAAACCAAAAGAGTGGACAAGAAAAGTAGAAACTAGAGTATTTAAGAGACTTCTTTTTATGGCTTGTGTTTTTTGAGTGGCAAATATCCTGTAAACTGTGTCGTTTTATTGGGACCAAATTAGGTGTTTTAACTTTCCCCATCTATGCCTAGTTTGGCATCAGTCAGAGTTACAAACTACTCCTTGAGCATAGCAAGTAAAATACAATCCTTATAATAATACATTAATAGAAGCTTACAAGTTTTACATGAAATTTTTTTTTTTTCAAATTTATAATAAAAAATTTAGTGTAATAATACGTAAACGATAAAAATATTTTTATACCCTTTATGGGGATATAATACAAATATGATTAAAACGTACGTGACTAAAAATATGTCATATTATGTATGAATTTCTTTATATTTTTATTATTTTTAAGTTTAGATATCTTAATATTCTCGTATTTATACACTCTCAAAGATATTATTTTCATATTAATACCTATTGCTATTTATTACTAAATAACTATAGATTAGTGGGCAAATGAAAGCATAACTAAATACATATACTCTTATCTATGTAATTTAAAAAGTATAAAAATAATATTACTTCATAATTAATATTTTCATGTTAATATCTTATTTGATCAATTCAAAAAACATTAATAACATAAATTGAATAGTTGAAATAATACAATTACATCAAAATTTTATATATATCGAGTTTTATACGTGAAGTACAATATGTATAAAGTTCTTCATGTGTACTATACGATTCAACCCAAAAGTACAAAGATTTTTAATTAAGTTTGGCTTGAAGACGGTAAATGAGAGTTTTTGTTTTAATTATTCAAATATATGTGTATTATATGCATATTATACATATATTTACTAACTATGTCCTTGAGTACGTATATTGTTGTTTATTGACATAAACTGAGACAATTGCATGCGATTGGTATGACATTCTTATATCAAAATGGCAAATTAATTAATTAATTATATGCATAGTTATTAATATCATAATACAGATTTTGAAAAGAAAAAAAAAAGTAGCAATAATTTCTAGCTTTTTCAAAAAGTTATCACTTGCAATATCTCAATTGATTTTTTTTTTTGTTTAAGTTTATCATGAATGAGGTTAATCATGAATTTAAACTATTAAATCATATAATATTCTATTTTTCTTTAGTAAATATTGAGTATAACAATGATATCAAATCATTTTCATCATCAACAAATTAAAATATATTAAATCAGCAACCTTGTTTATGTGGATAGCGTATTTGTCAATTTAGTGAATTGTAATTAAGTGATAATAAAAATGATGTGAGTATTACAATTGTACTCAATATATTTCCTTATCTTTTTCGTTATGAGATTTGAAAAGAGGAGACTAGAAATGTCAAAACTATATATTTAAGATAGCTCTTAATCTTAATGGTATTCAAAGGGCTTGAAAATGGCATCATCGTATTTTTTGGACCACATGGAAATCGCAACTTTTCATTCTTACCTAAACAACATTGCATTTGGAGTTCGTTTGGTATCACGTTAGTTTAATATATTTCCGTAATTAGATACTTTCTTCGTTTTGGGCTAAGAGTCCATTATTTTATTTTGGGATGTTTTACTTTAAAAAATCCACTTTTAAAAATTGATGTTTACAATTTTCATAACATTTCATTTTTACCCTCCACTTATGTTGTAAGCATCTAAGTTGTGCTTAAATATTTTTGAAATTATAACCAACTTTAATGACACTTATATATCTCTTAATTATTAGACTTTTCAAACGGAAACTTTTTGGGTGAAATGGAGGGAGTAAAAGAGAATAAGTGTGAGGTCCCTTTTATTAGTGGTATAAATTGTAAGAGATTAATTGATATCTTTTGCTACCTATAGTGAAATCCCTTTTTTTTTTCACTTATACACAAAAATAAATAAATAAATAAATAATTCAAGTGCTTTAATCCAAACACAAGTATAATCGAAAGGTTAACACACACATAGATCAACTCTCTAAATTAGAGTTGAATCACTAACTATTTGAACAACACTTATAATTTTGGTAAACAATCAGGCTCCGTTTGTTTTAAAGAAAATAACTTCCGGAAAATGATTTCTGGAAAATGGTTTCCGGAAAATGAAAATGTTCTATTTTCAGGCGTTTGGTAAATCTTTTGAAAATATGTCGGAAAACATTTTCCGGTGTTTTGCAAACTCATGAAATTTTTACGGAAAACATATGTGCAAAGGTGATATTAGGAGAAAATTAGAATGAACAAGTTTTGGAAAATGACTTACGGAAAATGAATCCGTAAGTCATTTTCCGGAAAAGAAAGCTTCATTTTCCGTTGACTTGGAAAACATCTTACATTGACTACATTTTCCAAATATTACCAAACACTGGAAAATAAGGAAAACGTTTTCCGGAAATTATTTTCCGTGAAACAAACGGAGCCTTATATTTGAAATTGAGAGTTTTACACAGTGAAAATATTCTTGATCAGTGATCTTAAAGACAAATTATGATTTTATATTTTCTTGTTATGGCTCAAAATAAAACAATTAATCAGATAACAAAGTTTGTAATTAGTTTGAGTGAGTGAATGATCAAACAGTTCAACCAAACACACAAACTGTTAAGATATGGCCAAAATTTAAATGAGAGTTTTAGGGATAGAGGTCAATAATCAAATATTTTCTCTTAATATACAGATTATTAATGGGAAAGGAAAATCACTATTTTCCTTCTTCTAGTTGGCTCTCCAACTAGAACACAATTTACACTGAAATTGGTAGGTTAGTTGTCTTGTGCTTCCTTGAAATAACTCTTCAGTAATCGATGAAAGCTCTGTTGCAGATCTCTGTCAGTCTCTGCACTCGTATGAGATAGTTGTTTGAAGAACGACTATATTTTCCTTGAGAATTCTTGTAGTTTTCTGTAGAGTGATCTTGATCTTCGTTGATGGTTGATGTAGAAATAACTAGAATATAAAGTATCTCATGTTATTCTCTAACTGAACAATTTCTTTGAGGATAGATATTTTGATTGTCAATGCCTTGGCTCTTTTTAGTATAAATATTGTGTATTTTGCCTTTTTTACTCTACACTCTTTGATAATCTAAACTATCACCTCTTCTTGTGCATCGTTATCATTCTCTTTTCTGTTGTGTGTGACTTTTATAATTACAGAGATGAGAATGTAGTCGTTAAAAACTAATTGTAGTCTAACGGCTAGAAGTGCAACTTGCATGTCCACTTGTCCGATATATTCTCTAAGATGTCAGCCCACTTGTTACTAGCTTGTAAGTTATTAGTTGTCACTATTTCTTTAGGGTTTTCCACAATAACATTCCTTCCAATAATTGAATCACTTGAATAGCTCATGATGCAGTGTCTACATGGCATGTTGACTCAGTTGTTTGTTGATCATAGTTGTTTGCTCTTCTCGATTGTTTGTTGATCTCAGTTGTTGTGCCTTCATAGCTATTTGTTGTTGTTAACAAACTTTGACTCATTTCTAATATGCTCTTTAGGAGTTCGATGCTTAGTAAACAATTATGAAATAACAGTTTGCGACTTTCCTTGTAACACAAAACTCTTTTTACACAAGTCTTATCAGCTTTTAGGGAATTTTTGTTAATCTAGTTTTACACATCAAAACCTAACTAATGTCAGTTCTGCAAATCGAGTTCGTTTTCTTGAACGTCAATCAATTGGTTTTTCTTGGCTATTCTTCATTCATGGCAAGGGTTGGGTATTTTAAAAAATATTTGACGGAACTTCTAACAGACTAACAGTGACGACAATAAGGGGCAAACTTGTTAAAAAAAAAAAAGAAAGAAACAATATAAAGAACCAATTGAATAGGTTATGATGGGGTAGAACCAAACAAAAAATTGGTTCAAAGTCAAGAAACCAAAAAATATTTTAAATCTAAAAAAATAAAGGACAAACTACCCAAATGGTCCCCCTAGAAGTTCACTTTTTTGGGATTGGTCATTTTGCAAAAAATTTGATGTCAGTCGTCCTTATACTAAAACTCTTTACGCAATTGGTCCTTCCATCTAATTTCGTCAATTTTTTTTCTGTTAAATCTCCTCACGTGCATCGCATGTGAGAGTAAAAATGTCATCGCATGTGAGGGTAAAAATTTGATGTCAGTCTTGTTTTTTAAACCCAAAGAAATTACACTGCCTTTTCACACACACACACACACGTTCTACTTTCTCTCTCTCTCTCTCTCTCTCTCTCTCTCACACACACACACACACACACACACACACACACACACAACTCAAAGTTGAGTAGCAAAAGCCATAGATGACATCCCACCACCGCCGCCAGACGACGAACCCACCTCCGTCGCGTCTTCCTAATCGTCACCATCTCAACCTCCTTGTTCTACTCCCCCTCCGGCTACCTCAACCTCCAATCACTCCCCCAAATTCCCCCCTCTCCTCTGGCGACACCCTCCTAGCTAGTTCTCAAGTCACCGAAAAACCCACCTCCGTCCATCCATGAGAGAATCTTCATTCATATCTTCCCTCTTATCAAACACCAAAATCTTCAACACTTTATATGTCCTTCCATGTCTATATACACACACAACACCATATCACCCCCAAAAGCAAGAAAAATAAAATTAAAATCAAACAAAATTTAAGTGGGGACGGAAGAAGCCCATACTTGAGTGAGGCAATGCGATGAATGAGATCAGAAAGTACGATTTCGTGCTGAAATAAAATAGGATTATGTTGAATTAATCGTAATAACTTGTGAATTAACAATAATCATTCCATTCAATGTCTATTTAGTGAAATAGAGGAAGGAGAAAAGGGAATTATGGACATTGCGCATGCCCATCTTGACGGCGGTGAGAACCCGGAAGTCATCTTTAGAGAGATACCGTAAAACATCGACATCCAGCTTCATCGTTTTCTGCTTCTTTTCATTTTCTCTTCTCTTCTCTACTGTAAGTACACAAAACCCGAAGAAAACTACAACTGGTGGCTGTTGCGGCTGCGGGAGGAAGGAAGAAAACTGCTACTGGGGGTAATATGGTGGTGGTGATTTGGTTCTAAATTTTGTGCAGAGGGAGGAAGAAGATGATTGGTCCCTGCAATTTTTTTGATGAAATGACATTTTTGCCCTTGCCCAAATGCATGTGCGATGCACATGGTGCGACTTAACAGAAAAAAATTGACAGCACTTGACAGAAGGACCAAATCTGAACAATGTTTGAGTTCAAGGACTATTTGCAGCATAAAAGGACCAAATCCGAAAAAGTGAACTTCTGTAGAGACCATTTGGATAGTTTGTCCAAAAATAAAAGGGACGTGCTAAATGTCGCCTCTCCCCCTTTTAACTAAATAAATCCTCGTAGTGAAAATACTATATCACCCTTGAAATCTTTATAAACAAAATTTGTATTTCAAACCCTTTATTCTTCAATAAATTATATTAGTTTTTGTTATAATTTTGTTATAATCCAGAAAACAAAATTAAAAAATTTTTTTAAAGAAGGGTTGCCACCTCACCTTGGCACCATCCCATCCTCTCCTAGGTATCACCTCCTTGGACTGTTGCTATGCATCACCCATTGGACTGCTGTTATATTGCCCCGGGGAGGGAATAAGGGGTGCCGACTCACCTTGGCACCAAGGGGGTGGTGCCTCTCCTAAACATCACCCCATGCTGCATAGAGGTGGCGAGGTTTAGTTTGGGGATTGGGGAGGGGGGGGGACACATATGAAAATAAAAAGAGAATTAGTACTCACACTTCCATTTTTTCCAAGTACAGTAGTACACCATTTTTCTAAGTTCACCCCCCCTAAATTATAAACCTCTCTAAATACTAAGTACACATCCCTTCAATTTTTCATTTTACCCCACCAAACTTATTATGAATAAATAACCTATCATTACTATGCACACCCCCTTCCATCCTTTGTTAAGACACCCCCTCCCCACCCAATACGCAAAATAACATAGACAATAACATAGACGTCTAGACGTGTTCAATATCACTTGTTTTGCACCATTTTACACTTAAATATTATTTGTTTTGCAAGTTGTATAATAAATAATTTTTAGGGTTAAGTTATTATGATTTTCTTTACAATTTGAGTTCAAAATTGGTGGTTTATGTAAAAAAATTTTTTGCATTTTAGGTTAAAATTCGAAGTGACTTGGGCCTATATTGTTTGAACATGGTTGATTGAACACTTTTGGTGGTGTTCGGTCAGTACCAACCAAACACCTTTAGAGGTGTTCGATTGGTACTGACCGAACATCACTAAAGGTGTCAGTAGTGATAAAATACACTTAGGGTTATTCAGCTATCAGTGACCGAACCTTAGTGTGTTCTGTTACTATTAGCTGAACATTAGCAACCCATGTCATTCGTGTGTTTCTTAAAATGTGAAAAATTAAGCCAAAATGTATAGAAATACTTATAATATTTGTTTCATTCAATTTTTTATGTTTTATAGTTGTGTTTTTTAATAATGTAGATGATTTGAAAATTTAGAGTTTAGAGAGAGATTTGGAGGTTTAGGGCTTAACGAGAGATTTGAGGATTTATGATTTAGGAGTAGTAAAAATAAGAACAATTAGGTTAAAATTTATAATGATAATTTGGTAATAATACAAGGGAAAATGCTCGGAGAATAGGGGAAGGGGAAGGGGAAGGGAAGGGGGGAATACTGATTCTCAAATAAAAAAGTCTTATTCTTTTCCAGAAGTTGTAAACTGAAAATATCCTATCCCTAGGCACAGAGCTTCGGCTTCAGCTCATTCTCCTTTGTTCAGACCAACTCAGCAATGGAGCTCTGTAGCTCAGCCGCCGGAACTCCAAAATTGCTCTCCCTTCAATTAAAACCAACCTCATTTCTTTCTCCTTCTAACCCAATTTTTTTCTCTCCCCGGCGACCCAACAACGGACTAGTACTCTTCCCCTCTTCATATTATTATTATAACCGTAAAGCACTATCACTCTCTTACACCTCCCGCCAATTCTCTATAATCCAACACCCTCTCCCCAAATTCTCAATCTCCGCCAGAGCTGCTGCTTCTGCTTCTGCTTCAACGTCTTTATCCCAGGTTGAGAATGTTAAAGAACCTCTTCCCGCAGACATCATCGTTACAGAAACCCCACTACCCAATTCCAGTGTCAGTATTTCCTTCTTCTTCTTCTTCTAATACTACTAATAATTTTGGTTATTATTACTATTATCATTTTCTTTTACCAGCTAAGTATAAATATCATATTTAAACCCAAGAAAGTGGGCACATTGTACGGCGCTCAATTGATTCTTCAATTGGGTCTTCTCTCTCACTCTCTCTGTCGGTTTGGTTGTGGTAAGGTGGTTCGTTCAGGGGCTAGATTGTGTCATTACAGAAACCCCTCAATTCAATTCTAGTTTTAGTGTTTTTTTTCTTTCTTTCTTTCTTTTATCTTATCATTATCATTGTGATCACGCCAAAAAGTGGGTGATCTCGTCTGTTGTCCACGTGGTTGTTCTTGGAGTTGATGACCTGGATATCTGTCTTGAATATAGGGATATCTGGCTATTGTGTCTTGTATAACCTGTGTTTGACAGAGATCACCATGAGAGAGTCGGGGTTAGGCCCGACTCAAAACCCTCTGTGAGAGGGAGAGAAGTGGTCAAGAACAAGGTATAATCTGGTAACTTGGTCAAGAAAATACCATAAGCAATTACTATGTGAATGAAGGAGTAAAGGCTCTGAAGAAGTATGAATGCAGGAAGAATAAGAATGAGAGTTAATGGTGTCTAGAGAATTAAATGTGGGAATACACCTTGTATTTATAGTCTCACAAGGGTATGCCGGATTCCAGCTCACGTGCCAGGTGGCCGCGTGGGGTTCGTTCTGCAGATGGATTATACGGTCTGTCACAAGTTTGTGGAACATCCGTCCTATTCATAGGTACGGAGCAGATCAGAGCATAGGCGCAGAACTAGGGCTGTTATTGTCAACGGCTGTAGCCAATGGTGGATAGCGGATGTATAAGTGCATTAAACGCAGCATTAAAAGCTGCATTAAATGTGTGGTGAGAAGTATCTCGTCTTCGATTCGGTGGTCCGAGGAGCATTGTGCTATACTTCATGAGAATCCTTTGAACAGCCAATGAGAGGAAGTCATGTGGAAGACATAGAGCTCGGCAAGTCTGAGGTGGAGACTAGCTCGGCAGGTCCAGCTTGCAAGAACAAGTGATTCTACCCAATCGTCGGTCTTCAACTTTCCCGAGCTCGTCTTTGGTCCTCGACCTATATGCGCTCGTCCTCTGCCCTCGATTGCCTAAGGTCCTCTCTGTGGCCACGTTATCTTTGGATGTAGAGTGGTACCGTGCCACGTAGGATGAATTTCGTAGGGTTCGATCACATTATTTTTTCTGGCAAGTATAAATATCGAATCGAAATTGAAGAAAGAAACTACAATCTATGGCGCTCAATCACATATTCAATTGGGTGTTTCCAGTTTTCATTGATTACTAACAATCTCTCAGTGCTGCAATCTCTTGGCTCTCGTTTGGTATGCAATAATAATCGTGATTCCTTTCCATGCTTTTAGTACTATCATAGAATGACCATTGTTGCAAACCAAACGAGCACTATAATTTTACTGCTAAGTGCTAGCTTTTAATGATCAATCTCAGCTGTTAATTCAATTTGATTCTCTACGATTTGTTACTCAATACCACGTCATATTTTCCTTTGCCTTTGTTTTTTGTTTTCAAGAATAATTCATCTTAAATGCATGCGGTTCATACCTTCATGTCAAAAGAAAAGAATACATTAAACTCCGTCCTTCTATACATTTGGTTATCCTAATTAACTAGAGGAAGAATTGTTCTGCAGAACCGTCTATTATTTCCCGGTCATTTGCTGATATGATGTGTTTCGTTTATTGGTTTCATTCACATTGAGACATATGAACATGATGGGATGGTACTTTGCCTAAAAAATAAATTCACGTCTCAAATGAAGGGTATTTTAACTGCCAACCACGTGCATGGATGTAATAGATTCATCACACCGCCTCTTCTCAATATTGTAGCATGACTGGCTCATGAGATAATTTCCCCATTTAGAGAATCCATTCTCTAGAATTAAGCTTACAATTTTCCTCCTTCTCTTACTTTAGGCCTCAGTTGCCACAAAAACAAGGTAGGATATTGATCCCAAGTTATGTTGTGGCTGAAAAAGTTTTGACTTTTAGAAAATGGACTCTTCAAACGGCAGCAAGGGAGTAAATGTTAATTATTGGCATGCTCAAACCCTTTATTACATGAATTTCTTTCACTTTAGCGAGTAAAACTTATTGCTCTGATATTAAATTTTTTAACTTAATAGGTGCTATTGAAGTCCTCTTATAAATTTATGTTTCTGTTTGCAGCTTATGTTGCATGTAGAAGTTCCACCTGTAGTTTGTGATGATTGTTACAGAAGGATCTTGAAAGAGTTCATGAAGAAGATAAAGGTATCCTTGGATTTACCATTTTTGCCCTAGCCCCTGCAATTATATGTAATCAAATAGAGTGCTTAGGTAGACCTTCTTTTTCCTTTTTCCTTTTCTTTTCGGTCCAATGGGGTATGGGAAGAGATCGAACTTGAGACTCTAGCTCTACCTTTGGCCCGCCCCTTTGGGTGAATGTTAAGATATACCTGCTTTATAATTGATTAAAACAGAGTGCAGATTAATGTTACTTTATTCCATTGTTGTCAGGTTCCAGGATTTCGCCCAGGAAAAGGAGTTCCTGAGAGTATTCTTGTCAGTTATGTTGGGAGGGATAAGGTTCAAAAGGCTACAATTGAATCTATTTTGAAGAGAACCATTCCACATGCCATGTCTTCTGTATGTTATCAAGTTCCCATGTTACCATCCCATTTAAGGTTGAATGCTATCTTAGATTTGGCATATTTAATCCTTGTTGACAATCATAATTCATAGGTAACTGAAGGGGCTTTGAGTGACTCGATTCGCATTGCAACTAAATTTTCTGACTTGGAAAAGACGTATTCTCCTCAGAATTCCCTAAGGTATGCCAAAGCTAATGTAATTTCTAGCTACTTCCCTTTTGCACATAGCCAGATACTAGTGATGTGTCTTTTTCTTTTGATTGTATTTCATACTATGTGATTTTCCAAACAAATGTCTTTTTTTAGGCTGGCTTTATTGTGGTAAAAAAAAAAAACGTGTGATTTGAAATTGTGGTTTAGGTATGACATCATAGTCGATTTAGCACCTGAAGTCAAATGGCTAGCTGAGGATGGTTACAAGAATTTGAAGGTGGTTGTTGAGATCGACAGTGATATAGATGCTCATACAGCTTCTGAACAAGAATTAAGACGACGCTACAAGGCTTTAAGTACAATGAGAATTGTAACTGATAGAGGATTACAGGTACATCAGGTTCTTTCAGATAGTATATATATATATATATCCCCCTCTTTTCACAGTGCACTTACATTCCATCTTGAAATGTCAACAGATTGGTGATGTTGCAGTCCTTGATATATCAGCAACTAAAATTGAACAAGATGGATCAAGTGCGGAAAAAGTTTCTGCTGCAGAGAGCAAAGGTTTAATCTTTTAGATCGAACTTCATCACAAGTTAAGATATTTCCAAGATTTCACAGTCTCGTAAGTCCATAAAAATTGCTACTGTTGCAGGTTTTATCTTTGATACAGAAGATGGAGATAAAATTCTTCCAGGTTTCCTCAATTCAATAATTGGAATTCAACGTGGTGAAACCAAGTCTTTCCCACTTGTATTCCCTGCATCGTGGGCACAAGAGGCTCTTCGCGGTGTTCATGCTCAATTTACTGTGAGTTTTTTTTTCCTCTCTCTCTTTTCTATTCTTTTCTTTTTCTCTTTTCTCTTGAAATGCAAGTTGGTCTTGTTTTATCAAATACTCGAGATTACAAATACATCATTCACGATATTCTCTTTTAACTGTCTATACGGAGAAGTTAATTATTGCTCTTGTCGTTTTGTAGGTTGAATGTAAAGAACTCTTTTATAGAGATTTACCAGAGCTGAACGACTCCATTGCCGATAAACTTGTTCCTGGATGCACTTCCCTGGATCAGGTGAGCTGGCGAATCCATTATTGAATTTCAGGGTAAATTACATTGTTGCCCTAATAATTTTCACCTCTTTTCTATGAGGTCCTACGAATTTCTATTTTTTCCATTTCGGCCCTAATAACTTCAAATTAATTTTTAAGAGGCCATTCTGCCGTTAACTCTAGCAGATCCATCCAAAACATGACGTGTGCTTGTCACATGCCATTCTTTTAAAGGGCAAAATAGACAAATCATGTACATACCAAGACTTGATTACTTTCTATTTGTCACAGGCAGCCTTGGTATGTACATGATTTCTCTATTTTGCCCTTAATGCGGCAAGCACATGTCATGTTTTGGACGGAATCTGTTAGACTTAACGCCGGAATGATCTCTTAAAAATAAATTTGAAGTTATCAGGGAGAAAATGAAACAATAGAAATTAGTAGGGCCTCATAGAAAAAAGGTGAAAGTTTAATAGAGTAAAAATGTTGTTAACCCTTAACTTTCAATATGTTTGTTTCTGCCTGAATCAGAAATACTGCAATCCAAACTTTCTGCTACCTGAATATGCAGGTCAAAGAATCCATATTGCAAAGATGTCTGGAAGTGGAGCAAACAGCTAAAGAACAAGCAACAGATAACGTCATTCTGGACCAGCTCCGAAAGGTATTCAGAACTATGAGATTCGGATATTATATTTGGATTTTTCTCTCTCTGTTGGCTCTATATCAGCTGTTAAACTGTTTCAGATGGTTGAAGTTAAAATTCCCCGATCCTTGTTTGAGGAACAAGGTAGGCAGCTTTATGGAGCCAGGCTTCTTCAAATACAAGTAAGCATATGATTTTTCACAACAGATAAGACTGTATTCGAAGTTGTGTGTGTGTGTGTCTATGTTTCCTGTCTGTTATACATGATGTGTATTCTAATTGAGGCATTGTTATTGGGGGTAGGCAGATATGAAATTAAACGAACAACAGTTAGAATCTTTGTCAAGTCCGAAGGCGGTGAGTGAGTTCTTGGAAGCCCAGAAGGAGAATATAGAGGAGATGATAAAGCAGAATATGGCTGTTGGAGACATATTTAAACGTGAAAATCTGCAGGTAATACAAATACTAACTATATCTAGAACATGCATTCCTCATGCACTTCATCATCATATTTCTCTCGTCGTTTATTTTTTGGTGTTTTCAAGTAAGTGAGCTGTTTCTAGCTATCCCAACATAAGTCTGGTTGTAGTTTTGGTGTTTGGCGTTTCGGAGTTATGGTGTAATCCTTTCTAATATAATGAAAGATTTTTTTTGCTGATTAAAAAAAAATAATAATAAAAAAATAAAACAGCCTTAATAGCAAACTGTAGTCGGTTGGCCTGATCGACCAGACTCATAGATACTCATGCAATCTTATTGTCTTTACAGCTTGCGACAGACGAGCTAGTCAAAGAGGTTGAGGACTCCATTGCTGAATTTAAACACCACAAACAAGAATATGACGAGGACCGCGTGAAGGAACGGGTTAGTATCCATCCACTTGAAAGAAAAATAACCCTGAAATTGGTCCTCTTTGAAACTTGAGGAGCTTTCTTTTCATAAAACCGCAAAACTTTCAGAAATGATTTTTTTTATTCGATATTGTTAGGTGGAAGAGGTACTAGTTGGAGCGAAAGTGCTTGAATGGCTGAAAGAGCGTGCCGATATTCAGTACATAACCAGGTGAGAATGCAGGAGATTGGGATTGTTGGCCATGCCTTGTTTTTCAGGGAGGAAAATGTGAATGCCTTTGCTGCACAGTTGCTTCTCCGGACCTGGGTATTTCCCAATTCTGAGCTGACAACGGTGCCTTCCAGATGAAATAAATTTTGCAGCTTCAAATAACCATGAAAATCACATAATTGTAAAGCACTATCAGTATGGGACGATACTGTTATTGCGGATGCAGTTTAGCTTCTACTTAAATGGAGACAGCAAGGAAGAAATATCTTAAAGCACTTCTTGTCGGAAGGCTTATCAAGTCAAGTATATGTAGCAAGTTGTATTTCAGTTCATAAAATGAAACATGCGGTTAATAAAAAAATGCTATATTTCTTTCTAATTTCACTTTTCTACACAAGGCAGTCTGAAGCAAGCCCGGTGAACTTTGCAGACAAAAGAACAACGAGCTGCTTGTTTTTGGGTGGACTAGAAATGAAAATAAAAAAAATAGCGACCACAAGACACAAAAACTATTGCTGCTACCAGCAGTGCCACCCTAACGCGTGTTGGCCCGACACTCACTTTTCCAATATCAAAAGAAAAACAAGATTGATTTCAATATCACAACATTACAAAGATTGAATCCTGCTTTACAAATTTCATGGCCGTCCCCCCTCCAATATCTGGCCAAGCTTCATTAGCAGTATCTTCTGCTCCTCGAAAGTGAGGCTCCTTAATATCTATCACCAAAAATGAAAAAGGATTAAAGCATAACGCAAGGATCTCTTCGAATTACATAGTCTGAACAGCCATATGAAATTGGTGTAGAAAATGAAGCAACTCACCTGTTCCAATATGACCTCAACTGGATAATTTTGAGGAACAACAAATGACTGGTGATAGATGTAAGCAAAAACGGCCATCACCATCTGCAGCCATAATAAAAAACCCGAATTGACATTTATGTTTCTAACTAAAGAATGATCAAGTCACCATAAACACAGAAATGCTGCCTTGTCGTATACATAATTTGTGGTCACGTGTGACTTGCTTGTGAGGCCAAGGAAAGGCCAAAAAGGCCATGGTGAGAAAACAATGTTGGGATTTGAATTTTTTTTTTTATTGTAGTGGACATTGATAGTGGATCAATAACTGTCACCTATGCCAGAAGGGCAGCTTGATTGGGCATAACTTGCAAGATATATTGTCATAAGGCGTCTAATGGCTTCATCCTATATAGACGTCAGCAGCTTACCTGGCAGTCCATTCTATCTGTAATACCACCATGACCAGGAATGCTATCTCCAAAGTCCTGAAAATTGAGGGGAACATTAGCAGTTGCACTTAATACCGTTAGGCCACAAATATGATGATAAGGATGCACCTTGATTTTAAAGGCTCTCTTAAAACCACTAGCAAAAAAGCCTCCAAAAGGTGCAATGATTGATGCAAATAAACCAAAACATATAGCATGCCACTGTACCGGCAAAATAGACACCCCTTTCCATGGAAACTGCAACATTTCAGTTTAACAAATAGTTAAATGTTACACTTTCTGGTGTGTGCTAGCACTTTCACACAAGCATCGCAGCACTCACCCATTGAGGAACCCATCCGTGTAAAGGGTAATACTCAGGCTTAAAAAGGGTACCAGGATCACAGTGAAGCCAACCGGTTGATAAATCCTGCACAGGTTCCTCTAAATGAGAACGGTTTGCTACAAGACAGCATTGCTAATGCAAAGGTATCAACTTTAGACTTTTAGGTCACCTTTCTTGGGCACGTCAACCACTGGAACCGGCCCAGGACATTAGCAAGCTGCATATAAGATAAAGAAGGAAAAAAGTTACCAACATCCCTCTCAATGATCATACAGTTTCAAGAAACACAAAGGCAGGCGAGGGGTGGATACAAGTGATTCATTCATGAAAATGACCACACATGTTGAAAAACAGTTACATAAAGCAACTGAAGAGGGTATGATCAGAGTGCACAAGAAGTACTAAACAAGCACAGTTCTAAAGTAGACAGTCATGAGCAATTTCCTCAAAATAATCATTAAGATCACAGGTCGTTGTAAAGACTAAGTTTATAAAAAGCTCATCTATACGAAAATCTAAGGCAGTTCTAAGACTAATTAATCCACAATGGTTACATTAATGCCATTCAAGGCAGTCAAGCCCCCAAATACCTCTCTACACACCAATCATAATTATATTCTCTCAAGTAAATTCTGACAGATATTACTACAAAAGCAATTGGCAGAGGAAAGAAATGAAAAATAATACTCATGAACGAAAATGGACACTCATTTAGGGACAGAGGGAGTAGCATGTTTACTGACTTAAATGATATTAAATTAGACTAACCACAAATGCAGAAATCATGGTTGCAACTGATGCTCCAATGAAACCCTCCCAGGTCTTCTTCGGGGATAGCTTAATCAAAGGTGTTTTCCCAAAGAAGAAACCAAAGAAATAAGCTGCTACGTCATTAATGGCAATAAGTGTCGCTGGGAGAAGAAACCTACATGAATATATAATGTTGCAGGGGAAAAGATATCAACGTGCAATGTACTGCAGCAGTATGAAGTGAGTGGTTAAATCAATTGATGGCACAAGAAGAGAAGAAATCCGTAACTAAATTAAATCCAAAGTAGCTCATACCATACAGAATCTAAGAGAAAAATCACCTCACCCTGTCTGATGATTATACTAACAGTGGGAGGGCCGGATGCAAGAAGATACATCCAACCAATATTCCATCAACGAATCAGATATATTTATGACAAATCAAACTCCTCCCGGAACAAAAGAAGGAATGGAAAAGGTAGAGAAAATGAAACTGCCCTTCTTTCCTTCTCCTACACGTATTGGACTTTCCAGAACTAAGCTGTTAATACTGTTTATAGTAATTTGACAGGATTGACTCGTGGAATTGATTTCCCAGTCCTTAAGTAATACGTTTGCTTCTCATATGTAACACATGCCAGCATTCTTTCGCCTATTACCGGGTGGCCATTGTCATTTAAGGAAACAAAATTGGGATTTGGTAAGAGAGTTAACACTTTGAGCTTTACATATTGGATGCAGACCATAGAGTCCAACATGCAGTAAGCCTTTCAAATTTCTTTATTTCTGATTCTATATTCAGTTGTAGGCATTTCCATCTCTATATTTATCTCATATCAATTTTCACCAAGACGCTAAGTGTCACCCATGAGATTCCAAATCCAAATGCAGCAGAAGTACTAAAAGCATTGAAAAGGAGAAGGAGATGGAAAATGACCTGTCTCCAAACAACTTGGGCGACTATCAAATTCCAGGTTAAATATCTCGTAGCAAAGTTAGTGTATACACAATAGGAAACAGGCTATAGGGTTCAGAAAAGTTCATAAAGCTAATTTCCTGTATGTGTATGGTTAACAGGAAAGGTATTGGGAACTTTAGTATTAAATTTTCCGGCAACCCAAAATCCTTCCAGAGTTGCAGGAAATGATTTCTCGCAGGAAAAATTTATGGTGGTTATCAAATCTTCGTGTACAATTCAGACGCACAATAAGTGCAAGAAAGCGGTCATACATTTCCTATTCCTTTCCTGTACTTTCTTGGTAGTTGGTATTCAGACAAGTCTTTTAATTCAACAATCTTATCACTTGGGAGAAGCTTTTCAACCCATGTTGTGCGTATTTCTGTCTCTATATTCATCACGTTTTTTTTTTTTTTTGGCAAAGATCCTAAGTGTCACCCATCAGATTTTTGAATCCAAAATACACAGCCGAAGAATTCTGGAGACCAATGGAAAAGAACGGCAAAAAGGCCAATGAGAGTGTGCTGGACATAGACTTAGGCAACAATGGTGTTGACCAAATTTCAGGTCAAATGTCTCATAGCAAATCTGTAGATACACAATGGGAAAAAAATAATCTGGCTGCAGGATACACAAGATCACCTCATGAACAGAATATATAGAAGTGCAGGAACAAAATATAAAGCAAATACAGGCAAATAACTTGTTACCAGAACATCCCCTCAAAGATATTGGCAACAGTGAAAGAAGACTGAGTGAACACCACAATAAGAATCATGTGTGTCCATGCATACTGACTAAACTGATACTTGTACATCTTCTTCTTTAGTGTAAGAATGAACCACATGAATCCTGTATCAAAATGTAGACAAGTACCATATTCTTATGTCATAAATGGTCAGTTAACACTTACCTTGACAAAGACCATACAGTAACTAAAAGAGAAAAAAGAATGAATAGAAACAAATCTTGATTCCTACAAAAGTAAAATTTAGAAAGAGGAATGCCTAGAAAGATGTTTCCAGTAAGGACTTACAAACCTGCAATATACAAAAAATAACAAATAGCCATCTGATACTTGACAAGACATCTCACAAGCTTATAGAAGAACTTCTCCGAAGTTACAGTATACACTAGTTGTTGACTAAGAATACGACCATAGACAAACAGCATCGCAGTGAAGAAAAAGTGCCTGTGCAACATAATACATTGTCATGTAAACTTATTGGCTCCAGCATATAATATAATGACGGTAGCAAGGTTAGCTTTGGTTGCAATTCACCCAAAAATATAAAGGCGAACTGAGAAAAAATAATAGTAGTTAAGCTCTCACCAATTGAGGAGCCTAAACCCAGGAAGACGCCGATCTTCATGAGCTCTTCTAAGTAGATTGAACAGCTCTGTCACCATAAAAATTTGGATAACAACAATCATGGCCCAAGTATACAGATGACCCAAATAGAGAATCAATAAGAAGCCCAGAAGCATCCACAACGAAGAGTACGCACGAATCCACATTGATCTGTATTTGTTCTGATCATTGACAAGTAATCGGCTTCCATCTAATTTGCTTACATCAGGAGCAAACTACACCCAGAAAAGGAAAGGGTGGAAAATACAAATAATGAGTATTGAGTTTCCTTCTTAGAAACTTCATTTGTATGACATCTAGCTTATAAATAAAAGGAAAAATTGCAACAAATTAGAGAAGTTTCCATCGAACTGAACCCAAGCGTTTCTCCACAACACCAATCAGCATAACAATAAAGTATTAACTTGGGAGGACCGCCAAAGGCAAAATGGTGATAATAGTCAGAATGAAGCAAAGAGAAATTAATAAACCTGTCATAGTATTGGTCAAAGCAAGGTTAAGCGAGAAGCCCTTAATCTGAAATAGGAGGTTTGGAGGTTATCAAATCCACCATGGTTACCTTATCTACTTTACCAGGCTTCAGCCCTTTGATTTTGAGTTCTTTTTGTTAATAAATTTTTACTCTGGAGCTAGGTGGGTAAGGAGAGGATGAACTATGGAAAAAGAATAATCGAGAGCTCCCTGATTGGCATCTAGTTGTAGTTCGAACAAATCCGAAAAACATAACCCAGCGATCAACTGTAAGCATGCACGGACACGTGACTGATAATTTTGCTACTGATATATCTCAAAATTCCATACCAAATAATATGCAACAGATAATGTGAGTGTTGGAAACTTTCATTCCATTGCTATAGGAACGAAACAAGAAAATTTTCTTTTCAAGCACCCACCTCAGTTGACCGTCTACGGCGCATTCGAGCAGTAGGTGTGGATGGAGATTTAGGGCTATGATCTCTTTCCATTACTCTATTATTCATTCTTCAATGCAGGGAGGTAACATCCAAATGCATATATGCGTGTACTCCCCCTGAGACAGCATGCCAACAAAATGTCATCTAGTTAGCACAGAAAAGGTATCTTTCTTAGGTTAAAAAACGAACTCAGAAGATATGGCATTATAGATATCAATTAAACCTTGCATAGTCTACAAAAGAAAACTGGAACCAAAGAATAGTGGAAACATCCCATGGATACTTATTTGGAGGGCATCATTTACATTACGTCTTCGCATAACATCAATTGCGCATGTTACTAACCTACAGGTAAGATTAATTCAAGATAAAGTAATTGATAGGTTGTTCCTTGGATGAACTAAAGGAATCATTGCTTAGCTTACCACCACTAACATGTAGTGTTCTGTACATCTTCTTGATAAATTAAAAATAAATGAAATCTTCATTCTGATGAAGCATGTGATAATATGAGTTTATCTCATGTCATCATTCTGTAAAAAATAGGATAAATATTTAAGGTGGCTGCCTAAGTAGTAAATGCATTGGCAGGAGTCCTGATGATGCTCAATTCGAGATAATTCAGGATCCAAGTTTCCAGGCTAGAGGACTATTCATGTCTCCTGTGCATTGGCATGAGGAGATTTTGATGCCATATGATTCAAATCTAGGGCTTCTTATAACTCTTAGCACTCGTATGGTATAGACTAATGTTCATTCCATCCTCCCATGTAATTTCGGTACAAGTTCATTCCAGAATAGTTCAAATAATTTAGAAAATATCATGATTGTTGTTGTTTTTTTTTCTGAGAGGAATTAGTCACGTGGTTACTAACGTCCAAACAAATCGGATAATCGAACGAAAATCAATCAAATCAATCGAACTTGAAACAAAAAATATATACATATATGTTGTATTGGCATATTATATTAGGATAAACATATCATGATTCATCGATGCTCCTTCGTTCCTTATATATCATGATATCAGAAAGGGCGCTACTAATTAACTACTGCCGAAGCAAGAACATAAATATATGTGTAGCGAATGCAACTAACATAAAATGGCGTTAAACTCAAAACAAAAACGAAGGATTTGATGTGAAAATTCAGGAATGCACCAATATAATATTACAGTTGCATGAACCTAGTAAAAGCCAAAACAGACCGAAAGAAAGAAAGAGTTCTTACAATCAAAATTGTTGCAGGAGGAACAGCTAGCGGGAGATTATTATGATTGAGAACTTGTTTACGGTGTTGGGGTAATTGGGATAACAGAAAAGAAAAAGCTCATTGCCATGATTTCGTTTGGATCGAGAAGGTGACGAGCATGCGAAATAGGCCCCCGCTTTCAGCTCAACTGACACGTATATCTCTCCCATCACTATTTTGTCCCTCTCTACTCTTCTTGAGATACTCTATCGATATGTCGACGGGTTGCACCGGGGTCCGGGCTACTAAGGAATCCAGTCGTATTTTTACGAATTTGAATGTGCTTGTAACGCATCAAGTTTTTTCGAGGACCAATCAATTTAGCTTGTTTAGTACTTAGTAGTATTATAGTCCCTACATCCGTTCAGACAAAAGTCTTTTTTTTTTTTTTAAAAAAAAAAAAGTCAACATTGAGTAAATTAAATTAAAATTTTATATATTTTACTTATATTTTAGAAAATAAAATTTCATTAGTAAAAAACTATCTTAACCATATTATGAATAACAACTTTCATAAACTTTAGCTAAGTTGACCAAAAAAAATCAAAAACAACACTTTGCCTGAAATGGAGGGAGTAATTAATAGTCTTTGTTTTTATTTTTTATTTTTTAAATAAGGTCTAGTTTGAATTTGGTATATAGATTAAAAAAATTAATTAATTTTATTATACATATCAAAATATTATACTCTCTTTGTTCCTAAATTATTATCTCATTTGATTTCTTTTAGTCAAACTAATTGTTTTTAAATGAAAATTTGATGCATATTTTTTATTTTTTTAAAATTATGATTCATGTAAATGGTAGTCTAAATATCAATTTTTTATTTAAAAAATAGTCGGTTTGATTAAAAAAGTCAAATACGACAATAATTTAGGAACGAATGGAGTATATATTATTCAATAATGTCGCAAAAAAAATATGACTCATCAATTAAAGTAACAAATAAATCAAAGATAAATAATAACAATAATATTTTAAAAAGGAAAGAATACAAAGTAAACATTTTTCCCGAAATGGCCTAAAAATAAATAATTGACTTCTTTTTAGAAACGGGGAAGTATATTTTTACATATCGATTTAATAGGAGTAATAAGTTAATGCAAATTGATAAAGCAATTATATATTTCAAATCTCTAAATCATATAAGTAAATATTTCACAATTAAAAAGAGCTTGTAAATATATGAGTGATATTTTTCAAATTGAAAATGGTAAAATACGTCATATTGCATCGCACTCTTTTAATTTGCATTTTATGAGTTTAATTTCATAATTTAAACCAACTTTTATTCTTTTATATACATCAATTTTAAACTACTTTTATTAACGGTCTGTGTAGTGTCGTAACTCGCATCCATCACCTCGTAGCTTTCTCGAGCTCGTAGCTTTCTCTCGAGATAAGAGTCTTGCATTGGAACACAAGCTCATCTAGAAGAAATTATATTCTTAATGCTGCTTCCTCGATAAAGTCTTGCATTGGAACACAAGGCCCATTAGAAGAAAGAGTAATGTTAAATGGATCAATTTGATTCAACTCAAAAGTATTTATTACTCTCTAAATTTTATAAAAAAAATATTTATTACTTCATAAATCAACTGAAAAAGATATTTTTACCCTTACATATTTATTGTTCATGAAAAATGTCACAATTTTCAATAAATGGTACTTTAGGCAAAACACTTTTTTATTTTATTAAATATTACAAAAATACCCTTATTGAGCCGAATCAAATTGATCCATCAAGATTTACTATAGAAGAAATTATATTCTAATACTGGCCGAAAAGAAATGCAGCCTATATATTTTGTACTTTTTGTAAGAACTCTCTATTTTATTTTGGACGTCATGAAATAGAGTCACTTTTTCCTTATTATAGAAACTTGTTTCAAATAAACTATTCTTAGTATCCTTTTGAGTTGTAGATGGAAAAACAAAATTTGATACGACTTTTAAGTGTAAACATAAATGTAAATAATTTTTAAAAAATTCATGTAAAATCAATAAATAGAGGTATAACAATAAATACCATAATTGTTTTCCTTACAATTATAGCGCTTATTAAAATACTGCATTTTCCAAAACGATGCTGCAATTCTACCGCTACATTTTGTAGCTCTTTGTTTTGTGAAACGCAACCTAAAAAACAAAAACGCAACCTAAAAAATGCCAAGTTGGATGGACGGAAATATCCACAAATGTTTATAAAGATAAGAGGGATGCTAAATGACGCATCCAATTGTGCTAAGCGTCGCACCCACTTATTCTACTTTTATAAAAATTCATTACGCTTAGCACAATTGGATGTATCATTTAGCGCCCATGAAAGATAATTACCAAAAAAAAAAAGTGTACGACCGAAGAGAGAATGCAAGGCATAAAATAAGATGGATTTGGGACGGTAAAAATAAGGCATCCAGTAAATCTGTTTATTGTCGGCAAAATTGGATCTCAACAGGCGTACGTCAACTAAATCTATCTATAGCCCGACCGAGATTTCTGCACTTTTCGGTCAACGTAATCGAGATACTCATGGATAGAGAGAGAAGAAATTTTTTTGATGAAGAATCGACATAGAGAAAGAGCTCTTCAAGTCTGAATTGGCAAAAAGAATAGAAGGTTACCATGTGAGAGAGAAAAAATAGACGACTGTCAAAGAGAGAGGGTGATGTGAGTCCCACCCAAATTATAACTTTCAATTCTTCATCTATTTTTTTTTATTTTATGATTATTAAATATTTTTTATTTTAAAAGTACAATCAGTAGATAATTAATAATTGTATAAAAGGCCAAAATTTTCCTTTTAATCAAATATACATATTACTACAATTTAACTTTTTAAAATGCTATTCCAAACACAAATACAAGAAAAAAAAAACAACTTTTCATAAAAGTTGCATTTTCAAATTTTTAAAAAAAATTATATATTTGATACACTGTATCAGATAGAGTGTTGTAGAGTAAATAATACTCCTTCTATTCCACACAAAGAGTTCACGTTTGAAAATTTTAATATTTAAGAGATATATAAGTATCATTGGAGTTGATCATAATTACAAAAATATTTGAGCATTGCCAAGATGTTTATAGCATATGTAGAAGGTAAAGTGAAAAGATTTAAGGAGATTATAGGCATAATTTTTTAAAATAAACTCTTTAAATAAAAGATCTTAAAATAAAACAATAGACTCTTTGCGTTGAACAAGAAGTAGTAAAAAACACTGGCGAGAGTGTTGAGGCCTGTTCAAGTTGCCAAAAAAAAACATATCCCATGCGGTCCCTGCTGCTATGGTGTAGAAGGCAACATGAAACAAGTTGGTTGCGCAGGGACCATAGCGGGTGTAGACACTAGCCTAGCCCTAGCACACCAGCTTCAAGATTATAACCATACTCTGACTCTGTTCAGAAATAAGAACCATCATCTCTAGCAATTTAGGTCCAACCCATGTGTTTGAGTCAAATAAATTCACCTGAAAATCTTCTGTTTTTAGTCAATAGTCAAAACCCTCTTTTTACCAAACTGTTTTGTAATGATTTTGTTGTTTTTACCAGTGTTCTAAAAATCGCTAGGCGGGCGCTAGTTGCCAGAGCAGGGCCTAGCGCCTAGGAGCCTAGTCGGGATCTCGGCGGGGCCTAGAAATCGAGACATAATTACACATTAGGTTCATACCAAACCTGGTGCAACAATAGTAAATAGCTAAATATGACCAAATAAACTAAAAATATGATTATATTACAAGATTAAAAATTAAAATTAAAAATTAAAATCAAATTCTCTATCATTTCAAAGTGGATGGAAGAAGGGAATACTTTAATAACTTAAGGGGGGAGGAAAAATACTTACAGAAATATTTTAATAACTTGAGGGAGAGGGGAAATACTTTAATAACTTGAGGGGGGAGGTTGTCATTTTGAAAAGTGAATTAAAACCCTAAAACTAAAAGCTGACCGCCTGTCTCTCTCTCACAATTCACAAACGCCTTTCTCTCTCACCATGAGATAGATGACGGGATTTCGACGCCAACAACAATCTCTCGCCCTCGCTCTCTCTTAATTTCTCTCACTCTCACTCTCTCTTTCACCTCTTCATCGGCACATCACCTCCTTTCCCACCGTAATCAATCCAGTCATTTTGACTACTTCCAAGCTGTGGATCTCAGTCACGTTGACTCCGCTTCCTTCGACGCCGAACTTATCTAAGCCCTAGCTATCCAGAAGATTGAAGACGTCATTCATCGCATCGTCATGCGTCGCTCTGCCCCTGGTTGACTCCCCTTCCTCCCAGGTTCCTTATACTGGGTCCCTCCTCGACAAAACGCGTACGACATCGCTCAAATCGGTTGGGCGTTAGGCGGCGCCTAGGCGAACTAAGCGACAATTTTTCGTGGTGGCAATTTTTTGTCCGATTTGGCCCTAGTAGCGGAGTTTGGGGGGCGCCTAAAGCCTAGTCGTGGCGTTTGGGGGGGGGGCTAGTGCCTAGGCGGGTGCCTAAAGCCTAGTCGCGGCGTATGGGGGGCCTAGAACGATTTTTCGAACACTGATTTTTACACCCGTGGAAAATATTACTCCTATGACTAGCTAAATGAAAAAAGTATAGGTAATTTAAAATGGCAAAAAAATTTACTTATGGATCACCACACTCTGACTCTGTTAATGCTTTCTTCACTTATATTGAAAGTTTTAAACCCGATCCGTCTCAATTAAAAAATATACTTTGACTTATTGGTAAATTAATAAGAAAATAATTGAATAATTACAAATTTTCTAAAATGCTTTAGCACTGTGTGGCCATAATTTTAAATCAAATTTGATTGACATGACATGACATGATTATTCACAAACATAAGTTCAGAGGTTACTAAAGAGATTTTGTTAAAATATGGAATAGTTGTTTAAAAAGAAAATGTATTTCTTCAAATGGGAGAAACTAAAAGAGAACGTATACCTTTCCAATACATCTAGTTTATATGGTCTTATTCAGTCTTGAGTATACTAGCGATCCTCTTACTTATTTTCTTTCATTTGATTAGTATATATATATATATACACCTACGTACTAAGAAATGAATTATTTTTTTTACAAAATTCGAGGAAGTTGTTTTTTAAAATCTTTTAGAAGTACATATAGACCAATGCATGTACAAATGTACAATAGCAGTTGCAAGTTTACATTAGGATATGTGAATAATAAACGTACATTTAGTAACTTTATAGAAAAATAACTTTTTTTTTAGAAAAAGAAATACTTACATTAGAAAAAAAATTCAAAAAGAAACTCAACTTGGGGATAGAGGGAGTATTTTAAAAATCAAATACCTACAAGAAACATAATTAGTTAATTCGCTTAAAAAGGACAACTATCACAAGTATTCTGGACATTTTACGCAAAAAATAAAAAAGAACAAAGAATAAAGCATTCTGGACATTTGTTACGTTCATATATTGTTTATTTCATACGTCAGGATTAAAGTTGTAATTTCTAAATTGGAGGTTTAATTTTGAAAAAAAAAATTACTCTTTGAAGATTGAAGAAAACAAAAAGTATTTTCTCCTATCCAAATTGTGCGCCCTCTTTTTAATTTTTCTTTTTTTTTTTTTTTGTACAACTGTGAGGTTTTTTATTTTTGTATGAGTTTACTAAATAAACCTGCGTTATCTAGTACTGTAGTATTTCTCAATGAGCACTTACAACACTTGTGTGAACACTAAATGTTCATGTAAAGGTCAATTTTCTTAATTTTTGTAAGAAATTAAGAGAGATATTTATTTAAGATGGATAAAATAAATATTTTAAGTGAAATAAAAAATTTAATTAATGAGATATATTCTTATCACATGTTGACTACGCATACAACTATTCAGTTTTCAGCATAGTCTTACCAATCTATTCCGTGTATGTATTCTCTAAAATGAGAATGACGGAGGATCATAACACGTATTATTGTAGTGAAGTCCAAAACATGTTGTTTTATAAATCTTTTAAGAAAACATTTGATTATGTATTACTAGTTAATAGCCTTAAATTAGTAGCATCAAATTAGTAAGACGCTTGCTTTTTTAACCTCACAATTAAAATGACAATATTTACAGTTGGCTTTTAATATCTTCTTAAATGAGAAAAGTGGAACTTATTTTTAGACATTCTAAAATTTTATAAGGAACTTTTATTTAAGCACGAGCAGAGTAACATTCGCAAATTTTCTCCAATTTACTTAAAATTAAAAGTGGGGCGCGAGAAAAGGAAATTATCATTAATTGTTGTGCAGATAAGATTAATGGATTTGTACTTTAAAAGTAACAATTGAAGACCTAAAAGGACGCGGAAGGGACCGAGTTATAGTTTAAATTCAATGAACAATCAAATCCTACTAACATATAATCCATTCGTTCCCCACCCAAGGAGCCCACATTTAAAAATTTTAATAATTAATTAAAAAATATGTACGTAGTATTGGAGTTAGTTATAATTACAAAAATATTTTAGCATAGTCAACTTATTTATAGCGTGTGTAGTAGGTAAAGTTGAAAAGTATGCATAATTTTTGAAGGGTTAATGACATCATTAGTCCCTCGACTATAGACTGTTCCACCGGTAGTTCCTTAATAAATTTTTTTCAAATTTCAGTTCCTAAAGTACCAAAATTAGACACGTTTAGTCCTTTTAGTGGATGTCGTTAAGATTTATCCGTTAACTAAGTCATGTGCCCAACATGTGACTTTGGTTAAGGGCTTTTATGGAAATTCATGTACCCCTATATAACTTATAGTGTCATTAACACTAAATTATTTTTTAAATTAAGGTTAACCTTTAAATTATTTTTTTAATTTAATGATTCACTCTATTTGTTTGTAAAACTTAAAAAAAAATTAAAAGGAAAAAAGAAGCCCTAATTCAGTCTCTCTTTCAACGCAACAACAGCAAAGCAGAGGAGCCCCCATCATCTCCGACAATCCCCCTCCCTCTGTCAAGGCCTAAACTGCAGCAATAGTAGGTCCCTCGCTGCCGTCTTCCATCTCCGGCATCCCCAAACTGAGGTGGTCAAAGGCTCCTTTAGCGACGAGAACAACTCCGACATCCCCAAACTCATGTAAGAGACTTAAAATTCTCTCCCTTTGCATCCGACTCCATCTCCGACAGTCTTAGGAGCAACCAAAACCCCACCGCCGATCTTTTCAATAGCCGGAGTAGTCCGATCTTGTATCGAAAACCTTCGATCTCATCCGCGTCATTGCCAACATCAGTAACGACGCCATCGTCGTCGCGGATAATTCCAATGATACCGAGATCGGATTACCTATTCAAGAACAAAAGAAATGGAGATCTTCTTTGTGCCCTTTCTACTGCTTTTAATTTTTGAAGGCAGGCTTATTCTGAGAAGTTGTTTGTGATGAGGGCTTTTTCTTTAGTAATGTTTGGGTAATGGAGAGAAAATATGATGATTTTGAGTTTATTTGGTGTAGTGATGAGAGCCTTTGATTTGAAGGTGGATTAAGGGCCACACATACTGGTGGCTTGGATTTTTGGTTCATTTTCTTCTACGCGTATCTTACTTGAATAGACCTTTTTCGCTCTTGGCCCACCACTCTGTTTGTAGACAAATCTGTTACAGCTCTTCTGGGTTCAAGTTTTTGAATATTCATTGAATTGGGTTTAATTATTGGGTTTCTTGAAAAAGATTTTTGCCTGCTACAGAGAGAGAGAGAGAGAGAAAGAGAGAGGGATTTTGATATTTTGTTGATAACATGAGTTTGGACTATAGGTAACCGGAGACAATGAGTTGGCCAGAGAAGATGAGGTTGTCTGCGTTGCTGATGCATTGATTAGGGCTTATTTTTTTCCTTTTTTTTATTTTTTAAGTTTTGATATAAAATTTCATGAATGCCCTTAACCAAAGTCACGTGTTGGGCATATGACTGGCTTAACAGATAAATACTAACGGCATCCATCAAAAGGACTAAGCGTGTCTAATTTTGGTACTCTAAAAACTGAAATTAAAATTTTTTTTCTTAAGGGACTAATCGTGAAAAAATTAATAGTCAAGGGACTATTGGTGTAATTAACCCATTTTTGAAAGTGAACTCTGTACGTGGAACATCCCAAAATAGAATAGCGAACTCTTTGTCTAAAATGAAGAGATATTTTATCCGTTTCTTCCAAAGAATCTACGTTTAAAAAATCTAATACTTAAGGGATCTATTTTTAGAATTGGTCATAATTACAAAAACACTTTAGTATAGTTAATATGTTTATATTACATGTAAAAGGTAAAATTATAAAATTATGAAAATTATAAATATAATTTTTTTTTAAATTGACTCTTTATGTAGAATGTTTTAAAATAAAATAATGAGCTATTTGTCAAAAATCGAGAAAATATAACGTGCCAATAGGAAAATTCAATGGATGAACAATGAAATGATATGAGCCAAAGTTATGAATTATGATTATGATTTATAAAAAATTACCCCAACAACCAGCCACATGTACGTACATGAAGATAATGACCTTATCCATTGATGGTGCCACCTAGCAATGATCGTGACTTTTGCTTCCTAAATCTTGTTCCGCGCCCACAATCGCTCTTAATTTCCTTCCCAACATAATTTATAAGCCTCATATCCAGCCGCCTTTACATAATTTACACATTCATAATGAGAAATGCTATGGGTATTTAAAGAATATTAAATTTTTTATATTAAATAATGTATTATTTGACGTGACAATTAATGTGGTAAAAAATAAAATTAAAAATTAAAATTAATATATCACATCAGCTGCTATATCATATGACAACATCATTTAGTGCAAAAAATTTAATACTCTTTAAATACCCATAGCATTACCCTTCCACAATTGTTTTGGTGGCGGGCAGGATAGCAACTTTCCCATGGTCCATGGATATGAGATAAATTAATTATTTAGATCACGAAAATTAACTTAGCGTGAGTGAGAGTTAATTATTTCTCCAACATACATATATGTGAAACTATCCAAATAAAAGTATTTACAACTGGAAATCTTCATTGGGAAGTCGGTCATTGAGCAAAGGAGGCGGCCAAGCTCAATGGCCAAACATGCGGTCAAGTTCTACCCTACATTTTACCCACCTTACTTTTTACCCTTTTTTGACAAAATTTTCTCGGTCGATCTAATACTAATTCTCACATAGGAAAAACTTTGCAGGTCATCCACGCTTAGTAATTTTTTGTTTTTGTTAGAATAATATTCAAGCTAGCTAGATATTGTTGGGATATTGGATGACCTAAATGGGCAACCTATTCCACGGCCCAAATTGAAGCTGACTTTCCTTGGTAGCCTGCCCACGACCTTGTGCAATCCGGAAGCTTTCCCCCACGTTTTTTCTTCTTCCCCCTTTTGGCTGTTCCATCCCTGTTGACTGGCCCCTTGGTTTTCTCCCAGCCTGGTGCGATTCTCCTCGTCCCTCTCCCTCATATACTCTACTCCGTCTCTTTCTTATGACACGGCCGATTGAACAACGACGCAGGCTTGCTTTAACTTTCTCCTTTTTGCAAATGCAAAATCAGTGTTCTCTCTCTCTCCTTTTCACTGTGTATTACTCTATGTGTGTGTGTGTTACTGTGTGAGAGTGTGTGAGAGAGGAATTTCAGTTTGATGGTAATCGGGGGTTGTGAACTCCGCGGGTGGTTGTGGACGTGAGCTGGTGCTTGTAGCGTGGTCGAGGGAGTCGTGACGGTGACTTGGGGTTGCCGGAATTGCTGGGTGTTGGGGTTGCCGGAAAAGTTTGGGTCTTCACTTGGACGATGCCTTGTTTCTCTTCGTGGGTTACTCTGGTAAACTTGGTCGAGAACGGAAAATCTGAGCTTGTTGATTTCGGTTGAGGCCTTTGTGGCCAGTGACACCATTGAAGAAGAGCTTCTCTTCTTCACTGTCTTCCCTTTATTTTCTAATACTATTATTGTGTTTATTTATTCATTATTGCAATATACTAATTTATATTTGGTATTTGCAGGATACTTGGAGATTATAAACTATAATATTAGAAATATTCTCATAGGGTAGATAAACTGTTATCCCCACCCCTATTGTAATCTATTTGAGCGTCATGGTGAGGTCTCATAGATTGGTTGTATATATAGGCTTTTATTAATTTAAAGCTGTATTTGTTCTTCCACTCCATGTACGTAAACGACGAAAAAATACAAGACATTATATCATATAATTTTTCAATCAAATCCTTGGTGCAAAATTCAATATCATCGATATGTATGACTGAATTCATAGACTTTTATTGGCGATTAGGATTACAAAATTTGACCATATATGTGTACACTATTCTCCTTAGAAAGAGAAATAGCGACTGGATCAAGATTGGTTGGGTTTTAATAGGGTGCATATATTTAATCTCCCTTATTCCACTAAAAGAGTTTACGTTTAAAATTTTTAATTATTAATGAATATATAAGTATTATTGAAGTTAGTCATAATTACAAAAATATTTAAGCATATTCAACATATTTATATCACATTTAGACGATAAAATTGAAAATTTACGGAAAATGAAAACATAATTTTAGAAAATACACTCTTAAAATAAAATATCTCAAAATAATATTATAATTAACTCATTACCCGAAACGCATGAAATATATGTTATCAACTCTTCATGCATGCAAAGCATATTAAAATGAAACCATTTAATTAACTAGTCCAACCAATGAACCAGTGTTGGACTCGTAATGCACGACGCCCAAAATAAGAGGTATACCACCCGCTTACATTAATTAACACTACCTTCCTTCGCATTGAAAAAGCTATGGGAAAAATATTCTATTTCGTGTAAAACAAGGCATCTCAGCATGGGTCCCAGGAGCCACCTAGCCTCTATAAACTATAGATGCATTAAATTCAACTTATTTATTGTAAAAAAAATAAAATAAAATAAAAAATGTTCACTAAATTAAAAGAGAAAGTAAAAATTATGAAAAAAAATTACATATTAGAATTTATGGTCTGAATTGCTAACACTAAAACGTCTACAAGTTAATATTTCTACAAACATTATAGGGTAAGAACTCATTTGGATGAATTACTAATATTGTTGCTATTATATTAATATTGTTATTAATAATAATTATTATAGTAACAATGGTAAAATAATAATAATAACAAGAAAATTATTATCACTATTATTAAATTGTAATTTTAACAAATAATACCAAAGTTCTTTTAAAACGTATTTCATGCATAAACAATTTCCAAAAAATTCTTCTATTTAAAAATCCTAAAGTTAATCTATTAATACTAAAATTTCAATATGTTAATCTATCTATTGACGCCATTATAAATTTGGTAATAATAATAATATTAATGTTAAAGAATAGTAATAATAATAATAATAATAATAATATATTAATTAGAGATATTGTTATTATTAATATTATTATTTAGTTATTAATAATAATATTTACTAAATAATTCTTATCATAGTCATCATTGTTGTGAAAAAAAAAAAATCTATCCAAACATGAGCATTTAGTTAACGATATTGTTAGAAACATGCATTATTAACTTTGTGACCGTTTGGATAAGAAATTTTTTGTGATCGTTTGGATAAGAAAATTTTCTAGTGACTTTTAAGATCTGCTCTCCTTGCAATTAGTATTTCTGTCATTCTAAATTTTTCTTCAATTATTAATTATAAAGTTAAAATACAAAACCCCCTAAAAATTATAATACCAAACACACCCTTACATACTTCTTCCCTTAAACAACGACATCATCACTAGTAATAAGCTAATCACGTTACAAATTAGTCACAGTTCACCACTTGTTTTCTGTTTTTTATTTTCTTTTTCCCAAAGAGGATGGGAAAATGGTTGAACTCAAAACCTTATGCTTTGTAAAATTTGAAGTAAAAAATATTGTTTTTGATTTCGTTCTTATTGAAAAGGTATGTTTCAATATTTTTGATTAATTTGACCAATTTTAGATCAATAATTGATGAGAGTTTATTTATTTTTCCAAATATTATACTAGTACTACTTTTAGTGTACGTAGCTTTCTAATTACATTATAATTTTATTTTCTCTAAGTAAATAAAATATGTTAAGTATTCATTCAAAAGTTGGTTAAAGTGAAAAAAATTTCAAAAATCTACCTCTTCTAGAATGGAGTTAGTAGTAACTATTCAAAAGTTGAATTGATGTTGAAATGTTATACGGAGTAAATGTTTCACATTGAATTACACTAGCTGTTTTTTTTTTTTTTTTCATTAAACATTGCTATTAAGGTGTTTAATATTTTCTATAAGTAGAATGCAATTCAATTTTGAAAGTTGCTTGTTTAAGAAAAATCAATTTTAAAAGAAAATGAAAATCTTTTATTTTGGTTTTTTTGAGACATGGAATAATTTTATTGATAATATATTTTATAATTTGTGGATTTAATAGGGAATTTAACTTTTCTCGATATTAAATGAAAATTTATAAATTTTCATTTAATATTAAAGGCAAATTTAAAAGATTGGCGAAACTGAAGCACTAGTTTGAAACATTGTTTAACCCGACCCCATCTTCTCCAGTCAAATCAACAGTAAAACAATCCGTGGTGACGGGTCAACAAAATGTAAGGGCAATGCAGTCATTTCGTTACTCTGACAGTGCCATGTTCGTAAATAATCCCATAAACACGGGCGCGTATATCTCAAAAAATTCAGGACAACTGTGAGAAAACGGGCCCATCCCCATTTCCTATTTTTTCTTCGTCTGTCCTTTTTCTCTCTTGGACCGTCACTCTCCTCTCCTCTCTCTCTCTACACTCAGATAGTGCTCTCAGATCTGTGCACCCGGCGAGGGTTCCCGGAAATCCTAGCCCGAAGTACGATCTCCGGTAAGTACTCTTAGTTTCAGCAAGGAAATGTACTTGCCTTCACTGTTCGTGGCAACGCTCCGTTTTGACTTCGGTATATAGTTTGTTGCCTGTTGGTTGGATTAAATTGGTACCTCCTCGAGATCCGAGTGTTTTGAAGTTCATATCGTAGTTGATCGGAAGCAAATGCAGTGTATGTATTAGGAGTGGTGCACATTTTGTTTACAAGTGAGGGTTTTGGGGTTGATTGAATTATTTGGCGTTTTGTTGAAGTCTCTGTTTATACACTGTATTTGGCTGTGTTAGTGAAGTGAATTGGTTACTTGTAGTAGAGTTTTTAACTGTTGGATCTTGCTTAGCATTGGTAATTATTTGTGAATTACACTATAGCATTTGTGGTTTATGTTTTAATTTGGTAATCTGGAAATGAACTTTTTGCACATTGTTTATTACTCCCTCCGTCCGTGAGATTATGTTAAAAAAGATGACATTTGTTTAGGGATGGAGGGAGTAGTTCGGATTTTGTATGAGGTGATTAGACTATTGAGTGGGCTTTGGTCAAGTTATTTAATCCGAATTGGGTTCCTTGTCTATCTAGAAATTTAAGAGGGATTTTAATAATGTGAATGGTGGTAAGAACGAACTAGGATGGTAACTCTGCAATTAAGGGTGTTTTATTTTTATAGATCTGCTGTATTGCCATTTTTGTTACTAACTGTGTTTCATTTTATCCTTACATTTTCCATAAAAGGGTACTTGAAAAGATTAATACTGGTTTTCATAGTGTAGGAGTTCACTATAACATAGAAACCCCAGAGCTTAGTTTTATTAATAATTTTTTTTCTTTGGTATTTTTGGTGTTCAGTAATCATATAGTCAGTAATTATTTTTTACCCAATCAGCCGATTGATCATCATTTGTCGCTAGTTCTGGTAATATATATCTTAGTTGCATGACAACATGGTTTGATAGGTTTCAATTGGCTTTACATTTGTGCTTGTACTTTGTATCTGATGCTTGATAATGTTTGATGAATACTCTTTCTGGTGTAGGTTCGGTTGCGCTAATAGAAGATGGCAGCGGTGGATGCTCAAAATCCTCTTCTTGGAGAAACGACTTGTGGTTCTTTATTGCAGCAATTGCAGGCAATCACTTCATTTACGCTTCTGGATTTTAGGATTGTGTTTTACATTTCACAGTTGGTGATGTGGTTTAAAATATTCCCTAGTTATAAATGTAGACATTACTTATGGCAGGAAGGTTGAGTATTTTGTGTGTCACGAGTCACGGCGATTGACAATTTAAAACTTTTATTATGTGCAGAAAATCTGGGATGAGGTTGGTGAGAGTGATGAGGAACGGGACAAGATGCTTCTTCAATTAGAGCAAGAATGCTTGGACGTGTACAAGAGGAAGGTTGACTTGGCTGCGAAGTCTAGAGCTCACCTTCTTCAGGCACTGGCAGATGCTAACCTTGAACTCTCTAGTCTTCTCTCAGCCCTGGGAGAGACAAGCTTTGTTGGAATTGTGAGTGACGGTTTATCTTTGTAGTCCATACATTAATTGAATACTGAAGCTCTTAAAATATGGGTAATGACTTCCTCTTGGTTTTTATCTTGTTTGATGGTAGCCTGAGAAGACTTCAGGAACAATTAAGGAACAACTTGCAGCGATAGCACCGGCACTAGAACAACTTTGGAAACAAAAAGAGGAGAGGATAAAAGAGTTCTCAGATGTACAGTTCCAAATCCAAAGGATATGTGGAGAAATTGCTGGTAGTAATGAGCAAGCAGGGAGCTGTGCAGTTGATGAGTCCGACTTGACCTTGAAGAAATTGGATGAATTTCATGCTCAGCTCCAAGAACTTCAAAAAGAGAAGGTAACGTCTCTGCTTCATTCAACAAACTATTTGTTAGTAGCAAAGCAAGCCTGCTAATTTTATATCTGCTGAAATGATCATTCTCGTTTTTGTTTGATCTGGCAGAGTGAGAGATTGCATAAGGTCCTTGAATTTGTAAGCACCGTGCATGATCTTTGTGCTGTTCTTGGGATTGATTTTTTCAGTACTGTCACGGAAGTTCATCCAAGTCTGAATGATGCTACTGGGGTACAATCTAAAAGCATAAGCAATGACACCTTATCTAGGCTGGCTAAGACTGTCTTAGCATTAAAAGAAGATAAGAAGCAGAGATTGCAGAAGGTAAACATGTTAGCTCCAACTCGTGATACTTTTCAAACAAATTCATTAGGTGTTTTGCTTCTCCCTTGCAATCTTGTCTGATGGATTATACTCGTGGGATTTGAAATTGCCAAGCATAGAAAGCTTTTTCCAGTTCAGGAAGGTATCTTGATTTGTACAATACATCACAAGTTAATATTCCTGCTTGAAGTACAACTAATCTAGACACTTGCATTAAGGTTAAAGCTGGCATTGAAACTTATCGATCTCCTTTGGGGAATAGGTATCTATTTTTACGTGTTTGTAGGGTTGAGCCCTGGCGCAATATTGCTCCATTGTGATCTGGAGGTCACGGTTTCAAATTACGGAAACAGTCCCACTGCTTGCAGTGGTAAGACTGCATTTGTTAGACCCTTCCACGATCCTGTAATGGCAGGAGCCTCGTGAGCTAGACCATCTTTTTCATAAGAAAGCTTTTCTCTGATAAATTGATCTTAGCATGCTGGACTTATCATCGATATTTCTTGGGTCTGTATTTGAGTTGCTTCGGGCAGTACCTTTTAATTTTATATTCCTTCAGAAATTACTGTGCCCTTTATCACTTTCAGAATCACGTCAGTCTGATTCTCTGTTCTAACTTCCAATATTGTGCTAATGTTGTCCAGGAATCTGATATCTTTCTTCCTGTTACAGCTTCAAGAATTAGCAACTCAGCTAACTGATCTTTGGAATTTGATGGATACCCCTGAGGAAGAGCGGAACTTATTCAATCATGTTACCTGTAACATATCGGCTTCAGTGGATGAAGTAACCATCCCAGGGGCTCTTGCTTTGGATTTGATTGAGCAGGTATCTCTTTAGCACTCTATATCTTGTAGATTCTGATTTGAATTACAAGGACTACCTTGTGATATATTATTATGGATTCTTTGTATTGTCAAGGCTGAGGTGGAAGTCGATAGGCTTGATCAACTAAAAGCTAGCAGAATGAAGGAAATTGCTTTTAAGAGGCAGGGTGAGCTCGAAGAAATTTTTGCTCGTGCTCACATAGAGATTGATCCAGAGGTTGCTAGAGGGAAAATTATGGCACTGATTGATTCTGGGAATGTTGAGCCTTCTGAGTTACTGGCTGACATGGATAATCAGATTATGAAAGCAAAAGAAGAGGCTCTTAGCAGGAAAGATATACTGGATAAGGTTGAGAAATGGATGGCGGCTTGCGAAGAGGAGAGTTGGCTTGAAGATTATAACAGGGTATCTCTCTCTGATATCTCTATCTGTTTACTATGAATGTGTTTAATTGTATTTTAGCTGTGTCTTTGTGTGACCATTTGTTTTATAGTTTTTTTGCGGTTGTGCACGTGCATTAATTCTTGGGGGTAAGTGTGCACACGTATTATTGCTGCGGGTGTGAACCGTCATTGTGAATATAAAGCAATGAAGCAGAAAATTTGTTCTTGCCATGTACAATGGTGGGTATTTTAGCAGGACCATTGATAGCATTATGTAATTCTTCTCTTTGGTGTTTCTGAAGAGGCATCTTATTTTCATACAACATGATTATTGGCAATTGGGCCTTATCAGCCATGATTTGCTCCACCACCTCCAATATATTTCAAAAGCCTCTGCCTTGTTTTTCCCATTCAATGTAGTCAACATTAAGATAATGCATTCTAACTTGGTCATTGTTTCTCTCCGACATGTTCTTTAAAGAGTGTATAAAAAAGAATTAACGCGGGTCAGTGGCTTATGCCAATATTATACCCACTAGCTAACTCCATGCTTGTATGTAGTGTAGATGTTATGCACTACTACTTAAAGTGGGTGGCTGGTTTGTCTTTTTGCATTGTAAAGTAGTGTGCTTTACAGAATTGTTCCCTGGTGATACCAATTTGTTAGTTTCAGATATTTAAGTGGTGGGATGATAATGACCAAATGGACAACTTTGTGTTCCCTGTAACAGGATGATAATAGGTATAACGCAAGCAGAGGTGCGCACTTAAATCTCAAGCGGGCTGAAAAGGCCCGAATTCTGGTGAACAAAATTCCAGGTAAATGCATGTAGGTGGATTTCCTAATTTTGTTGCAACCTGATCTACATTCGATTTACTTTTTACTTGAGTTGATTAGCATGAAGGATGATACATGTGCATGCTAGACCGTACGCATCAAGGATATTTTATTTCAGAAGTTTCGAATCTTATCTAAATGTAAATCATGTGTTGTAGACGTATGTTATATACAATTTGTAGCTTACTATTAGCCCCTCCTCCTTTCATGTCCATATTCTTTGGCCCCTGTGAGGGTCTCCATGGTTACATCTTGAAATATCAATCTGACTAATGATAGGGTACAATTTTTCCTTGAGTAATGTGCAAGTTTTGACAGGAAAAAGTTGTAGTACACATGATATTGCTGCTAGATTACTAAATACTTCTTCCAGTCCATGCAAAGAGTCCACTATTCTATTTTGCAATGTTCCTCTTTAAGAGCCACTTTAAAAAATTACGCCAACAATCTCCTTAGCCTTTAAACTTTACCCCTCTACGTGTTATAAGCATCTTGGCTATGCTCAACCATTTTTGTAACTATGACCAACACCAATGACATTAATATATCCCTTAATTATTGGACTTTTCAATCGTGGATGACTTTGTGAGCAGAACGGACTGAGTACTTCACCTTACCTTCTATGGTAGAAATACGTTTCTACCGTGGGGTTCCATTAGGTGCTTTTAGCTGAAACTGTAACACAACTGGGATGGAATTTTACGGGCTGTACAACAGATTATAATAGAGACCCAAGTTCTGTAGTTAGACTGTGAAACTTTCAGATGGGAAGTTAGTCGCCTTTGACCATTATGAAGATTTAAAGGTCTAAAAATAGAGGCCACTGGTAAATCTCTATGGTGTAACAAGGACCTAGGATCAAGCCCTAGTGCGGCAGTGCCCCATATCTTTATGTCTGTAAGCCTTTTTTTTTGTTTTGGCTCGGAAGGCTTGACCAAGCTAGGTCATCATTCCCCTTGGACCACCAACAAGAAAGGCAATAAATCTACTACTTTGACAAACACTGAAGATCAATTGTCTATGACAACAAACTAAATGACCAGTGCTATAAAGAACTCATGATCATTTAAAGAAAAAGCGGTCATCTGTATAGCTAGTGCTATATACTTAAATAGTCAGCAATTTGAATATAATTATGAAATTATGAATTAGAAAAGGAACTTGCAGTATGCACCAAAATTTTCTTGTCTTTTTGAATTTGAATCATGCAAATTATAATTCTCATTGATCTTATGGCTATTGGCTGAATTCCTGGACTTATGTACTATGTAGCCCTTGTTGACACCTTGGTTGCCAAAACTCGAGCATGGGAAGAAGAACATGGCCTGACTTTTACTTATGATGGAGTTCCCCTACTTGCCATGCTCGACGAATACGCGATGCTCAGGCATGATCGAGAGGAAGAGAAAAGAAGGATGAGGGTAAGTCAGATTCTAGTTAATGTGCTCACAATTGCTGATCTGTGTATGAATTATGCGTTTCTAGTTTGATCTGGGTTTTCTTTTGGACTTCACAGGATCAGAAAAAGTTCCATGAACAGATAAATACAGAACAAGAAGCTATATTTGGTTCAAGACCAAGCCCTGCCCGACCCGTTAGTAGTACTAAGAAGGTGGTGGGCCCACGTGCAAATGGGGGTGCAAATGGAACTCCTAACAGACGACTTTCTTTGAATGCACATCAGAATGGGTCCAGGTCCATCAATAAAGATGGGAAGAGGGACCCGACAAGGCCGGTTGCACCACTCAACTATGTTGCTATATCAAAAGAGGATGCTGCTTCGCATGTTTCTGGCACTGAGCCTCTTCCTAGTACACCTTAATACCCTAATAAGAGTGAGATCTGTAGGTTTATACCCTTGTGATATCTCTGTTATTATAATTCCTAGTGTAGTTGTCGCTGTAGGGATACATCCTTCAACTGTGAGTGATCGTAAAGTAGACAGACTGGATTAGCCAGCCATTTGCATTATATTGGTATTGGCTAAGCTTTCTAACTCTTGTTTTTTTTTTTTTTCTTTGCCTTATAGCTCTTGCATGAGTATTGTTCATTTAGCATTTCATAAAACATCTCGAAGCATGCCACCGCTAATGTGAAAAGATTACTGGATTCATCATGATGCGGGGCGTTAACTATGTTCACAGTTTAGCTGGACATTGTTAGAAGAATGCTTACCTTGGTTCAATAGAGATGGATCGTTTTTGTTGGTGAATAGATTAATGATTAATTTTTTCAATTTGACTGAACCTTAGGTCAATTGATTAATTTTTTTCAAGAAAAAGTGGTTTTGACTTATGAGCATTACTTTGATCGTAGGCTTGCTTGGATGAACTGTTCGGTAAATTAGTTAAGGTAGAAGCAAGTTGATACAAACAACATTTTAATGTTGAAACTCCCTCCCAAAAAAGAAAAATGTAATGCTAAGGATATATTTAATAAAAATTATTGTTGGCAGTTGATTGGCAGCCTATATGATTGAATAGGAAAAGATGTAAAGCTAATATTTGGGTTTTGTATCAATTGAAAACAAATTTATAAATATGCACTAAACTTTTTTCTAAAACAAATGAGGGCTAAAATAAGAATATCTATAATTTGTAGTACTCTTTTTGTCCCTAAATGAGTGTTTATTTTTTTTTATTTCAAAATTAAGAAAGATAAATTTTTGGTCATTTTAGTAATATTGATCCTCTTTAAAGAAAGAATAAAAAAAATAACAAAAAAAAAAAGTATCAAAGATTAAATAAAAATTTATACGAAAATAGAACTTCAATTAAGGACGGAGAAAATACTAAAATTTATATATATATATATATATATATATATATATTTAAAGTTGGTGAGGATGCCTTAAGGATGTGACACATATATACCATTCTTCAAATACATTAGTAGAGGAATTTTAGCTATTGACAAGGAAATGAAAAGCTAGAAAATAAAACAATGTTATTAATGAGATTTGAACCCACACCCTTTTGAATTAAAACATGCACCTTATACCAACTCAACCATTTATATTTTATGTATTTATTTAAAATGCTACATATATCATGGGGAAGAAGATTCTCACATGAAGAGGTTTTATAACCGATATTGGCTACTTAAAAGATATCCAGGTTCATTCAAATACTTGCCTCTTCGTGTATCTATATATAAATCATCTTCATTTTGGTATCAAAAAAATAATAATCTCTATTATAATTACTAATGGAGTAGTATAATATCTATGATATCAAAGTAATAATATCTATTATAACTACTAATAGTATAATAACTATGATACGAGAGTTATAATCCCTTTTATAATTACTAATAGTATAATAGTTATGATATGAGAGTAATAATTCCTATAAAAATTATTACTGAGGGTAATCCCTATTATTATTACTAATAGTATATCCTTACTCCTTAGGGGTCGTTTGGTAGAAAAGTCAGGATAACATTAATTAATACTATAACATATATTATTTTAACCGAAATTATTTTATCTCGGTTATAGAGTTATCTTATGTTTGGTAGATTACGGATAAGATTAATTTATTCGGCTAGTTATTTAATTTGAAGTTTGGTAGCCCAAATTAATTTTAGTATTACGCTATTTTTCCAAAAACACCCTTATGAATTAGGTTGATTAAATGATGACTCGACCTTATCTCACTTGGGTTTTTTTCTCCGAACTACTATTGTCTGCATTTTTATGTATAATATAGTTAATTCCATTGTTTAATGCAACATCAATATTTTTATAAATTAGATAAACCTAGCTATTTATAATTATTATAAAGTATATAAGGATAATAAAATTGCAAATTTATAAATTTTAAAGTTCTTTTAATCTCAACCTAGAAAAAGATATTAATATATTTAGTTTATTTTAAAAAATGAATATGTATATGTATTGTACGTATAAATAAATTTATACATAATATAGTAATATAAAAATTAAGAAATGAAAAAAGAAAAAAAAATGTTGGTTGGTTTGGTGGGAGGAGCTGTGGAGGAGGGAGGAGCGAGGGTGAGTGAGAGAGGGAGGACGGTACTAAAAAAAAAAAAAAGGTGGGTTGAGGAGAGGAGGGGGGTGGCGGGGAAGAGGGAGGAGGAAGGGGAAGGCTGGGAGGGAGGAGGGAGATTGGGAGGATAATTTAGGAATAAATAATAGTCTCAGTTTTTGTTTATCCGGGATTAAATTATAACAAGGGGAGGGAGGTATTATTTAATCCCTGATAAGGGGTGAAAAGGGGTTATCCGGATAATTTGGATATTTTTATCCTTGATAAAAAAAAGTTACCAAACAAAGAATATGGATAATTTAGTGTTATCCCCCTATTTATTCCTCTACCAAACCACCCCTTAGCTAATAACTATACCTAATAATAATATGTTTAGCATATAATATTTATACCTTATTAGATATTTAATAATATTAATCTTATAGGTATTATTATTAGGTAGTATATAACTACGACATAATAGTATTAGGTATTACTATTAGATATTTAATAATATTAATCTTATAAGTATTATTAATAGCTATTAATAGTATTAGGTATTACTATTATATATTCAATAATATTAATTTTATAAGTATTAATATTAGCTATTACTATTACCATATAACAATACTCCCTCAAAACCTTTTTTTTAAGTGATTAATAACACATTTAATTCTTCTAAAAAAACACATTTAATTATTTTTTAAAAGAAATTCATTTCAAATGAACCGTAGTTATATATACTTCGTAACCACCATACTTAATTTCATTTTTTTTCTAAAATCAGTAAGTTGGGTTTCTAATATATATATATATATATATATATATATATAGAGAGAGAGAGAGAGAGAGAGGGAGAGAGAGAGAGAGATTTGTAACTCCCTTATTGCTAATTACTTTTTCATTAAGTGCTCCATTATTTGTAACTCCCACATATTTGTAATGAAATTAATTATTTTTTACAATGGTTCCTACCACTCTATATTCCAAACGGTTTGACCTTCAATTTTTTGAGATATCTCCATTGGTATTGTAAAACTTATAAAGCATGTGCCCATCACTCCCTTCGTTCGGTTGCAAGATAACTTTTCCCTTTTGTAGACAATAAGTAAGGTGAAACATCATTTGTCTAAAGGAATGATGGTTTCTCTCTCTCCTCCGGATCATGGTGTATTGAATTCGCTTTACTTATATAGCTCATGATATTTGATTTTAGCTTCCATTTTAAATTTGGGTCTGATTTATGTTTTTGGGTTTCGTTGTAGTTGAATTGTTCAATTTCAATTTTAAAATTTTTTCTTTTTATTTTGCACATCTTTATTGTTTTTTTTTTTCTCGATCTTTCACTTTTTGGTATTTTGGTTTTGTTAAGCGATGTTTTTGGGGTTGATATTGCTCTTGATTTATGGTTTTACGTATCGATTTTTATTTTGATTTTGGTACATAATTTATACTAAAATTTTTGTTTTATTTCTGCTCTTGATTTTTTTCATTTTATTGATTTTCCCTTGGAAATTTGGTTTTGATTTTTGATTAAATGATTTGTATCACTTTTTCTCTTGGTTATGTTTATAATATAAACCAACCAATTTCTATTTCCATAAATGTTAATTGAAATCTAGACTATAAATTCTGCATATATAACAATGTAAATATTTTATTTTCTATTTTGTAAAAATTCTCAAATATATGTCTAAAATATCTTTATTAAGGGCGAGATGAAAAATAATTCAACAATTTGATATCATTGAAAGATACTTTAGGAATAAAAAAATATATAAAAATAACGATTTACTCATACCCATATACAAATCGATAACAAATATTTATTCTAAAATGAAAGTATTATACTAAAAATGATCATCAATTTGCGTATATTGACAAAACCTAAATTTTTTAAAACATTAAGTCAACAAATGCCTATATCAATTATAATTTTATTTTTATAAAAATACTTCTAAAATATATCGATTAATCTCAATGTTAAATTGCACCCGTGCAGAGCACGGGTTCTACAACTAGTATTGTTTTACTTTAGGGGGGGTACAGAGGTAGGGTTAACAATTCGTGTTGTCGTGTTCGTGCCACACGCCTCCTGCCCGCCAATAAATAATTAATGACTGTAATTTTGGCTTTTAAGGTTAAAATTATGTGGTTATGTTCTCTCATTAAAATTTTAGCACTTTGTCTTTTGATTTTCACTTTGGTCCACCAACTTCTCTCTCTCTTAAAACCAATTTCAAAACCTTCATACCAAATATATCATGTATACTCTTACGATTACTCAAAATAAAATAATACTCTCCTCGTTTCACCCAAAGAGTCTGCGTTTCAAAAATTTAATTATTAATAAAATAAGTCTATAGAGTCTATGTCAAAGATGGGCTCATGGGAGGAGCAAGAGAGAATTCAAGTGAAGCAAACAAATAAGACAGATTCAAACAAATTTGAGATCGAAATGATTGAAGCGGACCAACCTTCGTTGACCAAATTGGGCATCGCGATGCAGCAATTAATAATTCCTATGCAAAAATTGTTTATCGCGATACCTCAGCCGATGCATGAATTGGGCATTGCGATGGAGCAATTAATAATCACTATGCAGGAATTGGACATTGCAATGAAGCAATTTAATAATTCCTATACAAGAATCGGGCATTGCGATGGAAGAAATCTGAGAAAGAGATAGAGTATTAATAAATAACAATGAGTGATTTTTACTTTGTAAATTGTGAGTTGTGCTGAGGGGCTCTCTTGTTGGGCCGATAGAGAAGAAAGGAAGGGGAAAGGAAGAGAGAGGGAGAATGTAAGGACAAAAAGAAGAAAGAGAAAAAGAAGACACTTGATTAAAATGAGCGATGTGTGCGAATAAGATGCGTTAAATTAGGTATCGAGATGTCGATACAGAAACTGATGCCTTAAATTAGGCATCGCAATTGGGCATCGAGATGTCTTAAGTTACTGATGTGCTCGTGTTTTTTTATTAATGACATAATCGTCTTTTCGCTCCAAAAATATCTTTTTTTCAGTTAAAAAAAGAATACTATAGCAAATTCAAATTATTCAAAAGGGACCGACAATTAACCCTAAAATATTACCGCTCCTTTTTTTTTTTTTATCAATTAATGACTTAATTTTATAATTTTGAATATTGTTTTCTCTTTTATTCATCATGATGATAATTGATACCAAACACAATCACAAGTTTCTGCGAAAATTATCCCAAAAAAAAGAAAAAAAAAAAGTTTCTGCGAAAAGAGAGAGTAGGAGATACCGTGCAACAATAACGAAAGAAGTCGACGTCGTTTTTGAGAAGACTTGTTTCCGCGTAGGCGTAGAGCGGTAGAGGATGCTCGTTTGGTAAAATCCGAAAATAGATTCAAACAGACCCATCTCTCCTCAGTTGTCCTCCGGCAATAATGGCGTCCGATAACGAGCCGGCGAAGCTACTGCTACCATACCTTCAACGCGCCGATGAATTACAGAAACACGAACCTCTCGTTGCCTACTACTGTAACTCTCTCTCGCTCTTCCTTTACTTGTATCTTAAACCCTATTTTTCAAAATTGATCGTTTGATCTCTCCTGTTAGCTTTCCCTCCAATTATCAATTTATTTTATTGAAAAGTTTGGTCTATTTCAGGTCGATTGTACGCGATGGAGCGAGGATTGAAGATACCTCAAAGTGAACGTACGAAGACCACCAATTCCATCCTTGTCTCCCTCATGAAACAACTCGAAAAGGTCGAGATTCTCTATTTACTATTTGAAATTTTCCTCTGTTGTAAATCTTTACTTTGTTCCTTCACCGGTTCACCTTACTGTTAATTGGGCCTGTTTAAAGAAATAGAGATCAAAGTAGGTTGTTCGACTCGTTTCATGTTATTTACATATCTCCAATGAGTGAAAACTTGGTACTCGTTTGGTATGCTGGATTGATGTTTCCATTCCATGTCACTTAAACCGTTATTGAATGAAAGGCAGAATTGTCAATCTTGTGTGCAAACAAGGACTTGGAGCAAGCACATTGGCTGGTATCTACTAGGGGTTTTAAAGGAAATTTCATCATAATTGGGAGCCAAAGAATGAATGTTTATTTGTTTTCCTTTCATGGACCATCTTTCCGTACACTTTATTTGAGGAGATTATTTCATTTTTAAATCTTTTCTCTTCTTTTTTGGGGGTTAGGATTTCAAGTTTTGTCAGCTCCTACATAAAGGTTTAGGAGTAGGATAGATTGCTCTATTCCAAGGTTAGGGCAGGCCACCAGCTTCTTTGACGGCTTGCAGTGGTGCACTGGTGCTTATGTATTGCTGGTCCCCTTGAGACCGTTGGTAGCTGGTAATGGGATTAAGACCCAAGTCATGGGTGGTCAAATACAGCGAACCTTACCAGCTGAACCAACCCAAGGAGTTCTGTGAGCTCCTTTGCAGATCTTTATTGTTGAATGCTAGCTCTGCAAGATTTTCTTTGGAGATCAGGTTAAGTACTGATTAGGCAGATTAAAATTTTACGGATACATTTCTTATTTTTGGAATTGAAAAGCTAAAAAAGCCTAATATCCCATTCGTAAGTATTCTAGTGTTGGTTCATCTACGTCTCATTTCTGAAGACTAAATTTTCTTGAAAGTTTGCACTTGGTGGTGGTAATATTATCGTTTTCCAGATGACACCAAATTCTGGATTTTTTTTCCACTTTTTTCTGATAGAGACCAAAAAGAACAGAAAAGAGTTACTGATGCCATATATTATTCGACGCTGAAGTTATTCTTGGTTAATGACTGAATTTGTGTATTCATAGGATAAGAAGTCATTACAGTTGGGGCCTGATGATCATCTTCACCTCGAGGGATTTGCCTCCAGTGTTTTTGCGAAAGCTGACAAGCAAGATCGAGCTGGGAGAGCAGATAAGTACGAGGAGTTTTCATTTTCCTTTACTAAATTAATTGTAAAAATGTATGCGTGAGCTTCTTTGGTAAACAAAACTTCAAGGTTTATCAACATAAAATGATCCCTTTGTAGCTCGAATTGCTTGAAGTCCAAAAACTTAATCTACAGCACTTAAGGAGGGCAGAGCTTTTGTTTTTTCATGTTGTGAAATATTATGCCTTGACCTCTGCTTCTTGGATGTGTCCATTGTTTAAGTGTAACTATCATTCATGACAAGCTATAGCTTACGGTTGGAAAAATGACTTCTTTGAACTACCTAGGTCTGTGTCATCGATCAGATTCTTACTTATAAAACTACTATGCAACTATAGGCTTATAGCCTGCGGTAGCCAAAGTTTATACATACCGCTTGTTTAGTCCCTTATGACTCGTATCTTTTCAAGTTTGAATTTTTCACAATTCTTATTGAGAGTTTATGAGATAATCTATTTATGTATATGTTTGCTCTGCTAACTGTTTGGGAAATTAGATTCATGTAGAGCATGAAGGATTATTTATGTGTTGGTGTGTACAAAATGAATGTCTACTCATCAAGGTTGAAGAACTTTTATGATCTAAGATAAGATATACCTATAACACTAGGAGCATTCTCTTTTAAAATGATTGCTGGTCAAAGTTGATGGCACTTTTTTCAAAGTTTATTTTGCAAGTTGTAAGACAAAAAATTCTTTTGCTTATGTAAGCTCTATTACCTTTCAGTGGAAGGACATTTTCTTTATTATTAGGATGTGAAATTTCATGTGACCTTTTTATATAACTGGCTTGATATCCAGATTATCTTTGGCCTACTAGGCTTGAATATCGATATTATCTTTGCCATCTATCATCATGGCTGATATACGTTTGAATTGTTAGAAATCTTTGGCATCCTGAGGACATGGCAGGACATGTTAGATGGCCCATTTTGGAATTTTTATGCTTCATTGCTTAGAACTCACTTGTCTCTCAAAGACACGTATGCACAAGCACACCAATACAAGTACAAACTTTGGCTGAATATAGCTGGTAGCTCTTCAAGAATGCTAACACTTTCAGCTTGTCACAGCAATACTGCGAAGACATTTTATGCTGCCAGCATTTTCTTTGAAATACTTAATCAGTTCGGCGAAGTTCAACCTGATGTGAGTTTTTGATTGCACTGAATTTCTGCACCGATAGTTTATCAATTATATGATGTCTGCCATCCAGTAGCTTAAGCTGATACTCAATTACTGTTGTGAAGGAAATACTGATTTCATACACATTTACAGCTTGAGCAGAAACAGAAGTATGCAGTATGGAAGGCCGCAGATATAAGAAAAGCTATAAAAGAAGGAAGAAGGCCTGTCCCAGGGCCTCCTGGTGGTGAGAAAGATCTGTCACGAATACCGAGTGGTGAATTTGTATGCTTCTTTACCCAAGAGCATTTCTTGATTTTCTTCATTTGATAAATGACGGTATTTCTTGACTGCCCACTATATTTTATTGAGTAGTGATAGGGATACAAATGTTTTGTCCAAATTTTCCACCCGAATCAAGGCGACAAGCGTGTGATTGGTTAGAGATGGCATCACTTAACATTTGATGTGACCTTTGACCCATCACATGCTTGTCACCTAGATTGGGATGAGAAATTTGGACCCAAAAGTTTGTGCCCTATCATTTTCCTATTTTATTTGCAACATTAATATGATGCGGATAGTAAATTTATTTGCTTCAACTTTTTCCCTGCATAAACGATAGTATCTTTTGACTTGTGGACTAAATTATCACGTTTAACATCAAATGTGACGAGGAAGAAGAAAAGTGTGGAATGATTTAGTTGGCAAAAGTTGAAACCAAATTGAAAGGCTATCTGCTACCATTATTATTGTTGGCGAGTTCTCTTCAGGCTTTTCTTTTTGGCCTTCATCAAGTTATTGAGTCTTTCTTTGCTTACATGGTTCGTTTTGTGGTCTGTGGTCTTTTTCATGGTTTTCACTTTTTCACTCATTGGCCCTCTATCTTAACCATGAAAAAGACCACGAAACAAAAACAGACCACATATCCAAACAGGCCCTGGATTTCAATAGGTGTAGCATTATCCAAAAACTGGCAAGGAATGGAGCCGGGGCAGTTTTGATGACCTCAGATTATAATCGGAAATGTGGGGATACTAACTCGAATTCTAGTTAATGTCTATGACGGTTAATATGCTTTCCTCATGTATAAATGCTAATGATGTTGGTGGTTATTGGTTCTTGAAGCTTTTAAGAAGAACATTGATAAGCCAGAATGTAATTTAACATAACTTCTGGTTCCATATAAGTGAAGTAGTTAGTAAAGAATGTAGTTGAGCGAGTCAAATCTGAGGACTGTCTTGACGATGTGCCGATCATGCTTTAAGGATTTAGCTTATGCCTTTGCAGGATCCAGACTTGAACAAGATTGATCCTGCTACCAAATCTGCTCCGGAACCTGGTCCATCCTCTCAGTTGTATGATAAAGTTGATCCACAGAACTTTTCAAATTTCTTGCCAACACCTCCTTCACACCTTCCAACATCACCTCCTTCACACATTCCACCATCACCTCCCTCACACATGCCACCCTCCAACATTCCCCCATCACCAAGTTATCCTACAGACGAGTATCCATCCCATAATTTCCAACATCAACCTTCAATAAACAGAGCAGAAAATCCTACTCACTCTCAATCATTTCACCATCAACCCTACCCGCAAGACCCCCAACAACACTTGCCACAGAATTACCCACCTCATGACTCCCATCAACACTTGCCACAGAATTATCCACCTCATGAACCTCCCCCGTACTCCCTCCCCAATTTCCAATCTTACCCTAGCTTTTCAGAGAGCACCCTTCCAACAGCTCTGTCTAATTATCCTCCTCCTTACTATCAGGGCCCTGATACATCCTACTCGTCCCTTCCAGCTTCTAGTGCTGCAAATTATACGCAAACCACTAAACACAATTCAAGTGGCCCAAATGGAACAGCCCCAGAAGCTGCACCAACTCCTGCACAAGCCTATCAATATGACAGCAATTACCAGCCCCCACCTGAAAAAATTGCGGAGGCACACAAGGCGGCGAGGTTTGCAGTTGGGGCGCTAGCATTTGATGATGTTTTCATTGCTGTAGACTATCTTAGAAAATCGCTCGAACTACTGACGAATCCGTCAGCAGGTCAGTGAAGTTCTAATTGTATTAATGGTGTGTGGATTCGTTGCATCATTGACATTACATCTTGTTGTTGGGTTTGTTTCTCAAAGATGATACTGTATTTGATGACACAAAAGGGAAATGATATTGATGATTGCATCCGTTCTTGTTGCAGCTTTATATAATATATACAGTTATATACTTTAACAAGGATGGTAAATGGCTTGATTGAAACCAATAGGATCCTTCAATAGGATGATAATCAATCTAGCACCTTGGCATACAGACTCCTGCCCTTTGTGTTCTGCGTAAAAGTAAACATTTCAGTGAAATTAGAAATCAAATCGCATCAAATATAAATCAGGGGATAAGAGCTAGGCACATAGCAGCAGGGGAAGAAGCCCAGGAAGCAAATGAAACATAAAACATAAGAAGTCGTCCTGTTTCTGGATCTCCATCCATCTGGACGTAGCCTTGGGCATAAAGTAATTAGCCTTACAAAAAAAAGTTTCTGTTCTTCTAGAATATTGAAGAAATTCTAATTCTGTATTCCTCTAAAATTGGATAGCATAAGTATTCGTATGCGTATGATCCAATACCTAGCAAAAGGCCAAAAGGGTACCCATGTTTCTTGTTCTTCTCATGTCAATGTTGTGTCTGTGTTTGGTTGTAATTATGTATTTGATGAATTGTCAAAGACAAGAATGCTTTCATCATCATAGCCATAGTTGTTGTCGATGATTGGGTCCCAAAATTTTAACTTATATTGTTGCTCATAGATACTCCCTCCGTTCTCAAATTATTGTTTTTATTTGACTCGTTACATAGATTAAGAAAAAAAATAATTCAATTGACTAGATTACTAAAATTGGTATAGTATGTAGTTTCCTTTAATGCTCATGTAGATGTGATACATAATTAGAGTAGGAATAAAAAGTAAGGGTAAAATGGTAAAGTATTATTTAAAAAGAAAATTTTTAAACAAGACAATTATTTTGGGACAGATAAAAAAGGAAAGCATTATAATAATTTAGGAAGAGAGGGAGTATAATACACGGGGTGAAACAAACAATAAACATAGAGCTAATCTTTACTCTCATAACCTAAAATCTTACAATGCATGTAGGGTTGGCCTACAAAAGGATAAACCCAAGCCATCTAAATTTCTACGTGTGAACTTGTTGTCCATACTGCATAGGTTAAATTTTGGACATACTTTAGTCAGTATCTAAGCGAGAATGGTGGACTATTCCCCTAATAAGTTTGCCATTGGTCAATATCTTTGAGTCGTGCTTTCAAAAATGGTCCTATCCTCGAACTTTGTTCTTGTCCTAATTGTGGCATTGATGATAACTAAGTTCTCTCCCTATGAAGTTCCTCCTCCATAGTGTTGCGTACCCATCTATCCTTCCCCATATTTATATTTATATAACACTTCTTAAAACCATCTTCAACCTGGTAATTCATTCAACGAAAATGGGAACGACTCCATGTAGCCTCGGGCACTCGAGCCCTAGAAGATTGCAGAAGCAAGAATCTGGTGGCCGATGTGTTGACCTATCAGCATCCATAATTGACTTCATGAAGCCTCGATGCTTATTGAAAAAGAAGAAGAGACTTCAACCATTGAATAAAGAAGAAGTAAATCAAGAGCCCCTTCCAAAGAATCCGAGTAATCTGCTCACTTTACGGGAATGGATCTTATCGTCACCAAACAGAAATGGTTGCAACAGCAGGATTTACCCTACATTCGTAGTAAACCATGAAGGTTTTTCTAACAATCCTGGAGATAGTTTCTCTATAGATAAACTTGTAATGGAGGTTAATGAAGGAGATACAGAGATGGAGGTTTCTTCATCTAGAAGAATCCTTAGTAGGAAGACGAAAAAGAGGGTGAGCTTTAGACTGCCTGAAGTGGCTGATATATTCATATTGGATTCTCCTGGCGAACACTCTGTCAAGTGACCGCGATTTTTTATGCATTTCCATTATGTGTGTATAAAATTGGAAAAATTATCCTTCGTAGGCCACTCTGGAGTTGAAGTTTCTCTTCTTCCCCCCCACCCGCCGTTTTATCATCAATATTATTCTTTTTTGCATTTTGTTGGTAACCATGGGGACACACCACCACGGCTGGGTTAAATTCTCGACCCATCCATGAGACTAGGCCAACTTGAGGCCTGGGAAACACTCGCAAGCCCACAGAACATCACACGTCCAGCTCAATGGAATCAGGCGAAGCGGAAAACGACTCAAGATGACTTGGATCGTAGATCTTAAGGTTTTATTTCACTATTACTCCTGTTTTATCATTATCCTTCCCTCTTCCTCCTTTTTTCTTAAATACCCAACTCATACTCAAACTCAACTCAAGATTCATGTTCATGATCCAACTAAGATCTACGCTGGGGGTGGCGGGTGCGCAATTCTCAAATTCGAATGGTACTCCCTCCGTTCCAGATAAAGAGTTCACTTTCCTTTTATAGAAGTCAACATAAGACTAAATCAAATAAAAAATTTACATACTTTACTTATGTTTTAAAAAATAAAATTTCATTAATTAAAAACTATCTTAATAATATTATGAATTACAACTTTAATAACTTTGTAAAAACCACTAGATTTATGTTAATTATTGGTCAAACTTTAGCTTAGTTGACCAAAAAAAGTCAAAAGTAGACTTTTTGCCTGGAACGGAGGGAGTATTTCACAATGGCTAGGTACAAAGCAAACCATATGGAGATCATTACATAAACAGCCTAATAAAAGAAATAAATGGAAAGGGTTTACTAACTTTTATTTACCCAGTTTGAACAAGAAAATACATCAAATTAATAAAGATCCATCACGTGTAGTGTATAAGGGAGAGAGAAATCATAACCGAGTGAAAGACAGAGCCTTTTCTCCTCTTTTTGATTTTTTTTTTTTTTGTGTATCGGTTTTGTCTACGCTAGAGAAAGAGATGCTACAATGTGAAAGAACTGAAGCTTCTCCACTAGCTCTTTTGCATGGGTTGCGCCTCGGCGCTCAATCCTCGAGAACAATGAATCACTGAGCTGCTCGCCAATGTGCGACTCCACTAGGACCCCGCTCACGCTCCTGCAGCTGATGGCTAGGGCCCGGCCAACCGAGGTTGCATCATTGGGTTGATCGACCACCAAGGGACTACCTCCGTGGAAGACCTGGAGGTTGTTGACGGTGAATGAGCCATCGGCTTCGACTACCTCCTTGAAGTCTTGTAGACTCGGTGCATACACGGGTATGTTGAAGTTGTCTCGCTGCTCATTAGTAATTAGCCCCTATTATTATTATTATTATTCAACAAAACACTTGATCAGGGCAAGCTTAATTAAGAATATTATCAAAGCATGCATATGGAGTATTTAAAAGACAAGACAAAAAGTATTTTCATTTTGAATGTCCTTGGAGGGTTCATTGAAAAGTGTGATGATCAAACATTGTACCATCCTAATTCACTAATCAGGCAGGGCAGTTGATTTGATCAGTATGCCAATGGGTCGCTCCGACCGACCCTGACCACCCTGTTTGAACTTGAAACTAACTGGTCAATAATAGTTGGGCCCACCCACCAATAGTATGGTCCACTTGTATGATGCATCTACGGGTCAATATAATGTGACGGTTTCATCATGACCAACATGGTCACGCCAACATCTATTAATGTCTTCCTTCCTATGGAGTATATGGAAAAAGTTGTTGTGTGGCGGCATTTTTGAGGGTCAACTAAGATAAAGAGCTTTTTCTTAGGGGGGGTAAGGTCAACAATGAAAATATGAGATGATTACCTCTTGGACAAGATCATCCCAGGCATCCTGAAAGTGGGTCCCGAAGAGGATGCCGGCCCCACCTTGGTCTGTAGGGTCCACTGAAGTTCTGCCCAAGCAGATTAGGAACATTGAACCACCTGCCTTCATCTCTTTTGATCTTGATCCCAAGAAACCGGCTAAATCGGTTTGAAATTGCTTTCTGTAAGCATTTGTAGTCCTCTCTTTCGCACCGTGGATGAATACCCTTCCATTGTTGTAAGCCGTTGATTGCTTATCCAGTACACTCTCCGGTACCTGAGTCAAACGTAGTCTTGCATGGTCGATTAGTAACAGTATTTGGTTAGTATATTCAAACTACTATTATTTTTAAAAAATTTTTTTTTCATTTTTTCTAGTAGTATTTTTTAACTTTTCAGTTCGATTTTGGTTAAATATAGTAATTCAAAGACGCAGTACCACCCAAACTCGGTCTATTTTAGTATTATGGAATCATTATTATGTGCTATTGGTGATATATATGAAGGAAAAATAGAACCTGGGTTAAGAATTCTCTTATAAAATGCATGCCATGGTGTGTGTGTAGTAGTATCTGCCAACTAAGTTTTTTAACCTACGATTTTGAGTTACGAAAATATATTTTTTATTTATATTATTTACAAAGAAGAAAAAAATAAAATTTACAATCCCAGCTTGGTAAAAATATACTAATATATAATTACAAGAAAATTTTCAGAAGATTATTCTAAACTTTTAAATCGACCAATCAAAAATTGTCAAAGAAAATATACATAATGTGTTCACTTTATTTTGGTTTGAACTCTAATATATATATATATATATATATATATATATATATATATATTATACTTGAAGTGAAATTATGTTATACAGAATCTTGACTTTGCTCGATTATCTCATTTTCTTATTTTGACTTTTAAAAAATAACTATTCCTTTTGGACGGAGGGAGTAATCTATATTTCAAGAACATATGGTCTAAAGAAGTTCAATAGTGTCTAAGGTTTTGTATAATAGTTATGAATAACGTATTTTAGGGTTTTTTTTTTTTTTAAATTTTAAAATATAAGTCTAATTTTTATTTGAAAAATAACTAATTTAATTTAAAAAAGTCAAAAAAGGAAAGTTATTTAGGAACGGAGGGTTTAATTAGCTAAGAAATTATTTGGGGTGAAGAGCATTAGTGATGGCCTAGCTAGCTTTTCTTTTTGCATAATTTTGTGGGGTGGGGTGTGGGGTTGGAAACTTTGTAAAAGAGAAGAGGAAAATCGCAACAAAAGGGGGCACATGAAAGTCATTTGTGAAGCTTAAGTCCAAGTCGGCAGAAGAATGGAGCTGCTTAAAGTAGGAACATACATAATTGACTCCAAAAGAAAATTTAAAAAAAAAAAAATTTTTTTTTTCTTTTCCTTGTCTTTTCTTTTTTCATATGTCCCTCCCGGGATCAATTCTTGATCATAGAATTCCAAACATGATATCAAATTTACCTATCATAATTTCATCTATGCTAAAGCAAAATAAGGATTGTAGCACTATATATTGTATAGCTTTGATTCAACGAGAGTTGAAGTTTTGAATTATCAAGAAAAACTATAATAGTCCTATGGGGACTTGGCCTAGTGGTTGAATTTGCTCGTCATCGTGAGTTCGATTATTGCAAGCTACATTCTTGCGGTTTTGCTCAGTTTCGTTGACGAGGGATAGTTGGCGGAACCCCGTTAAAGAAGCAATTAACTACTACAGTAGTATAGAAAAAAAAAAATTAAAAACTAAACATTTTTACTTAATAAATAGGTGGATCGATATTTTTATTTTTCCCTAAATCTGAAGGAAAAATTTACATGCACATTTCAATTTCAACACGGCAATTTGGATTTCGTTAAATATTAGTAATAACAATAAAGACTAAAGTGAATTCCTTTAGGCTGCGTTTGAGTAACAGGAAACTACGGGAAGGCGTAAAAAAAAAATTGGTTACTTCATTTTCCCGCATTTAATCTACGTTTGGTTGCATAAGAAAATTTTACTATTTATTGCAGGAATTTTTTTTTCACAAAATACATTCTGCATTTTCAGTAGGATTAGCATTGCGGGAAAGTTTAAGACCAAACTTTTCTATAGCTTTCTTGTTTACCAAATACATTAGAAAAAAATGATTCCGAGAAGTATTTTCTGTTTCCTTATATTCAAACGGAGCCTAAGATTCAGGAGGGGAGGGGGGAGGGGGAATTTTGGATAAATGAAAGCAAGAAGTTGAATGTCCAAGGGTACCTACCTGAGAGAGCCAGTGCAAAGAGAATGCAGAGTAGAAAACATCGATGGATTTGGCTGGAAAGAGCCTACGGTAGAAGGTTCCGGGAACACCAGCGGCAAAGTAAGTGCGGTGGCGGTTGGAAGAGAGGCACTCCTCCATGCTACCAGCTCCTTCATTAGCAACAAAGGGTGGGAGGAGCTTAAAGAGTGTGTTGAAGTCATTGGATGGGAGGTCGGAGAAGAATGCTGAGAACTCCGGTTTCTTGTATCCAAAGGCGTCGTAGCGCTTGGTTATGTGCTCGATGATTGAGTCGATGATGTAGAGTGTGTTGTTGCCACATGAGCAACCTAAGTCGGCCACCGTGAAGGGGAGTTCCGGTGAGTTCAGTTGGACCATGTCTAGGGTTTCTTTGAGAAGGTGCAGCATTGACCGAGCATGTTGTGCCTACATATGTTTTACATAAATTCGATAGAAATGAATTAATTTGTATAAGAAGGGATGAATATGGGCCCTGTGTTCTATAGCGCAGCCTAACTGCTAGGCTCATTGGACCATGTGAGTCTAGTTTAAGTCTTACTAGTTAGTCACACGTACACAATTAGATACAAGGAAAGAAATTAGAGTCCCAAGTCATACATAGCCTAATTGCAATTGGGTAATTTGGCCAACCGAACGGGTTCAAGTCTCGCGAATAACCATGCACATGTAGTACACAATCCAGACACGAAAAAGAAGAAGAAGAAGAATTCAATTACCTGGGCTTGAGAGTTGTTGGCATAGCTACCCTCTCCATTGCCTCCTTTCATGCTAAGCAGCCTTTCAAGCTTCATGTTAGTAAGAACAACATTTTCATGTTCAATGGGAGCCATTTTTTATTACTAGCTATTTTGGTCTTGTCTGTCACACACACACACACACACACACGCACACAGAGAGAGAGAGAGAGAGAGAGAGAGAGAGAGAGAGAGAGAGAGAGAGAGAGAGAGAGAGAGAGGTGGGAAAAAGAAGGTTGGAGGGAGTTGGATATATATAGGCCGGGGAGGAGAGAGAAAAAGTGTTAGTGTTTGGATTTTGTTAACAAGGGATCGATATATATGTTAGCAATTACCTCTCCTGGCCCGTAAGAACTTGTATAGAACTCCGGCAATGATATTGCTACCTTATCTCTTAACCCATTTAACCCGTTTGATAGTGCGTTTTGCCCAAAACGCAGTTTATTTGTAAAAATTGCGTTTCATTGTTGCCGTAGAAAAAATTGTGTTTTAAAAGACTGAAATTCACAGTTTTTTTTTCCCAAAACACAGGTTTTAAAATGCCGATAAAAAAAAAAATGCGTTTTGAAGCGATATCCCAAATGTATTTATAAGAAAAAAAAATTAGTTTCATTTTTTTAGAATAATATTAATTTTCTAAATATATATTTATCATGATTTAGATAATAAAATTTCAATCATATACATTACTATTTTTTATTTTATTATTATTATTTTTTTAAATTAGGATCAATAGTGGTTCCTCACTTACTCCTTGGTGACTCAAACCCACAACCTATCTGTTATGAATATTAAGAATTAAGAATACCGTCAATAATAATTTTTAAAATATCATAAAGATAAGTGAAGTTTTATACTCCCTCCGATTCGACCAAACAATCTTACTCTTATTTTTAATCAACTTAATTAAATTTTAACCAACAATTTAAACGATTTTTTATTTTTTATTTTTTATCAAGTCATAATAGTTAGTGTACTCCCTCTGTCCCTAAATTATTGTCTTGCTTTCCTTTTTTGTCCGTCTATAAATAATTGTCTTGTTTGAAAACTTTCTTTTTTAGAACATCACTTTTACTATTTTACTCTTACATTTTCTCCATACTTTAATTATGGGGCATATACACATGAGCATTAAAGGAAACTACACATTATATCAATATTAATAATCAAGTAAATTAATTTTTTTAATCCGTGTGCCGGGTCAAACAAAACAATAATTTAGGGACGGAGGGAGTATTTTTAAGAATGAGATTTTATTTCTAAAATACAATCAAGGTATGTTAAATTTTAATTTAATTTAATTACTACTTAATTTTAAAAATAAAAAGTAAATTTTTTGGTAGAAACAAAGGGAGTAATTTTTTTTTTGTCAAAGTTCCGTCAATTTGACAAAAAAATATTTAAAGTAAAACTATCTTTTTAAAATGCGGGAGTAATAATTAAAAAATAAATAATCTACACATATATATGGGCTTCACATGGAACTACAAAGTAGGCCCAAGATTGCCGCCGGGTTTCCATGCTTGTGTTTGCAACTTGCCGTCAATCTCTCACTCCGGCAATGATATTGCCGGCCGGCGTCCAATCAAAGCTTGTTGAAATGAGAAGCAAGAAAAAATAATTATCAAATGTTCTACTCCCTCTGTTTCTAAATTATCGTTATGTTTGATTTTTTAAAGTCGAACTAACTATAATTTTAAAAAAAATTAACGTACATTTTTTTTCTATTTTTTTAAAAATCATAAAATATGTAAAACATAATAATTTTCTTACAATACGAATTACGTATTTTATAATTTTAAAAAAATATACATTAAAGTTTTATTTAAAAAATAATTTATCTGATTCAAAAAATAAAAAATAACAATAATTTAGAAACGGAGGAATATATTAAAAATTTATGATAGCCGGTGGCATTGTAAATATTACCACTTCACTTGTAAAGTAGTACAGTAATTTGGACCAAAGTTGATTGCCCAAAAGAAGAAAATATGGCAATGCATGTTATAATCTGAACAAAAGATTGAATTTATGGAAGTATATTGTACATATACTGTCTCGTACATTTATATTCTATCTACCCAATTAATTCTCATGTTTTTCTTGCATTTCTGATGGCATTCATTCAAATAATAATTGAACCACTATATATATATTTATTTCCTTTGTTCATATGCTTGCTTGAACAGAAAATTTGTTCAAATTTCATTATTTAAAATACCATTTTAGGTAACAATTAATTATATAGTGTATGAGATTCTCATTCATCCTCTCCATTCCAATTAATCATCAAAAAAGCCAACCACTTTTTTAATTAGTTCACTAATCGTTCAAAGCATTATGGTACGTAAATACTCCCTCCGTTCCAGGCAAAGAGTCCACTTTCCTTTTATAGAAGTTAATATAAGACTTAATCAAATAAAAAATTTACATACTTTACTTATGTTTTAAAAAATAAAATTTTATTAATTAAAAACTATCTTAATAATACTATGGATTACAACTTTAATAACTTTGTAAAAATCACTAGATTTATGTTAATTATTGGTCAAACTTTAGTTTAGTTGACCAAAAAAAATCAAAAGTGGACTATTTACTTAGAACGGATGGAGTATATATATATATATATATATATATATATATTATTTTCATCTGATAACTTGTATGTGGTACCATGATACCATCTTTATTATAGTATTAATAATTAATAGATTCAGGCAAACCTAATTAGTATAAATTAGACATAATGTGTGTTGTGTGTGTGAAATCTATCTATATATATATATATATAATAGTCTATACTATATTTGGTTGATTATTGTGCTTTATGGTAGTTAATAAAGGCAAATCATTAGTTACCAACTAATCCTCCTTCTCAATATTAATTAGTTAAGAATGAGGACAAGAAGTAAACATTTTTGAAAAGATGACAATCATATATACGACTTTGAGCCGGCGGCAGGCATATTAAGTAAGTACCCTGAGAGCGTTCATAATAAGCACTCTTTATATATCTTTATATCACACTCTAAACACCTCATTTTCCGTTCAAGTTTCACCTTTTTAACACTCTATAAAAAAAACTCACTCCAACAAGCACTCTCTATATAACCCTCTAAAAATTAAATATCTATTATCTCAACTAACAAATCATTATATTTTTTCTTTTTTATTTATATTTTCCACCACAATTAAAATAAAATATTTTAAATTTTAAATTTTATATACTATGAAAAATATATTGTACTCTCTCCGTCTCTAAATTATTGTCTTGTTTGACTCGGCACACTGATTAACAAAAAATAATTGACTTAATTATTAATATTGGTATAATGTGTAGTTTCTTTTAATGTCCATGTGTATATGACACATAATTAAAATAGAGAAAAAAATAAGGGTAAAATGGTAAAAATAATCTCCTAAGCTATGAAAATTTCAAACAAGACAATTATTTAAGGACAGATAAAAAAATAAGATAATTATTTTGGAACGGATAAAAAAAAATCGGACAATAATTTAATGACAGAGAGTATATTTTAATAATTTTCATTCCAAAATATTAAACAAAAGTATATTATGCTCAAATAAAGTGAGAAAAATATAGAGGATTTGAGTCACTATTCATGTTAAAACTCCCCCTATATTTAGAGGGTGATTTAGTTGATTTTAGAGATAGAGGGTGGACTAGAGGAACCACTGTAGGATCAAGAGAAGGTAAAAATCTCTAAAATTGGTTTTAGGGAGTGGTGTCCGGCTTCCCACTGTGGACGCCCTAAACTAAAGTATATCGGCGGATGGAAAATATTATTGTTGCACTGATCAAAGGGTTATTATATTTTGGCTTTGTTTGATTTATTAGTTGATGATTAATGAGTAAATACTACACTACATTTTTCTTTCTGAAAATTTTATGTACTATATATTATTCTTTAGAAGCAGCTAGCTTAGCTAGCTTACAAACTGTCGTAATTAAGTTGGTGCTGGTGCAAGTGTTGGTGTTGTGCTTATGGGTTAAATAAATATGACTAAACTACCCTAAATATGACGAAGAACAAATACATTAGCAATAATATTTTATTCATTATATATATAATTGTTCGAGCAAAGTATATTTGTGTACATTAAATCATTCTCATAATTACAAAATGAGCAAAGTATGTTCGTTCGTAACTTCGTATGTATGCCGATGATTGAAGGGTTCATTTTTAATTTGGTCAATGATGACATACATATATATATATATATATATATATATATAATATGCTCAGCTCCTATGATATATGGATGAAAGATGTATGCATGTATATATCTATTTAGATTAGTAGTAAAAGATTAATTAAGGAGAGCACTTAGAGGCAAATGATGATTAATTAATTATTCACCAAAAGGATAACCGTCAGTCAACCCAGAAATCATGGTTGTTCATTCGGCAGTACCTAACCCTTTTTAACTGCTTACTACTCCCTCCGTTTCACCCAAAGAGTTTATACTTAAAAATTTTAATAATTAAAAAATATATAAATATTATTAAAATTGGTCATAATTACAAAAAATATTTTAGTATAGTTAATATATTTGTTCCATATGTGAAAGGCAAAGTTGAAAGTTTTACGAAAATTGTAGGCATAATTTTTTAAAATGCATTCTTTGAATAAAACATTCCAAAATAATATAGTTAAATCTTTATTCGGAACAAAAGGAATAATTAAAGCTTAGATTAATTAACTTAATTAGTTGAGTTGGTTGGATTAATTAGTGTTGGTAGTCAAGTCAAGGATGAGGATCCATCGTCAAATTAAGCCAACCAAATGCGCCTCAACAATGCGTCCTTTGATTTGACGCTATTAGCGCTCTTAGGGAACAAACCCTATTAAATTAATTAATCAAGTTTAATTAAATTCGTGGACGAGTATCGTTTAAGGGGACAACTTGATTACTCACTTTCAATATTATATATATATATATATATATATATATATATATAAACAATGGAAATTTTAGTTAGTGTCTCTGTTACTCAGTCCGATCCACCAGGCCTGCAGAATAACCTTCATCTATAGAACTAATCAAATTAATTAACACTAGGGTTTTCAAAATTCTTAAAGTTGCAAAATGAATGTCAATGTGAATGTATGATTAATTCAATAAGTTCTACTTTCTGACCAATTAAGTGCTTTTATTTTATGCCATTTTTGTGATTTTCTTTTGTGCCCATAGAATTATATGCATCCGATTAATAATATGGTTAAGAAAATCATAACGATTCCTATATATATATATATATATATATATATATATATATATATATATATATGTATGTATAAATAGATAGTATTTGGGTATTAACAAGTGATATACTCCCTCTGTTCTACCCAAAGAGTTCACATTTGAAAAGTCTAATTATTAAGAGATATATTACAAAATTACTTAAGCACAATCAAGATGAGTGGAGGGTAAAGATAAAAGATTATGAAAATTATTTGCATAATTTTTTAAAAGTAGACTCTTTAAATGAAACATCCCAAAATATTATAGTAGACTCTTTGCCTGGAACGGAGGGAGTATATGATTATATATGGTAAGGTAGCAATTGTGTTTATATTTTAGGGTTGTATAGGTGATAAAAATAATAGATACTCCATCCGTTGCACTAAAAAAAATTCACGTTTGAAAATTAGAGTTAGACATAATTACAAAAATATTTGAGCATAGTCAAAATGTTTATAGCATATGTGGTGGGTAAAGTTAAAAGGATCATGGAGATTGTATGCATAATTTTTTAAGGCAAAAACTTAGAGAAGGCTGTCTTATTTAACTCGACTCACCGTGTGTTGGTGGGCTAAACTGTAAAATAGTGGGGCTTCGTTTTACGAATTAAAATTCGTAAGACGGTTTTACAGGAAACTTACCCATTTTTTTAGAGTGTACTCTTTAAATAGAACATTTCAAAATATAATAGTTGATTCTAACGAAGTGAATATTAAATATAAAAATAATAAGTCCTATATCAAATATGCTTATTTTAGGGTTAAACCTTGTGCATATGAGAAAATTTGGTTATAAGTGATATTCTAGCTCTATCTCGTTTTAGTTCATAGATAATCAGCAAATAAAAAGTACGTCTCTAAATTATTGTCATGTTTGATTCGGCACATCAAATAAAAAGTCAAGCAAGAGACCTACTCCCTTGATACCCTCTAGCACGTCGAATAATTGCTTGTACAACCAATTAACTTCATCTTCCAACCTTTCGACGTCTCTTTGGAACAAATCTCACAAAACCTTATCAAGTTAAATTTAGAGAGTTAGCAATTTAAAAATTCCAATAAGCTAATTCAAAAATCTGAATTCAAGGATTCATAGAGGTTTCGGTCTCAATTGGAGCTCGGAATACTATATAGTTTGTCACCCCCTCCCTAGTCCCTCCTAGCTGCCTAGAGGATTAATCTGTTACTCAGGTTGGGATCCCAGTTGAGCAAAAGAAAAGTACAAATGCATGCGCTGCCTTCCTCCATGTCATCGCGATCAATAATCTATATATACACGTCGTAGCTTATGATCATCAGTTAGATATCATTGTGGAGTTGGAGAGAAAAAGATGCATGCATGGTTATTGTGTTGACCATAGTAGCTAGTGATCTACGTACTACTGATCTATTCTCCAAATACCCGGAATCTTGTTTTCTCTTCTTTCTCCAACAAACAACAACCTCTTTTCTCTCTATCTCTCTCTCACACACAAACACAGTGAACTTTCACTGCCACAACGCCGTGATAAACGCCGGTTCACATGACACTAGCTAGGCTTTATTATATTGGTCGTACTATTTGATATTTCCCCCCAACACAAGAAAGAGAAAGAGAAAAATTAAGAAAACACAGAGCCTTTACTACTTTTAATGGAGTGAGTGAGTATATACTTACTTATTCAACTAACCCTTTTTTACTACACTAAACTAACAAAAGGTTCTTAGCAATTGCAAAAATGTGATTATAACTCTCTCTCTCTCTCTCTCTCTCTTTCTCTCTTATAGTTTGATCAACTATTAGTTGGGCCTCTCTCTAGCTATATATATTCTATTCTATTCTATTCTCCTTTTAGTAGACCAATCCATGTTTTCAAGGGATTGACTGACTAGATTGCCTAATTAATTAACTAATCAGCTTTGTTGGGTTAATTTGTTACTCAGATCGAGTAATTAATTCTAACCGCACAAAATCATCTTAATTTGATACTAAATCTTACTAATTGATAATCCCTTTGATTTTCATCAATCAAACACTGTACGTAATGTCATTAAGTGACACGACATGATGACTAGTAGTTATGATCAACTGAGATTTGATTTTGACAATTACTCTCTATAATTGTCATTATTTGAAAATTTTACATCACTTTTATCATTTTATCCTTACTTTTTTTCTATTTTAATTATAGACTACATACACATAGACATTAAAAAAAATACACATTATACAAATATTAATAATTAAATTAATTATTTTTTAATTCGTGTACCATGTCAAACAAAATAATAATTAAGAAGCAGAGAGAGTATTATTATTGCATACATGAATATATACCTAGAACTTGGTTGCATCGACGTATAGGTAATAGGTAATGATTAGTTCGATTTATGCAGTCGTAACCCAAAAAAATCTAAAATAAAAATGAAAAAAATAAAACCTTAATTTTATGTATAGTGATAGATTAATTTGAGAAAAGATGGGAGGTTAGTCAATAGTTATGTCAGATATTTTTGGTAGACCCAACCATGTTAAAAAGGGGGATTGAATTGAGTAGATGTTCAAAAGAGATGTTATAATTAAGTTATTCAACAAATTATTAATATTCTTTTTTGAATGTCGTCATTCAACCATGCATGGCTCCGGCCACTACCTACAGATTTGGATTTGGATTTGGATTTAGATTAGATTTGGATTCGGTTGTTACAAAAGGGCGTCAAAATTTAAGTTACCTTTTCCAAAGGGAATAATTTCATTACTAAATTGAACTACTTAATCTCTTTCCAATTCTTTTTCATTGGTTTAGCTAAAGTAGTCTCCTTTTTGCATTGATTGGTCAATTTGAAAACTTACTTAATTTCCCTTTCAAAATTAAATACTAGGAAAGTAGTGTAGTGTTCTCCAGTAATTAATTAATTCGTATGGGGGGTTAGCTAGGGTACGTTATCTATATCTATATATTGTATGTAGTGAATGTGGTGCTGCAAGTCTCTCGTCATCGATCATGGCCGTTTTAGTTTCGAATTCACGTAAGAGTTGAATCCCCCTGCCATGGTGTGACAATATTTAGGTGTTTTTCGAAATTATAAGGCAAAGGGATGATGGTAAGTGGTACTCATGTTCCATGTCTTATGACTATAACGTGGAGGTCAGGGGTTCCAAATCAGGTGAGAGCTTTAAGGAGTCAGCGCCAATTTCAGGACATGAGGGAGAGCAAAAAAAACCAGCAGCCATGGTGCGGGGAGACCCCTGTGAGCGTGATCGGAGCCGGCTAAGACCCCAGAACGATTATGTCTCTTCAGAAAAAGCGCCCTTTTTTCATGATCTCCCCACCTCTTGCCGTGGATTTTTTGCCTTCCCCACACCCTGAAACTGGCGTTGCCTAGTTTCAAAGTAGCTCAAGTGGTACTCATGTCCCATGCTTATGACTATATATTGGAGGTCAGGGGTTCGAAACTAGATGAGAGCTCTAAGGAGAGTCAGTGTCAGTTTCAGGACATGAGAGAGAGCAAAAAACCTGCAGTTGTGGTGCGGTGAGACCCCTGTGAGCGTGATCGGAGATGGCTATGATCCCGGAACAATTATGTCTCATCAGTTGTCTATGGAACATTGGCTATGTTAAAATCCGGCATGTAGTTACAATTTACATGCATGTTTAATTCAGAGTCAACTTATACACATGCTATATATATTTTCTAGTTTATCTGGATCCCATTTGCAGGGACAATTTACTGATTAATTTTAAAGGTAGTTTTAGTACTAATTCTTATTCACAAACTGCAACTGGTAGAAGAAGAAGAAGACATATCTATATGCCAAAAGCCCAAATTAATCAACACCAAAAAATTATGTTTATACATGTAGACGGACAGCATAATTCTTAAAGTGTTTTTTTTTTTTTTTTTTTTTCATTTGACGCGATATTAAATGAGAAAAAAAAAAAAAAAACACTCCAGGAATTATGATGTCAGGATCTTACCATGAATTTCCTGATTGGACACCTTACCCAAAGGCAAAGGTCGATACAAGTTTACAAATTAAGGAACAATATTATATTCCTCCTAATGTTGAAACATAGTAATGGTCTTGGTTTTGGATTTAGCAGGCAAACTTCAATCACCCTTCTCTAGTAAAAAAAGAGTGTCTTGTGACACACAGATTAAAAAATAATAATTAATTTTATTATAAATATTAAAATAATTTGTATTTTTTTTAAAAATACACATGTGAAAGTAGGGGCCATACAATAGACTGAAATCAAAGGTAAAATATTAAAAATAAATTTTAAAAACTAGACATTTTGTTTTACTAGAACACAAAAAAAAAAAAAACCTGTTTTTGAGAATCGGAGGAGGGAGTATTATTTACTACCATTATTACTAGATCGATCCATGCATGGGAAAGATAAAGTTTTCTTGCTAAAAAGCGTAGCTAGCTAGCTTGACTCGATCTTCCTAGTACTCAACTCACATGTTGCAATTAAACCAACCGTTATTATCGTGTTAATTAAATATCCAAGACTTGCAGTTAATTAGGGTTGATTGGTAGGTAGGTCCCATCAATATTCTCAATCTCGAGCTGGTCGTTTCTACCACTATCATCCAATAACAACAATTATCATCCAATAACAACAATTAGGGGTGGTAAATTTGGTGGTATAATGGATAATTTTGAGTTAGTCTATTATTTATTATCATAATAGACTAATCCAAAATTATCTATTATATATCCAATTTGCCACCCTTAATAGCAATAATAATAATAATAATAATAATATAGTGGTCATGATCAGTTACCCAACATATATCTTAAAGAGATTGTACATGTAGAGTTAAAATGTGTCAATACAATTTAGAGTAATGCAAAGGAGTGGCCCTAGCATTACTTTACAATTTTATATAGCCTTTTTAACATTTTTATTTTAAACTTTGTTAAATGCAACGGAGCGATTTAAACTAGATCTAGTCATTATCAAACAAGGCCAAACCTAGCTTGAATCATAATCTGAACCTTAACCCTTGCAAAATCCTTGAAGCCCCGGTATGAACATATATTAAGGTTTGAGATTTTATCTTAAAATAATTGGTTTATGAGACGTGTTGTCCCAAAATCATCCTTCAAATTTACTTGCAAGGTTAATACTATCACGATGTGACGTGGGTTTAATGTCTTTGCACGCCGGCCCATTTAAGTGCAACAAGGCTTTAGACTTACAACGTATAGTAGACTCATGGATTCAGGTGGCAATGAGCAATAATGTGGGCCCTTGGGCCTCTACGTACGTGTAAATAGTCGCTTTTAAAAGTACCTAACTCATCTAAAAATTTAAGCAGTTAGAGAAAAAGAGACCTAATAATATATATTGTCAGGGTTTAACAATTAATTAGGCATCATTGCAATATTATTATACACATTAATTAATAATGTATACTTATTCAATTCTTAGGGATTTAGTAGTGTATATATCTAGGACTATATAATTATCCAATTGATTAAGAAACAAACAATAAAAGTATATACTCCCTCCGCTTCTTAACTATTATTTTGTTTAATTAGACATACAGATTAAGAAAAAATAATTAATTTGATTATTAATTTTAGTACAATGTGTAATTTGTTTTAATGTCTATGTATATGTGATATATAATTAAAGGAGAAAAAAAAATAAAAGTAAAATTATAAAAGTAATATGTAAAAAAAATTTAAAAAGATAATTATTCTGAAATAAATAAAAAAATAAAAGAAAATAATAATTTAAGAAGTGAGGGAGCAGTATGTAGTTATTGGATGCTAGATACATAGGTATTGTAGGCTTAATTAGATATATAGATAGATAGATAGATAGCCACGATAAATCTATAGGTAGGTAGTTATTCAATTAATGATGATAAGCTTTTGGAGGGAGACATGAGGCTAGAATGAATGCATGCATTTTATTGATTAGATGGGTAAATGGGTGACAAAGTCGTGATATCTGGATCTACATATATATATATAAATTACTTACTACTCCGATCCATTATTATCTCTCTAGCTCTTTCTACTACTGTAACGTCGAGTACAACTTTTATTGCATAAATTACTACTTGGACAATTGCATATATAGCACTATATAGATAGAGTATCTATCTATCTATCTATCTCTTCCACCATCATCACTAGCCGTAATGGATAGAAATGATTTTCCAATATGAAACTAGAATTAATCATGCTGTCTTGTCATGTCTCTCTCTCTCACTCGCTCGCTTTCTATACAAGATCATGAATTTGGACGTAAAGTTAAAAACATGCAGGCAGCAATTCAATGAAGGTGTTGGGTTATAACAGACGCAACAAGAAGAATTAGAGTGAAGGAAAATGCCTACCATTAATTGGGGATTGATCGATCGATCGGCTATATATATATATATATAGATGGAGGCCTATATATGTCTCTATGTCCAATAGTATTAGCTAGTGTCAGTATAGAAGAACTACATACTATATGATACTCCATCTTGAGTAGATCGAGTTCCATGGGGGTATTGGGAATGGTAGACATGCATGAAATTTAGGGTTTTGCGTTTATATACAAACTTAAAAAAAAAAAAAAAAGTTGATGTATTGAGACGCCAAAAAAAAAATAATGATTACTGTTTTCTTACTCCATGCGCACAAGTTTGAAATAACTCCTCTATCTAGGAGTATATAATTTGCACTTACAGTAGTTCATTAAAAAATTCAGAGGGTATTTCATGTAGAGGTGACAATTATTGCACGTATCTATTTATTCATTTAGATTGCCCACATATAAGTAGGTATGGGCACATATCACTTTAATTATAAGTAAGATCATTTTAGCCAACCAATTTTTGTGAATAAAAATATTGGGCTTACATGGACGCCCATCATAATTTTCAAACTCAGATAACATATGCTCTAGTAAATTTTTTTATCTAAGGCTTTAGTTGAAATAAATTCTTGTAATATTAGTTTTTATTTAATAATTTTAGAGAGAAATGCAAAAAAACCCTGACCTATTTCACTTTTTTTTCGATTAAACCTCGTGTTCTTTTTTTCGACCAATTAAACATTGACCTAATATTTATTTTTCAGTTCAAACTTTCCGTTAACTTGATGTTAAATTCGTTAACATGAGGCTGGCTGACTTGGACTCCTAATTGGCATCTAGTGTACATCTGATGTGGCACATCATATTGTTTAGAAAAAAAAAAATTTCTGATTTACTTAGAAAAAAAAAAAACCCTAATCTATTTTATGTATTGCAAAAAAAACCTTAATTGCAACCAGATTGTTTGGTATTTATATACCCATTTTATCCCAAATTTTTTTTTTTCCAAATTTCCTCAACATTAACTTAGCCAATGTGATCGCATTCTCAACCACCATCTCATCATCAAACAAATCAAATCTCATTTCAATCTCCATCTCTTCACTTCTCATCTCACATATATTATGCAAAACAAAACAAGCCCCAAGCAGAATAGGCAAATCTTGAAGCTTCACCTCAGTTCTATTTTGCAAACAAGTCCACCTCCCTTTCAACTTCATGAATGCATCCATGGCAATCCCTTGTAACTCATCAACTTTCTCATTAAATGAGTGATGACTCCAAGTCAAGTTTTGATGGGCATACGAAGCCAAAACCCAATCCATTAATGGGTAACCCGAATTCCCCACTACCCAAACATCCTTCAACAATCCACTACTTACTTTTTGAAACAAACTTGACTTTTCTAAAATCTTGTCATCGGGCATTGACCCGGGCCAACCAATACAAATGTCTGTAAAAACCCCATGCGAGTCAACAACCCCTTCAACAGTATAACTTTAGAGATGAGCTATCAAATAACGAAAATAATAATTAAAGAGCTCAAATATGTATACCTAGCTAGCTCCCATGCATATTTGAGCTTGATGACGAGAAATATTAGTGTAGTGGCAATAACTCCTGCTCCTGGATATATAGGATGCAGTGATTTGGCAATTAAATCCACCCCTTCTTCCTGTAATTTCATCTACCTAGACAATTATAAAATACTCAGTTTAAATCTCTTATTTTCATAAACATAAACCGTACAGAGTAGTATTTACTTAAAGATGTTACATATGTTATCTAAAGGCAGCATGCGACTTAGAATCTTAAAAAATTGGTTAGAAGAAAATTATATACGTTAAAGCACCTTGATATGCAATACCTAATTGTTGTATTATACATACATGTTAAATGCAGTTATAAATTTTTTTTTTTTTTTTTTTTGGGTTGATTCCAATCAAATTAGAAAAAAGGAAATCGTTTAGAAAAAAGTTAAATCTGGGATGGAGGGGATTGAGTTGAGGAGATTTGGGGAAAAAATTGGGATGAAATGGGTGTATAAATACCCAACAATCTGGTTGCAATTACGGTCATTTTTACAATACACAAAATAGATCAGGTTTTTTTTGCAATTAAACTGCAGGGAAAATGGTTACTTTCCAGCTTGTGTCATATCAGATGCACACTAGGCGCCAACTAAGAGTCCAAGTCAGCCTCTTGTTAACGAATTTAACATCAAATTAACGGAAGGTTTGATTTGCAAAATAAATTTTAGGTCAAGGTTTAATTGGTCGAAAAAAAATACAAAGTTTAATAGGAAAAAAATAAAATATGTCAGGGTTTTTTTTTTTGCAATTCTCTCATAATTTTATGTTAATAAGTAATTGGGCGCCCAAGCTCATTTATGCTCATATTATCGATAAAGACATTCAATTACCCGCTCATTTGTGTTCCTAACCGTCCATACCCATCCAACTAGTCTGATTGTCAACTCTAGATACAAGTATATCAAATTATTACATTAAGGCTCACCCCCACCTCGATATAGTGGGAAGGGGTACAACTATATTAAAGTAGACCACATTGTTTGGTAGGCAAAGACGATCATGTGGACGAGACTCTTAATTTGTTGGGTCCTTAAAACTGTTAATGAACAGAGTCTTATTCCATCATGCAAAGAGTTAGTATTTTCGAAATTTAGCAAAGAAACATCAAAACTTAATACTCCCTCCGGTACCTAAATTATTATCTTTTTTTTCTTTTTTGTTCGTCTCAAAATAATTGTCTTGTTTGAAAACTTTCTTTTTTAGGACATCACTTTTACCATTTTTACCTTTATTTTTTTCCCTACTTTAATTATAGGCCACATACACATGGACATTAAAAAAAATTACACTTTATACAAATATTAATAGTCAAGTCAAATTTTTTTTTTTAATTCGTGCGTCAAGTCAAACAAGACAATAATTAAGAAACGGAGGGAGTATAAAGGTGGGCGTGAATACGTTGCATTGGAAATAATATAAATAAATACAAAAAAAAATTCTATACAACCGACTCTCAGTAATTTGGATAAATTTAGAGTCTCAAAGATAATAGGCATTCGAACATGCAAGTGTTCACATGCAAATGTGATCAACTAATACACAAGTACCCCTTGTTATGAATACACACACACACACACAGAGATAGAGAGAGTTGCAAGAGAGAGAGAGAGAGAGAGAGAGAGAGAGAGAGAGAGAGAGAGAGAGAGAGTTGCAAGTAGAAACCACCAGGTCATATGGGTCCCAGTAGCTACCCAGTTTTAAGACACCCAAGGAACATGGTCTCGATTCGGAACTGGTAGAAATCATCAGTTGGATTGGAACAAGGCATAAACTTGAAAAAGAAGAACATAAAGAGTCACTTCGAAAAAAATCTCTGCCCAACTTGGATGGCACAAACTAAAGTTGAAAATGAAATCCAATTTACCGTAATAAGATTCCGGTTTACTGTTTCTAATCAAGGGTTTGAACGTTATAATACTCCCTCTGACCCAAAAAATAAAAATAAAAATATTTCACAACAAATCAAACTTTTTAAAGATGATACCTTCAAAAATTTATACTATATTTTTATCCTGTTTTAGAATGAATTTTTTTTTTTTTTGGGACAGAGAATAATAAATACTTGCACTCGGTTTCGACCTTTCCCTTTGACAAGTAAATAAACTCCGTATTATCAGTCTCTTTAGAAATGCTGTAACGTCTAAATCCTCCAGCCGCATGAAAAGAATAATAATAATAATAATAATAATAATGAAAAATCAATACAGAAAAAAGGTTCGTTGTCCCAAATCAATAACATTATAGGCCACTATAAGGCACAAAAAGTAGGGGCTAACAATCAGTTTGAGATGGTACTGTAAAAAGAAAAAATAAAGGATATGAACTATGGCCAAAAGCTACATATTGTACAAGAAATTGGGTTATCAACAATTTGAAACTCCATGACTGCAGCAAGCTTCTCCACTGTAATTGCCACCTGCAGCAAACAGATACAGAGAATTATATTTCTGTTTAACCTTGAGTCCACTAAAAAGAGGTACTCAAAATATAGTTATAACAGGTCTGAACATGCTCAAACAATTCCCAAGTTGGGTGTTGCTTGCATTTTCAGCATGGAACAATATAGAACCATGACCACATGGGAAATGACCAAGAAAGGTCAGGCTTGAATATGAAGTGAGTTCCAGTTCCAACTTCAAGAATTTGAAAGGTTTCAAACCCAAAAAACCAGTGAGTTCCAGTCATATTCAAGGTCAAAGAAAGAACATTGCTCCGAGTGCCAGATCAGATGGTTATGGGTGCCAAAAAAGCATACACATACATTTCTAACGTTGTTTAAGCAATATTTGTACATAATGATGTAGCATTACGGATTCAAGTTTAACCACTTCAAAACCAAAACCCAGTTGCGTTCTCGGTAATTCAAGGTGTTATGACCAACAACGTTTCAGAGGAATAACAAACTAAATATGCATGTATAGTTAGCAAGGACAGCAATCGATATATGTCAAGACAAGTTCATCTTCCAGTAACTTATTTTGTATAACAGAAATTTACAGCTGTCAATAAAGTTCCAAATTTTCTCCACCCTGTCCTTCCTACTAATTTTTTGTGTAAAATAGGAATGAACTCCCTGTGGTTTTATGTTTTTGGGCTTTGCCCCCTGCATTATTTGTTTCGAGGTAAAGCCTTCCTATGTACGAAAAGTTTAGGATTACTAACTTCTGTTACTTTGGGGTAACGGAGGCATGTGAAATGACCAAATGTCCTCAAGTAAATGAATTCTCATAATTAATGTCAAAATTTTCTCACTGGGAGTTGTGTCATATGTACGAACTATGGGGTCAAATTTATTCTTTAATTCTATAACCTAATAGAGAAATATGTCCTTTCTTCCAATCTTCCCTGGCTGCATTAGTTTATCACCTCTCCCTCTGCCATGGACAGCCAGACACCTTCATCGCATACAGATGCAACTCTACACCCGCTGTGACAACACCTATGTCTGGAAAACATCGTTGTCAAAGATTCAACTTCGTTTTCATTTTCCAATTCTTCAGACTTGGCAATTGGAAATGTATCTCCCTTGTCCATCGCTGCTGGTTCCATATCGAAGAACATGACATCACCATCTCTCTCTCTCTCTCTCACGCCAAGTCTGATCTCTCTGTCGTACCTTCAAAATTCTCCCGGTTCGATTTGATTGCTCATTGAATTATTTAGTGGGTGTTGGGGATTTCGTTGGGTTTCCATCGAGTATTTATAATGTCTATTTGAATGTGGCTGTTCACTGTAATCTGAATTGGTTGTTGAAGATTTAATTGGACAATTTGATCTTTTGGGTTTTTAAGAGATTGTTCTGAGATTTGATATTGATGTTAATGAGATTATCACTATTTCAAATCTGATGAAAATGGAATCTTGAGGATTCAGTTTGGGTTTTAATTGTTGATCAGTCATCAGTTTTAGTAGTGTTTTGGATTTTGTTATTTTTTTGAATGGCGGCTGGGAGAGTTCGGGAGGAGAGAGGGAGTATAGTTAACCTTTGGCGAGAAAAAGGTGGTCAGGAGAGAGGGGGAGGGAGAAGGTGGTGAGTGGGAACAAAGGGTGAGTGTGGGGAGACTATTAGAGAGCAGAGAAAAAGTGAAAATAAAAGAAAAGAACAGAACCAAGGAAAAAATATAAGAAAATGCAAAAACTAAAATAAATTTACAGCGTTACAGGGTTCTACTTTATCAAAATGTATATCAACAATTTTTAAAAAATATTAAATAAATTAAAAATTGTATTTTTTTAGTTATATATTGGCAAAACACACAATCGGGCCACTGTACTTTGGAGAAGATTACAATTCGGCCACTGATTGTTTGAAAATGTTATTTAGGCCACTGTACTTCAGTTATCTTGCAAGCGAGCCCACTGGCACGTTAATTTTAAATGAAATCCTTGTCTTCGTCCTCATCTCCCTTAATGTAGACCGGGGGTAAAATAGAGATTTCATTTAAAATTAACGTGTTGGAGGGCTCGCTTGCAAGATAACTGAAGTACAGTGGCCCAAATAATATTTTCAAACAATCGGTGGCCGAATTGCAATTTTTCTCAAAGTACAGTGACCCAATTATGTATTTTGCCTTATATATTCAAAGAAGGATTTGAATGGAAATAAAGAGATTTCAGCCATTTTGCCAACACGGACATGTTAGGCATTTTACAAATCACGTGATGGTCAGTAATCACAATATGTGAGATTCAATAAGGGCAAACTAACGGGAGGTCTTATGCCTAAACATGTCATAGCACAAGGAAGCTTTACCTCAAAAGAAGAAAAAATAACAGCGGAGGTAAAGCCTGGAAACTAATTAACCCTAACATTTTTCTTTTCCTACCTAATATTTTTCTCCCCATTCAAACACCTCAAGCCCAGAACAATGAAGTAAACACTACACTCTTCTCATACTGAACTGATAGATCATGATCATAGTGGAGAAAGTCATAGACAATAAATTCCCAGGTCTAGTACAACATCAATAATTTTTGGTTTTAGTTTGTGATAAATAATTGTCAATAATCATTTATGAAGTTAGTGATTATAGAAGAAATAGTACACTATCGTTTAGTACGAAACAGACGTGTAGCTCCATAGTAAGAGTGTAAATTATACCAGTCAAAGGGATGCCCACATGTAGCAGCAGCAAGATAATTGAAGTGATTGTCACGGACAAGTATCTAATACACCACTAACAAGTAATATCTCGAAATACCTCTTTTGATTCATCATAAAGCCATCTGCAAGAACAAGTTTGAGTTAATAACGAGGAAGTGAGACCAGCAATATCTTATACCTGCTCAAATGTGAAAAGACCACATAACAACCACGATAGAATTAAGAGGAAAGTGTAGGAAGAGGTATTTTTTATATTCTCTTCCTTTTTTCTTTTTCTTTTCCTTCTCAGAATTGGAAGCAAAAGAAGATTGTTAGAGCTGTTGTGTACACGATGTTTCAAGCTACCCTTAATGTGAGACAGCCACTAGTCCACTCTCCATTTCCCAATTTGATGGGACTTCTTGAAAATGACCTTTTACAGATCGATATTTGATATTAGTATATATTTCTTCAACCTTCCAAAACTGTAATAAAAATTGTTGGCAGTTTTTATGGTTGTCCTTCAATTCTATGTAACTAAATAGCTTTCGATTGTATACGAATCCAAAAATCATTTTGGCAAAGCAAAAATAGTCAAATGAAGACTTTTTCAGGTATAGCAGGAGTATTAAGCTAAGACAGTCAAAAAAATGTTTCAACAACCTCTACATCTCTCTCATCTGATTCCACATCAATCAGCAAGAAAATAAATGAGGATTTGAGAACACCTCAAATGCTGCACAATTGTTATTCAAAACATTTTTTTTCTTTTTTCTCTTTTTTGAGAAGCATACTCAAAACGTTTACAGTAAGGGGTAACGAAAATAAGTACCTAACTGACTCACTGAAGGGACACAACAGGATCGTGGAACAAAATCAACAAAAAAAATTTTACCATGCACCAGCTTACCCATATATATGCACAAGATATCTCCAGTATATCATTAAACTTCAGTTAAAAGTAAACTGTAAATAGAAGCTGGACTATAAATAAAGTGAGAAAGAATGGAACGCACTTGCATAAGAAAAGTGGTCTAAGTCCAACACTTGCCCCTGTTCCTAAGCGAGTTCGTCTTTCACTTTCTTCGTCAAACTTGCTCGGAGGAAGAACTTCACATGGGCCATAAATCAAGCCAGCCATAAGTGTGCTACTTTGATTAGATTCATACACCTACAACACAGCAACAACAGGTCATTGGAGCTCTAAAATACATAAACATGAACCTTTTGCTGGTAGGTGCAGCGACCAACGACCACATGGAGAGAAGTGGCTATTTAGGAAAAAGCTAGGACAAGTATATTGGGATGGCAGTGTTTTTTTTTGTTTTGTTTTTTTTTAATGTTGTTTTTTGATAACCGAGGGGAATGCTACTGCAGCAGGTCCACATTGGACCCACCTATGGGACTAAAACCACCACCGGAACCCGCCAATGGATCCAGGCAAAGTCAGAAACGTAGCATGCGTGAATCGGGACATGTGGCTTGTATTTCACCACACTCTCATTTTACTTCGACCACTAAGCTATGGCCCCGTAGGGCCTTGGGATGGCAATGTAAAAGTCAGTATATTAGAATAGAGTTGACAACAACTCAACTAAAGGGGGTAGTTTAACAGACTTCTTTATAGCTGTACATCAATTTGAACACTTCAGTTCAACACGGGTTTTCGAGTAAGCTCTCTACAAGAACAAATTATGTAATACCAGAGACAACAGAATTCAAGCGTACACATAACATTAAGTTAAATATTTTGGGCAAAGTTCACTTTACTACTTTTAAAGCATTTGAAATTTACTAGGTTTCATGGGTCTCAAGCAAAATGTCAGCCATTATCTATCCTCAGAAAAAGGGGAAGGGTGGCCGCTATCCTTAGTAAAACTTAAATTATGCTGTGCAGTTGAGCACAGCATTCAGCAAGCAAGTATGCTGGACCTGCCTCCAAACATTTACTATGTTGAACTGACCCAGGCAGTAGTTATAAGAACGCACTCTCTGTCCTAAATTATTCCCACCAGGTGTAAGGAGTACTGTGCCGTGCATATGCACTTAAATGGGGTAACTGAATTAAATTATACATTCAGATATTCACCTCATTGCTTTCTGAGGAACATGGCCGACCAACACCCTTGGGCAAGTCTCTGGGGAAGTAACAGCGATTGACAGCCACCCACTTTGAACTGGTTTTGCTATCTTCCCACATGGCCTGCAGTGAAAAGGCAAAACTTCTCTATGAAAATACCAGCTGTCAATGTGGCACTGCTTCTTTACAAAAGCTAGAAAGGTATCACTTTAATGAGATTTGTAGAATAAAATAGCTGTTTTCTACAGCTATGTAGAGCAATGCCAACACACAACACAAACAATATACACACATCCAAAAAAAAGGGGGGGGGGGAATACATTTTGTGCTATTAGTACAAGCTATTTCTATGGGTGGTGACATTATGAAACTATACAACATTTCAAAAAGATTACACCTCTAGGCTCTATCCCAAAAAAAGGGGTACGCTTCGACTAAAGGAAGTTGTTAACAATTCCTTAACTTTCCTATATGACCATGTCATTTGTGGCCACAATTTCATCTTACTTTAGTTGATTTGACTTATTCTCACCCACTAACTCGCAGGGTATTACAGTCATGTTACGAACTTACTTGCTCAAAAGGGAAATGTATAATAAGAAAAATAACTTATTTTGTTTGGGAACATTAATAGATTTATTGATTTTGTTACTATTTCTCAATCTCAAAAATGAGATTCAAATAACAGGTAATAGAATGTGATTGGTTGGTTATCCAAATTTACGATTCAAAAAGTGTCTCTCTTTTTGGGACAGAGGGAATACATTAATACAAGATAATTGATTCTTCCAAAAATAAAGAGGCAACCCCATGAAATGAGATCTCACATGTACAAGGAAAGTTTATCAGGTATAGCCAGCATACATTGGTTTGAGTCAAAACAAACAGCTTGATCCTCATTAATATCCTGCCAAAAGTACACATATTTCGCTAGGGCGGGTGTGCTGCTTTAGTTATGTAAACAGTGAAACAAGCCTCAAATCATCATGTCCACACTTGTAAAGGAAGATTTTTGTTTTGCTCGGCAAAAAATTATTAAAGGTATACAGGGTAACACCACATCACCCTGAGAAACTCAACACAAGATACACCTAAACTGAACTCCAAAAAAGTAATATAAATACTATAACAAACGAAAAAACAAACTCGTCCCAAAGAAATAACCCTTCAATGTTTAGAGGCAAACTTGTATGGAAATACTTTGCTGCATAAAACATGATACATACAAGAAATTCCTAACCTGAAGCTTAGAAGGCGTATACTTGTTACCAGGAGAAGGAAAAAGAGCATGATCCTCAACTTTATACACAACTCCATTGATGCAGCAAGACTGGTAATAGTTTTTCTCATCGGCAACTTTTAGAATATCACCTATCCATTCGACATCATCCATGTTATTCGGTGAAGACCTAGCTTGCTCTATAGCTCCAATATTACTTGCACTTGTTTCACTAGGATTAGCTCTCTCAACTCCTTGATGGTCTTGTTTAACTTCACCATTTGAATGACATGCTATAGTTTCCCCACTAGGAGATTTTCCAGAGTGGTGAACCATTAGGTTGGTTTCTTTTAATTGCTTTGACAGAATTTCGTCACAGTTTGGCAGCCTAGTTTGATTCTCATTAAGGTGGTTTCCAAGCACTTGTGAGTAATCTGAAGAAACGGTAACTGTCTCAGAAGTTGCAGAAGGCTGTGATCTTGACTCAGTATCCAGATTCTTGTCACATGATCTTTCAACAGATAAACCAGAAGGAGAAATGGAAGCTGCCTCAGAGGTTCTTATAACATTATTTGGACAAGTTTCAGAAGCAAATTTATCATCCATCTTTCCTCCTTGCAATATTAACTTGCCCCCTTGCACATCTGTTGAATCTTCCATCTTTATGCTAGATGTTGTTTGGGTACAGTTATTGCGCACAGTTCCAGTAGAAGCACTTTGTAAACCAGAGTTCCCATTTGCTGTTATCTGCTGCTGACTGACCTTTTCATCTGAAGTTTCCACTTTCTTCTCTAAAGATGCCTGAAAAGGTGTTCCTTGGGACAAAATCTTTTGCGTACTTATGTTTCTCATGACACGGCCATATTTAGGGGGCAAAGGCTTCCCGTTACTGAGGGCCAAACATTTTTCACAATGCCACTCACCTTTGGGAATTCCTTTTGGTAACGGAAGACATCTTAAGTGATATCCTTTCTCACAAGCATCACAGACAAGTGTAGTGTCCACCTCATTTATGGCAATCTTGCACACTTGACAGGTCAAGGCTTTGTTCATGTAATCCCTCGAAGGGGGAGTCCATGTTTGTTTTTCCGGAAGCTGTGGTTGTAATAATTTCTGAACAATTTTACCAATGTCATTGTGGGTATTAGAAGCTTGAACAGATTTCATCCCCTGTAAATGCTGGTGTATGCTAGGCGGTTTACCAGGCGTGGTTTGAGTGACAAATGGTTTAGACACTGTTGCTTGAGCTGCCATCCGAGACATATTTGCATCAGCAGCACCCTCAACCTTAACAGAGCTATGCATGGGAACCTTATCGTGTCCAACTTTAACTGAGGAAGCAGATTGAGGCTGCATTGACCAAGTAGGAGTTTTCACAGTAGCGTGATCGCCAGAAGAATTTGCTGCAAATAGATGATACATATTACTATTAACAGATCAACACAAAGTCAAAATCTATCGTAGAAAAGTAGAGAATAGTACTCCCTCCATCACAAAATGAGTTTCCATTTATAGTTTTTCACAGAGAATAAGGAAGTTGACTTTTAAGCAATTTCACTAGCATATAAACATGAATGGCAAGTGTCCACATTAGGCATTGCAAGTGCACACTAGGATATAGTTGGTAAAGGTGAATTTAGTAATCATAGGAAAAAGGACACTCATTTGGGACAAAAAAGATTTAAAAAGAGACACGTTTTCGGACAGAAGGAGTAATATAACACCGCCATACTTCCTCAGGGAAACTACTCTTGCAGCTTATAATAAGCTCCGAAACTGACAAAAGGTGACACGCAGAATCACCAGACTAACTGAAAACATATCAGGTGAACTAATTATGGATAATGGATCAGATTACCTCGGCAATTAAACATCCTTAATCAAGAATATAATTATGGATAATCTATGAAGTCCTTTACAAAACTCTAAGACCAATAATGATGTGATCATAACAGCACAGATGAACAATTTTCCATTAGCAGAGAGAATCTAATGTGGAACCAATCTTGCCAGAACAAGCATAAGGTTCATGTGAATTTGTGGCATAACATCTCCTAGATAAGCTACCCTTTTGTTCTGACTAGTGATCTACATATGATAAACTCTCAAAAGAAGTATTGCTTTAAGTGCAAAGGAGAAACAAGTAATACCTTGAGCTTGTGATGAATAGGGAGAACCATTAGATCTTACATCCAATCTGAAATGTGATCTATCAACCCGAGGTAATGCTAATGAAGAAGAATCCCTTCCCAGATGACTGCCTGGCAATACACTGGGTGCCACAGGTCTTACTTCGCTAGTGGGCAACTGGTATGGTAAAGATGTAGAATTTGCTGCGGAAGCATGAACCAAGTGTGAAGGATGCTGGAAGCTTTTAGAGGATACCGGTGCATGACTTGGTTTATCAGATGCAAACATCCGAACAGCATGTGATGTCCCACGACTCTCAGTTGAACCAGCTAAGTTAGTTTGCAACCATTGAGATGAATAGGTAGCAGAATGTTGAGAAAACTCCTCAGATTTCTCCATCTAAATGGGAATATAAAGTAAACGTATACGTCAGCCAACAACAAAGGGTACAATTCAGTAAGTGACAACTCAACCAGTTAAACTACTGTTGGTAAGAATAATCAAAATTATGTAAGAACAAAAACTAGATAGAAGTGACTAACATACACAAGTACATCCACATGATACAGGTGAAGTCTCTATCACGAGACCACATATAGGAAAATCTAATAGGACGCTAACATACTAAAACCAAAAAAGGGATAGATCTAGAAAATAAGTACCAAGAGACAAATCAAAAGTTACCATGCTTCTTAAAGATTAGTTTATACGTTAAACTTTTTTCCAAGAAGACAATCATAAAACAGTATTAGAAGGCAACTAAGGACGTGTGCAACTCGTGGATATAAGAACTATATGAGAAAGAGAGAGAGAGAGGGAGAGAGAGAGAGAGAGAGAGGGAGGAAAAACATATTTATGCTTCTGAAGCAAAATCTACAAAAAAATTCCAGAGCAGAAATTGACCATTCAGGCTATGCTCCTTGATTTTAAGAAATTTTGGTGCTCAATTGCAGAAGCCTCAGTACAATCACGGGAATCTCTTCCCCACAAACATACGCCTACATGATTCTCTCTGTAAGGCCTGAAGCATACACAGAGGAGCCATCTCCCACAGAATCTGAAACTGCCAACTTATGCTAATGCCTCTACAAGTAGCTGCCCTCACACTTTTTCACATAAACCAGTGATGTTCAATATAGAGAATAATATTATACGTGGTTCCAACTTCCAGGCCATAATGTTACCTCAGATGATCTCAAACACATAGCAACAACATATTCCAACAAAATTGAACTGGCAAAAAATCAAACATATAATCTCAAGGAGCAACATAGAACTTCGGCCATCATACGAGATGTTGTGAACGAGGAGGATGATAGTCTTGATAAACCATTGGTTCTTTATTGACAAATCGAGCACTATAATTTTGTGTAAGCAGAGAGCATTAAACTGAACCGATGACACATACCAAGCACAATAAAATTAAGACTGCTTCGAAAACTCACTAGTCGTAATTATGAGTGAAACTAGCAAGTCTCAAACATAATCGGACAGCACATTGGCAGCATACTAGACTGTATCACATGTATTTATCTCTATTTTCTGTGCCACTTATACTTACTGAAGACATGAATAGACATATGTGTGAAGTGGCAAAAATTCGTAAAGGGTAAGAGTTACCAGGCTCTGCATCACGTAAATTACCAAATCATAAAGTAGCTAAAACTAAAGGATCAATTTTCATGACTACTACAGATCAGACAGATCTGGCTGGCGACATAAAACTGAAGCAATAACAATAAAATAGTAAAATATTCTCATGGACAAGTCAATTCCACCTGAGAGAGGCACTGATGGGTGCGGGTGCAACTCATTTATACAAGAAAGAGAGAGGGAAGCAAATCCAAAGCAGCATATCACTATAGCAAGACACAAGTAACAGTATCATACGAGTACATATACGCTTTTGAAGTAAAATTTACAAAAAATCCAACAGCAGAAATTGACCGTTCAGGGAATGCCTCACGCTTTTAAGAACATATGGTGATACAATTGCAGAAGCCTCAGTAAAAACACGGGAATCTCTTTCCGTCAAACATCCGCCTACATTATTCTCTCTATAAAGCCTGAAGCATACACAGAGGAGCCATATCCCACAGACTCTGAAACTGGTAATTTATGCTAATACCTCAACAATCACAAAGAACAGCCCACACACCTTTTTTGCATAACCCAGTGATGTTCAATCTAGGGAATGATATTTTCCGTGGTTCCAGGCCACAGCAATTCCGCAAAAGATGGCGTACTGTTACCTCAGATGATCTCATACACATTGCAACACTACTCCAAAAAAATCAAGCAGTGAAAATCCAAACCTATAATCTCAAATAGCAACATAAACCTTTATCATCTACTAGGTCACCAACATACAAAATGTTGCGAACAAGGTAAATTATAGTCTCATTCACCATTGGTTCTTTATTTTATTTTTTTATTTTGATAGAACATCATTAGTTCTTTATTGAAAAATCCAGCACTTAAAATTCGTTTATGCAGACAACATTAAACTGGAGAGAGACACCAAATTTGCTAAAATTATGATTGGACGCAAATTTCACAATTACAAGTGAAACTAGCAAAGTCTTAAACATGATCAGACAGCACATTGGCAGCACACTAGGCTGTTTATTTGCTCATTCACAAGTATCGTATCTCTTCATTCTTCAACCACTTATTCTTACTGAAGACATGGGTGCAGATCGTGCCAAGTGGAAAATTTTCTTAACAAGTAGACCAAAGAGTTACCTTTAGCTGTATATCACGTAAATTACTAAACCATAAAGTAGCTCAAACTAAAAGGACTGATTTTCATGACTACAACAGATCAGACAGGTTTGACAGGGGACCTAAAACTGATGCAATGACAATGAAATAACAAGGAAAATCAATTCAACCCAAGAGAGACACTGCCGAAGGACTAAGTACTGATACTAGTCTTACGAGCGTACACAGAGAAGAAATGGAGGAGTGCGTACCTCACAAGGATCAGCCACAACCAGAAGGCCACAAAGCTCAAAACTCAGATATTATTTTATTTTTTTTGATAGATAAGTATGGTCCCTTGGTATGAGGATTGGAACCAAGGACCTCAAGGTCTTTGCCTTGAGTGCCCTTGCCATTTCCCACTAATTAGGGAAAAATAGGACGAACTCCCTATGGTATTCCCGTTTCGGGATTACCCCCCAATCGTATTTTTTGGAGAGCCTTCATGTGGTACTAAAATCTTGTGATTGCTATTTCATAACAAAAATGTGTGAAATGACCAAAAAAAACCTTTGTATTCTTTGGAAATTAATATCCAACTTTATATATGCGTCACTAATAAAACTTTAGGGTCTTAAACAAATATGGGCAAAACAGAAAAGGGGTAGCATACTTTCCGTTTTACAAAATGGGTTGCGTACTTTTTTCGACACATTATTCAGCGTACTTTAGTTTTTGTTTACAATTACGGAAAAAAATGGATGCCGTTAGTGAAAACTTAACAGGCTATTTCAATGTTCCAAAAAAACTTACCCAAAAGCCAAAGTGATCCCCAAACGCTAAATCCTAGATAATTAATCCTAAATCCTAACATTAACGTTTTCAAACTTTAGGGGAGCTTATTACAACACTCCATTAAGGTTTTTACTAGTGGCATTCCCTAAATGTAAATGAAAGCTAAAGTATGTTGCATAATAATGTGTGGAAAAAAAGTACCCAACCCATATTGTAAAAAACAGATAAGTACACTATCTTTTTAGTATTTTTTCCCTAAAAAATATTTATTGAATTTTTTATTCTTGTTTTTATATCATCTTCAACCTACGGTTATGTAGAGAAAAATTAGCCCCTTCCGCTGCAATCGTCACTGTCATAGTCGTCTCTGTCACAATCACCATCACCGGTCATCTTTGCCACTATCGCTACCAGCCTACCACAAATGAGTTGAGAAGGCCTTTGGTTCCAGATTTTGGAGTTCATCTTTTTATCCAAACACACAAAATCAAATCATATACAAAATAGGTCCAACGTAATAGATTTTGATATTATTTACCTTCAAAATCCAAAAAACTAGGGTTCATTACTGGCAGCTCTAGTGCATAATGAATCGCATATACTCTGTGTTGCAAATTTTGAAGGTTGTTCACCCTTCGCCGTCTCCGGTGCCGACAACTTCAGCTCCTACAAATATTTTTGTACATGATCTACCCACCCTCTTTCCCACAGCTCGTCACACCCCCCAAATCGCCCCCTTCTTCCAACTATTCTCCAAAAACCAAATCCCATGCCAGAGGTTACGGCTAGGATGATGTCTTCTCTTCTCAACTTCTTTTTCTTCTTTAATTTTTCTTTTAAGTTGTAAACATTTTCCCTTTTTCCTATCTTTTGTAGTAAAAGAAACATATGTTTCTTGAAAATGGTTTTAAACAAATTAAAAAGAAATTATAAGGAAAGCAAAAATACAAACATGAGCATTTTGGTCATATTTACGCACATGATTATCATGTGACCCAATTCTAGCAATTTATTTAATGGAATCCTGATGGAAGGAGGCAATCATCAACATATATTTTCACACGGAGGCTCTTCAAATGGGAATACCGCCGGGGGTGTTGTTTTATTTTTCCTAACTGACTAATAGATGGGGAATTTCAGCAGACAGAAGAAATTTCGATAACTACTAGGACTAGGGCTAGAACAAATTAATCAAACTAACAACAGGAAATGCAAACCCAACTTCACTAGGTCTGGGACTGATTAACTAAAATACTAACAATAAGATACTGAATAGACTAGGTTAAGTCTAATCATAATCCTACTTGGACTAGGATAACCTAAATACTAACTAACCTCAAATAGTCCTACTGGATACATAACAAGCAATTTATCTCGAAATAATAATACAATTCAACTCAACTCAGCCTTTGTCCTAATCACTTGGGGTCGGCATCTCTAAATAATAATACAAAACAACCAAATAATAATTCAAATCCAATCGTATTATACTTGTGCATGCATCACACATGGAGAGAGAACGCCATCAAGCGAAAAGCAATCACTTCATATGTTATTGATTATAAGTTGTTAATTCCCAGATTTGTACAATTATGTTTGTCAGGGACGAGTACATCAAACAGGAGCAAAGCCATCCTGTCACACGAAACACTTTTCAAAGATAATCATAAGAAAAATTTGAGCTATGCAATTATGTACCAGAAACATTACACTAAATAAAGAGGATTTAGCAATCAAAAAAGCAACCAAATGAATTCGTCCGACCAGCTAAATATTCTTTGAGATTCTCCTATTTTCTCTTGCCTTTGTTGCGTATACACAGCCCCCATATATAAGAAACGACAACATTGTAATGAAGGCATTGGACACACTAGTTCATGCCTAACAAGTTCAGTGTTATTCTGGACCAGGATCTTTTTAGCACTATCTTCCAATGGAGACTAAAACGAAGTTTTGCCTGCCAAGATATGTTTGACATTCCCAAGGACTTCCTATTTTCACTAAGGCTATATCAATTCTTACCTTTGTTCAATCATACGGAGAACCAGTACTGGTTTCAAAGCATTGGCCTTATCGATATATATATATATATATATATATATATATATATGTGTGTGTGTGTGTGTGTGTGTGTGTGTGTGTGTGGCATTAGAAACAATATTCTACCTACGTCGCCATTGTTGACAAACCACCTCTATTTATTTACCCTTCATATGAAAAGCAGAAGAACAATAAGGAACTTTGTAAGTAAGTCTAGTACAATGTCTCTAACTGAATATCCTAAATCAAAAGTTTCTGAAATACTCCTCGAATATTAGCTAATGGAGATAAAACTTCAACTACAAAGTTCAACAATCAACAGAACACAATAAATATCTCCAATTGCAGCCTTTTTCAAACACAAATCTACAAATACAATCAAGAGCAGTATATAAATCAGAGTAAAGCAAAAGCTTAACCATCAAAGTAAACCTCACCTTTTGCTGAGCCAGCTGCAACTTCTCAGCAATCGACATCTTCGGAGGCCGAAGCCCTAACCTCTGTTCCCTCAACTTGCTAAGACCGAGATCCTCAATAACAGCTCCAAAAGCATCCCTAGGGAAAATATCCTTAGGAGCAAACTCCACGCAAACCTCCGCCAATTTCTCCCTAGCCTCAGCCATCATCTCCACCTCCGCTGCGGCAGGCTTCCTCCCAGCCCTCATCTTCCCCATCGTAGCCAACACCAGCACAATCTCCGCCACTTTCCTCACATTCCCAGCCAATTCACCATCACCTCGTGCCTTCTTCGCCAACTGAACGCCCAATTCGCCGTTCTCCAACGGCCTCTTCTCGCTTAAACCCTCGGATCTCGCCTCCGACGGACCTACAGACTCAATATCCGTGCTGTTATCCATTACTCACGGGCCAAATTCCACAAACATAGTCGTTTCCCCGTATTTCCACAAAATTGACCGGAGAATCGGGGAGTTTTACTCAAAAACCTGCACAGGAGAGAGAGATGAGACGCCATGGGAGGGGGGGAAGGGGATGGAAACCCTAGAGAGAGAGAGAGAGAGAGGGAAAGGGGGAGAAGAGGAGGAAGTTTAAAAAAGATCTTTGAAAACTAAACGAAATTTTGGAATCCGTTAAATTATATACCTTTTTGGCGGGTAATTGTGAAGAGAAAGAGCTGTTGTTTGTGTGTGTGAGTGAGTGATAATATTGGTGAGGACAGTCGGGGTGTGGGTTTGTGCAAAAACTTTGAGCAGACGAATTTTAGAGCGAGGGTTTTTTCTTTTTTCTTTTTTCTTTTTCTAGAGAGAGAAAGAAAAGGGTGGGATTTTTTTTTATTTTTTTCCTTCTTCTATCTACTGTTATGAGCACGAACGAAACGAGCGTCGCACTCTCTCTTCCTCCTTTCTTTCTTTTACACCTCTCTACGGTCTACGCTATAGTTTGGTCTCAGTTATTACGTCCCTATAGAAATCGAAAATTTAAATTAACTTACAACTAGTTAGGCCTGCACATAAATTATAAGACCATCGTACGTGAACAAATTTAGGCTTAGTTAGTTAAAAGTTTGAGAAAATTGCGGGAGGGTACAATTTGATTAGATTTTCAACTGCTTTAATAGTAATTTATATTTTTTCAAATTGGCAAAAGACACTTTTGTGCATCGCGATACATTAATTTAAAAATTGCGATGTACAAAAGTGTCTTTTGTCGGTTAAAAAAAATATAAGGTACTAAAGTGGTTGAAAATTATAATTATAAAAATACTTTAAATAATCAATGTGTTTATATCAATGTAGAGGATAAAGTTGAAATGTTATAAAAATTGTAGGTATAACTTTTAAAAGTAGACTCTTTATGCGAAACATCCTAAAATAAAATAATTGACTTTTTGCCTGGAACGGAGGGAGTATATTCAAATCAACCCAAATTTAATCTCAACAACAATAATGTATTATGTGAAATGCATATATATATATATATATATATATATATATATAAACATAATAGTATATCTATAAATACCAAAATTAATACAAAAACTTGATTTTATTTTCATGGTACATATACATCATTTTATTCAAAATTATTCAAATTTCATCATCTATAATTTGCTTGTTCATGCACAGACGAGCCGAGCCGAATCGAGCCCGGTAACAAACAATTGAACCATGAGTTCGACCAAATCCTAAGCATCACACATGTATTTTTATTTGAGACAGAAATCGAGTCTAAGCAAACCAAAAATGACACGAGCCGATCTTGGTCAAAGCTCGGTCTTGGCTTGGTTCATTGCAACCCTATGTACAACATATCGAGCAAATCAGTTAGAATGGTGAATTAAGCTAACATGCACATATTGTGCAAACTGTTTTAAACAAACTATCTTATGGACCAAAAAAAAAAAAGTCCTCGAGCATATTTAAATCATTATTATTGCTTTTAGTCGTATGAAAAATAAGTAACTCTAGTGAAATTTAGGGCATATACTCTCTCCCTCCCTTTCCCCCAACACAATAATAATAATAATAATATATATATATATATATATATATATATATATATTGGAATGTTAATTTAGGGCAAGATCAAATTACAACTCAACATGCATTTACTATGACTTACATTATAAATTTCAATCACTAAAATAATTTTAAAAAACTATCAATAGTAATTTTTAGAATTCCCTCAAGACAATAAGGTTATGTTTGGCTACTCAATTTAAGCTTTAGAATTGAAATTGGATGAACAATTTAAGTTCCACGGAATTCAAATTGTTCTTCCAATTCTAATTTTGAGTTCTGGAATTAAGCATCCAAACATATCCTAAATGTTTTCCAAATTTGTGGTCTAACTTTCATCAGGTTAATCAAGCAAAGTTAAACTTATTTTTGGGGAAGGAGTTAGTATATAATGTTAAAAAACATAACTTTCAATTACTCTTTTTGCAAACAAAAAAGTTATGTATGTGCGATGCACATGATAACTCAGCGATAAATGAGCAGGATCGATCAACATGGATAATGACGGATTTGCATGCTATCCTAATGTTGGTCCTATAAAGTTGGTGTTTGCAATTGGATACAAATCGATTGCTTTTTCGAACATTATAGTAAGTGTTTCAAAGCGATTTGTCTTACGGGGTAAGACAGTTTACAGGATACCTACTCTTTATGGAATCATTATTTTTCACAAACTTGTCTACTTTAACAATTTAACAAAGCAAATTGACTCATATCACACGGTAGATATAGTATTGTAAATGTTGTTGATCTAATCAAGTTTTTATCTTCGTTTCATCAGTTTTTTTTTTCTTGTTGTCTTGAAATGTAAGTACACAATGTGGGCTGGAAATATCTTGAAAAATAAAAATTTTTTTAAAGCTATATTATTTGATGAAATGACTTAAAGAATGCTTAATAAAAACATTTACATGTTCTAATTACAATCTCAACCCTAAAAAGAAACGAAAACGCAAAATAATAAAAGTTGTAAATATTTGGCTACTCAATGTCAAGCTTTAAAATTAGAATTGGATGAATAATTTGAGCTCCATAAAATTTAAATTGTTCTTTCAATTAAAATTCTGAAATCTATAATTAAGCATCCAAACATAGCATAAATGCTAGTAACAAAAAGGGTTAATTCCACCATTGGTCCCTGAAGTTTGGGCCTTTACACCAATAGTTCCCGATCTTAGACTTGTATCATCACTAACCAAAGTAGGTCATTTTTGCACATCACTAGTCCCTGAGATGGACGGCGTTAGGAATAGGACAGTTAAGTGGGCATGTGCGAACTCGCATGATTTTTAATAAGGGCAAAAGGGTCAATTCCATTTAACCCTAAAAAATAATATTTTTCTTTCCAAACACATCTCATCCACGGTGAGCTTGTTCAATCTGACTTGAACAAAAAGCATTATCAGAGGATGTCGACGGCCACAATGCGGTGGTGGCCCATTAAGAATCTACATAGGTATAGCAGCAGAAGATCGTCGTATTATTTTTATATCCCTTTCGTCGGCGGCATACACAACTACAAGCAGAGTTGTAGAAGAATGATTCAAAATGGACAAGGAAACAACAACTCCGCCACCGTCAAATCGAAACCCAACAACATCGTTGACAAAATGCAGCAACTCGTCAACTCGCACGATTCTACTAGTACTCCCTCCCTCTCTAATTGTTTAAGATTTGTTCAATTTGTAAATTTATCACTGGGTATTAGAATTTTATTTCATTACATTAATGCAACTATTTCTATTAATGGAGGTTTAAGTTTGAATTTTGAAATGAATTTGGGGTTAAATAACTCGATTTCAGGGGGATGGGAAAAGTGTTGGGAGGAAGGAGCGACCCCGGTCGCCTTCCTCACTGCCGGCGAGCTTGTTCTGGTTATTGGAATCCCGAACCCCCTCGACGATGTCGTCTTCTTCATACTCACTTGAGTAGGACCTAACCGGACTTGTTGAATAGGCTGAACGCTGCGGCGGTGTCGGGGATCACCTGGAGAGAATCGTTGTAAATTCTCGCTTGAGCTTCGAACTGAAAGGTGCACCTATATTTCTATTCGTCGGTGTCCTTGAAGGAATCGTAGAAATGTTTATAAGTCTTATGGGTTCCAGCGGTGGCAGCGTTGGTAAGAGAGGAGGATTAAAATGGAGCTAATTATAGCCGTCAATACGCCCATATCATGTACTTCAAACAAACAGGGCGACGATGGCGATTTTATAATTAGTGGTGGGTTTTGGGATTTGTGACGGCTGAGCAGCGATCGTGGTAGGAGCTTTGGTGGGTGTTGAATGGTGGAAAGATTAGAGGGGGAGGAGGGAAGAAATGCTTAAATGGAGGGATTAAGATATGAAGTTTGAATATGAATTTTCTTTTTTTGAATGGGATTGGGGGGCTCGGGATTCCAATGGCCGGAACAAGCTCGCCGGCACTGAGGAAGACGACCGGAGTTGCAGAAAAAGGATAATGATGGAGATGGGTTTGGAAAGAAAACTATTATTTTTTAAATTGAATTGACCCTTTTGCCCTCATTAAAAATCATGTGAGTTCGCACATGCCCACTTAACGGTCTCATTCCTAACGTTGTCCATCTCAGGGACTAGTGGTGTGCAAAAATAATCTAAGGGTGGTATAGGTCAAGTAAAATGGGTCATTTCAGATCAACCGTTCAATTTTTGTCGCCATCCGACAACTCCACTGTTCTGAAATTGCACTTGCACCCCTCACAAAAGTCCTAAAACTTTGCATTTTCACTGAGCCGCTTATGTTTCTGAAATGACACTTTGCATACTTCCATCCCAATACTGTTAAGACTTTCCGTTCCAGTTGCTTGATTTATCCTGGTGGCATCCCTCTTGGCTAAAAACTCGTTGGCCTCCTGTTCACTAACAATTGACAAGGAGTCTACCGTATATGTTTTCTTAATTGATATCTTAACAAGAGAGAGAGAGAGACAGAGAGAGAGGACTTCTATTTGCAACAATATTGCTCATTACAAATTCACAACTCCATAAGTTGATTGTGTAGCGTCTAGAGTAGGCATGTGTTTGGTACATAGGTACATCTATAGCAGAATTCCGGCTCACAACGTACAAGTACGTCCAACCACTATACAATGATGATCCTGCTACAACTAAAGATCCCTGACAATTATGATCTGTAACACAAAAGAACTATAATACCCAGATTCTACCTTGAGCTGCCAACTGAGCTTGCAACTAAGCACACTAAGCGCCAACTTTCTAGGTCGAATTTCTCGTGGCATAGCTTAACAGGGAATGTACAAGTTATGAAGATTCCACGTCACTGCAAAGCATAATCCATGAATCTTTGCAGAAGATCTCAGCATTTTGAAGTTTATACCCATGGAAAAGCGGCAACGGAAATCCCATCATCAGCCGTAAATTTACATACGGAACAATGACAGTTCTGAGGACAGCTGACATTACTGACTGCAAATTTTTACAAATTTTTGTCAGTTTTATAGTTTGATCGGAAAAAGGGTAGGCACTGGTTCTTAATATAAGAAATCTAAAACATAAATGTCCAGTCTTTCAATCTCAATGCAATAACAATTGCAGTAGTTGGTCAATTTCTAAGAATGGACATTGATACTCAAGTTATAATTTATCACTTAACTTCCACCTCATGCAACTGAAGAACGGGCTACTATACCTGAATGGGACGCATATGCAAGTTACCAATTTTAGACCATTCTAGAGACATGGCGAAATTGCTTAGTTTAACAGCACCGGCTAGACTGTTCCTCGAGATTTCTGCAAATCCTGAAGCACTAATCACCTGTGACATAAAAGTGAACTAAAAACAATAGCTTTGTGGAAGTTGTGTACAAAGGGTTGAAATAACTTATGAAAGTTATGTGAAAAACGTACCAATGAGATGCACGCTACAGGTATAACTTCACCAGAATCCAAAACATTAACCGTCAGATCTGAGTAAATCGTGGCATAAACATTCTGATTTATAACGTTTACGATTGGGGGTGAAGATATTGTAATATTCAGGGTCATGTCATCATTTGGGAATTCCTTGTACAGCTTAGGAACGATATATTTCCATCTAGCAGTGTTCAAATATGACTGCTCTGGTACTTTGTCAACTATCCATTGCATTAAATTTGCCTAAATATAAACAAAGAGCAGGTTATCCATCTAAAGTAAGGGCTTGATACATTCACGCAAAGCATTAAATACTCACATTGAAGTAAACTAACGATGCTGAGTTAAGAACTTTTTCATGTATTGAAATCCCAACCATCTTAACCGCACGCTTGCAGGATTCTGAAGTTTGTAAATTTCTGAGGTAATGGCCGGAAGTTACGTTTTTGTCCTTCCCGGTAAACAACCCATTAATTTCAAAGCCAACTGAGGAATTACTCAATATGGGGTCATTCACGAAAGTCATATTCCATTGAGCCACGTCAGCAATCGGAATTTCCTTTGGAAGAGATTGCAATTGTGAATCAATCTTCATCATCCCTTCTGTAATTTTCTTGGAAATAGTATCTTCAACTGCAGAAGCTATGGTCCCTTCAAAAGCATCTACCAGTCTAAAAAAATTGGTAAGAAGATCAAATGCATGAATTTTTTCAATAAACCATGCCTTCAAATACAACAATATACACTAAACAGTGCCTAGAAAATACCCTTGATATAGCCAAGATGCGCCACCATTTAACTTTATGAAGATAAATTTCACATAGCAACCACAATCTTGAATTGACAGTTTAAGACTTCCCTGTTGATTCTCTAAACCAAGAGTCAACCCGATTTCCATATCTTCAACCTTGGTAGAAGCAGAATTCTCTTTCGTAAGAAGTAAGAACAGAAAAGTTGGGGGAAATCATCACATGGTCATGTGATAGAAAGCATAATTAATTTTGGACTATCAACTCTAGTCCCAAAACATACACTAGTTAAAATAGACTAGTTTGTGTTTAAAGACAAAACTCAACTCAATTAACTTAATTCAGCCCTTGACCCCAATTACTTGGGGTTGGTAAGCATATACATAGAGACATTTTAAAACGCTTTTTTACACGTAAAAGTGAATATGCTTCCTTCCTTCCTTCATCAAAACTTACACCACCAACTAAGTGCTTCTCAACTCAACTAAAATATACTAAAACTAGTAACTTGCGCTCACATGCAATACAGGTCTGTAGTATAACATGTAATGAAATTAGGGTTGTGTTTTGATTCGTAGTTTTTTTTCGATATTTCTTTGTATCTCTTTCCTACTTTTTGCTTAAATCATTTACCCAAAAAATATATATATCCAAACGTGGGCAGACAACCTTGGAAAACCTTCTAGTATAACTTGCCCCTAGAAAATTTGACATTCCTCCTGTTTTTGATACAAGATTGAACCCATAAATTGACAATATCATTTATTTCATCAAATGATCTCTATTCTTAACCAGTATAAAATAGACATATTTTAGACGGCATGAGTGTATACCTGAACAGAGGCAACCCCTCTATCAGAAATGTCAACTGGGAGTAACCAAGTGCTGTACGAATACCTCCAATCCATACTCAAATTCGCAGTAGCACCGGATGCAATTATAGCGACTCCCGTCTCTCCGGTTCGAACAATCGAAGAAGTGACATCAACCCGGTAAATAGTCACATTAGAAACAATCATTTTGACTTTACCAATCACAGGAATTTGCAGAGACTTTTCAATTTGGGGCAACTTGAGTGGAATTATGGTAGAAATTACCCGTTTTATCAGCAAATCCTTGACGAAATTAAGACCCGTCTGCGAGATATCAAAGGATATGAACCCTTCTTCACTGGATTCGACATGGATGTTTGAAGAAAGCAATAACAAGGGTAGTAGTAAGAACATGTAGAGAAACTTTCGAGCCATTTTAATTTGATTTGAAAGGCAAACAAAACATCAAAGCTTAGAAGCTCAAAAGAAAAGAGGACTTGTTTGGTTTTTTATCACATAGTTAGGGTTTCTTGTGTCTCTCTTGAATGGTGAAAGAAACGTGAAGGTAATAGCTTTGTTCGTTGAAGATTTTGGAGTGTACTTTCTTAAAGCTTGTTTTTCAGTTGCATACTTTTTTTTTTTCCGAGTAATGCTATGGGTATTTAAATAAGTATTAAATTTTTTTGCATGTGTCAGCTGATGTGACAGCTAATGTGATATATTATTTATAATTTATAATTTTATTTTTTGTACAACATCAGCTGACACATTATTTGGTACAAAAAATATGGTACTCTTTAGATACCCATAATATTATTTCTTTTCTATTTACTAGTATAGAGTCCATGCTCTGCACGGGTTTAATTTAATTTTTAAATTAATTGATACATTTTAAAAATATTTTTAAATAAAGTTATTATTATTGAATATATGTACTTTTTAACTTAATGTCTGACAAAAGTTAAGTGTTATCAATATATGCAAACTGATGATCGTTTATTATAGTATTTTCGTTTCAAAATAAATATTTTTTATTGGCGGTCAATATATGTAATTTCATTTTTATATAAAAAATTTATTTTTTAAGTATCCTTTAATGAAATGAAATTGTTGTATTTCTTTTTTTTTCATCATGCACTTAATGAAGATATTTTAGACATATATTTGAAGAATTTTTACAAAATTAAAAATAAATATTTACTTTGGGACATATTGAAGAAATAATTTTTTCTGAACAAAGGAGAATTATTTAAGGATTGAATATAATTATATTTCTTAAAATAATTTTTAAAGATCATTTAATGATTAGAAAATGTTTAGTTGGATACTATATTTACATATTTTTTTATACATTATCAGTGTGCAAAGGAAATTTACACATATATAAATAAAAATAAATAAAAGAGCATCAATTTTGAATGAAATGATTTAAAATTTTGTTGATATGAATTGCATATTATAGACAGTATTTTAATTAGGACATCTTAAATAAAAATATGAGACTCATAATTTGACATAGAGAGAGTAAGATTTATAAAATAAAAATTGATTTATATTATAAATTAATTTACAAAATAATTTAATATATTTTTAAAACCTATACATATAATATAATTGGTTTAGTTGATTTAAGATGTATATTCATATTTGAAAGGGTGTGAGTTCAAATCTTATTGATAGCATTATTTTGTTTTGACCTAAAGTTCTTCTCCTATTATAATTAGTAGAATTACTATTACCTAATAGTAATACATATTGTTAATTAGAAGAAGGTACTTAGGTATTACTATTATACTTATTATTATTATTATGTATAATTATTAGATAATGACTTAAAAATGAGAAGTCACATCACTCTATAAGTCAAGCTTACTTAACTATTAAATAATGACTTAAAAATAAGAAGTCACATCATTCTATAAGTCAAGCTTACTTGGAGGCATGCAAATTGAGAGAAATATAAAGGTTAGTGAGGTGTCACAACCTAAGACATTTTCACTAACTTTAAATATATTTATATATAGATTTTATAGTTTTGAGTTTGGCCACTTCTTTTAGGAAATGTTTGAAGCTTATCTCAAATTAATAAACATTTGCAAGCGAGTCCAAGCGGGCACACCCCCACCCGGAATAACCCTTATGTTCTTCCTACCAATTTAGAAATTTTGGTTTTTGGTTTTTAGTTTTTGGTTTTTTAATTCCTTTCTCAATGGTCTCACCATTTTTTAAAAATTTATCTTTAACTTTTCATTCAATCATTGCTAAATAAAAATCTAAAAATCAACCTCAAAATTCTCAAGTCAAACAGACGTTTCTAAAAAATAAAATGGATCGCGACGTCCTAAAATAAAAGAAGAGTAATACTATAGGTACCTAAAGAGTAACAAATTTTTTGTACTAAATGATGTGTCAGTTGATATAGTACAAAAAATAAAATTAAAAATTATAATTAATACATCATATTAGCTGACACATCATTCGATACAAAAAATTTGGTACTGTTTAGGTACATATAACATTACTCATAAAAGAAAAAACACTTATACTACAGTATATATTAAGCTAGAAGGACTTCGCCTCTCCAGCGATTTAGTACTCACTAGAATCCCTCGTAGGAATTAATGGTGTTAGACGTGACGAAGGAGGAGAGTTGAAGATAAAATATAGTTAGAGATAAAAATTAAGAGGTAAGAATCTTATACAAAAATCAACTATAGAGTAATACGTGGGAAAAAAGAGTGAGAGGGAAAAAGTTTAGAATAGGGTGAGAAAAAAAAAACTTTAAATAAAAATTAAAATTAAAAACAAGTAAAATTAAAATAAAAGAATTAATTACATGCAACATGAATGTCACAAAAACTTATTAAATAAAATAAAAACACTTATTTTGAGAGATAATTTCAAAATAAACCTTGTACTTGTTTTGTAATTTCAATTTAAATTATGTGTTTTTATTTTTTATAAATTGAACCTTCGCCTAATTTTTTTTTTAATCAAAACCTTCTGTCAAGTTACTGTTAGATCAACTGACGAAAGGATGACTTGGCCACCTACGTGGCTCTTACATGGAAATAGCGGAAAAATTATTCCAAAAAATACCTTGTACTATTTTATGATTTAAAAAAAAAAAATCTTAGTTGTTAACGAATTTTAAAAAAAATTATTTTAAAAAGAACCTTATACAATTAATATATTTTCAAAATAAACCCTGACAGTTTCTTTAATATCTTTTCATTATAAACCATGATCATTGATTATTGAAATAAAAAATTAATATTGAGTTCATTGAAACCAGTTATAATCAATTCAATACCAACCATATTGCTATATATTATTGAATTGCTATTTTAAAATATTATTATTTAAATTTTATTTTTTAGTAGACAAATGCTTTAATAATATTATTTTCTTATAATAGAACACGAGATGCGAGTTATGAGCATGATTGACTAAATATATTTATTCTGAAAAAATAATAAGTAAAAATCAGTGTTCGAAAAATCGACCCCCAAACGCCACGACTAGGCTCTAGGCGCCCCCCAAACGCTGCGACTAGGGTCAAATCGGACAAAAAATTGCCACCATGAAAAATTGCCGCTTAGTCAGCCTAGGCGCCGCCTAACACCCAGCCGATTTGAGCGATGTCGTACGCGTTTTGTCGAGAAGGGACCCAGTATGAGGAACCTGGGAGGAAGGGGAGTCAATCAGGGGCAGAGCGACGCACGACGATGCGATGAATGACGTCCTCAATCTTCTGGATAACTAGGGCTTAGATAAGTTCGGCGTCGAAGAAGGGGGAGTCAACGTGACTGAGATCCACAGCTTAGAAGTAGTCGAAATGACTGGATTGATTACGGTAGGAAAGGAGACGATATACCGATGAAGAGGCGAAAGAGAGAGTGGGAGTGAGAGAAATTAAGAGAGAGCGAGAGAGAAAAAGAGAGCGAGAGCGAGAGATTGTTGTCGGCGTCAAAATTCCGTCATCTATCTCATAGTGATAGAGAGAGAGAGGCGTCTGTAAAAACTTTGTGAATTGTGAGAGAGAGACAGACGGTCTGCTTTTAGTTTTAAGGTTTTAATTCACTTTTTTAAATGACAACCTCCCTCTCAAGTTATTAAAGTATTTCCCCTCCCCCCTCAAGTTATTAAAATATTTCTCTAAGTATTTTTCCTCCCCCTCAAGTTATTAAAGTATTCCATTCTTCCCTCCACTTTGAAATGATAGAGAATTTGATTTTAATTTTTAATTTTAACTTTTAATATTGTAATATAATCTTTGTTTTTAGTTTATTTGGTCATATTTAGCTATTTACTATTGTTGCACCAGGTTTGGTATGGATTTAATGTGTAATTATGTCTCGATTTCTAGGCCTCGCCTAGACTCCGACTAGACCCCGATTAGGCCCCTAGGCGCTAGGCCATGCTCTGGCGCCTAGTGATTTTTAGAACACTAGTAAAAATTAATCACTCACTAAAAGGGAACACGTAACAAACTACTATCTCCGTCCCAAAATAATTATCGGTTTAGAAGCAAGATAATTATTTTGGAACGGACAAAAAATGAAAGGAAGACAATTATTTATGAACGAAAGGAGTATTAATATTCATAATAAAATTAGTTTATTTTAATTTGTATGTCCAATCAAACATAACAATTACTCCGTAATATTTAGAAAATGAAGAAGTACTTTAATACATTGCTGTCACACACACAAACTTTTTAATACGTAAAACAGAATAATACTTAAAAAAAATAGGCCACAGTTATGGAGATAGTAGTTTGTTACGTGTGCAAATTATTTTTTAAATGTAAGCTTTAGTCAATCATACTCAATCTTAACAAGCAATTTGCACACGTAACAAACTACTACCTCTATAATTGTGGACTATTTTTTTTAAGTATCATTATTTTCTTAAATTACTAAGTACATCATTTTTCTAAGTACACCCATCCTAATTTTTAAACCTTTTTAAATATTAAGTATAACTCCCCTCAATTTCCCATTTTACTCCACCATAAAAATCATCTCCTTCCTCCTTCCATCTTCCCCTCTCTTGCAATTTCACACAGACACACAAACACACACATACACACACTGCAACCCCCCTCCCTCTTCTCCTGCAACCCCTCCTTCCAGTCAACCCCCTATTCACGCCCACCCTCTTCTCCCCCTCTAATGCAACCCCCACTTCATTAAAAGCACATTCATTTTTTTAATTTATTCTCCACCATTAAAAACATCTTCATTCTTTTTAATTTATTCCCTTTCAATACTTTGAACACTTTAAATTATTCGGTTGTTACTGACCAAAATTTTTATAATAATCGAATAAATGGCAAATATGTCAAGTTTTGTAATGACATTTTTATAATAATCGTAAAGGGTGTACTTAGTAATTTAGGAGGGTAAAATAGTAATTTTCAAAATAAAATCACAGACCGCAAAATGAACCGGGACACGAAAAATACGAAATGAACCACGGGAAATGAACCCCTACCCCGGATACAAGTTGCGAACCGCCAGACTCGGCCTATAAATAAGATAGACTGATATTCTCCACCGTCCGCAGCAATCAGCGATACAGATTTTCGACCTAAAGCCTCTCTATTATTTAGGGTTTAACCACAACACTTTTGAGAGTGAGCAGTTGCCATGCCGAAGAACAAAGGAAAGGGAGGCAAAAACCGGAAAAGAGGAAAGAACGAAGCGGACGATGACAAGCGCGAGTTGATTTTCAAGGAAGATGGCCAGGAGTACGCTCAGGTGCAGCGTATGCTCGGCAACGGACGTTGTGAGGCCATCTGCATCGACGGCACCAAGCGCCTCTGTCACATCCGCGGTAAGATGCACAAGAAGGTCTGGATCAATGCCGGCGACATCATCCTCGTCGGCCTCCGCGACTTCCAAGACGACAAGGCTGATGTCATCCTCAAGTACATGGCTGATGAGGCCAGGCTCTTGAAGGCGTACGGAGAGTTGCCTGACACTACCAGGCTTAATGAGGGCGGAATTGATGAGGAGGACGACGGACTCGGTGATGAGTATTTTGAATTTAAGGATGATGATATTGATGCTATATAGTTGTAATTGTTAATGGATCGTTTTGCTCGTACAGTTTTGTTCGTAAGAGATCGGATTATCGGTATAAATTGCAGCTTGGTTCCATTTTATAATCTAAATCCAGCTCTAACTTCTAGTGGTGTTATTGGCTGTTTATTACGAGTATTAATCGAAGCGATGGATTAGGGGTTCTGAATACCAACCTATGAGTTATTTTCAATTCCAAGGAGTTTACTTATTGTTGATTTTCATGATTCGAATATTTCTTTCTCAAATTGTTTCTCTTAATTGCTTGGATTATTTTTCAATTAGCTGTTCTTTGTTTTCGCACATTAGCTTCATTATACAGCTTGATACTCTGTGTTACATATATGATGTTAGGTCGATTTCCTCATCTGTTTCCGTGTGTATATTTCTCGTGCAAATTATTGTTTTCAGTTGACCAGGATGTATTTTAGGATTTCTGTATCTTTCCTGCAATTGCTTATAAATATGAATTATGGCTAGTTATTTAACTTATTAAAACAATCTGGTAGGTCTCTCAATGCTTGTCATCTTTGTCTCTCAGTTTTTTTTTTTTTTTTTTTTTTTTGAGCTCATAAGGCAATGCTTATCAAGGGAACTTGAGTTAAAGAACTCGGGGATAATAGTTCACTTGCAATGTAGTCTTGATCTGATATATGGAAGTCGGTTACAGATCATTTTGGTGATAACATATGATCGCTACTTGTGCCTGTTCTATTGTAGACATTTAGCTTTAGAAATGTTTCTTCATCCCCTTAAATACTGATGAGTTCCACCGAACAAGTTAGCTAGCTGGAGAACCAGCATGTCTTAACCAAGAAGAACCTTTTTGGGGGTTCAGGATTTGTTCTTTCAACCGTCTGGAATTTTTAGGTGACAATTCTATTTGGCAGTGAAACCATTTGTAATTATTTTGGGTCATTTCTAAGGTGGTAATATACCACCGCCTTCATCTCTCACCCTATCATCTGTCTGGTTTGTGTTTTTCTTCTGTATAAAGAACCCAGCCACTGATTATGGAATTCGTTCATATGGTTTTTCTTTTCATTTTATTTTTCCGGGTACATTGCGTGGCCTGATGAATATTATCTTGACAAGCAATATGACCTTTTGATATTCAACAGGAGTTATGTCCCTCTTAAGCTGCATCTTGGCAGCTTCGGTGATTGCAGCCTTTTTGAGTTTTGCGTTAGGTCCTTCGGCAAGAAGATCAATGACAATTTTCCTGTAACAGAAACATCAGCTTCCATTTGGAAGGTGGAAATAGCGAGTGGCAACGAGAATCTCATCCAACACTACTTAATTCCACATGTTCAGGAAGCACGAATGCTTGGAGGGATCGCATTCCAGGTCACTAGGTGAAACTAGTGTTTTCCAATATTACTTGTATTTATTTGTGCACTCGTTAAGAAATGCAAGTGTATCAACATCAATCAAGACTAGAAGAATTAGGGGAAGAGGAAGATCAAAACTGACATGGGCATCCTTAATAAAAAATATATGAATGAGTGTGATGTATGTGTGTGTAATGAATTTACTTTGGACCGAATTGAATAGCGGAAAAAGATTCATGTACCCCACCAAAGTGATTTGGACCAAGGCTCTATTGAGTTGAGTTGTACTTGTATTTATTTCTGTACTTACGAGTGAAAATGTTCTTTTGCAGTATTCATATCTTCCTCCAAATGCTTGAATAGAAAAATAAATAAATAAATAAAATCATACGACTAGGTATCCTGATCGGAGCAATGAGATTCTGATTCCCTCCCTCTATTCCAGTCAACTAAATGGGCCTTAGATCATAAAAATTTAAGTTATAGTTCCATGTCAAGAGTAACCTCAAACCATCATATTTTGGGTGATCTGGGGATGATTTTGAAACAAATGCACCATGGACATTAATAGCAACTTGATTAATAATAGCCAGAAGCTCTTCTTGAGGAGCGTCAACACCTTTCGCTGCAGCTAAGATCTTTCGATCGGCACCCTTCCCACGAGTCGACTCATTCAGAGCCATATCCCGCAACCGCTCGCATATTTGGTTGAAGCTGCCAAAGTATAAGACATGATTCCGGTGTCATTCCAACCAATTAAATAGGAAGCCTGTTTAAAGGAAAAGTGAAAAGGGATAATTCACAACAATATAACTAAACTAATTTTTTTTTCCAATGTCATTAGATATACTAAAAATATAAGAAAATGATGTGTAAACTGCCTTTTCGTTTTCTTTCCTTTTCCCTAACAAAACCATGATCAAACATACGCACAAGTATGTGCTATTAAGCTTATTTTCAAGTAATCTTGTAGGCATGTTGGTGTAAGGTTTATTTCTGACAAAGATTTGCACAAGATCTTTACGTTTCCATTACAGTTTCAACTCCAGAGACTGCATGTCCTTGATAAATATGAAGAAGAAAGAACTAATGACAAGCTTTACATCAGCTGAACAGTCAACAGTTAACAGGCACAACCATTTCTGGAAACAATACGCACTCGTATAGTAGAACAGCATAAAGAAACTAATTTACCCAATCTCATATGACAAGGCTTTGAGGTAGAGAAAGAAATAAGAGATGCATATGCCAAATTTATAACAACCAGAAACATATAAAAATTATGTTTATAAACTAACCGCATGTCTAAAAAAAATTCTTCATCAGATGGTCAAGTAACAAAGATGAAAAATTCGTAATAATACTACAGACATATTCTTCACATGCAAGCGGGGGGAGACAGTTATCTCACCTACAAACCTTCTGAGCTTGGAAAAGCTTCTGAAGGGCTTTTGGTAGAGCCTCGCGAGTTTCATCTGTCATTGGTGTCATTGAAAGTGGCCCATTTGAAGTTCTTGATGCACTTCTATTGTTGGCAGATGCAACAGGCCTCTCACTCATCGTAGGCCTCGAAGAATTCTTGGTATCAGTCCTTCCCTTAACAAATTCAGTTATTGTTTTCTCCAATTTATTCCAAGTTTGCTGTTGTTCCTCGTAAACATTCCGATGAAGTTTTAACTTTTATGAATGAGGTATCTGTTGGCTCTATAAACTTCCAATCATGGCACAAAGGTCTATCAACGGCTATCATGTTCAGTGTCTGTTTCATAGCATTGCCAAGTTTTGGATGTGGATTTTTCGGTAACTGCTCGCGAGTATAACTGGACTCTTGCTAAACAAAAGCAGAATGAAATTTCTAGCCAATATATCCACCCCTGTATCTGTTCCATATAACACTGAACCTTTTGGAACCCATAGTCCTTGAACTAATTGAGCAAGCTTTTGCAGGACTCCTAACACAAGTTCATCACTGTCATTAGGAGCAAGGTGCTTAAGAGTTGCAAACCGATGGATGGTTCCCTAGCAAAAGAAATTTGAAAAGATTTAATTGAAGAACTGAGAACCTTGAAGTAGTTTTTAAAAAAATGTCTTGTATACAGTTCTGAAAATTAAAACCAAGGGACACACTTTTCTTTGCTCTTTTTTATTTTATTTTTGATCCAATGGTTGATATAATAGTAACCATTGATGGTTAGTGAGATGTAGTAACCATTGAATACCCCCCATATATATATATATATATATATATATATATATATATATATAAGTAAGTACAACTAAGGCATACATTATTGATGAAGTACAATGCATGTAGTTGAGCAAAACAAAGTTGTCTAACAGATAGTATTCTAAAAACTAATAAGTGAGTTTAAATATAGAAGAACAACTATAAGTAGGAATAAACATTGGAAAGCAACTACAGGGATCTACAAGCTATTAGGGAGTGAGTTTTATAATCCCAACCTTCCATGTTATGTACATCTACTTTTTATGTGCCATTTACTTTTCTCTCCTGTAAAATATATGGCAAAAAGACACAAAAGCGTATTCCTATAGTACTTTACAGGCAAAACACACAATCGGGCCACTGTACTTTGGGGAAGGTTGCAATTCGGCCACTGGTTTTTTGAAAATGTTATTGGGCTACTATACTTCAGTTATCTTTCAAGCGAGCCAATTTTTTGGACAAACGTTAGTTCAGCCGTTAAATAACATAAAATATCAATTTTACCCTTATCTACATCCTCATTTTCCCAGAGTAAGAAAATAGATAAACGTTACTAAGCTTTCACACAATCAAATAGAAACTTGTCTTCTATTTCTTTGTCCAAATTATAAACCTCCCCAATCTCCATGGAACTCCCATCCAAATAGCAACACCAAGTTCAAATCCTTTACCATGGGCACGCCCAATCGTTCCTCTCTTATGCGTGTCCTAATCCGTCCTCCACCCTCTTCATCTTCACCACCGCCCACCACCATTACCACTACCGTTCCACTCTCATCTCTCCCTCCTCCACCTTCAAACCCCCAATCTTCACCTTCCCCGCAAGGCTGCAATGGTGGCGGCGACGTCGTTGTTGTCGGATTCATCGGTAGCCGACAGGGCGACGTGACTCAATTGATTAACTGAATTGTTGACTCCAACGTGTTTGGCTCAGGTAATGCGGACATGACATTTGGAGGAGGGGCGATTTGCGAGGTGGTTAAGGAGTGGTTTAAGTTTCGAAGGATTAGTTTTTACCATGAAGAGGCAAAGGGGGTTCTGTATTTACAATTTTGTGCCACTAGGTGTCCAATCATGGAAGGCTTTTCTGAGGTTGAATCGAGTTTTGATTCGATTTTGGAAGAACATGAATTTGGGGATCTTCAAGGATTGTTATTTATGTTCTCTGTGAGTTTATTTTTTTCTTTTTTTATACTCAAATACTTTGACCTTTTATATTATGTCAATTTTAATGTTGCTTAGAATTTTGAAAATTTAACTTATTTGGTTTCATTGTAGTTAAATGTCGCATAGCATAGCGTTTGGGTATTTTGTTTATGCTACTTGGATTGTGTGATACTGCATTGTGTCTGGAAGGGAGCTGAGCTGCAGGGTTTATTTTTTTCTTAACTGGGAATACAAAACGGAGACAAGGATAAAATTGATATTTTATGTTATTTTAACGGCTGAACTAACGTTCGTTTAAAAAATGGGCTCGCTTGCAAGATAATTTAAGTACAGTGGCCTAAATAACATTTTCAAATAATTAGTAGACGAATTGCAAACTTTTCCAAAGTACAGTGGCCCGATTGTGTGTTTTGCCTACTTTACATGATTGACAATTACTGATGGCAATAACATATATTGAATTTGAACTTGTTAACTTGCATCGGACGCTAACTTAGAGCAAATTTGATATAATGTGTCGGAGATTGAACAGTCAGTACCCAACAATTGACCGACTTCGTTTAAGTGATCGAGTACAAGTTAGAATGATTATTCCAGAAGGATTAGCCACAACCAGATTGCATAAGATATATAACATATATTACAGGAAATATAAGTAAAGGCTGAATGTAACAAAATATGGTTTATATTAAAATTTAGCAGAGGTTTGCTCAACGACAAACATGCTTAATACATCAACCTAGACTCTCTAACCCAGCAATCTCCTAGGAAAGAAAAAGGAGAGATTAAGAAAGCAAAATCAAATTTATCGAAAATACATTGGAAGACGTAGTCACCATTTATTATGTTGTCTTCCTATAGTATCAACTCGATAAATTTGTTGTGAGAAGAGAATATTAGGCGCTGTTCAAATAACTGGTATATGAACAACTGAGTGCTGAGCACTCGTGATGTGATTCCAAGATACGTTTTAGTTTGTCTGGAAGAACATTGATGGGGCCTGGGAATCATGAACTCAAGTGCCACGAAGGAATCGATCACTGTGTCAAGCTTGTGCATTATGCATTCTCATGTTATGGCCTTGTTTAGATTCTCCCAGTTTCCATTTTATTGTCAGCTTCAAGCCGTTAGACATAATCAGATGTTATGCTTAAATTTAGATATTGAACGGGATGTGAATCTTCCCTTCCTCTCCCTCCCGAAGACCTAATAGCTCAATGCAACAGTTAGGAGAACTTAGGTGGGTGCCGCATTGCACCTTATGTGAAGGCCAATTTCAGGATCTTTGTTTTGCATTTCCAATTACTTTTAGATTAGACATCTCCACGCAGTGCGATATTATGCTTAAATACAGATTTTACATATCGAACAGAAGCCGTTTTACACCTTCATTACAAAATGACCTACTGAAAGAAGTTCTATTTCAAGAGATTATGCTCAAATTCAGATATTGAATGAGTGTGTTTCCATTTATGTATTCCATTTGCCGCTCTATTCCTACTGAGTGCCGAACGTGACCTCCTTAAATAGAGCAAAATTGTATAACGAGACTTCAAACAACATGCTAGAACCACCACTAATTGAACAATACAAATCAATTTGAAAAACTTTCTACCAAGTTGAATGTGATTAAAGACCACACCTTATTGCCCATGAACACCCCAACCGCATAACCAGTTCTCAAAGGTGGCTTCCATGAAGAGGACAGGACCTAAAAAGAAATGGAATAACAATTACATCAGAGTAAAGAATACAATTGTCGCAAACAAAACTAATAAGATTTAACCAATCGCATTAAAACAATACATCAGGAAAGGTGTGAACGTATACAAGGACTAAAAATCATGAAGAAAGAAAGTACTGGGTCAAAAGTGTGGGGCCAATTCAAAGTCGTGACCTTCTCCCAAGGACAAATGAAGCATCCGCAGCACAATAAAGAAACCTGTAGCTTCAAGTTCCTATTGAACTTTAAAAGTAGTGGAACAACAAACTGGCACCTTAGGAAGAAGTAGGTGGAAACTGAAGGTAAAGGGTTAAGTTAGAGGTCACTCATTCTAAACTCAAGGACAAAATACTTTGTACCAGAAAGAACTCTCTGCCCACGTTCATACACTGACTCAAACCTTATATATGTATATGTGTGTGTATATATATATATATATATATATATATATATATATATATATATAGAGAGAGAGAGAGGGAAGATTTTGACGTTGACTAATCATTAAAGATTCTTGAACTCCTTTCGAGCCATGTACACCACTAGATAACAAATACCCCACATTCCGACAACAAACTTGCATCCTTGTCTCTTCTGAATCCTTTAAATTTTTTGAAGAAATGAAAGAACAGAACTGGACAGACCCACGCTTTGCCAACCACACCAAACAGGTTGTTCCATAAACACTGAGCCTAATGGTCATGAGACTCCGAAGCTCGCTTACACATCACACACCATCCCGGAGAGATCCTCAAATTAGGCCTACGAGCCTGTCACATCATTAGTGTTAAGCTTGTTAAACACCAAAGACCAAACAAAAGCCGTAATCCTGAAAGGGACACAAGATTTCAAAACAAAGGAAGATCGGGGAAGGGCGATGGATCAAAGGAGCGACTCAAATGCAAGAGGAAAGATCGACAAGAATAAAAACCCGAACTTTCCAACATCTAGGACGATATCAGGGCAATGAGACAATTGAACCTTTAAGAGAGTCCCCTGTAGAGTCGGAAATCTCCTCGACTTCCCAATCGTTTGAATTGCGAAAAAAATGAAAATCTCAGGAAAAAAGATCATTATCCATAACTACAACAGCTAATATTGGAGCCAAGTGAATCGAAGAGAGTTGAAATCAACGGGGGAACACCGTGCAGAAATGAGTACTACCCGCCCAACATCCTCCCAGCACTGAATATGATTCCCATTCCCTACTCTGAGTCGTGTGAAAGGTAAGATTAAGGAATAGCACTGATGAATGAATTTCCAAGGGATCTTATAAGTAATTGAATGCCCAATACAAGCATCCCACTCACTCTGACACGGACCAAATTTTACTCTTAATCACTTTATGCCATGTCAATTGAGTCTCACGAGGAGATCGCCACATCCATTTATCTACCAAGGAGATGTTCCTGCAGAGTGGTGACCGCAGACCAGTGACCAGAGCCAAAACGCCTGCCTCTAAAGGTTAAGACACGTTCTCCCACACAACTAAATGATCTCTCCCACCCTCATCCACGCCTTCCCATTGAAAATCCCTCATAATCTTCACAGTCCTCTTTGCAACACGAAAAATCGGAATCCAAAAGAGAGAGAGAGAGAGAGAGAGAGAGAGAGAGAGAGAGAGAGAGAAGGGGAACACTCCCAAGACGCTTAACAAGGGTGATCCTTCCCCCAAGGGAGAAAAAGGCTCTCTTCCAACCATCTAACCTCCTAGCCACGCACTCGCCCACCGGATCCCAATAAGGAAGATCATTCTTAAAACCCCTGTAATCCTAAAAAAGGAAAAACATAGTATAATCCGCAAATTGCAGATGGGACACCCGAACTTTCTCTTGACCAACCGCACAGTTGAAATCAAACCAACCTCTTCACCTTAGAAAACACTCTACTAAGCACATTGGCAACAAGAGTGAAAAGGAGATAAGAAAGGGGATCCCCTTGCCTCAAACCCCTCAAAGCTCCGAGCCACTCCTGACCGTTAATAATGACCGCGAATGACGGGGACTGTAAGGAACCTCTAAAATTGTTCTTATACTTGCACGGAATTTCAGAACTAGTAATACTAATACCCATCTCAAATAACCCTATCAAGAAATTCGTGAAAACCGCGCTCTACACCAAATTTGAAGTATAATGGTTTTGGAGGTAATATTACAGTGCCACCATTTTTCAATTTATAAGAAGCAGAAGGCACTCGGACTGTTAAGGTAATCTTGTCTACAAACTCCAAGAGTTTTGTACCCTTCAGATTTGGGATTCAAGAGTTAAGATAATTTTTTTCTGGATGCCCTTGGTTAATCTCACCCTCCAAAGACATTCAAAAAGTAGATACTAATGTTAACCAACTACCTTTCAGCTGTGTTCCATAACCTTTAAGAATTAACTTAGAAATAAATGAGTTTTGACGGGAAGATATTAATATATGATCAACACATCCAACTGAGGCTATCATCTGGTGAGCATTGGAAAATCCTCCATTATGTGAGCTTTTGTCATGATTTTCCAAGTATTGATGTGGCACTGGTTAACCATGAGGCTTCAAGTCCCTAATATTTGTACATGGAACAACCAATAGTTTGTAAGTACAAGGGAATGTAATATTTTAGGGCTAATTGCACAAAATTCCCACCACTTATTGGTCATGTGTCAATTTTGTCCTTCAATATATCGAATTGCATTTATTTGTTCCAGAAACTATTTAAAATAAGTCAAATTAGTCCAACCATCTAGTCTGTTAAAAACATAGGTGGACTCCTACAAGCGCCAATCACGTGTTGACTTTTTAGGGGCATTTTTGACTCTTAAGACCACTAGACTCGTGTTATCAATAATTGAAATATTTAGCAAATGTAGTTGTGTTAACTCATTGCGCTAAATTACATAGTTAACTCCCTTTTCTTTCTTTCTTTTTTTCCCTTTCTGATTGAAACCATTGTGTCGAAGCCACCGTGTGTTGGGGAAGGAAGTTGGGATAGCATGTAGCGGCGAATCCACATGGAGTATAAGGGGGTGTATTGACCCCCTTTAAGTTTTGAGAGCTTACATTCTATTACTACAAAATCGTAAAATTACCAATAAGTACAGACTTTTGGTAGTTATGGACACTTTGACCCCCTTTCTTTGAAATTCGTTTTTACACTAAAGGATTTTTGGCCACCATTACAGTAATAACTGAAAAGAAGTTATTCACACGACATCCATTCTTACATAAATGTTCAGTTTTTTAGTTGCTTTAGCCATAAATTTGTAACTCTTTTCTTTCAAACTTATTCACAGTACATTAGCAAAAACAATTTTCTTCAATTTATAATTTTGTATTAAACTTTGTTTTACGAAAATAATACTCATTTTCCTTCCCCCAATGAGCGTCATTTATAGAATAACATTAGTAAGGGTTCGGCTAACATATATCTTAAGGGCATATTATAAGTATTACTTTTAGAAAAAAGATGCATTGGTATTTACGTTAGTGGCTTTAATAATTGTGAAAATTATGAAATAAATGAAAACTTTCAAAAATAAGAGGGTTAACATGTGCCCTAGGGTTAAGGTGACCCTTTTTCCCCGTTCTTGTTCATTATCATTTTTTTTATAAGTAAGATACTCCCTCCCGTCCCAAAATTATTGTCTTGTTTGACCCGACACACGGATTAAGAAAAAACAATTGACTTGATTATTAATATTGGTATAGTGTGTAGTTTCCTTTAATGCCCATATGCATATGGCCCATAATTAAATTAGGAAGAAAAAGTAAAGGAAAAATGGTAAATGGTTGTCCTAACAAAGAAACTTTCAAATAAGATAATTATTTTGGGACGGACAAAAAAAAAGCAAGACAATAATTTTGGGACAGATGAAGTATATTATAGACAAAAAGCGACAAAACAAGTGTCGTGTCCTATGTACATAAAGAGTATACTCAAAAGAACATCAAAAGCCAAAACTATCCATGAACTTTACAAAAGAATTAGTCACAAGTCCATCTACCTCCGTGTACCAAAAAAACAGTAAATGAAGAAGAGAGTTCATCAACACAAACATAGGCCTTTCCACGTCTTCAAAAGCCCTTCGGTTCCTTTCCCTCCAAATGACCCAGCACACCCCGAAAGGGATAACTTCCCAAATAAAATTTCTTCCTCTTCGCTTGTATAAAGACTAGCAAAGAAGAAGATCCTTGATAGAACTGGGCATCACCCAACACAGATTAAGGAAATTAAAAATCATGTTCCGAATCTCGCTCGCCACGGGTCAATGAAGCAAGAGATGATTATGGAGGCATTGAGCAATCTCATAGATAAAGCGGTGAGAGGTGGCTTCATTTGGGAATTGAAGCATTGTGTACCTTTTTTTTGCTAGACCCTATGCAAAGCAAATTGATGGTAGCAGCGATGATAAGGTGCGATGGGCAGCTTCGAGAAACAAAAAATTCACTGTTTGTTAAGAATTACTTTAACATCCTCTCGGGTGCAGGTGATTCTTCTTTTCCTTGGAAGGTAATCTGGAAATCTAGAGCTCCGTCTCGAGTCGCCTTTTTTGCTTGGGAGGCTTGCCACGAAGCTATTTTTGACGAGGGGTAATTGACGCTCTTAGAGGGAAAATTTATATGAATTGGTACTTCATGTGCAAAACTAGTGGTGAGAATGTCAACCATTTGCTACTGCACTGTCCGGTTGTCATGACATTGTGGAATCTAATTTTTGGTATGTTTAGGCTCTCAACGGCCATGCCTGGAACTGTTCCAAAACTATTTTTGAGCTTATCGTTGTATAAACATGGAAGGAGAAATCCCATTTGGGAGGTAGCTCCTAGGGTTTGTTGGTATATTTGGAGAGAAAGTAACAAAAGAGTTTTTGAGAATATAAAAGGATCGTTGGATAATGGCCTTTTGCGCACTCTCTTTCATTGGTGCTCGGAATCTGCAAATACTTCCAACTTGTCTTATCATTGTTTTGTTGACTTTGTGAATAACTTTAGCCTGGAGTAAATATTTTTGTATACCGCTAGTGTACAAAGGATGCGTCACCTGTTTTGACGCTGCATTTATATATTCTTACTTATCAAAAATAATAATAATAATAATAATAATAATTGGTCTCCATACTTATCAAAAAAAATAAAATATTTGGTCTCCATATGAGTAGCATTTTTTAACAAACCAACCATTTACATAACTAAATATACAAATTTAGTGTTACATGCCTTTCAAATGTTAGTGACTCGAAAGTTCCAAGAATATTATTTATGTATTGGTTTATAAATTGTAATAAATGCGGACTTTCTAGATTTCTATGCAAACCCAAAAAAGGACACTCATTTAGGAATGGAGGGAGTATAAATTTCTTTTGCAGCCACCCAACTAAGAGCTCTCTGGCCTCCTCTTGACTCACATTGATGCTTGAATCATTACAACAATCAATTTGGCCTTTAATTTCTAGATTATTCATGATCCAATCTCTTATCATAGGAATTTGAGACATGTTGGTGCAGTACGAACTCAACTTGGCAACATAATCTCTTTTCGCTGGATGTGGTCTGACCCAGACTACTTATCAGGGCAAGTGATATCACATCAAGGGACCAACTTTAAAAATTCACAAACGCAGTCAGGTATGGTTAGTTGCTAGGAATGATCCGCAGATCTCTACAAGGCCAAATTGTTGATAAATCTAGTTGATTCTCTGCACACTGGGTTAAAGGTTAGTGTGTTGCAGTGCTCTAATCCCTGGGAATACAGTGATTTCAAATGTAATAGTGTCCTATTTATTCCGTACTCCTTCTCCAATCATGGAGAATCTTGTATGCTGAGTTATGTAATTCTCTCTGCACCATGTTATTGGCTAATAAGGAGGAGAGGAAACTGATGGATAAATGTTTTCATCAGATTTCCTTCAGTAGCTTAGAAGGTTCTCTCTTATTTTAATTTTCACTTGTGTCATTGATTGTAATGAAGATGATAGGAGATTTTCTGTACCCAAATAATAATGAAGATCACGGTGGGTAGTATGGTATGGGTGTTTGCCTTAAAAAAAGATTATAATGGTGTGACCGGTTACCAACGTAATTGTTTGATGAAGAAGGTTGCGGAGATTGTGTTGGTTTTGTTGTGAAGTGAAGGCAATAGTAACAAAATAAAAAACAGATTTTGAGGGATAAATTACTAAATAAAACTGATTAGCTTTCCGCTTTAACGTATGCATGTGATTACACATAACAGTTTCCCTAAAAAAATTTAAAATATTTGACAGAAAGGTTAAAAATGCAATTAGATATGTTAAGGATGAAATTGACCCGCAAGCAATAACTTGAGTCGCGGAAGGAGGGGTGTGGATCTCGTCCAATTCGCCAAAATTTAAAGTCACAAGTGTTAAATGAATTATGAACCTATAAGCAAATCCTTTACTTACGTGCTTTACTTGAGTCCGAGTAACAAACCTTGTGTTATGGCACAGACAACTCCGACATAAGCATTTAAAATTCTCTCCTACACCAATGAAATGAAAAGTGACTCGCTTCATCCTTGCTTTAACATCCTTGTTCAAAATTCCACTGTTATAATTTTCCTAAGCTTCTAATTAACGTCTCCTATTCTCTATGCATTCAGAAACTTCAACTCAATAACTCTATAGAGAACCAAAAACTCACACTAATACCAAATAAATTGTACATCTCATGCCTCAAAACAAAATCGACAAGTCAACATGTCTCCAAACACAAAAGAAAAAAACACCTAAAGAGCATATATGAATGAAAACACACCTGCTTCGTCATCTTCACTTTTTCATCAACATCACGATCAAAATTTTGGGAATCAGCGTCAACCGACAGATCAACTTCCACTTCAGCCCTTGTTGGCTTCACTCTAACCTGCAGAAAGTCACACCCAGAGCACACTCCCAAAATCACAATTCATTCAACATCTATCTAACACTAATATCACCATCGATCATAAAATGTGATACCCATAGAAAGTACTAAAACTACAAAGCCTGTTCGCAACGTTGGTCTAATTCGTATGGTCGCCAACATTGTCTTAGTGGATATTGCAGTACATATAGCTGATTGAAGCCAGAAAAAAAGTCAATAACAAATATATATATGCCTATCAGAAAAACCAAACATAAACAATTCAAATACATACATATCTTCATATATGTATATGTATAAATTCACAGCAAAATTCATGTATATTGTAATATGCAAAATTGTGCTGCGTAAATGAAGAATAACCTGTGAATTGGAATCAACGGTAGGATTGAAGAATACGTCAATTTCTCGAACAAGTTGATCATCGATTACTCCAGGTATGTTTCCTCTGGTTCTAATTCACCTTCCGGCTCGGAATCAATATCCATTTTGACGTTGCCGTTTGCGGCGGTGGAGAGATGTGATTGGGGCTCAAATTCAACCTTGGTGCTGGAGGAAGGTACTCGCAGCGGCTTCGAATCAACGAGTTCATCCTTGGTTGACGACGAGGTGGAAACGGGCTCTAGTGAATGGCCAGGTGGCACGGAAGGTGCTGGTTCGATTTTAGGTTTCGGAGTAGGCTTGAGTTTAGAGTTTTTGGGGGCGAATCTGTTGGTTCTTACCGGAGCCTTGACCGGAACGTCGAGGTCGTCTAGGTGATTAATCGACCTTTCAATCAGTAAATTTGCAGAGAAGTCTGCACTGAAAATGAAACACTACAAAATAGGGTAAGCCGAAAGACCAACCTGAATTTGTAGAACAAATTATATGCACGAACTGGAAAAACAACCTAGTGAGAATTTGAGGAAGAAACTCGATTTGTAAGAATTTTAGGACTTGGACTTTTAAAGAGAGAAATACGTCTAATAAAATACGGCCGATTTCTTAAAAAAAGACTATTCAAAGCAGTTGAGTTTGAGGAACATTTTAGATATGAGGCCAATGCGAATTAAAAGAAAGGGTATAATAGACATCTCGACTCAAAAGAGGCCATATAACATATTTTCTAGTAAGACTATTTTTTTAAAACTACACCTTAGACAAGGCCGTTTTTGATGATACCCCCTTGTGCATAGTCAAAGATGCTCTTAATAGACAATTACAAGAACATAATTTTTTTGGCTGCATTCTCCTTGTTTTTAGCCTTGCAGATTTTTCAAATGATCATAGAGTGGACTTTAACTCGAAGATGTTAAAGTTCACCCAACTATGTATGTCAAGCATTGCGTTAGCATTTAATTATAACAATTTTTCACACATGAACAGCGTTATTGCAGTTTCTTAATATGCAGACTACTTTCAATGTTAGTATCACATCTCTCACAAATAGCATCTTTGGATATGATTCTTTAGAGTGAACTTTTTTATCATGCTACATTAATCATATAAACTTTTATGAGAGCTTCTGTGGCACCTTAAGCTTCCATATACAATCTCGTGTTAAATTAAGGACTAGGACGAGCTGAGGAGGAGTCATATCAATATTTCTGATCAAATTAAACATGCCTTTTATACTAATTAATTAATATGCCTTTATTATTGAAGGCCCATGAGGGATGGCAGGAATGTTCCAATTATATGTTAGCATATGCATTTCCATGATGTTATCAATGTCATTCATTCTGCACATTACTATCAACAAAAGGGTTCACATTAGTATGTATCAAAACACCCTAAACCATGATATCATATTTGAGATTGGATCAACTTCAGGGGCCCATTGCACACTCAGAGACACAATCTAATGTACCTTAAAGTTGGAGCTGAAAAAGTATTATATGTAAGAATTGAAAGCTAATAGATCACTATATATCAACTACATCTAAACAATCAATCCGTATCATATTGAGCTTATAATAATTAAAAAGGCTTACAACAAATAAAACAAAAAACAAACTACAACTAGAGTACACAAATTAAATAGACTTACATCTTCATTACTCTCACCTCCACTGGCTTTATTATTGTCTTCTCCAGCGAGCCTTTGCTTCGTATGCATCTTTCTGCTCAATTGCAAAAATTCAGTTTTTGCAAATCAGAAAACACATCATCATTGGGGATTTTTACGGGGCAATATGTAAAGCTGAATAAACTTAATTGACAACACTTTCCATCTGTCTCCAAGAACCTAGCTTCAAAATCTCTAGGAATATTGCAGTACCATGATTATTCCTCGATTGTATGAGAAACTAATTGCGAAGGAGCTCAATCAAACAAGTACAAAGTTTACAAAAGTAAAGGCTTCGAAATCATTATATATATATATATATATATATATATATATATATATATAGAGAGAGAGAGAGAGAGAGATGTTGTCAAACAAGTACTGTCCATTTGCCATAGTTTCTCCTAACGCAAAATCTGAATGTGTTGAGATCGATAATGTTGCAATGAAGCCAAGTTAGGGGTTGATATACCTTTTTGTGGAGTGTGTATTGCGCCTATTCATGGTGTGTGAAGCAATATGTAGACGGTCACAAGGAACTGCGATAGTAAACTGACGCTCTTGTGACACTAGTAAAAGCCAGCCCGTGCTATTGCACGAAAAATAGGGATGCCTTTACCCTAGTCCCTATTACTTAATATTAAGGGCATTTGTGAGCTATGAATTCTATTTTCTTCCCCTAAAGTTTTGAATTTCAAACATCAGCTTTATTTTTCAAGTCTTGGCGCTGATCAACTGATTGAGACATTTTGTTTCTTTTTTTCATTGGTTCTGTTTTTTTTTTTTTTTTTTCTCAGTTTAGGTGGTGGTAACATCAGTTTTGATGGTTTGGTGGTGAGATCTTGTAATACCCCTTGATTAATCAATTAATAAATTTTTCTGCCGATCCAAAAATAAAAATAGAGCCAATTGAAAAAATGAATTATACATTGGACTGGTGTATAACATAAGTTCTACTTTATTTTTTTGTAGCAGCATGACACAATCTACTCCCCGACTTGCATCATAGAACTTAAGTTCGTATCCGCCTTCGTCTTGTCCTAGCTTCAAACAACTTCCTCAAAAGAGTTAACCGCTTTAAAAACAATAAATGAATATCTTTGTTCATAAGTCTTGACATAAAATATGTTATATTGGGCTTTCGAATGTAAGGTCCTTAGCTTGATGGGCTCGGATTACCTTTGGACACGCGCACGCCCCTGCTTGTTGATAGTTAACAAAAGAGGTAAATTCGAGACCGTAATATAATTTGTCTTAATTCAATATATATATATATATATATATATATTAAAATTTGTGAGAATGCCTTACATTGTAACACCTCACCATCTTTTATATTTCTCTCAATTCTCAAGCCTCCAAGTAAGCAAGTGAGATGACTTTTCATTTATAAGTCATTCTATAATTTAAATCAACTAATTTTTATTTTTATAAATATTACTCTCTCCATGTCAAATTATGGGTCTCATATTCTTATTTAAGACGTCCTAAAATAATGTCTATAATATGTGATACATAAACAAAATTTTAAATAATATGGTATCAAAAATATGTAAATATAGTATCCAACTAAATATTTTCTAATCATTGAATAATCTTCAAAAATCATTTTAAAAATATAATTATATTCAATCCTTAAAAATTCTCATTTGCTCTGAAAATAGTTATCTTTCTTCAATATGTCCCAAAGTAATTATTTTATTTTTAATTTTATTAAAAATTTTCAAATATATGTCTAAAATATATTTATTAAGTGCAAGACAGGGAAAAAAACTCAATAATTTGATATCATTAAAGGATACTTAAAAATGAATAAAAATGATTAGAAACGAAAATACATATATTGACCACCAATGAAAAATACTTATTCTGAAATAAAAATATTATAATAAAAAATTACAAATTTGCATATATTGACAATACTTAACTTTTGTTAGACAATAAATTAACAAACGCCGATATTGACTAATGATAATTTTTTCAAAAATATTTTTAAAATGTATTAATTAATCTCAAAATCAAATAAACACGTGCGGGGCACGGGCTCAATAACTAGTAAAAAAAAAGGATGAACGAGGTAGACATATATATAAAAGCAGGATAATTTCCAATTCTGGAAAGATCCCGCCAAAAATAATTTTCAAAAATGGACACTATTCTGGTTTAGCCTTGCACACGGTTTTGTGCTACAAATCCAGCGAATTTATTACACATTAATAACATTATTTGTGATAAACTGTTTGAATTCTGTTTACGCACGGTTTTGCTTCAAAACCACTCTCAAATTTGTCTATAGGTACAGATTCATTGAAATACTAACAATGTCTTGAAATATGACGTCAGCTGGAAATGTGTTATTTATTTGAAGGAGGAACGTAAAATTATTTAAGTCATTTTTACTTTTATATCGGTCCCAACAGTCTTGTATGGCATGGTACTTTACTACTATGTCTGCTGGGCAGCTATCTATATGTATCAATTTAAAATTGGGTGTACCTTTATGAGCTCCTATTGTATGGCCCGTCCCGAGAGTAGAAACATCTGCTCCGTACATATGATATAACGCCAAAACTAAAAGGCCAAGTGTTGCTGCATTAGCCAGTTTATTCTTGATGAGTATGTTTTTTCACTGGATGACTTGCTTTGTTAACTGAATAGCAACACTTGATTGTTGGCGTTATCATATTATGACTTCTGGTGACAATCTGGACAAGTTCCATACTTTATGAGATTACTGATAAGTGCATAATTTCTCATATTTTTCCCCATATTTTGTCTCCATTTTCTATGAATTTTATAAGTATTTTGCCCTAGGAAATGCATTTATTGTGTTCTATATGTATTTCAGATTTTCTGGGCATTATTCAAGCTTCAAAGGATCAATTCATAGCAATTGGGGAGGATTCAAGGCAACCCGTGAAGTTTTGAAGTGATTAAAGCCATTTGATCGAGGTCTGTTAACCCGTCGTTAGTCATTTGCAAAGGAAAGGACTAAACTGAAAGAGAATATAAGTTAACGGAGGCTAACTTGGGACTAAACTGCAAATCCTGGGACAACAAGGGCTGCGGATCGCTTTCTGGATAAATAAGGGGCACCGAAGCAATAATAAAAAGTCCAGGGGCACCACTGCAAATCCTCAAAGTTCTCATTAATGCGCTGTCAACGCTCCGTCGCGCCACGTGTCCTAGCAGCTCCTGACCCGCGAGATCTGGCCTTGGTGCTCCACCCGGATCCACGCCTTCTGCCCAGTTCCAGTCACACTGCAGCCCGTTTCTGACCTGGGTAGTCCGCGTATCCCACCTTTTTGGGTCAGCCCATCTTTCACCCTTCATAGCTCCGCCCGCTCCATCTCCCAAATCCATGCCCAGTTCACCTCTCTCTCCAACCCGCGAACTCCCTAAGTGGGTTGCCCATTGGCTGCCGCGACCCAGCTTCCTTTTTCTCCCCTTTTTAGCAATAAATCTTCATTATAATTCCAATTTTACGCTTGGTTTCCTCAATACTCTTTGTGCCTTCACTTTTATACTCCGAGCAACCCCAAAATTCAGAAGAAGGTCCCAAACGGGGCTGTGACCCCCGAAATGGGCAGAAGCTCCCTCTCCCCAAATTCTCTCAATTTCTCTAAAGATTGATCAACTTTGAAAGTTTAGAGCTTCAAATCAAGGGCCAACGAAGCATCTACAAGTGATTTCAACCCCAGATCTCGGCATTGCTCGCGGCTTTATCAGTTAAATTCTTCTAATTTATATTTTAGATATTTTCTTGGGTTGAATGATTTTGTAATTGTGAAATTGGTTTTGTACTTTAATGATTTATGGAAAGCAATTATTTTTCTATGTTGTTGTAGTGATTTAATTTGATCTCTCTCTTTATTTAGTATACAAGCATGCTATGTTATTAATTTGTGGGCTTAATACTTTTAATTAATTGACCACTAATTAAATAATTTGTGAAATGTTTGGATCCGCGAGAGCTATCTTGCATTTTGGACCGAACAAATTAGTAGTTGGTGCATGAAAAACACCAATAGCCATGGGAGTACTTGTTTTGTGAAGCAATCACTCCACCGAGAAGTAGGAAATTAGGGTTTTTAACCACTTTCGATGTCCCGGTTACCAGCATGCCTTGTAGAAAAATAGAGAGATTATTTCTCTACCCAATATTACCCATATTCTTGGTATTTATTGTGTAATCTTAATGCTTTTAATGGGAGTCATAACCTGTTAGATGATTTCTAAAATTATAGGGTAAGATGCGAGAGCCCATCCTATTAATTCGGATAACACAATAATTATCTATGGTTTGACCGAGAGGTATCAAGCGTTCTTAGATAATCATGAGGTGCTTGATCGATAATGCGGCTATTCTTTCCTTGCTATAAGATGCGAGAGCCCGTAGTAGGGATTGATAACTAGACTTGCTATAAGATGCGAGAGACCGTAGTAGGGATTGATAGCTAGACATGCTATAAGATGCGAGAACTCGTAGTAAATATCATTAACGTGCGCCTGACTACCAAGACTTGAGTAAAAGGAGAGTAGAGAGAAGATTAAATTAATCACGAGCTAGACTAGAAATATTGTATTCCTAAAATCCTATCTTTTAACTCTTGATTTGTTATTGCCAAATAATTTTGCGACATTGTATATATTAATTGTTTTATTTTATTTTTAGTTTTTAATTTTTATTCTCAATTTATTTCCGCTCAAATATAATTAGCTAGCTTAATTTTGGTACTTAGTCGGAGTGAAAATTACGTGCATTCCCTGTAGGATCGATAACTCGTACTTACGTACACTTTATTACTTGATACGGCAGGGTACTCTTGCTCTAGTTGTTGCAATTTAATTTGCAGCACATCAATTACTCGTATTGACTAGATGACTTGTCAATTGTTTAATGACCTAATAGCAATCATTTTAATATTTTGAATTTGATCGGGCAGAACTCCCTTGAGCTGAGGCACAACTCTTTTTCTTTTCACTGAATCTGGTACTAACCAAAATGGCACATTCAGATACCATGGCACATGGAGAATGAACGAACGTCAATTGAAATGGGCACTTAAGCAATGGCACTCGCGAAAGGAATTACAATGTACTGCTTTCCCCGGCCGCATCAAAGCCTCCTCATTTTGGGTTTAACCAACATTGGTTATGCTTGTACTCTAGTCTCTCATTTTCTTTATGCACCAAGTAGTAACTATTTTCTATGGCCAGAAGTAGAGACAGGATTAACTCCAAAATAGCCGAGCACAAATACAGGACGCACAAGGAGGTCGAAAAAATTGCAGGACCCACAAGGAAGTTGAGACAAAAATGCAGGGTATATATAGTTGCCTTGTATCACCATTCAATGGAAGCAAGAATAACGAGAAAAATACATAAACATAATCCGCCGCGAAGCATCTTCACCATCAAAAACCATACAGCAGGATCATGCTTGTGAGCGGATTCACCAATCTTTCCACTCTTCATTGTTCTTCTCAATTTCATCTTGGAAAATAAAAAAATTGCTATCACTACTCCTAAAGGCGTACCCTGCTCTTTCACAATAAAACCTTGTCCATAGGCGTAAAACAATGTACTAATAATAATACACACTAGTATTACATGCAATAAATGTATAAAAAAAAAATGGGCTCAAACAATAAGGGCCCCTCAACAACTCTGTACTGCGCAGTTTAGTAGCTGCCCACCGACCTTCTATAACATTGAGATGATCTTCACGATGCAAGAATATAATCATCTTTCTGATCCATTCATATCACACGAGATAATCCTCACCATGAAAGAATTTAGCATCTTTCCAATCAATGCCCTCGCACTGGAAGCTAACAGTCAAGCACCAAGAATTCAATTCATAAAAAATAATCTGGTGCTGGTTTCTTGGCTGGAGCCCCTCTTGATTCCTGCATATAACCAGAATCTCTTAATTCATAACTGAAAGCCGTACATGTTTAAAGATACCAACTATCTGGAAGCAATAAAATTTAATCTTATATCCCAGCAAAGGGAGCAGGTTCAAATGTACAAACCTGTGGAGCTGCATCAAACACACGGAACTGCTTATTTAGATTTTCATCCAACTCGAGAATAGCAGCAACATTACCACATCTGCAACAAGTCCTCGGAGGAATAAGAAGAAATTTCGGCCAAATGAAAGAGATTTTTATTATAAAATTACTAAATTCACCTGTAACAGTAATTCGGAGCTGACCAGACAGTAACTATCTGGTTATTAAACATCCATTTATAACCTTCCATTACCAACTGGTGGGCACGGCAAATATAATCAATGTTATTGGTGTGGTTAAAAGAGGTTACAACGCTGCCACCAAATAGGAAACCAGCACCACGGGGACTCAGACCCCAGCCATCGACACTGTCCTCTGGGTCTGACCACATGAGGTCGCACATTGCACCATCATGAGGTACTTCTTGCTTCCGATCAATTGTTCGAATCTGGCAAGTAGGTCACGTCAATATACCAATAAATGCTTAAGATAAGAAACCAAATGGTTGAAAAGATTTCTCTGACCTGGTCTAATGTGGATATGGCAGGAGAGAGACCACCATGGACAGAAAATAACTTGTTCTCAATGAGAGCCGACAAACTGTCAAATAGCGCAAGTGAGCGTACAGGAAGTGAATCTGTATGCAATTTGTGTTTGGAAGCAATGTTAATGGAGTACGGCTGGCCATAATGCTAGACCTATTTTTTCAGGGGGTAAACCCAGATTTAATGCATGGCCTATTCAAACACATTTATACATGAACAATATGTGTGATTCTTGATCATCAGCCCAACTTTATCATAATATCTTACTTCGAGAAAGTAAAACAGCTTCAAGAGTCACTTAGAGGATTTTCTGGAACAGAGGGCATGGAAACAATAATGAGAATCCTCGAGGCAAATTGCTTTTATAAACTTGCGGGTACACGTTTCCGTACACATTGTGACATGCAGAATTCTAAGGGCAGTTGACTTAGTTATATGAATGAGGCCCAAAAGTACAATGACTGTGCATAAAGAAGACAAACAGGGTTGAAAGAAGAAATATTTGCATAAGTTCCAAACCGTTAAAAGGCTCTGATAACCGATTAGGCAACTAAGTGCTCATGTGTTACAACCAGAGCCCGAAAGCTGGAGCTGCAATATGCGCCACCCACCCACTAGTCCAAAGAGCACCTGGGTCAACTAGGCCCACCACAAGGTTACCTAAGTTCATGGATAATTATTTTTGGTGCTAGTTGGTAGTAGGTGGCCACTTATAAGCCTACTATTGTTCCCATTTCTGTCTGATGTGGGTTTGAGGTATTACAATCTTCACCACTTAAATCTTTGACGTCCTCCTCAAGGCCGAATAGTCACCAAGATCATACCCCCGGGAGGCAAGAGGAGGCTCGCACGGGTTCAAAAAGTGGCTCCCAACACACCTGAGGGCCCAAACCGTAACATGCGCCCACCCATTGGCCCAAAGAGTACCTAGGTCAACTAGGCCAACCACACCCACCACAAACTCACCCAAAAGTTCATGGATAATTGTTGGCGCTAGTTGGTAGTAGGTAGTCATTTATAAGCCTACTATCATTCCTATTTCTATCTGATGTGGGGTATTACATTATGCCTCCTACTTGTAATTCTATTGTCTGTGTAACATTCACCAAAATGTACATTTTGTTATCTACAGGAAGTTGACAAACCTTAGGTAATCAAATATATCTGTGCAATATCTCCAAACATTGACGGAACCATACTTCCTTAAGCACTCATCATAGAATCCATATACCTGGGGAACAGGATAAAATACAAGTCTTATAAGCAATCAAAAATCAAACTACAGAGTCAATTAATTAGATTATACCTGTGTAATTTGCCGGCTCTCATGATTTCCCCTAATTAGTGTTATCCTATCAGGATATCTCACCTGAATGTAACATTGTCATTTAGTTAAAACAGCCAACAGAAAACAGAAGCAAGTAAAACAAGTGCAACCATATCTACTACCTTTATAAAAGAACCGAGTTTCATCCTAGTCCATTGCATATATAATTACTAATATACCCTTTACAAGATATTTATTTATAACTTTTATAAAAAGACATGTGTAATTACTAATTTACCCTTTACAGGATATTTAGTGATTACAAGTTGAAGTCAAGTGGGTTTTCAAAGGAGGCTTGCATGGCTATTATTCCTATTAAGTCAGTCAACCTTAGACTACATGTAAATGATTCAACTTTTGAATTTTTTTTTTTAAATGTATTAGATTTGTTTCACAATACAAATTATTTTTAATATAGGTACCTTAACAGGTTTTATGAAAGAATTTGCTAGCAAGAGTTATTCTAATACTCCCTTTATCCCAAAATGATTGCCTATTTTCATAAACATCTTGACCCAGAATAAGTCTCTTTCAATTACTAAATTCATTTTCGCCAATATCATGTTTGAATGTGCACTCACAATGGTATAATGTGAATACTAAAAATATTTTAATATGTACATATGCTACTAAAAGTATTTAAAAGTAAACTGTTTAATTTCCTTAAAAAAATAAACATGGACAATCATTTTGCGATGAGGGAAGAGAGAGAACTACCTAAACTTTTTTTCTTTGTCACCAGTAGAAATTATCGTATTTCTTTTGGATATTAGAAGATTACAATATATAATACAAACTTTCCTCGCCTATTTATTCAAATCAAGCCTCCCGGCCCATCATTGGAACTCAAGAAGTGGATATAATCAAATCCCATCCCACCTAAAATTCTAAGAATTCGTTGATTGTAAATTTTTAGTTCTAAATTTGAGGTTTTCAAGAAGTACGCGGATAACAAAATAATACGACCAATAATGAGGAGATTGTGAACACATGCGGAGCATGTGTACTATACTAGTGTAAAGAAAAAAGCGCTCTTTTGAGGGTGGGGGGAGGGATGTTCTCAGGGCTCAGGCCACAGTGGCCACTGAAAAATAGTAGGTAAATACAGCGACCATGCCGCCTCTTACTCACCATCAACCCATCTTCACCAAGCCGATCGGAGTGTACATGAACAAGTTCTAGTACTCCCTCTGTCCCAAAATAATAGTCTCATTTAACAAGTCAAACTTGTTAAGCTTGTAGCCTTACATATTTGTACCTCTTTTGAATTGTTCTATAAATATTTCCTTTTCTAGAAATGGGACTATTTTTTTGAGGACAAACTAAAGAGGAAAGTGAGGCTATCTTTTTGGGATGGAGGGAGTATATAACTAGCACAAAGAAGTTGCATGACCACACAATAAATTGTTCCCCTCAAACGGACCTGGTTGGCCAGAAAAATATGAGGAAGTCTAAGTCGGTACAGTGGCTTATCAATTTCTAGTACACCAGTGATAAATTAGTTCCAATCACTTGCCATAACAGATGCTTAAGACTTTTTCCTGCTGCCTATACTCGTAGAACTTTTTTGGGTTTATAAAAGTCTCACTTTGATATACAAATAGGAAATATTTTATGGTTTGTAACTGGTAAATTTCAGTTGAATTACCCTTTTGAGTTCACTTTGAACTATTCATGACCGCCAAGGATCAAGGATCAGCGCTTACTACACCATAAGGGAGTGCAGAAGAGAAAAGAATACAAGAAACTAAAACTAAAACTAAAAAGTTGGAAAAGAGTAGAAACAGCTCTCCAGTCCTGCGTAAGATCTGAAAAGGCAGTCCCATGAATAAACCCCAAATGCCTTGGACAAAAGAGAAGCCAAAAGAGATCATTAATTCTCACAGCAAATTAAAAGAGAGAATCTTGCTGCTGAAAGTCCTGGCATTCGGTCCAAAATACTCCAAACAATAAAACACCCCTATCGTCCCAAGTAATTTGCCACCCTCCCCACTCCCAAAATGAGGCTCCAAAAAGTGGCAGCAGTGAACTTAACATTGACTTTAGACAAGTATACTTCATCCCAAAAGGTAGGCATCCATCTAGATTAGCTATTCATGTTAGTTCAACTTCTGAGATTGCCAAGGAAAGGGATAACAATACACCAAAGTTTTGTATTACTGATTCCTTTTGAGAGAAACAACTCTATGTTCTCTTCATTGAAACTGTTTTCTGTTTCACTTTTCTTGATATGAATACTCAGATTTCACTTCTGAGATATCAGATATCATCATTACATACAAAAATAATGCAAAAGACCCAGAAAAAAGATGATAGTACTCCACATTTAAAAACATACTTACTTTTTTGTGATTACTGACAATAAAAATCAAGAATTACTCTGAGATGCAGAAAGATCGAAACAATAACAGGTAATAGTCAGCCTCAAAGAAGGATTCTCAACATCAGCGGAAAAAATCTAGCAATCTAACACAAGATTATAGCGGTTTTTCATCAAAGTAAACTCCCACAAATAAAGGAAGATTGAAGAGAAACTTTATAAGTCAAGGAGCTAGTTTCATCATTGAGGATAATAAAATGGCAATGATTTTCCAGGGAGCTTAAAAGAATTAGACAAAAGAGAAAGAACGTGGCAGCAAACAACTAGCTTGTCAAGCTTATGAATAAATGCTTCAACCATTTGATAGATATTTCTTGCTTATTCATTCTTCAATGCTCCACCAGAAGGGTAGAGATTCTCAAACATTAGGTTTCAGCCTACTGATAAAATCCATCTCTGTTTGCTCTCTCTTTCAACTTTTGGATATATGTTAGGGGTGGGGGTTGGAGGGGGGGGAGGGGCATTGTTGAGTTACAGAACACATCAATATCAGGAACGAAAGTTAGATCTTCTGATTCTAGGTTGTAATCCAAACTAAATAATTATTGAAACCACTAAAGTTCGTCAGGCTTTGAGTATCTTAAGTACCTGAACAAGTCAAGACCACACATCAACTGAGGCTAAATAGGCCCACCACATTAGGGGCCAACCAATCGACTTCCATCCGTCGCAGACCTATTGCTAAGATTCATTTCTGGAGAAGAGGTACACTTTTCTTTTTCTTTTTTGATAAGTAAGAATATTATGTACCAAAAAACGTCAAAACAGGTGACGCATCCTTTGTACACTGGAAGTATACATCAAAACGACACTATACCAAAGCAAAGCTATTGACAAAATCAACAAAAGAATTATTGGAGGAAGAAGGAGAATTCTATGCCTCGTGGCACCAAGTAAATAGATATCGCAGAAGATCATTCTTCAACAATACATTTCTGATGAGATCTCAAGGGGGTTAATATTGAATTTACACTTTAAAGGGTTTTTGGGACGAAGATTGGAGGTTAAAGGGCAAGTTGAAGGCTTGGGGATGTTCTTAGAGAGTTCGGGGACCTAAATGTAAAGTTCAGGAAGTTTAGAGGCGCGCTCGCTCCACATGCTCGCGCAAAGTACCTTTAGAGTGGCATGCTCGTGCCACCTTCATAAAGGCAACCGCGCCGCGCCGCACAGCTAGGGTTTTGTCCAATTTTTGACTTATTTTTGGTATTTTCTTTAGGGTTACGGTTTCCTAGTTTTTAGGTTTATTTTACTGCTTTCCTAGGGTTTGTAAGCCTATTTAAAGGCCGTTTAAACATTGTTTTCATAGTTGGTTGGTTGATTGATTGAATGAAATTGAGTTTTTTTCTCTTTCAAGTACGTGTGTCGTTCTTGAGCAAACCCTTTGATCTAATCCGTTGTGTGTCGGTGATTGAATCAAAACCCTAGACTCATCCGTTGGAGATCCATCCTAATTGTGGCGTCTTTCATAATTCCACGGTTCGAGTTGCTTCAACTACGACGAATCGAGGTGTCATCCACATCAAACCTTTCTAGGAGATCTTGGGTTGCGATGAAATTCGCATCAATTAGTATGAGAGCAATCCAAGTTACGGTTAGCTTTTTCATACTATCTTAAATTCTTGTCTTATGATTTTAGTTTTGTAAAAAAAAATATTTGTTTTGTTCAATTTCTTGAAATCATGTCGGAGAAAAAGAAGCCTAAACAAGAAACTCCACAAATTAAAATTTTGATTTTGGAGGCTTTGACCGAAATTATTAGAGGGATGATGACAAGTACTATAGAGGAAACTGTGGACAGAAAAATTAAAGGAATTGAATGCGGAGAGGCAAAGGGAAGAGCCTAGGGAGCATAGGGCTCGGAAGGGTGAACCAATAAATGATGATGTTTATCACTACTCTAATCCGATCCGAGGTAGGCTTGTTTCTTTCAGGTAAATTTCGAGTTTTCAAGGTAACGGCGATGATTACTCAGAAGAGGTCTTTGAGTATCATATATACTCTGAATTGAAGAATGTGAAATTGGCAACAACTAAGCTCACAAGCTATGCACGCATATGGTGGCAACAGTTGAAGATAGATCGTAGACAGAATCGAGAAAGGGTAGTTACGTCATGGCCGGAGATTCAACGTGTTATGCGACGTCGGTTTGTCCCAAATCACTATTATAAGGGTGTTCAATCTCGTGCACCTTTGGAGTCTTCACCATGGAAGCCGAGCTACGTCAAAGGGGAGGAGAAGAGTTCAACCACTTCTACAACTGCGGCCAAGTCAAAGTCACTTGCCAATTATACTTTCAACTCACCAATATCATTCCTTTGACACCAAAATAGATATGTGTGAATCAAGTGGGGTTAAACAAGAAGGTGTGAAGAATGAGAATAAGGGAGAAAAAAATGAGCAAGACGGAGAAAAGAGTGAGGATGAGGGAGAAAAAGAATGGGCATAATGAAGAAAAGAGTGGGAGTGAGGAAGAGAAAAGTGAGCAAGAGAAGAATGAAGATCCCTTTAACTTCGAAGTTCCTCCTAAATCCTTTTCTTGGTTTATCTAGCGGATGATTAACGATCACTTCTTTTCAACTCAATGGACGGATTGGTTGGATCTCACTTCACGGGCAAATCTTCGGATTCTTAATGCAGATTTGAGGTTCCTTTTCAAGAGGGAGGGAATGATGTTATCTCAAGGGGGTTAATATTGAAATAACACTTTAAAAGGGTTTTTGGGTGAAGATTGGAGGTTCAAAGGCAAGTTTGAAGGCTTGGGGGATGTTCTTAGAGAGTTCGGGGACCTAAATGTCAAGTTCAGGAAGTTCAGAGAAGCGCATGCTCGCCCAAAGTACTGGGGCTGCCTTCAGAGTGGCGCGCCTGCGCGACCTTCACAAAGGTGGTAGCGCCTTGCCGCACAGCTAGGGTTTTGTCTAATTTTTGTCTTATTTTTGGTATTTTCTTTAGGGTTTCGGTTTCTTAGTTTTTAGGTTTATTTTACTACTTTCCTAGGGTATGTAAGCCTATTTAAAGGTCATTTAAACATTGTTTTCATAGTTGGTTGATTGATTGAATAAAATTGAGTTTTTTTCTCTTTCAAGTACGTGTGTCGTTCTTGAGCAAACCCTTTGATCCAATCAGTTGTGTGTCAGTGAATGAATCAAAATCCTAGACTTATCAATTGGAGATACATCCCAATTGTTGCATCTTTCATAATTCTGCGGTTTTCGAGTTGCTTCAACAACGACGAATCGAGGAGTCATCCACATCAAACCTTTCTAGGAGATCTAGGGTTGCGACGAAAATTCGCATCAATTTCTCTATTGTAAGTTGTGTTTACTCAATATTAGGGCAGCAATACAGAAGGTTAACAGGCTGCCCCATCCCATGTTGTTGGGGTATCAGGTATATATAAATGGATGGGGCGGGTATTATCCAGCCCTCGAAGGAGTTGGGATACAGGTAGGGGCTGGGAATACATACCATCTACCCCATTTATATCCTATTCTTCTTATTTCCACTTTTTTTTAACAGCACTTCGTCGTTGCCTTGGTAGCAGCTTTACGGATTTGGAGCTCTAATGTTCTAGGACTTTTAATAGTAGTTACAGTTGCTGTGTGTATATTTTAAGTCCTATTAGGATCGTTTATGAAACTTGCAAGGTCTCTATTGCCCATGAGAATTTCAAAATGCATTCCCAAGTCTTTTGTTGTTGTTTACAATCCTTCATTTAACGTGCTGATACTTGATATATACCACACACCATTTAAATAGTGATAGAAAGAATCAGTATTAACATTATTGTAGAATACCTAGTTATAAAATCCATTGTTAATTTATTTATTTATTTAAAATAAGATACATTTAACATCAAGTCAACTCAAATCTCACTATTTATTATGTTGGTTTAATCACCAAGTACTACGAAACCTAAAATTTTGTTCATGTTCCTCAAATACTTCTAATCAAGTTAACTTATTATATTGGGTCGCTATTGGTCTTGAATAATACTGAATGTGATTAAATGCTATTATAAATCATAATAACACGCTTAACAATAATTATTGACCTTGTTATTCTGGTGTTAATGTGTGGAAATGTGTAATACTATAATATGTTCAGATATACTCTGATAACAGTAGTAGTAAACAAAGAAGGGTTTGAAAGGGGCAACAATGATGGAAAGTTTGTACCATAGTGATGGCTGGATGGGGTTGCAGAGGTACCCCATTATGGATTTGGGTGGGAATAGGAATAGGAGTTTTAAAGGGACAGAATTGGAGAAGGCAACTCCCACGCCAGCCCCACCCAATTGCCCTCCTTATTCAATATCCAAATGAACATCAAGTATAACCAATTCAAACATTTGATACTAAGTCTCTGTTGGGTGATGGCTTTCAATTGAAAGCTCGCTTTTAAATAAGAAGCTGTCCCACAATACCCTTTCGTAGATATTACAGATATAAATAATATCATTGGCCAGGGTTTAAATGACTATGGAAAACATACATCCCTCGTAGAGATTAGCAGTGACAAGAAACAGACTTCAACTAAAGAGCATGTTGATGTCTCTAGAACTCTCTTAGGTGTAGATGCAGTCTGAGCAGCCTTAATGAAATTAATATAAAAGTAGTACAGTCCATGGACAAACCATCAGAGGGTTCTACTATATTGGTCTGTAACTACTCATACCCGGAATATTATATTCTATATTAGATGTACATATTAACGAGTGGCCAGCTTCTTAAATGCCTTAAGCTAGTTACGAGCAGTTTGAGTTTGCTAATTAAATAGATGCCCATGATTCTGCTGTATTTTCATGTTTAGCCCAGGAAATTGACTTTAAAGCGTTTCAGACTGAGATTAAGTACATTAATTAAAATACGGTTGGACTCAGCAATAGAAGGGGTACTCAACATGTACAATGTGTACGAATGTCATGTAGCACAAAATATCAAGTTTTAGCTAAGGAAAATTACTGGATTACTGACACATACTTTTACAAACAGACCCGAGACGCAAACCATTACAGGAAGCAGTCAGTTTGGTTAAGTAATGCCCAAGGTTAAAAATTAAAATTCGTGTCTAGTATACCCTTCCCATCACTCTTCAATTGCAGTAGACCCTCAATAGCTATAAACAGCATATCATCTTTCTTCTTTCTATGTTCTTGTTCCTAAATGACAACTTGAAAACATTGAGATAGAATAATAAAAAGTAACTGAAAGGAGTATCTGATAATGAACTGGAAATACTTCCTCTTTCCCAAAATAAGAGTCTCTTGTTCTATTTGGGATGTCCCAGAAAGAGAGTCCCATTTCCTTTCAAGACAGTTTTTTGGTTCCAATTGTCTAAAGTACCTTTTTTTAATTGTGAGAAAGAAAATAAGATGGGCTCAATTGATTTGACACCACTGGAGAGAACTAGAGGGCATTAAAGGAGGTCAACATTTTTTTTTTATAGAATAACATTAGAAGAAGTAAAAATTTGTGTCAGTATTTTCTTAAAAGACTCTACTTTTGGGATGTAGAGAGTACATCATATGTGAATCAACCAGTGGCTTGGTAAGAAGTGCGTACTGTAAGACATATTTGAGGTCTTCAATCAGCTACACGGTTACTTCGTAATGGGTCTCATCAGAACAAAGTCAAATACACATATGAATAATATTAAGTGACAGTCATGCTCCTCAGCTTACTTTCGAACCATAGCCAGCTGGCATAATCACTTTCACTAATCTTTTTCTTTATTTTATTACTCCATCCATAATCCATTCCACTTCTAGTGTCTTCTTCTAAATAATCAAGCAAATATAGAGATACATTCCTACACTGGAAACTGACCAGTGTGACAAAATCTCAAGGGAATCAAATTCCTCTTGATTAAATACACTAGTGTTAATGTGCCACTACAATTTGATATCTGTAAAGCTTAATTTTCAAATAGGAATTCTGAGAGTGGAACACGGAGGGACTCTAAACTTGGAATGAAAAAAGATTTTATTTTGTAAGCTAGGGAGTTTGAACGTTCCACATTCAATCAAAGAGGTGGTTTCAGCATGTTAACAGTGTACCACCTGATACTGACGTACACAACACTGATCCTAAAGATCATAATAAATCCATCTTCTGCAGGAATGTAGAGGTCCATTAAAGAAGTCTTTAAAGTTTTCTCAGGGACAGCAATAAATGGTAGCTAGGTGACTTTGGTTCTATTATGAATGTACAAGCAAATACACCCTAAATGGAGAGATATTGGAAATAAGTCTTTCCTAGAGAGTAATGTATGGAAACCATCAAGCTGGAGTGACAAACCTTTTAACTACATGACTGCAACTAAATCAAGGTGGAGGTCTCAATGGAGATGTAATTAAAAGTATTAAAATAGAAATATTACCTTTAGGGCAAGTAAAAGCAGGAATGTCTCAACAGAGTAATATCCTCTATCAACAAAGTCCCCAAGAAACAAATAGTTGGTCTTTGGGCAATCACCGCCAACTTTGAAAAGCTCTTTCATGTCATAAAACTGCCCATGAATGTCACCACATATCTGTAAAGACAACAGGAGAGCACAGCAAAAGGAGATCCATGAGCAAGAATTACAACCAGCATTTTTTTTTTTTTTTTGATAAGTAAAAATTACAACCAGCATTAGCATTCCAAATACAGGAAGAATGTTTTGGAAGGGGGTAGTAGCAGTCCCAACCATATAACGCAAATGGGACATTCCTCGCAGATTTGGGGAGATTTTTTCATCATGAGAAGAGTTCAGTTCCCTAAGAGCTCTCATTGCCATGATTCATACCAAGCTAAACCACCTTAGAGGTAAGGGGATAGTCAGATAGATTACCAAGCTGGTAAGACTTGTAACCTGTTCACCAATGTGGGATGGAGTTTTACGCCAACTCGGCTACCACTACTTGCTTGTTTGGTGAATTGCCTTCATTTCTTCTTCTCATTTTTATTTCATCTTTTAATTTTTTGAAATTATTTCCTCACCCCGCTAGTTTGTGTTGATCTTGTTCAACTTACCTCCAAGTTATAGTAACAAGTTCACTTTGGTAATGTTGTTCCACAATGGATTGCATGTCATGGATTTGAAATAACCTCCGCACTTGTACGTCAGAGTTACTCCACTGTGACTTCTGAAACGCCTTGTGTGTAGGTAAGTCCATGCTTTATTCAAGCCAGTAAGCAGCCGCTCCTCTTTCAGACAGTAGCATATATACTCGGAATGTGATGCATAAAAAAACAAGCAGCAAGATACTTCTGACAATCAGGTGATAAAAGCAGCTCATTCTAGCTCATCAGCTCCACAAAAATTCATTGAAGTTTCACTTGTTAATACCAAACATCTACATACAACAACTATTGCTAAGTACATAATCGAAGAACTCTGAAGTCCAAACAAGTCAAACAGATTTCAAATCAAATACTTTCGGCATGGAAATCCCCGATTCACTCGAGAGAGTGTGTCTGTACTATGGAGATACATAGGAGATACGAACATTCTCATAAATCACAACTAACCAAACAACCTAGATCGATCGCCACTAACCCCGAAATAAACTCAGAAAATCAAACCCTAGCACGCTCAAATCACTGAACAAACAAACCTGTGAACGTAGGCGTAGGTTCATAGATATCAAGAGATAAGATTGAAGAGCAAATGAAATCGGGCGACTTACAGTGACGGGAGCATCGACTCGTTGAACGTTGCTCTCTTCGACAAGGATTTCCATGGCTTTGAGACAAAGCGCCTTGACTTCCGACTCTTTCAGCGGCTCGCAGTTCTTCAGCTGCTCTATTTGCCTGTCTAGGTCTGACATCTCGTCCCCCCCTCTCTCTCTCTCTCTCTCTAACCTTACTTTCCCTCTCTAAAACCCCCGCGGGGACAGGGCATCACCAAATGATAGTAAAAATTCTCCCACTCGAAAAAAACTAAAATTAAAACTAGTCTCGTTTAGTTTATTGGTTGCTCAACTGTGGATCACTTCTTTATGTGGGTTTCTCTCTCTCTCTCTCTCTCTCTCTCTCTCTCTCTCTCTCTCCGTGTGTATCTCTCTCTCCCTCTCTCCTTTGTCTCGGAGTTCTTCCTCAGTCCGCTCTGCGCTCTCCTGAATTTTGGTCTAATTTCATTCTTCCCTCGTTTCTTTTACTTTTATTCCGTTTCTGTCCCCTCCCTATTTTGATATTTGAAGGCAGATATTTACTGTGCAAAAAATAGTGAGTGGTACGATACAAATAGTTTGACTACTCCTTCCTTATAGTTTGATTACTCCTTCCTTATATTAGAATTTTTAACACTTCTCTCCCGGAGCTCAGCTTATTAATACATGATAAATTGAGTTATGAAAATTTATCTTACAAAAAAATATTTGTAAAACAGTATTTTTTAAACTTTTGCCTAGATTTCTTACTAATATGATAACATGTCATGTGTCATAGGATAGTAACAAAAGGCAATTGGAGGTAACTTAATGACCAAATACTTGATCTTGTCCTCTTACAGGCAATTGGAGGTAACTTAATGACCAAATACTTGATCTTGTCCTCTTCCAGGCAATTGGAGGTAACTTAATGACCAAATACTTGATCTTGTCCTCTTAAATAATAATTTCTCCATCCCAAAATTATTACATACATGCTAAACAACACCCCCAAAAAATACTAAATCACACCCCCCCCAACCAAAGTGACCTTTCTACCCTCCCCCCTTTCCCACTCCCTTTCCCTCAAACCGGTCCCTCCCTTTCCCCAACAAGACACCCCCCCTCACTTTCCCTCCCCAATGCTAAATGACACCCCCTCTAAATGACACCCCTATATAATTATTAATATATAATTTTATATAATTAGTAATATATAAATTTATATAATTATTAATATATTTTTATATTTAATTTTATATAATTTGGTAATAATTATTAATAGATAATTTTATATAATTAATAATAGGTAATTTATAATAACTAATAATGGGTAATTTTATATAATTATTAATATATAATTTTACATAATTATTAATAGTTAATTTTATTTTATACTTTTAGTTTAATATATAAGTTTATAAATTTAATTTTAGTTTATAAATTATTAATATATAATTTATAATTTGGTAATAATTATTAATAGATAATTTTATATAATTAATACTAAGTAATTCTATATAATTATTAATATATAATTTTACATCATTATTAATAATTTGGTAATATATTTATAAATAAAATTTTCACAAATTAATATATAATTTTAGTTTATAAATTATTAATATATTATCTTATTTCATATTATTTAATTTTAGTTTAGAATTTAATTTTAATTTTAGCTTAGAAATTATATATTTACTAAACAATTTTAAATTTTAAAAATTATAAATTTAATTTTAGTTTATAAATTATTAATATATAATTTCATATAATTTAATTGTAATTTATAATTTTAGTTTATAATTTAAAATCATTTAATAAATATATAATTTCAAATTATTTAATTTAATTTTATAATTTTAGTTTTTAATTAATATTATTTTTGATTTAATTAGTAATATATATATAAATAAAATTTTCACAAATTAATATATAATTTTAGTTTATAAATTATTAATATATTATATTATTTCATATTATTTAATTTTAGTTTAGAATTTAATTTTAATTTTAGCTTAGAAATTATATATTTATTAAAAAATTTAAATTTTAAAAATTATAAATTTTATTTTATTTTATAAATTATTAATAAATAATTTCATATAATATAATTGTAATTTGTAATTTATATAATTTAAAATTGTTTATTAAATATATAATTTCAAATGATGTAATTTTATCTTATAATTTTAATTTTGAAATTAATAATATTGTTGATTTAATTAGTAATATATTTATAAACTTAAATTTGCACAAATTAATATTTAATTTTAGTTTAATATATAATTTTACATAGTTTAATTTTAGTTTATAAATTATTAATATATAATTTCATATTATTTCATTTAAGTTTTTTATTTAATATATTTGTTTATTTAATAGAAATAAGATTATATAATTTAATTGTAATTTATCATTTTATTTTATATGCAATAAAATATATAATTTTAGTTTTTAAATTAATATAATTGTTGATTTAATTAGTAATAAGATTATTAAATTGTATTTGCATAAATTACATGTATTTATGGATATTTTAATATAATTATTATATATTAATTACACAATTTAAAATTTTATTAGCATAAATAATTAAATATTACTTTAATATTTTTAATTTTAGTGTATAATTTCATATAAATTAATTTAATTTAATGTGATGTTTTACATAATTAAGTTTAACTATGTAAATTTAAATTAAATTAAATTAAATAATTTGAAATTATATATTTATTAAATGATTTTAAATTATAAACTAAAATTAAATTATATGACAAAATATATTAATAATTATATAAAATTAAATATTAATAATTATTTAAAATATATATTAATAATTATATAAAATTATATATTACTAATTATATAAAATTATATATTGATAATTATATAAAATTATATTTTAATAATTATATAAAATTATATAAAATAAACTGAAAAAAAAAATTAAACCCCTAGGAGGGGGCGGTCTTAATGTATTAGAACCCCAGGGGGAGGCGGTGTTAATGTATTAGACCCCCACGGGGAGGCGGTGTTAATGTATTAGACCCCCAGGGGGCGGCGGTGTTAATGTATTAGACCCCAAGGGGGGGGGCGGTCCTCCATATTCCGTTAAAAACTTAACGGATCCGTTAAATTTTTAACGAAATTGTGAATTTAAGAGGCTAAATTTTAAAAAAAAAAATATTTTTTTAACGGAATCGTCTAAAAAGTGAAGGGGGGGCTGGTGTGTGGAGGATGGAGGATGAGGGGGGCTTGGTGTGGAGGATGGAGGATGGGGTGTTTCAAGGGCAAATGTGTAACTTCCATGGGGGGGTGTGATTTAGCATGTTAGGGGGGTGTTATTTAGCATCACTCAATTATTATCCTGCTTTTATTTTTTGTCCGTTCTAAAATAATTATCTTATTTAAAAAAAAATTTAGGACAAAATTTTTACCATTTTATATTTACTTTCTTCATACTTTAATTATGGGTCATATGCACGTGGGCATTAAAGGAACTACACACTATATCAATATTAATAATCAAGTTAATTATTTTTTTTAATCCGTGTGTCGGGTCAAATAAGACAATAATTTTAGGACGAATGGAGTAAGACATTCGGGAATTCAGTAATTATTGTATTTATGATAATTGAAATTTTAAAATTCATAATTTATTAGAAAATAAGTTAAACATGCCGATGAAATAAGAAGAAACTACTAAAATTCTGAAAGTGTCCTCAGGCATGCATCCGAGTAGGGGTGGCAATTTTTTTACCCAATCCAATTGGTCATCCATTATACCCATTAAAAATGACTTAATGGATTAACCATTTTTCACCCATATATTTACATGGGTGTTAAATAGGTTACCCAATGTGTATTCAATAATAATATGGGTGTTTTTGGGTTTTAACCCGTTTATCCAATAAGTTACCCAATACTCATTTATACAAAAATGAATCACAACCATTTTCAATGTGTGTGTTTGATTTATACAATGTTGTAATATATTGTAGTGCACAACACTTTAATGTATGAATTGTTGTATGAGATATCACCTTCAAAAAAAAATTAATATAATATTTTATATTATTTTTCTTTTATAAAAGGTGATCAAATTTATTAGGTAAATTTGGATAATATCTCTTTATTAACATTTCGTATTTTAATCATCATTGAATTCCCATTCTTTATCTTTGTTCATCAAAAACCACATTGTCTCTGTGCTCACACTATGATGTGAAATTGGAAAAATTATGTTTAAAAAAAAAAGAGGGAGGTGGGAGAGGAAGGAGTGGTGGTGGGCAACCTATTATGATGCTATTTAAAGAGAAATAATTAGTCATACTATTTGGATATTGATATTTTAATTTTATAAATTTCATGATGGTTACTGTGTGAATTAATATTCGTAGTTTTTGTCTTTATTGTTGATCATAATTTTTGTTTTAAGAATTAAGAGGCTAAGGGGACTAAAATGGTGTCAAAATAATGAATCACATCCATTTTTAGTGTGTGTGTGCTTGATTTTTACAAAAAATGCTTTAACGTATTGCATTGTGCAATACCTTAATGCAAAAGTGTTGTTTGAGATACTACATTCAAGTATTTTTTAAATATATTTCGTTTATATCATTTTCTTTTATAAATGATAAAAGTGTTTATTGGGTATATCTGAATATACCAATTTATTAATGGATAGAATTGGTATTATTCAATTATACCTATTAATATTTAATGGGTGTTATTGAATAATACCCAAAATTACCCATTAACCTTATTGGGTAGTTAATGGTTTTACCCAAACTTATCCAGATATACCCAATTGCCACCCCTACTTTCGAGTGCATCAACTCTCTTCCATACTTGTTGTTCTTTGTGCTATGTAAGTATGGTAAGGATTGTGATGTCAACTTTGCCATGTGTTAAGAATATGTCAGTAAAACAACTGATGTATACATATTCCTGCACAGTAATTTGTTTATTCTCATTACAACGCATATTTCACAAGTGGCTAAAAGGGTTGCGTACCGGTTAGCGTGGCAACTTGCTGAAATACTGCATAAGTCATTAGACTATGAAGTCTTTGTACATGTCCAAGTCTTTGTCCTACCTTCTTATGATGACATTACCAATGGATTAGCTTTGTAAGCGTCAGCAGACGTCTCATCAGCAGACATCTCCCCAGCATATGTCTCTCCACCAAACTTCAGTCTAGCAGTTCTACATCGGCAGTTACTCAAGTATCAGTCAAGTCATGCTCGCTAAAAGACTACTGCAAGAGCACTACAAAGTTCAAAGAAGAACATCGATCATTATCCAAGCTATAAAGTTTACAAAGATTCGCAAAGGACACTTTGCTAATCTTTCTGGCAGCTTAAAGATACGCATCGATGTCTGAGCCTTCACTCTCATCTATTAGATATTTCCTCTTCCGTGTTTGGTCCCAGTTCTCAAGACATATCCAGACAAAAGTCCAGTCACAGTCTTTCACCCAGACATGCACGTCCTATCCCATCCGTTCTTAGCCTGAATCGTGGATAGAAATCAAAACCAAATCTTCATAAAGATTTTTACCCAACAGTTCATAACAAATATACTCTGATACATTGAAGAACAAATCCCTCAAACGGGCAAAAAATTAATCCAAGTAAACAACGAATCCTTCATTTTCTCAGCCGATAAAAGAAACCTCTCATCCCTCCTCAAAAGTGAAAGTGTGTGAAAACACAGAGAGTGGACAAAATATAAGTGTAAGAACAAACACTTTGTGGAGAGTGATCTGAAATTCTTAAGGCAAGAGAAGCTTCGCTTAATCAATAAATCTCTTCTTGATTTGAGTTTTTTCTTCCTTCGAAAGACTCTGTTTCTTCAGAAGCTATAATTCTTATTCATAGCAAGAGACTAAGCATCCAACCTACCGTTGAAGATAGAACCTACTTGAAGATGTCCGATGAAAACTCAGAGCTTAATAATTCGCATTGCATTCATACCGGCAGACTTGTACTCCATTACAAGGGTGTCTGTTGTGCAATAAAGTGTCATCATAGTTGGTCGAGTGCTTTGTACTCGGTTGTTCAAATACTTGCTATTTGAACAACCCATTATATCATCTTCTCACTTCCAGCTCACTTTTGCCTTGCCATTTACTTTTCCTAAGGTACTTGGTGAGAGTTAAAGGATGAGGGTTGGTTATAAGTCTTCCTGACATCTCACTCCTTTCCATGAAATTTCGGGATTGCTAGGGTAAGAGGGTCTAGGTAGATGTACTAAGCATGTTTACATAAGAGTAATCCTCTGCTGAATTTTAATATAAAATATATTTTTTTACACTCAGCCTTTACTTATATTTCCTATTTAAATATACTATTCATTTAACCAATCTATTCATGGAAAGCGACATATGTATCTAATGAAGATTTAAGACTGTTGATATGATGTACTTGTATAAATTTACGCACATCTATCTTTAATCTTCTATGTTTGCTGTCATTCATTCCACTGCTTAACTCATATCTAACATTATAACTTCAATTTTTCAGTAAACCTCAAGTTTATTGTGACAGAGTAGATAACATCTGCTAAAGCACATCAGCCGTTCTTTATATCATGTATGCTGCTTTTAAAGAAAATTGACTTGACCTGATAATCATTTCATCCCTGTTCCTAAACATATTTCAAAATTGAATGAGATTTTTATATGAAGGTAACATAAGTTATTCACCCCCTAGCTTATATTCTGAGCATATCAACATGGACCTAACACCATAATTTTATGGCAGATAAGGAAAGAAAGAAACCCGTGTGTCTGTGCAGGTTCATATAGAATAGCTTTCTTGGTTGTATTAGTTGTTATGAATGTTCTTGGGAATGGAAAGAGGTGCGGTTTTCCGCTCCGAAATGGAGCCATGTAGCTGAAATCAACAGTTCTGCGATGAGTGGCATAAACCCCCTCCAAATTTCTTAATGGTTAAAGTTGATGCAGCTTTCTTTGATGCTTCAAATTAAACGGGCTTAGGCATGGTACTTCGTGACGACCATGCCCAATTTGTTGCAACAAGGTACAATGTTATCGCTGGAAAACTTCGAGTGGATGAGGGTGAGGTCATTGGGTTATGTGAAGCTTTATCTTGGATAAAGAATATGGGGGCTTAAATGTGTTATATTCGAGGTGGACTCCAAACTTGTTTATGATGCTATTTATTCGTCCAAGTTTGAATGTCTGAGTTTGGAAGTATTATGTCGAATTGTAAAAAGATCATTGTCGAAAATCATTTATTCACAATTCGACTTGTTCGTCGTAAAGCCAATGTAGTGGCACATTGCATGGCTAGGACTGCTCGCAATTTTCTAGCCCTCACTGTTGGGTTGCGCCCCCAAACTATGTGGATGGCCTTCTCGCTGTGTCTTGTTCCTGCTCCTTTTAATTGATGTTCTTTTGATTGGTTGTTAACAAAAAATAATTTTTTTAAAAATTGGTTTATTAAAATTCAAAAATTAATTACCAAGAAATATGTAGTTACATAATTTAGAAAGAAAAAAAAATTAATGACATATATTTTAATTGTTTTATCTTTGCCAGCACTAGTTTAATTTTTGTTCCCACCTAAAATAAACAGCATTCATTTATTACATAATTATTGTTCTCTCTCTTTCTCTCTCCATTAATTTTGCTTTAGTCTCTCTCACTATTTTTTAAATCTCTTTATTAATTTCTATGTTTTTAACATTTATGACATTTTACTTCCAACCCACACTGTTCGGTGTTTCATCACTAATTTGTACATTTCTATATCACAATCATTTATTTCTAAACACGGTCTTTTCTATTATTTCTATATAAATGTTTATATTGCAAATAAAAAAAAAACTATATATATATATATATGTTTATATTGCAAAATATTTTTGTAATTAAAATCGTGCATCGCACAGGCACTAACTAGTAATTACTCATTATAAAAATGGTTTGATTGATTTATCATTGGTTCAACTAGACTTAGAACATATATTAAAGATAGAGAGGAAATGGTGGGGTCATGTGTGATAGTTAGTGACATAAACTGTTATATAAGATATGAATATGTTTGTTCCCTTTGTTTAAATATATATATATATATATATATATATATATATATATATATAGAGAGAGAGAGAGAGAGAGAGTCTTTTTGGTTTTATTATTTTGGAAATATTTGTAATTACATATGTATTATACTCTCTCCGTCCCGGATAAATGTTCCTACTTTTTATTTTGGGATGTCCCAACTAATGTTCCTAAATAATTTTTATTTACCTATTCTCTACCATTCTTCCTAATATACCCTTAAAGTTTCATTTAATATAACACATCCTAAAAAAACTAAATTATTTAAAATAGTTGAACTCAATTAATGTTTATGGGTATTATGGTCAGAACACATTTTACAGCACATCATTAATTATGTTTCTTAATTCTTGTATTTTATCCCCTAAGAATATTTATCTGGGACGGAGAGAATAATTGAATAAATACAATGTTTGTATTTTTTGGCTTTAAAATTAAATAATTTGTTCATGTATATACTACATCATCATTAACAAGGGTAAACATGGAAATTTTATTTCCAATTAACTGAAAAATTTAAGGACCATCCAAAATAGGGCAAATTGCGGCCGCAAACTCCGTACAATGGCCTAATTGCACAAACTGAAATTCATTTCTTACATAATTCTTACTCTCTCTCTCTCTCTCTCTCCATTAATTTTACTTTAGTCTCTCTCACTATTTTTTAAGGCTCTTTATTAATTTATATTTTTTAAACATTTTTGACATTTCGCTTCAACCCACAGTGTTTCCCATTTATTTCTTCAACACGGTCTTTTCTATTATTTTCAAAACTATTAATCTATTATGTATATATATATTGCAAAATATTTGCTTGATTGAAATCATGCATCGCACGGAACCTAACTAATAATTACTCATTACAAAAATGGTCTAATTGATATACCAGGTTCACCTAGACATAAAATCATTACTTGTTATGGTTTGATATTTAATATTCGATACGTTGCGGTGACTATGAATTTCTAACTCCACATCTCTCCCTCTCCCCCTCTCCGTCTCATAACATCAAAGGAAACAATTTCAGTCATAGTTGTGCTGATTGGTTGCATAGATCTAAGAGAATAAGTGAAATGTGAGTTAGTGTGCGTCGTGGCCCTCGTGGGATACAGTGGAGATTGATTTCATATGCGGTTCTACAGTTACAACATTAAAAGGTAAAGATGAAATAGTGGGGTCATGTGTGATGGATATATATGTATATGTATGTATATATGTATATGTATATATATATATATATATAGTCTTTTTGTTTCTATTATTTTGGAAATATTTGTAATTATTTATGTATTATAATTGAATAAATACAAGGTAGGTTTGTATGTTTTTGGCTTTAAAATTAAATAATTTGTTCATGTTTTTATGGTTTTAAAATATTAAACATATACTACATCGCATCAACATGGGTAAACATGAAATTTTTATTTCTAGTTAACTGAAAATTTTAAGGACCATCCAAAATCTGGGCAAATTGCGGCCGCGAACTCCGTACAACGGCTTAATTGCACAAACTGAAATTCATTTCTTACATAATTCGTATTCTCTCTCTCTCTCTCTCTCTCTCTCTCTCTCTCTTCATTTATTTTGCTTTAGTCTCTCTCACTATTTTTTAAAGCTCTCTATTAATTTATATATATTCAGCATTTTTGACATTTTGCTTCAAACCCACAGTGTTCCATCACTAATTTGTACATATCTTTATCATAATCATTTATTTCTTCAACACGGTCTTTTCTATTATTTCCAAAACTATTAATCTACTATGTTCATGTATGTATGTATATATATATATATATATATAACTATATATATATATATACATGTTTATATTGCAAAATATTTGCTTTATTGAAATCGTGTATCGCACGGGTACTAACTAGTAATTACTCATTACAAAAATGGTCTGATTGATTTACCATTGGTTCAGCTAGACATAGAACCATTACTTGTTATGGTTTGATATTTGATATTCGGTATGTAATACCCTAGCTTTCCTATGTGTTATTTGCATAATTGTATGCCTTATTATCATGTTAGATATACATGATAGGATTACTTGCATAGCATGGTGTAAATAGAATGCCATGGTGGTAGTATGAATTATGGTTGTGTACCTTGTTAAGTTGACATGTATTTATTGTGTTACAAATTATGTAATCTTTGTGTTATATTTCTAGCAAGGTTTTTAGACTTTTTGGGAGTCTTTGTTGAGTGTATTGGCCTTGTATACTTGATAAAATTACTTAAGAATCATTTAGGATGACTTTGGCTACATTTTAGAGCTTTGTACTTATCATTTATTAATCTGGATACAAAGAAATCGCTTAGGAAATGGCCAGAGCGATCGCTCTATAGACAGTAGTTGGAACCTAGGATTTGAGGTTAAAACGATCGCCCTGGATTACCCCAAAGCGATCGCCTTATAGGCAGAATGTGATTGTTAAAGTACGGAAGGTAAAGCGATCGCCTTGCTTCGTTACAGGGCGATCGGCCTGTTGGCAGAATTGTTATATATGTTTTATTATTTAAAATTTACATGCAAGACCATTTGGCTTAGGAGAAGACGCGTCCTAAGGTTGTAACCCAGCTTTTCCACCACCTCCTCCACCCTTCTACTGCAGAGAGTAACCCCCATAACTCACATTTCATCCAAAGAACTCCATTGAACCTTAGAGAGAGAAGTGTGCGTGCTGACAATGTGAGATTGCTGTGTGTTTTACATCTCCTCAAGATCCAACCATCTAAACTTTAATCCAAGACCAAATTTGTGTCGCTAAAGACTAGGAGACTTAGTTGCAAGGCTTTGATTTTATTTTTGGTGGTTTGATTTTCAAATTTAAAGTAAATTACTAAATCCCCTTTGTATGCTTAAAGCCTCATATCATGCTAGCTACTTAAATTACTTACTAGACATGTTAAAAATGTTGTTTCCATGGTTAAATGTTGTATGGATACGTGGATGCCATGATTATATTATTTACTTGGTATGAAATGATTTAGTCGGTGAAGTTGTGATGCTGTTGAACTTAAAATTTAGCTAGGAGAGGAACAAGGACTGTAGTTGGAAGGAAGCTGCATGTAGCAACTATACCCAAAGTGAACAATTGTATTAATGAACTTTTAAGGAAGAATTTGGAAAAAACAATATACACCGAATATTACGTTAAATTTCTACTAGAAATTAGTTCGTTTGAGTAAGATTATGACTCTCAAACAAGTTAGTTAAGTGAATAGTTGATATTTGTGGATTAGAGACTTGTAAATTAGCTCTATGTGGATGTATAACTTTGGCAAATATATGCTTAATGTTAACATATTATTGAGTAATATGAATTACTTGACATTTACTAAGTTCACTACTTTTGAACTTGGGGTTAATTTGCATAAGATGAGTAGATACCATTTTGTGCATCACATTGAGTTCAGCTGGGATTTGTTAACGAGTCAAGGTGAGACGACATATAGCCTTGACAAATCAATATTTGGAATCGCTATAAGTCGCCGTATTGGAGTTCACACACATTTCACCTGTGGCCGCAGATGGGAGGTAGCCCCACTGTTGTTGCAATATGCGTAACTTTGGTTGCTAAGACTCGATAGGTTTTCGGGGAGACCCGACAGGTTCGGGGATGTTGATACATCACATACGAGTATCGATACACGTTGGTTATTTGATGTATTGTAGGAGCAATGCAAAGATGAATAAAGAGAGATGATATCCTTTATTATATGATTTATTTACAAACACTTATGTGAACATCAAGGTGCTATGTGTTTAATGTGAGTAGTATATCAAAGATGATATTACATGTTTAGTTGTGATGTATAGGAATGCTATCACCTTGTTACGATTATAGTTTGAGCATTATGCCATGTCATGTAGTTGCATTTAGTAACTTATTGAGTTTTGACTCACCCCCTTTATTGTTCATATGTTTTTCCTTAAATCCGAGCCAGCCAGGCAGTTCCTGGTGAGGTCGGTGAGGACGAGACTTGTTAGCAGGTTGTCTTTTGGAATATATCTCTTAAAGCTTGTTATAGTTAATGGTATTTTATTTTGGTGAGGACGGTTGGTTTGTAAGGTTATATAGACTTTACTTTTGGGTAGAGTTATACTTGGTTATTCGTATTACTCTTTTGGTAGCCGACATGTATGTCGTGCTTGTGTATATAGTTGGTTTTTTTCAGTTGTTGTTCCGGCATGTTGTGGCCAATGATGTTATGTTGTTGTTGTTTCTTTTCCCGAGTTGTAGACTTGTGGTTGTTGTTAGTTGGGTTCCGGCAGTAGTGTCGCTGAAGACTTGTTTATTACGTGTTATGTTAGTCTTGTTGTGTTGTCTTGGCAACCCGACCTTGAGATTTTGTATAGAAATCCGGGTCGGGGAGGCACACAGTACGTTGTGGTGACTATGATATTTCTAACTCCTCATCTTTCCTTCTCCCCATCTCATAACATCAAGGGAAACAATTTCAGTCATAGTTGTGTTGATTGGTTGCATAGATCTAAGAGAATAAGTGAAGTGTGAGTTAGTGTGTCGTGGGATACGGTGGAGATTGATTTCATATGCGGTTCTCTAATAATATGATTCTACAATTACAACATGTGGAGATTGATTTCATATGCGGTTCTCTAATAATATGATTCTACAATTACAACATTAAATGTAGAGACGAAATGATGGGGTCATGTGTGATGGATAATGACATAAACTGTTAATATAAATGTTTGTTCCTTTCGTTCAAATATATATATATATATATATATATATATAGTCTTTTTGTTTTTATTATTTTGGAAATATTTGTAATTATTTATGTATTATAATTGAATAAATACAAGGTAGGTTTGTATGTTTTTGGCTTTAAAATTAAATAATTTGTTCATGTTTTATGGTTTTAAAATATTAAACATATACTTCATCCGCATTAACATGTGTAAACATGGAAATTTTATTTCCAGTCAATTGTAAAATTGAAGGACCATCTAAAATCGGGGCAAATTGCGGCCGCAAACTCCTTACAATGGCTTAATTGCACAAACTGAAATTCATTTTTTACATAATTCTTACTCTCTTTCTATCTCTCTCCATTAATTTTGCTTTAGTCTCTCTCACTATTTTTTAAAGCTCTTTATTAATTTATATCTTTTTAGCATTTTTGACATTTTGCTTCCAATCCATAGTGTTCCACCACTAATTTGTACATATCTATCTATATCATAATCATTTATTTCTTCAACACGTCTTTTCTATTATTTTCAAAACTATTAATCTATTATATATATATATATATATATATATAAATGTTTATATTGCAAATGCTAAGAAAACAGAACTGTATATATATGTTTATATTGCAAAATATTTTTTTGATTAAAACCGTGCATCGTATGGGTACTAACTAGTAATTACTCATTAAAAAAATGATTTGATTGATTTACCATTGGTTCAACTAGACATAGAGCCATTACTCATTATGGTTTGATATTTGGTATTCGGTACGTTGTGGTGACTATGAATTTCTAACTCCTCGTCTCTCCCTCTCCACCTCTCCCCCTCTCATAACATCAAGGGAAACAATTTCAGCCATAGTTGTGCTGATTAATTGCATAGATATAAAAAAATAAGTGAAATGTGAGTTAGTGTGTGACGTGGATACGGTGGAAATTGATTTCATATGCGGTTCTTTGATACTTCTACAATTACAACATTAAAGGTTCAGGAAATGGTGGGGTAATGTGTGATGGTTAATGACATAAACTGTTTGTATGTTTTTGGCTTTAAAATAAAATATTTTGTTCATGTTTTTATGGTTTTAAAATATTAAACTTGAAAAATTTAAGGACCATCCAAAATCAAGGCAAATTGCGCTCGCAAACTCCGTACAATGGCCTAATTGCATAAACTGAAAGTTCATTGGCTGCCTTAATACTAAAACTTGTAAAAAGCTGTAGTATAAGTGTTATTGGATGATTTTAACACAAATTTTGATACTTACAATATCGTTAAGTTAGTGATGATTTGAGAATGTCTATGTCATTAATTAAAAAAATAATAAATTTAATTTAACGATATAGAAATCTGAGTAAATTTAAACTACCAACAATAACATTCACTCCGTTTCAGGTAAAGAGTCCACTATACTATTTTAGAATGTTTCACTTAAAAGATCAACTTTTAAAAAATTATGCTTACAATTTTTATAATTTTTCATATTTACCCTTCACTTGTGTTATAATTATTTTAGTTGTATTTAAATATTTTTTTAATTATGACCAACTCAAATTACGTTAAGATATCATTGTCTAAGTAAAATTGTCAAACGGTAGACTTTTTGGTGGAACAAAGGGAGTACTAAATTTGTAAGAATATCACAAACCAGGTCAAGTAAAAAAATAAAATTAGAGCGAGGAAATATGATGCCGTGCACTTGGGGTTCCGTCACGCAGCCGTGTTTAATAATTCGGGAATCGTGAATACGGTAACGTTTAGTTACTTTGATTTAATCATGTTCCTAAACGGGATAGTTGTTTCCAACTAATATTAAATTGCACAGTATCTTGTTTAATGCGTCTGATGTAGAAGACGACGACGAAAAGGTTGGACAAAGTCAGCCGGGTTATTGGTGGCGCCGTGTGTCGCCTGCCTTTAATTCTCCCACATTTAATCATTCATTCAAAAGCTACAATCCGATCGCATAATTAGCTCCGATTCCCGTTCCAATTCTCAATTTCATAGCTCAGTTCGTTGATTCCGAACCAATTAGGTGAAGTTCTTCTCCCGATAATTATCTCGATTTCATGGCTTAATTGATCTGTTCCTCTTTTCAATTCATAAATTTATGTGTAAGTTAAGGCAATCAGACGGTTAGAGTTGTAATTTTGCTTCAATTTAAATGTTGACGCCCTAATTAATCGAATTTGATATTTTTGTCGCCAAGTTTAGGCCAATTATTAGATTTGCAACTTAATTGACATATGGAATTTAAGTGTGAGAGTATAAGGTTGATGAAGAGTTTTTAATTCATAAATTATGTATGCATTAAGGCAACCAGACGGCTATAGCTGCAATTTTGCTTCAATTTATATTCTTTAATTCCTCGAGTTTGATATTTCTGTAGCTGAGTTTAGCTCAATGATTGGATTTGACAACGTAATTGGGGCAAGGAATTTAAGTGTGAGAGTATTGGATTGGTTATGATGTTTGTATAGCTGATGGATTTGTAAAATTTTGTGAATATGTCTGTCAGATCAATGGGGTCTTCTGCAGATCCATGGGTGAGGGAATATAATGAAGCGGTAAGACTTTCTGATGATATCACTGGTATGATATCTGAGAGGAGTTCGATGCCTGGTACAGGACCAGAAGCACAGCGTCATTCATCCGCAATTCGAAGAAAGATTACAATTTTGGGAACTAGACTTGATAGCCTACAATCTAATCTCTCGAAGCTTCCCCCTGGAAAACAGTAAGTGTAATTATTCAAACTACTTTTGCTCATAAAATAGCATGCTTTTGCCTTTAGTTGGTTGAGTTAATTATGTTTGAAATCTGTTGTTCGTTATTTTCTAGCCGAGGTTTTTGAGGTGAGGCTTATTTTCTTGCCAAGGTTCTTGAGATGAGGCTTATGTGCTAGCCGAGGTTTTCTATATGAGGCTTATTTGCTAGCCTATGTCTTCCTAACTTTCACTAAATGGATAAAGACTTGTATTATCATTTTAGATGGTGCGCACTTATTTAATTGTGTTAACACATTGGTTGGGGTATGAAGTATATGGCTTCATATTCTTCAGTTTGCACAACAGCATCGTCTACTTTTGCCTCTATTTTTGCCATGAAAGACCAGCTTGCTCGAGTTAGTTTTATGTTTTGTTTTGCCAGATAGCTCTCTGCTTTGAAGCCAGTATGTTAAGATTGACTTAGGACTGAGATAGAGCCAGGATGAGGAATCTTAGGTGAAGGTGCTGACGTATCCCAAGTAGGTGATTTTGAATATTTTAGGAAAAAAGTAGTTTTGGATACATAAGAACACATTCATGGAGTAAATGGAAGAGGAAGATGAGGAGGTGTAATATTGCTGCTTATTTCCAATGGGATAGAGAGTGATACTGAAGCATATCTTAGAATATGTAAAAACAGTTTGTATGGTGCAGAGAACTTGTCTCTGATGGATATGGTGTGTCACTTGTAGGAGGCTATGAACTTGTAACTTCTAAAATCTGCTGGGTAATTATAGGTCCAATAGGGGCTATATCTTCAATTGTAAATTGGTATGAATGTTCCCTCACAAACTATAATTTTCAATTTTTATATGCATTTGACACATAAAATGATTACTTTTGGAGCTACGCTAAATTTGCTGTCTTTTTACCTCATATTTGTATAAACACAGAATATAAATAGGGAACAAAAGTAGGAATATATTATTATTTACAGAAATTATTAAGTAAACTTAAAAAGTAGGCAGAAAAGGAACTGGAAAACTGTCTTGTGTGAGTCCAAGTAATCATACATGCTGATGAAATTAAGGACTTAGCCTTGATGTGCTCTGTTTGGCAATATTGTTATGTGTTTATGTAATTAGGATTGAGCTTTCCAACATAAGGTATTGAATAAACTCCAGGGGTCAAGTATTTGAGCAATGGAAGGAACTTAAGGAGATCCTATGTACTTGATGGTAAAGAAGATGTATGAAGTTTAGTCTTGAGGATGCTGGTTTTGTTTGAAGCATGAGTGATAGCTCCTTTCTCCTCAGATGAAAGCCTCATTGACTTCAGCGTAATTAGGTGACTAGTAGTTGACAAGCAAATAGGCGATAACTAATGAGGTTAACGCAAGGTTTAAGTAATCTTCCACCCAGAGGAGGGTGCAACTATAGCATTAATCCCGGAACGATCTAAGTTGCAAACACATCCCAAATACCTTAGAAACTGTTATGGCCTATGCATTATAACAACATGTTAATAATGCTTAGTGAAAACTGTAGTTTGTCACTTGTTTTTGAACACCTATCTGCACCGCAGATGTCAGGTACAAGCTTTTCCAAATTTCTCTTTTCTCCTAGCCTCCTTTTTGAACGTCTCCTAGAGTTCACATAGTTATTGTTAGAAGTGTTGTATAGACAAAAACAAAGGCTGATGTCTGAAAAAACTTGACCCTATTTATCATAGATTAGAAGAAGTTTGGTGGAATAGGAAGATTTTGAGTATCGATGATGATGGCTTCCCCGTGCTGTGGTACTAAATGGGAAAATCTTATGCAGACACACACACGTGTGAAAGTCGGGGACTTGCACCTAAAAGTTCAGACTGGCTGAATTGTTGGGGTCATATAATCCTTGCTGGGATTGATGTAGTTTCAATAGGGAGGTTGAGTCTTTACAAAATGGTTTGAGGTGCTTTCAAATGTCCAAAATTTTCTTTACCCACGTGGGGCATGGGGATTAGCCAGTAATGTTTCATGAAAGATGGTGGACAGTAATTTCTGTTTAAAGTCTACTTTAGTTGACGCATGCACACAGGCACGTTTTAATGAACAAGAGTGGATATCAAACCTGGCTTTATTGTGATAGAAGAAGGGGGCTGTCATTACTTGTAGGGTAAGGATGGTGAGGGATTGCGATTATTTGTGTTCTTCTTTTTGAAGGGGGAGGCTGGTTGGAAGGTGATCATCATTTTTGTCCTCGCACCAGTTTCAGCATTTAAGAAAGAATATCATTAAAGATTAGCTAACAGATGATGAACAATGTGATAGAATGACGCTGTTCGGGCCACATGTTATGTTTGTGTAGAATTGTTTCAGAAATTAATAGCTTCATACTACCCTTTCTGTATTTGTTATGTGGCAAGATTTGACGATTATCTGGTATCTGCTCTTTCAGTTTCTTTTGCCTGTCATCTTTGTTTCCAAATTCATGGTGAACAGTTCGGTAGACGAAAGAGCCGCCCCTAAAGCATGTAATATGAGGGAAAATCGATTAAGATGGGTAGTCACATACAACTTTGACCGCGTAGTGCACCCGTTAGGAGGTGTGATAATATCAACAACCTGGCCAAAGGTAGGCGAAGATCAAAACTAACATAGATATTAATAATAAAGAAGGATATCATTAAGTGTGACTTGTATGGTGACCTCGCATTGGACTGAAATGAACGGCGAAAAAGGATTCATGTAGCCAGCCCAACTACTTGGGACAAAGGGTGAGTTGAGTTGAGTTCAGATGCCGACTTTTGTAGGGTGTAAATATATTTTTTTTATCGAGGGTCATTGACTATAGTTTAACTACTTCTGGATTGTTGGGATAATGCACCTTGAAAGGCAAACTTCATGCGACTTTTAATTTTGAAGTCTTAAATTTACTTTTTTACTCTTTGGGAAATTTATATGAATATACAAGGAATATTTGTTTCTTTTGTATCCTTATGTTTGTTGAAGCTGCTATTTGTTATACACAGTACAGAGAAAGAGATGAATCGTCGCAGAGATATGATTGCAAATATGAGATCCAAAGTAAACCAGATGGCCTCTACGTTAAACATGTCAAACTTTTCCACTAGGGACAGCTTGCTTGGGCCAGATACAAAGCAAGCTGATGCCATGAGTAGAATAGCTGGCTTGGACAATTCTGGCATTGTTGGTCTTCAAAAACAAGTTATGAGAGGTAATTTTCTTTTTCTGTTACTTCTTAGTCCCCCGTCTTCTCGATTAGGTCCTATTTCCTTTTCAGAGGTCCTATTTCCTTTTAGAATGGAAAAATAATCAAGAATGGGAAAGTTTCCGTACCATATTGAAACTTAAATGTTCCCTTATAGTGTGTCAAATCAGTCTATTCTCTTGAGACGGAGGCATAGTTATTAAAGGCGGTTGCCTCAGCCGCCTGAGACGCCTGGAGGTGTGAGGCGAGGCATGGACGCCTTGAAAAGGCACAGGCGAGGCATTTTTACAAAGGCGGGTCAAAGGGGCTCGCCTTCGTCGACTTTGAACAAGGCGAGAGGCGTGCTTAGGTGACGCCTTTGCGACAGCCCTAAAACCCTTGTTTTTTTAACGAAACGTCGTAGTATAGGGAAATCAAAATAAACAAAAACCCCTTTTCTGATCTCTCCCACGACTCAAATGCGAAAGGAAACTTACCTGTGAGCAAACCCTATCACGACGAGAGTCCAGCGACTACGGTGACCAACAAAGGAACGATCGCGAGCGACGACCCTAGGCGACCAGAAACGAAGCGAGCAACAAAGCGAAAGGCACGTCTCCTTCGACTCTCCTCTTTCGACCCTCGAGGCCTCGACAGTCTTCTTTATTTTTCTTTTTCTTTTCTCCTTTTCCTTTTTTTTCTATTTAACAGAGTATTACTTGTTCTTTTTCCTTTTTTATTTATTTTTTTGGACTTTTTTTTTTTGAACACTCAACAGTCTTCTTTCTTTTTTCTTTTCTCCTTTTCCTTTTTTTATTTAACAGAGTATTACTAGTTGTTTTTCGTTATTTATTTATTTTTTTGGACTTTTTTTTTGGACATTTTATTTATTTATTTTTCTTAAGTCGAGTACTAGTATAGATATTAGATACTGCATACTATATTTTGTTTACTCTGTTTTGACTCTACTTACACTGCATACTCTTTTTTTCCCCCTTAATCTGTTCATAATTATATATCCCTGTTTTTTCCTTTTATTTAGCCTTTGGTTTGCTAGATATGTCGATGATGAGTTTAATTTGGATTCTGAGGATGTTTAAGTTTAACATGTTGCTAGTTAGTAATTGCTACTTGTTTTTCCATGACTTTGTTTTCATTACCTGTATGACTATTTATTTTCTTATTTCATCTTTTGCTATGGAATTGTAGGTGCAGGATGTTGAATTTGTGTTGATGACTTGTTGCTAATATATGTGAACTTAATTTCAAATTTTATTTTGATATATATATATGCTTTAAAATTTGTTACAGTAATATAAAAAATATATTTATATTATTTTTCCTATTTTGCCGCCTTTCGGCCGCCCGCCTCTCGCCTCAAAAAAGTACCTCTTGCCTGCCTCCGCCTTCCGCCTTTAATAACTATGGACGGAGGTCGTATTTAATACATGTTTGTTGCCTGATGGATCATCTATTTGCTTGACCTTGATACAGAGCAAGATGAGGGCCTTGAGAAACTGGAGGAGACGGTGATAAGTACCAAACATATTGCATTGGCAGTCAATGAAGAACTTGACTTGCACACCAGACTGATTGTATGTCTTTCTTTGTGCTATCGTTTATTTTCCTTCCCCTTTTCATCCTCGACCTTTTGGTCACGAAACCAATAAACTAAATCTAGTATTTTGTGAATTGCAATTTAATTTGTTGTGCTTATTTGTTCCCCCGCTTTGCAGGATGACCTGGATGAACATGTTGACGTTACAGACTCCAGGCTAAAGGTAATCTCTTTACTAATTGCATGGCATTGCTTTAAACCTTGTTTGGTGATCATACATATTCCTAGCATAAGAGGTCTTGGTGGGACCAAAATCTACCTTTTTCCATCTCCAACAAGGCCTTTGGTGTAAGCTTGAAACTTGATGCTTCTGATAGTGCTTTTCACTGAAATCCAAAGCTTCTCGTGTCTGCAAGTCTTTTTTCATATCTGGTTCCCTGGGGTGACTAAAGATTTTATATCCCAAGTCCAAAGTCTGTTTGACCTTTTCATTAATTTTTGTAAGCTTCCATAAAAGTACCTTACTAGAAGACCTCAATTTTAAGCTGGCACATGATCTCCTCATGGAAATTTATCAATATCTTTGAATTTATGTATATGCATATATATAGTTGTTGGTAATTAAGTTGTACTGATAAATACCAAAAAAAGATTTTCAACAAAGTTCAAATCAAGCCAAAAGGCTTGGAAAATCTCTGCTTTCAAGAAGATCTTTCACCTCAAAGCCTAATTACTGAAATCTCTTACAATCAGGAGGCTAAGAGCATCCCCAAGGGGGACGCTATTACTCCAAATCAAGCGCAAATCCCTCAAAAAGGCTCTCCAAGGGCAGCACCATTCCCTGCTTCAAAATAGCGCCCGCCTCCTCCTTGCGTTAAACCTGGCGCAGGAGGCTTCCCTGCGCTATCCAATTTCTTTTCCTTTTTTTTTTTTGTTTAAATACTACTTTTGTGTTTTAGTTTGTATTTTAGATTCTATTAAAGTCTTGCATTTAATTATTCATTTTAATGCATAGTTTTTAATTTATTATAAATTGTGATATAAAAATAAGATATAATATTCAATAAATAACATATTTGATTTGCTAATACATTAATACAAATTTGATGAAATAAAACATATGTTTTAAATAGAATAATAATGAATATAATTAGAATATTCCTTTTAGTGTGAAATTTGATGTAGGATGGAAAATATTTGGTGCAAAAATTGCACCATCTTAGAGATTTGGTGCAATTTTTGCACCAAACTGTTGGAGATGCCCTAAAGCAAAGGTAAAACAAACTTAGACTTGAGAAGCTAAAGTTTAACAAACGAATGGAACAATCTGATGTAGCTCAACAACATTAGGCTTATCATGAACTCTTTCTTTGATTGTTTGCTTCCATGTGACCACTTTGATGAACAATCCAAGATAAAGAAGAAAGTACATTTGTCCTAGCAACCTTAAGCATGTATAGTAAAATTTCAAAAAAAAAAAAAAATGTGTAGTAAAATTTCGATTTTCATGATGATGTCTACTCATATGTGTTGTGCTGTTTGTAGTTTTTAGTTTTCTTCCTCCTAGTAGATCTTTCAGGTGTTAATAAATTTTTTACAATTTTCTTTGTTACCACCTTTGCTATGATTACAGCGAGTGCAGAGGAACCTGGCTATTCTGAACAAACGAACAAAGGGTGGTTGCTCCTGCATGTGTCTGCTGTTAGCAGTTGTTGCAATTATTATTCTGGCTATCACTGCATGGTTGCTGGTAAAATATTTGTGACACGAACATTGATAAACTCAACCATATATGTACGAGCATTGATAAACTCAACCATATATGTACGAGCGTGTGAGTTGTGTTGGTGAGATACGGCTGTTTCCTGCTAGTATTTTCAAAACAACATTTTTCTGTTTTTTCTTTTATGCTAAAATTCGAACATGTGTTTGTGCAAGGACGTGTTTTGTTGCTAACTTAAACAAATCTTGTAAAGTGTACGTACGTGGGTTATATTATTGCATTCAATGAATGGAAGATTGTGTTACTGGTGCTTGTAAGAGTTGGATTTGTGGTAAAACTGCTTGTGGTTCTTGCAAAAGGTGGAGACGGGTCTATATGTGTTTTTTTTTGGGGGGGCATCAAGATAGGCCTCATGTTTATTTCCCCCATCTCATTCGGAGGTTTCATTTTGTTAAATATTAAAAACTCGCTGAGATTTAAATTGTATGTTGTAAAAAAATAAAAAATAAAATGTAGGAGGTCAAAGCAGAGCAGACTATTGACCTTTACAAGGGTTTAGAGTGGTACTTATTACAGTATAGTATACAGATTGTTTGAGTTCACATCACCTGTTCTACTTTGTGTGTGCCACTACACTAAACTATTACATTAGCTCAATAAAGCCCAAGGTCCATGGAATAATTTTTGTCTAGTGGCACACCTGTGACACACACAAAGTGATACAGATGATCTTAACTCAGATTGTTTAGCCCAAGGCCTGTGAAATGATTTTTATCTAGTAACACACACAAAGTGGCACAGGTCATCTCAACTCAGATTGTTTAGCCTCTTGCTTGACCAGTAATCATCAGCTATTACTAAAACTGTTTAGCCTCTTGCTTGAACAGTAATCATCAGCTATTACTAAAACATGGGTGTGTTGAACGCAATCAACTTTACCTATTACTCTCAATGCCCGTCATTTTCAACAAGTTGCATTTACGTGACCATTTAAAGGGGGTATTTTTGTCTAAACATCTCCTTCGTCTCCCTGTCATGCCAAAGAACAGTTCGACTTTCTCCTTCGTCATCTTTTTCGTAACGACATCACGTATCCATCCTCCATCGACTTCCCTCCGTATCCATCCTCCATCGACTTCCCTCCGACCAATACAACCCAACAGTCCTACTGGCCTTACAATCTTTTAATCAAAACCAAATTACGTCTTATCCTTCAGTCAATCGCAGTACATATTGAAACTGTATAGCAGGTTTGTGAATCCTAATAGACGAAACCTCAAGTGTACATTGATCCAGTCCCGTTATAACACCGTGTTATAGACACGTGCACAAAGACGTCGTAACTATTACTACACATTCCAATGCACTTTTATTTATTTTCAGTTGCCTTTCTTACAACAAATTTCAATGCACATCGTTTAATTACATTTTAAAACAAAAATAAAAAAATAGAGGTATCCCTTGCTTACATAAGAATTTCAATTATTTAAAGAGGTACTTTAAAATTTAATGGAGTATTCTAAATTTAATATATATTTTTTTGATTTATGTGGTTCTCTATTAGTATTAATTTTTTTAATCTTTACATTTTAATTATTTATTTAATTTTCATACATTGAACTCTTAAAATTTATGTTATATTATTTGTTTGATTTGTTAACATTGAACTTTTCAAACTTCTTTATATTAATATAAATGGGAAGTCTATTTCCACTACAATATTTGCTTATCCATTACATTTCTTAAAATTTAATCAAGTTAATCATTGTCTTGCAAAAAATTGCCCTTCAAACCAACCTTATTTAAAATCAAATCAATCGTCAATTATTTTGTTTCCCTCTGTACGTAATTTTTTTCTTTTTTTCATCCTTGCAAATAAATTATATTTAATCATGCACAAAAAAAAAAAAAGACTTTATAACCACAAAATTAGAAAATAAAAAAGAAACAATTAAAAGGAAATTTCTTTGCTTACAATTAAGAAAAAAATATAAATGACAAAATAGACTAAACGAAAGGGTGACATGAATTATATAAATTCAAAATACAAATTAGAATTTATAACTTTTTATGGTAAATCCATTAATAAATATGTATTTTAAAACCTTTGCATAATATTTTGATGATTGCACAACACCTTTAAATGTTTTTTACATTGAAATTCAGTTTGCTTCAAAAAATAAATTTTTAAAGGAAATTCTATGAAAAATAATGGATGGGTTTAACTTTTTAGTGTTAACATATAAGTATAATAAGAAAAGCAAAAAATAAAATTTTAAATTATAAGGAATAAATTTTTTATCGACTTAGATAAATACCCATCAAATAATGTAAGTATTTGAAGGGCAATTGTATCACGATAATAACAAATTTAATAAATTATTAATGAATGTAGCAGAAAAGTAAAATTTGTGGTAAAAATAGACCCTCCCTAATGTTAATTAATATATAGATAACGTGCATCGCACCGGTAATTCTAGTAAATAAGATTTTATATCAAATAAAAACTAAAAACAGTTTTGCATATTCAAATGATACACACATGTATGGTTTGTACAAAGGGAGTGCTATTAACACCCCCTTTCTCTCTAAATACATCCCCAAAAAATAATTACAAAAATGTCATTGTTTAAAAAAACGTTAATACCCTTTACCTTTTTTTTCTTTCTCTTTCTTCTTCCTTTCCTTTCCCCATTTCTCTCTCTCTCTCTCTCTCTCTCTCTCTCTCTCTCTCTGAACGTGCTAGACCTGAGTCCCGCCCACCATTTTTTTTCTTTCCTTCCTCTTCACAAATCTCGTCTGTTCTTCCCCGCCCCCTCCATTTTTTTTTTCCATTCTTTCCTTCTTCCCCTCTCCCAAACTCACTATCATCTTAATTTCTTTTTAAAGATTTCTTAGTGATGTTCGGTTAAAGCTAACTGAACAACACTCAATTGTTTGATCAATCATGATCGAACAAAATTTTTTTTCGGCAGGTAAGGAGAGAAAGCCTAAGGCCCCTGCGATCTCACATAAAATAGGAAAAAGGGAAGGCTTTGACAAATTGGCTGAAGAAGGATGGGGTTTAGAACTATTCTGAAGCTTGTCAAATTTTGACTAAAGATGGTGATGGCGATGGCGATTGAGCCGGTGCTGAAGTTGCCTGAGTTTGATAAGCGTCAGAAGGGTGGGGGTTGCGGGTTAGGGGGGTGTATTTAGAAAAAAGAGGGATTATATGAGAAAGGTAAAATATGAAATATAGGGTATGTGTATTAAGAACCCGTTTGTTCGTGCGTTTTGGCCAAAACGCAGGGTTAAAACGCAACTTATTCTTTAACTTAGCGTTTCAATGCTGTGGCAGAAAAAGCAGCGTTTTGAAAACGCAGCTGCATTTTAAAACGCTGGAATTCCTAGTTTTTTCCCAAATCGCAGATTTTAAAACGCAGTAGGAAATAAAAAGCTGCGTTTTAACATAATATACCAAACACATTTATAAAGAAAAAATTCGCGTTTTAAATAATCTGCGTTTTAAAAACGCTGCGTTTTGAAAATGCTACACTAAACGGGCTCTAAGTAATTATGTTGGTGTGGAATGAAGGTGGTGAGTTTATTGAGAAAAAGGGTGTATAAATAGAAAATAGAGGTGTTAATAGCGCTCCTACAATTGAGTAAGTTTGAAAATTCTTAGCCCATTTTATTTTCTTTTTTTTTAGGTCACTTGCAAGAAACGCTCTTCAGTGTACGATTTTTAGGAGCGTTTTGTAGTGAATTCGCGCATTCACCTTCCGTCGTACCGGCAACTCATATTTTTTTTTTTGTCGTACCGGCAACTCATCATGCTCCATCTCCGCCATATATTCAAGCTCCACCAAGCCCTAAAAGTTGAAGTGAAACCTATCTATGCCTAGAGAGATATATTGAAGACGAAGAAGACAAGATGACAATAGTGCCCAAGGAGACGATTGAAGTAATTGCTCAGAGCATCGGAATTAACAATTTGTCGCCGGACGTCTTGCCTTCTCTCGCCGCCGATGTCGAGTACCGTGTTCGCGAAATCATGCAGGTACATCTCCGCAATTTCCTTCACCATTTTTTTTTCTGCCAAGATTACTCCTATTTTGTTGCTCATTCCATGATTAGCCGGAGAGCGGAGTTTGTGTCAGCTCATTCCACGTGTAATCATCAATGTACATAACTGGATTTATGCTTTGCAGGAGGCTATAAAATGTATGCGCCATTCGAGAAGAACTACGCTGACCTCCAATGATTTGGAGAGTGCTCTCAACCTAAGACATGTGGAGGTTTGTCCACAAATTTAGCTGCGTTTAACGATTACGTATAAGAATTACATACACATATTGATGCATATGTTTGGTGGTGTGTCGGTCATCACTATGTGTGTTGGAGGATTCTTATAATGTTTCTGGTTTTCCTTGTAAAGCTTCCTACTATGTAGGCTTTCGTGTGAAGGTGCAGATGAGGCTACTAGAGACATGTTTCATTCTTGTGTTCCTTATGAATTATGCTTACCTATGCATCTGATATACCAGATTGTTCAATTGTCCCTTTGAATTTCCATGCGTATTTTTGATATACTTACCTGTGCTTATGTGGCTTGTGTTAGCCAATATATGGCTTTGGCTCTGGAGAGCCTTTGCGATTCAAAAGAGCTGATCAGCATAAGGATTTGTTCTATGTTGAGGACAAGGATGTAGAATTCAGAGAGGTAAGAAGGTTTTTACCTTTCTAAATTGATGATTCATGATGTACTACTGTGCTTCTATGTTTCCCCTAAATGTTTTCAGGTGTTTGAAGCACCTCTTCCAAAAGCACCTCTGGATACTGGGGTTGTTGCCCATTGGCTAGCTGTTGAAGGGGTACAACCTGCAATTCCAGAAAATGCGCCACTTGAAGGTATCCAACACTTGTTCTTTTGATGTTAATTCTGGCTAGCTGTCAAATATAACTGTCTCCTTTTAAGTATTAATTGAGTTAGTCGCCATTGAATATACTTCTTTAGTTGCCCTATATCATCCGTAATGGATACATTGTTTCATCTATGGTTTCGTCATCAACATCTACTTTACACTAAGTTTCTTCGTGATCTATATTTGATGATGCGCTGACCACCATTACTGATAAATGGTTTTTGATTGTAGCACTTGTCATGCCCCCTGATAGCAAGAAATCTGAATATAAAGAAGATGGAGTTTCGATCGATATGAAATTGCCGGTGAAGCACGTGCTTTCGCGGGAGCTTCAGGTATTCTTTTGATAACTTTCTCATGACACATCGTTTGTCTTTAACTCCATTTTAATTCTTTTATTTTGGTTTCGGTGCAGCTTTACTTTGAAAAGATTACGGAGCTAACTGTGAGTCGATCAAACTCCGCTCTCTTTAAAGAAGCGTTATTGAGTTTGGCAACTGACTCGGGTCTTCATCCTTTAGTTCCTTATTTCATATATTTCATTGCTGATGAGGTATTCACGATGCCGATGTCATCTGGTAACTTACTGTGAGCTTTAATAACACTCTTACCCTACTCATTTCTTTTCCCAATCATGTCAGGTGACAAGAAATTTGAATAATTTTATGCTCCTTTCTGCCTTGATGCGTCTTGTCTGGAGCCTTCTACACAACTCACACATGCATATTGAACCATATGTAAGCTCCCCCCACCCCTCCTCCCCCTATTTTTTCTTCTTTCCAACTCTTAATGAGTGGATGCTACATCCATGCCGTATGTCTAGATGAGCTGTAAGCCCTCAACTTAGTAGGTTTACGATTCAAAGCTGTTCATGTTTTATTTTCAATGCAGATGCAGCTATTAGACTGTTTCACACACACACACACACACACACACACACACACCCCACTGGACTCCCTTCTTCTTATATATATATTGGTCACTGGACAAAAATTCATATTCTTAGGATTCCTCGTAATTGCTTCCACATCTATTGTTTAAAGTTATTTAGATTTTCCTTTGTGCACATGAAGGAGTTATGATTTTCTTGGTTAACAGTATAATGAAAAATTAGTTGGTTAATGTGCATTGGATTTCTAAGTGGCAAATTTTTTTGGGACATAAGTTGGCCAATATATATATATATATATATATATATATATATATATATATATATATATATACACATACATACATACATACACACATATATATGATTGGGAGAAAGGCTGAGTTGAGTTGCTATATACACATAATATACATATGTAAATATATTTATTATGTAAAGCAGCGCGATGGTGGGTACTTTCCAGTTTGCACCATATCCTATGGTGCATACCCTTAATCTCAGCTATTCAGCGAACATCCAATGACTCATATTTTATTCAAAACTAACTACAAGGAACTAAGTAAACAACTATGGAAACTTGAATAAAGGAAATAATATCAGAACATTCTCCACCTTCCATATAATCATCTTGTCTCATAAATAATGTCACTGACTAGAAAATCTCCCAAACTTCAATTATATGACTGTGAAATAAACAACAGTGGTGAAAATAATTTTTGACAGTTTGTTGAACGCAGAAATTGGAACTGCATGCCTAGTCCGTTCAAGGATTTGCTTGCGTATTATTTTGTCAGTTTAATCTTCTTTTCATTTTTCTTTTCTTTTTCCCGGTAATTTCTTGAAGCAGGGAAAAAGATTATGTTTTATATAGATAGATACTCTGCCGGTAGAATAGTACAGCATTGGAATTGTTTATGATGATACCTTGTTGGCTGGGTCATGTTTTCAAAGTCCTATGAATTTTATTATATATTGAGCCAAGCCTTTAACTCATATTAATTATCATTTCTGTTCGATACTTCTTGTTAGTTAAGAAAGAAAGAGGAGCTCCAGGAGCTCCAGGTAGCAAAAGAGTAGAAGTGCAGTTTACAGACATCTTGTTTGCCAATAACTAAATAAGAATGAGTTCACACAAATTGGTTAGCAGATCAAGGAAAACAAAAATGAATAATTAGAAGGATCCAAGTCTTTTGAGGAATAGAACAAAACAAGCGTCTCTATTTGGATTTCTTGAAAGCCAATTTCAGCACCAGGATTTGGCTGTCAGAGGATGTTGGCCAGAAAAAAGAAAATGATATGAATTTTTTTTTGAGATTGTTTCCACAAATATAGTTTCCATAATTGTTTTATGCATTTCTTTTTCATACTAAGAAATAAATAATGATGATAGAATTAGGAAATGTTTTATTGTAAATCTGACGTTGGATCTAAAATGAGTGGTTGAGGTGAAAAAGTATGTGACGGTGGGTACTCTGCACCACGCCTATGGCGCAAACCCTTTCATCTGAACCATTCACTTTGGATCCAACGGTCAGAGTTACAAAATTAATTTTCCTAATTTTATCATCATCATTTACTTCTATTAGTATTAAATACATAAATCAATTATGGAAAATATATTTTTGGAAACAATCTCAATATATATATATATATATATATATATATATATATATATATATAGCGCGTGTGTGCGCTACATGGCCTTGCTAGAAATTGATTGGTGATTTATCTTGATTTTTATTTTTGAATTCTTCATGTTGTACATTTAAATGATATGATAATGTAAAACTTGATGGGTGGCCTAGGTCTGCACGTGTAACATGACCTGGGGAATTAAGGTGGTGTTGATTGATATCTTTCATTTTAAGGGCTAACTTTTGTAGTATCTGACTAGCTTCTTTCTTCAGCTACACCAATTGATGCCGTCTGTAATGACCTGTCTTGTTGCAAAGTTTTTGGGGAATAAAGCTTCAGACAGTCACTGGGAACTTAGAAACTTCACGGCTAACTTGGTTGCTTCAATTTGCAAAAGGTATTCATTCATTGTACATTTCTTTAAAACTGTCTTAGATGTTTGAAACTTGATTTGTGGAGTTATTCAGTGGTTAAACAAGCTGCATTTTTTTACCATTTGCTGGCGTGTTCTTGAAAATGAAGACACTTTTATTTGCACTGTATCTTCATATATTCATATTCAAAGTTTGTGCTCTATTCAGTTGAAAATTCTGCAATCATTCTAAGTTGAACATTTAAAAGTCTCCAACACTGTTAATGATTCTTTTCAGTACTATTTGACAGTGTTCTAAAAATCGCTAGTCGGGCGCCAGACCTGCTCCTAGTGCCTAGGCGGGGGCCTGGGGCGTAGGCGAGGCCTAGAATTAAGGCATAATTGCTCTGATTTTTGTTTTTTTTCTTAGTGTAACCTAATTAACAAGTATTAAACCTTCAAATATACTAATAATAGATAGTTACCAAATAATTTAAAATTAATGATCACATTGCAAGATTAAATCCAACTATTCAATATCATTCCAAAGTTTAAAACAAAAAAACAATAGTGAATAGCTCAATACATCTTGATTTTATTTTTTATTTTTTTTAAAAGCCCAAAACAACGTCATTTTGAGCCAAAACTTAAAAAAAAATTCAGCGGACTTGGGCGCCTGGGCGATTTTTAGCCGATTTGCCTAATTTCTAGGCGCCTAGGCTGATTTTTAGAATACTGCTATTTGACCATCAGTTATCTCTTCTCTTTTGTCAATACTTGAAAGTTGTTGATCTGGACTCCATCAGATAATTTCATATATCCATTTTTTAGTTTTTTTTCTTAGTCTAATGATGTTCTATAATAAGAGTGGCATGTTGACTTGTGCCTAGTTGGTTGGTGATGTTTTCTCTTAACTGACATAGGAATATGTTTAAAGCTTAGCATGAGGCTGTTCAGTTTATAGTTCTTGATTGTGCTTTTGCTCAGTGAAGGTATATTGTCTTTTCATCTGATATATACAATTTTATTCCTTATAATGAAACTTTGCGCAGATTTGGTCATGTTTATCACAATCTCCAACCACGCGTGACAAGGACCCTCCTCCATGCCTTCTTGGACCCAACAAAAACATTGCCCCAGCATTATGGCGCCATACAAGGGATAGCTGCCCTTGGGCCCAGCGTGGTATACCTACATAACCGTTTCCTCACTAATTTCCAAGTTTGTGAGATTATCATTCTCTCTCTCTCTCTCTCTCTCTCTCTCTCTCTCTCTCTCTCTCTCTCTCTCTCTCTCTCTCTCTCTCTCTCTCTCTCTCTTTATCATATGTAAGTTGGAATTTCCTTAAATTTTGGGATTTTATATAAACGTAAACCTAAAATTTTGGATGCTAAACAGACCGAGTAGCAACGCTTATCACCAAATATCAATATTTTCAACAAAAGTTTTCACTTCCCAAGTGGTTAGGCTGGGGGTTTGGCCCCTAATTTGTTTCAACCAATTGATCCACCATTTGCTAGTCCATCGAATGACACCTCATAAATGGAATGGATCCAATGGTTGTGCTCCGATTTCAAATTTCCCTCTCACTTTTTTTTTTAAGTAGCTTCAATAAGAATGTACATATGTTGTTCTTAATAAGTATATATGTTTTCACGATATACATATAAACTATAATCGTTTAAAATGCAGATATTTTGTTTGCAAAAATTTGTCCATACAAATTGCTAGGTGCCGGACCCGTTAGGCTTCAACATGAAATGATGTATAAGCTAAGGGATGCATTTGAGTTCCATATTGCCCTTGTTTCTTTAGCATCAGGGGGCATGCTTCTGTCTGGCATAATTTTTCATTTTGAGCCTGACTCTCCATTTATACTTTTATAAAATGTTCTCATTAGTCATCACCAATTACTTCTTAAACCTAATTCATATCTGTCCTCTCCTCGTCAGAAACTACTGGGTAAGAGTATGAAGTTTGCACGTACACTCCCCCTTCCCTGCCTCGCCTCCCGGGATGCAGTGGCCACCTGCAAAATTGATAAGGAAAATAAGGCAATGTTTGCATTTAATTTTGTTGTTGGCTTAGAAAAGTTAAATATAATTGCTTTCCTAAAGATTGAATAAAAGAAAACGAAGGAAATAAAATTTATTATTAGGAGTCTTCGTTTCTTTGCAGGGAATCTAATTTGACCCTTCCATTTCAACTTTTCCCCAATCTTGCTTGCTCCTTTGAATAGGAGTTATCAATATGGACCATAACCGAACTGAATAGTTGTGCAACTTTTCCTTTCATACTCTTTGGTCTAATCTAAGCTGTTTGTAACACTTCTTTACATTAAATAGGTTCGTCTGCTTATACTTCCAAATCTTGAGCCGTATCTACAACTTATAGAGGCAGATTTGCAACTTGACAAGCAAAAGAGTGAGGTAAAGAGGGATGAAGCTTGGCGTGTTTATGGGGCCTTAGTGGTGAGTTTCTCTCAGATTTAGTGTGAATTTACGTCGTAAATAGTCCTGTTAAAATAGCGATCTAATGTGGATGAAGTACTTTTTTTTCTTTAAGTTAACTGATATGCCATGAAATGAGACTTAAGGAGCCAGTAAACTTCTCAGTGTGCAGCTGGTCTATGCATATACAATCAGCTTAATATACTTCCTAATCTGCTCTCTCCGCCCCCACATGCTGTCTGGAAAATTAATGGAAAAGTCTCGACTACAAACCAAAGTATGGAAACTCTATCTCTCTTCATCCTTATTCCTTCGTTTCATTATCATATGTGGGAAAATTTTGCATGTATTATTATCCGAAGTTCATGAGTGAGGGCCACTTGAGGGACGTCTCTTTGAAGTTTAGCTGACTTCGATCCAGTCTAAGGCTCAGCACTCTGTTTTCTAGCGAGTTTCTAAAATATCTATGTTTGCACGTGTGACCACGTCTTTTATGTTGTTTTTGTATTTTTGTGAGGTTCATGTATTTGCCAATTTTCTGAACTTAAGGACGCATAGGTACAGCAAAGGCAAATGCAATAGTGCTCCATGAGGTGATATCTATACCATAATGTTAATTCGGCTTACCATCAATCTCAATACACTAAGAAGATTGGTCCACACTGTAAACAGTGGATTATCCCCAGATGTCAAGTCAACTGATGCGCATCAATCACATTGACTTCGGCACACACACACACAAACACAAGAAGAAGTGCCCACATGCAATGCATGTGGAATCACTCCTATAATTTCGGCATAAATTTTGTACGGAGACATATTGATCAACTCTCATTGTTACTATATTTGTAGTTTATGCAAATCATTAGCTTTGCTCTTTAATACAATTGTTAAAAACGTCACTGAATCTTGTCACATCACTGTCACAATTTAATACTATAAGTTGCTTAGCCATAACCACAAACAAACAACTGTATAACACTTCAAATATAAACAACATTTCAGAAAAATAAAAATAAAATTAGACAAGTACGCTAATTCCAATTCATTTGTGTGTGGATTTTGTTATTCAAGGTCTGTTGGCAGGTCGCCTCATTCTTCATTGTACCATATTGTAAATCTTTATTTATTTTTATTGACCAATCATAGTGGAGATGGTGTTAAATGAGAACTTTTATACCAAGTAGGCAGAGTCAGGAGTGAATTTGTGTATTTTTCTCAATATTTTACAATATCCGAATCGGTTGAACCTACTGGGATTTTAAAATCCCACCAGGGGTTGGTGAACTTAGAGACTGCACATCTGCTGCATTTGATGTGACCTCCAAAAGTTCCCATACTAAATGCTAATTCAAAGTAATCTACCTAAAGCCATAAATGTCAGGTTCTAACTTCACCAACCCTTGTTTGGATTTGAACATGCCATTAGGTTCAAACTATTCAGGTATTCCTGACTCCATGTAGTTGGTTCAAAGTTCTCATTGAACCACCTTCTCAAATATCATCTCCTCTTTTGATTGGTCAATTAAAATTTGAGACTACTACAAGTATGGTACAATGAGAAACCTACCGACAGACCTTGAATACCAAAACCCACACAAAAATGAATAGGAAAGCATGTAGTTGTCTAAAAGCTGTTTCAATTTAAAGTATCATAGAGTTGTTTGTTTTTTGGTTATAGGCTTATAGCTAAGCAACTTATAGTATAAATTGTGACAATGCCTTTTACTAGATTTAGTGACATTTTTTTAACTACTGTATTAAAGGAGTAGAGCTTATGAACATTTCCATACAAATGTAGTCAAAATAAAAGTTGATCAATGTCACCATACAGAATTTCAAGTACACAAACTAATGCAAAAATTATGGGAGTGAATCCACAGGCATCGCATGCGGGATCTTCTTCTAGTGTACATGTGTGTGTGTGTGTGTATGTGTTCGTACAATAGTGTGTTCGGTGCAGTCATACAGATTCAGTAAGCACTACAGACTTGAATATGAAGGCCAGCTATATCGCTCTGTTTGAAATAATTTTGGCGCGGATCAACTAATAGTGGTATTTTAGATGGTTAAATATTTGCTTCAAGTATGATCAGCCTTCTTGGCATTAGGAATAATTCGAAACTGTTTGTACTCGCTTACCTTTTCATTTCCTTTAAAATTTTGTTTGGGTGGGGGATGTTGAGAGCAGAATCTAAGTTTAACTAACAAAGGTTGCTGCCCAATAGCATTTCAGGTGTCCTTGTGGATACATTTGCTTTCTGAACTAAGGTGATGTTTTGCAGGAAAATCTCAAAGTTGATATGAACATTATCTATATTAACACTTTTCTGATTAGTAACACCCCTTTAGTTTCTCATGTTTTCCCAATGGAGTAGCTTCATAACTACAACAGTTGAAGATCAAGCCAAATATATAAAAGCAACTCGTCTATTGGTTATATGATTGTATCCCCTTGGTATATTATTGTCTCAATTTGAAACTTATCCATCTTTGTCAGTCGTGCATGAAGCTTTCTCAAATTGCAAGGACATCATGTTTTTCGCCATTAACGCATTAGTAATAAGCACTTGTAAGCAATGTTTCAGTGCATAAATGCTCATCCTCTTGCTTCTTTTAATGTCAAGATAAACGAAAAGCAACCATGGACAACATGATGCAGCAGCCACCGCTTAAAAGAGTAGCCACAGATGGTTCAATTGGTGTGATTTCTGCGAATTCATTGCCAGTTAACATCCAAGGAGCAGCTGGTGGATATTCATTTGCTCTTGGTGGTTCTGATGTCCGTTTGTCTGCAATTTCCAGGCCAGTGGCAACTGTGAACGTGTCTGGAAGCAGTGGCAGAAGGGATAAGGTTGCTACTCGAGCTCAAATGCCGTCAACCACTTTGTCTCAGGCGTGGAAGAAGGAAATGGGTGCTGGAGACTTGTTCCCTTTGCTATCTGAATTCTTTGGTGAAAGCATGCTTTCCTTTGTACCTTCACCTGAATTGTCCATCTTCCTGTGATTACTTAATAGTATCATTTTATTTTATTTTATTTTTTTGAAAAAGAAAATTTAGTAATTACAAAACACATGTTTTAGTACATGTATATGTAACTTATGTCTTGTATCTTGTTGAAATCAATCGGTTACTGATATAAAGTGCACATATTCTTTACGATTTTTATAACCCATTCAGTTGTCTGTTCACTAAACATTGCCAGAAATGGATCCCACAGGCCGAAAGTTCTCTACATCAGGTCAGACCGGCCTTTTTTTGGGTAGAAAGTGTTGGGTGGTTAATCATTTTCTGTTGAATATTTATTTTTTATTCACATCAAACGAATCAAGAAGTTACAGTTTGGTGCTTCGTAAATTTGTCGCGAAACATCTGAATCCTCAAGCACGTAAATTTGTGGCGAAACATCTGAATCCTTAAACACCGAGAACTACACTTCTCAATGTGCAATTGCGATACTAACATTCATGTATGCGTAATACTAAAATGACCAACAAATCAACTTCCTTAATATTTGCCAAACAAAAACTAAAAAGACACTCAGCTCATTTTAGGACAGGAGTAAAAAGTTTGAATAACGCTTCCTTCCAGAGAGGTAACATGAAATAAGGAAAATAGGAGACAAGGGAGAACAGAAATGAAACAGAAGGCACTTGATATAAATTACTGAAAATCATTAAACAGACGATTATTCAATAGACCCCTTACCCAAGGAGACCAAAGGAACAAAAAAAGAGCCCACAGTTAGACCTAAATGAATAAAAAGATAACAAAACTGAAAAGGGGGAAAAAGTTGATCAGGAGAACAGCTTCCTTATAGATGAAGCTGCTCATTGTGATGGTCACGTATGTTCTTGATTTCCTGTCCTATCATCCAGATTTGCTCCCTTGTCACTTAAGAGACTCTGAAATGACTCTGCAAAACCAGTCGCAATAAGGGTCACCTGGATCTCCCCAGTGTCCCGATCATCCACAACTGCCCCAAATATAATGTTGGCTTTAGGGTCTGCTAAACTCGTTACAACCTGGGAAGAAGCAAAAATCAAATCAGGATACTTCATGCCAATACAGATTTTTTGTTTTCTTGGGTGTGTGCCAAAGGATCAAACTTCTAAGTGCTCGTTTGGTACGCAACAATAGTCATTCCATGATATTTCAAATTGCATTGAAAGGACTCGTGATTATTGCGTACCAAACGAGCACTTACACTTTTTTTTATACTTCCATCCAACCATTCTGAGAATCATACAGTTTCAATTTAAATAGGATTCCTATAATTGAAATCTTGTGTATCACAATTCAGTTGGTGCGTGCAAATAGGATTCCCACCAAAATCACATAATCAAACAACAAATCCCCCCATCTAAGTCTTCCATCCACTGATTGCCCCATCACCAATAAAATTTGGTCGAGCAAAAGACTAGTGCCATGAGGAGTGAGACTGCCGAATGTAGCTACAATTTGTCCTTGTGAGTGTCAAAGATCCATTTCGAATTGTCTTTGTGAGGGCTACAGATTGACATTCGTATACTCTTCTTAGTCGAGATTTGAGAACAAGAAATGGAAGGGTATCGCTGCCATTCTTGCAGTTTGAATGGGGGCTGTCCTGTGATTCTAAATCACACTAAATTCTACTAGTATGTTGAGTTGTTCAGAAAGTCAAAATGGTTAAACAAACAAGAACTCTGGTGGAGTCCAACAGTGCGGGTCTGCACTGAGACGATCCAGAACATGGTTGGGGGCGGGGCAGCCACGGCGTTCGGTGAGATATCTGCATCTCACATAGTTCTTACCTTCCAGGTCCCACATAGTCCTTACATTTCAACTGGGACATTGTACACTGGTCAATTCAAGATCTTGCACTAACACCAGGCTAAAAGTGCCTTGAATCCCAAATTCTCTAATTAGGATTATATTTTGGGCTTGAAACCCAGGTATCCTACTTGAATCTCGTCTAAAAGGATTATTAGCCACCAAACAGAATCTAAGATATTCCAATACAATAAGAGCTTTTTACTTTCAAGTCCACATAACCTTCTTAGATTGGAGTGCTAAAATTCTTGGCAAGACACATTGGAATATGTTGGGTTTTTTTTTTCTTCATATATATATATTGCACCTGCAACTACTAGGTTGTGACAAGGAATTTCCACTATACTAGGACATGACTACAGAACTACTGCTTCACCAAAACAACGCAATTATACATCCCTAATTTCTTTCTCAACAGATGCAGGCAGTTATCTTTACATATACAAAGGTTATAAAAAGGGAGATTCATTCATATTGAACACAAGTGGGGCACATGCAACATGTGTGAACTCTGTTCAAATTTTTAATTTTTTTGGTATCTTATCACTGCTATAATATACTTTAATAGTTGTACTTGTGGACAACTATTTGTATCTTTAATAGTTGCACTAGGCTCCCGGAGATGGCCAAAGGGAGGCCGAGACCCAGCACGTTAGCGCAAGGGCAATGACACTTGGTCTCCATGGCCACACACCCTGGCTTCCGCAAGTAAGCCGGCCTGAAGGTCAAAGTGCTTAGAGCACCGATCTTTATTCATTAAGGGTTTCGAGGAAAGCCCTTTGGCTGACTCTAGAAGGTCGATCGGGCTCTAGAGCCCGCGACCTCCATCCATTAAGGGTTCGGAGGAAAACTCTCACATGGGGTAGGAGGTTGAGCCGGCCCAAGAGCTCCGAGCTCCCGACAACACGGGCTTCAAGGAGATAACTCTAAGCCCGAGGATAGGGGCAACAACCTACTGTTAGCACTTACATTCCTCCGGGATGACCCGGCAGGCATTACCTGATGATCAACTCTAAGTGTGACGGCGCCGACAGGCAGTTTAGGGTCCTTGAACCTATAAGGCCGAGCCAATTTTGGGAACGTTGAGGGTTATTGGCTTGGCGATTGAAGTCAAGATGAAGTCTTACGCATTTTATCGAATACGTGGAATGTCATGCGCATGTGACACATGTGACCTATCACCTATAACCTAGGAGAGAAAGAGCTTAACATGTAGGAACAAAGAGCTTAATGGGGCTGCCACATACAAATACTCGTCCTATATTAGGGATCAATAGGACGATGACACCTAGTAGGGAATCTTGCCTCTGTCATCCCATACTCACTATAAATAGAGGTTTAATCGATAATCGATATCAACACAAGTTTCTAGCTTAGGTTGAGAGCTGGACTAGTGAGCATATGAGAGCATTCCAAAGAAATCTCTCTTATCATCTCTTGTTTTTCCCTCTTTCTATTTACCAAATTCTTGCTTCCACCCTGAGGTTCTTTGATAGCAACGTATCATGCCAAGAATACTTCAAGCAGCACACATCACACCCCTAGGAAACACACATGCTACAGCAGTAATTTGTGCAATTCTACTTCAAGAAATCCCCCCCGCTTTATAATAGTAATAGATAAGTAAATGACGATACTTTAGAGCTTCAACTTTAAGATAATTTCTAGATGGAAACTTCAATGCAAAAAATAACGTTAGCACAAATCTCAAATGCTTTCACAGTACCTCAGATACTGTATTCACTTCTTGCAGAGTTATGTCCTTTCCTCCGGTGATGTTATATACTACTCCAGTAGCAGACTGGATAGACGATCCAATCAGAGGAGCAAGAGTTGCTTGTTTAGCAGCTTCTTCGGCTCGGTTTGTGCCGGAGGAAAACCCCACTCCAAGCATTGCGGTTCCAGAATTTTTCATGACTGCCTTTACATCTGCAAAGTCCACATTTACCAAACCAGGTATCTACTAAACAAGGAAACGATATCCAATCTTCATTATGCAAGCAAAAACAATTACGTAATACAATTTAATCACAAAGCACTCACTTGAATTATATCTGAAATTCCCTGGACACCTTGGCGTAACACGCCATCAGCAAGAAAGAAAGCCTCGTGAACTTTTGTGCCCTCAACAGCAATATCCAACAAACGTTGATTTGGAATCACTATGAGAGTGTCAACATTTTTTTGCAACTTCTCAATAGCCTCCAATGCCTGGAAGGAAGCAAACAATTCTTTATTTGGATATTCAGAGGCTTTAGATAGAATACAGCAAACTAACAAAGATACGATGCTATCAGAATTCCACGAAAGACAAAAGTGGCACCTGCCTTCTTGGCTCTATGCTTCCCTTCAAAGCCGAATGGGTAGGTAACCACGCCAACTGTCAAATAACCCGCTTCCTTTGCTATCTTGGCTACAATGGGAGCAGCACCAGATCCTGTACCCCCACCCATACCTGCTGTTATAAACACAAGATCTGACCCTTTAAGAGCATTCCCAATTGCTTCCTTTGATTCCTCAGCAGCCTTTTCCCCCAAAAGAGGATTCCCTCCCGTACCTGCATCTCTATTAAGAATCGTTTCAACCGATATAACAAACCTTCACAAAATACGCTAAATAAAGTTGGGCGAAAAAAGAAACTTAATAATAGTAGAGAAAGAAAACAGACCAAGTCCACGAGTCGATATCTCTCCAATTTGAATGGGGTTCTCAGCAACAGATTGCAATAGTGTTTGAGCATCCGTGTTTATGGCGTAAAAATCAACACCCTAATCCCAATGTACAAGTTGATATCAGGTAAAATAAAAACAGAAACATTAAAGGGAGGCAACAGAATGTCATATATAGAGTGACTTACAATAAGATTAAGTATACAGATACGGCACAACAAATGTTGAATCCAGTAAATGGACCAAAGAGTAACATGTATTAGGCTATTACGGTTCTCCAAAAAAGAAGTTTGAAAAGTATGAATTCATCTCGTTCGAAAGAACAGCAAAATAGAAATTTCCTAAAACGTCCTTCTTTTCAGAGAAAAGAATAACATTTTGAATGCAAAGACAAATGGAGAGCTACCAAACAGAATAACATGTAGCCAATTATATTAACAACAGTATAAATTGAATCTCTGTTTTAACATTTCAATTTTTAAATACTGCAAAAGAAAGCAGGCAAGAAAGTAGAAACCCAACAATATGTAGGATGCAAGCATACCAAACACTTAAAACGATAAATGTTTCTCAAACTGGAAACTGGCGGGTTAATGAAATGGATTTACATATACTCGAGAACGAAATGAAAGCAATAATTCACAATATCATTTACTCCTAAGAAATTATATACAGAACAGCAATATCCCACAATCATTCAACTAGAATACCACACAAATACTGTAGGTATGAATGATATCAGCGCGCGCACACACACACACAGAGATGTTCACATTGTGATTCAAAACATACTAATTGTGCATTATATAAACCATAAACCATAAGCAGTATAAGGAAATGTGTAATTTGTCACATTCTGTAAAGTAGGAATAGAAGGAAAAAATATCGACAGTTTGAGACCAAACCCACCAAACAATACAAAACAAAGAATTTATATGTAAGAAAAACCCAAACCTTTAAGCCGCTACCAATCATGCGATTAATGGTATTATTGCCACATCCACCGACGCCGCCGACCTTAATCCTGGCTGAATCCATTTTTGGAAGCGAACAGTAAACACCAGCAAACTGGTGCCTTTTAGACTGACTTCTCCAGCGAGCCCTAGTAGAGAGGCATGCTTTGGAAATGGACGAAGACGGTGCATTCCGGTAAAACCCAGTTGGAATTGAGGAAGATGATGAAGTCAACTGGGTTGGGTTTCTGAGTTGAAGTGTAGCTGCTGTTGCGGCAGCCATTGAGTTTAGACCTTAGAGAGACGGTGGACTATTGTTTCCAGAGCAGTGCTATTCCCGCCACCAAAATTGCTTGTATATCCCTTACAGTTATTATAAAATTGTTACAATTTAAAAAGACTATATTATTCTAAAATAATTTCATTACTAAGTCTATCCCCTTTCTGATTTTTTAGAACCCTAAAACTACTAAGTATACCTCTATCTTCTATTACTCCTACCCCCTTCCTCACCTTCCTCATTTTGAACAAATTTTCTTAAAACTCAACACTAAAAATTGATGCAAAAAATTCAAACTCTATCGATGAATCGATCCACATTGATGAAAAGGAGCACAGAAAAGTAGAAGAGATGAATTGTGTAAGTACTAAAACTCATTTTATAGTTATTTTACCATTTAATTTATGTTAAAAATGAAAAAAAATTCAAAAAAATCGAGCTACTGGGTCGTATGTGCGACAGGACACTACCGCACAATCTTAAGAGTGTGCGACCTGAACCTGCCGCACACTCTATAGAGTGTGCAACATGGTCCTGCCGCACACACTATAGAGTGTGCAACAGGGTCCTGCTGCACAGTAACAAGATTTTTTTTTGTAATGTTTAATAGGATTCAAACACGTTAACTACGGAGCCCAGTGTTCTTGGTCCTAATAATGAAGAGATTGTTGCATTTGAACATGTTGTGAACGACGAAGCCCTCGATGTTAATTTCACGGATGTGTTCACAACTCAAGAATGTTTTATATCTCGGGATAAATTGATTGAATGGGTGCAAGCTAGAGGACGGGAGTATGGCATTGTGATCATCATTGGTAGGTCGGACAGTGGTGCCAGTAAGAAACGAGCTCGGTTGTTATTGATTTGTGAACGTAGTGGTGTATATAAAGAAAATGTCAAGATTGGGTCATCATCATTACGAATTGATAAGGAAGAAAAGGTTGAAAATGTCGATGATGTGGTAGGTAAAGAGAAAAGGAATAGAGAAACCGGAACTAAGAAGTGTGGTTGCCCATTCCGTTTGAGAGGGAAGCAAGTCTCGATTGATGAATGTGCATTAGAGGTTGAATGTGGTAAACACAATCATCTAACCACTGAGCACATAGAGGGTCACTCATATATAGGTCGGTTGCAGAAATCTGAGGAGACCTTTGTTATTGATTTTTCCAAGGGCAATACTAAGCCCAAGGACATATTATTTGGGCTGAAACAAAGATTTGAGGGAAATAAGTCAACAATAAAGACAATCTACAATGCTCGGACCAAGAATAGAGTTAATGAGCGTGATGGTCGATCTGAAATGCAACAACTTATATTCAAGTTGAAGGAGCATGGTTATACCTTCTACGATAAATGCTGCGAATTGACTAACATTGTGAAGAATCTTTTTTGGGCTCACCCAAAGAGCATTGACTTGCTGAGGTGTTTTCCGAAAGTCATCTTCATGGATTGCACTTATAAGACAAACAGGTACAAGTTACCATTGTTGGAGATTGTTGGTGTGACATCTACACAGATCACATTTCTGATTGCAGTCGCAATTTTGGAGTGCGAGCGAGAAGAGAACTATACGTGGGCCTTGACAATATTGAAATCACTAATGCACCAATCTTCCTTGCCCACTGTTATTTTGACTGATAGGGAAAATACTTTAATGAATGCAATTGAGAAAACGTTCCCCACGTCGATAATTTTTTTTGTCGATGGCATATAAATAGGAATGTTTTGGCGAATTGCAAGAAATTGCTAGGCCCGAAAAAGAAATGAGATGCGTTTAATCTCTATTGGAATGTATTAGTGATTTCAGTGACAGAGACAGAATTTGAAGAGGGACTTAAAAGACTACAATCTCAATTCAAGAAATTCATGCCTGCGGTGAAGTATGTAATGGACCAATGGTTGTTGCCGTATAAGGAGAGATTTGTGGCTTGTTGGACTGATAATGTCATGCATTATGACAATAACACAACGAATAAGTATATTTAAATAAAATGTAGCTTTCATAACTTTCTTATATTTCAAAATTTTACATACTGCATTTTATTTTTCAGGGTGGAGAGTCAGCACGCAATGTTGAAAAGACAGCTCGGATCGAGCCAAGGTAACTTTGACAAATGTTGGCGACAGATTCACACGCTCATTGAAACATCACACGTTGCAATAAAGGATTCATTCGAGAAGAGTAGGAATGTCGTCCAACATAAATTCAAGTCAAATGTATTTAGATCGCTCCGAGGTATGGTGTCGATGGATGCATTGAACAAGATATACGATGAAATGGTTGCTATTCCTGAAACAGGTGTAGACCCTCTATTGTGTTCATGTACATTGAGAAAGACATGTGGTCTTTCTTGTGTGCATGAAATATCTGAATATATCCGATTGGAGAAGCCTATTCCCCTCCACAATGTTGATGCTTTTTGGAGAAAATTAGATTGCGTACCAAGGGAGATGATGTTGGTGTCGGGGAGGAAATAGTTGGCGCATGGAGTGTACTTCATCAAAATCTCGATGTTAAGTTTAAGGGAGCCCCTGAGTCGGTGAAGGTAGCAATGTATAAAAGGCTGACGGAGGTAGACAATCCTGTAACAACCGGACTAATTACGCCCGCTCCCGAAAGTCAGACTTGCCCGAAGCCTAAAGGTCGTCCTAAGATTGTAAAGGCTAAACAATCAAAGTCAACCAAACGGGATCCGAGCAAGTTTGAGTACGTGGAATCGATCGAAGACAGTTGCTCGCCGTCACCGGTTGATGATGTGGTAACATATGAAGTAAATCCATCAAATAAACCTCCGATGTTCACTACTATTCCAACGATAAAGATTCAGGTAAATCTTAGTTATTTGGTCAACATCTTTTCTTACTTACGAGATAATCTTTACATACTTTGTTTTTCAATAGGTTGTTCGCCGAAATACCCGCTTTGGACAGGCTAGTGATTATATCAATCAACTACCGATATGGATTCAAGAGTTTGTCATCGAGACGAAGAATGTCATTGCAGATGGCCATTGCAATTTTTGTGCCGTATCTGCACATATATATGACAAGGAGGAACATTGGGGTAGAGTTCGAGGTGGACTAGCTATGGAGTTGGACGCATACCATGGGTTGTACGAAGATGTTTTCATGAAACGCGGATCGGTTGCATTAGTTGAAAGTATGCTCAACTGCTACGCTGAATTTGCACCAAAGCAACATTGGTTTTAGACTCCGGAGATGGGTTACTTAGTAGCATCATTCTACAATGTGGACTTTGTTGTATTTTCAAATACTTCATCTTTGACGTATTTACCGTTGAGAACCGAAGCCCCCGACGAACCAAAGTTGATCTGTATTGCATTCGTGAACGGGGACCATTATATTTAGGTATAAAACACACATTTTGTATGAATATCATCTGTCATTTATCTAATATAATTGTTAAATTACTGATATAATTTTTGAATTTATATAGGTCTTCTTGCGCGATGATTCCCCATTATCACCAATCGCAAGCGGATAGACTGATTATAAACAAGCCATGGCTAAAGGGTGGAATACAATTTATAGTGAACGATGGGCTAAGTACAGTGAAAGTGTAGGAAATAGCCGTGTTAGCAACAAGCGTACACCTATTGTATTAGAATAGTAAAATTTAACTTAAATGTTATGTATATAACAGTGAATTTTTATGTATGAGCTTCATTTTCGTTATGAAACGTGTTGTTGTTTATGTATGTTTATGTTAGATTCATTTTGTTAAATCATTGAACATGAAATTGAACTTAATATGATAAACTTAGAAAAAATGGTAAGTCTGGAGGAGATATGTGCAACAGACTGTTTGTACATAACACATACATACACTTTTTAGAATAATAAAGATGTTCATACATAAAATTGTTTGTACATAAACAACCTATCTCATCTAATCACTGTCGTGGATGCCTACGACGATGACTTGAAGGACCTGCCCGATCTGAAGGACTCACATCCCCGATATGAGGAGCCAATATAGCGTACGCTTGGTCAAGGGCTGACCCAAACTCTTCGTATGAGATACTCCTGTCGCCTGATCTATATCTTAATGTCGGCTCTCGTATTGCATCAACCACAGACCTAAACATGGTGGGATAATCCAATGGACGATGTACATCTGCGCCAAAAATAAACGTAGATTGGCTAGCTGGATTTTGCATCTTCGGATGTGAATATACTGCGTACCACTGTAAATAGTCATCCGAGCATGCACTCGATGGGATGGCTTCTTGACCGAGGCTATTATCAGATAAAATATGGTTCCGCCATTGACGATAATATGGCACTTGCTGCATTAGCCTGGCAATGTTCTTGTTGTCTCGTAAACCAAGACCAATAGCAATCGGAGGGAAGGGAATCGTCTGGACGTAACCGAATTGCCTAAGAACTCGATCTGGATTGTATGGCTCCACAACACCCGGCGCGGATAAACATCCATGGTAATAAGCGATCCAGTTAAATGGATAGGACTGGCGTACCAAAACAGAATACGGAGTCCAATTAACCTACATACAATAAACACAGAAAAAGTTATAACCATTAACACAGTTAAATTAATATAGCATTACTAGGTAGATAGATTAATATGAAAGTTATAATAGTGCAATTAAACTCACTTCATCGGCTGTTAGGACATCAAGTCTCTCTCGATACATCTGCAGTGTGTTATGTCCGGCGCCTCTAGATAATGGTTGCCACTTTCGAGCCAGTGGCTGAGTGACGTCGTACTCAATGTTATGTGGAGGTTGAAAACATGGAAATCTCTCATATATCCAAGCCTGCAACAAAATAATACAATACATTATCATATAACCGGCCCCTTCATAACAACTAAAAATATATATCTCATTATAAGTATGAATCAAATAAATTTGTTACCTCCAATAGCGTTGTATATCCCGTCATCTGTCGACACGACTGACGAGATGCCATGCCCAATTGTCGATATAAATAGGCAAGGGTTGCAGCTCCCCATGCATACTTCGGTATCTTATCAACATTGTCCAGAAATTCCATATAGGCACCAGGAACTCGATTCCCACTCTTGTCACCAAAAATGGTGTAGCCGAAAATGTACAATAAATATGCCTTAGCAGCACTAGTCTGCATAGCATCATTATCACTTGTAACTTCTCCTTGGAACCTACGACGAAGCCATTCTAACTTGAAAGCGCAGCCTCTCCTACCATGGGTGCCCTCAAGCACCTCAGTATTTTGCAAATGCAACATCCGCCCAAGCTCCTCAGTATTATATCCCAAAGTCCGTGTATAAACGAAAGGCCCCTTTATTGGAAGATCGGTAAGACAAAACACGTCATCCAAGGTGATTGTCATCTCATCAAAAGGTAAATGGAAGGTGTTCGTCTCCGGATGCCATCGTTCAACAAAAGTAGCAACCAATGCTTTCGATGACTCCTTATAAGAACACCTAGTCAGCGTAAATAGTCCAGACCTCAGCACAATATCCCACCACTTACTCTCCAGCTGTTGCTCACCTGTAAGCGGAACCGACCAACTCAACAACTTATTAGTGTGATTTTTCATCTTCAAAACTGGTTTTATCCCATTCCAAATATACCTAGCTACGTGCGTGTTGTACGTAACTAGTAGTGAACCATCAACTGGCCCACCTGAAAATGGGGCTTCTTCTTCAGGCAACGTGTCATCACCAACTCCTTGATCACCGGCCCCTTCATTATCACCATCTTCTTCATCTTCATCATAACCGGCTCCCGAATAACCAACCCCCTCATTACTGGCCCCTGAATAACCGGCCCCTAAATTACCGGCCCCAGAATAACCGGTCCCCTCATTACCGGCCCCCGAATAACCGGTCCCCTCAGACATAACCAGCCCGTGTATCCGTTCTGCTTCATCGAGTGAGTTGGGATTTTGTGCCCTCCTAGCGGAAGCCGTAACCTTCAGCATATATGTCCTTCCTGCATTCATCCAAACCAAAGTAATGTAAGAACAAGGAAATAATAATGAAAGGATAGCTACAATGTGAGAGAAAAGGCAAGACATGCAGTATAAGTTGTAAGCTTCCATACATTCATCAAATAATTGATGTGAAGTACTTTTTTTTAAAAAAGGACTGTGCGGCACCCTCTGGCCGCACGATTTAATGATTGTGCGGCACCCCTAGCCGCACGCCCTAAAGTCTGTGCGGCACCTCCTAGCCGCATGCATTAACGTATGTGCGGCACCCCTTTCCCGCACGCCCCAAGGAATGTGCGGCACCCCCTACCGCACTCCCTAAGGTATGTGCGGTGGACCAGTGACGCACATTCCTTAGGAGGTGCGGTAAGGGGGTGCCGCACAAACCTTACGCAGTTTCTCCCAAAAAAAATTCAAAAAAAAAACATCAAAATCATCAAAAAATGCAATCAAAATGCAACCAAAATGTGTGTTTCAAAAAATCATCAAAAAATGCAACCAAAATCCAACCAAAATGCAACCAAAAAACCAAACTTTAAATGAAACACTTACCGAATGGTTCCATTTTTTAACTTTGAAATTTTGAATTTTGTAGTGGCTTGAATTTGTGCAATTAGAAAGCTAAGAAGTAGATGAAGTAACAAAGAAGTGCAACAAAGAAAATGCAGTGATGTGGCTGTGGAGAGGAGTGTGAGCGGATGAAAGAGATAAATTGATCGATAAAATTTTTGGGAGGGAGATGGGTTGGGTAGATGGTATTTTAGGTGGGTAAGAATTGAGGGGTGAACTTAGTAGATTAGATTGGTAGGGGTTTATTGTTAAAGGGTAAAATAGGAAAATAAGGGGGGGGTATACTTAGTAATATAGGTGGTATAATATTTGAAGGGTGGGTGAACTAAGTAAATGGGTATACTTAGCAATTTTGGGGGTGGGAATAGCACTACTCTTGTTTCTAACCCTTGGGGCTTTAAAATGATTTTCTTTTTCTTTATCTATTTCTCATTTATATGTTTATGAATTATATAATTGTTTGGTCCCTCGACTTTACCAAATCTATGCGTTTGGTTCTTCCGCTCCAAAAAAATGCAATCTAGTTACTCAATTTGCATTTCGTTAAGAGATTCCACCTTTAAGCCGTTACCGTCAATTTTTTCGTCTGTTTTTTAAAAAAATTCTCAAACTACCCTCTCTTCCTCTTCTCCCTATTTCCCATCATTTCTTTTTCAACCTCCCCTATTTTTGAAGCTTCTATGTAATCTTTTGTGTAAAGCTTCAGAACACTTCTCTCTCTCTGTTTAATCGAACCGCACAAGACCTCCATGCCCTAAAGCACAAGACCTTCGTTGTCAACGGCGTCCTCTTTGGCCACGTCGCCGGAAACGTCGTCCAAATCACCGACTCCGTCCCTCTCTTTCATCAAGCTCGATGAATGCGACAACGAACTGTTCGTGAAGGTCGTTGATTGGAGTGAAGATGATTTGGGGTCGCCATCTTCAAAGGTCTCTTTTTCTTTAACACTCGATTTCTTCCCAGATCTGAAAAATGCTAACCTCTCCCTCTCTCGCCGTATGTCTTAGATCTTATGAATAAACAATTGGAAACTCGAGCTACCTTGTTAAATATAAGTGATATTTAATTTTAACTTCTGTTGCTCAAAGTCTGAAGAGGAGAGTTCATTTCATGGTGGTGGAGGGTGATATCGAGGTCAAACGGTAATTTTGGCTTCTTGTGGGCATCATGGTATTGATTACAGGGAATTGGTTTGTTATAAAAAAGACGAATGAAAGAATAGAAGGAGCAAATGGAATTTTGAAAGAAAATAACACCCAACCCATCAATCTGTTAAGAATTTGTTCTAAAAAAAACAAAAGGTTTTGGATTTAGTACTTTGACTGATGCTGTATTTGTATTTCAAAAACAGGTGAGGTTGAAGATGAAGATGAGGGAAAATAGGGAGAAGAAGAAGATGAGGGTAGTTTGGGCATTTAAAAAATAACAGACAGAAAAATTGACGATAACGGCTCAAAGGGGGAATCTTACAAAGAAATGTAAATCGAGTGACCAGATTGCATTTTTTTGGAGCGGGAGACCAAACGCATAGATTTAATAAAGCCGAGGGACCAAATAATTATATAATTCTATGTTTATTCCAGGAAAATTCAGTGAAGATATATTTACGAGACTAATAAATGGGCCAAACGAGAATCGCTATTCACACCCCCATATTTACTAAGTACACCCCTTATATATTACAAAAATACTATTATAAAACTTGACATATTTGCCCTTTATTTGATTATTACAAAAATGCCATTAAAATGTTCGGCAATCGCTGACCGAAGACGTGTTCGGTCAGTGATTGCCGTTCACCCCTAAAGTGTTCGAAGGACTGGAGGGAGCTCGCACAAGGGAAGAAAGTCGGCGGAGGAAGCATGGAGGGAGCTCACATCGGGTATCTCTTTCTTTATTTTATTTTTTTCAATGTTTTGATTTAGGGGAAAAGGGTTTACTTTGTTTGAATATTAATGGGTTTGATGATGTTGGGAGAAGAGGGGCGCACGAGTGTGTGTGTTTGTGTAAATGTGTGATTTCAAAGGGGAGGGGAAGGGGGAATTTGCTGGGGGAGGAGGGGAATGGGGGCTGCTGGGAAGGAGGAGGAAAGGAGGGATAAAATGAAAAATTGAACGGAGTGCACTTAGTATTTAAAGGAATTTACAAATTAGGAGGGTATACTTAAAAAAAAAAAAAAAGGTGTACTTACTAATTGTTAGAATGTGAATAGAGATTCTCCAAACCTATTTATTGTTTAATGTTTTTTTATTGAACATCACTTTATTGTTTAATGTTTTTTTATTGGACGTCAGGTGACACATGACATGTCAAACCTATTTTTTATTAGTAGTATATGTTTTTTTTAACATAAATTAAAATGCAATTTTTTTTTATATAAATTTTATTTAAGGTTTGCTAACAAGTGTTTTAAGTTTAGTATCTAGTAAGTTGCGGAGCAAGTTGAGACAATAAAAGTGTTCCGTCTGGTGCAAGGTATTACAAATATACTAGTCCTAGTTTTTTTTCCTTGTAAATGTTTTTGGTGTAGCATTTTTAAAAATTAATTTGTAATCTAACAAAATATTGGGTGATCATTATATGCTTTTGGCCTTGGGGATCAATGTATGTCGGGTCATACATATTTCCTCAATATCACTGATGACCCAATAATTATTTCCTTCCAACTTCAGAGTCACAGTTCCAAAATGAATAATAGCACTACTAGTATCATAACAGAAGGGAACAATAATGCAAAATTAAATTTTAAGTTGTTTAGACCAATAAGAATTACATACAAATCTCGACGACATATCCTTAAGAGTAATCAATCTTTCAATCAACAAAAACTTGAGCCCAAGGTTAGTTCGGTATGATGACTCTTCATAGGATGCTTCACTCGCCTTCGCTCAAAATCGGGACAATGAGCGGTTTCATCTGTGCAAGATAAACAATTGCCCACCTATCCAAAGCACAGCAAAATATGTAATGAACTTCAGTTCAAAAATAACACAACGGATGTCACTGATATCAATTTCAACTAAAATTGCGCTTAGGGTGAGAGAATCGGGCAAAGAAGCACAAGTAAAAACTGCTATTTCTACATGCAATTGAAGAGTATAGGGCAAACATTATCGCATGAGAAATCTAGCATAGAACAAACCTTATGAGCTCTACTTTGGACTAAAAAGGTCCAATGAGGAAAAAAAAAAAACGATATCACCTCTAAATTCAAAAAGGGCTGGCAAAATTCCATGTGTACGTGGCTCATAATTAAAGTAGGAAAAAAAAGTAAGAGTAAAATAGTAAAAGTGATGTCCTAAAAAAGAAAGTTTTAAACAAGACAATTATTTAGAGACGGACAAAAAAGAAAAGTATGACAATAATTTAAGGACGGAGGGGGTAATAATTTTGGTGCAATTTGAAAAAGGTATAAGCAAGTAAAAATACAATCTTAAAAAGTATAACCTGTGAAATGGGGCTATTTTTTTTGGGACAGAGGGAGTACTAGAAAGTTCAACCTCTTTCATATGTGGTTACACATCCAAAGGACAAGAAGGCCGTTTCATGATTATTAATCTTTTTCGGTGAATAAGTCCATGACCTAGGTCCATCATGACTCATACAAACATCATCTTGTAAAGCAAAATTACAGGAAAACTAGTAATCAAGTACATACAATTGCAACCACACAGGCAATGTGTGAATCAAGCTACTTCTCTATTTCTTTTTTTATTTTTAATAGGCAAGTATGGCCCTTGGTATGGGGATTGGAACCAAGGACCTCAAGGTCTTTGAGTTGAGTGCGCTTGCCATCTCTCCCGGGGGTTGACTACTACTCTATTTCTACCAACACCAAAAGTAAAAACACGCATAAACACACACCACAAATTTATGATGGGAACAGCCAAATAGATCAAATGCAACTCTATCAGGCCAAAAAGAGGCAAGCAATGCTACTTTTCGATTCCACCTTTACAGCAATGATCCTAAATTATTCCTAATCCAAAGTCATGAAGTTTTAACACTAACAAGACTATAGTTATTCTCAATGCTAATAAGGGAAACATAACACTAACTTACATCATCCAACAGCACACAGTTGCAGTAATGACCAATGTTAGGTGAAACCTGCATCATAAAATAAACATTAGCCATACGCAGAAACAAGTGAACAAAATGGCCCAAGAAAATGATCATATCAAGATTATATGTGATCTTCAACTAAGAAACTTCCAGGCTAAAAGTGCTCAGGAAGCACTACCAATTTACTGCACGAGTCTGATTTGCTTCAGTATTCAATTAGGCAGTGATAATCAGCAATGATTTTATGGATAGATCAATTATGTGGCAAATATTGATGGCTACACTGCAAATATCACAAAAAAAGATACAAATATATCGCAAATATCGTGGATATTTAAAACAATGGTGATAATATAAGTGTTGGGCTTTCGGTCTAGGCCCATGCCTTGTCTTGTGGCAACCTATGCAGATCCTAATTCTATTAGGATTGTTGCACTTTGTTTAAGTCAGTTTCGGCTCGGTGGAAATCCAAATTACCATTGGAGTTTGAATTGGTTGTTATGTGATTGTCCTACTAAGAATATGAAAAGGATTACAAATGTTGATCGACTTAGTGGTATTATATAAGGAAAATGATAGAGATACAAATAATTTTGTACAGATTTCTCATACAAATCTATGTCAAGCATCTCATGCATTAAAGGGTGACATCACATGCTAAGTCATGTAATATCTAACGAATCACATGCTTGTCACTTAGATTTGTATGAAAAAATTGTACCAAAAATTTGTATCCTTGTCATTACTCATTATATAAAGGGTGGAGCCTGAGGGGTCGATTTAGTGCGAGCCAAGAAAAGTGAGTACCAAAATTTCTGAGGTTTTGAGGGTGTGCCAAAATTGATTGTCAATATTGAGGTGTTGTGTACCAATTTGGGGAGTACCAAACTGAGAGATTATTTGTCTACCGAATACATATTGTTCATCTTGTTTTCGAGGATTTAGATTCTGCGAAGGTCTGCGAGAGATTGTTGAAGAGAGTTTTTGTTCGAGTTACTCTACACGGTAGAACGTACTTTTGCTTAGTCTTGTTAGTACAATTTAAAGGTAGTTTTATTTTCTCTTTTCGTTTTATGCGTCAACTCATTTGTGATCATAAAGTTTGAGAGAAATCTAGTTTTTTACCGTTAATAATAATAGTAGAAGATGAAATAATTCCTTTCCGTGTTATTATTAATATTTTGGTTGGAGTTTTCTTAATTTACAGACTTCAACATGCTCCTGATCATAGTTAGGAAGTTGTTTTTACTCTAACAAAGTGGTATCAGAGCTACGGTTGGGTAGCATAAATGTGTGAATCAAAATGGAGGATTTGGTTGGCACTCTAATTAAGCTTACAGCTTCAAATATTGCAATTTAGAAGCCACATATAGAGAACATCCTTTATTGTAAGGATATGTATGACTCGTGTCATGTTGCCAAGTTAGAAATCTACAAAAGATTGGGAAAAAATGAATAGGAAAACTGTGGGGTTAATCAGACAGCGTATTGACGACATCCACCATGTAGCAGAAGAGGTTAATTCTAATAGCTTCTGGAAGAAGTTGGACTCCCTTTATGAGAGGAAGATTGCACAAAACAAGACTTCCCTGATTAGAAGACACTTGTGAATTTGAAGTATAAAGATGAAAATTTTGTTGTCGGAATTTTCAAAGTTTGGTGAATTGGTTGTCAACTCAGTAATTCTGCTACCAATGGTGTAGTGACCTTGGGAGCACGATCAAGGACAAGATGTCCAATGAAGAAGCAAGGCGCAATGATATGGGCACAAATCAGTCACAGGCTCTTGTCATGAACAATAGGGGTAGGAACTGGAAGAAGAACCAAGATAGGAACAAGGACGAAAACAAGGGCAAGAACATGTGGAATAGCGGAAGGTCAAGGGATCACAGCGAAAGCAGTAATGATGGAGACACGTCTAATCACTAATGCTAAATAAGATTTTAGATGCTAACATTGTGGTGAACTTTGGAAATAAGGCCAGAAGAATGGTGGAGATGATCAGAATAATGGTAATCATGGTAACCAGACCACTACAGCTACAGTATCTAAAAATGAAGATGTTGTGCTACTTTTCCTTTGAAAAGGAAGATGAAGGATGCTGCTGATTAGCGTTTTGAGTGGATTGTTGACATGGCGGCCTAATGTCATGCTACTTATTTACCTCCTACAAAGCAAGAGACTGTCGTACAGTGAAGATGAACACCAATAAGTCTAAGTCTAAGATTTTGGGTTTTGGTGATGTTTGCATTCAAACTAATATTGGATGCATTATAACATTGAATGATGTTCAACATGCAAGTGATTTGCGTCTTAACTTGATTTCAGGATGGAAATTGATAGAGATGGTTATGAGAATTACTTCGGCAATGGAAAATGGAAGCTTACTAAGGGATTGCTTGTGGTTGCACAAGCCACAACTAGTTGCATGTTGTATAAAACATGGGTGAAGGTGTTTGGTTGCAAAGCATTTGCAGATGTTCCAAACAACTAAGATTGAAAATTGATTATATCTCCTTTATGTGGCAATGAAGAGTTTGGTTACATTTTGGAGGAACCAAGGAAGAAGTAACAGATCGGAAGGAGGAATGTGAGATTCCATGAACATGAGACTAGTGGGCTTTGAAAAATTTGCATAGCTAAGAATATCAGTGGTCCCAGCATTATAGTGTTTCCTTATTCATCAGAGAGGTAGAAAGTTCCTGAGACTAAGGATGTTTATGACCTGTAAGATGTCGTGGGTGTTAAGCGGGGGTGGGGGGGGGGGAGGTGGGAACCTCGCCTACTGCAGTTGTCTATCAAATATTGTAGTTTCAAGTGTATTTACTTAGAGTTAAGGGGAAGCTGGAAACTTTTCAGGAAGTACATACTCGTAAAGGAAGAAACAACTAGATGAAGACAATGCAAGCTAGGGCGAATGCTCTGCAAGGATGCTTATAAGTTGTTGGAACTTCCCATAGGTATCATAAGTTTCTGTGGAGCCATGGCTACCACAGACTCCAAGTGGAGAGTCATGGTTGGCGTTATGGGCCAAGTGAGGGAGATTGTTGGGCTTTTGGTCTAGGCCATGCCTTGTGGCAACCAATATAGATCCTATTACAATTAGGACTATTGCACTTTGTTTAAGTTGGTTTCAACTCGGTGGAAATCCAAATTACCATTCGAGTTTGAATTGGTTGTTATGTGATTGTCTATGTTGAATAGGAAAAGGATTACCAATGTTGACTGACTTAATGGTATTATATATAGGGTGGAGGCTGGTGTGCCAAAGTGTATTTGAGGTGGGGAGTCAATTCAGTGAGAGCCAAGAAAGGTGAGTACTGAAACTTGTGAGGTTTCGGGGTGTGCCAAAATTGAGTGCCAATTTTGAGGGGTTGTGTACCAATTTCAAATGTACCAATTCGGAGATTATTTGTGTACCATAACATATGATACATCTTGTTCTCGAGGGATTTTAGATTCCACAAAGTTTGTGAGAGATTGCTGAAGAGAGTTTTTGTTCAAGTTACTCTATGCGGTAGAGGTATACTTTTATTAAGGTAATTTTAGTTCTCTCTTCATTGTATACCTCAAGCCTTTTGTGACAATAAAGCTTGAGAGGAATATTGTTGTTTAGCCATCATTAATCATTATAGAAGATTATATAATTCCTTGTGAGTTATTATTATTATTTTGATTGAGTTTTCTTAATTCACACACATCGACACGCTCACGATCATCATTAGGAAGCTGTTCTTACTTCAACAATAAGTATCGATAAGTATACTATATTTAGAGAAACTAAAGCAAAGAGAGCTGGTACCTATGTCGATCATTCCACCACAGATATGTTGAATAATTAAAATAACTTCAAGTAAAACGCAGAAAACCCCCTTTTGGCTGATGTGCGGATGACCCCCGTCTCGTATGTTATTAGGCACATAAGCCTATTGCGGTTCGTATGGGGTTGCTTCTGTTAACTTTGTTAACAGAAAATTTCAAATTAACTGTGCTTTAATAACAATCTAATTTTCAGCACATATTCTTAATACCTAAGTAGTTTTTTATATTTATTAATACACTAATGTAGCGGAAGCTCAGGCAAAGTAATGGTAATTATCAACGATATTAAGATCGCACACGACTACGAGCAATTTGATCTTTCAAATCCTGTGGAGGTCTAAAGCCTACCACAATTCAGATATCAATTCTCGTTGATTCAAAGAAATACCGAAAATTGAAATAAAGGAGGCGCAGCAACAATAATTTTATTAATCAATCAAAACGTCCTTTAAACCATTGACATGATCCCTTTTTATAGGGTGAAAGACTCAACTAAGTAATCCTTAAACTTATGGAGGAAGAAAACTAGAGTCCTAATCAAAAAGGAAAACTAATTACCGACTCTAAATAAGAAATTAGAATCCTAATAAAGAACGTATTCCTAATCCTAATAAAAGAAGCAATTAAATACTAAAAGACTAATAATACTAGTAGATCTTTAATGCTACTTAAAATAGGAAACCTAATTAAAATAGAACTAATATTTCGGACAACACAGCATAAGGCGTGGGCACGCCTTATAACTTATGCGATTTTGTTCCATCTTGATCCTCATTCTCCCCTTGTTAGAGAAAACTTGGCCTCGAGTTTTAAATTGACGAAGAACGAAAGTTCAAGAAACCATCCATTGAAGCTCGAGAGTGTCCACATAAGGAGCATAACTTTCAGAAGTAAATGAGATAGGAGAAAGAACCTTAGACACACTTTTGGCTCAAAGATGTTGCCTTGAAATATAGGATCATTATATTCATGAACATCGGTAAAGTGTTATGTGGCTTGATTATCAAATACTTTAGAAACTGCTTCTTCCTTTTGGTGGTTGTCTTCAAGTTCTTGTTGTTCCGTGACGTTGTCATCGTAAACTGGAAGAACATGCCAACTACAGATTCTTTCTTCTTCATATATAATTTGTTCCAATCACGTGTGGACTCTTATAGATAATTTGTGGTTCAAACCGATGTAGAACAACTTCATCATAGATTGGTGGCTGAGACCAATCAACCAAGGGTTGTGGAGTAAGTGTATTGGTAAGAGGCCAAACAAGTTCAAACATTGCTAATAGAGAAAAAAATATGAACTAAGCAGTAACCAAAACAAACAATTGGATCGGTTTGCTCTGATACCAACTAATGTAGCGAAAGAACTAACAAAGTAACAATAATTATCAACACTGTTGAGATCGCACAAGGCTACCAGTGATTCATCTTCCAAATCCTATTGAGGTCTAAAACCTATCACAATTCAGACATCAATTCTCCTTGATTCAAAGAAATGCCGAAAACTGGAATAAAGGAAAGATCTCCTATAATTATTGGCGTAGCAACAATAATTTTATTAATCGATCAAAACATCTCTTAAAACATTGACAAGATCCCTTTTTATAGGGTGAAAGACTCAACTAGGTAATCCCTAAGTTATAGAGGAAGAAAACTTGAGTCCTAATAAAAAAGGAAAACAAATTATGGACTCTAAATAAGAAAATCCGAATCCGAATAAAAAACGTATACCTAATCCAAATAAAGCAAAAATTAAATACTAAAAGACTAATAAAACTAGGAGATCTTTAATGCTACTTAAAATAGGAAACCTAATTAAAATAGAATATATATTTTGGACAGCACCACTCCAGCATAAGGCGTGGGCATGCCTTATCAGTTATGTGATTCTGTTCCATCTTGATCCTCATCATACACATTCAAGACCCAGATCCGCACTCGTCTACCAATCTGAGGCGCACATAATCGCTGCCCTCGAACAACCACTAAATTCAATCAGAGGTCTAAACATCCCTGATTAAACTTACCCATTAATTCTACCCCACGAACCTCTGCGACTCATGATCCTAATTAGAAGAAACTCAGCAACAACAAAAACTTGAAAGCAGCAGCAATAGATCTTGAAAGAGGAGACAGACAATGACGATGGGATCATGAAAGTCACCATGGATCCGGAAGGAACTCTGGATATCGGAAGGGAATGGATCTGAAAAGTCTCGAGATGCAAATGTAGAAACACGAGACCATATTGCCATTAGTGCTTCGCTCGACGGACGTATACCTGTTCAAGAAGGATTCTTCAACAGTGCCGAGGTTTTCATAGGGGAAGGGCCGTCAAAACCAAACCGAGATAAATGATTTGGTGATTAAAGCCATATTTTGGAGAGATTTGGTAATGACAATGGGATCTTGAAAGTCACCATGGATCTGGAAGGTACTGATGATGGATCCGGATATCGGAAGGGAATCGATGTGAAAAGTTTCAAGATGCAATATAGAAACACGTGACCTTATTGCCTTTAGTGCTTCACTCTACGCATGCATACCTGTTCAAGAAGGATTCGTCAACAGTGCCGAGGTTTTCACAGGGGAAGGGCCGTCAAAACCAAACCGAGGTAAATGATTTGGTGATTAAAGCCATATTTTGGAGAGATTTGGTAATGGGCTGTGGCGGGTGGGATTCAGTCGGGTATTGGGTCGAGGAAAATAGGTGAAAATGGGTCAGAAGTAGCACATCCATGGGGGCAATAATGGAATTACAACTTATAGTTAGGTCAAAAGTTTGACCGTCGCATTTTGTCACGTTCCATTAGGTTAAACAGAAATATTAGCAAAAGTAACCCCCTATTAACCACGAGAGGTTTTGTGACTAAAAACGTATCAAAGGGGGTCATCTGCACATCTGCCAAACCACAGGGGGAGTTTTCTGCATTTTACTGTAGAATTTCTCCAAAATCAGATTGTTCATTTACAACAATTTCAAAGTTCCATCAGCTTAGTCAAAAAACCTTCCAATGGCCAATATGATAGGCATTGAATTTCGAGATGGTCTTGTTCTTAGGTTTGAAGAATATATGAAATAGAAAATTCATCAACCTAGGACTAAAACCACAAAAAAATATGAAGTTAAAAACTAATAAAAGGTACTGTTATCATGATTGAAGATAAACCAAGAATGAAAATTGGTTCACAGCTCAGTTCTCCACATACAGCTGTCAATTAGGTGCTAGCTATAGTAAAACCTACTTCAGAAAGCTACTAGGAAGACTGAGTCATCAAGATGTGCGACAAATAATGTTACTGCAGTAGTCTTTCGGAATAAAGGTAGATACAAAGGAGGTGATTATAAAGTATTTTCCTCGCAAGCAGGTAATTTCCAGGCTGCATATGTTAATCAGGTGGGGCGAACCAAGCATAAGCATTCAAATGTCAAACCAATTTCACAACAATTTCAATAGACACCCAGCTTAGAGCAGTTAAAAGTGGTTCAATCACGGTACTTTTCCAGTCCTATATGATCAGTATCCAATTAAGCAGCAAGAGTTGAGAATGAAAAGGCCGTCAGGAATATTTATTAAGATTGGTTGTTATCTTCTTCTCTTACTAATTATATGAAGAATGATGGGAAGCCCAAGTAGCCGGCATAGCCTCCAATGAAATTAGTTTTAAATAAGAAAGAACGTTCATAGTTTCATTGATGTAAAATTCTGTAAAGCTAACTTTCATACATAATTGAACAAAAGAACCAGTAAGCCAAAGTTTGATGTTCACTAAGACAATGGTATCCAGACCTAAAGTAAATTATTTCTGATAAAGACTAAATTTCGCACAAGATTGGTAAAAATGCAAAAGCAAGAGCAGAGTCAAGAGCAATGGATTTAAGTTGAAAAAAATATGGGAAACTACCACGAAAAACCTACAGAAAATAAAAGAGTACTGAACTAATAAACAATGACATTTAGAACTAAAACCAATCTGATTTCAATAATGCGACACCATCCGTGTCAATCTAAGCCTATAAAACTACGATACTATCAATCAATACTAAGCGAAAATTATATTGAAGGCATGAAGCATACAGGTTAGCAGAAGGCCCTCTGTTGCAGCAGATTCGAGTGCATAGAGAAGCAATGATTCCAATCACAAGGAAAATTAGGGATGTAACCAGAAACCCCATGTTGATTTGATCTCAGCAATCAATCAGCACTGCAATTTCTGCAATATATCGCTTAAGCTCAAATTAAAAAGACAACTAAAATCCGAAGAGTTCAAAAAAGAAATAGTGCTTACCGATCTGACAATGCAAGACTAACCTTGAATCCTTCAATTCCGCTTCGCGCTCCTAAAATCTGAGTTTGACACGGGAAAATGAAACCCTAAATTGTTAAATTTGTGCAAGTATGAAGTATACAAGACTCGTTTGTTGAGAGAAGGAGTAGGAACCTGATTCCCGGCGACCGGCGATGCTTCTTACGGTGGTTTGAAGCTCGTCGATTCGGCCTTGTGCTGCTCAAAAAAAAAAAAAAAAAAGATTTTACTATCAAGCAACGAACTTCTTGCCGGTAAACGACTTTTCACGAGCCATATTTGGATACGGATTGGTCGGCGGCCCACGGAGTAGGTAGATAGTCCCTGAAATGATGGCTTTCAGGCCCATTTGGGCATTTATGACAGAGCCATAGGGGAAGGCCCTCCTGAAAACTTGGGCCGTAAACGATGTAGTACAAATCAACTAGACTCTCTTAAACCCGCCTCACTCAAGTCTAGTAGAATCTGACCGGAGTCGAGTTGACTTAGTTTCACTAGTTTTTTGAGTTTAGTTTGAGTTATTTGTAAAACTTGGACGTGTTTTTTAGAATGCAACTCAACTTGGCCAATATACGTCTCGATTACAATTTTGATACCGTGACTTAACGCAACTCCGTGATATATATATATATATATATTTTAATTCGTTTCTTTCCAAACCAATCAAGAAATGATAGGCCCTTTTTATTTTTATTTTGAGACTCAAATCAATTTGAGACTCCAGGTTTTTTCTTTTTCTTAGCACTCAATTTTGACCCTTTTGGTCATTTACATCAACTTAGACTTCTTAGTTGGAACTCCGCCAGAGCCTTGATGTGCACCGCTTCTTGTTAGTGGTAGAATAGCAACCAAAACCTGGCAATCATAAACGCCATCACTTTTTTTTTTTTTTTAAAGGATCATAAACGCCATCGTTAATGACCGCGAAATGTACCACAATAACTGCAGCTTACATTTCACATCCCTTCTCATTGTAGACTCCACGACCACACACACTTCATGGATCATAAAAATAGAGGTCATCTCTCACTTGGAAGGCACACTGAGTCACGTAGTAAAACAAATGCCCGTGTATCGACCCACACGAGGCCAATACACGCAGACACCGTGGCCCACCTTCTGTTACCCAATAATGTACTAGATGTCGACCTGATGGGTACGTATATTAGTGCATTTATTGCCATGAGGTTCTACCTCCTCCCTCAAATTTCTTGAAAGGTAGACTCATTAGATGGCGGTTTGAGCTCTACCCCCACCAAGGCTCGAAGCACGACCTTTGCAACAACAACTATAACGTCGATCGATATAGGTACACAAGGCAACAGAACATTACTAACACGAGCTTCAGATGCAACAGATCCTCGTAATCATGAATGAAACTCATTAATACGGCAAAAACCAACATATATCTCCCTCACCAAATTTGGCATAGCAACATTTTTTGGGGTTTCCGATATTAATGTTCAAAAATTCACATACGCTACGCTTGATTCTGATTGGGAGGACTTTATGGACAGCTCAGTAGAGTGGGCCGTGACCAAAGGTGAAGAGGAAGAGCTTAAAGTTGGTGAGCTAGGTAATGAAGAAGGCAACTATGATGGTAGTAAAAGCGTAGGAAAGAGAAGGAGGGTGGGGATAAAGACTAAAGTGGGAGAAGATGGGGAGGAGAGTAATGAGTCTGAATTTGCCTTTTAAGATGTTATTAGGATACGTAATAACAACAATAGAGGGAGGTTCAAAACTAATGAGCATAAAATGGTCAGTTCTTCAACTCTCATTCCATTTTTGAATTAAATGAAGCTTTTATCCTCCCCTTATGTAGGATGAGCCCTATGCTTAAGACTCTAATCAATTTGGGTTGGTTTGATTTAATTAGCTCAAAATCTTCCGAACGGGTGATCAGTTTGGTTCGATTTAATTGGCAGATTGAAGCTTTTAAAATTTTTTTTTTAAATAATTGTCCGTGACTTTTTCTTAGTAAATGCATGTTAAATCAACCTAAAATAACATTATATTATAAAATACAACATACCTTAATTTAAAGCTAGAAATTTTTAAAATAATAATTTCGACTTGAAACCAATACATCATTATTTAGCTAAATGTAAATACTTTTTTTGACAGATCAGTGGAAAATTAAAGTTCCACGGAAGGTTTTTTTTGTTCCATAGACTAATTCTAATCAGATAAGAGAATCTATAGGAGGATTCTTGCTCATTTACTTGGAGGGCCTGCCGAATTTCATTGCCGTGTAGAGATCTGTTGAGCGTGTATACTGCCTTAACGCGAACCAGATCGTTGCACAAAACAAACCGAATATTATTACAGAAATAAGAGACCTAATACATTCAGTCTAGGGGATCCTCACAAGACGCTCATCTATTACAGAAATAAAGGGGAGTGGGGTAACAAACAGCTGAAGTTAAGGGGAATAACACAGATCCCTGCAGATCTCCACTGAGGAAACAATGAACTGCAAGAAATCAGAAAGTTAGTCCCAGAACAGAAGAACAAAAATGGTAAGGAACAAGCTGAGTCAAAGATGAGCTTATCCCGTCGGTGTCAAGTCACCGACTCGCCGTCACGGGTGTTAAACACCTCAGCTATCGCTTTTCTTTAGGCTCAGTAACCCTTCGATTTCCAGTCCACCATATGAGTCCCTAACAGTCCCCAAACCCTCACTCAGCTCCGGCGAAGACCACCCCAAAACACCCAAACCCAAACCCAAAACCGGCGGCCACTGAGAACGCCAACACAGGTAACCCCTCACTATGCCTCTCAACCTCACAGTGAAACCCCAGCTCAACAAAGGAAACCCTTCAAGAGCCCAACCTGTGTATGCGCTCACACTCCTCACTCACATACTCACAAAGAGAGAAGAGGATGGAGAGAGAGACCCACACCGATGACGGGAGAGAGAGAGAGAGAAACTAACTACCAAATCTATACCCTAGATCTTGTGTTTTCACTCTGCTCTCACTTCTGTGACGCATGGGGAGAATAAAAGGTTTTAAATGGGATCGCTACAAACGAGGCCAGCACACAGATGAGGAGGGAGATCGTGAGCACGTGGGGAGGAAAGGGGGGATGAATCAGGGAAGAGTCTAGAAGAGACCTTCCGGTTTTGCGCTTCCTTTTGGGCGGGCCGCCAAGGTTAAAGGGCTGGGATTTGGGCCGAGATTAAAATGGGCTGCCACTAGACTTGGGCCAAGCCAGCAAATAATAAACGGTAACAAGATCGACAGATTGTTATTGAGAGGAGTGGACAGTGGACTGTCCAGCTTCTTGTATCTTTTGTGGCTCAAGGATGGAAAATCTGTGGCATTTGTTTGTGACTTGTCCCTATGCAAATCACTGCTGGGCTGCTGCATCACTATCTGCCGAGGTTGAGTCTGTGAGTCTAGCACCAGAAAGCTTTATCGAATGGTTAGAGATATGGAGTAACCATTGAATACTCTCCGATATACACACGCCCGTTGCCATTTACAAACTCTCAAAATTAGCATAACCTCGACATTCGCCTTCAACTAATCATTGGTGGAATTAAAGAAGAGCGAGCAAAAAAACCAATTTATTTATTTAGTTATTTATGGTTTTGGTTCTTTTTGAAACAAGAAAAATAGTGGACAGTTGTTGAACCTATTGGTTCCAATATTGTGATTTGTTAAGAACACTCATTTTCATGTAAGAGTTTCCCCCTTGATTAATTAATGCATGGTTCAATTCCATCTTTGTGTTGCAAGATACAACAAATCTGAACAAATCATTTGTCACTGCAACTCACAAGAGTTAAATACCCAACCTGAACAAATGTGTCCTCCTCCATGAAAAAATTGCAATTCTCAAACCTTAATTTGAACTGGGAAATTGCAACTTCTGGTAACAAGCTAAGAATATGCATATTCTGCCTCAGAAAAGGAGGGAGTAATACCTTGAATGGCAGATCAGTTCCATCTTTGTATTGCAAGATTATACATCACTAGCAGCTTGCTCTTCATATACTCAAAACTCAGCATAACCTCGTTAATTACCTTAATGTCTAACCCATTATTGATCATTGGTGGGAAGAACAGCCAAAATCCGGTCACTGCCACAAACGCAACCGTCAACGGCCCCGAAACAAAAGGCGGCAGCGACCACCGGTCAGCGAATGCCCTCTTAACCATCAGCTCCACAACAACACAGACCCCATGTAGCACAAAAAAAGAGCCCATCTCCCACGTGGAGGGCGCACGTGCTAGTTGGTAAACTATGAGCTCATGCATTAGAGCCGACACAACAAAAGAGGCAAACACGGCTACCAGTGAGGCCATGTCCTTTCCTAGTAATCCAGTCGAGGCCGATTTTACAGGCAGGTATACCGTGTGTCGCAGCATATTTGTTACCATGAGGTTCCACCTGCGTCCCCAGAAATCTTGAAGGGAGGTTGCTAGGTAAGGCTCATCAGACGGCGGCTCGAGCTCTAACCCAACCACGGCTCGAACAATTGTAGTAGCGGAAGCCACTATAACGTCTAGGAGGAGATATAAGAGGAAACAGTACAACACCAATACAATCTTTGGGTGTATGTAATTATTAGTATTACCTTGTTGGCTGCTATTATTATTGTGTACTAGGGTGATTAACATGGCTCCAAGTAGGGTCTCCATTGCAAGATTTAGAGGAATCTTTTTGGGTTTGTTATCGTTTTTTTCTTCCTTGATCTTGCAAGGGAGAGCAGCAATGGAGATGAAGAGGAGGAGGGAGTTTGGTGGGCCCCCAAATGAGATGATGAGTGGGCCACGATCGAAACAAAAGAGGAGGAGCTTGAAATTAGAAAGCCAGGTGATGAAGAAGGATGTGATGCCAGTGGTTAAGGCAGAGGATAGATAGAGAGGGAGGATGGTGAAGAGGTAGAAGATGGGGAGGAGAGATATGAATCTGTATTTCCCCTTTGGAATTCTTGAGGATACGAAATAGCAATAACAGAGTGAGATTATAACTGATAGACACACACCAATCAACTTCTTTCCTTCTCCCATTTTTGCATCTGACAAATATAGTAGTAGTAGATCCTTGTTAATTTAAAGAGAGAAGGAACATTCAAAATCATGACCTCAATGGAGTATTTATCAACGAATTTAAGCCTGAATTGAGTGGGGCCTATCCCATCATAAAAGTCCATAATAACCACTGCTCGGCTGATGATGAGGAGGAAGATGAGGAGGTGGAGGTGGGTGGTTGGAAATAAATTCGAATAAATTACAGAAAACAGTCAACAAAACATTTAAGATACGTTTGGAATCAATGTCGAAATTAAAATTAAAATTGAAATTAAAAGTACAATTTAAATTTTATAGAAATCAAATTATTCATTTAATTTTAATTTTAAAACATAACATTAAATAGTTAAACGTAACTTTACAATTTCTGCCTAGAAAACTACAAACAGATAGGAGTACCATAATTCAATTCTTTTTATTATATATATAGTCTGTCATTATACTTGTATTTAATTGTTAAGGCTGGTTGGTGAATCAAGTTAAGTCCGGCCTCGTTTAGCTCAAGAATCAAGATGGTTGTTTTTGTAGTTTGTAAAAAAATAAAAAAAATACTTGGTAATGATAAATCAAGAGACAAGAGACAGAGACAAGAGACAGAGAACAGAGAGCTCTTTTGATTAAAAAAAAAAACTATAGAATATACAAATAAATCTATATCAAATTTTCATTTAAAAAATGAAGTTGATTTTAAACAGTATAAATCTCTCTACATAATGAATGCCAATTTTTATTCATTATCAATTGATCAATAATAAAAATAAACATTTATTTTGAAATAATAGGAGTATTTGGAATCTTTACATAAATTAAAGTTTGACTGTTAACTTACATAAATTTATTTATTTTTACAAAATTATAAAAGTTGTAATCCATAATAAATTATTCTTAACATTTGTTAGTGAATGCCAAAAGCATGATCAAAGTGTTCTAAATTTTAATTTAATTTATTCTAACGAGTATTTAATTTAAGTAAACACAAATCTACAAGTTTCCTTTCTTAGGTGGAAAGAATATAAAAAGCACAAATACCATTAACAATTTCCTCCATGTACTGTACCTAACATAACTGGGCCACCTAAAAGTGTAACTGAGAAAGTAATTAGTGTGGGAGGCAAGTGCAAGTGTGCAACGTACTGTGTTGTGTGGGCAAAATCATTTAGGAGTGTGATGAAATAATTAAGAGAATTTTTTATTTTTTTTTATGTCTTAAAGGGGGTGTGGGAAGGGATCAAACTTGATACATTACATTTTGTGAAGCCACAATTCTATCACTGGATCATCCTTTAAGGATAAAAAAAAAAACAATTTTATTTTTTCTACTAAATCTATATTACAATAGCGCTTAATTAATACGTATGCAATTGATTAAGGCTAACTACTGGCTCAAATTTACTGAGTTACTAAAATTCAACGGTTGTAATTTACTCTAAATTTATGTAAATTCACGGTTCACACGGTTTGAACCATATTCGGATGGACATGTCTACTGCAACCGAACCGTTGAATTACCGGTTAACGTTCAAGGAAGGTTCAGAATCAACGGTTGACTTATGTGACGGTTCATGGTTCACACGATTTGAACCGTATTCGGATGGGCATGTCTAATTATCGGATTTCTTGATTTGAGGGGACGGGGCATGTTTGGGCTTGATGGGAAGGAGAGCAATGGAGAAGAGATAATGGTGGGTTTGAGAATAAAGGGGCAGGCCATTGCCAAAGGCAAAGAGGAGGGAGGAGCTTGAAATTGGCAAGCCAAACAAGGTAGAAAAGAAGGTTGTGGGGGCTCCAAGATGGAAGGAGTGGGAGAAGATGAAGAGAGGTTATGGCTTTAATCCATACATACATACCTTAACAAAGTCGTTAATCTCAGCATCCATTTATTTTCCGGGTTTCTATTTTTGAGGTTATGACATGTCCCTGTCTTTCTTCTTTGCTAGGAGTCCGAGTAATTATAAGGAATAATTACATCGTCTTTTTAGTTGGACTTCTTATTACAGCCTGTCACTAGTTACATTTTGTTTTTAGGGAAGACGTTTATGCAAATTTTTTATTATTATTAGTGTAAATTTTGATCAGAAAGTTTTTAATTACATAAATTATTTAATCAATCAAAATATATTAACTGAAATTTGAAGGCACATTTAGTGTGCATTGCATTTGCATAGCATAGTATTACTCTTCTTTAAACGGCATGATTAAAGCAAAGTCAAGAATGCAGCTCACTTGAATCAACCTTGGAACAGTTTATCAACTTTTATCATTTTACTCTGACCATTAAGTTATGATTTTACAGGGCTACAATCACTTTAACTTTGAAGCTAAAATGGAAATATAATAAATAATAATGTTACTTCCTCGATTCCATACAAAGAGTCTACTAATTTATTTTGAGATGTTTTATTTAAAAGTTTAGTTTTAAAAATTATGCTTACAATTTTCATAATATTTTATCTTTACCCTACACTTGTATTGTAAGCATCTTAGTTGTGCTTAAGTATTTTTGTAACTAGTAGAATAACCGTCTTACAGACTGAAAAATTCAAAAATTATGCATTTCATATTTTAGCATAATTACATAAATTCATACATACCTAAAAATATGAAAACTAAAATTAGATTTACTAGTATTTGTTTTAAATCGAGATATAACCAATTTATTTTACATATTGTTTATTGGACAAACTACACAAATGATCCCTGTACTTTTCCGATTTTTTGGGATTGATCCTTAAACTAATTTTTGCAAAAATTAGGTCCCTGTACTAAATGAGTAAAACACAATTGATCCTTCCGTTCAATTTCGTTAATTTTTTACCGTTAAATATACAGTTAAATATACACACGTGCCTCTCACGTGATTTGAAATTATAAGATAAAATTACATAATTTGAAATTATATATTTATTAAACGATGTTAAATTATAAAAATTATAAATTATAATTAAATTATATGAAATTATATATTAATAATTTATAAACTTAAATTAAATTTTATAAAATTATATATTAAACTAAAATTATATATTAATAATTATATAAAATTATATATATTAATAATTATAGAAAATTATATATATATAAACTAAAATTATATATTAATAATTATATAAAATTATGTATATATTAATAATTATATAAAATTATATAAACTGAAAAAAAAAAATTCAAGCCCCCAGGGGTGGGTGGTGTTATTGTATTAAATCCCTAGGGAGGGGCGGTCCTCCTAGTTCCGTTAAAATTTAACGAATCTGTTAAGTTTTTAACGGAATTCTTTTCCAGATTTTTTTTAAAATATTAATTAAACAAAAATAGTTATAAGTTTAAACTAAATTAGTATATATAAATTTGCATAAATTAAACTAAATTAGCATATATAGATTTGCATAACGGAATTCTTTTCCAATTTTTTTTTAATACTAATTAAACAAAAATAATTATAAGTTTAAACTAACTTTAAAGTAAATTAGCATATATAATTTTGCACAAATTAAACTAAATTAGCATATATAGATTTGCATAAATTAAACTAAGTACAAAACATAAATTTAACATAATTTAAACTAAAACAAAACATAAATTTAATATAAACTAACCTGATTTGGATCAATTTTTTAAATTTGGTATGAATAAAAGGTAAGAATGTAGGAAGGTTCAGATTATTTCTCTGACAATTTTTGGTGTATTTTTGAATGTATGATTCACACATTTTAATTAAGGAGAGGGGGCTGCTGCAATTTTTCTTTTAGGGGGGCTGTTGCAATTTTTTTTCAATTTTTATTTTTGCAATTTTTCTCAATTTTTAGTTTTTAATTTCTAGTGAAAGGGGGGAGTCATTTAGTGAGGGGGGTGTCATTTAGCATCTTGGTGGCTGGTGGAGAGGGAGGGGACGGTCGGGGGGAGGAAGGGGTCGGCTGGGGGGGGCTGGGGGCAAAAGAGTAACTTCCAGAGGGCGTGGTGGTATTTAGCATAAAGGGGGTGTCATTTATCACCTTTGTTTACGAAATATATACCTACAAGTTTTATTCTTATATGGATCCAATTAGGGGTATAAGTGGTTTCGTTTGAGTCAAAATTGCAAATCGAACCACCCCCTAACGGTTCCATAATTTTTAAACCAAACCAAACCGATCGGTTTGGTTCGGTTTGGCGGTTTAATTATTTAAATATTAAAAAAATTAAAAAAAATATTTTTAACACAAACTAAATAATTTAAAGTCAAAAAATTAACTTTAAAATTACAATAATTTAATCAAAATTAGAGATGTTAAAAGGGTCACGACCCATAGGGTTGACCCGTTTAAACTGAAAAAAATAGGGTTAGGGCTCAATAATTTTGGCCCGTTTAAAATCAGGGCTTTTTAAGGCTGACCCGTTTAACCCGCAGCCCGTTAGGGCTGGGCCGTCAGGTTTCAGGGTTGGCCCGCCAGCCCGCATAATATTAATTAGGCCGTAAAAAGTTTAGGAAATACGTAAAACAACCACCATGAGAATAAAACCAACAACCTTTTAATCCAAAGTCAAATATATTTATCATTTGCACTACATGGTTTCTTTGTGTACCTGTGAATAAATACTGAAATATAAATAAAAATTTTGGAAAGAACTGCTAAGTAGAGCTATTACATTATTTATTTTGAGAAAACAAGTTGAAAATTATAACACATTGATGTAAAAAAATGTCTAGTTTATATTTCTTTTAAAAAACATAAGAAACTATCAAAGTTATGAATGGTTTATCGATTCACTATTTTAAAATATTGTTATATTATATCTTTAATCGTGGCTCGATAATGGCCCGTTTAGCCCGAAAGCCGCTAAGGTTAGGGTTAGGTCCGCAATATTAGTGGCCTGAAAAAATTGGACCGTTTAACCCGCGGCCCGTTAGGGCCACAACCCGTTAGGACTGGTCCGAAACCGCTAGAGCTAGCCCGTTTAACATCTCTAATCAAAATGTACGCAAATAAGAACAATTTTCTTGTTAAATTCAATTACTAATTACTAATTACTAAATAATATATATATAATTAAAAATTAAAAATTAAATGGTGGTGGTTCGGCATCAAAAACCGCAAACCGAACCGAACCGTTCGGTTTATAAAATTTTCAAACCTAAATCTAACCATTCTAACCCAAAATTGAACCAAACTGACCGATTTAGTTCGATTCAATTAGACGGTTTGAGCCTACACCCCTAGATCCAATGTAGCCTCCTAGATCCCTAGTAGTCAACAAGAAATTAAAGAAACTAAAAAAGATTGATGCGGGTATTACTCCCTCCGTTTCAAAAAGATTGACGTTTTAGAATTGTGCACACATATTAAGAAATTTTATAAGTTGACAAATGTACCCTTATTAAATATCTTTAATTTTTGTGCTAGGAGTAGTTGAAAAGATAAATTAGAAGGAGATAGCCATTGGGAGAAGATAAAGTATTTAATGAAGAGATGATCAATTATTGGAACTTGTGAGAAGACAAGGGTAAATTAGATAAAACATGCATTGAAAACCTAAAACGACAATCTTTTTGAAACAAATTTTTAGAACTAAAACGACAAATATTTTGAAACAGAGGGAGTAATTAAGTTTGAAGAGTGGCATAATACATTAAATGGAGATGTAAACATTGAGGATTGCTATTTACACCTCAAAAATTATTTAGTACACTTCATTATTAAGTACACCCCACTTTAATATTTTTAACCTTCAAAATACTAGGTACACTCCCCACTAATTTCCTATTCTACCCTTATTAATATTTTTTATAAAATACTAAGTACACCCCACCCCAAAGGCCTAAACACACCTCACCACATCCTCCTCTTCCTGGTACACCCCATCCTCCTCCTCCCTTCCCCCCCCCACCAACCCACCCACCCACCCACCCACCGCACCACACCCACGCCTCCCTTTGCTTTGATTTTTTTTTAAACACCCCTTTCCTCCTCCCCCAAACCCCACACACACCGCTCCTTTTTTTTTTTTTTAAAAACAGTTTGTTTGGCATTGTGTTACCAAGCACCTATAGTGGTGTTCGGCACCCCTACCAAACATCACTATGGATGTTCGGCACCCTTATCGAACACCTATAGTGATGTTTGATAGAGATGCCGAACAGCCTAAAAAAATAAAATAAAAAAAGATATTTAAGTCAAAATTTATAATAATATTTTTATAATATTTGTATGGAGTGTACTCAGTAATATATTGAATGTAAATAACAATTCTCTTAAACATTAATGCATATTTGACTTTTCAAGATAGACACTCGCTCGTGCCAAATGAAGTGTAAAAGTCGTCTTTGCTATCCATAAATGTTAAATGTGCACATACAAAACTAAGTATAATATAAACTTTTTTATGTACTAGTATTAAAATAATTTAAAAATTAACTTTTTTTAATTTTTATAAAAAATTGAAATAGAAACATTCAATTAAAAACAAAAGGAGTCCTTTGTTTGAAACGGAAGGAAATCCTTTGTTTGACACGGAAGGAAAGTGTTCAGTAGCTTGGAAGCAGCAAACGTATCAATTTTGATTCACATGATTTTCTTAAAACAAATTACTGCATTATTTTAACAAGATGGCACTAAACGCAACCCCTTTTATACGCTAAACGTAGCCCTTCCTCTTCCTCCAGCGAACTGACTATTTTGCTCTTGTCTCTATATATATATAAAAAAAAAAAAATTTAACTTTCACTTTCATTTTCAGTTTTTCTCACTAATTTTTTTTTTGCTGTTATTATTGTATTATAATATATATTATTATAAAAATAAATAAAAAATCAGATGACATGCCCCTACGTGCATGTCCAAGAAGACATGCGGTTAGAGCACTTGTTAGTAAAAGGGGCTTTTTTTTGACAGGGTAAACTACATTTTCCCTCAATGGGCAAGGAGGGGGGAGGAGAATTACTTAAGAGTTAAAGTTACAAGTTGAAGAGAATATAAAGAATTATTTGTCGTGTGATTTAAAACTTAATTTTGATAGTTTTAAATTTTCTCACGACCACTCTTACTTTTTCTTCATCTCTTATAAAATAAAATTTAAAATTAATCTACTAAATCACGAAAGCTTACACACTACGTAGTTGAGAAAGATAAAAACGATTTGCAGGGGTGATTGAGATTAGTATAGGCCTACACTATGGGAAGGAGAGCAAGAGATTTTTCTTTTTTCTTTTTAAAATGCAAGCAGCATTTTTTTTCTTATTAGAAAAGAAAGAAACGAAACTAAACTAACATATAACCTCACAACACCTTTTTTATACTTTCTCTGTTCCTTAATAATTGTCATGTTCGATTGGGCAAAGAGATTTAAAAAAAATAATTGACTCTACTATAAATATTAATATAATATATAGAGTAATTTATTTAAAGCCAATAAAAGCATTTTTTTAAAAGAAAAGTTAAAAAAAAAAATAAATAAAGCATGACAATTATTTCAAAATGGAGAGTACTGTCTATATTGTTAGAGCAGGAACAACGCTTATCTCCCCTTTTTGACCATTTTATTATAAAAATGTCATGACGCTATTCATTTAACTATTTAAGTTATTCAACAAAAATACTTTTCCAACAATGCACAAACTCCAACAAGTTTATATACCCCACAATTTTTATCTCTATTAATTTAATATCTTTATATATTAAATTCGTAAAAATTGATCTGGTGTCAAAATAAAGTAAACCAAGTCTCTATTTATAAATAAAAATGTTTACTTTAATACAAAAAAAAAATTTTTTTTGATCGAAAATGACCAAAAAAATATATATATGAAGCTACAGTACCTTTTTTTATTTTTGTTTTTTTGCTATAAAAAAAAAAAAAAAACGGCAACCGCGCATTTTGGAGGAATTTTTTTTGGAAGAGTTGACACCCAAACCAAAATGATACTTGGTTGGATCTGCTATTAGGACAATGTTTTCTAGTGTCAGGTAAACCAATGACGGCAGATCCTCTTCCTCTCTATCTTAACAAACTTGTATCAGATGATTGCAACTATTTTGAAACAGTCTTGCAAATAAAAAGCAGCTAAAATACGTATTTTTCATCATAAACATACAGTACCATTCTTAACAGAATATTACTCCTAATTTACACACACACGTATTATACCTTAAAAGTCTCAAGTCAACTGCACCAGTTTTGCTGAAAAATCAACACTTAAAAACATATTTAAAACTTGAATTGAAAATTTAAAAAATATCATTATTTCAATTACAACTGCAGATGAAGTAATGGATTCAAAACGAAGAAAATATAAAAGAAAAGGGAAAGAGACATAACTCCAATGTACATGCCCACGCAAACACCGAGCCAACTTATATCGTAAATGTAAGTTAATGAGCCCTCTAAGAAAAGTTAACATCAACAATACAAACTTCATTTATACCAGCAGGCCTACTACTACACTAGGATTGATAAGAGGGGTAACGGTCTAAACAGAGTATAGATCCACTCACTCATTAAGCCATCCTGAAGAATTATTCTGGGAGAACGGGTTGTAGGGGGCAGGAGCAAATCCCAATGAATTGACTTGAAATCCTCCAGGTCTATGAAGAGGATGATCATAGGCCCCAGATCCAGGAACTGGATAATCATAAGCCCCATGTCTAGGAACTGGATGTTCATAGGCCCCACTTCTATTCAAAGGCAGTTCAGACCCCAAGCTATTCAATCTGGCGTGGTTCAACTCGTCCAGTCTGGGTGCATACCGCTGCATTGTGGATGTGCTCATCCCATTATATGATGGTTGTGCAGCCGCACCTGGATGCCCGTATGAGGCTGGCATCGCTGGCTCTTGACCTGCGAAATAGCTGCCCCTTTGACCACCCATATAAGATCGTACATCGTCAGCATAAGACATAGAACCACGAGTATCAATGTTCGCTCGCTGATAGCCTGGAAACTGTGCCTCTGGATTCCTGATCCCATAATCAGGACCAAGACTTGCATCTAACCGTCTGTAGGTTGAACCTACAAGCTCCTCGGTGTTTGGGCTGCTTCGCCGTGCCATGTCATCCTCCCATGTCCTGCCATATGCTCTTTCATAATGCGATCTTGATGAGGTCAGGGTTCGGTCAAACTGCTCACCTCCCTCCAACCCACTATCTGCATGTAAGGGAGTCTGAAGTTGTTGAGACAGGCGAGGGAGAGAATTCCTCTCTTTCTGTTTATCCTCTGGGGATATCCCATCTGACCCCCTTCTCCTCTTTCCGTTTCCATTGCTCTTCTTCGAGTTTTTACTAGATCCATTTTTATCATGGCCAAGGTTTTCTTTTTTAACCTCTGTTCCACCAACATCAGGAGCATGGCTTTTACGACTTCCAATCTCACCGACTGCTGCTTTTTCTTGGATCCTTTTTGGTTCTTCAATTTTGACCGCTGCTTGTACTGGGATCCTTTTTGGTTCTTCAGTTTTAACTGGTTGATTATATGATGGTGTGCGGACTTCAGCCTTAAGCTCATGCTTCATTTGAGTATTGACTGCATCATGAGTTTCAACTATGCTCGAGTTGTCATGTACTCTAGAAATATGGCCATGCTGCTTCGCAATTGCCTTATGCTTGCCAGTCCAATCCTGGCGACTCCAGAGATATAGGGGTGGTGCAGTTAAGTTCCATTGATCAAGTTGCTTGTCATTAACATCAATCGATCCAGGCAAATAAAATGACTGGGAATAAAAACAGACACAAAAAAAAGGCACCAGTTTAAGCCCAGCATCCTTCCACCGATAAAATGATAACAATAATAATAAATAAACCATAAGAAAATGATTAACTTCACCTTGCCGGCAAGTAACACATCATCCTCCCAAACCAGATCATATGGAGGTCGCTTTCTATCCAACCTGATGGAAAGCAAGAAACATGCAAGTGAGGGAGGGAGGGAGGGAGGGAGAGAGGGAGAGGCCAGTATACAAGCAAACAGAACCTTTCAGTCTCCGGTGGAACAATAAGGATAAGCAGCTTTGGCTTGAACTGAAGTGCCTTGTCTATGAACTTGTTAGCAAGGGATGCATTAACTCCAAAAGGAGGGTTTAGACCCATTATCTACACATGAAACAAAATGAAAAAAATTGGTGGAACGAAATAGAATGTCACTGAGTTCCAAAAATTGGTGAATTACCATGAAAAAAGAAAACAAAAATGAAAAAAATTTCTAACCAATTGCGACCCAAGTGGCAGCTCCTTTGGACGGACAGTCATCCAATCCCTCTTCTCAAAGTTAAAATCATTCTGCAATTAGGGATTACAAGCATCCAAATGTAGGTGGGAAATAAAAGAAGAAATGCAGAAGATGATGAAAATGGAACACTCAGAGAGGACAAAATGCATATTGTTATTTATTTTTGTTATATTTATAAAAAAGAAAGTGCAGGAGCATGAGGTACATGATTCAACGACAATAATATAGCTCGACCTGTTAGACCGAAAGCAGCTTGTGCATAGTTCAATCATTCAAACTTGTTCGCAATTGGATATCTCATCACGTAACTTTTTCTTCATTTGTAAGTGATAAAATATCTCTTGCACCACATAAATCTTGCACTCTTCAGAAAACTTTAACTAAAGTTACTACAGTAATTTTAATTTAACTAAAATTGCTTCATCATCAGAATTTTATCAACTAAATTCGTTTACATCATGCATTAAGTATTGCACATTCAACTAACATACAACACTTAAATGTATAATGGTAAACAAATTATGTCGATGAATTGTGTATATGTATCATTTTCCATAAATATAATAACTTTTAAATGCAATCTCATCTTTCACCATTACTTTGTTCCCACCATCTCTCTCCCTAGCTCTCTCTAACTTTTACTTCAATCATTACGAAGTGATGGACATCTGTTAACATACCTAAACAAGATATTTTATTTAAGTGACCAAAAAACCAACTCTCGTGTGGTTAAAGCAGCTTCAGTATATAAATGACAGCAGCAAATGACGCACACGTCACAACTGTAACCAATAACATTAGTCAAGGAGATATCCCATTATACATTTTCATTCATGTCCAAACCACAAGTTGTGACTCTGTATAGACCAACCATGGCCAGAACCTTGAGCTTTCAATTGCCCTTTCCCTTATATACTTCTTCACAAGGACAGCAAACATTGTACATGTTTAAATTACAATGATGAATCACCTTAGCTTGTAAAGCATCGTAGTTTTTGTACGAGCACTGCTTTCCCATCTCATCAAGCCTCTTTTTCAAGAGGCAACTAAAATCATTAGCGCCGCAACAGAAGTCAACTATCTGTTTGAAGGAAACAATAACAGATCAGCCTCTCTGAGTAAGGAGTAGAGTAAAATTGAGATGAGTTTTTGTCAGCAAATCATTTAACAGTTTGAACCAAGATTCAATATTAATCAAAAGAGCAAGAAACATAAGTTGTTTATGCTACGGAATTATAAACCTGAATTCCAAAATGCAAAGGAAATGAAATACAAGAATCAAGGTTGCCATAAAGCACATTTCTGAGACATAAAAAAGAAATAGAAAAACAAGGGTCCAAAAGTCAGTCACGTCAAGTGTATAACTAAGTAGGATAACTCCAACAACACCGGAATATAACCCCACCTTTTTTTTTTCTTCATGTAACTTTTAGACCTCAGATAGTACTCATTTACGTTCATAAATAGACACACATGGATAAACATGCATCTATTTTAATTAGAAACCAAAGAGAAATTATATCCAACATGATTTTAAAGGAGCTATCAATGTTCAAACTCAAGAAGTCCAATATACAAGATCAGCCAAGTTCCTTTCCATTGCATACGTACAGCTCAGATACCCAATTAGACACCGGGACAAACACAGTTTAAGGGAGTCCATTTATTTTAACCACAAGTCAGTGCATTCAACTTAAAGTTGTTGCACTGTATGATCATACAAACTTTAGTTTAATTATTACTGCGTGAGAAATACAATGCCTGAAAACAATAACCTATCAACTTTACCCTCCACATATGCAACAAGTATTTTGGCTATGCTCAAGCATTTTTGTGACTATGATCAACTTCAATCCTACTAATATAACCCTTAAATAATAAACTTTTCAAACATGGACTTGTGTGGAAAAGAGGGGAGTATTTATTAATAGTAAGATATTTTTCCCCCTAAATTTAAGGGTAAACAGCACTTTTTTTAACCTAAAGGAGGTCAAGTAACCCCCTATTACCATGGGTGGCCTCCCCACTGTCTCACTATAATAGCTTAAGCTTTTAAGAAGTTAGTAACCTAACACGGTCTTAAATATTTGTTTCGACATCCCGCTACATTTGTCCCCCCCCCACCTGGTATGCTAGTGGCAGACTGTTTAATTTGTTTATAATAAAGCACTTCAATTAGCCTTCCAAGCCCGCAACCAAGGGTTGCATCATGCATGTCAGTGTTAAGCATGATAGACATAATACAATTTGAGCACCCTTTCTAACAGCGACCTCTTAAAGCAGTTAAATCAGTTGTTTACTAAGCAATTGTCATACTCGTTTACCCAGATCAATCACTTGAGAAGTTCTTACCGTGTCACCTTCTTGGACGTACCAATGGAGCATATCAACAATCTGCATGATTGAGAACGAAATTTTAGCACAATGTAGAATCTATTAGAAGCTTCAGCTAAATGATTCCAGGCCAAACACCTAGGAGAGGAAATCCATCCCAATGCAAATATGACAAAAAAAAGTGCACATGACACTGCATGAAAATCCATTGGAATCCCATTTTTAGAAGAAATTTTCACGACTGGGAGCTGTAATATGTTGCTGCATTTTTAGAGCAACTTTATTCTCAGTAAATTTTTGCTGATAGGGAAGACAGTTTGTTGGAAGGAAACTCAAGGTGGAAAATTTTAGTTAAATCTTATTATCATGTTCACAAATAGGAACGTGGCTGTTTTTCTTTGGAAAGGCATTTGGAAATCAAGAAAAAAAATTTACTTATCAAAAAAAAAAAAAGGCGTTTGGAAATCAAGAGCCCCCTAAGAGCTGCCTTTTCAGCCTGGGAAGCAACAAATGAAGGTATGCTTTGTGGATTCGTAAAATGATCTATGTAAATTGGTGCTATATGTGCAAGAGGAGGGGGAGTGAGTCATTTATTGTTGCATTGTCCGATGGCTTGGCATTTGTGGAGTGTCTTGTTCCCCTTGTTCCATTTATCGTGGGTTATGCCCGGTTCAGATAGGGATCTCTTGCTCAGTTGGTCTCGGTATAGGCAAAGGAGGAAATGTTATATTTGGGATGCTGCTCCTCTGGGTTTTTTTTGGACAATTTAGAAAGAATGGAATAGTAGGGTTTTGAGGATAAGGATATATCTATACATAGGTTGAAGGTGTCCCTGCTTCACACTTTGTTTTTTTGGTGCACGGAGTCAGTGTCGTCTGTGCATAAATCTTATGTAGAGTTTTTGGACAGTTTTATTGTGGGATAGGTGTTTTGGGTGAGTATATCTTTAATATACACAGGAAGCATCACCTGCGTTGGCGCTTTTTGTTAATTCTAATATTCCTGTACTTATCTAAAAAAGAAAAATGAATGAAAATCCATTAACAATTGCAGTAGTTTAGGTGGATTTGACTAGACACAGCCTACAAGTCACCTCCCGATCATAACTGCATCAAGTAATTGAATTAACTTAGACATTATATATGATCAGAAACTTGAGCATTTGCTTCCACCAAGAATCGGGCACTTCCCTTTCGAAAACAAGGCAATACATAACCAAAACAAAACTCTAATCCCCCTTATGTTAAATCAAAGTTGAATATAATTTTAGTGTTAAGGCTCTGTGTGGCTGTAAAATTCAAGCATGGATATCCATTTCACTATCACCAAACTGCCAATATTATCAGTTTTTCTATTTTAAAACCTACTAAACACCCTCAAATGACCATGTTACAAATTAGTATATCAATTTTGAAACGCAAGCAGATCTCATGTAGATCTAGCAGACAAAAGAAAGATGTGTTAAGATTAAAAATTTATTGATTAACACATGCATAGTTCATCAAGAGATCAACTCACCTCTTTTAGCTTGTCCACTTTTGTAAAATGGCGACCGAAAGATGTATAGCGCATGCCATGTAGGAATGGAGCAAGATACACTCTGAGCTTGTTCTGAAGTAATATAAGAAGAATAAAAACCGAATAAAAGAAAGTTAAAGACCGTCAAGTATAAATAATATCAAACCCAATAATAGAGTCCAGAAATAATAACAAAAAAAATCTCTTTGAATTTGTGAGTGAAGCAAGTGATAGATAAATGAGAGATCTATAAAGAGGCCATAAATCCTTTTATAGGTTGGTGCCTTCTTTGTAATCTCTGAGTCCCTTTGAAGAGAGAAGTCCCAGATATTTGGACGAAACTTTCCTTTTCTTTTAATCAAATTTAGGATGGCATTACTCTTGGCTACTTAAACGTGTGCGGCTTCAGGTTCCTTTGGAGGGGATCCCGATCACAGGTACCCATGTTGACTGGGAGGAGGTTCTGCATCAAAAGTTCTTTTCCCTCTTCCAGTTTTACTTAATTTCGTTGTGGACAGGTGATCCTCCCTATATGTGATTCTCCCCATGTTCCCAATAAACCCTTCTTTTACACCAAAAAACAGGAAAGGAGGTTTACAACTAACAGCTATGCCAGAAGGGGTTTAAAAAAAAAGGAGAACAAACTTACATTCTTGCATAAACAGTAAAAACATAATTCAGTAACACTTTCCAAGAACGAGACATAACATATAAATAAAACAAAATAGAAGAGGCAAGTCATTACCTAATCATTAAGCCACAAAAAACAAATCTACAGTAATACAACTGTCATTGTATATCAAAGTCATAATCCACAAAGGCGTAAAAGTTCCTAGCCCTAAGAAGAAAAGGAAAGAATGGCAAACTAAGCTCCACCCACGTCCACACTCAATGCTCTCAAAGAAGGATAGGAGTGTTGATGTAACACTGTTCCAAACTCAATAGGGGCATAATATGTGTCTCCCATGAAATGATTAATGAGACAAAGTATATGCTTGAGAATTTTATACAGCATGGGTCTTACAAACTCCTATTCCTGAATATTTCTTGGGGTAAAAACTTCTAAGTAACTTTAACAAAACATAAGATAAAGTTGTTTCTAAACAATAAAATAATAATCAACTAGTTAAAAGCTAAACCTCACCAAATCAAAAACCAAAAAAAACACTATTACAAAAGGCAGATACGAACAACAATTGACTAATACCTTCCACCTCATTATCTGTTGGAGAACCCCAGGATCACAAACAGCTTTTGCATCTTCAATACTGCATCCATCTTCTAGCTTCTTTACTGCTAAACGAAGCGCCTGTGAACATAAACTAAGTTGCAGTCAGAGAAATGGATACCACCAGATAACTCTCGTTATCAGAACATACCTCAACAGAACGCTCCACCTTTCCCAAGGTAATACTTCTGTCCACAATATTTTTTGATGTGTGTGTATGGGTTGTTGGCACTTTGTGCTTCCCTATGACCTCTTCCAGTGTAACCGAAGAAATAGCCTCTCCCATTATAGCCAATATCCTGCATATTGAGAAGTAGATGTGAGAACATGAGATCATCTAGTATAACTGTGGAAAAGGACTCGTAATAAGAAATTTGGTGAAGACAGAGATGTAGCAATGCACATATAAAGGAAAAGTGAATGAAGCAATGCACATATAAAGGAAAAGTGAATGAAGCAATGTGGTGAAAAGGAGAAATGCACTACCTATTCCTCGAATCATCATCTAGAGGAGGTAAACTGTATGCTTCCTTGGCAGGAGGCTTCTGGTTATACTCAAGTTCGCAAACAGCAGGGTCATCCTCCCTGGACTTTATCAAGGCATGCAACATATTCCCCAATGATGTCTTGTTTTCATTCATGACAGGCTTCTTTACTTTTGTTGAGGAACTCTTATTTAGAGGCTTTTCAGAATGTACTACTTTCGGCTTCTTTGAGGATTCTGGCATGGACAATCTTCCTAGTCTCTTTTTAGAAGAATCAATCTGTCTTTCACCTGAAGACAACTTTTCAACACCTTTTGTTGGCTTCACTACAGATATCTTTTTAGGCGCATTTTCCGGGGACAGATTTCTCTCCTTGGCCGCCACTTCTCTGCTGCTCGACTGCTGCACTGATGCTTGCTTCTTCTGCTCTGGTTCATCATCTGGAAACTTTATGTGATCTCTTGATGGAGTTGAAAGATCATCATCAATCTCATGTTTCCTGATAAGGACAAGAAAATACATTAGCAGGAAACTTCAAAATTTAGACCAAAAATAACAAAATAAGGGAGCAGAACTTACAAGCAATATATTAGTACACGAGATTTTGGCAAAAGACCTGTCCAAGCCCTCTGAACAACGTTCTCGTTCTCATCATCCGAATCCTCAACGACAATCTCACTGGTGAGCATTACCAAGCATCAGTTATTTACTGAACTGATTACATAATTTAGAGCATAATAAGACAAGATAGAAGTTTTGAAGAATAAGAACATGGAGGGGAATAAATTTGAAGAGTACCTGGGCAAGCATTTCCTGTGGTACGACTTTGGACAGCGCCTACACGTAGCAAACTGCAAATCAGAGGTCATCTCATTCTCAGCCTGCTCACAGATACTGCATTTGTGGGCAGGACACGTGAACGGATCCCCAGCAGCAATCTTTTCCAGAAGGTCCTTTGCTTCGGCTTCACTTTCGCGACAAAGCAGCTTTGCAACACATCGTGGGTGGTAGAAATGGCCACATGTTGCAGAACTACACTGGAAAACCTGTAGAAAGTTCAAGACAAAGAAGCTCTTAAATATCATATGTCGACCCACTTACCTTACATAAACTACGCAAAATAATAAAAATAACAATAATAACAACAACAATATAAACTACTCAAAATAATATTAATAATCACAACAACAATAAACAAAACAAATAAATAAATAGCATCATATTGTTGGAATTGCACTGATCAGGCCTCAATCATCCCATCCTGATAAGATATTATCAGAGACACAGGTTTTGTTTAGAATACACCGTAGCAGTGAAGCATGAGATTTTTTTTGCACAAACCGAAAATCAGATCACAAGCATAGTTGTCAAAATCATACGATACTTATCACGTACACTCCATCTCCAATTCGGTATCGTAGGTGTACCGGGACCTAGGACTGTATCGACCGAATCGCGTATCGTATGGACGATATGCAGCGATTCAGCCCTGAACCACAAAAAACTCCATGATTTTGTTTGTTTGCTTGCTTGCTGTTTTCTTTTTCTGCAAAAGGCAGCCTTTATATAGCTTTCAGGGCATTCTATAACTCTCTCCTACTTTTCTCCCATCTTCATCCTCTCTGAATAGTTTAAGTTTTTCTCGGCTTTTTCTTTTTAAAAGGGACACAGAATATATATATACTCTTCTTGGAAAGATAATCATCTAATTCCAATCTACTCTTCTTCAAGGTCTTGTTCATATGACATGGGTTCTCTACTCTAGACTTCATAGTTAATCAATACTTCATATCACACATACATACTACTCCCCGTCTCAAAATGAGAATCCCTTATTGGTATTTCAAGAAAATTAAGGAAGTTGACTTCTTAGCAATTTTAGTAGCACAAATACATAAATACGCTTAGTGTCCACCTTATAGCATGGCAAGTGCACATTGAGACATGATACTTGCCCAAGGTGAAATTAGTAACTTCATTTAAAAAAGGACACTCATTTTCCAATAGGTTCTTTCTCAATAATTTTTGGTTTAATATATATTTTCATGCCATAAAAGGCGTTCGTCTTACTTTAGACTGTTCCTAACATTAATTTCACATCATAACATTAGTTTAACTTTAAAGTCAGATATAGTTTTTGTTTCAACAAATGGACAATTATACTTATTTAACATCATAACATCAAAATCAAGCCAGATATAGTTTTTGTTTCAACAAATGGATAATTATACTTATTTTAGATAGTACTTATCATTCTTTTTAGAATTTGTTCCATATCGTACACAGAAATATGATAAGATACACAATACATATTTAAGACCTCCAATACATGATTTCACAACAATGCTCACACGCAATATGCGATTGGGCTATGCAAGCAGACGTCTCCAAACAATAATACAAAGTTGTGTAAAATGTGAAGTGCAAGGTGAGCTGGAGAAGCCAAAATATGATAACATCCCACTGTAGGAAGACAAAATTGATGGGTTACAAGCAAGGAGTTACAAGTAAAAAAAATTAAAAGCAATAAAATTGAACAATGGAGAAAGATAGAGGTCTGCTAGTGAATAAGAGAGTACTATAACACAAACTACATAAACATCATAAATACTATCATACATAGATTCAATAAGCAAAAAGGAATAATTTCGAGTTGTCTATCCCTAAAGAACAAAACGGGGAACAGCAGAACTCCATTGCTCAGTGACTTGAAATAAAATGTGAGGCAGAGGAAATGAATGGTTGGAGAAACTGTAATACAATACTCTCACCAAACAAGGAAGGAAACAACTTAATAGGACAGACGAACAGCAAAGAAGGATGTATGGGTTGTATGCAGAATAACTGCTTAGCCTAAATGCCAAGGACAGTGTGATAAGTGAGTATTTTACTCATTTATTGGGTATCATTTGAGCTTAAACTTTGTCACTTCTTGAGGTTTTTGTTATCTAATATGTGTTCTAGTGTTATTTTAGAGTTTCAGGGACTTATGGAAACTTTTCTGCAAATTGGAGGCAATTGTGACAAAGTTGAAGACTGCAGGGGCTCCTGTGCAAATTCTGAAAAGCTGGAATTTCCAGCACGTTCCTTGCCTTTTCTTTTGTAGAGATTTTGTTTCCTTTTTCCTAGGGGGTTTTTCCCTTGTATAAAAGGACTCATATGAGATTAGGTTAGGGGGAAAAAAAACAGTTTTTAGAGCCGTCAATAGAGAATTTAACAGAAGAACAACGAATAACGAAGTTGGTAATTTTGGATTCAAGTATCAATTACTTGACTCTTATTATTATTATTATTCCCATGCTTAATCTTATGAATCTTTTGTTTATAATTATGAGTATAGTTTATTTGATTATGAACTAAATTCATACAGGTAGGGTAGGGGGTAACCAATTCATGAAAGAATAATTTTGATCCGATCATGGTAACGATCGTTTGCATGATTGTGTGAGTTTTAATTCTTGTGCTTAATGCTTTGAAAGAATGGCCACCTTTTAATTGTTTTCAATCATGTGGATGAGACCGAGAGGAGATTTCATATGATGGATCGTAGGAATTAATACCATGGATCTAAATTCATGCTAGAGATAGATGAGTTGATACATGCAATTAGCCATAGATCGTCTCAAAAGCTAAGAGAATTTCATAAAACCTAATGCATTGTTTCCTAACTAAATCTACCTAGAGATACGTAGGTTGCTAGAAAATAATAGGATTGATATTGCTCGAGAGAGAATATTGATTGAATTAGGAAATTCCGTTGTCACACAATAGCAATTGATCGGAACCCGAAATCGGTGATTGTTACCCTGAGGTGAATTGGTGAACCTAAACCCTAGCATTTTTCTCTCATTGAATTCTTTAAAACTGTTATTTACTTGCTTTCTTTAATTTAATTATTTAGTTAAATTCACAACAAATCTCTTTCACTGTCTAGATTACAGTTTAGAATAGCAAAATATGATTTTGTTCCAGTCCCTTGGGTACGACAACCCCTCATACTTCCACTATATTACTTGAGACTAGTATACTTGCTAGTAGAAGGTTTACACCACATCAAGTTTTTGGCGCCGTTGCCGGGGATTGCGTTTTAACGATTTCAGAATTAGTTATTTTTAACTTTAATTTAGATTTTTTAAAATTTTTATTTTTTTAAATAGATGGCTTGTAATAATTTTCAATGGAATAGTGCACCAATGAGTTTATCATGTGAGTTCTGTGGAGGAAACCATATGTCTACAACATGCATGGTGAGGTGGAATTTGGTTTACAATAGGGATAATTTTCAAGGGCAGTATTATTCTAATCCCTATGAACCGGAATCGTATAGTCAACCCTCTTTTTCTTCATTCAATAATTGGAGTGAGCCTCTTTTTGCATCCTCTTATAATGTGCCTTCTTATTCATCCTATTATAACGAGCCTTTAGCTGAGTCGTATGAGTGCAGTGACGAATTAATTCAATTGCTTGAGAAATTTGAGAATAATTCGCGCGAGAGTTTAGAGCGAACGCGTGAGATGATGGAGCAAATGCAGCGAACGCAAAAATTGATAAATGATCTAATCGAACAGGAAAATTCTAGTGTTTATCCCAATCTGCAAGAAGACATGAAGGAAAGTGCTAGTGCTCGTGCTCACTCTCAAGAGAATTTATCAACAATAATGGATGAAGAAGAAGACGCATGTCCTATGGAGGATGAAGAGTCAATTAGAGAAAGTGAGGAGTTGAGTACAGGATCCCATGCGTACCAACAAGTTGACTTACTTCCAGTATTTTCACAAGAGCCTAGAGAAGCCACAGAAAATGATCTCAAAAATTTCTCTGCAATTGATTCAGTTTTCAACCCAACTTTTGTGGAGCCATATATGCCTCCCCTTTTCTTTCTTGAAGAAAAATTGAGTTCGGATGAAAAAAGTGGTGGAGATTGTTAATGTGGTCACATTTCAAGAATTGGGTGTGCTATTTCCTATCCTCAAAGCAGTTAAATGGCCATCTAGTAAAAAGAGTGAAATCAAGGAAGTGCACAGGTTTAATGGGTAAAAACTGAGACACTACCCTGAGGACTGAGGTGAATTGGTGAACCTAAACCGTAGCGCTTTTCTCTCATTGAATTCTTTAAAACTGTTATTTACTTGCTTTCTTTAATTTAATTATTTTAGTTAAATTCACAACAAATCTCTTTCACTCTCTAGATTAAAGTTTAGAATACCAAAATATGATTTTGATCCAGTCCCTTGGGTACGACAACCACTCATACTTCCACTCTATTACTTGAGACTAATACACTTGCTAGTAGAAGGTTTACACCACATCAAGTTTTTGGCGCCGTTGCCGGGGACTCTGTCTACAATTTCAAATTAGTTATTTTAGCTTTAATCTAGTTGTTTCTTTATTTTTGATTTCTTGGTTTTACGTTTCGTTTGCTTGCCGTGCTTCTTGCAGGAAATTAGTGTATGCACAACACTAGATCTAAAGGTAAAAAACTCGAAGCGTTTGATCCGGAAATTGAAAGAACCCTTTGTGCCATTAAGAAGAATCAAAAACCAAGTATGGGTGACAATAATGCAAATGCTAGAGCAGCACCACCAGCTGCTCGAACTCTATTGGACTACACAACTCCCAAGAAGGAAGGCAATGGATCATGCATTGCCAGGCTGACCATCACGGCAACTTTCGAGATCAAGTCTTCCACCATCCAGATGATCCAAAATTCAGTGCGATTCTATGGGTTGCCAAGGGAAGATCCAAATGATCATCTGGATAACTTCATAGAGATTTATGACATGTTCAAGTATGATGGTATCTCCAAAGATGCCGTTAGACTTAAATTGTTCCCTTTCTCTCTGCGGGATGGAGCTAGGGTTTGGCTGAAGTCCCTTCAACCAGGTTCCATAACTACCTGGGATGAGATGGCCCAGAAATCCTTGATGAAGTACTTCCCACCGTCGAAGACTATAAAAATGAGGAACGACATCTCGAATTTCTCTCAATTGGAAGGTGAATCACTTTACGAAGCTTGGGAAAGATACAAGGGACTCTTGAGAATGTGCCCACATCATGGTGTTCCACTTTGCATGCAAATCTCAACCTTCTACAATGCCTTAACAGTGAGCTGTCGTTCCATGATTGATGCTGCAGCGAGGGGAACATTCATGAAAAAGACTCCAGAGGACAGTTATGAGCTGCTTAAGGAATTGGCGACCAATGGGCATAATTGGAATTCTGAACGGGGCCAATCTAAGAAGGTAGCTGGAATTCATGATGTGGACAGTTTGGCTTTTCTGGCAGCCAAATTAGAGGCTTTGAGCACCAAGATTGACAACATTGGAACAACGGCAATGCAAGTGAAGTCTACAAGCTGTGACATGTGTGAACAGCCAGGACATGCGAGTTTTGAATGCCAAGTGGGAAATCAATTCGCAAGCCCAGCGGAGGATGCAAACTTTGTTGGAAATTTTCAGAAATCAAATAATCAGAACAATCCCTAGTCCAACAAGTACAATCCAGGATGGAGGAATCACCCTAATTTCTCTTGGGGTGGTATTCAGAATATTCAAGCTCCACCAGGCTTTCAGCAGCAGACTCAGATACATAACTCACAGCAAGAGAAGAGGTCAGCATTGGACGATGCCCTTGCAAAGTTTATAACCACCACTGACATGAGACTTCAAAATCAAGAGGCCGCAATAAACAACCTAAATGTACAAATAGGTCAGTTGGCGAACCACTTAAATGGAAGAAATCCTAGTGCTTTACCCAGTGATACTGAAAAGAACCCCAATGCTCAAGCATTTGCTGTCACTTTGAGGAATGGAAGGGAGTTGATGGAGCAAGAAAATAAAAAGCCTATACCACGCCAAGCCCCAACCATTAAAGTAGAGGCAGAGAAGAAAGAGGAGGAAGAAGAGGAAACATTGCCAGTGAAAACTTTCCCCCCACCATATAAACCACTGCCTCCATTCCCTCTTGCCCTGAAGAAACATAAACTAGACAAGCAGTTTGGGAAGTTCTTAGAAGTGTTAAAGAAATTGCACATCAATATTCCATTCGCAGATGCCCTACTTCAGATGCCAAGCTATGCAAAGTTCTTAAAGGATATTTTGTCCAACAAAAGGAAGCTTGAGGAGCATGAGACACTACATCTGCCAGAGGAATGTTCGGCGATCTTGCAAAATAAACTTCTACCAAAGGTAAAAGATCCAGGGAGTTTCACTATCCCTATTACTATTGGTAAACTTTCTTTCTCAAATGCTATATGTGATTTAGGTGCGAGTATAAATTTGATGGCATTGTCAATATTTCACATATTGGATCTTGGGGAACCAAAGCCCACTGCAGTGTCCCTACAGTTAGCCGACAGGTCTATCACTTATCCTAGGGGTATTGTAGAGGATGTATTGGTAACGGTAGATAAATTTATCTTTCCTGCTGATTTTCTTGTGTTGGATATGGAAGAGAATATTCGAGTTCCTCTTATTTTGGGTAGGCCATTTTTAGCCACTTGTAGAACTTTAATTGATGTCCAATCCTTAATTCTTCGTGTTGGAGACGAAAAAGTGATTTTTAATGTTTTTAAGACCCAGAAAAGTGCTGGTAGTGGAGATTCTTGCTTTCGAATAGAAACTTTGGATGTTGGTAGCACAGATAATTTTGATCCTTCTATTCGTGAGTGCTTTCAGAAAAATAGGTTTGAAGACCCATTAGAAGCGTGCATAGGTAATCCAACTTACATGAATGTGTCTCATGATTTTCGAGTATTAGGAGTAACTCTTGAAGAAAATGCAAGCAGTATTCCTGGCCCTCGAGTGGGACCACAGATATATACAATCCCCCATCGAAGAGAGAAGGTTTTAAGCCATGATCCAAATATGGGTCTTACAAGTGATGGGGTACCCAAGGAAGTACTAATTTTTGAGATGTCAAAAGTGAAGAAGTGTTTTAATCAAGGTTGCGTTTTGACATCAAATTGTGCTCCCCTGTATGATCCTCCTTAGTTGAGAAAGGAGGAAAAGAGTCGGGCTAACGACTTTAAACAAATGCACTTGTTGGGAGGCAACCCAACTAGGTATGTCTTTGTTTGCTTTCGTAGAATAATGTAGTCGTTTTCGCTCTCTTTCTTACTCTTTGCTAATCTCGTGTTGCACTTTAAAGTCTATGCATACGGTAAGTTTCGGGGTGAAAGCGTTTTAGTGTTGTATTTATTTGCCTTAGTTGTTTTTAGTGTTACCTTTCTTGGGTATCCCCGAGTTTGTGGGTTTCTAGGGGAGTGTATATAGTGTCACCCTTACAAAAAGATTTTCAATTTCATGTATTTTATGCTTTTTATGCTAATGCTTAATGGTTTTTGTAGTAGTTGTTGTATTGTTGTCACAAAGGTAATATGCTACTCAAATCCAGAAAAATAGACTGAAAATGTGGAAGTCTCCAACTAGAAGGGTCTGATTGATGAATTCTAAAAAGGACATTTTAAGTAAAGGGGGGCTGGATGACATTTCCCAAAATTTGGCAATATTCGGAGAAGTCCGGCAGAAAGGTTGGCGCTTTTTACAAAAAAAAAAAAAAAAAAACTGGAAAAGCCTGCTCAAACACCCCCCTTCTCTTCTCACCGCACTCCCTCCCTCTCAACAACAGCGGCAAGGAGATCCAACAAACCCTAGACAACTGTCACCCTCTCCCTCCAGCCATCTCTCACCGTGCCCCAACATCTTCCTCGCTGCCTCTTTCTCCGCCACCGTCTCCCATATCTCCGACCACCTCTCCCCAGTGCCGGCGACCTACCCTCCCACCGCACCCCCTTCTCCTCTCCTCTCCCTGCTCGCACTCCCTCTTAAACCAGGCTCGAGCAGAGACTCCCCTTCGTTCGCCTCCTATCTTCTACAGCAGCGCCGGCAAGTTGCTCATTCCCTCTCTCCCGCTCTCAAGGTCCGCAGCAGCATGTTTCTGAGCCCTCCATCTCCGGCAAGCGCTAAGCTCCGGCCATCTCTCCCTAGCGCCGCTGCTATCACCACAGCGTCGGCGCCTCTTCACCCGCCAACGCCAACCCGCGACAGCACCATCAATCTCCCTCGCAAATCATTGGAACTCTGAGTAAGCACGATTCCGCAATTGTTCACAAATTTGGATGGAGTATTTTGGTTGCAAGTTTATTTCTGTGGGCATTTTGCTTTGATTTACTTGTTGGATCATCTCCCCATGCTCGACATTGTGCCTCTATTTGTGGTGGGCGTTGTTTAAATTGTTGGACAGTAGTAAGTTTGGGGGTTATTAGTGGTGCACACCAACCGTTTAACTAAAATCCTGTGAGAATTCTGTGGTGTTACTTTTTGAGGATTTTGTGGGTGTTTGTATTGTGTGCCTCTGCCATGAATCCAGCACGTCCAACCAGTCTTCTTCAGCAACACCGGACGACATCTCCACTACTGCCTCGACCTAATTTGGATTGATTGTGTTTAGGGAAGTTTCTCACTCCTTCAATTGTTTTAATTCTTTCAACATTGGGGACAATGTGAATTTTAAGTTTGGGGGTGGGAATTTGTGCCTATGCTATGCTTAAGAGTAACATGTTTAGCCTGTAAAGTTTTAGTTTCTTTTCTTTTGCTTTAAAAAAAAATTATCAAAATAGAAAATGCGAAATTTTTGCGAGTTTTGGTTAGGCGTGGTTACTTCCGCCAATGATGATAATTTTGTTTGATTTGTGACATTTTCGGATAGCAATGCATATTGCACTTGTCTATATGCTTAGCTTGGTATACTTGATTGAACTTTGAATCTCCAATCTTTGAGAACTTTACACCATGAATTGATTCTTGAAAGATTTGAACGACTTTATCGGGTTCTATAGTACACATGAGTCATTCCCTTGGCCTTTCGTTATTTGAAAAATTAGAGTGTTCATGAAATTTTTAAACTGTTTGTACTCCTTGAAATTAGGCCTAAACAGAGTTTAAGTAATCCGAACGGAAAAAAAAAAAAAAGGAAGCGTCTTTGTGAAGACTTAGTTTAGTTTAGTAGCTTTTTTAACTCGAGTTATTAAGCTCGTTGGGGTGTTTTTACACCTAATGCCTTAAAGCCAATTGGTTTGAGATCATTAGTCCAACACTCGTTACATAGGTTAATTAGAAAGCTTAAGGGAGCTAGACATTGCACAAGTCCACAAACGCGAGTTATTGAAGAAAAAAAAATGAAATAAAAAAAAAAAGAAAAAAAAAAGAAAGGAAGAAAAATAGTTCGGTATTGCTACTTATGTTTGTAGTAACGAATAGGAGTATTTACTTATTTTTATGTTTCATGAAAAAAACTTTAATGTATATATTGTGTGCAAAGGTTTGTTCTAGTGACATTTGAGGGAATGAATGGAGTACTTGACCCTATAATGGATTTCAAGTAGTGAAATTGTTGAGACATGGTTGCACACACACGGAGATTTAGAGTGAGATTGATGACTATCGAGTGAAAGTTTAGACTTGTTGCTATGTGTTGTTATTTGCAAATTGTTGTAAATCTTACTCTGAGGCATTGTGTAGTGCCATGCCGCACTTTGACTTGTGAAAGAAAAAAAAAATCTCCCTAGTAAATATTGTAGTTTGTCTTTAATTATTTGTTTCTTGTTTTACTCGAGGACGAGCAAAAGTTTAAGTTTGGGGGTATTTGATAAGTGAGTATTTTACTCATTTATTGAGTATCATTTGAGCTTAAACTTTGTCACTTCTTGAGGTTTTTGTTATCTAATATGTGTTCTAGTGTTATTTTAGAGTTTCAGGGACTTATGGAAACTTTTCTGCAAATTGGAGGCAATTGTGACAGTTGAAGACTGCAGGGGCTCCTGAGCAAATTCTGAAAAGCTGGAATTTCCAGCACATTCCTTGCCTTTTCTTTTGTAGAGATTTTGTTTCCTTTTTCCTAGGGGATTTTTCCCTTGTATAAAAGGACTCATATGAGATTAGGTTAGGGGAAAAAAAAAACTGTTTTTAGAGCCGTCAACAGAGAATTTCACAGAAGAACTACGAAGAACGAAGTTGGTAATTTTGGATTCAAGTATCAATTACATGACTCTTCTTATTATTATTATTCTTCCCATGCTTAATCTTATGAATCTTTTGTTTATAATTATGAGTTTTGTTTATTTGATTATGAACTAAATTCATACAGCTAGGGTAAGGGGTAGCCAATTCATGAAAGAGTAATTTTGATACGATCAGGGTAACGATCGTTTGCATGATTGTGTGAGTTTTAATTCTTGTGCTTAATGCTTTGAAAGACTGGCCACCTTTTAATTGTTTTCAATCATGTGGTTGAGACCGAGAGGAGATTTCATATGATGAATCGTAGGAATCAATACCATGGATCTAAATTCATGCTAGAGATAGATGAGTTGATACATGCAATTAGCCATAGATCGTCTCAAAAGCTAAGAAAATTTCATAAAACCTAATGCATTGTTTTCTAACTAAATCTACCTAGAGATACGTAGGTTGCTAGAAAATAATAGGATTGATATTGCTCGAGAGAGAATATTGATTGAATTAGGAAATTCCGTTGTCACACAATAGCAATTGATCGGAACCCGAAATCGTTGATTGTTACCCTGAGGTGAATTGGTGAACTTAAACCCTAACGCTTTTCTCTCATTTAATTCTTTAAAACTGTTATTTACTTGCTTTCTTTAATTTAATTATTTTAGTTAAATTCACAACAAATCTCTTTCACTCTCTAGATTAAAGTTTAGAATACCAAAATATGATTTTGTTCCAGTCCCTTGGGTACGACAACCCCTCATACTTCCACTCTATTACTTGAGACTAGTACACTTGCTAGTAGGAGGTTTACACCACATCACAGTGCCCAACAATCAACTTGATGACTTTTGAAAGTGGATCTTGAAGAACCTCCATGCAACTATTTACCATTGTAAACCATAACAACCTTTCATGATTATAAACTAACTCAAAAGATCTCACTAAATCAAGTTACATGTCCTAGAAGAGGTACGAGAAGGTATCCACATGAAAATTTTAATTCATATTTTCAGTAGCAGTAGTACAAACCTCAGCACCTGTAGATTTCTTCGAAGACCCCAATTCTCCACAAATGAAGCACTGGTGCATGTCATACTGACAATTCTTGCAAAAAAAAGTTTGTATTGCCTGCGAAACAGGAACATATATGTATGTACACACACGTATAAAAGTGTAAGTTCACAAACTATGGGAACTTCAAATAGAGCAACAGAAGTATATAGGAACATAGAGAATTAGAGATCATAGGGCTTGTCAGCCTTGAACAGAAAAAGTGATGGTTAGAGTACCTCAACTTGTTCAGGAGAGAAGCCCAGAGATCCACACGAAGAATCAGAACCAGCTTCTTCAGTTGCATGAAACGACCTTAAACACCTCCCATCACAACTGCATTTACACAAATACCCCATGAAACCTTTCAAATCGGAGGAACGATGGTGAAGAGTGTCTCAACATTCATCCCTAAGGAAACCAGCGTGAAGCAACTTTCTACGTCAGGATTATGATCATTCCAATAAGCTCTGTTAATTCCTCAGGAAAGGCTCTCTATTAGACTCTACAGATCATACACAAGAAGCCAAAAGCATGATGCTCCAAATACTACATTACAAGAGTATGATTGCACTTCAGAACTGAAAAGGAAATAAAGTACAAATTTTATTTAAAGGTCACTGCAAATCATTTCAGATGGGAAGGATATTCTCAGTCCGAACACTACATACTCGCATGATAAGAACAAGAACCTTAATATACAGTTACCCTCGTATAAGATTATATCTCAAACTATTAATAAAAAACTATGGCATGGGGAGGAGGACGAATGGAAGGAGAAGACCGGTTTACCTACTAAACAAACAAGACGGACTGTACCATGATACAGACAGAAAAATCCGTGCAACCAAAGATAACGTGAATCAAAAATACATACCACAGAAGATCACCACCATTATCACAAATTGCACAAACTGAATCAAAAGGGTCACTCTCTTCGTCAGACTCGTCATCTTCAGTGTCTTTTATGGGTAAGTCATCTTCTTCTGGTTCGTCAAGAATATCATCAACTATGAACCCGGGCCTCATGGAAGTTCCAGCATTCTGCCGAACCAAATCGACAAATTGTCTCAAACGTTGAACTAAAGCAAAGAGAAGAGGTTACAGAAGAACATAGATTATAACCTCGTCAACAGCTTTCCTCTTTCTTGGTTTCTCTTCGACAAATGCAGCTAGAAACTGTTCAGTTAAGTAACATTTTCTCAAATCAGCAAAATACATTTAAATTCAACAGTCCAATTGGCAAACTCTAAGCAAAATTGAGGAAAAAGTCTCAATTTCATCAAGCCAGCTACTGCATGTCATACATAACTCTTTCTACCTCAATCTCATAAAGAATCCTAGAGATTACTAAATTAACTTTATTCTCATGCCACGCATCTTATGATAATGTAAACAAAGGCACATGTTCTGGCAAAGCTTGGAAAAAACATATGACTGGTAGAATGAATTCCACTAATATGGAAGAGCTACCGCTCCTGAATAAACAATAACATGCAGTTTCCATGCTTTCCAGTCCTTCCTATTCTTTTGGAAATGGAAAAAAGCAGAAAAACGTCACCAACCTTGGATTTTGCTAATACTTTGTCCCTTTTAACAGCTTCGCTGATAACGTCCATATGATCTATCAGATCATTCTCAGAAGGCCTGGGATCATACAAGCTACAAATTGCAAAACCTTGTGAAAAGATGCAGTAAGAGGTTAAAGAAGGATGATAGTGGATAGGCTGACATATCTGTATGGATACCTGAAAACTTTGGAGAGGCGATCCCATAAATTTTTCCCAGATGCTTCTGGACTCCTTTTGAAGAAGTGTAGACAATGCACAGTGATCAGAACTGTCCTAATTATATCTTCATAACTCTTTCTTGGCTTTTGAAGCTTGATCCAATTATTGTTCTTAGACAGCACCGATATCTCTGGCTTTGCTTGTGAAATGTCATACTTCCAAGCAATCACCTTTCTGTGCATTGGCAGAAGCCCATTGTCTGTAGTCCCACGAACATTTATCTCTTTATTGCCACAATCTGGGGGCGCCTTCTCACTCCATTGTACCGGTAACTCTGCAAATGAGATGGGTTCTTCTTTGCCATCCTCAAAATAATAGCTTGACACAGCCTGTGGCAAAGCTTCTACCTCATCATCTGAAGAATCCATGTTCTCCCTCAACTTTCACAACCTAATCAAGCTGTTACACCACACATGAATATCAAAAACAAAATAAAAGAGCATGGCAGAAGGATGCAAAAAAAAGGGCGGCAGAGGTGCACAAACACCATAGCAAGCATAACTTCTCTTCAATTTAAAATTACTTAAAAGAAACCCAATTCGTATCAAAACAAGCTGTATACATTAACATACAAATCTAACAAACATGATCATTCACATATTTGGAAACAAGGAAAATAAACACACACATTCCAGCCAAAAAACAAAAATAGGTACAGCTGTAAGTCAGTTGAAATTAGCGAAGGGTCCAGCCAACATGTTAGGTGAGAGCACAAAAGAATTCCTTATTCATAAAAGTATATCTTCGAAATTCACCCTAGTAGCACTGAAATTCATACTTGAAAAAACATGAAAAACTTTCCGAAAGAAAAACAAACAATTAAATTTAAGCGCGCCCTAAGGGTATATTTTAACTTTCGCCAGTAATGAAAAGAAGCTCAATCGTGTAGTTTGCCTGTCACAATCGAATGATTGTATTCTCGATACTCGTTATGTAATTGAATTTTTCACCGACTAATCAGAGAAATACAACGTAATTAGTACACTCACCGAAACTAGGAAAGCACGCCGAAGATGATAGATTAAGAGACAGCATAAAACCTAGGTTTTACTTGCCCCGTAACTGGTGACGCGGGTTTTGCTTCTGAGAATCTTTGTTGGGGTGGGGGAGTTAATTAAAGTCGGGCAACAAAGGAAAGCTATATATAGGTTTGAGTCGGGTATTAATCGCAGGCCTTTTCGGTTCTTTATTAGTATCTCTTTTATTTTTATTTTTGAGTGGCATTAACTATTAATACACACCTGTATAAATTAATTATAAAAATATCATTATTTAAAAAACTCATTTACCCTTTTTTTTTCTTTTTTTCTTTGTTCTTTCCTTCTTCTTCTTCCCCCTCCCCCTTCTCTCTCTCCCTCCCTCCCGACAACCCCCTTCCGGTAACCTAGTAACCCCTCTCGTTTTACTTCTTTTCAAATTTGGTCTGTTCTTCCCTCCCTCTATTTTTTTCCTTTTCTTTCCTTCTTCTCCTCCCCTCTCCCTTCTCTCCTTCTTCCCCTCTCCCAAACTCACCCCCTTGAAAAAAATTTGGTAATTTTTTATTCAGGACTGGGCTACCGAAAAAAAAAAAAAAAAAGAAGAAGGGAGAATGAGGAAGATGAGGGGAGGCTGTCATGAGGGAGAGGGGAGGGGGTATTTTCTGTCGTGTGGGGGGGGTGGGGGTTAGTTTTAGAGTGAAGAAAAAAAAAAGGACGGAATGGAGAGGGGAAGGGAAGAAGAAGAAAGGAGGTGAAGGGGAGGCTGCGTCCATCTGTGTGTGTGTGTGTGTATAGGGTGAGGGGGTGGGTTAGGTTTGAAAAAATAAATTATTTAGGATAGGGTAAAAAAGAAAATATGGAGTAGTGTATTTAGATATTAGGTTGGTGTGAAATTTTTATAGTAGGTGAATTAGGAAGATGGGTGTATTAATAAGAAATGGTGGTGCAAATAGCGTTGCTCTTATTTTTTTCATTTAATCGTTATAAGTCCCACAAAAATTACAAACCACAAAACTAATCACCTATTTAAACATGGCATAAAAAGACCTCAAAACCCTTTACTTTTTTTTTTCCTTCCTTCTTCCCCAACCCTTCTCCCGCACTATTCATCTTCCCAGCAAGTCTTCCCCTCCCCCTGCTGCTGCGATCTCTCCCCCTTTCTAATTTTTTTTCCCTTTCTTTCTTTCATCACTTCCCTCTTTCTTCTCTCTTTCTTCCCTTCCCCTCTCCCTTTCTTTTCTTCCCTCCGAGATCACACCACCAAACACATGCCCATTCTTAAAAAAAAATTCGGCGATTTCTCCGTTCGGCCATGATTGACCGAACAACACTGGATTTTTTTTTTCGTGGGTTTAGGAAGAGAGTGAGGGAGGGGGGGAGGGAAAGAAAGGTACGAAAAAATAAGGGAATAAGGAAGGGGAAGAACCTTTTCTTTCTTCTGTTTTCTTCTTCTTCGTTTGTCGGCGTGGATTGGGGGTGGGGTTGCGGGTTAGTGAAGGGTGGGGTTGCGGGATTTGGGGGGTGGGGGTGGCGAGGTTAGGGCAAGGATGTGGTTGTCGTGCCTGGTATGAGGGAAAGGGGGTGGGGTAGGTGTATTGTGAAATAAAGTGTAAATTAATTGAGAGGGGTAAAATAAGAAATGCAGGGTGGTGTATTGAGCAAATTGGTTGGTGTGGAATTAGTATAGCGGGTGTATTGAGAGAATGAGTGTATTTAGAGTAAAAGGGATTTTAATAGCGCTCCCTTCAAACATAGCCACAGTAGTTTCATACCTTCATCGGAATATTCTTGCGCCGACAACTTCATGTGGCTCAACCGCTCGAGCCTACACAACTCGATGATAGTCTGGTTCAATCACGAGTTGGTAAAATACGGAACGGGTAAAATACATTGAAGAAACGTGCAAGTTTAATTTTAAAAAATTATAAGTTATGTCGAAAATTTTGGCGTAAACGTAAAAAATATTTATATATGTTTGTATAGATACAATACAAATATTAGTGAAATATTCAGAACAAATAATGCACCACATTTTAGATAAATATATTTACATTCCATAATTTTAGGTTTAAATACATTTTTTTTTTAGATTTGCTATTCACACCCTCAAATCCTATGAGTACACTCCTTTTTTTAATACTCCACCACCCAAAATTTTCAACCTCCCTATATACTAATACAACCCCCCCTAATTTTCCTATTTTACTCCTCCTAACATTTTTCCCAAAATCAATCCCTTCCAAGTACACCCCCTCCCTAATTCACCCTCACTTTGTGTCACTTCCTGGCTTCCTTCTTCCTTTCTCTCTTCCTTTCCCTTGTCTCTCTCATGCTCTCTCCTTTTGCCCTTTCAATTAATTTCACTAGGAGTATAAATTCGAACCGTCGAATCGCAAAATTGAACCAAACCGAACGATTTGGTTTAGTTTTAGACTAGGGTGGTTCGGTCACGGTTTGAAAATTTTATAAACCGTTCGGTTTGTGATTTTTGGGGTCAAACCGAACTGAACCAAACCGTTATTAATACTCATTTAATTTGCCTAGAAAATTTTGTATCGAGATCTATAAAATTCTAGGCGTAAAGATGGTAATTGCACACCTTGATATCTGAACTCAACGCAATGTCGCGCCTCTCCCTAAAGATGGTAATTGCACACCTTGATATCTGAACTCAACGCAATGTCGCGCCTCTCCCTTTTACCTCTCTGACATTCTATCTCACATCTCATATAACCATAAAAAATTCGCAACAATCATAAGATCTCTCGACCTTACAAAATTAGTCTTAACTTTCTTCTTCTTGTTCAATATTTGAAAATTGACCTTGTCTTCTTATTTTTCAATATCTCTTCAGTAGTTCTGGAAATATAATTAATCAAAAAATAAATTACTTTAAACCATAAAATCGAACCGAACCAAACAAAACTGAATGGTTAGGTTCAGTTCAGTTTCAAGCCTCAGGCAGTTCGATTTAAAAAAAATGGAACCATTAGGAAGCGGCTCGGTTCATAGTTTTAGCATAAATCGAACCAAACCGAACCATTTACACCCCTAAATTTCACAACCAAGGCCATAGAAACCCAATCAATTTGTACTCCACATTTTTACACACAAACCACATTCTTCAAATCTCCCCTTTTTTAAACCACAACCCACAAACCGTATCACTTGCCTAGGAAGGGGATCGTATCACTTCGACTAGAGAAGAAAGAAATACAAACGAGCTTACCTCATTTATTCCTTCAAAATCTTTGTTGTTCGAACAATTCCTTGCACATCTCTTCCTCTCTTCGTTGTGCCTAGGGGTATTCCACTAAAGGCAATTAGATCAGTTTGTAAATGACATTTTTGTAATATATAAAGGTGGTGTACTTAGAGGATACGAGGTGGTGAATAATCCCACTCTATTTTTGTTTTACACATATATACACTCTCGTAACTATTAATTTCATATTACTACTTGTCCTTCAGAAAATAAGTATGTTTCACTAGCAAATTTTAACATCATATCTTCATATTTTTTAATTTTTTTTCTTTCTTTTTAAAGACATGATATATATCTAACTAATTATGCAATATATATATATATATATATATATATAAATTTAAAGAAAACATAAAGAGGTAAAATTACAGTAGAAAAAATATAAAACTTTTTAAATATGTGTCTTTTGTTTGATAGAGAACGCAAATTTTCTGTTATTCATGTTATATTATCATTCAATACTTAATTTTACTAGTTCTTTCTATTTTTCATTATAATTTTATCAAAAAGGCAAAATGATGCATTGAAAATAGGGTTAACTTCACCAGTAGTTCCTGAACTTTTGGGCTTTCTATCAGTAGTTCCTAATTTGAAACTTGTGCATTACTGATCCGTAATTTTTTAATTTTGCACGTATAAGTCCCTCTAACCGGACGCCGTTAAAACCTGCCGTTAATTTCTCATGTGCCTTCCACGTGAGGCTTTTTTAAGGGCATGAAGGTCATTTCTTGGTAACTTCATTTTCCTCAAAAACAACCTAGTCGACCTTTCTCTCTCCTCCACCTGCCGCGAAGTCACCGACTTCTCTCTCTCTCTCCTCTGTCCAGACTAAAATCGAAAACCTAGCCCTCTCCTTAACCAAATCAATCCTCTCCGGTAACAGATTTGCCTTCTCCGTCCCCTCCCGCTCCTCCTCCAATCAACTCTATGTCTCTGAACTCAACCGCATCGTCCTCAAAGACAAATCCTCCCTTTGCCCTTACTCCTCCGTCTCCATCGTAAGGAAAGCCACTATCACAGCTCGAATCCTAGCCCTAATTCACCGTCTGATGGCGTATTGAATGTTGTAGCTGCAGAAAAGGGGGTAGTTGTATAATGGCGATATGATTGATTGCACGAAAATGGGGATTAGGGGGGAAAGCAATTCCCCAAAATATTGATAGAGTTGGGGATATGTCAAGTGATGCTTTGTTTATATTGTTGGTTGAGAAGGATATTGCCTATTGCTTCATTTCATCCTCCTTATTATTCGAAATCCAATTTCTTCCTCAGTGGCTGAACCTAAGGTTATGTTTGGATACTCAATGTCATGCCTTAGTATTAGAATTGGATGAACAATTTAAGCTCTACGAAATTCAAATTGTTTAGCCAATTTCAATTCCAAATTATGACATTGGGGTTTCCAAACAGACCCTAAATGTTCAAAATCTTAAGTATGGGGTTGAAGGCGCCCCTTTTAAAGCAAATCGTCCCATCTCCATTTGATTGATATACCGCTCGTGAATCGATTGGCGTTGTAGTTGCTTCGCTGGACCTAGTGACTTCTTGTGCAAGCATCTTTTTGCTTCTCGTATTTGCATAAGAGAAGTAGGGTGCTCTGATCTATTTTGTGGTTGGCTTTCTCAGGGATTGTTTTCCCCAATTGTCAGATGACTTTGTCTTCTGAAGCCGTTTATGCGATTAGCTGAGGATTGGTTTTACAATCGGCTTCCATGCATTATTGTTACGGCTAAAGGTAGCCGGATGTTGCGACTAGTTTGTTTTTAAGGAAAAATGAAGTTAGAATTGAAACTGTTAGTCTTGCCTAGAAATGACCTTCATGCCCTTGAAAAAGCCTCACGTGGAAAGCACATGAAAAATTAACGGCAGGTTTTAACGGCATTTGGTGGAAGGGACTTGTAGCGTGCAAAATTAAAAAACTACGGATTAGTAATGTATAAGTTTCAAACCAGGGACTTACTGGTAGAAAGCTCAAAAGTTTAGGGGCTTTTGGTGAAGTTAACCCTTGAAAATAAGAATGATTATTTACTCAATTTTGGCAGCAGTCATATTTACTGATAACAGGATTGATTTATCCGACCGGGACCGGGACTAAATGAATTTATCCAAATTGGAAAAAAGAATCTTTATTTTAAACTCTAATAAATAACCACTTCCAGCATCCAGCAAGAGACAGAAACAACCATTAGGATTAGGATGGATAATATCGAAACCATTAGACCAAATATCAAATATAAATTCTATCTCCGAAGATGATAATCATCGAATAAATTCAGTCACTAATATCATCGAATAAATTCTCCAAAGATGATAACCATAAAAGAATTCAGCTCTGTATAATCGACGACGTACACGATAACATGAAAAAAGTATTACATGATTTGATTGCCAACGACCCTCTTCTTTTGTGTGTTATTAACTATGATTATCGCAATAAATCACCAAAGCAATACGGTGAAACTAAAACATCTAAATTGAACACAGTTTAATTACACAAGTGAAGAATCAAAAATGGACAAAACAAAAGGAAAAGCGATGTATCTTTCTTTGCTTTGCGGAAATAACTAGCATTACAAGAGTTCTCTCCTTTTTCACCTACACGCACATGTATTTTGTATTTGGATGTCTTTCGACAAAGCAGTATATATAGTTATATACTATAGCCCCTTCAGCTATATACTTATTTTCCTTTTTCTGTATATTTCTAGCTTCCTCTTTCCTCTCTCTTGTCCCAAAAAGCCGTAATCATATGATTTAATAGCCTGGAGTCATTGCAAGGAAGTTTCCTCGTTTTCAAGCTGTGACGAGACTGTGGTATCGGATGCTGCATCATCAATGGACAAGTTTGAGATTTCACCACCCAAAGAGCTTTCATCATCGCCATTAATGGAGGGAGCCGGTGATGCTTCCGGAGTAGCAGCAAAAGAAGATGGAGATGATTCAGATTCATCTGCCGGTTGTTGCTGAAGGCTCCAGTACATGATGCTGGCTGTGAGCATAAGTATCATTTTCTGGTTTACCTGCCATAACATCGATTTGACATAAACAACCTTGTTCCCGAAACCTAACGTAGTTTTCTTAATTACTCCATATGTCTTATATCATTAAGATAAATGTGGAAAATCAGAAAGAACAATAATCTTAATTTTTCAAATAGGACTCTTTAGGTGGAGGACTTCAACGTGGAAATTATGACTCTTTTAGGGGCACATATGGTACGATAAGCCCAACAAATAAATGAATAATAAACATACAGAAAACCAGTCGCAGACTTACCTCCATAATGTCCTCAGGCAACAAGAAAAGTGAGCAACCAAGCTTTCGTGCAACACTGATAATATAAGTTGCATTCAACTTCTTCTCCTCATCTATCATATTACCAACCAAAGCGAGGACATAATTATCACCAGCATTTTAGCAGACCAAATATTGATTTGTAGGCGCTCACTATGATAATAGGGTAACAGTCGTATCCTAATTTCACGCCTACCATTTTGCATATCAAATTATTGAAGGATCTTACCACTTTCACCCTTCGTTACAAGGTTCCAGTTGACAACCCGTGGCTCCACTGCACTGAGAAGCTCAAGGAAAAAGAGTCCACTTGAAAGCCTCTTATCCTGAATGAAAGAAAGGAGAACGAAAGGAAAAAAAAAAAAGAAAAAAATGATCAGCCAACTATACTACATGATAACAAATTAAGAAAAGGATGTCAATTTTCTAACCTTGAAACTATCCATTTGAGAAGCTCTGCCTGTGCTCTTCACTTTTTTATTCGCCCACTTCAAAATATCAGCATCAGTTATCTCCTTCCCTTGGGAGCGGGATCTCAGGTTCTTCAAGAGTTGAAGCATGTTAAATCTCATCAATTGCCAAAGGAAAGCTGAAATGAACAAATATGAATAGTTTAGATTCAACTATTGATTTCTGCCAACAATTTATAAATAAGGTTCGAATCACAATCCAGAAAAAGCAGAAAATTAAATCACGACACTAAGACTGCAATAAGAAACATGAACTGATGAAATGACTTGAAGATCATTACCAAGTATGAGCTTTTTATTCCCTTGTACAAAATCATTTCCAGCAACATTCACAAGGGAGAATTTCAATTGCTTCCCGATCCTAATAACTTGATTGCAATTCTCTACTTTTCTAAATGGCATCCTAATAGGAGGTTTGGATGCATGCTTCCAATTAACTGATCCTGGAGAAACCTTGTCGAGCACTTCTAGAAGTATCCATCTGCATGCATTGTAAATCAAACAGGTGTAAAGAAAATTGTGGTGCCAGTAAGGGTTTAGAATTTAGGGTTTATGGTTCAGAGTACAAGACTAACCCATTTCTGACATCCTCAAACATATTGTTAACATAAGAAGGAATTCCGAGACTGTTAATCCAGAGCCTGAAACATCTCTCTTCTCTAGACATTTGTTCATCATCGGTCATCATCTCGGCAAAAGAAACCTTCTTGCTGTCAGTAGACAGCCCGTTCCTGCAAGATAAACCCACAAGCTGTTACACATGCCCAGGCTCTAATCTAACAGATAATAATATGGGTTAACTGCTTTTTAGGTCCAAGGTTAGCACCGGTTCCACTTTAGGGTCCTACATTTTCAGCTCTAGCAATTTGGGGTCCAACGTTCCAATTTTGTACTAATTGGGGGGTCTAGAGTAACTTCCATTACAATTTGACCGTTTAGTTGGCATGTGCTGGTCACATGCAACTTTTTTATGAGTTTTTGGATTATTTTGCAATTGATCATAATACATAGTGGTCCGATGTAATTTCTAGATATTTGAAGATCTTTTTCCATCATTTCACAATCATCATCATAGCTAAGCCTGTCAATGGATCTAATGGTGATTTGATCTAACATGATTTATTAGCTTATTCAATGACTCAGATTAGATCCACAGACTAAAATAGATCAGATCTTGATCCAAATTCAGAAACTTTAGCGTGTAAGATCTAATCTAGATCATGATCCGGCTACATCAACAACAAAAATTTGCCTAAATAATTTATTTTAAATAAAAAACAAATCAATTTTTTTTGGTTAAATCCAATTACATCATAATTTTAATTTATTTATTACAACAATTGGTAAAGTCACATTCACACAATATGTACACATATAATAACTATTTAAGACAAAATCAAAGAAATAAGAACAAACATTACATATGTTTATGGAGTCGTACACTATTCATAGATTATCTGGAAAAAAATCCATAGCACTTTGAATTATTTTGATCGGGGAACGAGTGGGAAATTATGCCTCAAAAACCGCCAAGGTAACAAGTGAAATGGCACCCGCAACAGTCATTTTTACTTGCTAGTCTGATAATTTTTAGGGCATAACTTCTTATATAACTGGAATGAGAGAATATAATGTATATATGTATGTATGTATACTTCAGTGAATATATAACTGGAATGAGTGAATATAATGTGTGGTTAGCATTTTAAATATAAAAAATTTACATTTGACTGCCTTCATATTCTAATTAATTGAAAATCGACCGAAGATGCCAAAAAAAAAAAAGGCACGTGACCTACACATGCCAACTTAACGGCAAATGCTAACGAAAGTTACTCTAGAGCATCCAATTGGTACAAAATTGGAACGTTTGACCCCAAATTGTTAAAATTGAAACTTGAGATTCTAAAGTGGGAACAGGTGCTAACCTTGGACCCTAAAATGCTATTAGCCCTCATAATATTGTTATTATTGTCAAACTACAATGACGAACAACTTAGATTACAAAAAGGACACTTAGGAGAAACACACTTATCGAATCAAATGCATTTGATTTGAATTTATTTATTTTTTTAAGAATGAAAATGTTCATCTCTGACCTCTGGTGGAATATTTGTGCAACAAATGCAAGATTCAAATTTGAGGAGCCTTCAACTATGTCCTTGGGAGTTAAATATCTTTTGCAATCCATTTTCTCCGCATGCTCAAGTACCAAATTAGCCCTTTCGGCAGGATCCTTGGCATCTAATGTGGCTGGACTGCAGTGTTCTGGTGCAAGAACGTTGAGCAGGTAAGCATACGCTTCTCCATCCTATAGACACAAGAATAGAATGGTCAAAGAAGGCTCGCTGGAGTTCCATAAGTGAATATCACAAACAAATACTCCCTCCGTCCACGTTTAGAAGTCAAACTTTTTAAGGATGAAATTGATTTGTGATACAAAACCTTAATTTTACAAACTAAAATAGATTTTTAATTTAAGCCTAATGTAATTAAGATAATTTTGGAAACTCAAAAAAAATTAAAAAGCTTATTTTAGATGATCCATCAGCAGTAAATGAGAGGGCATTTAATCTGTGCTAGCTTATTCAGAATAATCTCAGACTTCACCATAAAATAAGTATTGACAAAGGAAAAAATGGTTGGACTTCGGTAAATAACTTATTTTGATAAAATATTTCCAGAACTAGCTCCAGCTCCAGCACCAACTATGTATTTCTAGTTATCCTGTGATCCCACAACATCTAAGTATAATACTCCTACAACATAAATGGGTGCCCTACACTATGGATGGCAACTCAATTTCAAGTCTTGGAATTGGAATTGGAGGAACAATTTAAATTTTGTGGAGTTTGTTTTGTTCTGCCAATTCGAAATCCAAGGCTTGGACTTGAGTTGCCAAACATAGCGTTGGATGATTGTTAAAACTGCTTTTGAGTGACAAAGATTTGTTGTCGCATATTCAAGGGTTCAAATTTGACATGCCCGCCTCAGTCCCACACTAATGAAGAAAACAACTGTAGCAAGCATGCATAAAATTTAAATACTATAAATATTTTATAGCTCAAGAAAAAAGGATAGCTACCTTCACGTCGGAAGAAAAATTTGTAATAGGTTTCTTGTAGCCTGCTTTCTTGAGATGGAAGTTCATCCACTTTAATAAAACCTTTTCGGGTGCTAATCCCATAAGCTCCTCAACATCCTGCAAAATTATGTATCTCCATACTTAGTTCAAGATAAACCCACATTGCATTATGAAAATATAAGCAATAAAAGACATCAAATATCCTGAGATTTTTTTTTTTTTTAATAAGTACATCAAATATCCTGAGAATTCAAACAAGAAAGGATATATAATTACATTGCCGTCATCCACCAATTCCACAAGCTGAGGAGTTTTCCTAAGGTTAAGGTCTGCCAAAAGTTGAATCTGCAGGTGCCACAACATAGGTTTAAGGCAAAAGAAAAATAAAAATAAAAGAAATTATATAACCCTCATCTCCATGATTAGAAGCTTCAAGTATATAACTTCTTGACCTCAAATCATCGAATATCAGAGATGAGAAATGGTCAACATAAAATATTTCTTGATTATTTAATAAGATAACAAGAATTTTCAATAGAAGGTCAAAGTTTTAGCTCCCACCTTTATAATCTGAGAAATCAGCCCAAGTACCAGATGAGGCTGCAAAAACAAAGTAAACATTAGCATATCATGAAACCTACAAAAACTAAATATAATTCTAAAGAAAGACCCAACAAGCACGACTTACTCTCCCCTCGACCAGGTCCTGGGTGCCGATGTTGACTACTGTACATCCTATGGCCTTAGCAGAGTTGAGGCAAAGTGTATGATTCTCGTTTCTTTCCCAAGGGTTAAGAACTCGCTTGGTGTTGATAGCTCGTTCATCTATCGTATTAGGAACAGCAACATTGATGAGCTTACTGCATCAAGCCATGGAAATTATTTCAGAACCAGTATAACCAATCAGCTCTCATTGTCATCACAAAGTAGAGTACCATAAAGCAGACCCTGCTTATAAATACCATAGAAGAACTCCATCTCTCGCAAGCTCAAACAAAGCATTGGAATCTGGATCTATCGGCAGAAACTGCTTCATAAATGGATCATCGCGAAGGTAGCTATTGATATGAGCAACATATGATGATTTCTCTGATTCGCTGATGGTGTGAAGAAGGGTTGTGGTTGTGGCTTTTAGAAAAGACGACGAATGCTTTGAATTGCCAGTTTTCGTAGTAGCGCGCGTTTGCAAGTTCACATAAGTCTGCTCTCACAATGAAATTAATCATTATGTCACTTAGCATACTTCAAACTTCAGTATTAGCATCAAATTCTCTTGCGGTATGGTTGATCAACATAGATAATAAAACTGATTCCTTTGAAGTATAATTAGAGTTAAGTAACTTCTGTTTTGTTCATTTTACAGAAACAAATTCCACTTCCTAGACATACATAAAAATTTAATTGATATGAATAAAAAAAGTATTGATAACCGAACTCACCCTAAGGAAACCTTCAAAATCAATTTCACTACTCACATCAGACCCTGAATCACCTAAAATAGCCCTAATTTCCTCCTCACTGAACATGCTGAAAGCCTTGAGCTTCGCCAGTAAAGGCGGTAAGTCTCCAATTGTAACTGTACCATTCTCATTCTTTATTGAAATAAACTACAGAAGAAGCCAAAAACAAAGAATCAGTATAAAATCAATTCACTGCATCAGAACATCAGACAACAAACTGAAATTCATCTACTTATTGACTGCCAATTGAAGGTTATTGCGTAAGCCAAAACAAAAAAGATTGTAAAGGGGTAAGAAATAATTACTTTGGTTTTGAGGCTTCGAAGTTCGACTTGGGTGAACTGGCTATGAAGCCAATGATCAGAAACAACAACCCCCACAAAACTAGACATCTCTTCCTTCCCACGATTACAGAATAGCAAACGCAGGAAAGACTATATCAATTGTTCCCCAAGAGTGGCCAAACAGATACAAGACCGAATCAAGAATTACCTACTAGGCCAAAATTCCAAAAACCCATTAGTAATTCACACAATTAAGGGACATGAGTTCAACTAGTCAAAATCAACCTAGTCAACCAAGAAAACAACACTTAAGTAGCCAGAATGATACAAAATCAAATCAAGAATTGTCTATAAAGCCCATCAGCGATTCAAGAAAGTAGGATATGAGTTTATCAAGTCAACAACAATCCACAAACAAAAAATATAATACAATAATGCATTGAGAATTCAACCAAGTGGAGGACATAAGTCAAATGCATCACCAATTTTCTACAATCCCCATTCAAGGAATGACGTAAAATCACACAAATGAAATACTGGGAAGATTAGATGTGCCCGTTTTGTTGGGTGGGGGAGATTCATGAACTATATGAGAAATGAATTGAAACCCATTGAGAGAATCAAATCAAGAAGTCAAAATTCTAAAAACCCATTAGCTATTCACCCAAGTAAGGGGCATAAGTTCTTCTAATCAACAACAATCTAGCAACGAATACGGGGAAGTATAATCGCAGCAGTTCAAGCAGGGGAAATAGGAAGCAAAACAGATGCAATATCAAAAGGATTATCTACACAACACGTTAGCAATTCAAGAAAGTAGGGGCATAAGTATATAAAATCAACAAAAAATCCAAAAACCAAGAACAGAACATGCCAAGGGTATGTTTGTCCTTACCCCCTAACACTAGTACGACCAGGGGAAGTAGAGCCCCAGGTAGGTACATCTGTAAACTAACCAAGAAGACCTTCCATACGGTCCTCCGGACTCTCAAAAGCTCCACTCCAGGATCTAAGTGCTATAAATAAAAGAGGTAATTCACAGGTAACTACAATTGTTTTTGCTTCCCTAGCCTCTCTCATTCTCTCTCATTCTTTCTCATACAGAGCGAGAGCGAGTACTGACTTGACCCTCAGGGTCTTCCCCGAGAGCAACTCCAGTTTGTGCTGTACCAGGTAAAAGATAACCAGAAATCGCACGAAGATACATGGCAAATGAAGGGAAAAAGTATCACTAAGCATGGCAAGGGCATGCGTGCCCTAACCTCCTAACTCTAGTTCAACCAGGGGAACTAGAGCCCCAGGTAGTCCTCCTACAAGACGACTCTCTACAGCTGGAGGCCCATGATGTACTTCCCTAAACTAATCAAGAAGTCCTTCCATGCGGTCCTCAAGACTTTCAAGGTCCTCAGGACTCTTAAAAGCTCCAGGATGTAAGTGCTACAAATAAAAGTGGTGAGTTCTATAAATAAAAGAGGTAATTCACAGGTAAACCTATAATCACTTTTGCTTTCCTAGCCTCTCGCGTTATTTCTCATACCAAGCGAGACCTCGTACTGACTTGTACTGACTTGAGTATCAGGGTCTTCCCTAAAGAACAACTCCAGTCCTCCTTAAGAGTTTTGGTCTGTTTGTAGCGCACAGTTTTTGTTTATTGTTTGTTTGTTTGATGTGTGCAGTTAGTGTTTGTCATGTGCAGTTTGTGCTGCGCAGGTAATCTCGACCCTGTTCTCCAGCAGATTTATTGCACCAACAAAGTTAAATGCATCACCAGTTTTCGTCAATCCTAACCACACAAATAAAATACTGTAAAGACCAAACGTGCCCGTTTAAGAGACATTCATGAATCATACAGGAAACCAATCGAAACCCATTAACAAAATCATAAGATTTAAGTACAGCAATATTAACACATGCTGGTACAAAATCAAATCAAGAATAACCTACAATGGCAAAAGTCTAATAACCCATTAGCAATTCACCCAATCACGAGGCATACGTGAATCAAAACAACACCAATCTAGAAACCAATAATACAGTACAACATTTCATACCAAATCAGCAAAACTGATACAAAATCAAATCAACAATTGTCTACAAAATACATTTGTAATTCAAATGGGAGCGCATAAGTTTATCAATTAAAAGAAATCCAAAAAACAAAACTATAATTCATCAGCAATACAAGCAAGTGGCAATAATAAGCGAAATGCATCTCACCAAATTTTCGGCAATCACAATGCAAGTTTAAGTAAAAACACACAAATAACAACTAGGGAGACTGTTTTCGGGGTACATTCATGAATCATACGAGAAATGAATCGAAACCCATTCAGAAAGAACGTAGGATTGAAGCAAAAGCATTAGGTACAAACCTCTTTAGAAATCAAATACTCGAGTTGAATAAAATAGTTACCCCTTTTTCTTAATTCGGAGAGTTTTGACTGTTCTAGAATTGGTGTGAGAGAGAAAATGATTTAGAGAGAGAGGATCAAATTTTTGCTTCATTGAAGGGCAAAGGGAAGGAGAGAGAAAAAGAGATTTTGGCCGGGAGGGGGGGGGGTGTAGACACGCAGGAAGGGACCATGAATATGAATGAATGAAATGAGGCTCTGGGGATGGGGAGGCCAGTTAAGACGGGACTGTCTTCTATGACTACTCGTTTTTGGTGTTGATTGTACGCGCATGGGTGTGTGGAGATGAATTCACGCGCCCTCTGATTTTTGACAACTCAGCAAATGATAGTTTACACGTGTCTGTCCACGTCAATAACTTTGTCCTTTTTGTACTCTTTTGTCATAAAGGTTGATGTAGTGGTGTAGGGAAGTAAATCGGATAATGACGATGAATTCGTTAAAAAACCCAATAAATGAAAGAAATCTTTGCTGATTAATTTATTATAAGTATTGCTATGAGTATCTAAAGAATATTAAATTTTTTGTACTAAATGATATGTCATTTGATTAGCAGCTAATGTGGTACAAAAAAAATATAATTAAAAATTAAAATTAATGCATCACATTATGTGACACATCATTTGATATAAAAAATTTGATACTCTTTAGGTACCCATATCATTACTCATTTATTATTATTACTCTATGATTGTTAGTTATAAAATTCGCAGGTGCAATTTAATTTTGAATTGATTGATATGTTTCAAAATTATTTTTATAAAAAAATTATTATTAAATATATGTATTTGTTGATTTAATGTTTGACAAAAATTAATTATTATCAATATATACAAATTGATGGTCTTTTAGTATATTACTTTCGTTTTAGAAGAAGTATTTATTATTAATTATATGAGTAAATAGTTGTTTTTATATTTTATATTTTTTAAGTATCCTTTAATGAGGAGTATTAAATTGTTGAGTTTTTTTATTTTTTATCTTGCACTTAATAAAGATATATTAGACACATACTTGAATAATTTTAATAAATTTGAAAGTAAATATTTACTTTGGAACATATTGAAAAAAATATAAGAGCCGTCTCTTTCTGGACAAAGTAATATTGTTTGAGGATTGAATGTAATTTTATTTTTTAAATGATTTTTGAAGTTTGTTAAATGGTTGAAAATATTTGGTTGAATTTTATATTTATAAAATGGTTTATTTTTAATACACTGTTAGTGTTAAAAATCAGTTTACACAAATAGTATTTAAAAGAGCATCAATTTTGAATAAAAAATTCAAAAATTTTGTTGATATGTATCACATATTATAGACATTATTTTGGAATGTCCAAATAAGAATATGAGACACATAATTTGGTATGGATAGAGTAACATTTATAAAAATAAAAATTAGTTGGTTTATATTACAAATTAATTTGTAGAATAATGGAATTTTTTAAATTTTTTTATAATGCACTCATTCAAGCAATTATTGTTTATACAAAGTCATATAAGTTGTAATATATAGTATTATTTTCTTGATGTAGTTTTTAGCAAGTGAGATTTTATTTTTGAAAATATAATTAAAGTATATTAAATTTTAATTTGATTTGTTCACATATTAAACTTTAAAAAATATAAAGTGGACTTTTTGGTCAAACGAGGAGTAACTAGATTGCCATTTTGCTTTTGATATTGCATTACCTTTGATATATGTAATTGAGTATAAGATTTACACGCATGAGTTTTTTGTTTTTTTAATTGAATGCTGCTTATACATTGGGTTGCACAACAAAATAAATTTTGAAAAATGAAGGTAAAATAGTAATTAAAATCTTACTCCCTACGTTTTAGACAAAGAGTGTAGTTTTGACTTTTTTTGGTCAATTTAATTAAAGTTTAACTAATAATTTTCATAGATTTATTTGTTTTTACAAAGTTATAAAGTTGTAATTAGTAGTATTATCAATATAACTTTTAATTAATAAAATTTTATTTCTTAAAAACATAAGTAAAATATATAAAATTTTGATATAATTTAATCAAATGTTGACTTTTAAAAATAAAAAGTGAACTATTTACCTAAAACGGAGCGAATATTTAAAAACGAAAGGAATAATATAATGAAAAAGATACAAGTAATTAGTCCTGTATGTGTGGTATGAGTCTAAACATAGATCGCGGGGGAATTATTTTATTTAAAGCCTAAAAATTCATTTCAAAAAGTGATAACAGAATAAAATATTAAGATATAATTACTGTAATCCAAAATAAAAATAAAGCAAGCATGTCTTTTTGCTTGATTCGGAATTGCAGTTTCCTAGACTAACAACCAACCAGCGACCCATCCACCGACCACCACATTTTACGCACGTGCCTGCACGACATCATAAGTATTCCACAAAAAAACAAAACAGAAAAGATATTTTAACAAAGCATTAAGCATATGATACGGAATATGATTTTATTACAAAGCCAAAATTGTTTCTCTTTTTTGATGGCGGCCTATTTAGCACAATAGTTACACAATTTCTAGCTCCTACAAAAATGAATTCTCAGTAAGTCTTCTAACATACTAGCTTAGCTTGTACCACTCAGCATCTGCAATTTTATCAGCTAATATATGAAAGCTGAGGCAGAGGAAAACCAAAGAGAATCACGATAAATATCAGACAAGTCAAAAGAAAATTAACTTCTCGAGAGAAAGTATACTCCGATCTTGCCTTCTTCTTTCATTTCTTCTTCGTCTAGCTTCCAGAATCGTAAAATTTGAAGTCATTATATATGGTGTTGGTCTAGTTTGATGGCCATTCTTTCTGGATGTCGAATGTGTAGTTCATTTCCAAGTAGCATTTGTTGTCGTCATCAACAAACTGAATAGATCATTTGTAAGTAATGACTACGAGACATAATTAAAATGATGAGACCAGTAACGAAAAAAAGTAATCAACAGATAAGAAAATGGAGTAATTGATTACAACAGAAATTTCATGGCAGCTGTACTCGGTTGCATTATCCTATAGTTGTACGTCCAATTTTGTAAAGGGTAGAGATTTCTGAATCCAAATTTGATTTATTTGGCTTCGGAGGTAGTATATATGCATCTATACTATCTACTCCGAAGACTATAAATAAGACACGTGTTATATAACTACGATAAAGACACGTGAAAGTGAGAAAATAAATAAGGAGATTGGAGAAAGAGGAGAAAACATGTGTGAAGTGAGTACTATACATAAAATCTTTAGGCAAAAATAACTATAATAATAATAACAATAAAGAGAAAATTAAAAAAATAAATATTATAGAGAAATTAATTCCATAAATTGCAAGAAAATATGAGAAAATAATATTATATATTATTGCACACGCGTCGTGCGTGCCACGGGGATTAGTTTGGTAATAGCGTGGCTAAGTTTTTGTTTTTGTTGTCATGTATGAAAGCAGAACCTAATGGTTGAATTCTTGATGATGTTTTTTGTTTTTGGTGATTGTATCTTAACAAACGAGGTCAATTACATGTACGAATTTGGACAAGACAATAATCCACAGTAGAATTTAAGGTCAGTTACATGTATGAAAGCGAGTTAGGCTTTGGCGAACATTTAGAAAATGATGAGAACGAATTAGTGACTTCCACCAAAACGTAGATTCGTGAATCATTGTAGCTCAAATACATGGCCGACCATTTAAGCTTTAACTTCCCTTGGGTTTTTACCAGAATGAAAAAAGAACACCACTGATCAACACGGTTTAAAGGTGATTTGAAGTACTGGTGAAATTATTACCTTTGTTCTAGCGGAATATGATCCTCTTGCAAACATACCAGAGGGAGTAGTCTCTTCGGGCATCTCATGGGTGTAAGGTTCTGCTTGAGGGCTAAAAGTTCCAAGCATCTGCTTTGAGCTGTCAACTGAATAATGCACGGAGCAGTCAATCTAAAAAATGTGACAGAAATACATCAAATTGAGTTGAAGAGAGGAGACAGAAACAGTGAGTACCCTTGATGCCAGTTTTCCAAATAGTGTTAGTGTACTTCAATCCACAAACAATATCGTTGCTGACCTTGATAGTGAATCTCAAATGGTAACGACTACCTTCTTTCAGGGTAAACCATAGGCCCTTTGGGTTCCCAGACTCGGGAATTTCAAGAACAATATCGGGTCTATCAGGGGAGAGAATAGTGAGGCTCAATATCTTCACATCCGGTTCTTGAACTTCTGAAAAGTTCAATAATTAACATGCCATCTAGATTTAACTTAAGCGATTCGGTTATTTGAAAAAGGGCAAATACTAAGAATACAATCCAAAGATAATGCTTGAGTGTGTGTGTGTGTGTGATAGGTCAATTTTTCTAAAAAAAAGAGCTTTACGGAAGTCGGAAGGTGGATAAATGATGAACTGAAATATAGATTCATAAACTGATGACTTTACAGAACTTCAGTTTTAAATTACAGTTTTAATGTTACTAAACCAAAGGAATTCACAAAAAATATTCTGACATAACCAACCATTCCTCGAAGTTATACTTTCTTTCACCAATATCTATGAACTCAAAAGCAGGTTTCAGTTCATAATAAAATGCAGATTAATTACAGGAACTCCTGGACATAGCTACTAATTCTTTTTCAAGAGAAACAGTTTTTATGTTTGTGCTAATTTGTGCTGATTATGCATCATGAAAACTTTAACATTGTTTTACCAATTTATATGAACTAAAAGAAGGATTCGATTAGTTATAATAATTGCAGATCAAAAACATGAACTTTTGAATATAATTTGTTAGCTTTTCAATAACAAGAAGAAATATTTAATAAATTTTCACACTTTTCTTTTTTGAAAATTTGTTAAATACCCAAGTAGAAATGAAAAGAGAAAAAGAGTACACCAAATACCTTCAACCTCATTGACATCTACACTCCCAAGAAGCTGTTCTTTCCACCTCCTCAAGCTCTCGTCATCCTGAAAAGAAAAAACAATTAATCAAGGCTTCACAAGAAAGAAATTAACAAAATGGGATTAGCATAAAAATGTATTTTCAATACATGGCAGTGTATTTTTATAAAAAAAGTATATTAATGCCTTTTAAAAGAGAATTGGTTATCAGCCAATCTAATGTCTAGAAATAGAAACTCAATAAATTTAACAACAAAAATAAGAAATCGTGTCTACAAACTTTGGATGTATGTGAGATTTGATAAAGAAATACTAGTAGAATAAAAGGAAGTAAAACGTACCTTGTCCTTCTCAAGGTGTTGTTTGATACTCCACTTGGGACCCAACTGAATTTGGGCTTCTTCTTCATCCTCAGTAGCATAACAAGAGGCTTCACTTGGCTGTCTACTAAGACTCTGACTCTCCCCTGTGTCAGAGTAATCTGCCTCTTGCATCCCTGCCGATGTTGTTTCTTTTGTATGTTCACTTTCACCTTCCTCTTCATTTTTGCGATCTCCTCCTCCTCCTTCTTTCTCATCATCATCCAACCCCATTGTTGACACACAGAATATATATATATATATATATGAATCAAAACAGCACACCCCCTCTCCAATCTTCAAACATTCAAACTCAACCCCACCCCCTCTTCAATCTTCAATATTACAAATTCTTCATAGAATCAATTAAAGTGTTATTGGATATATATATATACATATAAGATTGAATTGGGTAATTTGGTAAAGGGGGTACCTTTTTCAATGTCAAAAAGGAATTAGGCATGGCAATGATGGGTTACACCAAAGAAGCCTTTACCAACAACAAAAGGAACATCATGAATTGTTGTGCTGTTCATCAATCAAAGAGCGAGAAAGTACACCCAGAGAATTGTGTGTTTTAGGAGTTTGTGTGGCCAAAGAAAATGATGGTTTGGAGAGAGAGAGAGAGAGAGAGAGAAAATGGTAAAAATGGGTTTGAAATAAAATAGGAAACGGTGTTTGTGGTGATCCGAACAAAGCATGCAATGATTGATTGTAGTTCAGACGCAAAGTTGGGCAACAAATACGCCCTTTGACTCAACTCTATCACTAATTTTACTGCCCTTTTTTCATTTCTCTATTTTCTTTTAATCTAGGCCTAGGGGGAAAACGTATATTAATTTAATTGATCCAAACTTAATTATCTATCAAATTCCTCGAACCCAAAAATAAATTTAAAATAAGAAAAAAGAACTACCTTCTTTTGTCCTAATTTCTCGAGAACCTCTGTCATAGCTTAGCGGTAGAAGGAGAGGGAATTCAATCAATTACTCCATATATTTTGGTAACATTTGGTTAAAAAAATAATTATTATTATTATTGATTATGTAATCAGCAAGTTGGTTTTGAAATATTAATTTTACTGAGTATTTATTAAGGGAAAAATCCTATTGGACTTTCCAACCACTAACTCTTAAACAAATCTATATATATCTATATATATATATATATATATATATATATATAAAGTTGGTGAGTATGCCTAAGGATGTGACACTTCACTCTATTTGGTTAAAGATACATTCTTATGGCTTGACTTTTGAAATTCTAGGGAGAGTACCATTGACTTTTGGAATTCTAGGGAGGGTACCATTAGCTAAAAGTTTTAGCTAAGTACTATAGATATGATATTGTGGTATATATCATTCTTCAAATAGCTAAGTACTATAGATATGATATTGTGGTATATATCATTCTTCAAATACATTAGTAAAGGAACTTTAGTTATTGGCAAGGAAATAAAAAACTAGAAAATAAAACAATGTTGTTAGTGATATTTGAACCCCACACTCTTTTAAATTAAAACATGCATCTTAGACCAACTCAACCATTTATATTTTATGTATTTATTTAAAATGTTACATATATCATGGGGAAGAAGATTCTTACATAAAGAGGTTTTATAATCGATATTGGCTACTTAAAAGATATCCAGGTTCATTCAAATACTTGCCTCTTCGTGTATCTATATATAAATCATCTTCATTTTGGTATCAAAAAAATAATAATCTCTATTATAATTACTAATGGAGTAGTATAATATCTATGATATCAAAGTAATAATATCTATTATAATTACTAATAGTATAATAGCTATGATACGAGAATTATAATCCCTTTTATAATTACTAATAGTATAATAGTTATGATATGAGAGTAATAATCCCTATTAAAATTATTACTGAGGGTAATCCCTATTATTATTACTAATCGTATATCCTTAGCTAATAACTATACCTAATAATAATAGGTTTAACATACAGTATTTATACCTTATTAGATATTTAATAATATTAATCTTACAGGTATTGTTATTAGGTAGTATATAACTACGACATAATAGTATTAGGTATTACTATTAGATATTCAATAGTATTAATCTTATAAGTATTATTAATAGTTATTAATAGTATTAGGTATTACTATTATATATTCAATAATATTAATTTTATAAGTATTAATATTAGCTATTACTATTACCCTATAACAATACTCGCTCAAATTTTTTTTTAAGTGATTAATAACACATTTAATTCTTCTAAAAAAACACATTTAATTATTTTTTAAAAGAAATTCATTTCAAATGAACCATAGTTATATCTACTTCGTAACCACCATATTTAATTTCATTTTCTCTCTAAAATCAGTAAGTTGGGTTTCTAATATATATATATATATATATATATATATATATATATATATATATATAGGGGAGTATTTAATGGTTACTTTTTTATTTAACCATCAATGGTTACTCTCATTATCAACCATTGGATCAAAAATTAAAGGTTGAGATTTAATGGTTAGTTGAAAAATGCAATTAATGCAAGTAGGTGAGTCATTTAATGCATTAAATATATATATATATATATATATATATATATATATATATATAGAGAGAGAGAGAGAGAGAGATTTGTAACTCCCTTCTTGCTAATTATTTTTTTATTAAGTGCTCCATTATTTATAACTCCCACATATTTGTAATGAAATTAATTATTTTTCACAATGGTTCCTACCACTCTATATTTCAAACGGTTTGACCTTCAATTTTTTGAGATATATCTATTGGCATTGTAAAACTTATAAAGCATGTGCCCATCACTCCCTTCGTTCGGTTGCAAGATAACTTTTTCCTTTTGTAGACAATAAGTAAGGTGAAACATCATTTGTCTGAAGGAATGATGGTTTCTCTCTCTCCTCCGGATCATGGTGTATTGGATTCGCTTTACTTATATAGCTCATGATATTTGATTTAAGCTTTCATTTTAAATTTGGGTCTGATTTATGTTTTTGGGTTTTGTTGTAGTTGAATTGTTCAATTTCAATTTTAAATTTGTTTCTTTTTATTTTGCACATCTTTATTGTTTTTTTTCTCGATCTTTCACTTTTTGGTATTTTGGTTTTGGTTAGGCGATGTTTTTGGGGTTGATATTGCTCTTGATTTATGGTTTTACGTATCGATTTCTATTTTGATTTTGGTACATAATTTATACTAAAATTTTTGTTTTATTTATGCTCTTGATTTTTTTTTTCATTTTATTGATTTTCCCTTGAAAATTTGGTTTTGATTTTTGATTAAATGATGTATATCATTTTTTCTCTTGGTTATGTTTATAATATAAACCAACCAATTTCTATTTCCATAAATGTTAATTGAAATCTAGACTATAAATCCTGCATATATAACAATGTAAATATTTTATTTTCTATTTTGTAAAAATTCTAAAGTATATGTCTAAAATATCTTTATTAAGGGTGAGATGAAAAATAATTCAACAATTTGATATCATTGAAAGATACTTTAGGAATAAAAAAAATATATAGAAATAACTATTTACTCATACACATATACAAATCGATAACAAATATTTATTCTAAAATGAAAGTATTATACGGAAAATGATCATCAATTTGCGTATATTGACAAAACCTAACTTTTTTGAAACATTAAGTCAACAAATGCATATATCAATTATAATTTTATTTTTATAAAAATACTCCTAAAATATATCGATTAATCTCAATGTTAAATTGCACCCGTGCAGAGCACGGGTTCTATAACTAGTACACTTAAAAGGAAAAGATAAGAAAAATAAATGATAGAGGGAGACCTAAATTTTATACTAATATTGAATTAGAGATACTTAAGGAAAACCTTCAACCACATATTTGGATACCTTAAATGCTTAAGAATATTACATACAAAAAATTCCTTAAGCACTAGGTACAATATTAAAACCCATTTCGCTCGTGATCACGCCAAAATGTGTTCAGGTGATCTGTCGATATCCACGTATACAGCTAGATTGTTGGTAGGATGTCCCGACTCTCAATAGGCACAAGTGTTAGTGGGACTTGTCCTCCGGTAGATACCTGTGATGAAAGGAAGCACCATTAGAGAGCTGGACGTTGGTCCAGCTAAAGCCCTCCGGTGAGAGAATCAGTATATTGGTGAAAGTTATGGTCTCCGATGAGGATTCACTCTTAGAGAGTAAATGCACTGAATATTTTAGAGACTTGGTAGTTGTGTGTGTTTAATTTGAACTTATGTCATAAATGAAGGCAATCACCTTGTATTTATACTGGAAGAATGCTGGTTTGGGACAGATGGACCTGCCAGGTGTTAACCTAGGACAGGTGGTCACATGCCCATTTATGGCAGCCGCAATTTACATTGATGAGCTTTAAAGGAGAAGTGACCTGCATTGATGTAGAAGATAGAACTTCGCTGAGAGATATGCAGATTTTTTAGAAGCAGCCTTACTTAGAGAGCAAGTCACTCTTTCAACCAATGAGAAGCTGGTTTGTGGCCCCGAGATGACGTAACAGCAGGTAGGCCTTAAATGAAGAGCTTTTGTTGACTATCTTTAGTTCCAGAGATGGAGACCTCGGGAGTCTTAGTGTTGTAGCCCTGGTCTAGGATTTCGCGGGCTCTTAGGTTCGACTGGAAGGCATCTTCTAGCCACCTCGGGATCCTCGGGGAGGTCGAGACAAGATGAGGGGTATACGTACCCGGGACCCGAGCTATAGTTGAAGCTCGGGATCAAGATGAGCTGTCTTCCGAGCTCCAGCTAAGTATGGCCACGTGTTCCGCTTGTATCACGTGGAGGCAAGATATTTTAGTATCTTTAGTTACTGGCCCAAGTGGCACTCATGGTGCAGGGATAGTGACTATAAGCTGGAGGTCATCAGTTCAAACCATGGGGAAGAGCACAAACCCACTACCAGGAGTGGGTAGACCCTTGTGAGTTCACGTGGCTCTATGCAAAACAATCTTGGCTCATCAGCTCGTGTTTTATCGTTTGAAGAACTTGAAAATATATATTTTTGTATGAATACGACTGGCTTTCGGTATAATGAGATTATACTTAAACTTAGTTTAAAGTAGGGTTAATGACACTACTAGTCCCTCGACTATGGCCGATTCCACCAATAGTCCCTTAACAATTTTTTTTCAAATTCTTGTCCCTTGACTATGAAAATTAGACACGGTTGGTCCTTTTGTTGGATGTCGTTAGTATTTTTTCGTTAAGTCCGTCATGTGCCCATCACGTGCCTTTGGTTAAGGGTATTTATGAAATTTCACGTGTAAAGATATTTTTTAATATTTAAAACAATATATTATTTTCTCTCTCTTCCCCCACCCCACATCTTCATCTCCTTCCTTACTCTTACTGACCTCCCTACCCCTTACACCACCACCTGACCTCCCCCCACACCACAACACCACCACCACCACTACCACCTTCAATCTAAACTCTCTCTCTCTCTCTCCCTCCCAAATCTTGTCTATCAAAGGTTCATAACTATTCACATACACCCACTCAAAGATCAGAACTGTTAATTCTTCCCCAAACAATGAAGTTCTTGTCTTAAACTCATTGCTTCATTCTTTCCCCTCACTCCCTGGTTTCTCAAATTGGAACCCATTAGACCCAAACCCTTGTAATCGGTCTTACATTTCTTGTTCAACTCAAAACTTTGTCACCCAAGTCAATATTCAGTCCATTCAACTTGTTGCCTTTTTCCCCTCCAATCTCATTGGCTCAATCCCAGGAGTTCTTTCCAACTGTAAAAAGCTGATACAGTTGCAGGTTGATAACAACGGGATTTCGGGCTCAATATTCAGTCCATTATCTCTGATCTTTGCCAAAATTGGTTTCATGCCTTAGCTCGGACCCCAGAAGTTCATGTACATCACGTGTTTGAGAGACTCATCAGCGTGTTTCCTTCTATCATCTCCACAACCGTTTGCGAGGACTCCTCCGACATCGGAGCTTAAAATTTCGAAAATCGATCGGAGCTCGGCTGGATCGACTCCGGCCCCGGTGGTTGTAGAACAGGAAGAGAACATCTTCCTACCACGCTGTAGGGATCTGAGTCCTGACTTTAGCTTAAGACCCTAGTCGGTGTGGCCATTGACGACGGCAACACCTGCAACCATACATACCCGGTGTAGATAACTCATCTTCTTTTTCTTTTGAACTAATTTGTAGTTATAATCGTTATATATTGCTTGCAATTGCAATTGGATGTGATTTGCTTTGATTGTTGTGTTTAGAATTGGGGTCGGGAAAAGGGGTGTATTTATAGAGGGAAAGGGGGTAAGTGATTGGAGAAGGATTGAAAGGCTGTTTGTTGAAGAATTGATGCTTAGTAACAACAATATCACTGGCTCAATCCCAGGAGTCTTTCCAACTATTAAAAGATGATACAGTTGCAGGTTGATAACAACGGGATTTCGGGCTCAATTCCATCGGAACTTGGTGGTGGTGGTGGTGATGCAGGTTGAATCTGGTTTTTTTTGTGTGTGTGTGTGTGAATGTGAGATTGGTGTTTGAAGAATTGGTGAAGAAGATGTAGGTGAAATTCTCTTTTAGCCCTTGGTTAAACGCATGTGAGAGGCACATGACAGACTTAACGGAAAATACTAACGACATCTACCAAAAAGACCAACCGTGTCTAATTTTCATAGTCAAGAGACAAAAAATTGTTAAGGGACTATTGATGGAATCAACCATAGTCGAGGGACTAGTAGTGTAATTAATTAACCCTTTAAAGTAAAGTTGTTGAATGAACAATAATGGTTGGTATTGACAAATTGATACTCCCTCCGTCCTGGATAAATGTTCCTAGTGGATAAAACACAGGAATTAAGAAATATAATTAATGATGTACTGTAAAATGTGTTCTGACAATAATACCCATGAACATTAATTGAGTTCAACTATTTTAAATAATTGGGTTTCTTTAGGATGTGTTATATTAAATGAAGTTTTAAGGGTATATTAGGAAGAATGTCAGAGAATAGGTAGATCAAAAGTCTTTAGGAACATTAGTTGGAACATCCTAAAATGGAAAGTAGGAACATTTATCTGGAATGGAGTGAGTATTTAATATTATTTTAGCATCAATTTTGGAAATATTATGACATAATCTTTTCATTAATTAAGATGACAATTTTCTTTGTTATTTACAAGTCAACTAATTAAGTACGTAGTACTCCATGTTCATATGAGTTCATGTTCATGTACTATATATATACTATCTTCATGTTCGAGGAGTAGGAGGAGGAGCCCCCTGACCCTGACAGCATTTTGCCCAATCTAACTAAGGAATGATAGTAATGGTGTACTGCATAGTCTGCATGTAGCTAAGCTTAGTCTCGGTAATAATGGTACAGTACCCTGGTCTCGTTTCGTTGGTGTAGCAGTTTTTAGGCCGTTTTCACCTCCTTTATACTAGGGGTGAAGGTGGTTCGGTTTGAGCCAAAACCGCAAACCGAACCGCCCCCTAACGGTTCTACATATTTCAAACCGAACCGAACCGCCACAAACTTCAAACCGAACCGAACCGATCGGTTTGGTTCGGTTCCGCAGTTTAATTATTTAAATATTTCAAAAAAGAAAAAACTTTTAAATATAAAAAAAAAATACTTTTAACATAAACTAAATAATTAAAAGTAAAAAAATTAACTTTAAAATTACAATAATTCAATCAAAATGTAGGCAAACAACAATAATTTTCTTATTAAATTCAATTACTAATTACTAAATAATATATATATATATAAATTAAAAATTAAATGGTGGTGGTTCGATTCGATTCGGTTTGGTTCGGTTTGGCACAAAAAACCGCAAACCGAACCGAACCGCTCGGTTTATAAAATTTCCAAACCTAAACCGAACCGTCCTAACCTAAAACTGAACCAAACTGGCCGATTCGGTTCGATTCGATTCGATTCGGCGGTTCAGCGATTTGAACTTACACCCCTACTTTATACCAAAATATATACTCCATAATAATGTGATGTGCTTTAGTTTGGATGAGCTCCAAAATCACAAACAAATTTTCCCAGTTTTTTATTTAAAGAAAATATTGTTTCATGATTTTATTGGACACCTTATGTTATTATTAAATTCAATTTTTTTTTCTTTTTATTCACTTCTAATCAGAGTAGAATTAATTATTTATCTATTAATGATCAAAAATTAAAAGAGAAAAAGTACAAATCAAAACTTAAATCACTCCCCATTTGTCTCCATCTCTCTCGTCACAATTACTCACTGCTAAAACACGGAATTAGGCAGTTAGGGGTGTAAATGAGCCGGAAATATAATAAAGGAGATTGATTGATTCATTTCATGCAATCAATTTTAATATTGCCAATAAGTCTGCGATCAATTGTGTAGTTTGAACCACAAACATTTTCTCAACCATCACACAATATGAGCCGACCCGAGTTAGCGAGACTCAATTCGAGCTAGGCTAGTCAAATGTACAAGACTTGTGAGTCTATTAGACCGAACTCATGATGTTCAGATTTAACTCAATTTGAAGTATAGGCTTGAAATTGGTTCTATTTTTAAAAAAATAAATTCGAGTTAGGATGTTTTGTATAGAATAGTTTTGATAATGCATGTTAGACTTAAAATAATTCCAAATTACTAGTATTAATGTATAGAGAATTTTTGACAAAGACCGTCACAAGAAAATTGCAATTTAGAAAAAAACAACTATTTATGTCCAAAACTCAGCTAGTTGAGAAAAGCAACTAATCTAACAAGATAATCGATCAAGTCATTGTCATACTGTCTACACCACTAGAATAACATGGAAAACTCAAAAGGATCCATTACGTATGAACTGTTGGACTTATTATGATAGAAGAACAAACAATTAGTCGTTTTGTCTATAGATTGCATAGTAATTGTGTATTTCATTTAAAAAAATAGTTACTTGATAAATTATTGTTTATTTTTTAAATTAATAAAGTATTAATTAATGTAAAAATTAATAATTTCTAATTTATTAATTAATTAATATTTTATTAAATTAATAATATTTGTTGGACCCAAAAATATTAAGAATTTTAACTGTAATATGTCTTAAGTATTTTTTTACTGTACGTTCTTGGATCAAATGTAAAAGGACAAACTATATGATCCTTCATAGTTTTTTTTTTTTGCTTTTAGCTCCTGTACAAATTTTTTTTTTGTTCAGTTGTACTTATAGCAACCAAATGCAACGCAAATAGTTATTTTGTCTAATTTTGTTATATTTTATTCATTAAGTGTTAAATCTATACACGTGCACCAAATATGCATTTGTGAAAGGCTAAAAAAATATCCTTATGACGTAGGAAAGTACCTAGACCAATCGTGAAATATAAAGGCCTCAACAAATTCTCAATCTTCATCATTTCCCAGTGATAAAATTTATGTTTTGAGTTTAAAATTTAAACTTTTGATGAACAAGGGGGCCATGGAGGCCAATAAGATGAACAAATCAAAGAAAGAAGAAAACAAGGAAAAAAGTAAAAGGTTAATTTAAAAAAAGAGAAAGATACTTGCAGAGCAAAACAATCACAACAGCAAAGTTAGGCGAGTTGCTCCTGTTTTGAAACCTAGGTTTTGAAATCAAAATCTAGTGTCAAAATCTTTTTCGATCGAGATCCAAGTTCGAAAAAAGTGTTGCTCCTGTTGAAGATTGAAGACCATTGAGTTGCTCTGAGTTGAAGAAATGGAGATTTTGTTGCTCCAATCCAAGTTCTATTCTCAACGTTCAAGGGCACCACCACCGCCGTCCCCATCACCACCTCTCCTTGATCTCCTTCGTCTGATGTTCGTTGAATCCAAGGCTGTCGTCACCAACAATTGAACCCGAGGCCGTCATCAAATTAAATTATTGAAATCTTTCATATGTTTGTCGATTCATATTCCTCTGGTACTGCAATGGGATTAATTGAGTTTTTATTCTTTGAATTCCTTTCCTACGTGGTCTCAAGTTTTCTCTCTCCTCCCTCCTTTCTCTCTCCTGTAAATTAAAATCCAACACATTTTCGAGAACGAATCATTTTTTTGAAAGCTTAATACTTTGGTGGAGACAGATTAATGACTCTTAAGGAGAAAGAAAGAAAATCCATTTGTTGGGTTTTGCTGTGAAGAAGGGAAAGGTGGGTTGTGGTGACTTACTTGGTCCGATTTAGGGAAGTGAAAGCTGGGTAAGGAATTGCTTAATTCTTTGCTAAAAATCTATGGCCTGCTGGACTTGATTTTGGTCAGGGGAGCGAGGGTGCGTGGGGACGGTGAAAAGTGGAGAGGGAGAGGGAGAGGGAGAGGGAGGGAATTTCTCCAAAAACCCACTTCACATCTTACTTCATTTTTTTCATGCTTCTTCAGACTTATCTATACCTTGTAAACTAGTTATAGAGCCCGTGCAATGCACGGGTATAATTTAACTTTTGTGTTCAATTGATACATTTTAAAAATATTTTTGAAAAAAATTATCATTATTGAATATAGAAATTTGTTTACTTCATGTCTGACAAAAGTTAAGTGTTGTCGATATATGTAAATTGATAGTTGTTTATTATAATATTTTCGTTTCAAAATAAGTATTTTTTATTGATGGTCAATACATATATTTTTGTTTCTATACATTTTTTAAATTTTTTAGTACCCTTTAATGATATTATATTATTGGGTTTTTTTATCTCTTTTTTTCATCGTGCACTTAGCAAAGATATTTTAGACAAATATTTGAAAAAATTTACAAAATTAAAAATAAAACATTTACTTTGGGATATATTGAAGAAATATAACATTTTTCTTGACAAATGAGAATTGTTTAAGAATTGAATATAATTATATTATTGAAATAATTTTTGGAGATCATTCAATGATTAAAAAATGTTTAATTGGATACTATATATATTTACATATTTTTTATACACTATTAGTTTGAAAAAGAAATTTACACAAATATCAATAAAACATAAGCATCAATTTTGAATAAATAATTTAAAGTTTTGTTAATATGGATCACATATTATATACATTATTTTAGGACGTTTTAAATAAAAATATGAGACTCAATTTGACATGGAGAGAGTATCATATATAAAAATAAAATCTAGTTGGTTTATATTATAAAATAATTTATAGAATAATATAATATGTTTTTAAAATCTTTACATATAATATAATTGGTTGAGTTGGTTTAAGGTGTATAATCATATTTAAAAGGGTGTTAGTTCAAATCTCAATGACAACATTATTTTATTTCCTAAAGTCCTTCTCCTATTAGTATTAACTAATATTAATACATATTATAAAACCTATTATTATTAGGTATTGTTAGTAGCTAATGACTTAGAAATGAAAAGTCATTTCACTCCAAAGGTCATGCTTATTTGGAGGCTTGAGAATCAAAAGAACCAAAAGTTGGATGAGGTGACACACTTAGAGGCATCCTCACCAACTTTAAATATATATATATATATATAGATTTGTTTATGCCATTATTATTATTATTATTATTATTATTTTTATACTCTAAATCTATTCTAAATCCTAAAGACCTCCATCTAGGAGTGAACAGAATTTTCAAAAAATCGGATCAGATCAATGAAACCGGACCGAACCAAAAAAAGTGGACCGAACCAATATTTTTGGTTTGGTTCTGGTTCTGATTTTTAGTAGAACCGTTTATTTGGTTTGGTCTCGATTTTAAAAATTTTAGATTGATTTTGAACCGGACCGGACCAATGTATATTACAATATATATATATAAATCAATTTTTTTAAAAAATTAATTTCTGTGATTCAGTGATTGCTCTACTGGTTAGAGTTTTACTCCCCCTGTTGTTGGTCCCATAGTCGAATCACGTTGGGGGGGTCTTTGGGGAAGGTAGATTTAGGATATCAAAAAAATTTTTTTTTTAATTTCTATTTCTAGTTTTGTGTAAAATTTCTTATTGAGTATAGAAATTCAATGGACAATGGAAGTATGACAATATGACTGAGAAGCACTTAACATTATTGTGTGTGTGTATTATGCATTTGCAAACATTTTTCTTCCCTATTCTCTATTAGCAAAGTTGGTAATTTGTTGATTGCAACATCATAACATTTTTAATTATTGAATGGTCGATGTACTATCATTCTTTTTTCTTTTGTGAGCTTGTTTGTATTTTTAATATTTTATCATTATTGTATACTGGTTCGATTCCAATTTTCTATTTTTTTTAGGAAAAATGGACCAAACCGGACCGTGATCACCCCTACCTCTATCCCAAAGACCTTTAACGAGATTCGACCCTAGGACCAAAAGCTATTCTAAATCTATCTTAAACTCCCGAAGACCTCTAACGAAATTCGACCTTGAGATCAACAGCAGGAAAAAGTGAGGCTCTAACCAGTAGAGCAATCAATAAATTTTTTGTTTATGCCATTATTAATGAAATGAAATTGGTTTCATGCATAGTGGGTTTGGGTAATTTGCCCAAATCTGGCAGTGGATAAGCAATTACTTATCGTATTTATATTTTAAGATTGGTTCATTTACTTTTTAAGATAAAATTATTATTTTATCCTTATTTAAATGGACGTGGAAAAATTGACGGAAGCAAATCATGTGTGTTAAAGGCCCTTGGTTTAAGAACTACCTCACCGTTTCAAACAAAAAATTTTACTAAATTATTTTGAAATATTTTATTTAAAGAATTTATTTTTAAAAAATTATACTTTTAATTGTTATAATTTTTTATTTTTATCCTTTATTTGTATTATAATTATTTTAGTTGTGTTTAAATATTTTTATAATTATAATTAAATTTAATAATATTAATATATTTTTTTAATTATTAAACTTTTCAAACATGAACTCTTTAAAAGGAATATTTCGTAGGTGTAGAGACAAAAAAAAATAAAAAATTAATAAATTAAAGGACCATTTAAATGTAGTTTGCTCAATATAAAATAAAGAAGAAAAGAAATATCTAGCGTGACATGATTATCATTGACTCGTTTCAGAAGAGACAACGTGCATTGGAAGTCATGTATGTATTCTTATTGGATGTTTATTCAGGAACGTATCACAGCCTGTTACTTTACACATCATCAAGGACTAAATTGTCATTTTTCTACTATAAACAGAGAGAGAAAGACAGACAAAGAAGGAGGAGAGAGAGAGAGAGAGCGACGGAGAGGGAGAGAGAGAGAGAGGAGAGAGAGAGAGAGAGAGGAGAGAGAGTGTGAGAGAGAGAGTTTCCGTTAATTTCTGTTAAGTATATGAATGAGTGAGAGAGGAGCGACAATGGTGTCCGACCAGGACATAGCTGAAGCCTTGGAGTCTTTACTTCGCGAATCAAACCCTAGCGCCACTCTAACCTCTCTAAACGCCGTCGTCCAGCAGCTCGAGTCCAAGCTAGGGTTAAACCTCTCCCACAAGGTCGATTTCATCCGTAACCAGATCCAATTCCTTTTCCGGCTGCCACCTCAGCATCTTCCGATTCACCGTAGCCAACAACAACAACAGCAGCAACAACAACACGCTCCGGCCGAGCATTTCGCCCTCCACCAAAACCCTAGTTTTCACCCTGCCGTGTCCTCCTCCCAACTCCCGCCCAATTTCGCCGCTCACCGCCCCGATGATTTCGTCTTTCGGCAGGCCCAGCCACAACCACCACCAGTCGTCGCGAAAACCGAGGCTTACGCACTACCGGTCGCGAAAACCGAGGGGTACGCCCTACCGGGCGCGAAAACTGAGGCGTACGTTGGGGATGTCGCCTCCAGCGTTGCTCCCGCTGCTGCTGCACCTGCGCCTGCCGCTGTCCCTGCTCCTGCTCCCGAAGCTTCCAAAGACAGGTGTGTCTTTTCTTGATAGTCTGTCCCAGTTGTTGAGAAAATGTTTCATTTTATTGTCATATTCCCAATTTTCTCACCAACTGTAATGTGAATTACTATGTTATTTAATTATTAGTCGCTAATAAAGTTATCTTAATATTGAGTGCAGGTGTCCACCTTATTATATCCTTGAAATTTGAGATATTGAATAATAATCGTGATATTCCTGTTAATGTACTGTGATTCTGGCTTCTGGTACATATGTTTAGCCAGTTTTTCAAACATCTGTCTCGACTGAGGATAGGGCTGTATTGAACTATGATATTGGTTTTGATCAATAAAGAGCAACATATTAATTGCCAAAGAGGATTACATCTGTCCTCTAGGCCTATTTGCATGCAGTGACCTAGTTGAAGTTTGATATAGAAACTTTTAGATACTCTCAGAGATGAATTAGGTATGGAGGGACATCCGCGAATACAAGGTCATTTAATCTCCTGTTAGGTTCCAATGATGCCATCAACTTGAGCAAGGCTGTAATTGGGAGTCATAAGTGAGAGTCCCATTTTCATTTTAAGTTCCCGGTTTTAATTTTCACTGTGGTCCATATTGAAAATGGCTTTGTCCCACATCCAGTTAATAATAGTCATAATGTAGTTGTAAAAATGGATTTCATATCATTAGTTTGTTCGATTTATTGGTTTAAGAAGAATAAATATATAGAACGTCTCAAAGAAATCTTCATTTCTTCAATCTTGGCTACAAGTACAGAGAGTCCTTTAGGAATATATACGCTGCCAAAAGTCCAGAAAAGCGGTGAAATCACTGTACCCTGGACATCTTGCTGCTTGAACAACACATCAGAGTGGCATTCCTAGAATCCTCATTTGTGGTTAGAGTGAAACTCATGGATAAAGCCTTCTGCACAAACCAGTAAGCCTTCATTGTTAGGCACAAGGAAAAAAAAAAAAAAACGACATAAGTTCACTACGGTGTAAAACTTGCATTATTTATCAAAAGAAGAACTCTCATTGTTAGGTAAGTTGTCTAATGTACTTCGAATTCTTATTCCTCGCAGTGCTCAACCAGCAAAAAAGAGAAGAGGTGGCCCTGGTGGGCTAAACAAACTCTGTGGCGTTTCTCCGCAACTCCAGGCTGTTGTTGGTCATCCACAATTGCCAAGGACTGAGGTCTGGACTGATACCCGTTTGTCTGTTTGTATCAGCTCTTCTGCTGTTTCCTATATCTTCGCATGTGATATATGTTTGCCTGGATCAGATTGTGAAGCAGTTGTGGGCATACATAAGGAAAAACAACCTTCAAGATCCAAGTAACAAGAGGAAGATAATTTGCAATGATGAGCTGCGTTTGCTGTTTGAGACAGACTCTACTGACATGTTCAAGATGAATAAGTTGCTAGCTAAACATATTATCCCTCTCGAGCCAACAAGTATGATTCTTGTGCATCTCTAATTCCCCCCTTCTTCATGTTTGATGCTTATGTTGACCAAGAAGCACATGCTTTGGTATTTTCAGAGCAGACAGGTCAAAATTCTAAGAGATCAAAGGTAGATAAAGAATCATCTGCCAGTAGAAGTACTGAATCTGTTCCAATCGTGATAATCTCCGAGGCACTAGCAAATTTTTTTGCTACCAGTGAAAGGGAGATGGCGCAAGGAGAGGTCCTAAGACGTGTTTGGGAGTACATAAAAGTCAACCAACTGGAGGTGAGTGCAAAATAAAAGACGGACTTGAGAGGATAACTAGCTAAGCATTTTATGTTGAATTTTGCTTAAACATGAATTTTGTCTAGCTAAAGTGTCATGGAATGTGAGAAGAATTCTAGCTGAAGAACTCGAGCATCTTTGCTAAGCCGCCAAACGTCGAGAAAGCTTAAACTGTAATAGGGGATGGATATCTCTGGGGAGTTGTTTCTTGCGTGTTTTACACTGAAGTATCCTTGGCTCACAAACCACTCATCTAAAGTTGTTGGAGGATTTTTTTTTTATTTTTTATTTTTCCTTTCAAATAGAGAAAATAGCTGATTGTGACAAAGGCGAGTTGAGAGAAAATACTTGTCACAGATAAGAAGAAAATAAAAACTAGGACAAAAAATCCACCATTAAAACCAGAAAACAGACACTACCAACAAGAAACAAAACAAGACCTAGACTAACAACCAACAATACTCCCTGGCGCTGCAACAGAAGGGAAAAAATATCTCAAAACCTGCAACCTATACTTGCAAAACAACCAACAAAATGACCATCTAGAGTGGAACACTTGAACTGTAGGAAAACAACCCCAGGACTCATTACATACCTGGCAACAACCTTACTCCTTGGTTGCATCTCTTCATATATTACAGAGGACTTCAAGTTGAGCAGAGAGAGAGAGAGAGAGAGAGATGTTGAATAACCTGTCCAGCATGGTACCCATGAATGTCCTTCTTACTTGGGAGATTTAGGAGTTCGGCTACAACTTTTTTGTTCTTTCCGAGTGTAGTTGTTCAAGAGCTCAACTTTGATGAGTTCATATGACCTTTGTATGAAATTTTGCTATTATACAAGCAAAAGACTGCATGCTGCTTTTGCAATAGGTACATTTTAAGGTTGATTGTATGAAATGTCCAACAATTAGTGGTTTAGGTGCTGTCATTAAACCTGCCAACGCTTGGAGGTTTAAAGCCTTAATAGAGCTGTTACTTTCCATTGGTAGCAAGTTTAAGGACATGTGATTTTGTGGAGCACTAACACATAATGACAGGTGAAAATGGTGAAAATGTTTATATCAGGATATTGTGCTTGGGTGTTTTCTCGTCCACACTTCTTCTGGAAATATATCTCCCAGACTTACCATTCTTTTTTGTTAGTAAGGTTCGAGTGGGGAAAGGCTAGAAAATGTGGTTCCAGCCTTCCAGGACCTCTGAGAAGTGAATGCAATAATTTGGGATTTTCACCTCTTTAAGAACCATTAGACCGTGGAACTCACTCCTTTTATTGTTCTTCCCAATTGTTGAATTTCCTTCATAATTCTCTTGACATGACTTGGAATATAGAGTCCTCTGCATGCGTCCTTGCCATTTTTTCCAGTCCATCTTGGTGCAGGATAATAATCATCACTTATTCATTTTAGCAATGTTCATTCGGAAGAACTGGTCCATTTTGAAATCAGGATTAGCATCAACGAACTGTCACAAGTGTAATTATTTCATTAGACCTAACTTCAGGATACATCTAAATTTCACGGTCATTTCACGTCTGTTTAGATTGTTCCATCACTTAACGCCTTGGTAGACTTCAAATAGGAATTTTTGAATTATTTGTTGTGAACCTATTGAGAGTTTCCTTCTTAACAAGTTTTGGAGGTCCCGCTGCATGGATGGGATGAAGTTTATAAGCTTGAGATTGTCATTGGCATGTCAGAGATCTTCTAAGCAGGGACAATTCTAGAAGAATGAAGAGATAGATTAGGTTCATATAGAACCATTCACATGAAATCGGGAACTAGTAGACCTATTCTCCAACAATAGGAAAGGTCGACAAGCCAAAACGAGGAAAGGGAATAGTTATGAAGAATCAACCAATGCCAATGATGGTCAACACCTCCTTGAGACCTTCCTTTTATACTGAGTCCAGTATGAGTCTTCTTCGTATTCGTAAGGCCGCATTCTCCGCTGTCAGGATTTCCAAGTGCATATATCTAACTAGTGGTTTTCATCTATAATAGCGATATTTGATAGATCGAAATAGGCGACAACTGCGCTGAATGAGAAAGCCTTTTTCCATATCTTTGTTTCTAAGAGTACTATTGTCTTCTAGAATCAATGCTTGTGATGTTGTTTGCCAAGGGATAGAGTGGTCCCCGCTGCATCATTGTTATTAACAGTTGCTGGTGTTCTTGAAGGGACTTGTATTCTTTATATTTAATAGATTCTTTTGTTTCTTTCTAGTCCATGAGATCCAAAACTGAGCTTTCTTTTCTTATCTCATTTTCTAGGATCCGGTAAATGGAATGGTCATAATATGTGATGCAAAGCTTCAAGAACTTCTTGGATGTGAGAGCATCTCTGCTTTGGGGATACCTGAGATGCTGGCACGCCATCATCTCTTCAAAAGATCATGATAGCTGACTGCTTTGACAGGTTAGTATAGTTGCTTCTTTTTCATTTGTCTTTGGCAATTTGCAGTTGGTTGTTTTGTTGTTGTTGTTCGTTTTGTTCTTTATGCTTGATTTCTGGATCATGTTTTTATTTTACATCGCTGCCATTAAATGACAGGAATCGGGTATGAGTTTGAACTCACCAACATTTACTTGGTCTTCCATGTAATTCATCCGATCTGTGAACTTCTAAGGGCTGGCTTTGTTGCTGGGTGGCTGAGTTTTGGGGAAAGGGGGTTCAGTCAACCAGCTTCACTTCTATAAAATGAATTTGACCCTCTTGAATTTTGGGAAGAAAGAAGAGAAAACTTAGTATATGGCATTAGTCAGATTTTGAAAAAGTAAAGGAATAGTTTTGATTAATAATTTCTTAGTATTGAAACCCTTACACATTTTTACTCCAAAGGTGGGAGTTTTGTCATTCTTAATTTCGTATGAAATCTGATTTTCTTTGTGGAGAAACTTAAGGATACCTTATCTCAAGATTTGAGTTAGTATATTTTTCCCTTAAAATTTTCCTTGGAGTAAAGTAAAGCTGGAACTCTCCCAAGTGTACAATGTTGGTCATTACAAACATTCAACTTGCAATATTTAGATTCCTATTTTTTTCCTTACTATTTTTTTTTTTTGTGTTTTTGGGGGGTGGGTTAAAAGCCCGGTTTTTAGTTATGCATCCTTTTGCCGGGGTAATTCAAACTTGTATTGGTCACTCTGAACCAAAAAAAGCTTTTCAATGGGGCACTAGTTTCAAGATGGTGGGAATAATAGATTAGAGTAGTGCAGTGGGTTTCTTTGTTTGTTTGCATGGTGTGTGCGTGTGCTGTGGTGGTGTTGGTGCTGTGGTGGGGGGTAAAGCGTTTTAGTTATATTTCCTCCTTTTGAGTAGACATGCCCAAACGGTTCGAACCGCCGGTTCCGGTTCCAAAAACCGCCTGACAATAAACCGTAACCGAACCGACAAATCACGGTTCCGGTTCCGGTTCCGAACCGGCTAAGCCGGTTCCGGTTCCAAACCGTAATTTTTAATTATTTTTTTAATATTTTCTTATAATTTTTTTTAAAAAAAAATTCATCTTAAAACTTTGTACAAAGCATTTTTTGAATTATTGAAGTTTTGTAAACTTTTCATTTTTGAAATTATAGAATAAACAAGGCAATTTCAAAATTAAAAATTTAAATTTTGGCGATTTTTCACGGTTTGGAACCGGCGGTTCCGGTTCCGGGTTCCAAACCGGCGGTTCACGGTTTTGAGAAATTGGAAACCGAAACCGAACCGTGTAACCGGCGGTTCCGGTTCCTCACGGTTCCGGTTTATGCGGTTTTTTGGGCGGTTCGGTTCCGGTTCGAACCGCCGGTTCCAAACCGTTTGGGCATGTCTACTTTTGAGGTAATTCAACTATCAAGCTTGTATCAATCTGTTTGAAGCAAAAATAGCTTCTAAATGTGGTGTTAGTTTCAGGATGTAGGAGGTCGTAGCATACTAGAGTAGCGCAGTTGGTTTCTCTTCTGCAATTGTTAATTTATATGGTTTATGTGCTTGTGTATGTGTGTGTGTTGTGATGGTGCTGCCGCGGGTGGGGGGGGGGGTTTGAAACGTCCTGATTTTATTAAGGTGTCTTTTTGCTTAAGGCAATTCAGACTTGTATGGATCAGTTTAAACCAATCGTAGTAGATTAAAGTTGTTTTCATGTACTCGTCTCCTTGTACCCTGCATCCAATAATCAGCTGAGAAAATTAACGAGTTGCTATTGCTTGCAGATATGTGGTGTTGATGCTAACCTTGTTTCCGCGTCGTGTCAAAATACTGTTGAGTTCAGTTGGCTTCTCGTCTGCAATTGTTAATGTAGATGTAACGTCCTGTAATCAAGCGAGTAAAGTTGAATGACGTCCAGTTGTGTATGCTTAGCTGGTTACTGACCAGGTTTTCTTTTTATTGATTTTATTGTTCAAAATCATTTTCTGTAGGGAGTTTCTAACACCTGTAGAAATGCAGAAAATAGGAGAATAGGCGGAATGTACTAGATTAGATAAAACTTGTTTTTAGATCTTGTAAAAGGATATGTTAACTCAAGGTTGAAAGATCTGCAGCTAGCTTACTAAAGCAGTGGTGTTATCTGTAAATTCAAATCTTGGCGGCGGAAAGTGAGTTTAGTTTTATATACGCAGGTTTCATGTGCAAATATCAAACAAAACAGTGTTATACAAGTGGCTTGGGGCCATCTTTGATTTTAGCATGTCAAATTTACTTGCTCAAATGCGACTAAGTTGTACGTTGACTCCATTTTCATTGATTTTCTTTTGGGCAAACTACACAAATGGTCCTTGTAGTTTTAGTATTTTTTGCATTTTGTCCTTACATCTCGCAAATGGTCCCTATACCTAGACCTTTTACACAAATGGTCTTTCCGTCTAACTCTGTTATTTTTTTGCCGTTAAGTGCGAACACATACCACTCACGTTTATTTGTGAAAAGGCAAAGTAGTCATTTTATCTTAAAAAGTATAAGGACCAATCTTGAAATATAAATATTAAATACACTTTTCTTTGTTTTCTTTTTTTCTTTTCTTAAAGAAAATGAAAGTAATTGTAGCTTCACCGTTCCCAAAAAGCTTCCCTCCAACTCTTCCTCCTTCCCATTTTCATTTTCCAAACCTCCTTCTCCATCTCTCTCAACAATGGCGGCATCACCATTGATTAACAAAGTGAATTCAAATGAGTAGCAATGTTTCAATCCAAAAGCAATGATTTCACACACACACAAACATCCACATTTTTAAACCAAATAAAATTTTTTTTTTCCCCAACCCACCACCACCCATCACTGTAGCAATTGCTTAGTCCATTCATCACTGTTTTTTTTTTCTTGCATTCATCAATCAATTCAACTGTCTGTCGGTGTGTGCGTGATTTCCTCTAAATCTCCGTCCTCCTCCCAAATCCTTCCATCAATTCCTTTCTCTCTCCTCCTCCGACAACCTTTCTATTTCCCCCACCTCCGCTATAAGTCTCGGAGAAAAAAAGGATTTGTCAATGCTTGAGAATCAGAGTAAGGGAAAGTGCCTTTCTTAAAAAGTTTTCTAATTGAAAGAGTTCTTCTCTTCTTGCACGAAGGAAGGGCAGAGCAGGCCGAAGGCATGGTTCATAGGGTACGCCATGTCAAAAGACGGGGAGAAGAGAGAAGGTCAGGCGATCTAGAGAGAACCTGTGGGCAAGGGGTTCGGAAAGCACCAGTACCGCCAGTCCAGTACCACCAAGCCTGTCTTCACCTTTCACTAATTTTGTACTGGGTTCATGTGTTTCGTCACCAGCCTTCTTTGGGCGAGTTGGTTTTTTGCATTTCTCTCTCCTCCCTTGTGCTTTGTATTTTCAAATCTGGATTTCTCAAGAAATTTAAAGAGAGATATTGTTAGTGGATAAAAGGATACTCTGTTATAATGAATAGAAAAAAGTTGAAGAAAATAAAAATTTGTAATTATAAATTTGTTCAATCGGAGGTGGGCAGCCATGGTTGATGGATGGTGTCAGCCATGGTTGAATGCAAGGGAAGAGAGTTGGAGCGAGAAAGGGGTGAAAAATTATGTTTAGCTAATTACAATAATACTCTTATATTTAGTTTTAGAAACAAAAAATATTAAGGGTATTTTGGTCTATTTAAAATAAAAATAATAAATAGACAGTTTTACCCCGTTCAAAATGTACGTGCAATGCACATGTACTGACTTAACGGGCAAAATATAATGGAACTAGACGGAAGAACCAATTGCGTTCAATTGGTTTGTACAAGGACGACTGGCAAAAAAAATTTGTACAGGGATAAAATGCGAAAAACTATAAAACTACAGGAACCATTTGTGTAGTTTGCCCTTCTCTTTTTCGCTCTTTGGTGGTGTGATAATCTATATCATAAGTGCATAATGAATGAGCTAAAACTACAAAGGACGGTCAACGAGGTGGTTTTTTTTCTTTTTCCCATTGTAGAAGAGTCGGCGAATAGTCTCTATCCCTAGTCAGCAAATGGTAACCTTAAGTGCACTGATAGACAAAATGTCAGGTGATTGCAAAGGGATGGTTATATACTCTTATAAAGCAACTTATATGAAACAACTAGACGACTTAGTCTTTTAACAATTCACACGTAGAAAATGGACAGTAGTGTCCTACTGGCCGTAGTCTAATAGTCAAAGTAAGATGCAGGAGTGGTAAAATACAGTTTACATGTTCCACGTTCAATTCATGCAAGTTACATTTTTAGCTTTGCTTGAATTCGTTGGTGAAGGAGTCCTGTGGTGATTTTAGTCTCATAGGTAGATCCAATGTGGTCCTGTTTGTTGTGGTAACGTTTCCGCTTGATTATAAGAAAAAGAAAATGGGCAGTAGTAGTTGAATTTACAAGATGAATAACACATTCAAGTTCCTTTAGTAGTAGTATTTACAAAATGGTCTTCTTTTATGAAAATTGTAACAAGTGTCAATGCATTGGAGGTTGTATTCTTTGATATATTGCGAGTGTTTGAAATGCACCTGTTTCCATCCATCATGGAGAACCTTAACAACTAACTGTTGGGAACACTTGTAAGCAAATCTCTATTTACAAAAAAGTATAGTGCCTAATACTTTTTCATGAGAAGATTTATGAAATTTAACCAAGTTTACATGGAGTATTAAGAAGAAATTTCAATGGAACAGAGAAAACGCAAGATAAGATATGACACCAAGAAGTAGAAATTGTCTTTTTTTTTTTTTTTGTTCATCATATAATCAAACTTAGGGCAAAGTTTGAGTTCAAATTGTTTATATCGTAACAGAGAATAGAAAGTTTTATGAGTGGCACTAAACGCAGCCCCCCTCTCTCGGTAAAATTACTAACGTGCCCTTTTCGTTTTCTCCCAATTTTTTTTAAGTAACCTAAAATTTTACAATTGCCCCCCTAAAATTTAAAGATTTACAATTTTTTTTTTGTTTTTAAAAAAACTAACCTAAATGGACTTTTTAAAAATTAAAAAAAAAAACTAACCTAAAATTACAGCCGCCCCCTGCCTATTTTGTTTTAAATATAAATTTGATGCTGTTATTATTGTGTTATAATGTACAATTTAGATTAAATAATTAATTTTTCATTTTTATTATTGTATTATAATGTACAATTTAGATTAAAAAAATAATATTAATTTTGAATTACAAGTATGTTTTTCATATGCTTTGTATTAAATTAATTTTGTTATTTAGTTATTTGCTTTGAATATGTATGTTTTAGGACTATTTTGTTTTAAATATAAATTTGATGCTGTTATTATTGTGTTATAATGTACAATTTTGATTAAAAAATAATTTTTTGTTGTTATTATTGTGTTATAATGTACAATTTATATTAAAAAATAATAATTTTGCATTAAATGTATGATTTTCATATACTTTGTATTAAATTAATTTTGTTATTTAGTTATTTGCTTTGAATATGTATGTTTTAGGCCTATTTTTTTAAATATAAATTTTATGCTGTTATTATTGTGTTATAATGTACAATTTTGATTAAAAAATTAATTTTTTATTGTTATTATTGTGTTATAATGTACAACTTAGATTAAAAAATAATAATAATTTTGCATTAAAAGTATGTTTTTCATATACTTTGTATTAAATTAATTTTGTTATTTAGTTATTTGCTTTGAATATATATGTTTTGGGCCTATTTTGTTTTAAATATAAATTTTATGCTATTATTCTTGTGTTATAATGTACAATTTTGATTAAAAAAATTAATTTTTTGTTGTTATTACTGTGTTATAATGTACAATTTATATTAAAATAATAATAATACTTTTGTATTAAATGTATGTTTTTCATATATTTTATATTAAATTAAATTTTTTATTTAGTTATTTGCTTTGAATATGTATGTTTTATGTCTATTTTGTTTTAAATATATATATTTTTCTGTTATTATTGTTATAAAATGTACAATATATTGAGGGAGGAAAAAAAAATTTTTTGTGCAACATGCGGTTGTACCAGCCGCATGTACTGTTGTACATGAGGCTGGATTGGCCGAATGCACAAGAGTACATGCGACTGGTACAACCGCATGTAGCCACTGTTTTTTTTTTTGCACTTTGAACCCTTGTAGTTGTCCATTTTAAAATTATTCATTTCACCCCCTGAGTTTGTTAGTTTCGTTAAATCGTTAAATTTCTCTTTAAAAAAATAATAATAATTTGTGCAACATGCGGTTGTACCAGCCGCATGTACTATTGTACATGAGGCTGGTTTGACCGAATGTACAACAGTACATGCGGCTGGTACAACTGCATGTAGACACTTTTTTTTTTTTTTTTTTGCACTTTGAACCCTTGTAGTTGTCCATTTTAAAATTGTTCATTTCACCCACTGAGTTTGTTAGTTTCGTTAAATCGAATGATTATTTGTATTTTTAAATATGAAAATGTTACACTTTTTAAACCAATAACATTATGCGGAAAATAATATATTATTATCTTAATCTTTAACTTTTTATTAAATATATATCAAATACTCTATATGTTAAATTATTTATATATATTAAGTGTTATATAACAATATATTTATTAAGTTCAATTTTTTAGTCTTCATTAAAATGTTACACTTTATTATTAACAATTGCATTATGTTTAAATAATTAATCAATTTAATAAATGTTACTTATAATTCATTGCATATATTAATTACATGTTAAATTTCTTTAGGTATATATTAAAATGTTACACTTTATTATTAACAATTGCACTATGCTTAAATAACTATTCGATTTATTAAATGTTACTTATAATTCATTGCATATATTAATTCTATGTTAAATTTCTTTAGGTATATTAAAATGTTACACTTTATTATTAAATGTTACTTATAATTCATTGCATATATTTATTAAATGTTATATTTTTTATATATGTATTTAACATGCATAATTTTTCTGATATATAGATGTTTGATGATCGTGGAAAAATGATTTCAGATGAGAACAACTTAGATTACTCTGGTCGGGCAAAGAATAGACGTGTTTTAGCGTCTCCACGACGTAGGGTCCCTTCAAGAGATGTCCCACGTAGACAAAGACATGTACAACAGGATGAGGAGCCGGTCCCGCCTATCGTACAAAACCCGACTCCTATTCAGTGGCACGGTTATCAGCTGTCTCTAGTTCCCTTTGGGGTAGGTTTTGATTCGACCTCCTCAATTGGACAAGCAGTTTCATCTTCGTGGGGTCAATATTACGATCACTCTCCCGCTACGACACAAGAAGAAGATCGTATTAACGAAGAATTTATTCGGCAATTGGAGGATACTAATGAGCCAGATATTGACTTATTTAGAGCAAATCCCGTTGGTAGTCAAGCTGGCCCTAGTAGTGGTCGTCGACGTCATCGCACTGGCCCTAGTAGTGGGAGCGTGAGCGACGATGATGATTGAAGGTTGAGGGAGCCACAACTCGGAGGGTCCCAAATCATCGATTTATTGCCTGTTTTTCTTGGGCATATAGCACATTCAATTTGGAAGGGCAATATGGTAATAATGACTTTGATATATCTCATTTGTATTTAACATAAAATTATATTTGTGATTACATAGAATTTATCACTTTATTGATTGAAATATGAATTTATGTTTTTTTTTTTTTCTATGTCTAACAGGATAGACCTCCGTTATTGGGAGTCCACGGTGGCGATCGAATGCGTTCGTGGAATCTTCACAATCGTTGGGCCACTGCAAAATATCAAGCAACGGGACTGTCACATTTGTAGAATTGCATGTTTCCACACGTAAACATGCCGTTAATTTCTGCGTTTGTGGAAAGATGGTATCCCGAGACCAACAGTTTTCATCTACCGTTTGGAGAGATGACGATTACTCTCCACGACGTATGGTATCTATTACTGATACATGTGGCTGGAAGACCTATCATTGAAGATAGGAGTATATCTGAGCTGAGGCCGATTATAGGGGTCTATTAGGGTGGACTAATGGTCAAGTGAATGTTGAGTTCAAGACTCACTTGATCAAATTTAGCACCATCAAGTCGAAGTTTGGTATGAGCGGCCCAGTTGTGGGTCCAGAACGAAAAGCGACAGCATATTTGTTGTGGATGTTGGGTGCATCACTCTTCGTTGATAAATCCAAAACGGCTGTGACCTCACAACTTTTGCCGTTCTTGGACCCGCTGGAGGAGGTGCCCAACTATGCTTGGGGTATAGCTGCGCTCGCATATCTATATCGTCAGCTCGGTATAGCAACTCGTCGAGATACACAGCAGATAGCTGGATGTCTGACTCAATTTTCCTTGTTGGTTTAATTTATTAATTTGGAATCATGCGTATTATTTATTATTTATTAATTATTAACTTGTGTTATTGATTAGGGTTGGATATATGAGTACTTCCCAGAGTTCAGTCCCAGTCGTGATAAAGACTGGACAACGGATAATCCCTACGTAGATTATTGGTCCACAGCTATGGCCAGAAGGAGGGAGAATAAACATACTTTGGACTATTACCGAAGACGGCTTGATCAGTATACTGATCAGGATGTAAGAAAAATTTACCTAATTTAATTCTAATTGTTTTGTATTTTATTTTTCAATTAATGTTTGAACTATTTTAGTTGCACCAATAATATAACATTTAAATTGATTTAATTAGAATTATATGTTATTAATACAGATTGTATGGATTCCGTATCACCATGACCCGAGAACAACCATCCTGATTAGTCTGTTTACTGGTGTCATCCACTATAGGTCAATTACGGAGGCATACATGCTAGAGCGGTGTTTACGACAATTCGGATATGTTCAGACAATTCTGCCCGCTCCTCAAGTTCCTAACAATGTATATTTGGGTTTGAACCCAAAGTTATACGTGGTTCAGCACGATCCAAACACCAGGCTGTGGGATATGTGGCAAGCCCACTGCATTATGCCCGAATGTTTTGGGTCATCTAGGTGTACTTTACCTAGTGATGCGGTGCACGGGTATTTGACGTGGTTTAAGGCCCGATCTCATCCTCGGATTCTCAGACCTGCTGGTAATAATGTCGTTGACGATGAACCAACTTCACCTAGTCGGTTGCCTCCCGAAGCTGTGAGTATTAAAATATGAAAGATAAATATGTTTATTATTTTAAAGGCTTGATATTTGTTTGACTAAATCATTATACTCCCTCCGTCCCAAAATAATTTTCTTGTTTGAAACTTTCCTTTTTAGAACATCACTTTTACTATTTTACCCTTACTTTTTCTTCCTACTTTAATTATGGGCCATGTACACATGGGTATTAAAGGAAACAACACACTTTTTCAATACTATTCCAATATTAATAATCAAGTCAATTGAGTTTTTTTAATCCGTGTGCCGGGTCAACCCAGACAATAATTTAGGGACGGAGGGAGTATATTTTTTATTGCAGCGACTATAGTATTTAGGTTCCCAAGCAACACAGTACTTGATGCCTCGCATATGGCGTGACGATACTTACAAGGAAGAAGAGTTCGATAGAGCTATTGTCGATATATGCGAGCACCTGCGTGATTGGATGTAGTAATATATATATCATTTTAACAACTTTTAAATTATTTTAGTTTGTTAACTTTTTTTAAAATATTTTTATTTTTATTGATGTACTACGCCATTCCGGATAAATGTGGAAATTGGGTAAAACAGAACGATTAAGAAACGTACTTTATAATTGAGTTCAACTGCGGAAAATAATTTGGTTTCTTTGGGATGTGTTAAATTATTTAAAACTTTAAGGGCATATTTAGTAAAAATGGTAAAAAATAAGTAGATCAAAAGTTTTAAGGAACGTTTATCCGGGACAAAGGAAGTAATATTTTAGCAACTCAATAATTTGGTTTCTTTGGGATGATTGAGGATTTGCTTCGGCTTTATATTTTCTTCGGTTAATTGTTCGTAATGTTCCTTCAGTGACGACCTCGATCTGTGCCACTGTCCATACGAAATAATTGGGTGGTTGTGTGGACGATTCTCGCCAACATGGACTTTCCAAATATTACCACCAAATTGTTGAACTGCACGCACCTGAAATGGACAACCTATTTTCTTCAAACCACGTTTTTTTCTTCCACTCTCTTCAGCATCTCTAGTTACTCTGAGAGTTCTACCTCTTTCGTAGCCAAAACACACAATTTTGCGTTCATTTCTAGATCTATGCCGCGCTCAAATATTGTGTCTGTAACAAAACACGCGCTCAAATTCGGATAAAGTGTTTCATTAATAGGGGAACAATTCTGTAATTATTTAAACGTATATAAGCAACATTACTTAAATAATATTAATTCAATTAATATTAACCAAAACAAATATTAATTTAAGCAATTATAAGCAACATTCAATAGTAACTAATTAACTGTAAATATTACAACAATATTATTAATTCAATTAATAGACCCACAACAAATATTTATTTAAGCAATTTTATAGAAACATTTAATATTAATTAACTAGAAAAAAATACAACTAATAATATTAAATTAATTAATAGCCCCAAAACAAATATGTATTTAACGTATCAATAGATATTTAACAAAAAAATTAACAAAAAACAAACAATTTCGAAACAAATAAATAAACAAGAAAAATTTAATTAAAACAAATATGTCGAAAAGATACATATTAAAAAAAAATAATTCGACAATTGATAATTTCAAAAAAATTACCTCTAAATTGTCTAAGCTGGATCCCCCTTCCGAGTAAGTAGCCTCGTTAGTAGACATTTCGATAAAATTTTCTGACTGTTACAAATATTTTATAGTGTTATGATTTTATCCTCCGTTTTAGAGAGAGAGAGAGAGAGAGAGAGAGAGAGAGAGAGAGAGAGAGAGAGAGAGAGAGAGAGAGAGAGATGATATGCAATGAATTATAAGTAACATTTAATAAATCGAATAGTTATTTAAGCATAGTGCAATTGTTAATAATAAAGTGTAACATTTTAATATATACCTAAAGAAATTTAACATGTAATTAATATATGCAATGAATTATAAGTAACATTTATTAAATCGATTAATTATTTAAGTATAATGCAATTGTTAATAATAAAGTGTAACATTTTAATGAAGACTAAAAAATTGAACTTAATAAATATATTGTTATATAACACTTAATATATATAAAGAATTTAACATATAGAGTATTTGATATATATTTAATAAATCGCATAAAAATTAAAGATTAAGATAATAATATATTATTTTCCGCATAATGTAATTGGTTTAAAAAGTGTAACATTTTCATATTTAAAAATGCAAATAATCATTCAATTTAACGAAACTAACAAACTTAGGGGGTGAAATGAACAATTTTAAAATGGACAACTACAAGGGTTCAAAGTGCAAAAAAAAAAAGTGGCTACATGCGGTTGTACCAGCCGCATGTACTCTTGTACATTCGGCCAAACCAGCCTCATGTACAAGAGTACATGCGGCTGGTACAACTGCATGTTGCACAAAAAAAATTTTTTTAAAGAGAAATTTAACGATTTAACGAAACTAACAAACTCAGGGGGTGAAATGAACAATTTTAAAATGGACAACTACAATGGTTCAAAGTGTAAAAAAAAAGTGGCTACTTGCGGTTGTACCTGCCGCATGTACTGTTGTACATTCGGCCAAACTAGCCTCATGTACAAGAGTACATGCGGCTGGTACAACTGCATGTTGCACAAAATTTTTTTTTTTTAAAGAGAAATTTAACGATTTAACGAAACTAACAAACTCAGGGGGTGAGATGAACAATTTTAAAATCGACAACTACAAGGGTTCAAAGTGCAAAAAAAAAAACAGTGGCTACATGCGGTTGTACCCGCTGCATGTACTCTTGTGCATTCTGCCAAACCAGCCTCATGTACAACAGTACATGCGGCTGGTACAACTACATGTTGCACAAAAAAAACTTTTTTTTTCCTCCCTCAATATATTGTACATTTTTACACATTAATAACAGAAAAAATATATATTTAAAATAAAATAGGCATAAAACATACATATTCCAAGCAAATAACTAAATAAAAAATTTAATTTAATATAAAGTATATGAAAAACATACATTTAATGCAAAACTATTATTATTTTTTTAATATAAATTGTACATTATAGCACAGTAATAACAAAAAAAAATTAAATTTTTAATCAAAATTGTACATTATAACACAATAATAATAGCAAAAAATTTATATTTAAAACAAAATAGGCCCAAAACATTTATATTCAAAGCAAATAACTAAATAAAAAAATTAATTTAAAACAAAGTATATGAATAACATACTTTTAATGCAAAATTATTATTATTTTTTTAATCTAAGTTGTACATTATAACATAATAATAACAACAAAAAATTAAATTTTTAATCAAAATTGTACATTATAACACAATAATAACAACATAAAATTTATATTTAAAACAAAATAGGCCTAAAACATACATATTCAAAGAAAATAACTAAATAAAAAATTAATTTAATACAAAGTATATGAAAAACATACTTTTAATGCAAAATTATTATTATTTTTTTAATCTAAGTTATACATTATATTAATAACAACAAAAAAATAATTTTTTAATCAAAATTGTACATTATAACACAATAATAACAGCATAAAATTTATATTTAAAACAAAATAGGCCTAAAACATACATATTCAAAGCAAATAACTAAATAACAAAATTAATTTAATACAAAGTATATGAAAAATATACTTTTTAATGCAAAATCTTTAAATTTTAAGGGGGGGCAACTGTAAAATTTTAAGTTACTTAAAAAAAACAAAAAAAAAAATTGAAGAAAAATAAAAAAGGCACGTTAGTAATTTTACCGAGAGAGTGGGGCTGAGTTAGCGCCTATGAAAATTGGAGTTAAAGTAATACACACGTTTTCGTATCACATATTTTAAGTCATCCCGTTATTGTACTCTTTTAGTGGGCTAACCACCAACATGATCTAGTCACGGGTGTAGACTGTAGAGTATAGCATGTAGACCCATAGAGTGCTTACTAGGTTGATTGATTCTTTACGTCCCTAAAGGCCAAAAAGCCCCAGGATGGCCTCCTTTATTCCTCCAGCACCACTATACACTCACGGACTAGACTCACATGCAACACACTAGCGAACATGAAGAATCTTGATTTCAGCAAATTAAAAACCCAATCCACATCATATATGCCACTCCATAACAATTCCACTACTGAACCAGATCTTTAGCATAAATTGCCTCCCTCAAGCAGCAATTGGTATCGAAGAAGAAAAAGGGTGTTAACAGATAGAAAGAGACAGAAAATGGGAAAGCCAACAAGCACTCTTCTTTTTCTTCTTCTAAGTTTGTTGGTGCTCGTGTTCGTTGCAGTGGCGAATGGAGACACTGCCGTCACTAGCTCAAGTTCCAAGATTTGTAATGTTGAAATGACTGATCTTGCGGAATGCCTGCCGGCAATCACTGGCAAGTCGCCTCCACCACCCACCCCGGCCTGTTGCAAGGTTGTTCGTCGAGTCAACATGCCATGTCTCTGCAAGTACAAGCCACAACTTCGCAGGCTTGGGGTGGATCCTGCCACTGCCATGGCACTGCCTAAGAAATGCGGCCTTAAAGCTCCCCCTCCCAAATGCTAAGATCACTATATATAAACTTACCACCAGCTACTTTGGTGGTTATAGGCATCGACATTCCACCAGTGCCTTGGTGATTGACGACAATATTTGTCATGAATAAATGGAATCTGAAAGCTGTTTAACGATTCTCTTTCTTTTCCTTGTCTCCTTTGGAATTGCTTCATGGCAAATGCTAAATTGTGTTTGTTTTGCTTGCTGATTTTCTATGTATACATTTATTTTACTTGTACTTGTGTAAGTTTGTCTTAAAATTAGTACAGTATTTCTGGAATGAAACCTAGCTGGGAAACAAATAGATTTTTTTTAGAAACAAATGCTCTGTTTGGATAGATAGAAAGAGCGTAAGAGAGAGATAAAGTGAAAAAGGACCGATGAGTGAGAAAGTAAAACCACAAAAAAGATCACCAGCCAAAAAAAAAAATTCAGGAAGGTAAACTAGGAAGATCCGAAGATCCTTTGATGCTCAAGTGACCTAGGCCTGTCAATTGGGTCGGTTCGGGTCAGAATCCATTACAACCAACTTCATTCCAAGACAAGTGGGTCGGGTTAAGTTGTGGGTCACCCCCCCCCTTTTTTTTTCCTGCCTTGCAATTTGCCAAGGCAGCCTCATTTTTTATTTATATGCTGCATTTTAAATTTCACAAAGTAAAAATAGAGCATTTCTCACTTTTTTTTTGGTCCAGGCTTGAAATTTACCAAGACAGTCTTTTTTTTTTTTTTTTTTTAACGAGTAAAAATAAAGCATTTCTCAGCCTCATTTTGTGCATATATTTTCGTATCGTTTATAGCCATCCTACAATAAGATCACAGTATCTCGTATTCTATGACGGAATTTAGAACTTGAAAACAAAATCAAAGCGACTCTTGAAACTTAAATTGACGCCAAGGAGTTCTTAAATGTATATAGTAATGCAAATGACAGATTTATCTTCAAAATCACTCGCAACATATCTTTGCCAAACTACTATGCAAACATAGTCATAGAGTCGGTCTGGTTTGAAGAATCAAGTCCATGCTTAGTCGTGCGCAGACGTGTGACCCATTTGCTGGACAAATGAGAAAATCAAATACATGAGCTTTCTACACAATCATGGACATTCTCTTCTTACATTTACTCTATAATTATTATCTCCATTATATTTAAAAGAAAATGCAATTCCTTGTACCGATTTTTAACTCTCAAAAGCCAAGTATAATAAACAACGAGAGTATGAGATTGGTTTACCTTCCAACATTATTGCTGCATGAATTCAACAAGATTGTCAACCTTTTTGCTGTTTTCACGAATATACTGCAATATGAAATATACCAAGAAAGAAAGCTATGTGCCTTTTTAACTAGGGACTGTTATCATAAGATTATATGGATGAGAAGAGGAGAAGGCATACGTTATTAGATTCATTAACTTTGTAAAGTACTCATATCATAAGATTTTTTTTTCATTGGTCATAGATTCATTAACTTTGTCATCATTAACTTTTTCATTGGTCATAGATTTTTTAAGTACCTATTCCATAATATTTGAAGAGGTTTCACTTCCAAGCTTAAATTTGCCAAAGTCCTCGACAAGCGACTCTTTCATTTATAAACTGTAAACTGATTTACACTGGACAAGTGCCTAGCTTCCTCTTTTTCATCCCCAATATTAAGATCAGAACTGATGTACATAGGCCTCCAAGTCGGGAATTTTGCAAAAACGGAATTCCCAACAAATAATGGAAGGATAGGGGTCGGGGCATGTTCGCCGGAGGAGGCAAACGGAGAAAGTAGTGGCCGGAGATGATGAAGGTAAAGGAGGCCGGAGTTGGGAAGGGGAGCGCTGGGGGGGGGGGAGTTGTTGGAGAGAGAGAACCGAGTGAAGAGTGTGTATGAGAGAGCTAGAGAGAGAGAGTGCAGCGTTAGGGTTCTTTCGACTTGCCGGGTTTAAGCGGGTTTACGGGTTCAACCCGTAAATTTTGTTGGGTTGTAGTGGGTAACCCGATATAACTTATTTTGTTAATGGGTTGGGTTGGGTTGGGTGGATTTCTGGGTAATGGGTCAGAATGGACATGCCTATATTCAACACAAGGTCATCAATTGGATTCTTTATGGCCCTTAAAATCCTTGAGCCAAGTCAACACTGTATATGCTGGACTCGCATGCAATGAAAATCTCGGTCTGAGCTAAAACTGACTTTTTTTTTTTTTTTTTTTGTATTTTTTATCCTAAGTCTATCCTAAATCTACTCTAAAACCCCCAAAGACCCCCAACGAAATTCGACCTTGGGATCTACCCTAAAACCCCCAAAGACCCCCCAACGAGATTCGACCCTGGGACCAACAGCAGCCCAGCAGGGGAGAGTGAGGTTCTAACCAATAGAGCAATCACTGAATCTCAGCTAAAACTGACCTAGAAGAAATGTCAGCTGAATATAAGAATGGATTGGATCATCAAAGCCAAAATGGTTAGGCCGAGATTAAGATTGAGCAGCGTTGGGACCATAACTTTTGATCCGGGAGGAATTGTATAACATGCAATGTTAAAACCAACCAATTTCTGGGGAACATAATAAACAAGGAGGGAGGGTTTAAGTACGTACCATCCTCGGTCATTAATGTTGCTTTTGCAAATGCATTCTAGCATCAGCTGACCAAGATTCCAAAAATGTTGATTATCACATCAGGCCTAAAAGCAAAGAATCCTTCTGAATCTTCTCCGTGTGATAGATCTGTGAGTTGGAAGCAGCTTGCCTTCCTTTCAAGCACTTGAAACTATCTTAGGCGAAGGTCAGGCATGCATCTGGGTGGGTAGGCGAATTCCATAGATCAGAAATATTCTCTCTTTAGTCCCATCCTTCAGTTAGCTTGCCAAAGCAATGACTGGCAACTATTTCACAGCCTCCTCTGGCAACAGCTTACTCTAAGCGTAATTGCCAAATGAAGCCGATTAATTGATCAACGAGATGTTGAAGCCGATTAATTGACCACCTAAAAGCCTATTGCTGAAATGAAGCTGATTAATTGATCAACGAGATGTTGACAAGGCAAAAGGATTTGATCCAATCCTCTAGGCGCATGAGAGAAAGAGAGAATACTATAATGAGAGAGGAAGAAAATACTATAATGATTAATATAGCACATAGTCCACCAGCATAAAACTACGACTTCTATCATCAATACCCTTTACACTTTACACTGCCTATGGATTGCTAAATCATATTTAACTAACTACCATACTCGCCCTTGCAGTTCCACTCGCTCTACTTTTCATGGTAAAACAAAAATGGCTGATACCTCATAAACAAAAGCCAGTACCGCAGTCTGCTGTCATTTCCCTTCTTATCAAAATTAGAAACTAATCCAAGCACAACTGCTTGTGGTATATATGCATTTCTTAAATTTCAGTCAGAAAGACCACCCGAGGATGGATTGCTTCATGATTTATTATTGGTCACAAAGGCTCGTTGTGGTGCGGCCCGCCAAATATGGGTCTCATGTATGCATCATCAAACCTCCTCCAGTAACGGTGGATTGTGTATACAGGACTCTCCATTAGCATGGACAAACCATCCTTTGCACGGAGGATATTTGTAGCGGTAGATTCTTCAAAAGAAAGCATTGGAAGTGTTAAATCATCTCTAGTAATCGTCGGCTCGCGGTGTATGCCACCAATATTTGCATTGTGAGGAAGCAGATAGCTTACAAGTGGCTTTGTAAGAAAACCAAACACCTGCAAAGAAAGGAGATTTGTAGTTTGTACTCAAAAAGCATGTCAATCAGGGTTCTGATAGACACAGAGGAAAGAGTGATATACCACTGTACTAAAGAGCACTACTACTATCGTCGTGGTGATCAATGTAGCATTGATTGCATCTAACGTCACGCCAGAGCGAGTAAACTACAAACAGATAGACAAAATGCACTTTCAAATCTCCACTAAAACTGGAACAAACAAATCAATTGCAGCAGGATAACAAAGATACTGTTTCAAACAGCACACACCTGCTTGAATGCTAAAGCAATTGAAACAGCACCTCTCATCAACCCAGCCCACCAAATTATTACCTGCAAGGAAAATCAAACAGTGAATACGAATTAGTAGGTGGCTTTTCATACTGCATATAGAACAAAAAAGTAGTTGTGAAAAATAGTTTACAAGCCTCAACCTGGTGCTGTATTGTGAGAGATGATGATCTATCTGCACTTCTATTCATGAAGTTGGAAACAACAGAAAGTGGATACACAAAAGCAGCACGTGCAAGTAATATCAGGCCCATCACAGTGGCGTAAATGCTCATTGAAGTCCCAAAACTGCAACATAGAAAAAGGAGGAAGAGCATGTTTCTGTTGGTTAAGAATTACCTGACAATCTTAACAAACCTTGCAGCTGACCTCAAGTCAAATTAGTACCTTGTACAAGCAAAGAACTCCATTTAACATTCTTTAAGCATGATCTTAAAAGAGACAAACTAAATGGTACTCCATAGAAAATGGAACTATCATTCTCGAGAAGTTCAAAGTTATTTAATCTACATACCACATCCTCAATCCTTAGATTCCCACCCAAACTAAAGATCTACTCTCAAACCGATAACTGGAAATACAAATCTATATTGCTTCTTGGTGTAGAAGTATTACTATAGTACTGGTAACAACCACGAGCTAAAAGTCATAGGGTAAATGTGCTCCTTTAAGGCCATCAAAACCATCCTACTGGACAGAAGTGCCCTTGTTCTTCCAACTCATTACTAATACACAGTTTGTTATCTACACTTGATGAAAATAAATCCATGAAAGTATCTGGAACCAATCAAAACTTCCGTAAAATAATCACTGAAATCACAAAGAAACGAGGTTATCAAGTTATCTGGTGGGTAACTGCTTTTGTTTGTGTGACAGCGGAAGAAAGAATAATCAAAGGAGGAAATGTCTTTATTAAGGAATATCCTTAATCTAGTACTTCCTCTATCCCACCTGAAGAGACCCACTCCAAAGAGTCAAAACAACGTAAGGAGTACACCACCGCCCTCAATTGTGATTATTACAACAGAACTCATGAACCATATCCTAGTTACTTACCACATGTGCAATACGTGAGAATATCATAACACCTTAAGCTTCATTTTGGGATAGGGGCTATATTACGATGTGCGTCCTGAAATCTTAGGCTTAAGTATGAAACTCAATACGAAGGATATCCCCAAGGAAAAATAAATAAAAGGAAAAGTAGGAAATCGTCACATGGGAGTATTTCAAAATTAAACTTAATCTAAAGATATGTATGATACATGAAGAATCAATCCATCCAACAACCACTAATACCGTAATTTGCTCATTTTCCACTTCTCAATGTCCAGAGCATCCATTCCCACATACAGAAATATGAATGTTTCTGCAATAAAAGACATTGCCGAAAATGCATGCCTGCAGGTAGAGAATAAAGGGGAGGAATTACAGCAACAATTAACTGATTAAACTGACTAGAGCCTTTGTAGTTTACTTAAATCATTTATTCATTACCTAATATAAAAAGGCTATAAAGTGGGGGCTTTGTATCATCCAAGCATGATTGAACGAGGAATGACAAAAGAACGAAAACTCAATAAGATTTAGTCACACGTACTTGGTAGTGATCCGTGAACTGTCTGTGACATTATACCATGCATAGTGAGACATGAGAACCCCAGAAAAGAAGACGGTGAGAATCCCACTTAGGTTAAGCAGCTGCATAAAGCAATAGATGAGACTAGCAATTCTAATTAGAAGTGTACACAAGCAGAATAAAGATGTTAAAGAAAGGACACACGAATGCAAAGCAGGTCTCACATATAAAAGCAAGATATTAGGCTTTATACATAATAGCATAGGATAAGGATCATACTACAATTCATCCACCAAGACCCTTCAGCAGATTGAGAGTAAATTAACTGGATCAGCTGAATCCAACCCAACCCCCTTCCCTGGTCTTTCTCTTTCTCCTCTTAAAAATTCTGCATCCTGGATTATCTATGCTAACATTAAAGTAATCAAACCCAATCCCTTAGTAGTTCAGAGAGTGCCTAACTAAGGGCAGTGAGACTGTGGATCTGATAAATTGAAGTGCACAATTCAGGAATTGTCTTCCACTTGCTCCAATCCTAAAGCTTCTAACTTGTAATGATGGTAAGCGAAGAAACTTGAGACCTCCATGACAAAGAAGTTTGAAATGGTGATTCCATTATATTTAATTTCATAAGTTTGTTACACACAGCCTGCAAAAGATCAAGCCTACTCCCTTGGGTACTGTACAGCTATTTCAACTGCGGATTATGCAACAAAGAAAAATGTTAATGTAGTAATGAATGCAAAACTGGAATCATAAGTTATATAACACTAAAGTATTTAAAAGTACAGCTACATGCACATATATGTTGACTTGCTGATGTAACCAGAAAAAACTACCCTACTTTTATTTTATTTCCTGTGAAACATTGCAGATGAGCATTACAGGTGCATTAGTTGGCAGCATCAACATTTACTCAGATTGTACATGAGCGTAGGACATTTGCCTTAATGATGCCACAGTGATTGTCAAGCTGATTCCCTAAGCACTAGATGAGTTAAAACTAAACACCAGACTCCAGTCCCATCCGTAAAAGAAATTACCAATGACCTGATTTCACAGATAGTAAGGTATTATAAAGGAAAAATTATCAACAGTAACCTCTTAGTTCATGCATCATTACCTCAGCCAACATGTAGGACAGATACGCCACCAAAACCATCAAAGCAATTTCCCGAACAGTTGAATGCCTGCAAAAGAAGTAGGGAATGCAGTGATTTTCACTGGCTCTAGAGCCAATTCTTTGTCATTGAAGTACATGCAAAGATTAGTCCCTACAAGAGGGTCCTCCCCTACCAACATAGTATTTTCCCTGAATACTTTCTAGGGTGAATACGCACCTGCCAAAGTACAAGCCTCTGAGAACATATGCTGTAAGAAGTCCAGCCTGCAGAAAAACAAGAAAATTAAAGCCAGAGACTCACCGGATGGTAGTGTTGTTCGTAAAAGAGCGAGGGCAAAATGAGACTATTTAAGAAAACGACACTTGAGCATGAGATTCTGAAATATGTTCATTAGGGTTTTAACTTTTTATCTACTTTTTGCCAACAGCAGAATAGATGAGCTCAATTGTAACAGTAAGATAATGAGTCCAGGGGTCAAGAAAACACCAAGAGACCACCATGATTTGGACAATGATCTGATTGGGAAACACAATCAGAAACATTTCGGCTGTTTGCATCCATCCAGCCTCTGTCAATTTTGACGAAATCCTTTTTTGTAATAACTTCCCCCGTGCCATTATCTTATATATCTATCCAATGAGCTTTTCTCTAGCAACCAAAAAAATCTAAAAACCTCGGACAGACCTGAAGCACTAGAAGTCTAGAATCCAAAATGAAGATGATATAAATGCAAGATTATACACACTCTCCATAAAAGCACTCCCTTCATGCGGCGCGGGTATAAGGAATCATCCACTGGTTATATGCAGCAAGGGCCACAACTTTGCCAATGTGAATCACACAGATCAATCACAAAAGTAGTAGGAACAGAAGGGGCATCAAGCTTTAGACTTCTACAACATTTATATATTAAACTCAATACATAAATAAGGCAAAAGGAGTTCTTTTTCATGTTGATTTGAAGTCTTTACTACCTTTATTCGCTTCTTCCACATATAATTTCAATAACTTGCGAATCTGAACTATACAGATCAAACAACCAACTTAATAACCTACAAAAAGGTTCCATAACAACAAAACGAAACATAGAAAGGGAAGCATGTGACCATTTTCTTTTTCTATTTCACAATGTATATATCCATTCACATATTTCGATTGCATAAGCAAAGGCCAAATGATTAATATAAATATTATAATGTCATAACCACATTCTAACATCTTCCACCTATGACTCTCTCTCTCTCTCTCTTCCACCTATGACTCTCTCTCTCATGCACCCACACAAAACCCTTTCCTCTCAGGTACAATTACAATATTGCATGTAGTCACTACTAGTAACAAAGACATTTTTCTGTGTAAGAACATTCACTTACGGTAACTCCGAGAGCAGTGCTAGTAGTAAATAAGTACAAGAAGTCTACAAGGACACTAACAGCTGCCCAGCCATCAAGTCTACTAACATCGAGCTTCTGAACTGCATTGAAGAGAACAACTGATGTCGCGTCATTCACTACTCCTTCACCAAAGACTAGGCTGTATAGCAGAGGAGTCTCATCCCGGTGCAGAACCTACAGAAAATAATTTACTGAGAAACAAGCACACAAATAGCTGGCGAATGTTTATCAGTTCATGCTTCGTAATAGTTTAACGTTACGGTTAATAACTTAATGCTGAAACAACCTGCAGCGTACACACTGTATCTGTCGACGAGAAAATGGTTCCAATACCTGAATCAGAATATAAACATAGAAAAAAGCAGCAGTTAGCATCTCTGAGCATTAGCAGTATGAGGTCTATAAACAAACTGATGGGGCTGACGATCGCACCAAGATAGTCACGGACAGTCAAACCACTGAATCCGAATTTAGGAAACAGCCACCAGCTGCCTACACAAATAACAACTAAAGAAAATCATAATGAATTCAAATTTACAAGCCTAGTAAAAGGGCATATGCACTACTAACAGAAAAAATTAAGCAAACAGATTCATTATTACCAGCTGCAATTATGGATGTCGATATGAAAACACCAATTACTCCAAACAGCATGATAGTTAAGAAGTTATGGAAGAATTGCTTCTTCTTCACCTGAAATCTGTTCCAAGTACGCTAAAAAAGTTATCCAAACGTACAACGACCAAGCCACTTGAACCAATCAAAAAGTACAACCAAAGGGTGCCCTTACCCAGCATTGAAAATTATAGGAGGAAGTAGATAGATGAAGAACAATTCTTCGTCAAATCTTAGTATATGAGAACTTTTTCCTTTGCTTATGAATAAGATTACTATTCCAGCAATGCACCCCTGATTTCAGCACCAGAGAGAGAGAGAGAGACAGAGACAGAGACAGAGACAGAGACAGAGACGGAGAGAGAGAGAGAGAGAGAGAGAGAGAGAGAGAGAGAGAGAGAGAGAGAGAGCATAAGTTCATCATGTAGAAAGCTTTTATATATCAGAGGTAACATCTACAATAAAAAGAGGTATACCATCATAGTATTGCCTTCACTGATTGGCATCAATTAATGTTACCTTGACAGTTTTTCATGGAGCGAAATTATCTCAGGGTCTATTTGGGAACCCCAATGTCATAGCTTGGAATTGGAATTGGAAGAACAATTTGAATTCCGTGGAGCTCAAATTGTTCATCCAATTCCAATTCCAAAGCATGACATTGAGTAGCCAAACATAGTCTCAGTGTCTCCCACCCAATCACACACTACAACCCTGATTTGGCCATGTAATGTAGACAAAACAAGCTACAAACACAGTTGATGGGAACAGCTTTTCCTAAAGAATTTAAAAAAAAAAAAAAAAAATTTGTTATGCTGTCTTGTCAAGTTTGTATACAAAGGCAAAAGGTTATCACAAGTAACATTCCTGTGCTTACTTCTCTGCCTGTTTACAAAAAAAATCGCTGCTTACTTGTTTCTTAGTTTCACTCAGGATTATGCTCATGCCCAATTGCAATTGAAGAAACATACTCACAAACGAAAGAACTTCAAACAAAATAAGATTCATGATGACTCTACACTTCAAACTGTCTAAAGTGCCAATAAAATTTGAGCAGTTGTATGCCACAAATGTCACTGCCATGTTGATAACATAAATATGACTCCAATTTAAAGTACTTTCACGCAACTAATCTCACAAAACTTCAGCATTCAGAGAAGTGGAAAAGGATATAAATCCTTATTGAATTTTCACTTAGACAACTCAGATAAACCTATAGCTACGAGCCAAGTCATGGCTTGTTGTCTCCTGCTTTAGTTGTGCTATAGAATAAGTGCAGTGCCCACAACACATTGAGAAAGCCTGACCATTACTATCAGCACCCTTTTTCACAAGCTCTTGGAAGTTGCGACTGACATGCATTTGGAAATATATATATATACAAAGAATAAAAAATAAAAAAGGCCCAAGTGAAAAGATGGACTATTATGACGTCAACTCACTCTAGCCATTTATCATGAAGTCAGAACCGATGCCCGGAGGAAAGGCAAAATGGCATCCCAAGCTCGACGCCCACCCATCAGACTACCTATTCGGCTTCATCGAAGCCTACATCGAATGCCCACCAACCTCACCCGACCACTCCTACCACTAACCATGGAAATACACTAGGTGATCTTTCAAGTATTTGCATTGAAGTAAAAGATGCATATGAGGAATATATCTTACAACGATTGTTCACAATACCCTAGAGAGTTCAAAAACTCACCTGACACTGTTTCATATTCGAGTTAAAGACTTCATAACCACATGAGAATTGTATGCTTAAGTTTTGAACTCAGACTCCTTGAGCAGAATGATAAATTATTTATAATTATGCCGTGTACACACTTGACATAAAAATCGCTGTAACATCACATCAAACACAGTTGGAATCCCTATCAATTGATTAGTAAGATTTGACTTCGTAACAGCTTATCAATTGATTTTCAAAGTCCACTCGTAGTTCATGTATCTTAAACCGAATCTTAAGCTAGAAAAAAGTAGTAGTAATTTAATGAGAGGGGGACCAAAGCTTTCAATATTTTTAGCTCCTGCCTAACACAAACCAACAACACATGCGTAACATCTCACACAGCATAAACTGAAAATGCACAATACAATTTTGACACACGAATTCAAAAATCTTAGCAGAGTCTTAGTGTCTTCCAATGCAATTTGAATATGTGATGGATCAATGTACTGCAAAAATGATCTATATCCAAAGCAATACTGCAACTGTGACTTTATCAACAGTATTATTTTATTTTTATTTTCTAATTCAACAAGTACAAGTACGCAGATAAATGGTGATGAATTTAATTGGATCAATAAGAGGAATATAAATGAGAAATTACGACAAAAATGGCGGTAATGGACTCGTTAACCCATCGGTTTTCTTCGAGCAGGTGACCTATCACCATACACAGACACAGCACCGCCACGAACACCGTTATCGGAACCACCTGCGGATGGCTGCCCCCGAGGTTCACCGCCGCTTCTGAATTCGCCATTGTATTATTCATCGTCGCTAGCAATAGTGGTTCAGCCTCGCAGTTCAGTATTACACAACGAGCCTCGCCAGCTGAGTGAGTGTGTGTGTGTGAGAGAGAGAGAGAGAGAATTGCCCGCGAAACGAGCATTGACAAAGAACTGACACGTAGCACTAAGCGCATGACGTGTCGAATTCTACGTGAGGATTGGATTGTCCAGTCAACAATTACGTAGGCTATTTTGTGTTTTTCCTTTTTTTAGGTTTTATTGGGCCGTAAGATCTTACCCAACAAAAACTTCTTATGGACTGTCTGCTCAAGGGGTTTATATTTGGGCTCTAGCTATATCTATCTTTAAAATTTAAGTTGGTGTCTTTTCCTAACAGTAACAAGGCTACTGGCCCAACCATGGAGGAAAATTTGGATATTTTCTTATGAATTATGATTACTCTTTTTTGTATACAACAATTTATCAAATTAGTGCTCCCCAAAATGCTTGTCCGCTACTCAAAAAGTGTATTTTTTTCGGTTTTGATTAAAGAGTCAAATACCACCTATTCCTACAAAATTAATCTAATTTGACTAGTCAAATTTTTTAAAATTGTAGCTTTACATGCTTGTACTTTCCAAAAATTACACTGTAATTTTATCTTTTATTGAAACTGATTTTTTTTTTTTTTGGGACAACCAAAAAGAAAAGAGGGACTATTTTTTCTAGGACAAAGGGAGTATTGTATTTTGAATGTTTCACTTACATTGTCAAATTTTATAAATGATGTCACAATTCTCAAACCTTTCAATCTTACCGTTGACATGTGATGTAAATATTTTGGGTACACTTAAACATTTTCGTAATTATAACCAATTATTATGGGTAGTGATAGGGATCAAATTTGGACAAATTTTTTTAGATCTCTATCATTTTTCTACTAATATATTTCTTAATTATTAAGTTTTTTATATCTCGACTCTTTGATCAGAACTGATGGAGCATCTTAATTCCCTACTATTCCCTTTATCAAATACCCAGTTTTTATAACTTTGTTATTCATTGATACTATAACTGATAGGGTCATTCAGAAAAAAAAAAATTATTGAAAAAAAATCATAATTAATAAAAAAAATTATTTTCAATTAATAATGTTATTTAAATTTTAGAAAAAGTCAAACAAGATATATTTTACGATAGAAATAGTGGTGAGACACTGAGACTTCAAATAATCCTACCATTCACATGTATTTAACAAGAAAGAAAAGAAAGCGAACAATGCTATTGGCCTATTGCAAATAAGACCGGTGTATGCACTTTTGGATAGTCCTAGTTCCAGAGAAATCTTTGAACAAAAAATAATAATAATAATAATAATAATAATAATAATAATAATAATAATCTCTTGGTGATTCTCAGAAAATCAATAATGGTGTATCATTAAAGAACACAATTATTTGCTTTAGCAGACAAAGAAAAAGCACTAAGAACTTGGGAGAAAAGCAATAGCTTCAGTCGTTACTAGGAGGTAGAGCTGTCAAAACCGGTTGGCGGGCTGGGTTGGCCCGCAACCCGCCATAATCCGTCAGCAAACGGGTCAGAACGGGTTGACCCGTCAAATAGGCGGTCCTGGAACTGTCCAACCCAACCCAACTCATCACGGGTTGCGGGCTGGAACGGGCCAACCCGCCAAAAATTGTGATTTATTGATTTTCTGATTTAAAACTTAAAATGAACAAAATAATTTTAAGAAACTAAAAGGCTGCAAGTTCACTTCACTGCTACTGCTATGTAGATACAAGCTTAATATCGGTCCAGATTTATTTGAAAATCAATGGTGCTGCTGCAATTCGTTTCCTACTTTCCTTTTTCAAGTAAAATAAATGCTGCTGCTGCAATTCATTTCCTACTTTCCTTTTTCAAGCCTAGGTTTATTTGAAAATCAATGGTCCAGATTTAATCATTTAATCAATAGCAGCTGAATAAAAAATTTTTTAAAAAAACACGGCGAGCCGGCCAACGCGCCCCACCGCCTCAACCCGTGACCGTGCGGGCTCATTGTTTGACCCGCCCCTAAACGGGACCGACCTCAACCCAACCCGCCACTTTTAAGTGGCGGGACGGGCTGGCCCGGCGAGTTTGACCCGTTTTGACGGCTCTACTAGGAGGCAGGAGCTAGTAGGACTACTCGAACTTCATCTGGATATCAGTTCAAGCATGTTTCTTCAATTTCATTGGGAATAGATCAATTCTCACAATCACTTCGGCCTTTCTTAAATATTTTTTTTTCTTTAAAAGGAACTATATCCTGTTGAAGAACTTGCATTACGACAATGTTTCTTAAATATTTTATTAAATGGAATAGATCAATTCTCACAATCACTTCGGCCTTTCTTAAATTTTTTTTTTTTCTTTAAAAGGAACTATATCCTGTTGAAGAACTTGCATTACGACAATGTTTCCTTACAGAAAAGTTTATGAAAATTGTTTGTTAACCATTTCTGTTTCACATTTTTTGTTTCTATTTCTAATTTTTTGTGAAAAATAGAAATAGAAATGCGTTTGACAACCATTTCTATTTCTGAGAAGCTAAAGACATTTCGCATGTTTCCCCAAATTCTAGAAATAAAAAAAAGGCAAAACTCATATTTGGACCACCCAACTATTCACAAAATTGCAATCCGACCACCACAAGTTCAAAAATGTTATTTGAGTCACTGTACTTTAGTTATTTTGCAAGCGAGCCCATTTTTTGGATGGTCATTAGTCCAGATGTTAAATTTACAAAAAATACCCATTTTACCCCTGCCTTCTTCTTCTTCTTCATCTTCATCTTCTTTGATCCAGAAAAAACAAACCCTAAATCTAACCCCTTCCCTTTTCCCAAATCCAAAGCCTTAACTGGGGCATGAAATTGAGAGGCAACAATAAGATTAAGGAACCATCAAATATGAAGTATGCAAGAATGAATCAGGATTAGAAGTAACGAAAATTGCTTACTGAGGAAGAAGGAGATTCAGAAACAAAATCTGAGAGTTGGATCACGAACAGATTCCTGAGAAATTTGAGTTACATAGAAAAAAGACTTGGGATTTATAGACTGAATTAGGGATTTATCTTGAAGGGGAATAAGTGAATCAGTGAGAAAGTAACTAGTAATTGTAGAGAAACAAGTATCGTGCACTTCTGGTACTGCCGAACTGTGGTTTCTTTTCTTTCTATAATGGAGGAGAGGGAGCCATTTTCAGATATAGCTAACTGACAAATTTGAAAATTGTGGGGGAGGGGAGGTTTAGTTTAACGAATAACGACCCACCACCATTCAGTTTCTTCGTGGAACAATGTGAGTGTCTGAGGGGTTTCTTCGTGGAACAATGTGAGTGTGTGAAGGTTTTGGGGGGTTGGAGGGATTGTGGGGCAGAATGGGGGGTTGTTGCGACTTCGGGTTGGCGCCGGCGCTGATGAAAGGAGCTCATTGCCGGATTCAATGGGGATCTAACCGGAACTAAATGCGGCGAGGGACTATTGCTGCTTCTGGTGTTTTGCTGTGCAGCGTGTAAGAAGTGGGCGGTAGACGTCAAAAGGATGGAGGTCGCTGGTGTTGAGAGAGTGGGGGCGGCATATGAAGCGCATTGTTGATGATTCCAACATTTGCGTTAGCATTAGAGTTTATTTTTTCTTAATTGGGGAAGACGAAGAAGAAGAAGACAGGGACAAAATAGGTATTTTATGTAAATTTAACGGCTAAAGTAACTCTGTCTAAAAGATGGGCACGATTGCAAGATAACTGAAGTAAAGTGGCACAAAAATAACATTTTTGAACTTATGGTGGCCGGATTGTAGTTTTGTGAATAGTTGGGTGGCCCAAATATGAGTTTTGCCTAAAAAAAATTGTTTCTTGCAGAAGAGAAACAATTCTCGTCCAAAATACAAAAAAGTCAAAATCAATGAAGTCGGGTCTTCAAACTTTGATACAACAAATTCTCAACCCTAATTTTTTTTCCTCCTTGTATATATATATATATATATATATATATATATAATATATATATATATATATATATATATATATAAAATTGGGTTCAAAAGAAAAATAAATAAAAAATTTAATACTGAAATTAATTAAATAATGAGAAACTAGAAATAGTGATTGAAAGATGATGGATACTTGTACAATGTACAATAATAAAATAGAGTTGGAAGAATGGAAAATATAGACCGAAGAAATGAGGGATATCAATCATATCATGGTAAAGGGTTTCGATCAGTGGTGTCCATACACATCGTACAGTAGCACCGGCAGCCGCCTACAGTGGTTGTTTTTGTTGGTGGTAGTTGCTGCTCGCAGTGGAGATATTACACTCACAGTAACAAGAGATGATTTTGGAGAGGAGGAGGATGATGATGATGATGATGATTTTATGATAGGCAAGCAACTAATGGTTGTGGGTCTCCGTTTCAAAGTCAATACAGCTATAGAATCAATTAACGGTTAATCTATAATTCCTTCTCTAAATATTGCTGCTATGAATTAATTTACTTTTTGAAAATAAAATCAATTCCTGAATGTATGTATGTATGTATGTATGTATGTATGTATGTATGTATGTATGAATATTAATTTTTATTTTTCATTGACAATTTTTTTTAATAATAGATAAAATGTGAATTATTTTTATGCGCTTTTTAAGTTGGATACTCCCTCTGTTCCAGATAAATAGATAACTATATCATTTTGAGATGTTACATTTAAATAGTCTACTTTTAAAAAACTATGCTTATAATTTTTATAATATTTTATTTTTATCCTCTATTTGTGTTGTAATTTCGCACACAAATAAACCACCCTCACAAAGCATTGTATGTTTTATTTTTGTTCGACTACGACGTTGACATGACATGAAGACCAATGCCATTTTGAGCGTGTCTGTCCGTCTGTCTATACACATGGGGATATCACTTATCATCATTTCTAATTATCTTAGTGAATAATCATTAATCAACAATGACTCTTACATCATTTCCGGCGTTGAATTAAATGATCAATGTTTATTAATTAATTGTTTCCCTGTTTAATTTTAACATCACCCAGTACCATAAACAACATTCTCAAATGTCGCCTTCATTTGAACAATTCTACTACGTGTGCTTTTCATTAACGCGTTGTGATAACCGGCAGGCAATGAAACATAGCCTTAGCTGGCAATCAAACACGGACTGGATACTCTATTCCAAAAAGGTATTTCATCTTCTATTTCAATCGTTGGATCTTCGCCACGTGTGCATGAGAATAAATAACATTAATTACTCCGTGATTTTTGGTGCACATGTGGCGGAGATCCAATGATTGGAATAGGAGATAGAACACCTTTTTGGAATAGAGGATCTTGTCTGAATCAAACATACCCCTCAAGATTCCAATTTACCAGTCTTATGTTCTACTAATCACCTATAGTCTATATATTATTAGAACCTCTTCCATTCATTTATTTAGTTTTTTTTTTTTTTTTAATAAGGTTGGGAAAATAGCGAACCTATATTAGAGCTCTCAAATCTTTTGGTAGATAGTATCCTATTTAAGAACTAACATATTATATTATTATTTTATTTTATTTTTATTTTTCCAAGGTATTCAAGACTAATCTTTTAGTTAGGTACTTGGATAGGACCATAGAATAGTAAAACTCTCTTTACCAAGTTTTATACAACTACATTCTCATGACTTTAACTCGAGACCTATAATTAGAATAAAACTGTTATCTATTAACTGATTTACGCACGTAACGGTTAACATATTATATTATTAAAAGTGAGCATACAATAATTTAGTAATTTTAATCTTTAAATGCCAACTGCATAAATAGTAAGCTTATATCGCTCTCTTAATCTCCAATATATCGTGAAATATTGCAAAAGCTTAGTTGAGCCCATATTATAAATGATACTCCCTATGTTTCTAAATGTGTGTCTTTTTAAATTTTTTTGGTCTTTAAATGAATATTGTTCAGTTTTTAAGTTTATTAATTTTATATTTGACATTTATTATGTTCTAATATGAACTTCTAATGTTATATGTAAACATAAATATGTGCTACTAAAATGGTCCAAAAATTAATTTTGTTAGTATCACTTGTATACAAAGGTCATCTTAAAACAATAAAATCTATATATATATATATATATATATATATTTAAAGTTGGTGAGGATGCCTCTAAGTGTGCCACCTCATCCAACTTTTGGTTGTTTTGATTCTCAAGCCTCCAAGTAAGCATGACCTTTGGAGTGAAATGAATTTTCATTTCTAAGTCATTAGCTAATAACAATACCTAATAATAATAGGTTTTACAATATGTATTACTATTAGGTAATACTAATAGGAGAAGGACTTTAGGAAATAAAATAATATTGTCAATGAGATTTGAACACACACCCTTTTAAATATGATTATACACCTTAAACCAACTCAACCAATTATATTATATGTAAAGATTTTAAAAACATATTATATTATTCTATAAATTATTTTATAATATAAACCAACTAGATTTTATTTTTATATATGATAATCTCTCCATGTCAAATTGAGTCTCATATTCTTATTTAAAACGTCATAAAATAATATATATAATATGTGATCCATATTAACAAAAATTTTAAATTATTTATTCAAAATTGATGCTTATGTTTTATTGATATTTGTGTAAATTTCTTTTTCAAACTGATAGTGTATAAAAAATATGTAAATATATATAGTATCCAATTAAACATTTTTTAATTATTGAATGATCTCCAAAAATTATTTCAAAAAATATAATTACAATTCTTAAACAATTCTCATTTGTTCAGAAAAATGTTATATTTCTTCAATATGTCCCAAAGTAAATATTTTATTTTTAATTTTGTAAATTTTTTCAAATATTTGTCTAAAATATCTTCACTAAGTGCAAAATGAAAAAAAGAGATAAAAAAACCCAATAATATGATATCATTAAAGGGTACTAAAAAAATTTAAAAAATGTATAGAAACAAAAATATATGTATTGACCACCAATAAAAAATACTTATTTTGAAACGAAAATATTATAATAAACAACTACCAATTTGCATATATTGACAAGACTTAACTTTTGTCAGACATGAAGTCAATAAACATCTATATTCAATAATGATAATTTTTTTCAAAAATATTTTTAAAATGTATCAATTAAATACAAAAATTAAATTGCACCCGTGCATTGGACGGGCTTTCTAACTAGTAATAATAATAGACCGGGAGCATAAAAGTGTTTGTGTATGATAAGACAATTTAGGAGAATGTTAATGTATTAATTATTTATCATATATTAACTACGTCCTCGTGATGTAGACTAGATTTTGATTTTTGATATTCACTCGAATAAATTTTATTTAAAGGGTTTCATTATTTGATGTGAAAAATAATTTATATATATATATATATATATATATAAAGAAATTAGTAAAATCATAATAACATCTGACTTATACTCTATTTGCGCCATCTTATGTACATAATAGTGTCTCATTTATCAAGTAAAGTATGAAAGTTGATTTTTACGTAATATTAGTAAGAATATCTTTTAGCATCCATGATATATTGATCTAATTGAAACTTGAGATAATATATAGTAGACAAATGTTCGTTTAGTAAATTTATTAAAAATGACACTCATTTTAGAACCAAGAACCAAGGGAGTAATACGAGTAACAAACTATCTATAAAAATGTTTCATTTTAATACTCCCCCGTCTCAAATTGAGGGTCTCTTTTATGACGAAAAATTATGTTCTAAAATAAGTGTATCTTTTTGCATAATATTACTAAATTCACATGTACTGATGATCATGTCTCAATATTGCAATACAGTGTAAACCTTGAAAACATCCATGTATATAAAATAGCCTCACTTTGATTTTTTTTATGGGCTACTTGATCAAACTTTGACCAATGATTTATAAATATTTACTTATCTTTACGAAATTCTAAAATTTGTTATTGATAGTACTCTTAATATTGTATTAGTGAGTAAAATTTTACTACTTAGATATACTAAATGTATTTAATAATAATTTGATATTGTCTTACGTTAATTTTCTAGTCAAGAAAAGAAACTATTGTTATTAAATCGAGAAAAAAAATGATGCCTATTTGAAACGACAAGAGTAATTTATTGACAGCAAGTCATAACTTAAAGTACATGGCATGCAAGCTTCACATTTTTTGTTTCACAAATATATTTAGAATTGAAAATTCAAGACTAATTCCCAAATTTGATAGGAGTACTATCAGAATGGATGATTCGATTCCAAATAAATGGTCGAATCCCCCGAAGCATAACGAGTTGAGTGTAGTGTAGCGAGTAGAGCGTAGGTATTATGCTAGCGCGGTCGTGCAGGGTGCTGTGGCGTGAGCGTGAGGGTTGACACGGTTGGGTAGCACATGTGCATGAAAAGCGAGGAGGCTCAGTGATTGGCGTGGTCACCTAGTGCGCGGGAACTTTGGGCGGCAGTTTTTTTTTATTTTTCTTATTTGTGTATATTTAGGACTAGTATTGTATATTTGGGCTAGGTCTTATATCTTATATATAAGTAGTCTTTAACCTCAAATTCTCTCTTTTCTTTAACCTCAAATTCTCTCTCTTCCATTTCTCATGTGACTTAGTGGATGGCTATGGAATGACATACCTAATGTTATCTAATGGTACAATATTGACCATTTCAAAGGCACTTTATTCCCCACGTTATAGAAGAACGTTGCTAAGTTTTAAAGACATACGAGCAAATGGTTACCAAGTAGAAACCACTGAAGAAAATGAGACTGAATACCTATGTATCACCTGTAATGAGTATGGCTTGAAGTGTACTATTGAGAAATTAGAGAGACGTGCCACTGGGCTTTATAGGACTACAATAAACGTACCAGAAGCTTCTTTTGTTGATAGTTGTAACCCAAGTGATGAAAGTAAATATAGTTTATGGCATGATCGATTGGGACATCCAGGTCGTAGTGTGATGCGCCGAATAATTAATACATCTCATGGGCATCCACTAAAGAACAAGGATCTTGTAATATCTTGGTTCCTCATATACTTGACTTGTTTACTTCAATGCATTGCTATCATGTTAGATATATGTGTTAGGTTTATTTGAATAGCACGTTGATTGATTTACAATTTGATTTCATGTATTTAGTATGCTTGGTTTGTGATTTAATTCTTGTAATCATTCATACCTGTGGTACATAGCATTCTAGCCTTGTTATATGTGGATTTGAATAAGTTTCAATGTGTTTTAAACTTAGTTGGAGGTTAGGATCATGTTAGAATCACTTGGGAATATTTAGCAAACATTTTTGAACATTTTTGGAGTCCCAGGCCACACCCTAGTGCACAGAGGCTCGCCCTAGCGAGTAGTTGACTGAAGTTTTTAGAAAACAGGCCAGAAGTTCAGCCCGGTCCGCACCTTCGTGCACCATGTCCGCGCCCTAGTGCATGCACGCCCCTTAACGCACCATTTTATGCGCCCTAGCGCGCCTGTGCTGCTAGCATTATGTGATTTTTATAAAAACTTGACTTTTTGTCCCAAACCTTGGCTGAAATTAAGACATGTCCTACGGCCTTATGACCAGGCATTTTCACTCCTTTAGAGTACATGAGAGACCCAAAGCTACTCTCCATTCCATCTCATTCCACCATAGAAGCTTGTGAGAAGTGTGTGTAGAGTTATAATGAGATTAGTGTGTGTTCTTCATCTATCCAAGATTTAACCAACCAATTTTTGATTCAAGACCACCATTGTGTTGAGATGGGCTAAGAGAACAACATTCAAGGCTTTGATTTCATCTTTGGTTAGTTTAATTGTCTATTCCAAATAAGTTACTAAACCCCCCTTGTATACTTAGAAATTGTTGCATAATTATTTATAAACACACATGCATGACTTGTATACATGGTATTTTCATGTCTAAGTGCAATGTTGATGTGTATAACATGTACTCGTGCTAAATGCTTGGTATGGATGATGTTGCATGTGTAGAGATTTTATTATCAACTATGAAATTTAACTAAAGAACAATTTTGGGACTTTAGATGAGAAATTTGCACATAACAATTATGCCCAATTTTTATGAAATGCTAGTAAACGCTTAAAGAAGTTGATTTTAGGGAAGAATAAAATACTCTAGGAAGTATGTTAAATCGCTATGAAGTTTAGAGTTCATTTGAGTAAAATTTTTAATTTTCGAATAATTATTGGAGTGTATGAACTAGCACTTATGAATTAGAGACTTGTATTGTAACTCTAATGTGGTTGTTTAATTCTAGCAATTATATGCTTGATGTTAATGATTAGTAGAATTAATACATCTACTTGACATTGATAGGGTTCACTACTTTTGAACTCGGTGTTTAATTGCATAAATTGAGTAATCACCTACTTGTGCATCGCATTGAGTCCAGCTGACATTGTTGTAAAGTTAAGATGGGATGACCTATAGTCTTTATAAATCAAAGTTTGGGATCGCTATAATTCGTTGTTAGAGGTGTAAATATAAACCGTCAAATCGATGAACCAAATCGGGTGATTTGGTTCAGTTTTCTAGCTATGATGGTTCGGTTTGGTTTTAAAAATTGATAAACAAGACGGTTCGGTTCGGTTCGATTTATGGTTCGATAGGCCAAACCGCAGTTCACCTAACCGGAACCATATTTTATGTTTTATATTTTTTGCAGCATCTCAACCGTTCATCTGCAATGACCCTAATCTAATCATTCATATGATACCATATATATATATATATATATATATATATATTATCTCTTTCTCTACCCTACCCTCTTTCTCTCTCACGCCTCTTTTTTTTTCTCTCTCTCTCTCTCTCCATCGTTTCTCCCTCACCGCGTAACTAAAAACCTCTTTATACCACTATAGAGATCGCCACCCCAAATCATTCAAGAAGTCCCAGATTCGACAGAAGGGATCTCACTGATTGGTCGTATGTCCCTACCTTCTATTTCACCCATGGATTCAAACCTTCATCCTAAGTTCAAGAACTCAAGATTTTACTGGTTTCATTATCCGCCCTTGAAATCAAAGCGTTCATCTACCTTTCTGATGTGAAGATTTCACAGCTCAAAAGGATTTTGTAAAGTTATTTTTTTTTCTTCCATGTTTATGATTGTGAATTTTTAATTTTTGTTCTTTCTTTTGCAAATTGACAAAACATTATAATTTTGTTTATTGTAACTAATTTGTAAATGTTATATTTTTGTTGGTGATGTAAAGATTAATCAATTTTCAGAACGAATTTATTGATATTACTTTATTTTTTTCTTTTTTCAAAACTCACAAACTTGCGGTTTGAAACCAAACTGAACCGATGTTACGTGGTTTGGTTCAGTTTAGTTTGAGATTATTGGCGGTTCGGTTCGGTTCGGTTTAAAAATTTCCTAAATCGATGGGAGTGGTTTGGTTTGTGGTTTTACAGTAAACCGAACCGAATTGAATCGTTAACAGTCCTAGTTGCCGTACCAGAGTTCACACACCCCTTCTTTGTTGGCTACAGTTGAGATGTAGCCTCACTGTTGTAGCAATACGGATGACTTTGGTTAGCTAATAGAACTCGATAAATTTTCGGGGACGTCGATACATCACACATGAGTATTGAGGCACGTTTGTTTTCTCGTGTATTGCAGAAGCAACGCGGAGATAGAGAATGAGAAATGATATCCTTTCTCATGTGGTTGAGAATGAGAAATGATATCCTTTCTCATGTGGTTTATTTACGTTGCACCTATGTGAACATCACTGTGCTACGTGGCTTATATGACTAGTATGATTATGCATGTTCAGTTTGGTATACTAGTATGATTACCATGTTATCTTTACTGCTTGAGCATTGTGCCATGCCATGTCATTGCATTTAGTAACTTATTAAATTTTGACTCACCTCATTTGTTGTTTATTTATTTTCCTTAAACCCGAGTTAATCAAGCAGTTCGTGGTGAGGTCGGTGAGATCACGACTAGTGCGTAGGTGGTCTTTTGGTTTGGTAGCTCGTGGAGCTTGTTTATAGTTGTAGTTGATTTTTTTTTTTTTTTTTGGCAAGGACAAATGGTTATGTAAAGTTATGTAAACTTTACTTTGGGTAGTGTTATCTCGTGTTGTAAACAGATTATTATTTTGGAAGCCGACATGTGTATGTCGTGTTATTATATATTGTAATACCCCGACCCAACTTCATTCCAGGTTCACTCGTAGTCCCTCGTTGTTGACCTTGAAACCCTCGGAGAGTGAGGTGCCATGCTTGTTAAGCGTGACGTGTTGAGTCGAGAACCATATTTGACGCGTGTTTAACTCATAGTGTGTTGCACTTTGTTTCTAGACCCGTTCGAGACTATCCTCGACGTCGATTAGCGTTCGTATACGTTACATTTCCTCTTTGGTTGGTTATCCTAACCTTGGCCTAGATTTGTTCGCAAACGACAAGCACATTCTCCTTGTCGTTAATCCGTAAGTTGAGTTGGTTTGAGTGTGGATGTCTCGATGTGCAATTGTGAATAGTGTTTGTTATCATTCGTGCCTCGTCACGGGATGACTTAGGTGTGTATTAGATGTGTTTTGACTTTGATTTGACGTTAGGATCAACCTAGGATCATTTCGGGACATTTTGGGAGCGTTTCGGATCAAATTAGGAAAAATCGAGAATTTTGGACAGAGCGCGGCCGCCTAGGCAGCCGCTCAAGTGACAGATTTTGGTTTCTGGAGGAAGGGCGAGCGCCTAGGCGGCCGCTCAAGCCCGACCTCTGTTTCGTCCGGTTTCGTTATTTTTCGGTTTTTCGTATTTTAAGTGGTTTAAAATGCTCAAACAAGCCTGGGATTGGACCAAACACTTACCCATAGTATTAATAACATAACCCAACCTTATTTCCCCCTCACTATTCTCTTTCAAACCCAGATTTTAGAGAGAGAGCAAGAAGAGAGAGAGGAGAGAGAGTAGAGAGTATAATTGCAATATCTTGAGCGTTTGGAGTCAGAATCGCGTGACGTCTTTGCTGGAGCGTAGCTAGCAACGAGGGAAACGTTTCTAGTCGATTAGATTGTCCGATCTATTGAGGAATCACCAACCCATTTCTTCTTCCACGTTTTTAAAGAGAGAAGGTTGATTTTGAGAGAGAGAAAGCTTGATTCGGACTTGGATCGAGCTTGGGATCAACGATTGGACTCCGTAGCGGCGTAGAGTTCGCGGAGGAGTACATTTCCACCCGAAGCCCCTTGGATTTCGTGGAGGATTTGCGTTGTGTTGTAAGTTACTAATCTCCTTCTTAGATTTTGAGCATCGTAGAGTAGTATCGCGATGTTTACATGTTATCTATGTGCATATGAACTCCCTACATGCTATACTTGTTCAACGTGATACTCTAGCATGTTAAAAGATAGGTATTGATGAATTGTTGTTAATTTTGTGGTCTCCGAATATTAGGGACTTGTGGAGTTCATTGTGTACACGTTGTTATTGTTATTGTGATGATTGTTGTCTCCGAGTATTAGAGACTCTTCAAGATGGTGTCGTGATTATTGTTGTTGTTGTTGTTTCCTCGAGTTATAGACTCGTGGGTTTATGTTATAGTTGGGTTTCGGCAGTAAAGTCGCCGATGACTTATTTTAGTTCTGCCGAGCATGTGTAGCTCTTTGAGATTTTTATCGTTAGTACTCTCGTGATGACTCGTGAGATTTATACGAGTAGTATATACCCCAAACGTTAGTTATTGTGGTTGGCACGGTTAATTAGGGACGATACTGCGGTTCGTCCGAGGTTTAGTTGTTGGTGACCAACTCTAGCGGAGTTGTATAAGACATAGAGATTATACGTCGTGTAATGTGGTAATGTGTAGTATGAACCAATGTAGGTTGTATTGTAGTCTCCTACGGTGTGGAATGACGAATTGTTGAGATCATGACCTGATAGAACTCGACTTGGGTTGACTTAGTCAAAGATTACTGACTACGATGTGCGGTGAATCGTTGACTTAACCTTACGCCTTAGCAAGGGTTAATTATCCATTTCGGTCTTTCCTTAAGTGTTATCGTATAGTCATGCCCTTAGTGCGTGACATTTCACATGAGACGAATAGCCTCAATCGTCGGATGACGAGTTAGTTGTATTCTAGGTAGTATGACATACCTTGGGTATCGTTCCATTTCGGACGATGTGACTTGTAGGGAGTCGCTATATGTATAATATACGACAGAAATGAGGTGGAATATATATGCATGAGATAGAGTGTATTGTGATGGTGACATACCGTAGAGATCTTAAGTTGCGCGTGTTAGTAGCGCGTTGAATTATGATTGTAAGTACGAGTAGGCTTACATATGTTATGATTGTTAAGTCTAGCAAGTACGGACTAAAATGATTTGATGTATGTGTGGTTGTTCTAGTAAGCAATAGGACAATCATCCTACTTTGATGATTGATTATGTGTTTAGTATTTACAAGCACATTATGTTGATTTAGTATGTGATTCAATAGAACACATTATGGTTTGATTTCATTAGGTTGTGATTCAATAGAACATATCATGATTTGGTTTATTAAGTTGTGATTCAATAGAACACACTTAGATTAGTTTGGCATGAGTAAACATCTACTTGTGCATTGCATCGAGTCCAGCTGGCATATGTGCATTGGAGGTGTATTGACGCTCGGTTATTGCGAGAGCCGGGGCTTCGTAATAGCCGAAGGCCAATACACTGGGCCTCGCCCTACCGTTGGCCACGGTAGGGGTTTCTCTAGCCCCACAATTGAACGGAATAAACGGTGACTGTGCATTGTCGACATTGTTTTGTATGCATTGGGATACGGACACCGGTCCCTTGTGATACTTGTAAGTGGCTAGAGTCGTATTGTCTCGGGTCGTAGGGGATCGAGCGATACGTTGACGTAGGTACAGAAAATGGTCCACAATGGGTACCTATAGATCGTGCGAGTCGCGGTCGGGTACATTATTGGTTGAGTACTTGTAGATCGTGCTTGACGCGATCGGGTACCTATATTTGTTTGAGGATACGAGCACCGGTCCCTCTGTGATTTGTGTACGGCAGCAGCAGCACAATCATCTATTTCTGTTCATTGTTCGACATTGGGAGATGTGTCTAGCATCAACGGCATAATTGTTTAGCATGGTTCTCTGGAGCAGAAGCGCAGGAATCTATTATTATTATTATCTTGTTGGATAGAAGCAGAGGCATCCTTTATAGTTCTGTGGAGCGGCAGTACGATCGTTTACTAAGGCTTCATGGAGCGATAGGGTCGGAAGTGTTCCAAGGGATTTCAGAGGTGTACCTCGAATCCATCGTATCCACCTTTATGTGTTTATTTTGAGCTTATGTGCTTCCTATATGAACGAATGTTGGTCGTGGTCTCCAACCAGTGCATGACGGTTGGCGGCTACTGAACCTCTCGCGAATATAGGGTTAGTTGTTTTATGTGCTACAACCTGTTTATTACCCTGCTATTCTTATGTGCATAATGCCATGCCATATTGTTTCATTAGTAGCTTACTGGGTCATTCGACTCATCCCTTCCATATTTGTTTTTCTTTGTTGCAGGATACGTTTCGGCGCAGTGAGGCTCTAGTTCGAAGATCCTCTAGTTGTAGCTAGCTAGTATTTTATATTTATTTCCTGTACTTGTGAGATCGTGGGTTAAACTGAGTTATGTAAACTTAGTATGTCGGGTAGAGATTCTTGTATTTTATAGACTTGTATTTGGTGCCGACTTGGGGAGTCGTGCCGGTTGTACTATTTTTATAATTCTAGTTTTCTTAGTTGTTGTGGCCGTGTGCCCGTTGGTATTTTACTGTTGGTTTTCTCGAGCGTGTTGTCTCGTAGTGTTTTGGATGTGGTTGTTTCTCCGGCACATGTTTGCCCGTGGAGGTGTTATATGTTTGTGGGGATTTTGTTATTTGAGTTTTTGAAACTCCTATTTCATTTGTTATTCCGCTGCCTTGTTTTTAGTATTCCGCTGCATTGGTTTAGATTCGAGCTTTTGGCTCACTTTATTTTGTTTTTCTTCGGTTTGGCGCTCCGAGTTGGGGTTCAACATCGAATCTCGGACTCGAGTCGTCACATATATAGTTTTAGCAGTAATGCAGTTTCTTCCCGAGCATATTTTAGCTCGTGGTTTATATCGTTGTTCCGACATATTGTGGCCATTGAGGTTGTCGTTGCTTGTTTTTCCAAGTTTTAGACTTGTGGTTATGTTAGTTGGGTTCTGGCAGTTTTGTCGCCGATGACAAGTAAGTGCAGCGTAGTTGGTAAGACGCTTCACCTACAACCGATAGGTCGTGGGTTCGAGTCACCAGGGGGTAAGTGGGGAGCCACTATTGATCCTCTTTTAAAAAAAGAAGAAAAAAAAAAAAAGGTTCTAAACATGTTTTATTATTGTTGTTTTCTAGTAAGTACAGGTGGTTACGCCACATGCTTTTCTATTTGAATTTGTGTTGTTCATATGTTTTGGCGTACTAACCTTGGGGTTTCATGTTGAAATCCGGGTCGGGGTGTCACAGATCTAGTCCATAGTGACAAACTGTGCGTACCTTGTTCTATAGGAAAGTTTGATCCAATGTCAGCATATACACCGAGCAATAAAGAATCTCTCGTTTTCTTGGAAAGGATCTAAGGAGATATATGTGAACCTATCACACCATCATGTGGACCTTTTAGGTATTTCATTATGATTGATGCCTCGACTAGATGGTCACAAGTTGATTTGTTGTGCCGCGGAGTTCACGTTACAAAAATAACAATTGATATTTGCTAAATTAATTATTTGTTTGCAATTAAGAGTACAAAAGTCATGATAAAAAACAGACTTAAATACATAGCATGGAATATTTCCCCCAATGATTATTCTAGTAATAGTGTTAAACTTAATTTAATGCAGATTTGTCGTGTCCTGTCTATGCATTCATATGAAAAATCGAGAAGTAAATTTGTTTTGTTTTAGACGGATGAAACGGCACGCCGGCGGGGATGGTCGCCCCCACCCAGTAATACTCACAATCCAAAAAAAAATTATATGTTGGAAAGAGGGGTGGGTCCTCTCGACGCCGATGCCAATCTTTGTTTGTAAATTACCAAAACCTCCCCATGTTCTTCATGTGGCTTTCCTGCCGTCAACACAACCTCCCCTATCTAACAAAGTTCACAATTATTTTGTTTTTCAATGTATTTTCAGAATTGAAAACTTAGGACCAATATTCGAGTTGAATAATATCAAAATGATGGTAAAAAAAAATCTTCCTACTAAGTTTATTGCATCCACCCGTAGAAACCGATTGAAGAAAACTACAATCGGTATTTTTAATGTATTTTTATTGCATCCACCCGTAAAAAAAATTATTGTCTTGTTTGTTTTGTTTTTCAATGTATTTTTATTATTTTAATTATAGGTCACATGCACGTAAATATTAAAAAAAACTACACACTATATTAATATTAATAATCAAGTCAATTATTTTTTCTTTATCGGTATACTGAATCAAACAAGACAATAATTTAGGGATGGAGGGAGTAATACTTATTTTCTACCGCTCTCCCCATTTATAATAAGTATCTTCTATTAAATATATTAGAGTTTTCAAAAGTATTTAAATTTATGTAAATTTTTTATTTATCACATGTGGTGTCAAATCAATATAATTTATATTTTTCCATTTCACAAATAAAAATAACACAGTATGTAATTAATTTGAACAAAAAAGGTTCTAAATAAGGAAAGAAAATAATTATTTTGGAACGGTCTCAAGACGCTTATTATGGATTCATGGAACGAAGGAAGTATATGATATTGTTATTTAATTAAAACATACTCTAATAAATTCCTAGATTTAGGTTCCGTTTGTTTCACGAAAAATAATTTTCGGAAAACGTTTTCCTTATTTTTCGATGTTTGGTAACATTTGAAAAATGAAATCAATGTAAGATGTTTTACAAGTCAACGAAAAATGAAACCTTCTTTTCAGGAAATGACTTACATATTCAATTTCCGTAAGTCATTTTTCAAAATTTGTTCATTCCAATTTTCTCCTAATATCACCTTTGCACATTTGGATGTGCTATATTCATTACTAACTTTTCGTTCAAGAAAAATAATCATAATATTTTACCCTAATATTTTGAAGTGATTCTATGAATAAAGTTTTATTTATATACTTTTATTTGTTGATATTGTCAAGATTTATGAAAACTTTTATAACATTAAAAAATATATTCATGTTCGTCCCAAAATAAATGTTCACTTTTATTTACGGTCACAAATAAAAGTAAATATTCATTTTGATTATACATGTTCACAAATAAAAGTAAATATTCACTTTTATTTACGTTGCACCTATGTGAACATCACTGTGCTACGTGGCTTATATGACTAGTATGATTATACATGTTCAGTTTGGTATACTAGTATGATTACCATGTTATCTTTACTGCTTGAGCATTGTGCCATGCCATGTCATTGCATTTAGTAACTTATTAAGTTTCGACTCACCCCATTTGTTGTTTATTTGTTTTCCTTAAACCCGAGTTAATCAATCAGTTCGCGGTGAGGTCGGTGAGATCACGACTAGTGCGTAGGTGGTCTTTTGGTTTGGTAGCTCGTGGAGCTTGTTTATAGTTGTAGTTGATTTTTTTTTTTTTTGGCAAGGACAAATGGTTATGTAAAGTTATGTAAACTTTACTTTGGGTAGTGTTATCTCGTGTTGTAAACAGATTATTATTTTGGAAGCCGACATGTGTATGTCGTGTTATTGTATATAGTTTTAGCAGTAATGCAGTTTCTTCCCGAGCATATTTTAGCTCGTGATTTATATCGTTGTTCCGACATGTTGTGGCCATTGAGGTTGTCGTTGTTTGTTTTTCCAAGTTTTAGACTCGTGGTTATGTTAGTTGGGTTCTGGTAGTTTTGTCGCCGATGATTTGTTTTGTTCTAAACATGTTTTATTATTGTTGTTTTCTAGTAAGTACAGGTGGTTACGCCACGTGCTTCTCTATTTGAATTTGTGTTGTTCGTATGTTTAGGCATACTAACCTTGGGGTTTCGTGTTGGAATTCGGGTCGGGGCGTCACAGATCTAGTCCATAGTGACAAACTGTGCGTACCTTGTTCTATAGGAAAGTTTGATCCAATGTCAGCATATACACAGAGCAATAAAGAATCTCTCGCTTTCTTGGAAAGGATCCAAGGAGATACATGTGAACCTATCACACCATCATGTGGACCTTTTAGGTATTTCATTATTATTGATGCCTCTACTAGATGGTCACAAGTTGATTTGTTGTGCCATGGAGTTCACATCACGAAAATAACAATTGATATTTGCTAAATTAATTATTTGTTTGCAAATAAGAGTACAAAAGTCATGATAAAAAACAGACTTAAATACATAGCATGGAAGCTTCGCATATTTCCCCCAATGATTATTCTAGTACTAGTGTTAAACTTAATTTAATGCAGATTTGTCGTGTCCTATCTATGCATTCATATGAAAAATCGAGAAGTAAATTTGTTTTGTTTTAGACGAATGAAACGGCACGCCGGCGGGGATGGTCGCCCCCACCCAGTAATACTCACAATCCAAAAAAAAATTATATGTTGGAAAGAGGGGTGGGCCCTCTCGACGCCGATGCCAATCTTTGTTTGTAAATTACCAAAACCTCCCCATGTTCTTCATGTGGCTTTCCTGCCGTCAACACAACCTCCCCTATCTAACAAAGTTCACAATTATTTTGTTTTTCAATGTATTTTCAGAATTGAAAACTTAGGACCAATATTCGAGTTGAATAATATCAAAATGATGGTAAAAAAAAATCTTCCTACTAAGTTTATTGCATCCACCCGTAGAAACCGATTGAAGTATCGAGAGTATCATTAGAAATTATTAATTACATATATTTTGATAATTGTATCCTTAATTAAAGAGTAAAAATTAATATACTTTTGGTGTAAATTTTTTCTTACACAAGCAACTTTAAATCTTGTTCGATTTGATATCAAACACCCGAAAACGGCTTATACATTGTTTCCTTATCACATACGACATATATTCTGAATTTTTTAAAGAAAAATTCTGAATTTTGATGCTCAATGGATGAAAATTTAATTTCAAGTCATTTGATTGATCGATAATCAAAGTTGATATAAAAATCATCAATACACTTTTTATAAGATCTAAGAAACACATAAAATTTCATTTACTATAAAATCTTGTATATATCAACCGAGGTTTTAAATCATTTCATCTAAAATTGATGTTTTTTTTTTTGGTGCTTGTGTAAATATTTTTTTACACTGATAGTGTATTAAAAATAAACTCTTAATTATGGTTGATAATTTTATTGATATTTTTGGTTTTTGTAGCATTACTTATTAGAATATACCAATGTAGTAATAATAATTAACCAATTCTATGGTTGGCTCAAAAAAATAAAAACAAAACAAAAAGTAGTTCATATTAAGCTTTTACATCTTAAATATGCATTTTAATATTAACAGAATAATTGTTATAGTAATTCCAAATAGGCTAATTTGATTTTATTACGGATTTGACACATTTATTAACATTTTTAATTTTGTTTCTCAAATAGGTTTTTTCAGTATGATATACTTGGAAAAAAAAAAGAAAAAATATGTGATTCCTTAATATATACTCTCTCCGTACCACGCAAAGAGTCCATTATACTATTTTGGGATGTTTCATATTAAGAATCCACTTTCTAAAATTATGTATTCACTCTCCATAAACTTTCAACTCTATCTTTCAAATGCGGTATAAACTTGTTAAATATGCTTAAGTATTTTTGTAATTATAATCAACTCTAATAATACTTTTATATTCCTTAATAATTAAAATTTTTAAACGTGGACTTTTTTAGTGGAACGGAGGGAGTAGTAAGTATGGAAGTAGGAAGGAGAAACTATTTAGATGACGTGGTGCTCTAGCTTTATTGTTTTTTTTTTTACTTTTCTAACCCTTACTCAATTTAAGGTAATGATAACTCGAACACATAGAGGAAAGAAATACAGTTTCATTGATATGCAGTAACCTACTAAGGTACATAGGATTTACTCAGAAATTTATTGTGATTTTGACATCCCTTACTATGTTTTGTCAATGTTACGAAAATGAATTCTTTAGAAATTACTTTATGACATTTTCAGGAACTTTTAACCCCAATCTAATTTAACGTAAACGAAGCTCAAACATATTAACACAAGAAATAACTTTTGCGCTATACATTAGCCTTTCTACTAGGATACACTAAAATTTACTCGGATGGTCAATTATTTTGATTCAACATCATATCGTACGTTTAGAATATCAAAGCTAGTACTAGAGCTAACAAAAAAAAGATCATTAATTTCATAAAAGAAGCAATTTCAGTATTTAAAACAAATTTGATGGCAGACTCTTTGCTTCACGAGGGGCATATTCTCTTTGGTACATTAGGTTTTATATATAGTGCAAAATAGTTACTTTTGACCCATTATTTTCTTTCATTTTAGTTTTACCTTGTTCCAAAATCCTAAGAGACTTTTTTTTTTTTAATTTCGTACCAAATATTCATTAATTAAACGAGCTTAAAAGTCTAATATTGCTGAAAAGATGAAGGTAGTGCCATAGTGGACTTTCCTTGTATCACATTATTATATTAGAAAGTATTTAAAAAAGTTTTTTTTTTTTCTGTTATTTGAATATTTGAAGAAATGGATTTGTTGATGTAAAATATGAGATTAGCCCCTCGCAAATTATTAAATAATGAAGTCAAACTAATACAGTACATAATTTTAAACTTATAAACAAGAGGAAATTAAGTTTATGTAACAAAAATAAACAATTTTTATGAATATTTTTCTTAAAGATCATCAAAGTACTTCTTGTTATAATGATTGAAGTCCAAGGGAGAATATTAATTTGACATAACAAATTGAACAGAATGTTCACTTGAAAAGGTGATCTTTTTTCCAAATGCCCATTGTCCCATTCCAAATGCTAGCTTACATCGACTTGTATTGTAGGGCAAAAGTTTCAATACCAATCAATTTCATAATGCACTATTTGCGCAACACTTTTTCTCTTTTTAACTTTATTGTTGATTACAACCAGAAAGGTTTAGGTTTAGGTTTAGTGACTAGTGATGTTTCAATAACTTCACTCTTTTGTGGTCCAGAGATCATTTTGGAAGGAAAATGACCTTTAAAACATTGTTAAGGTCTCAAACTTAGAAAATTCTGATATGAATTATTTCAATTACACCTTATCGCATTTCGAGACAAAAACATTTGTTTTTTGGTTCGTTGGATTGGACCCAAATGGAATGGAAGATTTTATTGACGAGTCGACTCGATGTGTGTGGTTGCTATATTGATTTCTTCCATAAAAATGTGATCCCAAATTTTTTCGGACAAATACATTCTCATATATCCTCCATTATTTGTAAACGACCTCTCATAATCTATATTCAAACGTATCACTAAATTTTCAAGCTATTTTTTCGTTTTCAATCGATTGTTGTCTATGTATTCATATATACCAAATCCAACATCACCATAAAGTTGAATAACATTTTCAATTGCTGTACGTCTCATGTACGAAGCAAATGTGTGACCAAATGCCTACATTAAATGTTTTCATTTTGAATGCCGATCTCATTGAACTACCATCCATTCATTGAGCATTCTATTTAAAACATTTCTCAATTTAGAAATACTAGCAAAATACTAGTCTCAATAATTTAAAATTATATTTTATATTTTAGTATATACTGATTGTACGTACAAACACTTAAAAAAACATAAATATAAAAGAAAATAAAGATTGTACATTAAAATAAACTTGTATTATTATGACTGCAAAATAAAGGTCAAAGGAGTGATTTAAAATGTGCATAGGAAGTAGAAACTCATAACTTACAAGATTTTAAATTAGTTAATGGTGCGACATCCGACATATACTTTATTTATATTAAAAGTATGAAAGAAAAAAAAGGTTGAGACTTTACTAGTTTTAGATGAAAATGGTAAATTGCTAGATTGTAAAGTACTATAAACGAGAAACAACTCAACAGATGATTTCATAGGCCTTAAAAATACAATAGTTTTTGTTGAAGAAAGATTATTCCCTAGTACACTTTTATTTGATTAAGCTATAAAATCATGTCATTGTCTAATAATTAACCCAAAAAAAAAAAAAAAGAGTAATAATTTTACCAAATACTGTAAAACTAATCGCTTTTTACCTTGTTGTCATTTGTCGATCCAGTATTAGTGCGCCGGGTTAAAGTGGGCCCCGCTTAGAACGTGACACGTTTTGCGCGTTCGGATGGCGTCACGATATACAGCATCCACGTAGGCAGATTGCCAGATTGTTGCTGACCCATGTTGGGTCGCCATCTAGCTGTCGTCCAATTAGTTATCGGTTGAGCCTCTTCCTTGGCTAGCTCCCGGCTCAAGCCACCCTAATTTGGACCTCTTCTTTCGACAGTCAACTGTGCAGGCTTGGTCGTCAACCTTCCACAGCCGGCTCTGTTTACAATTTCCTTTTCCCCATGGCATTGTCACGTGGCAAGAGCATCCAGGCAAAACTACTCATCTTGTTGTTTCTATGAGTAATTTCTATCTTGTTGATGGTACATAAATATTATAGAGCCCATTTGGTGCAGTGTTTACAAAATGTAATATTTTAAAAATGTAAAATTTAAAAAAAAATAGTATTTTAAAAACGTAGGTCTTTCCTTATAAATACGTTTGGAATATCACTTCAATACGCAGCTTTTTTTTGCTACGAGTGTTTTAAAACCTGCATTTTGGAAAAAAGTTAGGAATTTCAGCGTTTTAAAACGCAGCTGCGTTTTGAAAACGCTGCATTTTCTACCGCAGTATTGAAACACATTTTTTGCAAATAAGCTGCATTTTATCACTGCATTTTGTCCAAAATGCTCGATCAAACGGACTCTTACTCCCTCCCATCCCAAAATTATTGTTTTATTTATATTTTTTTATTTCAAAATAATTATTTTGTTTAAAAATTTATTTTTTAAAATAACACTTTTATTAATTTATTCTTACTTTTTTTATTATTTTAATTATAGGTCACATGCACGTAAATATTAAAAAAAACTACATATTATATTAATATTAATAATCAAGTCAATTATTTTTTCTTTATCGGTATACTGAATCAAACAAGACAATAATTTAGGGATGGAGGGAGTAATACTTATTTTCTACCGCTCTCCCCATTTATAATAAGTATTTTCTATTAAATATATTAGAGTTTTAAAAAGTATTTAAATTTATGTAAATTTTTTATTTATCACACGTGGTGTCAAATCAATATAATTTATATTTTCCATTTCACAAATAAAAATAACACAGTATGTAATTAATTTGAAAAAAAAGGTTCTAAATAAGGAAAGAAAATAATTATTTTGAAACGGTCTCAAGACGCTTATTATGGATTCATGGAACGAAGGAAGTATATGATATTGTTATTTAATTAAAACATACTCTAATAAATTCCTGGATTTAGGCTCCGTTTGTTTCACGAAAAATAATTTTCAGAAAATATTTTTCTTATTTTTCGGTGTTTGGTAACATTTGAAAAATGAAGCCAATGTAAGATGTTTTACAAGTCAACGAAAAATGAAACCTTTTTTTTCAGGAAAATGACTTACGGATTCAATTTCCGTAGGTCACTTTCTAAAATTTGTTCATTCCAATTTTCTCCTAATATCACCTTTGCACATTTAGATGTGCTATATTCATTTCTAACTTTTCGTTCAAGAAAAATAATCATAATATTTTACCATAATATTTTGAAGTGATTCTATGAACAAAGTTTTATTTATATACTTTTATTTGTTGATATTGTCAAGATTTATGAAAACTTTTATAACATTGAAAAATATATTCATGTTCGTCCCAAAATAAATGTTCACTATTTACGGTCACAAATAAAAGTAAATATTCATTTTGAGACGAGAAAATAACAATAATATTATAGATTCAAGTAGTTGAATTCCGAAAATATTTTAACTTAGTATTTTAATTAGAAATACTAAGATAGAGTTCATGTTATATATATATCCTGTTTGAAATTCGTTAGTGCGTTGATTTAAAAATTTAAATTATTTTTTTAATACTTTAATTTTTAAAGATACTATTACATGGAATAAAATATTTGGTTGAAGAGTACATGAAGCTTCTAGTATAATGTTTAAGATCATAAAATTTTTAATTTGAGGCTAGAATTGGAGCCTAATATCACATTTGCACTACTCAATTTTAATAAATACCCTCTTCGTCCTAAAATAAGTGTCTATTATTTTATTTCGGGACGTCCCACAAAACTTGTCTCTTTCTTTTCTTTTGTTTTTGAAATGTGTTTTCAAGTCAATTATCAATTATGTTATTGATATTTGTGATATTGAAAAGTAGATAAACCTCCATTGATTTAATACTATTAGTGATAATTTGGGGTTACTAAATAAATTATTTAAAGTAAACAAATTTTAAAAAATAAGTGTATATTCAATAGGAGACACTAATTTTAGAACGAAGAGAATATAACTGTTTTATATGTATTCATGATATATTTTCCGTAAAATTTTTACATGTTTGCCAAACACCGAAAAATATTTTTCGACATATTTTCAAAAGATTTACCAAACGTACGCCTGAAAATAGAACCTTTTCATTTTTCAGAAGCTATTTTCTAGAAGTTATTTTTCTTGAAACAAACGGAGCCTTAAAGTGGTCATACACTACTTCAGACCAATTACAAGGAGCCATTTGGTAGTCAGGATTAAGGCCGAGCCGAATAGGATTAATAAGAGCCCGTTTGGTAGTGTATTTTGGCCAAAACGAAGGGATAAGATGCAGCTTATTTGCAAAAATTGTGTTTCAATGTTACGGCAGAAAAATCTGCGTTTCCAAAATGCAGCTGTGTTTTAAAATGCTGAAATTCCCAGCTTTTCTCCAAAAACTAGAGCCAGCAAAATTAGCCCAGTCCAATGGGCCGGTCCAGTCAGCCCGATGTTTGCATGGGCTAAAGTTTAATTTTCGGAGGCCCAAAAAATGCGGGCCTTTTTGGCCCGGTCCATTAGGCCCGACGGTTCAATTGGGCTTGCATAAAAAAAGCCCGAGGCTTTTGGGCTAGGCCCGGCCCATACTATTTTATTATTATTTATTTATTTTCACTCAAAAAATAATTCTAATTTCTTAAATAATTAAAGCAATAATTAAAGATCATTCTATTTTAAAGATAACTAGAATGATCCAGTTAGCTTTATTCTTTGATATTATAATTTATACATGCTGTAATGCAATCTCAGACATTGAAGCAACATGTTCCAATTTGATTATTGCTTTATTGTTTAATTATTGGTTTAACTGACCAATAAAGTTAACTTCTTAAATAATTAAAGCCCTGGACCATTATAGTATCATATTTATTTCCATTTTAATTAATGTTTGATACGGTGATAGCATTATTTTACCTTTAGTAGTTAGCAGTTAGGACAAACAATAAATCATAGTATTGCTTTTGCTTAGTAAGTAACTTAGAATTTAATTTGGCAATTGGCATCACCATTGTTCCTTTTAGTTTATTTATTTTTTCAACAAGGGCTTTTTAGCCCGATGGCCCGATGGGCTTTGATGGGTTGGGTTGGGCTTTATTTTTCTTCGGCCCTAGTAAAATTGGGGCCGGCTCAGCCCAGCCGATATTAAGTGTTGGCCCGTTGGGCTTGCACTGGGCCGGCCCAGCCCAGTCCATTACCAGCTCTACCAAAAACGCAGGTTTTAAAGCAGATTGGAATAAAAAGCTGTGTTATAAAGCAATATTTCAAACGCATTTATAAAAAAAAACGCGTTTTAAAAAATCCACGTTTTAAAAATGCTGCGTTTTTAAAGCGTTCTGTTTTGAAAACGCTGCACCAAACGAGTTCTAAGTCAAATTATCAAATGTTTGGTACACAACAGGCGATCGAGACTAATAATACGAGCTATCCAGATAAAGTCTTTTTCTCCTTGCTTATAGTACCAAGGAAGAGGGTGGTATTGTTAGTGACTTACTAAAAAAATACGTGATTAATATTTTTAATCCCAAAACAGCCTTCGATATATAATTGAAGATTAATAATGAAGACGATAATAATACCAGGATTAAATGTACTCCCTCCGTTCCAGGCAAAGAGTCCACTTTTGACTTTTTTTGGTCAACTAAACTAAAGTTTTACCAATAATTAACATAAATCTAGTGGTTTTTACAAAATTATTAAAGTTGTAATCCATAGTATTATTAAGATAGTTTTTAATTAATGAAATTTTATTTCTTAAAACACAAGTATGTTGGAAAAAAGTGTGTTTTGAAGGAAATAATGAGTTATTTTCTTAAATTAATTATTTGTCAAAATGACAAATTGATTGTTGGATTGTGTTCTACTTCATGAGTACATTGAAATCATATATTCATTTGTCCAAAATGATTGAGAAATGAATGAGATATTAATGCTCAAAGTAAATGGGTTGAAAAGGGAAATGTGGTTATCCCACATTGGAAGAAGATGGAAAAGTGGCTAAGTTTATATACTCCTACACTTTAGTAGGGAGTAAAATTGTGGTACATAGAGGCTCTCTCGCACAGTGCGGGGGTGCGAATCATGGACCGAAATAGGCTTCGGGCTACCGAACTCACGTGCATGCGCGTCCTGCGGACACGAATGTAGCTCCGAAAAAGCCTGTCCGCGCGAGCCCACTTTTTGCATTTTTTTTTTTTCAAACCCGCGAGGCTGCCAGAAATGATTTCAAATAATTGTGTAACTGCCGCAAGGATTAAAATGGATTTGTAACTGCCGAGCTAATTGATTGAATTTATTTCAATAATGACAGTTTTTATTCTCTTGGGTTTTAATTTCGTGGCAGTTTTATTCTTTTGTTTAAACTACAAATAGAGAACACAACAACACAGGAAAAACACAAGATTTCCAGAATCCCTCTTCACTCCGTTTTGTTACATATTGAACGAATATTTCCTTTGGCCTCCTGCATTTGCATTTGTGGTGATATCGTTGATTGAATTTATTTCAATAATGACAGTTTTTATTCTCTTGGGTTTTAATTTCGTGGCAGTTTTATTCTTTTGTTTAAACTACAAATAGAGAACACAACAACACAGGAAAAACACAAGATTTCCAGAATCCCTCTTCACTCCGTTTTGTTACATATTGAACGAATATTTCCTTTGGCCTCCTGCATTTGCATTTGTGGTGATATCGTCCGAGCATTCGCCCGGTTCGCGGAGGTTCTATTGTGCGGCAACCGTCCGGTCGTCCGTTTCATCCTGGGAGGCAATCGTCCCGAGTGATCTCAAGCACAACGTGGTGAGGGGGCGAAATTTGTCTTAAGGAGAGTGTGATCTCACACGACTCGGACAACGACAAATCATCTTCTTCTCTTATTTATCTACTTGTTTTAATTAGTTTTTCTGTATTTCCTTTGATATTTGTAATACTTATTCTAACAATCTTAAGACAAATTTTCGTGTCTCTTCGTTGGAAGGAAAACTATTTAAAACAGTGAACTAAATTGTTTGTTTTGTTTCGATGGCTACCCAATCAAACATGGAAACCTATCTGGGAACAATTCCGAGAATCCTCGTGTGGAGGAAGCGCCGTGTGGAAACCAACGCTCAAAGGGTGGTTGTCCAAACGGTTTCGAACCATCATGGTGAGAAACCGGAAAAGTTTGTTGGCCAAGACTTTAAACGTTGGCAACAAAAGATGTTTTTCTATTTGACTACCTTGAACTTGGACAGATTTCTTAAGGAAGATCCGCCACGGTTGGGTGAGAATGAGACGGATGGGCAAGCCATCTCGGCTCTTGATGCTTGAAGCATTCGGAGTTTCTTTGCAGAAATTACATCCTCAATGGTTTGTCGGATACGCTATACAATGTGTATAGTGTTAAGAAAACTGCAAAGGAACTATGGGAGTCCTTGGAATATAAGTATAGGATCGATGACGCGGGCACAAAGAAGTTCATTGTGGGCCGTTTTCTCGATTACAAAATGGTGGACTCTAAAACGGTTAAAAGTCAAGTGGAAGAGTTGCAAATAATAATTCATGAAATCCATGCCGGGGATGGTAATTAGTGAAAGCTTTCAAGTGGCGGCAATAATTGAAAAGTTGCCTCCCGCTTGGAAAGATTTCAAGAATTACCTTAAACATAAACGAAAGGAAATGAATGTTGAAGCGCTTGCTATTCGTCTTCGAATTGAGGAAGAGAATAGGATTGCGGAAAAGAAATTGAATAATCTTCTTGTGGCGAAAGCCAATGTGGTGGAGCATGTTGATAGCTCCAAGGCCAATGGCAAGGCAAATGTCAAAGCCAAAGGCAAGGTTGGGCCCGAAAAGGTGATTCTAGTTTGAAACCAAAGGGAGGAATCTCCAAGAAGAAGTTCGGTGGAACTTGTTACAATTGTGGTATTGTGGGCCACAAGTCTTCCGACAGAAAGCCAAAGAAGCAAGCAAACATGGTTGATGTCATCTCGAATGAAGTTTCCGATATGCACTTGGCGGCGGTAATTTCCGAGGTGAATTTGGTGGGTTCAAACCCAAATCAGTGGTGGATTGACACCGGTGCTACTAGGCATGTTTGCTCAAACAAGGAAATGTTTAGTAGTTTTGAAGCCCTTGAAAATGGCGAGAAATTGTTCATGGGAAATTCGCCACGTCCGATGTGAAAGGTCAAGGAAAGGTGGTCTGAAGTTGACTTCCGGAAAGAGTTGACTCTCAACAATGTGCTCTATGTGCCCGAAATCCGGAAAAATTTGGTGTCCGGATCGCTTTTGATTAAGCATGGTTTTCGTCTTTGTGTTTGAATCCGATGTGGTTACCTTATCCAAGAGTGGAATGTTTGTAGGCAAGGGATATGTTTGTGATGGTATGTTCAAGCTAAGTGCTATGGTTGTAAAAGGCAATGTAATGGCTACTAAGCCTAAGATGAATGAAATGAATAAGAATAATTCTTCCGTTTACTTGCTTGAGTCTTCCAATTTGTGGCATGGTAGATTAGGACATGTTAACTATGATACTATACGTAGATTAATTAACATGAATTGCATACCAAAATGTAAAATAGACTACAAACATAAATGTGAAACTTGTGTAGAGGCAAAGTTTACAAAACCTCCGTTCCATTCGTTATAAGAAATAATGAACCACTTGAGTTGGTTCACACGGATTTATGTGACTTCAAGTCAACACAAACACGAGGGGCAATAAGTACTTTATGACTTTTGTTGATGATAGCACAAAATATTGTTATGTGTATCTTCTCAAAAGTAAAGATGAGGCTATAGAGAAATTTGTTCTTTATAAAAATGAAGTTGAAAATCAACTTAACCGGAAAATAAAAGTCATAAGAAGTGATCGTGGTGGTGAGTATGAATTTCCTTTTGAAGGTATTTGTGCTCAATATGGGATAAAACATGTTACAACACCACCATACACCCCACAATCCAATGGAGTTGCCGAGCGAAAAATCGGACTCTAAAGGACATGATGAATGCCATGTTAATAAGTTCGGGGTTACCGGACAACATGTGGGAGAGGCCGTCTTGTCGGCAAACTATGTGTTAAATAAAATGCCCCGAAAGAAAATAAATAAGAGCCCCTATGAATTGTGGCATGGAAGAGTGCCATCATACCAATACATGCGAGTGTGGGGGTGTCTTGCAAAGGTTTCAATACCACCTCCCAAAAGGTGAAAATTGGACCAAAAACTATTGATTGCATATTTATTGGGTATGCTCACAATAGTAGTGCTTATAGGTTTCTTGTGCATGAATCGAAAATTCAAGATATACACAAGAATACTATAATGGAGTCAAGAAATGCTTCTTTCTTTGAGAATGTGTTTCCGTGCAAAAGAGATGAGGCAAGTTCATCTAAAAGGAAACATGATTCAATAGAAGAAGAAGAAGTAGAAGGAAGAAATCATCATGATGGAAATGATGAAGCGGAGGTAGAACCTCGACGGAGCAAACGAGGTAGGGTAGAAAAATCTTTTGGCCCGATTTTCTAACCTATATGCTTGAAAGTGAACCACAAAGTTATAAAGAGGCCGTGAGCTCTTCCGAAGGACCTTTGTGGAAAGAGGCCATTAAAAGTGAGATCGATTCCATTTTACAAAATCACACTTGGGAATTAGTGGATCTTCCTCCGGAAGCAAACCACTAGGATATAGGTGGATTTTTAAAAGGAAAATGAAGACGGATGGAACAATTGATAAGTATAAGGCAAGACTTGTAATTAAAGGTTACAAGCAAAAGGAAGGCCTTGATTACTTTGATACATATTCTCCGGTTGAGAATAACATCCATAAGAATTGTACTTGCGATAGCCGCATTGCGGAATCTTGAAGTACATCAAATGGATGTTAAAACAGCCTTTCTAAATGGGGATTTAGAAGAGGAAATTTACATGGAGCAACCGGAAGGGTTTTGCGGGGGGCAAGAAAATAAAGTGTGCAAGTTAGTAAAGTCATTGTATGGCTTGAAACAAGCACCAAAACAATGGCATCAAAAGTTTGATCAAGCCATGATGGAAAGTGGATTTAAAATAAATGAATGTGACAAATGTATCTATGTTAGAGACACGGAAAATGGCTACGTCATTTTGTGTCTTTATGTAGATGACATGCTTATCATAGGAAGCTGTGATAAAATGATAAAATCCACTAAAGATATGTTGAACTCAAAGTTTGACATGAAAGATATGGGGTTAGCCGATGTAATCCTTGGAGTGAAAATCTCAAGAATATCAAATGGACTTGCTTTAAGCCAGTCACATTATGTGGATAAGATTCTTGAGAAATTTAGCAAGGGTGACTTAGCTATTGCTAGAACTCCAATAGACATGAGTCAACATCTATCAAAGAATAGAGGTGACGCAGCTTTCTCAAGTTGAATACTCGAGAATCATTGGAAGTCTAATGTACTTGATGAGTTGTACTAGACCGATATTGCTTACACGGTTAGCAACCGAGTCGGTATACAAGTAATCCTGGAGCGGAACATTGGAATGGTATAGTGAGAGTACTAAGGTACTTAAGATATACTCGAGATTATGCTTTACACTATACTAGACATCCAAGTAATTGAAGGGTATAGCGATGCTAATTGGATATCCGATATAAAAGACTCAAGGTCTACGAGCGGATTTGTATTCACATTAGCAGAGCAGCTATATCATGGAAATCTTCTAAACAAACGGTTATAGCTAGATCCACGATGGAATCGAGTTTATAGCGTTAGATAAATGTGGTGAAGAAGCCGAATGGCTACGCCAATTTATAGAAGATATTCCAAGATGGACGAAGCCCGTGCCATCAATATGTATACATTGTGATAGCCAATCGGCGATTGGAAGGGCACATAATCATATGTATAATGGTAAGTCTAGACACATTCGTCGAAGACATAATACCATTAGACAACTACTCTCAATCGGCACAATATCCATTGACTACGTTAAGTCAAAGGAAAATTTAGCGGATCCGTTAACCAAAGGGTTAAATCGAGAGTTAGTTGAAAGCTCAACGAGGGAATGGGACTTAAGCCTCGAAAAGTTAAACACAATGAAAACCCAATCTAGATGACCGGAGATCCCAAGAACTAGATTCAATGGGACCACCTAACTGTTAAAAGACTTGTAACGTCACCGTGGGGAATCAACCCCAAGTCCATTCCTATTAGTGACATCCCGAAAGGACAAGGATAAGCTTATGGCTTTTAATGATTCTTACGCGTCGTAAATTCGAGCGGGTAATACGGGTTACCTCTAAGAAATCACCTATGTGAGAGAGAAGGGCCGCTTCGAGGAGAATTGTGTGAGGCTCAATTCTTAGACCCTCTCGCAGAACCGGCGTATGTTCGGGCCATGATTGAACACAGCTATGAGAATTGAAGTATGTTAGGACGATACTTGTGTCAAGCATATGACCGGCTACACAAAAAGCATAACGATTCAAGGACATCACGTCTATCGATTTGCGAGTAGAGTAAATATGCTTGTACGAGCGAAGATTCAATGGGCATTCCCACATCTTCGTATGCAAGTTTTCGTCGCAGCTTTATCACCAATTCCGCATTATTCCTTCATGTGGGGATTGTTGGAAAAAGTGTGTTTTGAAGGAAATAATGAGTTATTTTCTTAAATTAATTATTTGTCAAAATGACAAATTGATTGTTGGATTGTGTTCTACTTCATGAGTACATTGAAATCATATATTCATTTGTCCAAAATGATTGAGAAATGAATGAGATATTAAGGCTCAAAGTAAATGGGTTGAAAAGGGAAATGTGGTTATCCCACATTGGAAGAAGATGGAAAAGTGGCTAAGTTTATATACTCCTACACTTTAGTAGGGAGTAAAATTGTGGTACATAGAGGCTCTCTCGCGCACAGCGCAGGGGTGCGAATCATGGACCGAAATAGGCTTCGGCTACCGAACTCACGTGTGCGCGTCCCGCGACACGAATGTAGCTCCGAAATACCGTCGCGCGAGCCCACTTTTTGCATTTTTTTTTCAAACCCGCGAGGCCGCGTAAATGATTTCAAATAATTGTGTAACGCAAGGATTAAAATGGATTTGTAATCGCGAGCTAATTGATTGAATTTATTTCAATAATGGCAGTTTTTATTCTCTTGGGTTTTAATTTCGTGGCAGTTTTATTCTTTTGTTTAAACTACAAATAGAGAACACAACAACACAGGAAAAACACAAGATTTCCAGAATCCCTCTTCACTCCGTTTTGTTACATATTGAACGAATATTTCCTTTGGCCTCCTGCATTTGCATTTGTGGTGATATCGTCCGAGCATTCGCTTCAGTTCGCCGGAGGTTCTATTGTGCGGCAACCGTCCGGTCGTCCGTTTCATCCTGGGAGGCAATCGTCCCGAGTGATCTCAAGCACAACGTGGTGAGGGGGCGAAATTTGTCTTAAGGAGAGTGTGATCTCACACGACTCGGACAACGACAAATCATCTTCTTCTCTTATTTATCTACTTGTTTTAATTAGTTTTTCTGTATTTCCTTTGATATTTGTAATACTTATTCTAACAAAGTAAAGTATGTAAATTTTTTATTTGATTTAGTCTTATGTTGACTTCTATAAAAGGAAAGTGCACTCTTTGCCTGAAACGGTGGGAGTATTACTTATCTCTATCCGGCTACCAAACAGGCAGTGTTAACATGCAATTAACACGGTACAATACTTCACTTTTTTTTGTCATGGATCATAAGAGATTAAGAGTCAATTCACACTTGGATATATAAGAGATTTTTGTGAGACATAAATTACTTAAACTAACCTTGAAATAAGTGAATAAGAGATTTTCCATATTTATACGCTTTTTATTTGAATAATTATATTTTATGATATAATTTTGTAATACAACAACTCTAATCAAGGTGAAACGTTTATCTCAACGAGAACAACTGATAGAACACAAGCCGGGAACCTAACCCATAGTCTATATTTATCTGTAAGTTAATTATAAATCAAGTTATTTATTTATTTTTAGTTGTTATTAATACGTGGAAAATTATAAACTATAGTATAAACCAAACATTGTTATTAATGAAAGTATGTGCTCTCTCCGTTTCAACCAAAGAGTCAATTTTTCATTTTTAAAAGTCAATATGTAACTTATTTAAATCAAAATTTTACATATTTTACTTATGTTTTGAAAAATAAAATTTCATTAATAAAAAACTACATAAAAAAAACTATGAATTACAACTTTAATGACTTTGTAAAAATAAATAAGTTTATGTAAATTATCGGTCATACTTTAATTAAGTTGACCTAGAAAATTTAAAAGTGGACTCTTTGGCTGTAACGAAGGGGGTAACACTTAAGGGTAATATAGTCAGCAAAATAAGAGGTCGACATTCTGTAGATACCCCAATCTCAAACCCTTATTTTTATGTGCTTAATTTTATTACTACTATTATTATCAAAAAGAAAAAAAGCAACAAAAGAAAAACAATAAAAAAAGGAAAAAAGAAAAAGAAAAAAAGAAAAGAAAAGAGAAAACTAGAAAAAAAAAAAAAAAGGAAAAACTTAAAAACGCTACATGATATTTCAATTATGCATACAATCAATAAAATATTTTAGAATCTCATAGAAGAATAAATAAAATCTTTATAAATTTTTAGTCAAATTAACCAGAAAAAATTAAATTTATTCTTTAGATGAGTTATATCTTCAAAACGAAAGGGAAAAGTTAAAAACATATGAAGATGTGGAATTTAAATTTTAGAGATCTGATTTAGCATTTGTTAGGACAAACTAAAATAGGAAGTGGTATGATTTTTTTAGGTTTTTTTTTTGATATCCTAAATTTACCTCCCCAAAGACTCGAACGTGATTCAATTCTGGGACCAACAACAAGGATTGAAACTTAACTAGTAGAACAATCACTCAATCAGATATTTTTTTTTAGGTTTGGGAGTAAAAGATTTTGCCCGGATATTCGGGGCAAGAACATCTCTTGTAGATTTGAATCCAGATAGGTCACCTCAAAAAAAAAAAAAGAAAAAAAAAACAGCTGGCCCAAGCCGCCAACCAAGCTGTCATCGGAAATACGTGAGAACGCGTAATGTATCGATAGATGACTACTCGCGTAAATGTATAATTATACATACATATATTATTAATTGGTCGTACAAATTATTTAAAATTTTAATTAAAACGATCATAAAAATGCCAGCCCAAAAGCCCACTGTCTTAACTCTCTCTCATCTGTCTGAGTGGAGAAAAATAAAAAATAAAAAGAAAAAAACAGAAACGAAGAGAAGTAAATCTCTCACAGTTCCCCAGGAAACAGCAAAAATCAGTTCGACGAACTCAAACCAGAAGCTTCAGAAGCATATATTCATAGTATCACCGGCGAAATACTGCCGGAAATGTGGAAGTTCAAGCCGCTTTTACACCTCTTACTAGTCGTTTGCACGGCGGCGGTGGCCGTTGCTCAGGGATCTAGTAACAAAACTAGTTTATGGCATACATTAGACGGTATCGACTTCCCCTCCCTCTTTAACTTTGTTTTCTGCTCTTAATCTCTGCTTAATACTTGCTCAATCGCAGAGTCTAAGTTTAAAAAGTTTAATAATTAAGAGATATTAGCATCGTCAGAGTTGGTGATGATTAATGGATACATTTGTATCTTTGGAGTTGGTTGAGGAGTACTACTTATTACTTTACTTTTCACTTTTTTGTCATTTTACCTCTGTTTGGCTGCCGAGAAAATTTATTCGAAGTTCTGGTGTTAAAATGTAGGAGCTCAATTTGATTTGTCTATGATTATTGGTGGTGTTTGACTGGTTGTTCATTACTGTTTTTGTTTGGATGGAATTTATGACTAAGAAAAAATAGTTAGTGAGGGAGGTATTCTCAAAATCAACGGATTGCTTACAGGTAATAATAACCGTTAGTAAATTGCTTAGTTTCTGTTGAGGTCAACTCCTTTCATTAGTTGGAAATGCTCACTTTGTTACCCGTTTTGCTTTGAATGATGTTGAAGTGGTTCTAAGAGAATATATTATTGGTCAAGGCTCTGAAATTAGTACCATTCACCCCAAATTTCACGATTGGAAATTATTTTGGTGTGATATTGGTTTCAGTATCAGTTAGGTGGGAATAACCCAGAAAATGTTGACTATCTTCCACTCCTTTTTTTTTTTTTTTTTTTTCTCTCTTACAGTAATTTCTTGTTGCGGTCATGATTTTTATCCTAGACATGGACCTGCGTTTGATTTCATTTAGGTGATCTCTTGAAGGTGCGTAGAAGTTATGGAAGAATTTAAGTTCAGTATAAGAATTGAGCAAGATATCACCTCATTTAGTGGGATATTGCTGAAGTTGAAGGTCTGGTGGCACCAAATGATCATTGAGTAGCCCTGAAAAAGAGACATCTGCTCTAACTCTTGAACAAATTCAGAAGTGAATAACTAAGAAGAATAAGAAGGAAAAAATAGATGCTTAACTACAGGCTTAACCCGAGAACTAGGAAATCATCTAACGTGTAAAATGAATATGAGAGCATATGGGTAGGGCAGTGTCAGCAACTTTAGTCAAGTCAGTGTCCATTTTTTCTTCTTTTACATCATGGTGATTGATACTCCATCCCAAAATGGATGTCCCTTTTTAGTTTTTTGCAAAAATTAAGGAAGTTGACTTTTAGGCTTTCTTGTAGTACATTGAATGCCATTAATGTCCACCCTATAGTATTCCAAGTGCATAATAGGACATGATAGATAGCAAAGGTGAATTAGTTACTTAAGAGAAAAAGGGACACTCATTTTGGGCCAAAAGAATTTCAAGAAAGGGACACTCAATTTGGGATGGAAGGAGTAACATTTTTGTAATTTTGGATTGAATAGGATTGTCAATGATCTGCATGGCAGGCAAGTGACCGACTAATGAAGTACTCTTATATTTTCCCTTTTTCCCCTTGTTTTGCAGATTTTATTGAAAATTATTCTGGATGGATGATATAAACATGAATATTAATTCATTATATGTTCATTTCACTCCATTTATAATATCTGTGCAATCTAATGACCTGGGTGTTACTGATGGTTTGTTGAAGTTGTAATTCTTGTTTGGTTGATGATATGCTTCATAATTACTGATTTACGAGTACTACTATGATGAGTATTTTAGCTTGCTAAAAAAACTCACTTGATATCCTTTTATAGGAGAAGCGCCTTTGGTCATTGCACACGGTGGATTTTCAGGGCTATTTCCTGCATCCAGTCCCAATGCCTACCAACTGGCTTTACTTACCAGTTTATCGAATTTGGTGTTGTGGTGTGACGTACAACTGACTCGTGATGGAGTCGGTATCTGCTCTCCAGATCTTAGGCTTGAAAATTCTTCTACCATTGATTTAGCTTTCAAAGGCAGGGACAGGACCTACCCTGTTAATGGAGTCCCCTTAAAAGGATGGTTTTCAGTGGATTTTTCCTTTCGTGACCTAGCAAGTGTCGTTTGTAAGTTAAATTCTTATCAAACTGTCTCAGTACATTTTTTCCGGTAGGTATTATGTACATATGCAATCTGCATTTACATGTTGCGAGCTGTATGTGGTGGGGCAATAAATAGTATTATTCATTCAATTATGGATTTTGATATTACTACATGCACTTTAAAGTGGCATCTTGGATCACTTCCTAAGTATTTATGGGCTGCATCAACAAAACTTTAATTTCTTCCCTGGTCTTGACCCCTGGTAAAAGTTTTGTAGTGCAGCAGACCTTTACTCGGATTTTTTTTGGTAGAATTTTCCTCTTCTCTATGGTTCTTTCATATCATTTATTCTATTCTTATAATGTTTATCTTTCCTTTTTTGGGCCTGGAGGCTTGATGGATCTTCTAATTGTTCTCTTTCCATTTTGTGGTAGAATGTTCTTATTCTTTTTTGGTCTTATTTTGCTGTCTGTCCTCAGCACCATCATAGAAGTGAAGATTCAAGGGCTACTGACCCAATTGATCAACAGGGAAGTCCAGGGGGGGGGGTTAATTTCAGCGGTAATGCACCAAAGGTTGACCAGACATCTTATTTGTTTAATTAGACTTCATGCTAGTTAATCAGACCAAGCTTCATCTTGTGGTTGATGATTGAATGGGACATGTTACAAATACTATATTAGAAGTGCACAACTGGACAGTTTTATAAGCTTGGGGTTCGCTATGGAACTTCAGCTATAGGTTCGATCTGCTGAATTTAACTTAAACTGGCATTTATGCTTCTGCAATACCGAATGCATGGATGACATTTAGTATGCGGGAACTGATTTATCTTTCTATCTGTTGTCAGTTAGCTGCGTCTTTGACCCGATGAGGTTTTTCTACTTCTTTAGCATCTTGGGCTACATGCTGTAGAAAGCTTAAGAGGTTTGTAGTAAAAGACCTTCTGTAGTCATGGTGCGGCAGTGATGCTACAGCACTTAGCTAGTAAATGCTGCCGAGAGGATTGGGATAGCCCTATATTAGGCAAAGGTGAAAAAGTGAAAAGATAAGGCTAGCATAAAAACACTAAATTACTTCCCACAACTCCTTGGAATGAGTACATTGTCAGTCTGCTTATGGGGTCATTTTGTTGATGTGTTGGTTTTACTTTAAAGTAACTGAATGCAAAACTTGACCCTTCTTGCATCTATCACTTTCGATTGCAAGTAATTGGATGACAGTTCGTTTTAATGTGCTCTCATTTGTTGTAACTGGTTGATTCATTCAAACTTGCCTTATACAAGCATTCAAGTGTCAAGCAAATTTAGTCATTACTTTTTGGTGGTTTTGTTAATATGGCTTCTTACCTTAACAATATAGAGGTGACTAAAGATAAGGTGGAATTGTAATTTAAAAAATTCTTGAGCAAAGAAACAACCAGTGAAGGTTTCATAAGGTTTGTTTTGTGCCCTCTTTTCACTCTTGATATTCTGAAATGTATAATTGTTTCCTGCTTCCCCTCTTCTTCATTCTCCTTCTTGCTGAACTAGATTAGACAACTACTTAAGATGGGAACTCTTGTTTCTGTTTTGCTGCAGTTTTAAATGTTGCCATATTTTATTCTATCCTAACGATTTCTTTCTTATGCTGCACAGTACGTGAGGGGATCTATTCTCGAACACCAGTATTTGATTTCGGTTCCCGAATGATGACCGTTGAGGATGTGGCGGGGCTTAAACCACCAGGATTATGGTTGAATGTTCAGGTGAGTATTAAGTTTGCAAGTTGTCAAAACTCTCCGCTCGAGAAAATGAGCAACTATTTTGAGTTACTTTTTTGTGCCAGGACTCATTTAGTTCAAATCATTTCATGCTTTTTCTGAAATTCTGAAAGGACATTGATTTTGGGATGAATGTAGCATAGGCAATTAGAGATTAAGTGGAAGTGCTTCCATCTCTATGTTTTTCTCTTAATCGACCATAATGTTCTTTGAATACTTTTGCAGCATGATGCATTTTTCAGCCAACACAACTTGAGTATGAGAAGTTATGTGATTTCTACATCCAGAAGTGTTATTGTCAGTTATATATCGTCACCGGAGGTGAACTTCTTGAGAAGTATTGTGACTAGATTCAGACCAAGCACAACAAAACTTGTTTTCCGGTTTCTAGGACAGGACGAAATTGAGCCTTCAATGAATCAAACTTATGGTTCGCTGTTGAGGAATCTGACATTTATCAGGACATTTGCTTCTGGAATTCTAGTTCCCAAATCTTACATATGGCCTGTGGATGGTGACCTGTATTTGCAACCGCATACCTCCTTGGTTTCGGATGCTCACAAGGAGGGTCTACAAGTTTTTGCTTCTGATTTTGCCAATGATGTACCGTTGCCTTACAACTACAGTTTTGACCCTGTAGCTGAGTATCTCTCATTCACTGACAATGGCAACTTCTCGGTCGATGGTGTGCTTTCTGACTTCCCAATTACTCCATCAGAGGCTATAGGTATTTTAGACAATCACATTTCTTATCAAATGCAATGCTCTATATTTATTACTTGAGCAAATTTTGGAAGTGAGTTTACTTTATCACTTCAAAATCTTAATTCATTCAAGGTACTTATTTTTGCCTACATGTTGAACAAGGTGTCGGATCTTGTTTTGTTGAACATATAATCATTTCTTTAAGGATCCAACTCATGATTTCATTAGTTGTTGAAATTCTGGATTCGTCGACCCATATTATATAGTATATACTTTAGTAAAGTATTCTCCCAGATGCTAATTGCCTCCTACCTCTGCAGATTGCTTCTCTCATATGGACAAAAATCTTTCAGGGCCAGGTATGCTAATATATACATTATTCCTTGCAATAGCTTCATTCAATTAATTATTTGTTTTCGATGTGTTATTCATGGCTATTAGTGAAAAAGCTATTGTATTATTTATTACTCTAACTGTCTAACATCAGGATATATCAATGTCTTCTCTCTGTTCTTGCTTCAGCAATTCCTTTGATCATCTCATTTGAAGGAGCAAGTGGGGACTACCCTGGTTGTACTGATTTGGCTTATAGGAAAGCTATTTCAGATGGTGTTGATGTTATTGATTGTCCTGTTCAAATGTCAAGTGATGGAGTACCTTTCTGCTTAGGTTCTATCAACCTCATTGAAAGGACGACGGTCGCCCTCACAAATTACAGCACCCTTACAATGAGTATTCCTGCACTTCAACCTGGTGACGGAATTTTCGCCTTCAACCTCACTTGGAGCCAGATACAGAGCTTGAGACGTAAGTTATCTCCCCAGTTATAGTTTATACAGAATGTACGTCATCTGCTTCCTATGTGTAGTGTGCTTCCATAACTGGGAGAAGGGCTAAATTTTGACTTGAGAGTTGAGAAATCCACCCCTCCCCCCACCTCCCCGTACAAAAAAGGAGAAAAAGAATAACATTAATACTAAGATAGGGAGCGAATCAAATATGAAATCTTGTGCATCTTGATATTATCATTTTATCTCAAGGAATTATGGATTTTTTGTATATGACCAAATTCAAGATATAAGTGCGTAGGGGCTTCTTTGATGCAAGTTGAATTTATGTGAAGACAACATAAGAAAATCATTCTCTTCAAATGATCCTTACAACTTCAAAATGAAGTAGAATCAGGCCTGGCCTGAGCCATGTCTTTGGGGGCGATTGCCAATTGGGGGCCCCAAATTTATGTATACTATTTTAATATGTAGTATAATATATTATGTAATTATGATCTTTGTAATTGACTTTGTGGCTCCATGGATAAGTACTTATTTATGAAACTAGAGATTTTGGGTTCGATACCTAGCGAAGTCGTCCAACCTTAACAAACCCTATTTATGTATAATATTCAATGTATTAGTATAACTGTATAACTTTGTAATTGACTCCACGACTCAATGGATAAGGTGTTGTTTTATAAAATTAGAGATTTTGGGTTCGACCTTGGCGGAGTCATTCAACCTTCATTTTATTTTATTTTGGATCCGCTGAATATACTTATAAAAAAAAAAGAAGTGTTAGTTGACCATCAATTTTTTTTAATTGGTCCATTGGGTAGATTATAACAATATTCCAAGAAAAAATGGTTCTATTGCTATTGTACTCAAAAGATGCAAACAAAGTATATTGTTTTTGTTGTAAATTGTATAAATCGGTGTAGAATAGTAATTTTCAATAATTATTTGATACTTGTATTTCTTGTATGTTTGTAGATATTGCACTTTTTCAATACTTTGAATGATAAAAAGTGAAAAAATACTTGTGTAAAATTATTATTTTTATATTTCAACAAGGGCCTTTTTTTTTTTTCTTTTTGCCCTGTGCCCCAAAAGTTCAGGACCAGCCCTGAGTAGAATCCAACCGCGAGTCGAAAAATCCTTAGATTGCTATTGTTATTTGAACATGTATTTACAAAACCTTACTCATCGCTCAAGTTCTATTAGAAGTATAATAAAGTTTGAGTGGTTTCTATATACAAAAAAGTATGTAGAATTGTTTAAAAGATGTTTGTTCATTCTTTTTGTACAGGGATTATTCGTGCTCTACAAAACCCTAGTGTCCATACTAGGAATTGGCGTCAAATTTCTAGAAAGAAAAATTTATTAAGAGAACAAATCCTCTCTCCTTACTAGCTTCGTCTTTGTACCTTTTTTTAAAAATTTTGGGTGGGGGGGGGGATATTAGTGCTTATTTCACTAGATGATGCGCACACAACTTTTTTACTGCTTCACATAACCTACTCATTATACTTTCAAATGCAAATTATTATCTTTTTTCATGTGTCATCGAGTGTGACCTTTTTCTATATTTTTCTCTTTAGCTTGTCCTACCATCTTTTGAACCTTGTTTGGCTCGGTCATCTAAGTTGCTGCATTTCTGGCATTGTTCTTTCCATCGTCCATAATAAAAGACATTTCTTCAAGTTTTTTGCCTGGTCACCCTTTTGACATTGTGTCTGTTTCTCTCTTATTCATTGTAGCTGCAATATCAAGTCCATTCTCAAACGTGACTTTGTTTCGGAATCCAAAATTCCAGAATGATGGCAACTTTATGAGTTTGGCTGACTTTTTGTCCTTGGCAAATAATAGTACTTCTATATCTGGTGTCTTGATCAACATCAAGGTAAGTTTATATGGTTCTGAACCATTTTTGGTATTATTAAATGAATCTATGCTTTTTGTCAAACTCTTCGCACTTTGTTTGATTAATTGTTGGGGGAGGGAGAGTGGAAATGAAGATTCAGGTACATTCCAATATATAATTTGAATTAGAAAAAGGTATGTGTGACATATGATATCTCAAATACTGAGACAAAAAATAAAATAAAAATAGACGCCCTTTTAAGCAGAATATTGAAAAGGATCAGACAGTATCTTCTTGAAACTATTGAAATTCTTCTCTCTCTCTCTCTCTCTTTCCCATTTCGTCTTTTGAATTTTGATTAAGGTGGATAATCACTTGGATAGTCTAAGCTGAATGCAGAAATTATCATCTCGATGCACATTTGAGAATCTGCTACTTTATCTGCTCTCTCTTATAACTGTCCAATCGAATCAACTTATTGTCTACATTTCTGGTCCCTAATTGATTTGTTTCTAGCAAACAAGAACTAGATTGTGACCAATGCCGAGTATCTCTTTCTGTGTTTCAGTTATTGCATGAACTTCATACCATCAAACCGTAATTATCTTTTGTGAATGACATTAGACTTCCTTCTCTATTTTATAGAATGCTGCCTACCTAGCAGAAAACGAAGGATTAAGTGCAACTGATGCAGTCATTGATGCCCTAAGTACATCAGGTTACAGTAATCAGACCGCAAAGAAAACAATGATCCAGTCTTCGAATAGCGCTGTTCTGAAAAAGTTTAAGGAAACAGGCAATAAATATGAGCTTGTTTATGAGGTTGATGAGAATATCCGTGATGCCCAAAATGCAACCATTTTGGACATTACAAGGTTTGCTGATTCTGTCATCGTAGGCAAGCAATCTGTATTCCCTCGAAATAATGGATTCCTTCTCGGTGCTACCGATGTTTTAGAAAAGCTTCAAGCATTTAAGCTCCCTGTGTATCTTCAAATCTTCAGCAACGAGTTCATTTCTCAACCATGGGACTTTTTTTCAGACCCATATGTAGAGATAAATTCGTACTTCTCCGGAGCTGGTATGGATGGTGTCATTACTGGTTTCCCTGCAACAGCCGCCAAATACAGAAGTAAGTGTGTGTGCGTGCTATATTGCGGTTCTGTAATATTATTCTAGTAATCAGTTTCTGTTTATTATTAGTCAACCCACGGACATGGGCTTGTGTTTTTGCCAAGTCTTGGGCAAGTCATTCACGCGACTCTTTTTTTCAAATTTCAGTCAGTTTTATGCGAGTGCATTGATGACCGTTGGTTGAGCTGTTCTTGAACACTCCACGTATGGTCTACATAGTGTGGTTCTTGTCTATTTATTAACCTTTTCTTTTTTGGGCATATCACAGGGAACCCTTGTTTAGGGTTACCCGCCAATGAAACGCCACCCTACATGGCCCCATTTCAGCCAGGCGCTCTATTCTCCCTGATGAGTTCAAGTTTCCCACCAGCTGAGGCTCCCTATCCAGTCCTGACAGAAGAGGACGTGGCTGAGTCACCTCTGCCCCCTGTCCGCCATACTGATACTGGTAACGGTTCAGGTTCAGGGGCGGGAGCACCAACAACTCAACCAAGTGGGCAGCCTAGAGCAGTTGTAGGAGTTCTGCTGTCGTATCTGACAATTCTTCTTGCAACCCTTTTGATGTTCTGAAATGATGACTGATCACTTGCATGATCATTTTGTACGATATGGGTTTCCACCTCATTGGCCGGAGTTTTTGGATATATCTTGGAGATCTACGTGGTTACACGGCTAATTTACAATTATTTTTCTCACTTGAACCACTGTGATATTCAAATTCTATTCATCTTAGTTTTTGTAGGTATTGTTTATTCCTTCCCATGTAATTTGAAAACAGGATTCTGGGTACATGTCTTGATGAATTCTTTATAATATTCTTGTTTAATATTTCATTCACCATTGACCTTTGGTGTGTAATTAAGGTAGCTTTTTTGTGCTGATGGACTTGCTGCTTCCGTTCAATTTTCCTGCATCAGATGAAACGACGTGAATGAAACGGAAACCAAATAAGTTTCAAGTTTTGTGATTTCAGAACAATAATACGCACTGCCTGTAAAAAGGTTTTAGGAAAAATACGAGGGAAAGTAATGGTTTGCGCTGTTCATTGTTCGACTGCAGTCTGCTTATGGTCCCAGAAACTGGAAAAATGTGGGGCTCGATGCTATTGCATATAAACCGCTTTAGATGATTACAAAAGTTATCGTGCCATCGAGTACAAGAAAAACACAATCTTTAAGGTTGTTAATCGAACTGAACTGGCCCGCGTTCTGCTCGGGCTCGACTAGTGTAAGCTTGAGTTCTGCTTGGGCTGGACTAGTGTAAGCTTGAGCTGGATTCTAGTTCAAACATAAACGAGGCTCATTAAAGTATTAAATAAAAATAAGGGTGAATTACAGGCCGATCTCTTTTTAAATATTTGTAATTGCTCCAGTCCACTCATCTTTTTTAAAAACAGAAAAAAAGTATTTTTGGGGCGAAAAGACGATTATGCCATTAATGAAAGAAAAATACGCGCGCTTCAGTAACCCAAGGCATCGCGATGCACTACTTTGGCATCGCGATGCACCACTTTGGCATCGCGATGCACCACTTTTGCATCGCGAATTTGCGATGCACCAAATTGGGGCATCGCGATGCAACGATTGGTGCATCGCGATCATCGCAGCGCGCTTTAGGGAACCAAAGCATCGTGATGAGCAACCAAGATGCAACAATTGGTGCATCGCGTTCATCGCAGCGAGTTTTAGGGAACCAAAGCATCGTGATGAGTAACCAAGGCATCGCGATGCACCACTTTTGCAAATTGGGGAATCACGATGCAACAATTGGTGCATCGCAATCATCGCAGCGCGCTTTAGGGAACTTGATTTTCATTTACCTTTTGGGGGCGTTGCCCCCGAACCCCCACGAGGGACATTGTGCCCTCGACCTCTGCGACCTGACTGGGCAGGTCGAATCCTGTTGCGTTGCCCAGCATACTGTGATTGACGAATTAAATCAGTCCAAGAACATCTTCCTCTGTTTTCGGACAGCACACTGTCAAGCTTGATTTGAAGCTCAAAAATAGTGTTTTTTGGTAGAAAAATTGTGCACAAATATAGTACTAAGTTAGGATAATAATATGAGATTGATTTTAAATAAATTCGAAGCTTAAAACAGAGATTTAAGTGGCCAAAACAGCTCAAGAACAAAGAAAAACGGGTTGAACTCAAAAAATTTAAATTTGATCAAATTCGTGTTTTATGCATGAAAATTGATACCCAAACATGAGGAAAGACTATATTAACAACATGAAATCATTTATACATCAATTTGAATCTCAAATCTGAAGCAACGATGTTGTTGAGGGTATTTTAGGAAGAAAATTTTCAAAATGCCTTTTAGCGGTTAAAAAAAAAAAGGTGTACTGGAGAGAAAAAAAGTTTGGGAAGGTGGACCGGCCAGCAATTTCTCCTAAAAATAATATCAAGGTATTTTTTATTCAATTAAAGGTCAAACAAATATGAAAAATTATGTTCCCAGCTAACACAAATATGAATGACAATGTTGGTAAGATATTATAGTGCGCAAAAGAATTTATTTTTAGTTGAAATAATTATTATTAATGATTAAAAAGTCAACATAAGTTACTTATGTATATATAATATTACTATATTTTTTATATCGGATCGAATTGAGTCGTTAAGGATCAAATCACCCTTAATCCAAATTCGATTTGTTAAGCTATCAGGTTATTGGACTTGGATCACAATCAAATAGTTGGATTGAAAAACTCAATCCATATCTTAAAAATAGCATCGGATTTGGATCAAAATCCAATCCATTGATAGCCTTAAAATGAGCCAAGATTGTGCTCTAGGCAGGCTCGGTAGTGTTCGAGATCGAGAAAGCGAAGCTTGACTCATGAGCTCGTAATCTTAGCTTGAGATCGAGGACATGAAGGGTATTAGTGAAGACGTCTCCGTTCACAAGCTCAGCGTGGACCCCGCAATCACCCCCATACAACAGCGACCACGGGTTTTTTCCCCGGAGAAGCAAGCAGCTATCAAAGAAGAGGTCGACAAGCTGCTCCGGGCTAAGATTATAAAAGAGATTTTTTACCCGACTTGGATCGCAAATGTCGTCATGGTAAAGAAGACCAGCGGCAAATGGAGGATGTGTGTGGATTACACCGACTTGAATAAAGCTTGCCCAAAAGACGGTACCGCCGCCCGAATAGACCAGTAGACGCCATAGCCGGCCACAAAATTCGAGTTTCATTGATGCCTACTCGTGGTATCACCGATCGAATGTGGCTAGAGGATCGAAGCTTACGCCTTCCGAGCCGGGGCTCTGCATCGCTATGTTATGATGCCTTTGGGGAAGAACGCAGGGCTACATACCGTAGAATGGTAAACGAGTGTTCGGCGACCACTGACGCAACGTGGAGGCTTATATCGACGACATGGTCATTAAGACCAAGAAAGCAAATCACGTCGACGACCTCCAAGAAACCTTCACCACTGAAAAATAACATGAAGTTGAATCCCACAAAATGCGCCTTTGGGGTCACCGGGCAAATTCTTGGGATACATGGTGAATGAGCGGGCATGAGGCCAATCCGGGGAAGATCCAGGCATTGCTAGATATGAAGGCCCCAACAAATATCAAAGCCGTGCAGCAGCTAAATGGCAGGATAACCGCCTTGAGCAGATTTATAGCCAAAGCTGCCGAGAGGAGCCTCCCTTTTTTCAAAGTTTTGAAAGGGAGTCAGAAATTTGCATGGGGACAAGAATGCGACAAGGCCTTTGCTGAGCTGAAGCAATACCTTGGAAGCCCGCCTTTGCTGTCCAGCCCGGTCCCCGGAGAAAAGTTATATATTTATATCTCGGCCTCAGATGCGGCGGTCGCTGCAGTTTTGATTAGAGAAGAGGGCTCTATTCAAAAGCCAGTGTATTACGTCTCTCACGCGCTTTCCGACGTAGAGACGCGGTACTTGAATGTTGAGAAGGTAGTCCTAGCATTGATCGTAATGGCAAGGAAACTATCACATTATTTCCAAGCCCATGCTTTGATCGTCTACTCAGACTTACCTCTCCGGAAAATGCTACACAAACCCGATGTCGCCGGCAGAATGATGAAGTGGGCGCCGAGCTCCGCTTCGATATCACATACGAGCGGAGAAAGGCGCTCAAGGGCAAGCACTCGCCGACTTCATAGCCGAGACATCATTCACTCACGAGTCTCCGGATATACCCTCCGCCGAGTTTAGAAGGTCTCGCCACAGTCACACCCCGACCAAGATTATCCGCTCTAGCTCTCATGAAACACGGCCTATCCACCATCGGCGCTTGTTTGTAGATGGATCCGTCGCCAGCGGCGGTGTGGGTTTATCCCTGGTTTCCCGAAGGAATTGAATTTCGGAAAGTTTTTCGATTCAAGTTCCCCGCATCCAACAACCAGGCCGAGTATGAGGCGGTGGCGCAGTCTACAATTAGCACGTGAACTCACAGTTACTCAAATTGTTGTCTTCACGACTCCCACTTGTTGTGAAGCAAATTTCGGGAATATGGGGCTAACCACCCCACACTGATAAAATACTGTGAGCTCGCAAGACAGCTACTATCCAAGTTCGACTACTGGGAGGTTCAGCAGATCGATAGAGAAAGCAACACTGGCCGACTATTTATCCAAAGTGGCTTCCATGGAACTAAAAGATCTGCCCGAGATGTTCAAGTGGAATTCATGGATTCCCCTCGCAGACAGAGAAGCCGTCTTGCCAATTATCGCGACCACGAGGTGTTGGATAGATGAGGTCGAAGGTTATATCGAGCATGGGACCTTGCCGATGACAAAAGCCTAGCCCGGCAAATCGAAAGAGAGCCGCCGATATACAAGGGTCGCCGAGGCCGCACCGGCGATCTTTCTCAAAACCTTTGCTAAGATGCGTACGACCCGAGGTCACCGACAATTTATTAGCGAGGTGCACGAGGAGTATGCGGAGGACACCCCGAGCCCGCACTCTCCGACGAGTTATATTCCACGGATACTACCGGCCTACACTAAGGAAGGATGCCGAGGCCTACGTCGGGAGGTGTGACAAATGCCAAAGATTTGCCGATGTGCCCGACTACCTTTCGTGCCACGCACACCGGTCGCACTGCCCTTCGACATGTGGGAATTGACCTCATTGGTCCTTTTCCCAAAGCTCATGAGGTTGCGAGTTCTTGATTGTAGCCGTGGATTACTTTACAAAGTGGATTGAAGCCAAGCCGCCATGGGATTGCTGAAGAAAAAGCCATCGCTTTGTACACGACTTCATCCGTGCGATTTGGGCTACCTCGGTAATAGTCTCCGATCACGGACACAATTCGCTACCAAGTTTACAGCAAACTGCGAGAGGATGAATGTTAAACACTGGATGTCTTCAGTTGCTCATCCGCAAGGCAACGGCCAAGCAGAGGCCGGGAATAAGAAAATTCTATACTCCCTTAAAAGGAGCTTAGAAGAGAAAAAAGGAAGATGGCTGGAAGAGCTCCCCGCAGTCCTGTGGAGCATCAGGACATCTGTGAGGGGTCCGACGGGAGAAACGCCATTTGCTTTAACCTACGGCTCCGAGGCGATGGCACCAGTTGAAATGGCCCTACCAACAGCTCGGGTGTTGTACTTTGATGAAAAGACAAATACAGAAGCTCGGGGGCTTGACCTCGATCTGTTAGAAGAGCGCAGACTGGAAGCTCAGTTAAGAATGGTGAATTACAAGCAACTCGCGAAGGGTCATCATGATCGGAGAATAAAGGCTAGAACCTTCTCGGTCGGAGATTGGGTCCTCAGGAAGATCGAGGTCACAGGCAGAAATGCTCAGCGGAACAAGTTATCCCCGAATTGGGAAGGCCCATTCCGGGTTACCTCGATCATCCGAGAAGGAACCTACCGACTTGCCGAGCAAGATGGAACGTTATTGAAGAACCCTTGGCATGCGGATCATCTCAAGAAATATTATTTATGATTGTAAATTTTACTTTTGTAAATTGAAGTAAGTGTATGACAACAAAAACCTTGTAAAGAAATTGCAGTTTGTTTACTCGGGTTTTTCGTATTATATTATTCAAATACCTAGAGTCAGCAGCGGGCTACTTTAAGATATACTAAAAATACTTATAGCGGGCAGCGGGCCCCTTAAGTAAAAATAATTACTCTGAGCATGGTAGCAGACTACCCCGAGTAGTTTGAAGACCTCACTGCAAAGTCAATATTGAATCACTCAGTGGAGGTGGAATAAAGTCATCACTGGAAAGTCAATAGTGAATCACGCCGCGATAGACTTTGAAAGATTACGAAAGGTCGACCAGAGTCACCCCGTAATAAACAAACCATTGCCGACGAGAGGCCAGAGCCACGTTGCAATAATTGAAATGATTGAAATTTGCAATAATTGAAGAGATTGATATTTGCATTCAAAAGAACATATTAAATACAAGCTAGAAATACTTGTTTAAATTTACATCTACGAGTTAATATTACTTGTTTAAATTTACATGTCACAAAAATTTACGAGCTCGCAGGCTCAAAACCAAGGTACAAAATATCTTCTGTGCTCCACCGCATTTCAGCCCATCACATCCTTCCGGTTCTCGCCACTGGTCGTCACACCTTCGCATCCTTCGCAATCGATCGCGCCGGCCGAGCTCGGCATTCTCTTGCTCGTCGCCTCCCCGAAGCCTCCAGGGCCATCTGTTCAAGCCGAGCATCGACCAATTTTTCAACATGCCGTTGAAGGATAGCCGGGTGTTCCTGTGCCGGCTACCGCCTTTGGCATCTTCTTCATCGATAGCTTGGATGTCTTCGGCATCAAACGGCACGAGCACGGCACCTTTCCTATTCAAATCATCAAAGGGGTTGGAGGCTCCCCACTCAACTAGCGTCTCAAGCGGAATCCCGCACCGCGCTCGGAGAATCGATATCGCCCTTTCATCATGTATGGGGCAATATCCTCGACGAACGACCTCCCAGACCGAGCGATGAGGATTCCCGATCGGGATACCGTGCTCGGACGTCATCAACCTCCAGGGTGAGTTTCTCCATCCTCCTATCGAGATCTTGGATGGCCGCTTCGTGCTCCGAGCTCTTTGCGGTAAAGAATTCTTCAAAACTCTTCATCTCTCGCCCGGTGATCTTCAGGGCCTCCTCGGCCTTCAGATGAGCCTCCTCGGCTTTCAGTTGGGCTTCCTCGGCCTTAGATTGCGCCGTCACCGCGGCGAAGAGTGAAGCCTTGGTCTTCTCGAGCTCAGCATCCTTAGCCTTTAGCTCCTTATCTTTGCTCTGAGCCGATGGCGAAGGCGGACACTCGGATGTATCTTCCTTGACTGCGGACTAGGTCGACTTCGCTCACCACCACCGAAGATCAAAATACTTCGCATAGTGGGCCATCTCGCGAACAAAGCAAGTTAGTAAGAATAAATGAAAAAAGGGTTTAGACAGAGCCATGTGGGTACAAACCTCCACCAAGTGTCATTGTCTTCGAGCGATCGGAGATCGCAAGTAGTCCGGTCATCCGGGGAGAGTCGGCGTAGCCCTGGACCTGGTTGAAGAGCAGAGTCTCGGGTACGCCCATTCCGGCTATTACTTCGACCTCCACCCGGAGTGACCTTCTCTTTACCCTTGGCGATTTCCTGTAAGGGCTCCTGGTCATATCAATAATGGTGGCCTCGGATCCGCAGAAGCCCCGACTTCGCAGCCTCGCCGCCGGCCCCGACTTCTTCGCCTCGCCAGAGGCCCGGTCTCGTTTTACGAGCTCCGGCCTCATCACTAGCCGAAGCCCGCTTGGTCTCCGAAGAGCCACGGAGATTGGAACGGCATGCACAATCCCTCACCCTATCGGCTTCATCGGGAGAATTGCCGCGTCACCTCCGGCCCGAGCTCGCCTCCTCGTCCTTGCGAGCTCCGGAGGCGTTGGTCCTTTTAACCTTGAAGGCGCCGGCAACGTTCACCATATCTCGCAAAAGTACACAAGTCAATATTCATCCGAGGAAGAAATACTTGGAAGAAAATGCAAAAGAAATACAAAAGACATGAATAGCATTACAACCCTCAGACGACCCTCGGGAACCGGCAGTGTTGCTCCTCTACCCGCACCGCTCACATTGGATGCGAACTTGTCATCCATGTGTCCTAGCCACCCCGGCGACTCCACCGCAGCATTGTACACCTCGGGTGAACCCCGCGAAGGTCCTCCTCGATAGCCCGGTCATCGAGAGGAATGGTTCATCCGCAAGGATCGCTTCCCGGCCATACAGACGGTCCGCTCCACGTTCGTGAAGAGGGGGTCTCGAGCACCCGCCGAGCGATGTCGTAGTCTCCCAGCCTCTTCAGCGCTTGAGCCCGTGCACTCTCCCCGCGGCACATTGAAGTTCCAGCCTCAGCTCTCCACTAGGACGATCTTGTCGGCCCACCGTCCACCTTCCTGAAAGGGGTGAAGAGCTTCACCCGCTTGTTATGGGCTTTACACCGGAGACGATGGGAAGAGACCCATGTCGGAAATAGTATCTCGAGGAGAGAGATGGCTCGCGCCCCGAGCTCGGACACGCGATGAAGCACACCAACGTCCTCACCAAACCCAGAGAGGTCGAGGGGCATTGCGGATGTCTCCTCGAGAAACTCGCAAATCGGGGATCGAGTGGGAGCCGCATCCGCCAAGAGTGAAGAAGCCGAGGTAGAAGCCCACTTCCCGCGCAGGCCTTCACTCTACCAGCTTTGTCCGCGCCGGATCGAAGCCCGAATCCGGTTGTGTGATGAAGGGCCTCCCACGAAGAGATGTCGGAAGAGGAGATCCTATTCCTCCAGCTTCCTGCTAGCCGCGGCCATAGCCGCCGATCGGCCCTCTCGCCCGAGGTGGACTCTCGAGCCGCAGAGGTATCCCCGCTCGATGTCGACACCCCACCATCTTGTGTAGGTTCTTTGATCGCGATTCGGCAAAGAATTGATGTCTCGCGAAGTTGGCGAGTCTGCTCACCCGAGATTCTGCAAGAGCCGGGTCACGGTGAAATATTTGCAGATCGGCGCTTATTATTTGGTTTTTGTCCTCTAGTACTTCCATTTGAGCGGCAAATGGGAGTGGAGGGACCCAGGTGGCTCATCGGCCACTACCCTATCCGAGAAGTCGGAACCCCAACATCTTAAGATATCCCGGCTTCACTGAAGTACGACCTCCCAGTGATCTCTGCTAACCGGTATATGTTCTTATGTGTGGGAGATCGGGCAAACACGGACAAAGACGGAGAATCACCTAAATCTACGGGACCTCGGGCTACTAATGGGTGGTACCATCTAAGCTCGGGGAGTATCCCGAGGACGAGGAAGACTCTGACGGGGTAAATTCTGGGACCCTAAAGCTAACACCTCGCCTACCCGAAAACATGTTGAAGAGAAATAAAGAATTCAAGTATGAGCAGATCGGAATACCTGATTCAAGGAGAAAGCTCGGGAAGCGAGGATGTACGGAAAGCACTTGAGAAACACGTGAGACCTGAGAAACACGTGGCACCGGAAGTTAGTACCGGAATAAATGGCGATTGACAACAGGAAAGCGATGATCGATATATATTGCAACCAAGGGCAAAACGATCGAAAAAGTGGATATAAAGATAGAGGAGGTTCGATGAAACTAACCTACTGAGTACAATCGACGAAAGAGGCGTAAATCGTGAGAAAAGCAGAATGACGGTTGAGGAAATGTTGCCGGAAATCGCAGTCGCCGGAGGTAGAATAGGTTTTTAGCAAAAGTGATGATCAACAGCTTCTAAAACCCTACTTATACCCTTGCAAGACGACGTCGTTTGTACGGACGACCCGAATTACGACCGGGTTAAATGGATAGTCCGCGTGTTTTCCTCAAACGCCATCAATGCGACACCGTTTTGCACAAAACGACTGTTCCAATTCAAAAGTTGAAAAGACGGGCATTTAATGAAAGCCGTCGAATTTCGCGCCAATGATTTGGCACAAATTCCAATATGAGGTGTGTTGGTGAAGCTTCTACCTACGCCTAAAACGCGAGCCGGACTTCCCGACTAGAGAGTGAAACCCTCACCTCGGGAACTCGGGGCTACCGAAGATACGAAATTTCCATTCTCCACGTGGCATCGAAGAGCACGTGGTCAAGCCGATCTCGAGCCCGAGAGGATGAGTCATCATCCCGAGCTCGAACTACAACCCGAGCCCGGCTCTCCGCCCGCTTCCGACGTACCCGAGGAAACAAGATGGTTCTCTCCCCGCCGTGATCCTAAAGAGCTCGCATGGTCTCGCACCCGAGCTGTCCTATTAAAGTTCCCGAGGTAATCACCTCGAGACAAAGAAAGTCAACGAAAGCCGCCGCATTCAATGTCCGCCACCGCCGGCCATCCCGGACCACCATCCGACATCCTATTGGACGTAAAGAATACTTGCCTATTAAGGAAAGCCGCATCTAGAAGGTCAAGGGGACAAACAGGAAGTTCTATCCTCTCGCACCGAAACAGTCACTTCCACATCAATGTATACTATGGCCGCGAGATAGGGACATGACAGCCACCCCAAGTCGACACCGGCATCCACTTGCTACAAACCGACTTTACTTCAAGATAAATACAAGGTGATAGCCTTCTTTATGGTCTAAGTTCAAATTAACACACACAACTACAAACTCCCAAAGAATTCGAGCAAGTACTCTCCGAGCCAATCCTCACTGGAGACCTTTATCCTTACCATAAACTGACTCTCTCACCGGAGGGCTTTAGCTGGACCAACGTCCAGCTCCCTAACGGTGTTCTTTCTTCATCTCAGGTATCTACCGTAGGACAAGTCCCACCTAAGCTTGTGCCTATTGAGAGCCGGGGCATCCTAATCACAGACTAACTGCTTACGTGGACACGACAGATCACCAAAACCGATTTTGGCGTGATCAAGTCTAATTAATCAAAACTAATTTTTGTTTTTTAAGACACCCAGCACCACCAGGTGGTGTCTTTTTGAGTCATCTAATTTACGAGGTGGAAGATGGGGAAGTTTATTTGTTAAATCAGTTATGATGGCAGATCAATTGCCATGAGAAAAACGTGTTGATGTGTACTTAATCTAATAGTATTTATTATTTGTACAGGCTCGAGTTCGAGAAATTCTTGAACAAGCTGCTTTCTCAAATACGCGACCCTAATAACCTTTATCTCAAGTACTTAGGCTTGGTCATAACGAATTGTAAACTGATTAAAAAATTGGAAGAAATTCGGGCAGCTCTCCTTTAGAAAATTTTCAATCGTTTAAGGAAGTGATAATTATTTTCAATCGGAAAAGAACATTTTTGTTATAAAATGTCATCTATACCCTTTAAAAACACGAAACAGTGCATACTGTGCATTGCAAAAACCAAAAACGATGCATTACGACACAACACGATACATACATAACACAAAACGACAAACTGTGCATCGCAAATAAAAAACGATGCATCAGCCACCCCCATTTCTCACTCCCTATCGCCACCCCGCCCCCCATTTCTCTCAAAATACGTTTTTTTTTTACTCTTAATTATTGCGATGTACAAAATTGTATTAAAAAAAATACTCATTTTATGCATCGCGATGCAAAACTTTTATTCTCATGCACAACTTTTAAACTCAATAAAAATTATTAATTTTTGTGATAACGATAGAAATTAATAAAAAAATACAATTATTACAGTTTTAAAGTGTTGAAAAGTTATTAAAGTTTGTGCATTACTAAAATAGTATTGTTTTTATGCATTTTTTTATTTAATGCACAATTTTCTACTGAATCAACAATATAATATTTGCGATGGATATCAGTGTATATCGCAGTGCATAAAAATGTACTACTCATGCATGGTCAAATTTTTCAGCATGGAAGAGCTACTGATGCACAAGAAGAGAAAATGAGAGACTGATGTACAGTAACAGCCCTTCACTAATCAACAAAAGACAACTCTTATTTTTTAATAATATTACATTTGCAATGCATACAACTTTTCAAAGGGAAAGGAGGGCGATATACAGAGAATCACATGCCTTAAAAGATGGAGGAGGAAAATTGACTTTTTTTCCACTCTAAACCTACTTTTTTTTGTCTTAATGTTTCCACGTGCTTCTTTATTCTTACAGACAAATGTATCTCCTCATAATAGTGTTTCAGAGACAGCTTTGGGAGTACCTATGTTTTCAATAATTCTATTTTTACATGCTGAAAAATAGCTTTTATGTAAGAGCTACTGATGCACAGGAAGAGAAAAAGAGAGACTGATGCACAGTAAAAGCCCTTGACGATGCGTGGTCAAATTAAACTTGACGGTGCACAGTAAGAGCTAGCTTGAGCTGATGCATAGTCAAATTACAATTGACGATACACATTCGCATCACATGACAATGCACATTAATTCGCATCACATAACCATGCACAAACTACACTTAAAAACGTCATATGTTGTTACGGAGACAATTTTGAAACAAATAGTCAATTTATCGCTTAAAAGGGAATTAAGCGAATGAAAACAAATATATGAATTTAAGCGGTTGAATATTTCACAAAAGGTACCAGTCCGCAATTTTTCCTAAAAATTAAATAAAAAATTTGAAGCCTTATCACTATTCTTATATTAGAGCTAATTAAATTTTCGTAATCTGCATATTAAGTTAAAAAGAAGGAAGAATTGCAGGCCGATACCTTTTGTGGAATATTCAACCGATTAAGTTCACTATATTTGTTTTCATTCGCTTAAGTCTCTTTTAAGTGATAAATTAACTATTTGTTCCAAAACTGCCCCCGTATCAACGTACTACGCTTTTAAATGTATTTTGTGATTTTTGTGTTAAAAAATGTGCATCGTTTGCCACGTCAAGTATATGTGTGTATCGTGTGCACTGTCAATGTAATATTTGTGATTTTTTGTGTTAAGAAATGTGTATCGTTAAGTATATTTTTTTGCATCATGAAGTATAACAGTACTGTTTTGTTCAGTTTTTGTGTGTGTAAGAAATGTGCATCGTTAGGTATAATTTTGTGCATCGTCAATTATAACAGTACTATTTTTCATTTATATTTTGTTCATCGTGAAGAGGGTTATTATGTATATCGTCAAAAGTAATAACTGTAAATTTATGTTTTTGTTCCCAAACTGCTCCTGTAACAATCTATCGCGTATTTTTAGCTGTGCAATTTTCTTGATCCTTTTAATCCCGTATTTATCTCCATTGCGATTTTTTACTAAAATTTTCATTCATATCAACTTGAAGAGACTTAAAAAATACCAAAACAGTTCAATATCGAATTCCTTTTGAAATCGAAATCAATGGATTCAACAAGCCTAACTGCTGTCATGTTGCTGAAATTCAGAGGAGATACTATTGTTTCGACAATTTTAGAAAATTTTGATTTATCTGAGTTGATCGAATGCATCAGAGGTGAATATTCCAATTTTCAATCGGATAATTGTACTTTGAAATACACTATAGGATCACATAACAATTATTGTTTAACTAATGAAGAAGATTTCGAAAACATGTTGATATTAGCCAAAATTTTATCAGTTTCTATTGTCATTGTTGATGTGTTTGAATTGATACTGATTTGAGTTTCGGGATTAATAAAGAAGGGAATTATGGAGATGAAATTGCAGAAGACACACACGATGCAACTGTTTATGAAGATGACGATGCACAAAACTTGCATTGGGATACACAAAACCTTGACAAAGGTAAGGGAAAAACTGTGTATCGTGAGGAGTACAGTGATAGAAGTTGTACCAATTCTTCAAAATTTGAAAGCTATTTTGAAAGTGTCCCAACATACGACATATGTCCTGTTCAAACAAGAAAGGAACTCTTGAATTTTGGTTGAGCAAATCTTATTATTGGTACTGGTCAAATATTTAAAGGTGGAATAGAAGAATTTTGCACGCAGCTTATAAAGTATTCATTCAAAATTAGTTTTAAATTCATTTACATTAAGAACAAAAAAAAATAGGATTAACGTTGCATGTGGGAAGAAATACAGTGATGATTGTAGTTGGTTCATCAAGACATCTTCAATTGTTGATGAATCAGTATCCATATACAAGTGCAAACTTTCACACAGTTGTCAATTGACCATGGTTGACGATAATAACTCAAAAAGGATGGGCTATGGTATCATTGGGCAGTTGATTCTTGACCATGTTCGCTGTCGACCAAGTTATTCGCCGAAGGGTTTAATTGATCACATGAGGACTAATTATGACTTTGAGATAACATACAACAAGGCATGGAGGAGTTTAGAGAATGCTCGAAAGAAGCTATTTGGTTGATACGAAGAATCTTTCCAGGAGTTGCAGTGGTACGTTAAAGCATTGCATAAGAGTAATCCTGATAGCTTTGCTTTCTTAGAATCAGATGATGATACGAATCAGTTCAGTAGGTTGTTCATTTCATTTCGGGCATGCGTAGATGATTTCAACTATTGCCGTCCTATATTGTTCATAGATGAGACATTTATGAAATCTCGATTCAAGAGCACTCTTTTGTCTGCTACGGCCAAGGATGAAAATCAAAGTACGACTATTTGTTCTACATTTTTTCCTTTTGTGTTCAATATTATTTTGATTACTATCATAGGCTGATCATGTTTTTTTATGCCCCTGTTTGTACTTATACTTAATAAGAGATACATTCAGTACATTATTGTGCATCGAAAATAAAAGTGGTGCATCACGATGCACAAAATCAGTACTTTTATAGTACACTTTTGTGCATCGCAAAACTGTTGTTGTTAATTAAATATTATTCATATGTTACAGGTCTGTTCTAGTTTGCATTTGCTGTTGTAAGTTCTGAAAATAGAGATAATTGGGCTTGATTTCTGTCTAAGATAAAATGAGCAATCAACCGTGAAGTGATTTTTGTATCCAATCATAATGTTGGTTTAATGGAAGCAATACGCGACATGTTTGAGAGTTCCAAGCATTTCTTTTACTTGGTGCATCTTTATCGGAACTTGAAAGAAATATTTAATGGTAAACGCTATTCCAATACGTTTCGCAGCAGCTTGTGTTTAAGACTTAAGGACTGTGTATATGCCCCCAATATTAGATTGTTTAATGAGAAAATTGATATATTCAAAAAAGAAGGGGGACAACTTGCATGTGATTTCTTTGCCACCATTCCATACGAGAAGTTGGCGATTGCACATTGCCACGAGAATAAGTAAGCCGAAATAACCTCAAATGTCGTTGAATCGTTCAACAATTAAATTTTAGAGGCTCGCGGTCTTCCCATTACTCATATGGTGGATTGTATAAGATCGAAAATAATGAAATGATTTAGTTACTGACTTGGGAATGGAAAGACATGAAATAAATTGTACGTGCTTCAGAATTCTTGTGTGAGGGTGAGACTATGTTACCTTCTATATTGAAGGGATTACCCGGACGTCCCAAAAAGATAAGGATCCCATCAAATGGTGAATCAACAAGAAAAAAAGAAAAGAAAATGATATGTAGTAGATGTCACAAACTTTGTAATCATAATGCTAGTTCATGTCGAGAGGCTATAAAAAGTTAATTTTTGTTATGTTGTAATTTTTTTGAAGTTCATTTTGTATATATACAAGGTTGATTTTTGTGCATCGTCATGTGTGTGAAATGTATATCGTTAATGTAATTGTGATTTTTTGTGTTAAGAAATATGAATTATGTGCATCGTTAAGCATAAAATGTGCATTGTCAATTGTTGAACACACATCCATAAAACTGCATATAAAATGTTCATCGTGTGTATTGCGATACAACAAACAACATTTTTTTTTTCTTTTTCTGGTGCATCGCAAGTGAAAAATATATTTTTATTTACGTCTTTCTTGTTTTGCGATGCATATCATGGGCTTCCGTATTTTTATGTACATCGTGTTGTTTTGTGATGCATCGTTAATATATTTTGCGATGTACAGTGTGCACTGTTCTGTAATTTTTAAGGACATACATGATATTTTGCAATAATAATGTCCTTTAGCAATTGAAAACAATTATAATAAATTTTAGTGAATGAAATTTTTTTAAAAGGGATAGGCCGAATTTTGCCCTAAAAAGAAACTCCTTTTTAGGCCGCGAGGGATATGGGGCGGTGTACTAATGCCTGATATGTGCATTCCTTTTGTCCACTACTTTTTCTTCCCTAATCGAGCATTCCTTTTGATTTTTTTTTGTTCTAAAATGAGTTTTTTTTTTTTTTTTTTAAGAAAGTTACTAAATTCAGTATTTTTTTTTTATCTATTCATGTCCATTCATACAATACTATAGTGTGAACATTATAGTAATTTATGGATATGTAGCTTTTTAAATTTTTACTAAAGAAACATTTCAATTTAAGACGGCGAGAGAAATAATTTGATTTATACTTTTAAATTGAACATTTAGTGGAATAACTTGTTATTTACATGAGAAACAAACAAAAGAATGTGAATATTTTTGTTTTTATTTCAATACACTCTTCGAATATCGTTTGTGTATTACGTTTTTTGAGAATAATTATTTAATAGAACAATTATGTTATGTTATTAAGGTGATGAGATGTAATGCGTTAATCACATGCCTACACTTGGGGTAGTGGGGTGTGGGTTGTTTTATACATAAGTGTTGCTTGGACATACGTGAGAATGTATAGATAGATAGCTACTAATAAATGTTGTTTGTAGTACTAATTATTTAGGTTTTGTTGAACTTTGCGATTTTGGTTATTTTGGTTTTGTAATTTTGGTGGCTTTAGTTTTTTGTTTTATTTTTGTAATAAATAAACATAGTGATGGAGAGCAGACTCTTAATTTTTAATTAAAAACATGTGATATACCACTTTCAAAAGGATAATGTTCAAGATATATGGACCAGGTTCATACACAAAGTATAGACTCAGCCCATTCAAGTAGTAGTAGTAGCAACCCCCTAAAGACTATAAATGACTCTCTCTCTCTCTCTCTCTAGACACATACCCTAGACTTGAGTATATACTTTCTCTCTCCCATCTTGTTTTTTATAATATTACTTTTGAAAACAAATATAGTTCGATATCCCACAACGACAATTACACCTAAGAGCATCACACACAGTTCAAGCTTCAAGATGGGACTCGGCACCCCGATAAGATGATTGTTTGGCATCATCAATAATTATAACCTGCCCCAAAAGTGATCGAGTAAATGTAGTGCCACCCCTATGTTTAGCTGGATCATAGTGCTCATCCCTTAGTTTTGATCCCATCTATCTCACTCACGAACACCCATTTGGTTAGCTTTTGTTATGTCTAACCGTCAAATAGAGGGCAAGTAAGTAATAGAATCCTCATTCCAATCATTAAAAAGGTGAGATCTCATACAATTGCAATTGCTTTAATTAATCCTTGTTACCAAACTAAAATTACACTCTTACTGAACCATATTGCCAAACACATGCATATTAAGAGGCTCAAACTCACTCCATTTTGATTCAGCTTAATTTTTTCAAATTTTAAACAAATTGATAGAAGGGCACTTCTGAAGTTACCTAAGTTTGATGGGTATACTTGGAAATTTTAACAGAATCGGGTGTTAAGAAACAACCAATGGCGGAGGCACACAAGGAAGGAGTACTATACTATGGAGGGGATGGGGTTGGTTTATGTAGTTACCATGAGAATAAATGACTTTTACTCCCAAGTTTTAACAACAAAATTAGTAATTTTATTAGTTTAAGCCCTTTTCGTCTTAGAATTTATTTTTGCATAATTAGGCCAAAACACTGGCACTAGAACTGGAATTTTACTTAAAAAAGCCACAGCCTTAACTCTCTCTGAAATGAAATCTGAATGCGAATGAAAGATAAATAAATCTTTCTCGTGAAGTCTCACTGTTCCGAAGAATTAAACAGCCTAATCTTTCTCCTGAAATCTCAATATTCCGGCAGAAAATGTGGGTGTTGAAGCCGCTTTTACACTTACTAGTACTAGTCTGCACGGTGGGAGCTGATCAGATTGAGGGGGGATGGCAGACATTACAGGGTATCCTCTTAAATTTGTTAATAGTATCTGCTTAATATATACATATACTCCTTTCTCTTTCTGTTTCTGTTTCTGTTTGGATCAAAGAGGGAGTTTATTTATAAAAAAAAATATTAGGAAATACTCACTAATATTGGTATCCTTGAAGTTGGTAACTATCAAATGGATCATATATGGAGTACATTATTACCTCTAGTCTAGTCTAGGAGGTGAGGTGAGGTGAGGTGTTCATAACTCATAACTAATGGAGTAATGAGGAGTAATACTATTTATTTATTTATTATTATTATTATTATTATTATTATTATTATTATTTTAATACAGTACTAGAGTGAGTATTATTTTCACTTTGCCCTCTCTCTGTTTCTTTCTGTTTGGCTGCTAAGAAATTCCCAAAATTTCGCGGTTTGTTTATTATGGTGGAAGTAAAATATAGGGCTCAATGTGGATTAGTTGTCAATGATCGTTGGTAGCGTTTGACTGTTTCTTTATCATTGCTTTAATTTTGTTCGGATGGATTTGTGTAAGAAGTAAATTTCGTCAACTCCGATTGTTATTTGTTGGACAATTTCAATCTGTTGCCAGTTTTAATCTTGGTGCGATCATGGATGATTGTTTATCCTATACACATTTAATTTCGTCTAGGCGAACTTGTGAAGATGCAAACAAGTGATCAAGTTTCAGGAAGTTATGGAAAAATCTCAGTCCGTTACATGAATTTGAGCAAGATGTCACTTCATTTAGTGAGATACCACTGAAGTTGAAGGTTTGATGGATGGCAACAAATAGTCATTGCCTAGTCCATAAAGAAACATCTGTTCTTACTCTTGAACAATTTCAGAAGTGGATAACTAAGAAGAATAGGAAAGACAAAAGAGATGCTTAACCCCCATCGAGAACAAGGAAATCATAACAAAGAATATGAGGGTGTATGGGCTGGCCAGTGTCAGAAACTTTAGTCAACTCGATTAGTGTCACTTTTTCTTCACAGTGATTGATAATATTTTTGTAATTTTGAGTCAGCTAAGGTTTTTCAGTGATCTGCATGGCAGTCAACTCACCAATTAAGTTATGAAGCACCCTTCTGTCTCCTTTTTTCCCCCTTGTTTTACAGATTCTTTTTTTTTTTTGAAATTATTCTGTATTTATGTCATTGAACTTTATGTATAATATGTATACAATCAAATGATCCGGGTAGTACAGTTGATTTGTTGAAGACTTGAAGTTTTGGTCATATTTGGTTGACTACATGCTCCATTATTACTGATTTAAGACTACTACTACTACTACTACAATGAGTATTTTAGATTTTTGAAAACTCTCTTCAATATCCTTTTGTAGGAGATGAGCCTTTGGTCATTGCACGAGATGGATTTTCGGGGCTATTTCCTGGATCCAGTAACAACTCCTACGAACTGGCCTTAATGACCAGTTTACCCAATTTACTCTTGTGGTGCAACGTACTGCTGACTCGTGATGGAGAGGGTATCTGCTTTCCAGATCTTAGGCTTAACAATGCTTCTTCCATTAGTACAGCATTCAGCGGCAAGGACAAGACCTACCCTGTTAACGGGGTCCCCACTAGAGGATGGTTTTCTGTGGATTTTTCCCTCCATGACCTATCAAATGTCTTGTGTAAGTTGCACTCTTATCACACTGTGATCAATGCAGTCTTTTGTAGGTTTATATGTTGATACTGGTGCAGTCTGCATTTGAGCCTTCTGTGGTGGGGGCGATATCAATTCATTTAATCATTAATTTTAACATGACATTACTATGTCCATTGTAAAATGGCATCTTGGATCACTGCTTTAGTATTTCGGACTGCATCAACAAATCTTTAATTTCCTCCCAGGCTCTGAAAGCTCTGGTGAAAGTTTCATAGTGTAACAGACATTCTACTCGGACTTTCTGTGGCAGAATTTGCATCTTCTCCATACTTTTATTCTTCTCTTATAATGGTTCCTTTTACTTTTTTGGGCCTTCAGCGCCTGGTGGATCTTCTGATTGTTTTCTTTCTTTTCGGGGTAGAATGTTCTTATTATTTTTTGGTCATATTTTGTTGTTTGTCCTTGGCAACATCATAGAAGTGAAGATTCAAGGGCTATTGACCCAGTTGATCACCAGGGAAGTCTGAGGGAAAACTAATGCACAAAACTTAATGTTGTTGACCAAATGTCTTTTGGGTTTAAATAAGACTTCGCGCTAGTTATCAGACCAAGCCTTACTTTATGGATAATGATTTAATGAAGCGCATATATGTTATGTAAAAAAAAAAAAAAAAGCCAGAAGTGCACAACCGAACAGTATTATAAATTCAGTGTTCCATATGGAACTTTAGATGTTGGTTCCAACTGCTCAATCAAACATATACTTGCATTTAGGCTTCTTCAACACCCAATGCATGGATGACATTTAAGTCTAGATGAGGAACTCATGTGCTCTTCTGTCAGACTTCAGCAAGCTGTTTCTTTGATCCCAATGAGGTTTTTTCTACTTCTTTAGTATCTCGGACTACATGCCATAGAAAGCTTCATTGGTTTGTGATAAAAGACCTTTTGTGTTCATGGTGCTGCAGTGATGCTAGAACACTTTTCTAGTAATACAGTCGAGAGGATTGTCATAAGCCTATATTAGGCAAAGAAAATCTTCTGTATTCAAAGTGTGGCAGTGATGCTACTTCTAGTGCATTCGGGAGAGAGTAATGAGATAACCCTATGTATGGCAAAGTAGAAAAAGTGAAAAGAAAATCAGCACATGGTGAGTCATGCTCAGTCTGCTGTCCATCCAGTTTGTGGGGGTCATTTTGTTTTTGTGTTGGTCTTATTTAACGTAACTAAAAGAAAAAAATAACCCTTTTTTTATATGCTACTGTGATCGCAAGTACTTGGACGAGAGTCCATTTTAATGTGCTCTGGTTTGTTGCAACTGGTTGATTCATTCAAACTCACCTTATCCAAGCATTCAATTGTCTAGCTAATTTAGTAATTATCTTTTTGGAGAAAATTGATACAGCTGGTTGATTCATTCAAACTTTCAATTGTCAAGCTAATTTAGTTATTACCTTATAGAGAAAAAATAACTGGTGAAGGGTTCATAAGCTTTGTTGTGTGTACCTATTTTGGAAAGAATAATTGGTTCATAGGTAGAGTTTTTTGTGCTGCTTCCCCTCTTCCCTGTTCTCCTTGGTAAACTAGGGGAGACAACTCTTTAAGATGGTGAACAATTTTCTCTGTTTTGCTGCGGTTTCAAATGTTACCATGTTTTCTCAATCCTAACAGTTTCTTTCTTATGCTGCACAGTAACTCAGGGGTTCTATTCTCGAACACCTGTTTTTAATTTCGGTTCCCAAATAATGACTGTTGAGCAGGTGGCGGCATTGAAAAGAGCAGGATTATGGTTGAATATTCAGGTAATCATTTAGTTTGTAAGATGTTAATACCTCAGTTCGGAAAAACTGAGTCACTATTTTGAATAATTGTTTGTGCCAGGACACGCATTTTGTTCAAATTGTTCTTTTTTCTTTTGAGGTCTTAAAAGACATTGATTGGGTGGAGGTAGTGTATGCTACTATCGCCTTATTAGTGACTTCTTGCAGCTTAAGAATAAATAGAAGGGCTTCTATCCCTTAACCAGCTTTGACGTTCTCTAAATACTTTTGCAGCACGATGCATTTTTCAGCCAACACAACTTGAGTATGAGAAGTTTTGTGATTTCGGCATCCAGACGTGTTAATATTAGTTATATATCGTCACCAGAGGTGAACTTCTTGAGAAGTATTATGACTAGATTCAGATCAAGCACAACAAAACTTGTTTTCCGGTTTCTAGGACAGGACGATATTGAGCCTTCAATGAAACAAACTTATGCTTCATTGTTGAGGAACCTGACATTTATCAAGACATTTGCTTCAGGAATTCTAGTTCCCAAATCTTACATATGGCCCGTGGATGAAACCCTGTATTTGCAACCGCATACCTCCACGGTTACGGATGCTCACAAGGAGGGTCTACTAGTTTTTGCTTCTGATTTCGCCAATGATGTTCCCTTGGCTTATAATTACAGTTTTGACCCTGTAGCTGAGTATCTCTCTTTTATCAACAATGGCAACTTCTCGGTGGATGGTGTGCTTTCTGACTTCCCAATTACTCCATCAGAGGCTATAGGTATTTTAGTCAATCACATATCCCTTATCAAATTCAGTGCTTCCTCTTTATTACCTGCAAAATTTTTGAGAGAGAGCGTTTACTTTGTCACTTAAAAAATCTTCATTCAACTTGCTCTTTGTCCTACACGTTGAGCAAGGTAATGAATCGTGTTTTGTTGAACACACGATCTTTTGGTTTGGGTATATCCAACTTTGATTTCATTAGTTGTTGAAGTTGTGCATTTGTCATGCCAAATAATGTAGCATTAATTTGCTTTATAAATTATTCTTCCATATGCTAATTGCTTCCTATCTCTGCTGCAGGTTGCTTCTCTCATATGGACAAAAATCTTTCAGGGTCAGGTCTGTCAATTTGTTTAATTAATTAGTATTTGTTTTTGCATGGGTATAAGTGAAAAAACGATTGTATCATTCACTATTAGGATTTATATCTGTCTTTTCTCTGTCCTTGCTTCAGCAAATATTCCTTTGATCATCTCATTTGAAGGAGCAAGTGGGGACTACCCTGGCTGTACTGATTTAGCGTATAGGAAAGCTATTTCAGATGGTGCTAATGTTATTGACTGCCCCGTTCAAATGTCAAGTGATGGAGTACCTTTTTGCTTGGGTTCTATCAACCTCATTGAAAGAACGAATGTCGCCCAAACAAATTTCAGCGCCCTTGCAACTAGTATTCCACAACTTCAACCTGGTAATGGAATTTTTGCCTTCAACCTCACATGGAGTCAGATTCAGAGCTTAAGACGTAAGTTTAATTTCTCCCCAGTTGTAGTTATAAAGAACGTCTGCAATCTACTGTGTAGTGTGCTGCGGTAGCTGGGAGAACAGCTGAGTTGAGACTTGAGACCCCCAGTGAAAAAATAAGACAAACATAGATGGGGAACGAATCATTTATAAAATCCCGTGAATCTATCTATCTATCTATCTATCATCACTTTGTACCAAGAAATTGTAGATTTGCGTATATATGGCCAAATTCAAGATATAACTGCTTAGGGCTGGCTAAATTGATGGAGGTTGAATTAACCCTTCTCCTAAAATTGTCCTTGCTACTTCACCATGAAATAGCAATCCAACCACTCGATCGAGTGAAAATAATCAAGATATTGATATTGGTACTTAAACTTGTATTTGCCAAAACTTACTCATCGCTCAAGTTCCATGATCAGCTACTACTTAAAGTAGACTCTTAAGTCTAGAGGGTCTCCATATACAAAAAAGTACGTACGTAGAATTGTTAAAGATTGTTCCGTCTTTTTTTATGCAAGAGCGGTCCGTGTTCTAAAACCTTTGTGTTCATACTAGGTATTGCCTTCAAATTTTCTAGAAAGAATCAATTTATCAAGAGAATTACAGAATGTCAATGCCTCTCTCTGCAGTAGCTTCATATTTATACACCTTCCCCCTCCTCTCCCTTTTGGGGTGGGCTAATATTAGGGTTTATTTCACTAGATGATGTGTATACAACTTTTTAGCTGTTTCACATAATTAACCTTCTTATTGTTTTTTAAAATGTAAATTATGATCTTTAATTTCCATGTATTATCAAGTGCAATCTTTTCTATATTTTCATCTTTTCCTCATCTTACCATCTTCAGAACCTGGATTGGCTCACTCTTCTAAGTTACCGCATTCTAGCTGGCATTGTTCTTTTTGTCTTTCCACAATAAAATATATGTCATTTCTTCAAGCCTTTTTATCTAGTCACTCTTTTGAAGTCCCTTCTTCTGTCCTTTTTTCTTATTCATTGTATTGTAGCTGCAATATCAAATCCATATTCAAACTCAACTTTGTACCGGAACCCAAAATTCAAAAATGATGGGGACTTGATGACTTTGGCCGACTTTTTGACCTTGGCAAATAACGCTACTTCTATTTCTGGCGTCTTGATCAGCATAAAGGTAAGCTTCTGTTGTTCCAGACCTTTTTCGGTATTATTAAAGAATTTTTGCATTTTGTCAACCACAAATGAACTTGTTGAATCAGTGGATATTATTAACATTGAGCTAACATCCCAATATATAATGTGAATTGGTTAAGGGATATGGGCTATATATATGATATCTCAAATTAAGATTTAACAAACTTCTGATTATAGTTTTTGTAGTTCTTAATCACCATATTGACAGGAAAACCTTTTAACCTGAATATATAAACACACTAGCAGAAACCAATTTTACGGACATGATAACTCAAATATTATACTTCCTTTGTCCCAAAATGAATGTACTTTTCCAATTTTTTGCAAAAATTAAGAATATATATATATATATATATATATTTTCTTAGCGTCCACTCTATATATTTTTGCAAGTGCATATTGACATATGATAGATAGTAAATGTATTAAGTTCATGAAAAAATGGATACTTATTTTGGGACAAAGTACAATTTTTAAAAAGGGACAGTACTCAATTTGGGAAAGAGCAAGTCTTACATCTCATAAAATTACATATATATATATGGATATGAAAATTAGGATAACATATAGTAGAATAGCAACTTGAGATTGATTGATGATAATGAAGAGGAGGAGTTTCACATGATTAACTTCAAACAGATTCTTACATGATAGATTAAATATTTTAATAGGAATATATATATATTTCCTTCATGCATATGCATGTTTAACGAAAAACAATAGATTCCCTTGGTCCTCCCCCAAAATGGTTCCACTATTATTTCGATCAGTTTGTTGCAAAAAAAAAAAAAAAAATAGTTTCTGTTATGAATAATTAATATGTGGACTGTAGCACAATATAACAATACACTATAGTACAATGGTAGTACACCATCACTGTAACAGATTGCCGCCGATTTGTGCGACCTTTAGATGGTTTACGGTAAAATGTGAATAGTAAGTTTTACTATTCATAAATAGTAATACTATTCATAAATAGTATTGTCACTATTCATAATAGTGTCTCTTGCTGAAAACTTTGCCTATAAATAGGCCTGGCGATTGGAATGAGAAGAACACACAACTCTCCGTCTCTCTCTCTTTCTGATATTTCTCTCCCTACCTTTATATCATTTTCTGTGATTTTGTGGTTCTATATCTATCATTTTATAACACGTTATCAGCACGAACGCTCTAAACTTTTCTAAGCATTTCCAAAAGGTAAGAATTTCTACAGATATGTTCCTTTTATGATACGTTACTAATTTATTTTAATATCGTATATCACCATGATTATAAAAAGGAATGGCTATGCCTCCATCTATAATATTTTGGTGAGATGACGAAATGAAATTTTATTATTTTACGCAATCTATATATATTGGTTGATGCTTGAGCGGAAATAATCCCAAGCTACAAACTGAATATATATTATTATGAATAGTCATGCTTTCTGTTTGCTATGAATAACATTACCACTTATTATCAAACACCCGCACGAAAGGTTTACCGAGTAATGTGGCGTGAATATAATATATGTACATAATATTAATGCATGAACCTATAATGTACCGTAAAAGTGTCTTTCATTGTCTTGACTTAAAATTTCCTTACTTGTGACTTTTTGTACATGCACGACTAATTAATGAGATGCAAATTTTTCTTAACCAACAGTAGACTACTACCGTACTAGGTTGAAAAATGATAAGGAACAATAAATGATCATTGACTTAATGATAAATTGTAAACAGTTCATGAGCAGTGATATAAACTTGCCGTTTGTTTTGTACCAAAAATAAAAACTTTTACATTTTATTTTCTCCCTCCAACGGCTACATAACGGCTAGTTAACGGCCATATTTTATTTTTACCCTATAAATACAACCGCATTTCATTCAATAATTTACCCATATTTTCATCTTCATACAAATTCTCAATCCTTATATCTTCCTCTTCTTCAAAATGTTTAACCCACTCTTGGCATTCATTATCATATTGGTTGTCGCGTGCACCATATTAGTTTTTAGTGCTGATTATGCTCCAAATGATTTTTGGCTTTTCTTTCTCGGTCTTTGTATTATTTATTATATGTTAGTAATAGCAATAGCTCTCAACATGTAATAGTTATCGTGTATGTTTACTTTCTTTAATGTCTTTGAAATAATAAGACTTTTATGTTTCTTGAATGCCAAAAATATTAACAATATCCATATATGTTTTGTTTTAGTCTTTCACCATGACAAACCTAGTCAAGCTTGAATTTGAAGCACTCCACATCTCTGGAAAAAAACTATATGTCGTGGGTCCTAGATGCCGAAATTCATCTAGATGCCAATGGTCTGGGAGACACTATCCAAAATGATAATAACGCGACTATACAAAATAAGGCCAAAGCCATGATTTTCATCCGCCGCCATCTAGATGAAAGCTTGAAACTGAATACCTCACGGTGAAAGATCCGTTAGTCCTTTGGAAAAGTTTGCAAGAAAGGTACGACCACCTGAAGTTGGTTGTACTTCCAAAAGCTCGTTATGCATGGATGCATTTGAGGCTACAAGATTTTAAATCCATAAGTGATTATAACTCTGCAATGTTTAAAATCACTTCTCAGTTGAAATTATGTGGTGAAAATATTACTGATGAAGATATGCTTGAAAAAACTTTCTCCACCTTTCATGCCTCGAGTTTACTCCTCCAACAACAATATCGAGAAAAGGGTTTCAAAAAATATTCTGACTTGATTTCGTGCCTTCTTGTGGCCGAACAGAATAATGAATTATTGATGAAAAACCATGAATCACGACCTACTGGCTCCACTGCATTCCCTGAAGTGAATGCAACATCATCAGACCATAACCATGGGCGTAACCATGGATATAGTAGAGGTCGTGGCCGTGGCCGTGGTCGCGGTCGTGGTCAAGGTCGTGGACAAGGAATGGGAAGAAAATTCCAACCCTATAATAATAAGATCGATAATGGGGAGAAACGAGGAAAAGGTGAGGCCGGCACTAGTACGAATAAATATCAAAAGGATGATATTTGCTACCAATGTGGTATGAAAGGACATTGGTCGAGAACTTGTCGTACGCCAAAGCATTTTGTTAATCTTTATCAGGAATCACAAAAGGCCAAAGGAAAAAATGTTGAAACAAATTTCATCACGGATGATTCCGATGATATCACTTATGGGTTGGATGATATGAATTACATGGATGTGGCTGATATGATGGTGAATTCTAAAGAAGGAAATGACTACCAAGAGAAATAGATTTTCATAATTAATCATATGTGGTTTTGTGAATTTGTGTGACATTTTCTTATATACGAGTGCTATATGTTTTTGTTTTCCCCATGTGTAATGGTTCATTGATATAATATCATTTTGTATTCTTAGTTTATATATATTTTGTGTTAGTATTTTGCAGCTATTTATTCTTTTTCTTTCTCTCCCTTATTTGAAATAGACCATAAATATGTTTCAATCCAAAATCCGAGAAGGTGACTTATGTCTTGCGGACAGCGCTACAACACATACTATACTTAAAGATAAGAAATATTTTTCTCATCCGAATATTGACGAAGCAAACGTCAATACTATATGTAGTGCAAAGATAATTGAAGGATCCGGAAAAGCAATTTTCATAATGCCCGGAGGCACAAGATTCACGATAAGTAATGCATTGTTTTCTCCTAAATCCCAAAGAAACTTGTTAAGTTTCAAAGACATTCGTCTGAATGGATATCATATCGAAACTATGAATGAAAAAGATAACGAATATCTTTGCATTACCTCAAACACTTCCGAAGCAAGTGTGTGTTAGAAAAATTACTCGTTATCATCCGGATTGTACTACACATATAAGAATACTTGAGTCATATGTTGTAGACCAAGTTTACGTAAACGTTCAAAGTCCGGCATGATCGGTTGGGGCATCCTGGCTCAATAATGATGCGAAGAATCATTGAGAATTCTAGAGGTCATCCATTGAAAAACCGTAAGATTTTTCAATCTAATGAACTCTCTTGTGATGCTTGTTCTCAAGGAAAATTGATAATAAGACCATCACCAAGCAAAGTTGGTACCGAATCACCAACATTTTTGGAACGAATTCATGGTGATATATGTGGACCTATTCATCCACCATGTGGACCATTTCAATATTTTATGGTCTTAATTGATGCATCTAGCAGATGGTCACACGTATGTCTATTATCAACTCGCAATGTGGCGTTTGCCGATTTCTTGCACAAATAATCAAGTTGAGAGCACAATTCCAGATTATATGATCAAGAAAGTTAGACTTGATAATGCTGGTGAATTTACTTCTCAAGCATTTAATGATTATTGTATGGCAGTGGGCATTGATGTTGAACATCCAGTAGCTCATGTTCATACACAGAATGGTTTGGCTGAATCGTTAATTAAACGTCTCCAACTTATCGCGAGACCATTGATAATGAGAACAAAGCTTCCTATTTCTGTACGGGGACATGCAATTTTACATGCTGCTGCACTGATTCGCCTTAGGCCAAGTGCACATCACAAGTACTCCCCATTACAGCTAGCATTCGGGCGAGAACCGGATCTGTCCCATATTAGAGTTTTTGGGTCTACTGTATATGTACCCATTGCTCCACCACAACGTACAAAAATGGGACCACAAAGGAGACTGGGAATATATGTTGGGTATGAATCACCTTCGATAATCAAATATCTTGAACCAAAAACAGTGACATTTTACGGCCCGTTTTGCTGATTGTCAATTCGATGAAGGTAAATTCCCACATTTGGGGGAAGAAGGGAAACAAATGGTGAAGGATATCGAATGGTGTACATCATCATTATTACACCTTGATCCTCCCACAAAGCAACGTGAACTGGAAGTTCAAAAGATCATACATTTGCAAAATATAGCAAATCAATTACCGGATGCATTTACAGACACAAAAAGAGTGACGAGGTCACATATAGCTGCTATAAATGCTCCTGCTCGAATTGAAATTCCAAAAGGGCTACCCAACAATGAAATGACAAATGAGTCCAAAATTCGCCTGAAGCGTGGACGACCAATTGGTTCCAAGGATAAGAATCCTTAAAAGAAAAGGGATTGAAAAGCCAAATCAAATGAGTGTATTCCAGAAGAATCACACGAACCCAAATCAAATGAGTGTATTCCAGAAGAATCACACGAACAAGAAAGCCAAGAAATCCCTAATGACAACCATGAGATTTCCATTAATTACATGAATAATGGAAAAATATGGAATCGAGATGAAATTGGGGAGATCAATGATATATTCTCATATTTAGTATCACAAGATATTAATAGCGAGAATGAGGATCCAGAACCGAAATCGGTATCTGAGTGTCAAAAGAGGCACGACTGGATCAAGTGGAAAGATGCCATACATACTGAATTAAATTCGCTTAACAAACGAAAGGTATTTGGACCTATTGTTGTCACACCTGAAGCTGTGAAACCTATTGGATACAAATGGGTTTTTGTTCGAAAGCGAAATGAGAATAATGAGATTGTAAGATACAAAACTCATCTTGTTGCACAAGGTTTCTCCCAAACACCTGGAATTGATTATGAAGAAACATATTCTCCTGTTATGGATGCTATTACGTTCAGATACCTGATCAGTTTATCAGTTTTGAACAATCTAGAAATGCGTCTCATGGATGTAGTAACAGCATATTTATACGGGTCATTGGATACCGATATTTACATGAGAATCCCTGAAGGAATCAAGTTGCCTGAAGCAACGAGCTCAATGCCTAAAGAATTATGTGCAATTAAATTGCAAAGATCATTGTATGGGCTAAAGCAATCTGGGCGCATGTGGTATAATTGCTTGAGTGAGCATTTATTGAAAAACGGATATGTGAATAATCAATTATGTCCATGCGTTTTCATCAAGAAAACGACAGTTGGATTTGTAATTATCGCTGTCTATGTTGATGATCTAAATATTATTGGAACTCCAAAGGAGATTCAAGAAGCTGTTACATACCTAAAGGGAGAATTCGAAATGAAGGATCTTGGGCAGACCAAGTATTGTCTTGGCTTACAAATAGAACACTTGCGAAGTGGAATATTTGTGCATCAGTCCAATTATACAAAAAGGGTCTTGAAACGTTTTAATATGGACAAGGCAAATCCCCTTACTAGCCCCATGGTTAACCGATCACTGAATGTTGAAAAGGATCCATTCCGTCCTTGTGATGATAACGAAGAAATACTTGGTCCTGAAGTACCATACTTGAGTGCGATTGGAGCTCTTATGTATCTTGCTAATTGTACCCGACCAGATATAGCATTTGCTACTAATCTATTGGCAAGATACAGCTCATCCCCTACGCGAAGACATTGAAATGGGATTAAACACGTATTTCGTTATCTCCAAGGAACAATTGATCTGGGATTGTTTTATTCCAGCAATTCAAAGAATGAAATAATCGGGTTTGCAGATGCAGGTTATTTATCTGATCCTCATAAGGCTAGATCACAGACTGGCTATGTTTTCACGATGGGTGGTACAGCAATATCTTGGCGTTCTCAAAAGCAAACACTAGTTGCTACATCTTCAAATCATGCTGAGATGATCGCACTTCATGAAGCAAGTAGAGAATGTGTATGGCTTAGATCCATGACTCAACACATTCAGGAAGCCAGTGGACTACCAGTCAATAAAGACCCGACAGTGATACTTGAAGATAATGCTGCATGTATTGCTCAGATGAAAGAAGGATACATTAAGAGCGACAGGACCAAGCATATTCCCCCAAAGTTCTTCTCGTATACTCAAGAACTTGAAAAGAACAAGGAAATTAATATTCAGTATGTTCGGTCAAGCGACAATGCAGCAGATCTATTTACGAAGGCACTCCTACTACAACATTCGAATGCATGTTCGTAATATTGGGATGCGAACCTACGAGATTTGCAAAATGATCATCCTTGTCAACTCGAGGAGCTCATATGGCTGTACTCTTTTTCCCTTATCATGGTTTTTTCCCACAGGGTTTTTCCTGGTAAGGTTTTTAACGAGGCAGCCTACGCTCATGTTTTGGATTTAAGTTATGCACTCTTTTTCCCTTTTGTCCGATTTTTCTCTACTGGGTTTTTCGGCTTAAGGTTTTTAACGAGTCAAACTTATCCAACTTACAGTGCTACGTCCAAGGGGGAGTGTTATGAATAATTAATATGTGGACTGTAGCACAATATAACAATACACTATAGTACAATGGTAGTACACCATCACTGTAACAGATTGCCGCCGATTTGTGCGACGGTTTACGGTAAAATGTGAATAGTAAGTTTACTATTCATGAATAGTAAGTTTACTATTCATGAATAGTAATACTATTCATGAATAAAAAATAAAGCTCGAAAAACTAAAAAACCTTTTTTATTTGATTAATTATATATTATTCTTCACGTCCAGGATTACGGCCTGGGTCATTAGATAGGAATCCAAAGATGAAGATGTCTCTTGCTGAAAACTTTGCCTATAAATAGGCCTGGCGATTGGAATGAGAAGAACACACAACTCTCCGTCTCTCTCTCTTTCTGATATTTCTCTCATTTTATAACAGTTTCTAAATTTTAATGTAGACTTCCTAGTCTAATGTTTCTTATAGGAATAATTTTCCTCCATACAGTATTTAACAAAAAACAATACTAGATTCTTGTCCCCAAAATAAATGGTTCCACCCACCACCACCTCCACTATTAAATTCATAAAAGATAACAACTATTGCCAAATTGTCACAACCACAATTATCCATCACCAAAATTAACCATCCATCATATATGGCCACCATTACCCACCACTAAAACCATCACAATTGCATGCGACTACGTACTACTGCCATATATGCATGTTACAAATTTCCCACAATGTAATACTAGCTACTTCCTCCTTCCCGAAAAGATAAATAGTCTCACTTAATTTCCTCGATCTTTGGTATTTCTAGAAATGGATATATATCTATAGTACGTGTATAATTCAAAGAAAGTACGTAGTACAAACATGTAAAATTATACTCCCTCCTTCCCTTAATTATTGTCTTGTTTGACCCGGCACATGTATTAAAAAAAAATAATTGACTTGATTATTAATATTGTTATAATGTGTAGTTGTGTTTAATGACTATGTGTACGTAGTCCATAATTAAAATAGTGGAAAAAGTAAGGGTAAAATGATAAAATTGATGTCCTAAAAATGAAAAGTTTTCAAACAAGACAATTATTCTGGGACGAACAAAAAAAAAAAATGAAAGGAAGACAATAATTTAGGGACGGAGGGAGTAATTTTTAATAAAGTTTAAGTTGTCAAATGAGACTATTTTCTTGGGACGGAGAAAGTATTAAAAAGCTGAAACTTTACGTGAGAAAGAAAAAACTAAACATCAAAGTTCCCCCCGCAGTACTATAGCAAAACCGAGCATCACAACTGAATGCATTATTTTGGATCGATAAAAATACTTGCAACATGGATTAAAATCAAAATTTTAGTACATAAAAAATGGAAAATCAAATTGCACAGCAACAGCAACCAAAATTAAGCATTTACATTCTATATATGCTGTCTCTCTACCCATATTTTGGAGGGACCCACTACAAAATGTAAGCTCAAGAGACTAAACCGTGGCTTAGACTAGAGTCGACTATGGAGTAAGAATGGAAAAAATTGAGCTTTTTTGTGATATTATAATCATTTGTTTCGTGTGACTGGCTCAGCTCTCAAAACAACATGTTTTTGAATTTTCAGTTTGGAGTGGTCAGGAGACTTTAGTCACGTGAGTGTTGCCTACTCTTTAAGATTACTATTTGTTCAAATTCCTGGATAGGATAGTTTTGATTTCCATGGTTTTCCACAAGTTGAAATTACCTTTAGGAGGTTCTTTTGGCTTTCATCTCCCTCCCCTTCCCACTTCCGATTGAGGTAGATAAGCACTTGGCTAGTCTAGCTGAATGTAATAAATTATCATCTGGTTGCATACTTGAGAATCTGCTGCATTACATTTCTCTTTTATAACCGTCCATTGGTTTCGATTTCTTGTCTATATTTTTGTCCCTTCGATTTGTTTCTAGAAAACAAAAACTAGGTTGTGGCCGTAGCTCTTTCTGTATTTCATAATGATCATCAGTTATTGCATGAACTTTTTGTACCATAAAATCTTCCTTAGATCTTACTCATGTACATGACACAAGTTTTTCTCTATTATATAGAATGCTGCCTACCTAGCAGAGAAGAAAGGATTAAGTGTAACAGATGCAGTCATTGATGCCTTAAGTACATCTGGTTACAGTAATCAGACAGCAAAGAAAACAATGATCCAGTCATCCAATAGCGCGGTTCTGAAAAAATTCAAGGAAACAAGCAATAAATATGAGCTTGTTTATGAGGTTGATGAGAATATTTGTGATGCTCAAAATGCAAGCATTTTGGATATCACAAGGTTTGCTGATTCCATCATCCTAGGCAAGCAATCTGTATTCCCTCGGAATAATGGATTCCTCCTTGGTGCTACCAATGTTCTACAAAAGCTTCAAGCATTTAAGCTCCCCGTGTATCTACAACCCTTCACCAACGAGTTCCTTTCTCAACCATGGGACTTTTTTTCAGACCCGTATGTGGAGATAAATACTTACTATTCTGGAGCTGGTATCGATGGTGTCATTACTGATTTCCCTGCAACTGCTGCCAAATATAGAAGTAAGTGTGTGTGTGTGTGTGTGTGTGTGTGTGTGTTTATATTCAGGTTCTGTAGTATTATTCTAGAAATGTGCAGTCATTGATGCGATTATTATTTTATAATTTCATTTATTCAAGTTTAGTAATTGTCATTGGTTGAGCTGTTCTTGAACACTCCACATATTGTCTACAGGGTGATGTTTATTTATTTACTCCTTTAATTTGTTGTTGTATCACAGGGAACCGTTGTTTAGGGTTACCAGACAGTGAAATACCAAACTACATGAGGCCGATTCCGCCAGGAGGTCTATTCTCCATGATGAGTTCAGAGATTCCACCAGCTGAGGCTCCATACCCAGTCCTGACGGAAGATGAAGTGGCCGAGTCACCTCTACCTCCTGCAGCTATGAAGAGACGCCCTACTGATACTGATAGCGGGTCTGGGGCGGGAGGAACAACAACAAATATTCCACCAAGTGTAAGAGTTGTGCTGTTGTATAATCTAACTATCCTTCTTGCAACCCTTCTCATTATGTTCTGAAATGATCACCAATCACTTGACAGATGACTTTGTTGGTCTTAGAAGTTAATAAAAACTAAAGACACAAACTGTTAAGGTTTTAGGAAAATACTTACTAGGGAAATATAGGATTGTAATGGTCCTTAATACTGAAATTCTGGGGAACATTTATGGATTAGTATATATCTTGAATTAAAACAGTTACAAATATAGTATATATGTTAGTAACTCACTCAAAATAATACTAGTAAGATTATTACAAAAGTACCATGCATAAAAGAACTTCTCTCTCTACTGCATGGATCCACTGTCTCAAATATATATAGGACGAGAATAATACGTTAGCAAAAATGTAAATTTGATATAATTATTTAATCAATACTCCCTCTGTCCCGGATAAATGTTCCTACTTTCTATTTTGGGATGTCCCAACTAATGTTCCTAAAGACTTTTAATCTACCTTTTCTCTACCATTCTTCCTAATATACCCTTAAAACTTCATTTAATATAACATCTCCCAAACAAACTCAATCATTTAAAGTAGTTGAACTCAATTAATGTTCATGTGTAATATGGTCAGAACACATTTTACAGCATATCATTAATTATGTTTCTTAATTCCTGTGTTTTATCTACTAGGAATATTTATCCGGAACGGAGGGAGTATGATTCTCTTTTAAGTTAGAATGCAAAGTTTGACGCAAACAATGGTCAAGAGTTCAAATGTTTTCAACAAGTATTAATGAAATACTTTGTGGACCAAAAATACACTAAATTTGTATAGATATGTCCTTTTATTTATTTATTTATTTATTTTGACAATGTAGATACGTCTATAGTTTCATAATTTTTAAATTTAAACATCTTAATATTATACACAGTTATACACTCATAATTATTATTTTCATTCTATTACATGTTTTTCACAGAATATATATGAATTTGTAGCCAAATAAAAACATGCTTGAACAGCGAAAGTGTAGTATGTAACTATGATGTTATTATCATTCAAAAGATATTTAATTATTTTGACTAGCAAAGAACACATCCGGCCTATTAGCTCAGCTGGTTAGAGCGTCGTGCTAATAACGCGAAGGTCGCAGGTTCGAGACCTGCATGGGCCATCTACAGAGTCGGTTTAAATTTTTGCTGCATAAATTTTCTTCTTTTCCAATGTTTCAACAATTTCATATGGTTGTTTAAACTAAATTTGTGTAGACTGAAATATTTTTTTATTTCATGTCACTAATTATATAAATTAAAATTAGCGTACAATTCATTTGAGCAATTATCCTTAATAATAAAATATTAATATAATGTCTTAATTATGTTATTGCCATTTTTAATATTTCTATATCTGTCTCAAAATATTTATAGAAAATGTAATACACTGCATTGACATTATAAGAAAAAGGTACTAAAATTTTACGAGGGTGCGGTATACTACATGTTTTTATAATTGGAACTTTTGTTAGCGCTCTATTTTATCAATCAAATTTCATGATTATAATATTTTCTTCAATTTATGTAGGCAATGCAATGTAAAAATTTTTTTCTTCTTAATTCATTCGTTTTATTAAATGTAATTTTTTTAGGAAACTAGGGAAAGAAAAGAAAGAACCTTGTTAAGAAAAGTGATTCAATAATTATATTGTACTATTTATAAGGAAAAAAATAAAATAAAAACACAAGTGTTGCTACAAGCATAAGAGCTCGTTTGGTCGTGCATTTTGACCAAAACGCAAGAATAAGACGGAGTTTATTTGCAAATATTGTGTTTCAATGATGCGGCAAAAAAAACTGCATTTTCAAAACTCATTTGCGTTTTAAAACATTGGAATTCCCATATTTTTCCCAAAACACAGGTTTTAAAACACTGCTAGGAAAAAAAATGTTGCGTTTTGAAGTAATATCTCAAACACATTTATAAGAAGAAAAAAATTTGCGTTTTGAAAACGCTGTACCAAACGAGCTCTAAATGATTAAATGTATCTTCTTTTGGTATAAAATATCTCCTTTAATAAAAGTACTATATAGGCGCTAAACGCAGCCCTCCTATACGCTAAATGCAACACCCCCTCGACGAAAGTACTAACTTGCCTTCGTCTTTTATATATAAAAAATTTTCAACTTAAAACTCTCACTTTCATTTGCTTCGAATGTGTATGTTTTTGACATATTTTGTGTTAAATTTGATTTTTTTTGCTTAGCTATTTGCTTCTATTGTGTATGTTTTTGACATATTTTGTATTAAATATATATTTTTTGCTTTATTATTATGTTATAATGTACATATTTACAAAAAATTAAAAATTAAAAAAATCAGAATATGGACATGCGTTTGGCCAGACGCTTGGTCTCTTGGACATGCACCTGGGCGTGCGCATGTTCTCGTTGACATGCGCTTAGAGTTTCTTCAATGCAATCACCTATCTAGTAAAAAATATTAGACACATAGGAAAGAGATTTTTCCCAAAACAATCTTCTCCAATGTAATCTTCTACTTCTAGAGGGTCACCTAGAGGATGTCTTTTCATCTACGTCATTTACTATCAGTTTTTATTTTTATTTTTTACTGTCAATCAGTTACAGTAGGAGTCATTTTTATTTTTTACTTTTTATAAATAATTATAAAACAATGTTACGTTTGAAAGAATGTTTTAAAAGAAGTCTTGCATTAGAGCATGTTTAGAAAGAGGATTCTATATCTTTTAAATTTTTTGCCACATATGAAAAAGGCCTTCTTGTTTAAACATGTCACATAGAAAAAACTAGATGATAGCATTTGAGATGCTCTTAGTCCAGGCGCATTTGTACCCTTGTTCTTCATTTTTTCAATTGTTGCACTTTTATCCTTTGAATTTGTAAATGTTGAAAAATTACACTTTACCCCCTAAATGTGTTAATTACGTTAAATTTTGGTATAGTGCAAAATTCTATTAACTTAAATAATTTAACAAAATTAACAAATTTAAGGGGGGTATAGTGCAATTTTTTCAAAATTTTACAAATTCAGGGTGTAAAAGTGCAACAATTGAAAAATGAAGAAAAAGGGAGACATGCACCTCAATATATATATATATATATATATTTTTTTGCAAAAATGTACACTATAACTCAATAATAACAGTAAAAAAATCAAATTTAACACAAAATATGTCAAAAACATACACATTTGAGGACAAGTTAATAATTTCGGCTGGAGGGACTGCGTTTAGCGTATAGGAGGGGCTGTGTTTAGCGTCTTCCAAGTACTAATGACCTTTTTTTCGAAGAATGTGGTACTTACAAACGAAAGAACTATCAATTATCTGACATGAAATATTTAATTGTTTTTTAAGAAAGTAAAATAGTTTTATTTGACAAGTTAAACCTTTTAAGATAGTAATTGCACTAAAATTTGTATTGCTATATATATTTAAAAAATAATTAGCTTAAGACAAATTTACACTTGCTTAGTTTAGTCATATAATTTTCACATGGTTGTAAACTGGCTCAGGCTTGTATACAAGCTAGCTCAACTTGAGCTTGATCTATTTATTGTTTGACCTATTCTTCCAACTCTTTATTGTATGTAGTAGCAACGTTACTCTTTATATATAGCAACGTTACTCATTATAAGAAAATCCAAAGAATTCCTATGAGATATTGATTAATAATTTCCACTACGTACGATCAAACATCTAGCTCGACGTTCACACAACTAGTTTATTGTTGAAAAGAAAAATAAAATGAAATAAACCTCAAAAATGTATTTCCCGATCGAGTTTGTAAACAAAATATGACACTTCGACAATGTTGGTATATAATACTTGTCACTTGAACCAAAATACAACCCTACATTAATTAAACATGACTTGTACAATCAACCTGATCATAAATCAATCGTTAATCGCTTCGTCAAAGAGAGATCAAATGCTGAAGAAACTGTCAACAAATTATTGCCCTCACGGGCGTAGCTCAGTTGGTTAAGAGCTAGTAGATTTGGAACAGGACCAAGGATCGAATCCTAGCAACCGCAGTGTGGGAGTTTCATCCTCTTGTGGGGGTGGCTCCTTGTAGGTACTAGGCACGTGTCCTCCTAACTATTTAATCGCTGAGTCACCGTGATTTTCCCTCTCACATTCTCATGAGGCTGGGGTGTGGAGGCTCTCGAGGGGAGAGTTTCCCTTTTTTTGGAACAGTCAAAGAGAGATCGAGGAAGAGGAAGAGAGGTCCGGTCCAGATTGAGAGAGAGAGAGAGAGAGTAATGGCTTACATTACATGTTAGTAATTGTCTTAAATTTTGGTATACTTACTTAGATTAATTAATTGCGAATCAAAAGTACATATAATGGTAACAAATTATACTAATGCACACACACACACACATACATATATATACATATATATATATATATATATGTGTGTGTGTGTGTATGTATATGTATACGTATACTATACAATATAGCAATTCGCCATCTTTCACCTAAAACTTCCAAAATCTCAATCATATTTTCTTAAATTTTTCATTTTTTAATACAGTACTCCATCTCTCCTAAAAAATAGTCACTTTTTCTTTTTGGTTTATCCTAAAGAAATAGTCTCATTTCTAAAAAAGAATAAAATTATAGTGTATATTTTTAAAGATACAAGCATATGTAAGGTAACATTTTTAAAGAATTTGACTTGTCATATATGACTATTTTATTGGGGCCGAAGTGAGTAAATAAATTACACGACCCACCATTCACCAAGATAAATAAAAAGACATATTAAGTCTCATTAAATGCCACAAGAAAATACAAATTTAAATGGCTTCTTTAATTTTTAACTTTTCTGGCATGATAATACAAGCATTTTTCAATGAGCAAGTTTTATTTCCTTTTTGTGTGTGTGTTTTTCTTTCTTCCTCCTTTTTTTTTGGGGGTGGGGAGGGAGGGGTTGTTTAAGTTCAAATACATTTCTCTCTCTTTCTCTCTCCTTCCTTTTTTAATAAAAATCATTAATATAAGATCTTAATTATATGTTGTTTTTCGTTTCTTTATTTTTTTATTTTTTTGTGAATCTATATTATAAAATATTCCAACATACCCTCTTTTTTATGACTATGAAAGTGTCAAACTCTTTTTCTAAATTTTTTAATTGTTTTAAATTATTAATAAATACATATAGAACATCTCACAATTTATAATCATAATCAGTACAGTATTTAAAAAAGTCTTGGACTACTTAGAGCCCGTTTGGTGTAGTACTTTTAAAACGCAGTGTTTTTAAAACTCAGCGTTTTTAAAACGCAGATTATTTAAAACGCGACTTTTTTCTTTATAAATACATTTGAGATATTATGTTAAAACGCAACTTTTTATTCCCTACTGCGTTTTAAAATCTGCGTTTTTGGAAAAAGCTAGGAATTTCAGCATTTTAAAACGCAGCTGCGTTTTCAAAACGCTGTTTTTTCTACCGCAGCATTGAAACGCTAAATTAAAGAATAAGCTACATTTTAACCCTGTATTTTAGCTAAAATGCACAAACAAACGGGCTCTTAGACTACTAAAACCGCATTGATTGATGATTATATTGCTTGCTTGCATGCACTTATCATCTATCTGGCCCTCTTTTGCTGTTTGGAAATATCAAAACACTCAACTGTATTTCAATTTTTAATTTTAAGAATAAAAAAGTCTCTAAATAGATAAAGCCATAATTAAAAGGACAGTCTTTGATTTGGTCGATGTTGGTGTTTGTTTCATTGTTCGTCATGCTTCCGTCTATTTGGCGTCATCTTAGTCTGACCCTTCCATTTCCATCCAACCCTACCTACCACCCAGAGGGAGGAGAGGTGGGAGAGGGACCTCTCTCTCTCTCTCTCTCTCATATATTTCTTCTTTGGAGTAATTCTTTTTTTTTTTTTGTTTCTAAAATGATTTAGGCTGAGTTTACATATAAGATTGTTAGTGCGGTTTGTGGTTTTTACCTTCTCTCTTTCAATTTTTACTAATTTTTTATTAATGATAAAATTATAAAATTAGCATAAATAAATGTAGTTAGTATAGTAAAGTCGACACATTTTTAAAACAACTTAAGAAGAAAAAAATAACTATTTTTTAAAAACGAGGGGAGTATAAAATATCACAAAGCCCAAGAACTCATTATCGATCTTTTTTCACGTCCAGATGATAAGATGGGGACCAAAGTGACCATTTGTCAATGTCGGCGACTTCAGAGGACTAAAACAATTGGACGAACACCAACATCCACCTGCTCAGACTACCGCGAGATTTATAAGTTAATTTAGTCAGTTTTGTGTGTGTTCTAAGGAAGCGTAGAAAGTGGACGAACATAAAAACCCCACATTTTATAAAGTATAGTGGGAATACGATAGTTTATGAAACCTTCATTGGTGAAGCGAAAGAGCTAAACTTTGCAAGTGTGGCGCAAGGTGCTTTAGCTTTGAACTTCAAGTAAAACACAATGTTGATGTTTGTGGTTCAAATCTTTCAGACGACATAGTTTTATGGAACAGGGAGTTTTTCCTTAGGCCCAAAGGTTTGAACCTGTGTGTGCCCCTTCTTACTCTCTATTTTTTAATAATTTGGTTGGTAACTCGTATGGACCTTGACATGGTTGGCCTTTTGGGTGAGTCCCAAAAGATTACCAATCGATGTTCATTTGGCTAACAATTTTCATAAAGACCCTTTTTATTTTTGTCATTCACTTGTGTTATAAGCAACTTGGTTGTGCTGAAGTATTTTTGTAATTATAACCTACTCCAATGCCAAAAATATATTTCTTAATTATTAAAATTTTTAAATGTAAATTATTTGGATGGAACGAACGAAGGAAGGATATATTTTTTATATGATAGAATAATTTAATTTAATTAAAAAAAAAGTGTGAATACTGAATAACCTTTCCGGTTACAAAACCAAAGACAAAATAAAGGACGGAATCCCTTGGCTGCTTTCCGAAGCCAGTACTAGTCCACTTTTTAGTTTGACCCTTTCTATCTATCCGTTCCCCTCTGAGTAATGCTATAATAGTTAGAGTATGTTTGATGTAGTATTTTTAAAACGCTGCGTTTTGAAAATGCAGCGTTTTTAAAACGTAAATTATTTAAAATGCGGCTTTTTTTTATAAATGTGTTTGGAATATTATGTCAAAATGCAGCTTTTTATTCCCTACTGTGTTTTGGGAAAAAGTTAGGAATTCCAGTGTTTTAAAATGCAGCTGCGTTTTGAAAACGCAACTTTTTCTACCGCAGCATTAAAACGTTAAGTTAGAGAATAAGCTGCATTTTGGCAAAAACACTCGAACAAACGGACTCTTAAAAGTACTAAATTTTTTGTATTAAATAATATGTTATTTAATGTAACAGTTAATATAGTATAAAAAATAAAATTAAAAATTAAAATTAATACTCCCTCCGTCCCTAAATTATTGTTTGGGTTGACTCGGCACACGGATTAAGAAAACTCAATTGACTTGATTATTAATATTGGAATAGTATTGAAAAAGTATGTTGTTTCCTTTAATGCCAATGTGTATGTGGCCCATAATTAAAGTAGGAAGAAAAAGTAAGGGTAAAATAGTAAAAGTGATGTTCTAAAAAGGAAAGTTTCAAACAAGACAATTATTTTGGGATGGATAAAAAAGAAAAAGAAGATAATAATTTAGGGACGGAGGGAGTATATCACATCAACTATCACATTAAATATATATTATTTAATATAAAAAAATTTATATTTTTTAAATACCTATATCATTACTCTCCCCCCCTTTTCTATCGAATGAAAAACAATTCAAATCTTCAATCCGTTGTTATTAGACTATTAGTATGGCATCATCCTTACGCTATCATTTGGTAAAAGAAGACGATATCCAATGTGGGCTCAAGTCAGTTGTGGGCCAAGAATTAACGCGCATGAGTCGTGTTAGTATCATTTACTACTACTATTCAGATTAGATTTTGGGCAAAATTGAGACACGTACATTTTGGATAATTTTTAACCGTTAAAATTAATTATAATTATTTTAAATTAAAAAAATATTTTTACTATGAAATGTCATTTATATTACTTAAAAATGCAAAAAAAAAAAAATGTACATTAGAAATACACAATTCATCACCATAGATAAACAATTACATAGGACACGAGAAACTCTAGTTCTGAGGTGGTCAAGGACCTCATGGTTGAATGCTGAGCTCAGCAGTCACCATTAGGGCTCCAAACTACGCTTCAAATCAAATCAACCTAATTTTCATCTGCAATTACACGAGTTAATTCCAACTGCATTTATTTACACACAGAATCAACGTAAACGAAGAATTGCAAATCTTTGAGAGAAAGACCTAACACCATCCGAAAAATTGACTTCTCCTTTGCCTCAATTCACCAGCAATGTACATACATTTCCGAAACAATTACATGTATGTATCCATAAATCTGAGCTAATTGAGCTGGAATCAACCTTCCAGCACACAAATTTTAGCAAGGAAATGAGTATAATTTCCCGTAAATATCGTTGTCGGAAACTGTAGGATTGCAGATATGTCCAATAACGAAGAGGGAACCGTCTTTAAGTTGTGAATATTTTAAGAATAATTTATTTATTTATCCACCAAAATAAACTTTAGCGATTGAAAATCTCAAAAAAGAGACCCGCCCGCAATTTTTCCTAAATTCTACAACCCAATGATTAACCCTACAGGTTCAAACAAGCATATACTACATTTCTGGAGTCGGGTGAGAAAATATTTAACAAGTCTTACTGTTCCAAAAGGAGAAATCTCTCCCCCCGAGAGCCCCTATACCACAGTCCCATGAGAATGTACGAGGAAAAATTACGGTGACTCAACGATTAATTAGCTAGGAGGACACGTGCCTAGTACTTACAACGAGCCACCCCCACAAGAGGATGAAACCCCCACACTGCGGTTGTTAGGATTCGATCCTTGGTCCTGTTTCAAATCTACTATCTCTTAACCAACTGAGCTACGTCCGTGAGGGCTTTAACAAGTCTTACTGTTTACGTTAGTTGTTGATATAGTCCTCCATAATTAATTGATACTAATTACATAGTATTTTAGGACGTTTCACTCAAAAAGATCACTTTAAAAGATTATGCTTACAATTCTCATAAAATTTTCAACTTTACTTTTCACATGTGCTACAACTAAAGACTCTATTTAATCGATCTGTTCCAACTAAAGAGTTTATTTTTAATTTTTTTTTTGGTCAATTTAATTAAAGTTTGACCAGCGATTTACAGAATTTTTTTTATTTTTACAAAGTTATAAAAATAGTAATCCATAATATTATTAATTTAGTTTTTAGTGAATGTGATTTTATTTTTGAAAATATAATTAAAATATATTAAATTTTAATTTAATTTAGTCATATGTTGATTAAAAATAAAAAGTGGACTTTTTGATCGAAACGAAGGGAGTGTGTATTAATGTATACTTTAAAAATTAAAAATTAAAAATAAAAAAAAAAGTTCTTAACTTTTTGCCCTTTTAGAAACCCTGAAAAAGCATTCACGCCAACAAAATAATGACACGCCCTACTAATTCTAAAATCACCATGCAGTTTATAACGTAATGGAGTAGTATTTTAAAGACCACTAAGGTCATGTCTGACTTCAAAGTTTGGAAATTAAATTTTTTTTTTTAATTTCCTCTCTCTTTAATTCCATCATTTTGCTCTATAATTATCTTTTTTATTTTTTATTTCAGTTAGTGAAAAAAAAAATTAAATAATTTTTGGTCCCTTGATTTTGATATAATTTTTTATTTGGTTCTACCACTTAAAAATTTATTCATCTGGTCATACATCTTGCATTTTCTTGTTAAATTCTCTCTTCCTCCCGTCTATTTCGTACTTCAAATACCCAAAGTGCCTTTATCCGTATTTCTGGTAATGGCTACCGTTGCAGCAACGGCAACCTCCTCAACGGCCCTCATTTCTTCATCTTCTTCCTTTCCACCGCTACATCTCCGCACCCTGCTCCCTCTCCTCCACCACCAACAACCCAACCCGCCACTGATACCTCTTTACTCCCCCCTTTTTAAGTCTCCCAAATCCAAAACCCATAAACCACTGCAGTAGCTTTCATGAATGCATCAATCTTAGGGTCTTGTTTAATCCCTTCCTCCTTTTCTCCTCTCGTCAATTCTGCCAGGAGATCATATCTAGTTCCTACTCCCAACAAAATCAAATGTCTCTCTTACAGTCATCTCACTATGATGGCAGTCGTGTTGGCTAATGTATGCACAAGTCCGTTGAGGAATGGACTCTGACATTTGATGACTGGAGTATGTGATTTCTCCACTGATTCTTAAATCTTTGTCTGGAACTCCAGCAAGTGCCCTCAACAAGGTAGTCTTTCCAGATCCAGAAGGCCCAAGAAGAAGTGTCATCCTGGAAGAAGTGTCATCTAGGAGGCACAAGTGACATTTGATTCAAATGTAGTTTTGATTTCCGTTTCAGATCTGGGTTTGATTTCAGATCAAGGTTTTGATTGCGTTCTAATTTTTGTTTAAGGTTCACGATTTGGGTTTCCACGTTATGGTCCGCCGGCACTTCATCATCATCACTATCGTTTGACAAGCTTCAGATCTGGGTTTTAATTATTAGAGAGAGAGAGAGAGAGAGAGAGAGAGAGAGAGAGAGAGAGAGAGAGACCGAAGAAAAGTCATTCTTATTAAGAAGATAGGGGTTTGAAGACCAATTTTCGCAGTGCAAAAAGAGAATGAAGATCTGGGGATGGAGATCTGGGTTTTAATTAGTAATGGGTTTCCAGGGAATGAAGATCTGGGAATGAGGTTTTGATTATTATTAACAAGTTACGATGCTTGCAACTTGATGAGCCACGTGAACTCACAGGGGTCTCCCCGCTCCATGGTAGCGGGTTTTGTATTCTTCCTCACATCCTGAAACTCAGCAAGTTTCGAACCCCTGACCTCATGGTTGTAGTCATAAGGCATGGGACATGACTACAACCATGAGGTCAGGGGTACTCATGTCCCATGCCTTATGACTACAACCATGAGGTCAGGGGTTCGAAACTTGCTGAGTTTCAGGATGTGAGGAAGAGTACAAAACCCGCTACCATGGAGAACTTGCTGAGTTTTCAGGATGTGAGGAAGAGTACAAAACCCGCTACCATAGAGCGGGGAGTATAGAGACAAAGAAATAGTATACTGGGCTCAATTTTTCTCATTACAATACTATGATGTTTACAAGTGTATATATATATATATATATATATATTAATACAAGAAGCTAAACTAATTGGATACATATTAAAAATGTGGCTTTATAAGTTGCACTGATTTGGGATCTCCAGCTTGTCTCCCAAGTTTGGTAACCTTAGATTACGGGATTGAATGGCAGTGAGATCGCTGTAATCACTGTGATTTCTATCATGCCCCCTCAAGATGGACGGCCGACGGGTAAGACCAATCTTGGACTGAAGGAACTGAAAACGTTGATGGGAAAAAGGCTTGGTGAGGGCATCAGCAAGTTGATCTGTGGAGGAGACGTGCGCAACACGAAGTGATGCACTCTGAACTTGTTCCCAAATAAAGTGATAATCAAGAGCCACGTGCTTCATACGAGAGTGAAACACGGGATTAGCGCACAGGTGAGTAGCACCAACATTGTCACAGTAGATCACAGGTGGACTAAAGATGGGGATACACAGCTCAGTGAGAAGAGAGCACAGCCAGCGAAGTTCAGCAGCAGTAGCAGCCACAGAGCGATACTCCGCTTCAGTTGAAGAGCGAGCAACAGTTCGTTGCTTTTTCGAGCTCCAAGAGACAAGATTTCGACCAAGATAGATGAGTTAAGCAGAGGTGGATGTGTAGTCATCTTTATTTCCAGCCCAGTCAGCATCGGAGAAGGCATGAAGAACTGGGCTGGAGTTGCGATGCAGAGGAATGCCTTGATCAGAAGTACCACAGAGGTAGCGGAAGAGTCTTTTCGCTGCTTGCCAATGATTAGTGGTGGGTTGGTGCATGAATTGCGATAGCTTGTTTACTGTGTAGGCAATATCGGGACGGGTAAGGGAAAGATATTGGAGGCTGCCAACAAGGGTTCGATACTCGGTGGGATTGGAGAGATGAGAACCAGAATGGAGAGTTAAAATTGGCGTGGTGGCCATTGGTGTTGTAACAGGCTTGGCTGAGGTCATATGATATTTTGTGAGCAGGTCAAGAATGTATTTGTGCTGGCAAAGAAACAGGCCAGTGGCATGATGTAGAACTTCAACACCAAGGAAGTAAGATAAGGGGCCAAGATCCTTAAGAGAAAATCTGTGAGAGAGTTGGCGAATAAAGCTGTGGACAGCAGAAGAGTTGTTGCCTGTGATGATGATATCATCTACATAAATGAGAAAGTAGATGACAGTGCTGCCATCATTGAGGATGAAGAGGGAAGTATCCACAATAGAGTTTATAAACCCAGTAGTGAGAAGGAATTGGCGAAGCTCATTATACCAAGCTCGGGGAGCTTGTTTGAGGCCGTAAATGGCTTTGCGAAGTTTACAAACACGGTGAGGAAAGTCAGCATCGATAAAACCTGGGGGTTGTTGCATGAAAACCTCCTCAGATAACGTCCCCTGAAGAAAGGCATTATTGACGTCAAGTTGTCGAAGGGACCAATTATGGGTAACCACAATACTTAGTACCAAACGGATAGTAGTAGGCTTGACAACTGGACTGTAGGTGTCATGAAAATCAATCCCCGGACGTTGGTGGAAACCCTTGGCAACAAGGCGAGCCTTGTATTTATCAACAGAACCATCAGGTAAATATTTGGTGCGAAAGACCCATTTGCAGCCAATCAAATTTTGAGCGGAAGTAGAAGGAACTAGTTCCCATGTACCATTTTGAACTAGAGCGTCATATTCGGTGGATAAGGCCCGTCGCCATTTGGGATCTTTTAGTGCTTAGGTAACATTGGTGGGTTCACAAGAAGTGGGATTGTGATAAAGCTGGGCGGTGAGATTTAGTTTGGTGACAGGTTTGTGGATGTTATGTTTGGAGCGAGTGACAATAATGCGCGAAGGAGTGGAGGGAGGTGAATTAGGTTGAGAGTGGGCTGGTGGGGGTACGGGCGGAGGTTCGGGTAAGGTAGGAGTAATATGGGTAGCGGGGAGGGGAAGTGTGGGAGAAGAGGAAGGCGGTGGAGGTGGGTGAGGGGTAGGGGCGGGGGCCAAGGGTGGCGTGAGAATGACCGGCAATTGCATCAGACACCAGTCATTGGGGCTGATAGGCGGGGTAGTCTCAGTTGTAGTGGAGAGGGAGGCAAAGGGAAACACAGATTCAACGAATTTGACGTGATGAGATATGAAAATACGAGATGATGACTTGTCAAGACAAATTAAAGGTAGGCGCTTTGTGTGAGAGAATAGCCAATGAAGATACAGGGAGAAAAGCGGGGTGCAAGTTTGTTGGGTGTGTAGGGTCGCAACCAAGGATAGCATAAGCAACCAAAGCTGCGAAGTTTAGAGTAGTTGGGAGGTTTTTGAAATAGTTTGTGATACGGGGAACGGAGATTGAGAGTGGGGGTAGGGAGGCGATTAATGAGATAAACCGCAGTTGAGAAGGCATAAGACTAGTATGAGAGAGGCATGGAAACATAAGACAAGAGAGACAACCCAGTTTCAACAATTTGACGGTGACGTCGTTCCGAGTATCCATTGTGTTCTGGTGTGTGAGGAGGTGACGTGAGATGAGCGATACCGTTAGTAGCAAGGAAGGTATTAAGGGCATCATACTCCCCCCCCCCCCCATTATTAGAGTATATTGTGAGAATCTTTGTTTTGAAGTGATTTTCAACAAGAGATTTAAAACGAATGAAAACATCATGCACATGGGATTTTTGTTTAAGGGGGTAGAGCCAAATGTATTTGGTGAAATGGTCAACAAATATAACGTAATATATGTGACCATCTGTCGAGTGAAGGGGTGACGTCCAGACATCAGAAAAGATAATTTCAAGTGGAGATGTGGAGGAAATGGTAGAAGCAGAAAATGGTAACTTATGACTTTTATTGCAATAGCATGCGTTACAATATGAGTTTGTGGTAGATTTATTTGAACAAGCTAACTTAAAAGAAGACACAATATGCTTAAAAATAACGGCTGAAGGATGTACAAGGCGATGATGCCAAGCGGACGAGTCGGTTTTGATACTGGAAAAGGCAATGAGCGAAGAAGTGGCGGAGGAAGAGGAAGCCGGCCACTCATAGACACCGTCCTTAGTCTGACCCTGGAAAAGTGTTGCCCCCGTGCATAAATCCTTCACAGAAAAGGAAGATGGTGAGAATTCAATTGATGTGTTATTACTGCGACAGAATTGAGATATGGAGATTAAATTCTTTTGCATGGTAGGCACACACAACATATTTGATAAATGAAAGGACTGAGAAGGAGTAGAAAGAGAGAGAGAGCCAGTATGAGATATGGGGAGACCCATGCCGTTACCAATGACAATATCATCGGAGCCCTCATAAGGAGTGTGGCAGGATAGGTTCTGAAGATCGGCAGTGACGTGATGCGACGCACCACTATCAAGAAGCCAGTTGGAGGTGGTGGGATTGGGGCCAGTGACGATATGAGCTCGTGGTTGAGGTGAGGTGGATTGCCATGGGGTGTTGAGATGGGGTTGCCATGAAGTTGAAGGACGGGGTTGCAATGGATGTTGGGAATGGGAAAGTGGTTTTAGGTGCAGCTGAAATTGGGTAAAGGTCGGGCAGAGGGCAAGAACATGTCCCTTGGTATTGCACCATTGACAACGGCCAAGAAATGGGCGAGGTGGGGCACGAGCTGGTTGGGTATAGGGCTGATCTCCTTGGATATGTTTGAAAGGTGGGGGGTGCGGTTGGTATTGGAGCTATTGTTGTGCTTGGTGTGGCGAGTGTTGGTTGGATTGGCAGTGGCGGGGAAGGAAGAGGAGCTGGGTTTGTGACGAAGGGCAAGCTCTTTATTGATTAATTTTTCATGGAGTTCATCGAAAGAAATGGTAGTGTCGCGACCATTGACAGTGTCAATGATAGAATGATATTCATCACCAAGACCATTGAGAGTGGTTTCGATAAGATCTTCCATGTCCAGAGGTTTTTCGAGGATCGTGAGTTCATCCGCTCGGGATTTGATGGATTGTATGTACTCAGATATGGACTGAGTACCTTTGGTGATTTGTTTGAGGTGATCTTTTATTTGTTTGATGTGACCGTCCAAAGCTCATGACAGGTTTCAGATTGGGTTACAAGAGGGACGATGGTGGGTGAAAGAGTTCCAATAAGAGCACCGAAAATGAGTTTGTCTTGACGAACCCACGTGTTGTGTTCGGGATTGGGTTCTTCGACATTGTTTTTGGTGATCTTTTCGGGTGGTTTTGGGTGAGAACCATCAACAAACTTTAACAGATCATAGCCTATCAAGATAGCTTTGATCTGGAGTTGCCAGGAAAGAAAGTTTGTGGTGGTGAGTTTAATAGAGTTGTGAAAGGTGATCATGATGAGAGGTTTGGTGGGTTCTTGAAAATTGGGGATAACAATTTGATTGTTGGAAGTGGCCATGGTGAACAGAATGGACGGGATGGATAGTATAATGGAGAGAAAAGGATTTTGATTGGATCACTGCTCTGATACTATATAGAGACAAAGAAATAGTATATTGGGCGCAATTTTTCTCATTACAATACTATGATGTTTACAAGTACATATTAAGAATGTGGCTCTATCAGTTGACAGTTGCACTGATTTGGGATCTCCAGCTTGTCTCCCAAGTTTGGTAACCTTGGATCACGGGATTGAATGGCAGTGAGATCGTTGTAATCACTGTGATTTCTATCAGGGAGACCCCTGTGAGTTCACGTGGCTCCACGCGAAACAATCGTGGCTCATCAGAAAATGCACCCTTTTTTGGAGTGGGTCGGACCCTTACCTCATGATCTTCCCCGCCCCTGGCAGCGGGTTTTTTTGGTTTGAACTGGTGACCTCCTAGAGAACAGCCTGAATCCTCACCAGAGACCATAACTCTCATCTATATACTGATTCTCTCACCGGAGGGCTTTAGCTGGACTAACGTCCAGCTCCCTAACAGTGCTTTCTTTCCATCTCAGGTATCACTAGAGGACAAGTTCTAATGACACTTGTGCCTATTGGGAGCGGGACATCCTTCCGATATACTAGTTACATACGTGGACTTAACCAGAGTACTTTTTGGCGTGATCACAACTCATGATTGCAGATCCAAAAGTATTTATGATCTCGCTTCTCCTAGCAGTCATGGAGCCGAGGAAGATAATAGTGATGAAGAAGAAGATTCTGTTGCTGGATAATCCACTTACGGTAAGGGTACTTTTGTTATTTTTAAAAAAATTAGATAGAGATTCTAACGCTAATAACAAGAAAATGTAAGATGTAGGACTATATAAATAGATTATAAAGTGGTAGGGCCAAACAAAAAATTACGTCAAAGTCAATGGACCAAAAAATTATTTAAATAAAAAAAAAACTCAAAAAAATAAAATAAAACAAAAATCTCAAACTAAACGCTCCGTAAATATCTCTGGAACTACTGCAATGGATGATCGAGGCTAGAAAACAAAACAAAGGCCTTAAAGAAACACATCACCGCAACGCTATCCTGACGTCAATGCCCCGACCTCCAAGATAAAGAATCGAACTTTTAATGGGCCGCCAGCGTTCCCCTCCTCCCCCCTTTGACCTTCCCTAATTAAACAAACCAACACAACACTGGTCTCTCTCTCTCTCTCTCTCTCTCTCTCTCTCTCTTCTTCCACTCCCCTATAAATACGCAAGAAAATCTCATGTTTCTTCACACAGTTCAAATTTGGAAAAAAGAAAATCAAGAAACATAAAAGGTTTCAGAATTCAGAAAGAAGTAGGATGTCGAATGCTGTTAGTGATGCTAGGCCTGTGGTCAGGAAGTTTCTCGCCAGGCCACAACAGGAAGGTGTTGGAGCCATTGTCAGAAGAAGTATAGGAAGGTAAGCACAACTGTGTGTTTTGTACGTACGTGAGACAGAACATGCGTCCCAAAAACGAATGCCCATTTTGTTCTTTAATTATGATAAAAAAAAAAAAAAAAAAAAAGGCGTTCATTTCGGACAGAGGGAGTATCATTTTCCATTGTATTGATTGTTTAGCTAAATGTGTTTCTTCAGGTTTGAGCTGAAATACTTTGATCCTTTCCTAATTTTGGATGAATTTTCAGGTGGGGTGGTTATTTCTCTGTTTCCTTAAATTTAACTTAGTCAAAGTCAATATTGGATTACATTAATTTAGTTATTAATTATTCATTTTAGAATTTGATTGTCTATGTTTATTTATGGATGGATTTACAGTATCTGCTCCAGCTGGATTCCCTGATCATCCACACAGAGGTAATTTGATGATTTTGAATGTTAATAATTAATATTTGGAGGGAGATTGATCAATATAATTCCTGGGTGGTTCGTTCTGATCAATTTTTTGTTGCAGGATTTGAAACTGTCACCTACATGTTGCAGGTATTGTTCACTTATATATATATATATATATATATATATATATATAATCATTTACTTACTTGTTATGGTCAACTAGCTAGAAATAGAATATTGAAAACAGAGTCTTTCTTTCTAATTTGTTCTCACATATCATAGACTATGGAACTTGAGTTTGAATATTTCTTTGCAAAGCCGGCCACTAAAATATACATTTTTATTTAACTTATGCTTTGGAATGAAATTAGTAACGTACGTATAGATTAGTATTCTTTCTCTTTATTACTCTAAAAAGGAGTAACAAGGTACGTACGTAGTTAATAGTTATCATGGTGGGACTAAGTCTGTATGCATGCCTTGAAGCAAGTTAAGGTTTAATTCCCGGCCGGCCGCTTTTTTCTTGATTGATTATTGTGTTTTAAGATTAAAAGGAGTAATTATTAATTGGTTCACTAAGACTAGCTAGTTGCTCGAGATATTGCAATAATTTACGTACGTCCTTAATCCGATTAAAAAGTAAGGGTGGGTTCGATCAGTGCAAGATAGAGATCGACTTTCGTTGAATGGTCTTATATAAAATAGTTTAATGTATGTATGTATGTATGTAATATTCTTGCTTGCGCGCCCTCTAAGTAACGGGACTATATATTTCTGTTGTGAAAAGTGGGAAACGAGGATCGTGATAATTAATCATTTCTATTTTACTCGAAATTAAAGAAAAAAGTGGTTTTGTTTGAGTGATTAGGGAGCTGTAACACATGAAGACTTTGAGGGGCACAAAGGGACCATAGGAGCAGGTGACTTGCAGTGGATGACTGCTGGAAGAGGAATTGTGCACTCAGAAATGCCTGCTGCTCATGGCACTCAAAAGGGCTTGCAATTATGGATCAACCTCTCCTCCAAATATAAAATGTAAGCAATCCCATAGTCCACTTCCCTTGATCATAATCATAAACTATATATATATTTTAAATAAATAAATAAAAGTCAATGCATTTTACACTATCTTTACAAAAAAGTTTCTCCCAACTAATTAAGTCTCAAGTATCACACTTTTGGGTTTGACTATTTTTTTTTTTTCTTTCTTCTTATTTTTCGTTTATACATATTTTGGATTTAACCAAAATTCGACATCATCGATCTAATGTTTTACATTGGTTGATGGATTTAGGGTTGAGCCAAGGTACCAAGAGATAATGAGTAAGGACATTGCAGAAGCAACAAAAGACGGGGTCAAAGTAAGAGTTATAGCTGGCGAGGCATTAGGAACCAAGTCACCGGTGTACACTAGAACGCCTACTATGTATTTGGACTTCACTCTCAAACCCGGATCCCACCTCGAACAACACATACCCGTATCATGGAACGCGTTTGTATACGTGTTGGAAGGAGAGGGCGTGTTTGGAAACTTCAAGTCTTCTCCGATAACGCCCCACAATATTCTACTTCTAGGATCTGGTGATGGACTTGAGGCATGGAATAAATCTTCAGGCAAAGTGCTAAGGTTCATTTTAGTTGGAGGGGAACCACTAGGTGAGCCTGTGGTGCAATGGGGACCTTTTGTTATGAACACTCAAGAAGAGATTGACCAAACAATTCAAGATTATGAGAGTTATAGTAATGGATTTGAGAAAGCAAGGCATTGGAGATCTGAAGATATTCTTGACCTTGACTTCTAATTATATGTAACTTGTAATCATTTTTAGTGCATTTTAAAGATTTTGTGTGGGAAATAAAATATGTTAATTTATTTTTATTGTGGATCATGTGTTGGCCAAGTGCTTGTTTGTAAACATTACAGACTTTTCTTTTTCTGATACTGAATGCATGTTAGTAATTAATATTTCAGTTGAACGGTTATATTTCATTATTTTATTAATGGGCGTGAAATTTTAAACAAGTGAAAGTATCATCCAGTCAAATAAAATCAAATCAACAGATACTTTGTAAATCTAAAACAACAGTTATAGAACACCTCACCTATTAGTATAGGTCTAGGCCAAAATATAAAAATAAAAAAAAAAAAAACCAAAGTATTCACCCAATTTTATAATGGTACCAAAAAAAAATATTTCCTACCTGGGTATATAATGTTACCAATTATCCCATTTTGGCCCCTCACCGTGATGGGCGTTAGAAATATTGACGGAAGTTGACACGTGAAAGTCACGTGAGGGCTATTTTAGTCATTTTTATTGTAGGACCCACCAAGGCATTAACAATAGTTGTCATTTGCAAGTTATGCACGGGTTATTTGGGTAATTTTAATTCATTTTTCTTTCTCTTAAATTATTTTTTTCTTTTTTCTCTTTCCAACTTTCTTAAATTATTTTTTTCATTTCTCTCTTTCCAACTTTCTTCTGCACTCCCCCCCCCCCCATCGGTCCCATCCCGTCTACAAACTCACCGATCTTTCTACACCCTTCTCCCACGTTCATACTTGGATGAAAATCAACCACCCTTTAATCAATTCAATTGTAACAAAAAATTCATTTGATTCGACCTCCAATTCCATCTCATTCCCCCAATTTCATTATCACAATCAAACCCACAAGCCTACCGTGAATACCTCAACAGACTTGGCGCTACTTGAGACTCTTCTTTCACCGACAGACTTGCAGCAGGAGGAGGTTGATGAAAAGAAGTAGGGTCGGCGTGGTGCTGATTTTCGTTAAGGATAAAGTTCTCTTGCAAATCTAAGACGTAATTGACGATGCCGGAGAGCAAGATGTTGATGAAGCCAAGGCCAACCAATACGAAGAAGCAGGAGGAGAGCTTAGCGGGAGGGGAAAGAGGGGCAATGTCACCGTAACCGATGGTGCACATGGTGACTATACAGAAATAGAGAGCGTCGATGAGAGGATGGGTCTCAATGCAGGAGAAATGGTCACGATTGAAGGAGTAAATGAGGATGCTGAGGGTGAGATAGAGGATGAGCAAGAAGGCGGCCTGTCGGACGAGGGAAGCAGAGGGCGATTGAGGGGGTTTAGGGTGGTCAGATTGGGATTGGGGGTTTTTAAAAAGGTCGGTCATGATAGCCATGGCAGGGGCGGTCTTGCATCAATGAATCTTGTTGTTGTTGTTGTTGTTGGTGAGGGATGGTAAGATCCGTACACCAAGTGAGAAGGTCCGGCGGAATGGTGATGATGAGGCTGAGTAGGTGGTGTGGACAGGGAGAGACTGAGACTGAGACTGGGACTGGGAGGGTCTTACTCGACGTCTTCTATGTCTTGTGAGAAAGGAGAGGGCAGACAATGAAAATGACTAAAATAACCCTCACGTGACTCTCACTTGTCAACTTTTGTTAATATTTCCAACGCCCGTCACGGTAAGGGGGTAAAATGAAATAATTGGTAACATTATATATTCAAGTAAAAAATATTTTATTTCGGGTACCATTATAAGATTAAATGAATACTTAGGGAATTTTTTTTTCATATTTTGGCCATACATCTAACATGACATCACATCGACCTTTGCAACGAATATATCCACACATTCGATAGACGGTAGAAGCAAATGTTTTTCAGTTGCTGAATAAACTAAGAAACTGTGTGTATAAATCATTGACTATGACCCACTTGGAGACGTTTTCACTTTGGCCGTCTATCCTAGTAAAGTAATGTTATGGGTATTTAAAAAGTACTAAATTTTTTGTATTAAATAATGTGTTACTTGATGTGGCAACTGATGTGGTATAAAAAATAAAATTAAAAATTAAAATTAATGCATCACATCAGGTGACACATCATTTGGTACAAAAAATTTGATACTCTTTAGATATCCATAGCATTACTCTTCTAGTAAACCTTTAAAAGCAGCTAGTTATTGAGCCCGTGTCCGCACGGGTTTAATTTGATTTTAAGATTAATTGATATATTTTAAAAATATTTTTGAAAAAAAACTATCATTATTGAATATAGACGTTTGTTGATTTAATGTCTGATTATAATTTAGAAAAATATTTATATAACTGATATGTTTTTATAGAAGAATATGATCGCACGAGGATTTGCTTGTAATATGTATATTTTAAAAAAATATTTATATAACTGATATGTCTTTATATAGGAAAAAGTTTGAGTGAAAAACCTCAAAGTTATAAACATGATATTCATATAATAATTAATACTACAATTTCAAGGGATATTATTTTATAAAAAATAAAAATACATATCTCTAGTTATGAACCAACATCTTGTCTAATTTTTAAATGACCCAAAAAATGACACGTATAACTGAAAAAATTGTAATTAATTAGATATCGCACATTTTGATATTTTATAAAAATACTAATTAAAATAGTAGATAATGTAGTGCATGAGTTATGTAACCCCACCTAACTATAATATATGTAAGGCGGATGTTCATATTTAAAATGGTACAAGTTCAAGTTTTGTTGGCAATATTATTTTGTTTTGTTTTCTGAATTTTTCGTTATAATATATATATATATATATCATTATTATTATTATTATTATTTTTATTTTTCTAAGAGATGACGATTATTGACGACCGATGGCGATTTGTATTGGTTCTAAAACTCATGGTTATTCGAGTTCCTAGTTGCACAAGGCACAGTTAAATACTTCAAGCCAAAACATTTCCTTCCAATGCCAGCCGTGAGCCGCCTTAGCATATCAATAAGAAATACATCAATTTATTAAAAAATGCAGCTTGAAAAAAAAAAAAAGTAAGACAAAAATAGAAAAAGAACAGTAATCTCTTTAATAAATACTTCTTCCGGTCTAACCAAAAAGTTCATGTTTAAATATTCTAATATTTAAAGTTAAATTGATATTATTGGAGTTAGTATTAATTACAAAAATGCTTGAGTATAGATAAAATATTTATACCATAAGAGGAGGATAAAGCTAAAAAAAAATATAAAAATTGTAAGCATAATATATATTTTAAAATAAACTTTTTAAATAAAAATCTCAAAATAAAATAACAGAATCTTCATATGAATATTGAGGTAGTAATATTAAGTTGGTTGTATCATGAGAGAGATGATTGAAGAATGTTGGAAGATTCTCACCTAAAAGGTTTGGTCACAAAGAATACTTCAGCTATAGATTCAAATTGAGGTTTTATTGTTTAGATTTTTCTTCCTTTTTTTAATCACTTTTATAATGACATGGTTATTAGATAACCACAACAGTACTAGAATTCCTTTGAGCAACAACTGGCTCCGTAGCGCGAACAAAATTAGCCTCAATTCAATTGGGATACCCAGTAAAAGACAAAAAAAAAAAAAAAAAGGGCCGAAATTCGGGTCGATCTCTTTTATGAAATTTTCAACCGTTTTAATTATTTATAATTGTTTCAAATCAAAAAATAATACTTTTATTGCGAAATATCATCTATACTCTTAAAAAATACGAAACAACATACATGGTATAAATTTTGTGCGTTGAAATGCACAACATTACACTTACGATGCATAAAAAGTCAAATGTCCACCACACAATGAGACAATTATAACCTGGAATGCAGATTTCGAAAAACAATTACAGTACTTTCAGAGCATTCACAGCAGTGATTTTTTAAATCAGACTCTAAACACCTCGTTTTCTGTTCCAGTTTCATTTCATCAACACTCTAAAAAAAAATTTACTCCAACAAGTACCCTCTATACGACCCTCTAAAAATTTAATCTCTCTCATCTCAACTAACAAACCTAAACTACCATTATATTTTTCCTCTTTTATTTATATTTTTCCACCACAATTAAAATAAAATATTTTAAATTTTATATACTATAAAAAATATATTGTACTCTCTCCGTCCCTAAATTATTGTCTTGTTTGATCCGGCACATGGATTAAGAAAAAATAATTGACTTGATTATTAATATTGATATAATATGTAGCTTTTTTTAATGTCCATGTGAATATGGTTCATAATTAAAGTAGGGAGAAAAATAAGGGTAAAATAGTAAAAATAATCTCCTAAACAATGAAAATTTCAAACAAGACAATTATTTAAGGACGGATAAAAAAAATAAGATAATTATTTTGAAACGAATAAAAAAAATATAATAATAATTTAATGACAGAGAGAGTATATTTTAATAATTTTTATTCCAAAATATTAAACAAAAATATATTGTGCTCAAATAAAGTGAGAAAAATGTAGAAGATTTGAGTCACTATTTATGTTAAAACTCATCATATATTTAGAGGGTGATTTAATTAGTTTTAGAGATAGATGGTGAACTAGAAGAATCACTGTAGATTAATGAAGAGTAAAAATCTCTAAAATTATTTTTAGGGGGCGGTGGGAGGCTCTCACTGTGGATGCCCTCAAACATTCTAGAAAGACAGATCTTCAACGTCGACATTCCCAAAAATCTTACTACTAAATTCATCGAGTTGCGCCAAAGATTCCCAAGTGAAATAGGAGAGGCCTTTTGTTTGCTGGATCAATCCTTTTGAAAGAAGATGAATGGGCAAAAGAATTGTGGGGAAAATATTTTGACTCCTGGGGAGAGAGAGATACGAGGTAGGGGATGTAAGTCCGAATTGTCGAACCGTCGAATCGAATTGAATCAAATCGAATCTGCTAGTTCGATTCGGTTTTGGGTTAGGACGGTTCGGTTTTGGTTTGAAAATTTTATAAATTGAGCGGTTCGGTTTGGTTTGCGATTTTTGGTGCCAAACCGAATCGAATCGAACCACTACCATTTAATTTTTATTTTTTTATTTATATATATATTATTTAGTAATTAGTAATTGAATTTAATAAAAAAATTATTATTGTTTGTCTACATTTTGATTGAATTATTATAATTTTAAAGTTAATTTTTTGACTTTTAGTTATTTAGTTTATGTTAAAAGTATTTTTTTGATATTTAAAAGTTTTTTCTTTTTTGAAATATTTAAATAATTAAACCGCGGAACCGAACCAAACCGATCGGTTCGGTTCGGTTTGAAGTTTGTGGCGGTTCGGTTCGGTTTGAAATATGTGAAACCGTTAGGGGGTGGTTCGGTTTACGATTTTGGCTCAAACCGAACCAAACCGAACCACCTTCACCCTTAATATGAGGGAAATGAAATTGTGTCGTCTTTAGGTTGTTAAGGAGTATTTTAAGAACAATTTATTTATTTATACATCAAAGTGGACTTTAGCGGTTTGAAACAAATATAATGGATTTTACTCATTTTATCGATTTTAAACAAATATAGTAGATTTTAGAGGTTAAATATTCAAGAAAATGTACCAGCCTGCAATTTAAAAAAAAAAAAAAAGAAAAAAAGAAAAAAGTAACCACATAGTCTGGTGGATTCTAGATGCTTACATAATGGATTTCTCATTAGTACAATCATAGTCATATATAAAGATCCTTTTAAGTGTTATAAAAAGAAGGATATTTTTTAATTAAAATTTTCAAGTTTTTATCTTTAATTTGGAAATGAATCGGTTGAAAATAATAATATTTGGAGAAATAATTGTAAGAAAATAGAAAATATTACAAAATTAAATAAAAGGGAACATAAAATTTACGTTATTTAATACACTCTAAGGTAAACAACAAATTCACTATAAATGATGAAAAATTCTAATAAAGAGTTTTTAATGTACTCACTATAGCTAGAACAAGGGTTACAAGAATTGACACAATCCCAATATTTTGTTCAACAACGCTAAGTCGTCGAGACCCTCAACTACTATTCGTGTGTATTGTCCATCTCCCTTGTTGTGTTGTCGTTGTTGCTCGGCTCTCTTCTCTTCGGCTTGTCACTGCACATTATATATGCATGCATATTAACGTAATTTAATTAGGATTAACAATCTTAATCCTTGTGAACGTAGTACCCTGCTTTCACGCCAAGTAATACAAACCAGTCGAAAATACCAAGAGTGGACCAATAACTCATAAACCAATTTGGTTTATAATTCCACCCAGATACTTTCCTAATACTAATAAGATTACAACCCAAATTTGAGACACATATTTTAACACAAACATTAATATAATGGGTATGTGAATGAGATATACACATCCACCACCCACCATGATAGTATTTCAATACACCAAACATGTTATTGAAATCTCTCGGTGGGAATGAATATTTCATTCTCAAATCTATCGTATGGATTCATGGCGGGAATGAATAACTCATTCTCATATCTATAGTATTAATGTTAATTTGAATTCTATTTATTAGGAATCTGGGTTCAAATCTTCTATCTTATTTCCTGTCATTAAATCTCGGCCCTACACGTTTCCTAATAAAAATTGTAAAAAGAAGACTCCTAACGACACATGTAAGGTTAAGATTGAGTGGGACACGGGATTGAAGATTTGAAGCCTAAGAATCTTTATATATACAACTAACTATCACAGTTATAAGAAACTCATATTAAGTATTTAATGGACTAGGTGGTTATCTAATAACTAAATCACAATAATTGAAATCTATATATATATATATATATATATATATATATATATATATATTTAAAGTTGGTGAGGAGGCCTATGAACTTGCCACCTAAGCCACTTTTGATAAATCTTCATTTTGAGGAGTTTGACTCTTCAAATTCTTATTTATTAGGAGAGAATGTCATTAGATAATAATTTTACCTAATAACTATATTTATGATAAAAAGTATATATAATAGTGAATAACTTTATCTATAGCCTTTTTCTAATTACAATAGGAGAAGAACATAAGCTATTAACAAGGAAATGAAAAGTCTTTTGTTCCCTCTTTTAATCATAAAAAGTCATTACTACTAAGTGTGGATTACTCCAATAAACCATAAACAATTCTCTCTCTCAGACACAAGAGGTGATTAACATTTGAGGAGTCTTTCGGCACTGTTACAAGGCACAAATCCCTGTGTTGTGTTGTTTGGGTAGGGGAGAAGGAGGAAAAAATGCGGAGGCCTCAAATAGTGTTGTTTGGGGACTCCATTACAAAGCAATCCTTCAGATTGGGTGGATGGGGTGCTGCTCTTGCCGACACTATCTCGCAAGGTTTCATTCCCCAAGTCTTTGAATTTCTTTTTTCTTTTTTCATTTTTTGAATGTGACCCGAATCTCGATTTGTCCTCTTGATATTTGTGTAGGTTGATATTGTGGTTCGTGGGTATGGCGGATACAACACTAGATGAGGTTCCGTTCTTTACTGCCATGGCTACTGTGGTTCGAGCTCCACCAAAAGATTTCCTGTTGGTCAGGAAATAATGGGCTGTCATTCGTATCCAAACCATGTTCCGCGCTTTTTTGGTAATCACTTTTCAATCTTTAGTTTCCGTATCTCTATTTTGTGCATTTGTGATTATTGAAATTAACTTTAATTCTGTTAATTATTTGATTTCTATTAGGCTTGAACATTCAGAATTGTTTTATATATAGGACGAGGTTTATATATTGGGTCGGAAAGAGGAGCAAGAACTAATAAAGAAGAGATGTAAAAGGAAGAATGATGATCTAAAATTGATGGTATGTGAACGTGAAGTTCGTTTGCTGCTTCATGATTTGATGATAAAGGTGAACTTTTCCGTAATGCAATCATTGGCTTGATGTGTATATGTAAGTTGTTGGACATTTGGATAATAGAGGATTAGCAGAATCTCAAGTTTGGGTCAATTGAAGAATCAAATTTCCTGCCCTTTGCCCAAGACTTTATCACTCCTTATTCTAATTGAGATCATATTTACACCACAAAATATATATATATATATATATATAAATTTCTAATTATGATTTGAAGAAAACAAGTTTTAGTCACTTTGTTTAGTGAATGTTTATGCTCAGACAGATGATGTTTTAGTTAAGTTATGTGGAAAGCATATCGACTTTAGGAAGGTTTGTGTAAGTGGAATGCAGTGAGGATATCTATGACATGGAAGGTGGTACTGAGGATCAAAGGGCCTACTTGGACATTGGCAATTAGCTGGCCTTCTCGAGTTATCATAAGCAGTGATGTACACGGGAGAAGAGTCCTAAGAAATGTCGAAGGGCAGATGTTGAGGATTCTTTTAACTCAAGTGATAACATTTTTATTAATAGACAAAGAAATTGGTTATAATTTTTCAACTTCCTTGCACAACACAAAATATATATTTTTTTAATTTAATTTAATTTTTTTATTTTAAATTGGGATCAATAGTGGGTCTCCACTTACCCTTGGTGACTTGAACCCACAACCTACGACCTATCGGTTGTAGGTGAAACGTCTTACCGCCTGCTACACTTACTATTGTTAATAGCAGAGGAAATAGGAGATAGCTATATTAGTAGAATTCTTTACTAATAGACCTAATATAATTATTCTAATATAACTGCACTCTTATTAATGTATATGTAACTCTTCAAATACATAACATCTAATCTATACACTTGAAATGTAACTCATCTAATCATTATCTTCAAATTAATACTCCATATCATAGTTATTAAAATTAAATATGATTATTAGATAATGGCAAAACAATCATTTAAGTTAGAAAGAATTAAAGTTATTTCATTTAATTCTAATAAGAGTGGTAACCGATTATTTGCATTTAGTTTTTAGAATATGAAATAATCACGAATTTGATTCAACTATTTGCATTTAGTTTTTAGTTTGATTTTGGTTTTTGATTTTGCTTTTGGTATTGGATATTTTACAAGTGTAATTACTTCTATAGTGTATATCTCACTCCTTGCTTAACGCATTCTTTTTGGCTTATTTCTATACATTAATTACACTGTTACACTAATGACATCAGTTTTTTTTTTGTTGGTAACTATCCACTTTTTTTATTACTACCAATAACTACTCAAACTATTAAATGGTAAATAAAGTTCATATTGCGTTACATTTACTAACGCAAATAAAAGAATAAAATCATTTTAAACGGTTATGGAAATCAAATAGAAAGTGCATTCAATTGCTTTAATTAGTTACATTCATAATTAGGGTCGTTAAAAAAGATTGGAAGCCAAAAGAGTTTAAACCATAGCCATGTCATATGACTATAAATTCTTTAAGAAAGCCAAAGAGATCATTCTATAAAGTCTGTGCTCTTTGAGCCTTTCAACCTTATTAAACTACAGAGCATGCGATAAGACATTGAAAAAGTCAAGTAGCTTCAAAAGGCTATAACTATCTTCAAAGAAGCTTACTAAAAATCTATCACAACTGCTTTAAAAAAACATCTCTATTACAACTTGAAGGCATCAAATGTTTTATGCTCTTTTCGCACTTAAAAGTGTCAATCCAGTTATCTAAAATTTTATGATTTTTACTATAAAATAAATAAATTAAAAAATCTTATTGGTTGAATTTGAATGTTAGTTGTGTTATGAAAAGAATATATTTTAATTGGATTTTAACTAATAATAAAATTTGTAATAAAAAATAATTTCAAAAACCCACTCACTAGCAAATGAGAATAAATATTGATTATAATGAGTCGATCACCAATATAGATAAGTAAATGAGAACTCTATATTTTATGAAAACTCTATATTTTATGAGAACTCTATCCCCAATCACCAATAATTCTTGAATTATCCCGTCCGTAGGACGGGTATTCTACTAGTTAATGTACTAAAGTTGTTCCAAATCTTTCATGTGAGAATTCTCTACAACTGTAATGGTGTCAAATAAATGAAATTTTCATTTTTTTCATCTCACAATTAGTACGGATACTATAAATTATTAGCTTAAATAATCTTTTTTTTAGGCCAGCTAAATAATCTTTTAAAAAATAGAAAAAACCAATCAATTTAAGAAGTTTTAAAATAAACAATAAATCTTGATGGATCAATTTGATCCGGCACAATATGGGTACTTTTGTAATATTGAAAAGAATAAAAAAATATTTTACCTGAATTACCCTTTATTGAAAATTGTACCCATTCCAATGAACAATAGATATGTGAAGGGTAAAAATGTCTTTTTCAAATAAATTAGAGAGCAATAAATATTTTTTTATAAAATTTAGAAAGCAATAAATATTTTTGAGCAAAATAAAATTAATTCATTTAACATTACTCTAAAATAAAATTAGAAATAGCACTTATTTTGAGACAATAGAGCAAAAAAATTGAACTCTAAAATCAAATTAAGAGTAAGGCTAGTCAGATACTATGAAATTGGACAGGGTGGAAGCAGCCCTAGTCCAGAATCCAGAGTCAACCATGGTCTAGGCTAGGCCACAAGCCTAAACGACCAACGTCCGCAGGCGAACAATTTCGCGGTCCCCAACCAACGCGTGAAAAAGTAATTGATAAATCCCACACCCAAACCTGCACCTCATTGCTTATTAACAATCTCACTTGAAATCAAAATAAAATAATAAAATAAAAAATTGGTAATTAACAAGGACCTCCAGCTCTAGTTACATTAAACATCACAGACCAGTAGACCACACTACTAACTGGCCGAAGCTCCCCAGAGGAGAGAGGAAGAGTGAGAAATTAATGAAAATGAACAGCAAAACCCTCAAAATCCTCCTCTCTCTCTTCGCGGTTAACTCTGTCTCTCTCTACCTCTACTTCTCATCCCATCCGGACTACTTCCGTCACAAATCACAAACGGAAAGCCGCCATCCGTTAACGGAATACCGCAAACCTTTCCCGCTTTCCGTTTCTGGTTCCATCACCTCCCAGGCCAAGCCCTGGCCAATACTGCCTTCCTACCTTCCCTGGTCCCTAAACCCTCACGTCCCTTTCAGATCGTGCGAGGGCTACTTCGGCAATGGATTTACACGCCGCGTCGATCTCCTCAAGTCCTCGCCGGAGATTCTCCGGAAATCGAGCGTACTGGCTGCCAGCAGTGGCGGAGCTGGCGGTTGGTTCAGGTGTTTCTATAGTGATACGTTGCGGAGCTCGATATGTGAAGGAGGGAGGGTGCGGATGCATCCGGAGAAGATTAAGATGTCTGTTGGTGGCGAGAAGTTGGAGACTGTGATCGGGAGGGGAGAGGATGATGAACTGCCGGAGTTTGAGTTTGGAGCTTTTGATTTGGAGGGTGGTAGCAAATTGAGTGCCGCTAAGAAGCTAGCGACTAAGGATTTTCTCGATCAGTATGTGCCGAGAGGTGCGGTATCGAGGCACACCATGCGTGATTTGATCGATTCGATTCAGTTAGTTGGTAGCAGTGATTTTGAATGCGTTGAGGTTAGCATCTGTTTTTAACTAACTTTTGGCCGTTATTTGATTGATCCGAACTTGAGATTCGTTAGATTCCTAATCCCTGATTGCATTTAATGAACTAATAGGATCTTAGTGTAATGAAATGGATGATTCGTCACATCCAGATTAGGGAAGTTCTTAATTGAATCTGAAAACTAGGTGATTTAATGATGTGGCTTCAAGTGATCATAGATTTGCTTTATTTTCAAGTTTGAAGAGATGCCAGTAAACAATTTTACTTGTGCGTAAGAATGGTAATCTGATTGGAAGCTTCCACATATGAAACTCTTATTAGTCCACTACTATCCAAGTTCTTTTAATGCTGATTGCATTTAATGAACTAATAGGATCTTAGTGTAATGAAATGGATGATTCCTCACGTCAGATAAGGGAGGTTCTTAACTGAATCTGAAAACTAGGGGATTTAATGATGTGGTTTCAAGTGATCATAGATTAGCTTTATTTTCTAGTTTAAAGAGATGCCAGTAAACAATTTGACTTGTGCGTAAAAATGGTAATCTGATTGGAACTTTCCACATGAAACTCTTATTAGTCCACTACTATCCAAGTTCTTTTAATGCTGTTAACAATCAAATCTTTCTTACCCCCTGTTTACTTGGGACTTAGATCCAATATAAACAAAGAAAAATATGATGACATCCGCATACCAAATAGATATTTACATCATTGTTAACAAAGAAAGGCCCAGGGACAATTTTAGAACAATAAACCAATGTCTTGAAATTTGGAACATATCACTTCAATGCTAACACATGCTTTATTGACGATATAAAGCCCGTAGGTTGTAGCTGGAGAGAGCTGAAGTTCTGATTTGATATGTAACTTTTTTTTATATATATATATTTCCAAGAGAAGTCATGTTGCAGTGCACTGATCAGAATCCTGATCACAAGCACTAGCTGAGTGAGCATTTTTTAGTAAGAAGTATGGTTTCTATGAGCTAGGTGATCCATTTTCCAGTGTTTACTTGAGCAAGTTCTTTATTTAGTCCCAAGCTTGTATTAAATGAGTTATGCATCGCTCTTTGAGAACTAATTTGCATCTTGGCAGCGTGTACCAGGCCTCTTGTAAATTGAGGGCTGTTGGTGAACCTTTTGCAGTTGAAATGGAGAGGAGAATATAGCATGACTGCTGTGTCTTTTTGGGAAATTAATCTAACTCTTTCTTGCTATTCTGCACATGTCCAAACTTCTTTTCATTCATTAAAAAAAGAATAAGAAGGGAAGGGGGGGGGGATGTTGGAGAGCAAGCAACTGAATTTAGAGATTTCTCTGGAATTCTTATTTATTTTTCCTGAAGGGCCATTGCGCTTAGACTCTATGTAGAGTTTGCCCCTGATTGTCAGCTAGTTTAATTTGGGCATATACAGGGTGAAAGTAACTAGTCGCCAATTTATATATGGAGTATTAACTATTTACATTTGAAACTTGATGAATGACAAATGAGTACTGTTCAATTAGAATATCAAATTCAATTGGGCTGACTGGTTCTGTAAGTCTTATGCATGTATGGGCCTTCCGTTTGTGACAGTGATGCTGAACCACATACAAGACCGGTTATAAAAAATGAAATACTTGTACATTTTTCCTGCTCCCTGAACTAACTTTTAGGATATCGACATGAGCAACGTCACAGAAGCACTACGCTTCTTCTTTGCATTTCTTTAGATTCTTACTTGAGTTATCTTTTTTTATTCTGTCTTTATATTACTGACAGGAAACTCTCTCATGATAGTGGGTTGAGGAGCCAACACTTTTGGTCACACGCTTCGAGTATGCAAACCTTTTTCACACTGTCACAGATTGGTACAGTGCATATGTGGCTTCTAGAATTACTGGCTTGCCCAATCGACCTCATTTGGTTTTTGTAGATGGCCATTGCATGGTAAGCTTCTCAACTTGATGCATCTTTGCAGAAGAATTTGATGCTGAACCTCTTAAAAGAAGTTAGTTATGTGGACTTATCACTCGTATGACTTATATAGCTGTTGTACAGGCTGCTAGTGTTTTTTAATCTTTGGTCAAATATTTCCAATAGCATGTTGTTTGCTATGTTAATAATCCTGCTAGTATGAGAGTGAGTAGCTATAGATAGTGGTGTAATCCCTAATTTGGTACTCCCTCTGTGTCAAAAAGATTTTCGTTTTAGAGTTGTGCACACGTATTAAGAAATTTTGTAGGTTGACAAATATACCCATATTTAATATCTTTAATTTTTGTGCTAGGAGTAGTTGAAAAGATAAATTAGAAAGAGATAACCATTAGGAGAAGATAAAGTATTTAATGAAGAGATGATTAACTTATGGCACTTAGGAGAAGACAAAGGTAAATTAGGCAAAACATGCATTACAAACCTAAAACGACAATCATTTTGGAATAAATTCTTAAAACTAAAACGACAAACATTTTGAAATAGAGGGAGTAGAATAAACTTCGAGAACTTAGGAGTGTGTTAATGGCTCCACCCTTGTGAAGATGAAACATTTGCTTGTTTTCTTTTCTACCCTGCCCTCAATAAAAAAATTTCTGATAACTTTCAGAAGAAAATAGCGAATTTTAATCAGACCTCAGAATGACGGGATGTTGCATCTGTAAGTCTTGTCGAAGTTAGGATCAAATTGCAGTTCTCTTGCTTCAAGCTTGTTCTTCTCCTTTGTATGTGCAAGCTAGATACAAGAATCAAGCTTCTAATACCTTGGTTTCTAGTTGATGAATTACATGGTAGACATGTAATATTAGTATCATGAATTTATTTGATTCACTCGTACCCTCAACACTAAACTGCATCTTTTGCAAAAAATTTCAGGCACCCTTGGAAGAAACATGGAATGCTGTATTTTCAAGCGTAAGATATGCAAAAAATTTCAGTGGTCAGGTTTGTTTTCGCCATGTTATCCTCTCTCCTTTGGGGTATGAAACTGCTCTTTTCAAAGGGCTGACCGAAAACATTGATTGTCATGGAGCTTCTGCACATGATTTGTGGCAGAAACCTGATGATCAGAAAACAGCACGATTATCGGAGTTTGGTGAGATGATAAGAGCTGCTTTTGGGTTTCCAGTAGATAGACACATCCGAAAGCCCGTCTCAGGTCAAAATGTCCTCTTCGTTCGACGCGAGGATTATTTAGCTCATCCACGCCATGGTGGCAGAGTTCAATCAAGGCTGAGCAATGAAGAAGAAGTTTTTAATGCTTTAAAGACATGGGTATCTAGTCATTTAGAATGTAAAGTTAATTTAGTGAATGGAATCTTTGCACATATGCCCATGAAAGAGCAAGTTCGAGCAATTCAAGATGCATCGGTTATTATTGGAGCTCACGGGGCAGGTTTGACTCACATAGTTTCTGCAACACCAAAGACAGTAATTCTAGAGATCATTAGTAGCGAATACAGGAGACCGCATTTTCAACTTATTGCCCAGTGGAAAGGATTGGAGTATCACGCCATATATTTGGATGGATCATATGCTTCGCCACCAGTAGTTATAGAAAATCTCAGTAGCATCTTGAAAGGTCTCGGATCAGCTGGATGCTGATAGTCTGAATGATGTAGGTTTAGTGTTTTTGACCGTTGATGTGTTTGGGCTACGAGGTTGTGCTGATTCCTCTAGGCTGACTCTAGACAACTCCATCAAGTCACTTGGCGCGGTTTGTGTTACTGACATGTTACTTGATCCCGATGGTAATGATTAACCAAGTGAGCAGATGGAAGCTGAAGGTTTTGGGGCTGGTTTAATTTTCTTTTAGAGTTTGACACGGATTGATGAATAGTTGAGCAGAGGATGTGATGATAATTTGATGGGAATTTTGCAGGAGTTAGGTATGCATGATCAGGCAAAGCTCGAGTTGAACAATTTGTTGCCACTTAGTAAATGATTAGAAAGCAGAGCAGACTGAAGAAAATGTTGGGGTGTATGTAATTCTCGACGACTAAACAAACGTTGCTCCTATTGATTCGTTAAACACTGGGGGGATGGGATCGGTTCTTTTGATTCTACATGGGGATCAAGTTCTTCCCCCGTTTACAACAGTCCGTCCTTGTTGAAATAGATGCTTGGATACAAGGTAGTTGATTCGCCTAATTTTTGTTTTCATATTTTTCGAATGTTAGATACTGAATACTTTGCATAAAAAAGGTAGCTCATGAAGGTTGTGGTCCTTGGCTGTTAATTTGTTGATTTCTCAATGTCAGATAGTGAGATAGAGAATCTTTTTTTCTTCTTCTTCAGAATATTCAGACTTAAGAAGTTTGTATATTGAATTTTCTAAACGAAAACAATAGACACTACTCGTAACAAATTTTCGTCTCTTATATCCATTTGGATTGATGATTAGTTAGATATTCATATCCTCTCCGATTCTCTAAAAATGGGATGCTCACGCTATATTATTAGAGAGATGTGGTGTGACGTCCCAACCATAAGCCTATACTTGGGGTGGTGGGTGTGACCACTTTAGGGTTAGGGTCTGGTTTATTTTGATTAGTGTAGTTAAAGGTGAATGGAACATCACACTACTGAAACAACTTATGACTTATTTTTTTACAAGTCAAATCAAATTCTTCAAAAACAATTTATGGTAAGTCATAAGCAATAAGTAATTTCTTATGAGCCAAACTAAACAGGCTCTAATACAAGATGACATCGTGTGATAGTTTTAGTGAATACTTTTTTTCTAAAAAGGAGTTCTTTTTTGATTGGGTAGATAAATTTAAAAAATCATGGGCGAATTGTGTAGTTTGAGTACCCGAGTTGACTCGACTCGATTCAAATTACTAGGTTCTACTCGATTTATCTACTTTACCTGAGTCGAGTTTGGCAGAGTTAGGTTGCTCGTGTAGCTATTCAGGTGTACTTGAGTTACTCGCGAGAACGTGTTGACATACAATACTCGACTCGATCCGCTTGACTCGGTTTGAATACTCGTGCAAGTATACAAGTATTTTTATTTTATATTTATTATTTTTATCTAAATCTTTGGAGTAGGCATCTATGTGTAAATCATTCTCACCTCACATTATCTACAACGTTTGTTAAATCTTATGAGCTTGAATTATGGTACGGGCAGTTTTATTTGATTTCGTCAATATTTACTGTAAGTTCGCGTAAATAAGATGCCTTTGCGATGAACATTCTAAGTATAGGCTAACATACGCAGAGATATAGGCTACTCAACTTGATTAAATTTTTTTAAATACTTGACAAAAATTTGAATAAACTCGTTCAACTCCACTCGTTTTCAGCTCCCAAAAAAAAAAAAATTTTTTTTTGATTCTTTTATATTCCCTCCGTTCCAGGTAAATAGTCTACTTTTAACATATTTCAGTCAATTTAATTAAAGTTTGACCGATAATCAACATAAATTTAGTGATTTTAAAAAAAAATTATGAAATTTGTAATCAATAGTATTCTTAAAATAATTTTTAATTAATAAAATTTTATTTTTTAAAACATAAGTAAAATTATGATATGATTTAGTGACAATGTTGCCTTTTAAACAAAAAAAAAAAGTAGACTCTTTGCCTGAAACGAGGGAGTAAATAATTGTACATCATGTGCTTTCTAATTTGTACTCTTAAAAGTTTGAGAAAGAACTAAGAAGCTACTTTATGGGTTTCTTTCATTGAGTTAAATCAAAGGCTACAATAATAAAAATACTGAAGTACTTCGGAAAAAGAGAATTCTATGGAGTTTTTCAAAAAATAAATATCAATTGACTTTTAGTTGAGTGATACTAAGACTTGTTCCTCAAAATTATAGGTCATGTGATTGTAACCCCAAACAATAAAATCAAAATCAAAAATAAAAAGTAAATAAATGGATTCTTTTTAGGAACACAATGACCATTATTTAATGAAGAAACTGGTAAATTGTATTAACTAATCATGAAATATCAACTAAAATATTATATAACGTCATTTTAATGCTCATTTGATAGATGAAGGATATAACATGCTTGCCCAGTCCATAGAATAAAATAGAGTTAAACATTTTCTTAAAATTCATGTATATTCAATAGGGAATACTTATTTTGGGACAAGGGAGTATATAATAATATACTTAGTTGAGGTTTTAAAAAAAATTTTTTTGAATTTTATAAGTTTGATATTTACAAATTATATGAGGTATTATATTACGAGCACGAGTTCGTGGTAATTATATTGACATTTATATCGTCAAATCAAATTTACTTAGATCTCTATACTGTCATATATCAAATTTGTCTTTTTCTAAGTAATGATATGGACATCTCAAATCATCATCAACTTAACAATATTTAAGTATTGAGATTTTTGCTAAAATAATCTGACGATACTAACACTAAAACTTGTCGGAATAATATAAGTTTGAGTTCGTAATATTATTTGCCAAATTATATTAGTATTATTGAAACATAATTACAAAAATATTTAACTCTTTATGATCAATTCAATAATACTATAATTTAATAAATGATATTACGAGCTCAAACTTATATTTCTATAGTCTTTAGTGTTAGTGTCGTTGCATTATTTTAATACATCTCTATTTGTTTGGTAGAAAAGTCATGATAACATTAATTAATACTATAACATATATTATTTTAATTGAGATTATTTTATCTAGGTTATAAAGTTATCTTATGTTTGATAGATCATAGATAAGATTAATTTATTCCACTAGTTATCTAATTTGATGTTTGGAAGCCTAAATTTATTTCAGTATCAAGCTATTTTTTCAAAAACACTCTTATAAAGTAGATTGATTAAAAGATAACTCAAGCTGCTTATCTCACTAGACTATTGTCTACATTTTTATGAATAATATAGTTAATTCTATTGTTTCATGTAACATCACTTTTTATAAGTTAGATAAACCTAGCTATTTATAATTATTATATAGTATTGTATATAAAAATAATAAAGTTGCAAATTTATAAATTTTAAAGTTCTTTTTAATCTCAACCTAGAAAAAGATATTACTTCATTGGTTTATTTAAATAAAAAATAGAATATATATATATATATATATGTATACACGTATGTATTAATTTATACATTCTATAGTAATATAAAAATTAAGAAATAAGAAAAAAAAATCATATTAATATAGTAAGTAGGCTATTGAAAGGAAAAACAATTAGTGCGGAAATGTGGGTTGAGGTTGGGAGGAGGGAGCCAAGGAGGAAGGAGGCTGGTAATGTAGGGGTGAGCAAAACCGCTTATCGGCCCGCGAGGCCCGCATGGCCCACAAAGACCCGGCCCACAAAACTCGTGTCCGCAAAGTCTTCAATAATGTTGGACTTTAAAGTTAGGGAGGCCGACAGGCTCAGAATAGATCAGACTCTCACTGTTTTACAGTCCGGCCGGGCCAGGCCCGCCTCTTTGCAAAATAACATCATTTTATAATATATATATATATATATATATATATATATGGGGGAGTATTCAATGGTTACTCCCCCTTTGTAACCATTGATGGCTACCTTTGTACCAACCATTAGATCAATTTTAAATGGCCTGGATTTAATGATTAGTTGGCAAGCAATTAATGATTAGTTGGCAAGCAATTAATGATGTGTCACTTATAAGAAAATAGTTGTTACAAGAAAAACTAAAATATTATTGATCAATGCATCCCACGAGAAAAAAAAAAAAAAATTCCTCCAGGCTCCAATGCATCATATAGTAACTGCTTATAGGTTTTTTAATTACAATGTTAGAGTTCCAAGGCCTTCTCTTTTATTCCAAGACATTGTGTAATAAATTATAGGCTTATTTATTACAATATTAATTAGAGCTCCAAGGCATTCTTTATTGTTCCAATGCATTCTTACCTATTCCAAGGTATCATATATATACAGTAATATTAGAGTTCTAAAGAACCCCTTTAAATCCCAAGGCATCCCTTCTTACTATAAAAATTATGGAATATCAATTATTGCAATATAATTTATATTGGCAAATTCTTTTTTATAACAAGCGTCTTTTTATAACAACCAATCAAAATGTTTTTTTTCCTTCTTAAGCAAAATCCATTTCGATTAATTGCAATCAAACTAACAACCCAACAATGGTAACAAAATATTTTTGTTTTAGTTCCCAAAACCGAAAATATGTTGCTCGGTTTCCCTTCTTACTATAAAAATTAGAAAAATAAAAATTACGGAGTATCAATTATTTCAATATAATTTATTTTGGCAAATTCTTTTTATAACAAGCGGTCTTAATTTTTATAACAACCATTCAACCGGTTTTTTTCCCTTCTTAAGCATAATCCATTTCTATTAATTGCAATCAAACTAACAACCCAACAATGATAACAAAATATTTTTGTTTTAGTTCCCAAAACCGAAAATATGTTGCTCGGTTTAATTTTCTCTCCTAAAATAAAAAGCTAACAACCCAAAATCGATTAATTTTCTCTTTTTTATAACGTGTCTATTTTTAGCTAGCATGTGGATACTTCGAAAAATAAAAAATGTTTAGTGAAGAAATGATTAACTATTGAGACTTGAGAGAAGAGAAAGTAAATTAGAAAAACAATTCATTGAAAATCTAAAATAACACTTATTTTGGATCAATTATTTTTATTAAAATGATACTTATTTCAGGATCATTAAATGAAAACTAATAACCCTTGAAAGAAAATTACTTAATCAAATATTTTCTTGAAATCCGTATAAATTAATAAAAAACACTTATTTAATGGTTTACTTTCAATACTATACGTTTTCTTTATTTATTTTATTGATAAGTGCTCAAATGATTAACTAAACCATTTCTGGCTCTATGAAGCTTGCTGTATGGACTCTTTGGAAAATGAATCTTAATATGTAAAATGACAAGTAGGCCCTTTGAATCTCTATTTAAACTTAAATTTAAAAATTAAAATATTGATTACATTAGATAATGGCAAGTGACACATCATTAAGTGAGTCACCAAGTTCATTAATTGCTTGCCAACTAATCATTAAATCCAGACCATTTAAAATTGATCCAATGGTTGGTACAAAGGTAGCCATCAATGATTACAAAGGAGGAGTAACCATTGAATACTCCCCCATATATATATATATATATTCAAAACTCAGAAGTCAAAACCCTTCTTCTTGAATCTGAGTTTTACTTCAGCATCAAATTTCATGGCATATTTGCGCCAATCATGCGGTTGAAACATATTTTAGTATCTCTAGGGGGAAGTTGTGTCATACTGCCATGTACATGTTTGCTGCTTTGGTGGATTCATGCAGAAAAGTAGTTAATTTTTTCATTTCATGTAATTATTTTATTTCCCCAAAATTTGATGTCATCTGTCTGCTTATCTTCGGGCTGTCTTATTTGGTCAATTTATTTCTCTGTTCCCACTTTAAGTAAAGCCCAACATTTATAGGCATAAAATTTTTAAAACACAATATTTAATTCGTAAGACCGTTACGTCCAAACCCTCTTAATGCTCATTTAAAGCCCGCAAAAAGTCCGTCAATTTAAGCTCACACGAAGCCCGCAATGTTGGTTCTTGAAATTAAGGCACGCAACTAAATTGGCTCAAATCGGGCTTTGGACCCGTGCACACCCCTAACTGATAGGGTGAGTGAGAGGCAGGAAGGAAAGGTAAAAAAAAAGAAAAGGGGGTTAGTGCGTGGGTAGGTGGGGGGAGTGGGGGAGGAGAGAGTAGAGCCGACAAAATCAGCCCAACTCAATGGGTCGGTTCAGTCAACCTAATGTTTGCATGGGCTAATGTTCATTTTTTGAAGGTTCAAAAAAATGCAGGTTTTTTTGGCCCGGTCCAGTAGGCCCAAAAGATCAATTGGGCTTGGGTAAAAAAACCCGTGGCTTTTGCCCGGCCTGGGGCTTTTGTTGTGGACAATTTCAAAATCTTTTCCGTGCATAGTATAGTACAAGCATCTATTTTTGGGCCATGTCCTTCGAACTTGGCAAATTTTTTTGTAGAATAATGGGTGGAAAATGAATGCTTGCCCCATTTGGAGATTGGAATTACATTCTAAAGGCTGAAAGAAGCCCTGCGAATGAGATTGGTCATGCTGATGCTGGAGTCCATACGAACTACTTTCTTCACCTCCAGGCCATGATGGTACCACATGGTTTTCTGCATAAATTTCTCCTAGCTGACAAATATAAAATAATACTCCAGTTATAACATGTCCCATGAATCATGGCTTGAGAGTTCACATTTGGTAACTTGGGTAATTTTGAAGGTGGTTTGAGTCAAGCCACTTGGGAGGAAACTTTGGCTTTGTAATTCAGCTTGTGTTTGGTAGCAGCAGTGAATTATCACACTATTGCTTTTGTTTAGTTTTTTAATTTGCTTATGTTTTTGGTCTTGCATTTGATTTTGTGTTTTTGGTCTTGCTGTAATGCTAAACTTGATTTGGTTGCAATAGTGAATTATTAAACTTGTTTACTCCTTGTGAATTGTTCCTTTTTGCATATTTATTAAACTTAATTTACTGACTCAATTTTATTTTTAAAACAGTTTATTTATTTTTTCAACTATGGCTTTTTGGCCCGATAGCTTGATGGGGATGTGGTGGGTTGGGCTGGGCTGGACTTGACTTTTCTTAGACCCTAGGAAAATTGGGGTCAACCTGGCCCAATATTAAGTGTTGGCCTTGTGGACTTACACTGGGCCTGCCCAGCACAATCCATTGTCAGCTCTAGGAGAGAGGAGGGACGAAGGAGGCTGGGATGGTGAGAGTAGAGATGTCAAAAGGGCTACGGCCCGTAGAACTGTCCCGTTTAAAAAAAAAAAAAAAAAAAAAAAACAGGGTTAAGGCTCAATTTTTTTGGCCTGTTTAAAATCATGATTTTTTTTGCTCGAACCGTTTAAACCGTTAGGGATGGCCCGCTAGGTTTCAGGGTTGGCCCGTCGGTCCGTGTAATATTAATTAGGCCATAAAAAGTTATGACACATATAAAACAACTACCACGAGAATTAAACCAACAACCTTCTAATACAAAGTCAAACACACTTATTATTTGCACTACAGGTCTTCTTCGTGTTCTTGTGAATAAATATTAAAATATAAACGAAACTCTTGGAAGGGACTACTAAGTAGAACTATTTCAATATTTATTTTGAGATAAAATATGTTGAAATTTAAATATAGTGATGTAAAAAATATCTTATTTATATTTCTTATGAAAAACATAATAACATATCTAAATTATGGGTTGTAAATAACAATCATTATCCACTATTCTGGATATTTACAAAGATAAAATTAACATTCATTACGTTTTTTTATTTTTTTAGTTATGACTCATTTAGCCCGAAGCCCGTTAGGGTTAGAGTTAGGTCCGTAATAATAGTGGTCCGAAAAAATTGGACCATTTAGCCCGTGGCTCGTTAGGACTATTCCGAAATAGACATGCCCAAACGGTTCGAACCGGCGGTTCCGGTTCCGAACTGCCGGTTCCAAAAATCGCCAGACAACAAACCGTAACCGAACCGACAAATCACGGTTACAGTTCCGGTTCCGGTTCCAAACCGTAATTTTTAATTATTTTTTAAATATTTTCTTATAATTTTTTTTAAAAAAGATTTCATCTTAAAACTTTGTACAAAGCATTTTTTGAATTTTTAAAGCTTTGTAAACTTTTCATTTTTGAAATTATAGAGTAAACAAGGCAATTTCAAAATTAAAAATTTAAATTTTGGCGATTTTTCACGGTTTGGAACCGGCGGTTCCGGTTCCCGGTTCCAAACCGGCGGTTCACGGTTTTGAGAAATTGGAAATCGAAACCGAACCGTGTAACCGGCGGTTCCGGTTCAGGAACGGTTCCGGTTCCTCACGGTTCCAGTTTATGCGGTTTTTTGGGTGGTTCGGTTCCGGTTCGAACCGCCGGTTCCGAACCGTTTGGGCATGTCTATTCCGAAATCGCTAGGACCAGCCCGTTTAACATTTCTAAGTGAGAGGGAGAGGGAGTGGGAGTGGGAGGGAAGGTAAAAAAAAGTAGTCTCGGTGAAAAATGAGAGAATTATTTGCAAGTTTATATAAGGGTAATTTGGAAATGAAAAAATAGTCTCGATTTTTTGTTTATCTGAGATTAAATTATAACATGGGGAGTGAGAGATTATTTAATTCTGGATAAGGGGGTTATTCGCGTGATTCGAATATTTTTATTCTTAATTAAAAAAGCTACCAAACGAGAACTATGGATAATTTAGTGTTATTTCCTACTTATCCGTTACCCAACAACCCCATAACATATATAAAGAATAAAGTTGAAATGTTGTTGAAATTAATGTATAGTTTTTAAAAGTAGATACTTGAAATGAAGCATTTTAAAATAAAATAGTAAACTTTTTATATGAAAAAAAGAAGTGTATATAATAATTTGATTCAACAGTTAAGGAAAAGTAACGTTCTTAGAATTTTTTTGCAATAGCTTGTGTTGGAAAAGTTATTTGGTGAGATGATTATGTCATGTTATTATATCATTAAAGTGATGTGGTGTGACGCATCAATTATATTTTTACGCTTAAGATAGTGGAAATAAAATGTCCTTTAACTATCCTAAATAAGGGGATTCCTTTATTTTGATCCGATGACTTTACTATTTGTCTAAAGATAAGTGGGTCATTACACCATATTAGTAAGGTGACGTGGTGTGGTAGTTTCACTAAATCATTTTTTTCTCGTGTTAGTTCAAATAACATCCTTAGCTAATTTAGGGTCCATTCTTTACCATGATTTAGCGATTTTAATTTTATAATTTTGGAATTTTTCTCATTTTGATCCCACCAACTTTATGTTTTGCTGTTATATATTTTTTTAATTATAAAAATAAAATTTTAAAATAAAAAAAAAATTAGCAATCACAAAACAAATCAACCAAACAAGTGGAGTAAAACTAAAAGAGAAAAAACAAAAAAGAGGAAAGAAATTATCCAAAGGTATTAAAGGCAACCATTAAGATTTTGCCTATTTTGAATGTTTGTTGGTATGGTAAGGGAGAGAAACAACAAAAAAAGGAAAGAAATTATCGAAGCAGAGGCGTAAATGGCAATGTTGTTGATCCCTTTCACTTTCTCTTTTCTTCATCCCCCACCTCCCAAAACCCTATTCGCTTTCCCCAATTCCATCCATCACACACACACGCTCTGAGTATCACAGTGAGAGGGCAGGGATAGAGAAAGCGCGGGAAACAGAACAGAAAAGATCATAGGGAAGTAAGTCTAACAAAAACAAAAAACAAAAAAAAATTAGTAGTATGACATTGAAAACGGTATGTCTTCCAGTGCTGGGGAAGAGGGTTAAGCCGAAGCCTCGGACGCCGGTCGACCTCGTTCACCAAACTCGCTCCCTCCTCATTTATCTCGATTCCAACTCCGATCGTCCCGGCTCCGGTTCCACCAAACGCAATGACAAGGTCTACTTTAATCAATGTAATAGTACTACATTCTCCACTCCATTACAGTAACTTTTGTCTCCATAATTGAAAATTATGCAAGTATCAATTGTCGAGATAAGAGATAAAAGTTACTATAGATGGACGTGTACTACTACTTCCTCCGTCCAAATTGAAATTGAAAAGTTATTAGCTTTATTATTTTTATTTTTTTTTGTCAATGGATTGATACTTTGATGATGATTCAATTATTTTTTCAAAAACTGTAAAACACGAAAATTATAGTAATACTGTTTTTTTTTTTTTTAGTTTTCAAAGGTTTGATTCTCTAACTAAATAAGAACTTGTTAAATATTCATCCAAAAAATGGTCAAATTGAACGAAAAAAAGAAGGTTAAAGTGTACCTCTTCAAGTGGGACGAAAGTAGTCTACAGTTGTATTCCAATTTCTCAATTGCCATTAGGATTGCTGGAAAGGTTTTTAGAGAAGAAATAACTCAGTTGAATTGGCTACTCATTTTTGCGCATTTTGTTTGTAAAATTTCAGACATTAGATTGTTTAAAATTTTTCCAGATGACAGAGTTAAGCAAACTCATTAGGGAGTTAAAGGTGGTTCTTTACGGCGATAATGAAATCGAGCCTTCTGAGGAAGCTTGTGCCCAATTGACTCGGGAGTTTTTCAGAGAGGACACACTTCGTATCCTCATTGTTTTTCTCCCGAAATTGAACTTGGAGGTGAGTTAAAACTCAATTAAAGAACTTGGTAAAACATTAAATTCGAATCAGTTTTAGGTTGTTTAGTTTGCTTGTATTAGTATATATGACTACTTAATCTACAACTTTGTTCTTTCTGCTTTATTGTTTCATTCATTTTTCTTTTCTTTCTGTTGCGCATCACAAAAAGGATCTTTTTTTGTAGGCGCGTAAAGATGCCACCCAAGTTGTTGCGAATTTGCAAAGACAACCAGTGATATCACGTCCCCATGCTTCTAAATATTTGGCCGCCAATCTGGATCTTATGGATCATTTGCTATCAGGGTAAGTTACACATTGTTGGGTTTTGTTATGTGAAATCATTTTTACTTAACATATGTTCTTCCACATGCATAATTATTTTATATTGCAGCTGAACTTTTAATTCAACTTTAATTTCAAAATGCATGGGTTTATTGATAAAATCCTGACCATATGTTATGTGTGACTGCTTAATCTTACATAGTACTGTAGAAGTTTATTGTATACTACATGATGCCTAATTGAAAGATATTAGTGGCATCTGCTCTATGGTTTAAAAACATGGAAGCTTATGACTACTAACTTTCTATTTCTTCATTCATTTAGTTATTTATATTCGGCAGCTGGAGGATCCTATAGTGTGACCCGTGCAAATTGCCTTAGCCTAACACATATAGATACTAGGTTTGAAATGGTTGTTCAAGAAACTAGAAATGTGTAAACAGCTGGCAAAATACTTGAGGAACTTATCAGTGCATAAACAGTTTCTAGTTGAACTTGGTAAGTCCCAAATGGGGTTTGGGTTGCGTAGGTCATATGGGTACTTTGCCTGCATTATCATGGATTGGAAATGATTGATTTCTGTTGTTTTTCAGTGTTTGGTTATTACATGTAAACCTAGTTCTTGGACATCTCATCTTCTAGGTACAAGGATTCCAACATTGCTTTGCATTATGGTGGAATGTTAAGAGAGTGCATCCGCCATCAAACTGTTGCTCAGTAAGCATTTTGAAGAGTCTGATTATATATTGTCTTGTTTCTTTGAAGATGACCATGCATGCTGCATCTTGTTGTATGTCATCGAACACTAAAAAGGTCAATTCCTTATTAATCTTTATTGAGTTGATGAAATCTGCACTACGTTTCGTAAGCTTTAACAATGGAATTTTAGTTCTGGGTTCTGGTATATTAATTTCTTAAATTGAACTTCGTTGACATATTCCTTGACATATAGAGGATATTTTTAAGCCATTACCAGATGGAGAGAAGGAAAGAAAGGGTAGTTCACCCATTGGAATACCATAAGCAATATTGACTGCTAAAGTGGAGGAAATTTATGAATGATAGCTAGAGTATAAGACGATAATAATTGATACAGACATTTGTGATCAAGCACATATATATTTTAATCAAAGGGGTGCCTTTGCATAAAGTTAAGCGAGAATCTGTTCCCGATTTTGGGATTATCAAAACCTTTTCATACGGTTGTTGAAATCTTGCTCTTAATACAAAACCAAGGATTACGAAATGCAGGAACTTTGATTAAATATTTTTGCTGAATTGTCCCTTCTTTGTTCAGCTGCAGAGTTAATTCAACCAGTCAGTACTTAAATCCAGGAATCCCTAGACAAGTTTAGCCATTACTCATTTACTCTTTCCTTTTTCTGGATTGATATACTCTTATGAACCACGGTCGATCAAATGGATTTACTAATGGTCAAGACATGCTGTTTTAAATTCTAATTTCCACTACCTTTTGTCATGTGCAAAACTGATTTTACTCTTTGTAAAATGTTTTCAACAAAATTTGAAATAATGCTAATTATTTTAATCAATAATGTTTTTCAGGCAGATGCATTTTACCAACTTGTTGAACCGATGAGATACTTGATAAAACTCCTGTGACATGCCATTGAGTGAATTTGCTCATATTTCCCACCTGATTTTTTAGGCTCAAGTAGCACTACTCTTGTTATATTTGGACCAAATGTTATAATAGTACAGAGGTGGCAGTTTGATCAAGTTCCTGTTATTTCGTTCATGTTACTTCAGTATTGTTCTGTTTCTTTCTGAATCCAGTTTTTATTTGGTATGGAGCTATCGTTAATTTTTCATGTTTGCTTTACAGTTACATTTTGGAAACAGAACACATGAAGAAGTTTTTTGACTACGTACAACTTCCAAACTTTGATGTTGCTGCAGATGCTACAGAGACATTTAAGGTTGTTTATGTTGCTACTCATCTCTCGAATCAGATTGGTCATTTCCATTTATTTCTTAGATTGATAGTTGAGACATTTGTGTTTTTTCGTCCAGGGAGATATTGATCATTAGATGGAGCTTTTCTTTTCAATTTCACCTGTGTTATTCTAGGGAATTCCTGAGCCACAAGAAAATAATTCAATGGTCCCGGAGCACCACGTGGCATGTCTACGTGGTGCACCACAACCAATAGCGGCACACTATAACGCCAAAGTGTTGAAAAGTGAAACTCACTTTTTAAGCCACTTTGGCATTTTAGTGCATCGCTATCAGTTGTGGTGCACTACATAAGCATGTCACGTGGTGCTTCGGGACCATGGAATATTTTCTCCTAAGCCACTACATAAAATTAATTGTTATTGTTAAATAATCATAATAATAAGAATAGAGATGCTCGGATGGAACAATAACCAGTAAGGATATGCTTAAATCTTGACAATACATGGAAAACCACAAAAGCGTAGATGTTTATAAATGCGGGCACCTGAAACAATCTGAAAATTTGATAGTACTCATATCTGCGGTCAAGTGAACTCGGCCTTAGTCCCAATCATATATGCTGTGAGAGGGGAAAATGTTAAAAGTTGATGTTAATGGAATTTTCTCCCCTCATTCCTTTGCAATCTGTGACACTTACCGTGGTAGATGACACAAATGCTCACAAGCTTTGCTCAAGTTTTGGTTAAAACCACTCCGTAGGATCAACGTGCTCGAGTAATAAGTTAGTTTTATCGGAAGAATTTTTGGTATAATCGGTAATAACTTCGTGGATTGGTAAGTTACTAATCCCATTTATTATTAGTATGATTTTTACGTAATAAATGGGTTGTCCTTATGCTCGTATGTTAAGTTTCCAAGTAGAAACTTGTAGTACTTGCTATTTGATTTGGTTTGGTTTCGGGGCGTCACTGCAACTTGCAGTAGCACCCTATATCAATATTACAAATTATAGCAACACTTATTCGGAGTAATTAACCACTAAAAACACACATTTCCCCCATCAAGATAATAAAAGACATAATACTGAAACTTTATGTATTGTAGATTCTGAACTTGGCTGCGGAGCTCAGAACATGTCTAAACGTCACTTTCCTTGCTTTCATATTATTAGAAAGCAACTGCGTGTACTTATAGATTTTCAATGATACATGACAGGAGCTTTTGACCAGACATAAGTCTACAGTCTCAGAGTTTCTCTGGCAAAATTATTATTGGGTGGGTTTCCTCTTTCTTTTTTTTTTTCGGATTTTGTTATGCACTCTCTTTATTTTTGTTTGAATATGCAAGTATGAATGTCACAAATCACTTGGCTAAAGTTAGTCTTAACTAGTATGTACAAACCAAGGGCAAGCCTTGGTATAGCAGTAAAGTCGCTCCATTTTGACTTGGAGATCATGAGGTTGAAATGAGAAAAATGATTTTTGCAAAAGGTAAGACTCTGTACATTAGACCATTCTTTGGCCCAAGGTGATGGGAGTCCTCCTGTGCACCAATCTTTTAGTTTCTGCAACTGCAACTGAAACTTCCTTAATTATGGTCGCTCTTATTAGTAAGCTGTCATAGTTTCTAGGCTCTTACTTGCATCATGTTATTATGTGCGTTTCTCTCTACAATATAACTTATCCCTTCTGTATGACTTGTACTAGTTTTTTCCTGAGTTCAACTCGAAGCTACTGGAATCTACAAACTACATCACCAGAAGACAAGCCATCAAGGTAGGACAGATATCTGCCCAAGATATCAGCCTTGTTTTTTTATTTTCTAAAAGCTATAGCGAATTTTGCTCTTGCTGAAATCTGATCTTTGTTACTCACTGTGTACTAACCATCCTTTTCACTTTGTACTGGAATGAGTGGTGGCAAATCTCTCCTGGTCAGAATCTCACACAGTTTATGCATGCATTTCTTTTTTTAAATTGGCGTTGGCTGTGCAGAAAATCATTTTAACTAAGCAGCTTGATGTGTGTAATTAGCACCATTGTATTCTGTTATTGTTTATTTTGCTGACATTTACTGTTTTGCTTCAGCTATTGGGATGCATATTGCTTGATCGCTCAAATTTCAATGTGATGATTCGCTATGTTAGCTCAAAGGATAACTTGATGATCCTGATGAATCTTTTGAGGGTATGAATGTATATATCTTCCAACTTTGTTGATTTTATAATTTTGAACGTATGTACCTTGTCGGAATAAGAATGACCTAGCTAGCATGTAGTTTTGAATGGAGCATTGCATAAGAGTGCTTAAAGCTAGCCGCTTTGATTGGTTGCAGGAATCAAGCAAGAGCATTCAGATAGATGCATTTCATGTGTTCAAGGTTGCTCCTAATTTAAGAAATCATACTTGGTAACCAAAATAACATCCCAACATTGAGTTCGGACAGATGTGTCAGGAAAGAGTTGGCTACATGATCACGGATCACATGTTGACACATCAGTTGGAAGTCATAGTTAAAGATGAATCTTTTGAATACTAAGCATTGCTCAAGTTAAAAGCCGTATACAATTTTGCGTGGTATCCTTTTCCTAGTTTCTTTCACATTTTTCAATGGCTTTCATTTATTCTTCAATTATACGCAGCTGTTTGTAGCGAATGAAAGTAAGCATCCTGACATTGTCAATATCCTCGTCGCCAACAGGAGCAAGCTTCTACGCCTCCTTGGCGGCTTCAAGACTGATGCAGGTGGTTAATCTTTTCTACCCCATACGTCCAAAATGAGTGTCCCAAAGAAAAAAAAAAAACTCATTTTTGGGACAGTGAGGGTGCTCTGTTTCTGTAAGCAGTCAATCTTAACCCTTTGGAAGTGGTTCCGATTTCAAATAATATTTTCTCTGTTGCATCTTTCGTAGATGATGAATCGTTTGAGGCGGACAAAGAGCAAGTGGTTAAAGAAATTGCTGAATTGGGGCATAAAGCCTAAAGGTAAGCAGATTGACCTGATAGCTTCAGCTGTACTTCGGACTATCACGAATCGAAGATATGTAAATTTTTGGTTGCAATTTAACTTAACAATATGAAAATAGAGATTTGGGGTCTGAATGTAATAACAATTCTAGCCAAAGTACTATGTCGAGAATATCCATGTACAGATTCGCAACCTCAACGAATTTCCTGCACAAATATGACTTGAAACTTCTCTATTTGAAGTATGAACAGAGTTCTGTTGGTAATACGTTTTTTTTAAAGGTCTGTAATCATATCCATTCATCCACCGAGGCTGTTCACAAGACTTGATGCATTTATGTATACAGCGGGGAGTGGGAGTCGGACTGGGAGTCACTTAGACCTCCAGATACTCAAGGGCCGCCAACGTCACACCAAACACCATGTGACATGCAGTGATCTTCCAACCACTGAACCCTACCTCCGTTACTGTTTCCAGAGTTAGCAGACTATTAAACAACAGAAAAGACAACTATTCCCCGAGCCCCCGGACTATAATCATTAATTATTGCACATTAACAGCATTGGTTCATCCGGAATAACTCACTTCCATATGGGGGCTAACTGGCCATCAACCAAAGAAGAAGGGATCAAAAAGGGACATCAAAATGGAAGAAACCAAAAACCACACATTTGGACCCTGTAAGATGCAATTAACATGTATCTTCAATAAGGCCACAAAAATTATTCCCAGTTCAGCGCGATGGAACATTTAACAACGCGTCAACTTTGGTAATACATACCTGCATTCCATATTAACAACCATATGAACTTCACTAGTTAGTTGCTACTTTGTAGCTTAACATAAATTAAGGTTCTAAAAATTAGATGCACCCATGTCACAATAGGTCAGGGATGACAAATCCCTGAACAATCTACGACTAAGAAAATGAATGAGAATGCTGATCGGATTCCTGACTCAGGCAAAGTCAATACCCAAGCATTGAAATTCTCCAAAAGGAATATCTATCGTAGCTACATCAACCAACTCTACATGAATATGTGTAGTATCCATGATTACTCTGCATGGTACAACATTCTCATCACTAAACATGAGACAACAGTTCTCATAAATGCCATCTTTAGGGGGGAGATTTAACAAGGAGGACTTTGGAGATGACAGCTTACTTTTGTCGCTAGTGAATCTTGGCTGATCATTTAGCATCAACACAAGTCGATGTTGGCGACCCAAAAGCTCTGACACATATCTCATGTCTCCCTTGGCAAGAGCATGACGAACGCGAGTCGATGAGACTTGCCCTTGCTCCTTTGAATCATTAGATCCTAGGTCTCGAAAGTTTTGATTCTTGTCCATGACAGGATTTATTATGTAAGCCTCAATCTCATACTCCTGACATAATCTCACCAGCTCAGATGCATCACCAGAAGCTCTGTACCCAAACCGGTAGTTTTTACCTAACAAAATAATTATTATCAATCGACCTTGAAGTATTTACCAAATAAGAAAGTCAGAGAAGTAACAGAACTCCAATACTAATGTACCTGCCACAACACCACGTACACCAAGCTCTTTTGATAATTTCTCAACAAATTGACGGGGAGTTAGAGATCGAACTTTTGAAAATTCAACCTGGAACTCAATGGGGGTCACTTCACCACAATATGGAGCCCAAGAGGAAAGAACCCTCTTTCGGTCACATTTTGCAACTACAGGAGCCCTGTTACGAATCAATCAAATCAAAATTTCCCTCCTAACATAGCACTATAAAGATGTCAACAGTTGACACAAAACTGTAGGGTTGATCTTTATCAATCTGATTAGTAACGTATAATGGTTACAATATGTCCAGTTCGACCAGTTGAGAAGTACAGGAAGAATGTGAGAATGTCCCTACCTAGGTTCCCAACCAAGAACTTCCGCCATTCCAATAAATGATAAGAGGAAGGGATCTCCTGCCTTTGCTGCTTGGACAGCAAGTTCACGATGACCAACGTGAAGGGCATCAAACTTACCCAAAGCTACTATCCCCCCTAGTCAAATTATGAGCGCCATAAATTATATGTTACAGGTTTTAAAATGAACAAATAAACTTAACTACTACAAAGCTAAAAGGTTTGAGCAAAATTAAAATGATTCAGTAGTTAACTCAACTTATGTAAATAAAGAGGCTGCATGCTTGTAATTTCAAAGGACATGCTCTGGAAATTCAAAAGCACTTTAGCAGCGGAAACAAAACATAACTATGGAAATAGTACAGTGCAGAGGGTTTGTCAACATGATAATACATGCCAGCTCTAGATCTTCAGCACAAAATAAAACCGCATGAGCAGATACATAATAATGCAAGATTGTGCCTAACCGTGAATTCATAAACACACTTCTCGCGGTCCAGATACTCAAAATCACCAAGATGAGCAGGCATCTACCTTTTTTTTTTTTCTTCAACATCACCAAGGTATTCAGGCATCTACCTTTTCTTTTTCTTTCCTTTTCTGTTTTGAGCTATTCAGGTGTCTACTATGACTCCATTGAATCATTGGTAGAATCAGGATGAAATTACCTTGGAGACACCTACATAGAGCTTAACATAACTAAATTACTCGAAGATGCTCTCAGACCAAACATCAAACTAACAAACACGAGGTTTTACAACAAAATAAGTACTTGCAGTCAAAATGTTTTAGCATCTATATTTCACACCATCTTATGATTAAGTTTTAGTAGAACTCTTATGTGTGTGTGCATGCTGCAATGCAAACGGCAAAAAGAGAAAGGGAGGGGAAATAGGAATTTAAACCGAAAAAAAAGAAGATACCTGTCACAGAGGACAATTGTTCCGATGGAGGCTTGCAATCATCTTCCCTTTGGCTTTGCACAGACAGACACCAACACCCACAAACTATCATCAAGGGGCATGAAAAACTAGAAGTGCATTACTGATCACCAGGTGGACCAAGAATACATACCTTGTTACTTTCAAATCTGAAGAAGACAGAGAGAAAATCCTTCTGGAGGCCCCTTGGACTGTAAGGGGTAACCTAATATTGCTGAAGCATTGCAGCAAAGATGAACCCACTTAGATCTGGATTTCACAAATTTCCAGACACAAATATCTAGATTACCAGTTGATAAGATGACAAAGGAAAATGCATGGGAAACTGGGTTCACAAGCTCACCCATTGAAGTGGACGCAAGAAATGAAGAACTGCTGATTCACAAGCATTATTTGCGAGTTCAATGCACAACCCCAGCCGCTCAACCTCTGAGAGATTTTTCTATAGAGAAGGCTTTGTAGACATTAGGATCTAATTTGACTAGGAACACTGTCCAATTTCAGCACAGATGTGAACACCTATGCCATGACAAGGATTGCTGCAATTTCAATTCAGATGATGAGGGAGTGCCAACTGCGAATCAGAATCCGGATTTCTGTAGAAAAAAAGATGATTGGAGAAGTTGAAACAAGCAGGAGAGGGGTGAAATGGCTAAGAGGGTTCTGTCAATTCATGTAGGACGACAATGCATTGACCAATCAATCTCAAAGAGATCAGCACCCGTGTAGAACGGCCACAATGGTATGTCAGAAAATGACACCTGCCACCATCAGGCACAAGGAATCAATTGCGACTCACAATTCGACAGAATCAACCTAAGTCAATCAAGGTATTAGAATCAGATGACTGAAACAATGTGGTTCCCTTCTGAAAATCGTCCCCACAATCTTTAAGGATGGCACAAACCCTAAGGCACAGTATTTGACATGTCAAGTTAGTACTCTGGATAAGATACAATTTGGGGAGAAAAGGACAAGTTAATTATGCCATGTGATAACGCATATGTCCTTTGTTTGAAACAGTACCAAATAAGATTATTGAACAGGATATACTAACAAGGTGCTTCGGCATCAGCAAGTTAGGAAAAGATGATTCCATGTTATACAAAAAAATTGCTTCAAATACAAGACAATCTAGCTTCTGTTTGTTTTTGTCTTTTTAACTGATACTTTATCCTTCCTCAAGAAACACATAGGCTCCTTTTGAATGTTATGAATCTTACGCAGGAAAATAATCCTTGGGAGAAATATGGTTAAGTGAAAATTTAAACAAGGGGATTCTAAATCACTGCTGAAGGGCAGTGGGGAATCAAATGACAAATGGATAGCTGAAGTTGAAACAACAATTCTAAGATGAACTTTTGAATCTTTGTTTTCATTTTCTTTAATTAAAAATTACATGTATTGGATATGGAACTTTTTTCATGCCTTTAACATGAGGATCAAACGGATTGAATTTCAAGAAACTTTTCCTCGGAAGGCAATTTGATTGAACTTAGATGCTGAAGTTTACACTCAGCCCACAGTAACAACAACCATTACTCCAACAAAGAAACTTCAACTCAATTTTAGGTTAGGCGACACTAACCACAATTTCAAATCAAGGACTGAAAACTAACACTAAATTTTGCCAAGTGCTTGGTGCCAGTTTTGTACACAAACAAACAGTTGTCGTTCCATTCCATGTCATTTTCGTATAAATTATATGATGCCATAGTTCAGATAGCATGGAAAGAAATTGAGATTGTTTCGTACCAAACATGCAGTTATAAACGGCAAAACCAATGCATTGGCAAAAACTGAACTCGTGATTACCTACCTAGGGATAAAACTACACTAATTCAAGAACAAACAAGGCCTAACTTTGAGATAAATCTCAAACCCTAATTGAGGAATTTTTCAAATGAATAATTATAATAAAAATAAAAGAGAAGAAGACTTACTAGCTGAGGGCGAAGGTGGAGATCGGCCGGCGATGGGTTTGATTTGCTTCCACGAGAGCTCTGGTTAGCGGCTCAAATGGGCACTATGGACCTCATAACTAATCCTCTTTGGATGCTTCCTCTGTAGACCGAATAAACTATATTGGGCTTCTTAAACAAACAGCCCAAAAAAAGGGCCATAACAAAGCCTGACTGACCTCTCGGGCCCAAAAAGAATCTCTCTTCTCTCTCGTGCGGTTGACGCTCTTCTCCAGTAGTTCTCACACCCAAACGTAGAAAAGAGCACTCGAACTGGTTTGTTGCTTTGCTTCTTACTGTATTTCTTTTTATAGAAATTGACTCACACATTATACATATGGATTTCCTTTTGCTATACTGTTACAATTGAACTAAACCATGTATTGAAATCACATTGACTCTGGCTGGAGTGAGGAACGCACATTACCTGTTCGATGAAATTTCTCTATAAGATTTATTCTTTTTCGTTCATTTACTGTTTTCATCAAGAATCTTGCTTTGATATTTTGTTAATATATGCTTCTTGACTGCATATGTGATGGTTTTGATGCTAGTTCTTCCATTGGAAATAGAACGATAAACTTGAATGGATTTCTGCTATCCGGCATCACCTAAGAAGTGGGGAGTGACTGCAGCGTGCTTCTTTGCGGGTGTCACCCTTTTGGCTGTTGGTGTGCATCTTTCATATGTCAATGTTGCCCCACAACAAGCTCGAATCAAAGTTCGCAGTGACTATATCAGGGACAGATTGAGAAAGAAGTACGGGTATACCAAGTGGTGAAGTTCACTTCGATTGTTGCTGCATCTGTTTTGTAAGTTACCATTGTTTTTACATATTTACAATTGTAATGCACGTCCTCTACGCTTATGTTCAGCACTATGGTGCTCTCACCAATCTTTCTGAAGTGTTTCTGTTTTTGAAGACACTCTAATACCAACTATTGTGTTGATTTTGTGTATTTGAATAAATTTGGCATTACGTTTGTCACACTCATATTGACAAATAAACACCTGTTCGTTTTGATGAGTTAGTGGACGAAGTCTAATATACATATCGGTGGTGGTTATGTGGCCTTGATCCAGTTATATATATACTTGGTTAGATATCTAAGTTTGAAGTTTGCGGAATAAGCTGCAGCTTCCTCAACTGCTTAGAGTAATTTAAAGAATCAACTACAAGTTTGTATCACCTTATGGCTTCAGCTTTCTTATCTCCACATACTGCATAACTTCTTGTTTACACAACAGCACTTTGGTTTGAACCTTTCTGTCTTGATTGATAGATTATGAAAACCAACACACGTTTGTCATTCAGTAACTTTTTGACGTTTCTAGTTTGACCGTTTAATTATCCATTGTACTGGGGTGATTATTATGTGGTAATACTTGGCTAGTCCTCTTGCTATTTTTATTTGACTCCTGATATCTAGGGAAGAATTCAGTTTGTTATTTGAATTCCAAATCTAAGACTTGTAATTGAGTCGCAAAAACAAAAAGAAGGTTGACATTGAAAGCCACACGAAAACTATTGTTTGCAAGGAATTTTATCCTTGACTTAGAAATATCATTGAAGTTAATAGCAAAACAGAGCTGAGCCTATATCAATGAGAACAAGAAAAGTAATCAGTAGGTTCAATCCCTCGGTGTAGCCAGCCCAGAAAAAGAGGAGAGAAGGGTCTGGATGAACACCCCTTCAGCCACACCACCCCACCCCCACCCCACCACAAAAACACACACACGCACAGTCTATGTCAAAGCTTGTTTTAGGTCGCCCATGACGACTCATGTTCAGTAGTGAGTTCATCAGTTCACCCAAGAGATGAAATCCTATGAAGCTCACTAAAGAGGAATAAACCTAATTATTGTGATCATGGTTCCAGCATACAAATTTATTACTCCCTCATCAGAAGGAACGACCAAACAAAGAGAAGAAAGAGCAGCAAAGGGAGACAGTGGTGGTCGGCGCCACCATAATCATAGAACTTACTCCATTTCGATGTCTGACTTGGATTGCTGTCATTCAAATATGGATCAAATGGATCACTTTCACAGCTATGCGTACAAGATTTCTGTCCTCTTTCTGGTTTCTAGTTCTATGTTTTATCTGTCCAAATAGTTAGGTCAAGAAAGGGCCCATGAACGTATCACCATTAGTGATCAGAATTAGTTAATTATTCCCTCTATCTCTAAATTATTGTCTTGTTTGACTCGGCATACGGATTAAAAAAAAAAAAACAATTGACTTGATTATTTAATATTAGTTTAGTGTGTTGTTTCCTTTAATGCCCACTACGGCACTACGTGGCTCATAATTAAAGTAGGAAAAAAAAAGTAAGGATAAAATGATAAAAGTGATGTTTTAAAAAGGAAAGTTTCAAACAAGACAATTATTTAAGGACAGACGAAAAAGGAAAGAATACAATAATTTAGGGACGGAGAGAGTATGTGTTTTCTTTTAGTAAATACTCCCTCCGCCCCAAAATAAGTGTTCATTTTTAATAATTCTCTAAACTTGAGAAAATTGACTTTTAGGACATTTTAGTAGCGTATATACATTAATATTATTGGTTTCCATGCTATAACGTTGCAAGTAAATACTAGGACATGATAGTTAGTAATAGTGAATTTAATAAATTTATACAAAATTAGACAAAATTTTGAAACTGTACACTTATTTTAGGACGGAGGGATTACAGTTTAACAACACTCTTGTTTTTGAACGAATAACTAAATTCCTTCAAACGAAAAAGAGGATAACATTTTACTTTTCATACTCTTTGCATATATTAGATATCGATGTCTCTTATTCCATAGTCCACCCTGCCTCCAAACTTCCAATTGGTCATTTCTTGCAATACCAAGTTCCAATTGGTCATGTCTTGCATGATCATCATCATTTCTTACAATACAAGTTCCAAAAGGTCAGTTGTTCTTATACTTTGCACACGATTGGTTTAAATACAACCAATTTTTTTAGTACACTACACGGTGATGGTTCTTGAGAAGAATGTCATTAGATGCTTGTACGTTAAGTAACAAATATTAAAGAGAGTAAAAATGCCAAAACACCAACTCTAATTCTTGAACTTGTTATTTTACGAAATTGGATTGTCTCAAATAAATTTTTCATATTTGGAAAGCAATCGACAATTTATAATCACATTGTAATTTCAAGGGTAAAAATATCAAAACACTAACTTCATTTCTCAAACTTGTCATTTTAAAAGATATATAGAAATTGATCGAATTGTCTCAAAAACATTGAAACAATTAAATTTTTCATATTTGAAAAGCATTGTCCTAACTCAAATTTCAACTGTCGGGTTCACATTGATTTTGACCCTGTAATCCCTGCCTGATCCTTCAATCTTCCACCTGATGATGGTAGGTCAAAGGAAAGTACACCATTGCTAACACATCAAATTCTACGGAAAAAGAAGGAACATAAATAGTAAAGATTATACTCTCCCATTCAACATTAAGTTATATTTAATGAAAAGTCAAAGCTAGTAACTAAGACCGCTTAACAAAATTCTAGTACCATGCCTTGCAAAATAAATGGGAAAAATAAAATTTTTAATTTCAAACTCCAATAAGATGAAAACAGTCTTAAGCAGCGCCAGCACTCTTTCCCTTCTTCTTTTGGAGCTTCTTCATGTAGAACTCAAGCTCCTTGCCCTCCAAGATGTATCTGTTAGAGACAATATTGGCCACATCAGGAAGAATAAACACCCATAGAATAGGCAATGAAGGAATAAAAATAAAGGAAGCTAACTGGGGAGCTCAGCACCAATTGAGAAACAACATACCCATCAGCCCGACCACACTGGCCAGGTCGTGAAGATATTGAAGCTAACAAGCGACCGCTGCTAAATTGCTCTTCAACGTGAGGATCAAGTTTGCGTTCCTCTTGACGTTTCTGAATTTTCCTCAAAACGTGGTTGCTCTTTTTGGTCTCCTCAGTTGCAGCATCTAACTCCTATCAAAGTATCATCCAATCAAAAAGCATTTAGAACGGAAATATTAAGGAGCTAGTATCGGAAAGATTTCTTTATCTACGATAACACCAGCCTTACATTGCAGACATCCTCAACTTAGATATAAATGTTCTCCAGAATCTCCAATAATTTACTGTCAAAATATATATGTAATATACTAATTATGAACTAGTTTTCTAGTAACCAACCATATCTAGAATGTCGTCAAGTTCAGTTTTCTGAAATGCTCATCACTTCTTTTTTTCATAAGTAGATTCTTGATGGCTAAGAGAGATATTAGACAATAAGAAACAAACTTTTGCAAATACATTATAGGACAGATGTTAGAAAAGTACTTGCTGTCATAGTCCTCAAAAGAAAATATCACATGACAATAAAGGGCACAAAACAAGAAAATCAAAGATCATTCACATACCTCTCCCTCTTTCTTGGCAGAAGCGGCAGTTTTCTTCTTTCGACCGATGTCAACACCATAGTGCTGAAGGTACCATTGCCTGAAAGGTGCTGCATCAACCTGAACAATAGCACTCTTGACCAAAGTCTGGGTCCTGACCAACTCATTGTTTGATGCATTGTAAACCACATCAAGAATACGTGTCTTGCGGGTCACAGCCTCACTTCCCCACGAGTAATTTCCTGTGTCCAACCTCAATGCACGCCACTTCACATTACCACCTCGAACCCTGACCCTCCGCACGGTCTTGTTGTTGGAAATTTTTGTGTTGGCAGGCTGCCTTCCAAGCTCGTACCTTGAAAGAAAAATAAAGTAACACAATGATCAGACATGAATCGTTACAAAGTTTCAATAATGAGGATCCATTAATCAGAAATATTAAATCAGATGAGCTTAGGTATCCAGCCATTACAGTAGTCTAGCATTATCCAAGTATTAATCACACAAATTAATATGATTAAATTTACCAGGAATGTGGGCAGATGACACATATTAAATCAACTTCCTAAGATAATGCAAATTATGACACTCACTAGTTCCAAAGATATAGATAGAGTTCAGAACTTGATATTCAAACAAAACAACAATTAGTGCCATACAACAAACAGGAAAGATTTGAGCTAGACTAATTGAGCACGAGGTGATGAGCAATTCAAGTTCGTATTCGGATTTGAGCTCATCTAAATTTTTTAGTTGAACAAGCTCGGCAAGCTTCATTACAAACACCTTGTTTGATCTTTGATTAAAATTTATCCTAATATTATGTTTACATGTAAATTGTAATTAAATTTAACTGTATATACTATGTAATTGGATTTTACTCTGCTCAACTCGAGCTCAAGCATTCGTGAATAGCTTGTCTCAGCTAGTGAACCAACTCAAATAGAGCTCGTACAGGGGCAGAGAGGCTCCGCTTTCCACTGAGCTCAAACTTGAGTTACAGCTTCACGAGCTCAAGCTGGAATGGCCAAAACTCCAACTCGCATGAATACATGCCTAACAACAATACACGAATTTTTCTAAGTCAAGGTATGAAATTACCAGAGATATTGGAATGACTGGGCATCGAAACACCAAGAGCAGGCCTAACACTGACAGTATCCAAATGTGAATTATACAAAGAGTAGGACCAAATTCCCCTAATAAAAACGAGTGAAATAATAGTTGTATAAATAGACTACATCAACAAATTAATGGAAAGACATGAAACGTGTCGTAATCTACATTTCAATTCAAACTACAGCTAACACTTTAAAACAATTAAACAATAAAGGAATCAGCCAAAAGCGAATTAAAACTACAATAACGATCCAAACAGACTACACAGCTATAAGAAACCAAACTTAGAGCAAATATAAATGAAAATTAAAAAAGTTGAAGTAAGCTTACTTTCGCTTCTTCCTCCAGGCCTTCTTCTTGCCTCCAGTGGCACGCCTCTTGTGCATGGAATCACGTGAGATACCTGCAATAAACCAGAAATTTTCCAGATTCCCACCATTATTACCCGATGAAGATGAAGAAGAAGAGGACGAAGATAGAGCAACGGGATCTGGGAAATGATGTATGAGCATGCTTACCCATGGTTGCCGACGACGGTGTTTCTTGCCTGCGAACGCGACCAGTACTAGGGTTTGCAGAAGAGGGGAGAGAACAGAGGCGGGCTTTGTTATATCTTGGCTTATAAACCCTAGTAGGGCCAAAGTTACTCTGATACCCCTTGGAATAAAATTACTCAGATACCCCCTTGGAAAGATATCGTATTCGTTATTTTACCCCGGATCCAATATTTTCATAGTCCAGGATCTATTTATGCCCATGGGCCTTAGAACCTTTATAAACCCCTAAGACCACGTACAATGCAGTATTTAACGGGATCAAAACTTCTAATGGGGTATCAAACGAGTCTCTAATGGGTCGCTTGGTAGCTTGGCCGGGATTGGGGAACCTTATTAAGCTCCCGTCGCTTAGCACAATTTAAAAAAATAAAAACAACAAAAACGACGTAGTTTAGGTAAAAAAAAGCCCTAAAACTGTGCCCTTTTTCTTCCTTTTTTACGAAGAAAAATTTTTTTTTCATAACCCAGTACTGTAGCACTGACATGTTACTGTAGCTTTGGTTTTTCTTGCTGTTTTTGGCCATTTTCGACCACAAAAAAGCATATTTTTTTTATTAAAGTACACATTTTTATCTATAAATAGAGACTTTGTTTATTTTATTTGGACACAAGATCAATTTTTTATGAATTTAATATATAAAAATATAAAGATATTAAATTAATAGAGGTAAAGATAATGGAGTATGTAAATTTGTTGAAATTTATGCATTGTTGAAAGGATATTTTTGTTAAGTAGCTTAAATGGGTAGCTTAATGGTATTTTTGTAATAAAATGATAAAAAAGGGAGATAAGCTCCCCATATTTTGCAACTCCATTGTTCCTACTCTAAGTTGAGAGCCCGGGCGGGCAAGCCTGTGTAAATGAGACGCAGAGACGGATTAGGTCGTGTTTGGTGCACCTTTTATGAAACAAGTAATGTTTCTCTTTTTTTTGGTTTTTCAAGCATCAGGACTCAAAAATTCAAGGTTAATATCCGATCCGAATTAGGTAGAATGAATGTTTTCCTTTTCAATGTTGTTCGACTGATTATTTTGAAAATCGATTAATCAGACAATGAGATTATAAAAAATGAGAAATTGCTGGCCGGTCCATTTTTTCAAACTTTTTTTCTCTCAAGTCCACCTTTTTTTTTTAAACCGCTAATAGGCAGTTTCAAAATATTGTTCCTAAAATGTCCTTAATACAACGTAAAATTCGATTGTAAACACATATCAGGCCTCGCCAAAAGCTTTATATTATTTCTTCCTAAAACACTTCGTCTATTGATATTGTCAACTCGAGTGAAAACCTATTTTTTTTTTTTATTATGGAGAATGCGATCATGTTAATGGTGAAATTCAGAAGTTGTACTATCGTTCATAAAGTTTCTGAAAATTTTGGAATAGCTGATTTGATTCGATTAATAACAGGTAAGTATTCCAATATTGAAGCTCAGAATTTATCTTTGAAATATTCATTGGGATCTCATACGAATTGTTTTTTGTCGAATGATGATGATTGCGTAAACATGGTATTGTTGGCCAAAATTTTATCAGTTAGCATTATATCAGTAGACGTTTCTGAAAATCAAAATGCTTTAAACTACGGATTGAATAGAGTTGGATTGAATAGAGTTGGGTCTGATTCTGTTTCCTTCAGCGGGCATTGTGATTTAGGGATTCCTAATCGCGATGTAGATATGGATCATCGCGATGCACATATGGCTCATCGCGATGCAGGAGTTCTTTATCGCGATGCATCAATGCCTTATCGCGATGCTAGTGTTTATCATCGCGATGCCGGGATTTCTCATTGCGATGCTTCAGTCTGTAATAGCAGTTCAAGTTATTCCAATCGTGATGCATCATCATCGCATCAAAGCAATATCAATTCTGTAATTTTAAAAACTGATGATGAAAGTGTTCCATATTATGACATATGTCCTAATCAGTCACAAAAGGATCTTTTAACTGCTAGTTGGGCATCTGCTATTACTGGCGTTGGGCAAATTTTTAAAGGTGAGTTGGATGAATTTCGGAGGCAACTGATAAAGTATTCCTTCAAGATTGGTTTTGATTATGTTTTTTTGAAGAACAACAATGAGAGGGTTAGTGTTGTATGTGGAAGGAATTTCGATGAAGATTGCAGTTGGATTATCAAGGCATCTGTTTCAAGTCTTGGCAATTCAGCATCCATATACAAGTGCAACCTTACACACAGATGTAAAGTCACCGTGTTTGATTCAATTGCTTACTCAAAAAGGATGGGTTGTGGTATAATTGCAGATTTGATCGTTGAAAATGTTCGTAGTCAACCAAGCTATTCTCCGGCCGATATAATTGATCACATGAGGACCCAGTATGGCATTGAGGTAAGTTACAGTAAGGCATGGAGAAGCGTTGAAAAGGCCCGCGGTAGGATTTTTTGTGGTTATGATGATTCTTTTCAGGAGCTGCAATGGTACATCAAAGCATTGCATAGGAGTAATCCGGGCAGTTTTGCAGTAGTTGAATCAGACCCTATTACGAATCATTTCAGTCGTTTGTTCATTTCATTTCGGGCTTGTGTAGATGGTTTTAAGTATTGCCGTCCTATATTGTTTATAGATGGCACCTTTATGAAATCTCGATTTAAAGGCACGCTTTTGTCTGCAACGGCCAAAGATGGAAATCAAAGTACTTAAAAAAAAAATCAGTTACTTTAAATAAATAATTTGTTTGAACATTATTTTAAGGATCGTATTGTTTATATGCAGGGCTTTTTCCATTTGCATTTGCGGTTGTAAGTGCTGAAAATCGAGAAAATTGGTCTTGGTTTCTTTCAAAAATAAAAAAAGCAACAGAAGATCGGGATGTGTTGTTTGTATCCGATAGAAATGTTGGTTTAATGGAAGTCATAGGTGATGTTTTTGATAGTTCAAAACATTTCTTCTGCTTGGTGCACTTATATCATAATTTGAAAGAAATGTTTGGTGGTAAACGTTATTCAAGCGTGTTTCGTAGCAAGATGTGTTCAATATTGAAGGATTGTGCGTATGCCCCGACTGTCTGAATATTCAATGAGAAACTTAAAGTATTCAAAAAAGAAGGGGGATAGGTTGCTTGTGATTTCTTGTCCAATATTTCATACGATAAGTGGTCTATTGCACATTGTCGTGAGAACAGGTATGCTGAGATGACATCAAATGCTGCGAAATCTTTCAATAATTGGATTTTAGATGCTCAAGCTCTTCCCATTACTCACATAGTTGACTGTATAAGATCAAAAATCATGAAATGGTTTACGGAGAGACTTAGCAATGGAAGAAAATGGGACAGATTATTATGTTGGAAGATGGATAAAAAGTGGAGGGAGTATTTAACCATTGGGGTCACATGGCATGTCCGGATGGTACGTGACGTAATATACGAGGTTCTGTCCAATCCAAGCGTTACAGTTGATTTGGAGAATCGAACATGTTCGTGCTATCCGTGGCAGATTCAAGGATTCCTATGCTGTCATGCCGCAGTTGTGGTAATGAGATGCTCAAAAAAGGTTGATGATATTGTTGAAAATTACTTCCTAACAAGTTATTACATCAAGTGTTACGAGGGAATATTAATGCCAATTCCAACTACGGAGAGGTACGAGCTAAACAATTTTTCCGAAAGCGATACCATTTTACCGCCAATAATGAACAGATTAGCCGGACGTCCAAAGAAGAAGAGGATTGCATCAACTGGTGAATCAACAAGCAAAAGGAAAATGAAATGTAGCAGATGTAAAAAGCTTTGTAACCACAACTCTAGGTCATGTAGAGAGGCAATACAACCTTGATTTTTATTTTTTTTCAATGTTTACTGAATTATTAGTGACAATGAAATTGTGTTTTCATATTTTAGAAAAAAAAAATTAGTTATATTTTTTGTCATTTTTATCAATGGTTCATTTTTATTTTAGTTATATTTTATTTTTGTGTTGCATGATACATCGCGATGCAGCAATCAGAGATCGCGATGCAGCAATCAGAGATCGCGATGCAGAGATCAAGCATCGCGATACAGACATCATTCATCGCGATGCAGACATCGTGCATCGCGATTCAGAAAACATGCATCGCAATTCAAAAACCTTGCATCGCGATTCTTTACAAAAATTACATGTGGGTCACACTTGACTTAAAATTATGAAAATTTAGTAACTTTACCAGTCATTACCCCACAACCACCTTCAGAATTCAAATTCCATTCAAAAATTACAAAATTACAAGACTTGTGTAGTCATCATATATATATATATATATATATATATATATACACACAAAAATTACAAAATTCCAAAAATTACAATAATTACAATAATTACAAACGTTTAAAAAGCCATTGCTATTACAAGCGTTTAAAAAGCCATCGCGATGCATTAATCAGAGATCGCGATGCAAAAGTCATTCATCGCGATGCAGACATCATTCATCGCGATGCAGATATCATGCATCGCGATTCAGAAACCATGCATCGCGATTCTTTACAATGTATCACGATGCAGACATCATGCATCGCGACTTAAAACTATGACAATTCAGTAACTTTACCAGTCATTACCCCACAACCACCTTCATAATTCAAATTTCATTCAAAAATTACAAAATTACAAGACTTGTGTACTCATCATATATATATACAAAAATTATAAAATTCTAAAAATTACAATGATTACAAAATTGGATGTCCGCCAGTTCATTTCTTCATGTGATCCCCTGCTATCATCATCACCTCAACCATTCTCGCCCTGTATTTGTTACATTGATGAATGTCATATTTTTTGGGTACTGATATCCCTTTTAATAGACATTCAATTATCATGCAGACGATGATGCCGCAGTCTTCAGTGTTTGGCGCTTGTTGGGGTGATTCTGCACAAGTTTTTATTTCACATTTGAAGTTTTTCTGGCTTAATCCTTTGAATCTTGAAGGTTTTATCTAGGGGCAAATCTTTGATGATTTCACGCATTTTTCCTTCAACGTGGTTTACCTGTAAAGTAAAATATTCACAAAAATAAAAAAAATTGTTAATGCGTGATTTTTTTTGTTGTATTTTGATTAAATAGTCGTAGATTACTCACTAGTTTTTTTGCCCTTTCCAAATGCCAATCTTTTTTTGCTTTTGGGTGGATGTAAGAGTTGTAGAGGATCCAGGCCATTTCGCTTTCAGAGAAAACGAGTAGAGTCCGATGATCCAGATTCCGTCTTCTCATTTCCGGCCCGGTGTGTTGATTGGGAAAATGAATATTTCATCACTTTTCATGGCCTCTTTCAATATGTTATCTATCTTTTCACACGGTCGTAATCTTCCCCACCTCTTACAACAAAATTCTAAATAACATTTTCAATATTAGTTTTCAGCAATCAATTAATAATCTTATACGTTAAGGAATTAGGATGATTCTTACCCAGCTATCCGATGTAAAAACAGTTCCAATTCTGTCTTTATTCTTTTTCTGTAGTATGTGTTGTACGAGGAACGCCCAGGTGTCGATGTGTTGTAAACAAAGAAAACTAGTTATTCTTTCTGAAAATAAAATATCACATATCAAAGCTTAATAAGTACAATACATACAAAGTTTTCTAGTTTATCGTTGTGTAAGATTGGCATTGCATTTCTCAGGTCCATTATTGGCACAATATCTCCTGCTTGATAGACAACTGCGCTGCATAATGTGAGGAGCATATTAATATTTCAGTACAAAAAACATATTTACGTAAGTATTATCAGAAGCATGAATAATCTGATATTTTAAAATTCAACAATATTAGTTTCACTTACTCCTCTCCCCCAAATTTTAGGTAAATATGTTGCATTGCATCCCTGACTTCTTTCTTCATGAGCTTAACAGGCTCAAGATCATCATTGAGTGGTACTTGGGGATCTATGTTCCTTTTCTTATAAACTTGAGTGTTGAATTCATCCCCTTTTTCCCCGCAGGAATCACCCTTATTCTTCCTCTTACGGTCTAGTCGTTCTTTTACTCCTCTGGCCAATGAAGAAGGAGACATGGCACTTTTCTTTTTAGTTTTTGCATTGACAAAATCATCTGAATCATCATCTGTTTCAATATCTTCTTCAGATTCATTTATTGACGTGGTTTGTACGTCCTTCAGAATCGATCGGATGGTATCATCTGTTTCGCTTGGTTGCTGGGGTTGTCGCTGTTGTGCCCTTAGCATCTCCATCTCTTGTGCCATTGTTGATAGTTTATTGTTTAGAGATTGAATCTTAGTTTTAGCTTCAAGAAGTTTCAAATTCATTACAGTTTGTTGCTCTTGGGCCTGGTAGGATGATTTTTCTTGAAGCTTTGCTAATTCAGATTTCAGATTTTCAACTTCGGTAGCCTTAGCTTCTATTGTTAATGATTTTTCAACCAACTCAGTTTGGAGCATCTGCAGTTGTTCTTTCTTGGCACTTGAATTCAACTCTTAAGCTTTCAATTTCTTCAAGTAGCTTCAAATTCAATTCATCCGTATGCGACGTTAGATTTTGGGCGTCGGTTGTTCTTTGTTCGGATGATTTTTCCGAAGCTTGGCTAATTGATTTGAGCTTTTCTATTTCAGATCCTTAGCTTCTCTTGTCAATCCTTTTCGGTCAACTCGATCGTAGCCTCGTATTTCGTTGTGCTTGGCATCTAGTTTAGAGGAACTTTCATCCATTTTAGCATTGAGCGACTTGCTTACTGTTTGCTCTTCAAGCAACTCAGTTTTTAACAATGTGATTTCATTGTCCTTTTCTTCAATTTCTTTGTCCTTTTCTTCAATAGTGGACAATTTGTTGATTAGCTCCTCTTTTAAATTCTTGCAACAGTTGTTTTCAACATGTTGCGTATCATCAACCTCAGTGTCAAAGAGCCCAGTGTCAATGAAATCTGTATCCTTTTCTGGTCCTTCAATTTGAAGTTGAGCATCTTTATCAACACACATTTCTTCGTTTTCATGTGTTTTTATCCCCCATAATGTTTCTATTTCAATTGTTGTTGCCTTGGAGAAATGATGAAATTTCTGCAAAAGCAAGAAAGTAAATGTAATACAATGTTAGGGGAGATGCATCGAAAATGCATTGTTTGTTATTTATAATTAGATACTAAAGGCACATTTTATACACTTACTTTTTTCTTCATGACTGATTGAAATCTGATTTATTAAAAATAGTTGACAGTGCTGACAGATCCCATTTGAGTAACCTTGGGATATCCTCTTCTATAATTGGTTTGATGATGTTGGTTCACTCGCATAACCAATACTGCATGTGCAAATTCAACCCACTTGTTAGTACAAACAAATCAATATGCACTGTATATGGAAATTTGAAATTAGTTACAAGTGAGTGTAAAAAAGTTACCGTAGCGAAGACGCATTTTTCCACGTTGTCATCCTTTCTAGTTTCCAAGGCATTTATCAACCTGTCGACAATATGGTCTGACCAATTGTATGTTGAAATTTTGTCGAAGTCCGATATTATGTTGATATATGCCCATGGTATGTAACTGCTAGTTGTTGGGACAAGGAAGGTTGCAAGAACAAGCAGTGTCGTCAAAATTGCAACGTCGTTGATTTCCCTTTGATCTTCACTGGGCATAATGGCCTGAATCCAACTACATATAAGGGTTGGGCTAAGCTTGTAGTCTTTTGATTTCCTTAATTCCTTTTCGGGGAAGTGCCTTAGAAGGAAATCGGATCGTTCAATGTTGTAAAAGTTAATTTTGATTTCCTCCTCCCCGTCATTGATTCCAAGAAGAAGCTTTGCATGCCTTGCTTTAAGCTCTAGGTCTTTCTTTCCAAACAAGAAAGACTTGTCATCCTTTACATAACAGCTTACAATCATTGCCAGTACGGAACTATCCACCGTACAATGTTTTTCTATAATTTTGTCTTGGATTATGGCTTCAATCAGTTTTCAAAATGGTGTTTTCTTCAGGGCTTGAAGGTGATTTTCCCTGAATTGAAATGTCTTCACCTGTTTATTCAGAGTATGAGGCTGCATCGCATTTTAATGATGCGGTTTGTTTCTTTTTTGCATAACAACAGGGATATTCCATTTTATTACCAAAGAGTAAATTTATTGAAAAAGAAGAAAGTAAACCAATATGCATAGAAATCATCTTGAATACAGGAAATCCAAATGAATTTTATATGTCCAACTTGTTGTATTTCCATGCACATACTATGAATTATTATTCATATATTATACGCTAGAACCCTAAAAGTTATGTTTTAAGAACCCTAGAATTGAATAAAGCATTACATAATTTTCAAGTCTTAAGAACCCTAGAATAAATTGAACCCTAGAATCGCGATTTTCGAGTCTTAAGAACCCTAGAATCGCGATTCCCAAGTATCTTAACCCGGACTCACAAATTGAATAAAAGCATTACATAATTTTTCAAATAATGTAGAAGAAATACACACCTGTTGTTTGAGTTTCCTTCGTCGTTTTGGCCATTTTTGTTGTGTATTCAGCTCGTGGAGAAGAAATTATGCTTTTGTCAGTAGTCGATTTCATCTCGCAATTCCTACTTAGTTTTTGCTTGTGTAGACAATGGAAGTGAGATGAAACGTTTTTTTTTTTTTTGTGTGTAGACAATGGAAGTGAGATGAAACGTTTTGTTTTTGTTTTCGCGCTTGTTTTATTTCTGGCTTAAAATAGTTTGGTTCATTGCAATTTTAAAATCTCCCAATCGCGATGGTTAATATGTGCATCGTAATGCTGATATTAATGCATTGCGACTAATCAGTTTTAAGGGTATATTAGTGTAACACCCTGAATCCTCATACGTGTGATTTGTTTATGTTATGCGTGATTTACATGTTAGACTCGTTGTAGTAACACGTTAGTTGAATTACGTTTTAGTTCATGATTCCGTTTCATACTTATAAGAATCGTTAGACTGATTATGCCTTAATATGTGATCCACGATATCGTTAAGATGTGTTATAAGTGTTGCGTAATCACACCTGGGAATGGCCAAGTGATCAACCTAGGAAATAGAGTAAAAAGATGCGGAAATGAACCGTGTTGGTGTTGCACGGCCGTGTGCCTTTCCTTGGCACGGTCGTGCGTATAGAAGACAGAAATTCCAGAATGTTTTGCACGGCCGTGTGCCTTTCCTTGGCACGGCCGTGTGAGAGTGACACGGCCGTGCACATTTCCTTGACGCGGCCGTGCGAAGTCGGACACTCTGTTCGTCCGGTTTTCGTTATTTCTCGGGTTTTAACATCTTTAAGTGGTTTAAAATGCTCAAACAAGCCCGGGATTGGACCAAACACTTACCCATGGTATTAATAACAAAACCCAACCCTTTTCTCCCTCATTATTCCCTTCCCAAGCCAGATCTTAGAGAGAGAGAAAGAAGAGAGAGAGGAGAGAGAGTAGAGAAAGAAATCGCGATATCTTGAGCGTTTGAAGTCGGATCGACGATCCGTCCTCGCCATAGCGTAGAGGGCGATGAGGAGAACGATTCTAACCGAAAGGATCCTCCGATCTATTGAGGAATCACCACCCCATCTCTTCTCCCACGTTTTAGAGAGAGAAAGTGAAGTTGTGAGAGAGAGAAAGCTTGATTCGGGCTTGGATCGAGTGTGAGTTCGACGATTGGACTCCGTAAAAGCGTAGAGCTCGTCGAGAAGAGTATTTCTACCATAAGCCCTTGATTTCGTGGTGGATTTGCAGTGAAGGTAAGTAACTATAATGCTTTGTGTGTTCTATGAGTTGAATTGGAAGAGTAAAGCATGTAGGATGCGTTAGCGATGATATTCGTGACCTTTATTGGGAGAAATACATATAATTGTCCCTCCGAATGATGTTAGGTTATCTTTCGTTGCTTGCTTGATTTAAGGATTTCAGAATAAAGAAAGAATTGATGAATTATCGTTAAGTTCGTAGACTTCGAATAATAGAGACTCGTAGAGCTCGATGTTGTTGCTATTATTGATGTAGTTGTTGTGTTGTTGCGGTTGTCCTGATAATCATTATACCGAGTAATAGAAACTCATTGAGGCTGAAGTATACTTGTGACTTATTAGTTGGGTTCCGGCCGTTAAGTCGCCGAAGACTTGTTTAATTTAATTGTACTTCACTATGTTATTCTTAAGTTCGAGTATATCGAATCATTGAAGTTTTGTCGTTTACGCACTAGCGGAAACCTTATGAAATTGTTACGAGTAGTAGACTCTTCGTGCGTTGGGCATGGCAATTGATATGAGCTGTAGGGACGATACTGGGGCTTGTCCCGACATTTTAAATATTGGTAACGACTCTAACGGAGTCGATATGAGGTAGTATAATTGTACTTAAATACTGTACGAACTATATACTAGTCGTGACTGACTCTGGCGGAGTCGAATAGGACGTAATAAATAAACGTCGATTATTGTGGTAATTTCATTAATGTGTATAGTTGACTCTACGGAGTTGAGTAATGGGTAATAGTAATTTCTACATGACATATATTAATTCCCTACCATGTGGGATGACGAATTGACGGGTTCATAACTTAGTGAAACGTTGACCTTGGTTGACTCAGTCAAACATTAGCTGACTACGAGTTAAATCGACTAAGTTGAAGTATGCGAAGATAAGAATATGTGTATATTACGATGCGCATAAGATGGAAGATATTGTGTGACGATAGGATACTTAGAGATCCTTAGTTAGCGTAACTATTACGCTTTGATTAATGGTTGTAAGTATGAGTAGACTCACCTACGTGGGGTTATGAGTTTGCGTACATGTGAGAAACATGTTACCTTATTTTGGGATTAGGATGAATAGCCTATCCTTGTGTTATATAGATTCCACATTTTGGACATTGTTTAACAGTTGATTTTAAGGTATAAATACCTTACATTGGGGTTTATGTATGTGTCTAGCTATCACAGACACTGTTTGGTGGTTGAGTTGTACAATTGGCCTACCTTGCCTATTGTCTTGTTTGTCTATATATTCAATGATTACGGACATGTTGTGATTGTTCTAGTGTGAGATAGGATAATCATCCTACTTTGATGATTGATTGTAGGACAATCATCCTACTTTGATAATTGATTATGTGTTTAGTATTTACAAACACATTGAGTCAATTTGATATGTAATTCCATAGAACACCTGATAATTTGTTGAGAATGATGAGTAAATATCTACTTATGCATTGCATTGAGTCCAGCTGGCATTTTTTGTTTAATCAAGGTGGGACGACCTATAGTCTTTACGAATTTGTTTCGTAATCGCTATAAGTCGCCGTACCGGTTTGCACACACCCCTCACCTGTTGGCCGCAGGTGGGATGTAGCCCCACTGTTGTAGCAATACGCGCGACTTTGGTTTGCTATGCTGAACCCGACGGGATTGTGTCGGGGACGTCGATACTACGTACACGGGTATCGAGGCACATATGTTTTCTCGTGTATTGCAGGAGCAACGCGAAGTTGGAAGAAAGAGAAATAATATCCTTCATGATATGGTTTAATTAAGTTGCACTTATGTGAACACCAAAGTGCTAAGTGAATTATGTGACTTGTATACTTTAATATGATACATGATCGTTATGGTATATAAATGTTATTACCATGTTATTCCTACTGTTAAGCATCATGCCATGTCATATAGTTGCATATGATAGTCGTTGATTATTGGTCAAGTTAGAATAGTTCTTTGACTTGCCGGTTTGTGGCTGAGATGTTAGGTAAACCGGAAGTGCTACTTAAACTAGCTACATGTAGAGTTTTGGTTTACTGTTGCATTCATACTCATAGCATACAATATATTATAGTGGCTTACGGGGTCTTTTAGACTCACCCTTATTGTGTTAACTCTTTTAGATTGCAATCGAAGGATGACATAGTGCGATCGGTGAGACTTGCGGGTGCTGCAGATTGATCTTTGGGTAGTTGCCCTTCGGAGCCTGTGTATAATTATGTTTCTTAGTTTCTTAGTTCAATGAGAACGATAGTTGTTGTAAAATTATGTAAACTTTACTTATGGGTAGCATTATTTTGTAACTCATTCTATTACTGTATTCTTTTGGGGCCGACACTCGATGTCGAGCCGTTTATTATTGTATTCTTCTCGAGCGCGTTAGCTCACGTGTATTTGTTATTGTTGTTTCTCCGGCTCAGTAGTTAGCTGTCGAGGCCTCCTGTTGGGATTTCTATTAGTATTATTCTTCGGCTTGTGTTTGGCCGTGGAGATTTTCTAGTTATTGTTTTGTTAATTGAGTTTTTAAAATTCAGGTTTCCATTAGTTGTGGTTTTCCGCTGCATAGTTTTGGTTTTGAGCTCGTGTAGCTCGCTCACTTCTGTGGACTTTAGTTGTTTCATCTAGTTTGGCGCACCGAGTTGGGGTTTAATACCGAATCCCGAACTCGGGGCGTCACAATTAGTATTTTTGACTTAAACGATAATTTTACATGTGTATCGCGATGGCTTAAATTAAGCATCGCGATGGCTTAAATTAATCATCGCGACTCCTAATACAGGCATCGCGATGCATTCAAAAGATTTTAAGTTGGAAAAATCACTTCATTTACTGAAATATTAGTTTTTTTTTGTTTGTATTAAGGACATATTCGTATTTTTGACAAAAAGGATAAACTTTAACATTGGGCATCGCGATGCATTCAAAAGGCATCGGGACTTTTGAGTTGGAAAAATCATTTCAATTTACTGGAATATTAGTTTTTTTTGTTGTTTTAAGTACATATTCATATTTTTGACAAAAAGGATAAACTTTACATTGGGCATCGCGATGCCAACATTTGTGCATCGCGATGCCTTAAATTGGCATCGTGATGCATTCAAAAGGCATCAGAACTTTTGAGTTGGAAAAATCATTTCAATTTACTGAAATATTAGTTTTTTTGTTGTATTAAGTACATATTCGTATTTTTGACAAAAAAAGATAAACTTTACATGGGCATCGCGATGCCCATTAGATCGAATGCATTGCCTAAGGAATTGAAACGCAACTCTCATGATTGAAACTAATGTTTCTATTTCACTTGTTGTTTGTATTAAGGACATATTCGTATTTTTGACAAAAAAGATAAACTTTACATTGGGCATCGCAATGCCAACATTTGTGCATCGCGATGCAAACATTTGTGCATCGAGATGCCTTAAATTGGCATCGCGATGCATTCAAAAGGCATCGGGACTTTTGAGTTGGAAAAATCATTTCAATTTACTGAAATATTAATTTTTTTGTTGTATTAAGTACATATTCGTATTTTTGACAAAAAAAGATAAACTTTACATGGGCATCGCGATGCCCATTAGATCGAACGCGATGCCAAAATTTGTGCATCGCGATTCCTTAAGTTGTTATCGCGATGCATTAAAAAGGCATCAGGAGTTTTGAGTTGGAAAAATCATTTCATTTACTGAAATATTTTAGTTTTTTTGTTTGTATTAAGGAATTGAAACGTAATTCTGATTATTGGAAAAATCATTTCATTAAAAGGCATTGCGATGCACAATGTGCATCGCGATGCTCGATGTTGAGTTCAACGGTGACATCGTGATTATAGTAGTTTAGTTCAATATTGAGTTATCGCGATGCTATATGTTGAGTGTTACTCTGGAATCGCGATGCTCGTAGTTTAGTGCAATTGGGTCATCGCGATGATCGATGATGATGGCCATCGCGATGATCTTTTTGGGACATCGCGATGCAAAGAGTTACTGATTTGCGCGTGTTTTTGTTTCATTAATGGTATAATCGTCTTTTCGCCCCAAAAATGCATTTTTCCAATTTAAAAAAAAAAATGACTGGACTAGAGCGATTACAAACTTTTAAAAAGGGACCGGCCCGTAATTCAACCTATAAAAAAAAACTTAATTAAAGATAATAACTTATACAAGTCTAAAATAAAATCAATGTTGAACGATTTTATATTTGTTTGTTTATAATAAATTAATATTCAAAGGGTACTATGGTCTTTAAAATTTTATCAAAATCTTTCACAACTATTTTGGTGAAATGATATATTTTTTACTATTATAATAATTAGTTAGTTTATTAACTTAGTTAAAGGTTGACCAATAATTTACATTAATTTAATTTTTTTTACAAAATTTTGAAATTTTAAACGAAAATAATAACAGAATCATCACTTAAGGCTAAAAGAACTCTGAATTTCTATAAAGTTGAATTAATTAAATGAAATTTTTTTTTAAGGAAATTGAGTTAAATTAGGACATCAGGAATTAAATTCCATCAATTTGTCCCTCCCCGGCACCATCTCTCTCTCAATTTTCACCGACCGATTGTTCTTCAAAACTTTCTAAAGTACATTGAATTGTCGCGGGTATGAATTTATACACCGACACATAATCTTAGTAAATTACACCAATGCCTCTAATCGGTGAATAGTTAATAACTATTCTCTCCGTTTCACTCAAAGAGTTCACGTTTGAAAAATCTAAATATTAAGGAATATATTAGTGTTATTGGATTTGATCATAATGGAAATCTTTCTTTTCGTTAAGCCCCATCTTTCTCTCGGTTCCCGCTAACCCATGAAAATGGATAATTGGTCAAAATTACAAAAATACTTAAACATATCCAAGATGATTGCAACACAAGTGAATGGTAAAGATGAAAGCTTATTAAAATTGTAAGAATAATTTTTTAAAAGTTGACTCTTTAAGTGAAACATCTCAAAATAATATAGTGGACTCTTTGTCTGAAACGAGAGGAGTAATTAAATGTGAGTGTGCGTATGTGTATTAAAAATAAGAAAAATTAATTCAATCCACCAATAAGGGACTCAGTCAAAATTTGCGTATCAAAAGAGAGGCGCTAACCGCACCCCACCCCCGGCAAAATTACTAACTTGTCCTTGAAAATAAAATCAAATTGAACTGAGATTTGCACCTCCCCTACAGGCGTGCGCGCGAGAAAGAGTATCTATGCTATACAAGCTTACTCCATACACGAAAAGAACTTGTATATAAAGTAACTTTGCTTTTGCTTTCTTTCCAATATGTGATAAACTCACTTATCCAACTTCAACCTACTTACTTTAGGCATTAAAATCTCCATCATCTAAACATTATTTTGGACGAATAAATATACGATTTCGATGTTCACACGGAGTAGAGCACATTTTCACAGTAAAAAGACAAAGGGCAAGTTAGTAATTTTGTAAAGGAGGGGGGGACTGCGTTTAGCGCCTTTGATATCAAAATGATCCAAACTTTGCCAAAAGATATTCTAGTTATCTATATTTATAGAAAGCTAAATCATTATCAAGTAAATTATTTTGTAATTATTGATAAAGTGGGGCTATTAATACCCACACTCTCTCTAAATACATTTCTCCCCCCCCCCCCAAAAAAATTTTTATTTACAAAAATATCATTTTGTAAAAAGACATTGGTACCCTTACCCCTCTAAATACACCCTCAATTTCTTCTTCTTCTTCTTCCCCAATTTCAGCCACCAACCACCCAATTCTAGCCAAATTGTGTCAATTTCTCATCCCTCTGCCACCATCCTATTTATCTTTTTCATTCTTTGCCGAAAAAATCTTCCTCTGTCACCATCCTCTTTATTTTTTCAGGCTTTGCCGGAAAAATCTCGTTCGGCTATAGTTGACCAAACAATCCTCGGTTGTTCGGTCAACCATGGCTGAACGGTCAACCATGGCTGAACGAGATTTTTCTGGCGGATTTGAGAAGGGAGTGGGCGAAGGAAGGGAAGGGAAGATTTTTTCGGCGGGTTTGAGCAGTGGCGGATCCAGAAGAATATTTCAGTAGGGTCACAAAATTTAACTATCACATAAAAAGCATAGAAATCATAATTCACTACTAGTCTCTATCCTATTGTTGCTACTATGTGTGACTTAAAAAGGAAAAAAAATTGAATGGGGTCATTATCCAAAAAATCACAGTTTTGTAAGCTGGAAAAAAAAATTTATAATGGGGTCACGTGCCCCCCCCCTACTCCAAGGTGTGCATCCGCCCTTAGGTTTGAGAAGAGAGTGAGTGAGGGAGGGAAGACAGATTGAGAGAGGGAAGGAGGTTGGGGAAGACATTCATTCTTCCTTCTATCTGCCGTGACTTCTTTCTTCTTTCTGTCGTGGCTTCTTTCTTCTTTCTGCTATGACTTCTTTCTTCTTTTTGTCGTAGTGGGGGTTGGGATTAGGGTTAGGTTGAAAGAGGGTATGAATTGAGAGAGTGGGGAAATGGGGTGTAGTGATAATGGGTGGGGGTAAAATAGAAAATGTAGGGGTGGTGTATTTAGTAATTACGTTAGTGTGAAATTAATATAGGGTGTATTAAGAATATTAAGAGAATTAGGACTTGTTTGGTAATTGGACATGGATAAGCAGAATTATTAATCACGGTGCTATTAGCGCATTCTCTATTAATCCGCACTTATAAATCAGGGATAGTTTTAAAATTAAAAATTTTAGTGACATATTTTTTTTAGTGAGTGTGCTAATAATACCACCATTTTCCTTGATATTATTAATGAGGGAATAAAAATTTTATCCGAATAATTTGTGCTATTAATCTCAACTGCTTATTAAATAACAAATATTTAATTATTCGACTTATTAATCGTACCCAACCTTAATCCTGACTATAAACACGGCCCCTAAGTTTATTCAAAGGAAAAGGGATGGTAATAGCCCCCTTATTGACAGGAGCATTTAGTAATTTTAAAAGATTCAAATGCCGTTAATCAACTTCCGAAGGATCCTAATTCCTTTTTAGCTTTCTACTTGGTAACATCGAAGCATATGCACACCAACTTGCTCATTAATGTCCCAAAGCAATTCGGAACCCCATTCCTTACAGTTGCGGGGGTTCAGCTTGAAGTCAACTTCGACGCTGATAATTTACAGTTGAAAGAACCCTAAACCCAGCAAAATGGTTACTGCAAAAGATAGGTAGCTCCCTCTGGAGTATCTGAAAAATGGGAATTTCAGCAGCTAGTTCATTGAGTGCCCTAAATTTACCCTGCAATTCTCGTCATGGGGCTGTAAATCTTGTATTTTTCAGTGGCAAACAAAGACAACCCACAAATTATGGGTTTCCACAGCGTAAGCTGCGCCGCCCAGGACGGATTTTGTCTTCCAAACTTGAAGCAATCGAGTTTGAACAAAGAACAAGTCCGAATGAGGTACTCTTCTTCCCTAATTTATCCCCCAAGTTTACAATTTCTCCTGTTTGTTGAATATGAAATGCAATTATGCAAGCACAAAACCAGATAGTTTTGCTAATTTTGTAATTCTGTTAATTTGTTTTAATATTCCGTCCCTAAAGGAGTGTCCATTTTGTTAGAGATATCATCATCTTGGGACGGAGGGGGAATATTATAGTCGGCTTTTTGATGAATAATGAATAAACCCCACTCTAATGTTAGGTTTTCAAAGGTGCAACTTATGTTACTGTCAGGTGATAGTTGAACAATTATTGAATGTAGGCTTTACATATTATGCCCTAGTGGATGGTCTAGAGTGATAAGCTCAACTGCTATTATTCTTGAGCGTTTATTTCTCCTCTCGAGGGCTATGTCTTGCACCATGTCAATTGTAGCATGTATTTCAATAATCGGTTCTCTAGTTTCAGTTTTTTTAGTCATATGGTCTTTCCACATATCAAAAAGAAAAAGAAAAAAAGTACTCTGTAACATTGTTTTTCTGCTTTCATTTTCGTAATGAGATGTCAAACAATGGCTTTTCTTTCTCTTTGACCGCTTGCTGGAGATATTGACAAGATCTTTTGAGATTCCAAGTTGGCCTGTGCTTCCTTAAGCGGTGTACGAGTTAATAGCAAAGCTTTCTGAATCTTCTTGTGCTTTTGTTGCTTGTTACTAGATTGACCTCATATCAGGGTTAATGACTCACAACGGGTGCCACTTCTACGATAAGAAGCTTTCTAGTTCACAGTTAAAGTACTAATATATTAATTGTCATTACGCTATCATTGTTTTTGTGCTACTTGGTCCGTCTATTGACCAGATGTCCATTTGTAGACTGAATACAGTTCTATTCTTATAGACCAGTTGATAAAATTGCTATTAATGTTGATCTGATGAATAAAAGGTAAAAAAAGAGATAGAACAATGCTATGAACTCATTCGTCGGCTTGGGAGGGGCGTTGTGTACTTGGGTTCTTCAAGAATGGGGCCTGAGCACCCGCATTACATCAAAACACTGGAGTTGGCAAGGGAGGCAAGTTACTCATATTTTAGCTTCCTTTCTTACATGAGACTTGTTAGCATGCTACCTAGGGTTGCCTCATCTGATTCTTGTCTTCCATTCATTACATTTTGGAAGGTTGCAAGCCTCATGGACTGTGCCTCATGGTCTGGGGCTGGACCAGGACTCATGGATGCCACCATTCAAGGTTCTCTTCAAGCAGGAAAGCCAGTCGGTGGGTTTAAAATAGGCAAAGAAGCCGGAGAATGGACGACTACTAATTATCATCCATATCTACCTTCCGACTCTTATCTTACATGCAGGTGGATTTTTACTTGCAGAAAACCACGGGATTTCCAGAAATTTCATGTTTAATATCCATCGAAAGTAACTGTTTGAAACTGAATGCAGGTTTTTTTCTGCAAGGAAACACGGGTTAGTGGATGCTGTAGTTAGAAGTAGTAGTTCAGAGAGGACAGCTGTAGTTGCTCTTCCCGGTGGGGTTGGCACTCTAGATGAGATTTTCGAGATTCTAGCATTGATTCAGTTGGAGAGGATAGGTTCAGTGCACCCAGTTCCGTTTCTTTTGATGAACTACGACTCATTCTATTCGAAGCTGCTCGAGTTTCTTGATGATTGCGAGGACCAGGGAGTAGTCTCCAAGGGAGAGGTTGCATCACTCTGGAAAGTATGTGATAAGAACTCGGAAGCGTTGGCCTATTTAGCAGAATTCTATGATCTAGCTCCTACTGGTCAAGCTAAAGCATTGACGAGTGAATCTTGAACCATTTCTAAATGGCTGTGGACAGAGTCTCCATCGTTGTTTGCAAATTTGATGAGGAATGGATTGAAGCCCTTATAAATCTGTTTCCCCATTTCCAAATGTAGAACGTATTGAGGATCTTGATTATAAAACTTTTATGGGTATTATCTCCCTCTCTGGTGGAGGATTAGGGGAATCATTTTCACATTTTCCCTGTCAATCATCAGTATCAGTGTGATATTAGCTAACCATATCATACGCACTGCAAAGTTGCTTGAATACAAATCCTTTGCAATTTAAATCGTGATGGTTGCTGAAGAATCCTCTATGATAAAATCAAGATGCTGGCTGCAGATATCCTCTATTGAAGAACATCCCGAGACAGGAAACATGAACCCAGCCGTGATGTCGTGTCAGAACAGCTTGTCATGAATTGCTTAGTCGAGAACTTGGATTAGTTATGGTGAGTCTTAACGAGAATGCGTACTCTTCTTACTCAGGCCAGAAATTTATTACAGTAGTCATCCTTAAATAAATCTCAAAAGAAACGCATCATCACAATTTACAGACAAAAGTAGAATAATTCTTTCTCTTGAAACCAACATATAGTTGAATTCATGTAGCTAAAGAATAAAGGTAGTATATTTGAGAGAGAAAATCAATCAAAAGATTTGATCAAATCTTAACCATTGTTAACACAAATTCCTGCAAGGAACACAATAATTGGAGCAATACACGCAAATTGCAAAATGTCATTTCACTATTTCTTCATATCTATCCGCTAGTCAGTCATTCATTAAAATAATTCAATACCTAAAAATCTCAAAAGAAACTCATTGCCAAAAAAATTATAGAGGAAATTCAAATAAATAAGCATTGACAGTTAAAATTCTATCTTGCACTATTAATATTCAATTCGATCCAAAACCTTAATGAGAAATCAAACAAGTATCCTGTCCTCAATTAAGTTTGTAGAACAGGAATCATTTCACATAACGCTGCAACAGGCGCCATTACCAGTTAGGGGCAGCCCGGTGTCGTCTTCTTCATCAGTATCATTCTTGTTATCGATAGTCTTATAAGCGAATTGATCCCTACTTAAGTGGTTGGGTCCTGATCCATATCTTCCTCCTCCACTGCTGCCTCCGTAGTAGTAGTAGTAGTAACTTTGACTGTACCCACCGCCGCCATTACTATAACCATTAGTCGGCAAAAACAGATAACTTGAACACTGACCAAACTGCCACTTGCAAATCTTGGCATTCTGCCCTGCTTTCCCCAGAATCTTCAGAAGTCGTGCTGGATTGACTGTCCCCGATACTTGTACCTTCCCCATGTCGTCCATTCTGAAACTATTTACTCCTGATTTTCGTGAAATCATCATAATTGATTGATTCACAAATCCAAGAAAAGAATCAAGAGAGGTTGCGAATGTAATAATTAATTCTACACATACCTTCGATGTTGCTCAAGATAGCAGCCAGTATCTTCTGCCATTTGGGACCTCGGACGTTCACTTCCAGAACACAACTCTGCACACATAGATCGTTGCAATACGAGAGATTAATATCAGCAAATGAAATGAGCGACACATACATATATGGATTATAGTAAATACTCATTCGGTACACAACGAAACGACCGTAATTCCATTCCATGTCATATCAATTTAGTACAAATCTAATTTCACGATAGTAGTTTAAATATCATGCAAATGGATCACGATTGTTGTCTAGTGTACTGAACCGACCATGAACGGGAATCTCTTCTCTGTCACTTGGGGAGCCATTTTGTTGATAAGTAAGTTGACAACTTTCTTCTCAATACATTTTCAAAAGATCAAACAACTTGTAATTAATTTAATTAGGTCTTTGATATTGAAGTAATCAACAAGGCAAGATAGGAAGGAAGATTGATTGATTTTCTAATGTACGTCCAGTCCAAAAAGATAATAGTAAATGATACAGATAAGGAAACTGTATCAGTTAATATCTCATGTGGATTTATTTGCATATATATGACCTTCCTTCTTCCCCTCTTCTCTCCCTCCCTCCCTCCCTCTATTTCACAAATGGAGGGCATATTTTTCATTTCTTCCATGTTTATTCAAAACAAACACCATTAAACTAAAGAAAAGCCTTTAATTTCACTCAATAATATCTAAATTATAAATAAAAGAATACTAGTATATATAATTAAAGGTCCAATCCAACTAGTAAGTCCTTCCTGAAAAAAGTTTTAACCTCGTGTGTTAATCCTTAAATTCTTTGTTTCCAAAGATCCAACTATATATCAATAAATATAAATTAGATAAGTTTAACCATACTTGATTGGTCGTTTTGAAAGTTAAAATCATTTTCTAGATCCTTGAGTTGCAGTTGTAACATTACTTATTTATTTTGCAATTTTGTACATATAATAATGAGAAAGTTAGTCTCAAAAACTAATCTAGAATTGCAATTTTTTTAGTTTTGGTTTAAAGGCTACATTCGCCCAAGGACCATACTCGCCCTCAACCGACAACCCTTAATACAACTCAGTCACAACTCAATTGGTTAAAATTGCAAATTTACCCTAAAGCGACAGACACAAAATAAATTCTTATCGCATGACCGTATTGCAATGAGCTCTGTATCGTACGATACGCGGCACGATACGCAATACGTATCGTAAAATATGATACGAAAATCACCAATTCTTATTACCTCCCTTTTTAAACCCAAATCTAATTTTTCTATTATCCAATTCCCTAATCCTCCATAAAAGAAAACCCTTGTTGATAGTAATAATTGAGTCCATATATGCTAAAGAGTGAAGACAAAATTGAAGGAAGAAAATACTATATCTTGGAATTTATTTATTTTTTCAAAAAAGTATGAATTTTATAGTTTTTTAAGCTTAAAAGTTTACTTAATTGTGAAAATTTTCTGTTTTGATCTATTTTCTTTTTCTCCTGATTTTTTTTTTTGGTTAATATCAAGCTTTCAAAGTACTCCCTCCGTTCCAGACAAAGAGTCCACTTTTGACTTTTTTCGGTCAACTTAATTGAAATTTGACCAATAATTAACATAAATTTAGTGATTTTTACAAAGTTTTGAAAGTTGCAATCCATAGTATTCTTAAAATAGTTTTTAATTAATGAAATTTTATTTTCTAAAACATAAGTAAAGTGTGTAAAATTTTGATTTGATTTAGTCACATGTTGATCTTTAAAAAAAGAAAGTGGACTCTTTGCCTGTAACGGAGGGAGTATCTAGTCTTTACTTTTCTTCCTCTTCTTAGTCTTGTTAGAACTTGAAATTGAGTTTATTACCTATAGTTGCTTGGCTTTTTTTTTTTTTTTTAGATAGTTCAGTTGTTTAAAACTTATTTTTTTAGATTCATAATAACAATTTATAATATGAAAGTTTAAACTTAATTATTGGATAATATATTTTAATTAATTATTGCTTAATAGTCATTATATATATATATATATATATAAATATACATACATATATATAGCGTCTCTTACAATATGCGATGCGTATCCCGATACGTATCATAAAAATAGAATTTTGATACACGATACGTATCCCATTTTGACAACTATGACAGTGCCTTCATCATCATTACTTGGTGTGCTCTAAAAAGGCAACGGACGATGCCTTCATCATCATTAGGCCAAGGGACTACACACTGCTAGCGCCTAACGTAACAGTAATTGCACCCCCAACTCTCTCTCTCTTTCTCACACACACACAGAGAGAGTTTTATATCTCTCCTCTCACCATCCTTTTCTTTTTCCAGTTTTTCTTCCTTATGCCATTAATGCATTATCTTCTTTGTCACACAGTTCCCACACACTCTCCTTTGCCTTCTGAAATCTTCTATTTCAACTGTTTGCCTCAGTTACACAAGTTCAATTTGCCCAGGTAAACATGTTCTGACTCTATCTCTCTCTACAATTTTGTGATTAATTTGTTTTCTTTAAACCCATTATTTGGCCTTACATTTCTGGCGTTTCTCTACTTCTTAATTTCAAAGTTGTCAAGTATGGTGTACTTAATAAGAATAAGAGCAAAAATGTAATAATTGAAGGGGTGAGATAAGGGGGTGTGTGAATAGCAATTGTCAAGAATTATTAATTCAGGGCAAGGATATAGTCCATGTAAACCCTAGTCCTTGCGTTTCAAGGGTACTCTTCTTTTTTGAACTTAATAAAAAGTAAGGGTATTTGGTTAAGGTTACTCTTCTTTTTTGAACTTAATAAAAAATTTTACAGCAAACGTACATAATTTTCCTTCATCCCTTAGACACAGTGACAGTGAGCGACGTGAATTTAATAACTTCTTTAGAAAAAGAAAAAATGTTTTGGGATAATCTAAATCCCCAAGTGGTTACTTGTTTTGGGTTTTAACTCCCATCTTATTTTCTGCAAAGTTTTACCTCCTCCTACTTGCATGTGCTTAAGAAAACCCACCTTCCATCCAACTGCCATTATTGAAATCAATAATAAAACCGCTTTGCTATCACGTGAGCAAAAACTAAACCTTTGATCATCGCATGGGCATTTGCCCATTTAAGCCTCTATTACTCAAAATAGAAGGAATCAACATCCAAAAAAAAAAAAAAACCCACAAACATACAGCAATAGGGAACATAAAACCACAGGAGATTCGTCCTTTTTCTCCCAACGTTTTTAAAAAAAAAAAAAAATTTAGACAAAAGGTGTGGAGCAAAGGTGCTACTTTCTTCAAACGGATAGACCTTATACAACCTTTCTGCAATAGGTATGTTCCTTGCAGTATATCCCCCAAATAGGTCTCATTTCTAGAATTTTAAGTTACATTCTTTGCTTTCCCAAAAATTATTTTCTGTTCCAAAGCATAATGTTTCTTTAACATATAATACAAAAAATCTGACACTAGTGTTAATTATAATATATATGTATATAAGTCATAATATAGGACTCTTTCTGGAACGGAGGGAGTAAAATACCTACACAAAGAACATGTCACCCCAATTGGGCATCCGAAGCCAATTACAAGCATCAAGTCCGTCATCAGCTAGTATCTATAACACCAAAGATGCAGCGTTGATATTCAACTCACATTAAAGAATAAAATTTATGCTCAAAACAGAATAACAGAAAAGTTGAATATCACTGATTTACAGTTAACTGTATGGTCCTGCCACACTCTACTTGGATAAAATAAAAGTTTTCTGCACTCCATGACAGATTAATGAGGGGTGGCACGAAATTTTGTCTTGTCGCATTTTCTTATGGACTCGCAGAAGGAAGAAAAAGACTCCTTCAGTTCATTTGGAAGAGGGAGTGTCAGTGGAGGAAGTACTCCAGAGTAGTGACTTCTTTTGGTTCTTGAGGAAAATGAATGTGCCAAGGCTGGCTGCTGCTTGTTAAGCCCTTCCATGATGAAGGATAATGCCCCAAACGTGAGGCAACTCTGAAGAAGAGCCTGTGGTGCACCTGAAAAACATACTCAATTCAAAAAATCTGGAGACATGAGGTAATACACCATGCATACCGTTTATTGTTGATTTTCTACTACACAAAAAAAAAAAAAAAAAGGTACAAATGTTTGAAACATAATCAGAATTGTTACTGTTGAATTACATTCTTAAATCTAAAACTTCAGAGCCAGTCGGTAAATAATTAAATCTATACAAGAATAAGCAGGAAAACTGAAAATTGACAAAACAACCCTAAACTTTCATAACCATAAAAAGCTTGTTAATGTTCAAATGACAAAATTAATTAAGGAGAATAAGTGAGAAAAACTTCTTCGAAATGGCACCGGGGACTTATCAATACTTGAGCCAATCAAATGCATCCATGACAAATAACAAGTACATTTCCTTAAAAATAAAAAAATAAAAAATCTCTGAGTTATCATTCTTACTTCTTAGGTCAGTCAAGTAAATATGGTAATGAGAGGCTAAGCAAAGGAGTGAATTCTTTCTTTTTATTGCTAAATTAAAATCATTACGAACCTGTAAAGGCTCGCAAACTCATAGACACAAGGTAGACACCCATTGTCTAACATGCACATAAGCACAATACCTGTGTAAATCTACGGCTCAATTATACCAGTTGTACACATACATCCTGCTGCTAATTAGATCAGAAAAATGCAAGTACCTGGAACACTTAGAGCAAGACCCGTGCAACATCCAGCTACACCTGCATTAAAGACTGTAGCGGAAATATATAAGATATATTATAATGATTAGCCTTCTTACGCATCAGCTATTAAATTGAGATGTCATACCATCATCTTTCCCTCGCAGCCTCTTTAGAAAGCACACAACCAAACTGTGAACTCCAGAGAGAACCGCAAATGTCTAGAAATAAAAACGGTTGAAGATTATTAACCCAAATCATAGCTAGAAGCCAACAAAAGCTATAGATTTCCAAGGGTTGAAGAAGGTGGGAAAACCAATTTCTTCTACCCAATAAACATTATGTACAATAATATGATATCTGATACCTTGGCGGATGATCCTGCCTCTCCAAACGATCCTTTAAAGCCTTTTTTCTTCACCAATCCAGTACCTAGCAAAAGCCCATATAATGCATTTAACAGCATTCAGCACGCATCCCATATATAGAAGGCAGGCTTTTATTCCTGATCAGTGACATCATTGCTAGTGCTAGACCAAAACATATGTCTGGCTTCTTGCCAATGGCATTTCCCAAAGTGTGGTGCCAAAGTGACAAGATGAAACAAATTATTGGAAACAAAATCTCAACTGATCAAAGATGTGCACATCACTTAGTGGCGGGACATGCAGACTATACGTCTAATCACCAGTTGTCAAGTGAGATTTCTTATCCAAAGTTGAGTATCCATTTTGTCACATTAGCACCGACCTGTCGCAAATTAGGATTTCACCAAAAATTTTGACTCTACAAGGAGAAAAACCTAATGAATAAACAATAAAATCAGAGTTCACAACAATGTGAAGACAACAAAGTACTCAACATAAAAAACTTTGAAACCATCAGAAAGCACAATCACACATTCACAATCAGAAGAATTATATGAACTAACAGATAAGAGAAAATTCTCATCCCACTGAATTGTGGTATTACACCATCTCCCTTACCAACAATTTCGTTCTTCTCCTCCCACTTCAAACACAGAAGGTGGCAGGCTTCACAAGATAGAATCAAAATAACCAGACTCATTCAAATAGCAGCCCAATGCTTATGATGAATATCACTTTCATACCTGAATAAATACAAGGATTTCCCTACCTGAAAGGTCTAAAAACTATGAACAGTAAATGAACCTTGGAACTTGTAAGTAAAAGGACTTCAGCTGCAAGAATTCATCATTTGATATCACAATCTTTATTAATTTCGACCTCGCAAATGGCTTCATAACCACCAATGCAACATTTACTTCATTGACAGAACATGTGTACCAATAATAAATAAATAAATATATATATATATATACATACATATATATATATATATATATATATACACACATTCATAACAGAAATAATTGGGCAGTATAACATAGAAAATCATCAATAGAAATATCAAAAGTGAAACAAAAACAATATTATCAAACAGACTTCAAATGCGACAAATTCAAATCTATTACAATGTCCATGAACAAAACAAAACAATCGTTAATTCTAGACAGTAAAATTAGTTATGGTTTGAAAAAATGTATTCATGTTGAAAATAGAAACCCTAAGTCGAAATTAAAACATCATTCGGTCACAATAAAAAAAAAATTAGAGAGAGAGAGACAGAGAGAGAGAGAGACAGAGAGAGAGTACCGTAGCCAAAAATAGAGCCCATGACAGCACCGGCGGCAGAGTCGCCAGCAAACCTGAAGAGACAAACAAGAGGTGGACTTGCTGTGTTGCTGGTGGTTATTGCATCAGAAGTGACATTAGGGTCGGAATTAGGGTTTGAAATAACAGTGATATTTTGAATTTCTGGGACTGAAGCTGTGTTATTCTTTTCGGTTTCGGTGTCGGAATCGGAGCTCGAAGGATTTGCCGGCTGTGTCGTCGTTGCCATTTCTCTATTCGAACTAAACCCTAACAAAGAAAAAAAAAAAGTTATCGAACTTTTTGTACGCTCTGTTTTCCTCTCCTCTCCTCTCTGTTCGTGTTTTCGAGAGGATACCCTTAGTCTCTTACTGTCGTCACTGAAACGCCGTCGTGCTACTTTGCCAAATGTTGGCCACTACACTTTCTTTTTTCCTGTTTTTCCATTTTTTTAGTAATTGGTTTTCGCCGTCTCTTATTTACTATAACTAGTTATAGAGCCGTGCAATGTACGGGTGTAATTTAATTTTTGTGTTTAATTGATACATTTTAAAAATATTTTTGAAAAAATTTATCATTATTGAATATAGAAGTTTGTTTACTTCATATCTGATAAAAGTTAAGTGTTGTCAATATATGTAAATTGGTAGTTGTTTATTATAATATTTTCGTTTCAAAATAAGTATTTTTTATTGGTGGTTAATACATATATTTTTGTTTCTATACATTTTTTAAATTTTTTAGTACCCTTTAATGATATCATATTATTGGGTTTTTTTATCACTTTTTTTCATCTTGCATTTAGTAAAGATATTTTAGACAAATATTTAAAAAAAATTACAAAATTAAAAATAAAATATTTACTTTGGGACATATTGAAGAAATATAACATTTTTCTAAACAAATGAGAATTGTTTAAGAATTGAATATAATTATATTATTGAAATAATTTTTGGAGATCATTCAATGATTAAAAAATGTTTAATTGGATACTATATATATTTACATATTTTTTATATACTATCAGTTTGAAAAAGAAATTTACACAAATATCAATAAAACATAAGCATCAATTTTGAATAAATAATTTAATCAATTTTGAATAAATAATTTAAAGTTTTGTTAATATGAATCACATATTATATACATTATTTTACGACGTTTTAAATAAAAATATGAGACTCAATTTGACATGGAGAGAGTATCATATATAAAAATAAAATTTAGTTGGTTTATATTATAAAATAATTTATAGAATAATATAATATGTTTTTAAAATCTTTACATATAATATAATTGGTTGAGTTGGTTTAAGGTGTATAATCATATTTAAAAGGGTGTTGGTTCAAATCTCAATGACAACATTATTTTATTTCTTAAAGTCCTTCTCCTATTAGTATTACCTAATAGTAATACATATTGTAGAACCTATTATTATTAGGTATTGTTATTAGCTAATGACTTAGAAATGAAAAGTCATTTCACTCCAAAGGTCATGCTTACTTGGAGGCTTGAGAATCAAAAGAACTAAAAATTGGATGAGGTGGCACACTTAGAGGCATCCTCACCAACTTTAAATATATATATATATATATATATATATATATATAGATTTCTTTTTTCAGTATTTTCAAGATACATCACATAATTAATAAAAAAGGTCACCTGTCAATCAGAACTATCAAAACGAGTCGGCAGGGCGGGCTAACTCGCAATTCGTAATAACCCGTCACCAGACGAGTTGGGTTGGATTGATCCGTCAAATGAATTGGCTGAAATATCTCAACCCAACCCAACCCAACCCACCTTGGGTTACGAATTGGGACGGCCAATCAGCTAAAAATATTTGTTAAAAAACTGAATGTTTAACAAATTAAAGCAAAATATATATATATATATATATATATATATCACTATTATTTTTAATTTCTAATTAATGAAATAAAAAATTAAACAAAAGGCCAAGAAAGAATCTAACAAATTAAAGCCAAAAAAATTAAAGGAATATAACTACACTTCTTAAAATCAAAGAGTCAAACTAAATTTATATAGTCAAGCAATTTGGCGGGTTAGTCCAACCCAACACAACCTCGCTTTAACCCGTAACCCGGGCATGTTCAACCCGTTTGACCTGCCTCCTAGGCGGGATCAAAATTTATCAATCTAACCAACTTTTTTTAAATGGCGGGACGAACTAACCCGGCGAGTTTAACTCGTTTTGACAGCTTTACCCATGAGAGTTTATTGATTTGTCGCATATGAAAATATTTGATGCCATTTGTTGTATTTCCGAAAAACTACTTTTAGAAAATAAAAGTTTTATTTTCAAGTGTTTGATATTTATATTTTTAAGTATTTAGTAAACACACTGAAAATGTGACGAAAAATAATCATGAGTTCACTATTATTTTTGTAAAAGTAACTATTCTGTATAAAATATAAATAGTATATAGAGGTCATTTAATAATATATAATATAAAGTGTATTTTTTTCGCTTACAATTTAAAAAAATAAAAATAAAATTGTAGCAGCTGAGTGTGCATGAGAGAGAAGCGAGAAAGGTGGTGGTGTGACAACCATGTTGGGTTGGGGTCGGGGAGGGATGGTGGCAGGTGAAGGGTTGGACTATACTATTTTAATCGGGACTCTTGAGTTGTCATTTGGAAAATGACTTATGGAGGAGCACCTTCCTAAATTACGTGCCTTAGAACATGATTTATTTTTCGTTTGATCGTAAAATATTTTATATTTATCATATTTTTTTAGTTTTACCAAATACCTAAAAATGGAGAAAATATTTTTCAAAAAATCATTTTTTGCAAAACAAGTACTACCATCTCTGTTATATAATTGTACCCCCACCATTCGATCCTAAAATGTTTTACATTTATCATATTTTTTTAATCTTACAAAATACTAAAAAAATAATTATTTTTCGTAAAACAAACGGAGCAGTTACCATAACAAGTGCTATAATCTCTATTATATTATTGTACTAAAAGAATTTTATTTAACTCGACACACATATTAAAAAAAATTTAATTATTTTTATTATATTAGAATAGTGGGTGTTTTTCACTGATAACTATGTGAATATGGTGTCTATCAATTAAAGTAAGACCTAACTAAGAGTAAAATGATAAAATTAATATTAAAAAATAAAAATAAAAAACAATTTTTTTTCTTAAAACGCCCTAAAAAGGAATAATGGATTTTTTTATTTTTAGAATGGAAGTAATGCATGCATTGACATGAGAATAAAGTCAGTTTATTGGTGCAAAATAAAATATTAATGACAGTTTCTACTTCAACTGTTTATATTAATTAACTTAAGCCAAAATCACACTTATTTAATAATAAATCAGAAAGTAAAATCTATTTTGTGAGGGTGGTTATAATTATATAGCAAAATTACTATTGTTTGCGCGCCAGTATGAACCATTCATTTTTGAAAATACAATTTGCAAAAAAAATAAAATTACCAATCTTAACTATAGTAGTCCCTCCGTCTCGATAAATGTTCCTAGTGGATAAAATACAAGAATTAAGAAACATAATTAATGATGCGTTGTAAAATGTGTTCTGACGATAATACCCATGAACATTAATTGAGTTCAACTATTTTAAATAATTGGGTTTCTTTGGGATGAGTTATATTAAATAAAACTTTAAGAAGAATGGTAGAAATTAGGTAGATGAAAAGGTTTTAGGAACATTAGTTGGGACATCTCATAATTGGGTTTTTTTGGAATGAGTTATATTAAATGAAACTTTAAGAAGAATGATAGAAATTAGGTAGATGAAAAGGTTTTAGGAACATTAGTTAGGACATCCCAAAATAGAAAGTATGAACATTTATGGGAGAGAATATGAAACAAAACCACATGCACATGTGGCGCGAAGATCTGACGATTATAATAAATGATAGAACACCTTTTTAAAATAGAAGATTCTATTCCCCCTTTCCTATTAGTAAATGGAAAAGGAATAACCTTTATTTATTTAATTACCAATCCTAACTATAGTATGAAACCATTCACTCTCTATAAAACAGAGGGGCAACCATGGGAGATTTTACCTTCAGTCACAATACGTGAAATAATGTCTCGCAACACCATCTTCACCATCCTTTCTTCTATCTTTCTCTTATTTTTATCATCTTCGTCAGCTGCTGGTTTCAACCAAACTTCTAATCAAACTTGTTTCAACCACCAGTTTTCAAACCATGTTTCTTTCTCTTCTTGCCAAGACCTCCCTGTTTTAAACTCTTTCATCCACTGGACGTTCAACTCTTCGTCCAACACTGTTGATTTCGCTTTTCGAAAAACCCAAACTCAGCCCGATAGATGGATTGCTTGGGCTATCAATCCTACTTCTACAGGTATGATTGGCTCCCAATCCTTTGTTGCATTCCAACAACCCGATGGAACTATCAAGGCCTACACCACTCCCGTAACCAGTTACGCTACAAGTTTGCCAGAGGGTAATTTGAGTTTCCCTGTTTCTCAAGTTTCTGCCGTTTATTCTAACAACGAAATCATTATTTTCGCCAACTTTAAACTCCCAACAAATACTACGGTTGTAAACCATGTGTGGCAAGACGGGCCGATGAGAGGCAACAGGCTTGGTGCACATTCAATGTCGGGTCCAAATCTCAAGTGTTGATTTTTATTCGGGTACGGTGGTCGCGACCAAGTGTACAAACTCGAGGAGGAATCAACTAAAAATCGGTCATGGCATTCTAAATGGTATTAGTTGGGGTACCCTGATGCCTCTAGGTATGATCTTTGCTAGGTACCTCAAAATTTTCCTATCTGCTGATCCCGCATGGTTCTATCTTCATGTTTCTTGCCAGCTATTAGGCTATATAATGGGTATTACCGGTGGTGTTATCGGAGTTGTTCTCAGACTCGAGTCTTCTGGTGTTCAACACGCTGCACATCTATATATTGGAGTTTTCCTCTTCGCCCTAGCTACACTGCAGGTTATTTTGGCTTTGACATGTAGACCCAAGAAAGAGGACAAGAAGCGACGCTACTGGAATTACTTCCATTGGGCCGTTGGCTACTCTACAATCGGACTAGGTATTTCCAATGTTTTGGGAGGTTTAAGCATGCTTGGTGATAGGAAGTGGAGGACTATTTATTTTGGCATGTTGGGGGCATTGCTATCCTTAGTTTTAATACTTGAAGTCTGCAGATGTGTGGTCGTGCATAGAAGATCAAAGAGGTCAGAAACAAGGCAAACCATCAGCCGATGCAAGCAAGTCGTGTAGAAGAATTAATAGCTCACATAGACAAATCATAGTTTCAGTTTATGTTTCAGTTTTTTATAGCAAGATATTTGTAATTTTTTAAGGAACGGAGTGAGTTTGAGTTTCCAGTTTTGCTTCTATACGTATACCTCTAGAGTTGACATTTCTCTAGAATTCCTGAAGTTGTTTTGTTGTGCACAGCGGAAGACTAGCAAACAAATTAACAGAGTATAATAGGATCAATCACAAAGAAGAGAGAGAGATTGGGGCCAACGGACTGTCGAAATTTTATTATTGAGACACACACCTTCAAACGTTCTAGGTATACAACTATTTAGATGAATACAATAGAAACCCTAAAACCCGTCGCTATGAGGACGCACTATGCGGCCGCATACAATTTGTAAGACTTCCATGCGGTCCGCACTTCCAGCCCTACGCGAACGCTTAGTTTCCAGAGTCGCTTCCATGCGGACGCACTATGCGGCCGCATGCTATCCAAAATCCCTCGGAGGGAACTGGCCTGTTGCCTGGTTAATCGAGCCATCCCATTCTCAACATGTTTCTTCCGTTTCACTAAATAAATTTTTTTGGGCCGTTGCTTCATAATTTTACTTGAGGATATACCAAATTCACTATAGGGTTGTTTTGTTGATAGAAGAAAGAGTGAGAGAGACATATAGAGAAATTAAACGGGTGGCAACAAGGAGAGGGAAGTCCAAAACAAAAAACCAATGTCACTAAAAATCATGCAAGAGAAGTCTGAAGAGATCCAAATCTAGAGGTTCCGCATCCGTATTTAGCGCAACAAAATAATACAAGACTCGAAATGCTTTATTATCAACAATACTCGAACAACACTAGGTATGGTTGAGAAAGAATGATACTACGAGAATAATGATCATTTTTATCTCATCGGTGAAGAGATGAGATGCACACACCAACGTAAAAACCAAAATGAGGAAACGAAAACTAAATTTATAAGTGTTCCCATGACCCAAGTAGGGTCAAGTTAACAAGAATTGAAACATGCCACGTGGCCTTATCCAACTCCTTTGCGGACATAATTTTTCCCAACCTTAATAATGGTCTTGATATATTGCTCCGAATTCTGCTCTCCATGCCTGATCATCATCGTTCATTGCATTAGTATCACTGTGTAATAAATCAGGGTCTTCACTATATAGTGGTCTCAATGCAGCTTCAGGCAATCGACTCTCAGCAAGATACTGTTTCATAGTAATCATCTCCATCTTGTGTTTCCTTTTCAGTTTATCTACTTGTTTCTTTAACTTGTCATTCTCTTCCTGAACCTTAGTTAGATTTTCCTGCAAAAACCAGGCAAACACGTCAGATTATCAGGTTCTATCTCATTTGAGACTCAGAAAGTATATATTTAAATAATTACCTCTGTAACTGAAGTTGCTTCCTCAGCTTCTCTTAGCCTAACAAGAAGTTCCCCAGCAGCATGAACAGCTTCTGCCGTGTCTCTCAGTTGACTTTTCAGACTTTTATTCTCCTTTCTCAGTAACTCTCTCTCCCTCTCTCTCTCCACTCTCAAGACTGAAAGCTCTGCAGCAAGGGACTTTGCAAACCGTGAGCCATGGCCTTTGGCTCCTGCTTTTGCAGCCGCCTTTTTCACCTCTGCTATTCCTTCCATAATCAACCGGTGCTTTCCAACTAATTCATTATACTTCTCCTGCAATTCGGCATAGTGCTCAACCATTCTAGCGTGCCCAAGGACGGATCTTTTAAGTGCATCGTCCAGCTCTTCAGTACACTTCTTCTCTAATCTCAACTCCATCTCCACTTTTTCAGCACGTTGGCGGATCGTCTCAAGATCTATTCTCAAGTCATCTGTCAAAGAAATCCAATCACTCTCCATCTCCATCCACCTTTCTCTTTCCTTTTCAAGTTCTTCCTCAGTATTTCCTTGTGCAAAAGCACTGCTCTTTCTCATTTGGCTGGATTGTGATAATAAAAGTGAGGATCTTAATCTCCCAATTGACCTGTTTGCAGAAACTTCCGCATGTGACGACTGCAACTTACTTCTTAAACTTTCAATTTCCTTGAGAAGTGCCTCCTTCTCGTTCATATCAAAACTTATGGTCCTGTACTCATGATCCATCTCTTCCTGCACTTCCTTTATTTCACATTTTTCCTTTATGATCTCTGGTTGATGAGTTTCACCATCATCCCCTCTCAGGAGCTGGAAAAAATCACCAGCAAAAAGTAAGTAGAAAGTACCATAAATTTGGCGTAGAAGATTCATTTGAAAATAAATAAGAATGATAAAATACTATGACTAACCTTTGTTCCATCACTTGTTGGATGATACTTTTCATTTTCGAGCACATCAGTTGGTAATATTTCACTCTTTAGCTCCTCATATTGCCGTACCTGCAGAATATACATCTTTTAAAATTCCAAATCCTGATATCAAACACATTCTTTACAAAACTGCGGGAAAAAGGATATCACACCAGTTGATTTAGCTGCTCAATTTTGGCTGCTTGTTCCTTGCAAACAACTTCAAGCTCTTTCTCTCTCTTTATGGCTTCTGCCAACTCCTTTGCTGCATCCTGGAAGACAAGAAACAGAATAGATCAGTTAAATATCAAGCATACTGAACAAAGGATGTAAGAACTTGGTTTTAGTGAATTCGGCCTAACATACCTTAGACACTAGATTTGCCAGTCTATTTGAGTTTCCTACAGTCCATGTTTTCAAACTATCCTGAACATCATCAGACCCATCGAGTCCTCTTTTCTTGCAAGATGCACATAAGAAGGAAGCAGATAGCCCATCTAAAGATCGTCTTTCTTCTTCCAATGTCTGAGCTGAAGCGTTGACCTTGTCAGCTGTTGAACTTGGTTTTAAAGCCAAGTGCTCGAAAGAGAATGAAGCCAAGGATTTGTTTGATGCCGAGTTTCGCTGGTGGTAGTCAATAATCTGCAATCCACTTTGAAGGCTAGCAGCCAAGGACTCAGTGGGGCCTGCAAATGCTCTACTTGATCGCAAAGAGGATTGGACTTGATCGCTCGCTTTTTGTGATTGATATGTTTCATTTGAACTGAACCTGTAACTCTCCAGCACTTTGTCCTGACTTGTCACAAAATGACTCGAAGAAAAATTTATGCTCTTACGCTGGGTACTCCCAATTTTTGGAGACTCAGACAATGGTGGATCATTAAGTATTGCTGACTCCCTGCGCACACTGATAGAAATGCTATTCAAGGGTTCAATGATGTCTTCATGTGGAAGCTCCGGCTCATGCTCCTCTGAATTAATTTCTTCATTTTCACTTTCTTCCGCACAACTTGCATAATGTTCACACGTCAAGTCTGTTTGACAACCTTCTGCAGAGAAAAACCGCATGCCCCTGCTCTCTGAAGGGCAGTGAGAATTCACTTCACAAGAACTATGCAATGTATCAAGCTGGAGACGTAGTTCATTAACGTCATTCTCATCAACATGCGCTTCTTCTTCTTCCAAATCATTATCTATGTGATGTAGGATCAGCGAGCGGTTAAGGCTTAGTCTCAGCTGATTCAAGCTTTGACGTACAATGCCTCCGTTAAAGTTTCCAGCTGTACTTCCTGAGTATGACTTTGCTCTAATAAGTTCTTCCTGCAATCAGCAAATAAGTTAATGTTCAGCTCAGTTTTATCACTCAATGTATAAAAGCAATTACACACATTTCTGCAATAGGAAACAGTACCTTCAGCTGACGGATCTGATCACTGAGATCATTCACATCATCCTCTGATATTTCATTTACTACTGGTTTATTATGTATGGACTTCACCCGCTGTCCAAATCTGAGTGTGCTAATTGTTTCAGCATTATACCTATAATTCCACAAGGATTTCCTGTGTCAAGTAAATTGAATAATAAAAAGAAAAAAAAAAGGACCATGGAAAATAACAAAATAGTAATAGATAGAGCAATGCTGATCACTTATCTCATGAAATCTTAGCAATTATTCCATTGAACTGGTTTTACCCATTGGTTATAAATATCACAGCTAAAGAACACGATTCAGAAGTGGATGTATTATATATTGTTTCAGTAGCGTGTCCCGTGACAAGTCACCTAATGTATATTGATCTCAGGACTTCTAATGCAATATTAATAACTGTCAAGTTAATTTTGGTAATGATCTGACTAATTTTAGTGCAGCACTTATTCAACTAAAACATACGAGATAAATATAATGCAAAAACATGTTTAGTCATGTACTTGTTATCAGGAGAGATGGCACATATAACAGTGAGCTTGGAGTTGCCTCCTAGTGATTCTCTCAGTAAATGTGTTAAACAGGAACTGCTGTAAGGAACGTCCTCAGATTGTCCGGACTGAGTTCTCTCAGCAAGGATGTTTACCAAGTGCCTGCACCAAGTAAGCAGAATAATAATTAGGTGGAAGAAACAGCAGTCCTTGGACACATCGCTGAATTAGATAGACAAAGATAGATTACATGAGACATAAGTGCTAAAAGCACCAGAATTTTTTTAAAACATTAACAGATATGAAAATCCTGGATCAGAACCACAATTTCATTCATAGCTTAACTCTGGGTCCCTAACTAACAACCAGTGGCAGAGCCAAATTTCTATCTTGATTGAAGTAGGAGGTCACTCTACAACAAGACATCATCGAGAAAACACAAATGTAATTTAATGGTTGTTTCTTTAAGAGTCAATAGGAAGGACCATTCCATTTTTGTTCTGGAAGAGAAAGCAACAGCCATTAAATTATCGTCAATATCGGTGATGGGATTTCAAAGTAGGGTTTTGACCATTTTTTGGTAGAACAGCCAGCTAAAAGTTTCTCCATTTTTGCTGATATCTTATTCAAAGTGTCTTTACTAACTAGCAAATGGTGTAAGTTGTTTACTACAAGTAAGGGCCCGTTTGGTACAGCGTTTACAAAACGCAGTGTTTTAAAAATGCAGCGTTTTAAAAAACGCAGTGTTTTAAAAACGGAGGTCTTTCCTTATAAATACGTTTGGGATATCACTTCAATACGTAGCTTTTTTTTTCCTAGGAGCGTTTTAAAACCTGCGTTTTGGGAAAAAGCTGGGAATTCCAGCGTTTTAAAACGCAGCTGCGTTTTGAAAACGCTGCGTTTTGGCCAAAACGCTGCGTTTTGAAAACGCTGCCGCAGTATTGAAACACATTTTTTGTAAATAAGCTGTGTTTTATCCCTGCATTTTGGCCAAAACGCTCGACCAAACGGGCTCTAACACTTACTAAAAGGTCAAAGATATAACTAGATTGTAGTCAAATTAACAAAATTAACAGAATGGCAGGGCTATATTCTCAATCTTTTTCAATTCTTGATGTTAGGAGGTGCTTCCAACATCATGCGGAATTTTACATGGTATCGCTTAAAAGGAATGTTCATTCTTCTTGAAGTTGCATGATTGCATCAATAATTATTTGTTCAAAATGCACAAAGTAAATCAATTTTGTGAGAGTATATCTTAAAGAGTTCAATGAACTGCCTGAAGAATCTCCACCTCCCAACTTATTGCTATCTACAAGAGTGACTGTATGTGAATAGAACCAATTCAATGATCAATTAACAGCCTGAAAAGTTGTAATGCAATTATCATTACAGAGGTCAAAGCATCATACCCGAGCTGTGATAAGGACTTCTTCACATATTTTCCTTCCTTCACACACTGTTTGCCAGCATCGTCATCAAGTTTGTTTCTCTCTAGTCCGGCAAGATCCACTAGAGTAATTCTGCTTGTTTTTGAGCTACCAAAACACTTTGATGAGGTACCCTGAAAGATGATTTTTTTTTCCAAACATAAAATATAGGAGAACTTGAGAAACTATCAGATGTATGGCAGTAAGACAAGTTATGACAGATAAACGTGCTTAACAAAAAGATGGAATTATACAGCAATGAGCTGGAATCGTGCATGGCTGAAGTTAAGGAAAATATAGATGTTTTACTTAACACAGAAACTGAAGGACAATTATATACACGAAATGTATTACATTAGCATTAATTCTTGTTACTAACAATAGTATAAGGCAATTGAAAACTCAAATGTTTGAATTTGTACCTTGCACCAAGACTCAATGATGCAGGTAAACACAATATGAGACCTTGAACTCTTCGAATTTATGCTTGTTGCTCCAACCTTTCTACTTGAGAGACCCTGCATTGTAAGTGAATGTCAATAATATTGAGCACGAAATGACTCCACAGGACGGACATGACAGGTAGTTGCTGTTTGGGCTGATATTCAATATGTAACAAAATACACACCCCACTAGGAAAATAACAATACACAGGTGACAATACCACTCTGGCCCCTACCTTAATAAGAAGTTGTGTTACATCCTCATTGCTGGTTACATACTCCTCAGTCAAATTCTCAACATAGAATCCATGTTTGGCATCCTCTTTTATCTGGAGATATAACTAACCATGTTATCACCATAAACCAGCCATAGAAGTAAATTTGAGGAACTATAAAGTGCAGCAGTGTGAGTGAATGCAGTAAACTCCCCACCTCTAGGTTTCGCTGGGTAGGATCAAGTAAATCCCCAATTTGTTCATTATGTATCTGCCATAAGAATTCAAGGCCATCATAAGATTAAGACCTCACTGAATGCAGAAGGCACAATTCCTAGACATGGAGTAGTCGAAGACACTTACCTCAAGGAACGAGCAACGGCATTGAAAATTTATTTGTTTAACATCTGCATGCTCTTGCTCCTAAATTAGCATTCAGTATGAAAAGTTAATCGCTAGTAAACACCCATCAGTTTTCACTCTAAACTAAATGAGGACTCAAAACATACTCTCTGAATCTCAGAAAACAACATCTGGAATATGCGTGGAACAATTCCTTGGCTACTACTTGCAGATTGACCCTCAATCATTGCGCTTGGTGGACCCCACATTGTGTAAGTTTTTCCACCTCCAGTCTATAAAAAATATACACTTGATAAGTTCGTTGTTGAAAATAATGCAGCCAACAAAATTTTCAATTATGGTTGAAAGTTAGTCTATGGGTACCTGTCCGTATGCCATGACAGATGTGTTGTAACCTGCTAATGCACTCCTAACCACAGGGACACCAACTAACTGAAATGTATCCTCCTGATAGGATAAAAACAAGCTTATTTGATTACATAATCCATATACCTTCAAATCATTCAATATAAGTCTAGGAATGGAACAAAGATACATCTCGACCTTTACTGGATAGTTACATTAGAGAAAAACAATATTTTTGTTTGCCAGATTTCAGAATATGTTTGCAATCAGAATATGATATGGATATAAAACAATTGACATTACCAACAGAATTTCCTAAACCATATCCTGGAGACAAGCAATGCCGAAATTTTCTTTCGTTTGGGCAACCAAACAGAAAACTACAGTATAATGCTGGCAATCAAAACATCAATTTGGATATATAGAAAATGATATTACCAAACAAAATTTCTTTAACCATATCCTGTAGACAGATAATGCAAAAAGGTTCTACCATTTAAATATATAGTCATGTTTGGGCAACCAAAGTTCACAAATTAAGTACAGTTAATATAAGCAGAAATGTGAAATCTCACACTATTAACAAATGAAATATTGGATCTGATTTTCCCTTACCTGACTTGAATTGGAGCCAAGGACTGAATCAAAACCAAACTCTCTATCACCAACAGATAGTGAATTATCAGAAACCTTCCTAACCGCCTGATCTCCATGTTTTTCATGACAATTAAGAGGTCTAATCCTTGCAACAACCTAAAAAGAAAAAAAAAACACATACACACACAAATTTAGCACATACTTGCAAATATAACTACGGAATTTCTAGGACACTAAAGTGATTAAGTTCAGTACCTTGACTGGTGGATCTGATGGAGGTTCTGGAACTTGTTTCGGAGCTTCTTCCGGTCTGGGGACAGAAATTGCGAGTTTTGAGGGGGAGTGTTTTGGGATCGGAGGCAAGGTGTCGGCTTGAATGTTTGGATCGGGCGGCGGCATGTTTTCGCTGTTTAATCTGGACTTTGTACGGATGGAATTCATCTTGTGCTTGCTAGATACAGATCTGGGAAGGAGGTTTCGAATCGACGATGCTGAAATGCTTCCTAGGAATCGGTTCTCTGAAATATCTGCGTTTGACTTCATGATTCTTCGCAGAGAGGGAGAGAGAGAGAGAGAGAGAGAGAGAGAGAGAGAGAGAGAGAGAGAGAGAGAGAGAGAGAGAGAGAGAGAGAGAGAGAGAGGGAGCGTTTAAGTTCAAATATTGTGGAAAGGGGGAAGAAAATGGTTTTGTGATGAAAGATGACCGTTGGGCAACAGATTTTGTACGCCAATTAGGGCTTGAATTTGAATTGACACGTGAAATATTACGAAAGTGCCACCCAAAATTTTTCTCATTATTTTTTGGGGATTCAAATCTTCTATTACATTTCCTGTCACATTTCCTGTCCCATTAAATTATAGCCCTACACGTGTCTTTGTAAAAATTGTAAAAAGAAGGTCGGTGAAAATAATAAGGACACGTGTAAGATTAGAATTCAATGGAATAGAAAGTGTGACAGGGGGTGAGATAGAAGATTTGAAGCCGTATTTTGGTGGTTTCGATTTTAATTCATACCATTAACTTTTTTTCTTTTTTCTTTTTGGAGATAATACCATAAAATGCGATCTCTCATTTACAAGCAAAAAGTTCTTTTTCGTAATTGAACTTGTCACCTTTATGTTACAGCGAAGCAATTTAATTATTACATGACTTCAATTTACAATCGAGTTGTAAAGAAATGCAACTTTATTATGAAATTGGAAGATAGAGAACAAAGAATTTTGTAGAATTTACTCAGTTAATAATATATATATATATATATATATATATTTTGTGCAAAGAAAAACGTTAGAGGGAGAAAGTGACATTCTCGTTAATACTGTGTAAGCGTCCCTACATATGGGTCAGACACAAGTGTTAGTTGTGACAAATTACTGGCTTGTCTCACCTTATACGCGAACTAAATATAAATGTTAATTCATACCAGATAACTAAGCTAAAATCGGTCTCACCCACCATAGCTGGAGGGAATCAATCCCAAACTCTATGGAAAGAAAGTAAAATCACTCAAGCACGCTATTATTTACTTACTCGCGAAAGTATTATTAATATGTGAATGCACCTCACTTTTTATCTATTATTTTATATTTTGTTTTTGAGAAATTGCGTTCTTGAAAATTAAATCACTTTTTTTCATTGATTTTCGGGGAGATTGTAATAATTGTTAATTGTCTTCTGAATATATACTCCCTCCGTCTCAAAAAAAAAAAAAAATAGTCTCTCGTTTTTCTTTGGTTTGTCCTTAAAATATTATCTCATTTCTAAAATAGTACTCCCTTTATTCCTAAATTATTGTTGTGTTTGACTTTTTTTTAGTCAAACTACTATTTTTCAAATGTAAATTTGATGTATATATATTTTTTAAAATCGTAAAATACGTAATTTATAAAACTTTTAAAGTATTAAAAATTACATGTTTTATAATTCTGAAAAAATAAAAAAAGTATACATCAAATTTGCATTTGAAAAAACAGTCAATTTGACTCAAAGAAAGTCAACACGGGACAATAATTTAGGACCAGAGAGAGTAATAATTTTAGTGTGATTTGAAGAAGGTTTAAGCAAGTAAAGCTACAATGTAAGTATATTTTTGAAAATTTTAATTTTTTAAAATCAGCGACAATTCTTCTCCATAATCTATTTTTATATAAATTTTATATAGGTAATTGATAAACCTATAATGACTAATTAGGTATTGATTTACGTGGTTGTTCAGAATTAGTTAGAAGTCACCAAATTGGTGCGGTGAACACTTTGTTTATTGAAGCTCAGAAAAGGGTTCAAAAATTTGGATGTTAGTTTTCAGAAACAGGTATCCACTTCAATAGTTTGGCGGTCTTGAGTTAACTACCGACATTAACTAAATATCTTAAAAGAGTACTACTATGGACTCCATGGAGTATGAGCTACTAATTGTGTACCTCAAAATGATCTGGTTTAAAATGTGTCATTTTGTTGGATTTAATTTTTAAACTACTATGAAACCCAAAAAATGTAAAATAAAATGACACATTATATCGATGTTGTATTATCATTTTATTATGCACAAAAAAGGATACGCATTTGGTGACTCGAGCATTACTCTTACAATAAATATCTATTGAGTTAATATGATATGAAATCTACATAATTTCTGATGAATTACCAAGTCAGAATTTGATGTAAATATAGCATTTTCTATTTTGAGATGGAGTTATTGGATGTCAACTTCTCGGTCTTCACTCTTCATGCAGGTGTTTTGGTCCATAGAGGATTTTCAAAATACGTAGCCGTTGTAGATTTTTGGGCCTCATATGAAAAGCTACTGTTACAACCCAAGTTGTATAGACTACCAAAACTAGTGCTATACTGGCCCAACATGAGCTCAAATTAAAAATCACTTGAAGAGACATAGTTGTATAGGCTAAGAAATGAGAACACAATGAGCTATGAGCCTATGAACTGTGGAGTGAAAGCCAGCAAAAGAACACAACACACTTACCGTTGTAGGCCGGCCGTGGAACTGAACTGAATACACGGAGATAAAATCAAACACAAACATACCAAGAAAGAAATTGAAGTTAACTTGAAATTAATGAATTGAAGACAAGGATATGTTGTACATATAACCTTAAATCTATAGAGAGATGAACAGATCACATACGAAACATTTGCCTATATAAACCCTAAATTTAGAATTTTCCAAATTTATCCCAAATAACAAAATCGGAGTCAATCTTCCACCGAATAGAGAGGAAGAGAGCAATAGAAGATGAAGAAAAGAGGAAAAAAAAAAAAAGGACATAACTAATATGAAAATGTAGATTTCCACCCGAAATCGCCACAATCTCCATTATCGCATACTGGCGACGGAGAGCACTGACGGACGAATTACTTTCAAATAGGGGTAGGATATTTTTTGTCGTGTTTTGGAGTTTATATATTGTGGGTAGTTTTAGGATTAAAAATGTTTGTTCCGTGTCTTTTCCCTGTTATAATTAGCGAGAGGATAAAAACTTTATCATGTGCACCCGGTTAGCCTATTGCGTATCAAATATTAAGAATTTCGGCTTATTAATCTTATCAGGTCTTAATCTTAACTGTTATATGACTCCTAAAATTCAATTACAACACTTTGTGAATATTTTATTTTACTTGTGCGAAATAATTTATAAGTATGTTTTACTGTAAAATGCCACAATTAAATATTAAAGTACTAATCGCAACTACACACTATTGATTAAATGCTTTTCGTTCTTCTAAAATAAAGGCACAAAAAGATTGCCGAATCACTCTTAACTCTTTCTTTTTAGCTTTGCAATCAAATGTGCGGTCACTATCTCGTAGGAGTATAATTTTTATCAACTGCACGAGAAGCTCTAGAAGCCAATTTCTTTTTAATAATTTCAAACTTATAAACCTTTTCACACAGTAGAAAGTGTGGGTGACCATTTGAATCAATGTATATCTATACTACCCCGGGCTCCGTTCCACTCAAACAAATTATTAGTTTATTTTGAAACGTCTTGCTTTAAAATCCTACTTTTAAAAATTAAGCATACAATTTAATAATTTTTTAATTTTATTGTAAATATATAATATAAATATTTTGACTATACTCAAATATTTTTGTAATTACAACATTTCTAATAATACTTATAGAGTATTTCTCAATTATTAAAATTTTCAAATATTGATTTTTTGGGTAGTACGGTACGAGTATATATTAAGCTAGAAGATCTTATTGGATTTTTGGACACTTCATATACATTGGCTACTGGGACTCTTTGAGTTTTTAATAAATGTTTTAACCACTTGGACTGTATATCACATAATTTTTCTACGGACTACGTACCTGCTACCCAACTTTTTCTCTCTATTATACTCTTTCCATTTCACCCAAATAGTCCACATTTGAAAAGTTTAATTATTAAGGAATACATTAATGTCATTATATTTAGTCATAATTACAAAAATACTTAAACACAACTAAGATGATTACAACAAGTACTTAAACACAACCAAGATGATTACAACACAAGTCGAGGATAAAAATGAAAGATTATTAAAATTGTAAGCATAATATTTTGAAAGTGGACTTTTAAGTGAAACATCCTAAAATAGTATAGTGGACTCTTTACCTGAAATAGAGGGAGTATTTCTCATACATAAAATTTTCTGCACAATAACGATATTTATTTAATAAAATGCAGACACGTCGTGTATGCTATCGTTACTTGTTTAAATTATAAGCCTAAGTTTAACTAGCATAACATCAATGAGCCTACCAACAAGATTATTCCGTGATCATACTATTGTTACATGTATAACTTTAGGAATTAAGAGTCCATTTGTTTGTGTATTTTGGTCAAAACGTAGTATTAAAATGTAACTTAATTTTTAACTTAGCGTTTTAATGCTGCGGTAGAAAAAACTGTGATTTCAAAACGCAGCAAACGCTAAAATTCTTAACTTTTTCTCAAAACACGAATTTTTAAAATGCAGTTAGGGAAAAAAAATTACGTTCTGACATAATATCTAAAACACAATTATAAAAAAAAATTACGTTTTAAATAATCTATTTTTAAAAAATGCTACGTCAAACGTGCTCTAATAAAGGAAAGTGTTAGTGTGGGTTGTTTTAGTTGTTGATTATGACATGGGGGTCACAAAGTCAAGTTCACAAATTTTAAAAATTTCGTCTTGCATTGATAAAGTAGAAAGGAGATTCCACACTAGGAAGGAAATATATCTAAAAGCTTGTTTTACTATAGGGTCGTGTATACTCGTGTTAGACAAGTTTGAGAATAATATTGCCGAGATTTTCAGAAGATTTTATTAATTTGTCAACAAACCCCCCAAGGTAATGGAGACAATTTATAGGTGATAGTTAGGTGTAAGAGTGAGAATCGGCCACTTAATAGACTAATTTTATTTTAAATAAGTTCCCATATTAAGTACGTATAACAAAATAAAAGGAATTAATAATATCAAAATGATGTTAATGACTTTATGAAAAATGAAATGATAATTACTCTAATTTACTAACGTAAAACCATCCAAAAGCAACTTCATTTCATTTTAGCCTTAATTATACATTAACGAGCTAACTAGTTTAGTAGTAATTAAGATTAACTTCTTAAAGCTAACTTACTAGTTGAATTTATTAGTAGCTGAATATAACAAGTTATGTTCGATATATAGTTTAATTACATCCGGCCACACTATCTCTGTATTTGTAAATATATAAATTCATTCGAGGCAGCGAAGGGATGAATTAGAGTCCGTTTGACGCAGCATTTTAAAAAGTACAGTGTTTTAAAAATACAGATTTTTTCTTATAAATACGTTTGGAATATCACTTCAATACGCAACTTGTTTTTTCCTAGCATGCTCAACCAAACGGGCTCTTAATCCCTATCTATATTGTATAGTACTCCCCCGTTCCTAAATTATTATCTTCTTTTTCGTTTTCGTCCGTCCTTAAATAATTATCTTATTTGAAACTTTTCTTTTTAAGACATTACTTTTACCACTTTACCTTTACTTTTTCTTTCTACTTTAATTATGAGCCACATACACTTGGGCATTAAAAGAAATAATACACTAAATTAATATTAATAATCAAGTCAATTATTTTTTTAATTTATGTGCCGAATCAAACAAGACAATAATTTAAAGACGAAAGGAGTATAATAATAATAATAATAATAATAATAATGTATGAAAGAACCAACAACGGTCCATCAATCATATTCTCAAAAGTCTAACTTGGATAGAAGTTAATTTTCAAAGAAAAGAAATAGTTAAGGAGTTGAGCATTGAATGGTGAAGCCATTTGTAATAAAACGAGCAATTAAGTTGACCCCACCATAAATAAAATACACACTACATTTAAACTGTACAACATAATAATAAATACTCCTTGTGAGTAATTCATCTTCTTTTTTCTTATATTTATAATTTTTAATTTTTAATGTTTTAATATTAATAAGAAACATGGCCCACGATAAACTACTAGTATAAGTAAAAGCTTCATTAAATGTCACAAGAAAATAATACTTATAAATTGTAAGTTTCTATCCACATTCTACAAAATTTATTTTACCTTTATTTTTTATTCGTAATGCTACAAGTTAAAAAAAGTGCAATCTTTTATTCATAAGGCCTTCATCGTTAATTATTTTTCATTTTTCCTTTTATTTTTGGTGCATAAACACTGTCAGGAAGGTTAATTAGGCTTTTAATGTGATATTTCTATCAAATTTTAATCTAAAACTTAATAAATTTATAGGTGACAATTTGGTCAAAAATCTGAATTTTTAAAACATTTTTTTTTATTTACAAAATTTTGAAGTAGTTGAGTAAAGCTCTTTTTTGTTAAATCGATATTAAGTATGATTATGCTATGTTATCTTAATTGCTCAACTTATCAATTATTTTTGGCCTTGAACAGTCAGTCACAAGGGAGGATTAATCTCTTGATCAATTATTTTAGTTGTTTGTGTTAGGTCCCATTAAAGTGGTTATGCTTTGATACCACTTGTTAGGATGCAATTAGTTGTTCGTGAATATCAATTGTAAGTCCTTGGTGATGTCCAAATAGGTTAGAGGTAGGGGTGGCAATTCGTGCTATCATATCGTGTTCGTGCCTCATTATCGTGTTTTCATGTTATCTATCTTATTTGATCATAAATATAACAATAAATGTTATTTTAACTAAAAATTTAATTTTGTATTTTCGTTTCGTGTCGTGTCGTGCAGTGCCGTGTAATTCTCTCTATGAGTTGGGATATTAAAGGGGCATTCAAACTATAAGAAACATCCAATTCTCTCTATGAGTTGGGTTATTAAAGGGGCATTCAAACTATAAGAATTTCAATGCCACTTTGAGGGTGATTTCAATTTGCAGAGTCCACATGAAGAGCAATACTTCTTCAAGTCTGAACATTTGTGAGATGAGTAATGAAATCTTTTTAGGAGATCTAAAAAGTAACTTGAGTCCTTGATTTTCAGCATATTCAATTGCAAAAGATTGATCCTCAGCTTTTTTGAAATAAGCAATCATTTGAGCAAATGAATAATTAGTAATCTTCTTCCATTTAGCCATCTATATTTGGCATGTTACTTTTGTAAATCTCAGCCTACTAAACTTTGGATTAATCAATATGAATCTCTTCGAAGATTCTTCCTTCAGCAATCCTTGAATCTGTACCTCTTTGGCCATAACGGCTTGTTGCTTTCTAAGTCATGTTTTTACATACTCTTTTTGTTCTTTCAGTTGCCTTAAGTCATGTTGTCACATACTCTTTTTGTTCGTTATATTTATTGGGATCAGTCCTAAGTACATAGAATAGAATAACCAAGTATGTAATACGCAGACTACTAATAAATGTAGTACATGTTATTTTATCTAAGAAAAGGTTTAAAAACAAAGGAATATTCGTATAGAAATTTTATATTCTATAATTAAGTGAATATTCCTAACAATTTATACATTCAGTATATAGTATATACCAAACTATAAAATATATATATGAACTATATATCTTGTTCATAGAACGAGTATTTTGTTATATATATATATATATATATATATATATATATATATATATATATACACTTTGAACTATCTTGGGAGAAGCATGTTATAGGGGCCATGTAGATAAGATAATGCTCATCTTTTCTTTTTATGGTTTTGTGTTAGTGGGGGGTAGCTGCCACTTAAAGTAAAGAAATTTTCCAAGCGATCGACGTCTTTACTTTTTAATCAAACATTTGGTTTGTCTTTTACACATTTTTTAAATAATTCTTTTTCTCGCCGTTTAAAAAAAAGGAGAATAATTTTAGTAAAGTTGATTTGAGCATAAAAGGAAAATGAAATTTTCTTGTGTTTGTTTTAATATAATGTATGCCTTTTCCAATTTCGATAGTGAGTGAGTGATAGTGGGCACCATAGTAATCTTAATTAATTTCCAGTAGATCGAGAAGAGAACACAAAGTCAATATGTTATGTGTACAAGCACTAGCAACGGTCTTAGCTGCCCCCATTAATTCCAACTCTAATGTATGACGTATGCAATTTGAGAAGAGTCTAAGATTAAAACAAAGTTTAACATATAGATACATGATGAAGAAGAAGAAGAAATCAGGTGAAGTCGAGAGAAGGAAGGGATTAATTGCATTTAAAGTGCAACAAATTATATCGAATTCATGTAAACAAGATCCATGCGTGAATGTTCCCTCAAATACAATGATCTTATTGGATAATAATCGTTCGTGCGTAAAGATAGTTAACGTCTTAATGTTAAATATATCTTGTAGTGAAGCCACTTAATAAAATCAAATTAGTTTTGGAATTAATCTTATAAAGTCATTATGATGACAACGATACAACCTTTTGACATGCAAGAAGATCCAACGGTTAATGAGGTTTTACATCTAAGCCCCATATCAGCTTAACTTTAAGATCGCGTGACCAAACACTCACACATTTGTTAACATTTGCTATGATCAACTGGCGTTGTGCCTGACACTAGCTCAATTTCATGGTCGATTACTAGCTCAATCTCATGGTCAATTGGTCTTCGTATGATTTCTTAGCTTAACCAACTCTTACTAAACTAGTTAATTGGGTCAAGGGAATCTGAAATGTCCTTGAATTCATTCGATTTCAAGACAACCTTTCATATAAATTGGGACAATGCATGACTTGCTCCTCAAACAACATTAGCAAGTTACTCAAAATATATTTACAGAAAATTTTAACAAATGGTTCAACTTTTACCAAGGTTAAATCTGTAAAACTTAGATACATTATCTAGGATTTTCCTTTTCTACAAAAGCGCGCTTCAATGACATTTGCACGAATAGAAATCAAGCAGTGTGGAGCGTGTGTTGCACGTAATGGGTCCCATCTACAAACCCCATTCAAACCCAATCTGATTGGACCGATACTGCTACTGACACTGCTATTCAAGACCCAGTACAATACAAAATTAAAAAATCTCGACAATAACCTTGGAAAAATCAGCGGATTAGTCCTAGTGATGGTTAGATCATGGTTCTAATTAGTATTATATAATTATTTGGTCCCCGACTTTATGAAAACTATGCGTTTAGTTCCTCTTTATAAAAAAAAATGTAATCTGGTCGCTCGATTTACATTTCTTTGTGAGTTTCCCCCCCTTTGAGTCATTACCGTCAATTTTTTTGTCTATTTTTTTAAAACAATACCCAAACTACCCTCTCTTCCTCTTCTCCCTATTTTCCCTCATCTTCTTCTTCAACCTCCCCTGTTTTTGAAAACCTCTTTCTCTCTTTCTCTTTCAAAATCTTTTTCTTTCTCCTCCCTCATAACCTACAGAAATTCAAAACCCAAAATCGTTTAAACCATTTCCAGATCTACTCTGTAGCGATGTGGCCGACTAAAGGCTAGTTTAAACCACCATTTTCAAATCTGATCGCCATCGCCGGTGAAGAGAACGATCGTTATCGCCGGTGAAGAGAACGATCGCCATCACCGATGAAGAAAATGATCGCCGTCACCGATAAAGAAAAAGATCGTCATTGCCAAAGCCATAATCAACTAAGGAATTTGATGAGAGGGGGAGACAAAGAGACACCGCTTCAACTTCGTCATTTTCAAGCAAAGAAAAATCCCAATTCCAAAATCAAAGCCTAGCCCTAATTCCGGATCTTCCCAATGATATTGCAGAATCATCCCACAAAGAATCCTCTTCCACCTACATCTCCACAATCTCGTCGGTGCCGTCAACGTGCCCCAGGTTCTTGATTTGGCCCATTTCTTCCACGATGCCGGTGAAGAGGGATCGAATTTTGGTGCCGAGGTGGTTGGGGTGTTTGAAATAGGGGGTGGATTCGAAAGTGATCAAATTTGACTATGTTGTATAAGACTCGCTAGAATCCCCACTTGCGATCCAAGTTGATTCGCTATGGGGAAATGGCACAGGCATGTTACCTATATTCAAATTACAATGTCAACCTCCCAAATTTCTTTGAGGAATGTATGCACAAAGACAGGTGGAGTCCAGTAGCAAACTGGATTGGCTATGTTGTAGTTTCTAATGATGAAACTTCTGCAAATTTAGGCCGTGGAGACATAACCATTGCTTGGCGTGGGGCCGTGATGAAGCTCGAGTGGATTTTTTGTTCAATTTAAAAAAAATGTTAAATCTTAGCAAACTGGATTTTTTGTTTTTTAAAAAAATGTTACATTTTTTGTTCAAGCAATTGTGTAGTATACTCTGTTTTTGTTGAGGTGGAAACAATAGCGACCTGGGTTTGCATCGTGGCTTTCGTGGGATGAGGTTTCGACGATGGTCTTAAGGTCAATGCAAAGATGGTGGAGTTTGGAGTTGTTTGACAAGAAGAATCAAGGCCCAATACTGTTTGATTTGCCGAGTTTGGAGGGAAAATAGCAAGAAGAGGAAGATAGGGTAGTTTGGGTATTTTTTTTTAAAATAGACCGAAAAATTGACGGTAACATTTCAAAGGGGGAATCTCACAAAGAAATATAAATCGAGTAACTAGATTGCATTTTTTTGATGAGGAGGGACCAAACTCATAGTTTTTATAAAATCGAGGGACCAAATAATTATATAATTCTTCTAATTATATATAACAAGAAAATGACAGTACGGTGACAAAAATAACAATTTTAAAGTAATGATAGCTGAATTATAACTTTATAAATAGTTAGGTGATCCAAATATAAGTTTTGTCATTCAATGTATAATAGAATCAATTTAACATAGAGTATGTTAGTATTTAGTTTACTTGGATATAATTGTAAATATGAAATGCCTTACTTTACTTGGATATGATTGTATATATAGGTAAACTCACAAATACAGAGCTTTCCGACAGGCTTCAAAACCACCATGAAATTACAGTAAGATTTTTATTCCCTTAACATACATTCCTCTGTATACTTGCCGTTCACAGCTTTGGTTGTCGACCGATCTTTCTTTGGCGCTACAGAAATTTTCTTGGATTTTGTAGCTAAAGGCAAGCAAAAAGAGCTAACCTTATCTCTCTCTCTCGCGCAATCTAAAGCTTTTTTCCTTTTTTCTTTATCTTTTATGTTTAGACTGCTCTGCTTGATTTCATCCGCTTTTTCATTGATTTATAGTTGAGTTGTTGATACTTTTTTTTTTTTTAAAAGTTTCTTGAGAGATCTAACTTACTGTTTTTTGTTGTTCACTTTCCCTGTTTGTAGCTCCCTTGGATTCTGGTTGTGTGTTTATTTTCCAAACTTTATTGGTATCTGATCCTATCTTGATTTTCTGAAAGTTGGGAGTTTATATAATTGAAGTTGTGTGTACAGAAATCTCTTAATTAGGTGGGTTTTTGGCTACTTGGGTTTGTGAATTTCTGATCTTTTTTAGTCCAATTATGCTTTAGATGAAGAATTTGGTTTGCGTTTTTTAATAGATTCATCAGGCAGTTTTAATTTACTTCTGATTGCGAGAATTGTTGTCTGGGCTTCGCCTCAGGTCAGGGTTTTGATTATTTGTGTGTTCTTAGATGTTTGTTTGAATTCAGTGGGAACTTGACTTCAATTATTTCTTGTTCAGTAGTGCTGCTCTGTTTTGCAATAGTTATTCATAAAGGTTTTGCAAAATTAAGCTTTATTGGCTTTTGGATTCTCAAATTCCAAATGAATTGCGAAAAGCTAATAATCCCTCCATCCCAGAATAAGTATTTGTTTTTTAATCATGAAGTGAAAGGGACACTCATTTTTGGTGGTGGTGGTTGTTTTTTTTGGATTCTACATATCCTTTATATGCATTTTTGCGTCATGAGAATCATAACCCTATGAATTCCGTATCGTTTGTAAGGAATTTGGTCAAAGTAGGGTTGGTGGGAGAGTAGAAATGTCTAAGTTTTAACCTTGAGGAGTGGGAATTTTGGGGGCAATTCATTATTTACTGGTGTTATCCCAGTGATCTTATTGATCAACAGTCATTTCTAACCGGTGTTTTAATTTTCAATTTTCACTTTTGTTTTAGGTTTAACGTCTGTTGATCGCCATGGACTCCCCTCAATCTGTCGTGTCACCACTCAAGAACCACTCTATTTTCCCCGAACCTGAGAAGCAGAATCTTGACCTTTTCTCTAGAAACCCTAGTTATTCATCCAGGAAAATCGAGGCCTTCCTTGGTGTTCTTGAGGTTTATATACATCAGGCTAGGGACATTCACAATATTTGCATATACCAGAAGCAAGATGTATATGCCAAATTATGCCTCACTAGTGATCCCGAAAACAGCGTCTCCACGCAAATTATTAATGGTGGTGGCAAAAATCCTGTCTTTAATGAGAATGTCCGGCTCGATGTCCATACAGCTGATTCCTCCCTCAAATGCGAGATATGGATGTTGAGCAGGGTGAGGAATTATATGGAAGATCAGTTGCTTGGGTTTGCTTTGGTGCCTCTCTCAGAGGTCCTCATCAAGAATGGGAAGTTAGAGAAAGAATTCTCACTCTCGTCAACCGATCTTTTTCACTCTCCTGCTGGTTTCGTTCAGCTTTCTCTCTCTTATAGTGGCGCTTCTCCAGAAGTCATTGTGATTTCATCACTGCCCACATCTAAGAGCGCAGATGAAACCAAGTCAGACCCAAGTGAGTTGGGCAAAATTGAGTTTCCGGACCCCAAGCTAGCAAATGAAAACGACAGGATGGTAACTGAGTATTTCAGTATAAGCTCGGAGAGTCTGGTCTCTTCAGTTACTGAAACTCAACTTAGTTCGGACATATTTGCAACAGCTGCCGACAGCTTCTCAACTGGAAATAACAACTCAAGAGTTGATGATTTGAAGCATAATTCTCCCCCGAGCAGTGTATCAACTAATGGATCTTCGGATACCCCACGGGCTTCAAAGTCTCCAGATCAGGAATACATATCGGTTCTGAAAGAAGATAAAACAGAAAAACCAGGAGAAGCCGGTGATGCTGAGAGTGAAGTATCAGGCGATGCTAATGGTCCCACAATTACAAAGCCTGTAGTGAGTATAAACATTGAGCCGGAGGAGAAGGTGGTGCAGCAGGATTTTGTGGATTTGTACATGAAAAGCATGCAGCAGTTTACAGAGTCGCTAGCAAAGATGAAGCTGCCGATGGACATGGTAAGTGAGCCAACCAGCTCAGGGAATTCAAGCTCGGATTCGAAATTGCAGACTCCGAAGAGCGCTGGATCTCGAGTGTTTTATGGGAGTAGGGCCTTCTTCTGAGCTTTATTAATTAGTTTGGCTGGGTGCAGAACAGGTGACAAATACTTACCTAGAAGAGAAGAGAAGAGAAAGAGAAGAGATTAGATTGAATTCAAGACTGATGTTAGTGCCTAGTAATGTTATTAATGTACTCTACTGTAATGTACTGTGTTGGGGAGATTCTTAGACTTGTATGTTTAGTTGCTTTGCAAATGTTCTTCTTTCATATGGATTCGACGTACTCTTCTCTTCTCTGTTAGTCTGTTACTTTTTACAGTTTAGCCGTGCGGTCCAATCTACTTCTTTTGTTTTGTTCATCATTGCCCATTGGGGGGTTCATGTGATAGATTTGTAATCTAAAAATGCGATAATTCTACTCGCTTGATTTCTTTGGAGAACTAAATCATGGCCCTAACTCTTTTAGTTATTTCTTTTTGGTGGGTGGGTGGGTGGGTGGGTCGATCTCACGTACGTATTCCCGAAATACAGCTTCCAAAAACAGTTATGGCTTCCAAAACAGCAAGTATTTCAAAATTTTATTATAGAGAGTACAATACAAAGGTAGGTTGAGTTTGCCGAAGCCATAACTATTTTGGGAGCCAAATTTCTTTCTAAAGGCGACTCTCTCGGTCTTTCTCCAGCATCTGCCTGCCGAGTGCTAACCTCAAGAAATTAAGGAGGGCCAATATAATTGGACTTGTTTTAGCAAATTGAACTCACTCTTTGCCTATGTCATTCATTTGGGCCTAGTCTAGTCTAGTCTAGCCTTATAAGTGGATTGATTGGCTTGTTCTTCTAATTCAGTATTGGGTCTATCTATTCTTTAGATATTTGATCCCCATAAAATGTAGAGTTAGCTCATACATTACATACGAGTGAGTGAAGGCGTTAACATGTACATACGAATAACTTACCTTCAGATATCGAATTCTTGGAACGACATATGTCATTTTAAAAGAGGATGAGCCTTTCTGAGCAAATGATAGCTACAATTAATTAAGCATGGTAACAGAACGCAAACATGTTGTCGTGACATAATTGATGAAACTTGAATTTGGATTAAGCCGAGCGAAGGCAAAGCATGACGGTTGACATGACGTAACATGCATGGCCTTGACTTGAGAATGGTAGCTCTTCCTTTTTCTAGTTTTATTTATTGTCAGGCCAACTTATGTGCTCGATCCACCTTCTTTCTTGTGCGAGTCACTCTTAAGGGAGGGCACATCCCCTATGCTCGGCCTGCCTGTGCATTTACGAAGAGCTGACCACAAAATTCAAACTTAAATTTAATATGGATAATAAACTCATTTGCATGCTACTCAAATTAACTTTTGTATAGTAGTTGGTGGCTCTTGTTGTGAAAGACAGTGTGTGGTCAGGTGTAATTAATATTCCGTAAGTAGGTCAGGAGGAGGATTATCAACTATCAGTGGTGTGGTGTGGACAAAAAATTTGTACTGAAGTGATCGATGTGGCTTGTAGAAGATGATAGATAATGTTAAAACTGGTCCATCAAACAAAGTAGAGGAACCCGTTGCAATTATTTTTCCGGTTAATTACCTTTTACCACCTTGTGGTTTGCTTATTATCGTATTTAAAAATTTGTGGTTTTTAATTTTTGCAAATTGAGGTCTAGGATTGCATTTTCGTTGCAATCAAGATTCAAAGTGGAGTTTCTAAAGAATCTATTTGTTTGTCATGTTCTTTATGATGGATGAAAATACCTTTAATAATCAAGTTTTAAAAGAAAGTAACAACAACCCTACTAGAAAAATGCATGTAAATGGCACAACACGACTTTTTATCTAAAAATTAACAGATACCCCTTTTTGACCCTGACAAAAATACAACCTTAAATCCCAATATGTAAAAATTAAAAGGGATAAATTATAAATAACCCCCCTCAACTATGGGTCATGTTTGATTTGCCCCCCTCAACTACTAATCGAAGTAGTGTACCCCCCCTTAACTATAATATTTTCTTAAATTGCACCTTCTATTTAGACACCGCTGTTTGAATTCACGAAATTTGTCTACTAAAGACTTACGTCACCATCTATACGTATGATTTTTACCATAATATTCAAAATAAAGATAAAAAATTATTTTAATGACCATCTTTATGTACAAAGAGGGTCTTAAAACAATAAGGGTAATATAGTCAATTGAACATCAAAAGGGCACTGTGGTTAAAAAGAATGCCTAAAGATGGTCACACGAGTCTTACGTAGGTATTTTACGTCAACTCAAATGATAGTGCCTAAGCAGAAGCTGCGATTAAGTAAAATGTTATAGTTGAGAGGGGCATATTACTTTAATTGGTAGTTGAAGGGGACAATTTAAACTAATCCATAATTGAGGGGGGTTATTTATAATTTACCCAAATTAAAACCTCAAACCATTAAGTGCAATATAAATAGACCATAGGATAGTAATAGGCGACTAACCCTTATTTTCTTAATAAGTAAGAACTCAAATCTTGCCCCTCACATTTGAGTGCACCCCATTTCATCCACAAAGACTTGTCAACTTGTCATATAATTAATGAGACATATTAAGATGATATTGTTGGACTTTTACTGAAATAATTTCTAACATTCACTCCATCATTTTATACTTGTCTATTTTTCTTAGTAAATTTTTCCGAGCATAAGCTACTTAGATTAATGAAAGAGGGCACAAATTAATATAACAAGGATTAACCTAGAGAATAAGGGCTTGTTTGTTAACCATTTCTGTTTCATATTTTTTGTTTCTGTTTCTAATTTTTGGTGAAAAATAGAAATAGAAATGCGTTTGACAATCATTTCTATTTCTGAGAAACTAAAAACGTTTCTCATTTTTCCCCAAATTCTAGAAATAAAAAAATTTTGTTTCTCGCAGAAGAGAAACATTTCTCATCCAAAATACAGAAGGGCCAAGATTAATTAGGTTGGGTCTTTGAACTTTGACACGAGAAATTCTCAACCCTAACTTTTTTCCTCCATGTGTATACACACACACACACACACACACACATATATATATATATATATATATATATATAGAATTGAGCTTTCAAAAGAAAAATAAATAAAAAGTTTAATCCTGAAATTAAATCATCAGAAACTAGAAACAGTAATTGAAAGATGATGGGTACTTGAACAATAATAAAATAGAGTTGGACAAATGTATGTATGTATATATAAATATTAATTTTTATTTTTTATTCACAATTTTTTTAATAATAGATAAAATGTGAATTATTATTCTACACCTTTTATGTATGTATATATGAATATTAATAGTTTTGGGAAAAGAGTTTAACTTTGTGAAAGAAAATAGAAATGTTTATCAAACACGACATGTTTCAAGAAATAGAAACAAATTAAAACAGAAACAAAGTGAAATAGAAACATGTGAAATAGAATAAAGAAACAGAAATGTTATCAAACACTACCTAAGATTTCAGTTTATTCCTATCTGGTCTTATATTTAAGTCTCATGAGAGTGGAGATATTACAGATGGGTGGTTAGGCCATAATGTAATTACTTTTTATTATTGGATTCACTCAATCTCTTATTCACTTTGTCCTAAAAAAAAATAGTTTCACTTTCCAATTTTGGATGTCCCAAAAGATAGTCTGATTTTTAAAAATATATATATATTTATAGACGATTTCAAGGAGGTACTAACATGTAAAACTATAAGTTTAAAAAGTTGACTTATCAAATAATACTATTTTTTAGGACAGATGAAGTATTAAAATCGTCACTTAAAATACTACAAATTACTTATTTTATGATTTTGAAAATAAATATACATCAAAATTATATATATATATACATAACCTAGCTAGGGCGGTTGCAGTCCAGAGAATGTGTCACGATTGTATTATGTTTGAATAATGTTATGTGTACTTAAAGTTTGCACTAAATGTGCACTAAAAATTCTTATTGACATCTTTTGGTTGGTCAGAACATTTTTAAATGATTAGACCTACAAGTCATTTAATAAATCAAAAGATGTCAACTTGAATTTTGGCGCATATTTAGTGCACACTCTAGGTGCACGTAGCATTATTCATTATGTTTTGTCGTCAACACATGATGATATGTGTCTGTGCTTACCACTGACACGTGGTGGGGCATGGGATATTTTGTTGGTAGAGCCTTCTTGATTTTGAACTTGGGGGGGGGGGTGCCAAATATGGTTTTTTTTTTTTGCAGACTTCGAACAATAAGGGCTACTACGATAGAAACTCAAAGTTCACTATCAAGCTCTCTTTTTTTTTTTTTGCTACAATATATATCAGCCTCATTTTGTATTCATGAATCATGAGTATCAATTTGGTGAAAATGAAGAAATACTATGTCGTTTTGATTATTATATATTGACCATCTTTTTTTCTTTTTTGTTCAAAGATTACAACCTTAGAGATCGACTCCTCCCTAGGCCATCTCAAACCATTAAGTACAAAAATTGCACCATTCCACTAGAATCTTGATTAACAAACAAAAAAAAAGTAGTATTTAAACAAAATAAAAGTAAAAAATTAAAAAAGAGGATAGCACAAAGTTTGGATACTCCATATATATTGCACATTTTGGTCTAGCTTCAAAATGAAGCAACCATTAGAGCTCCATATTTCTCTATAATGGTTCATAGAGCATGATTTTACATGGTTGGAGATGGTGCTATAGGCGATAAAGGACGACCTTAGAATACTTTTTCATTCTCTTCTGTTGTTGTTGTTGTGTGTGTGTGTGTGTGTAGACATGTGGCTGAACTAAGGGTCTTCTTTTAGAGTTTACAAGGTATGAGTTTTATTCTGGAAGTTACAGTACTCTTCGAATCAAAGAAAAAAAAAGAACATTAAGAGTTGTCTCAAATTCATTTAGCATTTCTACGACATATCTTTTTGTTTGTTGAATAGAAATTGCAAGAATATTGTGTGTTTGTCTTGGACAAGAAGCATATATTTTGGAGTATACTTGTAATTGTCAACTTCTTACAGATAAATTTCTAAACAATAATTAAAAGATTAATTTTGAATGCAAAATCCATATTTAGCGAATACATTAAATATTAAGATAAACAATATGAGTGCTAAAGTTTTTCTTTTTCTTTTTCCTATTCCACTTGGTTAGAAAAAAAGTTGATTAAGTTCAAATTTGAAAACTAAAATATCAAAGCTGGTTAAAGGTTATTCTAGTTTAACCATAGGTCTCAGGGTCGAACCTTATGGGAACGCAGCTGCATTAAAATTTTGTTGGAAAAACTTTACCGTCCTTTTGGTTAGACCGAAATTGGAGGATTAGACCGCAATTGAGGATTAGTCTTTGGCCTGTCAGGACTCTGTAGGGATACTTTGGAAACCATAATAATAATAATAATTGAAAAAGAAATGAGATCCTTTCTATATGGGTACATTGTTAAAAATCTATGGGTAAATTACACATAATCCCCCTTAACTATAGGTCGAGTTTGAATTAACCCCCAAACTATCAATTGAAGCAATGTGCCCCCTTAATTATAAAATTTTCTTAAATTGCATCTTCTATTTAGACACTGTCAACTGAATTCACGGAATTCACTCACGTAAGACTCATGTGACCATCTATAAGTATGATTTTTACCATAATATTTAAAATAAAAATAAAAACTTATTACTTTTTACCATCTTTAGGTACAAAGAGAGTATTAGAACAATAAGAGTAAAATAGTTAATTGAAACACCAAAAAGGCACTATGATTAAAAAGAATGTTTAAAGATGGTCACATGAGTCTCAGCTGAGCATTTTAGGTCAGCTCAAATGGCAATGCCTAAATAAAAGCTGTGATTAAAGAAAATGCTATAGTTGAAGGGGGTACATTGCTACAATTGATAGTTGAAGGGGGCAATTTGAACCTAACTCATAGTTGATGAGGGTTATGTGTAATTTACCCACTCAGACTAATAAATCAAACATTAATTTTAAAAAATAGAATTTTTTCATTATAATGATTTAGAATTTAGAGTTTGTGAAATATAGAAAGATTTTAATAATTAAAAATTACTAATTTAAATTTTAAAATAAAGCCTATAACTAATGTTATAATTAAAATAAAAGTAAAATTATTGAAGTTAGTCTAACAATTAATTATTAATTTAATAATATATAAGTTGATCCTCGATATTACGTTGCAAAGCCACCCACAAGCCACTCAATATGGTAAGTCGGTCAGCTACCATTTTAATTTACAAAAAGGATAATACTCACAAAAAAGGACTTAAGAGTTAATAACATAAAGCAGGGGTGATTAATATTATAATTCCATATTTTCATGATAACTCTACTAATTTCAAAAACAAGGATATATTTTTTTTGGGGGGGGGGGGACTTATGAACTTTTCAAAATGAAAGTTCTGACATATTGATGGTCAGCAAGGTTGTTGATTTGTTGTTTTATTATTAGATAATAATATCATGTCAATAATATTACTGTTATATTTAATACTCTCTCCATTTTAGGTAAAGAGTTCACTATACTATTTTGAGATGTTTCACTTAAAGAGTACACTTTCAAAAATTATGTCTATAATTTTTACAAATATTTTTACTTTACCCTCTATATGTGCTATAAACATTTTGGCTATACTTAAACATTTTTGTAATTAATTCCAATTCTAATGCTACTTATACATCCCTTAATTATTAGACTTTTAAAACGTGGACTCTTTGATTAAAAACGAGAGAGTATATTACTTTAACTTTTGAATTAACGATTAAAAAGTTAACTAGGTCTCGGATCTTATTAAAGTAATACACATTTTATTCTATAATGATTTCCCTTCTTATTCAAAGATAGTTTTCTTTTCTTTCAGATTTGATTTTTAAAAAGTACTGTAGTATCATATGTAAAAGTACTAATAATTTTAGTATGACTTTAAAAAACTACAAGTAAATAAAGTTATACTCTTACAAAAAAGCTTAAGCTGTTAAATGAAATTATATATTTTTTAGAATTATATAACTATTTAGTCCTTTGACTTTACAAAAATTATACGTTTGGTCCCCTTCATCAAAAAAATTCATTCTGATCACTCAATTTGCATTTTCTTGTGAGATTCCTTCAGACCGTCAACGTCAAATTTTCCTTTTGTTTTTAAAAAAAAGGGTTAATGACACTACAAGTCCCTCGACTATGGCTGATTCTACCAGTAGTCCCTTAACAATTTTTTTTAAATTTTAGTCCCTTGACTATGAAAATTAGACACAGTTGGTCCTTTTATTGGATGCCGTTAGTATTTTTCCGTTTAGTCCGTCATGTGCCCATCACATGCCTTTAGTTAAGGGTATTTATGGAATTTCACGTGTAAAGATATTTTCTAATACTTAAAATAATATTTTATTTTTTCTCTCTCCCCCCACCCCCACCCCCTCCACAACATCTCCCCCACCCACCAAGGCACTTCCAATCAGTGTTAATTGAGATCTCGACAAAATCATGAAAATATGCGGATGGGAAACTCATTGGCTGTAACAACTATAGATAAAATTTATATAATTTATACTTGCACAAACCATTCAACAAACCATTCCCATGGAATGAACAGAAGGCATTTGGGGTTGAAGAAAATGAAGCTTTGCGAAGAGGTGGCGTTTGGGCAAATAATTGACTGCAACAACTAGAATGCTACCATTTGCAGTTGATTTCTTCAAACATCCCAACGATTATGCCCCGTTATCCATAAATTGGTCCCAACTCTCTCAAGAAATTGAACCCCAAGCGAGTTCTCGCCTGCTCTATTTCTCCCCTCCCCTTGCTCTTCACAGGTTTTTTTTTTTTCCATGGCAAAGATTCACCGTCAATCCGTGAGAGAAGAATCGAAATCTTAAAGGGAGAGAAGAATTGAAATCCTCGAGTCAAAGACTATAGTGATGGGGAGAGAGATTTACCGTGTTATTAAAGAGGTAGCGGAAGGGTGGTGGTTTGGGCAACAGCGGCAAGGGTGTGAGATGCTGACAAAGTGCGGGAGGAAGGAGGAAGAAAGGATAGGGTTTGGGTTTAAAATAGGAAAGGGTAGTTTAAGACTTCCTAGGCTTGCCAAAGAAAGTCAACAACACCAAAATAGAGATCCAAGTCACAAGAGTCGCCGGAACCGCCACGGCCAAAGCCGCCGCCATGGACATCAACCCGAGAACAACACCCAACACAACGGATGCGTAAATCGCCGGCCACCCAGATGACGAAGAACTGGAAACTGCTGATTCGTACCAAGAGAGTACGGATTGGAGGAGGTTCCATGAAAAGAAAAGCAAGATTGTGTAGACAGTAATAAAGAGGAAAACTCATGTTCTTCTCTTGCTCATGATTCTTAAAACAAGTAGACACGGCGGTTGAGCTTGTGGGTCTTCTTCTATAGTGGTCGTACTTTTGTCTGCCATGGATTGTCTTGTCTTGATTTCTTGAATTGGTTCGGAATTCCCTTTGATATTATTTTTGCTTTCTTGGATTGGGATCTTCCTTGGTGGGTGGGGGAGATGTAGTGGGGGGGGAGAGAGAGAGAAAATAAAATATTATTTTAAGTATTAGAAAATATCTTAGCACGTGAAATTTCATAAATACCCTTAACCAAAGGCACGTGATGGGCCATGATGGACTTAACGGAAAAATACTAACGACATCCAACAAAAGGACCAACCGTGTCTAATTTTCATAGTCAATGAACTAAAATTTGAAAAAAAAAATTGTTAGGAAACTATTGGTGAAATCAGTCATAGTCTAAAGACTTGTCGTGTCATTAACCCTTAAAAAAATATCCAAACTACCCTTCATAAATCAAACGAGTTCAATATGCACTCCAAGGCCACCATCGGCGTTGAGTTCCAGACTCAAAGCGTGGACATCGACGGCAAAGAGGTCAAGGCTCAAATTTGGGACACCGCCGGTCAAGAGCGCTTTCGTGCCGTCACCTCCGCTTTCTACCGCGGCGTCGTCGGCGCTCTCATCTTTGTTGCCTCTGCTCTCACCCAGAATATTGTTTCACTCACTCTCTCTCAGCTGTTGTGTGGTAATGGTGGGTGAATGGAGATGTGCTGCGTGAGCGGAGATTCGATGACGGTGATGGCCATGAAGTGACAATTGCATCTCGTACTGTAAATTGCAGTAGCCTTCTTGGTGCACTATTTGTTCCTTTAGAAACTACTTCCTGCTGAGAGGGAGAGAGAGTTAAGAGCATACGTTTGCTAAAGGAAGAGAAACAAAACCAATTGCTGAACCACAGTACAAGTTTCAAAACCAATTGCTATCTAAACCACAGTACAAGTTTTTGGAGAATTTAAGATCTCAAACCCCCAAACAATTCCTTCTCACAGTAAAGAGGAAAATAACCCCTAAACAACAATTATCGTTGCCAACAACAATTACCTCTTTTTTCGTACAAGTTATCCTTTCCCCCAAACAATTCCTTCTCACACTTCTACAAACCTTTCCCACTCTAAATCTACCTGCCTTTTTCATCTATGTACATGAATCTTTGACCTCAATTGGTCAATCTCCAATTTTCTTTGCCACCCACCAAATCTTTTTCAGTTTTCTCATCTGGATTTCTCTTATTACCTTTAATTCTTGATTCATTTGCTTTCTATTTTAAATTCAGTACTCTATTTTTTAAAAGAGCTTTCAAAAAAAGTGCTTTTTGTGGGTGAGTTTTTGTGTGTGAAGGATGGTGGGGACTTTATCTGTGGTGGGCACATCAATGGTGGATTCACACAGTTCACCATGTTTGTGTGTGGATGCTTTACTCGAAGAAGAAGTAGCGCAAGGGTAGGGGTCTTGTGATTGTGAATCCCTAATTCACTCATTCCCCTCCAAGATAAATCCATAATTCACTCTATAAATCCCAAGTCTTTATTGTTGTGCTCCTTGTACTTGGTTTCTTGATTTTCCGACACAGAAGACCAAAACACGAGGTTGAAAGAAGAGCAAAAAAAAAAAAAAAGAGCAAAATCCAAATTCAACATCCACCTTTTTTAATCGTGATTTTCTCTTTCCTATTCTACTTATGATTCTTTTTTCTTATTTTTTGATTTGTTGCTTTCATGCTTTTTGTCTGTGTGTGTTGTAATTTCGTTGGTATGGAAGAAATCAACTAATCTTATGATTTTCCTTGATTTGGTGTTCTGATTTTGCTCTTCTTTTTACTATGCAATTCATCTATGGATGTTAAATTTAGAATTGTTAGGGTTAATAGAACAAAAGGTGGATCTAAATTCATTTTACTGAATATTTTACTGAATTAAAGAGGACAGGGTAGTTTGGGTAATTTTTTTAAAATCAGACGAAAATTATAACAGTAAATGGCTTGAAGGGGGAATCTCATAAAGAAATAAAAAAAATCGAGTGACCAGAATGAATTGTTTTGATGAGGGTGGGTCAAACACATAAATTTCGTAAAGTGAAGGGACCAAATAATTATACTCCCTCCGTCCCTTAATTATTGTTTTATTTGACCCGGTACATGAATTAAGAAAAAATAATTGACTTGATTATTAATATTAACATAATGTATAATTTTTTTTAATGTCCATGTGTATGTAGTCTATAATTAAAGTAGGAAAAAAATTAAGGATTAAATGATAAAAGTAATGTTAAAAAGTTTTTAAATAAGACAATTATGTTTAAATAAACAAAAATAATAATAAAAATAATAATTTAGGGACCGAGGGAGTATAATTTTATTTTTTTAATAAGGAAGGAGAAAAAAGAAAAAAGAAACAGAAATATTGATGAGTACAGGAAGCTAGTAAATGGTGATCATAGAGGCATAGGTTGGGAAAGAATTTTGAAGCCGGTACAAAGTTCACCGGCGCACATGCTACGCAGAGCAGGCCTGTTAATGGATTGGTTTGGATCGGATATATCGTACAAATTTAATTTGTTAAGAAATTATTGAATTCAGGTTTAATCAAATTATCTTTCAAAAATTTTAAAACTTAATCTATATTCTAAATTTTTAAATTTGATTTTTTTTTAATTTTTATTTGACCCTCATAAAATATTTAATAAAAATACTATTTAGTAGAAATAATAATCATTAATGACTAAAAGATTAAATAAATATGAAAAAATCATGTTTCTAACTTAGATAAACAAAAATGATAATGTTAATAAAATATTATAATGTGTAAAAGAATTTATATTTAGTTGAAATAATAATTATTAATGATTAAAAGTTTAATATAAATAACTTTTGTATATATAATATTATTTTATTTTTTATATTAAATTGAATCGAATTGTTAACAAATTAAAATATTTTTAATTCAAATTTAATTTATTAAATTATCGGGTTATCAACCTTAAAAGCACCGTATTAAAATCTTTCATTTTTTGTTTGGGGTTAATTTATCGACTCCATTCCAACGACCAGACAACCTTAGCAGGAATTTTGAAAGTCGTGTTATGGAGATGATGTACGGTCATGTGGCCGCCACGGTCCACCACTGTTAGTGCGACACGCGTACAAATGGTAGATGGAGCGTCAGTCATGGGTTCTTTCTTTTGTTTGACAAAACAAACAATAGGAGTAATAATGATGTCAGGATATGCCGTCCGAGAGCGTCAGTCATGGGTTCTTTGATCTTTCTTTTGTTTTGTTTGACGAAACGTAATTTGTTTTGATTAACTTAGAGCCCGTTTGTTCGCGCGTTTTGGCCAAAACGCAGCGTTAAAACGCAGCTTATTCCTTAACTTAGCGTTTCAATGCTGCGGTAGAAAACGCTGCGTTTTCAAAACGCAGCCTACGTTTTAAAACGGGAATTCTAACTTTTCCAAAACGCAGATTTTAAAACGCAAGAAGGAAAAAAGCGGCTTTTGACATAATATCCCAAACGCATTTATAAAGAAAAAAGCCGCGTTTTAAATAATCTGCGTTTTAAAAACGCTGCGTTTTTAAAACACTGCATTTTCAAAATGCTACACCAAACGAGCTCTTATTTAACACTTGGACTAACTTCTGTGCTTCAATTCTAGTTACTTTATCATGAAGAATATACAATTACGCAAAATATGGTAATCTTTTGAATTATTTTAATTTTTTATTTTGATAAATAAAATTTGAGGTAATTGCAAAATAAAATATGTTCTAGTTTCGAGATTTCAATTTAAACCATATTTTTTTTTTGGTCAATTGAACATTCACCTATTTTTATTTTTTTAATCAAAATCTTCCGTCAAATTGACGTTAAATTAATTGACGGAGGGAAGATTTGGCAACCTACGTGGCTTCTTACGTGAAAAATGGCGGGGAATAAAAACCAATAATTTTTTTCCCGCCAAATTTATTAAAAAAAAACATTGTACTATTTTTCAATTTTTTTTTAAAAAAGAACTTAACTGTTAACGAATTTTTAAAAAAATATTTTAAAAAGAACCTTGTACTATTAATATATTTTTAAAATAAGCCCTGACAGGATGTAGATTATGAATATTTATATACCTTTCGCCACACCAAAAAAATTCAGCTTCTCACAATTCATTTTAATCATCCTCCCCTGTAGAACAATTTTTCCAAGCAATGCAAAAGGTGAGTTCTCGTGACGAAGTAAAGTAACGAATTTTGTGTCCCTTATTATTTACACATTTTTTGAATGATGCTACTGGGCTCCAAAAGATGAACCGTAAATACTATTTCTCACGATTGTTTCATTATTTGATAGCTCTACACACATAGTCATGCTAACAAGTGCCCTTAATAATACAGTTTTAATTTAGAATTGTTTTGCATTAGAAATGATCATCGGTACATGGTTTTGGGGGAGGGAAGACCCAGGATTCTGAGAGAGGATGAGTCAAAAAAGTGTTGTAACAACGAACAATATCTTACAAAGCAAAAAAAATCAAAAGGTTGATGTAAAAGAATAAAATTAAGGACGCTCACGGTTCATCAATATGTGTCCTTAATCTCAGATCAACCTCTAGCTTATCTAAATTAAAAACAAGATGTGTGGGCATTTGTGGTTTGAAAATGTTTATTTACTGAACTGCAAATATTGAGGTTGAGGTTTGATTATGACTTGGGAAGTTATGGGTTGAGGTTCAACATTTTTAAAACAATTACACAAACACAATGTAATAGACCACTGTCAAATGTACGGGGCTGTATTCCATAATGTAATGTACAATGAGTTTGGGTTCAAAAAATCATCATAGACCACTGATAAATCAAATTTAATGGATTGTGAGAAGTTGAATTTTTTTGGTGTGGATGAAAGTTATATAAATACCCATAATTTACATCCCGCCAGTGTTTATTTTGAAAATATATTAATAGTACAAGGTTCTTTTTAAAATGTTTTTTTTTTTAAATTCGTTAACAGCCAAGGTTTTTTTTGAAATTGGAAAATAGTACTAGGTTTTTTTTGGAGTAAATTTGACGGGAAAAAAATTGTTGGTTTTTATTCCCCGCCATTTTTCACGTAAGAAGCCACGTAGGTGGTCAAGTCAATCTTCCGTCAGTTGATCTAACATCAACTGTTTTGATTAAAAAAAAAAAAAGGTGAAGATTCAATTGGCAAAAAAAAATAAAAAAAATACATAGTTTAAATTGAAATTACAAAACTAGGACAGGGTTTATTTTGTAATTATCTCAATAAAATTCATTTTCAAAAAATTATTTGAATTGTTGTGAGCATAGACTTTTTTTTTTTCGTTAAAAAATTTTCTTTGATAAATAAATTTTAAGTTTTGGACCAGAAGATGGGATATTGCAAGACTGCCCCACTTTTGTTGAAGATTATCCCGGGGAGTACACTATATCTATGAGCTTAAATCCATAGTGCATTTTGTATTAATTAAGTAGTATTTATGAGCTTAAGTCCATAGTGCATTTTTCCCTGATTAAAAATTAATTAGACTGTTCTCACATTCTTAGCTTAGAGGATACGAGAGGGAAAAAAAAGAGAGAGTGTATTTATTTAGTTGTAACATCAAAAGATAAAATTAACAAATATAAAAATTATGTTTTTCTTCTCTCTCTCTTTCTTAAATACAGTAGTGGAGTAGTATTAATTAAGTTTGGAATTAGAGATTGTAATTTTGCGCATTGTGCGACTAAATAATAGAGTAAGTATTTAGTGTTTATATGATGTTTGTGGCATGTATTAATTATATATGCTTGATTTCAAGGGGTAAACTCTTTGTATCCTACTATTATATATATATATATATATATATATATATATATATATATATATATATATAATCCATGAAAAAGCATAAAAGAGATCAAATTATGTTTGAATCTCCTCATTCTTATCTTCATTTGGGGGTTAAAAGGGCCATTTTGGTTTTTCTACAGTCACACTATCTCCACAACTTCTTCATTTCTTTTTTTTTTTTTTTTTCTTTCTTTCAATGTTTTTATTTTATTTTAATTTATGCTTTGAGGTTTGGACATCTTCATTCATACGTTGAAACTTGAAAGTATACATACATTTGATGTTATGTATACAATAATATTGGGTTCTTAGGATTGAATTGAAGGTGGTCCATTTGCAATATCCCTATGCCTATCAAGTTGATTCTTGATTAAGATGTAACATATGGGAGATCTTGGATATATATATATATATATATATATATATTATATATTATATATGGCCAAGGACCACGACCTCTCCAATCATGGTCCATTTTATAGACAGTTTGTTTGATAAGGCAATTAACGATGCCATTATGGAAGGCTAAAAAAAAAAAAAAAAAGGCTCAGATACGAGCTCGGATTGAAATTATGTTTTGGTGCAAGTAAACCAATATTGATCGCTTAACGTAAAATGCTTATGGGCTTGTTTGTCACAAATGAAATTGGAAGTTGGCCGAATTTTGATCAACGGTTAAAAGGTAAAGTTATGGCTTTACAAATTATGAAGGGTCAAGTTCGGTTCCTTTTTACGGTTTTCTTTGGTTTAAATAAATGAATTTTATATATATATATATATATATATATATATAACTAAAGTAATTTGATTGCATAGATACATTATTTCAATCAAAATCAAAGCTAAACTTGGGATTGGTTTTTTCAGAGAAATTAGCTGGTAAAAATGTCAAAGCAATGTTGATTGAAGATACTAAAATATCCTGCCTCCACGTAACACAAGCGGGATATGTGGCCAAGATTAGCTGGAGCTCGAAAGACAACCATCTCGATCCCGAGCTTGGAGTATAGCTCGAATCCGGGTACATATACCCTTCATCTCGTCTCGACCTCCCCGAGGAGCTCGAGGTAGCCAAAGACGTCTTCCACCTCGGACATGAAGAGCTCGCGAGGTCCTAATCCTGGGCTACAACATTAAGGCCCCGAGGTTTCCACCCCGAAAAGTAAAGATAGTCAACAAAAGCTGCCGCGTTCAATGCCCATCCGCTACTACGTCATCCCGGGGCCACCTGCCAGCTCCTCATTGGATGAAAGAGTGACTTGCTCTCTAAGTAAAGCTGCTTCTAGAAGATCCATGTCACTTCCAGAGAAGTTCTATCTTCTACATCAATGCAGGTCACTTCTTCATTAAAGCTCATCAATGCAGATTGCGGCTGCCATAAATGGATACATGACTGCCTACCCCAAGTCGACACCTGACAGACCCACCTGTCCCAAACCAGCATTCTTCCAGTATAAATACAAGGTGATTGCCTTCATTTATGACCTAAATTAAAATTAACACACACAACTACCAAATCTTCAAAACATTCAGTGCATTCATTCTCAAAAGAGCAGCCTGAATCCTCACCGGAGACCATTAACCTTACCATATACTGATTCTCTCACCGGAGGGCTTTAGCTGGACCAATGTCCAGCTCCCTAACGGTGCTTCTTTTCATCTCAGGTATCTACCGAAGGACAAGTCCCACTAACACTTGTGCCTATTGAGAGCCGGGGCATCCTACCTACAGACTAGCTGCGTACGTGGACATCGACAGATAACCAGAGCACTTTTTGGCGTGATCATTGATGTAGTTAAAATATTTCACTTACTTTTAGACAAGAAAAAAGAAACTTAGGAAAACTCAATGGGCAATATCGGAGAAAGTATTTGGTTGTACTAGAGTCCGAGTTTTGGAGCAATACGTTGTTAACTCATTTACTATCCCACTACAAGTGGAAATAACTAAGCAAGCAGACAAAAAAGGAATAAATCAACATTGAGAGCTTATGTTCATCAAGTGGAATTACATTTACACCCTTATCATTTACTTTCTCTTCTTTATCTCTTTCCCAGATCAAAATTGTTTTTCCATCATATCGAAAATTTGTTGCTACTTTGTCGGATGGAGATTTTGAGATACTAATTTGAAGACACCTTCCACATCCTTTAACTTCTCAGCTCTTCTTCCACTTCGAATTGGATTTGAATTGAAGGATTATGCTGGCTGTTCTCGTGGGGTGGCTGACGCCGACGACAACTTCTATCTACATGCATGGTTGCCCCCTAGGGTTTATCATGGTAGGAACTAATGGTAATTTAGTCTTTTTATTGATGGTATTTTTGTAATAAAATATAAAAGATGTATTAATAAGTTTTGGGGTGTTAATAACGCATCTACCAAGACGTCTATATATGAATTAAAATGGAGAAGCATAACAAAAGCCTTGGTGGTTCCGTGGTTGATGGTTGTTATACCTGTTGGGTTCGCTATATTGCAGGGCTAACTGCAACGAAATTTAAAATTTTATAAAATGTGTATACAATAGACGTTAAATATTAGCCTCCGATCCACGTAGCGATTTAACGATCGCGCATATTGTGCAAGGGAAAAAGAAGAGTTTTAGGCTCTTACTCGAAACACTTCCTAGTTGATGAAGATGTAGAGAGGCAATCAATTGCCAGCTAGTTCAATGATACTTGACTCGCAGAGGTCCACACGTCCCTCCTCCAAAGATAGTCCACACGAACGAATGAAATCACTGGATTAATAGTTCCGCTAGTAACCTTAACCCGTTTTGTTCAACTGAGTATTTCTGGAGAACAACCAATTCTTATAAGAAAGAACAGTTGTTATATTTTTAATCAATAAGTGAGTTCTTGATTATTCTTCTAGAGTGAAAAATGGATGATAAGGAAAACCTTCAACGCAAGCTTTTGGAGAGGAGCGGCCGAAAATCAAAAAGCAAGTCAGCCATTTTTATTCTTCATTAATAATGAATACGTTTCTAATTATAATGTATATAATAATAACTCCTACTAAATGATTAAAACCCTAATGTGTACTACATCTAATATGTACATAATATTGTCTAGGTTCATTAGTAAGAAAATATGGTAATATCTATTAGAGTAACCTTTATCTAATATTAGCAATACAACCCTTTCTTCTTTTTATTTCCTTCAAATTAATCACATAGGCTCTTCTAACGAGCCTAATTAAATATTAAGTTTAGACTTTAAATAAAATTTATCAATTAATCTAAATTAATTGATCAAGCCCAAATTTAATCAAATTGATCAAATCAATTACATCCATCAAATAATATCTACTAATCAATTGTGTCCAACAATTTGGAATAATCATTGATTGAACAAATGAATCATTCCATTCTTAGTGTATAACTCTTTAGGTTCACAACTAATGCTAGTTGTAGGCTTACAACTTTTTTGTAACTTATAAATAGCAATTTATTCTATCAAATAATCCAATTAGTTAATATACTTGAAATCAACTCCTTAATTTTAAGAACCTACAAATCGTGGGAACACCTAGCAAGTAGTACGAATACCTAGCAATAGGTGAAATAGCGAGTAAACTTATTTCAATTGCGAGTGCATACATGTACGGTCCTTTCGACATCTAATTTCTCGATCAAATCTAAGACATGGATTATAAGTCAAAACCCAACTGATTTAATAACTGTGATTCCATTTTAAGTACCAGTGATTCATTTATGAATCAAATTTATCATGTCTTGGCCAAGGTCTTCGAATTATGAACTATGAGAACACAGGAAATTCTCTTGTCATCTGACAAGTGTTGAATTCTATGTTGACTACTAATTAACCTCCATGCACACCAATGCAATACCCAAAATACCCCTTTGCAATTGTCAAACAATCAGTAAGTAAATCAAAGTATTATAGGATGTACACAAGGCTACTATCGTACCTCAAGTCTGAGGACTAATTATGTATTATCATAACTTGAAAATTCTTAATTTGACAATTGAAACTTCTATTTTAGAATTTTCAACAGGTAATGTTCAGTGAACTTGTTCTCTAACAAGCACTTGCATATATATACTTGTATCACAACGCTGATGCTAATGGAATGCAAATCCTCGTCATATGAAGATACATCATACGCATAAGTTTCACAAGACTATTCAATGTCTTTGTTTTGAAAAGCCAATCGACTTTAAATCAATTTAAGACCAAAGCCTTAGAAGCATGTTACATGATTACCATCAAATGCGTAACCATGCCCCATAGCTATAAATGGTCTAAGAGCTTTATCATATATTTATAAACATATAAATGTGAAATTATAAGATAAAGAAAAGCTATCATATATAAATATAAATTTCAATAAAATTATTTTACACATAGAATAAAAAATTTAATCTAATTGGAACACCGGACATTCAACTCTAACGACACCACTTAAAAGTTTTGGGGGTGTTGACTCTATTCAGCAAATTTTTGTGTAGAATTATCACGATAAATTGAGTTATTTGTGTTTATTACGGTAATTTATCGCCTTCTCCTAAATTTAGAAAGTGAAATTTTAGAAAATATTTTTTACTATGGTTGAGGAGCCTTATTAAGAGAAGAGAATTGTTTCATTGAATGACGGTTAAGAATATTTATTGTGGGAGTGCCCGTTGAGCGGTGGACGTGTGTGCCGAAGTGGCGATGTGATCATGCCTAACTTTGAAGTTTTGATTTTAGTAATAAATAATTCCTCCATATTGTTTGTTTAATTATTGATTGGTTATGATTATATATAGGTTATTTCAGTGTTAGAAACTATTCATTTCTATACATATTATTGGCATAAGAGTTTTAATTAATTTGATAAATTTTATATTATCTTACAGATAATTTATAAGAATTTGATGTAAAAATACTACTCAAAAACTCAAAATTATGTGATTATTGAGAAAAAAAAAATAATAAGGATAAAATGTAATTTTCTAATTTTAATATTAGTGTTAAACATATAATGTGTTAAATAAAGGATCACACCAACACGACATGTAAAGTCATATAATATACATATAACAAAATACATATTTCAATTTGCTAACTAATTTGGTACTAAAAAGTTGGATAAAAAATTAGTATATAGTCACTGCTATCAAAAACGGAAGCTCTAGCTGCTAAATAAGTCACCGGAGCTTAGCAATAAAAAAGGATGGATACACCACAAAACGACGGCCTTTTGGGTGGGGTTTGGGAAAAAAATAATAATTTAAACCATGTCTGTTGCCTCTAACACTCACCTTCCACGTGTGCGATATGGACGACACTTTATTTTTCCACTCGTTTGTTTTCTATCTTTTTCACCAAACAAGTTTTTTTTTTTTGTATTAAAATACATATTTTTTTCTATAAATAAAGACTTGGTAAATTTCATTTGGATATCAAATTAATTTTCTACAATTTTTTAAAATTTTCTTTATTTTTCTTTCTTCTCTCTCTTTAAATTTGTTGAATTTAAACTTATTAAAGTTTGTGCTATACAGTCTAAAGGGTATTTTTGTAATAATTAATTTGGGCAAAAAAGTTGGCAAGCTCCCCCAATTAGCTCCTTGCCATTCTACATACTAATGGAGCCATATCATAAATCCCAATATTACCCCCAAACAGATTGCATTATCTCAAGCAACACATATATATATACCTTGTGATATTTCAAGACAGCAGACAGCCCAGAACGGAACAAATTTCGCACACAAATAGCACCACCATCATCGGTGGCCTACTAAGACCGACCAGTGATTCTCGCCGGCGACCCGCTCTCTGAGACAGGACAGGTATCACCTCTCTTATACTTTTAGGAAACCTGGCTTTATCTTCTTCTTGAAAATAGCTTCCACCTCCCACTGTCAATTTGCACAGATCTAAGTGCTCTTTTAGCGGGCAACAATGGTCATTCTATTCCATGTCGTTTTAGTAAAAAATTCATTCCTTGGCAGTGCCAATAGCAAGAAAAAGAATTGCAATTGTTGCGTACCAAACGAGCACTGAGATCTACCCAGACCCAGAAACTTACGGTAGTTGCTATGTTGGCTACTTGGTATACTCGATTTGGGTCCATGATTTTTATGTGCTTCTTGATTGTAGTTGTAATTTGTGAAAGTACAGGATGCTTGATTGTGTTTGGGGCTTATTACAATTTCCAGGACGTTGGCAGTTTTCATGGGGATTTGTGTTTTGCAATGATGGGATTTTCTTTCAGGTTGAAACTGCCCCCGAATTCAGAAGCAAACAATTTAAAGTGCCTTACCTGTGACCGAATTCTAACAGGAGTTCAATGTAGAGATGTGTTCAGCTAGCATTCATCTGAGATGAAGAACACCCAGGTTCTTTTTTTTGAAAGTCTTGGAAAATTCCATTTACCCTTTGAAAGATACTAGTTAGTGTGTGTGTGAGATCTGATTTTCAAGTTTGGAATTTCCGAATTGGTGGTTACTGAATTCAAAGAAGCTTTACAGGAGTCACAAAACACACCAGACATAAAACCCTCAGCCCAAGTTTCCCATGAGTCCCAAAGTGACCAACAGAATAATGCAACAGAGGCCCCTGTACCAGACTCTGGGTCAGTCTCCATTTCGAGCAATGATAACAGGAAGGTTTCCCGGAAGGATATTGAACTTGTAAGGCAATTGTTTCCAGACCTATATATTATTTTTCTTATGGTTTCCTCAGAGAAGGCATGTGAATCTTTTCTTGACCTTGATTTTATTCTTGAATGTTGTAGGTCCAGAATTTGATAGAACGCTGTCTGCAGTTGTATATGAATAGAGATGAGGTGGTAAAAACTCTACTGAATCGTGCAAGGATAGATCCAGGGTTTACAACGCTGGGTATGCGACATAAAACCTTGAAAAGTAGTTTTTATTTGCTTATTAATATGCATCTGGCTTTTTGGATATTCACACTTAGACACGAATTTATTTTGGTCCTAGGCTATTTCTTCTTCTATATGAATGGTCCATGAGTTTTTAAGCTATATTTCATAGTTGTTGATATCCTATGATTCACCATAAGTATCCTACAATAAATACAAATTTTCCATTTGATGATATATATTACTCACTCCGTCCCTAATTTTGTCCTTTCCTGAAAAATGTTTGTCCCAAAATGAGTGTCCCTTTTGTATAAAGTCACTAAATTTACCTTTGCTATCGATCATGTCCAATGTGCACTTGTCAAACCATATTGTGAACACTAAGGTGGCGTTTGGTTCGTGGAATAGAACAGGTGAAAATGGAATGTTCAACAGGAATGAATTCCATGTGAATGGGAGTGGGAATGAAAATGGTCAATTCTTGCGTTTGGTCGGCAAGGATGGAGTGAAATTTCAATTCCATTTTGGGATTTCAAGTTTGGTACGTGAAAAAGTCAATGGCAATGGAATAAAAATACCAACAAATTTCTAAATTACTCGTGCTGAGATCTGAATGACAGCCAAAGGTTTCAATCTTTGCAGAGAAAGACAGAGGAAATGGGTGGAGAGAGATGTACATCTGTATTGGATTCATCTACATTTTCCCCATGAAATTGAATCCCAAATCCAATTTACAAAAACCTACCTCTTATTTCATTGTGTCTGCTATCCTATGCTATGATGGCCAGCGAAGAACAGACATTGACTCAACCCACATCTCAATCCACTGGCACTGTGAAATGATCCACACGATGCCCTTAATCCACGGCAATCTCCTGTGTATGGACAACGACGACCTCAGTCGAGGGAAACCCACCAGCCACAATAGTCGGCAACTCCCTCCTCGCCTACGCCTTTGAGTACGCCCCCAGCCCCACAGTGACCTCACCTTCCTGAATCCTAGCCGCATTGGGGAATAAGCCAAATCAATTGGTACGGAAGGTATATGGTAGCAGGCCAAATTGTTGATTGCTCTGTCAAATTACAATACTTATAGGGGGAATTAGAATTTTAGTGGCGGCAACGGTGGCGAACTCCGGTGTCGGACTGAACATGAGGAGGGAGGAGGGGTCGGATTGAAGGAAAGAACTGACAAGGGTTGGATTTACAAATGAAAAGGGGTAGTTTAGGAATAACATAAAAAATGAGGGTATTTTGGTCTCAAAAATACATTCCCATGGAATAATTTTGGAGGGGTTTGAGAAACCCACCTCCCCCATGGTATTTCAAGATTCCACCATATAAGGGAAGGAATGACAATCCCTCCAGATAATCAACCAAACATGCCTATGGAATTAAATCAAAGGGAATTGGCCATTCCATTCCCCTCCATATCGCGAACCAAACACCACCTAAGGGCATTCATGTATTTGCACTACTAAAATGGCCTAAAAGTCAAACTTAATTTTTGCAAAAAACTACTGCCTCTGTTCCTAAATTATTGTCTTCCTTTTCATTTTTATCCGTCCCATAATAATTGTTTTGTTTGAAATCTTTCCTTTTTAGGACATCATTTTTACCATTTTACCCTTACTTTTTCCCCTACTGTAATTATGGACCACGTACATATGGACATTAAAGAAAATTACACATTATATCAATATTAATAATCAAGTCAATTGTTTTTTCTTAATCCGTGTGCTGGGTCAAACAAGACAATAATTAAGGGACGGAGGGAGTAAAAGGTACACTCATTAGGGATGGCACAACGCCATATCTTACAATATAGTATGATGTCTTATGGTATGGTTCTCGCTTATGACCTAGCACTAATCAAATAAACATTTCTATTAGTCTTAGAAAATCACTATTTCTTCCATAGTCAGCACATAAAATTTGTGGGAGCTTTCTAAAATTAACCTACAAATATCAAGGTCGGTAGCTGTTTTCAAGATTTTTATGGATATACTCATCTTTATTTATGGTTCTGAACATACATTTTATAATTTTAGATGGTATGCCTAAAATTCTAGTGTACTTCTAAATGCAAAATGTACCCTGATACGCATCTTAAAGATGGATTTACAGGACATGATATGCATCCTGATTAAATGACTTTGCTAGCGTATTATGCAATTATCTAGAACAGGTAGTCTTTGTTCAAAGTGTATGATCTTTGTTTTGCTATGAGGGATTAAAGACATTTTGTTTCTTGTTAATCACATGACCTTTTTGCTCAGTAATGAAGCTCAATTACTTTCTCTGAACCACTGACGGAATTCCTTGTAATTAGTCTTATGTTCTTAGAATGTTTTCTTGCGGTGTTCCAACTATCCTTTAGCTGATAATCCTTTTATTGAGACAGTCTGGCAAAAGTTGGAAGAAGAGAATGCCGACTTCTTCAGGGCCTATTACATTAGGCTAAAATTGAAGAAACAAATCATCTTATTCAATCATTTGCTTGAGCATCAGTATCATCTAATGAAGTATCCAGTGCCCCCGAAGCTTCCTTTGGCTCCAATTCAAAATGGGATTCATCCCATGACAGGTAACCGCTCACTTTACATTTTTGTCCTTGGGAGAGCAAAATTAACCATTATGGTACGATATTTTAATTTTTTCTCCTTGTCATTAAGTCAAAACTTGTGCTTTATTTATTGTTATCATTATTATTCAATGCTACTCATTTGCAGTGCAGTTAACAACTTACCAATGGGATACCCTGTTCTACAACAGCCTCCAATGCCAGCAACTGGTCAACCTCATATTGATTCCATGGGCTGTGGAATGTCTAGCTGTCATGTGGTCAATGGAGTGCCTGCTCCCGGTAACTTCCATCCTATGCGAATGAACTCTGGAAATGATATGGTGATTGACGGCACTGCAGCTGATGTCACACCGGCTATACCACCAAATGGTGCCATGTCATCGATGTCAGATATGCCTGTGAGTCCTACGTCAGTGGCATCCAGTGGCCATTTCCCCTTCAGTGCATCTGAAATATCAGGAATGGGAGTGGACACATCAGCGCTTGACTCAGCATTTACTTCTGATGTCGCAAGCTCCGTGGGATTGCATCTTGCAGCTGATAATGGCGCGGGAAATTCTCGATCTTTGGGTCAGATCCCTTGGAATTTCAGCCTTTCAGATCTAGCAGCAGACTTGTCAAACCTGGGAGGTAATTTTGGATAGCATCTCGTACAGACTGTTGTTAATGTTATTTTTGCAAGTTCTCGTAATTGATGGTATTAGTTTCATTGTATTTTTTCAGATCTAGGAGCCCTTGGAAACTATCCCGGTTCCCCCTTTCTGCCTTCTGATTCGGATATCTTACTTGATTCTCCAGAGCAAGAGGATATAGGTAAGATTGAAAATATTGTGCGTATGCCCTTTTCTAGGTTTCTTGATTCTGCGAGTTTGACTAACCAAATTCAAGGGGGGGATACAATGCTTCCCGTTCACCCGTCATTTTCATATACGTTTTATTGTTTCATTTTATTGCCTCCTATTTTGATGTTTGTATCTATCAGTTTTAGAAGTAAATGTTAACTTAGGTCAAGATCCGTCATGGATGATAGTAAATTCTTATATAGCATATATTGATACAATTCAACTCAAGTAAGCCTTTTTACTTGGGATTGGCTACCTGAAGTGTTTATGTAGCATATCATACTCTCTTTTTTCCTTTTCTTTTTCTTTTTTAAAAAATAAAAAAGGAAAATGAATGCGATAAAAAGGTTTTTTAGTAGTTCCTGTATTGAAAATGCTTAGTACTTTTCCTTGTATTTCATCGGGGTGGTTAGAAGCCAACTGAGCATAAACGTTGAAGCCTGATTTTAGAACAGATTGGGTTGGGGATGGAAAGTTTCTTGAAGGGGACAAGGGAAATCAAAATAGAAAAAAAGAAATAAAAATAAAAATGAATATTGGGATAATCAAGAAGAAAAAAAGAACATGTCAATTACCAAATTGAGAGTGTTTCAATTTGTCAGAAATTTGAATAGAGGAAATCTTAGATGGGTGGTATCACAGTCTGCATACAATTAGATGTGAACAACATACAGTTTCAGTGTCTTGCTCATATTTATTTGTACTCCCTCCGTTCCAGGAAAAGAGTTCACTATTCTATTTTGGGATGTTTCACTTAAAGAATCCACTTTAAAAAATTATGGTTACAATGTCCAAAACCTTTCATCTTTACCCTCCAATTGTATTGTAAGCATCTTGGTTGTGCTTAAGTATTTTTGTAATTATCATCAACTCCAATGACACTAATATATCTCTTAATTTTTTGACTTTTCAAACGTGGACTCTTTGGGTTGAACAGAGGGAGTATTTTGTAGAAGTATTGTCTTGACCCTTTTTTTTTTTTTTTTAATTTTAAAACTCAGCTTACACTTTCCCGTTTGTAGCAACTAGCATGATCCAAATTTTGTAAGCATAAACGAAGAAAAATTTGACCCTGTACATTTGAGAAATTTTGTACTTGTCAACTTTTCACGGGTTTCTAGGACTGATCTTTTTGGTATTCATGATACTGGCTCCTATTTCTGTTATCCCATTCGTGATATGGAAGATAGAATTACGTAGGACTTTCAGGAATATTACTCTCCTTCAATTCCCTCCATCTTTATGTTATTGTCCTAACACATTATTTTGACTTTACTTACAGTGGAGGAGTTCTTTGTCGATTCCGTCCCGGGCCCACCATCTCAATCCGATGAAGAGAGGTCCTAGTTAAGGTGATGAGATCTCATCTATTTCTACAAGTTATTTAGGATAGAGTAAGGTTGTTGCTGTACAATAAAAGGTTATAGCAGAAACATGAACTTCTATTGATCCTTGAGGGAACGTAGTACTTGTAATCTTGTTTGCCTATTGATAGGTTTTAGGCAAATGTTATGTTAGTTTCGTCACTTACTGTAACCTTTAGCATATATGACGGATATCAAACTATTTCATAAGATCAGTTACGATGATCTAATTTTGTAAAATGCTTATTGTTGCATTTCTGATCCATTTTCAACCATGTATGGTTGGTCTGTTTGATGGCCAAACGATAGATAGTTTTCAATTCTCGTTGTTTGGTATTGATGTTAACATGCAACAAAAGAAACAAGTGGTTTGATAAAAGAACAGACAGTATCCATCAAATTGACAAACTTAAATGGCAAACATTCAACAATATTAAGTTGTTTTTCACATGGGTACTTCGATGATTTCATTGGCTCTTGTATAGATATGCCTTCTGCATACCCAAGCAATTTGACCATCGTCTCTGTATCTAACCCTCCATAATCCAAACTTTTCTGCTATTTCTTTTCCAGTTGAGCATCCACGATCCCTTAGAAAATCGACAACCCATTGCTGAGCTGCCTTTAGATCTTGCTGAATGTCCCTCGAGCCCCCCCTGCTTCGTCCTGCTGCAGCTACTCCCACTGCCCCAGCTGCTGCTGCCCCGTAAAGCATGGGAGAGTCAACCAGATGGGCAACTTCTCTGCTCAAATCTGGAATCATCTCTCCCATCCCTGCTGCTAAATGAGCTCCTATTTTTAGAGCAAATGTCAACAGTTTCATAAACTTGGTCATATATGGAGCCAAACATTTGACAGCGCTGTTGTCGACCTGCATCATCTCACAACCCATCTGATCTTCGACAACATGCATCTCTCGTCGGAATTCACATAGCATGTGCAGCCGGAGCGCCATCATGCCAGAAATCATTGTTGTGACCAATCTCCTTGAGTAGTTCTCTGTTCTAACAAAATAAAACATGTTTGGTACTTTCCTTTCTTCAATCTGAACGTTATAGTTCACAAGGTAGTTGACCTTGTGATGGAGCTCTGTCAGAAGCCTATGTTCGTAGTATCTCAGCCCTTGAATTTCCTGTTTTAAATCCCTGATTTCTTGTTCAATGATCTTAAGCCTCTGAAGGACTTCTTCAACGCCTTTAGCAATGCCAGTGAACGTCGGGTCAACCTTACTGACTTCAAGTTCACTAGTAGACGTAGCCTGATTTGGTCCATCCGGGTTGTTTTCTAGCGGTACTTGTAGCTCCACTGCAAGGTTGTAGAGGTCATGATACCTCCGATGCAGTACTTCTCTGAAGTCGTCATCTGATAGGAGGTCTCGAGCAAAGTCAAACCCGGGTCTTAAAATAGGTCTACCAGATTCTGAGACTGAATCCCAGGTATGCTGATAATCATACATGCCTTCAGCAGGGACAGAGAGTAATGCCTCTTTCAATTTGGGGAAAGGCACAAACTGGGTTTTTCTGTATCGAGGGGGTGTTAGATTTCGGACACATTCTGGGCGGAGAATGTTGTCGGCCAATGTCACACCGTTGCAGAGGCTCTGGATTGCTGGGTATATGAGCTGCTGGAAGAGTCTCAGGGTTTCCGTTAGAGTTTTGGTGGAGCAAGCAAGCACATCAATGTAGTAACCTAACTGTCCTCCAAGCTCGACTCTGACATGGATTCCGTTGATGTTTATTGAAATGAGGTACTTCTCAAGGCTATATGTTGCTCCATGTTGGTTCTTGAGTCCCATGAGTTTGTTATGCAGGTGCACCTGGTTTTAGAATAGATTGCAAATCATGATTGTAAAACGTACTAGTAGAAGATTGAAAAAGCAAAATTAGAGAAAATTTGAAAAGATTTGCCTGTAAGCGTGGAAAGAAGCCGGGGGTGAGAAACATGTGGCTTGAATCATCACACTCGAGGTGTCGCCCTGCATAAATGCAGTCAGGTGTGCTTAGCTGCCATCTCTGTGTTCTTCCCCTGCCTTCTTCAAGAAAGGAGGGAATCAGTAGTAGCGAATTTGGGTCTGATGGATCTTGTTCGTAACAGAGTTCGAGTTTGAGCATCATTCTCACAAGATCACTCGCTTCCAAGTTCTCAAACACCTTTGAACCCATTCCTGGAATCTGACTCTGTAAACTTCCTTTAAGAATCTTCTCCAGCTCTTTCCTGCTTATGAATCCGTTATGTTCGTTTGTGCTTGGCTTCCTAACATCCAGTTTTGCGAGTTGGCCAAGCACTTCGCCGCAGAACCACTCGCAATCTAAAATCAAGAATCCGAGTTCTTCAAAATAAATCACCTCGCCGATATGATGAAGACAGATGGCAGTTGCCCGTCTCCTCTTCTCCACTTTTTCCTTATTATGATCGTTTCTTGATCTAACTCTTAGTGATGGAACCTTGACCTGACACAGGTCGCTGAATTCTTTCCACTTCATGGCCGGCTTGTTGTAATTTTCTGATCTCCAGTGTGATAGAATTTGTACGAGGTCATTGCAAAGATCGTAAACCCTGGGGACTCTTTGGAGAACCGTCTTGCTTGTTTTTCGAATGTGCTGCGTGAGTTTACTCACAGATGCCGATGATCTCGAGTCAACTGTGAACACAGTTGGATAAAATTCAACAAAACCCTGAAATTTATCTCTCAATCTTTGAATCGTGCTAACTGTATCGTGAAAGTTCTGTGATGATTGATGGACTTTGTCAAAGTGTGTGAGCACTACCGTGACATTCGGTTGCATGCACTGTTGTGCTGCTCTTCTCGAGTTGGAAACAATGAACCTGAGCCAGTAATGGAGATCTTCTTCTATCTCGGTTGGGGTTTTCGGTTCTCTGTTGTTGGGTTTTCTGAAAAAACTGGAGACGATTATGAAAAATGATGCGCTGCCATGGCCTGGAAACATAAGATCATGGAGAGAATAGAATTCATGCTGGCCTCCAAGGTTCCATATTGAAATCTTGGTATCTTCGTCTTTCAAAGTCTTTACTTTCATTCCTGTTGTTCTCACTGCTTGCTCAACTGGATTCACTAAAGTTTTTACGTGATCAATGTACGGTAGCTTTGAAGAAGAGAAGTTTTGGGATATCGAACTGCTAAGCGTAGTTTTGCCTGCAGATGAAAATGAAACCACACAAATTTTGAATCACAGGTTTTGTATACATGCTGCTGTCCGAGTTATTTCCAGTTCCAATTTTCCAGAACAATACAACTATGTGATTCAAACGAGAAAAAACAACATTTTTAGAAGAATCTTTACGTGTAAAGGCACCTTGCAGATCAGAAAACTGCGAAATGTTTTCAGAGATATAGAATAAAAACAACAGAGAAACCGTCTGAATTCATTATCAATTGCCAACTTTGATTCATAAGGAGCGAGTGAAAATCAAGAAGCTCACCTGCATATTCTTGACCACAGAGGAAGACCCTACAGCTCTTGGGCAGAGTCATAGGCATGTCCTTGAGCAAATCGACTTCTGGTTCAGCCTTAGCATTTTGGCCCAATTTCAGATACACCCCTTCGGTCTTTCCGGAATTTTGCAGTGGCGTTCTGGCAAGATCTATGTCTTCGATCCAAGGATTTACCTGTAAAGTCTCCATAATAGTCTTGAGCACAAACTCGCCATCAACCCCTTTGCAACCTTGTAAAGACAAGCACCTCAAACTGGCATTCCTTTCCAAGCTTTTGAAGATTTTGATTATGTCTTCTGGCCTTAAACTCTCGTCGTCATAGATCCCCAGCCTGGTCACAGTTTGATTTGTAGTCAGCATTTGCAAGATTGCAACCAGCCCGTCCCTTCCAATCTTAGTTCTTCCTCCTCCAAAAGTTACCGACTTTAGGGTTACATTAGCTTGAAGTTGAAGAGAAGAAAAGCGAGTCAATGGACACAACAAGTGTTCTACACCGATCCCACTGAACCAATTTCCATCAAGATATAAGCTTTCCAAACTCTGGTTTTTGAAAAGTCCAGCTGCAACGTAAACGACCCCCTTGTCTTTTAAGCAAGTCTTTGACAAGTTTACTTCTTTGAGGCTCCGGTTCTGTTCAAGAACCCATCGGAACTCTTTGGCCCATCGAGATTTCAGGCGGACCCCAGTCATGTCGAGGGACTTCACCATAGTATTCCAACCCAAAGCACAAGCAATCCTGCAAGCCCCCGAGATGTTAAGGCGGTATATCCTAAGTGTGTTGTTTTCTGGCACAAATTCAACCACTTTGGAACTTTTCTCTCCGTGTTCTCTGCTCCATATATGAACTTCCATGGATCTGTTCCTCGCTAAGACGGCGGATATTAGCGGGGTTGCCGTGATCGAATGCGAGTCAAAAATAGTCAACAGCTTCAACGTGGAATTCGCTTCAATCATTTTCGAGAGCTCTTCTGCACCCTTTGATCCAATCGAGTCTTCCCATATTTGCAACTCTTCTAAACCAGTATTCACCTTGAGAGCAGAAGCAAGTAAAGCAGCACCAACCGACCCAATCCCTGATTCCGACACCATAACTTCTTTAATCCCATCATTCTTCTTCAAGATGTCGGATAACTCAAACAAGCATTCCGCACTGAATCCGTTCCTTCGAAACACTAGTTGTTTCACACTCGACTCACGTTGGAGCAACAGACCGAGGTTTCTCAGTAGCTGAGGCCGCCATTCGAGGACATGGTGAAACTCGAGGTTTCGCAAGGAGGGTTGGGTGGTTTCGGAGGTGGTCAAGGCTTGGAGGAGGAGAGGGAAATGGGAAAGGGTATCTTGGGAGGAGATATTGATGTGGATGGAGTTTTCGGTTTCTTGGTGATAGCCTGAGTTTGGTTGACAAAGGTAGAAGGAGAGGCTGTGGAGGTTGAGGGTGTGTGATTGGAGAAGCCATTGAAGATCTCTTAAGTTGTCGGGTGATGACATGATTAACAAGGTTTGTGCTTTGATATAATTACGTATATTAATAATATTAAGGAGGAATTGGTGTCATTTCAGTTTTTTAGGATCAAGCAAGATTTCGGACAAAGAAAGTGAGATTTGGTTATATAATAGGTATGTAGGTCGGAAGAAACATAGTAGAGTACTATATCTTTATTTAATAATGGACCCCCCTTTCTTTCGGTGGGATTGTGTATAAAAAATTGCCTAATTTATCCTTGGACCCCACAAAAGAAAATTAATAAAATATAAAATATAAAAAATGAAAGATGAAAGCATTGGGGGATAAATTCTTCAGGTTCTTTATATAGTATGTATATATATATATATATATATATATATATTCTGAACTTACCAAAGAAGACATTCTTAGGACAGTGGGCATGTTGTAGCCAGCCAATTCATGCTAAAAAGAGGTTGGGGGAGGGAGGGAGAATGCTATATTTTATCTTTGAATTTCAACAGCAAGAACAATGCACAAGAGACATGACACAAGTATTGAAATTATGAAAAACTCATTATGCACAAAGATCGCCCAACCCTAACCCTAACCCTGTCTGTATGGGTTATGAACCGCCGAAGACATGGAAATGGATATTTTTATGTCAACTATAGAGGCCCTAGCTTTTGAAATTATTGATTTTATAGGGGTTGACTTGTAGTTTGCGTAAATCTTTGATTAGAGTTACCCCCCTTGGCACCAAGTTTAATAAGACTAATCTGGTTATGATTGATCTAAACCATCCCGTTATGTATTTCATGAGTTAATTACATGCCAACCAACTATTAAACAACTTATTTGAAATACAAAACAACCAATTAGAAATGTCACAAAATCCCTGTTGTTCTTAAGAGATGTCCTCAACGTTGCGGAACATGTATTTGATTGTATGTGATGCACGTTAAGATCATGAGCTAGAACAAAAGAAAGAGAATAAATTTTTTAAGTATCAAAGATCAGTAGTACCAGTAATTAGGATAGAATAGAAAAATTACTAACATGATTGAGATAAGATAACAAGGATAAAATTGTTTATTCACTTGCATGTTCTAGAGAATACTCCAAAAAGAATTACTATATCCTTCTTAGAAAAATAAGCTACATTTTGATTTTTTAAAATAAATTTGATTAATTTTTTCAAATCAATATTTAACATATTTTACTTAATACTAAAAAGCATTTTATTCTTTAGTTTTATAATTTTTTGGAAAACAAAAGTAAAAGATTAATGTCAAAATTTTATTTAAAAAAAAAATCAAATTAACTTTGAAAAATTAAAATTTTTATTTTTGGAACAAAGAGATTATTAATAATTAAATATTAGAGAATAGTTGATTGAACGGCCTTTGGTTGAATTCATCATAATTTTTGCACCTTGGGAGAAGCAAAAGGACATCCATCCATCCAAGGAGGCTGGAAAATGGACATTTTCATCCTTTCTTCTGTCTGATGACTTATTGGTCTAGGAAGAGGAGTTTTTGCAATGCAAGCCTAAGGAAAGGAAGGTCTTTCTTTTCTTCACATTATAAGGGGTAGGTGGGTGGGGTGTGAGTATAGTATACTATAGAATGATATGATAGAGAGAATCCAATAAAGTTTAAAGTAGCAGAGGGGGTGGTGGACTGACTGGGGAATAAATAAAGTGCTGTACAGTACAGTACAGTACAGTACAATACAGACAAACACTCCTCTTTCTTTCTGCCTGCGCTGTCATAACCAAATTAAAAGACTCACTCACTAGTACACTACCCTCCCCTCTCCCTCCCCTCCCTATTCCGTGGGGTGGGGGGTAAAAGTTGTGTTTGTAGAATTAATTAATTATTATTTCTTCTAAAAAGACAATGTTTGGAGTTTGGACCTCTAATCTAATCTAACCCAACCCAGCCCAGCCCAATCCAATCTGATTTTAGTTTTTGTCTATTTCCTTCCACTAATTAATTTTTATTTTTTGATTGATAAAAAATTAGAAAAATAACTTTCATGTGCAGTGATTTTGGAGAAAACTATTTCCTTGAGCTGGAATAAGTTGGAACCTCCCTCTTTTCCATACAAATGCTAGTTTAGTTTGCTCGAACTAACTAGTCAAAAGATATTTCTAAGTTTCTTTGCGTGCATGCGTGCGTTCGTTAACACCGGGGGCATTGCATATCCAGAACAATGGTCGAGTTTACTTGCATTAATGTACTAACGAGTCATACATAAAATCATCCTATCATATATTATCCTATCCTATCCTATCTTATCTCAAGTGAGATAGATCTCTCACTAGTACGTGTGAGTGATTATTCTCTTCAAAACTGTTACAACATTCAAACAGTTTGCCAAAATTGCTTTTCTTCTCTTTTGTTTTTTATAGAATAACGAAGAAGAGGCCCAATCCAAACCAGAAAAGTGATATATGGACTATCTATCGTTACATGAATGAAACTGGGCCCAACCCAATATATATAAATATGGTGCGTTCACGTGGACCTGATTTCCAATACGGGTTTTTAGCCTGGGCTTTCCGGGAGTAAACCGCAGGCCGTCAATGTGATCGAGACAATAACTCTTTTAACATAAATATAAGGGTAAATTATAAAGGAAATTGTTAGCCCGTCCCATTTTCAAAAAGTTTAAGTTCACTTTTTTTTTTCTTAATCAGAAAAAGATATTTTGATAATTTTCTTTCTAAAATGTCCTTATGCAACATGAACACTCTTTTATTTTAGAGATTCGTTAAAAAAAAAAATACACACACAAGTTACATCAAAGAAACTGAAAACTTGTAAACGATTTCATGTTATTAATATAATCTTCCCTCATGTTTGTGAATCAATTTTCATGACTAGAACACGAATTTGATCACAATTTGATCAAATTTGAATTTTCTGAGTTCATTCCGTTTTTCCTTGTTCTTGGGCTGTTTTGACCACTTTAATCTATGTTTTAAGCTTCGAATTTGTTTAAAATCAATCCTATATTATTATCCTAACTTAGTACTATATTTGTGCACAATTTTTCTACAAAAAAAAATACTATTTTCGAGATCCAAATCGAGCTTGGCAGTGTGCTGTCCAAAAACAGAGTGAGATGTTCTTGGACTGATTTTGAGACTTTAATCAATGATTTGAGTTTTAATTTACCAATCGCAGTATGCTGGGCAACGCAACGGGAATCTACTTGCCCGGTCAGGTCACAGGGGTCGAGGGGACAGCGTCCCTCGTGGGGGTTCGTGGGCAACGTCCCCAAAAGGTAAACGAAAATCAAGTCCCCTCCAGCAGTTGAAATTCAAACAGCGCCTTGATTGCTCATCGCGATGCCTTGGTTTGCTCATCACGATGCCTTGGTTACTCATCGCGATGTCTGTGTTGCTCATCGCGATGTCTTGGAAAATCAAGTCCCCTCCAGCAGTTGAAATTCAAACGGTGCCTTGGTTGCTCATCGCGATGCCTATGTTACTCATCACGATGCCTTGGTTGTTCATCGCGATGCCTTGGTTACTCATCGCGATGCCTTGGTTGCTCATCGCGATGTCTTTGTTGCTTATCACGATGCCTTGGTTGCTAATCACAATGATTAACCCACGCGATGCCTTGGATTACTCATCGCGATGCCTTGGGTTACTGATGCGCGCGTGTTTTTCTTTCATTAATGGCATAATCGTCTTTTCACCCCAAAAATATATTTTTCCGGTTTTAAAAAAAGATGACTGGACTGGAGCGATTACAAATGTTTAAAAAGGGACCGGCCCGTAATTCACCCTAACTTATAGGCCGGTCCCTTTTGAACAATTTGAATTCGCTACAATACCTTATGTTTTTTTTTAATAGGAAAAATATATTTTTTTGGTGAAAAGACAATTATGCTCAATTTAAGGCATCCCGATGCCCAAAATTATACATCCCGATGCCTAAAATTCTCGCCCTTAAATACTCAAGCATCCCGATGCCCAATTTGAGGCATACCGATGCCTAAAATACTCACCCTTAAATACTCAGGTATCTCGATGCCCAAAATTCAGCATCCAGATATCTCGATGCCCAAAATTATGCATCCCGATGCCCATTTACTAAATAATTATAACCCAAAATACTAACATGAACCCAAAAAATTTCGACAAGATCAAAATCGATCAAAATGATTATTTTTTGTTGAGAAATTTATATACAAACATGATATTGACTTCCTATAACAGTATGGTATTGATATTATACAAAATCCAAACTCAAATCATTGATTAAAGTCTCAAAATCAGTCTAAGAACATCTCCCTTTGTCTTTGGACAACACACTGCTAAGCTCGATTTGGAGCTCAAAAATAGTATTTTTTGATAGAAAAATTGTGCACAAATGTAGTACTAAGTTAGGATAACAATATGTGATAGATTAAAGTGGTCAAAACAACCCAAAAACAAGAAAAAAAGGGATGAACTTAGAAAATTTGAATTTGATCAAATTGTGATCAAATTCGTGTTCTCCATGAATTGATCCCCAAATATGAGGAAAGACTATATTAACAACATGAAATCATTTATATATCAATTCGAACCTCAAATCTGAAGCAACGATGTTGTTGTGGACATTTTAGAAAGAAAACTATCAAAATGTACTTTAGCAGTTTACCAAAAAAAAAAAAAAGGTGAACTTTAAAAAAAAAAAATTATGAAAGTGGACTTATGCATAATTTTACGTAAACATAAACACCGGGGAAATTGGTCCAGTAGTCCATCATCATATTAAGTAATATACTGTAGTATTTTCATTATGCAAGTACTCCACTCCAGTTAGTATCTCAAAGGTCTGATTAAAGGAAAGGAGACTCCGAACAAGCTGTTCTGACTTGTGAGTCATAACAAAATTGACCCATGCATCTAGCATTTTATACTAAAAGCATTGCATTACTAGATAAATTTACCCAATTCAATTGAACATCTATTTAGTACATAATTACATGTTCAATCCCCGAAACTCGAATCCAAAATCATAATATTATCTAACTCAAATCCTGCTTCGTTTGGGTAATCGCTACCCCTCTCCTCCCTCTAGTTTAATTTTTTCCCACTCGTAAATCAAACTGAACCTCAAATACAAATCTGAGAGAAAAAACATATCTCAGAGACCAAAGAACAAAATATTGAAACAAGTACTGGCTTACTATGACCAACATTACAGAAACTGAAAAACGACGAAAAAGAATATTAAAAAAAAAAAAAAAGAGCAAGAAATTATTACTCTGCTTTTAGTACCAGCGGTACTGCCTTGTTGAAGAGCTTCACAACAAACAAACACATGAACTGGAACGGATTCTCCCCATGTATATCCCGCAATCTGATTCTACACCTCACTATCACATGCCCGAGAAAGTAACCTACGTCGTTAAAAAATCAAAAACTCAAACTTTCACAAAATACCTTCGTCGTAACTGCCCTCTCACTCACTCTGATATGCTCAGTATATCTTATCAAGAATCCTCGTTAGCTCTATGTGATCAATTCCTCAAAAGCTGGTGTAAGTATATTTGTGAGGCATATGAAATCCACAGTCCACCACTTTCACCGAACTCTCTCTTCTCCTAAAATTACCTTCTCATATCCAAATAATGGAATCTCCTATGCAGCAATACCTGCAGCAAGTAATGACCAAACCAAATTTAGTACCATAAAAGCATTTTCAGATGTAGAAAACAAGTTACAAAATGTTCAGGTGGTTTGCTCAAAAGCCTTAAGGAATAGATGAAATAGAAATTTAATGGAAACTGCAGTAACCACAACCATATGCAGGGCGAATCAATTTTTCTCTCTTTTATTGTTAATCTAATCGTGCTTTTTCAGTTTCTAACCCATGGCCTATATTTCAGAGCCGCCTCCCCTACCATAAACAATGTTTATCAACCAGGACTTCTACCCTAGGCCATGGACTTAAGTCGGTTACGTAATCGAAAACTACCAAAAGCATATTCTCCATTCACACTAGGTGTCTCACATAAATATTTGATGGGGAATAAAAACACGACAATATAAATATACTTTAATTTATTAATTACTATATTCATTAAGAATTATATATATACTATGGTTGAAATATTTCCTGGCATTGATTCTTGTTTTTGCTAAAGTAAACATCAATTCGGCATGCTTAGAGTATAGTTAAACAATTAGTGACCTTTCTTCAGCCAATAACATGTATTCTTGTGCACAATAAAATCCATATTTCAACATAAAACTTTATCCAATTTGGCCAGATAGTAAGTCAATCAAAATAATATGATTAATATAAGTTGCATTTTAAGAGTACTTGCTTAAATCGTTTCACTTGATAAATCATTTTCAAGGAGAGAAGAATGTTGGGCAACTAAGAAAAGACATATTAACAAAATGGGAGTAGCCGAAACGAGAATGTTAAGATGGATATATTGTAAAACTAGGAAAGATAGAACTCGCAATGAATAAAATCATGAGACGGTAAAAGTTGCCAAATAGGAGATAAAATGAGAGAAATTGCTTAAGATGGTTTAAACACATACAACGTAGATCGCTAGTGTGCCTATTAGAAAGTGTGATTGTATCAATATTCATAATCAGGCTAGAAGAGAAGGCCAAAATTAACATGGATAAATCAATAGTAAAGAAGGATATGAATTGAGTGTGACTTGTAAATTCTTGCATTGGATCGAATCAAAAAGCGAGAAAGGATTCTTGAACCCGACCCCAAGTAATTGGCACAACGCCTAAGTCGAGTTGTAGTTGAAGGAGAGAAGAACTATTTGCTTAAGTATAATTACTGTAAGAATATATAACAAGAGCGGTGAAGGATTGTGAGTTGTGCCAAAGCAGTTGTTGCAATAAATTGAAGCACCCTAAACAGCTAGTTATATACAAACAGTTACGCGCTGCTGACCTTTTCCTTAGTATCCGTACATTGTAAAACTAGTCGACAGAAGTATGCCCTAGATCAAATAGGAGAAAGGAGTAGTAGTTACGAGGTCAGAGTAGAACTGCTTGGCTAAAAGTTCTCTTGTTAAGGACATATACATTAACTTACTTATAAGCAGCAGTTATATAGAATCCAACACGACTATTTTGGTGACCTTGGTTTGTTAATAGTTTAAAAGTTTGTTATGATAATGTTTTGCTATGCAACAATTCTGATGCAAATCATGACCTGACCAACATCAATACCACCTCTGTCCCTAAATGTGTATTAGTTTGGTGAAGACGCATAATTTAAATAGTAAATCAAGTTGTATGAATCAATTTAGCATAAAAATGACACTCGTCTAGGAACCAAATAAGAACTCAAAAATGACACCTCAGTTAGAGACAGACAGAGTACCAAAGAGCATTTGAAAATCTCAACATTTCATGATGTAAGTACAAGAAGCTCACCAACGAGCTCTAGCTCAACTGATACTACTCACTTCTCTTAACGGAGAGGTCGAGTGTTCAAGTCTCACCAGAGACGACACCCTGGTACTTAAAAAGGTCGGGTGTTCAAGCCTTACCACAGGCACCGCCGCACCGTTGTTGTGCTCACTTTTCTTAACAGAGAGGTTGAGTGTTCAAGCACTACACCATAGCCACCCTGGTACTTTACTACTCTTAGCGGAGAGGTCGGGTGTTCAAACAATTTGTTCTAGCCACACCAAAGGCATCATATAGTCTTAATTGTAGCTTTTCAAGGTATTAAATAATAATAATAAGGGTTTGGGTAAAGTCTATGTCCCCTCCAACCTTTAAAAAAAAAAAAAAAAAAAAAAAAAGGTACAAGAAGCTCTCATGTAGGGGAAGACCAAAATTGACGTGGATGAGCAATAATCTTGCATTAGACCGAACAAAATGGTGAAAAATATTCCTATAGCCAACCCCAAGGAATTGGGAAGAGAATGAGTAGAGTTGAGTTGAGGTACAAGAAGACCTCATGTTGGTGAAAAGGAAACGTGCAAACACCAATCACTCTAATCTAAGAGTATTCATGAGAAATGATGAATTACCTTCTACTTTTTTCTAACCTTAGAACCAAAGTTGTAGGCACAAGCATCATGTAGCATACAGTTTGTTTGTTTTCTATTTTTTATTTTCATTTTGACTATTACTTCTTGTTTTTGTTTCTCTTTTTTGTTGATAGCATCAAGGAACCAAGCTTGGCAACTATCATGAGCTTCAAGCTAGGAGACCATCCTAACTTTTGACGTCTTAACTATCAAAATCTTCTGCAAGTTCATCATATTCGAAATCAGTCAACTTTAACCTCAAAAGTTCATATGAAAACTTATATGTAGACAAAAACTTCTTCTCTAATCTATCAACATAACAATCAAATTCATACTACTAGCAGTCACTATGCAACATAAACACAGTGAATATAGATTAATATCTAGTTAAAAATTAATGTAGCCGATCCCAAGTAATAGAGCCAAAGGCTGAGTTAAGTATATAGTTAATAATTAATCAGACAACTATCATTATGTTTCATCAAGATTTTTTTTGTCCGGACTGAGAGAGTATAGTATATAGTATAAGCAACAGTTCCAATCACATATTATCACAATTTTGTAGCTATTCACATGAAACTCTTATATATTAAAAACACTATTTAAGCAGTAAATTAGAGTTACCTCTATTAGATTGTCTATTTGCAATACTATAATTCCCAACATAGCCCTCAGAACTCCTGACTGCAACATCTGCTGCATCATCCAGCCCATAACCAAATGAGCCCGAACCATCTACCTCAGGAGATGCAGACTGCCAAGTTCGATCTCCATACATAGACCCCCCACGGTACAAGTCTCCGTAGGATCCATCATAACCACCACTTGATGTTGCAAATGATGATGTAGCGGCACCAGTGGGCCCACTGTTTCTTCCAAGTCCTCCAGTTCCCAACCCATAACTGGTTTCTCGAGGCCCATATCCCCCTGCATTCCCACTGTTATAGCCAGAAGAACCCCCTACGCCCTGAGCAGAAATAGAAGAACCCCAATTGGTCCCACTGTTTCCAAAGGCTCCAAAATTTCCACTTCCTCCCGATCCCAAGTAAGTAGCGGAGTTAGCTGAGTTGGCAAGTCCACCATTTCCCCATACATTCCGAGGTGATGAGCTCAAAAAAGAATCACTTCTGCCATTGCCTTGATTATATCCAATAGGAGTATTGTACCTGGTTGAATTTGCATTATAATACGGGTTCAAAACACGACCGTACCCAAGACTGTTACTGAAGGCGGATGCCCCACCATAGTTTGGGCTCAGGCCTGACTCCATATTCAAACCCATGCCATAACCTGGAGACCCAAATGGAGAGAACCCAGAACGGCCTGCAGTAATTGGATTGAACCTACCATCCATTCTGACCCCATAACCTCCCATCGAGCTCATATTATATCCCTGAGGATAGGTACTATTAAGTAAGTTGTTGGGCCTTCCTAACCCATAGTTATATCCAACCAAAGGACTCCTATTGGGGCTAGGAGATAGCTCTTTCGGAACTGCCCTCTTGACCTCAACCATTTTACCACTGAGTTCATGAAAGGTCTTATGCAGCACCCGATCCACCGCTTCCTCCAAATCATACGTGATGAATCCAAAACCTCTTGGTCTTTGGGTGTTGTGGTCGTACATTACCACAACATCTGTTATTGTACCAAACTGATCAAAATACTTCTTAAACTCACTCTCAGTGACCGTTGACGCTAAACCTCCAACAAAAATCTTTTTTGTGCGTCCAGGACCAGGAGATCCTTGAATGCTGCTGTTGTTTCTATTTGGTCCATGGTGATCATCTCTTGGAACGGCCTTCTTTGCTTCAACCTGAAAAAAAATGTCATAATTTCCACATAAGACAAATATTATGATCTAGCAATTGAGGCTAAAATGACTTCATTCAATTTAACTGAAAGGAAAACAATTAGTTTGCATATCAGTCACCATTACGTAAATAAATGGAATTGTAGCCAATCCAGTTCCCATAAAGAGCTCAACACAATAAAAGGTTGCCAAAGCAGCGGATTTTATTGTTCTTAGCTTAGATTACGATTGAACTGGTTGGGAAAACTGACTATACAATTATTGCAGTGCAATGTAGGTAAGGATAGTGGTTGGAAAGGAGTTACTTACAGTTCGACCATCAATCACATGCTTCTCCATAACAACCCTTTCTGCAACCCCAGGATCAGCAAAGACTACAAAACCAAATCCACGAGCACGACCGGTCATGCGATCCCTCATGATCACTGTCTCCACCACTTCCCCGTAGTTTCTAAAATATTCTTTAAGGCGATCCTCATCGGTGTCCCAAGAAATCCCACCGATAAAAAGCTTACCAAGATCTGGCTCCATCTTTTCTACAATCCCATGTTGAATTGCCATGGAATTCAATAATCTCAACCTAATACGGCAATCAACTTGTATACAAAAACACCCAATTCAGCTATAACTCAAACAGTAAACTAAACTAAAAATGTCCATCTTGGAACGTGGTAAATCAATCCAACTACAGCATACGACATGCACCAATCAAACAACAATTAAAAAATTGATGGGTGAATTTAAAAAATACCCAGAAAAAAATTAAATATGAAATTCATCAAAAAGAGCACAGTCCAACAGATCTAAATGTGGATAGAAAACGAATGAAACAAGTACAAAATTACCTTATCTTGATAATTAGCAGTAGAGACAGTGATCCGATACTAAAGTGAGTATTGTGGGACTAATCAAACAACATCGGATCCTTAAAACATCAATCAAAGCTCGATTTCATATTGCTGCAACCAGCAAAACAATTTAATTAGATCAGGTAAAGAGATCAGAGGAGAGAATCAGATTGAGAATTCAATGAAAGACTCACCATTTGAAGGGAAACCAGAATAGAGTTAAGATCTATTCATGAACAAAGGAATATACAAAGGGAAAAAACAGAGGATGTGGTCGTCCACTCTCTCTCACACAGTTCGCCCCCTCCTCCTCTCCCCCAAAGGTCCCTTCTCTTTTTTAATTTTTTTGTTTTTTCTCTTTTCTTTGGTTATTCCACTCCTTTGTAAACAAATCAAAAGAAATGGAATTTCTAGCTGGGATTGATGGGAAAGTTTATATATATAATTTTATACGTATATGTTAGAGAGAGAGAGAGAGAGAGAGAGAGAGAGAGAGAGAGAGAGAGAGAGAGAGAGACAGTGTGTGTTTTAGGCAATCCTCTGGTGTAAGAATATTTGGAGGAGCCTAGAGAGAGATGACAGGAGATGATGAGCTTTTAAATTAAAGTTTAGTGCAAAATTAAAACTTAAAATATCTATTTATAATTAAGGGGTACTCCGTAACAAAATAATTCAGCCTAAACTATCGATATACATACGAAGAGGTGATTCCATCTAAATACAAATATCATGTATGTAAAATAAAATGTCATTGTTTCCCTTAAATTTAAATTTTTGGGTAGTTTTTCTTCTTTCGGAATATTTCGCTTATCGAAGAACTCAGGAATAGTCAAGTCACTAAGTCAAATCTATTGAGTTAGATAATTTGAGTTTTTATGTAATGTTGTTATTATACTTGACAAAATAGAAAATGCATTCTATTTTCTTAATAGTGTTTAAATTAATTCTTCAACCACTTTATAAAATTATTATGACTTTTTCAAACATTGTTTTTTCTTCTATTTGTTTTTATTTTTTTATTGGCCTTCTTCATTGTAGACTTTATTAGTTATGCAAATTCAGGTTTTGCTAGAAAGCGAGGATAATCCTAAATAAGATCGTCTCGATCTAACATTTTTATTTCATATGTTTCTAACTTTTTAGTCCTTTTATCGTTTAATAAACATTAATTACTGACGAGGTAAAATATAACCTTTAATTGCGTCTTAATACTACTTCTCTTTTCTAAATGTGTACCAAAAGTTCTTATTGATATCTTTTGGTTGATTACAAGATTTTTAAATGGTAGGACTCACAAATCATTTAAACAATCAAAAGATGACAACTGAGATTTTGGTACATATTTGATGCATACTTTAGGTGCACATAATATTACTCAAAGGAAAAAAAATACTTTTCTTATCAACAGAAGTGGATGCCATGCTATATTGCTGTGTGACTATGTGAGAAGAAAATTAAGAATTGGTGCAAGTCATAAAATATTAAAAAGAAAAAATTATGTTCCCTCCGTCTCTTAATTATTGTCTTATTTGATCTGGCACATGGATTAAAAAAAATAATTGATTTGATTATTAGTATTAGTATAATGTGTAATTTTCTTTAATGCCCATGTGTATGTGATCCATAATTAAAGTATGGAAAAAAGTAAAGATAAAATGGTAAAAATGATGTACAAAAAAGAAAGTTTTCAAATAACACAATAATTATTTTAGGACAGATAAAAAAAAAAGATAATAATTTAGGGACGATGGGAGTAATTATTTATCATTACATATAATAATGTAAGATTTGTGAAAGTGTGTTTAATAAGCAAATCTAGATTTTGTAGACATCCAGGTATTTTGCACCTATCTATCTATCTATCTATCTATTCTTTTACAAACAAAGTATGGACAATCCTAAGATCGTCTTGATCTTCCATATTCATTTCATATTTCTACTTTTTGGTTCTTTCTCGAAAATATTGACAAGGTTAAATATACAATTTTTTACCTATGTCTTAATAACATTTTTTTGCACTATACTTTTCTTTCACTATAGGTAGTGTAGATAACTTGGTAAGATTAAGGATCAACCTAGTAAATACAACGCATCCCAGCTACACGGGGTTGGTTGTATATTCCAATCTCATGGGGAAACAGAGGGGATTTTTTTTATAATTAACAAAAACAAAACAGATGTCATCGTTATAATTAAAAGAAAATGTGGATGACATACTATTATGTCACTATGTGAGAAGAAATAAACATGAACAATTGATCTATGTAAGATCATGGTCCCTATCTTCCAGTCTCATTTCACATTTCTAATTTTCTGGTTCTTAAACCAAAAATCACCTTTAGTTAACATTAATTATTGCCAAGGTAAAATAGGAAATTTTTTTTATTGCATTTTATTTTTGAAAAAAAAAATAATATTTTCATTTGCAAAAACAAAATGGGAAATACTCCTTCTATTCTAGCCAAAGAGTTCACTATATTATTTGAGGATGTTTCACTTAAAGAGTTCAAAAAATTATGCTTATAATTTTCATAATCTCTTATCTTTATCCTCCACTTGTGTTGTAATCATCTTGGTTGTACTTAAGTATTTTTATAATTATGATTAATTTTAGTGACATTAATATATCTCTTAATAAGTAGATTTTTCAAACATGAAATTTTTGGATGAAATGGATAGAGTACTTACGATTCTTATCACCAAAAGTGGATGACTTTCTACGGAACTAAGTGAGAAGAAATGCAAGAATAGGTGGAAGTTCAGAAACTGAGAAAAAAAAATTATAATTATTTAATATTAGATACTCCCTCTATTTCAGGCAGAGAGTCAACTATACTATTTTGAAATATTTTACTTAGAGACCACTTTCAAAAAATTATGGTTACAATTTTTATAATCTTTCATCTTTATCTTTCACTTGAGTTATAATCATCTTCGTATTCTCCACTTGCATTATAATCATCTTCGTTGGACTCTTTGAGTGAGTGGAACGGAGGGAGTATATTGTTTAGAAAATTAAAAAGAATAATTCAAAAAAGTACAAAATAATGGTCAAATATGGGAGGGTGCTTTTTTCTCAACATAGTACAAATTAGCTTAGTTCTCGGTAATTAATTATTGATCAACTTTTAATTTTTTTTTTCCTGATCAACCATCTTTTTTAGATGCCAAAAGGACCACACCTGATTTAAGAGAGGAACCGAACCGGACCGAACTGAATTTTACCTTACCTTGGACGAGGATAGATTTAAGGGCTACTCAACAAAAATCCCACGTTGCTGTCAAAGAAAAGGGAACTCACTCTATTTCATGATATTTTCACTTCCTGATGAGACATAATCATCCGGGCTTAGCCGGCCTTCGACCACGTTCACAGGGGTCTCCCCGCACCATGGCTGCTGGTTTTTACTCCCCCTCATGTCCTGAATCTGGCACTGACTGCTTGGAATATCACCTACAGCTCTCACCAAGATTCGAACCCTTGACCTCCAGGATATAGTCTTTGGGCAAGAGACATGAGTACCACTTGCGCTAGTAGCCCAAGTGGTACTCATGTCCCAGAGACCTTGGTACTTTCCTGGAGGCCAAGGTTCGAATCTTGATGAGAGCTGTAGGTGAAATTTCAAGCAATCAGTGCCAGATTTGGGATGTGGGGGAGGCGAAAAAACCACGACCAGGCGTGGGACTCAATGAGGTGAGGGTCCGACCCACTCCAAAAAAAAGAGCGCCTTTTTTTATGAGACATAATCGTTCGGGCTTAGCCGGCCTCCGACCACGCTCACAGAGACCTTGGTACTTTCCTGGAGGCCAGGGTTCGAATCTTGGTGAGAGCTGTAGGTAAAATTCTAAGCAGTCAGTGCCAGATTCAGGACATGGGAGAGAGTAAAAACCCGCAGCCATGGTGCGGGAAGACCCCTATGAGCGTGGTCGGAGGCCGGCTAAGCCCGGGCGTTTATGTCTCATCACTTCCCCAATTGATCCGATAGAAATTTCCCATGTTCGAGTACTATGCCTTGGCCCAGAGCCAACTTCAAACCTTTTATGGAAGAAACAACTACTAGCAAATACTTCTTCCTATTGTAACATTTCCGATCAACGCACAAAGGTTTGATGATCCTTATATTCACTTGTTTAGCTTCATTTTAGAACGCATTTAAAAAATAAAAAAAAGGGGGGGGGGGCATTTTATTAGTGAAAAACGCTAAATCTAAAGAATTTATCAACTGAACTGAACTGAACGGTTTATATCATGTATTAAATTAAGGGACTTGCTATTCCAACCCCCAAAATTGCTAAGTATACCCATTTACTTAGTTCACCTCCCTTCAAATATTATACCACCTATATTACTAAGTATACCCCTATTTTTTTTCCTATTTTACCCTTTAACAATAAACCCCTAATTTCACCCAAAACACTATCTACCCAACCCACCTCCCTCCCAAAATTAAAATACTCTCCATTTCTCTCTCTATCATCTAATCTCTATCATCTTAATTTGTTTTGAAGCTTCATTCACTTCGATTTAGCTTTCTAAAAATTACACAAAGTCAAGCCACTACTTAATCTTGAAACACACATTTTGGTTAAATTTTTTAATAATTTTTTGAATTTTTTGGAGGAAACTGCGAACGGAGTGTGCGGCACCCCCCGGCAGCACACCCTAAGGAATGTGCGGCACTGGTCCGCCGCACATACCTTAGGGCGTGCGGCCGGGGGTGCTGCACAGTATCTTAGGGTTCTTAAAAATTTTAAGGGTAATATAATCTTTTAAAATTGTGGCAATTTTGTAATAATGGTAAGAGGGTATACTCAGTAAAATGGGGGGTGGGAATAGCACTGCTCAAATGTTGTACATTGCATCTATTCTACAATACTTTAATACATGATATTAACTAAAATGTGTTGATAAATTCTGTACAAGTAGCATTGCTCTTTATTATTAGATAAGGGAAGTAAGAGTAATCTAGTTTGTATATTTACATTGATTAGCTAAAGACGAACTAATTAAGCTAGCTATTCATTCTTAACAGGGAAAAAGCCTTAAAATTTTCAACTGCCCGTGTTCTCCACCGGTAAGAAAAAGATCATTGGCTTGATCCAGTTGAATCCCAGCTCTCTTCTGCCACAGAATGAAGCAAACGACCATCTCGTGGACTGGATTCAACAGAAGTAACGGAAGGAGAATAATCTTGCTGCGCGTTCACAACCTCCTCAATCTTCTCCAAAACCTCAGCAATGGCAGGCCGATTCTCGGCAAAATGGGCAACGCACTTTAGGGAAACATTCAGAAGTGGAAAAGCATACATTCCAACCTTGGCAACCTCCTTGTCAAACACCTCTCCTGTCCATTCTTCTCTCACCATGGCCTTTACCCACTTTGGAAGGTCCAATCCACTCTTCTCCACCGTTTTCCCTGTTAGTAGCTCCAAGAGGATCACCCCATAGCTGAAGACATCAGCTTGTTCAGATAAGGATTTCTCGGGGGCTGTATAGCCGTTGGAGTTAAAGAGGCAAGCTGTCTTGGGATCAAGAAACTTCGAGTAGCCATATTCACTGATTAGTGGTTCCTCATTTTCATTCAACAGAATATTTGAAAGCTTTATGTTTCCATGGGGGATGACCTCCAACTCATCAGACCTTTGGTATATGTAATCCAAACCCCTTGCAATCCCTACTGCTATGGACAATCGTCGTTTCCAGGGAAAATCCCTCTTGCCCTCAATATGGTCTGCAAAGAACAAATATCAGCTTACAGACGGATGGCATTCCAATTTTCTTGTTTAATTAGTTCAGATACATCTATCATGCATTGATAGAGGTTAACAATCTTTGACAAAATTAAAAATTAAAAAGAAAAGGAATTATGACTTGTCGGTCTGTATGTGCATGATTGTTTGTGTAGGAATGCATGTATGTGTATCTCTTATCATGAAATGCATAGCAAAATATAGAAAGAAATGTTCGATCTTAACCAACTTACTTTCCAAGACCGTGAGGAGGCTCCCTTTTCTCTGATATTTGTAGATCAGAAGTCTTTCTTCACTAGTGGAACTGAAAGCAACAAGGGGAATAATATTCGGATGCTTCAACTCCCCTACTTTTCTCATTGTCTGACCAAACTCCTCCAAAGACCCCTGCAATTTCTTCAATCTTTTGACGGCAAAAACAGTATTATTCTTAAGTTGCACCTTGTACAGGCTGCTGCTGAAGCTTTGGCTTTGCAAGTCAGCTCCTGCTTCAAGAAGATCTTCCAATCTAAAGCGTTCCTCCTCTTCAACAAAAAACACAAGGTCCGGAGTTTTTTCTTCTGGCTTTACATCCTGTGGAGCATTAACTGAAGAAGCTTTTAGAGGCGAGTGAGCAAGGGCTTTTAGAATCTCTTTGTCCTTTGCTATTTTTGCAGCCTTCAAGTTCACCAAACTTGCAAGAAGCACGAAGAAAGCAATACCAAGAACTAATGGTAACCACGCAGTCCACGCCCAATATTTCTCTCTTGGCTCATCCCGTTGTGCACTGTTGTCTTGCTTAGTTGAGCTTACCGATGTTGAACCAGCTGCATTATCTCCTCTGTCTCCTCTAGCTTCGGTTTCATTTGCATGCAATTCAGTTGATTCCATGGTATTTTCTTTTGAAATCTTGGAGCCGTGTTTCAAAGAGTTGTTAGAGATGTCCAATCTCCTAAGATTCTTCAGCTTAAAAAGAGCCAAAGGTGCACTCACATTCAATAGATTGTTGCTCAAATTTAAGTACCTCAAGTTCTTGCAGCTAGAAATAGAGGCAGGAATATTTCCTCGGATATGGTTTGTGGCTAAGCTAAGAACACGTAAATCTGAAAGCTTGCAAAGGGAATCTGCATCAATTATCCCACTAAGATTCATATTTTCAAGCCTTATTTCAGTAATGGTGTTTATGCGTAATCTACATTTAACTCCCTTCCACTGATGCGAGCAGGGATGTGGCACCAATCCACGCCAATCAATTCTTAATATATTTTCAGGATCAACAGATTGAATAAAATTCAGGAAAGGTTTGGATTCTGAAAACTCACCTCCACCAGAGACCTTGATCACTAAAGCGAAAAATGAAATGCACATTAGTCCCCTAAGAATGGGATCAAAATCTTTCCTGGTCTGCATTATACGGCTCTTTGTTGGATCAATCTTTGACTTGTCAATGGATTCTGAATCTTCTGATAGAAGGAGTTTTTGGCCAAGTTCTTGAAAATGGATCTCTAGAGCAGGCACGGGATCATATGGTTTTGCCGCTCCCTTTTTGTTTTGGTATGTTCGATAAAAGCAACAGTCCACCAACGAGTACACATCAAGATTCTCTATCTGTGAGATAACCAATGTCTTAAACATTCAGATTATCGTCTGTTCTGTTGTAATACTAAGGCATTTTCCAACAAGCATGACCTGTCTTATAGTTGCGATTCCCATCAAGGGTGAATCTGATGCAATTAATTTATTGAAATATCTGTCTTGACTTGGTTGCTTTGTTTCCTGAGAAGATCACAACTAGTGACAGTGATGCAACTTTGGCATAACCATACACGTACACGACAGCATAAACAAGAAGGGGATTAGTTTATGATTCTAGGAATATATTGCACCGGAGATACTTCAATTACCCCGTCTGTCACTATGAAATTTCTTTCTTCCTAGTCCTATATCATTAGTGGGCCTCTGCAGTGGTCGAAAAATTAAAAACTAAAACAGTTGAAAATAAACATGCGAAGCATCCTAACCGTTAGCATCCAACTCCCAAGGGAGGTCAGGAGATCAGACACGGGACTAATCCTGTTGGGGGGAATATTACCTCCCAAAAGAATGCTGTTCGAAAAGGGTCATGCTAAACATAGGAAATATCAGATGATTATGACAGAATACTAACATACTACAGTAAGAACAAAGCAATGGAACATGATCATATCAATCAATTTTCTACACAGAAATAATCTACAGTTGATGTTAACAATGCTGTAATAGGTCCAAACCGAGCTTGTTTCAAAACAAATATCCTCATAAGTTGGTTGACCTTGGATTTCAAGCTTTTACAATTGAACTTTACTGATAAAAGTGGTAATCATCAACTGACAGATGGAAAGGAAGGCATTTTTTCCACATATCGTTATGAGGTTTTGAACAAAATGATTAAAGCTAGGACATGCTGTTCAATTGTTTAGTCCAAAAGGAAGAAATGGTTTCATACATTTATTGTAATAGATACTACTGTACTCGAAATTTTGGTTGTTTACCTATAAAAAATTGTCGTCTTAGGAGGGCAAATATTTACAAATTAATGAAAGAATTGCACAATTGAGAACCTCTACGGTCTAAGCTCTCACTGGTTCTGCTCGTTAGTTAGTTCTAACGATGCTAACACATTAATCAAGTGCACCTAACAAGTTTGAATTATGCGTTATGTTATCGAATGTACTCAGCTAAACCATATATACCTGTCAGGCTGTCACCAAAGAAAGAATAGCCCCATTTTAAAATTTAAGGGAGGAACGTCATGGATGTTGGTGCGTATGCTCCCCACCCCGATAACATTTAACATCATTATATTTGTTGTTGGGTTGGGTGCCATCTATCTGCATTCAAATGTTTAAGAGCCCGTTTGGTACAGCATTTATAAAACGCAGTGTTTTAAAAACGCAGCGTTTTAAAAAATACAGTGTTTTAAAAACGCAGGTTTTTCCTTATAAATATGTTTGGGATATCACTTCAATACGCAGCTTTTTTTTTCTTAGGAGCGTTTTAAAACCTGCGTTTTGGAAAAAAGATGGGAATTCCAGCGTTTTAAAACGCAGCTGCGTTTTCTGCCGCAGTATTGAAACACATTTTTTGCAAATAAGTTGCGTTTTATCCCTGCGTTTTGGCCAAAACGCTCGACCAAACGGGCTCTAAGTCAAAAAGTCAGATGGAAAAACCTTGTTCACAAGTTGGTGGAAGAGGGTCACACATACACATACAAATTAACCTTTACCGTGCCACTGCGTCATGGTCGTCTTTCCATTTCTGGGTTGGTAAAATTCTTTTTGCTCCTTTTTTTTTTTTTTCCGAAAAGTTAGCAGTGAAACTCAATCTCCCAAGTCGGGTATAATTACAATAACGGTAAAGCTCTCCCTACTAAATTTTTAATACAAATGCGTTCTCATAACTCATACCCGAGACCTATGATTAAGCTAGAACAGCCCATTGCCAGCTAATTTATGCGCTTGGTGGTTAAAAGTTAGACAAATTTGAGACCTATGATTAAGTTAGAACAACCCCTATCAGCCCAGCCCAGTCGAGCTGAGTCAGACTTATCAATATCAAATTAACCAAATGGCTAAATAATAGCAAGGGTCGCCGTCCTAAGGCCACACAGGACGAGTTTGATCCCCCGAAATGGTAGCCTTCCAACCAAAAAAAATTTTTTTTTTTTTTGAATTAATTACTATGAAGGATTCTATTAATCAATAAATTAGTTGCATGAAAAATTGGACAAATAAAAATATTTGATCTCGTAACCCTAACCCGAATTGGGCCGAGGGCCCGAGGCGAGGGCGACCAAAAAGTTTCATGTCTTCTCTCTCGAGATAACTTATGGAGGAGTATTATTTTTTTAAATAAAAATCATGTACTATTTGATCAAATAATAATGAACTTTTCGCACACAAAAATAAGTTATAGTAACACGTGATACATTCTTTAGACAATTTAATTTAGTGGAACCACCGTTCACATCCTCTCGAATTCTCGATATGATGTGACATTATTAGTATTAATTGAATTTATTAATATTCTTATTCTTATGGTGCAAGCATTATCTTAGAGCCTCAAATAATTTAATTACTCCATTTCAATTTGATTTGAACTAACGTGTTAAGCTATGATTCTACTAGCAAGCAATATGATATGCTCCATGATCAATCACTTGTTTGATGGAGTAAATTCTTCAAAGAGAATTATGACTAATACTTATGAATAGTAATTAATAATATGTTGTAATTTACGACAACTGGATATTTTATTTTATTTTTTGCATAACCAAACATAAATAACAATAATACGTTTAAAGAACTATGAGAAGTAATCTTAATGATAGTGATTTTGCTCCTCACTCTTCACCAATTTTGATTATTGAAAATCAAATATAATCATGTTGCTTGGCCTACTCATTTATAATTTCTACCTCTTTTGCTCCAGTAGAATAATATTTCCCTAAAGAGGCCGGCCATAACAAATTTGAACATGCTAAAAATGGAGATACAAAATCAAACCTGATTCCCCTACCCAGGATTTGAGCCGTTAACGGCAAACGACTTAGCTTTAGAGCGTTGCTACAAACAGCTGGGCCAAGTTAGACACACGACACGCAAACAATTCCCAACAAACTTGGACTTTGCCAACAGTGCAGACAGCCCCCCTATTCTGTTTGTCATCCACATTCCCACGCTTTGTTTTTCAACTATATCCCACACCCGACATTCCACCAAGTACTAAAAGTCCAAGGTTCTCTGGGATAAATACCTAAACTTCTTCGTAAAACTTAAAGGTTCATAAGATATTCCTATTGCGTATCAAACATCCTACAATTTGACTTATTAATCCTATTCGGTCTATTCTCAACTACTAAACAACTCCTAACGGCAGAAATTAACAATCATTAATTAGAGCCCGTTTGGTGCAGCGTTTACAAAACGCAGTGTTTTAAAAACGCAGCGTTTTAAAAAACGCAGTGTTTTAAAAACGGAGGTCTTTCCTTATAAATACGTTTGGGATATCACTTCAATACGCAGCTTTTTTTTCCTAGTAGCGTTTTAAAACCTGCGTTTTGGGAAAAAGCTGGGAATTCCAGCGTTTAAAAACGCAGCTGCGTTTTGAAAACGCTGCGTTTTCTGCCGCAGTATTGAAACACATTTTTCGCAAATAAGCAGCGTTTTATCCATGCGTTTTAGCCAAAATGCTCGACCAAACGGGCTCTTAAACAAGCAGAAATTAACAATCATTAATTAAGGCTGAAAATTTGTAAACGTGAACAAAATTATGTAAATCGTAAGTTCCTAGGTACATTTTCAATTAACTTTGTTCACTCCGTTTAATTAATACTCCCTCGTTCCCTCCAATCCAAACAATGAGTCTATTATTCTTTTTAAAAATTTCACATAACAAGTCAATTTTCAAAAATTATATTAACTATGCTCAAACATTTTTGTAATTACGATCAATTTTAATAATACTTATATACTCCCTCCGTTTCAAAAAGATTGACGTTTTAGAGTTGTGCACACATATTAAGAAATTTTATAAATTGACAAATATACCCTTATTAAATATCTTTAATTTTTGTGCTAGGAGTAGTTGAAAAGATAAATTAGAAGGAGATAGTTATTGGGAGAAGATAAAGTATTTAATGAAGAGATGATCAATTATTGGAACTTGTGAGAAGACAAGGGTAAATTAGGCAAAACATGCATTGAAAACCTAAAACGACAATCTTTTTGAAACAAATTTTTAGAGCTAAAACGACAAATATTTTGAAACAGAGGGAGTATCTATTAATTATTAAACTTTTCAAACATAAATTTTTTGGGTGAAACTGATGAATTATTTGTTAACATGTGCCCTTAGGAATGTGCATCCAATGAAATAATCACGTTTACCATTGAACACCAAAAACCAACAATCATCAATCTTTTACTAAAATCAAATTTCTATTTACAAATGGTCATTACCTCCTTCCTCCTCAATCCATTTCCAAACAAAACTCAAACATAACTCACTCTCCCCATATCCCCACCAACCCCTGCTGCATAAACCTTAAAAAAAAAAAAAAAAAAAAAAAAAGAACAATAGCAATTGCTGACTTGTCCCAATATTTACAATTATATCACAACTCAACCCCTAAACTCATTTTCATCACCGTCAGCGTTATCATCATCATCACAAATACCATCAAAGAACGGGTCCTTGAGGAGATCAGCAGCAGAAGGTCTAGCCCTCGGCTGAGCCAAGCACTTCTCAATAAAAGCCTTCACCTCCGGGTCCCTCACCTTGTTCATGGCCTGAGGTCTCACCCCAGATGTCACCTTTCGATATATCTTTGCAACATTATCGCACTCGCTATAGGGTAACTCCAATGTCACCATCTCGAGCAAGCACATCCCAAATGAATAAATATCTATCAATTCTGTATAATCCTCATCATAGAGCTCCGGAGCCATGAACTCCGGCGTCCCAAGTATTGAATGTGCGGAATGGTTCTTACCTACTATGGCCGCCAACCCCAAATCACCTATCTTCACCTGTTTGAATGAAATAGCTATAACTACAATTCAATTGACAGGTTTTAACATTTCAAGCCATCTCCAACTATTCTAATGTTGAAGATTTTAAAAATTATAAGAAAATTAAAAAAAAATAAAAAATCAAACTTAGAGATTAAGAAAATCCCAATTGTATAATATACCCCATCACATGGAAAATCCCAGCAAAGCAACTACATTTTGTCTGCCATCTTTTATTTCCTTTTCTGACTTTTTAAAATCAATGTTTAGTAGTAATTTACTTTTGCAATTTTAGAAACAAAAATTTTAAAATAGTAAGTATTTTCAAAAACATTAATTAATACTCCCTCCATCCCTTAATTATTTAATTATTATTTTATTTTATTCGATACACGGATTAAAAAAAATAATTGACTTGATTATTAATATTAGTATAATGTGTAATTTTCTTTTAATACACATCCATAATTAAATTAGGAAAAAAAAAGTAAGGATAAAATAATAAAAGTGATGTATTAAAAAGAAAAAGCTTTTATAATTATTGAAAAAAACAAGAAACGGGAGATTTTTTTTCTTACTTTTTCCATCAAAATTTACTACTACTAATTTACTTTTGCAATATTTACCTCAGAAATAAGCAAATCAATCGTAAAACAAGTCAAACAGAACAAGTTGATTTCACGGCAACCAAACAGAAGTTGATCTTTGAGTGCAATTCCGAGGAGAGAGAAAAATACCTGGCCTATATTGCCATTGATGAACACGTTGCTACAATTGAGATCTCTATGAATGACGCAGGGGTCATGAGTATGCAGATAATCCAAGCCCTTAAGGATCTGTTTGGACCATTTCTTCACCGCCGTCATCGAAACCTGCTTATGCTTCTTCCTATACTCTCTCAAGTTCCCCGACGTACAAACTTCCGTAATGAAATTCAACGTGTTACGCTCCTCGTCTCTCCATTGTCGGTACAGAGCAATTATGTTTTTGTTCTTGAGCGTCGTCAGGAGCCGGACCTCCGAGTAAAGCCGCTCTATCATGGCGTGATCTTCGCAAAAATGTCGTAATTTCACTTGGTTCCAAGCCACCTCGATTCCTTCTTCCTGGTCAAATGCTCTGTACACTTTCTTCACCGCGCCGGAACCCAGCAGCTCGCTGTACCGGCCGTATCGGCCGGTTGGATCTACCTCAACGAACGGCTCCGTGTCTCTATCCCCGGGGTCGGAATCAACACTAGGCATCTTCAATCCACCAAAAATCAATTAAATCATAAAAGTTATAAAATTCAAATTCAAATAAATTAAATACTACCACCGCTCCAATTGATTACTCTATTCTATTTCGATCCAAACATGAAATTTTTTATTGGAACGAGACCAGGGAGTATATTCAAACAATAAAATTCTACAGATTTTGGCTTAAGCAAAAAAAAAAAAAAAAGAAAAGAAGGGATTACCATATAGATAAGAAGTCTTTTGAGAAGTAAACTTGGCAAGTAAGGAAAGTTTGGGAAAAGGGGGAGGGTTTTGGAGGGAGGTTTTTATACGGGTTTGAGGGTTGGGTTTAAATTATAACTCAGGTTGCGTAAAATTAACTGTGGTTAGGTGTTTGGTAAATTGCGGTTTGGGTTGACTGTAAAGTAAACGGAACATTGGAAAAGAAATTCGACAGTTTGAGAATGAAAAAGAGCAAAAAGGGAAGTAGACGATTTTGGAAATGAAATCAATCTCGGTGGATTTCGAAAAGATGAAGTTAATTTTAACAAGTGATAATGACTTTACAAGTCCCAATGACTTTAATCGATTTTATTATTAATCCATCAATAAAATTTTATACAGTTTTCGTCCTTACCACTTTAAATTTATATGCCGAAAATCCTTTTGAGGGATGACATTAGTGATTTGCCGTTAAGTTGCCCATGTGCCTCCCACATATATTTGACCAAAGGCAAAAATAAAATTTTTCCTCTCATCTTCTTCACCTTCTTTAAACCCCTATCCCAAAAAATACATACACACACAAAAACTAGTTCATTGATGATCAAACCCCAATCAAGCTTCTGCCCAATCAAGCTCCGGCCACAGCAAGAACTGCCGCGGCGAAGCAAAGGGTAGCCTTGAGATTTAATCCACATATGTTTCAGCTCATCAAACATTTTTAATCAAAGCCCATTTTCAGTTCATCCACACAATTCCCGCATCTACTTCCGTCACCGTACCTAATAATAATCCAGTAAATGCACCCATACCAGTCGTCAATCGCATCACAACCCCAGCACATTACCAGGTGGTACACCTGTAACTAACCCACCCCAATCCGGAAGCGTTCTTGTCATAAACCCCACAACGATGCAGCCTCCGACAATGGGGAGTCCACTTGCAGTTACAGAGGGTGCATAGCAAAGGGGAAGTGGCCAGATCAAACTCGCATTAAGAATGGCCAAAATCAAAGAAGAGCTGCCACAACACTTGCACGTTCACCCACACCAGTGGCCACGTCAATCCCACTATCACTATGTTATTTGGATCCAAAATCAAATCGAACCATCTCAGGTTGAATCTCAGCCTTCCTCCATCCTCCTTCGTCGCCCCTATTGCTACTTTCTAACACCTTCTCCCCTCCTCCATTTTCGCTTGCCTTGGGTCTTCATACCACCAAGGATTTTCTCTGGAATTTGAGGTGGGACATTGGGAATTTCTGATTTTGTTGGGGATGAAATCGAAAGGACTTGCATTTTGTTTGGTTTATAATTGGGATTGGAAATGGGGGATGAGAGCTAGATGAGAGCCCTAACATGTTTTTTTTGGGGAAAATGATTGCCGAGACAGAAGATTAGAAGTACCCCTGACTGAAAATGGACTTTGATTAAAAATGTTTGATGAACTGAAACCTGTGTGGATTAAATCTCAAGGCTAACCTTTGATGCTGCGGTTGGAGTTTGATTGGGGTTTGATCATCAATGAACTAGTGTGTGTGTGTTTTGGGATTGGGGGTTGAAGAAGGTAAAGAAGATGATAAGGAAAATTTCATTTTTACCCTTGGTCAAACGCATGTGGGAGACACATTGACAACTTAACGACAAATCATTAACGGCATCTATTAAAAGGAATTTCGGCGTACAAATTTGAAGTGGTGGGGATGAAAACTACACGAAATTTTGTTGAAGGACTAATGATAAAATCGACCATAGTCAAGAGACTTGTAAAGTCATTATCCCTTTTATCAATTATTACAGGCATCTTCTATTGATCACTAGTAAGTGAGGATTAAAGCTTAATTCGGAAAACTTTAAGTGATTTTAAAATAAGATTATTAATAATGTAATATTACATCACTCAATAATTTAAGTAATCTTTAAAAATGATTAAATTTTATGTCAAAAGGTAATGACTTAAAATTTCAGTTTTACTTTTTCATACATTAGTTCTTAAAGCTTAATTTTTAATTTTAACAAACAGGCCGATATATTATAAACTCCCTTTATCTATTCTAAGAAAAATATTTTGTTTCTAAACTTTATTTAAAAAAAAAATATATTTTTATCATTTTATTCTTATTTATTTATTTAATTTTTTTTTGATACTTTAATTATGGTCCTCACATACATACATGAGCTTTAAAGGAAGTTACATATTAAGAGTATACCCATGTTTATAATAAATTATTTATTTTTTTCTTAATTTTTATGCCTAATCAAATCAAATGATAATTATTTAGAAACCGAAGCAAGCAATGTGATTGGTATCTCTGGAAATCTTTGATGTGATGATGATCTTCTAACACATTTAGCAAAACAAGGCGTCCCCTAGTCCTAGTTCTTTCTAGTCCTAGTCGGTGATTAATATGCATGTGAACATAATTGTTACTCCATTTTCAAAACTAATCTTTGATGTGGTATGGTATCACTGTCACATAGATAAAAACACAATCTCTTCTCTACAGCATTTAAAACATCTTCTACTCTCTTATTAATATTGACTATATGCGAATTTGATTGTTATCGTTCATATTCTTTGATAACTCGCTCTATCACATGGATAAAATTGAGGATTTATTTGGTGCGACTTTTTTGTAAACAAATTTATCAAAAGTTGACTCAAACTAAAAGTCAACATATAACTAAATTAAATCAAAATTTAATACTCCCTTCATTCCACCCAAATAGTTCACGTTTGAAAATTTAAATTATTAACAGATATATTAATGTCATTGAATTTGATCATAATTACAAAAATATTTAAACACAACCAAGATGGCTACAACACAAGTGGAGCTGGTGGATAAAAATGAAAAATTATTAAAATTGTAAACATAATTTTTTGAAAGTAGACTATTTAAGTGAAACATCCTAAAATAGTATAGTGGACTCTTTACCTGGAACAGAGGGAGTACATATAATTATGTTTTCAGAAATAAAATTTCATTCACTAAACACCATATTAAGAATATTATGGATTAAAATTTTTATGACTTTGTAAAAAGAAATAAATTTATGTAAATTGTTGGTCAACTTTAATTAAGTTAACCCGAAAAAAATCAAAAGTGTACTCTTTGATTGAACAGAGAGAATATTAAATTATTTAGTTATTTTGATCTAAGAAACAAAATTATTGATAAATAATTTTCAACAATACAACAGTTTATTAAATAACAACAATTTCATCCATAAAAAATATTATGTATTCCTATCCTATGAAATAAAAAAAAATATATTATTCGTAATAAATTATAATTTTCAAGGGTAATCTCAATTATTCTGACTTTCAATTAAATTTCTCAAATGGAACTTTGTTGTTGTTGTTGTTGTTGTTGTTGTTGTTGTTGTTTTGAATTCATAACAACTAGTAAAATTTTGATTACACTTAGTTATGCGACAAAACATGTGATGGTTAAATTATGACACTAAAAATTATGTAATTTTATGTCTAAAACTTCATTACTACCCTTGAAGTGAAGAAGTAGATATTTATTTCCTTTGTTTTCGCTTTCCACCCATTGTAGCAATATATGTGTGTGTATCATGTACTACTTTTTTTTTTTTTTTCTCTACTCACACACACACACATGCACGCACAGAAGTGCCTAGGAGATAAACACACATGCACGCACAGAAGTGCCTAGGAGATAAATCCTAGGGAGAGAAAGCCTTCCCTCTAACTTTCGGGGGATCGAACCCATGACCTCCAGATTGAAAGCCATGAGCTCAATCCAACAGGCCAAATCCCCATGTACGTGTATCAATGTATCATGTACTACTGTATACACAAAGTAGAGTAACATTCAACCAGTAGGCCTTAATTAGGTGATTGATATAGAAACTGATGTCAGTATGCTGGAGATTGATCCAGGCTCACTCACATGGATTTATGTCATCGGCAACTGAGTTGATCCAATTCCAACTAAATATGATTAATGGGATGGGCTCTCTTTGGGCCTATCTTTTGTTTAGGGCTCTTCAGTTCTCCCTCCCTCCCTCTCTCCCTCTGCGTTATGCTTTTGGCATACATTATTTTAGACTTTGTTTAGCACCTATGTTTATTTTGTTATTATTACTAACTAATTATAGAGCCCGTGCAATGCACGGGTGCAATTTAATTTTTGTGTTCAATTGATACATTTTAAAAATATTTTTGAAAAAAATTATCATTATTGAATATAGAAGTTTGTTTACTTCATGTCTAACAAAAGTTAAGTGTTGTCAATATATGTAAATTGGTAGTTGTTTATTATAATATTTTCGTTTCAAAATAAGTATTTTTTATTGGTGGTCAATACATATATTTTTGTTTCTATACATTTTTTAAATTTTTTAGTACCCTTTAATGATATCATATTATTGGGTTTTTTATCTCTTTTTTTCATCTTGCACTTAGTAAAGATATTTTAGACAAATATTTGAAAAAATTTACAAAATTAAAAATAAAATATTTACTTTGGGACATATTGAACAAATATAACATTTTTCTGAACAAATGAGAATTGTTTAAGAATTGAATATAATTATATTATTGAAATAATTTTTGGAGATCATTCAATAATTAAAAAATGTTTAATTGGATACTATATATATTTACATATTTTTTATACACTATCAGTTTGAAAAAGAAATTTACACAAATATCAATAAAACATAAGCATCAATTTTGAATAAATAATTTAAAGTTTTATTAATATGGATCACATATTATATATATTATTTTAGGACGTTTTAAATAAAAAATATGAGACTCAATTTGACATGGAGAGAGTATCATATATAAAAATAAAATCTAGTTGGTTTATATTATAAAATAATTTATAGAATAATATAATATGTTTTAAAAATCTTTACATATAATATAATTGGTTGAGTTGGTTTAAGGTGTATAATCATATTTAAAAAGGTGTTGGTTCAAATCCTAATGATAACATTATTTTATTTTCTAAAGTCCTTCTCCTATTAGTATTACCTAATAGTAATACATATTGTAAAACCTATTATTATTAGGTATTGTTATTAGCTAACGACTTAGAAATGAAAAGTCATTTCACTCCAAAGGTCATGCTTACTTGGAGGCTTGAGAATCAAAAGAATCAAAAGTTGGATGAGGTCATCCTCACCAACTTTAAATATATATATATATATATATATATAGATTTTTGTGTCCAAATCTATAACACAGTAACAGATCAAATAGTAAGAGAGAGAAAAATAGAATATTAGTGGAGCCGATAAGAAAGAAAATGAATGCCATGAACACAAGAAAAAAAATAAAAATCTAGAAAAACTACATTATATTTTCCTTCGGTCTCAAGTCTCAAGGCAGGCGGGAGGTGGTAGGCCTTTTTCGGGAGATTTGATATCAATTCTTTGGTGCAAAACTTACTGACGTCTGTTATTTCTGCTATTTGCCCTATTGGGTAATTTTAGCATCCCGTTGGAAGGAAAGATACTTAGGGCCCGTTCGAACGTTTTGATCAAAACGCAGGGTTAAAACGCAGTTTATTCCTTAATAACTTAATCCAAAATCACAATACTAATTAATTAATTAGTATTGTGTAATAATACCATAAAGGACAAGTCAAGATAGGAGATAATAAAGAAGCTATATATGCACTGAACCTTATTGTGAGATGTATGCAAGGAGAGAGTCTCACCGCCGTGGACTGCTACCGTTTACAAGGAACAAGGAACTCGGCTTTGATATTGATGCGAGGGAGAACACATATTTTTGGGGCTCAATTTTATATCTCACTCTTATTAATCAACTTCAATATTAACATATTTATAGTACCTCAATTAGGCTAATCCATATCTATCAAGGATTGGGCTAAACAAATACTATCCTCTAAAGGATTGTCTAATTAATACTAATCATTTTATGATAAGGATTCACATTTATTTAACTATAATAAACTACTAAATATTAAATTAGGCCCAAACTTATTAATTAACTTAGTGGACTTGGTTTAGGGCCCAACATTCTCTAACTTAGCGTTTCAATACTGCGGTAGAAAAAACTGCGTTTTCAAAACGCAACTGCGTTTTAAAACGCTGGAATTCCTAGCTTTTTCCCAAAATGCAGATTTTAAAACGCTGGAATTCCTAACTTTTTCCCAAAATGCAGATTTTAAAACGCAGTAGGTAATAAAAAACTGTGTTTTGACATAATATCCCAAACGCATTTATAAAGAAAAAAACCACGTTTTAAATAATCTGCGTTTTAGAAACACTGCGTTTTGAAAATGGTACACCAAAGAGCTCTTAATCACAAACTTCCGCTCTCTTCACGTCCATTTCGTTGTTGTTGTTGTTTTTTTTTTTCTTCGTGATTTTTATTTTGATGGGTTGAATGAGCGAGAAGTTACATAAAAAAATAAAATGTCAGAGTTGCGAGTAAAATTGACATTTATTTTTGGACAGAAGATATACTTTATTTTTCTTAATAATTTACTAACAATAGTAATATTAATATTAACATTAACAAATATAAATAACATATGTTTGAAATACTAAATACGTTAACACTAAATAATAGATAGTTTTATAACAACAGTAACATTAATATTAACATTAAAACAAATATAAACAAAATATGATCGAAAAAACTTAAATTGCAAAGATACTCCAAATACAAGAATTTGAAATTGCAAATATTCAAATTGGATTTTGATTGCTAGAAGAATTGAGAGAAACAAGATTATAGGGTTTAATCTTATAGAAGAAATATTTAAACAAGATATATTCAAATATTCAAATATAAACAAGATATATTAATGTCATTGGATTTGATCATAATTACAAAAATATTTAAACACAACCAAGATGGCTACAACACAAGTGGAGCTGGTGGATAAAAATGAAAAATTATTAAAATTGTAAACATAATTTTTTGAAAGTAGACTATTTAAGTGAAACATCCCAAAATAGTATATTGGACTCTTTACCTGGAACAGAGGGAGTATATATAATTATGTTTTCAGAAATAAAATTTCATTCACTAAACACCATATTAAGTATATTATAGATTAAAATTTTTATGACTTTGTAAAAAGAAATAAATTTATGTAAATTGTTGGTCAACTTTAATTAAGTTAACCCGAAAAAATCAAAAGTGTACTCTTTAATTGAACAGAGAGAATATTAAATTATTTAGTTATTTTGATCTAAGAAACAAATTATGGATAAATAATTTTGAACAATACAACAGTTTATTAAATAACAACAATTTCATCCATAAAAAATATTATGTATTCCTATCCTATGAAATAAAAATATATATATTATTCGTAATAAATTATAATTTTCAAGGGTAATCTCAATTATTCTGACTTTCAATTAAATTTCTCAAATGGAACTTTGTTGTTGTTGTTGTTGTTTTGAATTCATAACAACTAGTAAAATTTTGATTACACTTAGTTATGCGACAAAACATGTGATGGTTAAATTATGACACTAAAAATTATGTCTAAAACATCACATGTTCATTACTACCCTTGAAGTGAAGAAGTAGATATTTATTTCCTTTGTTTTCGCTTTCCACCCATTGTAGCAATATATGTGTGTGTATCATGTACTACTTTTTTTTTTTTTTTCTCTACTCACACACATACACATGCACGCACAGAAGTGCCTAGGAGATAAATCCTAGGGAGAGAAAGCCTTCCCTCTAACTTCCGGGGGATCGAACCCATGACCTCCAGATTGGAAGCCATGAGCTCAATCCAGCAGGCCAAATCCCCATGTACGTGTATCAATGTATCATGTACTACTGTATACACAAAGTAGAGTAACATTCAACCAGTAGGCCTTAATTAGGTGATTGATATAGCGATGTCAGTATGCTGGAGATTGATCCAGGCTCACTCACATGGATTTATGTCATCGGCAACTGAGTTGATCCAATTCCAACTAAATATGATTAATGGGATGGGCTTAGGGGTGGCAATTCGTGTCATCGTGTCGTGTTCGTGCCACACTATCGTGTTTTCGTGTTATCTATCTTATTTGATCATAAATATAATAATAAACGTTATTTTAACTAAATTTATAATTTCGTGCTTTCGTGTCGTGTTTCGTGTCGTGTCGTGTTGTGCCGTGCCTTATCGTGTTTCTTGTCTCTGTAATTCGTGTTTACAATCGTGTCGTGCTGGTTCGTGCAATCGTGTCGTGCCTGCCATTGCCACCTCTAGATGGGCTCTCTTTGGGCCTATCTTTTGTTTAGGGCTCTTCAGTTCTCCCTCCCTCCCTCTCTCCCTCTGCGTTATGCTTTTGGCATACATAATTTTAGACTTTGTTTAGATCGGTATTGTATTTAGTACCTATGTTTATTTTGTTATTATTACTAGTTTTTGTATCCGAGTCTATTGCACAGTAACAGATCAGATAGTAAGAGAGAGAAAAATAGAATATTAGTGGAGCCGATAACAAAGAAAATGAATGCCATGAACACAAGAAAAAAAATAAAAATCTAGAAAAACTACATTATATTTTCCTTCGGTCTCAAGTCTCAAGGCAGGCGGGAGGTGGTAGGCCTTTGTCGGGAGATTTGATATCAATTCTTTGGTGCAAAACTTACTGACGTCTGTTATTTCTGCTATTTGCCCTATTGGGTAATTTTAGCATCTCGTTGGAAGGAAAGATAATTCGGGCGCACGTTTTGGCCAAAACGCAGGGTTAAAACACAGTTTATTTCCTGATAACTTAATCCAAAATCACAATACTAATTAATTAATTAGTATTGTGTAATAATACCACAAAGGACAAGTCAAGATAGGAGATGAATAAGGAAGCTATATATGCACCGAACCTTATTGTGAGATGTATGCAAGGAGAGAGTCTCACCGCCGTGGACTACTACCGTTTACAAGGAACAAGGAACTCGGCTTTGATATTGATGCGAGGGAGAACACAGATTTTTGGGGCTCAATTTTATATCTCACTCTTATTAATCAATTTCAATATTAACATATTTATAGTACCTCAACTAGGCTAATCCATATCTATCAAGGATTGTGCTAAATAAATACTATCTTCTAAAGGATTGTCTAATTAATACTAATCCTTTTATGATAAGGATTCACATTTATTTAACTATAATAAACTACTAAATATTTAATTAGGCCCAAACTTATTAATTAACTTAGTGGACTTGGTTTAGGGCCCAACATTCCCTAACTTAGCGTTTCAATACTGCGGTAGAAAAAACTGCGTTTTCAAAACGCAGCTGCGTTTTAAAACGCTGGAATTCCTAGCTTTTTTCCAAAATGCAGATTTTAAAACGCAGTAGGGAATAAAAAACTGTGTTTTGACATAATATCTCAAACGCATTTATAAAGAAAAAAAACCGCGTTTTAAATAATCTGCGTTTTAGAAACGCTGCGTTTTCAAAACACTGCGTTTTGAAAACGTTACACCAAACGGGCTCTTAATCACAAACTTCCGCTCTCTTCACGTCCATTTCGTTGTTGTTGTTGTTGTTGTTGTTGTTTTTCTTCGTGATTTTTATTTTGATGGGTTGAATGAGCGAGAAGTTACATAAAAAAATAAAATGTCAGAGTTGCGAGTAAAATTGACATTTATTTTTGGACAGAAGATATACTTTTTTTTTCTTAATAATTTACTAACAATAGTAATATTAATATTAACATTAACAAATATAAATAACATTTGTTTGAAATACTAAATACGTTAACACTAAATAATATTAACAACAGTAACATTAATATTAACATTAACACAAATATAAACAAAATATGATCGAAAAAACTTACATTGCAAAGATACTCCAAATACAAGAATTTGAAATTGCAAATATTCAAATTGGATTTTGATTGCTAGAAGAATTGAGAGAAACAATATTATAGGGTTTAATCTTATAGAAGAAAGGAGGTGGATTGAGTGAGAAATTGGTTTATTGAAAAGGGCATGAAAACCTAGTGTTTTAAATAAATGGATGATAATTAAGAGTTAGGTAATTGCTAAACTAACAGAGCCGAGAAAATCAAATTTTTTTTTAGGGTTTATAAGTAGAATGGAAGAGAGTTATTATTATTATTTTTTTTTATAGAAGAAGAGTTTGGAGTCGGAGACATGTAAGACTGTCTTACGAGTCACACACACATATATATATATATATATATATATTTTTTTTTGCAATGTCTAGTGGTCAAGTTTATTTTAGGATTAAAATATACTACAAAATATTTATTTTGACCGATTGAAAGAGTTGCTTATTTTGTTAGGTATTACAGTAATCCTAATCAACAGGTAATCTATAAGTTTTTATTTTTTAATTGTGATTTAGTGTAATGATAAATAATTGGTTTTATGATAAAGCAAATTTTTTGACTGAATAGTAGAGATTTCCAAAATTTACTACTAGTAGTAGTACGGAGTAGTAGTATATTTCTAAGTTTTTATTTTATTTTATGATTTAAGACAAGTCCAAACTAAAATGGGATACTGACAAGCCAATGACAATTTGGATCCAATATAACAAGTCAACTGCGTCGACTCGTCTCCCTGACAAATCTACTTTCGCACACAACACCCACACATTAACACTCCTTCCCTTCGTAAAAACTGAAACGTCCAAAATACCCCTTCATCTTTCTTCGTCTTCTCACAAAATATCACCCTTCACTTTTCTCTTTTGATTTTCTTTCTTGACTTTCAACACTCTCCCTCTCTCTCTCTCTCTCCTCCTCAGGGGATCCTCCATGGAAGACTCTTCTCTCTCTCAGTCACTGAGCTCCCCCGCGCCGCCGCAGCAGCTGCAGCTGCACGACCAGAACATTCCCTCCGATCGACGCAATGTCTCCAGTCACGTGATGTACGGTGCTGAACACGTGAGAGATGTCGGATCGAACGGTGCTAAGTACAAGCTCATGTCTCCGGCTAAACTACCGATCTCACGGTCCACCTGTATCACCATCCCTCCCGGTCTCAGTCCGACGTCGTTCCTCGAGTCTCCCGTTCTTCTCTCCAACATTAAGGTCAGCTTCCTCTTAGCTTGTTCTTCCATTCCACTCACTGTAAATAATGTTAAGATTTGAGACAATTGATTTGTAAATGTTAAAGGCTGTTTGTTTGCTGGAGAAAATGAAAGAAAGTGAGTACCGCGAGCTTTATATTTGTCCGTTGCGAGTAGTTATTTGTATTAGCGTAAAATTAGATGTGAATCAAAATTTTGATTTGTATTCACTGTTGGTGACCTAAAAATAACATCAGCAAACAAACGGAGGTGTATGGTTGCGTCACCCTTGCTTTAGTGGAGAACTTAGGGGAGAAATTCCTTGATGTGATCTGAGTATTCTGCATTTGATTTCATAATACATTGCGCTTTTGGTAAAGTAAGTTTTAATATTCGGCTATTTTGCATGTTGTGTATTCTTTTCATCGCTCATCAATTATTTGAATTAGTCCATTTTTAGTGCTCATTTGAGGAATATGCACTATTTATATGCCTGTTTTGGGACCGTTGGATTCTGATGTTGCCATTATGTTATTTTCCAATCAGATTCTTTTCTGCATTTATTCCACTCTATTGTTTTTTTATTAAGAGTGTGTGTGTTCTCTTAATGCCTTTAATCCCCCTTTATTTGTGCCTTTGAGCTTCAGTGTTGTTTTTTCACAAAATTGAATGTTCCTTTTTGTTAGTGCTTGGCCCTTTTTCTGTGTGTTGTTCCTTCCGAAATTAAAATTGATGTTTTTTCTTACATTGTTTCCCGAATCTTGGCATCAAGGGTACTTCAAATTATATAAATTTGTCTTCTTGTTTGTACGTTTGTGATTATAACTATAATGTCTGGAAGCTTGTGAGGGTTGAGTGATTGTGTGAAGTTAACGTTTTTTCTTAATGACTGAAATGTTTTGAAGCTTTGGGTGTCAATAATTTTCTTTCAAAATCTTGCAGGCAGAGCCTTCTCCAACTACTGGTTCGTTTTTCAAGCCTCAAATTATGCAGGGGGGCCCTGGCAGTTCTGTTGCATTCTCATTAATTTCAAACTCTTCCAATCGCAACCCCTACAATGAAAGTAACTCCAGTCACTTTGAGTTTAAGCCGCACAGTGGGTCTACTTCTGTTTCAGGATTATCTTCAGTTGCACTTCCGGTATGGTGCTCCTAATGGATTGCTATTTGAACTTATAATCTTATTTTTATTCATGTAAAAAATGTGAATATCATCTTCATAAATGTAATTTCCTGTTTTACCTTTACTAGGGTGGTTTTATGGACCTATTTCATGGATTCATCTAATTGTGTTCATTGAATCAGGAATTATTTGATATTTTCCATTTCTCACTCCTTGCAAATAATAAATGCTGTAGAATATTGCTGCTGTTCACTGGAACTTGAATGATGAACTTGAAACTGTAGGTTTCATGCCAATAGTGTTTATATATAAAACCACCGAATGGAGTATGTGATCTCTGCTAAATTAGCTCATCTAAAATGAAACTCAAAGTGTATTCATTTCATAACTTTGTTAGCTACACCCTATGCTTCATGCTTAATTATAATTGTTATTTGAAATTATGCATATGGTTCTGCTATAGGTGTATCTGTGACTACTGACTAGTGACTACCCTTGAACTGGTCTTGAACTCTGTTTATGTGAAGCTTTACATTTTATAATAGGTTTCTGCAGGTTTCAACCTTCAGGCAAGTGAGCGAAGTGGACAAGTTCAGGATCAGTGTGAGTCCCGGTCATATGCATCCTCTGCTTTGGTTAACTGTAAAATGGCAGCACCAAAAGAACCAAGTCTCTCTGCACCTGTGCACATGCTTGCTCCTAAGGGTGGACCTGCTGCTGCTGCCTATCATGAAACGAATGGTACAGGGAACTCTCAGTCTGGCGTTCAACTATCCCAGTCTGATCATAAAGATCCCGGGCCTTCAGTTCCGAATGACAGGTCTTCAGATGATGGATATAACTGGCGGAAATATGGGCAGAAAGTTGTTAAGGGAAGTGAATTTCCAAGAAGCTACTACAAATGCACACATCCTAACTGTGAGGTGAAAAAGATTTTTGAACGATCTTATACTGGACAAATAACGGAGATCGTGTATAAAGGCACTCATGATCATCCTAAACCTCAACCTAGCCGCCGATTCACTGCTGGTGCTCTTATGTCCATAAAGGAGGAAAAAACCGATAAACTTCCATCTTTAACCGGTCAAGCTGGTAATTTGGACTACTTTTAAATTGTTTATCTGTATATGGTATCTGTTATACTAAGTTCCTATTTTTTTTTTTTTTTTTGGTTCATTCTTTTTCCTTGAAGATCACTCTGGAATTAATGCCCAGAATCCTAGCATCGATACAAATGGTACTCCGTTGCCTTCCCCTAAAAGACCAAATGATGATAGTAATGATGGTGCAGTTTCACAACTGAACAACCCAAATGATGAAGTTGACGATGATGATCCATTTTCTAAGCGGAGGTAATATCGTTAAACTGATGCCTTCAAAATTTTATTTTATTTGTTGTATTCATGCATTAACTTTTGGACTGTCCATAAATGGTGATCAGGCGTACAGATTTTGGTACTCTTGATGTGACGCCAGTGGTTAAGCCTATCCGTGAACCACGCGTTGTGGTACAAACTGTCAGTGAGGTTGACATACTTGATGATGGTTATCGGTGGCGTAAATATGGCCAGAAAGTGGTTCGAGGGAATCCGAATCCCAGGTATGTGTCAGTTTCCTGGCCAGATGGAAAATGGAAAGACTGCAACTTTTTGCTCTATCTGTGACATCTCTCTATCATTGCTCAAGTTAGTTGTATGAATGTTAGCGAGGGTATTACGACGTGTATATGTAGTTGCGATTGAGATTGAGTACATTTACAGATCTGTCTGTTCCATCGTAAATTTAAGACTATCGATAAATGCTATAGCGCTCTTCTATAAATTAGGAGTGTCGATAATTGGTAGAGTCTGCAAGCCTATGATAAGAACAAATCCGTGGTGATTTACATATAAGGTGTTGGAGTTAATGATACTTTTTCGAACTATATTTACCTCTGGTTTGTAATGTGCTAGTCCCTCCGTTCCACCCAAAGAGTCTTCGTTTGAAAAGTTTACTTATTAAGGGATATATTAATCTCAGTTATAATTACAAAAATACTTAAATACAACCAAAATGATTACAACACAAGTGGAGGGTAAAGATGAAAGATTATGAAAATTGTAAGTATAATTTTTTAAAGTGGACTCTTTAAGTGAAACATCCCAAAATAGTATAGTGAACTCTTTGTCTAGAACGGAGGGATTATTTTCCTAAAACTTGAATAAAAAATTTGTTATCTATTTTAGCTAATTATGGAACGATGATTAGTGCGTATCTCTTCATAGAAAACTTTTTCGTAAGGTTGAGTTTGTCTGTGGTATTTCTTTTGGAGTTAGGGAAGTAGGTTTACGTGGGGAAGGGAGGTTTGTAAGTTCTGGAAACCAAAATGTTAGAGATTACCGTTGAGAAGTCCAATAATTAAGATATATACATACATATATATATATATATATATGTATGTATGTATCTATATATATAAGTATCCTTGAAGTTGTATATTATTACAAAAGTGCTGAGCATGCCCAAGATGGTTATATGACATTGGAGGGTAAAGTTGAAAAGTTAGGGAAATTATAGGCATAAGTTTTGAAAGTTGACTCTTTAAACGGAACATCTCAAAGTAGAATATTGGACTCTTTCATCCAAATGGAGGGAGTTTATGATTATGGATGTGGGAGCATATTATGGTAATCTCTGTAAATTTGAAAAAAGTATCATTAATACCATAGCACTAAATGATGTATACACATTATTAGGTTGTTTGAAATTCCCTTTTTGAGCTTTCATCCCGTTGCCTCGTGTACATGCTCTATCTTGAAAAATTTGGAAAAGATTTCGTTTATGAATTCGATGACTTATCCTTCACGTATCACAATTGGAAATTAAGAAAGAAAATAAATATTTGACAGATATATATATCCTAGACATATCCACCTAACTTTTTGTTTATCAATAACTCAGTTCAAAATCAACCCCCAAATATAAACCATAGTTCCGATTTCCTAACATTTTAACCTTAAACTAAAATATTTTTTTTCAATTTGAAGCTCTGCTTTCAAGAAATTAAATCTAATATACAATGAATGAACCTATTTCCCAATAATGCTACTTAACCTAGCCTAATTTAAATCCTATTTTTCATTTTGACATCTATGACGTAATAAGATTTATGTCATTGTTAGCATGAAACTCTTGTGAAGATAGAATTTGAATTTATCATTAATTAAAGGCTTAAATATAAAAAAACCTCCAAAGTATACACCAAATCCCACTTTGTACCCTAATTTGAAATTTGTGTCTAACACTCCACGTTCGAATTTGTCCCACTTTGCCCCCTACCCCAAACAGCCGTCACAATGTTGACGTTAAGTAGCCACGTGAGAGTCACGCGAGGGCCATTTTGGTCATTTCCAACGTGTGGTTAATACTTGGTTCTTTTTGCCATTGTCTTCTACCCTATTTTTTACGCAATCTCTCTTTTTTCTCTCTCCTTTGGTTTTCCTTGCAGAGGGTCACCACCACCACCACCACCACTATGATCGCCCCTCTTTCTCCTTGTACACATTCAGCTTTCTCTCCCTCTCCATCTCTCTAAATACCATCTCGGCTGCGTTTTCTCTCTCCAAACCCATATGAAGCCCACCTCAAATCTAATCTAGGTTTCATTGATTTGGTCTCATCCCACTCGTGGGGCGCGGGCGGGGGGTTTGTGGAGGGTCAATTAATTGTGATGATGGGTATGGCTACCACCATTTCTGCTGTAAAACACAATAATGGGGGAAAAAAAAATCTCACCAAACAAAAGCAACATCAACAGTACGTGCAGCAACAACAACAACAACAATTGCATATGATTATAACTTAGTTTCAAACTCACATTAACTAAATCTAATTAATAATCAAATACCAAGTATTTCTCTCCTCTGCATTGATTTAAATCATATATCAAGATTTGCATTCAAACATTATCTCTTCACCACCATTCTCAATTTCCGTCACAAAACCAAGCTAGGGTTTCATCAAGATGCAAGATTCACCACAGTTATCAATTGCCGTTCGAAAACAAAATTAGGGTTTCACCGAGATGCAAACCGAGTGAGAGACAGGGACATAGAGACAGAGAGAGGGAGAAACCAAGTTAGCAAGCTTTTCTTGATTTTACTCCATCCCTCTACGTAAAGACTCGAGAACAAGCTACACACCTTTGACCTTCGATGTTCGAATGGAATTCAAACTACTGAGCAGAAAAAGATCCTATAAAACAGCAAAGAAGAAAAAGATGATGGCCAATGTCAGGTATTGGCTTCGATCGGTGGCGAATGGACTCAAATAATGCTGAGAGAGAGAGAGAGAGATGACGTCAAATAATGAAAGATGTCAGGTGAGTCTTTGGGTTTCTTAAAGCTGTAATAATGTTTGGGGGAAGCAAGCTTTTATGTTTTACAGATTGAAATGACCAAAATACCCGTGTGTGACCTGCACATGTCATTATCTGTTAACATTGTCACGCCAGTTGGGGGTAGGGTGCAAAGTTGGACAAATTTGAACGTGGAGTGTTACTTAGACACTAATTTCAAATTAGGGTGCAAAGTGAGATTCGGTGGATACTTTGGGTTTTTTTTATTTTATATTTTGGCCTTAATTAAAGTATACAACAGTATCCTATCTTTCCGTTTGAGAAGTTTCTGTATCCTAGTACCTTTAGTGTAATGCACCGTATTGCATATTCCAACCAATGCTTCATTCATGTTCTGTTTGAGATCAAAATTCTGGCACACTACAACGCCCTCGAGCACTTGTAGGGTGTCCAAGCTATTCTTTATCCTGCAAACAAGGACATGTGACCGAGGTGCTGAGGACAGTCTCAGGGACATTTTTTTTGGAAAAATTTAAATGTTGAGAGAAGTAGATCCTATAGCCATATAGGTTAGAAGAATAGCCAACGTCATACTTTCCCTTAAGATTGGTGGCATGACCCTTTTCCCTACCTTGTTTCAATTTTCCATTACCTAATCAAAATTGTTATAACTTATAATTTTTGGGTTGATGACTTAAGCATTACATGTTCTGGGATGTAGAAATATTTATTTGAGTTAGCTGTATTTTGGTGGAACGGAGGATAGATGAGTTCCTTTTTGTTAGAGGATTCTCATTGACTTAACTTTTTAGCTTGAGTTCACCATTGATAGCGCATTAAGTCGGTCAATAGTGCATTAAATCTCAATACATAACTACATACTTAACAAAATTAGAAAGATAACTGAACTGCACTCATTTAATTTTCACGCCTTAATCATGTAATTGTAATAAATTATGTAGATAAAAAAAAGGCTATTTGCTGGCTAGAAAGGAATCTGAAGTTATCAATGAAAAGAGAGCAAATCAGGAATCCGTGAGTTTAGAGGGAGTCGCTTTAGCATCTATGAGAGGAATAAAGGTTTTCAGTTCAGTTTGGCAACAAGGGGAAAGGAGAGAAACCTAGAAGCTGGAACTTGGAAGAGTAGAGAGAGTGATTGAGAAAGAGGGAGAGAACACTAACGCTTTGGGTTTGTTGGAGATGGAGGATAGTGTGCTTTAGTAAGAGGAAACTGAGAAAGGAAAAAGAGAAATACAGGGTTATAGCTAAAATGTGAAAGACTTTGGTCTTCTTTTGTGTGTATTTGTGTGTGGCTAAGCTAGTTTGACATTAACGCCCACCTTTCATGTTTTGTTTTTCTATAGAACAATGTAGAAACATCTCTTTGTTGGCTACAACTTCTGGGCTTGAAAACGCCTATTTATGCCACTCTACTTTTCAAAAACTTGCTATAAGGCTACCAAGCTACAGAATTACGCTAATATGCCTCTATGGTGAGTTCATGGCTCCAATCTTCCCTTTTTTTGGATAGTTATTGGATATATCCATTAAATAACTCGAAGTCCTGCTTTTCCCTTGTAAATTGCCCCTGTATTTTAAGTTTGGTGGCTTGAGTGAAGGGACAAAATATGAATTTTGCAACCATATAAAGGAAAATCTACCTACTGTCCAAAAATGGGGTAGATTGGGGCCGTAAACTTAGTATAGTGGCCTATTTGCAAAGTTTTGTAGTTCGGTGGCCGTATTTCAAGTTTATGTGAAATAGGGTGACCCACATATGCGTTTTGCCCAAACGCAACGAAAAGATGTGGTACAGTATGATCACAGGGCCCTTAGTTGACTGGTAGATGGAGAACTCAATTTTCACATGACCTTGGGAAATTACAATGTAGATTTGATTTCCACCTGTGACAACCAATTAGTTAACAACTAAGCTGTAAAATTTCTGATGTAGGGCCTGAAGTTATGTATTTGTTCTTCCATGGATGATCAATCTTAATATCGTGCTACTTATCTTTCTCATGTTTCTTGCAGGAGTTATTACAAATGCACAAATGCTGGATGCCCAGTTAGGAAGCACGTAGAAAGGGCATCCCACGACCCCAAAGCTGTCATAACTACGTATGAGGGAAAACACAATCATGATGTACCTACTGCGAGAACAAGCAGCCATGATGTTGCCGGACCAACAGTCGGGAATGGAATATCAAGGATTAGATCAGAAGACGATGATAGGATTTGCCTTGACCTTGGGGTAGGAAATAGCTTTGCCGCTGAAAATAGAACCTCTGAGCAACCACAGACACTGGATGGGCAAACCATCCAAAACCAAATGAATGATCGCGATTCCAATATCCGGGCTCAGTCCGCATGCTATGGCAGTGTGAATGGTGGCATGGATCTGTATTCTCGAGCAAATAATGTTGAAGGTCATAGCTTTGATATTCAACCTCTAAACCATTCTTCGAACCCGTACCCACAAAATCTTGGAAGAGTACTTCTGGGCCCGTAGTTGTTTTGGAGTTTGAAGGTATATTAAATAAAATACTGGGCATTTTTACCCCACGTGTTGTTGGGGGTGAAAGAAAATGTTAAGTAGTTGGAAGATGATGGAAAACATAGATACATCTATATAACTTTAGAGCATTCCAGCTTTCATGCGTTTAAACTCAAGAAGGGGTGTTGTATATTCTAAAGTTGGTCTGTTAACTTAAGATTGTACAAATATGAGGAGGGTGGAGGTATAGTCCTGATAAAAAGATTGCGAGGTAACTCAGAAATAGTTGAAGAGCAAGTTGCTCGAGTAGGGAAGTAGTAAAATACTTTTGTCCTCCCAGCTGCACTGCAGGAAAGAACGGACTCTTTTTTTCCCAGGTAAATCGTTGAGACTGTGGAGATGAAGATGAAAACCATGATCACTCTTTAATCTACAGCTACAGGTGTACTATGTAACGATGTATTAATGCTGTATTTGATTAAACTACTACTTACTGAGCTTAACTCCATAGAAGACTCTGTTGAGGTGGGAATTGTATTTGTAATTGTATCCATCGTTTATTCTAGAGGCCAAATTTGCCTACCAAACCATGAATGATAGAGGTACAGTAACAGTACGATTTGCAAAGAGTGTCTATTCTGTTTCTCTCTTATTTTTTTTCTCGGTAATTTCTCTGGAAAGTATAATTACTGAAGCTGGAGTACAATGTTGGAACATATACAGTCATGTTTGAAAATTTTCAATTCTTCGGCTATAATGGACTTGAACCTCTTTTCTGTACTGGAGGCCGGTAGCATCATGGACCAGTTATGGTCATTTTCGCCTAGATAGGACTGAGATTCTTGAAATGGGGTCGTCGTTACTTCATATACATATGGAAACAAAAATCCCATAAATTCGTTGTTTGTCTTACCTGAAAAATCAGGAGGGTGCATGAGGCATGTCAATTCATAGGAAAGTTGTAACACGTGAATTGTACAAATTTAATTACCAAGGTAAAATTTCGCTCTCGTTATTGAATATAACTGTCAAATGTGAAAAACATATCTAACACTGTAGCGGACTACGAGCGCTCAAAAAGCAAACAAACACCTAATAGCCCGAGCACAAAAGTAGGCCTAATAAAATCCATAAGAGCTCCATGGTTGCAAGTTTAAGTGTCGTGGGGGAGGTGTAGTGAGGAAGAAAAGAAATCCATCCGAGCTCCATTGTTGCAAGTTTAAGGGTTGTGGGGAGGTATAGTGGAGAAGATAAAAGAAATCCATCAAAGCTCCATGGTTGCAACTTGCAAGTTGAAGTCAAGAAGAAAAATGACTGCTTCATAACTAGATGGTATTTCACTAAAAGCAGTGAGGATCGAAAGATGGAGACTAAAATTCCAAAATACGTACGTACGGAGTATTATTATTAGTGATGCAGTGAAGAATGTCGGAGCTCTGTTTGTTTTTTTTTTTAAATTAAATTCGGTAATTGTGTTTTTCACTTCTTTTGGTAGTGATACCTCTCACATAAAAAAAGGACAAAAGAAAAAAGAACTAGGAAATACTACTAGAAAAAGACATGTTTAACGTTGCACGACTCTTCCTTGTTTCATCCGAATGAAATGAGCCTACTCTAGTAGTACTCGTATGTTGTCCTTGCGGGAAAAGGCTGACAATTCCAAGTGTGTCATTAAATTCTCTCTGTCGACTCTTTAGCCCATGAAATGTCAGATGATTCGGCCATGTTGCCGACAAATTCTCCAACCAAAGCCGAATCTCTTTAAGCCCGTGAGATGACCCTCGAAAATATATATATATATATATATATATATATATATATATATATATATATATATATATATACTAGACGTTAATTTTCCCTATTATGACCTCACTTTGCTTGGGCTATATACAATGGTGAATGGTGACACTTTTCCATGTACCAGACTTTGTTTTGGCTATGTTAAATGTATCTATCGCATTTGTGACCACATATTTATATGTTTGAGCTTAACAAAAATGGTGTTTTCGGTTTTGTTTTCGCAGCTAGAGACTGCGAGGTAATACAACAACAAAACACTAGTTAGTGAAGCAAAACGAGAGATGTGTGGGCTATGGATGTCCATGAGAGAGAATATAATCCTTTTGCTCTTGAACAACAAAACATTAGTTAGTGAAGCGAAACGAGAGATGTCTGCGCTATGGATGTCGCTGAGAGAGAATATGCAATGTGCAAGTAAATGGAGTGCAAGTGTAGTTGAGGCCGGGGGAGAAAGGTTGATGAGGCGTAGAAGCTGCATTATTAGCGTTGCAGATAACAACACAAAACATCCAACAGATTGTGATCAGATGCAAGAAGCAATATTTAGGCAGAACTACACAAGAAGCTGGTTTTTTGGTAAGCTCTCTCCAAGCCCCCAGCAACTGTATCTAGAATAAGAATATGATCGATGTTCTTTACTATTATTATTATTTCTCGTTCTGAGATCTTATTAGTTTATCCAATCATGTTTTGTTTACCATCAAAATAGAATGTGATCAATAGCCAAAACATGATTGGATAAACTAATAAGATCTCAGAACGAGAAATAATAATAATAATAAGAAGAAGAAGAAGAAGGTACCTTCGGCCTACTTTCAAAAGCTTATATCTTAAGTAAGATTTTGTTCTATTAATTATAGTATTACTTTTAGCAATTGCATTCATTATTTATAGGCTACGTACGTACTACTACTTCTCTCTTTATATTTTTGCTAAAATTAGCTACATTATTGATTATCTATACTAATAATGTAAATCTACATTGTTTTAATGAATTATTAAAGGGGGAGTTGAAATTGACGTATAATCAATATATAGAGGAGACTCGAAACCTCGATCTACGGTTCTGACTCCAAACCACAACCGTAGAGCAGAGGTTGTCAATCCTAGTTGAGAGGGGTAAGTGATAATGCACCCAATGATGAAATAACAAAATCTGAAACTCAAATTAACAACTTGTTGGCTTAAAGTTGGTTTTCAGCTTGAGCTTTCAAAGGCTTTATATATATATATATATATATATATATATATATGTATATATATATATATATATATATATATGTATGTATACTATCATATTTATGCAGCTAATGTGTGTTGCTACATCACATGCATTTTGATTAGAGAAAGAAGAAACGTCAAAATTATACTTGATGGTATGTTACTCCTATAATAAGGTGTATTTAGGTATGCTACATATTATTAACTGATCAGAGACCATTCAAATGATATTGTCACAATTTGGTATATCTTCTGCTTAACGTACATTCCCATTTTCTGTCACGTACGATTAACCAGTTTTGAGGATTGGTAACCCATCAAGAAACGTCATTGAGATGATATTCAGAGCAGCATCAGCAAGGCATGAAATAGAAGTAGTCCTTAGGGTGAACAATTCAATGGACACTATGGAAAGGTTCGAGAAATACAGGGAAACCGTAAAGAACAGATGGAATGAGCAAAATAAGAAGCATTCAAGGAGCGTGGTAGATGGGAATTAATGAGCAGTTACAGTTCTATAGCACCACAGTGAACTGTTGCACAGGTAAAGCTTCTGGAGTCTCTAAGCTCTGCAAAGATTCAAGTTGCGAGGTCTGCAGTATAATCCAATCTGGTTTTGATAAAACTGGAATTCGATTGAGTAAAAGTATTGAGGAACGAAATGAGGTTACAAATGGGAAGAAGGCTGTCATAGTTTGCCGAGTGATTGCTGGGAAAGTAGTTAATATGGTAGACGCTGAGAATGAAGATGATCATGATTCGATTGCAGGTGGCAAGTTAAACGACTTGTTTGTTAGAAATTCAAGCGCTGTACTCCCTTGCTTTGTAATCGTTTTGAACTGATATTATTTTGTGAATGTCATCACGCCGCAGTTCATTTCAACTTTCAACGTACCACTAAAATTAATTAATGTTATGCAACCCTCCAGAGTCCAGAACCAAATGCATGCAATGCATGAGCGTGAATCCGATTTCTCAAGTTCAATCTGCATGCTATGGCGGCATGGATCCGTATGGAGCTCGAGCCAATTATATTGTTGTTGAAGCCCATAGCTTCGACATTCAACCTCCAAGCCATTCTTCAAATGAGTAACCTCAAAATCTTGAAACAATACTTTTGAGTCCCAAAACACTATAGCTAATGATAATTTTTTTATACGAACGTTACAATGATAAAATAAATTATAAGGATGAGTGCGAGTTTGTGACAAAAGTAAAGTATCATCATACATGGTTTGTCCTGGCTGTAGCGAGTTCAATGAAAGACTACCAACTTTGTTTTGTTATCTGGAAAAGGTTAAAGGGCTGACGTACATTTTCCATTGGGGTCCTCAAATACATAGTATGTACAAAATACCTAAAAAAAATTTGTTTGGCCTGAAAATGTTGGACAGTCACAGTACGTACAGCCATGCACAGAGTGACCAGTAATGCACTCCTACGTTTCCTGGAAATACTACTTGCTCCTTTTACATGATTAGGGTAGTAGGGTTCAAACTTTAAAGATATTTATGTTTGTGAGTATTGGATCAGATTAATGATGTGATATATATTTAAGATGATTTAAATCACTAAAATTTGATCCATTAATCTACAAATAAATGATTCACTAAATTTTCATTTATTAGATCACGATTCAGATTTGATCCATTAATGATTTATTAATCTATATATTTCATTCATAGATTATCTAAAAATAAACTTACAACACTTTGAATCACATTGGTCAGGCGAGTGAGCGAAAAGTTATTCTAAAAATATATTACATTCGTATATTATTTGAAAATAAATTCATAATACTTTAAATCACATCGATCGTGCAAAGGAGTGAAAAATTATACTCAAAAAGCTATTAGTGTATCGAGTAAAATGACACCTGCAGCCATGGATGTTGGCAGGTGTTAGCGGCCGTTGGTGGGTGTCGTTTTATTACTCGCTGCCCTAATGGCTTTTTGGGCATATCTTTTTGCCCGATCAATCTAATTCAAAGTGTTATGAGTTTATTTTCAGATGAACAATGAATGAAGAGGTATATATAACATTTCTTCCTACTATTTTAATTTTATCTTACTAACTACTATAAGGGTATATGTTGAGTTAATGGGATATTGTACTAAGTGTTGTACGTAAAAAGTAATTTTGGTATACTTGGACCAACAAAAAAGAAAATCTATTTAGTATTTAATTTAAAAAATTATTTAGGCAAATTTATGTTATTGACGTAATTGGATCATGATCTAGATTCGATCCAATCTGTTACATCATTATTATTATTATTATTATTATTATTATTATTATTTTATTTGGATCAAAATTTGTTCCATTTAGTATTTATATATGATCTAATTCACTTAATAAATCATATTAAATCCGATCATAATTCAATCTAAAAATATAGAGGTTCAAAGATATCATGACTCTGATTCTCTAACTGAACATAGCTACTTAAAGCTTTGTTATTTCAAAGTAAAATTTCTATGTTTTATTCTTTGCAAATTTTAATTTTTCAGTTAAAGAAAAAAGAATCTAAAAAGTGAAGCATTGGTTCTCAAAACAGTTGATCAACTGAAAATGGTATACTTCTACGAATACTTGTACTTATCCACAGACACCCTTCTCAAAGCAGGCTGTTATGGCAAATGAGGTGACAATTGATGATACTAGAGTCTCCTCCTAATGTGTACCTAATTTTGTGCATAAAATAACGTAGTAGTATTTTATGTGTCATTTAGTTGGCTTCATTTTTTAACTCGCAATAAATCCCATAAAATGATACATATATACTACGCCACTTCATTTTATAAGGTAATTAATTAGTAGATGCATATAACATTACTTTTCTGTTTCACTTTCTTACTAAAATCACATCGGCTGTCACCCTATTTAGTGCAAAAATTTTGGTACTCTCTTTAAGTGACGATAACATCACTCTTTTTGGAGCATGAGCATCTCAACTAATATTCCTTCCCTCCCAATTGTACTCATTCCGTTTCCAAAAGAAAATGGGGTTTAAAAGCATATTTGAAGACTGGCATTGGGTATGTTATGGACCAAGCGCTGGTAATCGGCCTCATGCATGATTCAACTTTATCAAAATGAAAGTTTGAAACTTGTGAATTTCCGCTGTAAAGGAGGGATTGCTAGCATTGATATCATCATGCATGAGGCCTGGGATCCTACTTAGGCTTTGATCCAAAGGAGTATGGTAGATGGGAACGAGCTTTGCGGGATCTATAGCACACCAATGAGCTGTTGTGCAGGGAAACCATCCCGAGCATCCAAAGATTTCAACTTTAAAAGGTCTGATGAATAATAATTCAATCTGGTTTCAAAATCAGAATGCCTCCTTGCCATCATCTTGTTTGCATGCATGTTGACAACCTCAAACTCAACTCACCCTTAATCCCAATCACTTGGGGTCGGCTACATGAATCATTTTCCATAATTCAATTCAGTTCAAAGCACACTACGGTCATTCATACCATACCTTTCTTTATTATGGATGTCTATGTTAGTTTTGGTCTTCTCCTTCCTCTACATCTAGTCATCTAGTTACAATCTCACTTCCAAATGAAAACCTCCTAAACATCAAATTAACAAGTTCCAACACACAGAATGACATGCTTTCATAAGTGCAAAGAGTATAATTACCGTATTGAAGTAAAGCTTAGGGTAGCAAAACTGCAAGACAAATATGTTTGTGGTGTGGATCTCTGTGAAAGGCGATATATAAACTGTGAACATAGACTGATTGATGTGATTCAAAGGGACGAAAGGCCAATGAGGCGTAGAAGCTGTACCATAGACAACGACATACAGAATGAGCATTCTAATCTTCATCCCAAGCACTCTGTGAAGCAAGAATTTCTCTCCCAAAGCCCTATTGTTTTGCCAACATTTTTCTTACTGCATCTTAGTTCTCAGCAATTTAATCCATACTCAATCGCAATCACATACATGCACAGTGAATAAAGAATTTAACATGTTAGAGAAGAGCCAAAGTGAGTGTTAGCATTACAAGTCCAGGTAGAGGGCTCGACATTTGTTTGTTAAAAGGTTACAAGGGATATTTGATTTGGTACGTTATAACTGAGACCACTCAAGTGAAAATGTTACAAATATTTGTTATCTCGTTAAAGTTTGTATCTCTATTAGGCCCAAGAAAATACATTTGATTTATAAATAGGAAGTCTTACCCTCTGTAAATGCATCTTTTCATATCAATAATATAACTCTATATCTTCCTAAAACTCTCTCTCCCAGACTTGCCGTGACTCTCTCCCTACTTCTCTTGCGACTTCTTCGGTTCTCACGCCTCCGGCCACCACCGTTAATGGTGGTGGTCCGGCACCCTTCACATATCTACAAAAGTTAACATGGTATCAGAACAGTAAAACCGATCTCTGTGGGTTCTTCAAAATTTGCTTCCACAAATCCCAAATCTTTCCGATTAGAATTCAAAACCCTAATCTGGAATTCGGCTACATCAAGAATGTTCTGGTTGGTAGAGTGAATTCATTTTATCTGTTTCATCTAATTCTTCTGGCGCTTCGAGTGCCTCTCGTTCAAATTTCGATTGGGCCTCCGGCGTTCTCAACCGTCAATATTTGCCTCCCTTCCGGCATCCTGAGTCTCCTCATTGGGTTTCTCTCTCCTCAGGTTTGATCCAATTCTTCCGCAAACTCTGTTCGATTTGCTTTTCTATTCTCTCGGTTGAAATCAATTTTAATTTTCTATATTCAAAATTCTCGATCTAAGCTGCATCTTATTGATTGATGCCTTATCTTTTGATCTTTAATTGCGGGTAAATCTAGTGATGATGGTTCTGTCAATGAGGTGGTGATGTCTCTTGATGAGTTCCTTAGGAAAAAATTCTCGATTTTCTTTCTCTTTTGCTTTTTCTCAATCACCGTTCAGGATGAATCCATTGACAGAGACGTCACTGGATTACGTCCTTCCCCTCCATTTAAACCCTAATTTTCCTGACCACTGTAATTCCATCCAATTAAGTCTTCCCAGCGCTCCTCAACTCGATCGCTTTGAAATACTGTAACTCTTGTTCTTGTTGTTGTTGCTGTTGTTGTTTATGTCTTTGGGAGGAATTTTGTTGTGCATAACAGGCTCATAAGCAATGTTTGCTGATCTTGGCAACTTCTCGTATGCTGCAATTCAGATGGCTTTCACCTTCTTGGTTTATCCTGCTCTAATATTAGCTTATATGGGTCAAGAAGCTTACTTGTCAAAGCATCTCGGCATCGATGATTACATTTGTTATTATGTCTCAGTTCCAGAAGGTGTGTTTTGGCCAATGCTTGTGATAGCCATACTTGCTTCTGTTGTTGGAAGTCAAGCAATTATCAGTGGAACTTTTTTTCTATTATCAACAAGAGTCGGTCACTTGGGTGTTTTCCAAAGTTAAGTCAGTTGAATTTTTGGAGTATCATCTACAAGATCAAGTGCCTTGGCACCTTCACTGTTTGTTTGTACAGCCATATTAGGCTTATCTAGTTAACTGAACTGATTCATATTCAAATTTTAGTTCCAGATGATCTTTTTCTTTGATAACCAAAGTCAAATAATGACTTGGTTGACATATCTCTTTGTGGACGGTACTCGATCCACGACTTTTGACTTCTTGGATTAAGGTGTTGCTTTTGAGAACAAAAAGTTCGGTTTGGGCTTCTCCTTCATCTTATTTGCCAATTATCGAGTGAGCTTTTTGGGGACTGACTCATGTTTGGGCTTCTCAACATTACCTACTTCTACAGTTGTTTGGGGTGATCCATTTTTTTGGGCTCCGCACAACCTGCTTGTCTTTGTGTCGAAGATTTATCTCTATTAGACCTAAGAGGCTAGGCCCAAGAGGCCCATTTGCTTGCATCTCTCCAACTCGAACACTTCACAAAAGTTAGAAGCTAGGCCCAAGAGGCCCATTTGCTTGCATCTCTTCAACTCGAACACTTAACAAAAGTTGCGTGTACGAGTTGAGAGGGAGTGTTAAAGATTGTATCTCTATTAGGCCCAAGAGGTTCATTTGCATTTGATTTATAAATAGGAAGTCTTACCCTATGTAAATGCAACTTTTCATATCAATAATATAACTCTATATCATCATGAAACTGTCTGGGCCCTGACTCTCTCCCTACTTCTCTTGCGACTTCTTCGGTTCTCACGCCTCCGGCCACCACCGTTAATGGTGGTGGTCCGGCACCCTTCACATATCTACAAAAGTTAACATATCTTCTCCTTAAATTCACACCTTTGTTCACATAGCCTAGGAAATAATCTCATTCTACGGTCTTTTCTTTACTAATTGAACAGTATTAAGGATTAATGACCCATCAAGAAACATCATTAAGATGATATTCAAAGCAGCATCATCACAACATTCCAGGAAAATCAAAGAAGTTCTTCGGGTGCATAATTCAATGGAAATCTTCGAAAGTACATAGAGACAGTAAAGAATAGATCAAAAGAGCAATATAAGAAGCATCCAAGGAGCACAGTAGACGGGAATGAGCAGCTACAGAGCACAACTATGAATTGTTGCACATGAAAATCATCTAAGAGTGTCTTAGCTCTGTACATATTCAGCTTGCAAGGTCAGCAGAATACTTCAATCTAGTACAACACACAACAAGATAACTGGGATTCAATTGAGCACAAGCAGTGAGGAACTGAATGAGATTTTGAATGCCATTACATATGCGAAGAATGTGACAGTGTTGTCATAGTTTGTCGAGTAATCACTAGAAGGGTAGTTAATACGGTATAAAGGGAGTCTGAATATGATTATGATTCAACTACAAGTGGCAAGTTAGACTACTTGCTTGTAAAAAATCCAAGCGTTGTACTCCCGTTCTTCTGCTTCAATTTTAATTGAAGCAATAAAGGTTTGCTAATGAGTAGTAAACTTTTGCAATTAATTGAAGCATTTAAGGTTTGCTAATCATTTCCACAACAATTATGTTTTAGGCAGTAAATGCGCTTAAGTGAACATGTCGTCACTCCACTAAGTAAGACGCTCCGTTTAGGTTCAGTTCAACGAGTAAACAAGCCGAGTCCGCTCAAGTTTCAAGCTTCTTAAGTAATGTCCAAGCTAGTTTACATATTTATTAAGGAACGAGTTACCTTTTATATCAAGTATTAAGCCGTTTTCAGGTAATTAATTATGCTAAGCTCAACTTCGTTCATAAGCTAGGATGAGCAAGTTCGAGGTTGGAGCTTGGCTCATCTGCAACCATGTACAATTTGGTCAGGATCCTCATTAATGAATGAGCAATGATTAATATAGAATTCGAGAACATGGACTTGGAGAGAATTCTTGTTCGCATAGTTTACATATAAACATGGAGTCCACAATTTAGAGGCCTTAGATTACATCTTATATTTTCATAAATCTTGACAAAGAGCAAATACCAAGTAGAGAACAAATTATCTTGCACAATGAAACAATTATTATTGCACAATGAAATCTAGCAAATGTCGAAAAACTATTAAAAACAATTGTGCATAGTTTTAGGAGAAACATGATTTTCTAACTTACAAGCATGCTTAGGCATATGGTCCGTTTTATTTCCATGCAGAAGAGGCAACTAAATCTCGATCCATCCAGCCAAGATACAAAGCCCCATCTCGCTCTTCAAGTCGATAACTTTCACAATGGTTTTCCAACAAAGTCTTGATGGTAGCGTTCACATATGAGCTCAATGAATATGGCATAAATCCAGCCATGACAAGACGTGATCTCCACTTCCCCAGGAGCTCATGGCGCTCCACCCTCTCTTGCCCCTCGCATGCTATTATATTGACAATATCTCGAGCTAGACAATGTTGTTCAACATTGATCCGCTCCTTATGTTCCCTAGGTAGAGTCACATCAATTGATTCGAAAATAGCTGTGTAATAGTTCAATGTCTCCATGAACCGGGGAAGAAATGGGGTAGTGTTGGTGCTGGATTCTTGTTCAACAAGGGTTACGACCTTAGGAGACAAGCTCTTGACTAACCATAAGAGTCTGTCCCGATGATTCTGGGGGCCCACACTCTCATCAGGCATGTGATGTAGCATAAATGCAAAATTAACCGCCAATGCTTCCCATGCTTAACCCGAGATCTTTAGCCTCGACTTGAACCGAAATAGATACTGACATGAAACTCAAATGGCACTTTACATGATTCTGCGAGCTTGGATAGCCTTTCTCCTACAATCTCTAATCCACCTCCCTTGCATAGCGGATGTTGAATCATCGACACCGTGATACAAACACGAGGGCCCCGCCGCCGAGCTGCAAGTGCTTGAATGAGGGTGAGCCACGACGCCTTGAGTTATCGAAAATCAATTATATGGATTTTGTTTTCATTCTTCATGGCTTCGCAATTGCTCCATTGGCGACAAATATCCAAACTTGAAATAAGGACAAACTTCATAAAGTAGGTGCATATATGAGAAGAGTTCATCGCTAGTGGGATTTTTGCACCTAAAAGCTTTATAGATAGAGCTACCTGAAGAAGCCAATCTTGTAACAAGCCCTTCCAACAAGTAAGCTCCTAATCTTTGTTTTGGTTCACCGAACCGACACCATCGGGCGTAACTCGTTATCAACCACTCGGAAGTTATTATATCATTCTCCGCCACTGCCTTAGCACATGCAAGTATCACCTCTTTCAAGTCTCCTCTAGAGATCATCTCCATCAACTTTTGGAACTTTTCCGTCTCGATGATTCTTGATTAACTCTACCCCATACAGAAATATCATACGATCCAAGGACATCTTGATCGGGACCCAACATAACAGTTTCTAGTTCTCTTAGCTTATGTTGCAGGTTTAGGTCTTCAACATCATCAACTAAGGAAGCCCTGCTCACATTTGAGTTGTAAGCGTTGCCAGGGGAACAATGCATGTCTGGTGCGTAAGAGTAAGAATCTGCATGTGACATCGGACTACCATTGGGTGAGAAACTGATAGTAGAAGTAGAATTATTACCATGGTTAACAGAAAAATGGCTCCCTTGGCTTACTGATAGTAGGGTATAATAAGTGGTCTACATTTTGAGAAGTTTTCCAGTAGTAGGACTCATCTAAACTTTCATGTTCTTGAGATGCCTGCACCGCCGAATGACCTACTCCTTGATTCAACATAACAAATAACTCCCGAAAAAAAGTGCCTCAGAGTTTAGCTTCTGGATAAGAAACCTCGATTATTCTGAGCTCAACCACTCCATAGTTAGCCTTCCACAACAAGTCTACTAGGGGTATCCAATTCACTTCAGACACTACATACCTATAAAGAAATTGAAAACATTAGTATCTTCTGTACAAGAAAAAATTAATTAAGAGAAATACATAAAGTGAAAAGTTTATCAAAGACTAACCTAATAGTCAGTGCATTTATGAGATTTTAGAGACCTCTAAAAAAATTCAACAACTACTCTGAGGGGGGCATGAATGAGACTATTGATTTGATAATAAATGTGTGAATGCTTTAAATTTGGTTTTATTGTATAAACATAACCTTCCCACGAAGGAATCTCTTTCATGATGTAATTTCTTAAACTTGAAGCTCCAATCTCGTATTAATGAAAAGGAAAAAAGTTGGCTTCATAACTAACGGTGCAAGTCATACAAATTCATCTCCTAATCATCAAACAGGAGGACAGGTCATGCAAGAATCCTCATTTTCCATCTTAACCACAAGACATATTCTATAGGCACCCTAACAATCAGACATTCAAGTCCCAGCAAAATAGGAAGGGGGGACGACCAAATTTCAGCAACCATTAAAGAATCTAGCTTTCGTCTCTAAGAGGTTTTCCGTTTTCCCCTTTAGTAAGTAGAGCTAGTGAGGCATGGAAGGGGAAAAGGAAATTGAATAACATATGTTCCTACATCATTATCCCTATCTCCCTAAAGGCCTCCTAGTTCCATGTACCTTCTACTGATACTACACGACCACAAGTGAAACCAAACAAACCAAATACATCTTTAAATTTCTACCACATGAAGCACATGTACTTGCATCAAATAGGAAGCAGACTAAAAAGGAGATAATGTAACTCCATAAAGCTAGTCATTAAACCTAATTATCATTATTACTACAGCTATACATACCAAAGCACACTCCTGATCTGTGAGAGATAGCTGAACACAAAACCACTTAAAATGGTTTCTCATATTCCTGTGCTGGTTGCTGATCCCAGACCCGCAAAAAACCTCCAACGTGAAATCAATCTTAAAGGAGAGAGAGAGAGAGAGAGAGAGAGAGAGATGTTCAGGTAATATTTTTAACATAGAGACACGGAGAGAAAAGCAACAACCTTTCAGAAAGGTTTTATGCAGCTTAAATATGATTAGAACTACCCACAACCTCAAGCTAACAGCACAACTGTTAACTCGCTGAAAATACTAGTTGTCTCAAGCTAAAGTAGGCAATGCAACTAAAAATGAACAATCATACTCTGTAGTGCTGCCTCCCTGCATTTATACCATCTCATCCAATAGAAACACATTACTTTATACCATCTCATCCAATAGAAACACATTACTTTATACCATCTCATCCAATAGAAACACAATACTTTACACCATCGCATCCAATAGAAACACAATACTGGGGCACTAATTAGTAACCACCTGGCCTCGATTGTTGTAAGTTATGTTTGCATCAAATCACCCTCTTTGAGGTTTTTTTTTCTTGCACCCAGAGTTGAAAAAGTCATACCCTCTATCAAATGATTGCATTTGTATAAACTAATGATGGGCTTTAAACCGTATGGATTTTAGAGGATAGCATTTTCCTCTTCAATTGGCAATTGTTGTAGTAAATTAACTAAAGGGGAAGAAAAAAATGAAAACAGAAACAAATATACCCAGTTATGTATATTGAGTCATCAGATAGCATCATAGCAAGCAAAGAAAATTGATACGTGGAGTGATATCTCCTCACAGTTCAAGGTAACAATGAGACAAAAAGTAGTTCTGCAAATGCGTTTGATTTAATTCTATTAGAAATCTCAGTTATTGGGAGAAGCACACAGAAGAATGCGTACTTTTCTTATTTAATCAGTTAGGAACTCTCATTTAATCAGTTAATTAATGGAGTAATAAAAAGAAAACTGTCTTCTCTTGTAGTTGATCTTGACTAGTATTTGCCAGCAAAACAATGATTCAAATTCTTTCTTGTTCCTGATAAATAGGTCTCCATTAATTAACTTCACAAGTTACTCAATTCCAGTTCAACTTAAAAAATTAAAAAACTAAAAAGATATAGAGGAAATCAGTTCACAGATGTAGATTGGAGGCAAATAGGCATGTGATCTTAGAAGAACAATTATAGGCAACACCAGTTTGATCAAGAAAAACGTGAAAACACAGATTGAGTCATTGAACTACCTACCGAACAGCTTCAACTCAAATCAGATTCTCCATGAAAAAAAAAATTCCATCTTTAACAAACCCACATCTTTTTTCTTTTTCCGGCAAATTAAAGAAAAGTTGAGACATGAGACCTCAAACATGAGCTAGCTCAGAGTAAGAACACTTTCTGCACCGCGCAAAACAGACCCTCATCTTTTTTCCTTAGACTTACTCAAAAACAGTAAAAATCTTTCCGAATTCAAAGAGGCAAAAGCCGAATTGAATGAAAAATCAAGAAAGGGACGGTAGAAAAATTCAAGAAAAACGAACTGAATGGTGTTTTTGATATACCTTTCCTTAGAGTAAATCTTTACTTGCTCCGTTCTGCTTTACTTTTTGAGTTCAAACAAAATCTCGAGTGTGTGTGCGAAATTCGAAGTATCCAAAAGACTCGACTCTGCTCTGCTCTCTGTTGTCTGTACAAAAGACAGGCACTCAAATGAATGTCTTCTTCCTTTTCTTCTTCTATGTTTACAGTTTAACCCCTCACTCACTTTCTCGTCGTCTCTACTTCCTTTTCACGCGATCACAGATTGAGATGAGAGCTACGTCTAATTAATTATTTAATTACCAGAATAACCTTCCCAAATGGCATGTGGTCCCAAGTGAAGTGAAGTGAAGTCCTCACAATGTAAGGAAAACATACCCTAAAATTAAATCATATAAAAAACAAAATGGAATGAAGGATGATAGATAGATTGATATAATTCAGCAGAGCAGAGCAGCATATGATACATGTGGTCAACATTAATAGAAGACAATTGTTTTATTTTCTTTTTCTGTGACCCATATTTTACTCATAATGTTTTTAATTCAACTCTTATCAATCAATCAATCAATTTGTTCAATGCAAAGAAAAGAGTTTACTTTTTATACTCAAAATTTATTATGTGCCCACCATAAAAATAAACATACATATAATTGTTCTACTTTAGATAACATAATTTCAATAATTTAAAATTACATTACAATTACTATTGATGTCTTTTTTTTTTTTTTTTAATTTTTGGAAAGACAAGTAACTCTATATAAGCTTTCATTTAAAACTAAATCAAAATTGTCAATAATACCTTAATTAATTGTGAGATAAAAAAAAAATAAGAGAGATCCATTAATTTGACATGAATAAGTGATAGTTTGAGGGCATTAAAAAAATTATGTAAAATTCACTCATTTTTTAAAAGTTGTTTAAAATAATAGAAGAATCTTATTTTAGAACAAACGGAATAGTAATAAATTTGTAATATATATATATATATATATTTTTTTTTTAAATAAAAACATTTGAATCTTATTAGTACTTCATCAATTTCATAAAGTACTTAATTCATCATATGTATCGTCTTATTTAACACTTTATGAGGTCTATTATAAATTAAAAAGTAAAGCTAACAAGATAATGCAACAAATGTAGTACATCATTTTATGTACAATATTTGGTAAATAGTAATGTCATCTTGTTGGGTTATTTTTAACTCACTGCTGAGCAAACAAAATACTCTCTTCGTCCCTAAATTATTGTCTTGTTTAACCTAGCATACGGATTAAAAAAATAATAATTGACTTGATTATTAATACTAGTATAATGTGTAGTTTCCTTTAATGCACATGTGTATGTAACTCATAATTAAAGTAGGGAGAAAAATTAAGGATAAAATGGTAAAATTGATGACATAAATTTTTTTTTAAACAAGATAATTATTTAGGGAAGGACAAAAAATAAAAGCAAGACTAATTTAGGGACGGAGGGAGTATCAACTATACATACCACATCATTTACTATACATTATTAAGTACTTAATTGATCTGAAATGACCACTTTTCAACTGATATTTTTTTAAATTAATTAGTACTCCTTTAATCCTTAAATTATTATATTGTTAAAAAAAAATTTTTTTTTGTCAAACAAGATATTTTTCAAATACAAATTTAATATATATTATTTTTTAAAAAAAATTATAAAATACGTAATTCGTTATATTTTAATCTTATTTAACAAAAAAAATTAAATAGAACAATAATTTAGGAGACAAGGGAGTACATAATTCTTCCGGGGTTGGTTGAGGGATTGAGTTCAAAATGAGCCGTATAAACCGAGTACTTGAGGTCAAACAATGGGCGATGTTGTCAACCCCGCAAAGAGAAAGAGGGTGGTTTTTACTGTAGTTATCAAACTTTTATATTTTTTCGTTCAGAGTAAAGAGTTAATTTTTAATTTTTTTTATATTAACTTAATTAAAATTTAACTGATAATTTATATAAATTTATTTATCTGATTTTGATTTTGATAGCTATAATATTTACTAATGAGAAAGTTTACAACTCAACATTCCACACTACAGTGGCCGTGAGTGGAGGAGGGAAGGGTGTTTTCATAATCAGGCATACTCATCCTCGGATCAACTGAGCCGCTGGTCCACACGGTTTCCCTCTAAGTGAAGCCCAGTCCATACATAGACAAGTATCCATACTGAAACTTAGAAGCACGTGACAAATAATTGAGTAAAAATAATTACATCCATTCTTTAATTATTATTTTGTTTGATTTGGTACATGAATTAAAAAAAATAATTGATTTGATTATTAAAAAAATTTTTTTTTTTAATTTTTTACTTATTAAAATAAAATAAAAAATTGGATCATTTTAGTGATATAGTTACGGTCCACGTATTCTATTAACATAATAATGTCATAATGACTAGCTCAACTCATAAAATAATTAATTCATACTCTCGTACTAATTCATTAATCTGTCCATTCTTTGGCTATTCTTATTCTTCTTTTTTGTTTTATATATTTTGAGAAAGCAAACAAGTTGTCAAACTTTTCATACTTAGTCCTACGTACGGTACGATAGACTCAGTAGATAAGTGCAATGTCCAATATTCCTTTGATGAGTGTTTGAAAAATTAAGGTGATGAGACATAATCGTCCTACTCAGTAAACCAGCTCATACGGGTACCCACTCCATGGTAGTGGTGCTTCTCATCTTGGCCACCAAAGTTTCGAACCCATGACCTCCAGTCATAGTCAGATTGCGGAACATGAGTACCACTTGAGCGGCTAGCCCAGTGGTACTCATGTTCGCATCTATGACTATGACCTGGAGGTCATGGGTTCGAAACTTGGAACCGTTCGAGGAAGAGCACAAACCCACTACCATGAAGTGGTAGACCCCTAACGTTGCTACTGAGTGACGATTATGTCTCATCGAAAAGCGCCTTTTTGTTGAGGGGATGACTCGTCCTACTCGTAACCAACGAGAGCATCCGTTTAAACTCATGATCTTCCCACTCCGGTAGTGGGTATTTGCCTCCTCACATCTGGCGGTTCCACCAGTTTCGACCTCGACTTCCGGTGATAGTCATAAGGCATGGGACATGAGTACCACATGAGTACATCCTGAAACTGGTCTCCTCGTCAGTAAGCCAGATATGATCTGTTTAAGAAAAGAAGCAAACACTAGGTGAATGCAGGGGCTGACCCTGCTAAGACACTCCGGTGTGAGAGTAAGTTGCAAGCTCAAATCACAATCTAGCAGAGTGTAAGCTTAAGTCTTAGTATGCGTACCTTTGCCTTGGAATGGATCCAAGGCTTTTATAGGTCTGTTCTTCTATGGAGTAACGTCCATTCATAATTACCCAGGCGTGGGTATGAATCTTTGGTGTAATGGGTATAAGCGCCGGGAGTAATGGGCGTAGCAGTCGGGCTCAACTGTCCCAGACGTTACGCTACGTCCCTATCTCGGGCGTTATACAACACATCTGCCATTGGATCCTGGTCGAGACTCGGATCATTGCCTCATGAGTTACGCTCGTGTGACTGCTCGCATATGACGGGTTGATAAGGCTGTTGCTCCATGTACTCGCTATGTGATGGGCCTAGACCCGTATTATGTTTCGGGCCTGGACCTTGGGCCCAAACTTTGGGCTTGGCTCTTCAGTGGCCCCCTGCTTTCGGCTCGCCGAGTATTCATGCTCGCAGCAGGAAGCATTGCTCGTTGCCTTTGCCATGCTAAGTGAAGCTGAACGTATGGTCCGTGATTGCCACTCGCTGGGATCGCCTTGAGAAGCTGCCCAGGCGCGCGTGTTCGTGGAAGACAGCTGGTCACGACGCTTGGGTTCTCGTGTGATGGAGGCGGCGCGCCTTCCCGAGGCGTTATCATGACCTACGGCCGTAGGCCCATGGGCTACCTCCGTAGGCCTGCAGTCCTTCCTTGACGGTTGGATGACGTCGGCCTCTAGGGTATAAATACAAGTTCCCTGGTTTGAGAAATCACTTTTACACATTTTGAATTTCAAAACTCCTTGCAAACTCCAGAGCTTCTCTCTCTTCTCATTGCGTCGCCGCTCTCGAAATCATTTCCAGTGTCCGTTGCCGCTGCAATCACCGGTTTCCTTACCATCTTTACTCGATTTCTCAAGCTCTTCAACTCGCGCGCAACCATGTCTCGCAGTAAGTTATTCTCCTTTTTGATTTTATTATTTGCTGTACATTTTGTGTTTTTCTCCTTTTTCTACCGCTCAATAGAAGGAATCCCCCCCTTTTTAGTCTGGATCGAGGAACCTAGGGTTTATCTCTGACCGATAGAACCCCATCCCTTTAGTCTGTCCGTAGACCTAGAAATTTCCCTTTGGTTCCCTTGATTCTGTACAGACTGTAACCTGTCTTCCTCCTCGATCCTTGTAGGTTCTGACTCCCCCCGTAGATTACGCGATGAAGCCACCGACTCCGAGGCCACCAATTCGCAGGAAGCCTATGATTATGATCGTGGTCATGCAGCGAGCACCAGCTCCAGCCCGTCATCGTCTTCCTCTTCGACCAGCACAAGCTCAACTGATAGTGATGATGACCTCATTGTCACGAAAGTGGTCTCTCGTACCACAACCCATGACCTGGACGAAGTTGTGGGAACGAGCTCACCAAAGCCTACCCCTTCTGCTCGCCCTGCTCGTGGTGGATACCAGGCCTCTCGTCGAGCATCTTCACCAGACCACTGGAAATCCTTTAACGACGACGAGAAAACCCAGAACTGGTTCTCCTCCTTGGGAATCAATTCCACCAACTACCGAGTGACCGTCATGAACCCCGAGGTCGACCCTTCTGAATACCGAGCACAAGGCGAGAAGATGGTATTCTTTTATGATTACTTCAAGGTTGGAATGCGCCTACCTCTCGACCCTTTCCTCGTCGAATTCCTAACCTTGGCCCAAGCTGCTCCCTGCGATCTTATGCTCAACACCGTTAGGATTCTAGTATCCTTCACAGTTACCTGCCGCCTGCTCGGCTACGAGCCTTGTCTGCTCCTACTTAGAAAGCTATACCAATTCTCCACCGATAAGAGCTCAGGCCGAATCTCTGGCCGCAGCAAGCCTGGGGCACTCAAACTGTTTTCCCCTTTTCCAAATAAAACTGACAAGTGGGACTGCAAGCCTCTCTTGGTCGAGTCTCGAGCAGGATGGCCGTTTCCTCCTCCCTCCACTCATATCAAGGTTCCTACCTACAACCGGGATGCCTTTACCTCCGGTGAGCCGCCTCGATGGACGCATCGAAGCTCTCGGTGCCGTGACCGCGACCAGGATTGGTTTTTGATGGAAGCCTCTGGTCACGGAGCATTACTTCCTGAGGCTCGCCGGCATTCTGAGCACAGAGGTGGAGGGGGTTATTCCACGAGTTACCATGGTCGAAGAGCGACCTCGCCACTGGGGCCGTCATCAAGGTAACAGTTCCGAGTGAGTGTCAAGCTAAAGACAGAACTGCGACCCCTTTCACCCTCGGGTTGGCCCTACACCTTTAACACTTCTCACACTTTATACTTGAATACCGACCAATTTTCCTTTGCCTGCAGAGATGATGAACATTGATGTCTGGAGAAGGCCAAGAATGCTCGTAAGAAGGACGGCGATCGTCAACGCGAGCTCGGCCGCCAAGATCCGGCAAATCTCCCAAAGTGCCTCGGCACCCCAGGAAGGAGCCTCTCGCTGCTACAGCAAGGCGCTAGCGGTCCCGCGGCCCTCTTGTTCATGTCCGGAAATCTCCCCGCGAGGAGATGTGCGCCCATTCGATCGCAGCTTCTCCGGATACCCAAATATTATCCAGCCGGAAGAGGGGTGCTGAGGCGGGCTCCCAATCTGATCGCTCGGTGCGGTCTCGCGGGCAAGAGGCCGGAAGGCCGGGGCGCCTACATCCGCCCGATTACCCCAACTCTGCCCAGCCCCGCGGCGGGAGGGTTTTACTATGCCCAAGGACCGCGCAGCCGCGAGCGGTTAATGAACGAACCGCCGATGTGCCAAGAATTTCGGGCATCGATCGAAGGCCGAGGCACCCCGCCTTGGTGGGGCAAGGGGTTTTGAAGAGGATTGTGCACTGGGTGTACGAGAGTGTGAGGAATCGACGAGCACCCTGATCGGTGATGGGGGAATGGCCATGTGCGAGGTAACCCCTTGTGAAAATTCTTTTACTTTGATTATCTCCTCCTGCTCTAACTTCTGCTATATGCCTCAGATTGCGACCAAATACCTCAAGGCGGCCACCGGTTGATGGAGCAGGCTTCGCGCCCGGCGAAGATCGAAACGGCCAACCTCCCTCTGGCGAAAAGATTAGAGCTTGAGCTAAAGACAAAGAGGTGCTTGATCGCACCGCGGCGTCTCCAAGCTCGAGGTTGAAAAGCGGCCCTTATCAGAAAGCTCGATACGGCCGGGGTCAACGAGAGTCCTTGAACTCCCGAATCACCCAGCTGGAGACTCAAGCAAAAGAGGCTGAAGCTGAGAAAACTGCCCTGAAGGAGGAGGTTGAGCGTCTGACCGCCCAGAGTTCCCTAGTAAGCGATGTTCAGAAGGAGGAAATCATTCAAGCTTTCATGGACTCTGATGAGTATGGTCAGGGTATGCGGCCATATTATAGGCAAGGGCTCGAGCACACCCGAGGATGGCGGCGGGCGGTCACCCGCCTACTATCGACTGTTAGGCGAATGGGGTCTTCTTGAGCACTATGGTCGGGATGCTCGTCGCGGCCATGCACAGGTCCCTTCACGGTGACAGTGGAACTTATCAAAGAGAGTGATCAAGAGAAGGGTTTGGAAGCCTGGTCCCCTCCAGCCTCCTTGGACGTTAATGTCAAGAGCGTGCTGGAGGCACTCAAGGAGAAAAGACTAGCTGAAGCCGACCAGAGCCCAACAGCGGACATCCCAGAAGCCAACGCCCAAGATCCCCCTCCTGCCTCCTAAATGTAGCTCTTGTGCCCTCTCCGGCTGTGAGCCGGTGTCTTTTGTATTAATATTTTGTAACTACTATTTTCAATGTTATAAAAACTTTGTCTTTCTCAACTCCTTATGCTTCCTGCAATGCTAATGCCATTATGTGTCATATGCTCGCTAACTAAGCAAACAACTTTAAATATTGACTAAGTCACCTGCTCGACCCGCCGAGCAATAAACAACATGACAATAACCAGCCTTGAGATTAACTAAATTACTTGCTCGCTCTCGCGATCATCAAGCAACATCAAACGTTAATCAAGGATAACCTTCAAACCAGGGTGCACTTATCAATACTCAAGAAGTTAATTAAATCATGTGCTCTTTCCACGAGCAGACAATGACTTCAAGCATTAACTTAATGAGTGTGCTCATCCCAAAGGTTAAACAAACACAAGTCTTTTAGATTAGGCATACTATGAGGTCGCTTCACATACCTCATAATGAAAGATTTCCCAACCAAGACTCTGCTCGTTCCACGAGCCACTCTTATTTTCCACAAAGAGCACATTCTTATATCACAAATGATTCTCATTAAACTTTGAAAACCAAACTTACATTGAGCAAGAATGACAACAAGCAACTTTACTGATAATATTTTTTGAGGTGATCCGCATGCCACGGATGCTTTAACATTGTTCCATCCTGAGCTTGTAACCTATAAGTACCCTCCTTGACGACCTGAACAACCTTGTAAGGCCCTTCCCAGTTCGGTGATAACTTTCCTCGTTCCAACCTTTGCCCAGTTGCCTCAATCTTCCTTAGGACCAAATCCCCGACCTGAAATGCCCGCTTATGCACCCTCTTATCATGATGCATTTTTGCTCGCTGCTTATAATTCACCATTTTCATTCGAGCCTCTACTCTCCTTTCTTCCAATAAGTCCAGGTCCTCTTGACGAGCAGTAATGTTGTGCCCTTCATCATAATGTGACACCCTTAAGCTAGGCAGAGCCATTTCAACTGGTGCCATGGCCCACCCATAAGTCGGGGCAAAGGTGTCTCCCGTTGGCCCCTGTTGTCCCGACCAAAGTGCTGACTGTAACTCGTCTAACCATCTTCCTGCTCGACCTTCCAAGTTTCTCTTGAGGGCATGCAATACACGTTTATTAGCGGCCTCAGCCTGCCCGTTCCCCTGAGGATAGGCTACTGAGGACTTCCAATGTTTGATATGCAAATTGGCGCAAGCCTCAGTAAATCGGTCAGAAAACTGAGTGCCATTATCAGAAACAATTGCTCGCGGGACCCCAAAACGACACCAGATATAGTCATGCACGAAGTTGATGGCATTCTCCTCGGTAATGCTTGCCAGAGGTTTCGCTTCCACCCACTTGGTGAAGTAATCAATTGCCACGATTACATACTTGCAACTTCGTGGGAAATGGTCCAATAAGATCTATCCCCACATATCAAACGGCCAGGATGCCACTACTAGACTCTGCTCGGTAGAAGGCACCCTGGGTATATCTGCAAATCGCTGACACTTGTCACATTTCTTTACATAGTTTTCAGCATCCCTTCTCAGAGTCAACCAATAGTACCCCAAAGTCAATATCTTGTCTGCCAGAGTCCTTGCCCCTGGGTGTCCACCACAAACTCCCTCATGGACCTCTGCTAGCAGCTTCTCTGTCACTTCTGGTCGCACACATCGCAACAATGGTTTTGAGAAAGACCTTCGGTATAGAACTCCTCCTACCACCGTGTAGCGAGCAGACCGCTTCTGAATGATTCTAGCCTGATCTTTGTCTTCAGGCAACAAACCTTGCTCGATGTATTCCTGTATCTCATCGATCCAACACCTCTGAGCCAACTCGATGTCCATCACCTTCTCCCGCGAAATTGCCGGCAATCCAGTATTCTACCACAATGCGGACTCAACTCCTGAATATCCTCGGTGGCCATCTTAGATAGGAAATCTGCCCGCATGTTATCTGCTCGATCAATCCGTAGCAACTCCCAAAATGCTAACCTAGCCAACAACTCCTTCACCAGCTCACAGTACTTGGCCAAAGTGGGATGGTTCACACCATACTCCCCCCGAACTTGATTAACCACTAGCTGGGAATCACTGTGTATAACTAAAGCTACCACACCTATATCCAGCGCTAACTCCAGACCAGCGACCAAGGCCTCATACTCAGCCTGATTGTTGGAGGCAGGAAACTTGAATCGTAAAGCAACCTCAAATTCCTCGTCAGTAAGCGGAGACACGAGCAAAACCCCTGCACCACTTCCATCCTTACTTGCTGCACCACTTCCATCCTTACTTTCCATTGTCGTCCAGCGGTTAGGATATCTGGCTTTCACCCAGGAGACCCGGGTTCGATTCCCGGCAACGGAACCAAACTGATGCCGCAAAGAATGTCACGTCTGCTGGGCTGGACTGCTTGTCCACTTGGATATCTGGGCTTGATATGATCTGTTTAAGAAAAGAAGCAAACACTAGGTGAATGCAGGGGCTGACCCTGCTAAGACACTCCGGTGTGAGAGTAAGTTGCAAGCTCAAATCACAATCTAGCAGAGTGTAAGCTTAAGTCTTAGTATGCGTACCTTTGCCTTGGAATGGATCCAAGGCTTTTATAGGTCTGTTCTTCTATGGAGTAACGTCCATTCATAATTACCCAGGCGTGGGTATGAATCTTTGGTGTAATGGGTATAAGCGCCGGGAGTAATGGGCGTAACCGTCGGGCTCAATCCCCCGCGTTACGCTACGTCCCTATCTCGGGCGTTATACAACACATCTCGCCGCGGATCTGGTCGAGACTCGATCATTGCCTCATGAGTTCTGCTCGTGTGACCTGCTCGCATATGACCAGGTTGATAAGCTGCTCGGTTGCTCCATGTCTGCTCGCTATGTGATGGGCCTAGACCCGTATTATGTTTCGGGCCTGGACCTTGGGCCCAAACTTTGGGCTTGGCTCTTCATAAGGATTGTGCTTTTTGTTTAGTAAGTAACCTTTGGTTCCAAGTTTTTCAAAACAACACATCATTCATTTAATCAAGTTGGCATCAGTGGAAAGTGAAAACAACAATACAAATAGACTTAAACCAATGATATCATGTTTCCCCCAACCCCCCCCCCCCCGATGAAACCTTCTGATTTCGTCGAGTTGGGTCGAGTAACATGTCAAGTATTTATAGCTAAATAATTAGGTTTACTGTTGGATAAAATAGTTTAGGGGTATGACCCATAAACCCAAAATAGTTTGGGGGAGGGGGGGTTTGTGTAATTTACTCAATAAATACATATCCTATGCTTTGCAGTTGGTAATTATCTTATGTTTCTTGATTATTAAAAACCTTATTGGGTCGGTTCAAAAAAAAAAAAAAAACTTATTGGGTAATAATTACTTTAGGCTTTTTGAATGATTACACATCAACATCAAAAAGATGATTGACAATAAAAAAGATAGGCAGCAGCGAGACTAAGTAGGCACTTACCCATGAAGCAATTATCCAACCACTAGAAATAGAATAGACGAAGTTGGACTATTGCAGTTGCAGAAGGCAAAGCAAAGCAAATCAACAAGTTAACTAGAAACTAACTCAATGGCAGGCATTGATTATTTATCTTATCAAGATTGAACGATCGATCTTCCAAGAAAAGTAAAATACGCAATGATTTACAACACTGTTCGATAGAAAACTTGACAAGTGAGTTTCACTAATTTGATTTGATCAAAGAAAATAACTTGGCAACCATAACGTAGGACACAGTCACACAACAGAGAGACAGCTAGACAAGACAACGAGACACGCTTCAAGTTCAAGAAGTGTGAGAGAAAAACAGAGTAATCAAATGGAGATGATGAATGAAATTGAAAGGAATACTCACTCCAACAATGTACATGCACTCAGTTAGTAACATGGCATTTGCTATCTTAAAATTGCAAGACAAAGTCGATCACCAATAAATAATGCTCGCTCGCTTGTATGACACGTACATTTGACACTTAACATAGATTAGTTATATGTGATTTCATAGCAAAGACTTGGATGACCTTTGTCCTACGAGTGTTACATCAATTTCATCTCTCGAGACATATCAAGTATGTATACAAATTAATTACTAGAGTAGGTACTATATATACTTCACGGGTTATAACATTAGGGGAAATTAAACATAATATACATCATGAACGAGTAATGAATAATGATGTTTCAACCTACGGAAACAAAACAATAGTGAGATATGGAGGATGAGTTTAACCGGAAAAGAATCTTTTCCAAGATTGCCATGGGAGAAATCCACCTGCAAGCAAGCAAGCAACAACATGACAAAGAAAAACAAGGAATGATCTAATCAATTCCTCCCCCCCTATTAAGGTCTTAATAACTAATATCTAAAAACTTTGTGGACACTACTAATGCAAACCATTTCTTAAAAAATAATAATAATAATAATAATAATAATAATAATACTAATCATACCACATCGTGGACATCGTAAATAGTACTTGTTGTCTCTAAGAACTAGCCCTGAGCCTCCACATACCCCGCAATTTTTCTGAGCCACCTGTGAGAAGGAAACTCACGTTGCTTATTACTACTAGACATGGATGAATTAAATAGTACTTGAAACTCACGGGAATTGGATTAAAACAACATACAATTCGCTTGCTGAACTCGATCCCTGCAACCACGAAAGGTGTAACACCAGCTGCAAGAAGCTCAAAATTAACCCCCTCTCTCACTCAGATGCCAAACCTCTAATATTGATCGGTTTCATTTCTATATACACGTAAGGTCCATGGCAATGTAAACAAAAATAATACTCCATTCATCCTTAAAAAATAGTCCCATTTCCTTATTTGAAAGTCTATCTTGGACAATAACAAATTACTATTACAGTATTTATTACGTTTGAGGTTCTAAAATCTCAATCATTGAAAAAAATATATATTAAGAAAATTTTCAATCACAATTTTTGGGATTTCATTGGAGCAAGTATATTTTTATAAATATCTAGTCAACGTATAATTAACTTGATCAACAAAAATTAAATTAAATTTTTTTTTGGGATGAGAAGAGTAATAATAGTAGTAATAAAAATGGGAGGGGTGGGTGGGTACCTAAAGTGCCGACGACTATTTGCCAGGTGATTTCCCCTTGAATTGGGTCGGAAGTGACAGCAGAAAGTTCTTCGACGGCAGAGATTCGCCGGGTTAACAGGTCGTTTCCGGTTAAGTAATTGGGTGTGGAGGAGGTAGGAAATAGATTGAGATTTACACTGTTTCTTGTTGAGCTAAGGCACTTGAAATTTGGAGCAGAAGAGACCGGAATATGCAAAAAGATTGGAGAGGCCTTCATAGTAAACTTGGCCAGCGAGTCAACGGAGAATGTCGAGTTATTCTGTGGTCCCAAAGTTAGCAGAGTAAGAATACATGAAGAAATCATTACCGGAGTATCAGAAAAATAATACTTAGATGATTTCACAACTAGTAAAACTAAAATTGCAATCAACGGCAGAAAGGTCAATAAGCTTGTTACTAATCCAATACCAGACAGTTGTTATATTTCAAAAATGTGAACAGAAAAGAACGAAAATATTGAGCCAATATGAAATTTCAGGAAGATGAAATTTGGGGATTAAATTACAACCCGATTGATTGCAGTGCAAGTTCAAGACTAACAGCAAAAACAAGCGAGAATGACAATCTGATTATTAATAGCCTTTAGTAAGTAGAGCTAGTGAGGCATGGAAGGGGAAAAGGAAATTGAATAAGATATGTTCCTACATCATTATCCCTATCTCCCTAAAGGCCTCCTAGTTCCATGTACCTTCTACTGATACTACACGACCACAAGTGAAACCGAACAAACCAAATACATCTTTAAATTTCTACCACATGAAGCACATGTACTTGCATCAAATAGGAAGCAGACTAAAAAGGAGATAATGTAACTCCATAAAGCTAGTCATTAAACCTAATTATCATTATTACTACAGCTATACATACCAAAGCACACTCCTGATCTGTGAGAGATAGCTAAACACAAAACCACTTAAAATGGTTTCTCGTATTCCTGTGCTGGTTGCTGATCCCAGACCCGCAAAAAACCTGCAACGTGAAATCAATCTTAAAGGGGAGAGAGAGAGAGAGAGAGAGAGAGAGAGAGAGAGAGAGAGAGAGATGTTCAGGTAATATTTTTAACATAGAGACACGGAGAGAAAAGCAACAACCTTTCAGAAAGGTTTTATGCAGCTTAAATATGATTAGAACTACCCACAACCTCAAGCTAACAGCACAACCGTTAACTCGCTGAAAATACTAGTTGTCTCAAGCTAAAGTAGGCAATGCAACTAAAAATGAACAATCATACTCTGTAGTGCTGCCTCCCTGCATTTATACCATCTCATCCAATAGAAACACATTACTTTATACCATCTCATCCAATAGAAACACATTACTTTATACCATCTCATCCAATAGAAACACAATACTTTACACCATCGCATCCAATAGAAACACAATACTGGGGCACTAATTAGTAACCACCTGGCCTCGATTGTTGTAAGTTATGTTTGCATCAAATCACCCTCTTTGAGGTTTTTTTTTCTTGCACCCAGAGTTGAAAAAGTCATACCCTCTATCAAATGATTGCATTTGTATAAACTAATGATGGGCTTTAAACCGTATGGATTTTAGAGGATAGCATTTTCCTCTTCAATTGGCAATTGTTGTAGTAAATTAACTAAAGGGGAAGAAAAAAATGAAAACAGAAACAAATATACCCAGTTATGTATATTGAGTCATCAGATAGCATCATAGCAAGCAAAGAAAATTGATACGTGGAGTGATATCTCCTCACAGTTCAAGGTAACAATGAGACAAAAAGTAGTTCTGCAAATGCGTTTGATTTAATTCTATTAGAAATCTCAGTTATTGGGAGAAGCACACAGAAGAATGCGTACTTTTCTTATTTAATCAGTTAGGAACTCTCATTTAATCAGTTAATTAATGGAGTAATAAAAAGAAAACTGTCTTCTCTTGTAGTTGATCTTGACTAGTATTTGCCAGCAAAACAATGATTCAAATTCTTTCTTGTTCCTGATAAATAGGTCTCCATTAATTAACTTCACAAGTTACTCAATTCCAGTTCAACTTAAAAATTAAAAACTAAAAGATATAGAGGAAATCAGTTCACAGATGTAGATTGGAGGCAAATAGGCATGTGATCTTAGAAGAACAATTATAGGCAACACCAGTTTGATCAAGAAAAACGTGAAAACACAGATTGAGTCATTGAACTACCTACCGAACAGCTTCAACTCAAATCAGATTCTCCATGAAAAAAAAAATTCCATCTTTAACAAACCCACATCTTTTTTTCTTTTTTCCGGCAAATTAAAGAAAAGTTGAGACATGAGACCTCAAACATGAGCTAGCTCAGAGTAAGAACACTTTCTGCACCGCGCAAAACAGACCCTCATCTTTTTTCCTTAGACTTACTCAAAAACAGTAAAAATCTTTCCGAATTCAAAGAGGCAAAAGCCGAATTGAATGAAAAATCAAGAAAGGGACGGTAGAAAAATTCAAGAAAAACGAACTGAATGGTGTTTTTGATATACCTTTCCTTAGAGTAAATCTTTACTTGCTCCGTTCTGCTTTACTTTTTGAGTTCAAACAAAATCTCGAGTGTGTGTGCGAAATTCGAAGTATCCAAAAGACTCGACTCTGCTCTGCTCTCTGTTGTCTGTACAAAAGACAGGCACTCAAATGAATGTCTTCTTCCTTTTCTTCTTCTATGTTTACAGTTTAACCCCTCACTCACTTTCTCGTCGTCTCTACTTCCTTTTCACGCGATCACAGATTGAGATGAGAGCTACGTCTAATTAATTATTTAATTACCAGAATAACCTTCCCAAATGGCATGTGGTCCCAAGTGAAGTGAAGTGAAGTCCTCACAATGTAAGGAAAACATACCCTAAAATTAAATCATATAAAAAACAAAATGGAATGAAGGATGATAGATAGATTGATATAATTCAGCAGAGCAGAGCAGCATATGATACATGTGGTCAACATTAATAGAAGACAATTGTTTTATTTTCTTTTTCTGTGACCCATATTTTACTCATAATGTTTTTAATTCAACTCTTATCAATCAATCAATCAATTTGTTCAATGCAAAGAAAAGAGTTTACTTTTTATACTCAAAATTTATTATGTGCCCACCATAAAAATAAACATACATATAATTGTTCTACTTTAGATAACATAATTTCAATAATTTAAAATTACATTACAATTACTATTGATGTCTTTTTTTTTTTTTTTAATTTTTGGAAAGACAAGTAACTCTATATAAGCTTTCATTTAAAACTAAATCAAAATTGTCAATAATACCTTAATTAATTGTGAGATAAAAAAAAAATAAGAGAGATCCATTAATTTGACATGAATAAGTGATAGTTTGAGGGCATTAAAAAAATTATGTAAAATTCACTCATTTTTTAAAAGTTGTTTAAAATAATAGAAGAATCTTATTTTAGAACAAACGGAATAGTAATAAATTTGTAATATATATAATATATATATATATATATATTTTAAATAAAAACATTTGAATCTTATTAGTACTTCATCAATTTCATAAAGTACTTAATTCATCATATGTGTCGTCTTATTTAACACTTTATGAGGTCTATTATAAATTAAAAAGTAAAGCTAACAAGATAATGCAACAAATGTAGTACATCATTTTATGTACAATATTTGGTAAATAGTAATGTCATCTTGTTGGGTTATTTTTAACTCACTGTTGAGCAAACAAAATACTCTCTCCGTCCCTAAATTATTGTCTTGTTTAACCTAGTATACGGATTAAAAAAAAATAATTGACTTGATTATTAATACTGGTATAATGTGTAGTTTCCTTTAATGCACATGTGTATGTAACTCATAATTAAAGTAGGGAGAAAAATTAAGGATAAAATGGTAAAATTGATGGCATAAAATTTTTTTTAAACAAGATAATTATTTAGGGAAGGACAAAAAATAAAAGCAAGACTAATTTAGGGACGGAGGGAGTATCAACTATACATACCACATCATTTACTATACATTATTAAGTACTTAATTGATCTGAAATGACCACTTTTCAACTGATATTTTTTAAAATTAATTAGTACTCCTTTAATCCTTAAATTATTATACTGTTAAAAAAAAATTTTTTTTTGTCAAACAAGATATTTTTCAAATACAAATTTAATATATATTATTTTTTAAAAAAAAATTATAAAATACGTAATTTGTTATATTTTAATCTTATTTAACAAAAAAAATTAAATAGAACAATAATTTAGGAGACAAGGGAGTACATAATTCTTCCGGGGTTGGTTGAGGGATTGAGTTCAAAATGAGCCGTATAAACCGAGTACTTGAGGTCAAACAATGGGCGATGTTGTCAACCCCGCAAAGAAAGAGGGTGGTTTTTCCGTAGTTATCAAACTTTTATATTTTTTCGTTCAGAGTAAAGAGTTAATTTTTAATTTTTTTTTATATTAACTTAATTAAAATTTAACTGATAATTTATATAAATTTATTTATCTGATTTTGATTTTGATAGCTATAATATTTGCTAATGAGAAAGTTTACAGCTCAACATTCCACACTACAGTGGCCGTGAGTGGAGGAGGGAAGGGTGTTTTCATAATCAGTCATACTCATCCTCGGATCAACTGAGCCGCTGGTCCACACGGTTTCCCTCTAAGTGAAGCCCAGTCCATACATAGACAAGTATCCATACTGAAACTTAGAAGCACGTGACAAATAATTGAGTAAAAATAATAAGTACATCCATTCTTTAATTATTATTTTGTTTGATTTGGTACATGAATTAAAAAAAATAATTGATTTAATTATTAAAAAAAATAAAATAATTTTTTTTAATTTTTTACTTATTAAAATAAAATAAAATTTTGGATCATTTTAGTGATATAGTTACGGTCCACGTATTCTATTAACATAATAATGTCATAATGACTAGCTCAACTCATAAAATAATTAATTCATACTCTCGTACTAATTCATTAATCTGTCCATACTTTGGCTATTCTTATTCTTCTTTTTTGTTTTATCTATTTTGAGAAAGCAAACAAGTTGTCAAACTTTTCATACTTAGTCCTACGTACGGTACGATAGACTCAGTAGATAAGTGCAATGTCCAATATTCCTTTGAAAATGCCCCAAGCGGGTGACTATCATGATGAGTGTTTGAAAAATTAAGGATTGTGCTTTTTATTTAGTAAGTAACCTTTGGTTCCAAGTTTTTCAAAACAACACATCATTCATTTAATCAAGTTGGCATTGGAAGGTGAAAACAACAATACAAATAGACTTAAACCAATGATATCATGTTTCCCCGAAACCCCGGACGACGAAACCTTCTGATTTCGTCGAGTTGGGTCGAGTAATATGTCAAGTATTTATAGCTAAATAATTAGGTTTACTGTTGGATAAAATAGTTTAGGGGTATGACCCATAAACCCAAAATAGTTTTGGGGGAGGGGGGTTTGTGTAATTTACTCAATAAATACATATACTATGCTTTGCAGTTGGTAATTATCTTATGTTTCTTGATTATTAAAAACCATATTGGGTCGGTTCAAAAAAAAAAAACCTTATTGGGTAATAATTACTCTAGGATTTTTGAATGATTACACATCAACATCAAAAAGATGATTGACAATAAAAAAGATAGGCAGCAGCGAGACTAAGTAGGTACTTACCCATGAAGCAATTATCCAACCACTAGAAATAGAATAGACGAAGTTGGACTATTGCAGTTGCAGCAGGCAAAGCAAAGCAAATCAACAAGTTAACTAGAAACTAACTCAATGGCAGGCATTGATTATTTATCTTATCAAGATTGAACGATCGATCTTCCAAGAAAAGTAAAATACGCAATGATTTACAGCACTGTTCGATAGAAAACTTGACAAGTGAGTTTCACTAATTTGATTTGATCAAAGAAAATAACTTGGCAACCATAACGTAGGACACAGTCACACAACAGAGAGACAGCTAGACAAGACAACGAGACACGCTTCAAATTCAAGAAGTGTGAGAGAAAAATAGAGTAATCAAATGGAGATGATGAATGAAATTGAAAGGAATACTCACTCCAACAATGTACATGCACTCAGTTAGTAACATGGCATTTGCTATCTTAAAATTGCAAGACAAAGTCGATCACCAATAAATAATGCTCGCTCGCTTGTATGACACGTACATTTGACACTTAACATAGATTAGTTATATGTGATTTCATAGCAAAGACTTGGATGACCTTTGTCCTACGAGTGTTACATCAATTTCATCTCTCGAGACATATCAAGTATGTATACAAATTAATTACTAGAGTAGGTACTATATATACTTCACGGGTTATAACATTAGGGGAAATTAAACATAATATACATCACGAACGAGTAATGAATAATGATGTTTCAACCTACGGAAACAAAACAATAGTGAGATATGGAGGATGAGTTTAACCGGAAAAGAATCTTTTCCAAGATTGCCATGGGAGAAATCCACCTGCAAGCAAGCAAGCAACAACATGACAAAGAAAAACAAGGAATGATCCAATCAATTCCTCCCCCCCCCCCTATTAAGGTCTTAATAACTAATATCTAAAAACTTTGTGGACACTACTAATGCAAACCATTTCTTAAAAATAATAATAATAATACTAATCATACCACATCGTGGACATCGTAAATAGTACTTGTTGTCTCTAAGAACTAGCCCTGAGCCTCCACATACCCCGCAATTTTTCTGAGCCACCTGTGAGAAGGAAACTCACGTTGCTTATTACTACTAGACATGGATGAATTAAATAGTACTTGAAACTCACGGGAATTGGATTAAAACAACATACAATTCTCTTGCTGAACTCGATCCCTGCAACCACGAAAGGTGTAACACCAGCTGCAAGAAGCTCAAAATTAACCCCCTCTCTCACTCAGATGCCAAACCTCTAATATTGATCGGTTTCATTTCTATACACACGTAAGGTCCATGGCAATGTAAACAAAAATAATACTCCATTCATCCTTAAAAAAATAGTCCCATTTCCTTATTTGAAAGTCTATCTTGGACAATAACAAATTACTATTACAGTATTTATTACGTTTGAGGTTCTAAAATCTCAATCATTGAAAAAAATATATATTAAGAAAATTTTCAATCACAATTTTTGGGATTTCATTGGAGCAAGTATACTTTTATAAATATCTAGTCAACGTATAATTAACTTGATCAACAAAAATTAAATTTTTATTTTTTGGGATGAGAAGAGTAATAATAGTAGTAATAAAAATGGGAGGGGTGGGTACCTAAAGTGCCGACGACTATTTGCCAGGTGATTTCCCCTTGAATTGGGTCGGAAGTGACAGCAGAAAGTTCTTCGACGGCAGAGATTCGCCGGGTTAACAGGTCGTTTCCGATTAAGTAATTGGGTGCGGAGGAGGTAGGAAATAGATTGAGATTTACACCGTTTCTTGTTGAGCTAAGGCACTTGGAATTTGGAGCAGAAGAGACCGGAATATGCAAAAAGATTGGAGAGGCCTTCATAGTAAACTTGGCCAGCGAGTCAACGGAGAATGTCGAGTTATTCCGTGGTCCCAAAGTTAGCAGAGTAAGAATACATGAAGAAATCATTACTGGAGTATCAGAAAAATAATACTTAGATGATTTCACAACCAATAAAACTAAAATTGCAGTCAACGGCACAAAGGTCAATAAGCTTGTTACTAATCCAATACCAGACAGTTGTTATATTTCAAAAATGTGAACAGAAAAGAACGAAAATATTGAGCCAATATGAAATTTCAGGAAGATGAAATTTGGGGATTAAATTACAACCCGATTGATTGCAGTGCAAGTTCAAGACTAACAGCAAAAACAAGCGAGAATGACAATCTGATTATTAATAGCCTTTAGTAAGTAGAGCTAGTGAGGCATGGAAGGGGAAAAGGAAATTGAATAAGATATGTTCCTACATCATTATCCCTATCTCCCTAAAGGCCTCCTAGTTCCATGTACCTTCTACTGATACTACACGACCACAAGTGAAACCGAACAAACCAAACACATCTTTAAATTTCTACCACATGAAGCACATGTACTTGCATCAAATAGGAAGCAGACTAAAAAGGAGATAATGTAACTCCATAAAGCTAGTCATTAAACCTAATTATCATTATTACTACAGCTATACATACCAAAGCACACTCCTGATCTGTGAGAGATAGCTGAACACAAAACCACTTAAAATGGTTTCTCGTATTCCTGTGCTGGTTGCTGATCCCAGACCCGCAAAAAACCTCCAACGTGAAATCAATCTTAAAGGCGAGAGAGAGAGAGAGAGAGAGAGAGAGAGAGAGATGTTCAGGTAATATTTTTAACATAGAGACACGGAGAGAAAAGCAACAACCTTTCAGAAAGGTTTTATGCAGCTTAAATATGATTAGAACTACCCACAACCTCAAGCTAACAGCACAACTGTTAACTCGCTGAAAATACTAGTTGTCTCAAGCTAAAGTAGGCAATGCAACTAAAAATGAACAATCATACTCTGTAGTGCTGCCTCCTTGCATTTATACCATCTCATCCAATAGAAACACATTACTTTATACCATCTCATCCAATAGAAACACAATACTTTATACCATCGCATCCAATAGAAACACAATACTGGGGCACTAATTAGTAACCACCTGGCCTCGATTGTTGTAAGTTATGTTTGCATCAAATCACCCTCTTTGAGGTTTATTTTCTTGCACCCAGAGTTGAAGAAGTCATCCCCTCTATCAAATGATTGCATTTGTATAAACTAATGATGGGCTTTAAACTGTATGGATTTTAGAGGATAGCATTTTCCTCTTCAATTGGCAATTGTTGTAGTAAATTAACTAAAGGGGAAGAAAAAAATGAAAACAGAAACAAATATACCCAGTTATGTATATTGAGTCATCAGATAGCATCATAGCAAGCAAAGAAAATTGATATGTGGAGTGATATCTCCTCACAGTTCAAGGTAACAATGAGACAAAAAGTAGTTCTGCAAATGCGTTTGATTTAATTCTATTAGAAATCTCAGTTATTGGGAGAAGCACACAGAAGAATGCGTACTTTTCTTATTTAATCAGTTAGGAACTCTCATTTAATCAGTTAATTAATGGAGTAATAAAAAGAAAACTGTCTTCTCTTGTAGTTGATCTTGACTAGTATTTGCCAGCAAAACAATGATACAAATTCTTTCTTGTTCCTGATAAATAGGTCTCCATTAATTAACTTCACAAGTTACTCAATTCCAGTTCAACTTAAAAAATTAAAAAACTAAAAAGATATAGAGGAAATCAGTTCACAGATGTAGATTGGAGGCAAATAGGCATGTGATCTTAGAAGAACAATTATAGGCAACACCAGTTTGATCAAGAAAAACGTGAAAACACAGATTGAGTCATTGAACTACCTACCGAACAGCTTCAACTCAAATCAGATTCTCCATGAAAAAAACAGTAAAAATCTTTCCGAATTCAAAGAGGCAAAAGCCGAATTGAATGAAAAATCAAGAAAGGGACGGTAGAAAAATTCAAGAAAAACGAACTGAATGGTGTTTTTGACATACCTTTCCTTAGAGTAAATCTTTACTTGCTCCGTTCTGCTTTACTTTTTGAGTTCAAACAAAATCTCGAGTGTGTGTGCGAAATTCGAAGTATCCAAAGACTCGACTCTGCTCTCTGTTGTCTGTACAAAAGACAGGCACTCAAATGAATGTCTTCTTCCTTTTCTTCTTCTATGTTTACAGTTTAACCCCTCACTCACTTTCTCCCTCTCTCGTCGTCTCTACTTCCTTTTCACGCGATCACACATTGAGATGAGAGCTACGTCTAATTAATTATTTAATTACCAGAATAACCTTCCCAAATGGCATGTGGTCCCAAGTGAAGTGAAGTCCTCACAATGTAAGGAAAACATACCCTAAAATTAAATCATATAAAAAAAAATGGAATGAAAACTTCACAAGTGAGTTTCACTAATTTGATTTGATCAAAGAAAATAACTTGGCAACCATAACGTAGGACACAGTCACACAACAGAGAGACAGCTAGACAAGACAACGAGACACGCTTCAAGTTCAAGAAGTGTGAGAGAAAAACAGAGTAATCAAATGGAGATGATGAATGAAATTGAAAGGAATACTCACTCCAAAAGTGCTTACAATTCAGATGTACATGCACTCAGTTAGTAACATGGCATTTGCTATCTTAAAATTGCAAGACAAAGTCGATCACCAATAAATAACGCTCGCTTGCTCGCTCGTATGACACGTACATTTGACACTTAACATAGATTAGTTATATGTGATTTCATTGCAAAGACTTGGATGACCTTTGTCCTACGAGTGTTACATCAATTTCATCTCTCGAGACATATCAAGTATGTATACAAATTAATTACTAGAGTAGGTACTATATATACTTCACGGGTTATAACATTAGGGGAAATTAAACATAATATACATCACGAACGAGTAATGAATAATGATGTTTCAACCTACGGAAACAAAACAATAGTGAGATATGGAGGATGAGTTTAACCGGAAAAGAATCTTTTCCAAGATTGCCATGGGAGAAATCCACCAGCAAGCAAGCAAGCAACAACATGACAAAGAAAAACAAGGAATGATCCAATCAATTCCTCCCCCCCCCCCTATTAAGGTCTTAATAACTAATATCTAAAAACTTTGTGGACACTACTAATGCAAACCATTTCTTAAAATAATAATAATAATAATAATAATAATACTAATCATACCACATCGTGGGCATCGTAAATAGTACTTGTTGTCTCTAAGAACTAGCCCTGAGCCTCCACATACCCCGCAATTTTTCTGAGCCACCTGTGAGAAGGAAACTCACATTGCTTATTACTACTAGGCATGGATGAATTATATAACACGGTTGACAAATTTGAAATTGGGTGCAGGCCAGGTTACGAGAATTGGATTAAAAAAACATACAATTCGCTTGCTGAACTCGATCCCTGCAACCACGAAAGGTGTAACACCAGCCGCAAGAAGCTCAAAATTAACCCCCTCTCTCACTCAGATGCCAAACCTCTAATATTGATCGGTTTCATTTCTATATACACGTAAGGTCCATGGCAATGTAAACAAAAATAATACTCCATTCATCCTTAAAAAAATAGTCCCATTTCCTTATTTGAAAGTCTATCTTGGACAATAACAAATTACTATTACAGTATTTATTACGTTTGAGGTTCTAAAATCTCAATCATTGAAAAAAATATATATTAAGAAAATTTTCAATCACAATTTTTGGGATTTCATTGGAGCAAGTATATTTTTATAAATATCTAGTCAACGTATAATTAACTTGATCAACAAAAATTAAATTTTTATTTTTTGGGATGAGAAGAGTAATAATAGTAGTAATAAAAATGGGAGGGGTGGGTACCTAAAGTGCCGACGACTATTTGCCAGGTGATTTCCCTTGAATTGGGTCGGAAGTAAACAGAAAGTTCTTCGACGAGATTCGCTGGTTAACAGTCGTTTCGGTTAAGTAATTGGGTGTGGAGGAGGTAGGAAATAGATTGAGATTTACACCGTTTCTTGTTGAGCTAAGGCACTTGGAATTTGGAGCGAAGAGACCGGAATATGCAAAAAGATTGGAGAGGCCTTCATAGTAAACTTGGCCACGAGTCAACGGAGAATGTCGAGTTATTCCGTGGTCCCAAAGTTAGCGAGTAAGAATACATGAAGAAATCATTACCGGAGTATCGAAAAATAATACTTAGATGATTTCACAACCAAGTAAAACTAAAATTGCGATCAACGGCGAAAGGTCAATAAGCTTGTTACTAATCCAATACCGCATCGTTGTTATATTTCAAAAATGGGAACAAAAGAACGAAAATATTGAGCCAATATGAAATTTCGGAAGATGAAATTTGAGGATTAAATTACAACCCGATTGATTGCGGTGCAAGTTCAAGACTAACAGAAAAACAAGCGAGAATGACAATCGATTATTAATAGCTGAACAAAAGCCTCGCACAGAAACATGAAAACCCCAAATGCGTTCAATTTGAGTTTCTTTTGAGAAAGATAAAAAAAAAAAACCCTTAGAAACAAACAGGTGTTCCTATTTCTTGTACCGAGCAACCTCACCATCATTAGGGAAGAAACCCATCAACCTCCCGGTGAGTTCGGTAGGCGTACATGAATCCACCCATAAGACCTATCGGCCCCATCATCGACGGACCCTTGATTCCGTGCTTTATTCCTGCAAGATTATCAAATTCGTCATGAGTGAAACAGAAATTACAAGAAATTGTATGTGAAAGGACGAGAGAGTACCGGAAAGGTAGCCGACGGTGACGAAGACGCCGGTGATTGTGGTGAAACGGAAGTAATCGAGGGTGTTAAAGTTGGCGACCGTCTTAGTGAACGGTGGGTTTCGATCTATGACTGGGTACTCGGCCGCCGACGCTGTAATGTCAATGTTCATCTCTCTCTAATCCCGGCTTCTTTGTTTGAGTCCCCCCTTTGGTGCTGCTGCAGAAGAAGAAGTCCAATGGTAGTCGCTTGTTGATCTTCGCCTGGTACAGAAATAAGGGAGGGTATGATTGGGATCATTTCGTTGGGAAATACCAGATGTGGACCGAAATATAGTTTAGTCCAATTATCTTCAAAATATAAATTCTTATTCAAACATGCCCATTACTGTATATCTTGGGCCTGGATAACCAAAGAAAACTTGTATGTGGATATCATTAATGTACAAGCTTTCCATGAAGAAAACCCAATAGAAGATACGTTACCTGTTCTATCAATAAATAAATATATATATTGGAGTAATAATTTTGTCAATCTGTAAAAATCCTAAAGTCTAGGTTGATCTTGTCATATTTAAAAACAATTGTATTTATTTATATTATTATAAAGCAAAATGACTTGAAATAAACTTCAATCACACTTTTTTATATTATCAAAAGTACCCTTAATTCTAAATAATAATTACTTTAATATTACTAAATTTTAAATAACTATTCACTATCTCTATTATAATAACATTTTAATTACCTTAAACTATTCAACTTTTGGATACTTTTTTAAATAAGTAGAAAATTATGAAATGAGAAATGGTTAATTAATAAAAAAAAAACACAGGTATTAATTTTAATTTTTTGGTACATGAGATGCTTAAAAGGACCAAGCCAACGTACCTCTTCTAACCCAACCTATCCCAGAACGAGTCCTAATTCCCTCTAGTGGATGTTTTAACACAGTCAACCCCGTTGGGATCACCCCCCGAAAGGTTTGCCAAGAAATTAGTGCACTGATTGACAGACAACTCCTCCTAGCCACCCTGTCATGTCACTTGGCTCTCACTCTTGAGACTCAGAGTTCGTTTCAACAATCACTTGGCGATACCCTTTATACTCCAACCCATATAAAATCGTCCAATACTCTGCCATTAGGGAATCACAAATACCCAGCTTACTGGCTAATCCTCCGCACCACCGCTTCCATACCAATCTCGGAAAGACACCCCCCCTACCACCCCAAGCCTCGGCCAATCCCGGATTCCCTTTCACACATCCACCGGTGTTGAGTTTAACCCATGAATACTTCGGAAGTTGCCAGCTAACCAAACTTTCGGTACGAGTGAACGGACTGAGTCCCGAGTAGAGTGAATCTGACCATAAACTTTCGTTGTTTTCTTTAGATAACTGAAAAGGCTTGACATTAGTGATGACTTTAAATTTAAGGGAGAATTTATTTCCACTACAAACTTTACTAATTCACTATATTCATTAATGGTTAAATAAAGGGATAATGACTTTACAAGTCCCTTGACTATGGTCAATTCTACCATTAGTCATTCAATAAAATTTTTTGCGTTTTCGTCCCCTACCACTTTAAATTTTTACGCTGGAAGTCCTTTTGATAGTTGTTGTTAGTGATTTGATGTTAAGTTGCTCATGTGCCTCCCACGGGCATTTGAGTAAGGGCAAAATTACAAATTCACTTATTATCTTCTTCACCATCTTCAAACCGAAATTACTATGTGTGATTGATTTGCATAGAGATCCAGAAGTCACCTTCTTCAAACCCAAACCCACCGGCCCCCCATCCCCAATACCAATCCCCGCCTCTCTCCGGTCACTCTTAAACACCATCTCCGTCGCAGTCTCTTTTTCGTTGTCTTACGTAAACCAATTTCAATTCAAAGTCTCCCAAATCATCCCCTTTTTTTAGCTTCCGTTATGACCCAAGACCGACTATTAGGCTTCAGTTCCGGCGTGATTGACGCACTTAGTTCACCATACTGCAAGGCTTTCCAACAACGATTCGTACAAATCATAATCATCAAACCCTTATAAAATGTTAGTGGTTTTTAATACTATAAGACAATTCGAAGAAACCATGTTGTTTAACCCCTTCTGTGACAATTATCAACCAAAACCTAAATCCAAATTTGCAACTCAAATGGAAACTAAATAGCATTGTACATTCACGGCACTAACTCAGAGATATAGTCGGACGGTGTGGGTACGTCCGAGTATTGGGTCTGTTTCGCAGCAAATGACAAATGAAAACTTTGACCACGACCAAGCTCCTCTTAACTAGAAAATGTCCAAATCCAGATTTGTTAGTTTCGCAAGTGTGAATTTTTCCGGTGACATCTCTGAATGAATCTCAGCTAGGGTTTGAGGACTGGATTAGAGAGAGATTAATTGGGAAGGAGGCGGTGGAGCGCCAGCGGGATAAAGGTCGTCAAGGTAGAGAGCTGAGGAAGAGGAGATTAATTGGAAATGAAGGTGGGGATTTTGGTGGTAGTAATTGTTGTGTCTTCTTCTGTTGGAGCTCAATGATGCACCCATTTTGGTTTTTTGGGAAACAAAGAAAATTGGAGATTTTGAGAAATTTAGAGAGAGAGAGAGAGAGAGTATTGTAATTTGTAATTAAAAATTGTAAAGGAATCGAGCCATAATGGAAAGGATTTAAGGTCTGTTATCCATTACCCATTCTCTCAATTTTAGGTCTCATCCTGTTATGCAGATCAATGTGTTTTGGGGGTTGAAGTAGGTGAAGAAGATAGTAAGAGAAATTTCATTTTTGTCATTGGTCAAACGCATGTGGGAGGCACTTGGGCAACTTAACGACAAATCACCAACGACATCCATCAAGAGGAATTTCAGCGTAAAAATTTGAAGTGGTAAGGACGAAAACTATACAAAATTTTGTTGAGGGACTAATGGTGGAATCGGTCATAGTCGAGGAACTTGTAAAGTCATTATTCTTTAAATAAATAAATTATTGTCATGACACAATTGCCCTTCAAATACTTGTCTTGTTTGATGATCAAGTACTTGCTTAAAGTCGATTAATTTTTTTTATTTTCTTTATAACTTATAATTATTATTTTATTATTTTTTTCTTATCTTCTCAAATAAATTATGGCTATTCATTAATACTAAAAAATTAATCTATCCATTATATTTTTATCTAATTTCTTCAAATGTTTTGTTTAAGAAAATTGAAATTAACGTCAAAAAAACTAAAAGATGTTTTACAATTGTCAACTTATTATAAAACATCTTTAAAGTAATCGCTAAACATATATTCATTAATTTATTTTTCATTCAAGTTATTTATTTAAAATTCATAATTTGTACCCCATAATTTAATATTATATAACTCGTGTAAGTCCTTTGTTTAGTCTATTTTGTCATTTATATATTTTTTTATTCGTAAGCGAAAGAATTAGACTTATGTATTATTTTCTTTTTAGATGTCTCATTTATATTTTCTAATATTTTTCTTATAAAATTATTTACTTTCTTGTGCACGTACGATTGAATATAATATTATTTGTAAAAATAAATAAAGGATAAAATTTAGAAAGAGAAACAATCAAATAAAGTGAGATTCAAGGGCAATTGTATCAAGATATTGATTAACTAAATTAAATTTAATAAATGTAGTGGATAAACAAATATTGTAATGAAAATAGACTCTACTTAAAAATTAAAGGAATATTGCGGGTCGGTCCTCTTTATGAGATTTTCAATCTCTTTAGGCCCTCATTTTTATTTTCAACCGCTTAAGTCCATTTTAAGTGATAAATTGGTTAATTGTTTCAAAATTGTCCCAGTAACAATCTAAACAACGTTTTAAGCATTGTCTTCCTTTAATTTCTTCTGTAAATTCTCCCTTTCATTCCGATCATTGTTTATTTTGCTAGAGCCTTCATCTCTCTCTCTCTCTCTCTCTTTATTTCCATGCCCAGTTCATCATAAAAAATAAGACTAGTGTAATTTTTAAAATTATTTTAATTCTTTGTGTCATTAATATTGTTCGCCAATCACTGAATGCTGGTATAACGAAACGGGGATCGACCTTTTTAGAAGTGTCTTGGAGAGAAACGAATTTCAGTCTCATCCCGATGTAAAAATTCAAAGGAAAGTGACAACCTTTTTAGAAGTGTCTTGGAGAGTTTATTTAATCTTTAATTCCCTAATATTAATTCACAACATATTGTGCATCGAAAATAAAAGTTGTCCATTACGATGCACGAAAAAAGTACTTTCTTAGTACAATTTTGTGCATCGCGATGCACACTTTGATGTATCGTAAGTGTAATGTTGTGCAATAGTACTATTTTGTGCATCACGATGCATAAAAATAATACCTTTTAATTTAATTTTGTGCATCGCGTTGCACACTTTGATGTATTGCACGTGTAATGTTGTGCATTATTACTATTTTGTGCATCGCGATGCACAAAAGTGATAAACTTAGTGACATGTCTCATGAAGAAGCAAAGCAACAAAGTAGTCGATGATTGTTAGCTGATGACAAAGTTGTAAATAGAATAAATGTTAGTTAATCGGTCATTGCGTTAGCTGATGACAAAGTTATAAATTAAATAAAAGTTGGTTAGTCAGTTATTGGTTAGTGGAGTACAACTGTTTGAGAGTTAGTCAATTACAGTGTGGTGCAACAATTTGTGCATCGCGATGCATAGCGTGCATGTTCTGTGTTTTTTTAGAACATAGACGATATTTTGTAATAAAAGTGTCATTTTTTGTTTAGAAACAATTATAGGAAATTAAAGGGGTTGAAAATTCTTTAAAAGGTACCGACCGAATTTTGCCAAAAATTAAATTCCTTATAAAAGGAAGAAGATACAACTAGTCAACTTTGGTCTTCCTAATCCATAGCAACTTATAATTTTATTTTCTCTTCTTTTGGAAATAAAAACTTATAATGGTTTTTGGAAAAATTGGAATCGCTAGGATTAGTTTGTGCCTAGAATTTGACCTTGTTAAGGTTTAGAAACATTGAAACTTTAAGAAAAAAACTGTAAAAAAAAAAAAAAAAAAGAAATTCTTTTCATAGTTGCTCTGTTATACTTTTGAACCTTGGGAGTTGATTGTTAAACTTCATGATTTTTTTTTCTTGTTCATTAGTTTTACTATTTGTTTATTAATTTTTCTTCAATCATTAAAATTTTCTGTAAAAAAAACAACAACTATGAATCTAGAAAAAAGAAAAACACAATTACAAATGCACCCTCTAGTTTTCATATTGTTAATGATATTTGACAATTTAGGGCTGTAAAAAGTACCTAACAATTTGATGTTCAATTCGAGTAAGCTTAAGTGCTGATCCAATCGAGTTTCTAAACTCAAATTTGTGTTCATTTGCTCGACTCGTTTGGCCAACGAGTTTTATTCGCTAGAAACTCAATTTACATTTTTTTTTTGTTTGTTCACAAACGACTCGTGAACATGCTGGGAATAAAAATAAATTGAGTTCTGAGTAGAGATGTTAAAAGGGTTAGCTCTAGCAGTTTCGGGTCAGTTTTAACGGGTTGTGGCCCTAACGGGTCGCGGGCTAAACGATTCAATTTTTTTGGGCCACTAATATTGCAAACATAACCCTAACTCTAGCGGATTTCGGGCTAAACGGGCCACTATCGGGCCACGATTAAAGATATAATATAACAATATTTTAAAATAGTAAATCGATAAATCATTCATAACTTTGATAGTTTCTTATGTTTTTCAAAAGAAATATAAACTAGACATTTTTTACATCGCTGTGTTATAATTTTCAACTTCTTTTTCTCAAAATAAATAATGTAATAGCTCTACTTAGCAGTTCTTTCCAAAAATTTTGTTTATATTTCAGTATTTATTCATAAGTACACAAAGAAAACCTGTAGTGCAAAGGATAAATGTGTTTGAATGTGGATTAAAAGGTTGTTGGTTTTATTCTGATGTTGGTTGTTTTACGTATCTTCTAAATTTTTTACAGTCTAATTAATATTATGCGGGCCGGCGGACCAACCCTGAAACCTGACGGGCTAGCCCTAACGAGTCACGGGTTAAATGGGCCAGCCCTAAAAAACCCTAATTTTAAATGGACCAAAAATATTGAACCATAACCCTATTTTTTTCAATTTAAACGGGCCAACCCTACAGGCCGTGACCCTTTTAACATCTCTAGTTCTGAGGAGGCAGGAGCTCGTGCTCAAACTTCAAAATGTCAGCTTGGCCTCTGTTTAAAATAATGTAAATTATTATTTAAAAAAAAAAGAATTGAGAACATTTTTAGGTTAACTTAATTAAATTTTGACATTTAATTTACATAAATTTATTTATTTTACAAAGTCATAAAAATTGTAATCTATAGTATTTTTAATATACTCACTCTGTTCCAGGTAAAGAGTTCAGTTTTGATTTTTTTCGGTCAACTTAGTTGAAGTTTGACCGATAATTAATATAAATTTAGTAATTTTTACAAAGTTTTGAAAGTTGCAATCCATAGAATTCTTAAAATAGTTTTTAATTAATAAAATTTTATTTCCTAAAGCATAAGTAAAGTGTGTAAAATTTTGATTTGATTTAGTCACATATTAACTTTTAAAAAAGGAAAGTGGACTCTTTGGCTGGAACGGAGGGAGTAGTTTTTAGTGAATGAGAATTTATTTCCAAAATATAATTAAAGTTTGTTAAATTTTGATCAGATCTTGAGCTTCATCAATGCAATCATCTATCTAAAAAAAAAATGCTAAAATAGATTTTTCTAAAAAAATTTCTCCAATGCAAAATTATGGAGATGATGTAATATTTAGTTGAGAAAACATCCTCTACGTGATCCTCTACTTCTAGAGGTTACCTAGAGGATGTATTTACAGTTAGTTTTTATTTTTATTTTTTTACTGTCGATCAGTTACAGTAGTTAGTAGCAGTAATTTATATTTTTTATTTTTATAAATAATTATAAAATAATGACACATCTGAAAAAATGTTCTAAAATAAGTTTTGCATTGAAGCATGTTTAGAAAGAGAACTCTTTATTTTTAAAATTTTTTGCAAATATGAAAAAGGTCTTCTTGTTTAAACATGTTACATAGAAAAAATTAGATAATAGTATTGGAGATGCTATTAATGACATATTGACTTTTGAAAATTACAAGTGTACTCCCTCCATCCCTAAATTATTGTCTTTCTTTCCTTTTTTGTCCGTCCCTAAATAATTGTTTTGTTTGAAAACTTTTATTTTTAGAACACTTTTACTATTTTACCCTTACTTTTTCTCTCTACTTTAATTATGGGCCACATACACATGGGCATTAAATGAAACTACACGCTATACTAATATTAATAATCAAGTCAATTGAGTTTTCTTATTCCGTGTGCCAGGTCAACCCAAACGATAATTTAGGGACAGAGGGAGTATTATTTACTTACAACGGAGGGAGTATGTATTAGTTCGGTCTGATTATAAAATGTTTTATAATTTTTAAAACTGAGACCGAATCAATTGACCAGTTTTACTAAAATTATGAACGGAAACCGAGTTATAAGTATTGGTTTAGTCTAATCTTTAAGGGTGATCCAATTATAGAGTTGGGTTAGGTTCATCCGTTTTCACACCCAACCAAAAAAAAAAAAGAAGGGTAACAATACACATACACTTAATAAAAAATTAATCACAACTTTTAATGATCAATTTTTCGATACCTGTGTCATTATCCTACTACTAATCCGGTCTAATTTAAAAAAAATCTGCACACCCTGCACCCAAAAATCATGGCCTCAAATTTGTGCTGGGGAGAGGAAAGCCACCCTCAGCCTGTGAAAGCGAGAGTGGGGGTGGGAGGGGACAGCAAAGAAGAAGATAAAATCAGTTACTGCTGGTTATTCATATATTCCAGTTAGATTAGGGTTTAAGAGTATATACTCTCTCTCTCTCTATTTCTCCATCCAAAAGAATGTCAATATTCTACCTCTACCCATCCAATTCGATTTTATCCCCACGCCCCCTTAATATTTATTCTTCTGATAGCCTGAAGAAGAAGCTGTATTTACCGCAATTCAGTCTAACAAGAAGAAGCGCTCATACTCATAGAAGCCGTAGATTCTTTGTAATTCTCTCCTACCTTTCAAATGCTAAGCTTCTCAAGTCCAATCGTCGGTCTAGGTTCGGCGACCGACTCTCTCCTTCCGATTCCGACGACGGCTTTTACGACGAAGAAGAAGACGACGCCGACTGGCTTTCCGATGTAATTTCTCCTACTTTTTCCTTCTGTTTTACTGAACTTTCTTATTTGTTTGTTTATTAGTATTTGTTTTCATTTCATTAATTTTGAATTTCCTAATTTTTTTCCTTCTGGTTGATAATTCTTATTGCTAGGTGCTTGTGCTATACTTTTTGATGAAACAGTACTACTACTCACTCCCTAGTCCCTCCGTTTATTTTTAGTTTCTCACGGAAATTTAGGAAGCTGATTTTTCTTGCAATTTTACCGAGGAACACATATATTTCTACATGAATTTCAGATAAAGTTTTTCTTATGTTGGAACTTGAGGAACTATTAGAGCAAATATTTGGCACTTAGGTACTACGGCTATACAAGGAAATAAAACAAACATTTGCTTCCTAGATAAGATATTATATTAGATGAGTGAACCTCTCAATGTTGAAGGCTTGCACGAATGCACTAACTAATTACTTTATAATCACATCCATGAACAGATGCTGGTGGCTGTTTCTGATGTTTGAACATTTTTATGCTGCAAGCCAGCACGCACATTTGCTTTGGTATTTTGGACGACCTCCTTTTTGACTTATCTAGTCCTTATGCCCCTTCATAATTCCTATTAGCTGATGGTTAGTCCATAATGAGCAAAAATCACTACTATGCTAGCGAGTTGTACTTTGTTATGTGAGCTCTGAAAACACTTTTGTTTTGATTGGTTTTTCAATTTTTTCCTTTTGTAACAAAAATATCAAATAAAAATGCAGTCAGAGTGCATGGGGTCTTGGAAGGTCTAATATATGCGTCCTTACCCCCACAAGCCGTGATCCTCGAAAGCAGCCTTACCTTTGTGCCTAACTTCAAAAGATTAACTTAGATATCTTAACAATACTCTACACTTTCTTAGTAATCTATCCATACATAAAACAATCCCCTTACTCCCTAAATGTTGTAAAAATTCCCATTCCCAATCTATGCACCTAAATGATCAAGCCTTCGTGGTAACTTTGGTTACAATCTAGTTGGCTTCTTTCTACATTACACTTGGAAACTATGCTTGACTTGATTAAATGTGTTATTTCCTTGTGTAGTATAGTTCCCCCTTTTGATTCTGGGATGTTTCTATAGGATGAATTTTCAGAATTTGAAGACTTGGACGCTGATGTACATAGACTCAAGTCAAAGGGTGCCACGGATAGAAGTCATGGTAGTCCATTTATACTTTAATGACCTAAAAACATTCTTTTAGGGAATATTGATTGAATGGTAAGTCTGCATCTGTAGGCAGTTATGGGCGTACAGAAAAGGGAAGGAGGCAGAAAGTTACCAAAGCTCTGGGCATAAGAAATGGCAGTGTTGATCTTTCAGGTGCCGACAGGAGGGAAAAGGTATTTTGGACCAACGAGTCAGCTGTCTAAGCTTTCTTATAGTGTTTCTGAACAGCTTTCATCTGTTGTATGCCAGCAGGAAGTGTTGAAGCTTTCGAAGGTTCAATTTGAAGGTTTAACAGACCTAGAGCTAGATGAAAGATGGTTTCCACTTCTTGATTACTTGACCACTTTTGGCCTTAAAGAGTCTCACTTTGTACAAATGTATGAGAGACACATGCCTTCCCTGCAGATAAATGTTTCTTCTGCACAGGAGAGGTTGGAGTACCTGTTGAGTGTTGGTGTCAAGCATACCGACATTAGGAAGATGCTGTTGAGGCAACCACAGATTTTGCAATATACGGTAGACAATCTGAAATCCCATGTTGCTTTCCTGATGAGCTTGGGCATTCCAAATTCCAGAATAGGGCAGATAATTACTGCTTGTCCATCCCTGTTTTCTTATAGTGTTGAAAATTCATTGAAGCCCACAGTTAGGTACTTACTTGAGGAGGTTGGTATAAAAAAGAGTGATCTAAGCAAAGTTGTGCAGCTAAGTCCTCAGATTCTCGTTCAGCGGATTGATAATTCTTGGAATGCTCGAGTCAGTTTCCTTACGAAGGAAATTGGAGCACCCAGAGATAGTATAGTTAAGATGGTCACTAAGCATCCCCAACTCCTTCACTACAGCATTGAAGATGGATTATTACCTAGAATTAACTTTCTAAGGAGTATTGGAATGCGCAATGCTGACATATTGAAAGTATCGACTAGCCTTACGCAGGTATGCTTCCATTGCATGCTATATCTTCTGTATGTTAGAGAACAGGGATTGCCAAAGCTTAGTGTTGTATATAGTAGTAGTCAGTATTTACTTTTTCATGTATATGGATAAATATTTTCATGAGAATACTTCCTTTGATATGCATTATGTTTATCTGGGTCAAAGGAATATTTGTATGTTAGAATGATATACGAAAGGATGTGATTGATCTCATGGTCACCATTTGAGTGTTCTTATGTGATGTTGACATGGTTTGGCAGGTATTCTCGCTGTCACTGGAGGAAAATCTGAAGCCCAAGTACTTGTACTTGATCAATGAGCTTAGAAATGAGGTGAAGTCATTGACCAAATACCCAACATACCTAAGCTTGTCCTTGCATAAGAGAATTCGCCCAAGACATAGGTTTTTGGTTTCCTTAAGGAAAGCCCCAAAAGGACCCTTTCCTTTGAGTGCGTTGGTTCCATCTGACGAAAGCTTTTGTCAGCAGTGGGCAGGAACTAGCGTAGACAAATATTTGGCATTCCGTCAGAGCTTACTACTCAAGGGCTTTGCAAAGAAATATGTAAGACTCTAGTTGGATTCATGCCACTTCACTTTTTGTTGGACCTGTAGAAAAAGAGCAATGCCTCTCCTAAAACTTAAGCCCGTGTAACTCCTAAAACTTAAGCCCGTGTAACTTTTTCTATGGGATTATCTTGGAGCTTCAACGGAGAAGAATTATATCAATGAACCCTGGTAAACGAGCTTCGATCAATGTTCTTAAAAACTTTTCATTAATTTCGAAGCATTATATTATTCTGTTTCAGTCCTCTACTCTACCAGGAATGGATCTATTTCTCTTTCGACCAGTAGCAGAGGCTCGAGAAAATTAATTTTTGGACTGTACTAATCTCTAATTATTGAAGAAATCAAATGGCATCACTTCCAAACAGATGCTTCTAAGGTTAGTCAATTCTTTCTCTTTGAACAAGAATGGACCTTTGATTATTTTAGATAGGCAGAAAGGCATTATGACTAAATTGATCTTAGTAAGAGGGTTGCATCTCATGTGCCACACAAGGGTCTGACATTAAAATTTATTTCAGGTCTTTTCGTCGAGTACCTCTGAAATAGCAAGCTTTGACAGCTTGAAGTTTTTGGTTATAGCTCACCCCCATCTTTTACCTTTTCCCCGCAGGGAATGTAATTTCCTGTCCTTGTTTGCCTTACAGTGTTGATGATTATAGTGCATACGATTCATTACCTTATTATTAACAGAGACTCTTGATTTTTGTTTTTGCTTTATATATTCTTGGAGCACGTTGAGTTGATCTTTACAGCTAAATATATTTATCTCTAATCTGCTTCTTTTCGTTGGAAGTGCTTCAATGTGACTGCTTGTACCGAAAGACATCAGTAATTCCATCACTCATTCTCATAACTGGAACATCGGGAAGTGGCCTCATGCGGGGGTGGAGAGCCATGTCTGAAACGGTGCTAGGCACGATAACCCAGTGAAAGTCCTTTGGGCGATAGTCGAAAGAAGTTTTATATAGATAGTGAATTTCTTTTCCCTGTTCTTCTAACTTCATGTAAGGTCAAGCTTGATGTAATTGTAACGTTGCACCATAGAGTTCGTGGTTTGTACAAAAATGTCCTAGTCAAACACCCCATGTTCATGTTTAGAGAAGGCCTCACTTATTTCAAAAGATTTTTTATAGCCTCTTTCATTTAAAAATTCATAATCCTTCTTTTTTGTTGATCGGGTAGTTTGAACGACTCACGTGGTCGTTTAAGGGTCGTTGGAATGACCCAGGTCGTTTGAATGGACGTTTGAATGACTAACATGTCGTTCAAGGGTATCAAACGATTCACAGGCGTTTGAATGACTCACGTGGTTGTTCAAGGGTTGTTGGAATGACTCTCAAGGGCGTTTGAATGACTAGCATGGTGTAGAGAAAGCAAAAATATGAAAGATTATAAACACAGAGGGAGAGGGAGAACAAACCAGTAGCAAACAAGATGAGCTTCTGACTGAGGTGGGGTGGCGGTTGGCAGTGTGCAGGGCTATGGTTGGCACTTGGCAGCGTTGTGTTTGATAGCGTTGTGTTTGGCAGCGTTGGGTATTTTTGGAAGATTATATCGATTGTTCGGTCAAAAGCCAAAAAAGATAACTAGTCAGGTCAAAATGTCATGTTTGATATGCACCACGTAGAGTTTCTCCCAACCGACAAATTGATAGGGTCCTCGTGCGTTATTTTCAAGTGCGAGTTCTCCCAACCGACAAATTGATAGGGTCCTCGTGCGTTATTTTCAAGTGCCTCACAATTGATAGTACTCCTTTCATTTCAGGGAAAGTGTTCACTTTTGACTTGTTTTTTGTCAACTTAATTAAAGTTTGACCAATAATTTATATTAATTTATTTGTTTTTGCAAAGTTATGAAAATTATAATTTATAGTATTCTTGAGGTAGTTTTTAATTAATGAAATTTTATTTCTTAAAACATAAGTAAATTATACTCCCTTCGTTCCAGGCAAAGAATTCATTATACTATTTTAGGATGTTTCACTTAAAAAGTTTACTTTCAAAAAATTATGAAACATCTTGGTTGTGCTTAAATATTTTTGTAATTATGACTAACTCCAATAACACTAATATATCTCTTAATAATTAGACTTTTCAAACGTGGACTTTTTGGGTGGAACGGAGGGAGTATAAAATTTTAATTTGATTTAGTCACATGTTAACTTCTAAAAAAGAAAAGTAGACTCTTTGCTTGAAACGGAGGAGTACATAATATTCTTCCGTCCCAAAATGTGTTTTCTTTTGAATCTTTTTATTGAGCATGAACAAAATTGGTTACTCATATTTGGACGGAATTAGTAATAGAAAATGGGAAGTGCCTTGTCGTAGTTGATACCAGCTAGAGAATGTGTCTGACCAAAATGATTGGTGTAATGTGCTAAACTAGGGGTGTTTAATACTTAATCCATTCTTAAAAAAGAATCCACCGTTTTTTATTTTGTTTTAAAAAAAAAAAGTTTACTTTCTAATATTTCCATTTTAGAAAGTTAATTTTATCATTTTACTCTTACTTTCCTTGTTACTTTAATCTCCCACTTGCACATGAGCCTCAAAGTAAAATGTATAACATATCAAGATTTGTAAAAAAGTTAATTAATTTTCGTAATCTATTACACTTTTTTCAGAACAGAGGGAGTATATAATTGTCCCCGAGGATTTCTTATTATGCATAATCATTACTATTAGCACTCTAAAATTCAATTATGGCACCTCAGAGTACAATATATGAAATATCTGCTACAAGCCTGATAAAGCATTGCTCGAGTGGCGCAGTTATGGTATAAGTGAAATAAAACACAGACGGAGTATTGCACTTGAAGTTTGGAGTGTTAATAGTGATTTCCTATTGAAATTTGGAGTGTTAACACCAATTTTACATTAGAGAATTGCTCTACTCTTGCCATTCCCAATTGTGTGTTTGTTTCTAGTTTTTTCAAAAATTAAGAATTTTAGACTTTTAAATTATTATAGTACTACCTCAATCTCAAAAGACAGTTCCTTCTTTTTATTTAGAGCAAACAACACAAATAGTCCCTGTGCTCTACCCCTTTTTTGAGATTGATCCTTGAACTAAAATTCGAAAAAATTAAGTCCCTGTACTGAAACTTTTTACGCAATTGGTCCTTCCGTCCAACTCTGTTAGTTTTTTTCGTTAATTATGCTCACGTGCAACTCTCATGCCTTTGCCCAGGGGTAAAATTGTCCATGCATTCTTTTATTTTGAATGGACAAAATTAGCCATAATATTTTTATTTTTTAAAACTTAAACGTAGGTATTTTCGTAATTAGCTATATCTAATTTTTAAACCTTTTCTTCATCATTCCAACCCCAAATTCAAATCTCTCTATCGACTGAAAACCCTCACCGTCTTCCCCCAAGAACACGAAGATTATCAGGTCTCTCTCTCAAACCACACAGATGTTGATTCGTTTCAAATTGAAATTCTACTTTCGGTTTTGTAAATTAATTTCGATTTCATTTGTTATTGTGCATCTGCTGTGTTGTAGTCGGATTATCCATGGCGGACGAGGCCTCACGCCACACGGATCCTGAATTGCCAGTGAAAGACGGCATTGATGATTCTGAGTAACAGAGTGCCCGCCATTGCTGAAGTTAACGGCATGATCGAAGACGACGATGAGGAGGAGGGGGGAATTGGGGAAAAGTGTAAAGTTAGCTTCAAGATTGCGAAAATCCCATCAACATTCTGCAGATCTTGGGAAATTGAGCGTATCAACGGGGGAACTAAGAACCCTAACAGTAAGAAAGAAAAAAAATTCAAGATAAAGAACAAAATTCAAGATAAAGAACTAAGAACCCTAACAAGATTAAAGTAGCTTCAATGTTTTTGCCAAATTGAAAATTTGATTAGAGCAGAGTTTAATTTTATTGGGCATATTTTTGCAGGCTACAGAGGGGGGAGAGAGAGAGAGAGAGAGAGGGAAAAAGAGTGTCGTTTGATTGGATAATGAGGTTTGTGGGACCCAGAGAAATCACAAGATAAGCCATGGAAAAGGGCCATCTTTTTCGATTCTGTTGGTACTCATGGTGATGAGCAGTAGCCATGGAAAGAGGAAAAAATGGTCCTTGTACTTTTTTTTAAATGACTATTTTATCCCTTGTAGAAATCACATGAGTTGCACATGTCTGTAATTAACGGCAAGACTTTAACGGAAGGACCAATGGTGTAAGTCACCCCACTACAGGGATCACTGGCGTTGAGTAAGGACCAATCTCAAAAAAAGGGTAGAGCACAAGGACTATTTGTGTAGTTTGCTCTTTTATTTAAGGGTGAAACTAAAATGATACATCTTACGTTTCAAAAAAAAAAAAGGGTGAAACTAAAATGATACATCTTACGTTTCAAAAAAAAAAAAAGTTATGTTTGACTTGGTGCACAAATTAAGAAACATTAATCGACTCTATTATAAAAATTAGAATGTTATGTATTTTTTTTTTGAGACTCATATGCAAGTGGGACCTATCATTAAAGTAGCAAGAAAAAAGGGATAAAATGGTATAAGTGACTTCCTAAAAAGAAAAGATTGAGTGAACACTTTTTTTTGAAATAACTGAAAAGAAACGATGAACCTCTTTTTTAGGAAAGGTGCGAGTATTAAATCACTATTTAACATAAATATATTACTCCGCCAGTTCTTAAGTAGGGAGTTGTTCTAGCTTAATCATAACTCTTAGGTTCAACTTTCGAGCCATGTGAATGTAGCTCATTAAAATTTAGTAGGGAAAACTTTAATGTTCTTGTGGTTCCACTCGACTTGAAGATTAGTCTTGTGTCTCCGACTCTATAGGGATTGGGAAACAATAAAATAAAACATAAGATCTTGTATTCTTTTTTGGGTAATTCTAAAGAAAGTGTCTACTTTCTTTGTAAGAATATTAGACTCCCTCCATTCAAAAAACAAGTTTTATTTGATAAGTCAATTTTGTAAGTACGTAAATTTACTTGCTTGTACATTTTTCAAATTGCAATAAAAATTTTACTATTTTTAGAAATGAGACTGTATATATATATATTTTTGGGAATAAATCAAAGACGAAAGAGGGATTTTTAAAATTTTTTTGGAGTAATATCTTTTAATGAGAACTTTTAGAATTTCATAAAATAATTTTCTTTTATATTTGGTCAAAATTTTATCTAGTTAGTCAATAAAAGTCGAGCAAGACTATTTTTTTAGGATATAGAGAGTAATGTATATAAATAAATGTCATTAGTGTTTAAATTCTATTTTAATAAGTACATATTAGATATGATAGATAAAAAAAATTAATAATTTTATTAAAACATTTATTTCAAAAATAAATTTTAAAAATAAACACTTAGTTGGGAACAAAATAAATAATATTTGAATCTTTTAGTAGGTCTTGTCTTGGTGATGCAAAAGGGTCGGGTCAGGCCGCCAAGACTATAAAGTTGAAAATATTGTTGTTGTCGTCTCATGGGAATCAAATTTTCTGTGTCACAAACTGTGTATCAATTTCATCTCAACCATTGATTTTTTCATCCCAATCATCTCAACTGTGTGCCACTTGGGGACTAAATGCTGTATACTTACGCTCTCACAGTGGATCTATAGAATATCTTGCCAACTTTTTATCTTATTTTCATGTCACATTCGAAGAATAATTTTTTTGTGTTGCATATACATCCCCTTCGTAATTTGTATATTATGATGATGATATGCATAATCTGAAGCCCGAATTAAGACGACCTGATCCTAGTTGCCCAACCGCATCATGACCCACCCGATCACACTTGTTATCGGACTTTCCATTCCCTTGGGCTGCTTACTGACATAACTGTTGGAAAGTTACTGCAAGGCATCCCCTGCCTGCACCTGCTATGAGTTTGTTCAATCTTGCACAAACCCGACCATCTGCATCCATACCCGAGCAACTTTCCTGTTGGCTCAGTACCAACCAAAATCTGCACCATCATATGGAAATCCATTGCTTACTGCTTAGCATGAGACCCTATCATCTTGATCCATACCCGAGCATCTTTCCTGTCGCCATAATAATAGCAACTAAAATCTGCACCGTCATATGGAAATCCGTTACCACACAATAATCATGTGAAATATTTCCATGCTATGATCAGTCCGGTTTACCATTACCGTGGGCATTAGAACTATAAATGTTTGGGCAATGCTAGACACACCAACCAAAAAAATTACACCTAATGACATGGCTGATGATGTGTATCATGGGTCCCATTTACATCTTAACACTCCAACATAGTTGAGGGGTCAAAATGAAAAATAAACAAAACAAATCTACGCCAAAATTTTCAGTTGGAGTCGCACGCAAAGGCGATTGAACTAAGAGGGGAGAGCTCCGCCGGCGAAAGGGACGGGCAACGGGCAGATGACGATAGTGAAGTGACGAAGCAATCGGAACATCGTGACATATAGTCTCACACCTTCAATCGAAAAGGTATTCTTCATTTTTCAAACCCTAGAAAGTTAAAAATTGGGGTTCCAATGTTATGGGCTGCGATTCTGCTTCTTCTCTGGCGCCGGCAGCCGATAATGTCGACAACATCTCATTCCACGAATCTCCAGGTCTCTATCTTCCAGATACAACGCCTACACGTTATTATAAATATGTGTAATGCTATAAATATGTACGATGGATTGTCACGTGTATGTACGAATTAAATTTTTGAACCCTATTTTTTGAACTATTATGAATGAAATTGAAAGATTCATAGACTTAAACTGGTCTCCACTAACTTTCAATGAAAAATTAACCTTGGTTTATTAAAAAAATAATAATAATAAAAAAATCTCCCGTGATCCAGATTGGTGAACCCCATCGTACTTCCAATGATAAAGTAACCTTGGTTTTTAATAAGCTGTATATTCCTATTCTGCTTGTTACTTTTTTTAAAAAATTAGTCACTAGTCACTAATGAGCTATTACATGTAATGTTTTACTAATATGTTGTTTACAACTATGCAGAAATAGAAGAAATTTATAATGATACTTCATTGGATACACGTATAGAAATTGTTGAGGAAGAAGCTGAAAATGAAAAAGATAAGGTGAACGAGGAAAAAAAACAGTTCGAAGCTATTTCTTTGAATGAGAAAATTGAAGAGCTTAGAGAGGGAATGTCATTTGACAACATTGAAAGCCTTGTGAACTTTTATCGAGATTACGGTAAAAAGGTAGGTTTTAGTGTAAGCAAAAGATCCTCAACAAGAGGAGATGATCAAATTACGAGATACGTCACAGTTGTATGCTTTCGTGGTGGTGAGTCGAGAAGCAAAGGAAAGAACATTTTGAGGCCGAGTCCGATTACCAAAACGAAGTGTCAAGCTAAGGTTAGGGCAGTGCTCTATGAAGATGGAAAGTGGCATAGTACTTGAGCACAATCATTCACTTAAGTCCAGGGAAAACACGCTTGCATAGGAGCAACAGGAAAATAAAACCACATGTGAAGAGACAACTGCTACTTCATGCTAATGCTCCTCTGATCAGTCCGGTTTACCATTACCGTGGGCATTAGAACTATAAATGTGCCATCACGGAATCTGGAGTAGCATTTAGCTTGAGCTCGGTTCCTTTATTGAATAAACAAGGAAGACCAACACACTCTTAAGCTTGTCAATGCATGTTTGTCATTTTGGGTCCAGGGCCGGTGCTAACGCTAAAGACATTACAGTCCAAGTTGTGAAGAAAAATATTTGACTACCGTTGTGCATCAAATCCTGTTTCAAGTCAAACTTCACTTGGTATGATGCAGCCACCAATGACATTCATCCGTACATCTCCCCATGGTACATATATAAACATACAATACCGGGGATCGTAAACAAAATATATAATCATGAAGGGCTATAGATGTTATAGTGATACCTACATTCTGTTTTGTCAGCTAAGAACTTACTGACAAGAAACTGCCCTTCTAAGAGATTTACGGTATATAGATGCAAACTGATGTTTCTGATTATAAGTTATTTTCAACTATTGCTCGGCTTTACAGAGGTTGTAAACATATTTTCATCTCCAATACCCTGCACAACATTCTATATATTGCTACTACTTTCTTTCATCAACTCAAGACTATAACTACTTTCTTTACTTTCTTGATCATGTCATTAACGTCAAGGAAAAACTATGGAACTTTCTTATACGTAACTTTCTGAAACTGCCATATGCTTCTTCTTTCCTACCTCCTTCAACCCGAGATATGGGGAGGGTATATTGCTTCTGTTGTTTCTTCCTTCGCTAATATGTACTTGCATCGAACTTTAGTTTACTAGTTAAGAAAACTGAAAACAGCAGAAAACACCTGTATTATGCTAAAACAAAGATGTCCGTCCCCTTTTGGAAACTGTTTTCCGTCAAACTCTATAGTTCTTGTGGGTTACTGAAACTATTTATGTGGCGGTAGAAATCCCGCTTGCTAGTGGAGATGCAAATGGGCTGTCTGGTAGATTAAGTCCCTGGCTGCTTCAAGAACAAAACAAACACTACAAGTCAAAAAGCAGTAACAAAAACCATGAAATTAAACTGAACTGAAATATGCTGGTTGATTTTAAGTCCTTGTTATTCGTTCTTACTTCTCCTGATCAGTGTAATTAGGGCTCGCATGCTTGGTGTTATCATCAATTGGAGGGCCACTTTTCAGAACATCAAGCAGATAATAGTTGAACCGTTCGGCAGATGAGAGCTTGGAATGATCTGCATGGTATAGAACTTATAAGAACCAAAACTGGAAATAACTAGAAAGAGGAACGAAATATACGAGGAAAGAGAAACTATATCAAGAAAGACCGGGGAAGTCAGATTAGATTATTATATTAAAAAACAAAAAACACAAACACACACAAAAAAACAAAAAAAACCAAAAAACAAAAGAAACATTGATGCACCTTCTGAAACTTTGAGGTCATCCATGGGGTACCCAAAGCAGGACTGACTTGCAGGAGGTGTTCGTGCCAACTGCAGCTTGGAGAGATGCATCCTCTCAAGCTCAAGGGCCTCTTCCTGCTCTTCAATCAGCTGCTGCCTGAGCAACCTAGAGGACTCCCATCCTGTTGGCACGAAAACATTAAACAATTAGTGACTATTTGGAATGGCTTTTCTAAGTCGACTCATGCAATTGTTTTGAAGTTTTGATCTAGAGCAGCTTGATTAAGCTTTCGTGGATCCACCATTAGCGATACACCGCTAGTAGCTAAAGGTTATCTTGAAGGTTCATAGGTCTTACTTGCTTGAAGTTCAGAATCCATGTCAACTTGTTGCGAATGATAGCATATAGGATTCTCAAGTTTCTCTGGATACTTCCTGCATTAAAACAGATCAAGAGAGAGAGAGAGAGAGAGAGAGAGAGAGAGAGAGAGAGAGAGAGTCTGTTAATACCTGGAAATTTCGGTTTTATAACATAAACACATGTACATGATTAATTTGTAATAGAAAAGAAAGAAATTTTACCTCTCGATGAGCTTCGACTTCTCCCTATAAGGTTTCACAAGAACACGAGCACCACAAACATAATGTGGATTTCCTTTCGACAGTATTAACTTCACAGTGTCAGCGCTAACAAAAGTTACAAACCCAAACATCCGTTTCTGTTGGCAAGGAATTCTCACATCTTGGACTGGACCGAAGGTACTACAAACAAAAGCAACAATCATATAAACATTCAAACAGCTTAAATGTAAGAAGCAACATTCAATAACTAACAGATTGAGATTAGAAATTTACTTAAAGTAGTTCGAGACGTCTTCCTCGGTAAAAGTGCTTTCAGCTGGAAAAGTTAAGTATATTTGTCTCGAGCCACTTACAATAGGGCCTGGGTCATTTCTCTCACACCGGGGTTCCATGTACTTTGGTGCATCTTCAGCCAAAATTACCGAATGCTGTCCATGAGGTCTGTAACTTGAGGTCAAAATTTTTACAAGTTATTTATGCCCATAGCAAGGTTCTAAATAAAGAAAAAGAAATACTATCAAGGGTTAATTTACACCTGTCAATCAGTCGAATGCTGTTTTTCAATCGAGCAAGAAGCCTGGTCAAGTTATACCCGGCTTTACCATGTCTCTGGCTCTCAGTGAGGTACCCTTCAGCCTGAAGTGTTCTTCCATATTTTTCATAATATATCATCGGAAGAGAAGCAATAGAAACAGGATTGCCTCTCCTAGATTTCAAGATCTCCGTAATTTCCAACTCTAGTTTCTCAAGTGACCCGGGTGAGAATATTTGATCTTCATTAGCAACTTCATCAAAAGCGCGAGGATAACTCTCTGGGAAAGATGTTCCGTGAAAATACCTGCAGTTGCTCCCATGCTTACAGAACCCCTTGTTGAAATAATGACAAACCTTAACCGGAAATTCAGGTATGCTCAGAAATTGCCTTCTCCCTCTAATGCTCAAATTGCCCAATGGAGATTCCGGGAAATAGTAATCACTTGGTAAACTCGAAATCACAGGATTTACTTCCTCTAATGGCTCCTCCAAACCCATGAACTGAGGCCGACACCTAAATTCTTCATGAACCGAATCAGGATAGGCTAATTGCTGCTCGTTTGCTAGTTGTTGCGACTCCCAGTAAGGCGCAGGAACACGCAAAGTTCCAGGGGAGGGGAAGGGTCGAGATGAAGGCGGGGAGAAGGGTGCGAATTGAAGAGAAGGTGATATCGGAGGTGAAATTATCAGTTTTGAGCCTATTCCAAGATCGATTTTGGCTTTGTGTATTAAGTTGCGAATCAAATTGTCAGGTCCGAAAGCCAGGCGAATCATTTCGCGGTCTGCATGGTCTTGCAAATAGATGTAGCCAATGATTTTCTGGGTAACATATTCTGGTTCTGATTCTATAATTCTACTATAAACAACTTTTGCCGCCTCAAAAGATTCCATTTTGACATCTAGTTACTGCACATATGATAAGAACACAACAGAATCAATGAAAAATGCTACAGAATCAGGGAAAATTTGTGTCAAAAAATTAGTCATGAATCAAATTCATTGAACCAAACAATAATATTTTCTTGTCATATGCTGAAAATGAATGGTCTCTGCAAATAGATCAAGTCTTTTTCATTTTTTTAATTTAACATTTACCAAATAGGGAAATAAATCTACAAAATAAAGTCTGATACAATCACACAACTCCAGTTTATATAACAATTCTACAAAATAAAATACATATGATAAAGAGCAGCTCTTCTAACAGATTGCAATAGAAAAAGAAAGACAAGAAAACTACAATGAAATACAGAAACTAACACGGAAAACACTACAAAATAAGAAAAGATATAAACTTCATACAAAAATGTAATCTTGGAAAACCCATGCGACAGAAAAAAAAAAAAAGTTAATAATATGTAATTTTAAAAAAAGAGTTCTATAATTACGAGGTGTTCTTGAACTCAAAGTCTTTAGAAATTAAAAAAATAGAAACCCTCATTTCACAGTTTGAAAATTTGACAACTACTGGTCACAGGGTAAAATGATAAACTTGAAGTGATTTGCAGTAACCCATAACTAAAAATCAAATCTTTGACAAGTAAATCTCAAAATAAAACCTTAAAAAATTCACGTTTAGCACATGAAAATGATTAGATAAAATTGAATTGTACGGTATGAAAGAGAAAACAGATCAGACATACCCACTAAAATCTATCAGTCTGAGATACAAAATTAGTCAGAGAAACCTCTTATCCCCTTCCACAAACACTGGCACCATGATCAGTATCTCCTCTCTCTCCCTCACTCTCTCTCTCTCTCACACACACATGCACACACTGATTTCTTTCTCTCACTAGAAGTACTCTACTCCTTCCAGGGCTCAGTTTATGTACAGAAAATGACAGAAATGATGAACTGGAAAACACTGTCTCCTCTCCAACCCAACTTATAAAAATGATTAATTTTTTAATGTTAAAAAAAACTATTAAAGTATTTATATGGGTTCTATTTTGTTGATTGATTGTACTTAATCTCACCCAGTACAGTGTGAATGTTGTTGATATTTAAGGAAACTATTTATGGAAAACTTTTTCAGAAATTTACAGCTAAGATTTTTCCTAAAAAAGTTGCTGCTATATTTCTCTTTCTTTTCATGAGGGGTGTAACACTTTTACTGAGATCAAGCTTCCTGTTGCCCCATTTTACCGAAGTACCCTTTTACAGACTATCTGGATGAAATAAAACGGGGGCCAAAAGGAAAAAAAAAATAAAAAAAAAAAGAAAGAATTGGAGCTGCAGCATTCGGAAATTCCTATGTGTCGCACATGGCGGCCTATGGCATCTATTAAGTGGGACCATTTACTTTTTTATTTTTTTTTCCCCTTCAATACTAACAAAATCGCAACTGTTAATAATTACTTTGTGCTACTCAAATACTCCACCCGTCCCTAAATTATTGTCCTGTTTCACTTTTTTTATCAAATAAAATATTTTTTAAACGTAAATTTGACGAATATTTTTTTATTTTTTTTAAAATCATAAAATACGTAATTCGTAATACTTTTGTAGTACAATAATTTAGGGACGGAGGGAGTAAGTATTTTTTATTTTTTTTAGCGTCCTAAATTTTTTTTTTTAAGTTTGAAAAGTTTTTTTAAATTAGTTATCTATTGTGTCCTTATTTGTGAGATAGAAATGTAAGTTGATTTTATTAATTTGATACCATTAAAGGTTAATTGAGGAGTATTAAAAGAAAACAACATAAAATTAGACACTTTCATAAAACATATGTATATTCGACAAGAGACACTAATTTGGGACGGAAGGAGTAGTAGCTTTAACTATATAATTTCTCATTTTCTGAATAATCATGGAAATTGCTACCATGTCACTTTAGACTTACAAATTTATGAAACTCGTGAATTGTCTGAGTTCAAAAAAAGTTGAAAACATTACCTCTGCAATTAGTGCTAAAATTATAAAATTCTGAAAACAAACTTTTGGCTAGCAACTGATGATTGGCCATTTGTTTTATCACTTTATATATATAATTGTTTTTGTTTGTTGATTCAACACTACTTACTCCATCTATTCCTAAACAAAATCTGATAATTCTTTTAAAGTTGTTTAAAAAAAATTATCAATTCTGTGATTTTCTTATAAGTATTGCTTTTACCCTTTTAATTTTGACCAATATCACTTCTATGTAGACAACAATGAAAAACCTAACATATATAAAAAAAAAATTATTGTTAAATTAATTAAATTTTTTACTTATACTTCGGAGCTATAGATATATATAGGAAAACCAAGAAATACGTTCTTGAAAGCAGTAGGATCGGAGCACAAAACAACTTAAACACAACTAAGGTTATTTAGAGCCCATTTGGTAGTGTGTTTTAACAAAAATACAGGGATAAAATACAGTTTATTTATAAAAATTGTGTTTTAATGCTGCGGCAGAAAAAACAGTATTTTTAAAACGCAACTGCGTTTTAAAACGCTGTAATTCTCAGTTTTTTTCTCAAAACTCAAGTTTTAAAATGTTGTTAGGAAAAAATCTACATATCGAAGTGATATCTCAAACACATTTATAAGAAAAAAACTATAATTTTAAAATAATTCGTTTTTTAAAACGATATATTTCTAAAATATTGCATTTTATAAATAATACATCAAACATTAGTTTATTTATTATGTGCGGTGTACTGTCAATCATTTAATTAGTTTGACAAGGCACCACTTGTTACATTGGGTCCCACATTTCATCTTTTTCTTATTCGATCCAAAAATACGGCTTTGTCTCATTGTACAATTCCATTGTAGATGTACATTTTCAAATTTTCCTTAATAGAATGTTTGGTTTATTTGCTTTTCATTTATAATTAATGACAATAATTATATTTTATTTTAAGTAATTTGTGTTATATTAAGGAGTATAACGCCATATAATTAATAATTTTTATAAGACATATTTCTTTCACCCTAAAAAATAGTTCTATTTTTTCTTTAATATATCTTTAAAAAAATATATAAAAATAATAGTCTCATTTTTAATGATATATTTGTAGTGCAATTTAAAACATATACAAACAAATAAAGTTACAATTTTAAAAAATTTACCTTATAAAATATTACTACAATTTAATACATGTACAAACAAAAAATTAACTCTATAATTAAGTTTTTAAGTTGAGTCAAAATATCACTTTTCCCTGCTACTTTTTCTCGGGCAAATTACGCCATTGGTTCATGTATTTTTACACCATGAAAGAAAAGGAAAGAGGATAGTTGATTATTAAAAATGGTGTGAAGAATTAAATTAAAATAATGAAAAAGTGGAAGTGAAATTAAAGGGTTATGTGTATAATTACGGGTGGTAAAGTTATGTTTGATTAAAAATACATTAAATTCACGGAACCCATCCAAAAGAAAAATAAAAATAAAGTGATGATAAGGGTAATTTAGGAATTGAAAAGATGGTTATAATGATTAATGGATGACCGGTTCAGCCGGCGAGAGAGTTGGGGAGTACTCGCCAACTGACGAACGTGATTCATGAGAAAGAGAGAGACACGGGGGGTTTCTTGAATAAAAAGAAATTCGCCAAGTGAGAAATACTCCTCCGTAGAGTAGATAGGAGGAGGAATAGGATGATGATGATATTGGAATTGGATAGAGGAAGATCCACCAATCCATGTTTTGGATCTGCGTTAGACTCGGGCCTTTTGTTCGCTTTCCGTTTGGAATTATTATTATTACTAATTGGTTTTTTGAACTTTTCTATTGATGACTACTACTTAAATAAGAGGGAGGAACAAAAATGTGTATCACTAACTAACTAAGAATTAATACTCATGTATATAAATTAGTAACTGAATCAAAACCTACTACTTAAAATTATCGTAATAATAATAATAAAAAAAATTATAGTTTGTTTTTTGTAAAACCGTATTATGAAGCTTTGAGTGCAACCTGTTACAGACTCGTTTGAATAATTTGAACGTTTGAACCAAAAATAATAATAATAATAAAATTAGATCAATTAACATTAAGCATGCACACAGACTATTAATTCGACTACTTTATTGTAATTAATAAGTATAACACATTACCTTAAAATCAAAATAAAAAACTTGTAATTTGTATAGACTAATTAATATAGATACCGGACCCTAGCTTCCATTTGATAGTATTAATTAGAGTAATAATGGTACTTTATGGAGTATGTATAGTCAGTCCTGGATCCACCTAGTAAGTATTTATGGTGCCTAAGAGTAAGAGTGAGAGGGGATTGGTAGTTAAGATAGAGATTTAGTGTTTATATATATATATATATATATATATATATATATATATGTTGGTGACAAATTAAAAGAACCAAAAAGAATTACAAGGGCGGGGGGCACAACTACATGATCATGTGCAAAACACTCTCGCTCATAATAATATGACTTTATTGATTGATAGCTAGTTGGTGCATATATATGTATGTGCATACGGCGTTATGTCAAACGCAATATTATGAAAACCAAAACACACCAAAAAATATTAATTGCGATATAATACTTACTTACTACATGCAACTTAATTTTTCTGATTAATTAATTAATTACTGTTATGTCAAACCCAATGAAAAGCTTTTTAAAAGAAATCAACACACGTACAAGAAAAGAAATTATTCGGCAATGATTTCAGTACTATAATACCCGACCGGCAGGCACATTACAAACTAACAAACTCTCAAGTCCCAATTAGTTCTCTTCTTAAAACACCCAAAATACAGTAGATAAAATTTACAAATATCACTTCGATCGGTAGCAACTGTGTACAATGACTCTCGATCGGCTCTCACTCTCGATTTTTGTTTTGGAATGCAAATGGGTGGATACTGTAGGGGTGTGCACGGGCTCAAAGCCTCGTGGGATTTCAAAAGGCCAATGTAGTGGGCTTTATGCGGATTTAAATTGACCGGCTGGCTTTACACTGGCATTAAGTGAGCTCGAGGAGCTTAACGGACTTACCAATTCACTACCAAGGTGTTTGAAATTTCCGGCCTATCAATTTTTTTTTTAGTGAAATCAAGAACTACTGGAACACTTGCATGAAGAAGAAATTAGCCAATATGGGCATAGATCCAAATAATCATCGCTTTAATAGATGTGACTCTTGCTTTAATCAACATTGCGGCCCCAGAGGAGGAAATGGAACATCGTTTGCTTCTAAAATCCAACCAAGCAAACTTATGAAATTTACTGGAAATCAAAGTAGTGATCAAATATCCAATGCAAATGAGTCAAGTGTAACTGATTCGTGTTGGGAAATTGTGTAAATGCGAAGAAAATTATGTAACTTTTACATAATTTTTTTAGTGATTCGATTGTCTAATGACAAAAATAATTGAAGAAATGTATTTTACTATGTAAAAACATTGAAATGATATAATCATATGTTCAAATTGAAATTTGGATGAATAAGACATTAAAGCTAAAAATATGATATTGGCGTTCAAAGTAAGTTTGTCTTACATTGTAGGGTTAATTACACCATTAGTCCTTTGACTATTCATTTTTCTACGATTAGTCCCTTAAGAAATTTTTTTCAAATTTTAGTTCCACAAGTTTAACATTGTCACGCCAGCAGTCCTTTTGTTGGATGCCGTTAAAAAATTTCAGTTAAGTCAATCATGTGTATTGTACATGCCATTTTTCAAAGGTATTATGGTAAATTCCTAGTAACCCAAGATCAAGTAGAACAAATAGTATCCGTTCACCTTCTTCGGCGAACTTGTCGGCGACCCCTATTCGACTTCGAGAGTGATTGTCTTTCCGGTGAGGGTCTTAACGAAGATCTACATCTGTAATCGCAAATTCAAAAAAATTAGACCTAAAATTAGACATGCCCAAACGGTTCGAACCGCCGGTTCCGGTTCCGAACCGCCGATTCCAAAAACCGCCGACAATAAACGATAAAACCAGAAAATAACGGTTACGGTTCGGTTCGGCTAAGCGGTTCGGTTCGATTTCAAACCGTAATTTTTAATTATTTTTTAAATATTTTTTTATAATTTTTTTTAAAAAAGATTTCATCTTAAAACTTTGTACAAAGAATTGTTTGAATTTTTGAAACTTTGTAAACTTTTCATTTTTGAAATTATAGAGTAAACAAGGCAATTTCAAAATAAAAAATTTAAATTTTGGCGATTTTTCACGGTTTGGAACCGGCGGTTCCAGTTCCCGGTTCCAAACCGGCGGTTCACGGTTTTGAGAAATTGGAAACCGAAACCGAACCGTGTAACCGGCGGTTCCGGTTCAGGGACGGTTCTGGTTCCTCACAGTTCCGGTTTATGCGGTTTTTTGGGCGGTTCGGTTCCGATTCGAACCGCCGGTTCCGAACCGTTTGGGCATGTCTACCTAAAATCGACCAATTCAAATCTCAACAAATGAAATTCACAAAAATTAAATCATGATCAAAACCAAATCAAAACGAGAAATTGAAATTCTAAATTACCTTGGGAGGATTAGGGGTAATTCTGAAGAACAATTAGAGAGAAAAGGTTGCTATGGATTGCAATGTGATGTTGGGAAGAGGGATTTGAGGGTATTTGTAGGGGGAGAAGGGGAGTTTGTCACGGCAAAGGTTGGGAATTGGGGATGCCGGAGTAGGAGCTGTCGGGGGGGATAGGTGTTGATTCAATGCCAGGGGGGGAGGGATGAAGAAAGTCTCTTTCGTCAAGGAGTCGACTTCTTCGACTACTCAACGTTTACACTCTAAGAAGGAAGGCTAATGCCAGAGGGAGAGGGTTTGCCCAAGATGGAAGACGGCTTGCGAGGGACCTACTGCTGCTGGGGTTTGGGCCTTGATAGAGGGAGGGGGTTTGCCAAAGATGATGAGGGCTCGCTGCTTTGTTGCTGCTGCGTTGAAAAAGGGATTGAATTAGGGCTTTTTTCTTTTTTTTTTTTTTAAGTTTTGCAAAAGAGAGAGTGAGAGTCATTAAATTAATAAAAATAATTTAAAGGTTAACCTTAATTAAAAAAATTAATTTAGCATTAATGACACTACTAGTTATACAGGGGTACATGAAATTCCATATAAGCCCTTAATCAGTGTCACGTGTTAGACACATGACTGATTTAATGGATAAATCCTAACGACATCCACCAAAAGGACTAAGCGTGTCTAATTTTGATACTTTAGGGACTGAAATTTGAAATTTTTTTTTAAGGAACTAATCGTGAAAAGATTAATAATCAAAGGACTAATGATATAATTAACCTTACATTATAATAATAGTAACAAAAGACTATGCTTGTTTATATATAAACTCGCTTTTATATCATAGAATAAGCTTTCACTTACACGCGTGTACCATTAGTATTTTCTTTATTTTATTTTGGTTTAATATATAATTTGGTCCTTAAACTTGTCACGTTTTCTTGATTAAGTACCAAATGTATGATATTTTTTATTGTGGCCTTTAAACTGAACATTTGAGCTTATGTTTAATCCCTCATCCGACAAGAGTTAACAAAAACATTACAGTACATTTTATTTTAAAAGACTACAATGCTTTTATTTCTTCATAGAAAAATTTACAGCCTCGCTATATCTCTCCTCATTAATCATTGTCTTCTCCATCAACTTAGTTCTTGTGGATGGGTTCTTCTAACACCCAAAATAAGGTACATAAGCTTCGGCTGCTAAATCAAACCCCCCTTCATTCTCTCTCCATTTCTCACATCAAACATTTCTCTCTCTCTCTCTCTCTCTCTCTCTCTCTGTGTGTGTGTGTTTTTCTCTAAAGTCCATTAGAGAGAGAATGAAGCTGCAACTTCAACGTTAATCGCCGGAGCAACAGTTTTCCGGTGGGACTGCAAAAAAGGATGCAAATAGGTTTCTAGTTGGGGCAAACGTTGAAGCTCACTGGTTGTGGAATTTGTTTGGTATAAGTGCTTGTATCCGAAGCTATTCTTCCTCGCCTAAGGCGGTTTTTCTGGGTGTGTTGCTTTGATGAAATTAGGACAAAAGGTTTTAAAACAAGGAAGGCTTCGCACGAACTTGGCCCAAAAAGGATCATGTGTGTAACAAAATTAATTAAAAAGGCAAATCAGATGGGTTTTGATTTTGAACTAGGTTTCTTACGAAAGAGAGATAATGGAGAGAGGGGGGAAATGGGTAAAGGAAGATTTCTTTATTGATTGTTGTTGTTTAGGATGGAGGCCACGGTTACCGGAAGGTGTGGCCATGGCTCTTTCTTTGAGGAAGGAGAGACACTGCTCGAAAAACGGTGATTACCTACGGAATTTTCCGTAGGTAATTACAAATTTTCGTCGGTAATTATGAAATGCCGACGGTATATTCCGTCGGTATTCCGTCGGCAACTGACAGACGGTAATTACCAATGGAGCCTTTCCGTCGGTGATTACCTACGGAACGTTCCGTCGGTAATTACCTGTGACGCCCCGACCCGAATTCCAATACGAAATCTCGAGGTTGACGCGCCAAAACAACACACAATAAACGATAACTAATAATAAAAGTATGTGGCGCAACAATCCGTGCGCACCACAAAACCACAATAACAAAAACTTTGGTAAGATAAGTTCAATCATCGGCGACGTTACTGCCGGAACCCAACTACTTAAGGCACAAGCAACATTAATCACCTCGGCCACAACATGCCGGAAACAACTACGCAAGAACCACAAGCCATAACACGCTTGGGAAAACAACTAAGTTAACATGTAAAAGAGTATACGAGCTCGACATACACGTGTCGGCTACCAAAAGAATAAGAGGTACAAACAAAGTATTAATACTACCCAAGTAAAGTCTACATGACTTTACTTAACCAGTCGTCCTCACCAAAAGAATTGTCTAACAATCAACAAAAGAGTTCCAGGACCAACCCGAACAAATGTCCACCTGCGAGCTACGCGATAGGACTAACCGGCCTCACCGCGAACTTCCTGCCTGGCTCGGATCTAAGGAAAACAAATAAACACTTACGGAGTGAGTCATAATGACACAGTAAGTTACTAATGCAACTACATGGCATGGCAAGGTATTCAAACAATAATTATCACAGGGTATTAACATTCATATACCATGACCCAATTATTTATCATCTTACCAATACGCGATTTATTCAACTCGTGGGTGTTCATAAATACCCATGTTAGAGAAGGATATCGTATCACTCTCTTCAACTTTGTGTCGCTCCTGCAATACACAATCAAACAACAGTGCCTCGATACTCGTGTGTGTAGTATCGACGTCCCCGACACAATCCCGTCGAGTTCAACATAGCAAGCCAAAGTCATGCGTATTGCTACAACAATGGGGCTACTTCTCAACTGTGGCCAACAGAAGAGGGGTGTGTGCAACTCCGGTACGGCGACTTATGGCGATCACAAACGTTAATTTGTGAAGACCATAGGTCGTCCTACCTTACTCAACAGACGACGCCAGCTGGACTTACACAATGCACAAATAGATATTCTTATATATCAATGCAATTAACCTCAAGTTCAAAAGTAGTGAACTTGACAAATGACAAGTAGATTATTTTATTCTATCACCCATCATTACTTAACAATTTGTAAGCATTCGACTCAACACATTAGGGCTATTCACAAGTCTCCATTTTAACAGCATCAAAGGTACGGAGGACTAGAGTCTCGATCAATCGAACTCTATACCTCGTAGAAATCTAACATAATGTTCGGGGAGTCATAATCTTCCTTAAAATCGACTTCTCGAAGTCATTACTAAAGTTCACCAAATTAGGGTTCCGATGCTATATGCAAGGACCACCCATTTTCAAGTCTCAAGTTCTTTATTTGTTCAAATCCTAACATTTGTATACCAACCTTTGCCCATTAACTTCATTCTACACATACTCATAGCACAAGTGTAATGCACTCACCTCAACCTAGAGATTTATACATAAAAACAACATATAAAGCAAGTTATGCAACAATATTGATGATTTAACACACTTTGAAGCTTAAGCATACAAAGGGGGTTTAGTAACTTACTTTGTGACGAAAATCTAAACAACTAAAATGAAATCGAAGCCACCCAAGTTGTTCCCTAGCTCAACCCCAACACAATGACGGTCTCAGATCGTTGATCGGACGGTCGGATCTCCGGGAACTCACACACACACACTAGTCTCACCAAGCTCTCACACACACACTCTATGGAGCTCTAATGGAGGGAAAGAGAGAGATATGTGGAGAGAAATGAGGTCTCTCTCTCTATTCATTTAAGTTTCTAAAATCAGACCAAGGAGGGTAGGGGTGTGGCTCAAGGAGAGCCACACAAGTGGTAGAGTTTAGGGGTAAGAATGGAACTTCCAAAAATCTGAAATTTAAAGCTGCTCGACACGCACGGCCGTGTCAAGGGAGTCGCACGGCCGTGCCACTCTCGCACGGTCGTGCTAAGGAGTGCTGCACGGTCGTGCCAAACAATCTGGAGAAATTTAACACTCTTGCACGGCCGTGCCAAAGAAAGGCACGCGGCCGTGCCAAACAATCTGTCCAACACTCTTCTATTTTTACTCTATCTCATTGGTTTAGACACTTGGGTGCACCTATGAGTGATCATACAACATTTCTAACACTTCAAATCGGTGTCAAGAGCCATAACGATCAATTTATCAATGTATAACAAATATAACAATTCCCATAAATATGAAATTAACATATCAAGCAAAGCATAATCCAATTAGCACGTTAATGAAGCAAGTTTAACACATAAACTAAGTAAATCATGCATAAGAGGATTCGGGGTGTTACATCCTCTCCTCCTTAAAAGAATTTAGTCCCTAAATTCCTTACCAAGTTCATCAAAAAGATGAGGGTATTTCTCACGCATATCGGCCTCGGTCTCCCAAGTAGCTTCCTCAATGTCGTGATTCCTCCAAAGCACTTTAACTAGTGGGATCCGTTTGGTTCGCAAGGTCTGTTCCTTAGTGTCAAGAATCTTCACCGGTTGTTCGACGTATGATAAATCGGGCTCAAAAGTAATCTCCTCGTACTCAAGCACATGTGAGTCGTCCTTCATGTACTTCCGAAGCATTGACACGTGAAACACGTTATGGATTTCTGATAACGAAGGCGGTAACGCAATTCTATATGCTAAAGTTCCCACTTTCTCGAGAATCTCAAACGGACCGATGTATCTCGGTGATAACTTCCCTTTCTTGCCGAACCTCTTAGTACCCCTACGTGGCGATACTTTGAGGAACACATAATCTCCCACCTGAAACTCGAGATCTCGTCTCCGATTATCGGCATAGCTTTTCTGTCGACTCTGTGCAGTGAGTAGTCTATCCCGAATAACCTTCACACTCTCAACCGACTGTTGCACTAACTCCGAACCCCAAATTTTTGCTTCGCCGACTTCATCCCAACAAATCGGCGATCTACACTTCCGCCCATACAAAGCCTCGTACGGTGCCATCCCAATACTCACTTGAAAACTATTGTTATAGGCGAACTCCGCTAAGGGCAAATGACTATCCCAACTTCCCTTAAAGTCTACCGTGCACGCACGCAACATATCCTCAAGTACTTGAATTAACCTCTCCGATTGTCCATCCGATTGAGGGTGAAAGGCCGTACTAAAGTTTAACTTTGTTCCCATAGCTTCCTGTAATGCCTGCCAAAACCTCGAAGTAAACCTCGGATCTCGGTCCGACACAATACTCACAGGAACCCCATGCAACCTCACTATCTCTTGAATGTACAACGCCGCCAACTGACTCAAAGAATACGTTATCGCAATAGGAATAAAGTGTGCCGATTTTGTCAACCTATCCACAATAACCCAAACGGCATCAAATCCTCGACGAGTACGGGGCAATCCTGTCACGAAATCCATCGTGATGTGCTCCCACTTCCACTCGGGGATCTCAAGTGGTTGCAACAAACCCGCTGGCCTCTGATGCTCGACCTTTACCTGTTGACAAGTCAAACATCTCGAAACATACTCCGCAATTTCTCGTTTCATCCCACTCCACCAAAACTGTTTCTTCAAATCCCTATACATTTTGGTACTCCCCGGATGTATAGTATACTTCGCCTTGTGAGCCTCGTCGAGGACTTGTCGTTTAACCACCTCATTTGAAGGAACGCAAACTCTTTCCCGGAATGTGAGAATTCCATCGTTGTTCATCGCAAAGTCGGGTGTTTTTCCCTCGCCCATCTCACTAATTATCTTAACAATTTTCGGGTCGACGACTTGAGCCTCTTTAATCTGTTGAAACAAAACTGGTGTAGCTCGGATATTCGCAAAGATTACCCCACGTTCTGTCTCGGAAGGATTCCAATCTCGTAGATCCTCCAACATCTTCCATTCTCGAACCATCAAGCAAGAGACATACGTCTTTCTACTCAATGCATCCGCTACAACATTCGCTTTCCCGGGATGATAAAGGATCGTACAGTCATGGTCCTTCAGTTTCTCCATCCACCTACGTTGTCTCATGTTCAACTCCTTTTGTGAGAAGAGGTACCTTAAACTCTTGTGATCTATGAAGACCTCAAACCTTGCACCGTATAGGTAATGTTTCCACTTATGCAATGCAAACATAATCGCAGCCAACTCTAAATCATGGGTAGGATAATTCTGTTCAGAAGCTGTCAATTTCTTCGAAGCATAAGCGATAACTTTTCCATTCTGCATAAGCACACAACCCAGGCCTTCCTTCGAGGCGTCACTATACACCACGAAGTTGTCGCCTCCACTAGGCAACGTCAAAATAGGAGATGTCGTCAAGCGTCTTTTCAACTCTTGAAAACTAGCCTCACATTTCTCATTCCACGCAAACGGTGTCGTTTTCTTTGTCAAATTCGTCAGAGGCGTAGCGATCTTGGAGAATCCCTCAATGAATCTCCGATAGTACCCCGCCAAACCCAAGAAACTACGGACCTCGGTAACTGTGCTCGGTGTTTTCCATTTGGTCACTACTTCTACCTTGGATGGATCAACCGCTATTCCATCCTTCGAAACCACATGACCCAAGAATGATACCTTCTCTAACCAGAAAGCACACTTGCTAAACTTAGCATACAACTGTTTCTCCCGAATAACTGATAATACTACCCTTAGGTGTTGCCCATGTTCTTCCCGTGACTTAGAGTAAACCAGTATGTCGTCGATGAAGACCACCACGAAACAATCCAGATATTGATGAAACACACGATTCATCAAATCCATAAACACCGCCGGTGCGTTTGTCAACCCAAACGGCATAACTACAAACTCATAATGCCCATACCTCGTGCGAAAGATAGTTTTGGGAATGTCTTCCGCTCGAACTTTCAACTGATGATACCCACTCCTCAAGTCCAACTTGGAATACACAACCGACCCTTGCAACTGGTCGAATAAATCATCGATGTGTGGTAAAGGGTACTTGTTCTTGATTGTCACCTGATTCAACTGTCTGTAATCGATGCACAACCTCAAAGTACCATCCTTCTTCCTCACAAATAAAACTGGTGCACCCCAAGGTGATACACTTGGTCTAATGAACTCCCTATCAAGAAGTTCCTGTAACTGCTCTTTCAATTCTTTCAATTCCGCGGGTGCCATTCTATAAGGGGCCTTAGAAATAGGAGTAGTCCCCGGTAATAGCTCAATACAAAACTCTACTTCCCTATCGGGAGGCATATCATAATCGGTTGAAAACACATCGTGAATTCACAAACTACCGAACTTCCTCTAACTTTGTAGAAATACTCTTGTCAACCACACACGCCAAATAACCCGCACACCCACGTGATAATAACTTTCAGCCCTCAAAGCGAAATAACATGTATACTACTCTTGACAAAGATCACCCACAAATACAAACTCGGGAACACCCGGCATAGCAAAAGTAACTTTCTTACTATGGCAATCTACTAAAGCATGATAATCACACAACCAATCCATGCCAAGTATGACATCAAAATCACGTATGGGCAGCACAACCAAGTCAGCATGCAAAGTGTGATCACCTATCAGTATGTCACAGGCTCGGTATACTTCCGAAGCCAACATGTGCTCCCCCAACGGGGTAGACACCTCAAGCACAAAAGGTAATGATTGGGGCAATTGATGAATGAGTATTTTACTCATTTATTGGGTATTTATTCAGCTTAGATTTAGCTAATTCTCGATGTTTTTGTTATATAATATTGTGTTTTAGTGTTGTTTTATAGTTTCAGAGGTTAAAGGGGTTAAACTTGCAAAGTTGGATGGCTTTGAAGTGATTTCAGAAGATTTCGTTACACTCCGTTAGAAATCATAATGGAAAAGGACTGTTTTGCAAACGAAAAGTTAACGGAATGTGTACTTTTGATGGATGACTCAAGTTTCTAGAAGAATTAATGAGGATGAAAGTCAACTCAAGACATCCCGAGTCCAATAAAGTTAATTCAAGTCAACTCATGTTGAAGAAAGTAAAGAAAAAGTCAAAAATGCCAATTTAGGGGTGTAAAGTGTAATTTTCAGAAAGTTGAAGGCAGAAAACTAAAAATCTGCTTTATGCAACTTTGGGCAACGCATGGTATTTGTCCTTGGGAAGTGTGCGGCTGCCTTGGCCCTTTTTGGTAGGTTTTAATGTATTGTACCCCTTTTTCCTTAGTTGTTGTACATTATTAGGTTATAAATATATCATTTTTAGGTTAGAATTAAGGAGAGTCGTCTTGTATAATTTTTCTTTGTCTATGAAGAAAGTTAATTCAAGAATGGTTCAAGTTTTTGTACTATCAATTATCATGAGGAGCTAATATTTTTATCTAGGAATTGGAGGTAACTCTGTATCAAATATTTATGCCTTAATATAATTCTTATTCAATTGTTCTAGTCATTCATAAAAGTATTTTTATCGAATCTTTCTAAGTTGTATTTGCGTGTAGGTAATTACAACCGTTAGATTATCAGGGTATGATGAATTGCACGATCAGAATGCATAAGTCATATGTTTGCCATCTTTTATGAATGTTCTTTCTTATTGATTCATAATCTTGCTAAGATAAGAAAGAGATTAATTGTTCCTAAGTTCTTAAAGGGTCCCTGTTTGTTATATGGACGGATCAAGAAAGTATAACAATTAGGGATACTAAGCCTGCAAATCGTGATCCAAGCGTCCCAGGTTTTACCTTTGTGAACCAATCCTAGAACTGAATTGATACATAAATTAGAAAGGCATAAATCCAAGATATATAGTGAATCCCAATTCCTAGGTCTTCTCAATTCTTGTTAAATTCGTTATCTGCCTGCTTTGATAATTTAGTTGATAAATTTAGGTGATAAATTAGTTTAAATTATTGTCAGTAGTTTTAGGAAATCAACAAAAACCCCCTGTCTTTTATTTTTGTTCGTTAAGTTATTAGTTAAACAATATTCAATCATTCTCTTGTCTCGTGGTTCGACCCTTGTTTTTGTACAACTATACTCCGTATTCTCGCACTTGCGAGGTAAAATTTCATTCATCAAGTTTTGGCGCCGGGGACAAGTTAGATTGATTGAGTAAGTTTAACCGGTAACGTCGTGGTGTCTGAACTTTTATGTTCGGTCGCCGTTCACTGAATCCCACGCTGGCGGAATTCAACGATAATATTAATCGGGTAGGTAGGAACGTAGAGGAAGAACTAAATCAAGAAGAGCATCTGCCAAATCCTGAACCTAACTTGCACTTGGATCAAGAAACAATAACATGGGACAAAGGTATATGAAGGATTATGCTCGCCCTAGAATTGACCAATCACCCTCTCCTTTGCCCTACTTGCCGCTAGAATTATGAAGTTAAGGGTCATTACTTGAATCTCTTGCCTTCCTTTCACGGAATGGCTACAGAGGACCCTTTGAGTTTTCTCCGTGAGTTTCACGCCACTGTCGATAACCTCCTCTAGGAGCATTAACGGAGGAACAACTCAGATGCGCCGCATTCCTTTCGCTTTAAAGGATGCACCAAAGTTTGGTGGAATACCCCGCTCCCGGTTTGCAAACGTGGCAAGTGGCCGACACGTTCATTCGAAGTTTTATGCTCATCCCACTGGCCGAGATGAGAAAGAAAATTATAAACTTTTCGCAAGAGCCGGAGAGTCTTTTCATGAAACTTGGGACAGATATAAACAACTTCAATTTCAATGTCCACATCATGATTTTCCACCTTCTATCTTGTACCAACAATTCTATGATAATATTTGCCCAAGTCACCAAGCCATGGTGGACAATGCCGCAGTGGGTCGATTCTCGAGAAAACACCCGATGAGGTGAGAGATTTGTTTGAAATGCTTGGGGCAAATTCCCAACGAAAAGTGTGAGGGTAAAGCAAGGGGAGTTTATGAGATTAATAACAATGTACCTTAGATAGAAATGTGCAATATTTGATGAAAAAGGTTGAGGAGCTCTCCGCGAAACCTAATATGCAAATGCCTAATGTTTATACCGCATGTTCTATTTGTGGTGTTTATTCTCATACTACTAACTCTTGTCCATCTAGTGCACAATTTCTCGAATATGTTGAAAGTTAACTCCATGAATTCGTATCCTCCAAAGCCTCGCAATGATCCGTATTCAAATACCTACAATATGGGTTGGAGGAATCATCCAAATTTCTCATGGAGTAACCCGAAACCTCTTCATCAACCCCCACCACAACGCACAGCACTGTCACCGACTCAAACTCCTTTGGAGGAGATGTTCCGAACTTTATGCTCGAAAGTCGGAGGAACCAAAGAAGATAATGAGATGAGGTTCAAGCAGAATGAGCAGATGCACAAGCAAAGATGAGGCAAAGATTGAGCAAATTGGAAAATCGATTGGACAATTGGCCAAATCCCGCAGGCCACAAGCAAGGAACCTTCCCAAGTCAAAATGAACAAGCAATGGCGGTTACAACACTTCGCAGTGGTAAGATAATTAGTGAGAAGGTACATTCGATCCTTCTTCTTCTAATGGTAAGCTGCGATGTGAATGTTAGTGGGGAGAAGGCACAAAAGGAACCTACAATTATGGAAAGACTCCTAGCAGAACAACCTCCTTGTAAACCTTATGTGCCTCCTATCCCGTTTCCTGGTAGATTGATAAAACATAAGATGGATAAACAATTCAAGGAAATCTATGAGATATTTTCTAAAGTCAACATAAATCTTCCTCTGTTAAATGTGATCAAGAACATTCCATCTTATGCAAAATTCTTCAAAGATCTCACTACCAGGAAACATAGGTATGAAAAGAATGAAAATGTGATAATATCTGAGAATGTTAGTGCCGTTCTTCAGCAGAACCTCCCACCTAAACTGAAAGATCCCGGTAGTTTCAACATCCAAATTTCTTTGGGGGATTCAAAAAGGTGAAGGCAATCTTGGATTTAGGTGCTAGCATTAATTTAATGCCTTATTCTGTGTATGAGCAATTGGGTTTGGGAGAACTAAAACCCACCACAATGTCCTTGCAATTGGCTGATCGTTCAGTAAAACATCCTATGGGCATTGTGGAGGATATTTTAGTTCAAGTTGATAAATTGATTCTACCAGTAGACTTTGTGGTTTTAGAGATGGAAAAACAGGTTAGCGCTAATCATGAAGTGCCCATTCTCCTTGGGCGACCTTTCATGGCTACTGCTAACACTGTCATTAATGTGAAGAATGGTAAATTGTCCATGTCTGTTATGGATGAGTCTGTTGAGATATCTGTGTTTGATGCTATGAAATTGCCTGATGATATGACTGAATGCTTCTCTGTTGATAAGTTAGACGATATAATCTCTGATAATTTTGAGAATGAGCGTATTTGTGATGAAATTGAGGCTTTACTGAAGGGTGGTGAGAACAGGGATAATGAGGAAGTCCATGAAATAAAAGCTGTCTTCGATAAGATCGAAGTGAAAATTCCTAGTGACTCTCCTTTTCACCCCCTCGGGCATTTCAAAGAAAAATTTGTGCCATCTGTGGTGTCCCCTCCTAAGTTAGAATTGAAACAAATGCCTGTGATGATTGCCGCTGGTTTGAACAGCAAGCAAGAAGAGCAATCGATGAGTGTGTTGAGGGCACATGGGGAAGCAATAGGTTGGACTTTCGACAGCCTGATTCATCTCGAAGAAGGTGTCAAGCCTTCTAGAGAGCACCAGAGAAAACTCAATTCTCACATGGAGGATGTGGTGAGAGCCGAAGTGCTCAAGCTTTTAGATGTGGGTACCATGTACCCGATTTCTGTTAGTAAGTGGGTCAATGGGCACCGTGTGAAACTAAACAATGAAGGGATCTCGATGATGGAAACGATTGAGACAACAGAGTTGTGGGATCCCTAGTTTTGTTGCTTCAATCTGCGTCGAGCCAACGACGTTAAACAAGTGCGCTTGTTGGGAGGCAACCCAACTAGGTAACATTATTTTATTTTATTTTATTTTATTTTTCCTTCTATTTTTGTAGGATAATTTAGTGGCTTCAATTCACAAACTTTTGGCATGCGGTTTTTTTTTTTTCTTTCTGATATGAGCTTTGAGGACATTGCGTGTTTTTAAGTTTGGGGGTGGAAGCCTGTTAGTTAGTGTTGTATTTATATGTTTTAAGTTTGAGTCACTCTTTAGAGTCTCCTTGAGTTTGTGGGTTTATAGAGGAGTGTTTATAGTGTCACCCTCACAAAAAGATTTTATTTTATTTCATTATTATTATTTTTTTTAATTTGGTTGTACTAATGCTTAATAGATTTTCTAGCTTTTGTGTTGTATTTGTGTTTATTTTTTATACAGGTAGCAGGCCAAGATGATCAAAGAAATCAGGTTAGGGGAGGCAAATATGAATTTTAGAGATAGATTGGGGCTGAAAATGTAAAAATTAAAAAGTTGGAGAAGAAAAGTTCGCGCCCGCGCAGGCGCCCGCGCATCTCCCAGTACCTGCTTACTTAAATTCTGAAAAAAAACGAGGAGGAGAAGGGTGGTAATTGAAAAAAAAAAAAAAAAAATAGCAGGGAGTTGGGCGGCCGCTAGCGCGCGCGCGCAATTTCCAGTGGCTACGTACTGAAACGAATGATGTAGACTCTGTAGAGGGGGGCAATTGAACGAAAAAAAAAAAAAAAAAAGCAAAGAAACAAACAGAGAAAGTCAAATCCCTTCCTTCGCCGGTTTCTCCCTCCCAGCGCACATCAGCAGCAGCAGCCACTCCGGCAGCCAGCCTCCCCATCGCCGTGCGCTCTCTCTTTCTCTCCCCCAGTTTCCGACGTGTGTCCTCCATCTCCGGCCACCTCCTTCATTCCAACCAGGTCGCAACAGCCCGCGCGCACAGCGGCAGCAACCCCAACTCCGGCGGTCTTCATCCCAGCGCACCCGCATCTCTCCCTCCCAGCAGTCCCGTCGCGCCACAACCCCATCACCAACCTCAGCACTGGCGAGCTTTCGCTGCTATCTCCATTAATTCCGGCCAAGCGCGCCTCCTATCTCTCTCCCTCCTCAAATCCGGCCACAACTCACCACAGGCTTACTACCGGTCGTCTTCAATGGCGGCGGTGCGCCCATGTGATAGCACCACGTGCGATCTGTTCCGAATCCCCGAGCGATTCTATTCTGATCAATACATAAAGGTTGCAGCACGATTTCATACCGGGTTTGCAATTGAGGAATTTTCTTTGTTGCACAAGTAAGCTCTTTCCTTTTCTCCGTACTTTATTGAAATTTATTTGAGAATTGTTGGTGGGTAGCACATGGTTTTGTGATCAATGTTGAATTTCGTCCAAATTGATTACTGTGCATTGAGGATTGATTCGGGTTATTCAAGTTTTTCAATTCTTGGGATTAGTAAATTCGCTTTACTTGATTCCATTTTGAGTTGGAGAATTGAAGTTTTAGAATGATTTGTAGATTGGGAGTGCATTGACTGAGGAAAGAAAATTGTGCTTGTCTGTTCTTTCAATGATTGGTGTAGTTGTTGACAATTTGAGAATTGCTATTTGCTAGCAGGCAAATTTTTCAATATACTAATTTGGGTACTGTCTGTGAATTTTATATCGCTTAAAAAAATTGTTCAACGTTCTTGTGATAGTGGGTATTTGTTATTCAGTTGACAGTTTGAAAGTTATGAGCAATTGGTGAAAATTTTGAGCTTTGGGTTTTCTATGTATGAGTCAAAATGTCATTCTTGATGTGTTAGGGTATTTTTTTTCGCTGCTTGCTAGCAATTCTATGTTGGATTTGAGTATATTGAGAATTGTTGGGATTGGGTGGAATTGACTGTGGAGGGCAAATCTGCCCAATGAGATGTATTGAAACTAGGATGTATTTTTTTTTCCCCCTTGTCTGATATTGTTACACATTGGGGACAATGTGTCATTTAAGTTTGGGGGTGGGAATATAATCTTATGCTCTTATGTTTTGGGAGTAGTTCTTGTTATCTGTAGATTTTTGCTAATTCATGGTTTTATTTTTCTTTTTAGTAGTTTGTTTTAGTTTTAAAAAAAAAAAATCAGAAAATATGAAAGTTTTTGAGCGAGTTTGTAGTGTAGGCATGGTTACTACCGCCAATGATGATAATTTGATTGGTATTTGACATTTTGTAACTAGCGATGCATATTGTACTTGTTTATATACTGAAATTTGAACTAGTTGATGGAACTTTGAATCTCTAATCTTTGAGCACTTTATGTCATGAATTGATTTGTTGGGAGATTTGAATGACTTTATAGAGTTGTATAGTGCACATATCATTCCTTAGAGCCTTTGATACTGAAAAAAAATTAGAGTATTCATGAAATTTTTAAACTGTTTTTACTCCTTGAAGTTAGGCCTAAACAGAGTTTAAGTAATCCGAAAAAAAAAAAAAAAAAAGAGGAATATCTTTGTGAAGACGTAGTTTAGCTTCGTAGCCTTTTTAACTCGAGTTAGTAAGCTCGTAGGGGTGTTTATACACCTAATGCCTTAAAGCCATATGGTTTGAGAGTCATTAGCCTAATACTCGTTACATGTGTTAATTAGAAAGCTTAAGGGAGCTAAACATTGCACAGTCCACAAGTTTGCATGAAAAAAAAAAAAATTGCAAAAGAAAAGAAAAAAAAAGAAAAAAAAAATTCGGTATTGCTACTTATGTTTGTAGTAATGGAGAGGAGTAATTACTAGTTTTTATGTTTCATGAAATATACTTTGATATATATATATATATGCAAAGGTTAATACTTGTTATTTTTAGGGAATGTATGAGGTACTTGGCTCTATAAGGGATTTCAGTTCTTGAAACTATTGAGTAATGGTTGGCACACACACACGGAGATTTAAAGTGAGATTGACGATGATTGAGTGGAAGTTTAGACTTGTGGCTATGTGTTGTTATTTGCTTAGTGTGTTAATCTTACTCTGAGGCATTATGTGGTGCCATGCCGAAGCTCGACTCGTGAAAAAGAAAAAAAGTTTTGCTTTTGTTTTGTATTTATTATAGTATAGTTTAGTTGTTTTTGTTTTGTTTTCTTGTTTTACTCGAGGACGAGCAAAAGTCTAAGTTTGGGGGTATTTGATGAATGAGTATTTTACTCATTTATTGGGTATTTATTCAGCTTAGATTTAGCTAATTCTCGATGTTTTTGTTATATAATATTGTGTTTTAGTGTTGTTTTATAGTTTCAGAGGTTAAAGGGGTTAAACTTGCAAAGTTGGATGGCTTTGAAGTGATTTCAGAAGATTTCGTTACACTCCGTTAGAAATCATAATGGAAAAGGACTGTTTTGCAAACAAAAAGTTAACGGAATGTGTACTTTTGATGGATGACTCAAGTTTCTAGAAGAATTAATGAGGATGAAAGTCAACTCAAGACATCCCGAGTCCAATAAAGTTAATTCAAGTCAACTCATGTTGAAGAAAGTAAAGAAAAAGTCAAAAATGCCAATTTAGGGGTGTAAAGTGTAATTTTTAGAAAGTTGAAGGCAGAAAACTAAAAATCTGCTTTATGCAACTTAGGGCAACGCATGGTATTTGTCCTTGGGAAGTGTGCGGCTGCCTTGGCCCTTTTTGGTAGGTTTTAATGTATTGTACCCCTTTTTCCTTAGTTGTTGTACATTATTAGGTTATAAATATATCCTTTTTAGGTTAGAATTAAGGAGAGTCGTCTTGTATAATTTTTCTTTGTCTATGAAGAAAGTTAATTCAAGAATGGTTCAAGTTTTTGTACTATCAATTATCATGAGGAGCTAATATTTTTATCTAGGAATTGGAGGTAACTCTGTATCAAATATTTATGCCTTAATATAATTCTTATTCAATTGTTCTAGTCATTCATAAAAGTATTTTTATCGAATCTTTCTAAGTTGTATTTGCGTGTAGGTAATTACAACCGTTAGATTATCAGGGTATGATGAATTGCACGATCAGAATGCATAAGTCATATGTTTGCCATCTTTTATGAATGTTCTTTCTTATTGATTCATAATCTTGCTAAGATAAGAAAGAGATTAATTGTTCCTAAGTTCTTAAAGGGTCCCTGTTTGTTATATGGACGGATCAAGAAAGTATAACAATTAGGGATACTAAGCCTGCAAATTGTGATCCAAGCGTCCCAGGTTTTACCTTTGTGAACCAATCCTAGAACTGAATTGATACATAAATTAGAAAGGCATAAATCCAAGATATATAGTGAATCCCAATTCCTAGGTCTTCTCAATTCTTGTTAAATTCGTTATCTGCCTGCTTTGATAATTTAGTTGATAAATTTAGGTGATAAATTAGTTTAAATTATTGTCAGTAGTTTTAGGAAATCAACAAAAACCCCCTGTCTTTTATTTTTGTTCGTTAAGTTATTAGTTAAACAATATTCAATCATTCTCTTGTCTCTGTGGTTCGACCCTTGTTTTTGTACAACTATACTCCGGTATTCTCGTGCACTTGCGAGGTAAAATTTCATTCATCAGCAATACACACAAATTTTTCACAAAATGGGATGCAACATATGAATGCGATGAGCCAGGATCTATAAGAACTCGTGCTCTACTACCAAAAACAGAAAGACTACCTCCTATCACGGATGTAGACTCCGGCACTCCTTGTTGGTCGAGCGCAAAGACACGACCTTGAACTTTAGGTCTACCATCACTGTCTCTCTTCGTCCCACCTGTCTGTACACTCGCACTCCCCGCTTGACCATCCTTCAACTTGGAACAATTCCTCTTAATGTGCCCCATTTCCTTACAGTTGTAGCATTGCCCGGCTACTTTGTTCCAACATCTATCTTCCGAGTGTCCCGGTTTCAAGCATATACTACAAGTTTGTGGAGTATCCCGTGGACTCTGTACAGACGCGGTGCTATTACTCCTCCCTCCGGATTGTTGCCCCTGTTGCCTATCTGATTGCCCTCTCCCCGATTTCCCGCGGTTATTGTTTCCCAGTTGTATCCGCCGGAACCTTGCCCTCGTCCCTGGTTCTGCGATGCCTGTGGAGGGTTGTTCAAGTTTCTTCCCCGATGCTCTTCTATGTCATTTTCAATCCCATAAGCCCTATCCACTGCACTTCGATAGTCAGCAAGCTGTAGGGACAACAGTTGTTTCCTGTATTCTGTCTTCAGGCCTTTGATGAACTTTTGGGCCTTCTTTGCTTCCGTGGGAACCAAGTGACTACAATACCGAGCCAGTTCCGTGAACTTGGCCGAGTATTGTGCCACCGTCATGCTACCCTGCTCCAGATCATAAAATTCTCTCTCTCTCCTTTCGCGAACCACCTCCGGAATATACTGTGCCTTGAATTCCCTCAAGAAGTTCGGCCAACTGTGGGGTTCTCCCCGCAATTCCCAACTCCCCTGCAACACTTGCCACCAGTGCTCAGCCGCTCCCTCAAGCTTGAACACAGCTAAGTTAACTTTCTCGTCATCGTTGCAACCCAAGGCCGCAAATATTTTGATGATATGTTTAATCCACAATTCAGCTTTCGCGGCATCCGGCTCCCCAAGGAAAGTGCGTGGTTTCATCTTCAAGAAACGCTCCAATGTTGTAGCATAATTTCTAGGCCTCACCTCAGGTTGTGGTACCTCAACTTCGGGTTTTGGAGCTTCCACCTCCGGTGTAGGTGGTGCTCTCCCATTCAAGCGTTCCGTCATTTGGTTCATAAGCTCCATCATTCGTCCCATCATAACTGCTATGTTTGCGTTCGGGTTCTCTTGATTCGGCTCAGGGGGGACGTCAGGTGGTCGATTCACGCCATCATCTCTCTCATCATTCTCGCCGGCACTAGTGCCGACCCGACTGGCACTCGCTCCGAACCTAGTCCGCACCATGATGACCTACACACATCACTCGACGTTAAAATTCTTAACAACAAACCATACCCACCTAGGCCAAGGAACCTATCCTGGCGACAGCAAAACTATTGCTCTGATACCAACTGTGACGCCCCGACCCGAATTCCAATACGAAATCTCGAGGTCGACGCGCCAAAACAACACACAATAAACGATAACTAATAATAAAAGTATGTGGCACAACAATCCGTGCGCACCACAAAACCACAATAACAAAAACTTTGGTAAGATAAGTTCAATCATCGGCGACGTTACTGCCGGAACCCAACTACTTAAGGCACAAGCAACATTAATCACCTCGGCCACAACATGCCGGAAACAACTACGCAAGAACCACAAGCCATAACACGCTTGGGAAAACAACTAAGTTAACATGTAAAAGAGTATACGAGCTCGACATACACGTGTCAGCTACCAAAAGAATAAGAGGTACAAATAAAGTATTAATACTACCCAAGTAAAGTCTACATAACTTTACTTAACCAGTCGTCCTCACCAAAAGAATTGTCTAACTATCAACAAAAGAGTTCCAGGACCAACCCGAACAAAGGTCCACCTGCGAGCTACGCGATAGGACTAATCGGCCTCACCGCAAACTTCCTGCCTGGCTCGGATCTAAGGAAAACAAATAAACACATACGGAGTGAGTCATAATGACACAGTAAGTTACTAATGCAACTACATGGCATGGCAAGGTATTCAAACAATAATTATCACAGGGTATTAACATTCATATACCATGACCCAATTATTTATCATCTTACCAATACGCGATTTATTCAACTCGTGGGTGTTCATAAATACCCATGTTAGAGAAGGATATCGTATCACTCTCTTCAACTTTGTGTCGCTCCTGCAATACACAATCAAACAACGGTGCCTCGATACTGTGTGTGTAGTATCGACGTCCCCGACACAATCCCGTCGAGTTCAACATAGCAAGCCAAAGTCATGCGTATTGCTACAACAATGGGGCTACTTCTCAACGTGGCCAAGAAGAGGTGTGTGCAACTCCGGTACGGCGACTTATGGCGATCACAACGTTAATTTGTGAAGACCATAGGTCGTCCTACCTTACTCAACAGACGACGCCAGCTGGACTTACACAATGCACAAATAGATATTCTTATATATCAATGCAATTAACCTCAAGTTCAAAAGTAGTGAACTTGACAAATGACAAGTAGATTATTTTATTCTATCACCCATCATTACTTAACAATTTGTAAGCATTCGACTCAACACATTAGGGCTATTCACAAGTCTCCATTTTAACAGCATCAAAGGTACGGAGGACTAGAGTCTCGATCAATCGAACTCTATACCTCGTAGAAATCTAACATAATGTTCGGGGAGTCATAATCTTCCTTAAAATCGACTTCTCGAAGTCATTACTAAAGTTCACCAAATTAGGGTTCCGATGCTATATGCAAGGACCACCCATTTTCAAGTCTCAAGTTCTTTATTTGTTCAAATCCTAACATTTGTATACCAACCTTTGCCCATTAACTTCATTCTACACATACTCATAGCACAAGTGTAATGCACTCACCTCAACCTAGAGATTTATACATAAAAATAACATATAAAGCAAGTTATGCAACAATATTGATGATTTAACACACTTTGAAGCTTAAGCATACAAAGGGGGTTTAGTAACTTACTTTGTGACGAAAATCCAAACAACTAAAATGAAATCGAAGCCACCCAAGTTGTTCCCTAGCTCAACCCCAACACAATGACGGTCTCGGATCGTTGATCGGACGGTCGGATCTCCGGGAACTCACACACACACACTAGTCTCACCAAGCTCTCACACACACACTCTATGGAGCTCTAATGGAGGGAAAGAGAGAGATATGTGGAGAGAAATGAGGTCTCTCTCTCTATTCATTTAAGTTTCTAAAATCAGACCAAGGAGGGTAGGGGTGTGGCTCTCCTGTGGTAGAGTTTAGGGGTAAGAATGGAACTTCCAAAAATCTGAAATTTAAAGCTGCTCGACACGCACGGCCGTGTCAAGGGAGTCGCACGGCCGTGCCACTCTCGCACGGTCATGCTAAGGAGTGCTGCACGGTCGTGCCAAACAATCTGGAGAAATTTAACACTCTTGCACGGCCGTGCCAAAGAAAGGCACGCGGCCGTGCCAAACAATCTGTCCAACACTCTTCTATTTTTACTTTATCTCATTGGTTTAGACACTTGGGTGCACCTAGGAGTGATCATACAACATTTCTAACACTTCAAATCGGTGTCAAGAGCCATAACGATCAATTTATCAATGTATAACAAATATAACAATTCCCATAAATATGAAATTAACATATCAAGCAAAGCATAATCCAATTAGCACGTTAATGAAGCAAGTTTAACACATAAACTAAGTAAATCATGCATAAGAGGATTCGGGGTGTTACATTACCTACGGAGTTTTCCGTCGGTAATTACCTACGGAATTTCTGTCGGTGAATTCCGTCGGTAATTACCTACGAAAAATTTGTTATTACCTACGGAAATTCCGTAGGTAATTACCTACGAAAAATTTGTTATTACCTACGGAAATTCCGTAGGTAAAATTAAAAAATATTTTAAAAAATAATTAAAATATATAAATTACTGATATTTTTGGTACCTAATTGATCTCAAAGTTATATAACAACTCAAAAACATAATCATTCAAACACACATAACAAATATATATTCAAACACAACAATTCAAAAGTTTCATAAATTGAAACACATATAACAAATATTCAAACACAACAACTCAAAAGTTTCATAAACTCAAACACAAGTAACAATTCAAAGTTTCATAAATTCAAACACAAGTAACAATTCAAATTCAAATACAAATCAAAAGTTACATAAACTTAAAGTAAAACAAGTTTAAATGTCTTGAAATAAGTTGCGGGTAAGTCATTTAGGGGAGGGGGTTAGACTCTAGTGGGTTTGTTGCTGCAAGAGTTGTTGGACTTGTTGACGCTGATTCTCTCTTTCCTCCATCTCCACCATGGTTCGTTGACGCTGATTCTCCCTTTCCTCCATATCCACCAATTGGTCTGCTGCGTCTGAGTCAATTCCCTTTGTAAATTCACCACAATTGGGTTACACTCAATATTTGACCCGGAACGCTCTATCCAAACTTTGGTCTTATATTCATTCTGTAATAAAAAAACAAGAACGGTATTAAAACCACACACCTCAACGAGCTAAATAATTTGGAGTCAAATAACAAGTATAAAAACAACTTAAATAAAACTAAACCATGAATTTAATACATTATAAAGTAAACAACTTAAATAAAACTAAAACCATGGATTTCATAGCATCCACATGGTTACCCAACTAATTTTGTCATTTTTATTTTGGTATAACAACACTAAATACAAATTCTCGAGTCGACTTCATAGTCAATAGTCAATTGGATCAATTGTCATCGTTTTATTTTATATTAAGAAAATGTAAAAAATTGTAATAGCTCCATTGAATCTGTACAAAGTATGGTCCCTTCCATTTTTAGTGAATGGTGATTGAAGCTTTTTAACATATGTCTGCTCTGTGGGTTTTCGATTGAGAAATGCAGAGGGAGAAGAAGAAAGATTGAGGTGGAGAGGAGAGAGAAGATAATTATACCCAAAGTCAAAACATTATACTCCCTCCATTATTCCTTAATACTAAAAAAAAAAATCGCTTGTAAAAAGTATGTAGAATTAGGAACATATAGGGCAGGGCTGTCAATAATGCTTAAGAGTTGCGCTATATATATGCTTAAGAGCTGCGCTATATAGAAGAAATTAACAATTAAAGTACTAAGAAACTTATGTGCCAATCAGGTCTTTTAAGTGGGTTAGTCTAGTCTATTGAAACATAGTCATTGTAATCAAGTTTTTTCCATGTATTGAAAATTAAAGAATTATGTCAATGTAGGTAAACGTTAAATAACATGGTAATCTATAAGCTTTGCCAAATACCAGTTCACTCGCAAATATGGTTGTAAAGCCATCAGCAATCTGGCTAGCAAGCATGACAACCGCAACATCCCTACAAAATAAATAAAGATGTCAAAGTTTTTGAATCACCTTTGATGTACATTTCATTATTAGTATAAAAAAGGGATTAAAAATAACACTTGATAATAGTATCAACAAATCATTAATAATTAAAAAGTAAAAATATTACATGAAACATAACACAACGTGAGCTTATGTACAATGTTAGAGTTATTTATTTTTATCAATGCTCGCAACATATAAAATATTGCCTAGGAAAATTCATATCGTCATTTACCGGAATTAAAAAATGAACTCATAATAGTTTTCTAATTAAACCACATTAACTAAACAAGTAGATGTAATATGTGCAGAACTATGTAACCCCCCACACACACATTCACGCTCACACATTCACTATCACACACACACACACACACACACAGAAATAACCTAACTTTCTCCCCTTAAGACTTCATTTTAGAGACAAGAGTTAATATTTGTTTTCAACACCCAACCAATGTAAAGAAATGAAGAACACAAACAGAATAAGATGCAATCAACAATTTAAATAAAAAACATTCCCTCACAACCCAGCTGCCATCTTCATCATTTAAATACTGAAAGAGAGAACAAAAGCCAAAATATTTTCTATTCACTATGTGTGTGTGTGTGTGTCTGTGTAAAGAGAAAGATTGTGCTTACCAGCACGAAAGAGGAGAAAGATATTTCAAGCCCTAAATCCGCAGTGGTGAAATGGCGGGTAGTGGCCTGACAGCGGAGGGGGTGGAGAAGGTATGGGGAGGCGGTGGTGGTGAAGGGGGCGACGACGGTGGTTAGATCTGAGAAGAGAGAGAGAGAGAGAGAGAGAGAGAGAGAGAGAAAGTGTGATACGCAGAGTGTATGAGCATTTAAATATCGGTAATTACCTACAGAAATTCCGTCGGTAATTACCTACGGAATTCCGTCGGTAATTACCTACGAAATTCCGTCGGTAATTACCTACGGAATTTCCGTAGGTAATCACCTACGAAATTTTGTAATTACCGACGGAAATTCCGTCAGTAATTTTGGCGCAATTTTTTAAGGCATTTACCGACGGAAATATTGGAATATTCTTAAAATATTCCAAAATTACCGACGGAAATTACCTACGGAACACATTCCGTAGGTAAGTTGAATGTCCGCCACTTTACCTACGGAATTCCGTCGGTAATGTCAAAATTCCATAGGTAATTACCAACGGAAATTTCCGTAGGTAATATTTCCGTAGGTAATTGTCCGCTTTCTAGTAGTGAGAGAACGGTGGGGGAAGAAGGCAGATAGAGAGAGAAAAGAGATAATTTTTTTCTATGTTTATTATTATATTTTGTTTTAATTTAATAATTTTGATTTTAAATTTTAAAACTAATACTTTCTCTACTCAACGGAAAAAAATCCATACTCCCTCCGTCCCTAAATTATTAGTATTCTTTCTTTTTTCGTCCGTTCCTAAATAATTATTTTATTTTTTGACCATCCTTAAATAATTATTTTGTTTGAAACTTTTCTTTTTAAGAGATCACTTTTATCATTTTATCTTTATTTTTTCTTCTTACTTTAATTATAGGCCACATACACTTGGATATTAAAGGAAATAACACATTATATCAATATTAATAATAATGTCAATTTTTTAAATCTGTGTGTCAAGTCAAACAAGACAATAATTTAGGGACAGAAGGAGTGTTTTATTTTCTTAATTAATTTCATTATTTTATTAAACCAATAATTATCTCATGTTTTATAATTTTCAGAAAAAAAGAGAAGTAAATACCCATCATAATTTTTTTTTAAAAAGAGTCAAGTTGAATTTATAAAGTTAATTTTTTTTTTAATAAATATTTTGTCCATTTTAATATTTTATGCCACTTGGCAACCTAGTCAACATCATCAAGTGTGGAATCCCAATCATCATCAGATAAGGGTATTTTTATCCTTTCATGAAAAATTTAAAACCTCAACTGACGAGGTGCCCAAATATTCAGTTCAATGACCAAAATAAGAAATGACAAAGTTTTAGAACCGAATCACAAAATGGTGTCAAGTTGAAGACTTCATTGTCAGATTTAACTCATCACACAAATTAAGAAAAATTAATTGACTTATGACTATATAATTTAGGAGAATTGCTATTCACACCTAAACATTTGCTGAGTACACCTCTCTCATATATTACAAAAATGCCATTATAAAATTTGACTTAAATGCCCTTCATTTTTTTAGGTAAAAACAAAATTTTCATTACTGTTCGGCAACCCTACCGAACACACCTAAAGCTGTTCGGTCGAGGTGCCGAACACTCATAGTGATGTTCGGTAGGGGTGCCGAACACTTATAGTGATGTTCGGTTGGGGTGTCAAACATTCTTATAAGTGTTCGGTAGCACAGTGCCGAACGAATCATTAAAAAAAAAGAAAAGAGAAAGGGGGCGGGCTGCTTGACTGGGTGTGGGAGGGGGGGGGAAAGAGGAGGAAAGGGGTAGTTTTTGTGGAGAAGGTGGAAAAAAAAGGGCTGGTGTAGTGTTTTTTTGTGTGTGTGTGGTTGGGGGGGGGGGGAAGGAGGAAGCTGGCGGACTGTTCCAAATCTACTAGCTCTTAACCAACTGAGCTACGCCCGTGAGGGCAGGAAGCTGGCGGACTGGGTTGGGTGGGGTGGCGTGGCGTGGAGGGTACGGGAGGAAGGAGGAGAATGAGTTGTATTTTGTTTGGGATGGTGTGTACTTAGTTAATTTTAGGGAAAATATTAATAAGGTTAAAATAGAAAATTAGGTGGTTGTACTCAGCATTTTGAGGGGTTGAAAATATTGGGGATGAGGTGTACTTAGTAATAGGGTGTACTAAGTAATTTTTGGGGTATAAATAGCAATTCTCATAATTTAGGGATGGAGGGAGTATTTTTTTTTCGGGTTTTGGAAGTTTAACGGTTGGCTAGTTCTAGCGAGAATGAAAAGATGTCGGCGTTGTGTCTGGCTTCCGACGGGATGATCCTCCAAAAGAACGGTGAGTCTTTTCTCTGTGTTTCGAGAAGATTTCAATCTAATTCCGAATTACTATGATGTCACTATTGATTGGTTTTCCCTTCATTGTATAAATTTTGTTTGCATGTTATCTATGGAAAGAAGCCGATTTCATCTTTTGCAGGAAGACTAAATTAGTTGTCTTATTTAGCGAAATATCAAGAAATAAATATTGAATTGCTTATTGAACTTATTTGATTCTTGAAATTCCGGTGTATTAGTCATTGCTCGAAAATCTCTTATCTATTTTGTGAATGTCATTTCATAATAGTATCCAAACCTAACTGAACCAAACCATGTTACATCAGGTTGGAACGGGTGGTTTGAAAAATCTGGAAAAAGAAAGTTTTGATATAGAGAAAATGAATGAATAAACAAGAATAGTGAATTGCAAACTCGAAATGAATCAAGTTTTACAAACAGCAATAAAATGTTGAAGAACATGAAGAAATCAATTTCTCGAAAACTAATTAAGTCACTATAAATTCCATTATACAAAAGAAGACCAGATTGAAGAAATTAGAAATTGACACCACACGTTTGAAGGTTGAAATTGAGAGACAGAGTACTCCTCACCGTTCCGATCCAGAGTATGCTTCTATCCACCTATCCACCTATTAAGTAAATAACAACTCAACTCACCTCAGCCTAAATAACTATCAAAGACAAAGTAATCCTTTAACTTTGTTTACAGTCCTCTTTTATTTTAGGTATTTATTTATTTTTTTTGAGAAAGGAGAATAGGAGCGAAAAAGAAAAAGAAAAGAAAGAGAGAGAGAGAGGGTGGTGACGCTTTCTTAGGATTTTGAGTTTTTAACAGCTGAGATGAAGTCTTGCAATGAAATGAATGGCTGGGATCTATAATCCATTAAATGATTTAGCAAATGGTTGGCTTTGGTGAACCGCAGTTTGACACCTTCATCTGTAAACTGAACCGCAGTTTAGCAAATGATTTGGTGTGGCTCGGTGGTTCCCCGGTTCTAACTTAACACTTGCAAGTTCTCTAACATTAAGTCTATGTTTCCCATGGTATTCCAAATTTCACCCTTGCTTTAACAGAAGGAAAGTGAAGATGGTAAGATGAGATTTTTATCACCGTTTTGCCCAAGTTTGTTGGATAGTAAGTTAAGATCGCACGAAAAGGTTTAGTTGTAATGAACAGGGTTTAATATGTTCGACTTTCCAAAGTGGGACACTTGTGAGGGGGAGTATTTGATAAGGAGTAGTGAGTACGAGATTGTTCCCTTATTTTCCTTCTTTCTCTAATGTTTGAGTACTCCTTTCCATAGTAGATGTACTTTGAACATTGGCCTTATTAGGACCTCTGTTTTGTTCAGATTGTTGGATACTAAGCTGGTGTATAACGTTTGTTGACATTGAAGCATATAGCTCCTGGTAGAAAATTTTGTACTCTGACTTAAGCAGTCAAATATACATGTATGATATATCCATATTTGTTGCCACTGGGTATACTGTATTATCAGCTGACACTAGTCTTCGAAGAAATTTAACCTTCTAGTAGCTAAAGTAAGAACAAACGAAGGGTGAGATGGCTCCAACAAACAGGGTGGAACTTAAAACTCTTGGGAATATGAGCATATCTCAAGCCCCTCCAAACTCCTGCCCTACACAACTCATGCAACTTACAACACATTTACTTACTGCTTGGGTACTTTCTTCTGTGAAACTATTGTGGTTACTTGAACTTTTTTACTTTGATTTGCTTACTCTTTTGACCTCTTTTCCTTTCCCTTTCTGTTCATCTCCTACAGATGATGCAAGAGTTGATCTTCTATCCAGTTTCTGCACCCATTAATGGATCAATCAGGGTTAGGGTTAGGGTCCAAGACAAGACAAACAGATGTAAGCACTGATTGGGAGGTAGCTCTCCATCATTTTGAAAACTTGATTGCATGTAAGAGCGAGGCTTTGCAAGTACAGGCCATATTCAAGCTTTCACTCCTGTCGAACCATGCACCTGAAACCATCTTAGACCGCACTGTGCCCATCCTAGTGGATCTACTTGGGAGTTTATCGACAACTTTAAGCTCGTCGCTCTTGAAAGCCTCTGCTTACTGTTTGAAGTGCATCTCTTGTCAGAGGGGGGGGGGGGGAAGATTGGCTGTAACTATTAGCCAATCCGGTGCCATTCTTCCCATCCTGAGCCTTTTACAGCAATCTGGAGGTTAGCCTACAGCGAATTCTTCTGAAGTGCCTTCGAAATATTGTTACATTTGATGAATCAAGTCGTGCGATTGTAGTTAGATATGGTGGTGTACAAACCATCCTTGATATGTTGAATTCCTGCCCTGAAAGTTCGAGTCGGCTTTTATTGGAAATTTTGAGTGCACTAGCTCTCTTGAGGGAGGCTAGAAGGACCATTTTCAATTTAAGATGTGTTCGTTTTCTTGTTGAATCTGCTAAATGTGGCAGCATGACCTCAAGAACTAGAGCTGCCCAAGCCATTGGGTTTCTGGGGCTGGTTAAAAGAGCAAGGTGTCATCTTGTTAATTCTGGTGCCATAGAGGTTCTTGTTGATTTACTTCAAAATGGGGATACCTTAACAAAGATAGTTGGTGGTAATGCCCTTGGTGTAATATCATCTCATGTTGATTACGTTAGGCCTGTTGCTCTAGCCGGGGCTATTCCTTTATATGCCGAGCTCCTTGAGGAACATGGGCCCATGGGTAAGGAGATCACAGAAGACGTGTTCTGCATTTTAGCTGTTTCCGAGACAAATTCTGTCACAATTGTCGAACATTTGGTGAGAATTATGAGAGGAAATGATAATGAAGCCAAGGCTGCAGCTGCTGATGTTCTGTGGGACCTCTCAAGCTACAAGCATGCGCTACCTGTCATTCGAAACTCTGGTTCGATTACACTGCTGGTTGAGCTTTTGAGGGTTGATGATATTAATGTTAAAGAGAAGGTTTCTGGGGCTATTGCACAGTTGAGTTACAATGAAGTGGATCGAGTTGTTCTTTCGGATTTGGGGGTAATTCATGTTTTAATTGCTATGCTGCAAGATGAGTCAGAGGAACTGAGAGATAATGCTGCGGAAACGCTTGTTTATTTTTCACAGGACCCTTTATTGTGTGATAGAATATCTAGTGCACGGAATAATCCTTCATTCCAGAGTATGCTCGATAGACTGTCTCATATGCGTTCTGACGATTCACGTTTGGCTGCATCTGTGAGACAGATGAGTATTGAGGAGCTCACTTGGAATTCAGGTCTGGTATGACATCATTTCAAGGCTCTTTCTACTTAATTGTAAATCTAATGTTGTCTTTACAACTTTAAAACGCTTTTCTGATGCGAGGCTGTTTTTGATCTTTTCTTGTATACACTTGGTTAATGGCAAGCTGATCTATAACTTCTTCTTCTTCTGTATTATGTGTAGGATTGATTGGGGTTCTAAAATATTTTCGAAAGAGATAGGAGTTTAAAAAGTAAATCTCCTACCCGATATCGTACAGAGCTACGGCTGTAAATAAAGCTTCGAGTTTGGCCTGAGCTCAACTTGGTTATGACTCACTCGTTAAAACTGGAGCTTGGTAAAGTAAATTAGCGGAGGCTAAACTTGATTTCAGGTTTGATAAAATAAATGAGTGAGCTTGGCTAGTGGAATGCATATCATCATGCAATTTATGAACCACTTCCAATCTGGTGGGTGTAACGAATAAACATGAATGAATGAATGAATTCATATTGGTGGATATGTTTCCATTATTGGAAACTTGTGAGGTAAAAGTTCAAATCATCGAAACGGTAAAACTCAAAAAGGATCATCGAAATAAATAAAAAGCCAAAATGTAAAACAACGTAAAAGGATTGAAACATATAAAAGCAGAAAGTAAAAGTTTGTGTGGAAACTAGTGGGCAACTAACTAGTGTACGGATCGAATCATCTTCCACCAAACTCGACGAATCTAAGATGGTAAATTGACTGCAAAGTACAACTACTTCCATTACCGTAATTATGATAAATGTTAGATTTTCTGTGAAAGAAGACAAACATAAGGTCTCTTACCTTAATTTTTCTGGACTACTACTTCCTCGTAAATTCCCATTACAAGTTTATTTATGTAACTTTTTGCTCACTCTTTTACAAGTCCGTCCGTCCTTGTCGTCAACAACAACAACTAGGTTGGTACTGTTGTTTTGACGCGTTAACATATATATATATATATATATATATATATATATATATATATATAAATGAGCCTAATTGATCATTGCATGCATTTTTAGTTGAATCAAAATAACCTCCTCCGTCTGTAACTAAATTAAACTAGCCATTGTATTTTGTGGGAGATGATTCTATATATGATTTATTTAGGTGATTTTCTTATTAATATTTGTCAAGTGAGAGTTTATATACAGCTTGCATGATTTAGCTAGGTTATACTCTCTTTTTTTGGGTCAACTCTATTTATTGAAGTTTGACCGATAATTTACATAAATTTAGTTGTTTTTACAAAGTTATGAATGTTGTAATCCATAAGGTAGTTTTTAATTAATGAAATTTTATTTTCTAAAACATATGTAAAGTAGTATATATGTAAAATTTTGATTTGATTTGATTTGATTATATGTTGAATTCTAAAAATAGAAAGTGGACTCTTTGCCTTTGCCTAGAACGGAGGGAGTATATATAATATATTGTTGAATTGAGTGAAATTAAACTCAAACTTAACGAATTCAAAAGCTGAGGAGCATGTGTCAAGTTTCGGGTCATTTCTATCTCTGGTTGGAGTTGAATTCAAGCCGTGCGTGCGTGCTAGTATGTAGTATGTATTAGCAAGACATGTGAAATTTATTACTGATCAGTATTAGACATGATAATATATTTATAATTTTTGTTTGGATTGATGAAAGAGCACATGCATGGTTCTTTCTTTCTCTCTCTCTCTCTCTCTCTCTCTCTCTCTATATATATATATATATATATATATATATATAATGCATGCAAATGGTTAAGTTTGTGATAAAATGCCATGTCTAATTTGAATGCTGCATATTTTTGTACAGTACGAACGTGTGGCCGCGCGGGTGCTTAATTTACACACAGTTGATATAGATATTGTCAAGTAACAAAATTAATGAAGTAAAGTGGCTGCGATATTGGGATGTGACAAACCAACTTGTCATATCCCACATTTCATTTGGTCTTTGAGAGAAGTAGTAAACTTTTGGAGAAGACAATTCTGAATTTTCTGACTATGACCATGTGAATTATCCGTCCCTCCCAAAATAGTCAAATGTGTTGTGGGCTTAGGTTCGATATGTATATGTAATATGTCAATGTCGAGGAGGAACTGATTGTGATTGGCACTTGATACCAATATAGAGTAAAAATAGTAGGAAATTAATTTGTAGCCAATTGCCATTTATGTTTAGGTGATCTTCTCTCTCTCTCTCTCTCTCTATTAGTCAAACCAAATATTAATATTAAATTTGAAAGCTAGAAAAATCTTTTAAGTGTCAGAAGGGGTCTTTCTTCATGCCTTTGAAATTGAAATTACCATCTTTTTCTATTATAATTGACAATTTAATTTCACAAATTAAAGTATATTTTGCGTAAATTTTCGTTAAAATAAATTACACATGATACGGTTTGTATTGGAAATTGTTTAAAAGATTTTTGAAAGAACCCATAGTTTTTTCATCATAGTTTCGTAACAATACGCCTATGGAACGGTCGTTGGTACCTTTTTTGTCAATTTAAGGCAAGTTTTGAAAATATTATATTTGACTTTTTGTGATTGAAACCACCAAAGAAAAAGGTATCTAATCCTAGATAAAGCTAATGGGGTGGAGATTGTAGTGTGCTCATTAGCAGCTTAAGAACAACACAACAATAACTTTCTATACTATACTTTAAACGCATTGTTTTTTGTTTAACTTTTACTTTTTTAACACTCTAAAAATAAATTTACTCCAACAATAACTCTCTATATAACCCTCTAAAAATTAAATTTATTTCATCTCAACTAACAAACCTAACTATCATTCTATTTTTCCCTTTTTTGATTTATATTTTTCCACCACAATCGGAATGAAATATTTTATATCTTAAATTTATATTCTATGAAAAAATATGTTGTATTTTTTAGTAATTTCAATTACTTTTATTTAAAAATATATGTCAATCTAAGAGACAATTTATGTTTAAAAATTTTTTGGTTGAAAATAATTTGCAGTTAATTCACAAATTTCATATATTAAAATAAATATCCTTTTATTTTGATTAATTGATAAAATTTATGATGATGATGATGTAACAAAATATATATATATATATATATATATCAGTTGTTTGTAACAAAATGAGAACTTAAAAAAAAAAAAAAAGAGGTAATATTATTAATTTTTAAAGCTTATATATATATATATTTTTTTGAAGTAACAAAAAATGAAAAATACCCAATGTGGAAGTCACTATTCCCTTTAAATCACTCTCTATATAATGAGAGTGATTTAACAAATTTTAGAGATAGAGAGTAGTAAAGGAGCACCATTGTGGACTTGAGGGTAGTTAAAATTTTCTAAAAATGGTTTTAGAAGGATGGTAAGGGTGCCCATTGTGATTGCTCTACTCCAACAAGGGACTCTGGAGATTCTTACGTACTCTTGACTCCTGCTATCCAAAATCAATTAGCACTGTGCTGTAACTTGGTGCTACTAACTGGGCACATGATGTTTTTTTTCATGTTTTATGCCTTGAAACATTAAGGTTGAATAAATTGGATATTATGTTATTTTTAAATAAAAATTTTTTTTCGAGGCTTAAAGTATGAAAAATAAAATAGAACATGAAGATATTAAATAACTTGTTAGTCACCAAAGTGGCCGGGCTGAATGAGATATCAACACATTAAGTTAATAAAATTATAATTGTTCATGAGTAAAAAGATGCCCTTAAAGAATGACAATAATGGTAAATTGAACAATTGAGATTATAGATTATTTAGCCATGAGGTCATACAAAGATGGACCATTGCTCGTAATCTATACATTAAAGGGATAAATCATTCTGCCTTGATTAGATAGTCGTATATCCAAATATAAAAACTTATTTAACTAATGTATGTAATGATTATCCATTAAAGTATTTTTTATTGACATCAATTATGTTTATGTATTTAGGGATTGCCCAAAGGTGAACTTAAATACATACTAAAAGTTTTACGTAAAGATACTGAATCTATTAAAGTTAACTCAAAACACTTAAAGATGAGTATTTATGAATGTTTGCACTAAAAGATGATGCTAGGGAATTCATGCTGAAAATCAAAAAATATTGTAACACCCTGACCTTACTTACTTCCTAGTCAACTCATAATCACTTCATGTTGACCTTAAAACCCTCGGAGAGTGAGGTGTCATGCCTGTTAAGCGTGACGTATCTTGTCGTGATCCGTGTTCGAAACGTGGTTAAACTCATGGTTAGTTGTACCTTGTTTCTGTACTCGTTTAGTTGAGTCTTGAGAAAGTTTTGACCTTTGTTTGATGTTCGAATCAACCTAGGATCACTTCGGGACATTTCGGGTTCAATCGAGGGTATTTTCGAAAAAACTGCCCAGTTCTTAGCTCTATGCGGCCGCACTGCGAGTTCGCATAAAAAACTCAGACTTTCTGGAATCTATGCGGCCGCACTATGCGTCCGCATAGCTCTTATGCGGCCGCACTATGCATCCGTATAGCGACGGGCTTTGCTCGTCCGATTTTCGTTCTTTCTCGGTTTTTAACATCTTTAAGTGGTTTAAAATGCTCAAACATGCAAGCCCGAGATTGGACCAAACACTTACCCATGGTATTAATAACATAACCCAACCTTATTTCCCCTCATTTCTCATCCTCCAACCCAGATTTTAGAGAGATAGAAACACGAGAGAGAGTAGAGAGTATAATCGCGATATCTTGAGCGTTTGAAGTCAGATTCGCGTGCCGTCTTCGCTGGAGCGTAAATAGCAATGAGGGGAACGATTCTAATCGAATGGATCATCCGATCTATTGAGGAATCACCACCATACCTTTTCTCCCACGTTTTAGAGAGAGAAAGTGAAGTTTTGAGAGAAAGAAAGCTTGATTCGGACTTGGATCGAGCTTGGGATCGACGATTGGACTCCGTAGCGGCGTAGAGGTCGCAGAGGAGTATATTTACACCCGAAGCCCTTTGATTTCGCGGAGGATTTGTGTTGCATAGTAATTTACTAATCTCTTTCTTAGATTTTGAGCATCGTAATATAATATCGTGATGATTACATGTTATACATGTCGTATATGAACTCCCTACATGCTATACTTGTCCAATGTGATATTCTAGCATGATTGAATGATGAGTATTGATGAATTGTTGTTAGTTTCGTGGTCTCCGAATATTAGAGACTTGTGAAGTTCATTGTGGTACACGTTGTTGCCGTTGTTGTAATGGTTGTTGTCTCCGAGTATTAGAGACTCCTCGAGATTGTGTTGTAAATATTGTTGTTTTCCGAGTTGTAGACTCGTGGGTTTTGTTTTATAGTTGGGTTCCGGCAGTAAAGTCGCCGATGACTTGTTTGAGTTCTATCGAGCATGTGTAGCTCATTGAGATTTTAATCGTTAATATTCTCGTGATGACTCGTGAGATTTACATAGGTAATATATCCCAAACGTTGGATATTGTGATTTACACGGTTAATTAGGGACGATACTACGGTTCGTTCCGAGGTTTAATTTATAGATGATCGACTCTAGCAGTATTGTATAGGACGTAAAGATTGTACGTCGCGTAATGTGGCAACGTGTAGCATAAACCGACGTAGGTTGTATTTTAGTCTTCTACGATGTGGGATGACGAAATGTTGAAATCGTGACCCAATAGAACGCGACTTGGGTTGACTTAGTCAAACATTAGTTGACTATAAAGTGCGCTAAAGTTCTGACTAAACCTTATGCTTGAGCAATGGTTAATTATCTATAGTAGTCTTCCCATAAGTGTTATCGTATAGTCAGGCCCCTTAGTGCGTGAGATTTCTCTTGTGACGAATAATCTCAATCGTCGGTTGATGAGTTGGTTATATCCTAGGTAGTTAATAACACAACTTGGGTATCGTTCTAATACGGACGATGTGATTTGTAGTAAGTCGTGATATGTATAATATACGACGGTAATGAGATGGAATATATATATATATACATGAGATGGAATGTATTGTGATCATAGGATATTGTAGAGATCCTAAGTTGACCGTGTTAGTGACGTATTGGTTTACGATTATAAGTACGAGTAGGCTTACACATGATGTGATTATAAAGTAAAGCATTCGCGGACTTAAATGGTTTGGTGTATGCGTGGTTGTTTTAGGAAGCAATAGGACAATCATCCTACTTTGATGATTGATTGTGTGTTTAGTATTTACGAGCACATCATGTTGATTTGGTATGTGATTCAATAGAACACATTATGGTTTGATTTCATTGGGTTGTGATTCAATAGAACACATCATGATTTGGTTTATTAAGTTGTGATTCAATAGAACACACTTTGATTAGTTTAGCATGAGTAAACATCTACTTGTGCATTGTATCGAGTCCAGTTGGCATATGTGCATTGGAGGTGTATTGACGCTCGGTTATTGCGGGAGCAGGGGCTTCGTAATAGCCGAAGGCCAATACACTGGGCCTCGCCTTACCGTTGGCCGCGGTTGGGGTTTCTCTAGCCCCACAGTTGAACGGAATAAACGGCGACTGTGCATTATTGACATTGTTTTGTATGTATTGGGATACGGACACTGGTCACGTGTGATACCTATAAGTGGCTAGAGCCATATTATCTCGGGTCGTAGGGGATCGAGCGATACGTCAACGTGGATACAGAAAATGGTCCACAACGGGTACTTGTAGACCGTGCTAGACGCGGTCGGGTACATTTATTTATTGGGTACTTGTAGATCGTGCTTGACGCGATCGGGTACATGTGTTTTGGTTCGGGATACAAGCACCGGTCCCTTTGTGATTTGTGTACAGCAGCAGCAACACAATCATTTATTTCTGTTCGTTGGTCGATATTAGGAAATGTGTCCAGCACCTGCGGCACAGTTGTTTATTATGGTTCTCTGAAGCAAAAGTGCAGGAATCTATTATCATTATTATCTTGTCGGATAGCAGCAGAGGCATCCCTTATAGTTCCGTGGAGCGGCAGTACGATCGTTTACTACGGCTTCATGGAGCGATAAGGTCGGAAGTGTTTCAAGGGATTTTGGAGGTATACCTTGAATCCACCGTATCCATCTTTATGTGTGTACTTTATGCTTTATGTGCTTCCTATACGCACGAACGTTGGTCGTGGTCTCCAACCAGTGCATGACGGTTGGCGGCTACTGAGCCTCTCGTGAATATAGGGTTGGTTGTCTTATGTACTACAACCTGTTTATTATCCTGCTATATTATGTGCATAATGTCATGCCATATTGTTACATTAGTAACTTACTGGGTCTTCGACTCATCCCTTCCATATTTGTTTTCCTTAGTTTGCAGGACTCGTTCCAGCGCTGTGAGGCTGGATTCGAAGTTGTACTTAAATTATTAGTTTATTTCTATCACCTGTATTTGTGAGCTCGTGGGTTAAACTAAGTTATGTAAACTTAGTATGTCGGGTAGAAATGTTGTATTTTATTTAGTTATATTCTGGTGGCGACTCGTGGAGTCGGCCCGTTGTACTTTATTGTATTAACAGTAATTTTATTTACTTTCATTGAGGCTTTGAGCCGTTTATCATTAGTTATTTTCCTGAGCATTTTGACTCGTGGGGTTGTAGTTATTGTTGTTCTCCGGCGCTTGTTTAGCCGTGGAGGTTTTATAATTATGTTGGAATTTTGTTATTCGAGTTTTGAAACTCATATTTTATTTAGTATTCTGTTGCTTAGTTTGGTTCGAGCTTTTGTGGCTCGCTTGTAATAGTTTTTCCTCGATTTGGCGCTCCGAGTTGGGGTTCAACATCGAATCTCGAACTCGGGTCGTCACAGTTGGTATCAGAGCTTTAGTTAGCTGTCTGCCAGGATAGGATCCTCAGCTTAGGTGGTTTGGTTATTGGGTTGAGCGTTTAACGTCGAGTTTTGTGTTAAGTGTACCTTGGATATTGGTAGTTGTGGAGATAGTCCATGTAGGACTGGATTAGTTGGGTTCTTACGCTCATGAGAGCGGAGACTAATGGCTTGGAGCCAGTTGTTTCTTTGGTGGAAGTGGTGAGTGCACTTTAAGGCCTCGCTAGAATGCTGACGACTAAGTGTGAGTCGCTTGATAAGTTAGTATTGAGATTTGACCATTGTAGGCTGTCTTGTTGATTTTCGAGAAGTTTAGCCGAGATGTTTAAGGAGCATCTTAGGCTTGAGATTGGTAATCATTTGAGGAAATAGAGGTGGAAGACCCGAGATTTTGGGTCACGAGTCCACTAGTGTTTATCGAGGAGTGTCGAGTTACGATAGTGTGAGAATAAGAGTCCGTACTAACTTAGACGCTTCATTTTTACATATCACATCATGGAATGCGACATTTGTACATACTAGAGACATTGTGTCACACAGGTGCATTTGCTTGTATTTGATACTTATGTGCATGAGACCGATTCTAAGGGCATATTTGTAATCACATGTCCCCCAAAGCCCGGTGATGGCAGCTTTTGAAGCCACTTCAGAAGGGCCCCTGATTTGGTTGTCAAGAGATATTCGTCAAGACTAAGTTGATAGCATGATAGATAGAAATTGTCTAACCCTATTATCAACCGGAATAGACAAGTAAATGGAATAGTACACTTGAACAAGTTTGTGTATCTTGTGTGTGGATTGTGTATCATTTCTCGTGTATTGGCTTGATTTCATTTGATATTGTGTGAGCCGTTGTGCTTAGTTGAACATGAGTATTTTGGGGCTTGTGGCTAGCCATTTATGACTTATATATTGTCACGTGTGTTATATGTTTGTTTCACCTTAGATATATCGAATTGATTTGCCACCCCGGCGGTGAGCGTGTGATCGCCAAGTTGTATGTGCAATATTGTAGACTGGATATGTTATATTAATTCAGTCTTGCCTTATAGACTTTTGCAATACGAATAGATCGTGTCACCTTGTGCATATGCCCATTGGCATAATGAGGTGGTTGTCTTTAGAACCCTACGTGCATGATAATTATGTTGGGTTGAGAATTGAAAACGTTATGTTGATGAGTTTGCCTTTAGTTGAATCACTTAAGGAGTTTCACTTCCCCTAGAGATTTAATGTCTCTATTGTATGCCTGTAGCAGGATGGCACGAATTAGGAAGACTGCAAGGATGTCAGTTATGCATCCGACCGCATTTTAACTCAAACACGCACTGCGAGAACTGAGAGAACTTGAGGACCAACTAAATTTGGCCCTAGGTGAGACACCTCGAGCGGAACAAGTGACCCCACCAAACCCGCTTGCACCGACCCAAGACTCCAATAGAACGAGTCAAGGTTAAGAGGTGAGACCTTGTGATTGGAATCCGTAAGAGTCATGTTCATCGTGACTCATTCTATTATTTACTTGTCTTCCTGTTAATAGACTACCTTGTGTACTCTGATTGGGTACTCATTCGTTAGAATATTGTATTTTGTGGTTAACTTGAGAATGCAATCATTTTGGGTGTGAGGCACCCTATGTTTCGGGTAGCATGTATAATATCCGACCTTGGTATCCGTTGATACCGATCCACCGTCGAACGTGATAGAGTTTGAAATTTCTGTTATCGTTTATGTTGACCTTGTGGTTTATTGGCATTAGTATTCGTGGAACGAGCATGTTAGCTCGTGATCTCTTTGACCTTCTATTTCGTCGACTTGTGTTATAACTAGTAATATTATTATTCACGGTAGAGTCCGTATGACTCGCGTGACTTTGAGGTGTTACATGTGTTGCACCATTTGATTCAAGCCTATTTCTTTGATGATAGGATGTCGTCGTATAACCTTTTGAACCTTAAGGTTGTGTTAACCCGGAACTATCAGATCGCGGGATTTCTCGTGACTAATTGTTGAGAGTTGTACCACGGGGAGTGGAGATTTGTTTAACACCGCGGAAGCGTGGCGTTGGGTTGTGTTCAAAGGTGTTAGCATGATACTTTGTAGTGTACTTTGAACTTGGACTTGACTGGAGACGGCAGTTAGTCTCGTAACGAAACCCCGAGATTTCTTACGTCTCAAAACTTCACGTATTCGTTAAGAACCTTGCGCGTGAGTAATACTTGAGGTTGATGACCTCTAATCTAGACCAACTCGTCTTATTTGTTAGGCTCACACTCACTATGAGTAGTGGTTTGATGGAGTAGGCTATGGTATAGCCTTGTTGTGATATATGTTTTCCCCGTGGACGTTTGATCCTTGAATTCGCGGCCGAATTCTTTTAAGGGGGAGAGGATGTAACACCCTGACCTTACTTCCTTCCTAGTCAACTCATAATCACTTCATGTTGACCTTAAAACCCTCAGAGAGTGAGGTGTCATGCCTGTTAAGCGTGACGTATCTTGTCGTGATCCGTGTTCGACACGTGGTTAAACTCATGGTGAGTTGTACCTTGTTTCTGTACTCGTTCGAGACTTTTCTCGACACCGATCATCATTTGTATACCTTGTGTATTCCCCACGTTTAAGTGATCTATCCTTGGTTTAGATTTACCCTTGAATAACAAACATCTTATTCTTATCGTTAAACCGTAAGTCGAGTTGATTCGTGTGTCGTACCTTTGTTTGATGTTCGAATCAACCTAGGATCACTTCGGGACATTTCGGGTTCAATCGAGGGCATTTTTGGAAAAACTGCCCAGTTCTTAGCTCTATGCGGCCGCACTGTGAGCTCGCATAGAAAACTCAGACTTTCTGGAATCTATGCGGCCGCACTATGCATCCGCATAGCTCTTATGCGGCTGCACTATGCGTCCGCATAGCGACGGGCTCTGCTCGTCTGGTTTTCGTTCTTTCTCGGTTTTTAACATCTTTAAGTGATTTAAAATGCTCAAACAAGTTCGGGATTGGACCCATGGTATTAATAACATAACCCAACCTTATTTCCCCTCATTTCTCATCCTTCAACCTAGATTTTAGAGAGAGAGAAACAAGAGAGAGAGTAGAGAGTATAATCGCGATATCTTGAGCGTTTGAAGTCGGATTCGCGTGCCGTCTTCGCTGGAGCGTAACTAGCGATGAGGGGAACGATTCTAACTGAAGGGATCATTCGATCTATTAAGGAATCACCACCCTACCTCTTCTCCCACGTTTTAAAGAGAAAAAGTAAAGTTTTGAGAGAGAGAAAGCTTGATTCGGACTTGGATCGACGATTGGACTCCATAGTGGCGTAGAGGTCGCGGAAGAGTATATTTCCACCCGAAGCCCTTTGATTTCGCGGAGGATTTGCGTTGCATAGTAAGTTAATAATCTCTTTCTTAGATTTTGAGCATCGTAATGTAATATCGCGATGATTACATGTTGTAAATGAACTCCCTACATGTTATATTGTCCAATGTAAAATTCTAGCATGATTGAATGATGAGTATTGATGAATTGTTGTTAGTTTCGTGGTCTCCGAATATTAGTGACTTGTGGAGTTCATTGTGGTACATGTTGTTGCCGTCGTTGCAATGGTTGTTGTCTTCGAGTATTAGAGACTCCTCGAGATTGTGTTTTAAATATTATTGTTGTTTTCCGAGTTGTAGACTCGTGGGTTTTGTTTTATAGTTGGGTTCCGGCAGTAAAGTTGCCGATGACTTGTTTGAGTTCTATCGAGCATGTGTAGCTCATTGAGATTTTAATCGTTAATATTCTCGCGATGACTCGTGAGATTTACATAGGTAGTATATCCCAAACGTTGGATATTGTGATTTACACGATTAATTAGGGACGATACTACGGTTCGTTTCAAGGTTTAATTTATAGATGATCGACTCTAGCAGTATTGTATAGGACGTAAAGATTGTACATTGCGTAATGTGGCAATGTGTAGCATAAACCGACGTAGGTTGTATTTTAGTCTCCTACGATGTGGGATGACGAATTGTTGAAATCGTGACCCAATAGAACGTGACTTGGGTTGACTTAGTCAAACATTAGTTGACTATAAAGTGCACTGAAGTTCCGACTAAACCTTATGCTTAAGCAAGGGTTAATTATCTATAGTAGTCTTCCCATAAGTGTTATCGTATAGTCAGGCCCCTTAGTGCGTGACATTTCTCTTGAGACGAATAATCTCAATCGTCGGTTGACGAGTTGGTTATATCCTATGTAGTTAATGACACACCTTGGGTATCGTTCCAATATGGACGATGTGATTTGTAGGAAGTCGTGATATGTATAATACACGACGGTAATGAGATGGAATATATATATATATATATATATATACACATGAGATGGAGTGTATTATGATCATAGGATACTGTAGAGATCCTAAGTTGAGCGTGTTAGTGACGCATTGGTTTACGATTATAAGTACGAGTAGGCTTACACATGATGTGATTATAAAGTCAAGCATTCGCGGACTTAAATGGTCTTACACATGATGTGATTATAAAGTCAAGCATTCGCGGACTTAAATGGTTGGGTGTATGCGTGGTTCTAGGAAGCAATAGGACAATCATCCTACTTTGATGATTGATTGTGTGTTTAGTATTTACAAGCACATTATGTTGATTTGGTATGTAATTCAATAGAACACATTATGGTTTGATTTCATTGAGTTGTGATTGAATAGAACACATCATGATTTGGTTTATTAAGTTGTGATTCAATAGAACACACTTTGATTAGTTTAGCATGAGTAAACATCTACTTGTGCATTGCATCGAGTCCAGCTGGTATATGTGCATTGGAGGTGTATTGACGCTCGGTTATTGCCGGAGCAGGGGTTTCGTAATAGCCGAAGGCCAATACACTAAGCCTCGCCCTACCGTTGGCCGCGTTAGGGGTTTCTCTAGCCCCATAGTTGAACGAAATAAATGGCGAGTGTGCATTGTTGACATTGTTTTGTATGCATTTTGATACGGACACCGGTCCCGTGTGATACCTATAAGTGGCTAGAGCCGTATTATCTCGGGTCGTAGGGGATCGAGCGATACGTCGACGTGGATACAGAAAATGGTCCACAACGGGTACTTGTAGACCGTGCTAGACGCGATTGGGTACATTTATTTTTTGGGTACTTGTAGATCGTGCTTGACGCGATCGGGTTCATGTGTTTTGGTTCGAGATACGAGCACCGGTCCCTTTGTGATTTGTGTACAACAGCAGCAGCACAATCATCTATTTGTGTTCGTTGGTCGATATTGGGAAACGTGTCCAGCACCTGCGGCACATTTGTTTATTATGGTTCTCTAAAGCAGAAGCGCAGGAATCTATTATCATTATTATCTTGTCGGATAGCAGCAGAGGCATCCCTTATAGTTCTATGGAGCGGTAGTACGATCGTTTACTACGGCTTCATGGAGCGATAAGGTCGGAAGTGTTTCAAGGGATTTCGGAGGTGTACCTCGAATCCACCGTATCCACCTTTATGTGTGTACTTTATGCTTTATGTGCTTCCTATACGCACAAACGTTGGTCGTGGTCTCCAACCAGTGCATGACGGTTGGCGGCTACTGAGCCTCTCGTAAATATAGGGTTAGTTGTATTATGTGCTACAACCTGTTTATTATCCTGCTATATTATGTGCATAATGCCATGCCATATTGTTACATTAGTAACTTACTGGGTCTTCGACTCATCACTTCCATATTTATTTTCCTTAGTTTGCAGGACTCGTTCCAGCGCTGTGAGGCTTGATTCGAAGTTGTACTTAGATTATTAGTGTATTTCTATCACCTGTATTTATGAGATCGTGGGTTAAACTAAGTTACATAACTTAGTATGTCGGGTAGAAATGTTGTATTTTATTTAGTTGTATTCTGGTGGCGACTCGTGGAGTCGGCCCGTTGTACTTTATTGTATTAACAGTAATTTTATTTACTTTCATTGAGGCTTTGAGCCGTTTATCGTTAGTTGTTTTCCCGAGCATTTTGACTCGTGGGGTTGTAGTTATTGTTGTTCTCCGGCGCTTGTTTAGCCGTGGAGGTTTTATAATTATGTTGGGATTTTGTTATTCGAGTTTTGAAACTCATATTTTATTTAGTATTTCGCTGCTTAGTTTGGTTTGAGCTTTTGTGGCTCGCTTGTAATAGTTTTTACTTGATTCGGCGCTCCGAGTTGGGGTTCAACATCGAATCTCGGACTCGGGTCGTCACACATATTCTCAGTCAGACTTAACCGATAAATCTAGTGTGGGTAGCCTTATGGGTGAGCTAACTACAAAGAAGTTTGATTGGTCTAAATCAATTCATGATCACGTAATATAAATGTCCAACCTAGCAGCAAAACTGAAGATTTTGGGAATGGACGTGAGTGACTCATTCCTTGTACAGTTTATCATGAACTTCATTCATGCTGCTGAATTGACATTATGGAGGATATAATAACATTGCGCACTTAAAGTTGTTATCAAATTCTCAAGTCGTCTAGTGGGAGAATGTTGGATTATTTCAAATAAAAATGTCCCACATGACTTAATATTTAATTGGGCATTAATATTAAGGGCTCACTTTGATGGTTTAGTGGGAATAAAATATTATTAAAGTTTTTGAAAATTATAAAAGGAAAAAGATTCCCTCTTCCTCTGCCTATAAAAAAGACTTAAAGTCAACTTCAAGCAAAGCATGGATTAATGTTAGTACTTAAATTCATGTTCCTAGAATTATATGTTTAGTGATTATTATGTGTTCCAAGATTTTAGGGCATTATAGATTATGAATTCATAAAATTAAAGTAGCATGAATTTCCAAAAAAAAAAAAATTCATGTGATATTAGAGCCTATTATTATGGACCTCATAATTTTTCTATTATGATTAACAATTTAATTTATCGAATTAAAGTATATTCCGCGTAAATTTTCGTTAGAATGAATTACACATGGTTTGTATTGGAAATTGTTTAAAAGATTTTTGAAACAATCCGTAGTTTTTTCATCATAATTTTGCAACAATATGCCTATGGAACGGTTGTCGTTGGGTACCTTTTTTGTCAATTTAAGGCAAGCTTCGAATATATTATTTGACTTTTTGTGATTAAAACCACCAAGGAAAAAGGTATCTAATCCTAGATAAAGCTAATGGGGTGGAGACTGTAGTGCGCTCAATTAGTATTGTGCTGTAACTTGGTGCTACTAATTGGGCACATGACCTTTTTTTTTCATGTTTTATACCTTGAAACTTAAGGTTGAACAAATTGGATACTATGTTATTTTTAAATATTTTTTTTTTGAGGCTTAAAATATGAAAAATAAAATAGAACGTGAATATATTAAATAGCTTGTTAGTCACCAAAGTGGTCGGGCTGAATGAAATATCAACACATTAAATTAATAAAATTACAATTGTTCATGAGTAAAGACATGCTATTAAATAATGACAAGAATGGTAGATTGAACAATTGAGATTATAGATTATTTAGCTATCAGGTCATCCAAAGATGGACCATTTCTTGTAATCTATAACATTAAAGGGATAAATCATTTTGTCTTAGTTAAATAGTCGTATATCCAAAGATAAAAAAACTTATTTAGCTAATGTATGTAATGATTATTCATTAAAGTATTTTTTATTGACATCAATTATGTTTATGTATTTAGGGATTGCCCAAAGGTGAACTTAAATGCATACTTAAAGTTTTACATAAAGATACGTGAATCTATTAATGTTATCTCAAAGCACTTAAAAATGAGTATGTATGAATGTTTACACTAAAAGATGATGTTAGGGAATTCATGCTGAAAATGAAAGAATATTCTCAGTCAAACTTAGCCGATAAATCTAGTGTGGGTAGCTTTATGGGTGAGCTAACTACAAAGAAGTTTGATTGGTCTAAGTCAATTCATGATCACGTAACAGAAATATCCAACCTATCAGCAAAACTGAAGACTTTGGGGATGGACGTGAGTGACTCATTCCTTGTACAGTTTATCATGAACTCCCTTCATGTTGCTGAATTGATATTATGGAGGATATAATAACATTGCGCACTTAAAGTTGTTATTAAATTCTCAAGTCGTCATATGAATCAAATGGGAGAATGTTGAATTATTTCAAATAAAAGTGTCCCACATGACTTAATATTTAATTAGACTTTAATATTAAGGGCCTACTTTGATGGTTTAGTAGGAATAAAATATTATTAAAGTTTTTGAGAATTATAAAAGGAAAATGATTCTCAGACTTAGAAAAGAGAAAAAGGCCTAGGGTTTTCTTCTCACAATCAAGAAGAGGCAAGGAGGAAGAAAATTCTTACATTAAGTCGTCAACTTCAAGCAAAGCATGTATCAAGGTTAGTACTTAAATTCATGTTTGTTCCTAGAATTATATGTTTAGTGATTATTATATATGTATTCTAAGATTTTAGATTTAGAGCATTATAAATTATAAATTTATGAAATTAAAGTAACATGAATTTCCAATTAAAGTTTACATTCATTTGGTCTTTCAGAGAAGTAGAAAACTTTTGGAGAAGACAATTCTGAATTTTCGACTAATGACCATGATGTGAACGTCCGTCCGTCCCAAAATAGTGAAAGAAAAATGTTTTCAGTGTCAGAAGGGGCCTTTGAAATTGAACAGACCAGCTTTTAGATGATGTTGTTGGTATTGGAATTGAATGTGAATGGTATCACTTCACTTGTATTCAGGTTGATGGTGGGCGCGCAATTGCCATGAAAACTCCTAGAAGCAACACTTGCAATTAATTAGAATCTCTAATTTTGAATTTATTCTCTATTTCTTGGATCAAATTGGATTATAAGTTTAATTTGTTAGATAGAACAAATCCAACATTTGTTCTCATGTGCTCCTTCTTAAAGCTTTAATATATCAGTAGTAGTAGTAGTAGTAGTAGTAGTAGTGTCATGATTCGACTTAAACCTTAAGAGCTCTCTCTACCTACATGAACTTTTCATCACTTGGCCTAATGTCTTTTATTCTTTACTAACCTTTTGTTTTCCCTCCCTCAGCTCGAAACCGTGTCAGTGTGCCACAATTCGACTTAAGATAAAACCAAACCCCTCACTCAACGTCACCTTAGCTCGATCGATCTGTTTCAACTTCACCCGGCCTACGCAGACTCAATCCCTTGCCCCACCTCAAACAAGATGCTAGCTAACATCTTGGATTTACGGCAATGTTATTCTATTCAAAACATGTCAAACACGTCCAAAGTAACTTAACGCATTACTAGATATGTGCGTGCCTTATTTACACCTCATAGCATGTAAATTCCTTGAAGTTTCTATATATGAACTCATCATTTTCAAGTATGATTCTGTCTGGCCCGCATTTTGACTGCAACTGCCATACTACTACTACTTTGGTCTGATACTTCCTCTATAAATGAAGTTCTTATTGCCTCCCAAATTCTTGATCAAAAAATGGCAACTTGCCCTGCTGAGAATGAAATCAAACTCACCAATACTCCTGTTCCCAACTGTAACAATGATCAAAAACATCAAACAGACCTCCCCAATTTCTCAATCACCCAAGAAACACTTGCAAAACTACTAGTAGTCCGTGAGGCCATTGATGTGGAGAATTCCATTCAGCACGACTATGGTGGCATCCTCCATGAGGTTGCCTCTGCCCTAGAAACCGATCTCAATAACGGAATACCTGGTGATGGCAATGATCTTTATCGTCGCCATATAGCATTTGGTCCGAACCTAGACTTGACATTAGATGTCAATAATGATCACAAGCCTTCTATCGCAACAAAAGGCCTTTGTACACTTTCTTTGGAAGGTTTCAAAGATCCTAGTGTCATCCTCCTCCTATGTTGTGCAACTCTTTCTCTTGTCATTGCAATCAAAAGAAATGGGCCCGAAGAAGGAATTCGTGATGGGGCAATGTTATTCCTAGCCATATTCATAGTTGTCAACTTTGGCTCCGCGTGTAAACTTTTCAAGGCGAGAAGAATGATGGTGAAGCACTTGAGGAGGGCCAAAAATGCTGTTTCGGTTGTGCGAGGTGGGTACGTGCAAAACATTCCGGTTTCAGAAATTGTGGTAGGGGATGTATTATGCCTTGAATCGGGGGATCAAGTCCCTGTTGATGGGTTACTCATTTATAATCAAGTTGATTTATTACTGAAGCTTGATCATGGCTTGAGTATGAATTCCAAAATCTGTAACTCCATCTTTAGTGGTACAACGGTGGAAGAGGGAAAGTGCCGGATGCTAGTGACATCCGTGGGGAAGAACACAGAAAGAAGCAGGATGATGGGATCAGTAAGTCGTGAAAATGAGGAGCCGAGATTGGAAGCTGAGATTGAAAGGACTAATTCTCGGTTGGAACAAATATGGTTGAGGTTTTCGCTATTGATACTAGTGGTGCAACTCATCCGATGTTTTGGTTGGGAAGCAAAGTACTGTGACGAGAACCATGAGCCGGACCCCAATGGGTTGAAAAAGACGGTGGAGGAGATCATGAACGAGACCACCCAACTGATGCTCAAGAAACGGCAAGGTGGTGGTAAGGCGACTAATGGGTTGGTTGCTATGCTGTGCATATTGATTTTTGCATTGAGAGATGGACTCCCTTTGGGGACTTTCATTCTTTTTGCTTATGCATCCAAGAAAATGAAGTCTTTCCACCAGACCATAGTGCGGAAACTTCCAGCATGTGCTACCCTCGGTTTGGTCACGACAATCTGTACTGGCTTGACGGGTGATCTTACCTTAGATCATTCGAAGATGGCCAGTTTGTGGATTGGACTAGACGGTGCTCTCAAAGAAGTTCAGTTGGTGAAAGTTATAAAGCACCGTGAACTCCTTGAGGCATTGCGCGAGGGGATCTGTACGAACTCGTGTGGACTGGAGGAGGATGCTCTTTTATGGTGGGCTAAGGAAGGGCTTGGGTTCAATAATGAGGAAATTAATCAAAGTCGAACCATCCTTCATAGGGAAACTTTTGATCGTGACGTGAATCTATTCGGGTTATCTCTAAGGAGGAAGGGAGAGGTAGGTAATAGTGTGTATGTACATCGGAAGGGAAGGCCAGACATGGTATTATCAATGTGTTCACATTATTATGATGCAACTGATGGGACCATGGAAACCCTAGATGAGCAAAAAAGAGCAGCTTTCTATGAAGTATTCGCAACTGTTTCATCTGATAGCTCCGAGTGCTTTGCTCTTGCTTACAAGCAAATTGTCTTTGAAGAAAAAGAGGGGAACACACTCAAACTTGAAGAAGAAAATCTCCATCAAGAAACCTTCAAACCTATAGAAGACGCCTTGATTTTTGTAGGCCTGGTGGCCTTGAAGAACCCATATCCCCCAGAGGTGAGAAAAGCGATCAAGGGCTGTCGCGAACTTGGAGTGAAGATCAACTTAGTTGTGAGTGGTGACATGCAGAAGGCCAAATTAATGGCCAACCAATCCGGTATCCTGAATAAGGAAGAGAACATGGATTGTGCTGTAATTGAAGCAGCTGAATTTAGAAACAGCTCCAAGGAAGACCGTATAAGTATCATTGATAAAATCCGCATAATGGTCAATTGCACCCCATTGGATAAACTACTAATGGTGCAATGCCTTAGGGAAAAGGGAGAGGTTGTGGTGGCCACAGGAACAAGCTTCCGAGATTCTCCAGTACTTAAAGAAGCCGATGTAGGTCTTTTCGTTGGTAATGCTGGTTCTGAAATTGGCAAGGTAAACGCGGACATGGTCATGTTGGACCTGAATTTGGCGACCATTAGTGCAGCTACTGAGTTGGGAAGGTGCGTTTGCAACAATCTTGTAAAATTTTTAGAGCTCCAATTGACATTCAATGCTGTTGCTTTTTTGGTAAATTCCACAGTTGTGCTCCTCGCAAGTACTGAAGTGCCACTTTCAGCGTTTCAGCTATTGTGGGTTAATCTAGTTATGGATGTTCTTGGTGCCTTGGCCTTGGCAACATCAATGGTAGCAAGGGCAATCCCTTCTGATCATCAAACCAGTCAAGTTTACGGGGAAGGCTCAATTTTAACAAAGAACATGTGGAGAAATTTTGCCATTCAATCTATGTATCAAGTTACTGTCCTACTGACACTCTATATGAAGGGAAAAGCTATTCTCCATGTCGACAAACCAGTCCTAAAGGCCATGATCTTCAACTGCTATTTTCTTTGTCAGGTTTTTGCATTGATAAATGCAAGAAAAATGGAAAAAGTGGATGTTATTGACCATGAGATGGTGTCGAGGGATAAAAAATTGTTTTGGTTTATTGCTATTTTGGGCTGCATTTTAATTCTCCAGGGAGCTGCGGTTGAGATACTGGCGGCTGTTGGTCATGCCGGGAAATTAAGTCTGGGACAGTGGTGCATCTGTATTGGAATTGGTTCAGTTTCTGTTCTCATTGATTCAACTGCCAAATATATCTTCAAGGCCATGTGATTTTCTCTTTCCAAATTAGGTTTTCTTTGCTGAATTCTACAATGTGAACCTGTACACTTTGAATAAAATCAAAATTTAATTGTACAAGTAAAAAGATCCAATGTTAGAGATACTGCTTTCACCTCCCAAAATTTATCCAAACCAAATTCGACCCAAAAAATTATTTTTCTACGGGTATATATCCATATTCAAATTTAGATTCATTTTTGTAGACTAACTTCAGCATGAAAAAGTGTTATCGTTTCAAAAGAAAGGTGCTTAGGCCAGTTCTTCCTTGCACATATATATATATATATATATATATATATATATATATGGCTTGCCTAAAATAGCAAAAATTAGAAACAGAGCAGTCTAAATTCACAGCTCTGCCGTTTAGGCTCAACCACATGTTTATGTGATCAATCACAGAAGTCAAAACAATAATCAAAGAAGAAAGATGAATCTAATAAAGAGATGCAACTTGTAAAAATAACAGCATTTTTCACCCATGAAAGTAGGCTCAATAGCTCCTCAAATCAACATAATAACTATGAAGATGAGGTTGAAAGTTGGGGAATCAGACTGACGTGCAAAATATAACTTGTTCAGCACATCACAGAGCTTATGACAAGTTGATATATTTATCATCATTTTCCCCAAAACTCCATTAGAGAGTATCTACAAATTGAGACTCAGTCGAAAAAAAAAACATAAAAAAAAAAAAGAAATCTTGGCAATTATCTGTCTATCTATATAGCAAAGGGGCTAGCTAGCACATTAAACTTCTAATTGTATTGATTTATAGCTATGGAAAACAGGAAAAGGAAATGTGATTGGGTAAAATAGAGAAACCCTAAAGAGGGAGAGAGCGGCGTTTCCTCCATGGACTAGTGAGGCCTAGCATTTCCAAGTAGTAATTTATAGAGAAACCCTAAAGAGTAGCTTAGGGTTAGACAAGTTTTTTAAGCCCCACCCCTGTACTGTAGCATCAACACAACACGGACCCGGGACCACCCCCACCATAATCAACCAAATTATTGGGCTACCATTACCAAGACTATTATACTTTCACTCTCCTTAAATTATTGTTTTATTTAATTTTTTTTTTATCAAATAAGACATTATTTAAATACAAATTTAACGTGTATATATATATATATATATATATATATATATTTTAAATCATAAAATACGTAATTTAGGTTGTTTCACCTTGCAACTTGAGGTGATGTTAATAGACATGCCAAAACGGTTCAAATCGGCGGTTCTAAAAATCGTGGGACAAAAAATCACAACCGAACCGGCAAATCATGATTACAGTTCCGGTTCCAAACCACGAATTTTTTAAAAAAAATTTGATTTTTTTTTAAATTTCGTCTTAAAACTTTGTGCAAAGTAATTTTTTTTTATTTTTTAAAACTTTGTAAGCTTTCCATTTTTATAATTATAGAGTAAACAATGTAATTTTAAAATTTAAAATTTGGCAATTTTTTACGGTTTAAGCCGGTTTGGAATTGGCAGTTCCGGTACCCAGTTCTAAACTGGCGGTTCACGATTTTGAGAAATTGAAAATCGAAACCAAATCGTGTAACCGGCGGTTCCGATTCGGGGACGATTTTGGTTCCTCGCAATTTTGGTTTAAACAATTTTTTGGACAGTTCAATTCCTGTTTGACCCGCCGGTTTCAAGTCGTTTGTGCACGTCTAGATGTTAAGGACATAACACAACTTGAAAATCTATCAAGTTACTCTTTTCATCACAGTGAAAAGCTAAAACCATCAAGCCGCCACAAAAACTAAAATAGCTGTCAATAGGAGTGGCAGACGTAAATAATTAACAATTATTTTTACGAGTTTGTTGGTTTGTTAAGCATAGATAGTTAACAATTATTTTACGAGTTTGTTGGTTTGTTATTAGGTAACATCAAATGTCGTCAGCAAGTTTACCAGATGAAATTGGCATTGGCATGTTATGATTCTATGTTGAATGCTCAATTCTAAAGCTCATGATTGAAATTAGAAGAACAATTTAAATTCTATAGTGCTCAAATTATTCTTCCAATTCCAATTTCAAAGCTTGGAATTGAGCAACCAAATAGAGCTCAAATCTAATTATTCTAGGGTGCTTCTCGTATAATCAGAAGTTGAGTAGGATGCACAAATTAACATCCATGCGGAGGCATCACAATCCTATATTACATGGGATCGACTAAACTCGGTCAAAGGTGTAATGTCAAATAATGGATTTGCACTAACTACAAGTCAACCCCTTATAGAATCAATAATCCCATAAGCTTGGGCCTTTATTGATGACATATCTTTGTACATAATGGTATAGGACAGTTTCTTGCAAGCACGAAAATACCGATGTCTAAGCCAGAGAGACTCTACAGAATCACCAGCTTATGGTCCAAAGACAGTTTCGCAAAGATGAAGAAAAAATGTTATATATTCATTGACTATTCCAGTTCCTATTCATTAAATCTGTAAGAATGAAAAAAAGAATATGAAAATAGTAAGAACTATTTATTGTTATGATTGCAGTTCTTGTTCTGCAATTACATAGCTATCAGGGTCCTCTAATCTGTTATGGGAAGACAGCTCAACATTCTCAATCCTATCCGAGCTATCAGCATTGCTCCATCTCCTTTTCATGATTTTGGGAACGACTCGCGTTACCTCTTTGGTCTCTGACATTGACTCATCATGGTTTTCCCGTTCAAATCGGACGGCGCTCACTTTCCTGGCATTGCCTGCTAGAATCTGCATAACAACATGGCAATAATCATTAGGTGGCTGCTAAAACTGCGAGTATCTAAATATGAAACTTGCCCTCCGAAGATCCAGAAGAGGGAAAGTAAAGTTCTAATCATGCCCTTGTTAAACCAGCCAAAGATATATGGTTGCCAACCCACTCAGAGTAAGCAATCACCTAAAGAATTTTATAACAATGACAGTATCAAACCATTACAACCATCATCTTGTGCATCCCATTAATGTTTCATTCATAGTTGCTTTTAGTTTTAGTTCTTTTCTCATAGCTGGCGGTTGGGGGGGGGGGGCGTGGCTGGCAGCATTTTTGGAAATTCAAGTGTAATTTGAATCCGAAAGATCAAGATTACACATAAACAACACTTTACAGTCATGTATAGGATTCAATAGGGTCCTTTTCATCAAATCAAAGTCTATTACTTCTATGTTATTGACATTTTTATCCATAACTTTGGGTATCCTGAGAATTATTCAAAAGGAAGTCAAAAAGAAAAATTAATGCGCTTTTCTGGGGTTGATACTTAAATATTGACAAGTCAATTACTACTGATCCTCAATCATTTGATTGTTCTTTCCTAATAAACCAGTCTATCTCGTGCCAGAATGCATACTGCACGGTAGAGTTAGCCCAAGTGAAGGCCACACTCTGCTCATCTGCTCATGCATCCAACTCCATGATCTTTAGTTAAAGCAAAAAGGCTCTAAAACCTTTTTGGATCAAATTAAAAATATACTTTGGTATCTAAGAGATCTGACAGTATCTTACTGTCAAAGACCACACGTATTTATATATATGAGAGAAACATGACACGCGGTGTGCACTTTGTTTTTTATTTTTTCAATATCTTTGGTTCATAATTTGCTTAAAGTTAAAAAAGTTTCATAAGTTCTTTAAGAATAGATAGTTTTTTTGATAAGTAATAATGTGTGTGTGTGTCTCTCTCTCTCTCTCTCTCTCTCTCTCTCTCTCTCTCTCTCTCTCTCTCTCTCTCTCTCTCTCTCTCTCTCTCTCTCTCTCTCTCTCTCTCTCTCTATATATATATATATATATATATATATATATATATATATATATATCAATGCGTCAAAACAGGTGACGCATCTTTTGTACACCAGCAGTAGACTACAAAACAAACACTAATCCACCGAAAAATTATTCACAAACTCAACAAAAGGAAGAGAAGCAGGAGACCAAGACTCTGTGCACCAAAAAAACAAAGTCTGAAGGATAGACTCCTGCAATCTATCACCATTCTGCTCAACATTTTCAAAAACTCTACGATTTCTCTCTCCAAATGACCCAACAAATACACAACGGGGCAGCTTCCCAAATGATATTCTTCTCCTCTTATAAAGAGAGCAGCCGAGAAACAACTCTCTGACAATGCTAGGCATAGCCCACAAAATGTGGAATAAGTTGAATAAAAAATTCCACAAATCCCTTGCAACTGGACAATGTAACAAAAGGTGATTCATACTCTGTCCATCTTCCTTGCGCATAATACACCAGTTGACATAAAAAAATTTCCAGACTCGCAGATTATCCCCTATTAAAGTAGCTTCGTTCACGGCTTCATAAACAAAATAGACAACTCTTGAGGGGGCCTTAGACTTCCACACGGTCTTCCAAGGGAGCTGAGGCCTAGCCCTGCTTGACAAATCCTGATAATGCGCTTTGACAGAGAACCTGCGGTTCTTAGTTCCCTTCCAAACAACTCGAAGAATCAACCAAGAGCATCAAGCTCCCAGTCGTGAGGCTGCCTACGAAAACTCGGGCTCCAGGTGACCACATTCCTTAAAAGTTGACAAAAGAATAGGTAGTGTTGTGTAGTTATATTTAGGGTAGTGGAAGTTCGGTAGTTATTGAAGAGTCTGTAATCTAATAAGAGGGTATTTACTACTCCCTACATCCCAAAATGAGTGTCTGTTTTTGTTCATGACATTTAGGAACGGAGAGTGTATAACTTTTGTGGACAATTTCGAAAATCCAAAAATGCAAGGCAGGGCTAAAAACACAGCCCTCCCACTTTATAATAGTACTGTAATATGTACAGTGTATCAATTCGAATCTATGTAGCCATCCCAAATACTTTAGACACAGAAACTGTGCCAAGTGAAAAGAAAAGCCATACCTCAATCTTAAAGATTTGTTTCTTTTCTTTCTGGTTCTTTTCTTTCTGATCTTGGCGATCAGCTTCTTCTTCATTGTATTCATCATGCTCTTCCTCGTTTGCCTTCTCAAGTACCACTTTTGTGGTTTCACCTGTTCTTGGGATATATCCGAATGCCTCACAGATAAAACCTGAGACGGTCTCGTATTGATGACCCTGTCCAAATGTGGGAAGAAAACACAAGAAATTCACGAACAATTTAAATTCGAGACTAGAAGTAGGGGAACGGGAAGAACAAAAACTAACATGAACATCGTAATAGAAAAAGATATGAATGAATGTGGTGTGTGGGATGACCTTGCTTTGGACTGATTTGAACGGCGGAAAAGGATTCATGAAACCAACCCCAAGTGATTGGGACTACTGAGTTCAGTTGAGTTCAGTCAAATTGTTCAACCAATCTAATTCCAATTCCAATTCCAATGCCAACTCCTTGGAATTGTGTTGTCAAACATATCCTTATTGTGTGACAGGGCATGACTCAGAAATTGTTTTATTTTTATTATTTTGTTGTGAAACCAAGGGCGGACTCTTTCCACAGCAGGGCTGCATAGGACCCACCTATGGGGAAAAAATGCCTTGGGGTTCTACCAACTAACCCACGCCAAAGGAACAGGCCAAAGGCGAGTGCACATAGCTTACTTGAATCGAAATCATGACCCTTGATCTACCTTACTGTCACCTGGGAGCAGCTATGGTGTGTACTCAAAGGAGGAGGGGGTGGGGATCCAATTGGATTAAGTAAAAGGTCTGCGACAGATGGGCAATTGAAACTTCTCATTTTTCTAGAAGATTGAATTTTATCATTTTTCTTTTACTGAAGAAAAGAAATGTTGAAGTCTGAATATGACAATTTTATCATCAGGACACCCTTGGAATGGGCCTCATTCGAAAGAATCAGGATCAAGTTTTTACTTGTTACTTACGGTTCTTTCTGTTTACAGTCTTTAGACACATACAACATACACCAATAAGTGAACCCATTGGCAGGTGTGACAGTATCAATAGTAAGTGCACCCAATAGGAAGTTTGATAGTATCAGTATTAATAGCCACACTAGAGGTAGGGGAAGACCAAACTAAGTTACTAACGCGGACAGCAATAATAAAGAAAAGTAAATAAGGACATGATTGAGTGTGGTTTATGTGATGACCTTGCATCGGTGCTTGGACCCAATCAAATGCGAAAAAGGATTCATCTAGCCGGAGCCAAGTAACTGGGACAAAGGCTAAGCCAAGTTGAGTTGAGTTTCAATTCTTTCATTCTTGTAATTATATATACACAGCACATAACGAAATTTCCTTCATGCCTTAGCTACCAATAGATGCAATTCAGAAAGAAAAAGAATAATACCTCTGGCATTTTGATATAGAGATCTTCAGAAAGCTGGTCAATTGATGTATTTGCATCTACGTCATATATTCCCTCGGCTCGCATTACAATATAGCCCGTTTTCTTCTGGATTTCCTCCTTCATGAAACAAATTTAACTTAAGAAATAGATTAACAAGAAAACTGAAACACCAAGGGTTAAGAATGAACACATAGGAAACCACAGTTTGAACACCCTGAAATGCTTGCAACCACAATGTAATCCTGTGCATCATTGACATCTATGATTTTACTTTAAAAGCACTAAAACCATAGTTATTCACATCTAACAGGAGCCAACATCTTGCTCCTTAAACCCCAGAATATAGCTTTGAAAAGCCAAATGTACTTGAAACATGAAAAATTATCCAAATTGAACTGGAAATGCATAGTTGGCATAATTTAAATCCAATATGTACAGAAACCAGCCTGGAATCCAAAACTAATAATAATCACGAACACTGAAAACTTCATGTTTGTGAAACCAGAGAGCAACCTAGGTATTTATCAACCATTGCATGTGAATCTGTAAGTGGTGTTGCATAAAACATTTTAGATTGATTAGCAAGAATTATCAGACCTCCCAAGAGGAGTCTAAGTATTGAGTTCGATGGAAAATTAAGGATAAGCAAACCAGTGAGAATGAGGAATATTGAATATTGGAGTTTCCAGTGAGCTTACTTTGGAATCATTTTCATCAAAAATTTCGCCAACAATTTCCTCAACCACATCTTCTAGTGTTACAATCTGTTTACATGAAGCATGACAAAGAGATCAACGTTTCCAACATTAGAGAAATATACATATATGAAGGTGGAAATCAAAGGCTTCAAGCTTAACCTATATTAAAGATGAGACAATAACTTAATTCATTTTAAAATAAAATTGTATATTTCCTCGAGATGATCAAGATGAAGTTTCATACGTACTCCAATTGTTCCACCATATTCATTAAGAACAACAGCCATGTGCACCTTCCTGATACGAAATTCTCTAAGAAGATTCCAGACTGACATTGAATCTGCATTAGTAATGCCACTTTTTAGCCATACAACACATCATTAGAGACACGCAAATATTATCTTAAAAAACAGACAGCATACCTTAGTGCATCACACTGAAATAAAAACTTGAAAAAACACAGGTTGTAGAAGTTATCTTTACAGAGGGAGAAGCAGATAATTGAGAACTGGAGACAAAACAGATTCAGACTTTTGTGCCCTACTTCTCCTAGGTACATTCCATTTTCTAATATTTCTACCTCTACTATGCTCCTAGCTTCTTCTCCCTCTTTCTTATACTTGAGCAATACTAAGAGCTAGAGAGGACAATAGCTCATCTTTTTGAACAGTTGAACTAGAAAAAATAAATTTCTTCAATTATTAAATTACCAGGCACAAAATATGCAGGCTTGTGTGCCATATCTCCCACAGCAGAACTTTCTAGTAGCTGCCCCTTCAAAAATGAACAGAATATAATTCTGCGCATGAGTTTCGTGTACCATTAGATGCAGTGTGAAAAACCAAATCAAGAATACCATGATTACCATAACTTAACTGACCTTCTGAACATAATCTAGAAGATCCATTGCATAAGCAACCCCGACAATATTATCAACACGTTGCTCGAAAACAGGAATCCTGTGAGGATGTTTAGACTTATTTCAGCACGCTCAACTATAAAAAATGGCTACATTAATGGAACAATAACAAACCTGGAATACTGATGAGTCACCCACAAGGAGTGAAAATCAACTAGTGTTGCACTGGCATCAATGGCGACAACATCAACCAGAGGTGTCATCACCTCTCTAACATATGTATCTTTTATCTCCAAGACATTTTCAATCATATCCTGTGCAAGACTTCTCAGCATATTAGTTTTTATCCAGGAAAAGCAGTATGGATCTTCAGAAAATATTCCCTTAAAAGATAGAATAGTAAAGACATGACAACGACCAGTTCTCAATAATTGGAATGTCTCCACATTACGGGATATGGATGAGCAGATGGTTGTTGTGAAAAGAGTATGACTTTTGCAGACTGAAGATCATTGTTCATCTTCTACTTAACATTTAATAACTGAAGTAAGCATAAGAATGATCTGGTATGCTATTGCATCTTCTGTGATTACAACAAACGAGGTAAAAAGATATCAAATTCTTTCTTAGTTGCATGATAAACTGGACTGAAGGTTTAACAAGTTAACAATAATTGCATGATAAATCATCTCACAGTTTTTGCCAGCCAAATATGTTCGTGTGTATGTAATTTGGTGGGACTCACAGCTGAAGAACTTCTAATTTTATCCTTTTTTTACAGGTGTATATATATTAATTTCATTGTCCAAACCAGCATATGTCATTCCTTTACCTGTTCTTCCTCTTCTATCGCCCCACTTAACTCTGCTCCTCGCAGCATCAACTTTAGTTCATCTTCAGTAACATATGGCTCACTAGTAGATCGAAAAATTAAGAATGGTGAATTAGTAGTGTAAAAAAGATTCCACAGTTTCATGAAAATGTCAAACAACTACGACCATCTACTTATAAGAAGCAGAAGAACAGATGCCAAGGAGAATAGATCCTGAACACCATAGAGGAATTAAATAAAAAAACCTAACACCTGCATTTGCATACATAGACAATGATTTAAGCAAAAACAATAGGTTGATATTACCATTATGTACATAGATAATTTCACCAAATCATATAACAATTTTAACCAAAAGTTTTACTTAAAAAGATATAAGAAATAAAACCCTTTTGACTTTTCAGGCTTACCCAACAACATAGTATCTTAAAAATGAAATAACTATCAGAAGCAACAAAGATAGCTTATTGATATGACGATGTCAGAATGCAACGAAAAAACTGCACCTTCGTCCTTTCAACCCAAGCAACTTTAGCATTCCCATTGAAATATATGTCACAACCCTCCCCACAGGATACAATATCAAGGAAAGCCAAGCGACTGGCCTGACCTAGAAGCATTGAAAGGAACTTTTTAGATCTTCAATCACCAATATTGACTCACACAGGAAAAAATTATTTTATTTATTAAATAATTATCTGCACTCCATATTTGATGATAGTTTAGTCTTGATGACAGAAGCACCTTCACCACTTACCACAAACCTGGCAACCTCTGTGGCATTATGAACAGCTATACTTTTTGGAGTAATTTCAGTAAGAAGCAAAACAGCAACCTGATATGATTGAGAGAAAAAATGTATGGTTTAAAAACCTGTTGCTGTGAAGCAATATAAAGATGTATTCAGCATGTATTTGCGTGTATACACCTACCATTGATAGTCCATTAAGCAATAGTAAATTCAAGCACAAAACCATTTTAAAGTGACACTTGTATAACAAAGGAAGGATCCTTCAAGAGTTCTGAGGAAGTACACTATTTTTGAGCTTCTATGTAATGAAGGAAAAGTTAAAACACATTCCCAATTACAACCAGGAAAAAAGGATTCAACAGCAGTTACTTGTGCCCTAAAATACATGTTAGACGAACCTTGACAATAACAATAAACTAAGGTTCTCTCCCAAGTTCCAACACAATCACCAACATTTTTTTTTTCTTAAACACAGTCACCAACATAAGGTTTGGAAGGAATATCCTCTTGAATGAGTCACATGTTACACCGGGGACTTTGCAGTAAGTTCAATATCTGTACTTAATCTTGGGAAGCATTTTCTCTCGCTTGTGAACGACCCTATAAAGCTACAATCTCTCAATAGTCTCCTTTAAACAATATGATGACAGTTACTATGTAAAGTCAATGAAACATAAAGATAAACTAGGACAAATGAAAATTTCCCAACAATGCATCTTATGACCTCATGCCTCTATCACTTGTTTCCAAGAGAATTCAGTTGCCATAGTGACTTAAAATGATGGAGCAGCTACTAATCATAAAATCGCCATTGCAATGCTGAGATTGTAAGGGGAACTCCTTTATAGTTGAGCTAATGTAAATTTAGTCTTTAGACATTTCTAATACTGAATAAACCTTATATAAATGCACAAACAATATCACCCATTTGACGAAGACTAAGCATCTTTATATGACAGATATAATCTAGTTCCACTTGTCTATTGATAGATTTATATGAATCCTGTGTTCACTAAGTATAAAGTCCCAAGAAACAAAAGTCTGCTTCCACTTTTTAAAACAATCAGAAAGAAATAAAGAAATGAATTTAAGATGCTACATTAACAACTAGGAATCGCCGAATAAATGTTTGTTAATTGATTATAGAAGGAAACTCGTACATACTGTCATTACTCCAGTAGCTGCACTCACACCCGCTTCACCAAATATTGCAGTTGCGGCCTCAGTCACTAGGGCTGTTGCTCCGATATTGACCACACTGAGGACATAATGAAATCTACACTAAGAATCATATTCAAATAAAAGTTCATGAAAAGAGTAAATTCTCAATGTAAATATAGAAAGATTAATACGTTGTGCCAATTAGTATAGTTGTTAGGAACCGAGTAACATCATTGCGGAGCATTTTGAATACACCATCATCAGACTCTTTCTCAGCCAATTCTCGTACCTGATAGACATAGATGATGAATTATAGTATACTAAAAGAGAGGGAAGAGAATGCAAGATTGCAAGGCCCATCCATTTAGCTTGGAACAGAGGAAGTAAAAACAACATTATCCAGCTTCAATAGTCGAGAATGCTAATCATAAACCCAAACCAAGTACCACATTCAGCCAGGATGTACCAATTACTATTTTGTAAAGATGCAATAGTTACGAAAATTGCGATTTTCTTCTTCAATTTTCTTCTCAAGTCCTAAACAAACCCTGAGACCTAGTTCCACAACTCAATCAGGATTCAAAAGTCAAGAACTTAAATCAAATCCATAGATAAATAGGTATTCTTGGACGAGTGATCATTCTTAATATTACCATACTGCTATTGAAAGTTAACAGCCAAAAAGAAAAGAAAAATGGAGAAAAAAGAGAATCAAGGAATGAACTACAATGTAGAAATTTCAACCTACAGAACCAGAGCTATATACAAGGCATCGGCAACATATTAGCTTAAGGTTGAAAGGGCAAAGAGAGCAGTATATACAATTCTTATTAAGGGAATATATCTTATCCTTCTAGGATGAATGAATACTTTCTGCAACTAAAAGTTCCAAAATATCATTGGTCAGAGCTACATCTTAAGTAAGGATAGAGAAAAGAAGCTATTGCTAAATGCAAGGTAGGAAAGGTTATTCTTAGCATCCTGTATACTTGTCATGACGAAATTTACAGAATCTCACTATTGCCGAGTAAAGGCGTACAAAAGGGATTGAGAATTAAAGTTGGTTCATTTCATTACTTTTTAGAGGTCAAAATCATAAGAATTCATTTAGTTTGGTGTAAGCTTTCTAAACAAAATCGATGAAGCAATGTATTGCTATCCTAGAGCATAGATTCATTGTTATCCATCAAAATAACCGAATCATTACATTTTCCACGCACACTAAAAAAGAAATATTCTTGGGCATTGGTACGAAGCCTTTTTTTTATATAGAAGTAAGATGGATACCTTCCAAGGCCAAAGAGTGGTAATTGAAGTCTCAGCCATGGAGAAAAAGGCAGATAGACCCAAAAGCGCAGCCAAAATCAAACCTTGCTCTTTAAAAACCACAAGAACCTGCAACACCTTTGGCCATGAATTTCGCAACGATAACACACTTTGCTCAAATCTCCCATTCAGCACTCCCTCCACCGCATCAACTCTCCTGCATCCAAACACCAAAACCCCACAACATATCGCCGCCAAAACTAATCCTCTCTTAACCAGAATCTCGAAAACCCTGAAGTTCAAACTTGGTGTCGAAATTTGTACACTGTGAGTTTCACTACATTTTACTGCGACAGATCGCAAACGACACCGTCGAAATCCCGAACCGGCGAGGCTTCGTAAAATGCAGGGACGGGCGGAGTAAGTCGCCGTACAATGTAGGGTTTTAGGGAAAACTTTTGAAGAAAATTTAATTTGACGATTAGGGAAGACCAAAATTGAGGGTTTTGGGGCAGTGAAAAATAATGAACTGCTCCAAATTAAGGATTCAAGAGCTACTACATCCATATGGATAAACTTTAGGCCGAATAGAAAAAATGAAATTGGGGGAACTGATGGAAATTAGGGTCTTTAAGGGAGCTTTAAGAGGTGAAATCGACCAGTCAAACTGGAGGAGAAGGAGAAGTTGGTAAGATGAATGATGAGATTGTTATGGTGGTGCGCTTGAGCATCATCATCATCGTCAAGCTACAACCTGTAAATTTCTACGAGTATTATTTTTCTTTTCTTTTTTGAATTTTTATTTGAAGCAAATGTTCAAACAAGTTGGAGGGTGCGAAAATGACACTTGCTACCCCTCTTTAAAATTAAAATTCATAAACGTAACGTAACCAATTCGGAGTGGTTCTGAGCTCGATTACCTTTTCTTTTCTTTTCTTTTTTTATTTATTTTTCTACAATAAAAGTTAAAGTGCAAAAATCTAATCTTGTCCAATATGATTATATGAGCGGTATTTGTAAGGTACTTGCTTTCTCATAACTTGAATTTTATATTGATGACGAAACAAAAATAAGCAACTACAAACTAATATACGCGTTTGGTGGTACCTAAAAGATCACAAACATGAGTCATTTTTTAGGTTGTAACATTCAAATCAAAAAGAAAATGTACAAATAAACATTACTTAGCATCTTACTTGGGTGTTGTCACGTTACCAGAATCACACTTTAACACATCCAAATCACTTGAATTAACATTCTAAATTCTAATACTCTCTTCGTACATATATTCAAGCTCGGCCCAAGGGTAAAGGTAGCCAGAGCATTCGCCTAGGGCCCAAATTAATAAGAGGCCAAAATTTTTTTACTGTTGTAATATAGTAAACATGTAAATCAAAAATTGTACCCAAGTTTCTTTAAAGGAGAAATTGCTGGCCGGTCCACTTTTTCAAACTTTTTTTCTCTCCAGTCCACTTTTTTTTTTTAACCGCTAAAAGGCACTTAAAGAATTTTCTTCCTAAAATGCCCTCAATAACATCGTTCCTTCAGATTTGAGATTCGAATTAATGTATAAATGATTTTATGTTGTTAATATAGTCTTTCCACATATTTGGGTATCAATTTCCATGTATAAAATACGAATTTGATCAAATTCAAATTTTTTGAGTTCATCCCGATTTTCTTTGTTCTTGGGCTGTTTTAGCCACTTTAATCTCTGTTTTAAGCTTCGAATTTGTTTAAAATTAATCTCATATTGTTATCCTAACTTAGTACTACACTTGTGCACAATTTTTTTACAAAAAATACTATTTTTGAGCTCCAAATCGAGCTTGACAATGTGCTGTCCAAAAACAGAGGGAGATGTTCTTAGATTGATTTAATTCGCCAATCGCAGTATGCTGGGCAACGCAACGGAGATCGATTTGTCCGGCCAGGTCGTAGGGGTCGAGGGGACAACGTCCCTCGTGTGGGTTCGGGGGCAACGCCCCCGAAAGGTAAACGAAAATCAAGTTTCCTCCAGCGATTGAAATTCAAACGGTGCCTTGGTTGCTCATCGCGATGCCTTTGTTACTCATTGTGATGCCTTGGTTGTTTATCGCGATGCCTTGGTTGCTCATCGCGATGCCTTGTTGCTCATCACGATGCCTTAGTTGCTCATCACGATGATTAACCCACGCGATGCCTTGGATTACTCATTGTGATACCTTGGGTTACTGATGCGCGCGTGTTTTTCTTTCATTAATGGCATAATTATCTTTTCGCCGTAAAAATTCCTTTTTTTGATTTTAAAAAAAGATGACTGGATTAGAGCGATTACAAATGTTTAAAAATGGACTGTCTCGTAATTCACCCTTTCTTAAACTGATGCCCAAATCCAAACCTTTTGTTGTTATTTTGAATTATGTTTGTTTAATTATTTGTTGGACTTTGTTTATTTGCTAAATTTTGTTACAATGTTAATTATTCTTCTTTTTTTTACAATGTTTTTGTGCGTTTAAAAATTGAAAATGACATTGACTTTGTTTATTTGTTAAATTTTGAATTATGTTTGTTCAAATGTGTTGTTGAGCCTTTTGAGTTTAACAGTTTGTTCACATCTTACGTAGTTACATTAGATTTTTAATTTAGTTAATTACTAATTTGAGGTCATAGCTCTAAGTGAGTGATAAGAGGACCATGAAATAGAAGTACAAAGTAATAAGAAATCTCAAATTATTCTTATGATAATTGTTGATTTGAGTAATTGAGACTTTTGACTTTACGAGACTGAAATTTGGTAAGAAATTATTCGGTTTTTCAGATAATAATGTTTCCTCAAACTTGATTTCAGCTCAATAAGAACTCATTATTGAAATTGTACTGATAGCAAAAATTATTTTTATCTCTCTTAGGAATTAAATTTTAAAAAAATGCATGAAATTAATATCTTATAATTTAATAAGGACCATTTTTTTAACTTTGCCTCTGGCTATAAAATGTTAGGGACGACCCTGCATATATTCAAGAGCTCTTTTAAATATAGTATCTAATATCTTTTTTTTTTTGGGTAAATTACAAATAACCACCCTCAACTATGGGCTGAGTTTGAATTGCTCCCCTTAACTACCAATTGAAACAATATGTCCCCCTCAACTATAGTATTTTCTTTAATCGTAGCTTCTGTTTAGGTACTGTCATTTGAGTTAATGTAAAATGCCCACGTAAGACTCATGTAACCATCTTTAGGCATTCTTTTAACCATATTGCCTTTTTTTGTGTTTCAATTGACTATATTACCCTTGTTGTTCTAACACCCTCTTTGTAAATAAAGATGATTTTTAAAATAATTTATTATTTTTATTTTGAATATTATGTTAAAAATCATACATACAGATAGTGACGTGAGTCTTTGGTTGAAAATTTTCATAATTCAAACCGCGATGTCTAAATAAAAGGTACAATTTAAAAAATATTTGAGTTGACCGGGGCACACTGCATCAATTGGTAGTTGAGGGGGCAAATCAAACCTAACCCATAGTTGAGGGGGGTTATGTGTAATTTACCTTTTTTTTTTTTTTTTGCTTATATCCTTCCATGTAATACTCCCTCCGTTCCAGACAAAGAGTCTACAATAATAATTTGGGATGTTTTACTTAAAGAATCCACTTTCAAAAAATTATGCTTACAATTTTAATAATCTTTCATCTTTACCCTTCATTTGTGTTGTAATCATCTTGGTTGTGATTAAGTATTTTTGTAATTATGACCAAATTCAATGACACTAATATATCCCTTAATAATTAGACTTTTCAAACGTAGACTCTTTGGGTGGAACGGAGGGAGTATAATAGTATAATTAATACTTTTTATTTTAAGTGATTTACTTGTAAATGTTTTATGGGTAAATTACAATTAGACCCCCTCAATTATGAGTTAGATTTGAATTGTCCCCTCAACTATCAATTGAAGCAATATGCCCCCATCAACTATAGCATTTTCTTTAATCGTAATTTTTATTTAGGCACTGCCATTTGAGATGATATAAAATGCCCACGTAAGACTCATGTAACAATCTTTAGGCATTCTTTTTAACCATAATGCCATTTTGGTGTTTTAATTGACTATATTACATTTGTTGTTCTAAGACTCTCTTTATACATAAAGATGTTCATTAAGATAAATTTTTATCTTTATTTTGAATATTATGCTAAATATCATACGTACAAATAGTGACGTGAGTCTTTGGTGGACAAATTTCGTGAATTCAAACCGTAGTGTCTAAATAGAAGGTGCAATTTAAGAAAATATTATAATTGAAGGAGTATACTGCTACAATTGATAGTTGAGGAGGGCAAATCAAACTCGACCTATAGTTGAGGGGGATTATGTGTAATTTACCCATGTTTTATTTAGGGGTTAATTACCCCGGGTTGTGGTCTTAATTTTCACATATTAATGCCCAAGTTACATTTTCGTTCAATTGGAAGTTAAAAGGGTTTCCACTAACATAGACGCTAAACGCAGCCCCCCTAATGCGCTAAACGCAGCCCCCCCTCCCCTGTAAAATTACTAACTTGCCCTCGTCTTTTATATATAGAAAATATTTAACTTAAAACTCTCACTTTTATTTGCTTCGAATGTGTATATTTTTGACATATTTTGTGTTGAATTTTATTTTTTTGTTTAGTTATTTGCTCTAGTGTGTATGTTTTTGATATATTTTGTGTTAAATATAATTTTGTTTTTGACATATTTTGTGTTAAATATATATATATTTTTTGCTTTATTATTGTGTTATAATGTATATTTTAACAAAAAAAAAAAAAAAGAGGGCAAATTCAACAATATTTTTTTTGAAAATTTGCACTTTACCCCTTAAATTTGTTAATTTCGTTAAATTTTTTTACGAATTTAACAAATTCAAGGGGGTATTGTGAAATTTTTCAATTTTTACAAACTCGGGGTGTAAAGTGTAACAATTGAAAAAAAAAAGACATGCACTGCCGCGCATGTCTTTTGGACATGCACTGGGCCGGCGCATGTCTTTAGACATGCACCTGGTCCAGCGCATGTCTTTTTTTTTTGTAAATTTGCACTTTACCCCTTAAATTTGTTTATTCCGTTAAATTTTTTAACGAATTTAACAAATTCAAGGGGGTATTGTGAAATTCTTTCAATTTTTTACAAATTCAGGGTGTAAAAGTGCAACAATTGAAAAAAAAAAAAAGACATGCGCCTACACTAGGCGCATGTCCTTTGGACATGCACCTGGTCGCAAGATGTCTTTTAGACATGCACTGGTCCGCATGTCTTTTTTTTTTTTGTAAATTTGCACTTTACCCTTAAATTTGTTAATTTCGTTAAATTTTTAACGAATTTAACAAATTCAAGGGGTATTGTGAAATTTTTTCAATTTTTACAAATTCGGGGTGTAAAGTGCAACAATTGAAAAAAGACATGCGCCTACACCAGCGCATGTCTTTTTTTTTTTTTTTTTTGCAAAATATACATTATAACAAACGAGGGCAAGTTAGTAATTTTACAGGGGAGGGGGGCTGCGTTTAGCGCATTAGGGGGGGCTGCGTTTAGCGTCACTCTCCACTAATTTTTTAATGAAAATTTTACAGTCTTTTAATAGCTACATGGGGAGTACAATGTCATTTCAATGTTATATTTGACATGGTTTAATAATTCTTATTTTTAAAAAAAGATACGGTTTAATAAAAACATTAATAATTTTTATTTTTATTTTCTTTTTCTTTTTATTTTTCAATTTCTATTTCAAATAACGTATAGAGTATACAAAAAAAAATTTTAAATGCAAATAAATAAAATTTAAAAATAGTCCAAATTCAAAATATCATAGTTTTTCCTTGGACGTCATCGGAGTCGAAACCTAATGATACTTAAGTGATTCTATTAATGCAAAAACTTAAAAAAGACCGTTATACGGGTACTTTTTGTAAGACAGATGTCCTTGACCCGACCCATTGTGTGTTGATGGGCTCAGGTGTGAGATGGTAAAACTTCTTTTTACGAATTAGGATCCGTAAGACGGTCTGACAGGAGACCTACTCTTCTATTTTTTTTCACATTTATTGGGGTATTTTAGGATGAACTTATTAATAAAAAATATTTTGTTTTTTTCTTTTTTCTATTTTCTTTATTGAACATTTTTTTATTGGTTTCTTTCTTAAAAAACAAAATAAAAAACTATGGTACTTTATATTTGGACCATTTTTAAAATTTATTAATTAACTTTTTTTAAAATTTTATGTATTCTATACTTTATTTGAAATGATATTTGAAAAAGAAAACAACAAGTAAATAATTATTACTAATATTTTTAGTAAACCATGTCTTTTCTCAAAAAAAAAAAAAAAAAGAGAGTAAACTATGTCAAATGTAACATTAAAATTACATTGTATTCACCCATGTATAGTTGTTAAAAGGCATAAAAACCATTAAAAAAAAACAAAAAACGCCCACGAATGACACATGACCAATTTTCGTTAAAAAATTAACTGGAATTTCCTTTTGAGGCCCGATTGCGCCAAAAATGTAACTTTAAGTCTTAATGTGAAAAAATTAAAACCACGTACCCCTAAGTACAAAAACATATACATAAACCTTAAGAGTAAGGCACTCTTTATTTAGTTGGGGGCATTGGTACATCTGTTAATTTATGATCATCGAAAATTTAAAATTATAAATGACCAAAAACTCTAAACATCCAAAAATAGATAGTTGTAGAATATATATGAAATAATGGGAGTAGTTACATATCTCTTTTAATAGTTGATAGTTGATAATTAAACATGTGACTATATGAACTTTTGGTTGAACATAGTCATATTTAAACACTTGCATTTACAGGAAACCACACTTATATTTTCTATCCCCTCAACTCAAATGGCTTCAAGATTACATCAAAAAGTATTACTTCATTCAGTCCACCCAAATAGTCCACGTTTGAAAAGTTTAATTATTAAGGAACATATCATAATTACAAACATACATAAGTATAATCCAGATAATTACAACACAAGTTGAGGGTAAAGATGAAAGATTATGAAAATTGTAAGCATAATTTTTTGAAAGTGAACTATTTAAACGAAACATCCTAAAATAGTATAGTTGACTCTTTGCCCGGAACGGAGGGAGTAGTAGTAATTTTTTTTTTAATACAAATATTTAAAAAGTATTGAATAAAGTCGAGTATTATGTAACAAAAATTACATGCTCAATTTTAAAAGCGACTTTTTATCAAAAATCTCACAAAGAAAAGGATAGGAGTAGTTGGTAATTGGAACGAATGGATGAATGCCTATACTATTTTGTTATTATTTGCTTCTATGTTTGCGTAGAGATTTTTTTTTTTTTTTTGGAATTTGTGGTAGTATATTGTAACTTTGATGTTCAAGGTTTGGTGTTGTTGGTAATATTTTGAAGCATCGGGGGATTTGGATGTACTCTATAATTTAAGTTATATTAATTAAAATATAGTCTTGCCGACTAAAAAAAAAAAATGGAAGGAGTAGGAGGGGAATATTTGAGAGAATTAAATGATTAATATTTCGCTATACATAATTCCATCCCTAGTTTTACGGTTTGAGGTCAGTACTAGCGTAGTAGCCTCATGTTGCTCCATACCATTTAAATACTACAAATTGGATGTTCATATTCTAAGGTAGGTTGGATATGCATGATTTATAAACTAGTTTACTAAATTTTGTAGATAGTTAATAAAGACACCAATTTGAAAGTTGAAAGCAAGAGAGCACTACAACAACGTAAAACTAAGATTGTTGGTGTTGCAAGTTAGTTGATCCACAAATTCGGTTTTTCACAATTCGTCTAATTGTATCTTATTCGTTCGACGCGGTGAAACACTACTTGTTTAAGATAATGATACGACGTGATCAATAACAAGTTTGTGAATTGTCTTGGGTGAGTTGTAACATTTCTTTTTGATTGTTAATGTTATATTTATATTTTTATTTTTGTGAAGATTTGTAATGTTATTGTTTGTAAGATTAGAAGGTCAATGAACTATTTGAATGATACGTTTTATTTTTTCTAAAGATCGATTTTGTTGTAGACAGAAGAGAAGTCAATTTGAAAATAATTATTGATGATATTGATGAGCCACGATCATTTCGCGTGGAGCCACGTGAACTCACAGGGGTTTCTCCGCACCTGGCTGCGTGTTTTAGTAGCCCAAGTGGTACTCATGTCTCATGCGGACCCTCACCTCATTGAGTAGGCGTGGTTTTTTGCCTCCCCCATGTCCTGAAACTGACGCTACGCGAAACTAAGTTTCGAACCCTTGACCTCCAGGTTATGGTCTTTGGGCAAGGGACATGAGTAGCCCAAGTGGTACTCATGTCCCATGCCTTATAACTATAACCTGGAGGTCAAGGGTTCGAAACTTAGTTTCGAATAGCGTCAGTTTCAGGACATGAGGGAGAGCAAAAAATCCGCAGCCAGGTGCGGGGAAACCCTTGTGAGTTCACGTGGCTCCACGCGAAACGATCGTGGCTCATCATTGGTCCAAGTGGTACTCATTCCCCACGCCTTATGGCCATATCCTGGAGGTCAGGGGTTCGAAACTTGCTGAGTTTCAGGAAGTGAGGGAGAGCAAAAAATCGCAGCCAGGTGCGGGGAGACCCTTGTGAGTTCACGTGGCTCCACGCGAAATGATCGTGGCTCATCAGATATAGTTTAGAATTGTTAATATCTATTTTAACATTTAATTTACTCGTCAAAATATTTCAACCATCAAGTGTAAATATTTATATATAAAGTACCATAGTCATAAGTTGGGTGATAAATGATAATCACAATGCTCCATTGCTCTGCCACTTTTAAGTTGTGGAAAAAGAAGAATATGGTAAAGCAAATATCAGCAGAATTGCTAGCAAATAAAAGTTGGGTGTACAAAATACATCTATTTGGCTAACAAATGGCCATTTTTATCCTTTGATAGGTTGATATGCCTCACTTTTGTCTTAAGTTATCTAAAGTCAGCCACAAATAATTCTTTGCTTCTTCTGAAATACCGTATCCCCGACAAGGATGCCAAAGCCATATCCTATGAGGCGATTTTCGTTTAATTCAAGCCATATGAGGCTTTGGCAGTTGCCAAGCTCTGGTGGTATATATCTCTTCAGTAAGCAGGTTGTTACATGCCCAATTGAAGAATCGTGAGGTTTCGTAAACTCCCAACTCGCGCGTAGGGATAACCCCACTTAATCTGTTGTGCGAGAGCAAAAATCATCTAAGTTTTTCACAGTATGAAAGTGAATCTGGGATTGTTCCATTGATGAGGTAGTTATTGAGAATCAACATCTTGAGATTTTTTCCTCCATTCAGGATTTCTCCATTTATATTGTTTGCCCGCATGATCAAGTCAGAAAGATTGGGCAGGGTCCAATTTTTTGAGGAATTGATCCACTTAAATTATTCAAACTTAGATTAATTGATTTTAGATGCCTACAATTTCCAAGTTCTGAACACACTTTACCGATCAGAAAATTTCCAACAAATTGAATTTCTTGCAACGATGAAGAGGATTCTAATGAACACAATCCGGACGGGATATTTCCAATTAACATATTGGAACTAAGATTAAGCACCTGAAGATTAGGGAAGTTTGCAAAAAATGATGGGATAGAACCACTGATATCAACGAATGGAATCCTAAGGCTTGTACGATTTTAAAGTGTTAAAGTTTGTATCTGTATTAGGCCCAAGAGGCCGATTTGCCCTAGAGGCTCATTTGTTCTTTTAAAGTTTGTAAGCCCATTTGGACACTACCCTATGTATAAGTATATTGCTCATGATGTAATCAAGATAATAATCACACATTAATAAAAATATCTCTCTTCTCTCCAACCCAAGACTTGTCCTTACACTTTCCCTCTCTTTGTTCTTGCACAGCGCCTTTCTCGTCCGGCCACCACCATCAATGGTGGTGGTCCGGCAACCTTCTTCCACTCAAATATAGAAAAATTCTCATGGTATCAGAAATTGATCTCTGTTTTTAACGCTTCCGTAATCTTTTTAATCTCCTCTTAAAACCCTAAAATTTTAAATCTGAAGTAAGTAAGCATCCGGCAAAACCCCCACGCCTTGTGCCTCAATTCCCAGAATCTACTTCGGCTTCAGGATTAATTCTGCTCCGTCACATAGATCCGTTTTATTTACAGATTGATATTATGTTCGTGTTTACTTCCCTTCCTGCGATCGACGATCGAGTTAGGGTTCTTTTTTCCTTGTTCTTGGTCTAATTTTTGATCCATGGCAACTAGGCTTCTGTATCTGCTCCTAAAAGTACAACAATGATCTGTTGACTCCAACCCCTGCTGACCTTCCTTCCTTGATTACTCCTACCATTCGAAGCTTTCTTCGATTACTTCTCATGATAGTGATGGCGATTACTTTGAATACTTGGATTATGGAGGTGCTTCTTTTTGCGGACAAAAAATTCGGTTCGGGCTATTCCTTGGTTTGGGCTACTCCTTCGTCTTCTATTTGTCATTGCCAATTATTGAGTGAGTTTTTTAGGGATTGACTCCTGTTTAGGCTTCTCAACATTTATTAGTTTTACAATTGTTTGGAATAATCCATTTTGGGCTCCGCACAACCTGTTTGTCTTCTTGTTGAAGTTATTATCTCTATTAAGCCCAAGAGGCCCATTTGCTTGCATTTCTCAAACTCAAACACTGCACAAGAGTTCTGTGTACGAGTTGAGGGGGAGTGTTAAAGTTTGTATCTGTATTAGCCCAAGAAGCCCATTTGCCCTAGAGGCCCATTTGTTCTTTTTGAGTTTGTAAGCCCATTTGGGCATTACCATAGGTATAAGTATATTGCTTATGATGTAATCAAGATAATAATCACACATTAATAAAACTCTCTCTCTTCTCTCCAACCCAAGACTTGCCGTTACACTTTCCCTCTCTTTGTTCTTGCACAACGCCTTTCTCCTCCAGCCACCACAATCAATGGTGGTGGTCCGACAACCTTCTTCCAAGAACAAAATTGGATTAGTTAATGGCACTAACAAAAAACCCTCCATTCAATCCAAATATGTGAGTGCCTGGGAGAGATGCAATAGCATGGTCCTCCTAAATTCGATTAACCCTGAAATTAGACAAAGTGTAGTCTATTTTCTCTAAAGCCTTTGAAATCTGGGAAGACTTGTGTACTAGATTCACACAAAGTGATAATCCCAAAATCTTTCAAGTCAAAAAGTCTATAAACTATAATGCTGCGTACCCAAGGCAATATAAGCACAAGTGCCTACTTTACTAAGTTTAGAGGATTGTGGATGAATTGACTTGGTCTTCCTCAAGTTCCTAAATGGACTTGCAACTGCACTTGTGGAGCTTCAAGAATGCAAGAAGAATGTGAAGAAATTCATTAACAATTCTGCCCTCTTTTCTTTTCTCTCCAAGACAGAAACTCTCTTGTAAAATAAAGTTCATCAATGAGAATGTTATTCTGAGCCTTCATCACTTTCAAATTTATCAGAAAGGTTGCTACTGATGAGATTATTAAGGAAAATCACAGAGAATTCATTGCTACCTAGGTTGAAGTTATGCAAAGCAGAGCATGATAGACATGTCAGGGGGAAAACACCGGAAAGTCTAGATCTTGTAAAGTCCCGCAAATCGCACCCAGTTCAGATGGGAAATCACCAGAAAAGCCATTTCTGGCAAGTGATAGAGACTGTGAATTCCTCAATTACCCAACATAGCCCCCGGTATGTTGCCATCGAGTTGATTATAAGAAAAGTCAAGCTTCTCAAGAAGCTCACAGTTTGTCAAGCTTGCAGGAAATCTATTCCCATTACCAAATAAGTCATTCTGAGATAGATTAAGAACAACTAAACTGAAACAGTTTCCAAATTCAAGGTTGGAGAAATTACCTGAAAAGTTGTTCTAAGAGAGGTTAACAAAGCTGAGAGACTCGGTTATAAAAGTTGATGAGATGTTAGATTTGAGATTTCCAGAGAAAGAGTTGCCATGTAACTTGAGATAATGAAGAGTTCCCAAGTTGATGAGCTCGTCCATTTGCAACCAACACCGAAGACCGTGACTGCTGAGGTTGAGCCCAAAGATTAGTCCATCAGAAGAGCAGCTGACTCCTTTCCATGAACATGGAATGGAATTGGAGACATTTTGAATTGTTCCAGCTTTTCAAGAAACTATTTGGGTCATCCATGACAGATTTTGGCTTGAAAGCCATTAATGAAAATGCCTCACTGCTCTGATAATGGATCTCCATAATAGCAAGGAAGAAGATGTAAAACAAGTGCATCAATAGTTCTTGGAGTCTTCAGACTAGTATTGTCATTTTCTTTTACCAAAACCACTTAATGAAGAAGATGATAATCCTTCTTGGCTGGCCTAATTAAGCCCTACATTTTTATACTTGTGTCCACTCTTTGTTTGACTTGTATAAGATGCCATAGATTTTGACTTCTTGTCTTCTTTCCAGATTTTTCTAAGACTAAAGAAAGTTACGACATATCAGCAAATTTCGTTTGAAAAAAATGCTAGAGTTACATAAAATATTTATATCAAGGCGTCAAATTCGGGCCTTTTGCTGTAATTAATAAAAGATAATGTGGTTGTACATGTTCAATTACATCGTGCTTTAGAGTGTTGTATACTCATCAAGAGTACAACACCTTAAATCACAATGTAAATGGATTATGTTGTTTGTAAGGTAAGGGTGAGTGGTGTAGATCAAATAGTTTGATATATATAATAATTATTCAATCGGGAAAAAATGACACTGGCCAATTGAAAAATATGTGATAGATGATGAGGTACCAACTTTGCCATGAAGCCCAATTAAATACACAAGCAACAATGTCACACACAATGTATGTAATTTTTCTTAATTTTTGTGAAATAGTTTTGTGGAGAAAATCAAAGAGAGAGGATTGGGGTTGTAGGGGTGGTTTTGTGTAGAAAAAATATAGAGGAAATAGAAGAAATGGGGTAGTCCAAGCAATTGAAGAGCCACAAGGGTGGGTCTTCCAAGTAAAAATGGCACACACTGTGTATGCTTTATTTTTTTGTTTTTTTTATTTTAATATTTTTAATTTATTATTACGTAAATTAATTTAATTTGATTAATTATTTTAGCGATAAGTAATGTATAATTGTTAATATTTCTTAACCACAGAAGTTGGGTGAAAGACCATAAAGCTCCTGTGTATTAATACTACTCCATTTACAAGTATAAATTTATCTGAACTGGTAACCTCCACTCAAATTTCATGAATGTCCTGCCAGCAACATGACGATTGACGACGAGTCCTTCTAAGTAAACGCCCAGCATTCAGAATCGTGCTAAGTTTTCAAAGCTAGAACTCGATCTCAAACTGTACTCTGCTACAAGCTTTGAAAATGAAGATGTTTTGTGTTCAAGCAGTTTTGCTGGAGAATCATACTCCTCAACACATCCTGCAACACAAAGAGAGTAAGATTCCAAACAAACAGGAAAACGGACCTTAAAGATTGCAATCAACAAGCAAACCAGTCATACAAACCATTGTCCAAAAGTAAAACCATGTCACTATGAAGCACCGATGTTATTCTGTGTGCAATCGTTATCACTGCTGAGTCAGACTAGTGTTGGTCCAGAGTTTGCTGAATCATGGTATCGGTTGCTGTATCAACTGATGCAGTAGCCTAAATCAAGCACCAAGATCTTGCTTTTCTTGAGTAGCACACGGCCTAGACAGACCAGCTGCCTCTGGCCCACACTCCAATTCTCTCCATTTTCTGTCACTGCCATAATGACATGTATGAATACTAAAAACGGTTAGATCAGAGAAGATTTTAGTACATAATTTGGTTTAGCATGACAGATGAAAAAACCTTTTGAATCAAGCTTGGTTTCCTTCTTCCTAACTTCATCCCCGAGTTGGCACTTATCGAGAGCCTAAAAACATCGAAAGAAAGTTAAAATGACGACCTAATTACAAAACCAATACAATTAGTGAAATGATGCCAAACCCACCTCCCAAATCTGTTCATCGGTGAACTCTTCAAGCGGGTCCAAGTTGCACCGCACAGTCCCCTCAAACACGGTTGGATCTTGAGGAATTATGCTCAATCTTGATCGTAAATCATGCAGTCCAATCGTGGAGATATCCGTACCATCTATAAGAATTATTCCAGCCATTGGATCAACAATTCGGAAGAGCGTCTGCATAAGAGTTGATCTACCACTGCCCGTTCTCCCTACAATCCCAGTCTTCAGTCCACCATGAAATGTACAGGTAATGCCTCGTAATACAAATGGCAATTGTGGGGAATACCGAACCTATAACCAGTGTCACCACTGTTAAAAGTTATAACGAATCCACATATTACATTATTTTTGTTAAGGAAACCAAATAAAAACTTAAAGTTACCTGCAGGTTACATATATCGACTTCCCCATGAGATGGCTGTTGTGCAACGCAGCGGAAGCAATTGACAAAGACAACACACAAAAGCAGTTGGGAATCGAAAGAGAGAGATTGGGGTCAACAGACTGTCGAAATTTTATTAGAAGCTTACCTCTTTAAACGTTCTAGGTATACATCTATTTATACAATACAATAGAAAACCCTAAAACCGCCGCTATGCGGTCGCACTATGCGGCCGCATACGATTTACAAGATTTTCATGCGGACGCACTATGCTGCCGCATGGTTTCCAGAATACTTACGTGGACACCTTATGCGGCCGCATAAATTCCAGTGCTCCATGCGGCCGCATGCTATCCAAAATCTGAATAGTCCGTACCGCGGGGGACGGAGGCCCCCACACCCCCATTTGAGGCCCGTTACCAGTCTACACGCCTGCCAGGCCGCGCCCTTGGAGGGCGCCGGCCTCTTGCCAGTACATCGAGCCATCACATCCAACAATGGCCAGTTAGCTTCTGGCCTATTTGATTCTATGATGAGAGGAGGTTCGCTTGGGATTGAAGTGTATTGAAGTATTCTTACTGATATTATCTGATTCTCCAAACTGGAAAGACTCCACACGACATAAGCTAGTAATGTGTTCAGATTAAGCCCATAAACCACTGCTAGCCCCGCAAAAGCCTTCAAATTGGAGGAAACAGGAGTGAGCTTTTCTACTATTGTTACTTGGTAAAAAATTATAATAATACAGAAGAAATTACTTACTTGGATCAATGGTTCCCTCTGGAATAGAGATCAAGAAAATCAAGGAGAAAACAAATGTAACAGAAGACAACATTTCCATGCGGAAGCATAACCACTCTATTGCACCAGCATTATATAAACTTGGCCGGGAATGCTTAACAATCAGTTTCATGTTTGTGTCTCGGAATCTTGACTCCTGGTCAAAGCTCCTAATAATAGTCAATAGTCGATCCCGATATTGTCTCAGCAAAGTGCTGTATAACAGGAGCTTTGCACACTCCAACCAATCGTGCCAGTTCACTTACTGAAGATATGTAATATTTCTGTAACCACATGCAGGTTGCAATCACAGGAATGAAAATGAAAATAACCTGCCATCCAACCCGTGACATTACTCCAATGGCAGCCTTGAGTTGTATCATCGCAAAGGCAAATGACCCAACCAGAGACGGAATGTTTAAATCTAGTGCATTTTTGTCAGTGGATGCCTGCAACGTTTAAATCTAGTGCATTTTTGTCAGTGGATGCCTGCAACGAGGAATGAAAGATTGACAAATTCAGAAGCTCTAAAAAAGCTAAAGAAGTTTGAAAAAAATGGCAATATCTGTGAAGAAAAATCACTTACTCTGCTTAGGATATGTCCACTTGGGGTGGCATCAAAGAAAGACATAGGGGCTCGGAAGATGCACATATGCATTTTATTGAAAAGTATCGTCGCTGTCTTGTAGCCAGCTGTCATAAGAAGCAAGGCTCTACAAAGGATGCAAAAAGCACTTCCAATTGCCAAAGCTATGAACACGATTATGAGATTGGAGCTGTTAACAGGAGGCGGCTCGTTCTTTGACAAGGGAGTAGCCCAAGCTGTCCAAAAATTGCTTCCAATACCAAGTAGCTGAAAGAGAACTTGCGCCAACAATATAAATGGTACAAGTGCCCCTCCATATGCAGTTGTGATATATTTCCAGTAGACCGAGAAACCAACTTTACCTTTCTCTCTTTCTTCTTCTTGAACAAGCTGACCTTTAGGCTCCACATATCCACCCGCTTTCCCATTTTTCTCTTCTCCAGCTATCTCTTTACCATCCGAGTTGCACTTACTATTCTGGAGACGGACCCTGCCTCAATGGAGTCAAGTGCTGACAGAGCTTCCTTATATGCGCCCACAAGTTCCTTAAAATCGCTCCCTGAATTATGTCATTGTATTTTCCAGCTTGCACGATTTTTCCCTCTCTCAAGACCTGATTACAAAGTCATTATGTCGGGTAAGTTGGACCATGGATGCAAATACATGGAAGAAAGAAGACAATGATCGATAACTCACCAAGATGAGATCTGCAGCAGGTAAGAACTCCACTTGATGAGTAACATATATCACTGTTTTTGAACTCAGAAGCCCCAGTAAACTTTCCTAATGCGCAAAAATAATTATAAAAAGATTATAAAATAAAATGGTAGTACCAGTGATCATAAGCATTAGCAATATGATGATCAAGGAAAGTACCTCAAATAGATGGCTCCCTGTATGAGCATCCACAGCACTAAATGGATCATCGAATGAATAAATATCACCATCTTGATACAGGGCACGTGCAATCTGTATTCTCTGCTTCTGGCCACCACTCAAATTGATTCCTCTCTCGCCTATAACTGTCTGCTCGCCAAATGAGAGAATTTCAAGGTCCTTCAACAAACATGCTCCAAGAACTTTCTCATATCTTTCTCTGTCCATATCTTTCCCAAACAATATATTTTCTTCCATCGTTCCACTCTGTATCCAGGGTGTCTGAGCAACGTAAGCCTTTGTTCCACAGATCTTAACAATCCCTGACTCTTTAGGCACTTCTCCCAAGATACATGCGAGCAGGCTAGACTTTCCCGACCCTACCGTACCACAAAGAGCAACTCTCATGCCACTGGAAACACTTAAATTAATATCTTTGAGAGTTCGAGAAGTAGAATCCACATCCCAAGAAAAATTCCCATCAACAATCTCAATTGCAGTGTGACAGTTGCCTTTGGGAATGTTCTCTATTACATCAACCTGAAGGTCATCAAGTCGAAGGAACTTGGCTATTCGGTCAAGGGAAACTTTTGTTTGAGCAAACATAGAAATGACGTCAGGAAGAACATAAATTGGTGCAGAAAGCATCTTTAAGGTTGCAAGTGCAGACAATATTTTCCCCGATTCTAGCGGGATGCCGAAAAGAACACAGGTACCAAAAGTGACCACCGTCACAAAAGTAGGGGCACCCCAGAAAACAGAAGTTAACGTCGCCGTAGTGTAGACATATTTTCTCAACCAGCCTACCTCAACTTCCCTTAACTCATTAATTTTTGACAAAAACTTCATCTCCCATCCCAGTAGTTTGAGAATTTTCATGTTCCTAAGAATTTCAGAAGTTGCCTTCATCCTTTCATCTTTAGATGTCATCAACCCACCTTGAAGCTTTTCCTGTAACTACCCAATGGAACATTCACAAACATAAAAATTACGGTCGCAAAAACTGCAGAAACCGTAGCAAGTCCAAGGTTTTTATATAAAATTGCCAAAGCTAAAGCAATCTCGACTAGCACCGTCCATGGATTGTGAATGGACCACGAAAAGTCACTAATCCTCTGAGCATCAACAGATATAAGATTGACAATCTCCTAACTAGAGTTAACCTGCTTCGATTGACAGGAAAGGGTTAAACTCTTATCGTAAATCATGGCGACCAATGCTGCCCTGATCCTTATGGAAGCGTGCTGTAACTTAAAGTGCCAATGCTTCTGTGCCAAGCTCTCTACAAGCTTTCCACAAAAGAATGCAGAAACTAATATATAACCATTCACTTTAGATCTTTGGTGTCCACTCACGTACTGAACAAACGTATCAATGAGGAGTGGCCCCACGTATATCGCAATTACTTATACAAGCGCAAGGATCCCGGTCAATATAATCTCCTTCCATGTAGTCATAATCAATGCCTTCACCAGTGTAACCACCATCACCCTGTTAGTTCTTCCACATTCAGACTCGAGCTTATTTCTTAGAACTGGAAAGGCCCCACTGGCACTATCAAAGCTGGAAATGTCTGGAACATCCTCGAGGTCTAATGTTTTCTTGTTCCCCAACGCGATCAAGGAATCCAACCAAGAGAAAGTAACATCACTAAAAATACTAGCTTTAAAATACAAACCCACAGTTTCAACTTCAACCCCATTAGACCTGTTTGACTCTCTATCATCACCAGAAGAAGGGTATCTTTGTCCACCGAGCAATTACCAATGAGCCCAAAAAAACAGAAGAACACACCCATGATTGTGGACACAACATCAGGGAGAAAGAACTGCATTGGCACAAATTGGTGCCTTTTGTAACAAACATAGTCTACCCCAAGGTAAGAACAAGAGATTAAAAAGAAAAACCCCCACCAATTAAACCCTTAATCGCAAGGGATACTTAGATCGACCCGCGGACAGAAACAGCAAACCAAGAAACTGTTCTTAGTACTAAATCCAATAGGCTTAAAATCTGTTCATCACTCCAAGTACGATTTCTATACCAATAAAACTGATTCAACAGACACAGAACAAGATTAAACAGTGACAAAGCCAAACAACAAACTAAAGTTGGTTTGTAATACAAGAGATTAGATTGACTAAGTTTAACCCGACGATGATTACGGCTTTCGAGACTACGGTTGATGCTGATTTTATTGTGGAGCCATGAGATAAAGAGAAGGAGCAAGAGAAGAATGTGTAGTGAACCCGACAACCAACGCAAAGAGATGGATGGATCTTATGAGGAATTCTTTGTCTGTGTCAATGAATGATGAGTTTGATTGTGAATGTGAAAAGAAAAGTGACATAACTTTCATTGATGGTTGAAGAACCTTCATTGTTTTCTGGATGGTTTTGTTTGGCGTGCTGTTTCTTGAACTTAAATCTTAGATTGGGTTTAAGTGTTTAAGGTAGGGTGAAATCGGCTGACGGAAGACCAAATTTGCTGCTGATTTTCCAGTATGAGCAAGTACGTTACAGGACGTTTTTCAAAAGGACTCGACTTCTCTTCACATTTATTTATTTTATTATTATTTTGTGGTTTGTTTAGGTCGCATGCACTTCAACTTAATCCACCACCTTGGGCAAGTCAGGTAGGATCGGTCAACGTATTATGGTATATGTACTGATAGATCAGTTATACAAAACTTCGGAATTTTTGTAGTTGAGGTTCCATTTAGTTGGAGTAATTCACGGTCAAAAGATCACGCTACATCATTTAATGAGTTTGAAGGACCCAAAAATATACTCCCCAAAAGTATACTCCCAAATATCCCGAAATATGTCCGAAACGGACCCACACACGCGAAGCGTGTCCAAGAAGCTTCGCCGCCCTATAAATAGGGGGCTCCCCCTTCATAAAAGGAGGACTTGGCCATTAAGCTTCCTTCCTTCTCTCTCTTCACACATATAGTAAATCCACTTTTATTATCTCTCTATATATATTATGTCTATATATCCTGAGACACTGATTCTTACACCGGAGAGCTTTGGCGGGGAAAATTCCCTGCCTTCTCACGGTTGTTTACTCTCGCAGATATCCTACCACGACGACGACAACGGACACGTGCATACCACAACACTTTCGGCACCCCCGGTATGGTGATTATTTTGGCATCATCAGTTGGTTCCGTTGCCGGGAACGACAGCTTCCGTCGACCACGGCGAAGCTCTGTTCAAAGGGTGCCGGAAAACCCTCAAATCAAAGCCACAGATTGTCCACACGGATTAGACGAAGCAAACGAGATCGGAGCAGAAAATTGAGACCACCAACAGATGCGCCTTGTCCAGACGAGGCCAACCACGAAAAAATCACGGCCATCGGAGAAGAAACGTGCCCGCACGCGCCATCCAAAGACCGCTGGAGGCGGTAAACGCCGGCGGAGCTCTGGCCAAGCAGATCCACACTATTTTGGCGTCCAAAGAGATCAAACACACCCATGGCTGCGTCTCTCCAAGACGAAGCCAACGGCGAAGGAATCAAGCCCAACGGATCATGGACGCGCCACCACGCGCCGCCTGTAGCTGCTGGAGCGCCTACCGTCGTCCCACGCGCCGTCCACGCGCCGGTCAAGTGGATCTGACGCGCTACACGCGCGCCACGCGTCATCTTCGTTCTGGGAATTTCTGACAGGCCCTTCAACTCCTGGAAATTTTTGACAGGCCCCTTATCTTCTGGAAAGTGCTGAGAGGTCCCTCAATTTATGGAAACTACAGTTTGGTCCCTTTATTTTATGGAAATTTCTAGGAGGCCCCTTATTTTTTAAAAATTACAAATGGGCCCCCTAAAGTTCAGGAATCTGGCCATCTGGTCCCTATATTTCTGGAAATGGCAATCTACCCCCTCAATTTCTTAAAAGTGCAGAAAGGTCCTTTATCTTCTGGGAAACCATCAACAGGACCCTCAACTTCCGGATATGCCAATCTGGCCCACATACTTCTGAAAGTGATTAATGGACCCCTCTATAATGTCCTAAGGTGATCTCCTTCCGTTATTTATCTTCAAATTACCAAATATGTTGCTCCTATGTCCATTTTATCTTTATATCAAGCATATAAAATAAAAAATGAGCTATCGAATCCTAGATTAAAGGTATATATGCAATTCATATAATATTAATTGCTTATAATTAATGCGAATCACTAATAAATTAATATGCTACGCTCGTAAAAGCAACGCCGTGATTAAAACTAGAATATCGAGCTCGAAAAATAGTACTTCATTACTTTAATATGCTCATTTAAAGTATATTCTTTTACACATTTGATGTCATAAGACGCAGGTTTATTCGTTTATAAAAATTATGACATGCTAGTCAAATTAAAAATGCTGCAAGTTCATTTATTTATTCGCTTAAATACATCGAATAATTGCAATGTTGCGCACCTACTTCGCGAATAAAAATGACTCAAACTTTATTCATCGCTATGCCTCAACTGCGAATGAACTCACTATGCAACTCAACTCTCATGTTGATCGTATAAAGCTCATAAAATGGCTTGCGCTTTATCATTAAACTCGGATTACCCTGCTTAACCCCGCAAAAAATACATTAGTATGAAAAGTATGCATTAATTCATGCTTCAATTCAGTCAATTCGACAATTTAAGAAATTTCTAACATGTCGCCGGAACACTTAAAACCTGAAAATGCGCGAGATAACATGCTTTTTCGCTTACGCATCATAACTATCATATCGCATCATGACTCACTTTACAATACAGAATAAAATAAATTGATGGTTGAAAGCCAACATCAAATTATATAATTCATTTGTAAATACATATTGTCTGCCCACTTGTGTCAAACATGCAACTTAAATATGCAATTTTTATCTCGACTACCGAAAGCTCAAGCTCGGCATAACATGGCTAGCCCTATAAAATTGTATTAGCATAACGTGCACGCATTACTGTATGCTTAAATACCGTGAACTTGCACACTTTTATGAGCTTACCATATCTTTTAAAAGCGCAACATATCGCCACCATGATTTATCCTCGCAAAATGCGTACATACAAATAAAAGCTATATTTTCTTACTCCTCGACCTCAGAGAATTCTCTCACGCTCGAGAAGTGGGGGGCTGCTACTATTACTGCTACAAATAGTGAGATTTTGCAGAAATCTCGCTCAAAGCTGGTCCTCGCCTACTCGCGGTGAGTAGATACGGTCATCACCGCTCGAGTTTACTCGCGGTCGAGTAGTACCTCGTGCCTGCCAGCGCTTATCCTCGCCGCTCGAGTACTACTCGCGGTGAGTAGATACGGTCCTCACCGCTCGAGTTTACTCGCGGTCGAGTAGTACCTCGCGCCGCGCGCTTATCTCGCCGCTCGAGTGTTACTCGAGGTGAGTAGATTTGGTCCTCGCCGCTCGAGTTTACTCGCGGTCGAGTAGTACCCCGCCTTCCGCTTATCCTCGCCGCTCGAGTACTACTCGCGGTGAGTAGATACGGTCCTCACCGCTCGAGTTTACTCGCGGTCGAGTAGTACCTCGCGCCTGCCAGCGCTTATCCTCGCCGCTCGAGTACTACTCGCGGTGAGTAGATACGGTCCTCGCCGCTCGAGTACTACTCGCGGTGAGTAGATACGGTCCTCACCGCTTAAGTTTACTCGCGGTCGAGTAGTACCCAGCGCCTGCCAGCGCTTATCCTCGCCGCTCGAGTGTTGCTCGCGGCCAAGTAGATACGGTCCTCACCGCTCGAGTTTACTCGCGGTCGAGTAGTACCCAGCGCCTTCCGCTTATCCTCGCTCGAGTACTACTCGCGGTGAGTAGATACGGTCCTCACCGCTCGAGTTTACTCGCGGTCGAGTAGTACTCGCGCCCGCGCCGCTTATCTCGCCGCTCGAGTGTTACTCGAGGTGAGTAGATTTGGTCCTCGCCGCTCGAGTTTACTCGCGGTCGAGTAGTACCCAGCGCCTTCCAGCGCTTATCCTCGCCGCTTGAGTACTACTCGCGGTGAGTAGATACGGTCCTCACCGCTCGAGTTTACTCGCGGTCGAGTAGTACCTCGCGCCGCCGCCGCTTATCCTCGCTCGAGTACTACTCGCGGTGAGTAGATACGGTCCTCACCGCTTAAGTTTACTCGCGGTCGAGTAGTACCCAGCGCCTGCCAGCGCTTATCCTCGCCGCTCGAGTGTTGCTCGTGGCCAAGTAGATACGGTCCTCACCGCTCGAGTTTACTCGCGGTCGAGTAGTACCCAGCGCCTTCCAGCGCTTATCCTCGCCGCTCGAGTACTACTCGCGGTGAGTAGATACGGTCCTCACCACTCGAGTTTACTCGCGGTCGAGTAGTACCTCGCGCGCGCGCCGCTTATCCTCGCCGCTCGAGTGTTACTCGAGGTGAGTAGATTTGGTCCTCGCCGCTCGAGTTTACTCGCGGTCGAGTAGTACCCAGCGCCTTCCAGCGCTTATCCTCGCCGCTCGAGTACTACTCGCGGTGAGTAGATACGGTCCTCACCGCTCGAGTTTACTCGCGGTCGAGTAGTACCCAGCGCCTGCCAGCGCTTATCCTCGCCGCTCAAGTGTTGCTCGCGGCCGAGTGAATACGGTCCTCGGCGCTTGAGTTTACTCGCGGTCGAGTAGTACCCAGCGCCTGCCAGCACTTATCCTCGCCGCTCGAGTGTTGCTCGCGGCCGAGTAAATACGGTCCTCGGCGCTTGAGATTACTCGCGGTCGAGTAGTACCCAGCGCCTGCCAGCGCTTATCCTCGCCGCTCGAGTGTTACTCGAGGTGAGTAGATTTGGTCCTCGCCGCTCGAGTTTACTCGCGGTCGAGTAGTACCCAGCGCCTTCCAGCGCTTATCCTCGCCGCTCGAGTACTACTCGCGGTGAGTAGATATGGTCCTCACCGCTCGAGTTTACTCGCGGTCGAGTAGTACCCAGCGCCTGCCAGCGCTTATCCTCGCCGCTCGAGTGTTACTCGCGGCTGGGCAGACCCCTTATTATGCTCGCGCACAAGTACGTTACGCGCTTGCCTGCGCTTCAAATTACACTCGGCTTGAGCTTCATATTATTCTTGCGCCCGAGCTTCATGATATCCCAGTTGGGTCGATCCAAAAAGCCTCGCCACGTCGAGCCAAAAAGCCTCGTCACGTCGAGCCAAAAAGCCTCGCCACGTCGAGCCAAAAAGCCTCGCCTCGTCGAGCCAAAAAGCCTCGCCACGTCGAGCCAAAAAGCCTCGCCACGTCGAGCCAAAAAGCCTCGCCTCGTCGAGCCAAAAAGCCTCGCCACGTCGAGCCAAAAAGCCTCGCCACGTCGAGCCAAAAAGCCTCGCCTCGTCGAGCCAAAAAGCCTTGCCACGTCGAGCCAAAAAGCCTCGCCACGTCGAGCCAAAAAGCCTCGCCTCGTCGAGCCAAAAAGCTAGCCTCGGTCTTTCCGAGCCAAACAAGTCTCAATATAATACTCGATCAATCTCGAATAAATAAAATCTCGAAACACTCGAGGCAATAAAATCTCGCTGAGCGAGAAATCTTAATCCTCGGCAAACCCGAGTGAATCAAATTAGAAATCTCGGTCGTAAATCCGAGCCACATGAGCTAACCTTGCTCTTTAAATACTAAATACCAAAGACACGTCTTTAAATTCAAGACAAAAAACCCAAACTTTTGGCATCTACTACTCCTCACCCTCGAGATAAATCTCGAGGAGTAAGGAGTGGGGGGCTACTGAAGGACCCAAAAATATACTCCCCAAAAGTATACTCCCAAATATCCCGAAATATGTCCGAAACGGACCCACACACGCGAAGCGTGTCCAAGAAGCTTCGCCGCCCTATAAATAGGGGGCTCCCCCTTCATAAAAGGAGGACTTGGCCATTAAGCTTCCTTCCTTCTCTCTCTTCACACATATAGTAAATCCACTTTTATTATCTCTCTATATATATTATGTCTATATATCCTGAGACACTGATTCTTACACCGGAGAGCTTTGGCGGGGAAAATTCCCTGCCTTCTCACGGTTGTTTACTCTCACAGATATCCTACCACGACGACGACAACGGACACGTGCATACCACAACACTTTCGGCACCCCCGGTATGGTGATTATTTTGGCATCATCAGAGTTAATCACATGCCCGAAATACTTTTTGATCGAACTGCACCAACTACATGAAATATTCTTATTATGTTCCAAATCCTATTATACAAGTAGATTTATAATTAATTTCAAACAATATCTACTATCTACATGTCATGATATAATTGACTATGGGATATGTCTAGCATGTATAGAAACCTTTTCTTCGCATCTATCACTAAAAGAAGTTCCACTTTTCACTTAAGCGAGTTGCACCTATTATCGACTCAAAAGCATGTAATGTAAATACACACAGCATAAACGCGGTTCTAATAGCTAACATGAAGTTAATTCTGTATAGAACAACTTTTCATTCTAATCTAATGAATCCTATTTCTACAGAGAAATCAAAATCATGCAAAATGAGTTCCATTCGTTAACTCAGAGTGCAGACACCTGAGATGGTCAACCACCTCCAATTTTCTTCGTTGTCATGCAACATAACTGGTTAATTAGTTGTGGCTTTTCATAGATTTAGTTCCCAAAACTCGAATTTGATCTCACACTGTACTCAGCTACAAGCTTCGCAAACGAGGATGATTTGTCTTCCAGCAAAGTCGTTGGGGAATCATACTCCTCAATTAGGCCTGCACGCACAACAAAGAGAGTAAACATCAAGATTTTCATAACAGAAAACTGTGTTTAAAGAATTGGTGTATGACAAGGAAAAGGTCATACGAACCATGATCTAACACTAGAATCATGTCACTGTCGAGCACAGATGTGATTCGATGGGCAATAGTTATGACAGTAGAGTCAGCAAAGTATTGCCTTAGGGTTTGCTGAATGATATTATCAGTTGCAGTGTCGACAGATGCAGTGGCCTCATCAAGCACCAAGACCTTACTTTTCTTGAGTAACACACGGCCAAGACAGACTAGTTGCCTTTGACCCACACTCCAATTCTCTCCATTCTCAGTAACTGTAACAATTATAACAACACATGTAAACAAGTAACTGTATCAATCGCAAGAACACATGTACATAAACAAGAATTTTCAGGCATGGTTATGTAGAAAACTTTGTTTTGGAATGGAGGTGGGGCCAAAAACCTGTTGCATCAAGCTTGTCTTCCTTCTTCCGAACTTCGTCTCTAAGCTGGCATTTATCAAGAGCCTGAAATGCTTAAAGATAGTTAGTTAATCAGAAATATTAGAAATTCAACAAAATTGCTTATAAGATATCAAGCAAAGGCCCACCTCCCAAATATGTTTATCTGTATACTCTTCAAGTGGGTCCAGGTTACTTCGTACAGTCCCCTCGAACATGGTTGGATCTTGAGGAATTATGCTCAACCTAGATCGTAAATCATGCAGTCCAATCGAAGATATCTGAATCCCATCTATCAGAACTTGGCCAGCAGCTGGTTCAATGACGCGGAAGAGCGCTTGTATAAGAGTTGATTTACCACTTCCAGTTCTTCCAACAATTCCGGTTTTCTTACCCCCAAGGAAAGTGCATGTAAGGCCTCGTAACACAAGGGGCATATGTGGGGCATATCGAACCTATATTTGTAGTCAACACCATCGAATGCGCATGTATATATGACAGTGAGAATTCATTGACCAAAACAAGAGTAAAAGAGATTACCTGCAGTTGGCGGATATCAACTTCCCCACTTGCTGGCCAGTGATGATCTGGCCTATTTGATTCTATAAGCAGTGGAGGCTCACTAGGGAGTGAAGTATATTGAAGTATTCTTTCAACTGATATAATTCTGTTCTCCAAATCACAGAGTCTCCATATAACCGAAGCTTGTAACATGTTCAAATTAAGCCCATAAGTCACTGCTAGGCCCACGATACCTGCAAATTGTAAACGGAAGAAAAAGTCAACACATTTTTTAAGGCCATTCTCCATTGGTAAGAATGGAATAACGAAAATCCACTTACTTGGATTTATAGTTCCCTCTGGAATAGAGATTAAGAAAATCAAGGAAAAAGCAAAAGTAATACAAGAGAGCATATCCAACCGGAGGCATAACCACTCAATTGCACCAGCACTGTAAAACTTCGGCCGTGAATACCCATCTACTAGCTTCATGTTTGTGTCCTGGAATCTAAGTTCCTGATCAAAGCTTCTAATGGTTGTTGAACCTGATATTGTTTCAGCAAAATGCTGTATTACTGGAGCTTTGCATACTCCAACCAACCTTGCCAGCTCTCTTGCTGAATGAATGTAATATTGCTGCAAATTTTAGTTCTTTTTGTCAAGTATAAAGAAAAGGAGCAGCTATACAAATAAATTATCATGAAATTCCCCATAAATAGATATCAAAAAACATAGATGAGACTAATGATGCTACCTGTAACCAGACACAAATTGCAATCACAGGAATGAAAATTAGGCACACTTTCCAAGCAACTAGCGACATAACAGTAATAATGCTCAGAAGCTGTATAATTGAGAAGGAAACTGCACCAAATTGAAAAGGTATGTTCATGTCAACCGCACTTTGATCTGTAGATGCCTGTAAATAAAGCTCAGTTAAGTTACTTTCAAGTTGAATCCCACTTGTTTGATTGGAAAAAGAACAATGGAGCATTATAACCAATAGATACGGCAGAAAGTGAATGCATCACTTACTCTATTTAGAATTCGTCCACTTGGAGTGGCATCAAAGAAAGACATGGGGGCACGGAAAATGCACAAATGCATTTTGTTGAAGAGCACCGTGGCTGTCTTATACCCAGCTGTTGCTAGAAGCACGGCTCTAGCAAGTATGCAAAAGGAGCTTCCAATTGCCAAAGCAACGAACACAATTATGAGAGTAGAGCCTTCAACTGGAGGTTCCACAGTGTTTGACACAGGAGATGCCCAAGCCATCCAGTAATTGCTTCCAATCTGAAGTAGCTGAAAGAGAATTTGCGCTAACAATATCAAAGGCACAAGAGCCCCTCCATAAGCAGTAGTAATATATTTCCAGTATACGGAAAAACCAACGCGACCTTTCTCTCTTTCTTCTTCTTGAACAAGCTGCCCTTTGGACCCCAAACTTTCATCTGCTATACCATTTTGAGCTTCTCTGGATTCGTCAATCTGGATAACCTTCTTTGAACTCTCCATACCTGTTTCTTCTTGACTTAAATCAATTTTATCACATTCCGCTCTTGCTTCCATGGAATTTTTTGCTGATAGAGCTTCTTTATGTGCACCAACAAGCTCCATAAAGTCGCTCCCTGCATGGAGTATATTGTCATACTTTCCCGCTTGTGTAATTCTTCCATCTTTCATGACCTGACATCAAAGTCATATAGGAGACTTGTGACCTATGTGTATAGATATACAAAGGACATGAAGAATGAAGACCTCAATAGCTCACCAAGATAAGATCTGCTGCTGGTAAGAACTCCACTTGATGTGTGATGTAAATCACTGTTTTTGATTCCAGAAGATCAAGCAAGCATTTCTGTCACAAAAATTTTACTGAACAGGCACTTCAATGGGCAACTTTACTAAGATAGATTTAGGACAGAGTGTGCTAAGAATTAGAATACCACAATGTCCTACGGTTTATTATGAATGTAAACTTGCTCAAGCAGAGAAAGACTTAGTGTGAGAATTACCAAAAAGAATTCATTTAAGCCAGTAAGTAGGAGAACAATCTAGAACAGCTTAGTATGGATCATTTACCTTGAAGAGATGGCTTCCCGTATGAGCATCAACAGCACTAAATGGATCATCAAATAGATAAACATCAGCATCTTGATATAATGCACGTGCAATTTGTACTCTTTGCTTCTGACCACCACTCAAATTGATTCCCCTCTCGCCTATAACTGTTTGATCACCAAAAGGCAGAATTTCAAGGTCCTTCTCCAAGGAGCATGCTTTAAGAATCTTCTCATACCTTTCTCTGTCCATTTCCTTTCCGAAAAGGATATTTGCTTCTATCTTTCCGCTCTGTATCCAGGGTGACTGAGCAACATAGGCCTTTGTTCCACTGAGCTTAACACTTCCTGACAATTTGGGCACCTCTCCTAGGATACTGGAGATTAAGCTGGACTTTCCCGAGCCAACAGTACCACAAATAGCAACCCTCATCCCCTTGGACACCCTGAAATTAATATCTTTTAATGTTGGGTTAAGGGACGAGACATCCCAGGCAAAATTCCCGTCAACTATATCAATAACCGTGTTAGAACTGCCTCTTGGAAGCTTCTCGATAACATCAGGCTGTAGGTCCTCGAGCCCAAGGAATGAGGTGATGCGGTCAAGTGAAACTTTGGTTTGAGCTATCATTGATATAGTGTCCGGAAGATTATAAATAGGTTGTTGAAGTATTCTGAATGTTGCAAGGGCAGACAGTACCTTCCCAGAATCAAGTGGGATACCAATAAGCAAGCATGTACCGAAAGTGACCACAGCTACAATGGTTGGCGCACCCCAGAACAAAGAAACGGTCATGGCCGCTGTATACATGTAATTTCTCAACCATCCTGCCTCGTTATCTCTAAACTCAACAATTTTAGACAAAAACTTCATCTCCCAGCCCTGAAGCTTTAGAATTCTCATGTTGTTCAAGGCTTCAGAAGTAGCCTTCATCCTCTTATCTTTAGATTTCATCAAATTATCTTGAAACTTCTCCTGCAAACTTCCCAGGGGAACATTCGCCAGCATCACGATTACCGTAGCCACTAATGCAGCAATTGAAGCAAGCCCAAGGTTCGAGTATAAAATGGCTAACGCTAAACCAACCTGCAGAATCACTAGCCATGGATCATGCATGTACCAAGCAAAGTCGGCAATTCTTTCTGCATCAATGGCCATGAAATTGATTATCTCACCACTAGTGCTCCCTTGTTTCGACTGGCATGAAAGGCTCAAACCCTTATGGTAAATCATCGCAACGAGGGCAGCTCTAGCCTTAATTCCAGCCAATTGAAGCTTAAACCACCAGTGCCTCTGTGCCAAACACTCCACAAGCTTTGCAGCAATAAATGCAGACAACAAAATATAACCCTCGTAGTCGAAATCCCGCTGCCCATTAAGGAATTGAACAAATGTATCTATGAGGTAAGGGCCGACGTAAGAAGCCAAAGTATAAAGGAAGGCAAGGAGTGCTGTGATCACAATGTCCTTCCATGTGGTTAAGATCAACGCATTTACGAGATCAAGAGTAGTAATCGTGTCAGACTCTAGCTTATTCCTCAAAATTGAAAAGCCTCCCTTCACGCTATCATCATCGGCAAGTTGAGGAACATCGTCAAGGTTTAATAGTTTCGTGTAGCCGGTGGCAATCAAAGGACCCATCCAAGAAAAAGTAAGAAGACTAAAAATACTAGCACTTGAATAAGGGGTTACAGTTTCATCCCCAATTTTGGACTTGCTTGACTCTCTACCAATAAGGGGCTCTTGAAGAAGGGTCTTTTGACTACTTTCAGCTTCTCTCCTACTCTTGCTGAAGAATCCCACATAAGAAAAGAACAAACCCATAAAGGCTGATACAACATCAGACACCAAGAACTGGATTGGAAAAACTTGATGTTGCTTGTAGAACATATAGTCGATTACAAGGCAATAACAAGAGATTGCAAAGAAAAATCCCCACCAAACGCTTAATACAATCGGATACTTGGAGTCGTGTTCATTAGAGAACTGAATATTGTGCAAGTACACAGAGACTGCTAACCAAGCAAGTGTTCGGAGGACAGAATCCAAAAGGATTATAATCTTCTCATCAGTCCAACCATTTGTATACCAAAAGAAGTTGATCAATAAACAAAAAACAAGGTTAAAAAGCGAAAAACAAAAACAAGAAAACAGGGTGACCTTGTAATACAACAAGACCTTAGTGGTGTCAAGACTCTTATTGTTTCGATAAATCCTGAATTTGTTGCAGAGCCATGAAATGAAAAGAATAAACAGAAAGAGTAGGTGTACTGAAGCAGAGAACTCATGTAAGAAGGCGGGTTCAAGGAGGAAGTTGCTAGCAGCGAATGCGATGATCATTGAATTTGAGGACTGAGAAAAAAGATTCAAGATACCCTCCAACTTTCAATGTTTGAGACTTTTAAAGGAGTTCCATCTTTTGTGGATCGTTTGGGCTGATTGATTAGTAGAAAGAAATTATTGAACAAAGGCAGGAGAAAGGAGACTAGTGGCTGGAAAGTGGAAAGAAGCTGGAGTGAGTGATGGGCGTTTTGTTTTCATCAGAGGGCTAAAACTGCATTTCCCCGCGACTTTAATTCTACGGAAATTACTTTTATACTCCCTCGGTCCCGGATAAATGTTCCTACTTTTTATTTTGAAATATTTCAACTAATGTTCCTAAAGACTTTTATTTACCTATTCTCTACCATTTTTTCTAATATACCCTTAAAGCTTCATTTACTACTATAACATATCCCAAAGAAACTCAACTATTTAAAATAGTTAAACTCAATTAATGTTCATGGATATTATTGTCAGAACACATTTTACAATACATCATTAATTATGTTTCTTAATTTCTGTGTTTTATCCACTAGAAACATTTATCTGGGACGGAGTAAGTATTGCCTATGTTGCTTAATTTACAATCACTTTAATTCTCTACGGAGAAGAGAACTAAGTGCGACGACTCTAATAACATCAACTCTATCGTTAACCCAAAATATAGCCCGCCATGCCATGGTTAACGCCGACCAACTTTCTTCGTCATCACGCATCATAATATGCAAAAAAATTATCTTGTAATTTAGTACTCTTTCCATCTCAAATAAATGTTTCTCTTCTATTCTAAACTTCAAAAAAAAAAAAAAAATTACTCCCTTCGTTCCTAAAAGAGTATCATCTACGACTCAACACACATATTAAAAATAATAATTAACACTATTATAAATATTAGGGTAATTTGTATTTTTCAAGAATACCACATGTAAGAGCAGGCCCATCAACTAAATTGGAAGCCAAATCAAGTTTAAAATAGTAAAAGTAATTTTCAAAAAAAGAAATATTAAAAAGTAAACACTTTTTTGGAATGATCTAAAAAGGAAAGATGGACTTTTTTTTTTTAAGAACCGAATTAAATCATTTTCAATTTTTGAAAGATTTCTTAAAAAATTGTCTATAATACTCTTATTAATTGAAGATAAAAAAAACGAAGAAGAAGAACTCGTTGATATGAGTTGCATTCTTAAGAAATACTCCTTTGAAGGTATCATCAAAGAAAAATTAATTACATAGAGTCAAATGCTTTTTTTAAATCTGTATAAAGTCAATAGGGATTTGGGAAGAAGGTAGTAACATGCATTTTGTAATGTTCTTTTGAAATATTTGTATTTTGAACTCGGAGTATTTGATATTTAGAGCACTAATGCACTAAGTAGAATAATATACTTACACATATACTATCACCAAACACAACCGTGTGCGTGCTGCTTCCTTCATATCCACTCATTCATTCTCACTATAGTATTAGTTACGTTTTCCTCCTTCTTCAAACTCTAAACACCTATCTCTCTCTCTCTCTCTCTCTCTCTCTCTCTCTCTCATTTCTCTCAGTCAAACTCCTCCCCTTCCCTCACATCTCTCTCTTGTCTCTTTCTTCTTCCCATCCTTAATTAGGCCGGCGACAGGAGTGGTTGAGATGGAGGTGGAGGAGGAATTATGGGTGACCGGAAGAAATCGAACAAAGGCGGCCATAATTCAAGTGCCGACAAGAAATTTTATTTATTGTACAAGGAAAGGAGAAACAAGAGTTGCTTTAACGAAGAAGAGGGGTCCGAGAAAAGTTCATCGCGTTTTCTCAAAAAGCTCTAATTTAATTATACTATACTATATAGAATATCATACTTTAATGGTTTTTATGCAATTGAATTTCTATTTTAACCGTGCATTGCACTTTCGGTTATTTTAAATATAGAAAGTGGATTTTTTTTTTTTTTTAGAGAGACGGAGGAGGGAGGATCATTATTTCTGTTTAGAAATTTTTACTAGGCTCGTACTGGCAGAAATACTGGCTCTGCAACTGGATTCAAAAACAGAGTTTGATCTCACGCGCGCTGTACTCTGTCTGCTACGAGCTTCGCGAATGATGAGGTCTTGTCTTCCAGCAAATTCGTTGGACAATCAGACTCCTCAATTAGGCCTGCAAAATAAGCAGACTAAACACCACAAATCAATATAACAGAAAAATATTGTTTAAATTATTATTATTATCATGAACAACGAAGAGGTTTATACCTACTCGAACCGTGATCCAGAACTAAAACTGAAGATACAAAAATTTCCATTCTCCACGTGGCATCAGAGGAGCACGTGGCCAAGCTGATCTGGAGCCCGGAGAAGATGAGTCATCATCCCGAGCTCGTAACTACAACCCGGAGCCCGGGTTCTCCGCCCGCTTCCGACTTACCCGAGGAACCAATATGGTCATCTCTCCCCGCTCGTGACCCTAAGGAGCTCGCATGGTCTCGGACCGAGCTGTCCTATTAACGACCCCGAGGTAATCACCTCGGGAGACAAAGTCAACGAAAGCCGCCGCATTCAATGCCCGCCACTGCGTCATCCGGGACCACCATCGACATCCTATTGGACGAAAGAATACTTGCCTATTAAGGAAAGTCGCATCTAGAAGGTCAAGGGACAAACAGGAAGTTCTATCCTCTGCACCGAAACAGTCACTTCCACATCAATGCATCTTGTGGTCATCGAGAGATAGGGACATGGCGGTTCACCCAAGTCGACACACTGCGGACCCACTTGCTACAAACCGACTTTACTTCGTATAAATACAAGGTGATAGCCTTCTTTTATGGTCTAAGTTCTAAATTAACACACACAACTACAAACTCCCAAAGAATTCAGAGCAAGTACTCTCTAGCGGCTGAATCCTCACCGAGACCTTTTTCCTTACCATAACCGATTCTCTCACGGAGGGCTTTAGCTGGACCAACGTCCAGCTCCCTAACGGTGTTCTTTCATCATCTCAGGTATCTACCGTAGGACAAGTCCCACCTAAGCTTGTGCCTATTGAGAGCCGGGGCATCCTAATCACAGACTAGCTGCTTACGTGGACACGACAGATCATCAAGACCGAATTTGGCGTGATCAGTTTGGTTCCGTTGCCGGGACTACTATTCAGATACCTTCAGATTAAAATCTTCTCAACCTAGCAAATCTACGGTTGGAAATGACAAACTCAAAACAACAGGCTGCATCAGCCGCTCAACTGGGTGACCCAGTATCATCACATTCTGCTGACCACGTTGACCAGTCAGCGCAGAAGCATGCTCCTAAGACTCCCGGAAAAACCCCTGCCAATAATTCGAGAGGCAGGAGTACAGCCCGGGACGTAGCGCGGGTAATAGCAAAGAAGGCGGCAGAGAGGTCGCGAAACAGCAAAGGAAAGGCCGCGAGGAAAACCCGTCAGGATGGGGATACCGCTAGTGATACTTCTTGCGGAGAAGACACTTGCGGTAATGACGAGGTTAAATTACGGTGTGAAGAGGCCGGCCACACGGCTAGAGAGGATCAAGCCGAGCTAGAAGATCTACGTCGCGAGCGGCGCATGTAGAGAATCGGGGAGCTCGAGAGAAAAGAATTCGAGCTCCTCAAAAGGGTTGAAGCGGCCGAGCAGTTAAAAGAAAACCTCTCGAGTGGAGAGGGAACAAGCCGTTAGACCACGCGGCGCGATCGTACACACCGGCCGTGGAAGTTCCTCGAGCCCGCAGGCGGGTTGCGCGAGGCGCCACGAAGATTAGGAGCTCGGCTCGGTCCGGCCCCTAAAGCAAGTGTGCACGATCGACTCCACTTCCCGAAGAGAGGAAAGACCCGGGTAGCGCCCAAGACCGGCTTGGGTCCCGAGCACGCTCACGCGCCCGACGAGCTCGGACGGTACCTACGAGCGAGGCCCAATCTCGGAGGAAAGGTTCCCGAGGGGCAAGTCAAGACGCCGTCCCCGCCAAGCTCACCAAGCTCGATCGCTTCATCACATAAGCGGTCGAAAAATGACGGCCGCGATCGGAGGAGCCAACACAGTCCCGAGCGGATGCCTCCCGGACAGAGGTTTAAAGGCCCTCCAAGAGCGTTTGGAGGCCTCGGCGAAAGCTAGGCTGCCCGCACAAATCTTGGAAAGTCCGTTCTGCCGGAGGATCCAGAGGACACCACCCAACTATCGTCCGAGGCTTCCGAATTAAAACTATACACGGGAAGACGCATGCCGAGACTCACATCTCGGTTTGAAGCCAAGATGGGTGTGTGCACCGCACGAAAGATATGTGGTGCAAGGTCTTCATTAGCACGTTCGGCAACGGTCTTTGAAATGGTTCGAGGAGCTCCCAAAGAGTCGGTGCGATTGGAGCGACTTGAAGAAAAATTCCTTAGGAAGTATGCCTCGGCGGAGAGCTTCCCAAGGATAAATCCGACCTTGCGAACACAAAGGGGCCCAAACGAATCGCGCGAGATTACATCCGGTTCAAGAACGTTCCGACGAGCTCTCCAATGTACCCGACGAAACAATAGTGGTGCGCTTTGAAAGTGGGCATCGGTCGGAAAGGTTGTTGCGAGGCGAATAATCGAATCCGGCCACCGCGGAAATGTTCATGCGGCCAAGGCGTGGCCAAAACGAGAAGACCTTGGCAGATAGGGCAAAAGCCAAAGGAGTTGCGGCACCTGCGCAGAACGAGGAGACTAAAAACCCGGACAAGAGGGCCGGGCAGTCAAATACCAGACAGAAGGCACATGACAAAGGGGAGAAAGAGGACAAAACAGTCTACACCCCTCTGAACGCTTCTCGCGAACACATCATGACCGTTCTGCAGCAGGAGAACAAGCTAGGAAAGCCCTACCCTATGAGAGAGGTCAAGTTCCCTCGGAACCCAAACCTGAGGTGCGAGTATCATAAGGAGAACGGACACTCCACCGAAGAATGCCGTCAGCTGAAAAAGGCCATTCAGCGATTGATAGATCGGGGAGAGCTCAGGAGGTTTGAGCAAAGAGAGGAAACGGAAAGGAGGCCGGCACCGCGTGGTCGGGAGCATATTGAGAGGGAAGAATTCAGGATATCGACCATCCTGGAAAACAACTTGAGCATCACCCAGCTCAGTGATACCATGTACAATCTGAATAACGTGGTATCCCAACCTCGGGTGAAGGATGAGGTCGGTATATGCTTTTACCCCAGCGAGATGGCGAGCACCGATCTGGCTAAAGTGCAGCCGCTTACAATGCATCTCGGGATAGAGCAGTACATGGTTAGGCGGGTACTCATCGACACGGGGGCTAATCGGAACATCATGTATTATGACTGTTTCAAAAAGATGAAGCTCACGGACTCGCAGCTCATCCCGAGCAACATCCAGTTGGAAGGCTTTACCGGGCATCGAGTGGTAACCAAAGGCACCATCTCGATGAAGGTGACAGTCGGAGAGGGAGACATTTTCAGAACGGAGAAAATAGAGTTTCTCGTTCTCGACATCCCGTCTCCCTACAATGCAATTTTGGGCCTTCCAGCTCAAACCAAGTTCGGCATGGTCGTCTCCGCCCCTCATCAAAGAATCAAATTCGCCGCCAACGGGAAGGTCGGCATGATGAGGAATGACCCGAAAAGTACTCTATCTCGATTGATAGAGACACAGAAAGAAAAGGAGGCGACATCCCGAGGAAAGGCTCAAGCCGTGGAAGTCTGCCACAACCCGGCCAAACGAGTCCGACCATCACCGATTGAAGAAAGCCGGTAATAGTTGAACGGCTCGTCGTTCCCGAACGCGACTTCTATTTCCGGCGTGGCAAAAGATTAGCAGCTAGCGCGGGCTAGCAACCCTAGCTCGCATGAAGCGGGCCCGAGCCCGAAAAGAGCCAGAGTGATCACGATCGAAACCCTCGACAATCGCGACGTCCCAGACATTCAGCCACACGAGGACTTCGACGAGGTGATCATCAACTTCGATTTTCCCGACCAAAAAATTAAAATTGGTCTGGATATCGACGAAGGAGAGCGTCAAGCTATCATTCAATTCCTCAGAAACACGATGTATTCGCTTGGAGGGTAGAGGACATGAAGGGTATTAGTGAAGACGTCTCCGTTCACAAGCTCAGCGTGGACCTCGCAATCACCCCTATACAACAGCGACCACGGGTTTTTTCCCCGGAGAAGCAAGCAGCTATCAAAGAAGAGGTCGACAAGCTGCTCCGGGCTAAGATTATAAAAGAGATTTTTTACCCGACTTGGATCGCAAATGTCGTCATGGTAAAGAAGACCAGCGGCAAATGGAGGATGTGTGTGGATTACACCGACTTGAATAAAGCTTGCCCAAAGGCGGTACCCCGCCCGAATAGACCAGCTCGTGGATGCCATAGCCGGCCACAAAATTCTGAGTTTCATTGATGCCTACTCAGGGTATCACCAGATCAGAATGTGGCTAGAGGATCAGAAGCTTACAGCCTTCCGAGCTGCGGGGGCTCTGTACTGCTATGTTATGATGCCTTTTGGGCTAAAGAACGCGGGGGCTACATACCAGAGAATGGTAAACAAAGTGTTCGGCGACCAGCTCGGACGCAACGTGGAGGCTTATATCGACGACATGGTCATTAAGACCAAGAAAGCAAATCACGTCGACGACCTCCAAGAAACCTTCACCAGCCTGAGAAAAAATAACATGAAGCTGAATCCCGCAAAATGCGCCTTTGGGGTCACTGCGGGAAAATTCTTGGGATACATGGTGAATGAGCGGGGCATAGAGGCCAATCCGGGGAAGATCCAGGCATTGCTAGATATGAAGGCCCCAACAAATATCAAAGCCGTGCAGCAGCTCAATGGCAGGATAACCGCCTTGAGCAGATTCATAGCCAAAGCTGCCGAGAAGAGCCTCCCCTTTTTCAAAGTTTTGAAAGGGAGCCAGAAGTTTACTTGGGGACAAGACTGCGACAAGGCTTTTCTGAGCTGAAGCAATACCTTGGCGCCCTTCTTTGTCCGGCCGTACCGGAGAAAAGTTATATATTTATATCTCGGCCTCGGATGCGGCGGTCGCTGCAGTTTTGATTAGAGAAGAGGGCTCTATTCAAAAGCCAGTGTATTACGTCTCTCACGCGCTTTCCGACGTAGAGACGCGATACTTAAATGTTGAGAAAGTAGTCCTAGCGTTGATAGTAATGGCGAGGAAACTATCACATTATTTCCAAGCCCATGCTTTAATCGTCTACTCAGACTTACCTCTCCGGAAAATGCTACACAAACCCGATGTCGCCGGCAGAATGATGAAGTGGGCAGTCGAGCTCTCCGCTTTCGACATCACATACGAGCGGCGAAAGGTAGTCCAAGGACAAGCACTCGCCGACTTCATAGCCGAGACATCATTCACTCACGAGTCTCCGGATATACCCTCAGCCGAGTTAGAGAAAGTCTCGCCACAGGTCACACTCCCGACCAAGCCTATCCGCTCTAGCTCTCATGAAACACGGCCTATCCACCACTGGCAGTTGTTTGTAGATGGATCCGTCAGCAGCTCGGGCAGCGGTGTGGGTCTATCCCTGGTTTCCCCAGAAGGAATTGAATTTCGGAAAGTTTTTCGATTCAAGTTCCCCGCATCCAACAACCAGGCCGAGTATGAGGCAGTGGTGGCAGGTCTACAATTAGCACGAGAACTCACAGTTACACAAATTGTTGTCTTCAGCGACTCCCAGCTCGTTGTGAAGCAAATTTCGGGGGAATATGGGGCTAACCACCCCACACTGATAAAATACTGTGAGCTCGCAAGGCAGCTACTATCCAAGTTCGACTACTGGGAGGTTCAGCAGATCGATAGAGAAAGCAACACTCGGGCTGACTATTTATCCAAAGTGGCTTCCATGGAACTAAAGATCTGCCCCGAGATGTTCAAGTGGAATTCATGGATTCCCCTCGGTAGACAGAGCCGTCTTGCCAATTATCGCAACCACGAGGTGTTGGATAGATGAGGTCGAAGATTACATCGAGCATGGGACCTTGCCCGATGACAAAAGCCTAGCCGGCAAATCGAAAGAGAGCGCTAGGTATACAAAGGTCGCCGAGTCTGGCGATCTTTCTCAAAACCTTTGCTAAGATGCGTACGACCCGAGGTCACCGAAAATTTATTAGCAGAGGTACACGAGGGAGTATGCGGAGGACACCCGAGCCCGCACTCTCCGACGAGTCATATTCCACGGATACGGCCTACACTTAGGAAGGATCGAGGCCTACGTCGGGAGGTGTGACAAATGCCAAAGATTTGCGATGTGCCCGGACTACCTTCGTGCCACGCCGGTAGTCGCACTGGCCCTTCGACATGTGGGGAATTGACCTCATCGGTCCTTTTCCCAAAGCTCGCGGAGGTTGCGAGTTCTTGATTGTGGTGTTGATTACTTTACAAAGTGGATTGAAGCCAAGCCGCTTGGGAATTGTGAAGAAAAAGCCATCGCTTTGTACACGACTTCATCCGGTGCGATTTGGGCTACCTCGGGTTATAGTCTCCGATCACGGGACACAATTTGCTACCAAGTTTACGAACTGCGAGAGGATGAATGTTAAACACTGGATGTCTTCGATTGCTCATCCGCAAGGCAACGGCAGCGAGGCCGGAATAAGAAAATTCTATACTCCCTTAAAAGGAGCTTAGAAGAGAGGAAAGGAAGATGGTGGAAGAGCTCCCAGATCTATGGAGCATAAGGACATCGTGCGGGGTCCGACGGAGAAACACCATTTGCTTTGACGTATGGATCGAAGCAATGGCACCGGTTGAAATGGCCCCGCAGCTCGGGTGTTGCACTTTGATGAAAAGACAAATGCGAAGCTCGGGGCTTGACCTCGACGATCGAAGAGCGCAGATGGAAGCCCGATTAAGAATGGTGAATTACAAGCAACTCGCAAGGGTCATCATGATAGACGAATCAAAGCTAGAACCTTCTCGGTTGGAGATTGGGTCCTCGGGAAGATCGAAGCTACAGCGAAATGCTCGGCGGAACAAGTTATCCCCGAATTGGGAAGGCCCTTCGGGTTACCTCGATCATCAGAAGGAACCTACCGACTTGCCGAGCAAGATGGAACATTATTGAAGAACCCTTGGCATGCCGATCACCTCAAGAAGTATTATTTATGATTGTAATTTCTACTTTTGAGTATATGTATGACAACAAAAACCTTGTAAAGAAATTGAAGTTTGTTTACTCGGGTTTTTCGTATTATATTGTTCAAATACCTAGAGTCGGCGGGCTACTTTAAGGTATATTAAAAATACTTATAGCGGGCAGCGGGCCCTTAAGTAAAAATAATTACTCGAGCATGGTAGCAGACTACCGAGTAGTTTGAAGACCTCTTTGCAAAGTCAATATTGAATCACTCGGTGTAGGTGGAATAAAGTCATCCTTTGGAAAGTCAATAGTGAATCACGCCGCGATAGACTTTGAAAGATTACGAAAGGTCGACCAGAGTCACCCCGTAATAAACAAACCATTGCCGACGAGAGGCCAAAGCCACGTTGCAATAATTGAAATGATTGAAATTTGCAATAATTGAAGAGATTGATATTTGCATTCAAAAGAGCATATTAAATACAAGCTAGAAATACTTGTTCATATTTGCAAATAAAACTACATCTACGAAATACTTGTTCATATTTATATATCACAAAAATTTACGAGCTTGCAGGCTCAAAACCAAGGTACAAAAACTCTTCTGCAGGCTATAGCTCAGCGCATTTCAGCAGCCATCACATCCTTCTGGTTCTCAGCTCGGCTGGTCGTCACACCTTCAGTATCCTTCAGTAGTTGGTCAGCAGCTTGGCCGAGCTCGGCATTTTCTTGCTCGTCGCCTTCCCCGGAAGCCTCCAGGGCCATCTGTTCAAGCCGAGCATCGACCAATTTTTCAACATGTTGTTGAAGGATAGCTGGGTGTTCCCAGGCCGGCTTACCAGCTTTGGCATCTTTTTCATCGATAGCCTGGATGTCCTCAGCGTCAAACGGCACGAGCACGGCACCTTTTCTGTTTAAATCGTCAAAGGGGTTGGAGGCTCCCCACTCAACCAGCGTTTCAAGGGGTATCCCGGCACCCGCTGCAGCTCGGAGAATCTGATATCGCCCTTTCATCATATACGGGGCAATGTCCTCGACGAACGACTCGATCTCCTTGTCGAGCGATGAGGATTCTGGCGGGATACCGTGCTCGAACGTCATCAACCTCCAGGGTGAGTTTCTCCATCCTCCTATCGAGATCTTGGATGGCCGCTTCATGCTCCGAGCTCTTGGCAGTAAAGAATTCTTCAAAACTCTTCATCTCTCGCCCGGTGATCTTCAGGGCCTCCTCGGCCTTCAGTTGAGCCTCCTCGGCTTTCTGTTGGGCTTCCTCGGCCTTCGATTGCGCCGTCACCGCGGCGAAGAGTGAAGTCTTGGTCTTTTCGAGCTCTGCATCCTTAGCCTTTAGCTCCTTATCCTTTGTTCGGAGCTGATGGCGAAGGCGGGACAGCTCGGACGTATCTTCCTTGACCTGCTGGACTAGGTCGGACTTCAGCTTCTCAGCCTCAGCCAGCCGAAGATCAAAGTACTTCGCATAGTGGGCCATCTGCGAACAAAGCAAGTTAGCAAGAGTAAATGAAGAAAAGTTTAAACAGAGCTATGTAGGTACAAACCTCCACCAGCGAGCAGGTCATTGTCTTCAGAGCGCGATCGGAAGACTGCTGAAGTAGTCTGGTCATCCGGGGAGAGTCGGCGTAGCCCTGGACCTGGTTGAAGAGCAGAGTCTCAGGTACGCCCATTCCGGCTATTACTTCGACCTCCTCCCCGGGAGTGACCTTCTCTTTACCCTTGGCAGATTTCCGGGTAAGGGGCTCCTCGGTCACATCAATGATGGTGGCCTCAGCAGCCAGCTCCGCAGCAAGCCCCGACTTCGCAGTCTCGCCAGTCGGCCCCGCCTTCTTCGCCTCAGCGGGAGGCCCGGTCTTCTGTTTTTTACGAGCTCCGGCCTCATCACTCGCCGAAGCCCGCTTGGCCTCTGGAAGAGCCACGGAGATCGGTACGGCGTGCACAATCCCCTCAGCCCCTATTGGCTTCATCGGGGGCAAAATAGCTGCGTCACCACCAGCAGCAGCCTCAGCTCGCCTCAGCTCGTCCTTGCGGGCTCCGGAGGCGGTGGACCTTTTAACCTTGAAGGCGCTGGCAACGTTCACCATATCTGCAAAAAATACACAAGTCAATATTCATCCGAGGAAGAAATACTTGGAAGAAAAATGCAAAACAAATACAAAAGATGAATAGCATTACAACCCTCGGGACGACCCTCAGGCACCGGCAGGCAGTTGCTCTCCTCTACCCCGGCACAGCGTTCACATTGGATACAGAACTTGTCATCCATGTGTCCTAGCCACCCCGGGGCAGATTCCAACGCGGGCATTGAACACCTCGGGAGAACCCCGCTGAAGGTCCTCCTCGATAGCCCGGTCATTGAGAGGAATGGTTCATCCGCAAGGATCGCCTCCCAGTCATACAGACGGGTCTGCTCCACGTTCGTGAAGAGGGGGGTCTCGAGCACCCGGCGAGCTTGTCGTAGTCCCGGCCTCTTCGGGCGCTTGAGCCCGTGCACTCTCCCTGAGGGAACATTGAAGTTCCAGCCCTTGCAGCTCTCCACCAGGATGATCTTGTCGGCCCAGCCGTCTACCTTCCCCGGGAAGGGGGTGAAGAGCTTTATCCAGTTGTTATGGGCTTTGCACTGGAGACGATGGGAAGAGACCCATGCGGAAATAGTATCGAAGAGGAGAGAGATGGCTCGCGGCCCGAGCTCGGACACGGGCGATGAAGCACACCGGCGTCTCACCGGCCCGAGATAGGTCGAGGGCATTGCGGATGTCTCCTCGAAACTCGCAAATCGGGGATCGAGTGGGAGCCGCATCCGCCAAGAGTGAAGAAGGCGAGGTAGAAGCCCACTTTCCCGCGGGGCCTTCTCTACCCGGCTTTTGTCCGCTCGGGATCGAAGCCGGAATCGGTTGCGTCTTGAAGGGCCTCCCACGAAGAGATGTCGAAGAGGAGATCCTATTCCTCCAGTTCCTCGGCGGCGGCCATAGCCGCTGATCGGCCTCTCGGCCGAGGTAGACTCTCGAGCCGCGAGGTATCGGCCGCACGATGTAGAGACCCGGTCATCTTGGGTAGATTCTTTGATCGCGACTCGTCGGCAATTGATGTCTCGCGGAGTTGGCGAGTTCGTTCGGCCGGAGATTGCAAGAGCCGGGTCATGGTGAAATATTTGCAGATCAGGGCAGTTATTATTTGGTTTTTGTCCTCTAGCACTTCCATTTGAGCGGCAAATGGGAGTGGAGGGACCCAGTGGGGCTCATCAGCCACTACCCTATCCGAGAAGTCGGAACCCCAGCGTCCTAGTATATCCCGGGCTTCACTTGGAAGTACGACCTCCCAGTGATCCTCGGCTAACCGGTATATGTTCTTATGTGTGGGAGATCGGGCAAACACGGACAAAGATGGAGACTCACCTAAATCTACGGGACCTCGGGGTACTAGTGGTGTTACCATCTAAGCTCGGGAGTAACCCGAGGACGAGGATGACTCGACGGGGTTCGGAACCCTAAAGCTAACACCTCGCCTACCCGAAAACATGTTGAAGAGAAATAAGAATTCAAGTATGAGCGGATCGGAATACCGATTCAAGGAAGAAGCTCGGGAAGCGGGGATGTACGGAAAGCACACGAGAAACACGTGAGACCGAGAGACACGTGGCGCGGAAGTTAGTACGGAATAAATGGCGATTGCCAACGAAAACGATGATCGATATATATTGCAACCGAGGGCAAAACGGCGAAAAAGTGGATATAAAGATAGAGGAGGTTCAGATGAAACTAACCTACGGAGTAAAATCGACGAAAGAGGCAGAAATCAGCGAGAAAAGCGGAATGATGGTTGAAGAAATGTCGCCGGAAATCGCAGGTCGCCGGAAGTAGAATAGGGTTTTTAGCAAAAAGTGATGATCAACAGTTCTAAAACCCTACTTATACCCTTGCCGTACGACGTCGTTTGTACGGATGACCCGAATTTTGACCCGGAGTTAAATGGATAGTCCGCGTGTTTTTCCCTCAAAAGCCATCAAAGCGACACCGTTTTTCACAAAACGACGGTTCCAATTCAAAAAGTTGAAAAGACGGGCATTTAATGAAAGCCGTCAGAATTTCGCGCCAATGATTTGGCACAAATTCCAACAAGAGGTGTGTTGGTGAAGCTTCTACCTACTGCCTAAGACGCGAGCTAGACTTCCCGACTTAAAGAGTAAAACCCTTACTTCGGGAACTCGGGGGCTACTGAAGATACAGAAATTTCCATTCTCCACGTGGCATCAGAGGAGCACGTGGCCAAGCTGATCTGGAGCCCGGAGAAGATGAGTCATCATCCCGAGCTCGTAACTACAACCGGAGCCGGGTTCTCCGCCCTTCCGACTTACCCAGGAACCAATATGGTCATCTCTCCCCGCTCGTGACCCTAAGGAGCTCGCATGGTCTCGGACCGAGCTGTCCTATTAACGACCCCGAGGTAATCACCTCGGGAGACAAAGTCAACGAAAGCCGCCGCATTCAATGCCCGCTGCGTCATCCGGGACCACCATCGACATCCTATTGGACGAAAGAATACTTGCCTATTAAGGAAAGCTGCATCTAGAAGGTCAAGGGGACATACAGGGAAGTTCTATCCTCTGCACTGAAACAGGTCACTTCCACATCAATGCATACTGTGGCTGTCAGAGATAGGGACATGGCAGTTCACCCCAAGTCGACACCTGGCAGACCCACTTGCTACAAACCGACTTTACTTCAGTATAAATACAAGGTGATAGCCTTCTTTTATGGTCTAAGTTCTAAATTAACACACACAACTACAAACTCCCAAAGAATTCAGAGCAAGTACTCTCTCAGAGCAGCCTGAATCCTCACCGGAGACCTTTTTTCCTTACCATAAACTGATTCTCTCACCGGAGGGCTTTAGCTGGACCAACGTCCAGCTCCCTAACGGTGTTCTTTCATCATCTCAGGTATCTACCGTAGGACAAGTCCCACCTAAGCTTGTGCCTATTGAGAGCCGGGGCATCCTAATCACAGACTAGCTGCTTACGTGGACACGACAGATCATCAAGACCGAATTTGGCGTGATCAAAAACCATGTCGAGATGTGATTCGGTGTGCAACAGTTATGACGGTAAAGTCAGAAAAGTGTTGCCTTAGCTTTTGCTGCATCATATTATCTGTTGCTGCAGTATCGACTGATGCAACACAGACCAGTTGCCTTTGACCCACACTCGAATTCTCTCCATTAATTCGCACTCAGTAACTGTAACAATGATAACAGCATAACTAAACAAGAACTGGCAGGTATGTGATATCGAAAACTAACTTTGTTTTATAATGGAGGTCGGACCACAAACCTGTCGCATCAAGAGCCTCAAATGATGAAAGACAGTTGGCTAAATAGCAATGTTAGAGATTCTGCAAAGTAGCTTAGACTCGAGTAATAAAGCAAAAGCCCACCTCCCAAGGTTGTTCCTCTGCATACTCTTCAAGAGGGTTCAGATTGCTTCGAGTTCACTGAAACATGGTTGGATCTTGAGGAAATTATGCTCAATCTAGATCGTAAATCGTGCAGTCCAATCGAGATATCTGAATCCCATCTATCAAAACTTGTCCAGCAGCCGGTTCAACGATGAAGCAAAGGTAACAAAAGATAGCATATCCGCATGGAGATCGAGTGAGACATAACCGCTCCATGCTCCAGAAATGCAAAACTTTGGCCGTGAATACCCAACGATCAGTTTCATGCATGGTTTGTGTCCTGAATCTAAATTCCTGATCAAAGCTTCTGATTGTTGTTAATCCCGGTATTGTTCCAGCAAAATGCTGTATAACCGGAGCTCTGCATACTCGACCAACCTTCTTGCCAAGCAACTTCAGCATTTGCCCGTAAAATATAGCTTGTTTAAGTGAAATGTGTATTTTGGCAAATGGCCGTCGTAGCATATTAAATACAAGTAAGACGGGTCATCAAGTTGTTTTTCAAATTTGATAGATAGAGATCTACTCAAATATGGGAAAACAAATGTGGAGAAACAAAAGAGCTCCTTCCAACTTTTATTAATCTGAGAGATCGACTCAAAACCATGTAAATACACATCAAAACTTTCAGACCCCCTTATAACGGGTTCAACGGTTACAAATATGTTTTAGGTTCTAACAGCTTATATCTACTAAATTCGACGTAGAACAAATTGTGACCCTTGTATCACTTAGTCTGTGAATCCCATCTTTTTACTGAGAAATGAAAATTAGACGAAAAGAGTTCCACACATTAACTCAGAACGTAGCCAGAGATGAGCAACACCCTACAACTTTCTTCGTCATCATCACGCAACATAGTTTGTCAGTTCTGGCTATTTGATGATTTGCTTTCCGAATTTTGTATTAGATCTCTCACACTATACTCTGCTACGAGTTTTGCAAATGAAGATGACTTGTTTTCAAGCAAATTCTGTGGAGAATCATACTCCTCAATTAGGCCTGCACCCACAATAAAAAGAGTAAACATCAATATCTCGTACATAAGTGCTCAAGGATTGTTATTATTATTATTATTATTATTATTACTACTACTACTATGACAATGAATAGGTTATACGGACCGTGATCTAACACCAGAACCATGTCGCTGTCAAGCACAGATGTAATTCGATGGGCAATAGTTATGACAGTAGAGTCAGAAAAGTGCTGCCTTAGCGTTTGCTGAATCATATTATCAGTTGCTGTGTCGACAGATGCAGTGGCCTCATCAAGCACCAAGACCTTACTTTTCTTGAGAAGCACACGGCCAAGACAGACCAGCTGCCTTTGACCCACACTCCAGTTCTCTCCATTCTCAGTAACTGTTAACAATTAATAGTTGTAAGAACATAAGTAAACAAGAATTTGCATGAAATAGAAAACTTTGTTTTAAGATGGTGGTGGGAGCACAAACCTGTTGCATCAAGCCTGCCTTCCTTCTTCCGAACTTCATCTCCAAGCTGGCACTTATCCAGAACCTGAAATGATGAAAGAGTTAGCCAAGCAGCAACGTTATACTATAATAGCTTAGACATAAACACTAAAGCAAAAGACAACCTCCCAAATCTGTTCATCTGTATACTCTTCAAGAGGGTCCAGGTTGCTTCGGACAGTCCCCTCGAACATGGTTGGATCTTGAGGAATTATGCTCAGTCTAGATCGTAAATCGTGCAGTCCAATCGAGGATATCTGAATGCCATCTATCAGAACTTGGCCAGCAGCTGGTTCAACGATGCGGAAGAGCGTTTGTATAAGAGTTGATTTACCACTTCCAGTTCTTCCCACAATTCCAGTCTTTTTACCCCCAAGGAAAGTGCATGTAAGGCCCCTCAACACAAGGGGCATGTGTGGGGCATATCGAACCTGTAATTGGTGGATATCAACTTCTCCACATGATGGCCAGTGATGATCTGGCCTATTTGATTCTATAACAAGAGGAGGCTCGCTTGGGAGTGAAGCATATTGAAGTATTCTTTCAACTGATATAATTTTATTCTCCAAATTGCAGAGATTCCACACAACCCAAGCTTGTAACATGTTCAAATTAAGCCCATAAGTCACTGCTAAGCCCGCAATACCTTCAGATAGTTGCACAAAAAAGTCAGAACACATTTTTTTAAAGTCATAGTCCACATGTGAGCAAAGAACTGAATGTTTTCTCACTTGGATTTATGGTTCCCTCTGGAATAGAGATTAAGAAAATTAATGAGAAAGCAAAAGTAACAGAAGAGAGCATATCCAAGCGGAAGCATAGCCACTCCATAGCTCCAGCAGAGTGAAACTTTGGTCGTGAATATCCATCGATAAGTTTCATGTTTGTGTCCTGGAATCTAAATTCCTGATCAAAGCTTCTGATTGTTGTTGAACCTGATATCGTTTCAGCAAAATGCTGTATAACTGGAGCTTTGCATACTCCAACCAACCTTGCCAACTCTCTTGCTGAGGGTATGTAATATTGCTGCCAAAAAAAAAAGAAAAAAAAAAGTTGTGTTAGTCTAAAAGAAAAGGATCAGCAATATTAACAAATTGGGTAATTACAAACAACCCCCCTGAACTATGGGTTGGGTTCGAATTGCCCCCTCAACTACTAGTTGAAGCATGTGCCGCCCTCAACTAAAGCATTTTCTTCAATTACAGCTTCAGTTTAGGCAGCACTGACATTTGAGTTGACGTAAAATGTCCACCTGAGACTCATATGACCATCTTTAGGTACTTATTGTTAGCATAATGCCCTTTGGTATTTCAATTGACTATTATACCCTTATTGCAATAAGACTCTCTTTGTGCTTAAAGATGGTAACAAAAATAATTGCTTATTTTTATTTTGAATACTATGGTAAAAATAATACATAAAGATGGTCACGTGAGTCTTAAATGGGCAAATTCTGTCAATTCAAACGGTAGTGTCTAGACAAAAGATGCAATTTAAAAAAAATGTTATAATTGAGGGGGACACATTGCTTCAATTGGTAGTTGAAGGGGAAATTCAAACTTGACCCATAGTTGAGGGGGTATTTGTAATTTACCCTAACAAATTCTCAGATATTCCCCATAGATACATATAGAAGAATTTAGATGAGCCTAATGATGCTACCTGTAACCAGACACAAATTGCGATCACAGGAATGAAAACAAGGAACACCTGCCAAGCAACTTGTGACATAACTCCAATAATGCCCAGAAGTTGTATAACTGAGAAAGCAACTGCACCAACTTGGTATGGAATGTTCAAATCGACAGCACTTTGATCTGTAGATGCCTGTAAATAAATTTTGGTCAAGTAAAATTATACTTTCAAAGTCAACAATCCATTTTGTTTGATCAAAAAGGAAAAGGCATCACTTACTCTATTTAGAATTCGTCCACTAGGAGTGGCATCAAAGAAAGACATGGGGGCACGAAAAATGCACAAATGCATCTTGTTGAAGAGTACTGTGGCTGTCTTATACCCGGCTGTTGCAAGAAGCACAGCTCTCGCAAGGATGCAAAAGGAGCTTCCAATTGCCAAAGCTACAAAAACCATTATGAGGGTAGAGCCTGTAACTGGTGGAGCCACACTCTTTGACACAGGAGATGCCCAAGCCATCCAGTAATTGCTTCCAATCTGAAGAAGCTGAAAGAGAGTTTGTGCTAACAATATGAAGGGCACAAGAGCCCCTCCATAAGCAGTAGTAATATATTTCCAGTAGACTGAGAAATCGACTCTACCTTTCTCTCTTTCTTCTTCTTGAACAAGCTGCCCTTTGGGCCCCACAATATCATCTGATTTACCATTTTGGCCTTCTCTGGATTCGCCATTCTCGACAACCTTCTTGGATTCTTCTTCACTTCCATGAATTTGATCAGATTCTGATCTTGCATCCATAGCATCAACTGCTGATAATGCTTCTTTATGTGCACCAACAAGTTCCATAAAAACACTACCCAAATTAAGAATGTCATTGTACTTTCCAGCTTCTGTAATTCTTCCATCTTTCATGACCTGAAATTGAAGTTATTTGACTTGCAAGTGATGGGCATCATAAATGTACAAAAGAAATGAAGAATGAAGACCTCAACAGCTCACCAAGATAAGATCTGCTGTTGGTAAGAACTCCACTTGATGTGTGACATATATCACCGTTTTTGATTGCAGAAGGTCCATCAAGCATTTCTGTCAGAATAATTTTACAGAACATACACCTCAATGATTAAAATCTAGACTTGCTCAAACAGAGAACGTATTAGGTATCACAGTTACGAAAAGGAATTTGTTTGAACCAGAAGAAAACAGTTGAAAAAATCAAGAATGCAGGAGCATGGATCATTTACCTTGAAGAGATGGCTTCCCGTATGAGCATCAACAGCACTAAATGGATCATCAAACAGATAAATATCAGCATCTTGATATAATGCACGTGCAATTTGTATTCTCTGCTTCTGACCACCACTCAAATTGATTCCTCTCTCACCAATAACTGTCTGATCGCCAAATGACAGAATTTCTAGGTCCTTCTTCAACGAACACGCTTCAAGAACTTTCTCATACTTTTCTCTGTCCATCTCCTTCCCAAAAAGGATATTCTCTTCTATCTTTCCACTCTGTATCCATGGTGACTGAGAAACATAGGCCTTCGTTCCACCGAGCTTAATACTTCCTGACAATTTAGGCATCTCTCCTAGTATACAAGAGAGTAAGCTCGACTTGCCTGAGCCTACGGTCCCACATATAGCAACCCTCATCCCATGAGACACTTTAAAATTAATATCTTTCAATGTCGGGTGAAGGGATGAGACATCCCAGGAAAATTTCCCGTCAACTATCTCAATTGCTGTGTCAGAACTGTCTCGTGGAAGCTTAAGTATAACATCTGGAGGAAGTTCCTCGAGACGAAGGAATGAGGTGATGCGATCAAGTGAAACTTTTGTTTGAGCTATCATTGATATAGTGTCTGGAAGATTATAAATAGGTTCTTGAAGTATTCGAAATGTTGCTAGCGCAGACAACACTTTCCCTGATTCCAGTGGGATACCAGTTAGCATACATGTACCAAAAGTGACCACGGCTACAAATGTAGGCGCACCCCAGAACACAAAACTGGTCATGGCTGCAGTATACATGTACTTTCTCAACCATCCCGCTTCATTATTCCTAAGGTCAACAATTTTAGACAAAAATTTCATCTCCCAACCCTGAAGCTTTAGAATCCTCATGTTCCTCAACACTTCGGAAGTAGCTTTCATTCTCTTATCTTTAGATTTCATTAACTTCTCCTGAAACTTCTCCTGCAGAGTCCCCAATGGAACATTCGCCAACATCACGAGTACAGTAGCAACTAGCGCAGCAACTGAAGCAAGCCCAAGATTCGTATATAAAATGGTTAATGCTAAACCAACTTGCAAAATCACTAACCATGGATCGTGCATGTACCAACCAAAGTCACCTATTCTTTCAGCATCAACTGCCATGAAATTGATAATCTCACCACTAGTGTGCCCCTGTTTTGACTGACATGAAAGGCTCAAACCCTTGTGATAAATCATCGCAACAAGGGCAGCCCTGGCCCTAATTCCAGCCTGTTGCAGCCTAAAGAACCAATGCCTCTGCGCCAAACACTCCACAATCTTTGCAATAAAGAATGCAGACACCAAAACATACCCCTCATTCTCGAAATCTCGGTGCCCGTTTAGGTATTCAACAAAAGTATCTATGAGGTAAGGGCCGACATAGGAAGCCAATGTATAAATAAGGGCAAGGAATGCCGTGATGACAATGTCCTTCCAAGTGGTTAAAACCAACGCCTTGACGAGATTAAGACTGGTAATCCTATCGGACTCTAGCTTATTTTTCAAAATCGGATAGGTTCCCTCCACACTGTCAACACTGGCAAGCTGAGGCACATCCTCAAGATCTAATGGTTTCTTGAACCCAAAAGCAACCAAAGGACCCATCCAAGAAAAAGTAAGAAGACTAAGAATACTAGCATTCGAATAAGGGGTTACAGTTTCACCCCCAATTTTCGACTTGTTTGACTCTCTACCAATAAGAGGTTCTTCGAGAAGGGTATTTCGACCATTTTCAGCCTCACCATTCTCCTTAACAAAAAACCCCACATAACAAAAGAACAAACCCATAAAGGCAGATACAACATCAGATACCAAGAACTGAACTAGCAGAATTTGGTGCTCTCTATAATACAGATAGTCTATTACAAGGCAATAACAAGAGATTGTAAAGAAAAACCCCCACCAAACCCTTAATACAATCGGATACCTGGACTCCGGTTCAATAGAGAAATGAATGTGCAAGTAAACAGAGACTGCTAACCAAGCAAGTGTTCTTAGCACAGAATCCAAAAGGGTTATAATCTTTTCATCAGTCCAACCATTTGTATACCAATAGAAGTTGATTAATAAGCATAAAACAAGATTAAAAAGCGAAAAACAAAAACAAAAAAACAGGGTGGGTTTGTAATACAAGACAGTAGTGGAGCCAAGACTCTGTTTTTGATCCTCATTGCAATTAATCCTGAATTTGTTGCAGAGCCAGGAAATAAATAGAATAAACAACAGGAATAGGTGGATTGAAGCAGAGAACTCACGCAAGAAGGTGGGTTTTAGGAGGAAATTGCCAGCGGCGACTGTGATTGAATTGGAGGACTGAGAGAAAAGAGCCAACATACCCATGAATGATTGTTGAAGAGGAGGGTCCATGTTTTGTGGAAATGGAAAGGGTTTTGTATGAGAGTAGTCCTCCTAGTAAGTGGGTGGTGATGTTATCTTGGAAGCATGTATTGGGGAGTGCGTTAATTTGTTGTATTTATATTCTTCGAGAGAGCGAGAGAGAGAGAGAGAGAGATATTTGTTTTTATTGAAATTCAACTCTCGGGAGTTGGGGAGTCAAAGTGGGGACGATGTTCTTGGGGCGGAAGCTTAGCGTGGTGCGCAAGATGGAGTTGACGGATAGAACAAAGGCAGGAGAACAAGGCTAGTGTATTTTTGTTTCCTTAATAAAATTAGGACTGCGTCCACCTGAAGTGTTTATTAAATATAGGGTTAATGACACTATTAGTCCCTTGGTTATGGCTGATTTCACCAGTAGTTTCTTAATAAATTTTTTTCAAACTTCAGTCCTTTGAGTACCAAAAAGTCACGCGGCTAGTCCTTTTGATAGATGCCGTTAGTATTTTTCCGTTAAGTTTGTTATGTGCAAGGCACCTGACTTTTTTTGGGGGCATTATTGGAATTTCACGCAAGGCACATGCCAATATTTAAGGGTGTTAAAGTAATTTCATCACTTTGTTCAAGGGTATTATAGGAATTTCTCCCCCCACCCACCCAAAGGTGGTGGTGGTGGTGTGTAGTAGCGACCGTCTTCTTCCCTCACACACACAACACACACTCACTCTCTGTTACTTACAGCCATTTCAGTACCCATTGTTTCTCTCCATTTTTTCTTAATTTGCACCAAGGTGTCTTTGTGGCTTTGTTTGGTGGCCCTTCTCCTCCATTGCTTAGTCTCGGCCCAAACAAACCTACATAGTTCACATGAAACACCACCTAAAGCCCTCAATCTACGAAACCCACCACGATTGGTACTCTGCCCACCTCCAATCTCTCACCTCCACCACTCCCGACTCCCTCCTCTACATTTACTCCTCCGCCTACCACTGCTTCACTGCCTCTTTTGACCCTGACCAAGCCGAATCACTCCTAACAGCCACCATCGCCATTGCTCTACATCTCACCATCTCAGGCCAAGCCTCCATTGATTCCGGCCATATCCCACTGCGCTGCCCCGCCTCCTCCGCTCAGAAAATCGCGCCCACCTCGCCGCATTCTCTCTTTCAGCATCATCAGCACAGCTCACCACTCACACAATTCTGTCTGCATCCCCACCCGGCACCCTCCTTGCCGTCGCCATCACTCTGAGCGTCATCTCCCTAGCTTCGTTGAATTGAAACCATAATTCTGTCGTAGCCTTATTTTGGATTTGGGAACGAATTTGAAACCTGAGGGCTCATTTTCTTTTTTTTTTTTCCCTTTAAAAAAAAAATGTTTTAACAGAAAAGAATAAATGCCTTTAACCAATATTAATACTTAAAAAAAGAATAAATTGTTTTAAACCCTAAAAAATATCTTTTCACGTAAAATTCCTTAAATGTCTTTAACCAAAGGCACGCGATTGGCACATGACGGACTTAACGGAAAAATTTTAACAGCATCCAACAAAAGGACCAACCGTGTCTAATTTTCATAGTCAAGGGACTAAAATTTGAAAAAAATTTATTAAGGAACTACTGATGAAATCGACCATAGTCGAAGGACTAATGCTGTCATTAACCCTTAAATATATATTTAAAGATTTTGTTGGTATCTTTTAATTAGTCAGAAGATTTTATCTTTTAAGTGGTTATACCCATAAATTATTTAACCAATTAAAAAATAACAATTAAAATTTTGGTGTACATTTAATGCACACTTTAATAAACATATCATTACTCTAAAATTAGCTTCCATTTCTTATATAATAATATATTTTTAATAAAAAAATATCACTGACCACCATCATGATTCATAAGAGCACTTATTAGTAAGACCTTTTCAATTTTCTTCTATTAACATAGGTAGAGATGTTAAAAGGGTTACGATCCGTAAAGTTGGCCCGTTTAAACCGAAAAAAACAGGGTTAGGGTTCAATATTTTTGGCCCGTTTAAAATCAGGGCTTTTTAGGGCTAGCTCGTTTAACCCGCGATCCGTTAAGGCTGGCCCGTCAGGTTTCAGGGTTGGCCCGCCAGCCCACATAATATTAATTAGGCCGTAAAAAGTTTAGGAGATCTGTAAAATAACCACCATGAAAATAAAACCAACAACCTTTAATCCAAAGTCAAACACATTTATTATTTTCACTACAGGTTTTCTTTGTGTATGTGACGCCCCGACCCGGATTCCAATGCGAAATCCCGAGGTCGACGCGCCAAAACAACAGACAATAAACGATAACAATAATGAAAGCACGTGGCGCAACAATTCGTACGCACCACAAAACCCGTTTAACAAAAACTTTGACAATATAAAGTCAATCATCGGCGACGTTACAGTCGGAACCCAACTAACAAAGCACAAGTATAAGTTCGAGAAAACATCTTGATAATATTAACTACCTCGGCCACAACATGCCGGAACCAACCTATACAAAAACCACGAGCTACGACATGCTCGGGAAAACAACTGAGTTGAATATAAAACAGAAATATACACGAGCTCGACATACACGTGTCGGCTACCCAAAAGAATAATTAATACATACAAGGTATCAACACCTCCCAAGTAAAGTCTACATGACTTTACTTATCCGTTCGTCCTCACCAAAAGAATTATCTATCACTATTAACAAAAGAGCTCTAAGGCTAACCAAACAAAAGACCACCTGTGAGCTAAGTGATAGTACTACGCGACCTCACCGCGAGCTTCCCGCCTGGCTCGGATCTAAGGAAAACAAATAAACAACAAACGAGGTGAGTCGAAACTCAATAAGTTACTAAATGCAACTACATGTCATGGCATAATGCTCAACAGTAATCTTAACATTGTAACACAATTATATATATATCACAACCAGCATGTATCATCATCTTGATATACACACAACCCATTTCAATGAGCACTTTGATGTCCACATAAGTACTCGAAATAAACCACATTATAAAGGATATGATATCTCTTTGTCAATTCTTTGCGTTGCTCCTGCAATACACAAAATAACCAAAAGTGCCTCGATACTCGTGTGTGTAGTATCGACGTCCCCGATTAATACCATCGAGTTCAATCTAGCAAACCAAAGCCATGCGTATTGCTACAACATTGGGGCTACTTCTCACCGTGGCCAACGAAGAGGGTGTGTGCAACTCCGTACGGCGGCTTATGGCGATCACAAACGTTAATTTGTGAAGACCATAGGTCGTCCTATCTTACTCAACCAACGACGCCAGCTGGACTTACACAATGCACAAATAGATGTTCTTATTCATCTAATGCAAATAACCATCAAGTTCAAAAGTAGTGAACTTGACAAATGACAAGTAGATTATTCTATTTCATCACTCATCATCATTTAACAAATATGTAAACATTCGATTCAACACATTAGAGCTATACACAAGTCTCTAACTCAACCGTATCAAAAGTATGGAGGACTAGAATCTCGATCATTCGGGCTCTAAACCTCGTAGTAATCTAATATGTTGTTCGGGAAGTCATAATCCTCCCCAAAATCTACCTCTCGGAGTCATTACTAAAGTTCACCAAATTAGGGTTTCAATGCTAAGTGCAAGACCACCCAATTTCAATTCTCAAGTTCTCTATTTGTTCAAATCCTAACATTTATAAGTCAACCTTTGTTCATTAACACCATTCAACACATACTCATAGCACAAGTATAATGTACCCATCTCAACCTAGAGATTTGTACACGAAAATAACATATAAAGCAAGTCATTCAATAATATTGATGATCTAACACACTTTGAAGCTTAAGCATACAAAGGGGGTTTAGTAACTTACCTTGTGACGAAAATCAACACAATAAAAGTGAAATCGAACCCACCCAAGTTGTGCTCTAGCTCAACGTCAACACAATGCCGGCCTCGGATCGTCGATCGGACGGTTGGATCTCCGGGACCCCAAACACACACACTAATCTCACTATTTCTCCCACACACACTCTCTCAAGCTCTAATGGTGGGATTGGAGGGAAGAAGTGGAGAGAAGATGAAATCTCCCCACTCAAATATGTGATACAATTTCAGATTGGGGAGGGGTAGTGTGGTGGCTCAAGGAGAGCCACACATGTATTAAAATTTAAGGGTACAATTGTCATTTCACAAAATCCTGATTTGGTTCAGACGACTTGCACGGCGCGTCAAGGAACTCGCACGGCCGTGCCACTCTCGCACGGTCGTGCCAAAATTAGCTGCACGCCCGTGCCAAAGATTCTGGGAAGGGTCTGGGCATCTTGCACGGCCGTGCCAAAGGAAGGCACGCGGCCGTGCCAAACAATCTGGGACAATATAACCCTCTTGCACGGCCGTGCCAAAGAAAGGCACACGGCCGTGCCAAACAATCTGTCCAACATACTTCTATTTTTTCTTTACTTCATTGGTTGGGTCACTTAGGCACTCCTAGGGGTGATCATACAACATTTTTAACACCTCAATGAACATCCTAAATCATAACAAGTAATCTATCGACTCATAATAATCATAACAATTCTCGTAAACATGAAATTAGCATATAGAGCAAAGCATAATTCAATTAGCACGTTAATGAAACAAGTTTAACACATAAACTAAGTAAATCATGCACACGAGGATTCGGGGCGTTACATCCTCTCCTCCTTAAAAGAATTTAGTCCCTAAATTCCTTACCGAGTTCATCGAAAAGATGAGGGTATCTCTCACGCATATCGGCCTCGGTTTCCCAAGTAGCTTCCTCAATGTCGTGATTCCTCCAAAGTACTTTAACTAGTGGGATCCGTTTAGTCCGCAAGGTTTGTTCCTTGGTGTCAAGAATCTTTACCGGTTGCTCGACGTATGATAGGTCGGGTTCAAAAGTGATCTCCTCATACTCTAATACATGCGAGTCATCCTTCATGTACTTTCGAAGCATAGACACGTGAAACATGTTATGGATTTCCGACAACGAAGGCGGCAACGCAATTCTATATGCTAATGTCCCCACTCTCTCGAGAATCTCAAACGGGCCGATGTATCTCGGTGATAACTTACCCTTCTTGCCGAACCTCTTAGTACCCCTACGCGGTGATACTTTAAGGAACACATAATCTCCTACCTGAAACTCGAGATCTCGTCTCCGATTATCGGCATAGCTTTTCTGTCGACTCTGTGCGGTAAGTAGTCTATCCCGAATAACCTTCACACTTTCTACCGACTGTTGTACTAACTCTGAACCCCAAATTTTAGCTTCGCCAACTTCGTCCCAACAAATTGGCGATCTACACTTCCGCCCATACAAAGCCTCGTACGGCGCCATCCCAATACTCGCTTGGAAACTATTGTTGTAGGCAAACTCCGCTAAAGGTAAGTGAGTATCCCAACTCCCTTTAAAGTCTACCGTGCACGCACGCAACATATCTTCAAGTACTTGAATTAGCCTCTCCGATTGTCCATCCGACTGAGGGTGAAAGGCCGTACTAAAGTTCAATTTCGTTCCCATAGCTTCCTGTAAGGCCTGCCAAAACCTCGAAGTAAACCTCGGATCTCGGTCCGACACAATACTCACAGGAACCCCATGCAACCTCACTATCTCTTGAATGTACAACGCCGCCAACTGACTCAAAGAATACGTTATCGCAATAGGAATAAAGTGTGCCGATTTGGTCAACCTATCCACGATAACCCAAACGGCATCAAATCCTCGACGAGTACGGGGTAACCCTGTTACAAAATCCATCGTGATATGCTCCCATTTCCACTCGGGGATCTCAAGTGGTTGCAACAAACCCGCTGGCCTCTGGTGCTCGGCTTTTACCTGTTGACAAGTCAAACATCTCGAAACATACTCCGCAATCTCTCGTTTCATCCCACTCCACCAAAACTGTTTCTTCAAATCCCTATACATTTTGGTACTCCCCGGATGTATAGTATACTTCGCCTTGTGAGCCTCATCAAGAACTTGTCGTTTAACCACTTCATTTGAAGGAACGCAAACTCTTCCCCTAAATGTAAGAATTCCATCACCGTTCATCGCAAAGCCGGGTGTTTTTCCTTCGCCCATTTCACTAATTATCTTAACGATTCCTGGGTCATCCACTTGAGCCTCTTTAATCTGTTGGAACAAAATGGGTGTGGCTCGAATATTCGCAAAGATTACTCCCCATTCTGTCTCGGAAGGATTCCAATCTCGCAAATCCTCTAACATCTTCCATTCTCGAACCATTAAGCAAGAGACATACGTCTTTCTACTCAATGCATCCGCTACGACATTCGCTTTCCCGGGATGATAAAGGATCGTACAGTCATGGTCTTTCAATTTCTCCATCCATCTACGTTGTCTCATGTTCAACTCCTTTTGCGAGAAAAGATATCTCAAACTCTTGTGATCCGTGAAAACCTCAAACTTTGCTCCGTATAGATAATGTTTCCACTTATGCAACGCAAACATGATCGCAGCCAGCTCCAAATCGTGAGTAGGGTAATTCTGTTCAGAAGCTGTCAATTTCTTCGAAGCATAAGCAATAACCTTCCCATTCTGCATGAGTACACAACCCAAGCCTTCCTTCGAGGCATCACTATACACCACGAAGTTGTCACCTCCACTAGGCAACGTCAAAATAGGGGATGTCGTCAAGCGTCTTTTCAACTCTTGAAAACTAGACTCACATTTCTCATTCCACGCAAACGGTGTCGTTTTCTTCGTCAAATTCATCAAAGGTGTAGCAATCTTGGAAAATCCCTCGATGAATCTCCGATAGTACCCCGCCAAACCCAAGAAACTACGAACCTCGGTAGCTGTACTCGGTGTTTTCCATTTGGTCACTGCTTCTACTTTGGATGGATCAACCGCTATCCCATCCTTCGAAACCACATGACCCAAGAATGATACCTTCTCTAACCAGAAAGCACACTTGCTAAACTTAGCATACAACTGTTTCTCCCGAAGAACCGATAATACTACCCTCAGGTGCTCCTCATATTCTTCCCGTGACTTAGAGTAAACAAGTATGTCATCAATAAAGACCACCACGAAACAATCTAGATATTGATGAAACACACGATTCATCAAATCCATAAACACCGCCGGTGCGTTTGTCAACCCAAACGGCATAACCACAAACTCATAATGCCCATACCTCGTGCGAAAGGCAGTTTTGGGAATGTCTTCCGCTCGAACTTTCAACTGATGATACCCGCTCCTCAAGTCCAACTTGGAATATACAACCGACCCTTGTAATTGGTCGAATAAGTCATCAATGTGTGGTAAAGGGTACTTGTTCTTGATTGTTACCTGATTCAACTGTCTGTAATCGATACACAACCTCAAAGTACCATCCTTCTTCCTTACAAATAAAACTGGTGCACCCCAAGGTGATACACTCGGTCTAATAAACTCTCTATCAAGAAGCTCCTGTAACTGCTCTTTCAATTCTTTCAACTCCGCGGGTGCCATTCTATAAGGGGCCTTAGAAATGGGAGTAGTCCCTGGTAATAGCTCAATACAGAACTCTACTTCCCTATCGGGAGGCATATCGTAGTCGGTCGAAAATACATCAGGAAATTCACAAACTACCGGAACTTCCTCTAACTTTGGTGTGGAAATACTCTTGTCAACCACACACGCCAAATAGCCCGCACACCCACGTGACAATAACTTTCTAGCCCTCAAAGCAGAAATAACATGTATACTACTCTTGACAGCATCACCCACAAATACAAACTCGGGAGCACCCGGTATAGCAAAAGTAACTTTCTTACTATGGCAATCTACTAAAGCATGATAAACACAACCAATCCATGCCAAGTATCACATCAAAATCACGTATGGGCAGTACAACCAAATCAGCATGCAAAGTGTGATCACCTATCAGTATGTCACAAGTTCGGTATACCTCCGAAGCCAACATATGCTCCCAACGGGTAGACACCTCAAGCACAAAAGGTAATGATTGGGGCAATACACACAAATTTTTTACAAAATGAGATGCAACATATGAATGCGATGAGCCAGGATCTATGAGAACTCGTGCTCTACTACCGAAAACAGAAAGACTACCTCCTATCACGGACGTAGACTCTGGCACTCCCTGCTGATCGAGCGCAAAGACACGACCCTGAACTTTGGGCCTACCGTCGCTATCCCTCTTCGTACCGCTAGACGGCTGGCTCACACTCCCGACCGACTACCCTTCGCTTAGGGCAATCCTCTTTATGTGGCCAACCTCCTTACAATAGTAGCATTGGCCCGACCTATTACCACCCTTACTATAACATGTTTCCTCCGAATGTCCCAGCTTTCCACAGTAGTTACAAGTCAAGGGAGCACCTCGTTGCCCCTGAGAAGAAGAAGTGTTGCTCCCTCGTCCACCCGACTGTTGTCTCGATTGTCCATCGGAGGGTGCCCTACTCTGGTTTCCCCTGCGATTGTTGTGGTTACCCCTGTTGCCTGAACCTTGTCCTCGCCCATAAGACTGCGAAGACTGTTGAGAATTCACATTCATTCTCCCCTTATGTTCCTCGATGTCACTTTCAATCCCATATGCTCGGTCCACCGCACTACGGTAATCGCTACCGCGGCGATGAATCGCTTTCTGTACTCGGTCTTCAACCCTTAATAAACTTCGTGTCTTCCTAGCCTCGTTCGGAACCAAGTGGGTACAATAGCGTGCCAACTCGGTGAACTTAGCCGAATCTTGAGCCACGGACATGCTACCTGTTCAAGATCATAAAATTCTCTCTCTCTTCTCCCGAACTACATTGGAATGTCTTGGGCCTTGAATTCCCTCGAAGTTAGGCCAAGTATGAGGTACTCTCTGCAAATCCCATCTCTCCTGTAGCACTTGCCACCAGTGCTCTGCCGCTCCCTCTAGCTTGAACACTGCCAGAGTGACCTTCTCATCATCAGTGCAACCCAGAGCTGCAAATATTTTCACTATGTGCTCGATCCACAACTCAGCTTTTGTGGCATCGGGCTCTCCCAGAAAAGTTCGGGGTTTCATCTTCAAAAATCTCTCGAGTGTGGTTGTATTGTTCCTCGGTCTCGCTTAGGTTCTAACACTACCACTTCGGTTGTGGTGCCCCACCTCCGGTTGTGGTGCCTCTACCTCAGGTTGCGGCCTTGCCCCCGCATTCATCCGCTGAGTCATCTCATTCATCAACCCGAGCATCCTGCGGTACATGTTTGCCATCTCCTCATTTTGGTTGTTTTGGTTCTGTTCCGGGGAATCATTACGAGGACGGTTGACATTCTCCGCTCCTTCATCGCCCCCTCCGGCATTCGCACCAGCCCTACTGGTACTCGCTCCGTTCCTAGTTTCCACCATTATGACCTACACACATCACTCGACGTTAGGATTCTCAACAAAACCATACCCACCTAGGCCAAGGAACCTATCCTGGCGACAGCAAAAACCATTGCTCTGATACCAACTGTGACGCCCCGACCCGGATTCCAATGCGAAATCCCGAGGTCGACGTGCCAAAACAACAGACAATAAACGATAACAATAATGAAAGCACGTGGCGCAACAATTCGTACGCACCACAAAACCCGTTTAACAAAAACTTTGACAATATAAAGTCAATCATCGGCGACGTTACAGCCGGAACCCAACTAACAAAGCACAAGTATAAGTTCGAGAAAACATCTTGATAATATTAACTACCTCGGCCACAACATGCCGGAACCAACCTATACAAAAACCACGAGCTACGACATGCTCGGGAAAATAACTGAGTTGAATATAAAACAGAAATATACACGAGCTCGACATACACGTGTCGGCTACCCAAAAGAATAATTAATACATACAAGGTATCAACACCTCCCAAGTAAAGTCTACATGACTTTACTTATCCGTTCGTCCTCACCAAAAGAATTATCTATCACTATTAACAAAAGAGCTCTAAGGCTAACCAAACAAAAGACCACCTGTGAGCTAAGTGATAGTACTACGCGACCTCACCGCGAGCTTCCCGCCTGGCTCGGATCTAAGGAAAACAAATAAACAACAAACGGGGTGAGTCGAAACTCAATAAGTTACTAAATGCAACTACATGTCATGGCATAATGCTCAACAGTAATCTTAACATTGTAACACAATTATATATATATCACAACCAGCATATATCATCATCTTGATATACACACAACCCATTTCAATGAGCACTTTGATGTCCACATAAGTACTCGAAATAAACCACATTATAAAGGATATGATATCTCTTTGTCAATTCTTTGCGTTGCTCCTGCAATACACAAAATAACCAAAAGTGCCTCGATACTCGTGTGTGTAGTATCGACGTCCCCGATTAATACCATCGAGTTCAATCTAGCAAACCAAAGCCATGCGTATTGCTACAACATTGGGGCTACTTCTCAACTGTGGCCAACAGAAGAGGGGTGTGTGCAACTCCGGTACGGCGGCTTATGGCGATCACAAACGTTAATTTGTGAAGACCATAGGTCGTCCTACCTTACTCAACCAACGACGCCAGCTGGACTTACACAATGCACAAATAGATGTTCTTATTCATCTAATGCAAATAACCATCAAGTTCAAAGTAGTGAACTTGACAAATGACAAGTAGATTATTCTATTTCATCACTCATCATCATTTAACAAATATGTAAACATTCGATTCAACACATTAGAGCTATACACAAGTCTCTAACTCAACCGTATCAAAAGTATGGAGGACTAGAATCTCGATCATTCGGGCTCTAAACCTCGTAGTAATCTAATATGTTGTTCGGGAAGTCATAATCCTCCCCAAAATCTACCTCTCGGAGTCATTACTAAAGTTCACCAAATTAGGGTTTCAATGCTAAGTGCAAGACCACCCAATTTCAAGTCTCAAGTTCTCTATTTGTTCAAATCCTAACATTTATAAGTCAACCTTTGTTCATTAACACCATTCAACACATACTCATAGCACAAGTATAATGTACCCATCTCAACCTAGAGATTTGTACACGAAAATAACATATAAAGCAAGTCATTCAATAATATTGATGATCTAACACACTTTGAAGCTTAAGCATACAAAGGGGGTTTAGTAACTTACCTTGTGACGAAAATCAACACAATAAAAGTGAAATCGAACCCACCCAAGTTGTGCTCTAGCTCAACGTCAACACAATGCCGGCCTCGGATCGTCGATCGGACGGTTGGATCTCCGGGACCCCAAACACACACACTAATCTCACTATTTCTCCCACACACACTCTCTCAAGCTCTAATGGTGGGATTGGAGGGAAGAAGTGGAGAGAAGATGAAATCTCCCCACTCAAATATGTGATACAATTTCAGATTGGGGAGGGGTAGTGTGGTGGCTCAAGGAGAGCCACACATGTATTAAAATTTAAGGGTACAATTGTCATTTCACAAAATCCTGATTTTTGGTTCAGCACGACTTGCACGGCCGCGTCAAGGAACTCGCACGGCCGTGCCACTCTCGCACGGTCGTGCCAAAATTAGCTGCACGCCCGTGCCAAAGATTCTGGGAAGGGTCTGGGCATCTTGCACGGCCGTGCCAAAGGAAGGCACGCGGCCGTGCCAAACAATCTGGGACAATATAACCCTCTTGCACGGCCGTGCCAAAGAAAGGCACACGGCCGTGCCAAACAATCTGTCCAACATACTTCTATTTTTTCTTTACTTCATTGGTTGGGTCACTTAGGCACTCCTAGGGGTGATCATACAACATTTTTAACACCTCAATGAACATCCTAAATCATAACAAGTAATCTATCGACTCATAATAATCATAACAATTCTCGTAAACATGAAATTAGCATATAGAGCAAAGCATAATTCAATTAGCACGTTAATGAAACAAGTTTAACACATAAACTAAGTAAATCATGCACACGAGGATTCGGGGCGTTACAGTGTACTTGTGAATAAATACTGAAATATAAACAAAAAATTTGGAAATAACTGCTAAGTAAAGCTATTACATTATTTATTTTGAGAATAATAAGTTGGAAATTATAAGACATTGATGTAAAAAAAATGTCTAGTTTATATTTTTTTTAAAACATAAGAAACTATCAAAGTTATGAATGATTTATCGATTAACCATTTCAAAATATTGTTATATTATATCTTTAATCGTGGCCCGATAGTGGCCCGTTAAGCCCGAAACCCGCTAGGGTTAGGGTTAGGTTTGTAATATTAGTGGCCCGAAAAAATTGGACCGTTTAGCCCGTGACCCGTTAGGGCTGGCCCGAAACCGCTAGGGCTAGCCCGTTTAACATCTCTAAACATAGGTATACAAATACATATATGTTACTTCACTGTATACTTTCTCGCGTTCCATCTAAAAAATCAACGCGTATGAAAAGTATAATAAATAAGTGACATAAAAAAATTATTGAAATTGATTATAATTATAAAAAATAATTAAGCATAACTAAGATATTTATAACATAATTGAAGGTTAAAGATAAAATGTTATAAAAACTGTAAACATAATTTTTAAAAGTAAACTATTTAATTAAAATATTATAAAATAGAATAGTGAATTATTTGTCGGGGAACGAAGGGAGTATATACTAATGACTATTTATATAGGAAGATTTCAATAGTCTAATTATAATAGTTAATGTTATTGATTTATTAATTAACTAATGATCGATCCTAAGCTATGTACTCTTTATTATATAGTTTAAGATAGTGATGATAACACCAAACCAAATATTATCGGAAAGTGTCTGTCTAGCTAGCTAGGTTAATGCTTTTGCTAGCTTATATTAATTTTTGGTTGAACCGCTTCACTTAGTTTTATTATTTAGATTTTATATGATTTAGATCTATTGATTCAATGGACGACAAGGTGGTATCATGTTTGAAAATTAAGTAATTTAGAATCTTGGTTTGTGAGTCATGTTTGTAAGTTAGAAGTGAGACAAATATATAGAGGTAAAACTGTACTCTGTTTTATAGAAATCTACAATCATGTTTCTTATTATTTTTTGTATTTACATATTTTTATAACTGTACTCTGTTTTATAGAAATTTAATTAGATTAATATGTATGTATTCATCATTAATTTGAAATACCTATAAAAAAAATTATTATTTATCTTAGTATATACTCTGCATGTTTAATTAGTGTTTATGTTTTTACAAGCTCGAAGCACAATCAAGTCTAGCATTATTCACATTCAATCAAATAGGGATGACTTTTTACTAATTAGTACAACATCATTATGGTAATGAAAATGTTTATATCAAGAACGATCAATGTGAGTGCTCTTGCTTATATTCATGTTGAAAACTTTTGAGTTTTTCAGTATTAGTGGCGGCGGCTGATTCAGGAACTTTTCTGAGTGGGGGCACATGCACCAAGAATTTTTCTGAGTGGAGGCACGATATGATGGATTCGGAGAGAGAGAAAGAGAGGGAATTATATATGGCTACATAGTTTTTCTTATGAATTTAATTTTAACAAAAAAAATATATTTCAACAACGAAAAAATTGAATGCGGGATTCGAACGTACAACCTTTTGCATTAATCTTGTGTCTATAATATAAAATTATTTTTCAACAACAAAAGATTTGAGAGCAAAATTTGAACCCACAACCTTTTTGGGCATGGACATTAATTTTGTGCATTAAACCAACTTATAATATCTCCAAAAATATACTCCCTCCGTCCATAATTTATTGTCTTATTTTTTTCTTTTGTCAGTCCTAAAATAATTATCTTGTTTAAATTAAAAATTTCCTTCTTAAGACAATATTTTTATCATTTTATTCTTATTTTTTTTCTTACTTTAATTATGAGTCATATGCAATATGCACAAAGGTATTAAAGAAAATTATATATTATAATAATATTAATAATTAAGTCAATTATTATTTTATAATTCATATGCAAATTTAAATAAGACAATAATTTAAAAATGGAGAGAGTATTGCATAGTATAAATTGAATGGGGTCTTTGACCCCACACCACTAAACGTGGCGGGCTCCGCCACTGTTCGCTATGATTAAGTTTCATTTGATTTAGATTTACAATTTCATTTTTTGGTATTGATGTAGTAGACGTAAAGGGTATTATATTTCATAATTTGGGAATTTTGATTTTTGATTCATGTATGTAACCTCCTGGAAGAAGGACAGGTGGGAAATAATTAGAACTCTTTTTTTTTTTTTTTTTTATTTGGATGAAACTTAACTTTGGACAGATTATAAATAACTTCCTCTAAACATGAGCGTATCGGTTCAAGTGTTGGAAAAAGGAGTCACAAAGCTTTGCTTTAGTTTCTCCCCTTTAATTAAATTTCTCTAAAATGCTTCAAAATTAATTGGCTAAGAATAGAGGTTTATTTTCTTACAATATTATCAAGTTTCATTATTCTTTGTTACTATATTTTACTAGTAATTTTGAATCTATTATCCTTTTTAGTATTTTACAAAAACTATTTATAAATATTAAGATGTTGTGTTTTTTTAATAACATTCATGTGGAAGTGAGATTCACTAATTAAAATAGAAACCATACTAAGAGTATAATAGTAAAGGAAACATCCTAAAAAAGATTAAAAAATATTTTTTTTAAATGACCTAGAAAGAAAAGGATTAAATCTTTTAAAATGATATACCAATTAATTGGATTTATTATTATAAAAAAAAAAAAAAGTGCACTTTCCGATACAACTGTATTTTTAAAAAAGTTGCATTATACGAGGCCCGTAGAACATATACAAATTTGTTGTTTTGGAATTACGGAGTATTATTTTAAAATTTTGGTTAAACTACTAATATTTATCAACTTTTATAATCTTATATCACAAATTTATAAATTAATAAATTCATGTGATACTGATACTGATACTGATGGGTCATGGAAATATCGAGGAATTTGCATGTGTGTTTAAGTCAAAAATCAGCCCCACTAACTTGTGTGCCCGGCAAGGAAAGTAAACTCACGATCACGAGTCATATCCTCCTAGTTGTGACGCTGCACATCACCGTCGATTGTCCAAGTCCGTGACGTCTGGATGATGTAATATATTTATTACAGTAAATTTTTAAAATTTCTTTATTCATCGGATATTCTATTTTGGACTCAAAATAATTATCTTTTTAGTAATTTGCACACAAGTAAAGGAGTCTTTCATAAAGACTGATCTATCATTATTTAAGTTTATTTATTGTAGATCAGTTGCATGTTTAATTTTTTTTTTCTCTTAACAACTCTCTTTAATAAGGGTAGTAAATAAGGACAGTTTTGATAGACTATGAGTAAATATTTCTTGAAATCCTATAACGACAATTGTTTTGGACAACAAAAATATTGCTAAAACGATAATTATTTTTGGACAAAGATAGTATAAACTATTTTCACTTACATTCCGCAATTAAGATGCCGCTCGGAATGTAAGTGAAAATAATTTATACTACCTTCGTCCCAAAATAATTATTATTTTAACAATATTTTTTTTGTCCAAAAATAATTGTCGTTATATAGAATTTCAAGAAATATTACCCATACTCTAACAAAACTGTCCTTATTTAGTACCCTCATTAAAGAGGGTTGTTAAGAGCAATGAAAAAGAATTAACCACACAACTGATTAACAATAAATGAATTTAAATAAAGGTAAATTAGTTTTTATGAAAGACTCCTTAATCTGTGTGCAAATTGCTAAAATGATAATTATTTTGAATCAGAAGTAATGAATAAAGAAATTTAAAAAAATTACTTCTCCGTCTCTAAATTATTATCTTGTTTGATTCTACACAAATTAAGAAAAAATAATTGACTTAATTATTAAAATTGGTATATTATATAATTTTTTTTAATGTCATGTGCCTGTAACACATGTTTAAAGTATAAAAAAATAAAAATAAATTGGTAAATGTGTTATTATAAAAAGAAAATTTTTAAACAAAATAATTATCTTGGGATCAATAAAATATGAAAGCAAACTAATAATTTAGGGATAGAGCGAGTATATTGACGTCGCGGACTTGGACAATGGACAGTGGTGTGCAGCGTCACAACTCGGACGACATGACTCGTGAGTTTACTTTCCTTGCTGGGCACACAAGTCAGTGAGGCTGATTTTTGACTTAAACACACACATGCAAATTCCTCGATATTTTCCATGCCCCATCAGTAATCAGTATCACATGAATTTATTAATTTTTGATATAAACATATAAAAGTAGTGAATCTCACTTCCACATGAATGTTATTAAAAAAAGGTTAATTACACTATTAGTCCCTTAACTATAAATTATTTTATTAGTAGTTCTTTAACAAATTTTTTTCAAATTTTAGTCTCTTAACTATGAAAATTAGACATAGTTGGTCCTTTTGTTGGATACCGTTAGTATTTTTTCGTTAAGTCCGTCATATGCCCATCACATGCATTTGGTTAAGGGTATTTATATAATTTCATGTACAAGACTTTTTAAAAAAAAAAAAAGGCCCTAATACTTGTCTTCTCAAGCTGTCGGTCCACCACCACCACTAAACCCATTTTCTCCGGTCAATAATTTAAGAAACCACCACTGCCAGTCCACCACCACCAGCACCAAACTTAAAAAATCACTCAAATTACTTCCAAATCACTCAATGAGATTTGAACTCATTGAGTGATCATAAAGGATCTGAGCCTTCCAAATCACTCAATGAAAGCCTTGACATCATCATAAAGGATCTGAGCCTTCTTGGACTCAAAGATCTCCACAGCGTGGTACCCTTCCTCATCAAACTTCCTCAACACGTGCATACCACGTGACACCAACATCTTCACCATCTCTCTTTGCCTGTCCACCAGTAGGTCCATTTCGTACCCTCTAACCAAACACCTTGGCAGCCTTCAGATCTTCTTATCATGGACCCCACTAACAAATGGGTTACAATACTCGTGATCCCTATCTGCATCCTTAGGCAATGCAAGCGACCACATCAAATCATTAGCCACTATAGGCACGATCCGATCGTCGATCAAACAGAGCTCAGATTCGGTCCTCTTGCCAATTAGAAAGATTATGAGAGAGAGAGAGAGAGAGAGAGAGAGAGAGAGAGAGAGAGAGAGAGAGAGTTCTTTGACAAAGAGGTTCGCTGGAGCTAAGGTGGGGGTGGCGGTAGGGGGAAGTGATGGGTGCAATCACTAGTGGGTCTTCATTTCTACTAATTTGGGCTCCAACTAGCTTGAGAGAAAATGGAGGGATGAGGGCGCCATAGCTAGGGTGTTGGGTGGGGGGAGTCAAAAACAGAGAAAGAAATTTGAGGGATGTGGGCTTAGATGTTGTGGGGGGTGGGAGAGAGAGAGAAAATAATATATTGTTTTGAGTATTAGAAAATATCTTTGCACATGAAATTTCATAAATACTCTTAACCAAAGGCACGTGATGGGCAAATGACGTACTTAACAGAAAAATACTAACGCCATCCAACAAAATGACCAACCGTGTCTAATTTTCATAGTCAAGGGACTAAAATTTTAAAAAAAATTATTAAGAAACTACTTGTAAAATAGTCTATAGTCAAGGGACTAATGGTGTAATTAACCCAATTAAAAAAACAAAACATCTTAATATTTATAAAAGAGTTACAGTAGTTTTTTTTTTTTTTTAAATTTGTATGGCGAGTCAAATATATGACTATTAAACTTAAAAATGGAGGGAGTACATTGTAGCATTGGAAGTGTAGAGTAAAATCAAAACAACTAGGTTATACCTTGTGCTACTCTTCTAAAATCTAAAGGTAAATAACCATATCTTAGCATTGCATATAGTATTTTAATACATGAATCATCTATTGGAGTAATTTATTTTGGTTTTCTCGAAAATATCATGGACTTCTATAAGATGAAGTAGAAAATTATTTTACTTAATTTAATAAATAAAATCGAGGCTTGTGTTGGACACAATCTCCGCAAGACGAAATTGCCCCATACTAGTGCTAACGGTTCTTGGCAATCGGCCCTAAGATGCAACGACTTTTCAATCAGCGTAGGCAGCACTTCAATACGCAGATTCCGGCGAACTTGATCGGTGTTTCAGAACTTCCAAGACTCGAGAAGGGAATATATGCAACAATATGATAATTCTGACTAACAGACTAAATGCTCAGGATTTCGGTGTAAGGAACTGTCAATCTGGGGTGTCTATTTATATTTGCTGAAGAGTTGTGGTGCCTTTCTGCGAATAGACACAATTTTGAATCTGACGAATCTGGACCATCGGATCACACCTGATCGTGTGAGCGCGATCCAGTGGACCGGTTCGCACTCTAACTGCTGCGCAATCGCCCCTAACTGCACCCGTTCTATCAGTTACGATAACCGCCGAACTGCTTGGACCATAACCACCCTGAACTGCCCATAACCGCCCGTGGTCGTTTGGTTCGTCACTGGGTTGCACCTATTCGAGGGTGCAACGTACCTGGGCCATCCCTGAACTGGATAAAAGTTTAAGGCTCCTTACGCCTCTAAAGTGTCCATTGCGACCTGCGCGTGCGCGCTCGGGGTCGGGCTCGGATGGTGCTTCGCACCATCCTTGCAGCTGCTTGTGCTAGCTAAAAGCTAGCCCAAGAAACATCACCAGGTTGGACCTTGGAGGAGACCACTTGAATGCTTCCTCCTAGAGTGGGCCAATTAATAAGGTGCATTTAATCACCTTTTTTATTCAATGTGGGATATGACTTTTCATATTCCCATAACTCTTCAGACTTCAATTACCAATGTTAAGTTGCATACTTTAATTATTAATATCTCATTCACCCAAAATTGGTTTTGAGATAATAAATATAGTAACTTAATGTACTCGAAACGTAGATTTCAATTTTGCAACTTATTTACATTTTTAATAAACGGTACCAACTAAAAACTTAGTCAAATATTGATCAAACACCAATTATAAAATCAATTTCCAACATCATCATCCATAACCCATCTCAAAAATACAATTTTTATAGCTCAGTCAGTTGATGAATATATGTACATTTTAAAATACTAAAAAGGATAATATATTCAAAATTACTAGTAAAATATAGTAACAAAGAATAATGAAACTTGATAATATTGTAAGAAAATAAACCTCTATTCTTAGCCAATTTTGAAGCATTTTCGAGAAATCTATATATATATATATATATATATATTTATTTATTTATTTATTTAAAATTGGTGAGTATGCCTCTAAGTGTGCCATCTTATCCAACTTTTGGTTTGATTCTTTTGATTCTCAAGCTATTAGGTAATATAAATAGGAGAAGAACTTTCTCCAACTAAGCATGACTTTTGGAGAAGAACTTTAGGAAATAAAATAATATTGTCAATAAGATTTGAACCCACACTATTTCAAATATGATTATACACCTTAAACTAACTCAACCAATTATATTATATGTAAATATTTTAAAAACATATTATATTAATCTATAAATTATTTTATAATATAAACCAACTAGATTTTATTTTTTATAAATGATACTCTCTCCATGTCAAATTAGGTCTCATATTCTTATTTAAGACGTTCTAAAATAATGTATATAATATGTGATCCATATCAACAAAATTTTAAATTATTTATTCAAAATTGATGCTTATGTTTTTTTTTATTTTTTATATTTGTGTAAATTTCTTTTTCAAACTGATAGAGTATAAAAAATATGTAAATATAGTATCCAACTAAACATTTTCTAATCATTCTCTAAAAATTATTTCAAAAAATATAATTATATTTAATCCTTAAACAATTCTCATTTGTTCAGAAAAATATTATATTTCTTCAATATGTTCCAAAGTAAATATTTTATTTTTAATTTTGTAAATTTTTTCAAATATTTGTCTAAAATATTTTTACTAAGTGCAAGATGAAAAAAAGAGATAAAGAAACCCAATAATATGATATCATTAAAGGATACTTAAAAAATTAAAAAATGTATAAAAACAAAAATACATATATTGACCACCAATAAAAAATACTTATTTTGAAACAAAAATATTATAATTAGCGACTACCAATTTGCATATATTGACAACACTTAACTTTTGTCAGAGATTAAGTCAACAAACTTCTATATTCAATAATGATAATTTTTTTAAAAATATTTTTAAAATATATCAATTAAACACAAAATTTAAATTACACTCGTACATTACACGGGCTCTATAACTAGTTTAATTAAAGGGAAGAAACTAAAGCAAAGCTTTGTGACTCCTTTTTCCAACACTTCAACCGGTACGCTGTTTAGAGGAATTTATCTATAATCCGTCCAAAGTTAAGTTTCATCCAAAAAAAAAAGAAAAAGAAAAAGAGTTCTAATTATTTCCCACCTGTCCTTCTTCCAGGAGGTTACATACATGAATCAAAAATCAAAATTCCCAAATTGTGAAATATAATACCCTTTACATCAACTACATCAATACCAAAAAATGAAATTGTAAATCTAAATCAAATAAAACTGATTTTGCATTTGATGGGAGGTGCTAAATACAGCCCCCTAAATACGATGTATGCACCCCTGTCGAATTCACTTACCCTTAGACTTCTATATATAAAAAAATTTCAACTTAAAACCTCACAATCCAAAATCAGTTTCTCTCTCTAAAATCTTACTCTCTCTCTATCTCCAGTTCTTTTAAAGTATTCTCCAAATAAGGTATGTTTTCAATATATTTTGTGTTAAATTATATTTTTTTACTACTATTATTGTGTTATAATGAATGCCCTGTTGTACATGCGCCCAATTCATGCACATGTACAAGAGGACAAAAGAAAATTAAGGAAGATAATGTTCTACGATACTTAAAACATTCTTTAAGTTGTTATGAGGTCATTTTTAGAACAATTATATCATTTATATGCCAAATTAGACTTTTTTGGTTTGAAACAAGTACTTTATAAGGTTTTAAAATGATTGAATATTTAGGAAAGGAGACCGACCCGCAATTATTCCAACTATTATTGTCAAGAAAGTGGGCCCTGTGGATGTTTTCATCTTTTTTAATTGTAGAAGGACCAGCCCACCTCAAATTTCTGGGCCTGTGCAGTTTGGGCCTAGCACGGCATCTTTTGGGTTACACACTCTACAGGAGTGGCAGAGATTACTACATTGTGGTTGTGGGTTACACTTATACACCCTGAATTTCATAATAATCAAAGAAGCTCTATTACTCTAATATTTTAAAAAATTGCTGGCCAGTACATTTTGCCATTTTGAAAAGTTTTTATTCTCTCCAGTCCATCTTTTTTCTTTAAACTGAAAAAAGATATGCTGAGAGTTTTCTTTCTAAAATACCTCTGTCTCTTTCATCCAAACCATGGCTTCCTGTAAATTTCATCCCGATGGCTTTCTAAATTATAATTATAATTATTATAATAATAATAATTATAATAATAATTATTATAATAATAATAATAATAATTATAATAATAATAATAATAATAATAATAATTATTATTATTATAATTATTATTATAATAATTATAATAATTATTATTATAATTATTATAATAATAATAATTATTATTATTGTAATTATTATAATAATATTAATTATAATTATAATTATTATAATAATAATTATTATTATAATTATTATTATAATAATAATTATAATAATTATAATAATAATTATTATTATTATAATTATAATTTTTTATTATTATTATTATTATTATTATTATTATTATTATTATTATTATTATTATTATTATTAATGTGTTCCATTTATTGAACAAGGTTCTATGGTCGGTCCGTGACCCCTGGATGCCGAAGGCGTAGAGCTGGCAATTTATCGGCCAGGCAAGCCCACCGGCCAAAATTTAATATCGGCCGGGCCGGCCCCAATTTTCCTAGGGCCTAAGAAAAGTCAAGCCCAAATTTACCCACCAAAGCCCATCGGGCCATCGGGCCAAAAAGCCCTAGCCGAAAAAATAAATAAACTAAGAAAAACAAAAGAACAATTCACATTTACTAGACATTCAAAGCTGCTCAATTCCTAAGCTGCTCATTCACTGTTGCCCAAATTAAGTTTTATGTTACTACTTACTAAACAAAAACAATAGCCATTAGCCAATCATCAATTCATCACCAAACCACTAGTACACCACATATCCTCCAATAAACTAAAAGGAACAAAAGAACAATCCTTGGCATTGTTTAGAAATAAAGAGCAGCTAACTAACTAAATGGCATTGTTTACAAAATTTGAACTCTCAAACCATGAAGCCATCACTCATCATCAAGATTCAAGAACAATATTAGAATCTTCTTTAGTAACTTTAGTTAAGTAAACATCTAATCTAATGATCTAAACGAAAACAGGTAAATAGAGCGGGTGGCCTAGCCCAAAAGCCCTGGGCTTTTTGATGCAAGCCCAATTGAACCGTCGGGCCTATTGGACCGGGCCAAAAAGGCCCGCGTTTTTTTGGGCCTCTAAAAATTAAACATTAGCCCATGCAAATATCGGGCCGACTGGGCCGGCCCACTGGGCTGGGCAGATTTTGCCGGCTCTACGAAGGCGTCCTTGGGGTGATCTCGTAGTTCCTACGGGGTGGAGATGATGGGGTCGGTCCATGGATTTTCTTTCCTTTTGCCGCATTTCGTTCAAAGGGTTGAAGGGAGATAGTGCATCAAGCGTTCGCAAGGGCCAACTTGATCCTCTTCCCTGTATCCCGATAAGGAACCTTAGGAGAGCCGCCGACTCCAACTACCGTCCATGTACGATCCATACTAGATCTGACCAACCGCACATCCTACCTCCTCTACGTTCTTGATGTTCTTGACAGCCCATCTTTGTCTCTATTAATTATTATTATTATTATTATTATTATTATTATTATTATTATTATTATTATTATTACTATTATTATTATTATTATTATTATTATTATTATTATTATTATTATTATTATTATTATTAATATGGTAGTTCGGTTCAATTCGGCAAAAAAAATCGCAAACTAAACAGAACCGCTCGGTTTATAAAATTTTTAAACCTAAACCGAACCACGCCCTATCTCAAAACAGAACCAAACTAGCTGATTCAATTCGATTCGATTCGATTTTGCGGTTTAGTGGTTTAGGCTTACACCCCTAACTGTACCATAAGATTCAAAGCCCGATAGAGTGCAGGTTTTTTAATCAACTTCTTAAATTCATATTCCCATTCTAAAAAAAAATATTATTCTATTTTGAGAGATTTCAAATAATAAATTTACTTTAAAAAATTATGCCTATAATATTTATAATTTATAACTTTATCCTCTATATGTAGTATAAACATATTAACTATGCTAATTTTTTTTTTGTAATTATGACAAATTTTAATGATACTTATATATCTTTTAACTATTAAAATTTTCAAAATTTGACTATTTGGGTAGAAAGGAGGGAGTATTTGTTAACTATCAGTTCTCAATCAATAATGCTAGGTTTACAACTACTTCTACAACTTTGGTAATAACTTTGTTTGGAAGGTAAAGTGCATGTGATGTGTATATGCATTTTTAAAATAGAGTTGTTATCATAATGGTAGAACTAGTTATTAACTTAGAGCCCATTTGGTGTAGCGTTTTGAAAACGCAATGTTTTAAAGACGCAGTGTTTCTAAAACGCAGATTATTTAAAACGCGGTTTTTTTCTTTATAAATGCATTAGGGATATTATGTCAAAACGCTGCTTTTTATTCCTTACTGCGTTTTGGGAAAAAACTAGGAATTTCAGCCTTTTAAAACGCAGCTTTTTCGACCGCAGCATTGAAACGCTAATTAAGTTATGGAATTAGCTGCGTTTTAATCTTGCGTTTTGGCCAAAACGCGCAAACAAACGGATTCTTAGTAATGATGTATAGAAATTTAGATTCACATCCTTCACTAAAGTTATTTCCGTTAACTTTGTTCATGTCCTTATATTCTATCGGTCCTAGTGTCTACGAGTGACAATTCGTGTTATTGTGTCGTGTTCGTATCGTATTATCGTGTTTTCATCGTATCTATCTTATTTTATTATAAATATAACAATAAATGTTATTTTAAATAAACTTACAATTTTGTGCTTTCGTGTCGCGTCGTACCATATCTTATCGTTTCAGTTCTCTCTGTAATACGTTTATAATCATATCGTACTGTGTCATGCTATCGTGTCGTATTAGTCATTGTCACGTCACTAATGTCTTGTCCTGTCCTAGTAGCCATAAAATCTTTTAAGGGTTAATTACACCACTAGTCCCTTGACCATTAAGTATTTCACGATTAGTCCTTTAAGAATTTTTTTTCAAATTTTAGTCCCTAAAGTACCAAAATTAGACACACATAGTCCTTTTGGTAGGCCGTTAGTATTTTTTCGTTAAGTCTATCATGTGCCTCCCATGTTTATTTGAGTAAGGGCTAAAATAAAATTTCACAAAATACTTTAAACAATTTATTTTTTTCTCCCCCTCCCCACCACCCACCCACCCACATCTTCATCCCCTTCTTTACCGACCTCCCCCACACCACCACCCGACCTCCCCCACCCCACACTACCATCACCACCATCACCACCACCTTTAATCTAAACTCTCTCTCTCTCCCAGATCTCGTCTATCTAAGGTTCATAACTACTCACCTACACCCACTCAAAGATCAGATCTATTGCGAAATTACAACATAGCAACGCCGGTGACGTTCTCCATCCTCAGCAGCGACGCAGTAGATTTCTAGTCGTCGTCTCCCTTCGCCCTCGGCAGCCTCTCCCCATATACTTCCAGTCGACGTTCTCTCTATTTTTAAAATTAAGGCTAACCTTTAAAAAACCCTAATTCAGTCCTTCGCCGCCGTCTTCCATCTCCGAGAAGCCCTCGGTAATCTCAGATTGAAGGCCAGTAACAAATACACAGTAATCTCAGATTGAAGGCCAGTAACAAGCCCACGACAATTATTTCCATCTCCGATTTGGTGATAGCGTTCAATTGAAGGCCATTGAAGTCCAAACCCAACAGAAGAAGGGATGAGTGAGAACTTGACGATGGTCAGTAGCGAGAGACCAAAAATTGCAGAGAAAGGTGTGTGTGTGTGTGTGTGTGAGTCTGTGTATGGGTTTTCATGGGTCTTGGTTGTTTGGTTGATATCATCGTCGTTGGAGGTGCTTTCAGGCATTTTTTAGTGGTGGTGGCGGAGGCGAGAACTTGACGACGGTCAGTGGCGAGAGATCGAGAATTGCAGAGAAAGAAGGTGTATGTGTGTGTGTATGGGTTTTCGTGGGTCTTGGGTGTTTGGTTGATATCATCGCCGTTGGAGGTGCTTTCAGGCATTTCTTAGTGGTGGTGGTGAAGGCAATTGCGGGGTTGGTGCCTTGGTGGTGGTTGAGTGAAACTGGAGGAAGGAAAATATGACCAAGGGTATCAATTTTGGTCATGATCCTTAGTCAAAATTGAACTAAGGAAAGAGAGAAGAGAGAGAGAGAGAGAGAGAGTTTAGATTGAAGGTGGTGGTGGTGATATGGGGTGGGGAAGGTCAGGTGGTGGTGTGGAGGGGGGAGGGAGGTCAGTAAGGAAGGGGATGAAGATGTGGGTGGGTGGTGGGCCCCTGCCTACATCCCAGTAATCAATACAAGCCTCAACGACCAAAGACTGCTCGACTGCCAACTTGGTCGTAGCCAGCTCGCTCTTGGTGAACTGAATTGTTTCCTCCTTGGCACCTATCACCGTAGGTACTGTGGGCAGTTTGTTGAGCGTGTAGATTTGTGTCTTTAGCTGGTGGAGGCTGGGCTCTTCCTCCAGAATCATATTTACTCTTCCTCTACAATCAGGATGACCTCTCTTAGGGGCTCCACTCTAGGCTCCCTGTTCTCTCTGCGGTCCCTGTCATCTCACTGCAAACGGAATCGATCAAGCTTTCCCAGGTTAAGCAGCCTTTGAATCTCTCTCTTCAACTGCACACATTCCTCCGTGTCATACCCCCGATCATTATGGTACGCGCAGTGCTTACTCATATCCCTGGTTTTGTGGAACAAGGGATCCAAAGGTTATGTAGGCGGCAGCTCTGCTCGAATCTCATTCATTATGGTCTCCCTGGTCGTATTGAGAGGATCGAAGTCAATACGATCGGTTTCTCTGGAGCGGTTTCTTCTCCAAACCCTGTTCGAGGACTGTCCAGCCTTGCTCGCTGAGTCATCCTTCTTCTCCTCTTTTGAGTCCTTCCTTTTGTCTGTCTTCTTGGACTCCTCAGCACCCTCTTCCCAGGTCACACTCCAGCTCTGGGTGCGAGCAAACATTTCTGCCCGATTCAAAGGTTCCTGCATGCCAAATTCAGTCTTCAGCCCGTTTTTGGTCATGCCACCCATGAAGCACATCGTAACCTCACGATCCGTCAGGTAATCTACCTTCTCAAGCATTTTTTGGAACCTGTCCATGTACTTTCCCACCGTTTCACCATCTTTCTACCTGATATTGCACAAGTCCATCCTGGCCTTGAGCGTCACCCCGGCCATGGCAAACTCCACCAGAAATTTACTTCGCAAGTCCGACCAGCCGGTGATCGATGCCCTAGGGAGTTTTCTGTACCAGGTCACAGCCTTTCCTTGGAAAGTACTTACGAAGGCCTTGCACTTGGCCGCAGGATCCTTGGTCACCATATTGACTTGATTCTCGAAACCTTGCAGATGATACCGGGCATTGGTCTTCCTCGAATGCTTGTCAAACTGCAAGAGCGGCACGTCAGGGTTGGTCGAGGAGGCCATAATCCATTCGGCCAACGGGTCCTTCTCCTCACCAGGCACCACATACCCTGACATTACCCGTCCAGCCTTCAGAGCTTCCAGCCTCAGTTGCATTTCCTTTATGGCCACCTCCGGATCTGGTGGGGACTATGCTTGTCAATAGCTAGGAACCGGCATGACTGAATGATACTCCGACTGTCACACCCCAATTCAGCCACTACAAGTAGCCTAAATTTGGGCATGACCCGGCTTAACATGATCAAAATAACCACCTGATAAACAATATAACAGCGGAAATAAAAGTATGGCGATAAGCCATCCAATCTCATAAACTAAAAATATACAACTGAGTGTTCACAACTCAACCAACTGATATACAGACCAACATAGAAGGCATCCAACCTTTATATACAATACAACAGAAAACAGTGTTTGAAACCTAGACAGCACACAACCACTGTCTAACATATACAAAATAAAGTCTACCCCAAAAGAATAACAACCTTCTAATCTTGCAATGAGTTGCACAGCCTCACGCACGTGAACTCTTCTCCTCGCCCCTATCTAAGGAAAAACAATAATGAAAGGGTGAGTCACCTATGACCCAGTAAAATTCCACTAAACTTATGCATGTTATGCATGTATGCAACAGTAATAGATGTTAACACAAGCAGCATGTAATCAGCATAAGTTATAACCTAGCAAGTCATAAGTATTCCACATAATCAATGATCAACTAAGTCCCATTACGAGCATAAGAAGGATCATGGCTGCCAACTGTCTCATACCAGTTGAAAATAATGACCAACCTACGAAGTAATGAGCTAACAACAGTTCATATCACACATTAAACAAGTAAAGATCACATATCAGGATATAAGAGTCGAGGTACACCTCCGACTCACCGGCTCCCCTTATACACCTTTCAGCTTTGAAGTTCATGTCAAATCATTGTAACCATGTAATTCATATATCAAGTATTCTGCGGAACAAGTCAACATGCCCCAAGTCCCTACAACCTTGGCATCCATGTGACAACACCACTCTTGTCTAACAATCTACGTGGTGTAAACCCTACTTTGGCCAGAAATAGGAAGACAGGCCGGATCAAGGTCGCCACAACCCGACTGTCACTGCACTCCGCCCCAGGACAATCGGTAGTCAACCAAAACCCCCTGAAAGTTAGTATTCGAATGTGCACATCCGGTTAGCCAAGATCACGTTCACACTTTATTCCATATTCGGTTACAAATTTGGCATTTCGGTTATCCTCCAAGGATCAATTCGAGTTCTATATTCACAAATCAACATTTTACACTTAAACCATCTCAAATCATGCAATAACAAGTTATAAACCTTAAATCTCAGCCATGTCACATACTTTGTTTAAGTCAATTTTTGCCGGTTTCGCCAATTCAAATGTATAATCAAATTTCAATCATTCTAAAGCTCATATATCAACTAATACATCTTATGAACACATACCCATAATCAAATTCATATATTAAAGCAATTCTCATGGCTGAAATCTCAGAATTTTAACATAACAACACTTCTACATTGATTATATATGTTCAAGATTAATCAAATAAACACCAAACATGGATAAGTTAATGGTCCCTTACCAAATCAAAAGCTAAAACCTGGCTTAAACCTTGTATTTAAGTGCTAGAAGTCAGCCTTAAAGCCCCCTAAGTCAATCCCTTGCTGCTGCCTTGGCTATAGAACAAAACACTTCCAACAAAACCTTAAAAACCCTAGGTTATTTGCTGAATTTTGGGATGATTTGGGTAAGGAATTTGAGTGTTTTTGGTGAGTTTTCAAGCCTGAAAATGTTCTCCTATGTCTTCTCCACGAACTAGGCCAGATTAAGATGAGTTAGTAGGAGGTGGCAGCAATGAAACAAGCCAAAAACCCAGCTGGCGCAAATCTGGCCCGAAGTGGCGCGCTAGGGCGCGCACTGTTCACAGCCTGTGCAATTTTTTTCGTTTTGCTTCGTTTCCTCGATTCGATCACTCGTACACCCCTAGGTATGATTGTACAACACTTATAACACATCAAAGGATGTCCCCAAAGGTTCGATATCATTCTTGGATCAATTTAAAGTCACGAGAAAGTTCACGAAACCGAACACAATGTTGACAACTTCTTCGTTTTGTAACTTTCAATTAACACAACGTATTTCACTTTTTCAAGGCTCAATTTAACAATTTGAAACCTCTATAACATCATGTATATCTAGGTATAAAGTATCATGGTTCATCTCTTTCATTTTGGATCAATTACGCTACGAAACAATGCAAGAAATTAAAGTACCAAAACACGAAATCATGAGTTTACGACTCATCAAATCAATACCATGAACCACGATAATCACATTAACAATTCATGCACATAATAATATGATTAACATGCTAATGATATGCTCGGTTATTACACCGACCCTCTTCCAGGCGACCTGCGCCTCGGCGAGGGTGTGCGTCGGGCACGGTGTGACTTATCTCGCGCCTCCCTATGGGCGTTCCTGGGACTGGACTCTACTTCCTCACTCCGGGCTCTGTCCCTTCGTCGCGAGCCCTCTGGACGCCCTCGTCCTTATCTAGTAGAGAGCACCAGGCGGTTGTGAATGCTCCTCGCCCGCGACGACTCTGGTCTTGCCAGTTCCTTTCCCCAGGCGTCTTTTTCAGCCTCTCTGCGGGCTCTCACAGTCCCTGTACTACCCAGGTTAATGACCTCCTCGGGCCTCATGCTGCGATTACCCTGGGAACGCGCAGGCACCTCGCCCTGAGCTTCAGCCAACTGTATCCTGGGAATGAGCTGAGTCTCCACCGACATTGGAGTATGCCCCAAAGCGAGTAGCTGCTGATTAAGGGCATACATCTGGCTAAGATACAGAGCTTGGTTAGGCAGAGCAGCTGAGCGAGCTGCTTCTATGAGCTGAGTAACGTCCGGGGTGCTCGCTTACGCCTTCTTGGCGTTGAGCTTGTCACGGAGCTCCTGTCACAACCTGACCCGAGTTCCTATGTGGAACCTCATCCGGCTCGTGAGACGGGAACATAAAATGCATAATTTCAAAAATCATTTTCATGCAAAAACCCTATAATGCAAGTGTATGATTTTTAAAAGACACTTCACGGCAACATACAAGCCGGAGAAAAATACATTAGCTAGCCAACAAACCCACGAGTTAGAGGCTCGGGACAAACATATATTCATAACAGAGTGCGCAGAATAAGAGTTAATAGTATATATATACAAGGCCTGACAACCATGTCGGCATCTACAAAAGAATAATAACCACAAATCAAGTACGGGACATCTACCCAACTTTACATTGTTTAGATAACAATATACACCCTCGACCTCACCAAAAGAAAATTCAGAGGCTCAAGGAGCAACTACCCAAAGGAATGCCGGACAAGCTCACCGACGACGATGCAGGGTCATTGAGGGTTTCTCGCCGGATCGGGATCTAAGGAAAACAAATAAACAATGGACAGGGTGAGTTATAAAACTCAATAAGCTACTAATGCAACAATATGGCATGCGAGATGCGAACATTAATAAGAATCATGCATAACCATAATTGTCATAACAAGATAATTCTCAAAGCATCATAGATAATAATTGTCTCATAGCCACAAATCACATAACATGCATCTCACGTAGGAGCGATATGTAAACACATATAAAAAGGATACCGTCAAGGTACACCTCCGACATACAAACTTCTAACCAACCAACCAATAATACCAATGTAGTAACCGTTGATGTCGTTCTCGATCATCGAACTCATAACCAAGTGTCATAGTGAACCGTTCTCCGTATTCACGTCGACGTGAAGACTCGGTCCCCATGACCCGAGAAACAATCACGGTATAGCTTACCAAGGTCGCGTTTATTCCGTACAACACTTAGCGCTATAATCCCTACCGTGGCCAACGGTAGGGCGAGGCCCAGTGTATTGGCCTTCGGCTATTACGTAGCCCCGGCTCACGCAATAACCAAGCGTCAATACACCTCCAACAAATATGCCATGGACTTAACGAATGCTCAAGTAGATGTTTACTTGACACATTATCACCAAATAATCCAAATGCTCAAGTAGATGTTTACCCAACATTTATAATAAACATGTCATACTCCAAAGTAGGGAGTATAACGACCACGAAAACATCATGATTATATATGTTAAGTGATTCTACTACACATAACCATTCAAACACCAACACCAAAGATTAACACAATACTAATAAATGTGTATCGCGTAATCAATCACCCAACGGGTCTCTCGAGTATCCAAAAAACTCACAAAACACACACGTGGTCACATTCATTATCAAACCCTAACCAACTCCGTTAGAGTCATTTTAGGTTACTAGTGATGTCGAGTTACGAAAGTTGTCTTAGTTACGAAAGTGGTCTTACACTTTAAACCTAACACATTAACGCCCAAATTCGAGTTCCCAACATCATAGAATAAGAAACAATATATTTCACAAGTCCATAATGGCATTTCATGGCAAGAATCATGTATTCACAAATCTAGCATGGTAACTTCACACATTAGAAGTCTAGGATGTCATATGAGACATAAATCAAGAAGAAGAGGGGGTAGTAGCTTACCTCTTGACGAAATAGACCAAGGAAAAGAAATTAAATCAGTGGGAAAGACTCCCTCTAAGTTCTTTACACTGCTACAGAGCCCAATCGATGAGCCCACACGCGAACTAAGCTCGATTCAAGTTCATCTCTCTCAAATCTTCATTTTCTTTCCCAAAAATGTAGATGAAGATGGAGATGGTGATTCATGATTTCATAACAGATCTGGGAAGTTGTTTGGCTAGAAATGATCCCTTTATCGTCCTCTACGCTATGGAGAAGACGGATCGTAAATTCGACATCGGATGCTCAAGATATCATGATTTTCTCACTCTAAACTTTCTCTTTTTCTCTCTCTAAGTCTGGAAATGTTTGGGACTGAAATGAGAGATGTTAAGTCTCTCTAATGGTGTATAAGAGACTCTAAAATTCTGGTCCACAAGCCTAAGGATGTGGCCAAACATCAACCAAGGAAATGGGTCAATTGGTTAACAACTTAAAACATTGGTCAAATGCTAAAAATGAAATTCTATATTTTTGGGTCAATTTTAAAGACATTCCTGGAATGATATACTAGTCTAAAAATTACAAATAAGATATGGTTAGAAATCCCTTGAAGTCTAGTTTACACAAAATCAAACGAATTCGAATTCCGAGTTTTCTACGCAAAGTTGTGATCAATTTACTATCGACTGATTCGGGTTGGCAGAAAGACGTGAACTCCGAATTGTGGGAGTTTTTCCAAGGCTGAAACTCAACCAGATTGGCCTCCAGGGGTTCTAAGTCAAGCTTGGCTGGTCCTGGGTCGGTCATGGCTGATCCTAAGTCTACTTGGCTGATCCGTCTTGGCTGATCTTAGGATGGTCATGGCTGATCCTAAGTGAGTAATGACTGATTTTAAGTCATACATGGCTGATTTTAAGTCAGCCTTGGCTGATCCTAACCTCAATCCAAGTCCAAAGTTTACTCAAAACTCAATCAAGATGACTTGTAACAAGGCTAAAAGTGTATGCATTACAAATACGAATGATTACCTAATTTAAACACAAATCAAGGCACATAAAAACATGAAATAAATGCGAATGCACACACATCTAAATGAAGAAATGCACATGAAATGTCAATGATACATAATGAGATGTATAGGTAGAGTGCGTGCAAATGACGTGAATGATGCGGATGTTACAGCTCCACCCGGCGGCCAGCTTGATTATTGATATTGGGAGATCCATCCCCCTGCGCCGATGCCGAGGATGTTGCTCGTACCGACCTAGACTGTGTTACACGGGCGTTGTTACCCGAAGTCAGAGGTGGCACAGATGAACCCCCAACCACCCCTGCAGCGGGGCTCTCCGCCACTGTCTCTTTTCCAGCCATTAGATCAACAAAGTGTGATACTGGTCGACTATGAATAATATTTTCGTTTCCCGGCAACGGAACCAATCTGATGCTACACAGAATATCGTGGATCACATCGAGACGAATATGGATATCTGGGCTTCTCTGTAACCTGCCAAGATGAGAAAAGACACTAGGTGAATGCAGGGACCAGCCCCGCAAAAGCACTCTGGTGTGAGAGTAAATATCTAGCTCAAATCACAAATTGGCAGAGTGTATTTGCTGGTGTATGTGTGCGTACCTTAGCTTGGGATTGATCCGGGGCTTTTATAGGGTGCCCATTAACTGCTCATCATGGTGGGAATGGCAACAGACGCAACGGCCAGATTGTGGTCATGAAGGCAGGCGTAATGGGTTTAAATGTTGGCATGGGGGGCGTAACCGTCGGGCACATCCAGCTGTTGACATTATGCCACGTGGCCACGTCCCTAACATTACCCTAGGGGCTCGACGAGGAGACTCATCCTGCTCGCTGCATCCTGCCCGCTGCATCATGCCCGCTACGAATGGGCTGCGCTCAAATACCTTCTGATAGGTTTTCGGTTCGTACATAAGGTGGGCTTTGGCCCATGCTATGACTTGGGTTTGGACCCAGGGCCAACTCTCTCTGGGCCTGGCTCTTCATTTGCTTCAGTAACTCAACCTTGATTATGTTGTTTAAGTCTTGTATTTATGTTGAGTTGTTTGTTATTGAAGTCTGTTGTTGACAGATTTCAGACTTGCTTATGTTGAAGAGTTGAAATATGGTGATGTAGCTTTGATTTTATGGTTTTTTTTTTTTTTTAAATCCCAGAGTCAGCTATGAATTCCTTTTTTTTTTTTTTTTTTGATGTTTGATTCAGAGGTAGTGTTTATTTCATGGGCTGTTGAGCCTGCTAATGGACTAGGTCCTGTCACTTGATCTGCTTACTTGGCATGTTTTAGGTTAATGGGATGTTTTAGGACCGTTTACAGTCTGCCATTACTGGGCTGAAATTGTATCATTAATTTGATTGCCTATTACTGGGCTGTTAGTTTTTGGGCTAAATTTTTTGATTGACCTGCTGCAATTCAGCTGAATTAAGTACTCAAAAAAGCAGGCCAAGCCCGAGCCCGAATGAGCTGATCAAGAGCTTAACCGAGCCGAGCACGGGCACAAACGAGTCAATCACTATTCAAGCCCTTATCAAGCTGCTCGCGAACGACTCACAAACTTGCTCGTGCTCGATAAAGCTCGAGTTCGAACGAGCTTAAGTTTGAACATGCAAAACTCGTCTCGGCTCACGAACTCCCTTAAAGATGGCTGCTTTGACGAAGAAGACATCACAACTAGGCCCACTACTGATCTGGATTTTTGTTTGACTAGACAGTTCTTTTATACCCCCGTAAATTATTATTTTACTTTTATTTTTTATTAGTTATAAAATAATTATCTTGTTTGAACATTTTTATATTTTTATTATTTTACTTTTTTTATTTTAATTATGAGTCACATACACATGAATATTAAAGTAAACTACATATTATATCAATATTAATAATCAAGTGAATTTTTTTTAATCCATATATCAGATCAAACAAGACAATCACAGGGAGTATTATTATTATTATTTTACTATTGTTTTTGGTTGCCACTTACGATTGCATCTGCTTTGTTTGTACCGATGGCAACGATTTGTTATTCTTTTAATCCTTCCTAGTCAGTCTACAACTCTCTTAATATTTAATTTGGGTTAAAACTTTTTTCTTAAAACTACTTTTAAACGCGAAGAAACCTATAAGCTCAAGTCTAATTTTTTATTTATTTTGTCCAAATTTAAGCAGCTCAAACTCTTTATCATTAAGTCCAAATCAAATATATAGGTTAAAATTAAATTATGTCCAAGTCACATCTTAATTTATTTTCTTAAAAGCGAATTCTATCTAACTATGTTTCAAATCAAATCTAGATATCTTGACATCCCTATATATTAATTTGTTTCTTACTCCAACATGATCTGAAAAGAAACCACCTCACCTCCATTTACATTTATATGGAGTGAAGGAACTGCAGTTGCCATTGTTGACTAAAACTTAGCAGCCCTAAGATGACTATTTATATGCTTGGATCCACTAGCTAGCTTATGTCTGCAAGCAATATCAAGTATGTATGTATTTCACTTGGTTTAAACCCAAGTGAAGTGACGCCGCAATCAGTTAAAGGTCTTTGGGAATTTTTTTTTTTTTATATGTTTTTGGTTCAAATCTCCTTAAGAGGTAAAACAGAGAGAATACAAATGTACGTTCCTTACAAATCAAACTAGAAAGCTGGATTAGTCAAAATGTTCTCAAGTTATTTATCACTTGATTGATTGCCAAATCAAAAATTATATAAATAAATAAACTTCACATTTTTTTTTTACGCATTTTTATACTAAAATAATATATTTTCCGTCCTTAAGACTAAACCTGCAAATAAACACAAGAGTAGGCGCTATTTTGAAAAATTTACTAATTATTAATTACTCCTTCCACTTTGGAAAAGTAAGTTGCTTTTTTTTTTTTCATAATAATGTGGGTGGCGTTGTATTTTTTCCGACAAATTATACAACGTATTTCGATTTTCATTTGTGAAACTTTAACAAGTAATCCAATAAGGATTTTAGGATCTAAGTGTTAGGATTTAGGGTCATTTTGGATTTGTTTGAATAAGTTTTTTTTATTAGGAACATTGAAATACTTCATTAAGTACGTTTTCACTAATGACATTAATTTTTTTTTTCCTTAATTGTAAACTAAATCTAAAATAAACTGTATAATAAGTTTAAGAAACTATGCAACTAACATTAAAAAAATAATTAAAAAAAAAAAGTTCACTAAAAAGAGCTTACAAGGTTTTAGAAAGAGTCTTATATATAAATGGAGTTTAATTATGGTGCCCCTCCCCGAGACTTGACCTAATTATCCCCAACTCCAGGGATAGAGATTTACATATTTAAATGAAATTAATCACGCTAAAAAGTGTTCTGGTGATCTGTCAAAGTCCACGTATGCAGCTAAAACGTTGGTGGGATGTCTCGGCTCCCAATAGGCACAAGTGTGTATGGAACTTGTCCTCCGGTAGATACCTGAGATGAAAAGGAAGCACCGTTAGGGAGCTGGACGTTAGTCCAGCTAAAGCCTTCCGGTTAGAGAATCAGTACATTGGTAAGGTTTATGGTCTCCAGTGAGGATTCAGGCTGCTCTTGGAGAGTAAATGTCCTGAATGCTTTGGAGACTTAGTAGTTGTGTGTGTTTAATTTGAACTTAGATCATAAATTAAAGTAATCACCTTGTATTTATACTGGAAGAATGTTGGTTTCGGACAGGTAGGCCTGCCAGGTGTCAACCTAGGACAGGTGGTTACATATCCCTTTATGACAGCCACAATCTGCATTGATGAGTTTTAAAGGAGAAGTGACCTGAATTGATGTAGAAGATAGAACTTCGCTGGGAGGTGTGCAGATCTTCTAGAAGCAGCTTTACTTAGAGAGCAAGTCACTCTTTCAACCAATGAGAAGCCGGTTTGTGGCCTCGGGATGACGAAATAGCAGGTACGCCTTAAATGCGGCAGCTTTTGTTGACTATCTTCAGTTCTCGGGGTGAAGACCTCTGGGTCTCAGTGTTGTAGCCCGGGTCCAAGATTTTGCGGGCTCTCCGACCCGTCATGGTAGATGCTCTTGGTTACCCCGAGCTCCTCGGGGAGGTTGTGATAAGACGTTGGGAAGACATCCTTGTGATCCGGGCAGCAGATGGAGCTCAAGACCGAGGTGAACTGACCTATGTACTCCAGCTTAGACATGGCCACATGTCCCACTTTATGCCACATAAAAAAAAGATATTTTAGCATCTTCAGAAACTTCATCCATAACGTTAAGGTGGCTGCTGCCCGATGCTGACTGCAATTTTATTTATAGTAACATTATTGGTAGCATTGAAATAATAAATAAAAAAATTGGCGGGTCCATCAATGATTCAATACTTCATAATTAACTAAACTTGTAAACAATTATTATTATTATTTTTTTTGGCATTGAGTTTGTTGAATTTGGTACGAAAAAGAACCTAATCATTTTCTTTCTGTCTTTTTCGTTACTTTCTAAATTAGTGGCAGGGATGGGCAATTTGTAATGTTAGGCGGGGTAGGTCGATTGAGTTATTGGCTTTTTTTATCGTCTAAGTTCATATTTTTTAAATTCAATTTCTTTAAAATTGTACTTCTTCGTACAACTACATAGTTCACTTTTTTTATTTTTGGTTCAATTTTATTAAAATTTGACCAAAAATTTACATAAATTTATTTATTTTAAAATTTTTTAAAAATTATTTAATATAATTTTTATTTTTAGTGAATGCAATTTTATCTCCGAATATAGAACTAAAATATATTAAATTATAATTTAATTTAGTCATATATTGACTTTTTGAAATAAAAAGTGGACTCCTTGATTAGAACGGAGTGAATATTTTTTGGTATAAATATGTTTGGTAATCAGTTTAAAAAGTAACTTTTTTCATATCTCTAAGTATATGAAAAAAAAGCTTCATGAACAAAATACTCCAATATTTTGAACCAAAATTAAGCTTTTTTAAAAACGCTTCACTTTGAGATTTTGTCAAAAACCTCCGTTTTGCGAAAATTAACGTTCCTTCGCACTTTTTTTGAGAAAGAGTTGCCAGCGTTTTTCACAGAACTCTTGCTAGCTAGACATAGCATTCAACTAGTTGAAAACAACAACCCAATCCACCCAACAATTTGAAAAGTCAACCTCGGCTAAAGTGAACACTAAAGCCACCGTTATTTTGTTAAATCAAAACTTCAAGACTAGATGTCCTGTTAAACTATTTTACACATTAAGACGAAATTACATTATTTTACAATTTAGCACACCAACACGAGTTGGTTAGAGTTATGAATATCCGTCTTAAAGAAAATACCTGTAAAACGTTGTTTTCTAAGTTTTTGTCAAACTTCAATATAAAAAAGTTAGTTTAATATATAATTTGGTCCTGAACTTTAGACCTTTTTTCTGATTCGGTTCTAGAACTTTGATATTTTTTATTTTAGTCCCTGAACTACACTTTAAGCCTTACAGTTCGTCCCTCAAGTGACGGCCGTCACTTTACACGTTAATAAATGTATGAAATGCCCTTATTAAATGCTGACTTTGATTCCACGGTGGACAAAACCTGCTTAATTAAAATTAATATTTTTTTTAAAACCAGGTTATGAAATCTCAGCTAAAACCATTTCCCCCTCTCTCTCTCTCTTTCTCTCTCTTCTCATCTTTATCTCTCTCTTTCTAGAGCTCTTCTCGTTTCTCTCTCTCTCTCTTTTTTTTGGGTTTTATCTTCTTTCTCTGATCAAACTCTCTTCTAGCCACCGTCCTCTCTAGCTGATGTCTCTATCTCGCTGCTGTGGTCTGCTCTGTTTCTTTTGATTCAACAACAATGGCTTGATCTTCAACAAATGGGTCAACTCAAAAAAAATACCAAATCTGGATGGGAAAAAACTTTCAACCGCCGCCGCAATCACTATATTTACTATTCATAACACCATCACTACCATCACCACCCGTCTGCACCATAACAAACAACAATCCCACCCAAAATTTCTACCCACTTCTTATCAAACCCCAAACCACCCGCCCACCACAACAAACATCTATCCTACCCAAAACATATAAAAACATCAGGTAGCTCTCTTATATCAAGCTTGGTGCCGTCCCCTTTGTCGTCCACATTCTCTCCTCCGCTGCTTTCAGACAAACTTAAGTCCAAGACCAAGGTTGATTTGTTACTAGTACGGTCTGTCGATGCAATCGGGAGCTTCACGTGCGATGTTGGCATCAACAAAATTCCTGAAACCCTAGATTCATATCAACAAATTCTACCTAATTTATCACAATTCTTTGAATGGATCGCCAAAACCCCAAAGTAATTGGGATACATACAAACGAACAAGTGTATGTGTACAAAAATTGGTTTTTAATTAAATCCCTTTATCACGCAGTTCAAAGTGTCGCTATTAATCAAATCCCTTCATAGCCCCAATTGCGGTTTGGTGGTGGATTACCTCGTAAACTCAATTCGGTTGCTGGTGGTGAGGTCGAGGTTCACAAAAAGTCGAGAATGGTGGTTTAGAGAGTGAGAGAGGAAGATGTGGGTACAAAATTTGATTTAGTTTTGAATTGGAGAGAGATTGAGTAATATCTATGGCTCAGCCGGACAGTACTATGTTAGTTAAAAAAAAAAAACATTAATTTCAACTAAGCAGGTTTTGTCTACCGTGGAATCAAAGTCAGCATTTAGTAAGGGCATTTCAGACATTTATTAACGTGTAAAGTGACGGCTGTCACTTGAGGGACAAATTGTAAGACTTAAAGTGATGTTTAGGGACCAAAATAGAAAATGTCAAAATTCTAGTACCGAATCAGGAAAATGTTCAAAGTTCAGGGACCAAATTATATATTAAACCAAAAAGGTTTCTTATTCGACTTTGGTCTCATCTGGTGCAAATTGTTTATAACAAAATATTAAAAATTGTCTTTTTTTTATATAAGATAACTTCTAAAACGACCAACTTTTTTGTCGCGGGGGACTTTTTATGTACTATAAATTACGTGTTTTATTATAATTTTGAAAAAATTTAAAAAATATAAGTTAAATTTTTATTTAAAAAATAATCAGTGTAACTTTAAAAAAAAAAATAGGACACTTATTTAATAAGTGAAGGAATACTTAACAACTACTCCCTCCGTCCCTAAATTATCGTCTGGGTTGACCCGGCACACGGATTAAGAAAACTCAATTGACTTGATTATTAATATTGATATAGTGTGTAGTTTCCTTTAATGTCTATGTGGCTCATAATTAAAGTAGGGAGAAAAAGTAAATGTAAAATGATAAAAGTGGTGTTCTAAAAAAGAAAATTTTCAAACAAGACAATTATTTAGGGACGGACAAAAAAGAAAAAGAAGACAATAATTTAGGGACGAAGGAAGTAATGCTTAAAGCCGTCACAATAGTCACTATGAGGCATTGGGAAATAGAGCTTCATCGTTGTATTGGGCCAATTGAAAAGATCATCTTATTAGTTCTTATAAATGTTTAAAACTGCTACTTATAACCTATTCAAACAAAAACAAAAAAGAAAAGGTAAAAGAAAATTACACCGGTGAAATTGTAGGCGTATATGCTACTAGTAGTACTTGAATGTGTTACTGCAAATTTGAATACATTTTCCAAGTAGCATCTTCCATTCGTACCATAGCTCGATCAGTGCTATAGTTCTGCAGTCGAACGACGATTATACGGAGAAACCACGACAATAAGGTCATTGTCTCTTTTGGCGGTTAAGCCAAAAGCCTCGGTCATGTCTAGCTCATGCGGCTTCATTCCATGTGGGAGACTCCAATCGAAATGGTAAAGTAAGTTTGACAATGCCATCTGAATATTCGATAATGCATAATTGATCCCTGGACAAGACCTTCTCCCAGCACCAAATGGTATATATTCGAAATCCGTCCCCCTGTAATCGAGTTTACTCTCAAGGAATCTCTCGGGGTTATAGACCTCTGGTTCGGTCCAATAGTTGGGATCTCGAGCAATCGCCCATCCGTTGATGAAGACACTAGTCTTTGCTGGCACCACATACCCACTGACTACGCATTCTTCTCTGCTTTCTCTTGGAAGTAACAGGGGAGCAGAAGGGTGAAATCTCAAGGTCTCCTTGATTAGTGCTTGAAAGTATTTCAATTCTGGAAGCCTTGATTCATCAATAATTCCTCTATCATCAAATGCTTCTCTTACCTCAGCTTGTACCCTTTTCATCATATGAGGGTTCCTTAGCAATTCGGACATCGTCCACTCCACAGTTGTTGATGATGTCTCACTCCCTGCTGCAAATATGTCCTGAAAAGCAATCAGCTATTTGTGTTAATTAAATTCCAAAATGTATAGGATTTTACACTTTGGAAGTATATATTGGTAAGAAAACTGTGTCATGTTCAATCCTTTGTCACGCCCTTAGGTTTAAAAACTGTAAGGATACAAAATCGATTGAACAACTCACCAAGATGACTGATTTCACGTTATCGTCAGAGATAGGAAAATCTAGTTCATGAGCTGCGTCCCTTTGAACTCTGAGGAGAACATCGACAAGGTCCTCATTCTCTTCTTCCACATCCACCGGGCTCGATCCATTAATCTTCTTTGCTCTGTGTCTGTCAACAATATCATCAAGTATCTTTTCGACTTTTACCTGCATTTGCTTCAGTCTTATCTTGCTAATTGCTTGTATCAATCGTACAGAAGGGTACATGTCAGCAACATTAAAATTTGCCAACTCACTGAACTCCTCTACAAGCCTGATGAACTCTTCTTGGTCTTTGCTCTTCTTACCGAAAGCAGCCCTCCCAGTGACACCATAGGTGTAGGAGAATATTTTCCTGGTGAAGTTGAGGGTTGGTTCCTTGTTGGCTGCAATTTCTTTGATCATATTTGCAACCTCCTCTTCTCTGATTGTCCGGTAAGAAGCCACACGCTTGGCACTCAAAAGCTCCATAGTACTAATTTTACGCATCTGTCTCCAATAACTCCCGTAAGGAGAGAAGACAATGTCAGTACAATCATAGTGAAGGACCTTTGATGCCAAAGGAAAGGGTCTCTGAGCGAAAACGACCCCATTAGTTTTCATAACTTCCTCGGCAACACTAGCCGAAGAAACCACGATGGAGGGAACCTCACCTAGCCGAAGAAACATTAAAGGACCATATTTTTTGGACATTTCGCTCAGAGCGCGATGGGGTAATTTGCCTACGAGTTGGTGCATGTTTCCAATGAGGGGTAGCGGCCTCGGTCCGGGTGGTAGATTAACAGGTTTGGATCTTGTCAGAAATTTAACAGCCATGAATAGAAAGAGGAGGGAGGCAAAGAGAAGGGAAATGGATGGAAATTGGAGATCCATGAGAGATGATGGAAAATGGAAATCCATGGGAGAGGATAAAGATATGGAGTAAGCAGGAGAGAGGAGTGAGATTGCTACATTGGTTATTAACAGCGGAGCTCTGCTTTTATACTGAAGTAGCTTTTGTTGTCAACGGATAAAGTCGATCAAATTGGCCTGGTCATGATTGGCGTCTAAAGTGGCATCAGCTAACTTGTTTAACCCTTTAAAATACTCTTTGTGCAGTTTAAAGAAATATGGCTGATTCAAGATTTGAGGACGACCGCATTTAATTTGTTTTTGCCGTAAAACTACTAACAGCTGGAGTTTGGCGGTCAACAAGGAACGGTCGCAACTTGGCAACATGCCCCCGGATATTGTGAATTGCAGCATTATATTTACTAGGAGCGTCAATTCAAGCCCAACCAAGTTGGTTGGTTCAGTTTCGTAACTTATATAATTTAGTTCAATTTGTATTTTTTTTTTTTTTGAAAGATTGAGTGATATGGATCGGTTCGGTTCACGATTCCAAATCGAACCAAATCAATGACATAGTGGGGTTTCCAATGGTTATAATAAATAAATACGACCTTGTTTACGATTCCAAATCGAACCAAATCAATGACATAGTGGGGTTTCCAATGGTTATGATAAATAAATAAGACCTTGCTTTAAGCTACATTAAATTGCACATGGTCATGTGCTATGTGAAATCAGTGGCTATGTGGTAGCAACAAAGACCTTTAATTATTTATCAATGGATGGATGGGCGACTCCCGTGATCCCAATTATTGGGATAATAAGATCAATTCAGATCGGAGAAGTTTCTTGGCAGTACACTCCGGGGAATATATTTTAACAAATACATCTAACTGCTGTAGGGTATGTTGGGATAGTGTCTTTGAAACAATTTTAAAGTATTTTTGATTATTCATAAAAATTGATATTTATTTATGCTTATTGTATGTATTTTCTCGAATATCATAGAAAATTTCTAGTTTATTTAACGTGGTCGACATATGTTCACAGATTATTTTACCCCTACTAGGAAAAAGAAGGAAAGTTATTTAAGGTGAGTAAATATCTATTGTGCCAATAACATTGATTCTTATAGGTTGCAATAAAGATGTTAATTGAATATAACATTGATGCTTAAAGGTAGTAATAAAGATTATAATTGGATGTAACATAGGTTTTTAGAATTTTCCAAAAGTTCTTAGTGCCATCAATTTATAAAAATTGCGCGCTAATTGTATGTAACATTATTGCTAATTTAATACTTCAAATATTAACGGATATAATAGTTGATGTCATACAACGAGTTTCACATTTGATAAAACTTAGTCGTTTTGTTTCATTGTGTTATTGTAGGCCCGTTTTCTCTAAGGAGAGCTCAGAAATAGGCTTGGGGGGGGGGTTTGAATAACCTATATATCAAATTTAAATTTTTTTTCCAAACTTCAAGCTGTGATGTCACTAACTGATATGAGAAATCATAATGAGTAATCAGTATGAGCATTCGAAGAAGATGAATTAGTTAGTATGTCAATCAGGAATCAATTGTTTGATATTTAAGCAATCAACTGAATCAGATAGGTATACTGAAAAATCAGTATGAGCAGCGAAAGTTTTATTTTCAGTTGATCTATCAGTGAGCTGATGGAATCAGATAGTTGAATGACTAGATTTAGATAGAAAGCATTAAAAGAATTTAGCCACACAATACTTTGCAGATGCTCTTTGACAAAATAGTATAGACATTGGATAGTAAAGTATGTAAGCTCAGTTTCTATGTAGTGGCAATTTAATCAAAGTAATATGGTAGGCAATGAAATATAAAGCAGCAGTATACAAAATTGAATTCAGCAGTTAAATAAATATTAGTTACTGCATAAGATACTTCATTAAAGGAATTCAGTCAAGGCATACATATTGTTTAGCTAACTTGCCTAAGTACATGCTACAAAAAGTAAATTAAACTACTAAAGAAAAACATACATGCAAAATATTCTTATGGGAGGCTAATGGAGATATATATATATATGATTATTTTATATCGTCATTTGCTATTTCACCTAACCCTCCCCAGAACCATTTAGGGATTCAATAAATTTATCTCTTGATGATCTGGAGACTTAGGTACGTGAGAAGAGTTAGAATATTAAAAATAATGTTGAAACTATCCCTTTTAGGGTATCTCGACTCATATGAGGGTGTGTAATCAAATCCACACCAACCATTACAAAGATTAATAAGGCTGTGTATGTGGATAAGATATGGAGTGAAGACCTAAACTCTAGATTAGACGCTAGCAGATTGGATCTCTTTGGACATTTCTTTCCTTCTTCTCTCTTTTTTCTCTTCATACAATTGGTGAGTGAAGTCTTCATCATTCAATCTTTTGTGAGGCTGATAGAGATGAGCTTCAAGGGCAATCGGTAGATGACTGAATGGGTACGCAATATACTCTAACTTTACAAGTGTATTACTCTTGCACACCACTGTACCTTTCTCTCTTTCCACAAGCACTTGCTCTCGGTGTATTGTTAATGTGATTTTCCACCTATGTCCACACTTTTCTTGAGCAGACGCCTGAGGTATTTATAGGGAGAGAGATGTGAGTAGCCGTTTAAATTCAACTGTTGTATATTATCATTGTAAAGGTTGAATTCAAAGTATTGAAAGTTGTGTTCGGGATTTAAGGCTTTTGGGGAAGATATCAGAGATCTTCCAGAAGAAACTTTACGTCTCTGAAAAACATAAAGGCGTTGTCACATCATAAAGTACTTTTCGAGATAGGGTCACGTGAAGAGCAGTACTTTAGAGATCAAGTTATGTAGAAAATATATTGTAGAGAATCTTAAATATATTTCTTTTTTGACCGTTAAGTCTTGATCACTGATGTGAGACATCAGTTTGTCATCAGCTACTGAGAGATTGGTTTTGAGCTTTGTCTTGAACATTAGTTAGTGACATGGCTCCTTTGAGTTTCTTCAGCTTCTTCTATGGGTTTGATGCTTAGTATTCTAGCGAGATCTGTGGCAGTCTTGAGTCTTTGGTTACCACTCTATTTAGTTATTCTGTCATAATGAGTCGGGATGATATAAGGCTGAATAACTAAGTATGTAGCTCATAGGCTACTAATCAAATCTAAACAAATTATCATAACCTAGATAGATGATGATTACAAACAAATCTTTAATAATTAAGAAATATTCACTTAGAGATCTTATGATAAGTGAATATTTCCAACAGTTATGATAGAAATAAGACTATCTTTCATTTTTAGTTTTTATGAAAATTTATAATTCTTAAATTTTAGCGTTTTTAGATTAGTTTATTTAAATATTCAAATATCAAGTCTGACCTCATAGGCCGACCTTATCTTTGCAAATAAATTTACCAATATCAAGGGAAAAATCGATGTACCTATGGCAAAACCATATGTAATGTGTCGATAAAATTTATGCGTATCTATAGTAATAAAGAGCAAAAGAAAAAGAAAAAAAAAAGAAGCAAAGATACTATTTGTTTATGTATTTGGAATTGGAAACATATTGAAATTCTTATCGTACTCAATGTGCATAAATGGATGTAATATTATTGCTAATATAAGGTAACTTCAGATGTTGATGCACCTATGATAATTTATTGTTATACAACAAACTTCAACTTTCATTATAAAAATAAATAATTAAATTATATTGTACACTTTTAGTCTTTTGATTCCTTAATGAGTAAAACTTGATAACTTTTTTAACTCTCATATTTTATAAATTAATTTTAATGAGCTTAACTTAAACAGAAAAATATTTTTGATTAGGGAATCAATGTCTAAAATTGGATAAATATTGTTTCAAAAAAGAAATGTTCTTCCTTCCTCAGCGTGATACAACTTTATAATTATTAATATTATTATTTTGCATTCTTACAATTGCAATAGGAGTAAAATTAGCTTCAGTTTTTTGCTTTAAAAAAAGGGCAAACTACACAAATGGTCCCTGTACTTTTCAAATTTTTTGGGATTGGTCCTTAAACTAATTTTTACAAAAATTAAGTCCCTGTACTAAATGAGTAAAACGCAATTGGTCCTTCCGTCCAATTTCGTTAATTTTTTACTGTTAAATATACACACGTGCCTCTCACGTGATTTTGCTCAAGGGTAAAATAGTCCATGTATTCTTTTCTTATAAATAGACAAAAGTGTCCCTAATATTTTAATTTTAAAAACTTAATAAAGGTTATTTATGTAATTAGCTTAAATAAGTTAAGTTATAATTTTTGTAACCCTTTCTTCTCCATTTTCGATCCCCTCCACTACCGTTCCACCATGTTGCCACCACCACTACTACCGTTCCACCATGCTGCCACCACCACTACCATCGCCGGCGACCACAAAATTCAAACTGAAGAAAAAATTCAGAAAATCCCAAATTAAAAAATTTAGACAAATCCATTCTTAAATTGAGGTTTCAAAAAACCCCAAGTTCAAACAGTCAGAAAACCCAAATTCAAAAATTTAGACAACGAACATAACAAAAAATAGTGCTGCTATTCCATAACCCCAAATCTCAAATTGAGATTTCAAATTTCAATTCATGGGTCAAACACAGTTTTAACATCACAACAGATCTCCTTCGTTTCAAACCTAGTTTCAATTCATCGCTAGATCTCTCTCTTTCTCTCTCTTAATTTCGTTGTCTTTTACGCCGAGCAGCAACCTTCTCCTCTAATCTTTTAAGCCGAGCAACAACCTTCTCCTCCTGAAAGGATCTAAAAGCGGTGGACACTCTTCCCTGAATCAACATTAGCATCAACAGCCGCAGGCGCAGTCGCAGCTGCAATTGGCGAAAGAGTCTAAGTCGCAGTCAATGTCGGAGCCAGAGCAACGAAGCAGAAGGGTCTAACTTTAAGACTACCCATCAACCCTGCCACGATCTTAGCTGCTTTAACCTGACGAACGTGACAAATCATGGCTGCCATCTTTGAGTTTGACAAATCTGCTAAGGAGAGGTTTCTTTATGAAGAGCTCACAGTGTGTGTGTGTGTGTTAGAGAGAGAGAGAGAGAGAGAGAGAGAGAGAGAGAGAATGTGTGTGTGTGTGTGTGTGTTTGTGTGTGTGTGTGAGAGAAAAGACATAGGAAATGGCTAAGGAATTTTGAGGGAGAACTTGGAGAACATTGCCGGTGAAAAAAAAAATAGAAAAATTAAGTTTGTCATGTGCTCTATAATTGATTCTTTTATTCCCCTTTGGTGGAATCATTCCTTCCCAGTTTATGTTCTTTGTTTTTTTATTTTTTTTTAATTTCATTTAGTTTAGGGCAAATTACACAAATGGTCCCTGTACTATTTATAGGTAAATGACTAATTTACCCTTAGGCAAAATCACGTGAAACGCATGTGATTTCACTTAACGGCAAAAAATAGACGACAATAGACGGAAGGACCAATTGTGTCAAAAAATTGAGTTTAGGGACCGCTGGCGTGGGGTTAGGACCAATTCCAAAAAATCGAGAAGTACAGGGACCATTTGTGTAATTTGCCTTAAAAAAAATTGTATGTAATGCATTCAATTATCCAGTGTTTTGGGTGGGGTGGGGGGTTCAGATCTGGTTAAGGCGGTGTTGTAGTATTAACTATTCCATTATGCTCGTGATTTGCTTGATTTTGGTGATTTCATGAAGTTAATTATCAAGAGTGATGCTAAATAACACCCCCCCTAACATGCTAAATCACACCCCTCTCCCATGAAAGTTACACCTTTGTCCTTGAAACACCCCATCCTTCATCCTCCACACCAGGCCCCCCTCATCCTCCATCCTCCACACACCAGGTCCCCCCTTCTCTTTTTAGACGATTCCGTTAAAAAAATAATTTTTTTTTAATTTAGTCTCTTAAATTCACAATTCCGTTAAAAACTTAACGGATACGTTAAGTTTTTAACGGAATATGGAGGACCGCCCCCCCCTTGGGGTCTAATACATTAACACCGCCGCCCCCTGGGGATTTAATACATTAGCACCGCCTCCCCCTGGGGGTCTAATACATTAACACCGCCCCCCTGAGGATCTAATACATTAACACCGCCTCCCCCTGGGGTTCTAATACATTAAGACCGCCCCCTCCTAGGGGTTAAATTTTTTTTTTTCAGTTTATTTTATATAATTTATATAATTATTAAAATATAATTTTATATAATTATCAATATATAATTTTATATAATTAGTAATATATAATTTTATATAATTATTAATATATATTTTAAATAATTATTAATATTTAATTTTATATAATTATTAATATATTTTGTCATATAATTTAAAATCATTTAATAAATATATAATTTCAAATTATTTAATTTAATTTTATTTTAATTTACATAGTTAAACTTAATTATGTAAAACATCACATTAAATTAAATTAATTTATATGAAATTATACACTAAAATTAAAAATATTAAAGTAATATTTAATTATTTATGCTAATAAAATTTTAAATTGTGTAATTAATATATAATAATTATATTAAAGTATCCATAAATACATGTAATTTATGCAAATACAATTTAATAATCTTATTACTAATTAAATCAACAATAATATTAATTTCAAAACTAAAATTATATATTTTTATTGCATATAAAATAAAATGATAAATTACAATTAAATTATATAATTTTATTTCTATTAAATAAACAAATATATTAAATAAAAAACTTAAATTAAATAATATGAAATTATAAATTAATAATTTATAAATTAAATTATATATTAATAATTTATAAACTAAAATTAAACTATGTAAAATTATATATTAAACTAAAATTAAATATTAATTTGTGCAAATTTAAGTTTATAAATATATTACTAATTAAATCAACAATATTATTAATTTCAAAATTAAAATTATAAGATAAAATTACATCATTTGAAATTATATATTTAATAAAAAATTTAAATTATATAAATTTTAAATTACAATAAAATTATATGAAATTATTTATTAATAATTTATAAAATAAAATTAAATTTATAATTTTTAAAATTTAAATTTTTTAATAAATATATAATTTCAAAGCTAAAATTAAAATTAAATTCTAAACTAAAATTAAATAATATGAAATAATATAATATATTAATAATTTATAAACTAAAGTTATATACTAATTTGTGAAAATTTTATTTATAAATATATTACTAATTAAATCAAAAATAATATTAATTAAAAACTAAAATTATAAAATTAAATTAAATAATTTGAAATTATATATTTATTAAATGATTTTAAATTATAAACTAAAATTATAAATTACAATTAAATTATATGAAATTATATATTAATAATTTATAAACTAAAATTAAATTTATAATTTTTAAAATTTAAAATTGTTTAATAAATATATAATTTCTAAGCTAAAATTAAAATTAAATTCTAAACAAAAATTTTAAAATTTAAATTTTTTTAATAAATATATAGAATTACCAAATTTTTTAATAAAATTTGTGAAAATTTTATTTATAAATATATTATCAATTTATTAATAATTATGTAAAATTATATATTAATAATTATATAGAATTACTTAGTATTAATTATATAAAATTATCTATTAATAATTATTACCAAATTATAAATTATATATTAATAATTTATAAACTAAAATTAAATTTATGAATTTATATATTAAACTAAAAGTATAAAATAAAATTAACTATTAATAATTATGTAAAATTATATATTAATAATTATATAAAATTACCTATTATTAGTTATTATAAATTACCTATTATTAATTATATAAAATTATCTATTAATAATTATTGCCAAATTATATAAAATTAAATATAAAAATATATTAATAATTATATAAAATTATATATTACTAATTATATAAAATTATATATTAATAATTATATAGGGGGTGTCATTTAGAGGGGGTGTCATTTAGCTGTTGGGGGAAGTGGGGGGCCGGTGTGCTGTGGGGAAAGGGGGACCGGTTTGAGGGAAAGGGAGTGGGAAAGGGGGAGGGTAGAAAGGTCACTTTGGTTGGGGGGTGTGATTTAGTATTTTTTGAGGGGTGTTGTTTAGCATCTATAATTATCAATTGAAGTGCGCTATGATGTTATTGATGGGCACGTTTACCACTAGAAATCTTGTTCTGCTCCCCATCACTAACACGTTTGGATGACTGACGTGATAAGTCACCATGTGCGATCGCAAATGTGTTTTGTATAAGTGCAAACTAGTCCCTATAGTTTTAGGGTTTTTTCCATTTCATCCCTGTATAAAAAAAATTTGCCAGTCATCTTTGTACAATGCAATTAATTAATCATTCCGCTAGTTCCGATATATTTTATCCATTAAGTCGATTCATGTATCTCTCACCTTCATTTTAACAAAAGTAAAATAATCATTTTGTCTTTAAAAGTACGTGGCCCAATTGTGTACATAGCCTATTTGTGTTGAACTACTAATTCAAGATTTGAGGGTGTGAAACTGTAAGTGCCTCCAAACCATTTTTACTCTCTCTCCAAGATCTCACAGTGCTTTCATGGAGATGGAGATTTGAAGAAGTCAATTGGTTATCTTTCTCCAAACAGTAAAAAAAATCTCCAAGATTTGAAGAAGAAAAGAAGCGATGGCTGCCTTCAAAAGATTTTATTTCACCCAGATTTGAAGAAGAAAAAATCTCTTTCTTCGTGTAGTAATCTATGACTTCACCCAGATTTGATTTTTAAACTTGAAATCTCTTTAGATATTTAAAAGATTTCATCTAAAAACTGATTACTTCAAACATAGTATTTTGGAGGTTGAAGATTTAAATGGGGGTGGGGTTTACATGAAGATTCAAAACAAAAAAAAAAAAAAAAGGAAAAAGAAAAGATAATCACCCTTCCACAATTCATTTCAACTGTAATATTACAACCGCCAGTTTCCAAAAAACCCTTAAAAAAAATAAAAAATACAGAAGCCCCTTTATTCAAAGCAAAGCAAGAACGAAAACGAATTAATTTAGAGCATAACTTCACCATCCAGCGCCTGAACCGGCAAAGACAGCAATTTACATGCTCTGTTGAGAGAGAATCCCCCTGACACACACACTACTGTGTGTAATTTTGGTCTTTATAGCTCTGAACATTGGAATGAATGTATGAGAGAGAAGAACAAAACGAAGGAGGAGAAAAAGACTTTTCCACAAAGATGGGCTGTGAGATCTCAAAAATTCTACAGCCCAGATACCTTATCGTATTCCTCGTTGCCTCAGTTCTCATCTTCCTCGCTTTCTCCTTCTCTCAACAGGTACCGCCTTTTGACTTAGCAATTTGCCAAAAAAAAAAAAAAAATCATTTTTAATTGTACTATGGATACGTTCGAGGATTTTTGTTTAATCTATTGGAAATGAATTGGGTTTTGGATCTGGTTTAATGTGTCTGTGTTGATTTCTAGATCTTTGTCCTGTTTAGAGTGGGCATTTACTTGTGGGTTTTGATAATGGTGGTGTAATGAGTGGTGGCAGTAGAAATAATAGAATAAGAGAGGAAGAAAGAAGAAGATAGAGGGAGATCGATCATGAAAGGAGTTGTGCTGGTGGACCGGTGGTGGTGTTTGGAGAGAGAGAAGAGGGAGGAACAAAATAAATAATTGAAATAATAATAATATAGATTTTATTATTATCTAAACAAATAAGAATTACTCTCTCCGTTCTTAAATTATTGTCCTCATTTTTTTTTTTGGTTCATTTCAAAAATATTATCTTGTTTGAAAATTTAAAAAAAATATATATTTTTACTATTTTATCATTTTAATTATTACTTTTAAATTCATGGGACCCACTGCATAATTTGAGAGAACTTAAAATATTTAAGGTTAATTGCACCATTAGTCCCTCTATTATGAGCTATTCCACCAGTAGTCCCTTAAGATTTTTTTTTTCAAACTTCAGTCCCTTGAGTACTAAAATTAGACACGCTTAGTCTTTTTGTTGGATGCCATTAGTATTTTTCTGTTAAGTCCGTCATGTGCCCAACACTTGACTTTGGTTAAGGGCATTTATGAAATTTCACGTGCCCTTGCTTTGTGTATTATTCAAATACTGGATATCCATTTTTAAAAAAGTTTTAAAGATATTTTAATAATTACAAAAAGAATTTATTCTTTTCTCTCCCACCCAACATCTTCATCCCCTCTGTTACTACCTCCGCCCTCTCCCACCAATCCAACCTCATCACCACCCAATTCTTCACCACCTCCACTGCCTTTGCCACCGATCACTACCTCCTCCCCATCCTCTACACCCTCTTTGTCTCTCTTCTCTCCCTCTGCGCCCTAGCCACGTCGTAGACCCGTCAGATCCACCATCTCCGACGTAACCGTCAGATCCATCATCTTCACTGCCCCTAAGATCCACCATCTCCGCCATAACCGTATATCTCACCTCCACCACCTTCGACTCTGCCCCTCGAACCCTCAAAACTTTGTCGATTACCTCCTTTCGTCGAATTGGATCTATTTTAGTTCCACTGAGATCTATGATTGGGAGCTTGAACTAGGTTTGGGTGGATTTGGGTGAGTTGTTAGAGGTGTGATCTACAGGGGGTTGAATGAAAATTCGTGGGACTTGAGTGATTCCGGCATCGACGAGTCCTTTGACTCCGGATTTGGTTCCGTCGAATGCCTTAAACTCAGCTAATCGGTCGTAGTTGATTTGAGTTGCTGGTTGAGCTTCAACTTTGTGGGAGATGATCATTATTCCTTGTTTGGGAATTCAAGGTAAAGGGCGCAGTCTCAAGAGAAGGTCCTACAGCTGCCTAGATTAATTGGAACTACCTTTTTTCCAGGTGATGATGGTCCCCCCCCCATCCTCCTTCCTTTCTTTGTTTTTTGGAGGGTGAGGGTGTTCTTTGATTCCATGTAGCTTAGATTTTAGATGTTAAAACTTGTAAATCTAAAGTGCACTTGGGAACCGAATGGTGATAGTTGGAGATGGAGGACGGTCGGAAGGACAGGATCAAAGCTGTCATGGCCTAGGCCAGGCTATGAAGAAAGTTGCGTGATAGAGAGAGAGGAGCGTGCCACGCGTGAAATTCCAATAATACCCTTGAACAGAGTGATGAAATTACTTTAACACCCTTAAATAATGGCATGTGCCTTGCGTGAAATTCCAATAATGCCTGGAAAAAAGTCAGGTGCCTTGCACATGACAGGCTTAACGGAAAAATACTAACGGCCTCTATCAAAAAGACTAGCCGCGTGACTTTTTGGTACTCAGGGGACTGAAGTTTGAAAATAAATTCTTAAGGGACTACTGGTGGAATAACTCATAATCGAGGGACTAATGGTGTAATTAAATACACCATTAGTCCCTCGATTATGGACTTTTCCACCACTAGTTCCTTAATAAATTTTTTTCAAATTTCAGACCCTTGAGTACCAAAATTAGACATGCTTAGTCCTTTTGTCAGATGCCGTTAATATTTTTCCGTTAAGTCTGTCATATGGCCAATACGTGACTTTGATTAAGGACATTTATGAAATTTCATGTGCAAGATTTTTTGTAATACTTAAACAATTTATTATATTTCTCTCTCTTTCCTCCCCCCACCCCCACACACATCTTCATCCCCTTCCTACATCTGTTGTTACTGACCTCCCCCCTCCCCACCACCCCTCCAACATTTTCATCCCCTCCTACCATTCCAGCCCTAATTTTTAAATCAAAGTTTTATGCGCCACCCAAATTTCCCTTTACAATTGCTTGAAAAACGTGAAGAAACTGCTTGTTTTAGTTCTGGCGCCGCTGGGTACCCTTCTCTAGCCATCCCCGATCGCAAATTCTACCACCAGTACAAATTTTAACTCCTAATTGCCCGCTGCCGCTACTACGGAGCCACCAGCTAAACAGAAGACCCCAGAGAAGATAACTTTTACGAAAGATCGGCACACCAAAGTCGATGGCCGCAGTCACCGGATCCACATGTCTGCCACCTCATTTCGGCGTCTTCCTTCCCTACTCCCCCAGCCACCTCTTTCCAACCTTCTCACCACAGCCACGCTCACTCCAAGATGAACTTTAGACTTCCAGACGACCTAGATCTGGTCTCCCGACCCCTACGATATGCCCTTAGGAAGTTTTGGAGAGATTAGATCCGAGGACGTTCTCTTCTGTACTTACATGGACATTAAAGATTCGCGCGAGTGGTGCACTAAAGAAGAACTCGCCGGAGACTTAGCTGTTGCAAAAGAGGGTGATTCAAGCGGCTGCTGAAGGCGAGATGAGAGAGAGGAAATTGTTCGATCTCACTCTGTTTCTGCACTTGCCGAGTTTGAAATTTTTATTTGGAAAATTTTATTTTATTTGGTATTTTGTTTGAGTTTTGTTAGTTGAAGCATGAATTTGATATGATTTTTCAGTGGAGATTTGTGGGTTTTTTCTGGGTTTGAGAATAGACAGGTTAAAGATGAGTTAGTAAAGATGGGCTTGTGAAATTCTAATTTTACCCTTACTCAAATGCACGTGGGAGGCACATGGGCCACTTAACGGAATTCTTCTAACGACATCCATCAAAAGGACTAGTTACATGACTTTTGGGTACTCAAGGGTCTGAAACTTGAAAAAAAAATTGTCAAGGGACTAGTGGTGAAAAAGTTCATCGTCAATGGACTAATGGTGTAATTAACCCTATTCAAAATTTCGAAGGGAAAAATTTGGCATCTTACTCATTTCAAATAGGGGCAAAAGTGAAAAATTAAATAAATACCAATATTAATAATCAAGTCAAATGTGTTTTTTTGAAAATTTTCTTTTTTAAAAAATATTTTTGCCATTTTACCCTTTTAATTATTACTTTTTAATTTGTGGAACCAACAACATGGATTGGAGAGAACTTGAAATATTTAAATTTATGTTCAAAAATATACAAAATTTAGAAAGGAAAATTTTGGCATCTTACTCATTTCAAATAAGGGCAAAAGTAGAAAATCAAATAAATACCAATATTAATAATCAAGTCAAATGTGTTTTCTTAATTGATGTGCTAGGTCAAACCAGACGATAATTTAGGGACGGAGGGTGTACTATTTTACTATTTTTCAAATGCACGTAAAAGGCATATGTACGCACTTAACCGCCAAAACTTAATAGAATTAGATGGAAGGGCCATTTGTATTATAAGTCCTCAGTTTAGGGACCATTTACGAGATGTAGAGACAAAATGCAAAAAAAACTCTAAAACTACGAATCATTTATATAGTTTGCCCTTTGTATTAAGTGAACGGTCAATTAACTAACATGTTTATTTATTAGGGTATCGGCAAAAAAGGGGTCTACCTGTTGACTTTAAAAGTTTTTAGAGTCAATTTTGAGCCATAATTTTTATTTTCCTCAAAATATGTCCATGGTTTACGTATGATGTTCAATGTTTGGTTTCATTTAAAAACTAAATTGAAAAATTCGTCATCCAAATTGAAAAAATCGAAACTGAATTAGAATTCGATTTTTGGTTTGGTTTGGTTGGCCAAACTGTAATCCTATAGGGTTTTTGGTTTTGTTTTTCAAACCGAAAATCGAATTGAATAAAATAATAATAATAATAAATATATTATTATTATTCTTTATATAAATAATTATTAAATATATCATAATAGTAAAATAAATTTTCTAGTAATATAATAAAATCTCAAATATAAGGCTAATTTCATCGCATCCGTCACGCCATCCATTCCGTTTCATATAAAATAATAAAATCTCAAATATTTATAAATTTAGGGGCATTTACAATATTTAAAAACTAGATTTTTTTTTTTTAACTTTTAAAGTTTCGGTTTAACCGAAAACTGAACCGAACAAAACCAAAAACTGAATTCGAATTTGGTTTGTTTTTTTGGTTTTTTATTTGGTTTGGTTTGGTTTAATTTTTGGTTTTAAGATTTGAAAACAAAATTGAATTGATGAACACCCCTAGTTTTATGCATCTAGTTCTGGTGATTGTGCTTGGTTTTGCATTAATCCAGTAGTTGGGATGGGACTTGGGAGTTATAGAGAGTTAAAGTTTTTTTTTTCTTTTTCTTTTTCAGATATCTTTTTAATTTAACTAACCTAGAAAGAATAGATGGAATAGACGTACAAATGCATTAATTCTACAACACTATTTATACTCTTAGCACCAAATGCTATATATCTGAATATTTGATAAAGCATAACTGAATATATAATCCATTTATTCTACAACACTATACTCTTAGCACCAAATGCTATCAGATACCTTTTTTAGTATTACAATTAGTGTAAAAGTTAAACAGACTAGCTAGGTAAGGTAGGCTATAACTACAAACAGAGTAGTATATTTTACAAACACCATTATTAATTAATTAGGCCATAACTCAAAACAACATATATAATCCATTTATTCCTTCGTAAAACTTACTGTAGCACCTAGCACTGGTCTTTGTGGCATCTTTCACACCATATATGGCTTATTGTTCTGCAGATGTAGGAGGACGATAACGTGGAGAAACAACCACAATAAGGTCATTGTCTCTTTTGGCCGTCAAGCCAAATGCCTCGGTCATGTCTAGTTCATGCGCCTTCATTCCATGTGGGAGATTCCAATCAAAATGGTAAAGCAAGTTTGATAATGCTATCTGAATATTTGATAAAGCATAATTTATCCCTGGACACGACCTTCTCCCAGCACCAAATGGTATGTACTCGAAATCTGCACCTCTGTAATCAAGTTTACTCTCCAAGAATCTCTCCGGGTTATACACCTCCGGTTCAGTCCAGTAATTCGGATCCCGAGCAATCGCCCATCCGTTGATGAACACGCTGGTCTTTGCTGGTACCACATAACCACTTACCACACATTCCTCTCTACTTTCTCTTGGAAGTAACAAGGGTGCAGAAGGGTGAAATCGTAGGGTCTCCTTTATAAGTGCTTGGAAATATTTTAATTCATTAAGCCTCGATTCATCGATAATTCCTGTATCATCAAAGGCTTCTCTGACTTCAGCCTGTACCCTTTTCATCATATGAGGGTTTCTTAGCAATTCTGACATTGTCCACTCCACAGTTGTTGATGATGTCTCACTCCCAGCAGCAAATATGTCCTGAAAAACAACCAGGCAACTGTAAGTTAACAGTTTCTTGAATACTACGATTTTTCACTTTGAAATACTAGAATAGCTTTCCAAAGGCTTAATTTTAACACCAACTACGAAGACTTTTTCTCGTATCTTTATGAATAGGAAAATCCTATATAATTTCCTATTTGTTTGTGAAAAATGTCGATTAGTACGCCAGCAGGGACAAATGACCTCCTCCTTTCTTTAGTAGTTGGGAGGTTGTAAGAAAATTGTAACAGGTTCGATCCCTTCCTTCCATCGCCCCCCCTAATTAAGGCAAAAAGAAAATTAACTTATACCATAATATCTATAAACTACTCACCAGAATAACTGATTTCACGTTATCATCAGAGATAGGAAAATCTAGTTCATGAGCTGCATCCTTTTGAACTCTGAGGAGAACATCGACAAGGTCCTCATTCTCTTCTTCCCCTTCCACTGGGCTCAATGTATTAATCTTCTTTGCTCTGTGTCTGTCAACAATATCATCAAGTATCTTTTCAACTTTCACCTGCATTTGCTTCAGTCTTATCTTGCTAATCGCTTGTATCAATCGTACAGAAGGGTACATGTCAGCAACATTAAAATTTGCCAGCTCACTGAACTCCTCCACAAGCCTGATGAACTCTTCTTGGTCTTTGCTCTTCTTACCGAAAGCGGCCCTCCCAGTGACACCATAGGTGTAGGAAAATATTTTCCTGGTGAAGTTGAGGGTTGGTTCCTTGTTGGCTGCAATTTCTTTGATCATATTTGCAACCTCCTCTTCTCTGATTGTTCGGTAAGACTGGACACGCTTTGTGCTCAGAAGCTCCATCGTGCTAATTTTTCGCATCTGTCTCCAATAACTCCCATAAGGAGAGAAGACGATGTCGGTGCAATCATAGTGAAGGACTTTGGAAGCCAAAGGAAAGGGTCTCTGGGCAAAGATGACCCCATTAGTTTTCATGACTTCTTCGGCAACACTAGCGGAAGAAACCACAATGGAGGGAACCTCACCAAGTCGAAGAAACATCAATGGACCATATTTCTTGGACATTTCACTGAGAGCACGATGGGGTAATTTTCCTATGAGCTGATGCATGTTGCCAATGAGAGGCAGTGGCCTTGGACCTGGTGGTAGCTTAACAGGTTTGGATCTGGTCAAAATTTTCACTGCCATGAATACAAAGAGGAGGAAAGCGAAGAGAACAGAGATGGATGGAAATTGGAAATCCATGACAGAGGAAGGAAAACGGTAATCCATGAAAGATGGAGGATAACAATAGTAGGCAATGTGGAGAAGGGATTGTACTACAACGTATCTTGTTTTATAGTCCTTCTCTTTTAGTTTAACAAAAAAGTCATCCAACTGCCCGTTTGTTTGTTTATGTATGACTAAGTAACAAATACCAAAGTGGGAATTGCTATAAGTGGTACTCTTCTTAAATTGTCATTCATGTTTGACTTTTTTTTTTTTTTTTGTCAAATATTATGTTTTTTAAATTCTAATTTGAAGTAAATTTTTTATAATTTTTTTAAAATTATAAAATAATTGATTCGTAGAATATTTAAAGTATTACATATTACCTTTTTTATTATTTTTAAAAAATATAAAATTTAGGTTAAATTTATATTTAAAAAAAATTATGTTTAACTGAAAAAAAAAAAAAATGTCAAATAGACGAATAATTTATGAACGGACGGACGGATGGAGTATTTGTTTCAAGAAGACATCAACTGCGAAAACACCATTCTTTATTTGACCAGGCCCACTTAATTAATTATATATACTATACTAGGAGTACTATTATTCAACAAATTAAAATTTTAAATGTCTCAACGCCCGCCCCGGCTCAACAAGTTTTCCTACTCGGTACCCCACCGTATTGACACGGGTGTGGCGACCCCTTCTTCAGATCAAACCAGGAAAAATCAACCCAAACGTTAATTCAAAGTTAGCGAGCTTAACAGAAGTGCATGGCACATGCCAACAAATTTCAAGCTTTAGGATCATTATGCCCTCAAAATGATTGGTCAATTCCATCCACTCCTCAAATCTGTCAAAAACCCAAGCATTGTAATTCCCTTCAATCCTGAAGCCATGTACAAAGCAAAATTCTCTACTGATAATAATGAATTTAATTCATCTAATAACGCTATAAGATTCACCAAATTTATTTCCTTGTAACCCAAAAATAAAAAATAAAACTTCATCAAATCATTGAATGCAAACCGTAATTTGAGGTTTAAAATAGTTGAAGAAGGCGAAGTTGTCCGACCTGTCAATTGTTACGACTTCGCTAGCGGAGGAAGATAGTGAACCACAATCATTTCATCACCTTATAGCTACAATGGTGAATTCAATTTCTACGACACTTCGCAGTGGAAATCGATTGTGCCGTCCCTGTTCAATTATTGGTGAATATGGAAAGAGCATGTGGTGGCAGCAACGGCAATTTGATGTGTAGCACTTGCTCCAGGCAGTCATGATTTCTACCTTGTAAATTGCGACATCGAGGGCGTGATTGCCGCAGCGATGATATCTTTGGGATATAGAGAGTGATCACGCCAAAAAAGTAGCTTGTGACCACGTCGGATTCACGTATGCAGCTAGTCTATAAGAAGGATATCTCGGCTCTGGAAAGACTTTATTTTTTAGGACTTGATTAATAGTTCGTGCCTACAACATTGCCTAATCACAAAGAAAGCACCGTTAGGGGATGTTGGGGGATTGATCCAACTATTACCCTCAGGTGTGAGATTTAATTTGAGTGATAAATATGGTGAAGGTAGTTGGCAAACTGCCTTCTGATGGTCACTGAACTGGTAATAAATGAGTAAATTGAAAGCAAGTGAGTGAATGCAAATGAGTAGCACTTGTGTATGCTCTTCAAAGTAAATGTGACTTAGTCATAAATGAAGGTGATACCTTATATTTATAGCTGAAGGTGGTGTGTAGAATGGTATGAATTTGGCCACTTAATCACTATGAAGTAAATGCTCATTAATGAGACCATGTCCGTTGTCAAGAGAAAGTAGATAAATAGATATTTCCTTTTTGGGAAGATGAGAAGCTCATAAATGCCGTCGTAGCTTCATGGGGAAGGAATGTCTTCCTCCAATGAGAATGTCTTGCTTGTCCCAGGCTAAGTACTGAAAAGCAGTGAGCATTTAATCCTTGATGTTGACCTATGTCGAGGATAACAGATGCTCGCTATAGAGGCAGTCTCGTCGTTGACGAGGTCATTAATGGATTATACCGAGGTCTGGCTAAACCGAAGACCTCGGCTCAGTGACTTCGGCTAGAGACTTCATCTAGGGATCTCGACTGGGACCTCGGCTGGTAACCTCGACTGCTCCGAGGCTCGGGCTTCCATCGTCTACGTGTATCTCAGGACCCACCTAAGGCTGACGTGGAGGATACGTGCGATGAGTATTTAGGAGGATCCCATCAGAGAGGGTGAGCTAGAGAGAAAGATGGACAAGTATTTGAAGGGAGGAGAGGGATTCGGCTTCTCGACGTCAAGAACGGTGACCAAATCAATCGGGGCTCAATGTCACTATCAGCGATTTCTAATAGCAATTTATGCTCAGTGTAGGTCATTAACCCCTTGAAATCTTCTAGTAGTTCATCGGAAAGACAGACATCAAATAGAGATGCTAAGTAATTGAGTGAGAGTGAACGATTGGGATGCGCATTTTAGGATTTCCATAAAAGCTTGGAAGCGGATTTCATGGTTGCTGGTGTAGAAGTTATCGATTCGTACAAAGGCAAATGACATAGGTGGAATCTCAGTGACTAAATGCTGAAAGAAGAAAGAGGGGAAGACAAAGATCAACAACAATCTCCGAGCACAATAACAGTGTTTTGCAGTTGTGATGCGGCAACAACTAGAGGAATGGGAATGGTGGTTTTCACGTAGAGAGAGGGAGAGAGTGAGTGAGTGTGTGTATGTGTTGAGAAGGATAAAATACGCGCGTGTAGGGTTTTTGACTTGATGGCATCATCGATTTCTTACTATTTCTGTTAGCTCCGTTAGCCTAGCAAAGTTCAATGGACTTAGAGCGTCCACAAGGGTTGCTTTTAGCACCCTCTAAAACTAATTTTAGAGTTTTTTACTCCACTGGAGTCTACGGTGGACATTTTACTCCCCTCTCTTCCTCTAAAATTCAGTAAATTATCCTTCAAATCTTAAAGGACTTTTAGCTTAAATAGTAACTTTGCTCTCCTCTCTCCCCACGTGTCCTCTCTCTCTGTCTTTTTTCTCATTATTCTCCCTCCGGCTTTCCCCATTTCCCTTTCAGATTCATTGCCAGAGAGCAATGATGAAAAAAAAGTACTCCCTCTGTCTTGAAATTATTGTCCTGTTTGACTTTTTTTGGTCAAATAGGACATTTTTCAAACACAAATTTGACGTATATTTTTTTGTTAAATATAATTTGCTCCTTAAATTGACCTATGATTTTAGATAAAAATAATTAAAATTATTAAAACATATAATATTTTTTTAATAGAATAGAAAATTTAAAATATAAAATATTTCATCCCGATTAATGTGGTGGGAAAATAAAAATAAAAAAGAGAGAAAATAGAATAATAATTAAGTTTGTTAGTTGAGATGAGAGAAATTTAATTTTTAGAGACTTGTGTAGAGAGTGATTGTTGGAGTTGATTCTTTTTTAAAGTGTTGAAAAAGTAAAACTGAAACAAAAAACGAGGTGTTTAGGGTGTGATTTAGAGTGGCACCACTGTAAATGCCCTTATACACTCGAGTTGGAAGAACAGGGGCAAACTCACTATCCGTAAATAGTTTACCAGTGTCTTTGAAGTCTACCCTAAATTTAATAAGTAAAAAATAAATAAACGGCATTGGCGTTGTCATATTCTGGTCTCAAAATGATTATTTCGCTTTATTCCTTTCCTATTTTTTATAATTATGTAAATACAAAATAAAGAGAGAAATAAATTATTATTTAAAATCGACAAGGATATAAATGTTTTTTTACTAATTTTTCGTATAATTTGAAGTGTCAAGCACATGTGAGAAGTTAGTGGTTAACATCACATAATATCCAACCAATTAAATATGAAGATACCAAAATATCTCACCGCCACGTGGCATATAGGACCCGTAATACGCTGACGTGGAGCCTGGGTTACTCTTCATATTCCCGAGCTCGAGCAATAGTCCGGGTGTCATGCTGCTCGCTCTCATCCCGAGCTCCCGAGCTCCCCTGGAACTCAAGGCCATCATGACGTCTTAGTCCCCGAGCTCAGGCTACTTGCTCCCCGTCTTGCCTCGTATAAGCTAGAGCCTGGGTTGCTCGACTTTAACCCCAGGGACAGTTATCCCAGAAACAATTGAAAGTCAAGGATTACGGTTGTAATTAAAGCCTATCTACTACTATGTCATCCGGGAGCCACTATCAAGCTTCTCATTAGTCAGCAAGTGACTTGGTTTCTAAGTAAGGCTACTTCTGGAAGATCGGCACATCTTCCAAAGGAGGTCTATCTTCTAAATCAATATTGATCACTTTTCTTTAAATGCTCATCAATGCAAATAACGGCGACCATAAATAAATATGTTCCCACCTATCTCGAGCTGACATCTAGCAGGCTCACTTGTCTCAAATCAACATTTCTTCCGGTATAAATACAAGGTAATTATCTTTATTTATAATCTAAGTTCCATAAAATAACTCTCAACTATCAAATCTCCAAGAACCTTCAGTACATTTACTCCCAAGAGTGGCCTGACTTCTCACCAGAAACCATATTCTTACCATAAACACTTATTCTCTCACCAGAGAATTTTAGCTGGACCACGTTCAGCTCCCTAATGGTGCTTTCTTTAGCATCTCACATATCTACTGGAGGACAGATTTCTTTTGTACTTATGTCTATTAAGAGCCGGAGTATTTTATCATTCAACTAGTTGCATACATGAACTTAATATGATCATTTGAATAATTTTTGGCATGATCAAAATATTTGTTACCAAAATTCAAATAAAAACTTTGTAGCAAAAAATTATATCCATGTCTCTACTCATTACTACTTGAATGCAGTGAATCTAAGTTCAACACAAAAGTTTAAAATCTGCAATCTCAATCGGTCGGTGGTCTCCTAACGTAACTTTGTAATGTCCGCTCAATCATTAATTATCATAATAATTATTTGAGTCAACATCTACAGCCACTACGGCCGGGTGTTGTTTATTAATTGTCTTGTCAGTGCTGGTAAACTTGCCCACACACAAACAAAAGGAAGTTTGTACTCCATTTTATAATGCTGCTATCCTGTTTTTTAATTTAGATTGCTGTACTGAGCTATCGCTGATTCAAAATGATTTGTGTTTAACGAGAGTCGAACACAAAATATTTTACTCCTTTTGTTTTTAAATTATTGTTTTTTTTAATTTTTTTATTTGTTTTAAAATAATTATTTTATTTGAAAAAAAATTTTAGGATAATATTTTTATCATTTTATTTTTATTATTTTTATTACTTTAATTAGGAATCACATATACATGGACATTAAAAAATATTATATACTATATTAATATTAATAATTAAGTTAATTATTTTTTTAATTCGTGTGTCGGGTCAAATAAGACAATAATTTAGGGATGGAGGGAGTACTACATACTCCATTCATCCCAAAATTATTATTTTGTTTGACTCATCACGGATTAAGAAAAAATAATTAACTTAATTATTAATTTTTATATAATGTGTAATTTCCCTTAAAGCTTATGTGCATGTGACTCATAATTAAAATCGAAAGAAAAATAAGAATAAAATAATAAAAGTGATATCCTAAAAAAAACTATCAAACAAGATAATATTTTTTTTGAATGAACGAAAAAGAAAAGCATGACAATAATTTTGAGATGGAAGGAGTAAATTGTTTCTCGCATAATTAAACTTAGTGGTGGTTATGACAATGAACCAAACCATTGGATTATAATGTCGCTATTTATAACCCTGTGGAATACTATATAAAGCTTGAAAATAAAAATAAATAAATAAATAATTTGAGAGATACCGATGAAGAGCACTCCAATTGAGACTAAACATAAATCCAAATATATATATATATATATATATATATATATAATTGATGAATCTACGTCACTGCATAAATAAATGGGTCCAATGCTGGAGTATTATTTATAACTTGTCGGCGTTATTCGATTTAAGAACATGTAGACAGACATTAGAGCTCACTCGTGAATGATGTTTCTTCTTCAAGTCGTATGCTGCTATTAACAATAGCAATGAAAACGATTCTGGAGATCAGCAAAGGCAGATTCGATTCAAATGTTTGAATTTGATCACAACAAAGAAAAGAGTTTTATGGTATGCTGCATAGTTAGTTAACGGTTGTTATTTGCAGGACTGTATAATAATAGAGTAATTTTATTTTACTCAAGTACGTGAAGTGAGGTTAGTTTTGTTTTTCTTTTTTGCATACTTAATTTGTAGCCGTAAGTTTGTTATATATTGCTTAGTGGAAGTTTAAGTAGGTAGGTAATTAGTGGAATCATTGTGTAACAAGTACTCCATATATATTTTCTACTCTTTCTCAGCGTACAGCGTACGTGTTCTTCCCGTTAATGAGAATCTCAATAAGTAATGTTATGGGTACCTAAAAAGTACCAAATTTTTTGTACCAAATAATGTGTCAGCTGATGTGATGTATTAATTATAATTTTTAATTTTATTTTTTGTACTTCATCAGCTGACACGTCATTTGGTACAAAAAATTTAATACTCTTTAGGTACCCATAGCATTACTCGATCCGAATTCCTTTCTCTCATTTTTGATCCAATTCGATCAGTCAAGTCCTTTCGATTTCTTGTTCAACACATTTGATCCCTTGCTGCTAAATTAAATGTCTAAAAATTTCCTTTGCGAACAACTTTAATTTTACTGTTGCTTAATGTTTACATCAACTTGAAAAGCGTAGTAATATCTTAACACAAATGATTTAAATATATATATATATATATATATATATATATATTAGTGTTATTAAGATCATTATTGAAAGGCCAAAATATAAAAAAAAACCCCAAAGTATCCACCAAATTTCACTTTGCACCCTAATTTAAAATTTGTGCGTACAAACACTCCATGTTCCAATTTGTTCCACTTAACACCCCGGCTGTGATCGACGTTAAAAATATTAACAGAACGTTAAAAATATTAACGGAAGCCATCACATGCCTTGCACGAGGGGGGCAATTGGGTCTTTTTCTCATTGTCTTCTTCCCCAAATTAAAACTAGGGTTTAGATCTTATCTTAATCCCTCCAACCCCATTCAGAAAAAAGAAAATTCATATTCAAACTTCATATCTTAATCCCTTCATTTAAGCATTTCTTCCCTCCTCCCTCTCTAATCTTTCCATCATTCAACACCCACCAAAGCTCCCACCGCCACTGCTGCTTAGCTGCCAAAAATCCCAAAACCCACCACCAATTATAAAATCGCCGCTGCCGCCCTGTTTGTTTGAAGTACATGATATGGGCGTATTGACGGCTAGAATTAGCTCCATTTTAATCCTCCCCTCTCTCGCCGACGTTGCCACCACTGGAACCCAGAAGCTGAAGACTTATGAACTTTTATGTTCTATGAAAGAGTCAGAACATCCTATATCATCCTTTAGCCAGTCATGGAACCAGGAATACAAACGTACATCATAGGGCAATGATCCCCCTAGATCTGCTCTACGCACCTAACTAGGCATGCCGGAATCACCCCTTGATTGATGCTACAGCTCTGTTCAGAGTGGCTCTGATCTTAACCCTTTATAGCTTAGCTGCTCTATCTATACATTTTCCATCACTCTTTCAATGTCTCACGGAAGTAAATTTGGTTTAGGATTTGTAATGCGCCCTTCTCAGACAACCAATTCCCCAAAACTTACACCTTAATCCAAACTTTGTGCAGGGTACAGTGCATTCTACTAAGTATGGGAAGTCTTTCGGATCCCAACTGTAGGGTCTCTTCACCTTTTGAATTGAAGGGTACTTTGGCTATCCGAATTTCTTTTATGAAACTCGAGTGTTCGCGAGGTTTGATCTTATTAAACTGAGAGTTTACCGTGTATATATTGGGATCTTCAGAAGGTTGGTTTGTGTATGAAGATTGTATGATCTAAACCCTAGTTTTAATTTGGGGAAGAAGACAATGAGAAAAAGACCCAATTGCCCCCCTCGTGCAAGGCATGTGATGGCTTCCATTAATATTTTTAACGTCGATCACAGCCGGGGTGTTAAGTGGGACAAATTGGAACGTGGAGTGTTTGTACGCACAAATTTTAAATTAGGGTGCAAAGTGAAATTTGGTGGATACTTTGAGGTTTTTTTTTATTTATATTTTGGCCTTATTGAAACAACATACTATATAAGATAAATAAGTGTTTAATGTGTATTAATTAAAGACACGTGTTAATACTAGTATAAAACATTTTCTCAAATAATAGATTGTCCTTTTTACGAGCGTGACTAGTTTATTAATTAAATTTTTTAAAAATCAACAAAATAACATAGTATCAAAAATAATAAATAAGGTGCTTCGTTATCGTTTGTGGCCTCAAATAGAATGAACAATAATGTAGCTAGCTAGCTAATATTGTTGTCAATAGTGTGTTGTATGGCTGGCTGGGATAAACAAATTCAAATTTGGATAAACAAATATATATTCATGCGTTCAGACTAGCTAGAAGCAAGCGCGCACACACACACACACACACACACATATATATATATATATATATATATATAATTCACACTCTTCATTTCGTTCCTTACATTCAATCAGTTGTAAATTAAGTTCCCCCTCCCCGCCCCGCCCCGCAAGGCCATTTTGTTACATCATCATGTCATCAATTTCCTTTCCTTTAGAACAACATGCAGCATTTACCATGAGAAAATAGTACGTAGATAAATCTATTAGAAAACGGAAAACTATCAGTATACCAAGTAATTAAACTCCCATTTTTTTTTTTTTTGCTCTAAATAATTGATCAAACAAGTTATATGAATGATCGATGGGAGATTATACAGAAAATGCATGTATCCGACTCTTTCCCTTGTTTATGCCAATGGCCATCTACAAAATTAGTTTCGGGTTTAATACCAACGTTTTAGCAACAATTCCAATTGTTGTGATTTTCCGTCGTTCGCGCACGCGGTGTGAGAGGTACAAATACAGTTTTAAAATTAAAAATCTATACAAACCCACTAGAGGATCTCACCGAGACGCTCAAAGATTACAATAGGGGTGGGGATAACAATTTATCTACCCATAGGGATGCTCCACCTCATTAGGGGTGGGGATTACAATAGGGGTGGGGATAACAATTTATCTACCCATAGGGATGCTCCACCTCATTAGGGGTGGGGATTACAATTCAATTTCAGCATTAACAGTTTCATCATTCACAATTTCAGTTTCAGCATGCACTTTATCTTGGTTGTTATCATTCTCAATTCCATTTTCAGTTTGTGCACTAGTACTAGCATCAAAAGAACCTACCACATAGGGATGCTCCACCTCATTAGGAGCATGGGGAGGGGGGACATTATCAACAGGTATAGGTTCAGCAGGAAGCAAACAAGGAAATTCAGTTTCATTGAAAACTACATCCCTACTTATGGTAACTTTAAAACCATGTTCTTCTTTCAACCACAGTCTATACCCTTTCACCCTCTCGGGATACCCTGAGAAAACACACCTAGTAGCCCTAGGTCCAAGTTTATCATTCTTTTGATGAACATAGGCAGCACAACTAAAAACCCTTAAGTTTGAGAAAATAATTTCTTTTTCGAAGAAAACAGCTTCAGGACATTTTCCATGTAAAGGAACAGAAGGAGACCTATTAATGATATAAGCAGCAGTTATGACTGCTTCTCCCCAAAACTTTTTCGAAAGTCCAGAGGTTAAGAGCATAGCTCTCACTCTATCTAACAGAGTTCTATTCATGCGCTCCGCGACACCATTTTGTTGCGGATTGTAAGGCACAGTTTTGTGCCTTTGAATACCATGTTCAGCGCAGAACTTATCGAATTCTTGATTACAGAATTCTAACCCGTTATCAGTCCGAAACACTTTTAATTTCTTCCCAGTTTGATTTTCAATCAAAACTTTCCAATTTTTGAATTTTTCAAAAACATCAGATTTTTGTTTCATTAAGAAAACCCAGACTTTTCTCGAAAAGTCATCAATAATAGACAAAAAATATTTGTTTCCACCTTGAGTAGGGACACTCGAGGAACCCCACACATCCGCGTGGACATACTCAAGGATTTTCTTACTAGAAGATTTGTTTAGGGGAGGGGGAGGAAAACTCACTTTATGATGTTTGCTTTTAACACATGTATCACAAAAAGGTAGACTAGAAAATTTTTCATTACCAAAACATCCGTTTTTGTTTAATATTTCTAGACCTTTATTACTCATGTGTCCTAGTCTTTTATGTCATAACATTGTCTTATCTTCTTTAACAAGATTAGCAGAATTTTCATCAAAGGACATAGGAATAACAACACATACATACAAGTTATTGCGTTTTTCAGCCTTAGCAACAACTAAAAAATCCTTTAGTATTTTCATAATACCTTTTTTCCATTTACCCTCAAAACCCTCATCTTCTAACGAGGCACACGAGATCAAATTATTGCACAAGTCAGGAACGTGTCTCACATTTTTCAAATTTAACACATATCCATAATCAAGTTTCAAAGATATATCACCAATTTCAGCAATGACACATTTTTTCTCATTAGCCATCGACACAGATCCAGTTTGCACTTCTTTATAAGAAGTAAAATAGTTTTTAAAAGGAGTCATGTGAAAAGTACAAGCAGAATCAATAAGCCATTCATTTTTGCAATTTAGCACAGAGTGCACAGAATTCACAATACTTTCACATGTATCAACAACCATAAAAACATCTCCTGAATCACTACTCGAGGCTAAATTACAGTCACCTTGCTGTTTTTCCTTGTGATTTTTCTTTCTTGGGTTTGTGCAATCTTTCCTAAAATGACCCGTCTTGCCACAGTTATAGCAGGTTTTACTTCTAGTTCTAGATTTTGACCTACTACGACTTCTATGCTTGTGATTTCCAGAATTCTGATTTTGATTATGATTTTTATTACTATGACCATTGTTCCTCTCAAGTTGTCTACCTCTTACAAAATTCACTTCCCCGATCGATTTTCCCTTAGTGTTTCTTAACTCTAATTCTTTTGCTTTTAACCCATTAATCACCGTATCAAGTGTGATATCATCCCTACCATACTTAATAGAAGATCTAACGTCAGCATAAGAATCAGAAATTCCGTTTAAAAGCACTATAGGAGTATAATCATCAATATGTTTATCGCCGGTTTGTTTAATATCTTGAACCAATTTAGTGAATATGTCAATATTCTCATCCATGTCTCTGTTAAGGTCTATCTTAAATCTAAAGAATTTTTCCAGGAGATATAACTTGTAAGGAAGAGATTTTTCGTAAAAAAGTTCTTCTAACTTATCCCACAATTCTTTTGCAGATTCAAGTTTTCAAACCTTTCTAAGCACGGAATCACTAAGGTTCAAAATAATTGAAGAGTACGCACACTCATCCATTTCGGCCCTAATCTCTTCTGTATCAGATTCGGTGAAATTTAACGTCACAGATTTGAAAACCTTTTCTTTAATTAAAATACCTTTCATTTTTTGTTGCCAAATAGAATAGTCCGATTTTCCATTAAAAGGTTCCTAATTATAAGACGTTGAGTGTGCCATTTTTTTTATTATTAACGACAACACGGAACAAAAATAGTAATAAAAATAATATCACAAGCAAATCACCAACAAATCCAAAAAATAAAAAATAGAGCAGCCACAGCGGAATAATAATTTTATGCAAGCAATTAAAAAATCTCAACACCAAATTTAAACGAAATAAATTAAGGAGGTTTTAGAAATTGCTCACCCAGAAATCCTTGACTAGGATTTCTAATTTTGGACTTGAAGACCACCGTACCGTACGCGAAGTCAACCCGGATGCTCTGATACCACTGTTGTGATTTTCCGTCGTTCGCACACGCGGTGTGAGAGGTACAAATACAGTTTTAAAATTAAAAACCTATACAAACCCACTAGAGGATCTCACCGAGACGTTCAAGGATTACAATAGGGGTGGGGATAACAATTTATCTACCCTATAGGAATAAATCTAATATAATTATTATAATCTCCAACAAACCTGCAAATACCAAATTAGTTAGTATAGTGCAATTAAAGGAGAAATATAAATCAATAATAATAATAATCGAATAAATGGAAAGAAAAAGCAACAGTGAAGAAGCAAGCTTCTTCAATGGCGGACTGTGAAGAAGCAAGCTTCTTCAATGGCGCAATGGCTTCAACCGAAGACAACGGCTCAGAATTCCACATTGACCTATGTCCATCGAAGTGATCCACGAGGTGCACTTCACACAGTTCCAAGGAGAAGACCCAAGTTTTTCGGCCACAACTCCGGTAACCCCAACCAAATTCCGGCGACACAAAAGTCACCGTCACAAGCCCAAGAATACCACCAAACAAAATCACTCAATCACACACACTCACACAGAACAATCACAGTGAGAAGGAGAGAGAGAGAGAGAGATCCAGATTTTGTTTGCAGAGGAGGAGGAGCAAGCTCGACTTTGCAATTCGGCAATCGCGGGTCACACGGGTTCATCAAGGTTGCTTCTCTTTCTTCTTTTGGGTGAAGAGAGAGCTTTGCCATATAAAGGGGAGAGGAGCGCTGGAAGAGCGCACAGATCGAAGGGAGGGGGAATCGCACCAGACGGGTTGGGGAAACCAAAGGCCAAGTCAAACATGGTGACCAAAGTGATAAGCTGGAGAGAAAACAGGGAGGGAGTCTCCGGTTTATGCAAGGAGGGAATGGGTGAGCTGCCTTGGAGTTGGGCCGAGGGTTTGGGCTTGAGAATGGGTTGCCCTCTTGGGCCTCCAAACATTCAACACCAATAAATATAAATGTGGTGATATATATGGGTATTCATTTTCTTAGGAAAGAGTGTATGTGTGGGCGAATAAGCTAACTAAGAAGAATGGTGTATGTCCTTGTAAATTAATTACTTCTAAATAGAGTAAGAAATTTATGTAACAACTTTAGCATTTCGTAATTCATTGATCGACATATTACTGGTCCAAGTCAATCAAATTATTTCAAATATAAAAAGGTCCCTCAAATAAATTTGTTTGAGAATTTCATTTGCATCTCATAATCTCACTATTCTTTAGACTACTTATAGATTTCTAAAAAACAAAAATACTTGATGTGTTCCACTTTTATGGGGACTAGAAATGCACCCGTGCGATGCACGGGCAATATTGATAAAATTTAAAGTATATAGTAACATTAATAATAAAAATATAAGTTCGATGTATGAAAAATAAACAAATTATTTTAATGTAAAATTTAAAGAAAAGTAAAATTAATAATTCTTAAACACATAATAAAAAAATGTATTATAAATTCTGAAATACTTCTTTAAATACAACATTGGTAGTTGAACTTTGATGACTACTATCACTATCAGATATCAAAACTCGAAGACCTCTAGGATTGGTAACTCTTGACAAAGCAACATACAACTGACCATGACTAAAAACAGGTTTTTTTTAAAGGAGCCCAACATTAGACAAAGATTGGCCTTGACATTTATTTATAGACATTTCATAAGACACCATAAGCGGAAACTGTCTTCGTTGAAATTTAAAAGGAAGTCTAGGATCAGAAGGCGTCAGCGACATTCTCGGAATAAGATCCTTATGACCAGAATTGCCCTTGGAAAGAACTTGTCCTTCTAAAACATGATTACCAAGCCTTGTTATAATCAATCTTGTGCCATTGCATAATCCAAGAGAATGATCAATGTTACGAAGCAACATAACAGGAGTTCCAACCTTCAAATTTAACTCATGATTAGGGATTCCGGAACATTTAATTCCATTTAAAAATTCAGGAGTATGAACATCATTCAAAAGATCAACATTTCGATCAAAATGACACGGAGAATCTGAGCTCAAATACAAAATTTCTTCTGAATTGTTCAATGAAACCATATATTCATTTATCGAATGAACAACATCAAGAGTCAGAGCCAAAATTGCTCTATCTTGAAAATACGACCAATCAACACTATTATTTCCGAATCCAGGAAATGTACTTTGCACAATTGCAGCAATCGGATCATCGAATTCCTTAATCAAAAACTCATTAGGAATATCAATAGAACCACAACCATCATTTGGTTCCCCAATTTTGCCATCTCCAATCTTTGCAATCCAATCAGCAAAAAGTTTCAACTCTTCACAACTATCATTGGACCCCATGTTCTGCAATCTCATGTTCTTTGTCAACCTCAACACTGTACAATTTCTCCACAAATACGATGAATTAATAGTGGCATGAACGATGTCTTGTCTACTTCCCTTGGGAATTACAGGTAGTATCTGTCGAAAATCTCCCCCAAAAACAACTGTCTTGCCTCCGAACGAAATATTATCTCTAGATGAACTCACAATTTTCATGATATCCCTCATACTTCGGTCCAATGCTTCAAAACATTATGCATCATGGGAGCCTCGTCTCATATAATAAGCTTCGAATTGATTATAAGCTCAGCAAGAGGACTCCCTCGTTTTATGTTGCAAACTGATTCTTCATTCGGATTAAAGGGAATCGAGAATCTAGAATGAGCTGTTCTACCACCAGGCAACAAAAGAGATGCTATACCACTGGAAGCCACATTTAAAACAATATTTCCCTTTGATCTCAATCCAGCAGAAAGTGTTTTCCAAATAAACGTTTTTCCAGTACCACTATACCCATAAAGGAAAAAAATCCTTCCAATATTTGAATTAGTAGACTCGATGATAGTCTCATAAACACGAAATTGCTCTTCATTCAAATCTGACACAAGCTTTTTGTGTTCTTCTGCCAAACTCATTCGATCATAACACATTTCATCGTGTATTAACCTATTACGCGAGAACTGGAAAAACTGATCATCTAGAAATGGCATTGATGCGAAATCACGCAGACTCCTACCACGATCTCTTAAAATCTTTTCAACTTCCACAAGTGCATAACTCTTTATTTGATTCTCATTTAATTGCAACCTTACAATTTAAATAAAATAGAGTAAATACTTAAGAAATTAAATGAAATAAAATTATAAATTTATACATACCTTGATATTGAAGCAAATTTCGCTGTTTGAATAAGATGTCATCAGATAAATAAGGCCAACATGAATCCTAAACTACTTCAGGCCTACTCATAGAACCAGATAACAATAGCGTGGCGAAAAGAATTCTCACAGACTGAGCTGATCCCCAATGGCTAGCCTCGATTATCCCATCAATGTACTCCTTATCATCGTTCAGCAATCCTAATGCATAGCAAGCATCACGAAAAGAATGATATTGCACCCCATGAGGGAAAACAGGGATAAGCTGGAGAGAAAACAAGGAGGGAGTCTCCGATTTATGCAAGGAGGGAATGGGTGGGCTGCCTTGGAGTTGGGCCGAGGGTTTGGGCTTGGGAATGGGTTGCCCTCTTGGGCCTCCAAACATTCAACACCAATAAATCTAAATGTGGTGATACATATGGGTATTCATTTTCTTAGGAAAGAGTGTATGTGTGGGCGAATAAGCTAACTAAGAAGAATGGTGTATGTCCTTGTAAATTAATTACTTCTAAATAAAGTAAGAAATTTATGTAACAACTTTAGCATTTCGTAATTCATTGATCGACATATTACTGGTCCAAGTCAATCAAATTATTTCAAATATAAAAAGGTCCCTCAAATAAATTTGTTTGAGAATTTCATTTGCATCTCATAATCTCACTATTCTTTAGACTACTTATAGATTTCTAAAAAACAAAAATACTTGATGTGTTCCACTTTTATGGGGATAATGTATCTACTTCTTCCGTTTCAAAATGAGTGTTTCAATTTATCTATTTACAATATTTTTTTTTAAGAAAGTTAATTTTTAGATTATTTTAGTACTACCACGTATACATTAATACCCTTAGTGAATGTGCTACGACATTCCAAATGAGAACTAGAACATAATGGTTAGCAAACTGATGATGCCAATCTTTGCACCGTGGTCCTGATGGGAATTTGCTCCGGTGAAGTAGCCGATAACTAGCCTGAAAATAAGAACAGAGTTACTGTGCAGGAGATCCCTGCAAAGTCCCTCTGGTGTGAGAATTAATATTTTTTATCAGAGAGAGAATAATGCTAATTGAATGAGCAAAAAGTGTGTATATATATATATATATATATATATGTGTGCGCGTACCTTGTACTATGACTGATGCTGCTATTTATAAAAGAATGGTGTTGTCCTAGATAATTTCGGGCTGTGATAGATGCGATCAGATCCCACGGTTTACCGGTCAAAGTAACATATCCGTTCTGTACTTATCAGTAAATCGAAGATAGTTTCGTGATAGACTCGGAGATAGTTCCTAATGTATTAGGAGATAATTCTGTGTTAGTTCCGTGATGTACAAAATATACTCAAAATAGGCCGAGGTTGTACAGCCTGGCACTAGTACGGCCTGGCACGGCACTAGTACGGCCTGGCACGAAACTAATACGGCCTGGCACTAGTATGGCCTGACACGGCACTAATACGGTCTTGCACTAGTACGGCCTGCATTATTACGGCGTGACATACGGCCTAGCACTAGTGAGGCTCGCCCAAATGGCCGGGTGGTCCTTTTTACAGTGATTTGGATATTTATCACTTTTATTCTTGGTGTATAATTTTAGATAATTCAGGTGAATATAGTAACTTTATTATTATTATTATTATTATTATTATTATTATATATATATATATTGGAACAATGAAATTTATAAAGAGAGGAAAAAAGAGCTAATTACTAAAACTTTTTACACTTTATTATAACCCTACACCTTAGAGGTGAAGGTGGTTCGGTTTGGTTTGGTTTGAGCCAAAATCGCAAACCGAACCACCCCCAACGGTTTCATATATTTCAAACCGAACCGAACCGCCACAAACTTCAAACCGAACCGAACCGAACCGATCGGTTTGGTTCGATTTAGTTCGGTTCCGCGGTTTAATTATTTAAATATTTTTTTAAAAAAAATTTTAATATCAAAAAAATACTTTTAACATAAACTAAATAATTAAAAGTCAAAAATTTAATTTTAAAATTACAATAATTCAATCAAAATGTAGGCAAACAACAATAATTTTCTTATTAAATTCAATTACTAATTACTAATTACTAAATAATATACATATATAAAAATAGAAAAATAAAAATTAAATAGTGGTGGTTCGATTCGATTCGGTTTGGCACCAAAAACCGCAAATCGAACCGAACCGCTCGATTTATAAAATTTCTAAACCTAAACCGAACCGTCCTAACCAAAACCGAACCGAACTGGCCGATTCGGTTCGATTTGATTCGATTTGACGGTTCGGACTTACACCCCTACTACACCTCGTGATGCACCTCGAACATGATGTAATATATAAGTGGTCAACACGGCGAACCAGATTCAGTTTTGAATTTGGTATGAAAAGTATCTCTGACGTGTGTCTGCCTTGCGGTAGTAAATGGGCAAATAAATTTCATTCGATAAAATTTATTATAATTATTTTTAATTAGAAAAAGATACTTTTATTGTAAAATATTATCTACACTCTTTAAAAATACGGAACAAAATGATGCATCGCAACAAAAGACGATGTACAAATTTTTCGTGCACAAATTTTATACATTGTAAAATTCGTGATGCACAATCGTAAAATTCATGATACACAAAATCAAACTACTCAGAAGAAGAAGATGTGTTTCGTATCCTGAAATATATTAAAGCTTTCTTTCCAATCTTTCAGTAATGGACGATCTTTCGATTCCTCAAGGATTTTGATATAGCACGTGAACCCATAAATTCCTTTATATTAGCGAGGGGAGATGAATTTGGATCTGAAAAATCCAGTTAGTCCATAAATCCAAAACGAAGATATACAAAGTCTCGAAGCCTGAGCTTTCATTATTGATGAAAAAAGAAGACTAGGCGCACAGAAGCCTAAATAAGCATATAAGTCAATGTATGAAATTTAGAGGATAATGATATGAATGAGGTTTTTTGTGAGGTGAAGAGGGTGATTGTAGTGTTGGAAAGATGAATTGAGATTAATGATACATATTTCAAACACGATGCACAAAAATACATTTAAAAACGTCATATGTTGTTACGTGGACAGTTTTGAAACAAATAGTTAATTTATTATTTAAAAGGGACTTAACTAAATGAAAATAAATATTATAAATTTAAGCAGTTGAAAATTCTGCAGTATTATTAATTAACCTATTTGAGCCATGCATGTACAATTAACGTTCCAGGAGCTAGGGGTGAGCAGACCGGCCCATCGGCCCATCAAGCCCGCAGAGCCCGCCAATGCCCAACCCGCAAAGCCCGTGCCCGTGGGCTAGTACATAGTGCTGGGTCTTAGATAAGTGAAAGCCCGCGGTCTCAGGCATGGACTGGGCTCTCCAATCCTTCCTGCCCGTTAAGCCCAGCCCAGCCCATCTCTTACTAAAACTACGTCGTTTTATAGTAAGTATATATAAAGTGTAATTCTTTTTGGTTGTTATAATAATAAAGTTTCAATAGTTGGATTTTTTCGATACTGTTTATTAATTTATTGTAATTATTTTGATCCACTTCAATGTTAAATCGGCATAGTTTTGAAAAAGTATAAGTTAGGTGCAATAGTTGATTTTGATTTTTGGAGTAAATATTTATAAATTGTGTATGTTTAACCTTTACTTGTATCCATCAATTAGATTGGGATGAAGAAACACTTGAAATTTGACCTGTTATTTTATTTTTCTTTTGCTCTTCATAGTTCATATTACATAATAAAATGTTTGAGTTGAAAAAGAAAGTAATAAATTGTTGAGTAAACTGTCTTGTTTTTTGTTTTTGTCTTAAATGATTTATTTGTGTTTTTTTTTTTTTTTTCAGAGATGGATTGATAGGCTAAAAATAATTTAAAGCCCAAACTTTAATAGGTATAAAACTTTCAAAATAAAATATTTAATTTGTAAGCCCGAGCCCGCCCAATGCCCGTTTAAAGCCCGCAAAAATCCGTTGATTTAAGTCCGCACAAAACCCGCTATGTTGGACTTTTAAAATTAAAGCCCGCAATTAAATGGGCTTATACCGGGCTTTGGGCCCGTGCACACCCCTACCAGGAGCGACCTTTTAGAATTCACACACTGCATTTGCGCGGCAACATCAGCATCGTTGGTAATATAGACTATTTGCATTGCCTCAACTTTTTCACACGAAACCGGCCCCAAGAGGAAAAAAGCACTAAGAGATTTAATTTTAGACTTAATTAGACACCACCATTTAAGTCTAACAGTCTCCTCTCCATCCGCTAAAAAAAAGCTACAGTCTAATATTCCCCTCTCATGAAACAGCGTGTGGCCCCACTATCCAATATAAATGTAAACCACATAAATTGTTGGTTAACGTCTGTTTCAAGTTAATGTCCTAATTAGGTTAAACCAACAATTTTTGTTCCAATGCGACTTTAACCACTCTATTTTAAGGTCAATATGAAACTTTCAACTATTATACTTAGGTTCGGATACAACTTTAACCACTCTATTTTATTTTTGTCATCCTACTCAAATTTCTCTCTCTCTCTCTCTCTCTCTCTCTCTCTCTCTCTCTCTCTCTCTCTCTCTCTCTCTCTCTCTCTCTATTTTTGCTCTGAAAATTATGTTAATCCAATTTTGTTAAGTGAGCTTTAAATTAAATGACGATTGTTGCGTGCCAAAAACAACACTCAGCACACATTTTTAATAAAAAAAAATTTATTTATCCGAACCAAAAGGAGTAGGACAAGTGTTGAGATCTACTGGGTTGATGAAAGTTTTAGCCCTTGATGGTGGGAATTAAATTTCCTGTGCCACAAACTGTGTGCCACTTATGTGTCACTTTCATCTCAACTATATGATTTCAAGCTGCTTTATTATTTACGACCGGATGCTTGAAATCACTTTAAAAAATCAATGGTTGAGATGAATCTGACACACAATTTGTGGCACAGGAAATTTGATTCCTTGACTGTGTCTGTCATCTACTAATTTCTCTGGTGGCTAACCTATCTTGGCTCGACACATGGCCCTTGGTCAATGGCTAGGACGAGCTTCGTACAAATACCCCTGAGCTAGGATTGCTTGGGTATGGCTCTTCCGTTACACGACCCTGTTAGCTTGGGCCTCCAGACCGGTAGGTTGATGCTCCAGTTCTAGTCGGGTAAGAAGCATGGAGCTCAAATTCCGAGTTGTGCTTATCAATACTCCCTTCATGTCAAGTTGCATGCCTTGATTTTCTTTGAAACTAAAATTTTAGTATTTACCTGTTTTTCACAAAAATTATAAAACACGTAAATAATACTACGTGCAGTTAGACGTATTTTACAGAAATTATAATTTTATTTCAATAAAAAAAAATACCAGTTAAATATTAATAGGAAAACTGGTCAAACAGATTTAAAAGGTCAAAATGTACCTTTTGAAAACAATACATTCTATTATGAACAGCTAGGCCATCACTTTCGAGTGGGTAATTTTGGTTAGATTTCTGTTGCACCGCACCCGATGACCCAAGATTTTTAGCCACTCCAATCCACTTTTATCTTCTTTCCAGCCCAATTCCAATATCTCAACTTTCGCTGTTCGGCAACTTAAGATTAGGACACCCCAGGCCCATCATAACTGGGTTATTGGATGACTGTTGTCTTAACATCTTTTTGGGCTAGGCTATGTTTGCATCTCTCAACTCCAAGGGAAAAAAGATCAGTAAATTGCTGGCTGGTCCACTTTTAAAATTTTTTTTTCTCTCCAGTCCACCTTTTTTTTTTAACTGCTAAAAGGCATTTTGAAAATTTTCTTTCAAAAATACCCTCAACAACATCGTTGCTTCAGATTTGAGGTTCAAATTAATGTATAAATGATTTCATGTTAATATAGTTTTTCCTCATGTTTGGGTATCAATTTCCATGCATAGAGCATGAATTTAATCACAATTTGATCAAATTTAAATTTTTTGAGTTCATCCCGTTTTTCTTTGTTCTTGGGCTGTTTTGGCCACTTTAATCTATGCTTTAAGCTTCAAATTTGTTTAAAATCAATCTCATATTGTTATCCTAACTAAGTACTACATTTATGCACAATTTTTCTACCAAAAAATACTATTTTCGAGATCAAAATCGAGCTTGGTAATGTGCTGTCCGAAAACAAAGGGAAATGTTCTTGGACTGATTTTGGGACTTTAATCAATGATTTGAGTTTGAATTTTGTATAATATCATTATCATACTGTTATAGGAAGTCAATACCATGTTTGTATGTAAATTTTCCAACCAAAAACAATCATTTTGATCGATTTTGAAATTATATTAAATTGGGCATCGGGATGCCTTAAATTGAGCATCGGGATGCCTAAAATTGGGCATTGGGATGTCTTAAATTGGGTATCGCGATGCCTTGGTTGCTCATCACGATGATTAACGCACGCGATGCCTTGGATTACTTATCGCGATGCCTTGGGTTACTGATGCGCGCGTGTTTTTCTTTCATTAATGACATAATCGTCTTTTCGCCCCAAAAATATCTTTTTCCGATTTTTAAAAAAGATGAGTGGATTGGTGCGATTACAAATGTTTAAAAAGGGACCGGCCTGTAATTCACCCAAAAAAGATACAAATGTTTATCTACTAAATTCTATCTATATACGTCACCAAGTGCGTAGGGCTGTTCTAATTAGCCGTAGTTCAGCTAGTGGGGGTTGTTCTAGCTTAGTTATAAGTTTTGGGGGTTCGAGCGAGCATTGAGAATAAAACTGCGTTAAAACTTAGTAGGGAGAACTTTAATCTCCCCCAGTTTGCCTATGTCTCCAACAACTATAGATTAATTCTTAAAGATCTCATCAGGTTGAAGAAATACATTACAAATCGCAATGATAGATGTAACTACGAATTACAAAATATGAAAGAAATACGAGAAATGTAGCTTGTTCCTTATGACGCTGCAAACTTACCATTTCAAAAGATGATCTTATTACTTTTTACATGATAGAACCGCTAGCTGTTTAAATTTATTTAAAAAAAAAAAAAAACTTAAATCGTAAAGGTAAATACTACTCGTTCTTGAACATATATATATGAGGCTGCAATTTAAATACATTTGCCCAGTCGCATCTTTCATACCATAGCTCGATCGGTGCTATTGTTCTGCAAGAAAAGGATGATGATAAGGATCGTGACCATGACTACAAGCTGGTCATTGTCTCTTTCAGTTGTTAAGCCAAAACGAAAAGCCTCAGGTCATGTCTAGCTCATGCGACTTCATTCCATGTGGGAGACTCCAATCAAAACGGTAAAGCAAGTTTGACAATGCTATCTCAATATTCGATAATGCATAATTGATCCCTGGACTGGACACCACCTTCTCCCAGCAGTACCTAATGGTATATATTCAAAATCTGCATTCCAGTAATCAAGTTTACTTTCGGGAAGTCTCTCCTGGTTATACAACTAATTGGGTTCTGGCCAATAATTTGGATGCCGAGCAATCGCCATCTTTTGATAAACACACTGGTCTTAGCTGGTACTACTCTGCCACTGACTACACATTCCTCTCTAATTTTCTCTTGCAAGTAACAGGCTAACAGGGGAGAAGAAGGGTGAAATCTCAAGGTCTCCTAGCTTGATTAGTGCTTGGAAATATCAAGACGCCTCCTATTCATCGATCATTCATGTACGTACCATGAAAGGCTTCTCTTACCTCATCTTGTACCCTTTTCATCACATGAGCGATTATTAGCAATTCGGACATTGTCCACTACACTGTATTTGATCATGTTTCAGTCCCAGGCGCTGCTGCAATTATGTCCTGAAAAAGCAAGCAGCTTCCTAAGGCCTAATTTTAATACTTACTCACAGTAACAAAATTATACATTCTCAGTTTTTAAAAAGGATAAAATAATGAAAGTAACGTTCCAAAAAAAAAAAAAGATTAAATAGTGAACTTTTTTTTTTCTGAAACGATATAAAAATAAAAGATGAATTCTTTTTTTCCAAGAACAGAGATCAAAACGCAAGTTACTACATTAGACTTTCATACATCAATTCTTTATGTGATCTTAGAGCATCCACAAATATAACTTTTATCCACACTCTAAAACTTATTTTAGAGGTTTTTTAGCTCGCAGTATAAAGACTCAAGCCCAAAATGAACACCCAAGCCCACTATCTATCTCTAAAATTAGCTAAAATACAATAAAATGAGATTTTAATGAATAGTAACTATCACAATATGGTGTTGGTGAACCAAATTGGGTTATTTTCATTTTTGATACTTCCAAAAAACATAATCTTTGAAAATTAATTATATTACCTCTTCTTTTTTTAATGTTCCTTTGATATACATATTCTTTCTTTTTTTTACATTATCAACATAAACTTCATCAATCAATCAAATAAAAAAATACCTATTTTATTATATGAAATTTTTGTATTAATTGCAAAAAAAAAAATCAACTAAAATCATTTGTCTTGTGTCCAATAAAAATATTTTCTTAAACATAAACTGCCCCTTAAATTTCCATATAATTTTAAGTAATTGAAATTATTAAAACATACAAGAAAAAATTATATTCTATAAAATTTAAAATATAAAATGTTTCATTCCATTTGTGGTAGGAAAATAAAAATAAAAAAGAAAGAAAATTGAATGGTAGTTAGGTTTAGACCTCGAGCTCCTAATCGCCAGCATATCAATCCTTAACTATCAAATATCGAATGGATTAGATATGCACTATTTAACTCAGAATCCACCGTAGATTAATCTTGTTCCATAAGAAAAAGTATACAAGTTTTGAAGTCTATTATCTACTCCCTTGTTTCGACCTTTTAAAAGCAAATTGATTATTTTTCAAATGAAAATTTAATGTAAATTTTTCATTTATTTCAAAACAATAAAACACATGATTCGTAGTACTGCAAATTACTAGTTTTATGATTTTTTAAAAATACTCATTAAATTTTTATTTAAAAAATAATCAATTTGAATTTAAAAAATCAAAACAGGGGTAATATTTTACTTTCCACTTGTACTCATTAATTAATTTGTGGTAATTAATTAATACCCTATACTTTAATTGATTTATCTTGTGTTATACTTTATTTAGTTGGAACGTAGGACAATTGTTAATTAAAGTGACCAAAAACCTTTAAAAGGTCTAAACGAATACCCTCGGGGTCAATCAGGATGATTGAAAAGGTACCTTAAGAGAAACAAAGTACTATCAGAGCATGTTGAACGAGGTTTACTTTGGGGAGTAAAATAAGGAGCTTTGTGTACAATAAGGATTCTTTGGGTAGCAAAGAATAGCTCAAAAAGAATCTCTACTTTTGGGTAGCAAATTAAGATACTGGATTATTTAAGCTTAAGACAACACAAAACGACGTCGTTTTGAGCTCCTCTACATCAAAACAACGTCGTTTCAAGAAGGAGATAAACAAAAAAAAATGCAACGGTCTAGCGTGCCTGATGCACGCGTTCTTTCATGTCGGCCACGTGTCAATATCTGGTGGTGGTTGGAAAATATCTCCCCCTCTTCGGTTTTTGGTGAATTTTGAGCAAAAAAAAAATGTTTTTTTTTTTGAATTAAAGTATACATTTTGGGCTATAAATAGAGACTTGAATTATTTCATTTGGACACCAGATCAAATTTTTGAAGTTTTGTAGTTGTTTTCTCCACTTTTCTCTCTTCTCTTTCTTGGAAAATTGAATTTTTAGCTATATTTATAAGTTTTTTAATAACTTAATTTATTACTAATATTATTATTTGTTAGTTAAATACTTTAATTACAATCATGTCTTCAAGTTCTAGTCTCAATTCTCAAATCCACAATGAAAATGAAGAAGATGTCAATGATCACATCGACATAGATAAGGAAATGCAAAGAATGGTAGAAGAATATATGGTCGACGTCTCGGGTGGTCGCCGTCACAAGTATCAAATAATGAGAGAATTACTTAGATCTCAACAAGTAGAAAGAGGAGTTCGTCAACGTATCTACATAGACAGAAATTGTGTTGATGGCTATCAATGCCCATATTCAGACTACTTTGCGGAGAATCCAACATACACCGACCAATAATTTCGTACACGATTTCGGATGCGAAGACATGTCTTCCTCCGAATAGTGGAAGCCCTTGGTGCTCATACTTCATATTTTCAACAACGATATGAAGGTAGTGGAAAACCTGGTTTATCACCACTACAAAAGAACACGGCTGCTATAAGAATACTTGCTTACGGAATGTCTAGTGATGCTTGTGATGACTATGTCCGTATTGGAAAAACAACAGCAATTGAATGCGTGAAGAAATTCGCAGAATGTGTGGTTAGTGTTTTTGGAGACCAATACTTAAGAAGGCCAACAGAGGAGGACCTCCAACGCTTGTTTCATGTTGGGGAGACACGTAGTTTTCCTGGTATGTTAGGTAGTATAGATTGCATACATTGGGAATAGAAGAATTGCCCTGTGTCTTAGCAAGGTCAGCACGCTCGAGGGGATGGAAAGGCTACCATTGTTCTCAAAGCAGTCGCTTCCTACGATTTGTGGATATGGCATGTATTCTTTGGTACTCCAGGTACTTGTAATGATATAAATGTCCTTGATCGACCTCTAGTTTTTAACGATATTTATAATAGTAATCAGTATAACTTGGGTTACTATTAACGGTAATCAGTATAACTTGGGTTACTATTTAACCGATGGTATATATCCTCCATGGGCTACATTCATCCAATCTATTTGATCGCCGCAAAGTGAAAAACATAAGCTCTTTGCTCAACATCAAGAGGCAGCAAGAAAGGATGTTGAGTGTGTGTTTGGGGTATTGCAGGCACGATTTGATATTTTAAAATGGTGGTCGAGAAGGGCCACAATTTTCCTATTATATCGATGATTGCCAAGGAGATCCTAGCAGTTCCCGCCTCAATCGCCTCTGTTAAACAAGCATTTAGTGTGGGATGAAATATGTTAGATGTAAGAAGGTCAAATTTAACCGTTGAAAATTTAGAGAATCAAAATTTTCTTGGTGATTGGGTCAAGGACGAAAAGAGAGAACAAGAAACCAAATTTAGTTTCGAAGAGGATGAGGATAATGATACGGAAACGAACGGGATCGATTTAGAATTTAGAATTTAGAAATTTATTGTACATTTAAGGTAAGGCTCATTTGTCCTCCTTTATAATAAGGCAATGCTGGTTGTCGCGCTCCTTGTAATTTTTTTTATTATTAGACAAAACTCAAATTTGAGCCACACATCTATCCACAAAGTTGCAATTCGGATACCACAACTTCAAAAATATTATTCTTGCCACTATGCTATTGTTTTCTTGCAAACGAGCCCATTTTTTAGACAGACATTAGTTCAGCCGTTAAATTTACATGAAATACCTATTTTATCCCTATCTTCACTTCTTCCTCTATCCCCCTCTCTCTCTCTTTATTGAAGAACTACAGATGATTGATGAAGGGTTTTCTGTTGTAAATAAAATATCTTTCAAAATGCTCACACTTAAGATAAAGATCAATGTCACTGCACTTTCAAATGAGAAGATTTGGGACGCGACTAATTCTCATATTAAACAGTGCAATAAAATCTTGATCTGTTTCAATACTGTCAATTCCCGAGTCTATATCAAGAAATACTGAACGCACTGATAAGCAAGTGTGGATCCCTCCTTCTTCCCTTTTCCACTAAACACCAAGCTCCCAGCCATAGCCAAGCACAGAACCACCGTCACTAATCCGTCCGACGAGCTCGTGTAAACAACCCCAGCCGCAGCGTTCACAACTACCGCCGTCACCGCGTTCTCCTGCTTTAACATTTAAACAAACCCTAACCCTAACCCCAATCATATTGAAAGGGGGCAGCTACCGGAATCAATGGAGCTCAATCTTCAGCAGCTGAAGCAATACGACGACATAGATCCATCGAAGCCCATCTACATTGCAATCAAAGGTCGTATCTTCGACATGACCACCAAATTTTTTTTTAGCCCATCTACGTTGCACAGATCCATCGAAGCCCATCTCTGTGTATGGGTTTCTTCTGCATTTTTTTAGCTCTTTCTCTTTCTCTCTCTCCTCTCTATCTCTCAATTGAAATTCTTACGACATGTATAAGAGTGAGAAAGTAAAAAAGGGAAAGTAATTGGTGGTGGTGGACGGCAGTGGGGGGGTTTTCGATGGTGTTAGGGGTCAATTAATGTGGCGGCCGGGTGGCAGCGGGGGAGTTGACGAAGTTGTGGAGGTCGTTTGAAAGAGAGATAGAGAGGAGAGAGAAAGAGCTAAAAAAAAGTATTAGAAGAAACCCATACACAAAGAGGACACTTCTTGACGATGATGATGATGATGATGATGATGATGATGATGATGATGATGATGATGATGATGGGGGATTTGGATTGACTTGGGATCTTAAATTAGTATACCCATTGATTTGGAGCCTTGAATTAAATACCAATTTGATTTACAACTTTCATTTTGAGAATCCACTTAAAATCAAACATGAAGCAATCCTCAAGAGAGAGGGGGAGAGGAAGAAGATGAAGAGAGGGGTAAAATGAGTATTTCATGTAAATTTAACGGCTGAACTAATGTCCGTCCAAATTTAAAATGGGCTCGTTTGCAAGAAAACAATAGTATAGTGACAAGAATAACATTTTTGAAGTTGTGGTGGCCAGATTGCAACTTTGTTTATAATTGGGTGGCTCAAATATGAATTTTGCCTTATTATTAATAAAATTGGTCAGGGTACCGCCCTTATTTTTTATTTTGAGTTCCTAAATTTTTATTGTAAGTTTTTTGAGTTCTTAAATTTTTTGTAATCATTACAAAACTATTGTTGAATTAAAAAAAAAAAAAACTACTTTATTTTGCAAAAATTTTTCTCAAATCTAAATTCAAAATTACAAACTCAATTTTTTTTCAAAACTATAGCAAAGATTAAAAATTTTAAGTTCTTAATTCTTAAATTGTAAAAAGTTTAACACTTTTAAATTCTTAAATTTTAAATTGTAAAAATTACAATTTGTATTTTTTTATAACTAGAGTTCATACAATTTATAATTTATAACTTTTGATAACTAAAGTTGTTAAAGTCTAAACATTTTATAACTCTTGCAAAAATTCAAAATATATATATATATATATATAACACTTTTTTTTTTACAATTTATAACTGTTTTTTAAAAAATAAAAACGAAATTTTTAAAAAATAAAATAAAATTTATAAAAATCTAAAAAACAAAACCGGGAAACCAGTACCAGAACTGGAAATCTAAAGTTCGATTTTGGTTTACCTTTATCACGGTTTATAAAACCTTTTATTTCGAACCGAAACCGATTTGAACGTATGTATGTCAGTAGGCCCCGAAAATAAATACCATAATGAAAAAGAGCTTATTTATCATATCTACTGAGTAATACGCATAACATATTGGTACACAGAAAAAGAGCTTGTTCAACATAAATATACAAATACATACACTACATTATTATCATCTAACAAAAAGAAAGGGTTTTCATTTCCTAACAGGAGAACTTGAGTTCTCACTTGTAACTTAATAACAACTGGAAACAAAATCCAAGCCTCCAAACTATCCATAATTTAACTTAAAACTAGTACTACTAGTCGTCTACTACTAATACTACTAGGAAGGAAAAACAAAAATTATTCAGTTCAGATAACATAATCAGACCACTCTGATATATCTGAAGTATGATCCATAGTAAGGCTAGGAATTTTATTAAGCTTACGTGGGTTTTCCTTCCCTCCAAGCAATCGTGCCGGGTTCCCCACTGCGGTTGTCCGTGCCGGAACCTCCTTCAACACAACCGAGCCAGCCCCAATTTTAGCACCATCCCCAATCTTAACATTCCCCAACACACATGTCCCTGCACCAATCAATACCCCATCTCCAATTTTTGGATGCCTATCCCCACTAGCCTTACCAGTCCCACCTAATGTCACATTATGCAAAATTGAAACATTATCCCCAATCACCGCCGTCTCTCCAATAACAACGCCCGTGGCGTGATCCAGTAAAATTCCCCGCCCAATTTTTGCCCCGGGATGGATGTCCAATGCGAACACCTCAGATACCCTGTTTTGTATCAAAAGTGCTAGGACTTTCCGACCTTGCGACCACAATTTGTGCCCAATCCGATGTGCCTGGCAAGCCAAGAACCCCTTAAAATTCAAGAAACAGTGGACATAACTAATACAAGCCGGGTCTCTCTCCTTAACCGCCCTCAAATCATCCTTAACAGCCCTAACAATCTCTTGATCGTCTTTAAGCACCCCCACGAAAAGATCAAACAGGGTCCCGCTAGGAAGACTCGAATTACTCATCTTCATGGACAGATGATTCGCCAGAGCAGCCTCAATCGAATCGTGACAAAAAATCGAACTAAAATAGTAATTCGCCAAAATGGGTTCCTGGTCAACGTCTGACCAAGCTTCATCCTTCATTCGGAGCCAGAGGTCGTCGTCTTCGTTGTCGTTATCGTCGCCGGTCTGGAATTTATTCCGTCTGTTAATGGGTTTGTGGGTTTGAGAAATTGAGACGCAGGAAGAAAGATCCGGAAAATTGGGGCGGCAGAAACGGACGTAGGAGTAGAGATTGTCGTCGTCGATTTGGGTTCTGTTTGGGTTGGGACGGACGGTGTCAATTCGGGAATCGTGAACACAAGCGGCCATGGATGTTGATGTGGGTATCCGCGAATGATTGAACTGATGATTATAGATTGGTGAGCAGAGAAAATGGGAGGACATGGATTTGGCGATAAGAATAGAGGAAGGGGAGAGAGACCGCTTTTGTAGGGAAGGGAGAGGCGTGTATACAGAGAAGACCATGACTTTCATGGCGGAAACAAATTTTTTTGCTTTGGGAGATTTTCAAGAAAACTTGGACGAATAAAATAAAGGAAAGGTATCTTGTGCGGATTGTTCCGTCAAGTAATTATGTAGACAATGAGTTGTGTGTCTTAGACTAGGCTCATTATTGGTGTCATTTAATAGACTAGTAATTGGAATACAAATTTTTCTTATTACTTGTCTTAAAATAAGTACTCCCTCGGTACTCAAATTATTGTCTTTTTTGATTTGGTAAACAGATTTAAAAAAATTAATTAATTAAATTATTAATCTTAATATAATATATAATTTTTATTAATATTTATGTGTATATATCTCATAATTAAAATAAAAAGAAAATTAAGGTAAAATAGTAAAAGTATTGTCCTAAAAAGAAAACTTTCAAACAAGACAATTATTTTAGAACGAAAAAAAAAAACAAGACAATAATTTAGGGACGGATGGATGGAGTATTCTTTTAGCCAAAAAAAAAAAAAAGGTTATTTCCATTATATTTTTTATTTATCCACTACATGTACAATAAAAAAAAATAAGTTTGGAAAAAATTACCCCTTAATTACTTGTCAATATTAAGTTGATTAATAAAATGACTTTTCTTACATTATTTTCTAATACAAACATCAATAAACAATATATTTATTTATTTTATTTTCACTATAAAAAATATGCTTAATCAATTAAACTTATGATTGAAGTCATGCTGCATAGTAAAAAAATTAGTATAATAAAGACATTTTTAGCCTACGAAACTTTAAGAAAATATGTGATCTTTGATTATTGAATTAAAAAATTAATACTACCTCCGTCCCAAAATAATCGTTTTAACAATTTCCACAAAGATTAAGGAAGCTTTAAAAAAGAATGATCTACCATTGTTTAAATTCAATTATTGTAGGTAAGTTTAGTAGTATTTTTTTTTTTCTTTCTTCTTACCAACCCTCTTTAATGAGAGTACTAAATAAGGGCAATTTTGGCAAAATATGGGCAAATATTTTTCTTAAAATCCTATAATGACAATTATTTTAGGGCAAATTTTTTTGCTAAAATAACAATTATTTTGGGATGGAGGTAGTAGTTCGGTTTAAATTATAAACCATTGGATATATTTTAATTCAATGGTAAAATCATAGTGTGATATAGTAAGATTTTAGTAATTTTTTCTTACCTATACAATTGATTTAAAATTTTAATACTAAATTGATTGAAACCAATAATCAATTTAATACCAACCATACTGCTATTATTGAATTAATTTTTTAAAAAATAATATTATTTAAGTTAACTTTTTATTTTTTAATAAAATATCCAATATTTTCTAAATAATTTTGGTTGACAAATGCCTTAATTAGTATTATATTTTTGATAAAAGAACACGAGATGCAAAATTAAAGGGTAGTTTAGTTAAAACATGTATTTATTTAATGTAATAACTATTGATGTAGTAGATAAGTAAAAAATGTAGTGAAAATAAACCCTCCCAAAAAGAATTCTAAAATAAGTGTTGTTACGTGTTTTTATAAAACATTTGCTCATACTATTGTATTTATTTACTAGTCTCATTAAAGAGAGTTGTTACGAAAAAAGAGAAAAATATTTTTGCGACTTAAATAATTAGGGTGGTTAGTATATATTTCCACATTAACCACTCTAATTAATGTTTACTTTCACAACTTTTCAGTACAAACTACATTTATTATTATTTACTTTCACAAATTTTCAGTACCAACTACACTAATGAAATCATTAGGTGGTTGGTACATATTTCCTAATTAATGATTATTAACATATTTCATTAGGATGGAAGTTAATTTTATAACACAAATTTAGTTGACAAACATGTGATTGGTTAGAGCTTCTCCAATGTAATCGTTTATATAGTATTCACTCTGTTTCAAAATAAATGTCGTTTTAGCTAAAACACAATTGTTCTAAAATAAATGTCGTTTAAGGTTTGTAATGCATATTTTACCTAATTTATCATTCCTTCTCTTCTCTCAATTCCCAATAATTAATCTTCTCTAATACTCCCCCCTTCCATAAATTATTGTCTTACTTTTTTTTTATCCCTCTCTAAATTATTGTCTTGTTTGAATTTTTTTTTTATGACATCACTTTTACCATTTTACCCTTACTTTTTCTTCTTATTTTAATTATGGGTCACATGCACATGAGAATTAAAGTAAACAACACATTATATCAATATTAATAATCAAGTCAATTATTTTTTTTAATCCGTGTGTCGGGTCAAACAAGACAATAATTTAGGGACGAAGGGAGTAGTTACCTCCTCCTATTTATTTCAACTACTCCCAGTACAAAATTAAAGAATATTTAATAAGAGTATATTTGTCAATTTAAAATTTTTTTTAATATGTATGTACAACTCTAAAACGACACTTATTTTGAAACAGAAGGAGTAAAAAATGCAAGACACAAAAGAAGAAAGTCACCCAAAAAAAAACATTTTTTAATGCAAATATCTAATGCTGAAGTAGAGGTAATGTAGCATTTAGATGGTAAAACATCTTTTACGTGATCCTCTACTTTTGGAGGGTTACCTGAAAGATTTTTTTCCATCCACGTCATCAAAAAATAATAAAAAGCTATAGTTTTAAAAAAATTACAATTAATATATTATCAAATTAAATAAAAACTAAAAACTTGGTCTTTGGTCATGCGGGGTGACTTCTTTCGAGAATATTGTCTATGATAATTGACAAGGCGATTCTTCTTATTTCCGCCAATATTGTTTTATATTTAATTTTACCCGTCAATTTTGTTTATTTTTATCACCAATTTTATTTCATTTCAATCGTCAATTCTGACAATGATAAATAAAATAATAATTTTACTTTTATTTTTTGTAATTAAAAACAACTGTCACATCTGAAAGAATATTTTAAAAGGAGTTATGCATTGGAGCACGTTTAAAATGAGGACTCTTTATGTTTTATATTTTTTGTCACATATGAAAGTAGTCTTCTTTTTTAAAGATGCCTCGTAGAAAAATCAAAAGTTTGCATTGGAGATGCTCTTAGATATCACAAGAATTAGCATGAGATGTCACCATTTAATGTATCACATATTTAACACTTATATTTATATAAATTTGTATAATAATATTAAAATATATATATATATATATATTTATTAGGAGTATTAAGTAACGATCTACCTTAGACTATGAATAATGTACCACTACTCCCTCTATTTCAGACAAATAGTTAACTACTCTATTTTTAGATGTTTAACATGAAGAATCTATTTTTAAAAATTATTCCTACAATTTTTATTTTTTATAACTTTACCCTTTACATGTGGTATAAACATATTAACCATGCTCAAGCATTTTTTTTTTAATTATAATCAATTCTAATAATATTTAGGGTTAATGACATCACTAGTCTATTGACTACGGACTTCTCCACGATTCATCCCTTAAAAAAATTCACATCGTTTTTTTCCCTAACACTTCAAATTGTCACGCCAACAGTCCTTTTGATAGATATCATTAAAAAATTTTCATTAAGTCAATTATGTACATTGCAATATACATGTCATTTTTCAATGGTATTAAGGTAAATCCCTAGTAAATAATTAAACAATAAAAAGTTACATTAATCTTCACATCAATCCGAATTGTTCCCTATTGTTTTTCTAAAGAGAATAAAATAATGAAAAAAGAATGAGAAGAATTATATTCATCTTCTTCACACTCCGGTCACAATCCCCATAATCGCCTTCGTCACGTCACCGACCCAAATGTATCACCGAGGCAACCAAAATTATCCGCCAGAACTGTTGCAAGAAATTAAAATCCGAACATTAATCCCTCAATCTTCTGTCCAATAAACCAAATCTACAAGTAAAATCAATTCAACCTTCTCCTCTTCCAAATCTATGAAATTTATTAGGGTTTTTGATCACGTCAAAAAGATCTTTGTGACCACGTTGGATCCACCTAGATAGCTAGTCTCTGGTCAGGACGCGTCAACTCTCAAAAGGCGTTGCGCGTCGGGACCGGATCGTCAGAAGTGAGCTGGACCTTCAACTGTATGACAATGAATACACCGTTAGGGGTGTCGGGAGTTTTACCCGACCTATGCCCTCAGGTGTGAGAATAAGTACCGGAGTAAATGTGGAGGCAATTTGTGTTTAATGCTTACTGACATTTAAGAATTTCCAATAGGTAATGAATGAAGGTGTATTAAAGGTTAGTGAGTAAATACAATTCTACAGCACTTTGGTGAGTTCTTGTGAGTAAAATGTAGCTTAGCCATAAATGAAGGTGATACCTTGCTATTTATAGCTGAAGGTGGCGTGTAGGAGAATCTGAATTTAGCCACCTAGATGCTTGGGAGTTAATGCTCATCAATGAACTCATGCCTTCTGTTAGTCCAGAAGGATAGAATAGAAGCTTTTGTTCTAGGAATAAGAAGAAGCCATAAATGTCGTCGTAACTTCGTTGGGAAGAAAGCTCTACTTCTAATGAGAATGTCTGGCCTCTTCCAGGTAATATGCTGACAGACGGTGGGCATTGAATGTTTGATGTTGATCCTTGCCGAGGAAGCGTATACTTGCTGCCGAGATACTTCCCATTACAAGCGAGGACATTTGTTGAGCTGTGTCGAGGTCAAGCTCGGACAGTAACCTCAGCTAGAAACCTCGGTAGTAGATTTTTAGCTGGGAACCTCGGCTGCTCCGAGGACCGGACTGCCACTGTCGACGTAGATTCTGGGACCCACTTGAAGCTGATATGAAAAACACGTAGGATGGGTGTCTGGAAGGATCCCATCAATTTTGTTCATCTAAACAAGCTTCAATTGATAACCGAGTCGATTGTTCTATCGTGTCGCTGGTATCGTAGAAGCCACTTCGTCAATATGCCTATAATTTTGGATTTGTTTCTGGTTCGGCAGAGAAGTGAGAGAAAAAGGAAGAGAGTTTCCGTACTAATAGCTAGGTTTTGAGGGAAATTAAATAGGGTTTCTTAATTGATAGCTGGGTTTGAGGAAGAGGGTTTGGCGGAGGGACTTACCCAACTGCTACACCCTTTTGTGGCAGGAGAACCCTCTCACTTTTTTTTTACTACACACACACACACACACTCTCTCTCTCTCTCTCTCTCTCTCTCTATAAATACATATACAGTCATGCCATGTTTGATTTCTTATAAACTAGAAATGAATAGTTAAATGGAAAGGTCAAGAAAGCGGGTTTTCTGAACAAGTTGAGTATCAAATTAAGACGAAGACGATGATGATGACACGGATTGCGATGCATCGTAATCTATGTTCTTGATTGTGTTCCGTCGATCCAGCTGCGGTTTCTTATTCAATGACCTTATCTATGCCCTCAATGCATAGATATTACAGACATGTGGATAAAGATGTTAAAAGGACCACGGCTTGTAGGGTTGGCCCGTTTAAATCGAAAAAAATAGGGTTAGGGCTCAATATTTTTGGTCCGTTTAAAATTAGGGCTTTTTAGGACTGGCCCGTTTAACCCGCGGCTCGTTAGGGCTGGCCCACCAGGTTTCAGGGTTGGCCCGCCAGCCCGCGTAGTATTAATTAGGCCTTAAAAAGTTTAGAAAATACGTAAAATAACTACCATGAGAATAAAACTAACCTTTTAATCCAAAGTAAAACACATTTATCCTTTGCACTACAGGTCTTCTTTGTGTACTTGTGAATAAATACTGAAATATAAATAAAAAATTTGAAAAGAACTGCTAAGTAAAGCTATTACATTATTTATTTTGAGAAAAACAAGTTGAAAATTATAGCACATCGATGTAAAAAAATGTCTAGTTTATATTTCTTTTGAAAAATATAAAAAACTATCAAAGTTATGAATGGTTTATCGATTCATTATTTTAAAATATTGTTATATTATATCTTTAATCGTGGCCCGATAGTGGCCCGTTTAACCCGAAACCCGCTAGGGTTAGGGTTAGGTCTGCAATATTAGTGGCCCAAAAAATTGGACCGTTTAGCCCGCGGCCTGTTAGGGCTGGCCCGAAATCGCTAGGGCTAGCCCGTTTAACATCTCTACATGTGGATAGAGAAGGAGAGAGGCAGAGAGAGAGAGAAGAACTTGAACTTTCCCTCTCTATACATATATGTGTATAGGTATAGACATGATGAGAGAGAAGAGGGATAGAATGGGGTGAACAGTGAGGCAAATTGAGAATTTTCAAAGCAGTCTGTGTAGTTTCTCTCTCCTCTATGTGAAATTTTTTTTTTGCACTTAGTCAAACGCATGTGGGAGGCACATGGACAACTTAACGGCAAATCACTAACGACATCCATCAAACGGACTGCTGGCGTGACAATTTGAAGTGTTAGGGATAAAACGATGTAAATTTTTATTAAATGACTAATCGTGGATATGTCCATAGTCAAGGGACTAGTGGTGTTATTAACTCTAATATTTATATATTTCTTAATTATTAGACTTTCAAATATGTACTATTTGAGTGGAACGGGAGGAGTGTTACGCAGATAACGGAGTAGAATTTTGTCTTCTTAAATCATGGAAAACGATAAAAGTAATCAAAAGTATTACTTCCTTCGTTCTATGAAAGAGTCTACGTCTGAAAAGTTTAATAAACAAGAGATATATAAGTATCATTAGAATTAGTTATAATTACAAAAATGTTTGAGCATAGTTAATATGTTTATAGTACACGTGAAGGGTAAAGTTATAGAACTATGAAGATTGTAGAAATATTTTTAAAAAATAGATTTTTTATGTAAAATATTACAAAATATAATAGTAGACTTTTTGTGTAAAATGAAAGGAGTAATAAAAATCAATAATATACACTACAATATTATATTTTTTATTTGCTACACATAAGTCATAATTACTGCAATACATGTTGTTCAGGATTTTGATTGATTACTTTGGTTAGAATAACTCTTAATCAAATACATGTTGTTCAGGTAGTGGTAGTGTTATGTCCGTCTTGACCCCACCTTTAAAATTTTTTTTTAATTGAGAAAGGAAAAAGCAACTAAAAAAAGCTTACCCACCTTTTTTTAATTGTACAACGGTGGGGAGTTTAAAAAAAGTTTACCCACCTTTTTTACTCAAATTTATTATAAAAATATCCTTAAACTACCCATAAGTTACGCAAATAAATTTTTTTTCAATAGTAACACAAACTTCAATAACTTTACATACCCCACCATCTTTATCTCCATTCAATTAATATCTTTATATATTTATATATTAAATTTATAAAAATTGATCTGGTCCAAATAAAATGAACCAAATCTCTATTTATAGATAAAAATGTGTATTTTAATATCAAAAAATAAAAAAAGGATTTTTTATGGTCAAAAATGACCAAAAACAGCCAAAAACATTTTGCTACAGTGTGCTACAGTACGTGTCAGGAAAAAAAAAAATTTTTTTAACTTAAGTAAAACGACATAATTTTGAGCTCTTTTAAACCTAAACTACGTCGTTTTGGATAAATTTTTTTGAAGAATCAAGCTAAGCTCCAGTAGCAAATTAAGCTACCCAAACACCTTTTGGCTTAATAAGGAACCTTTAAGCTACTCCATTGGATCAAAGAATCCCACCAAGCTCCCCTTAAGCTACTCTATTGTTCATGCTCTAACAAAACTAACACAAGCTTTATCCTTCTTGAGAAGGGGATAAGGTCTGACATAGGTTCAAAGGTATGTTCAGTAAAAAATGGGGTTTATTTTCATCGATAGTCTTGTTAAAAGGGTTATGTTCATCAATAACCTTACTTATTTCAAAAGATTTTGTATGATATCTATTTATTTAAAATCTTGCCATAATACCATTTTCTTTTGAACGAGACACAGGGTCGATCGAATGACTCACATGGCCGTTTGAATGACTCACTAGGTCGTTCGAACTCACAACTGCCAACTTCCTTCCAAAAGAGTAACCCTAAGAAGATATGCTCAAGCTTGGCAAAGAAGAGTAAGGAAAGAAACCCACTTTCAATTGCAAATTTGTAGGCTTGCAACAGTTACAACGACCTTCTTATGCAAAAAAGGAACTCTGACATTGACAACTACTTCGGCTAACACAAAGGAGCAACGCACTTGACGGCTTGTGAAGAACAGAAGGGCTAGGGCAGAGTCAGGTTATATGCCACATTTGAGTATTTTGAAATGGATAGTTTGGGAAGTTTATAGTAATTGTTGATCAAAAGTAAAAAAAAATAAAATAAATAGTCGGCTCAATCATACTTGATATATACCACAATTAAAAGGTACTTCTCATTGAAAGGATCACAAGATAACGCATATAACATCTTAATAACTCGAGAATGATAATCATTATGTCAAATTAACTAAATTAACCTAAAAATATACTCTCATATTAACATGAACATTTTAGAAAATTAGTGATCTTTCAACTATTTTCTTAATTTAGCAAGTTGGGCCTTGATTAGTACACGAAATTAGTTCAATGTAATTAATTGACAGCATTTGGTATTGCCTTAATTATATTTTGAATAGGAATAGATTAATGAAATCTTGGAATCAATTCTTAAAAAATTTTGAATTTGGACTTATAATAGTTGAAATCCTTATGGAGGAGGTAGTATTTTGATTTTTAATAGTTGGAATCTTTGTAAAATGAAAATTATATCATTTTATTGGGTCTGGTGTTTGGTTATAATCTCATTTGGTCTCAATTAAATCACTTATGTCGTTCCTTTTAGTCATTACGTGATTCGAATTTACTAGATTTTTACTTCATAATCCAAAATGATGAAAAAGAAAAGGGGATGATTAACCTGATTGGGACTTTGAAGGAGAATAAAATACTGGTAATTAAGCTATTTTAAATATTTAAGCTGCTTTATTTGACTAATTTTATATAAATATAAAATATTAATTTTTTTTAAATATTTTAATTTAATGCATTTTTATTTTTACTTTATTAATGTTGGATAATTCAGAAGTTTCAGCAAAATTGAAAAAGAATGACGAACTTATTATTAGTTTGGAGCTGTAATATTATTAATGTCTATCTTTTATTATGAAAAGTCATGAACAAATATATGTTTTGGTAGTTTTGTCTGTTGTCTTAATTTTATTTTTGTATTTCAAATTATTTTATTTCGTACCGAATAATGTGATAAAAAAATTTCGTACATTAGTAATAAATTTCTTATTTTATCTAACATTATTTAAGAATCCAACCCGCATCTATTTATGTAGAATCTTATTACTAATAATGGATTTTGCAAAATCGATTCTGTTTCTATGTATCGATCGATACTTTAAAATGTTTGGTGCACTTGTGCTGTGTGCACATTTTAAAAACCTAGATATGGTAAGTTTTAGAGATGTGCTTAATGACACTCCCAAAAAATGCTAAATATCACCCCCTCCCCTAAGGCAAATTTACTATTTTACTCATGTTTTTAATGGAAAAAAAAATTACAAGACCCCCACCTCTAGGCGGTTCTAATGGAGCAAGACCCCCTCGGGGTGGCGGTCCTATGGAGGTTTCGTTAAAAAGTTAACAATTCTGTTAATTTTTAACGTGAAATGTTAACTTTAGGGTATTAAAGTTAACATTTTCGTTAAAAAATTAACGAAGTCATTAACTTTTTAACGGAACCTCCATTAGGACCGCCACCCCTTGGGGTCTTCCTCCATTAGGACTGCCACCCCTTGGGGGTCTTCCTCCATTAGGACCGCCACCTCTTGGGAGTCTTTTTTTTTTTTTTTTTTGTAATTGAATTAGGGGCAAAATAGTATTTTTCAAAGGGGGTGGTGGTATTCAGCATTTTTGGGGGTGTCATTTAGCACCTATGAAGTTTGATCTCAATAACCACCTATTCACAATTTTTAATGTCACTAAAAATAATCTTTAAAGATATACTCCCTCCGTTTCAGGGAAAGAATCTACTATACTATTTTGGATGTTTCACCTAAAGAGTCCACTTTCAAAAAAATTATGCTTATAATTTTCATAATCTTTCATCTTTACCCTCCACTTGTGATGTAATCATTTTAGTTGTGCTTAAGTATTTTTGTAATTATGACCAAATTCAATGACACTAATATATCCTTTAATAATTAGACTTTTCAAACATGGACTATTTGGGTGGAACGGAGGAAGTAGTATATTTCGTTCATTCCAAAATGAGAATCTATTTTTAGTTTTTTCACTAAAATTAATTAAGTTGACTATTGAGTCATTTTAGTACACACTAAAAAAATTTAAAGTAACTACTCAATTCAAAACAAAAAAGTGTTATAAATAAATGATTTATATAATTGTTTGGTCCATCGGCTTTTTGAAAACTATGCATTTGGTCCCCCCTCATCAAAAAAATCCATTCTGGTCACTCGATTTGCATTTCCTTGTGAGATTCCCCCTTCATGCCGTTAACATCAAATTTTTCGTTTGTATTATTAAAAAAATACCCAAACTACCCTTATCACACACACACACACACACATATATATATATATATATATGTATATATTATTTTTACATTTACTTTGCAAGTTGAAAGTGTTTTCTTATATTTCTATCCTTTTTGATAACTCTTGAATTAATTTATAGAATTATGGCTTTCGTTTTAAGCTGCAAGGAATCCATGGTGAGTTAGTATTGATTGGATTATTAATTAATTATATGATATTTGAACAACGTCAGAAACACTACGGGAGGAGATCAACAATGCTGAATCATCGCCACCTCCACTCCTTTGCCACTTCTACCACTCCTAAGTTCGCTCCTATAGCTGTCGATGCCGCCACCACTGCCGCCCATTACCCTGCCAATACTATGTTTCCTTTTTCGAATCCCACCATGACCACCGCCACTCCATTCACCGGAAACCTTCTATTAGAACTCCCGACAACCAATTTCTCCATTTCTTGACTAACCCATAAACCAATAGCTTATATCATATACCTAACAGTCTACCGAGCACCAGAATGATCAATAAATTCATAAACTGAAATCACATAAACCAATAGCTTATATCAATTTTCCCCCAACAAGAAACTTTAATATCATCACTGAAGAAATTCAAAATCCACATTTCCACACCAAGAAGACATGAACAATGTGAAAAAAATTCAAAATCACAGCGATAGAAAATGGAACCAACCTTTGGCAAGAAAATTCATAACCAGGAAGACGTGAAAAATTGACAAATGCGTATCACGTATGAACAGAATTAGGGTTCCGGAAGAGAGAGAGATGGAATACCGATAGGAACGAAAGGGTTTCTAACACGTTTTTTCTACGAAAATAAATCTTTTAGTTCTGAATTAGTAGCTCCCATCTTTTCCTGTATGATCTCTGGATTCGATCACGACCAATGTAACCCCCAGAATCACAGCGATGGAAAATGGAACCAACCTCTGGCGGCGGCAGCAGAGGCGGTGATGAGAGCGAAAGCTGAGGCTATCGAATTTGGCGTCATTTTGAGGCTTTCTTCCTTGAGGCCATTAACGAATCTAGGGTTTCGTTCTGAATGATTGAATTCTCAAAAACAAATTTCGAAAAAATTAGTGTTTTAGGGTTTCGTTCTTGATTGAATTTGAAGTATGAATAAATATAATCTGATGGAAGACTAGGTTTTGATAGTAGAGAAGGTACCCAATCGGGAAGATGCTCTAACTCTTGAAAGGATTTTTGAACTCTTTTCACCGGAAGTTGCAATGGTTTTAGTTGAAGAAGATGAAGCGGTGTAGGGGAAGCATTAAGGGTAGTTTGGGCATTTTTTTAAAAAATTAACGAAAAATTTGACGTTAACGGCATGTAGGGGAATTCTCACAAAGAAAAGCAAATCGAGTGACCAGAATGAATTTTTTTAATCAGGGAGAACCAAATACATAATTTTCGTAAAGCCGAAGGACCAAATAATTATATAAATCTAAATAAATACTTAATATATACCACTTACTTCATCCGTCCCTAAATTATTTTCTTGCTTTCTTTTTTTGTCTGTTCTAAAATAATTGTCTTGTTTGAAAGTTTTTTTTTTAGGATAACACTTTTATCATTTTATCCTTACTTTTTCTTTCTACTTTAATTATAAGTCACATGCACATAGAAATTAAAAAAATACTTTTTTTCTTCTTTAATTATGGTCACATGCATATAAAAATTAAAAAAAATTACACATTATATCAATATTAATAATCAAACCAATTATTTTTTCTTAATTCATATATCGAATCAAACAATACAATAATATAGAAACGTTTTTCCTGGGGACGTTTGTGAGTTGTGACGTTTGTGATGACGCGTAGGCGCCTTTGGCTTGGGCAGATATTCTTCCTTATTCGTGCTCGTTGACCGACGGCCGAACGCCTGTATTCTTTATATAAGTCCATTACGTTTCTGTCCCAGGCTGTCGGTATCCAATTTTAAATTTGTAGGTGATGAACCGCCACTGAGTTGTACCATAGGCTATTGTGTCTTCCACTTCTTTATTTTTTTAAGGTTTGATATTAAAAATTGTAGTATTATTATAATAAATCTCCAATGTAATCATCTATTTATCTAGTAAGAAATGTTACATGTAAAAAATATAGATTTTTTCCAAAAAAAAGTAAATTTCTTATGCTGAGGTGGAGATTATATGTCATTTAGTTGAAAAGACATCAGATCTTCTACTTCTAGGGAATAACCTAAAGAATGTCTTTCAATCCACGTCATTTACCGTTAGTTTTTAATTTTAATTTTTTGTTTTTTATAATTAATTATAAAAAACTGTCACATTTGAAAGAATGTCATATATGGAGTCTTACATTGGAGCACGCTCAAAAAGAGTACTCTCTATCTTTAACTCCCTCCGTTTTAGGCAAAGAGTCCACTATGCTATTTTTGGATGCTTCACTTAAGAGTCCACTTACAAAAAAAATTATAATTACCATTTTCATAATTTTTCATCTTTACCCTCTACTTGTGTTGTAATCATTTTAGTTGTGTTAAGTATTTTTGTAATTATGACTAAATTCAATGACACTAATATATTTCTTAATAATTAGATTTTTAAAACGTGGACTTTTTGGGTAGAACGGAGAGAGTAAATTGTTTATCACATGCGAAAGAATTCTTCTTATTTAAATATGTCACGTAGGAAAAACTAGATAATATCATTGGAGATGCTCTAAATTTTAACGTTAGTGTCGTTGGATCAAATCTATGTAGATCTATACACCATTGGATCAAAATTTATTACATTGAGGACAAATTAATCCAACGCTGTACATATTTAAGTAGATTTGATCTAACGACACTAATCCTAAAGCTTGTAGTAATACCACAAGCTCGAACTCGTAATATCATTTGCCTATTTTTATTTAATATTCTCTTTGCTCCACCCAAGATCCCCAGAGTTTACGTTAAAAAAAATTTAATAATTAAAAAATATGTAAGTAGTACTACTATTAGAAATAGTCATAATTATTAAGCAGAGTCAAGATACTTATAGCATATGTGAATGATAGGCTAATGAAAATTATAGGCATAAATTTTAAAAGTAAACTTTTTAAGTAAAATATTTTAAAATAAAATAACGAAGGGAAAAACATTTTTTTTTTACTAAAAAGAGAAATTATAATCACATTACACTTAAATTTAAGTGTGAGTACCAATTGAGCTAATGGTCACACTCATATTTAAAGATCTTTATCCTAGCCTAGAGGTCAGGGGTTCGAGTGTGGGGGAAGACATGAAACTCACTACTAAGAGTGGGAAGGCCTGTGACTAATGATGCTGGGGAAGGACCTAGGCTGGGACCTACAGGGCTCGGTACGGTGAACCTGGGTCACTACATAACATTGTTGTTTTTTTAATATGGCCTCCAACCATCAGCAACCACCAATGACAACCTCCGTTATCTGAAACCAACCAACAGTCGACAACCTCCGACAACCACCATCTATTGTCACGAGTCTTGACAATGGATTCATAAGAAGATTTGGCTAATATATATTTTAAAAACACATTATAAGTATCTACTTTAAAAAATAAAAATTGCATTGATATTTTAAAAAAAGTTAATATCATCGGTAGTCCTTTGACTTTGATGTTTTCAGCATTTAATCTATTGAAAAAGGTTTGTCTCACCACTAGTCCAACCTTTTGAAATTTGCACATAGTAAGTTCTTTTTAGGGTTAATGACACTAGTAGTCCCTTGATTATGCACTTTTCTACAATTAGTCCCTCAACAAAATTTCGTATCGAAATCGTTCCTAAATTTTATAATTGTCACGATGGCAGTCCTTTTAATAGATGTCGTTAGTAAAATTTTGTTAAGTGACCCATATACCGCGCACGTGCAATTAAGGGCATAAAAGAAATTTCACAAATAAATTAAAATCCAATGAAATCAAAGTTTCGTCTCACTTTCTCTCTCTCCCTCACTTCATTTTGGACCAACCATGACCAAAATTAATACCCTCAGTCATGTTCTCCTTCCTCTGTTTCACCCAACAACCACCAACCCCGCAATCGCCTCCGCCACCACCACTAAGAAATGCCTGAGCACCTCTAACGGCGATGATATCAACCAAACACCCAAGACCCACGAAAACCCATACACAAACTCACACGCACACACACACCTTCTTTCTCTGCAATACTCGGTCTCTCGCCACTGAAGACTACACTCCACCAATCTCACCGTCGTCAAACTTGAAAAAGGGCGGCCATGGAGCGCCACTCCATCATCTTCTCCATAACTCGCTCTCTCTCCCCCTTTTCCAAGCTTTAATTAGTGATCCCCCTTGCAGTCGAGCACCACTAAGCTCTCCATGGCCTTTCAAATTGCTACCAGTCGTTGCCATCAGAAAGGTGATTCACAAAAAGGTCACACAAAGCAGCTCTTGATCTCATCCCTTTATATGAAAAAAAATAATAATTAGACTCCATCAAGTTCTCAATCATCCATTCTTCTGTTGAGTTTGGTCTTCAAATTAGGTTTTGATTAATGTTTTTTTAATGGGTTAAATATGGGTTCGATATTTAAAGGGCTTTACTAGTATTTTTTTAATCTGCTGAGTTTGGTCACCAAATTAGGTTGTACTCAACTCCGTTTGGATTTGTCGATTGTTGTATAATTTTTTGCTTTTCTTTTTCATTTTTAAAGTTATTTTTTGATGCATCCATGTATGGTTTTAGACACCTTCATGGGAGCTGAAGTAGACGAATCTGGATTCATGGCGTCATTGGCATAAATTTTAAGGAATTGAAGTCTATAAGCAACTTGAAGGTTAAAAGACGTACAGATTTGAAGAAAATCTGTTAAATGGAAATTAAATTCCAGGGTTAGGGTTTCAGATTGAAGATGTAGAAGACGAATGAAAGAAAAAAAACAAAGACCAGTGCTAACGCACATGACTGAATTAACAAAGAATTATGGGCTAAAATTGGATTTATGGGTTGGAATCAAGATGTATGATGGTGCTGGGTATTCCTCCTCTCTCCTTTTCTATTTCTTTCTAAAATTATATAAACTGTGCATTTCATATTTAAATATATGAGAAAAATTATATTTATATTTCTTATATCAGAATTTCCCATAATACTCTTAAAAAAATGGTATGTGCACCGCTCATGATTGAGTTAACAGAATTACACTAACGACACCCATCAAAAGGACTGCCGACGTAACAATTTAAAGTACCAGGAACAAAAACGATGCAAATTTTTGTTAAAGGACTAGTCGTAGACAAGTCCATAGTCAAGGGACTAGTGGTGTCATTAACCTTTCTTTTTATGGATGTCACTAAAGGCTCCAAGATGTTGGCGTAGTTTTCCATTCCTATTCAGGGTATTATGGTAACTTTCATTCCCCGCTCCCCCTTCCAGTTGCCGTCATCTGTAAGGGTCGCCGACGACGAAGACAACGGCAAAGGAAGGATATAGAGAGAAAGTCGACGGAAGAAAAGACGAGAAAATTAGGAATCGACAAAGGCGACCATGGATTCGGCAATATTCACCTCGGGTTTGGCAATGACGCTCAACAAAAAGGTCGGATTGCTTCTTCAATCGGGATCCATCATTGATTTAATTGGGAATTACTTGTCTGATAGGAATCTATCTTTGGTTTAATTGGGTAAGGAATTAACCGGGGAAGGGGATGGTTAATTGAGTTTATTTGTTGGAGAGAGAGAGAGAGAGACAGAGAGAGACAGAGAGACAGAGGACAGCGGCTAGCGTTTGATTGTTGGTGATGGCGGTTGAAAATCTTATCCTGGTGAGACCGGCTTGCTTGTTTGCTCCAGATCTATTTCTCTCTGATTGAATCGAGGCAGGGCCGGTCCTGAACTTTTGGGGGCCCAGGGCAAAAAGAAAAAAAAGGGCCCTTGTTAAAATATAAAAGTAATAATTTTACATAAATATTTTTTTTTACTTTTTATCATTTAAAATATTGAAAAAATGCAATATCTACAAATATACAAGAAAGAATAAATATCAAATAATTATTAAAAATTACGATTCTGCACATATTTACACAATTTACAACAAAAATAATATACTTTGTTTGCATCTTTTGAGTACAATATCAATAAAACCTGAGTTCTGCTTGGAATATTATTATAATCTACCCAATAATTATTATAATTGAACTTGTATTTCAATCTAAGCAATTTTTACTTTTTTAATGACCCAGTTACAAAAAATTGATGGTCAACTAACACTTTTTTTTTTTATAAGTATATTCAGCAGATCCAAAATAAAATGAAGGTTGGATGACTCCGTTAAGGTCGAACCCAAAATCTCTAATTTTATAAAACAACACCTTATCCATTAAGTCGTGAAGTCAATTACAAAGTTATATTAATACATTATATATTATACATAAATAAGGTTTGTTAATTAAATTCAGCAAATCAAAATAAAACAAAAGGTTGGATGACTTTGCTAGATATCGAACCCAAAATCTTTAATTACATAGATAAGAATCTTATCCATTAAACCACAAAATCAATTACAAACATTATAGTTACTTAATATATTATACTACATATTTAAATGGTATACATAAATTTGGGGCCCCAAAAATTGGGGGCCCATGGCGATCGCCCCTCACGACATGGGTCAGGGCCGGGCCTGAATCGAGGAAAGGAAGAGGAAGAAGATAAGAGTGTGTGGATTGGGAGAGAGGGAGAGAGTGTGTTTGTGAGTACGGATCGCTGAGTGTAAGAAAGGGGAGCAAGAAATTCCAATATTACCCTTAAGCAATTGCATGTGCCTCGCACATGACGAGTGGACAACACTCCTAGTAACGGCATTTATAAAAAGGATCTACTACGTGCAAATTTCAAAAGGTTTGGACTATTGGTAAGACAAACCTTTTTTAGAGGGCTATGCAGAAAACACAAAAGTCAAGGGAATGCTATTAACCATTTTTAAAATGTACTCCGTCCGTCTCTTAATTATTGTCTTGTTTGACCCAGTACACTGATTAAGAAAAAAACAATTGACTTGATTATTAATATTGATATAATGAGTAATTTTCTTTAATGCCTATGTGTATCTAGCCCATAATTAAAGTAGGGAAAAAATTAAGGGTAAAATGATAAAAGTAATGTTCTAAAAAACAAAGTTTTTAAACAAGACAATTATTTTATAACGGACAAAAAAGAAAAGAAAGACAATAATTTATGGACGGATGGAGTATAAGTTATGAAATAAATAACAAAATTTTAAAGGGAATTGCTATTCCAACCCCCAAAAATGTTAAGTATACACATTTACTTAGTTCACCCCCCTTCAAACATTATATCACCTATATTACTAAGTATACCCCCATTTTTTTTCCTATTTTACCCTTTAACAACCCATTTTTTTCCAATTCAAATCTCAATCCCAATCCAAATCTCATACAAACCCTAACTAGCAGAGGCTGATGTTTTGGAGACATTGATCAAGTCAAAGCCCTAATTTCAATCCAATTAGCTATACATGGAGACTCCTGCACCGTTGATTTTATCGAATCGGCACTTTGCAACTTGGACTTGCGATCCCATCTCTTGAAACACACATTTTTTAAGAATTGCTATTTAACAACCCAGTTTTTCCTATTGCTTTCTTGAAACACACATTTTGGTTAAATTTTTTAATAATTTTTTGAATTTTGGAGGAAACTGCGAAGTGTGCGGCACTCCCCGGCAGCACACCCTAAGGAATGTGCGGCACTGGTCCGCCGCACATACCTTAGGGCATGCGGCTGTCCGCCGCACATACCTTAGGGCGTCCGGCCGGGGGTGCCGCACAGTATCTTATATAGGGTTCTTAAAAATTTTAAGGGTAATATAGTCTTTTAAAATTGTGGCAATTTTGTAATAATGGTAAGGGGGTATACTCAGCAAAATGGGGGGTGTGAATAGCACTGCTCAATTTTAAAACAAGCGTACCCTAAGGGATACAAGTTAGCTTTTAGCCTTTTACGGTTATAACAATAACCTAAAGCATGTAAATTGTATTTTACTTCATCTCTCATTTTATTTTGATAGCTAAGCTGTGACACATAAAACAACTTTTTGTTTATCTAGAGAGGGGTTAGAATTGATCTATATAGAAGTCACTAAATATTCTCATCTCCCAAATCCCAATTTGTAAATGTAAACGTTGAGCAAATATAATAAAAACATAAAGAATTTCCGCTAATAAGTATTCTTATAACACTCATAACATTGATAAGTATTCATAGAACACGTACATTAGATTAGCTTAATGGGAGCTTGGAGGGATTATTCCTTCCGATGGAGATTCTTCGAGTAGTATCCGGGGTTCTTAATTGACATAAAACAAATCGGGGAGCTTAAAAACAAAATACGGAACAAAAGGAAGTTGTTTTGAACAAGAGAAATAAAAATAATAATAAAAAAAGCTGCTGACACGTGCACTGTCATCAGCTTTCCACATGGCAAATTCCTAGTGGTAAGCACTTTTTTTTCCCCTTAGCACTGTTATTGGCCATATTTCAACAAAAAAAATGTTTTTTTTAAAAAATAAACTACATATTTTTCTCTATAAATAGAGATTTGGTTTGTTTCATTTGAACATCGGATCAATTTGTTACGAATTTTTCAAGTTTCTCTCCATTTTCTTCTCTACTCTCTCTTCAAATCTGATTTTTTAAATTTATATTAAGTTATTTAATACTTAAATTATTACTAATATTATTATTTACTAGTTAAATACTTCAATTATCAATATTGCTATTAATAATTAATTAATTAAAATTATAAAAATTGTACTTAATTAATTAATAGCTTAAAATAATAAAGATAAAGATAGTGTATTATGTAAAGTTATTGGAATTTGTGACGCTATTAAAAGATTTTTTATTTGGGTAGCTTAAGAATTTTTTTGTAATAAATTTGAGTAAAAAAGGTGGATAAACTCTCCTTAATATTTAAGCTACCCACCATTGTACATATTTTTATAACACTTATAACATTAAAAAGTATTCTCAATAATTATAACATTGAAAAGTATTCTCAATAAAATAAATTTTTTTAAATCTAAAACCCTAATAAGTAATATGAGAATGTTTGGTAGCAAGCTTCGAAAAAAAAAGAAAAAAAAAAGGTGAGGGGGGCCGGGGGAGGAGGAGTGGGGAAGACAAAGTTGAATACCCCCTGCTTAGTGCATAGTTGAATAAAAGTTTGACTATTTAGTGTAAAAGTTGTTGGAAATTTATATGATGTATATGGTCATTTGTGACGTTATAGGTCTCGTTTATGAATTCCAAGATTAATTGGCCAAGGTTGGGAGCAACTATAAAAGTTTGACTAATTAATGTAGAAGTTTGAAAACAAAAAGTAAGATCCATTGAAGAGGACAATGGTATATAACATAATACTCCCTCCGGTCTTAAATTATTGTTTTTTTTTATTCATCTTAAAATAATTATTTTCTTTTAATATTTTTTTTAAAATATCATTTTTATTATTTTATTTTTATTTTTTTTCTTATTTTAATTATGGGCATCACATTCATGGATATTAAAAAAAAATATATATTATACTAATATTAATAATCAAGTCAATTATTTTTTCTTAATTTGTGTGTGTGTCAATCAAACAATAATTAAGGGACGGAGGGAGTAATTAGTAACACTACTCCATATATGCAACTTCTCGTTAGCCATGATTGATTGAGTTGGATAGATTATTAACGTGTTTGGATTTGTCTTGTTTAGTAAAACAGTTTTAACAAAAAAAAAAAAAAAAGTTAATTTTGGGTCCCTAAACTAAACACTTTTTTTTTTATATTTATTTTATGTTTTGTCCCTTCTAAACATATTATGCATTTGGTCTTTGGACTGGATTCTCGTCCGAGTTTCCCCCTTGGCTTCATTAGAGGTAATTTTCTGTCACCCCTAATGTAGCATTGACCAGTGTGATGTTTGATACACAAATTTCGCTAAAGAATAAAGAGAACGAGAGAAAAAAAAAAAAAAAAGCTAAATCAAACAAGTATAAAATTAATAGAAAAAGTGAAAGATTGAGAGCTAGCAATGTTCAAGGATTTTAACAAAGAATGTAGATGTGGTAAAAAAATGTGATCACATCTACTAACACATTTACAGTTTAGACAACAGAAGTAAAAATAAAACAATAAATAACACTAAAATGTAAAACAATTATCTAGAAGCACTCTATCTTGTCAAATATAACAAAACTTTCACTAAAAAAAGATTGTAATTTGTTACAGTAATAAAAAAGAAATACCTAGTAAAAAACTTACGAAAACTCCTTAATAAGTATATCTACAACTTCTAACATAACTCATCCATACACTAAATAAGAAATCGAACCAATCTCAATCTTTTTGATTGATCAAATATCTTGAAAAGAAAGACAAAAATAAATCTAAATCAATTAACAATATCACAATAACCAAGATTAATTTAATTGGATTTTCAAATCCAACAAAAATTAATACAAAAATCTTAAATAATTTTCTTAGGTCACGTAGAGTCAAACCGTGAGACTAAGGCATGTAAATTGTATTTTACTTCATCTCTCATTTTATTTTGATAGCTAAGGTGTGACACTGAAAGATTTGGATAATGGAATGATATGCCATTGAACAATGAAGAAAGAACAGAGAACTAAATTTGAAAGAGAGAAAATTCTCAAGAGAATTGATTATGTATTTTCTTATTGAATTCTCAGATCATCAAACTGAATCAATACATTTCCTTTTTATATATACACTTATATCTCTTCAAAAACAGAACAGAACGTAACAAACTATGCAACTTGCTGAATTGGTGATTCCTTTCTTCGCAAACACCAACCGAAGTAACTAACAAAGTATCAAACATCACACTCGCGCCCTCCACTTCTCATTATTTACACACGCTACCCTTGTAGTTTCATTGCCCTTGTTGTCATCTTTGACAGAATAGCATTCGGCACCCTTGTTATTCATATCAGCCCCCCTCAAGCTTAAGGTATTGAAGAGATTAAATACATTAAGCTTGGACAACAAAGAGGATAAAGACTGATGAGACAAAGCCTTGGTAAGAAAGTCAGCCAATTGACCAGAAGAGCCAACATGACAGGAGAAATCAAACCGGACTTAATATGATCACGAACTAAGTGACAATCTATTTCAATATGCTTGGTTCGTTCATGGAAAACAGGATTAGCTGCCAAGTGAAGAGCAGCCTGATTATCACAGAAAAAAGAGACTGGCTGAAGATTGGACACTCCAAAATCTTGCAGTAAATTAACAAGCCAAACCACCTCACAAGATGCAGTAGCCATACTCCTATACTCAGCTTCACAGGAAGATTTTGAGACAGTAGTTTGTTTCTTGGCCTTCCAAGAAATAAGAGAAGATCCTAATAAAACACAATAGCCAGACAAAGATCTTCTGGAGGTAGGACAGGAGGCCCAATCAGCATCACAATAAATGGACAAAGAAAGGGAACTGGTGACAGAATAGAGTAAGCCTTGACCAAGAGTCCCTTTGATATATCTAACTAACTTCAAAGCAGCAAGCCAGTGAGGTTGTCTTGGGGAGGCAAGAAACTGACTTAAAATATGAACACTATAGGCAATGTCAGGCCTAGTAATAGTGAGATACACCAGCCTACCAATCAATCTTCTATATTGGTCTGGATGAGCAAACAAGTCTCCACAATCAGAAGCTAAAGTATGATGCTGCTGCATAGGAATTTTAGAAGCCTTGGCAGCCATTAGCCCCATATCAGAAACTATGTCCAAAGAATACTTTCTCTGATGAATACAAATGCCCATAGGAGATCTAGCAATTTCCACTCCAAGAAAGAATTTAAGAGGGCCTAAATCCTTGATGGCAAAAGAAGCATGAAGATGAGTTTTAACAGCCTGAATCACAGTACCATTTGATCCAGCAATAAGAATGTCATCTACATAAACCAAGATGGCAGTAAAAGAATCTCCCTTATGCAAAGTAAATAGAGTATGGTCATGTTTGGATTCCTTAAAACCAAAATGCAACAGGGCAGAAGCAAACTTACTATACCACTGTCTAGGAGCCTGTTTCAAACCATAGAGAGACTTCAACAATTTGCATACAACTGGCCTTGATTTGGACTGAGACACCATGGACACAGGAAGCACATATCCTGGAGGCAACTGCATGTAGACCTCCTCCTCTAAGTCTCCATGAAGAAATGCATTAGCCACATCCATTTGAGATAATTGCCAACCCTTGATAGCTGTTAGAGCCAGAAAAACCCTCATTGTTGTCATCTTTGCTACAGGAGCAAAGGTCTCAAAATAGTCTTCACCTTCAGTCTGGGTGAAGCCTTTTGCAACAAGCCTGGCCTTGTACTTGTTAAGAGAACCATCAGCATTATACTTCAACCTATATACCCATTTGCAACCTACTGGACTTTTGCCACTAGGTAAGTTAGTCAGTTTCCAAGTATTATTTTGCTCAAGAGCAGAGAGCTCAGCAGCCATGGCATCACACCAATTTGGGTCTTTTAAGGCTTGTGAATAGGTTGTAGGTTCAGTGAGAGAAGAAATACTACAAATATAAGAATAATAAGAAGGAGAAACAACAGAATAAGAGAGAAGAGAGGAACTAAAACCTGCAGATATGTTGGAAGCTGTAAACTGAGAAGGAAGACCAACAAAATCTTTATACTTGTCTGGAAGATGCCTCTGTCTCACAGGTCTGGAAGGAACAATAGAAGGAGGGATAACAGACTAGACATATCGAAGAGTCGAAATAGGATGATGAGGATGGGTGTTAGAATATCGAAGATTCAAATAGAAATTGGAGAATCTTCAACATGAGAATAAGGAGAAATAGTTTCAGTGAACATAGGAATATGACATTCAGAAGAAGCATGAGGAATTTGAGTGAAAGGAAATATGTTCTCATAGAATATAACATCCCTGGAACAAAAAACTTTATGAGTTTGTAAATCATAAAGTTTGTATGCCTTCTTACCATAGGGATAACCAAGAAACACACATTTGGAAGCCCTTTGAGAAAATTTGTCTCTGGTTTTGGAGAGAGTAGAAGCATAGCAAAGGCAGCCAAATGTCTTTAGATGATTGTATGCTGGAGGATTCTGCAGTAAGAGTTCAAATGGGGTTTTGTTTTTAAGAACAGTGGAGGGAGTTCTATTTATAAGATATGTAGCAGTTAGGACACATTCCCCCCAGAATTTAATAGGCAATGAGGCTTGAAACCTAAGGGCTCTAGCAACATTAAGAATATGTCTATGCTTTCTTTCTACTCTTCCATTTTGCTGAGGAGTATCAATACAAGAACTTTGGTGCTCTATGCCAAGAGAGAGGAGCAAAGGAGAAATGGTTGAATTAAAAAACTCAGTACCATTATCTGATCTGACTTGTTGAACAGATGTATGAAACTGAGTCTCAACCATTTTAAAGAAGTTCTGAAGATATGAACAGACTTGAGATTTAGAGTTTAAGAGATATGTCCAAGTAGTTCTAGTGTAATCATCTACAATGGTAAGAAAAGAATGAAAACCATTGTATGTTAGATGCCTATAAGGACCCCATACATCACAATGAATTAAAGCAAAAGGATGCAAAGCATGACTGACACTCAAAGGAAAAGGAATTTTGCATTGCTTAGCAATATGACATACATCACAAGGCTGGTCAATTGAAGCAGTTTTATTACAAGGAATTGAAAAATGTTGAAGACTGGAATAAGGAACATGCCCTAATCTACAATGCCAAAGTTGAGCATCATCAACTGAAGTACAACTTGAACAGCCTGTTATTGCAGAAGGAACTTCAGACAAGACAAATTTGTATAGTCCTCCATCCTGTTTACCAGTCCCCAGCAATATCTTGCAAGTTGAGTCCTGGATCAAGCAATGTGATGAGAAAAATCTGATACACACATTATTGTCAGAAACAAGCTTACCGACATTAGATTGAATGTGAAATTGGGAACATATAGAACATTATACAAAATTAGATGATCTGTTAGATGAATGGTGCCTCTATGAGTGATCTTGGAAGTTTGGCCATTTGGAAGATTAATATAGGAATCAAATTTAATAGGATTAAGGAGAGAACTGAAATTAGAAGTGATATGATCAGAGGCACCTGAGTCAATTACCCAAGAATTGATGTGCCTTGTATGCAGAGCTATCTTACTTAAGCCAGTTGCACTGGAAACTGTAAAAACATTACCTGCAGTTTGAGTGGTAGGACTCTCAGGGTAATTCATTGAACCAGGATTCTTCATATAGGAACCTTCAGACATCATAACACGACTTGAGATTTTGACACTATCATCATCTTGAGCAAATAGCATCTACAACATGAGCTTGATAAGAAGGAGTTACCGGCCCTTTGTTCTTTAAATTCTTGGGCATTTTTTTGGATCTGGCTTGACTCCATGAAGCTTGTGCCATTCAGGGAAACCAAGAATAAAGAAACAATTATCCTTACTATGTCCTAATCCTCCACAATGAAAACAAGTGATATTGGCCTTTGGATTAGTTCTTCTAGAACTATTTCCTCTTGAATTGTCTTCTTGGCTATTATTCTTAGCATACGAGCTGAAGATATTTCAGACATATTATGAATATTTGTACATTCATTCAGTTTCTCATCTTGCATCAGTAAGGCCAAGGTAGTATTAATGTTTGGCAGAGGAGTTTTAGCCAGAATAGTACTCCTAATTCCAGAGTAGTTTTCATTCAATCCAATCAGAAACTGTGTTACTTTCTGCAAATGTTCATATTCCTCTATTTTCTGATCTACTCCACAGGAACAAGTACACTCACACCTTGGCAATTTACTAATCTCATCCAATTCATCCCACAGAGTTCTGAATTTGGTGAAATAAGCAGGCACATTCATATTACCTTGTTTCAAATTCATCATCTCCTTCTTTATAGTAAAAACTTGTGGAGCATTGCCTTGTGAAAACCTAAATTCTAAGTCCTCCCATATTTGTTTGGCAGACTTAAGATATACCAGACTTGACGAAATTTCTGAAGAAACAGCATTTAATAGCCATGAGGTAACCATATCATTGCACCTTTGCCAATGTGACAGATATTTTGATTGAGGATTTGGTTTCTTATTTTGGCCAGTCACCATTCCTAGTTTCATTTTTGAAGAGAGAGCAATTATCATAGCTCTCTTCCATTGATTGTAGTTTGTGTTAGTGAGTACTTGCGAAATTAATGACATGCCTGGGTGATCATTGGGATGAAGATATAAAGGATGAGATGCAGCTAGAACTAGGTTTACCTCAGTGGATTCATATTCATCAACCTCTGAATCTGTAGTCGAGTTCATGATTCTTCAATTTACTGATTTCTTCGTTTGTTCATCAAGTTGCGGAAGCCAAATTTGCTCTGATACCATGAAAGATTTGGATAATGGAATGATATGCCATTGAACAATGAAGAAAGAACAGAGAACTAAATTTGAAAGAGAGAAAATTCTCAAGAGAATTGATTATGTATTTTCTTATTGAATTCTCAGATCATCAAACTGAATCAATACATTTCCTTTTTATATATACACTTATATCTCTTCAAAAACAGAACAGAACGTAACAAACTATGCAACTTGCTGAATTGGTGATTCCTTTCTGCTGCAAACACCAACTGAAGTAACTAACAAAGTATCAAACATCACACTCGCTGCCCTCCAGCTTCTCATTATTTACACACGCTACCCTTGTAGTTTCATTGCCCTTGTTGTCATCTTTGACAGAATAGCATTCGGCACCCTTGTTATTCATATCAGACACATAAAACAATTTTTTGTTTATCTAGAATGGGGTTAGAATTGATCTATATAGAAGTCGCTAAATATTCTCCATCTCCCAAGTCCCAATTTGTAAATGTAAACGTTGAGCAAATATAACGAAAACATAAAAAAATTTCGCTAATAAGTATTCTTATAACACTTATAACATTGATAAGTATTCTTTGAGCACGTACAGCGAAGTAGCTTAAAGGGAGCTTGGAGGGATTCTTCCTTCTAATGGGGATTCTTCCTTCCAACGGAGATTCTTCGAGTAGCATCCGGGGTTCTTAATTGACATAAAGCAAATCGGAGAGCTTAACAACAAAACACGGAATAAAACGAAGTCGTTTCAACCTAAAAATAATTAAAACGATATCATTTTGAACAGAGAGAAATAAAAAAAATAAAAGCAGCTGACGGCCACTGATACGTGCGTTGTCAGCCACTTTCCACGTGGCAAATTCCTGGTGGTAAGCACTTTTTTTTTTTCCTTGCACTGTTATTGGTCATTTTTCAGCCAAAAAAACAATGTTTTTGTTTTCATTAATTTTTTTTAAATAAACTACACATTTTTCTCTATAAATAGAGACTTGGTTTGTTTCATTTGAACATCAGATCAATTTGTTACAAATTTTTCAAGTTTCTCTCCATTTTCTTCTCTTCTCTCTCTTCAAATTTTATTTTTTAAATTTATATTAAGTTATTTAATACTTAAATTATTACTAAGTTAAATACTTCAATTATTAATATTGAAATTAATAATTAATTAATTAAAATTATAAAAATTGTAGTTAAAATTGAAAAACTGATATTACTAAATTACTATTATTTAATAACATAATATAAATATGATATAAATATATTAAAATAATAAACATAAAGATGGCGTAGTATGAAGTAATTGGAGTTTGTGCAACCACTAGAAGAGATTTTTTATTTATATAATTTAAGAATATTTTTGTAATAACTTTGGGTAGAAAAGGTGAGTATGCTCTCCTTAAGGCTTAAGCTACCCACCATTGTACATGCTCTTATAACACTTATAACATTGAAAAGTATTCTCAATAAAATAAAATTTTTTAATCTAAAATCCTAATAAGTAATACTTCCTCCGTCTCTAAATTATTATCTTATTTGAGTCGGCACACGGATTAAGAAAAATCAATTGACTTGATTATTAATACTCCATTCTAGATAAACAAAAAATTGGGATAAAAAGTATTAGTATAGTGTGTAATTTCTTTTAATGTACATATATATATGGTCCATAATTAAAATAAGGATAAAAATAAGAATAAAATGATAAAGTAATATTATAAAAAAAATTATTTAAAAATGAATAAAAAATTTTAAAAATAATAATTTAGGGACAGAGCGAGTACGAGAATGTTTGGTAGCGAGCTTCTAAAAAATAAAAGAGAGCGGGGAAAAGGGGGAGGGAGGAGTGGGGAAGACAAAGTTGAATATCCCCTGCTTAGTGCATAGCTTTGAGGTTGGGAGCACATATAAAAGTTTGACTATTTAATGTAAAAGTTTCAAAATAAAAAGTATCCATTGAAGAAGACAATGGTATATAACATACTCTCTGTCCGTCCCTAAATTATTGTATTTTTTTTTGTTTCAGAATAATTATTTTGTTTGAAATTTTTTTTTAGGTTATTTTTATTATTTTACCTTTATTTTTTCTTCTATTTTAATTATGAACCATATATATATATATATATATATAAGAATTAAAGAAAATTATACATTATATTAATAATAATAATTAAATTAATTATTTTTTCTTAATTTATATATCAAGTGAAATAAAACAATAATTAAGGAACGAACAGAGTAATAATTAGTACCACTACTCCATATATGCAACTTCTCGTTAGCCATGAATGATTGAGTTGGACAGATTATTAATGTCTTTGGATTTGTCTTGTTTGGTAAACCGTTTTAACAAAATACAAGAAGAAGAAAAAAAAAAGTAATGCTATATGCATTTAAGGTGTTCACCAAAATTCAAGTTAATATTTTCTGATTGGTTAAGTGATTTGTGAGTCCTACCACTTAAAAATCTTCTGACTAACTAAAAGATGCTCACAAAGACTTTAGGTGCACATAGAATTACTAAAAAAAAAACACAAAAAAAAGAAAGAAAAAAAAAACTAAAGCTAATTTTTGGTCTCTAAACTTATCATTTTTTTTTCTTTTAATGTTTTGCCCCTTCTAAAAATATTAGGGATTATTATGTTTTTGACTAATGTACTATGGTCGGAGAGCAGAATTGACAATCGTACTCTCAAAGACCAACTTTTGCCCTATGTACTTGCATAAGTTGGAAACAATTGACACACCCGTTATTTTTCCATTAAAAAACTTAACGGCCGTCGGACGTGGAAATTGTTTTTGTGTTAAATCTTCACCGTGGCAGCTAAGTGAATATTTATAACGGTAAGAAGATCATGCTTGATGCACGTGATCTTCTTTTTCAATTCATAAATTCAGGCATGGTTAGGGCTCAAAACTGATAAGCAACAACAACGATCGATTAGAGCTGGGGTTAGGGAAATTGCGAAATTGAAGGTTGGTTCTTGCCTTTGCACCAGAATTTTGCTAGGGTTTTGCTATCAATCTTCTCAATTAGGGCTTTTAAGTGGAAACCCCAATTTTCGATGAGAAGGAAGTCGAATCCCAATCAAATGACACACAGTTCAATCGCTTCTGTCATTGTGGTATTCGAGCAACAATGTGGACGTCGTGGAGTGATGAGAACCGAGGTAGAAGGTTCGTTGGATGCCCAAATTACAAGGTAAGCTCTTCTTGTCATTTTTCTGTTTGTCATTAGTGTTATACATTGAAGAAATTGAATCCACCATGCTCTGCTGATGGAGCTCTGCTGCTGGTGTTCTGCTGGTGTAGCTTGGAGCTCTGCTGGTGACTCTGCTGGTGTCCAGCAGTGTCTTCAACATTCTTTATAATTCTATCAAAAGAAATGTTTAATTATTGTTTAATTGTCAAGATGATTCAAAATGTTTAATTCTTCCAGTTATACTTTGCATTGTTTTTCAGGATATAACTAAGCATTGTAAGTTCTTCTCTTGGATTGACCCTGCACTACATGAGAGATTGAAAAAGATCATTCTTGCTGGACGGCTGACATCACAAATAGTGGGATTGAAGCATGAAGTTGAGAAATTAGATATCCAACTCAAACAAGTTGTTGATGAAGCTGAAAAATTGAAGAAAAAAAATGCAAAGGTGAAGCTACTTGAGAGAAAAATTGAAGAATTATGTCAGAAGGCAAAACAAAGAGAATAAAAGTATTTGTGTGCAATGTTGGTAAGTTGGACATTGGTTGTTGGGCTGATAATGACAATTCTCAATGGCAAAACAACCTTTAGCAATATGTTGCCTCCTTAGTTGGGCTGGTAATGACATTATAATGTGTTTCAATATTTTTCAGTGTTGTAATGACATTGTAATATGGTTCAATGTAATGTAATGTGTATTTGAACATCTTTTAAATATCTTAGTTGGGCTGATAATTGGTTAATGCAATGTGTTTCAAAGAATGTGTGTTGCTCTGAATTTGGTTGAGTGTGTGTGTATTGTAATGCCCTGTTTTTTTGTATAAAAGGCTTGCAATTTGGTAGCTGTTGAGTGCATTTGTTCACATAAATTTTGCACTCATTTCAAACACCAAAATGCACTAAAATGCATTTGTATAACCTGTCAACATACACAACAATATTAACAAACCTCTCAATATACACAACTGTTTATCCATAAAATTAAAGAGTATCAATTTCAAACCAAATGCTTACAAGTAACCTGTTAAGCCTCACCAAAACAAAAGGTTACCAAATTGTTTCAATCACACACACAAAAGGACTACCAATTTGTTTTATTTGCTAAACCTCTCTGACATTGTCATTGTCATTAATTTCAAAGGTTTTCCCAGGGATCTTAAGTGATGTCTTCTTGAATTGAGTAATCCAAAGTCTTTGAGACCTTTTAATATATTCTCCTCTTTCCACTTTGATTTCTTCACAAGGCTTAATGGTGATGGTAAGAAAGTTGATGGAATTGATGCTTGTGCTTCTGTAGGGGTCCTTGGTGATTGGCTTCCTTGAGAAGGACCAGTAAAAGGTACTTCATCTTCATTTGTTGAATTTAGCTCTGTAGGGGTCCTTGGTGATGTGGTGCCTGTAGGTACATTTGTTGGGACAGTTGGTTGGATGCTTGCAAATCCAATTGTTGTTTTTGGTCTTGTGCTTCTTCTTGATGGTAAAAGGGGAACTGAAGCAGTAGTTCTCTATAACACATGACAACAAGTTGAGTAAATGTGATATAAAAACACACTTTAAACAAGTAATATTATCTAAACATAAAGTTATTAACAAGTTCTTACCACAATGTACGCATCTCCATTGTTTTGATTGACATAATTTCCAAACCCTACTGGAACATTCCTCCTTGGTAACAGTTTCTTTGGCCTCCCAGGTGCTCTTTTTCTTATGTTGGCTTGCCTTGATTGAACAAATGGTCTTTGCTCAGTTTGTTGCCTTTGTTCAGATTGTGGATCCATTGAAGCTTTATTGTTCACTCTTTAAAACCAAACAAAAATCAATTGCTTTTAAATAAAAGTTTCAAAAAGAAATCAAAAATAGTAATGTGTTTACCTTTGTTCAGATTGAGGTCTAAATTCATTGCTTTCTTGCATTGGTCCAATATGTGGATCCATTGATGCTTCATTGTTCACTCTTTAAAACCAAACAAAAATCAATTGCTTGTAAATACAAGTTTAAAAAGAAATCAAAAACAGTAATGTGCTTACCTTTGTTCAGCTATTGGTTCTTCTTCAACTATTGGTTCTTGTTGAACTTGTTCAATTGTTGGTTCAGAATTCACCCTTTACAAGTAAACATAGCAAAACAACATTATACAATGTCTTAATACACAACCACAATAAATAAGAGAAATATTTAAAAAACAGAAACAATTGCTTGCCTTGTGTCTTGCACTGGCTCAGTTGCATTGGGTTTTCTCTTTCTTTGTCTTTTCATCCTCAAGTCAAGTTCTGGGTCATTCTCAACTCTTGGATTCTTACAACTTTTGGCATTGTGATCATCTCCATTGCAATTTGTACATTTCATCTTCCTACCTTTCCTTAAAACTTGATTGTTGTTCCTTTCCCCCTGTTCCTTTCTTCTATTCACCTTTGCTCTCTCGGGCATTCTTTATATAAAAGGAGGATATAATTTTTCATTTGTAAACTTCTTCCATTGGTTAACTGCATTTACTGGTTCCAAAGGATATTCATAAGCCTTCAAGGTTTGATATTTGAGAAACCAATGGCTAACAAAGTTATCAGGCTCATCCCCGATGTAATAAATGACACATATTGCATGAGTGCAAGGGATCCCTGATAATTGCCAATGCCTACAACGGCATGTCCTCTCAATCAAGTCAACACAGTATCCACCTCCTCCCTTTGTCACCTCAAATTTGTTTTGCCCATTATGCTCAGTACTCCAATCTCTGAATCTCTTATTCAAAACTTCTAATTTCTTTCTTATTCTTGGACAAACATTGTCTTCTAGCTTGGTGAAAAGGTCATGTTTCTGAGCTAACCTACACATCACAGCAAATCTAATGTCTTCTAACATACTTATTATTGGCTTACTCCTAGCTTCTACAATGTAGGCATTAAATGACTCAGTCATATTGTTCTCAACAGCCTCACAACTATAGCTTGGTGAAAAGTATGCCCTACACCACTTACTAGGGTCCTTTGTGATCAAACTTTGATAAGCACCTTGGTTCAATTCTTTAATATCAGCAAATATGTAGTGCAACTCCTCTAATGACCCTGTTTTTGCTCATTTACAAAATAGATTCCTAAGTTGCACACTAGTATACAACTTTCTGAAGTTAGCATAGATATGTCTTGCACAATTTCTCACCTCTGCTTCAGGAAACAGTCTCCATGGCTTTCAAAAGTCCCTGATTTAAAAGACATAATTAGATAAAGCAATTAAGTAATTAAGATATTGAAATCAAAAGTTTAAAACAATAAACATAGTCCATACCTTCTGTTGATCAGATATCAAAGTCAACCCCTGTCCATTGTGGAAACCTATGTCATTTCTAAGTAGCTGTAAGAACCAAGTCTAAGTGTCATTGCTCTCTGTTTTCACAACAGCCCATGCTATAGGGTAGAAGTTGTTATTCCCATCCCTACCCACAGCACAAAATAGTTGGCCTTTACAAAACCCCTTCAGGAAACACCCATCATGTCCAATTACTGGCCTACAACCTGCAACCCATCTCTTTCTCAATGTAGCAAAACAGATATAGAACCTATGAAAGAGCAAATCCTGTGATGTTTCTGACCTTTTAGTTTCTAAAAAAATTGAGCTCCCAGGGTTGCTTCTTTTGAGTTCATACTCATAATCAAATAGCTTGTTGTAATGCTCCTTCAAAGCCTCTTTTACCTCTACCAATGCAATTGCTTTTGCCCTCGCACATTGCTTCAGACTCAGATCCACCTTAGAGTGCTTAAGAATAAAAGCTTTCATTTCTTTTAAACCCTACCTAGGAGAATTCCTAATCTCAGTTGCATACATCTTAGCTATCCAAGATGGACCAACTATTTTAAGCTTATACTTTCTCACATACTTGTGCATATCTCTCAAGGACTTGATCTGAATGGACTGTTCATTTTGCATCATGGTAGCATAAAGCCTCCACTTACAGCTAGGGTGCCTACAAACAACTAGGAGTCTTTTGGTTTCAGTTTTTGCCCACTTTAGGTCATAACCATTATTTGATGCATAACAAGTTAAGCAATGCTTTAACTGAGCAGTGCTAGCAAACCTCATACCAAGCTCAGGGTACATGTGGTCCCATTTTTTTGTAGGGTCAAAGAGTGTAATGGTTCCTAATGTCTTCCTCATTGTCATTTTCATCCTCACTGTCAAGATAGAGGGAATCATAATCACTAGAGTCCATATACTCACTATAATACCCACTAGTAACCACATCAGCACCAAATTTCCTAACCTGCTCCATAAAGTCATCATTTACTTCAGTTGGCATAACATGAGTAGTTGTGAGTTCAACTACTGGAGGTTCATTTGGAGGCTCATTTCGAGGTTCATTTGTGGGTGGGTTCAACTGCAGGGGTGTTAACATTTTCAGTTACTCTGGTCAAATTGGCTTCCTTTATCCTTTTCCTTTTTTTTTTTTCAATTATTTGCTCCCTAAAATGATCAACCTCATCCCTATCTTCACATAAATGATCTAAGCTTGCCACATCATCTTCAAACTCACTACCATCTTCATATTCAGGATCATTATCATTATGACCTTGAAGGTTTAATCATCAATTATATCTTTGTTTAACTCATAAATATTATCAATATTTTCCTCAACAGAGTTGTCATGCTCAACATATATGGTTGCAAAGCCTTGTGTAGTTCTACAAATATCTACGATGTCCTTAATTTGCTGAGCAGACCAGATCAACCTAAGCCCATCATCCATGGAAGAATTTGGCATTTGGTAGTGTATTTTCTCAATAGGCTTTGGGCATTTTGATTTAATTAGACCTTCCAACACTAAAATGTTAAGAGTCTCAAAATTTATATCAGATATCATTGCCATATGTCCCATATCATACACCAAAAATGACTAGTCTTAACTACCCCACCATAGTAAATGCATAATAAAACTGTTTCACCCATTCTGCATTGAAGAAAAAAAAATTAAAAAAAAAAATCAAAGTGGGTACAACTTTAGCAAAAATCCAAAAGCATACAAAATGGGACAGAGAGACCAATTTCTTAGACAAATTAAAGTGGGGGACCATGTTCTTCAATAGACAATAAAGAAATGGGGGTTACCAATGCAAAAAAATATATATACTATAGCAGACAACAATGGTGCAGCACAAAAAAATCCAAATTTGAACCCCTCTTTAGCCTTTTAAACCTCTTTACAACCCTATTTTGCCCTAATTTCATATTGGACTAACAAAAAGATGCATTTTGCCTAAAAACCCTAGTTTTTGAAACAAATCAAATCAATACGTTGGAATATGACCAATTTTAACCAAAAACCCTAGATTTTCGAACTCAAATGTCTTGAAATCAACATACCTGTTCTTCAATGCCGTACTCTGTTCTTCAACCTTCAAGCCTTGCCAAGTCTTCGTCGTTAAAGCCTTGAACCCTAGAACAACTTCGATGCTAACATTAAGCATTGAACCCTAGAATAACTTCAATACCGTACTATGTTCTTCAACCTTCAATCGGAGAGTTGGTTTTGAAGGCTACTGAGAGAGCCTTAACGTACACTAATTTTCCCACCATGTTACTTCCGGACTCCACTAAATATCCACTTGGCTGCCACGATTGAGATTTAACACAAAAACAATTTCCACGTCAGACGGCCGTTAAGTTTTTGGATGGGAAGATAACGGGTGTGTCAATTGTTTTCAACTTATGCAAGTACATAGGGCAAAAGTGGGTCTTTGAGAGTACGTTTGTCAATTCTGCTCCCCGACCATAGTACGTTGGTCAAAAACATAATAATCCCAATATATTATGCATATGGTCTTTGGAATGGATTTTCGTCCGAGTTTCCCCCTTGGCTTCATTTGAGGTAATTTTCTGTCACCCCTAATGTAGCATTGACTAGTGTGATGTCTGATACAGAAATTTTGCTAAAGAATAAAGAGAACGAGAGAAAAAAAAAAAAAGCTAAATCAAATAAGTATAAAATTAATAGAAAAAGTGAAAGTTTGTAGCTAGCAATGTTCAAGGATTTTAACACAGAATGTAGATGTGGTAAAAAAAAAAAATGTGATTACATCTGCTAGCACATTTACTGTTTAGACAACAGAAGTAAAAATAAAACAATAAAGAACACTTAAATGTAAAACAATTATCTACAATCACTCTTTTTTATCAATATGATAAAACTTTCACTATAAAAAATTGTAATTTGTTACAATGATCAAAAAGAAATACCTAGTAAAAAACTTACGAAAACTCCTTAATAAGTATATCTATCTACAGCTTCTAACACAACTCATCCATACACTAGATAAGAAATCGAACCAATCTCAATCTTTTTGATTGATCAAATATCTTGAAAAGAAAGACAAAAATAAATCTAAATCAATTTAACAATATCACAATGACCAAGATTAATTTAAGTGGATTTTTCAAATCCAACAAAAATTAATACAAAAATCTTAAATAATTTTCTTAGGTCACGTAGAGTCAAACCGTGAGACTAATTGCCATCCTCATGAATCAATGGCGTCGTCAGACTGAATCCTATCAACACCACCCTGTGATAATCGTTGTCACCCTAACTTATAGTTACACAACGACATTTAGAATGTATGATAGATAATAGGTATTACGACTTAAGTACAACAACTCAACCACAGTTCAATACGGACATGTGATCGAGTAGCAAATATAATCACTTGAAAAGCACCAAAACATTAAAAAAAAAAAAACTATTTCAGTTTCGTCAATTTCAAGTCCTAGATTAGCTTTATCATAGTTATTTATTTGTCATGTCTTTAGACTAGTTTTTTTTATTTTTTATTTTTTTTATGTCCTAATTAGGGAGCGTGGGAAGGGATCAAGTTTTAAACTTCACTTTGTAAAACTTCAACTGTATCATTTATTTTTCATGTCTTTAGACTAGCTTTACATTCATGTTCTTAAGTTAAAATCTCTTACTTTTATAAACTTAGACCAACTCTTAATTTCATAGGTGCTAAATGACACCCCTAAAAATGCTAAATACCACCCCCCCCCCTTTGGGAAATACTATTGTGCCCATCATTCAATTATAAAAAAAGAACAAAAAAAAAGAAAAAAGAAATCCACCTCGAGGAGGCGGATCTCTAGGAAGAATCCACCTCAGGGTGGTGGATCTCGAGGAAGAAATCCATCTAGGGCTGGCGGATCTACCATGTTCCGTTAAAACTTTAACAATTTTGTTAATTTTTTAACGAAAATGTTAACTTTAGGGGTTGAAAGTGTAAAAATAAAAAATACAAACTGACGGAATCATGGATCCGCCTAGTGTAGGTGGATTTTTAGGATATGTCCGCCTAGTGTAGGCGGATTTACCAAGTTCCATTAAATATTTAACGATTTCGTTAATTTTTTAACGAAAATGTTAATTTTAGGGGCTGAAAGTGTAAAAAAAAAATTTGATGGAATAATGGATTGAATTGAGATTCGTCTAGTCTAGGTGGATTTTTGAATTTTGTCCGCCTAGAGGTGGCGGATTTGTCTTTTTTTTTTTTTTTTCATTTAAAACATGGGCAAAATAGTCAATTTGCTAGGAGGGAATATTGTATTTAGCATAAAAAGGGTGTTGTATTTAGCACCACTCATTGATTTTTTTAAACCAATTTATAGGAATAGGCGTAACAAATAGTCGGTGTTGTTCACATGTAACAAGTTGGCTTTCAACCAAAAAGTCGTTTTCAATAATTATTCCTTGGCAAGTGTTTTGCGCTAAATGCAAGTAGTAGAAGAGAGAAGAGACCTCGACCATAGGCATAGGCATAGGTTGGGTACTTGGTGTCTTTGAGCCCGTTTGGTCGAGCGTTTTGGCCAAAACGCAGGGATAAAACGCAGCTTATTTGCAAAAAATGTGTTTCAATACTGCGGCAGAAAATGCAGCGTTTTCAAAACGCAGCTGCGTTTTAAAACGCTAAAATTCCTAGCTTTTTCCCAAAACGCAGGTTTTAAAACGCTACTAGGAGAAAAAAGCTGCGTATTGAAGTGATATCCCAAACGTATTTATAAGGAAAGACCTCCGTTTTTTAAAACGCTGCGTTTTTAAAATACTGCGTTTTATAAACGCTGTACCAAACGGGCTCTTTTTCAGTTTCGTTAGTGGTCCAGAAATTAATGGTGTCAAGGCTAGGCTGGGTGGCTCCCAGTTTTTGACCTTTCAAAATATGCTAAGGAGCGCACTTTACTCCTCCACAGTCCACTCATATTCTTCTTACCTGCTCGGTTCCTTTGAAAGCCACTTCTCAGACTTTCTCCTTCTTGCTTTTCTCTCTTCTAAGATTTTGCTTCGTCTCTAAGATGTTGATATCAAAAGTTTCCAAGAAAGGGATGGTTTCAGCTGGGAAACTTTATTAAAAAAAGGACTGGACCGGAATGGAACGTTTTCAAGGGATAGCATGTGATGGGATTACTATTAAATTTCGTCAACTCATCATCATTGGTTTATGACTACTTTTATTCAAGCATACATAAAATTTCTCTTTTCTATTGAGCTGCCTTTGAAAAAAAATAAAAAAGAGAGGGTAAAAGTGATGTTTGATCATCTTCCTGTCTCGGATTTGGATGTACCAAGAAAATTGTGCAATAGTCATTTTTTTTTCTTGCAAAGAATTGACTTGAGCTATTCTCCTTCCTAACATACTCGCATCTTTGAGACAAATGGACCAGTGTTGTCACTGGATAGCAACTTTACGTATAACTCACCAAAAAGATGGGAGGTAAGGAACTCATTTTAAACGGTAACATGTTCGAGTCTTCTTAGTTAGTAAAAACAGATGTTCCGAGTCTCGTGAGAAAGGAGGAGGAGGAGGGTTTAGGGATGAGGACTACTTTCCATTGATCACAAAAAATCTCCCCAGGTCTTACAATATTGGCCTACAGCTTCATCCTTCATATTCTTCGCTATTAGTCAACACTGAAAAAAGTACTCCAAAATTGTACTTCTTCAATATAAATGGTCTTAATCAAAATTCTACCTTGATTCTCGCCCTTGCAACGAAACATAGAATCCTCAAAGAAAATATATAAACTAGCACTCATCTACAACAGTGCACATATTTACCTGACATAATTTTTAGGCAATTCATCATGTAGATATGCAATAAATTTACCAAAAGAAGTTGAATTAGTGGCATACAATCACAGTCTTTACAAAACTGCACCGTTGGTTTCTCAAAGCTTGACCTCTACATCGACACCAGCAGGAATGTCCAGCAGCATCAAAGAATCAATAGTCTCGGCAGTAGGGTACAGAATATCAATGAGTCTCTGATGGGTTCTGATCTCAAAGTGAAACCGTGCATCCTTGTTGACATGAGGAGATGTCAGCACACAGTGAACTCTCTTTTTAGTAGGCAACGGCACCGGACCCATGGTCTTTGCATTGGTAGTCCTGGCGGCATCCAGTATCTGCTTGCACGAGTCCTCAATTAGGGGCACCCAGTACGACCTCAGCTTAATTCTGATTTTCTGTTTCGGTGCCAACTGTGGAGAGATATCTTAAGATGATTATTATGCTGCTAAGAGATTATGGAAAAATAAGAGATAATTACCTACTTTAATATAACAAATCAAGCCTAATGACATGAAAACAAGCTTCACTGTAATCATGCAACAAAATTATGGGCCATTACCATTTTCAAAAACCACAGGAAAGACATTGGGTACACTGTGGTCTACCTTACCTTTGATACAGAATACAAAGCAGATGAAATATCGAATGACTAGGGCACTATTACATGAGTCAACGAAATTGAAGTGTGAGCTCCATGGTATATGTAAAAATGAAGTAGCAAAACACTGCAAATATCTGGTTTAATAAATGCAGCTATTACCGATCCATTTTGTCGTTTTCCAAACTCTTGGCTAAATTCCACTAATTAAATTTTGCAAGTAAACCTTGAAGAGCTAAAAGATTACCTAAATGATACTCATTCAAAAGAGTTCTTAGTGAAGCACTCTAACAACCAACAGCATAGCACAGTAGCACACTCGCCAACCCAAAGTAGGCTTTTGCTTTATTTGTGGATTTTGTTGCTTGTGCTCGTTGAACACCTCTTTAGATTCTCGTGGATATTCATATGCTTTTAATGTAGAGTAATGCTAGAGGCACCTGATGAGTACCATTTTTTTTTGCACAAAATGATGTGACACCTATGTATTAGCTTATTTAGCATCTTGTTGGCTCCACTTTGAATTAAAAAGTGAAGCCAACAAGATAACACATAGGATGCTACATCATTTTGTGAACAAATTTTGGTACTCATTAGGTGCCTCTACCATTACTCGTTAATGTATTAGCCCATATATAACTTGTGTCGTATTGTACTAATAGAGACTACAAATATCTAATGAATTAATTTATTGTGAAAACCAAACCACCAACTGTTATCACCTCTCTCCTCCCTTTCTCTTTTTTGTTCTTATCTCATACTGTATCGAATTCGCATTAGTGGCAAGGTCTGCAATTACCTTAGTCAATCACATGATTCACATTGTAATTTATACCCAATCGACCTCTCTTTCTCCCCAATGGAGTCTGCGAAGGTCCCCAAAGAACGCATAAACAAACAACACCAGTGTGCTTTGGTTGGCAAGTATGCTCCAATGTCGACAACTGGCATGCTAGAGTGCAAAACAACTGAAACTGACCTGGCACCGTTAACGCTTAGCAAGCAATCTCAATTTGTTGAGCATATGCATCATAACGATTAGACTTTGACATCCAAGTCAAAATTCATGGCTTGAAAGCGTCACATCAAGAGAACAGTCGTAATTCTATTAAAAGAGGGCATTTATGTAAACCCATTTTAATCCTTGATGTTTGACTTTCAAACATGGATCCTTTGGATGGGTGGGGGGTGGGGGTAGAGGTAGTATTTATTTTTTTTATTGCATTATGCACCAAAAATTCAACTTTTACAGATTAATGTTCCTTTCAATTGGGCAGAACCCAAAATTATCTACATGTTTCGTATTAGCCTAGGTATAGAGGTTGTGTTGTAGAACTTAATGGACATGCGTGTTTCGTATTAGCCTAGGTAAAGAGGTTGTGTTGTATTAGGGATACAATGTATTTTGAATGAACTGAATGTTTGTGAGCAGAGTGCACTTTGGCATCCGGGAATTTTCTGTTTTCTCTCTCTTCTTTAATCTCATACTGCATAAGAGAAATAACTGGGAGATAGAGAAAGATGAAGACAAGGTAAATGAGAGTGATTTTCCTTCTATTTTCTTAGATTAGGTGTGATTCCAACTCATCTTGCCCTTAGTGGAATTGATAATGCAGTACCACTATAACCGTCCTGACCTTGTCCAGTAGAAGTAGTACACCAACGCTTTAATAAGTCAAGTATAGCAAGGGAAAGAGGCTGCATAAAAATAGACAACCCCCATGGATTTAGCCAAACCAGTTGACCTGATGGGGTTTTGGACAAATTCCGCAGTCTGATAAATGACTTTAAGAACCAAACTCCCAAATCTCATCGCATACGACATTTCAAACGTGACGGAAGCCCGGTAACAAAAGGTGCAGACCTCACATCAGTAGGTCTCTATAATCTTAAATAGATTCTAAGTTTTCAAACATACTTATGATTAGTGTAAGGCACCAATAGCTTCATAAAAGAGTTAAATATAATTAGATAGTACTATTGCCAATTCAGTAAATACACTTGTAACTTTGTGCGGGTTCAATTTAAAAATAAAATCTCCTTACAAGTTGGTTTTAATCACAATGCCTAAAACTCATCCGTGCTGTTACATGAGCAACCCCTATTTTTATAACCATCAACCGCTTTTTTAAAATTCATATTAGTGGAAAAAATATTGAAGATTATTCAATTCTCATGAGTTGCAGACAAAATCTTGGAGTCTGATTTAGTTTCTTGATCTTGAAGTGAATTTATCATAATGCTTTAACATATAAGTTGGAAGAGAAGGTGGAACTAGAAGCAGAAAGGAAAAGAAGATATCCAAGTCCCTAGTTTGCTACAAAGAGAAAGAGGTTGGGAAGAAAAAATAGGCCACCGGCCAATGAAGATTATTCACAAGACCCTTTCTGCCAGAAAATGGGCAGGAAAAGGAAAAGACGCACATTACCGTTGGAGCTTCACACGAAAATCTAGTTTAGTATCCTAACCAGGCAGTGACTATTGTAGAGGGGGTAAAATGACATGAACAACAAGATGAAATGCATTCTCAGTAGCTTCCTTTCTTTTCCTTTCCTTACTAAACTAGTAGCCTGACTGTAATTGGAGGCTGCCAATTTGATGCATTTGGCATATTAACATTAGCAAAAACAAAACCAAATAACGCAAACCCTTCCAAAATGCTAACAAGAAAATGTTAGTAACTGATCCTCCACATAATTGCTATGAAAAGAATATACTCCAAGAAAGAATCATGGGATAATAAGTTTCACCCAATGACTTAAAGCCAAAAATGATAGCTATGCTTCATAAGCTAATTTTCTGTTAAAACGTGCATAGACACTGAAAATGCCGAATGAACCACTCACCACGATGTATGACACCGCTAAACAAGACTCTCTGTACCTCATCACCCCAACTCCCTACTTCCAATATTTGTCCTAATTCAACCACCAATTATCTCTACTACTCTATTAAGGCAGTGGGGAGTATGTTAATGGTGTAAACACTTAGTTACTTAAAATGTCACAAGTAAGAACCCTCTAGCTTTTCGTTTGATTTTGCAGTCCTCACAACGTGAACACATAAAACAAAACTAGAAATTCACTTCCGTCCAAAACGAGAGTTTTCAATCTATACACACACACACACACACACACACACACACACATATATATATATATATATATATATATATATATATATATATATGTGCGTGTACTTATATATGCACGGAAAAGCAGTATTCAAAATGCCACTCATTGTCATAGCAAACTATAATCTAATTTTATAACTACAAAACAGAGGAAACAGAGAGAAAATTAAGGTTACCTGATCCGAATCGGGAATTTCTATAACTTCAACCTGAAATACACATCCCAGAAATTCAAGATTAACCCAAACTACCGGAACATTCGAAAAACCTCAGAAAGTCAGTAATACGCAGAATTCTCTACCTCGGAAGAAGCGGGTTCGGAAACAGCTACGGTTTCTTCCAAGACTTCAGGAGCGGCAAAAACCCGGGTCGTAGACAGTCTCTGGGGTTGCTGCATTTGTTGTTTTGAAGCATTTGGAAGGAATGACAGAGCAGAAATCTTAGGTTTTGAAGAAATTGAGCTTGAATTGCATAATGGAAACAGTGTAGACGACAGTGATGACGAAATTGCCATTTTGGGTTTTCCAATTTATCTTTCCCTCTCTATTAAAATATCACTTTGGATTTGAAGAATGAGTATTTCTTTGGCTCTGGTTTGCGATTCCGAGTATTATCCAAATTAATTTCTGAATAAGAAATGGAGATAAGGCACAAGCACGTTTCGGTTCGGGTTTTTGAAGAAACCCCAAGTTGAAAATCTCAATCCCAGCTCAGTTGGACCTAATTGGAAGGGCTTTTATGTTGGGCCGTAATACCTCAAACCCATCAGGACAACTCACGATCACTTGTAAGTGTTCCAAGTCCAAGCCCAACCCATATTTACTTGCCCACCTCTTGCCTATGAGAAGATAGAAGTGACTCAGTGAGTAGCAAAATGAATTGTGAATCATCGTGAGCAAATCCAGCGTGCTCGTGTAAATCTCAACGAACGTTTTGGGTTTCAATCAGGGTTGACTTCATCATGTTTACTTTGTGAATGGAGTTTGAGTTCGAGCCATAATTTTGCCAACTCGAGTAGGGTGCCGAGTAGATTGACTTGATTTATACCCGAAGCTAGAACCTTTTTTTTTTTTTTTTTTAAATTGTTGTTACAGTAATGTTATTTTCCTTTTTCCTAAATTCTCTCCTATTTCCCAAAAGATTTTAACTTGGGTGTTACAGATCACACTGGTCTGAAATCCTGTCTGGGACTAACCACATGGGCAGAGGGTAGTTAAGCGAGCAGGAAGAGGTTGTTAACGAGCATGAGTGCCCACCATGAGCACGACGGCCACCCGCTGTCATCACCCAATGATTTCGGAACCACATTTGGCCGTGCCCGAGATTTCAAGCTAGAAATCAGGGATTATCATAATTCAAAGCTGGCAGTTACTCCTCCTCAATTAAAAGGATAAGCATCTCATGTAATCATACCACTAACCACTCTCCTTCATTATAAAAGCCAAGCCTATCATTGGCCAAAGGTACATTCACTATTTACAAGCTAAAATTCTGTCAAATAGTAAGCAAGTTCTTACTCTCATGCCGGAGTGTTTTAGCAGGGTAAGCCCCTGCATTCACCCTAGTGTGCTTTCTTTGCTATTTCAGGTTCATACTCAAACCCAGATATCCATTCATTCAATAGAGTTTTTGCCCGCGACGATCTGTACAACATCAGTTGGTTCCATTGCCGGGAACTCTTTTCTGAAACTTCCATATCCTAAACACTTAAACCTTTAGAAAAATGGTTGAAAACGGCGACAACCCTAATGTAGAGGACCCTATTATGGTGCACGGAGGCGGCGAAAATGTGCCGCCGCCACCATGGCCAAGGGGGGGCCACGTGCCACCCTCACTTCAACCTAATGCCCATGTAACCAGGTCACGTTCCGCGATTGCCCGCGCGAACTCGACCCAATCGGGCCACGCAGGACCATCTAACGCACCGCCACCCCGTCGAGCCAACGACCAAGTCGAACCCAGGGACCATCTAACATGGGTGTTACTAAATACCATCCCCCTCTTTTTAAAGACTATACTATCTCTCAACCTTTAAAAATAAATTTTACACTTTTACCCCTCATATATTATCGTTTACATACTCTTTCTAAAAATCAGCTCTTTCTCCTTACTTTGAATCTCTCTCGACTCTCTTTGAAGATTTTTTCTAGAAAAATGTATAATTTTGATTTTTTTTTTTTGCTAAATTATTATTTTATGATTTAGATTAGTTTTTCTTATAATAAAATATATTTTTGGTCAAATTAATGAGTGGCCCCGGATAGAGGTGGCACTCACTATCACTCCTTCTCGCCGTCAGCTACAATGGTAGTGAGTGCCACCTTTAACGAGTGATTTTGACCCAAAAATTTTATTTTAAAAATGAGCTGGGCAGTATTGTAGAGAGAGATACTAGAGAGGGTTTTATAAAAAAAAAATGAGCAAATTTTTTTTTAGAAATTCGACATAAGAGGGGGCAGTATTCAATTAAAGGGCCACATATAAGTTAGGAAAAATTGCATGCCGGTACCTTTTGTGTTATATTCAATCGCATAAGTCCACTATATTTGTTTTCATTCGCTTAAGTCCACTATATTTGTTTTCATTCGCTTAAGTCCACTATATTTGTTTTCATTTGCTTAAGTCTTTTTTAAGTGATAAATTGGTTATTTGTTCCAAAACTACCCCCGTATTAACATATTACGCTTCTAAATATATTTTGTGCATCGTCATGTATGTGAAATGTGCATCGTCAATGTATTTTGTGATTTTTGTGTTAAAAAATGTGCATCGTTTGTCACGTCAAGTATAAAATGTGCATCATAATATATTTTTGTGAATTTTGTGTAAGAAATGTGCATCGTCATGTATAATTTTGTACATCGTCAAGTATAACAGTACTAATTCAGTTTTTATGTTAAGAAATGTGCATCGTCAATGTATAGCAGTACTATTTCATTATAATTTTTGTGTATCGTCTTGTATAATATTGTGCATCGTCAAGTATATCAATATTATTTTTAGAATAATTTTATAATTTTTGTGCATCGTCAACTGTAATTTCAAAAAAGATATAAATTACACAATGTTTATCAGTACAGATTTATAAAAAGAAAGGAATAATACGAAAAATGCAATGTTATTAATAAAAAGTATTGTTTCTTAATCATCTTTTCTGTACAAAATAATTGCATTATACATCTTGGCCCTGTACTTTACACACTCATTAGCGTTAAATTTCGTCGGCAATTGTTTGGCTTGGAGCAATCTTTCCATCAACATGCACACACTCACCCCGCAGTCATCACTTCCAACTGCTTGTTGGGGTGATGTTTGACATGCATGTGCTTATTGGACAAACATCTTGTACTTGATTTAATCGTTGGTATCGCTTTGACGATAATACATAGATTAATGCCTTCATCATTTCTTCAACATATGATGCCTGTAGTGAAAATTATTTAAAAACAAATATCAGTTGATTATTTGTTGTATTTTAAAAAGAAACAAAAGTACATTACTCACCAGTATTTTAGCCCTTTTTAAGTGTCAGTCTTTTTATTTTTTATTGATGGAAGAGTTGTAGATGATCCATTTATTATCATTGTCATAAAACAACAGCAAGGTCCAATGCAAGCAAGTACCAGTCTCCAGGTCACCCTCCCCTAGTGTGTTTATTGGGAAGATTAATAGATCATGGTTTATGTCATCCTCCAACTTATTGTCGATGTGCATTTTAAGCATATTTTTTAACATGTCAACGGTTGACGATCGTGCACGTACAACTAAATAACGTAACGTATACAGATTTAATTTACAACAATTAATTAAGAAAATTATATAGTAAATAATTATGATTATAATAAGGAATATTACCCAAGAAGTAGAACTAAAAACCTTTCCGGGAATGTCTTTCTTTTCTAGTTTTTTAACATTTTCCACAATCAACGTCCAAACGTCTATGTGCTGTAAACAAGAAAGAAAATCAAGTTATATAGTTGAGAAAAACAAAATAACATTGCATATTAAACTGGTTCATTAATTCCATTTAATAAACAATACATTCAAATACAATGTGATGCATTGAAAATAAAGGTTGGTTGTGCATCGCAAGTGAAATAAAAATTGGTTTTGCATCGCAAGTGAAATAAAAGTTAGTTGTCCATCGTGAAGCATAAAAACATGCACACTTTTTAAGTGCATCGCAAGTGTAATTTTGATATCTTTTTTGTGGAATTTGAAAGCAATATCGATGTGTGTAAATTGGAATACATACGTCGCTCTCCAGCATTTTGTGTGTCAACAAGGTTTGGATATCAGAATAACAAACCCTTTGTGAAAGATCCTCACTCATATAAACAATTGCCCTATAAAAGATTGAAGACTATATTAATAATGAATTCACACAATCGATATAATAATGTTATGTTATTGAAATTCAACAATATTAAAATTTGACTTACTGGTCTCCACCATCATTTTCGTAAAGTTTGGCCAATATCGATTTGGTGGTGGGATCCAGTTCAATAGTCTTAGGGAGGTTATTCTTTTTTGGTTTATTGGTTATGTTCTTCTTTTTTACAGGCTCTGCTGCATCGTCGGTACAAGAGTCATCAGAATTCTTCTTCTTCCGGTCATTTCAATTTTGTACTCTTTTGACCATGGAAGAAGGAGTCTTGGCCCGTTTAATATGCCCATGCACCTCTTCATTTAAAATGATGCACCCTCCAATTCATCCACCTTTTCCTCATTCATTTATTCAGCAGCTGCACTTGATATGAAGGCCTATTGTCTCTCATTTTTTTATCATTGTATTTTCTTCTGTTATTTGTAATAACAACTTTTTGAGTTCTTCAAATTGAGCATTCTGTTCATTGAGTCTGACATTCTGTTGCTTTTGTGTCTTTTCTAAGTCAAATCTCAAGCTGCCTATTTCTTTGACCATGTTTTCAATTTTTCCATCCTTTTCAGCCAATTCTAAACTAAGGATCTCAATTTCGTTGTCTTTGGCTTCGATTGTGGATAATTGTTCATCCACAACAGCTCTGACAACGTTCATTGTAGCGTCTTGGTCAACTACGTCAACTGTTCTTGCAGCTTCTGAAGCAGTCTGTTTAGGTTGTGGAGTTGCATCCACAGCTTTAGTTGGATGAGGTGGTGAATTGACTTCGTGTTGTTGGAGGGCAACATCGAACACAGCAGCCTCTATAGAAGGACATCCACATCATTTCTTCCTTCTTCCCAGAGGAGTATCTTTTTTTCATCTAGTGTTCTTTTCAAAACACTCCTAAACCTCTGCAAAAACATAAAAAATGTAAAAAATTTAGAGAACATGCATAGGAAGTGTACTCTATTATACTTTTTCATTACAATACTGTGCATTGTCAAAATAAAAAGTTGTGCATCGTCAAATAAAAAGTTATGCATCATCAACTAAAAAGTTGTGCATCGTCATGCTCAATAACAGTAGTTTTTAAAAGTTTTGATGTTGTTATTTATAATAGTAAACTAATGTGCCATTTTTATATAATCACTCACCTGGTTGTTCATGACTTCCATGAAATTTGATTCACTGAGGTCTTTCGACAGCCTAGACAAATCCCAATTAACAAATCTTGGGATATATGTTTGGCGTATTGGGAGCACAATGTTGTTCTGCTCGCATATCCAGTACTACAAACATACATAAATTGAACAATGTTAATATGATTAAATCTACATGCATCATACACATAAATTATACATATTAATATCAAATGAACTTAAATTTTACCTCGAGCAGTAACACACATCTTTTAAAGCCTTGATTAGTTGCTGCTTCCAAGCTCTTCGACAACATATCAACTACATTTGGACCATTAATAGGTTGATATTTTGTTCATGTTGGAGACAAGGCTTGTGTACGCCCAAGGTATGTAGGAGGTCTTGGACATCACCAGCAACATCGCGAGGACAAGTAATGTCAGCAACGATGCGACGCAGTTGACATCGATTTGTTGGACACTGTCTGTCCTCTCCTTGATTTTATCAAGGATCATTTTTGGCTTGAGCTAAACGTCTTTTGTTTGTTTAGACATCTTCTCAGGGAAGCACATTTCAAGGAAATCGGTGCGCTTCAATTTGTAGAAGGAGATGATGATTTCCTCCGTACCGTCCTTGATTCCAAATATAAGCTTGACATCTTTTGCCTTAAGCTTTAATATTTTTTCAGCCATTTGGAAGTGCCCAAGTCCTTTGACATAGCACTTGGAAATACACTTTATTATTGCATCATCCTTTTTAGAATGATCGCGGAGTACGTTTCCACGAATGATGTTATCTATCATGTTCTAGAAGGGTGTCTTTTTCAACACTGTTATATGGTTTTTCCTGAAACTAATACTTTGTAGTTGGTCAATTAGGGACTGCATACTTGATTTGTATACAGTTCTATTCTTCACACCTGCATAACAAGTATATTTGTTAGATTTCAATGGTGCATCGTCAAGTATAACAAGTGCACAATGTAATTTGTGTGAATTTTGTGTTTAAGAAATGTGCATCGTCAAGTATAATTTTTGTGCATCGTCAAGTATAACAGTACTTAAAAATTTTGTGTATCGTGATGGACAATATAACAATACTGTTTTGTGCATCGTGATGGACAATATGTGAATCAGGACGCACAACATTTTTCATCGCGATTTACAATTTTTGAATCAAAAATAAAATGGTGTATTAACGTTTTCAGTGAACGCGATTCATCAAAATAATGCATTGCGATGCATCAAAAATAATACAAGTTTGCAATATAATGCTACAAATTTGTGCATCGTGATGAAAAAACCTGAAAACGGTGTTTTATATTCAGTTTTATATACAAATTTGTAACCCTGGAAACGATATTCACGAACATTTATGCTCTGTTTTTCAAAACCCTAAAATGTATTCGGCAATATTAATCTGATACTTCGTTTTTGTTGGTTCTGGTGGTTGTTGCCTTCTTTCCAGTGCTTTTTTGTAGTTGAGAAGACATTTTTTCTATGTTTGATAGTAACTCACGATAATATTTTCAAAAGTTTTTACAAAATTTCTGACGGATTTTAAGAATTTTTGCTTTTGTTTTTGAAGTGAAGAAGGATTTTTTGCTGTGTGTTTTGAAGTGAGGGGGGATTAATTTGTTTTCTTGTTGATGCACAAGTCTTGGTGCGTCGTCAAGTGAAAAAGGTAATTTTGTGCATCGTTTTTATTTGCGATGCATAGTGTGCGCTTCTGTATTTTTATGTTCATCGTCTTATGTTGCACAGCGTGCACTGTTTCATGTTTTTAAAGGGCATAGATGATATTTCGCAACAAAAGTGTCCTTTAACGATTGAAAATAACTATAGTTGACTTTAACAAATGAAAATTGTCTAAAAAGAACTGGCTTAAATTTTACCCTAACTAACCTGAATCTTATCTACAAGTCCATCATCGACGGTGGCTAGAGCCTAGAACTAAGCATGAAGGCTCAAAAAGGGAACATAGTAATCGCTAAAAGGTAAAATATTGAGAAGGTGTATTTGAAATTTTGGGCTAGATCAAACGAATCCACCAAAAATATTTAAGGGTAGGGCCGGTCCTTTTTTCAACATTTTAATTCGCTCCGGTCCATCTTTTTTTAAAAAAAAATCAAAAAAGGCATTTTATGGTCAAAAAGACAACAATGCCCTTAATGAAACCAAAATACGCGGGCATCAGGCATCCCAAGGCATCGGGATGCAACAATTGGGCATCGAAATTTAATTTAAGATGCAACAATTGGACATCGGGATGCAAGAATTGTACATCGAAATTCAATCTGAGATGCAACAGTTGGGCATCGGGATGCAACAATTAGGCATCGGGATGCAGTGCCACTTTCTCAGATTAATTTGGGGATCGGGATGCAAGAATTGTGCATCGAGATTTAATTTGAGATGTAACAATTGGGCATCGGGATGCAGTGCCACTTTCTCAGATTAATTTGGGCATCGAGATGTAAGAATTGTGCATCGAGATTTAATTTGAAATGCAACAATGGGATGCAATAATTGGACATTGGGATACAAGCTACCAGAATTGCGAACTGACATGAAATTACACATTTGAAAATTTTCAAAAATTCTCGATATTGTTCAAATTACTATCTTTTCTTTCGATGTTTTCAGAGGAAAAACAAAAAGTTACCTCATGTAATAGAGCGAGTACCATGGCTTCGGTGCTGCTTGAGCAGATTTGCTTCTCCCAAGATTTCAACTATGGGTTTTGCTAACCCATGACCAGAAAAGTTAGAAGAGGAAACAATAGTGATAGAATAATTGTTTAGCGATTGACGAACAATATTGATACAACAAAAACACAAAGAATTAAAATAATTTTGAAAATTATACTGGTTTACTTTTTTACGATGAACTGGGCATAGAAAGAAACTGAGAGAAATATGAAGGTTTTAGCAAAGTAAACAATGCTGGGAATGGAAAAGAGAATTTACTGTAGAAAATTAAAGGAAGACAATGCTTAAAAGGTTGTTTAGATTGTTAAAGCGGTAATTTTGAAACAATTGGTCAATTTATGGATTTAAGCAGTTAAAAACAAAAATAAGAGCATAAAATGGTTGAAAATCTGTGAAAGAGACGACCAGTAATTATTCCTATATCATATGAGCTATGGGCTGGCAAACGGGAGTGGACTTTCGTGAGATATGAGCCCATGTTGAGATTGATAAGAGCATGTACAACAGTAGATAGTTTAAAAAAAGCTTACTCGCCTTTTCTATTTAAATTTATTATAAAAATACTTTTAAGCTATCTAAATAAAAAATTTCTTTCAATGATGGCACAAACTCTAATAACTTTACATACTCCACCATCTTTATCTTCATTTAATTAATATCTTTATATCTTATTTATATTAATCTTGTAATTTGTTTATGCAATTTTAATTTGATATTTGTTAAATTAATATTTCAAAATAATATTAATTTTTTAAAATAATAATTTTGAAATCAAATATTTATAGTAGATAATCTATGTTTATTGAACGTTAATTAGTGTAGAGTAATTAATTATATAAAAACTCTTTTATTATTTAACTACTATTTTATAATTTAATTAATTAATTTAAAACTAATTAAATCCTCCAAAATACCCTAAAAATATTTGTTAACTGTAAAACTGCTACAATAATTCAAATAGTAAATACAACAACAATAATTCGAATAGTAAATACAAATACACGATTAAAAAGGAAAAATCTAAGAACCATACAGCAAACATAAATAAAAATTATGGAAAATACAACAACAATAAAGGCTAGATTTATTTGGTAACCAATTTACAGGTTACCAAAAAGTCTCCAAATATTTTAAAAAATGTGAAGGAGCATTCCACTAAAAGGTTTGTTGCGGCATATTAGGAAATGAGGTAAGAGGAAATGTAGGAAAATTTCCTAACTGTTGAGGGTTTTGAAATTTCGTCGTTCCTCCAACATTTGAAATTTTTTGGAATTATTGAAGTGAATGATGATTTTGTAAATCAGAAATATTATGATAAGTTGCTGCTTGATTTTGTAAAGTTTGTTGAGGAATTTGACGAGCAGAGGGTTGGTTTGGCATAGACGAGCGTGAATTATCTTGATTTTGAGGGTTCTTGTTTTTACGGGAGAAAATACGTGAAGCCATTGATGATGTAATTAACTTCTAAATTAGTACAAAAGTAGCAATCCTAATAATAATAATATTAATCTCTTGATTGACTACTACTAATAATAATATTAATAACAATAATAATAGCAACAATAATAATACTAATAACAATAATAATAAGAACAATAATAATGGAAATAATAATGACAATAATATTAATATCTAATTATAATAGCATGCATTAATTATTAATATTGGTAATAGATTAATATTAGTAAATAATAATATTAGTAATAAATTAAGTTATTAAATAACTTAATTTTGATTAAAAATTAGATTTGAAGAGAGAGAAGAGAGGAAAAATGGCTACTTTTGAAAAAATCGTAGAAAATTGATCTATTGTTCAAATGAAATAAATCAATTCTCTATTTATTGAGAAAAATGTGAACTTTAATATATAAAAAAAATATTTTTTTTGGCTAAAAATTGGCCAAAAACAATGAAAGGGAAAAAAGCTTAGCTGGTCCACCAGAATGCTGACATGTGTGAAGGTGTGTCAGTTGGCTTGTGAGCGAACTTTTTTTTTTTTTTTTTTCTCGTTTCAAAACGACGCTGTTTTGATTGATTATAGGTTTAAACGACATCGTTTTGTTTCGTGTTTGGTTGAAAACCTCCGGTAGCTTATTTTGTTACTCAAATACCTTTTTACTTAATAAGCAATCCTAATGCTACTCCATTGAATGGAAGAATGTCACCAAAATCGGATGGAAGAATCTCACCAAGCTCCCCTTAAGCTACTCCATTGAACCTGCTCTAAGAGTCATTTTAATTACCTACATCTGACCCAAAAACCCAGGCGCACGCCGATTAGCGAGAACCACGTGAGAATCGAAGAAATGCTCTCGCAACGTCCTTCCATCCCTGTAGGCTTAGTAATGATAGGTATAGATAGACGCACTCAAAAAAAGAGTCACAAAGTATGGTAATCGGGTGGGAGTTGCACCATTTAGCTGAATAAAGGAGCAATAACCGTTATATATATGTATGGAAAATGATGGGGTAATAGAGAATATTTATAGAGTTGGTTTATATTAAGTGTCGTGATATTGTACAGTATAATTATTGATGTATTAATAAATTATATTCCCTCCGTTCCTAAATTATTATTATTTTTTTTTCTATCTCTAAATAATTATCTTGTTTAAAACTTTCATTTTTAGTACATAACTTTTATCATTTTACTTTTACTTTTTCTTCTTACTTTAATTATGAGTCACATCCACATGGTCATTAAAAGAAACAACACAATATACAAATATTAATAATCAAGTTAATTGTTTATTTTTAATCCGTGTGCAGGGTCAAGCAAGACAATAATTTAGAGACGGAGGGAGTATAATATTTCAAACTTTACTATAAACCAAATCTGTTGATTAATTTGGTTGCTCAATGTATGTATTGGAGTTCCATAACTATTCTTTAACTAATTAACCACCTTTTATATATATATATATATATATATATATATATAAATTTTTCTGAAGATGTTTCCATTTTAATTATTTTGATTTTGGATCAATTGAGAACGTAGAAGATGTCAATATATAGAAATAATAGTAGTACTATTCTTGCTACGTATAAAAAAAATAATGTATTAAAAATAACAAATTTGTTGTGAAAATTAAAAATTTCGTTAGTATAAATTAAGGAAATTATGAAACCGACGGAGAGATTACGAGTCCACATTTTTAACTCTCCTAATGTGAAAAATAAGTTGATGAGCAAAACCCTTATGACTAACCCTTTCATCTTTATTTGGGATTATTGTTTTAATTATAAAAAATAAAAAAAAGAGGGAAACACACATCTTTCTTTGCATTTCATCAAATTTTAGTGGCGAATAAGAATTAGTTAGACTAGACAGACTGACTGACTGGTAGTATTAGTAGTAGTATTCAGTTCCAACTTGAACATTCCTCTCTCTCTTCTTAATTTTCAGGGTGAGGACGGAGGTTATATATAAAAGACTACTTTCTCTAAGAGAGAGTATCTCTCTCTCTCTCTCTCTCTCTCACAAGGACTCCATTCCTTAATTTCAATTTCCACGCTCCTCTTCCTCTTCCTATTCCTGTTCCTCCTCCTCTACTCTACTCTTTCTTTATTTATTACTCTCACGCGCACGTACCTTAATCTTCCCTCACAACCTCCATCATCATCCGCCCCGCCCCGCCCCACTACTCAACTGATCCATTAGCAATGGAATTCAGTGTTTTAACTTTGTGGGTTATTGTGATTTGTTTCATAATTGGGGGTGATCATTTTCATGCAGCAGCATATGCAAGAAATTATAATTATATAACTTGGGATGATATGAAGGTGGTGGGACCTGACGTCCACGACCAGCATAGCAGATCAGCAGAAATGAGATTAGACTTGAGAGATGCTGATGATGAAACCAAAATCATTGTGGTTGACAAAAATGGCAAGGGGGATTCAGTTACAGTACAAGGAGCAGTTGATATGGTGCCTCCTAATATTAATGCTGCTCACAGGATCAAAATTTACATTCTCCCCGGCATTTACAGGTTTGTTTGCTTAGAAATTCGTGCGTACGTAACCAATTATACCAATTGGTCAGAGATCAGTTGTCTTGTTTTAGCGACTCTCCAGTTCTTGGTGGATGCATGGAATTAATTTGCGGTTTGGCGTACGTCTAATCTAGAATTGTAGAATGTTGCTCTGATATATCTTTCATGCACTACTAGTAGTAGTAGTAGTGGGTATTAGCAGTTATAATAATACGGGTTCAATTTTTTTTTTTTTTTTAAAGTTTCAACTTGTATTATAACTTTATCTCCCTCTAATTACCAGCCTAGCTAGGCCGCTTATTGATCATCATCTTACTGCTGTACTCAAATTCTTTTCATGCCGGAGTTCTCTCTTTTATCCAAGCTTCACGTGGAAAATGATCCAAGTTTTTTTATTTTATGCAGGGAAAAAGTTACTGTTCCAGCCTCCAAGCCATACATTTCGTTCATCGGACAACCAGATAAAGCATCCGAAACTGTTATAACTTGGAATAACAAAGCCTCTGATGAAGGCATGGATGGCTCCGAACTGGGAACCTACCGAACAGCTTCTGTCAACATTGAATCTGATTATTTCTGTGCAACTGCAATCACTTTCGAGGTACGTAATGCCCATTTCTGTCTAGTAATGTTCAAATTCGATTCGATGATGCAAACCCGAAAATGGAGTAGCACTACTGTTTGATTTGTGTGCTGCAGAATACAGTTGTTGCGAGGCCAGGAGAGTATAAAATGCAGGCTGTGGCATTGAGGGTAGCCGGCGACAAAGCCATGTTTTATGGAGTTAGGATTTTGGGTACGCAGGACACACTTTTAGATGACTATGGGTCTCATTATTTTTACCAGTCCTACATTCAAGGATCCATTGATTTCATTTTTGGTAATTCCAGATCACTTTTCAAGGTATAATTGGCCTTCTTTACGGTTACAAACTTTCTGTTCTCTCTCTTTGTTTTCAAGAATTCGATATATAGTTTTGATTTCTTGTCGAGCCAGGATTGTGTTCTGCACTCTGTAGCTGAAGAATATGGAGCAATTGCAGCTCACCATAGAGACACCCTAAATGAAAACACAGGATTCTCCTTCCTGAACTGTACAATAACTGGTAGTGGCAGCTCGGTCTACTTGGGTCGAGCCTGGGGCAACTACTCACGAATTATTTATTCGTACTGCACTATTGACGATATCATCAATCCATCTGGCTGGAGTGACTGGAATCAGATGTCCAGGCAAACGTATGATTCCTAAATTTGTAGTAGTATTAATTTGTTCCGAGATACTATATTACTAACGAATTTAGTTACGGTTCATAGGACGGCGGTGTTTGGAGAGTACCGGTGCAAGGGCAAAGGCGCAGACAGAAGGAATCGGGTTCGCTGGTCCAAGTCTTTCAATTACAATGATGTGAGGCCTTTTCTCGACACAAAATTTATCGATGGGGAGCAATGGCTGAGACTATGATAGAACTATATTCATCGTGATTCCCGACTATTTTACTACTTCATATCTTCTTCGTGTATAAATGATTAGCAAAGTGAATATGAATTAAAAATTGTTCCCAGTTGAATAACAACATCAATGTCTAAGTTGTTAACAATCTCTAAAGTCTGATGGCCGAAAAATGAGATTAGTGAGATGTTAACAGAAAAACCATTTCGTAGAGATGTCAATATTCAGACAGTCACCTAAGTATCGTAAGTCAAAAGTTTATTTGATATACATCACATTATAAAGAACATATTGACTTTGTAAGATGTAAATTAAATAGTCAAAATTTTGGCTAATGTTGACCTTGTTAGATGCAAAACAGAGTTGAATCCTCTTGAATACGGCTAGGCAAGTTAGTGTCATCTTACCAATCCTGACAATCTGACCAAGATAATTATGGACTCTGTTTGGTTTCTGCCGCTGCATTAAAATGCATTTTTAGCAAATAAGCTGCGTTTTGGTCAAAACGGTCTCTATGTTACCATCCATCTCAAGTAAGGTTGCATTTGGTTCAGTAGAAATTGTCAGAAGGATGAATAAATGATTGGAATGAGATGAAATGAAGAGGGTCTGTGAGAAATGAAAAATTGAGTGAATTGGGTTTGAGATTTAGTATACGAACGGGTAGATGAGGGATAATGAGAGACAGGTAAGAACATGTTCATCCAGAAAAACAAAAAACAACAAAAAGAAAACCATTCTGACAAAATCTCTTTGTTGGAATCACCATTCCTGAATGTTTTGGTTGAATCACGATTCCCGACAGGCACCCCGAGAAGGCGTCCAAGGTATACACCATTTTGCATAGAAGGAATTCTCTCCATTCTTTGATTGAATATTTTGATTGGATCACCATTCCTGATTTGATTTCTGCAATTCAAGAGTCGAGCTCATCCCTTGTCCAGCATATCCACCCATCTTTCGAGACAGTTGATACTCATTCATCACGAGCACTCGAACAGAAACAGAGAAAGCTACAGTAACAATGTTCAAAAACACAATAATGATAAATATAACTCGTCAGCAGCGGACGGTTCTAGTATTACAGGAGAAACAATGTTAATGGTACATTAGAGTAATACAGAAACACACTAAAAGTTACAGGGTAAGTAAGAACTGGAGATGACCTAACTCATTAGAGCGCTTCTAAACGAGTCGTCTCTCTCTCTCTCTCTCTCTTCTCTCCAGATGTTCCTAAAACAATCAGTAAACAACAAAAATCCATCACATGATTTATAAGTCCTAACCTCGTTGCTATACACCTCGGACTCGGAGGCCCCCTTCCCCTTTGTGAAACTTATAACACGAGCATCTATCCAATATTTACAAATATCCTCCTAACCCTAAACCACTGTCAAATTGCTTATGCCACCATTTCCATTTCATTTGCTTCAATTTTCTGGCCTGAAGTTTCCAAATCCTCCCTCTGACTTCTCCTGGCTATCCTCTTTATCATGAACATCATCACCGTTATTCTTATCCTCCTTGTCATTGTTTATTTCATTATTGTGTACAGAATGTGGACTGTCTTTTTCATTATTGTCCTCGTTCTTGTCTTCTATCAACGGCATCTTCTCATTGACACAATCAATGTCTTCGGGCAGGCTAGCAGCATCAGCCAAACATGCCAAGTCAGACATCTGCTCCTCAACAATGTCAAGTTTGGGACTCCTGGGAATTTCTTGACATGATGAAGGAAAACCATCAAGATTGACCTCCTTTGTTGAGGACACAGAAAGCTTCGTATCCGGACTGATAATCGCAGATATCACACAGAGAATGTCAGGATTTGCTTCAATATCAACCCAGTGGTTCCCCACCCAATCTCTTGAACCTCGTAGATTCTTTCTGTGTACTTTTAATAATAAACTTTCACCTGTTCTCACCATAGCAGAGAAAAACGGCTTTAGGGTTAAATTTCAGTTTTCTTTTTCTAAAATAAAAAAGCTAAAACTTTTTGGTTAAATTTTCAATAAAAACATACTGGGAACATAAACTTGCTCATCTCCATCTTCAGTCTCACTAATTGCAGTTACAACACCTTCCCACCAGCCGTCGCTCCACCAGGCGTCCACCGGAGCACCGAGCTCAAAAGCACGGCATGTTTCATTGTGTGCGACAGCAGGCCTGATTGTTGAGCGACCAGAGTATCTCATTCCAAGTTTATCAGGCATGGCTAATCTAAAAGCTGAAACCCATTCCTGTAATACAAAAATTAAAATACAACAAAAATGTCAAACTTCACCAATTTCTTCTTCCCTCTTTAACAAGACATTATATAAGATATTGAATCTACCTCGAGATTGCCACATCCATCTTCGTCCTTCAAATCATCATACTGGACTTTAATTTGTCTTTTAGAAACTTCCAGAACCGTACACCTGAACCAGCAACCTCGTATACCACTGTCTTGGCACAGCAGCTCGATTTTTTCATTTGCTTTAAAAAGTGGGGTATGCCAAGGCTTGCATGCAAGATACTTGCTTGAGTCCACTCTCCTCCGCACCATATCATACTTCAACTTCTTGCACGATGGTTGTTCATATGGCATTTTCTGATGCCCTCTTGAACTTCTTGTCCTTTTAGCTCCCGATTTCACATTATCTCCAGGACTAAGCTCTTCTTCCTCGAGAAAATCAGGATCCAAACACGAGAAAATCGGTTGGTCAAAATAGCCACGCAACTTACTCAATTTAAAAGGCTTCACGCGGTTGCTTTTAAATTGTCTAAAGCAGAGATGTACTCTAGCCAACAGATCTTGTGGGAAAACAGCAATGCATTTTTCATAATGTTCACGAGTTAAGACAATGGCAGGACCATCTACACATTCCACACTGATGACCTGTGCATAGGGAGTGATGAAAACTTCTTTGGGGTGAGTATTCCGCAGAGTGATAACTGCCTGTACTTCTTGAATATGGTGAAACCACCTCACTTTGACCTTCTTCTGACCCTTCCTGTCTTCATACATATCTTCCAAATATGCCAGGTGGCGCTTCTCTTCTTCCGCCATCACAAAGACGAAGGATTGTATCTGAGCAGAAGAAAAAAATTATATCAACAATTGCCGTGAGAGAGAGAGAGAGAGAGAGAGAGAGATAGAGAGAGATAGAGAGAGAGATTACCTCTATAGTGATCCCATTCCTGCAAAATGCAGGGAAGTGCTTGAGTTGTTTACCACATTTCCATGCTACACCCGACCACACAATGTCTAAAGCATGTCCTTTCAAATTCCTAGCAAGACGACTCTGATATGCAGCGCTGACTCCAGATATGCGATCAGCTTTAGGTGATTCTGCCATTCGAAATAGTATAACGTAAATACTTCATAATAGGTATTGCATTTTAATTGTTGAGAAGAAACGGATAGTTGTCTATAAGTATTCAAGCAAAAGCTGAAGATGATCTAAAACTTTGTAAGAAGTAAATAAATTCAACAAGTATGCCACGTCATTGCAACTGTAGCAAATGGATTTCCAAAATCAGATATCATATACAGAATAAGGTATCCTAGCAAAAATGGACTTTCTGGAACAAAATATAAGGGTCTTTCAAAAGAGCCGAATTCAATTTCAAACTTCAAAGTATTTCTCAAGCTATTAATGGAACTCAAGAAGACCCATAAAGTAACACAGCACACACAAGCAACACATACACTTCATCATTAACTTCTTTTTCTAAGGTAAGTAATCAATTCATTAACCTGGAGAGAATACAAGATCAAAGGAGCCTCAAATTAACGGCTGCATATTGTAAAATCTCTTGAAAATTCAAATAACTCCAAATTTTGTTTTTTATTTGCTACCTAATTATATTGAATTTCCTTCAATTTTCAAACTAGATAATGCACTATATGAAATATCTAAAGGCTATCTAGGTTCTTCTTGTTACTCTTAACATGATGAAACCATGAATAGTACCAAAAAGATAATCAAGCTGGAATGAAAGACCATCAAAAGGAACGTCCAAACCCTAATTAGTTAGCTTAGCAAAGGAAAGTAACAAGGAAACCCACCCCCTTCAACACGTACACTTGCAAACGCTCTTTTTGGATCTCGAAAAGGACAAGGGAAATGAAAAGAAAAAGGAACAAATACATGAAAGATGTACAAAAACCTCTTTATGAAGACAAATCTAACTATTGATACTTCCTAAAAACGCAATATACTATAGCCCCTCGGTCCCAAAGAGAGTCGTAGTTTGACTTCCAAAGTTATGTTGACCAATTTATAAATAGAGATTTGATAAGAATTTATTTGCTTTCTCAAAAACATAAGATTTGAAGCTGTTAGTATCATCTATATAGTTCATAAAAGGTTATAGTTTTGTTTACAAAAACTAAATAAATGTAGGTCCTGCTAACAAATGCTGCCTCTGTGACACTTAAGGTTCCATTGATAGAAATATTTTCCATTGGAAACCAGTACTTTCAATGTATATGTTAACCGAAAAATCATTATGTTGAATCGTATCAGAACCAAAAAATTTCAAAAGAAACGGTTCAGTTGGGTTTTTAAATTAGAAAACCAGATGGTTCGGTTGGGGGTGTGGGGTCCCAAACCACGGTTCACCGACCTGCTTATCAATCTATTTAATGATTTGCTAATCCTGGCCACTCATCTTATCCTAGCAGTAAATCTCGGCTGTTCAGAACTATGATAACCCTAATAGAAAAATCTACTGTCACAATCTCAACGCCTCTTGTACACTCTTAACATGCCTGTTCTCATCTCCCCCAATCTCAATCGCAACGCTTCTCTTTCTCTCACAATCTTTCCCGCTCATCTCTACCTTGGTCTTCTTTCCAGATTTCTTCGCCATTTCTAGATCGCAAACCCTCTCTCCTCCTTTTGGATTGTATCCTCTCTCTTTCACTATCTCTACACACGTGGCCTATTACGTCTCCATCAACTTAACCTCTCTCCCTGAAGAGGTTTGTTCAGATCTACAGTCCTCCACGGCTGGGAGTGTTTATTTCACGACATTACCTTCTCCTAAGAAGCGAATTTCTTGGATTCAGGGCATGGTGAAAACAATTTCCGAATACATACACCCTTCACTTTTTGCAGGTCCATGTTTGCTTCATTTAACTTTCAGATTTTTAGTATTCATTTGGAATTTTCTGCACTCTTATTAGTTTTATATTAAAATACTGGTTTTAAAGTTAAATTTATAGAAATTGAACATGGGTGGATTGTAAGAGATAGATTTGCAAATGTTTTCATTTTAGTTCATTTTTATGTGTAAAAGGTTGATAATCTTGAATCAGCCACCGATTCATCCCAATTCTTCTTTGATTCATTAATTTTCCCTATTTCATGGACAAACTATTTTTCCTGAGATCGGAAATTGATCTCCGGTTCAGTTCAAATTTGGTGCTGTAGTAGATTCAGTTAAATTTGCATCACCCCAAACTGATAGGAGCATTTGGTGGCGAACCGAACTATACCGAACCACAGTCCTGGCCTGGTCCAGCATCTATACATTGGGGAGTGTTCCCAACACACTGGTGATGATTTCAATGCCATATATTTCCATTAATAGAAGCTTAACAAGTGCGAACAAGGGCAGTTAGGAAATCCACAAATGTATGTCAAATCAAACACAAACATATAAGAAGGCTATGATATTTAGTGAGAAAGAAAACTACTAAACTAAATTGAAAAATGTGTTTTAAATTCACTTTTCAACCAAAGTATATTGTTTAATTTGCTTACACGTGAAGCTTTCTGCACTTTGAAGAAGAGAATTGTGATTGAAAAATGCATGACAAAAGTTATCTTTCTCAATGAACATCTTAGCCTTCTTTACACATTTGACATACATGTAGCAAAATCCATAAACCCATCCGAATAATGGTGAACTTGACCTCAACAAATCAAACTAGGGATCTTAATTGGGATGGAAAAAGTATAATACTAAAACCAAGTATGATAAACCCACTGCCAAAGCTCTGTTATGCTAAAGTTCCAAATTCCACTTCCTTATCATTCCCTTTGCCCTTTCTAACCAAAACATATGTAGTTATAGAAGAATGATGCTGGGGAACTACTTTAAATCCCTCATGATTTCAGTTGATTAGATTGCTCCCACCCAACAAAACAGCTCTGGTTGATGAAATTAATCACTACCATTTTCTTGGAGTTGTCCTTCAGTGTTTTCAACAGGTTGAAAGGCCAAAAATTAGGTCACATGCATCTGTAGTAAACAATATAATAGCTCCAATAATTACCCTCAAAGGCTTTACTCGTTAACAAATCAAAAGACATTCTTCCAAAATTTCACATTAGTAAGGGAGAGACAGCTTGCACTAGAAGTTTATTAGGTAATCTAAACATGCCACAATTTAAAAAATTTAGGCCTCAGTATGCGCATTCACAATCATTTCTAATGTAATTAATCACTTCTGCCTAAGATACACTATAAAATACTACCATAATGAAGAATGGTAATAGTTTTCGAGCTACAAGATCTGGTAATGAGTTTAACCACATGAAGCTTTTTAGTTCAAAACATCTTGTCAAGGTTCATATGAGAAAATAGAAATTCATTTCAGCAAAGATAAGAACACTAGGGCACTAACTTTACGTTAATTTCACCTGTCTGTGCAATTACAAGACAATAAAGGATGCGGAACAAAAGAACTTACTGGTATCATCTCCTTGGCGATGCTGCTTGGAGAGCATGGATGTGAGCCAGTTCACAACCTCCCTCCTCGATCTCCATCTATAGCCGGCATTGATAGAATTCTCAGCCCCATTAACCTTCAAAAACTCCTCCGAAACTACATAGAACATATGCCTCACACTTCTCTCAGTTCCCACAACAGCAAGAATGGATTCCCCAGAAATATCCTTCAACAAATAGTGAACCACCCGCTTGCCTCTCTCCTTTGAAACAAAATGCTCTTTCCACTCCACAAAACATTGACCACTTGCAGTCATTTTTTTCTTCGATAACCACCACTAATTGCTACCGCAAAAGAACCCCCAATTTACAGATACAAAGATGCCCCTCTCCCTAAAGGAAATTGGCAAAAGCATCCTATTCTACCTAAACTATTAACCCAAAAAGCTACAATTCCAGCCGCCCTGTCTTCACAGAAGTCACCGAGTGCCATAACAGACTCAAATCCCGAATCGAAACCCTAATTCCAAGAACCACAGAAGCACCTTTAGAGATTTGACTAAAGGGTCAAAACCCAGAAAAATTAGTTGCCCAACAAGCTAAATTATTGCAGGAATCAAACAAAAAAACAATCTTTTCAAACAGATTCATAACCCTAGCTTCAAGAACCCTAGAATTAGCTTCATGAAACCTAAATTCCCTGCCCAGTGCCCAACCAGAGGCACCTGGGAAACGAAAATGAGTATCTGATGAAAGTGAAAAGAACCCCAGAAATTAGCTATAGTTAAGAAGATCTGAACAATATCGGGAGACTCAGTCAGGTTACATTAGGCCTGGGTTTGAAAGACCCTCAGGAACAACTGATATGGGTCAAACTGAAATGAGCACCTATTGTTTGAGCTGTAGACAGAGTAAAGAGCTCCGGGTTTGACTTTGAAAAGGATTTTCTCGGGTCAAGGGGAGCTGCTGACGATGGTGTGGGTTCAAACGAGGTCTTGCTTGTGTTTTTGAACTGCAAATTGGTGAGGATGAAAGATAGCGAGGGAGAAGAGGGTGTGACGAGGGAAATAGGGAAAGGTAAAGGGTGTGAGGGAGTAGAGATCAGAATTGGCAGGTCCTTGAAACTACAAATCCCATTCCGGCAGGCGCAGCAGGTGATGATGAAAATGAAGATGAAGAGAGAGAGAGAGAGAGAGAGAGAGAGAGAGAGAGAGAAATGGTAGCTGGTAGAGAAAGGGGGCAAAACTATCATAAGCATTTCCACAGGGGATATATCTAACATATGGATACTTAGACGATTGCAGAATATTATGGGACCCAGAATAGATGAACAAAACAGGATGGTTGATCAAATGGCATCACAGATTCACACAAAATAAAGTTATGGGTCACTAAAAAATATTAATTTTTTTTGTATTAAATAATGTATTATTTAATGTAATAATTTATATGATGCATTAATTTTAATTTTATTTTTTTGTATCATATTAACATTAAATAATACATTATTTAATACAAAAAATTTAGTAATAAAGCTTTAGGTATTCGTAACATTAATCTTCCCTCACTATTATCACCCATAAAACTATTCATTGCATGTGTACAATTTGAACGGTATTAATCTTGTGTGAGACCAATTCTAACTATTTTCTCGATCTCTAAATTATTGTCTTATTTAACTCGATATATGAATTAAAAAAATAATTAATTTAATTATTAATATTGATATAGTGTGTAGTTTTTTTAAAATTTTTATGTGCATGTAACTTATAATTAAAATAGGAAAAAAAATAAAAGTAAAATCAAAAAAGTGTTATCCTAACAAAAAAAAACTTTCAAATAAACAATTATTTTGAGACAGTCTAAAAATAAAAGCAAGATGATCATGCCAAAAAAAGATTGTGTGAACGTGTCTGGTCCACGTGTGTAGTCTAGTAGGGTTTCGGCTTTGTGTTGCAGGGATTGTCCTTGAAGTGTAAGTAGCCTTGAACCTGTGATCAACAAAGAACACCATAAGGGGTGCTGGGTTGTCCCAGCGATAACCCTCAGGCGTGAGAATTAGCAATACTTCGTGTGAGAGCTAAAGCTAAGAAAGTATGTAAGCAAGTAATATGCATGTACCTTATGAAGCCTGTTGAGGGTGCTTTTTATAGGGAGAGGTATCATAATTCTAGTTAGATTCGGAATGGGAGAGATATGTCTAATCCCCATGTCCTTCGGATTATGCTTCCTTGTCTGCTTAGGACTGATGTGCATAGAATTATAGCAGGACTCTTCCCAGTTTGAGAGACAATTTCCGTAGTGGACTCTGTTTCGCTGAGCTGAAGGGGCTATGTCGAGGTCGGCCTGGATGCTTCCAGGTCGCTCGATGTAGTCAAGGTCGGCCTGGCATGCGCCAGGTCGCTTGATGTCATCAAGGTCGGGCTGACATGCGCCAGGTCGCTTGATGTTGCGAGGTCGACCTGGGATGTTCCCAAGTCGCAACGTAGGTCCATGTGTCAGCGTTCTGGGAGAATATACTGGTGAGGTGAGTGACCTGTCGTATTGTGATTTCCAGGTCGTCATGTTCGAGGTGGCGTATGTCACCTCGGCACTTGCCAGCTGGAGCCTATAAGGCCGCGATATCTGCCACATGTCCAGCTGAAGGCTGAGGTCGTTCAGTAGCCCCCTACTTCTCAAGGAGATGATTTATCCTCGAGGTGTGAAGTAAAGATTCGTTGCATCGAGCTGACTGGTTCTCGCGAAGTTTCTAGGTTCTAGTTCGACTTCATACTTCCCTTGGAAAACGTGCACATTTAATGGGTGCAGAGATCGTGGGCTGTCAGACGACGCGTCCCTTCAATTTTGAAATTTTTGGCGATTGATGTTTTTGCTCTGAAACGACATCGTTCGAGGATCCGCGTGTTTTTGTGCGGGTCGACCCGGCCACTCCGGGTCACCTATATAAGTGGGTGTCCACTATTCATTTCATTTTCACCAGAATCTTCGAATCTTCTCCGGTGACGAAGCGATTTCCGGCGTCTTTCTCAACCTCCCAAAAGCTCAGATTCACGCTTTTTCTTCAAGCCCCTTTGCTTCTTCTGGACTTTAGGTTAGTTTTCTTCAACCCTTGCTCCATTTCCTTCCCTTTGTTTCCTGTTTTCGGGTCTTGTTTTGCTTGTTAGTTCTCGGCCGGAATCTGGGTAGGGTTTTAGGCGATTTTGAATTTTAGGGTTCCGGTGAGTTGTGTCCCTTAACCTTCCATCTAGGTCGTAGTGTCTAGGCCGAACTGTCTTTCCTTCATAACCATTCTCCCCGCTAGTTCTTCTTCCTCGTGTTCCTTCTCTGAGAACATGAGGATCAAACGTGCCAATGAGGGTCCCATGTTTGCTAGGCCGCAAAAAGGTCATGCTATATACAAGACCGAGGATGGTGACTGGAAAGTTGTTTTACCGAGCGAGGCTAAGGATTTACTGACTTCATGGGGTGCCAATCTGGACAGCCTGGTCGTCCCTCCCGATGACCCATACAAGGTCGATGATATACCCTTTGGGACTTCAATGAGGATCATTGAAAAATACGACGTGGCCATGACCGGACTATTATATCTGTATTTTGATGAGCACAGGGTAGCCAGTAAGGTCGCAGGGCCTTCGAGGGCTGTCACCTCTGCGTCTTCCACCTCGTTTCTTGACGCCAGTCACGTTTTGCGAACTCCTCGAAGTAAGAAGAGGAAGGCTAAGGCTGACGTTGATAATATCGGAAACAACATTACATCAGTGATAGTATTTTTTCAAATGATCCGCATGCCAAGGATTCTTTAGTGGTGTGCCATCCTGTTCAGCCAGTCGATAAGTCCCATCTTTGATTATGCCTGTCACTCTGAATGGGCCTTTCTAGTTTGGGGATAGTTTATTCTTTCCAGTGTTTCTGCCTGTCACCTCGATCTTCCTGAGTACCCAATCTCCGATGTTGAAGGATCTTGTTCTGACTCATTTGTCGTGGTGAGCTTTGGTGAGCTACTTGTAGTTGATCATCCTGAGTCTTGCCTCCATCCTTCTATCCTCCAAGTAGTCAAGGTCGAGCCCCCGAGTTGTTGCGTTGTCTAGCTCGTCAAAATGGGCTACCCTTAATATTGGTAGGGCCATTTCTACTGGGGTCATTGCCTCTGATCCGTATGCCAGCGTGAAAGGTGTCTCCCCGGTTGAGCCTCTGACCGAGGTACGAATTTCCCATAGTACAATGGGTAGCTCGTCGAGCCATCTTCCTTTCTTCTCATCCAGATTTCTCTTCAAGGCATGGAGGATCTTTTTGTTTCCTACTTCGGCCTGACCGTTTCCTTAGGGGTGAGCAACTAAGGACTTCCAATGCTTGACATTCATCTGCTCGCATCTCTGAGTGAACTTGGTGGAGAACTAGGTGCCATGGTCGGACACAATAGCTCGAGGTAGGCCAAATCGGCACCAAATATAGTCGTGTATGAAGCTGATTGCCTTCTCCTCGGTTATGGTAGCCAATGGTTTTGCTTCTATCCATTTTGTGAAGTAATCTACCGCCACTATTAAGAACTCGCAACCTCCTTTAGCCTTTGGGAAGGGTCCTATGAGGTCGACTCCCCACATATCAAATGGCCAGGCTGCGACTACCGGTGTTTGTGGAACTGATGGTAGTCTTGGGATATTAGCAAATCTCTGGCACTTGTCACATCTTTGCACGTAGGTCTCCGCGTCTTTCCGCAAGGTCGGCCAGTAATAGCCGTGGAAGAGAATTCTGTCTGACAGCGACCTCGCGCCGGGGTGACCTCCGCATACTCCTTCGTGGACTTCGGCGAGGAGGTCATCTACTATCTCTGGTCGGACACATCTGAGTAATGGCTTGGTGAATGATCTCCTGTATAGTATCCCAGCGATCACTCTGTAGTGAGCTGATCTCTTCCTTACTAGCTGGGCCAAGTCTTTTTCTTCAGGCAGTATTCCGTGCTCGATATAGTCTTGTATTTCATCTATCCAGCATTTTTCCGTCGAGTTGATAGGCATGACTTCCTCCCTATTCACTGATGATGACTCGAAGGTTTCCAACCATACGTCTTGAGGGAGGTCGCTAACGTTCGATGATGCAATCTTGGATAGGTGATCAGCTCGCGCATTCTCTGTCTTGTCTACCTGCTTTAGCTCCCAGTATTCAAACTTTTCTATCAGGTGTTTTGCAAGCTCGCAGTATTTTGACAATGTGGGGTGATTAGCCCCGTACTCCCCCCAAACTTGCTTCACGACGAGCTGGGAGTCGCTGAAGATAACGACCTGGCTGGCCCCAAGCTCCAGTGCGAGCTCTAGTCCTGCGATCAGAGCTTCATATTCTGCTTGGTTGTTGGATGCCTAGAACCTGAATCGCAGAGCTTTGCTGAATTCTCCTCCTTCTGGTGAGTGCAGGGATAAGCCTGCACCGCTACCTGCCTTGCTAGACGAGCCGTCAACATAGAGTGTCCAATGGTGAAGTGGCCGAGGACGTGACGAGCTGGCCGTTTTTATATGCCTGGGCGGGTTGGATGGGGTTGTCGAGGATGTTAGCTCAGTCAGCGTGGTAGCCGGGCTTTGATCTTGCTTGACAAATGATGTTTCAGCGATGAAGTCCGCAAGTACTTGGGCTTTTATTGCTTTGCGCTGCTCGTATGTGATGTCATATCCTAAGAACTCGACAGACCATTTTAACATTCTCCGAGCTACATCTGGTTTGTGAAGGATTTGCCTGAGTGGGAGGTCGGTGTATACCGTCAAGGCATGGGCCTGGAAGTACTGTGTCAGCTTTCTTGCCGCTATGATCAGGGCTAGTACTACTTTCTCCACGTTTAGATATCTTGTTTCCACATCTGTGAGTGCGTGGGAGACGTAGTATATCGGCTTTTGGACCGCATCTCGTTCACTGAGTAGGACTGCTGCGACAGCTGTGTCTGAGGCGGCGAGGTAGACGTAGAGGTGTTCTCCTGGTGCCGGGCTTGTAAGTAGTGGCGGGCTGCCCAGATAGGCCTTCAGCTCGGCGAAGGCTTTGTCACAGTCTTCATTCCAGGCGAACTTCTTGCTTCCTCGTAGCGTCTTGAAGAATGAGAGGCTCTTTTCTGTCGATTTTGCTATAAATCTCCCAAGAGCCGTGATTCTTCCATTCAGCCGTTGTACCTCTTTGATCGAGCTGGGAGCCTTCATATCGACCAGGGCTTGGATCTTTTCTGGGTTGCCCTCTATACCTCTCTCATTCACCATGTATCCCAGGAATTTGCCTGTCTTCACTCCAAAGGCACATTTGGCTGGATTGAGCTTCATCTTGTTTTTCCTGAGATTTGAGAAGGTTTCTTTCAGGTCGTCAACGTGGTTGGCTTGCTTCGTCTTGATGACCATGTCGTCGATGTAGGCCTCCACGTTTCTTCCGAGCTGGTCTCCAAAGACCTTGTTCACCATCCGTTGATAGGTAGCCCCTGTATTTTTTAGTCCAAAGGGCATCATCTTGTAGCAGTAGATGGCGCTTGCTGCTCGGAAGGCTGTTAGTTCCTGGTCGGCAAGCCACATGCATATCTGATGGTACCCCAAGTATGCGTCAATGAAGCTGAGTATTTTGTGGCCTGCAATTGCATCTACTAGCTGATCTATCCTCGGTAATGGGTACCAGTCTTTGGGGCAAGCCTTGTTCAGGTCCGTGAAGTCGACGCACATTCTCCACTTTTCGTTGGTCTTCTTGACCATTACCACATTTGCGATCTAGGTATTTCCTCAATAATGTTTACTTTGAGTAGCTTGTCAACCTCTTCCTTGATCGCTGCCTGTTTTTCTAGGGAGAATATTCTAGGTCGTTGTTGGACAGGAGTTATGGTTGGGTCTACATTCAGCTTATGCACAGCGACCTCCTCGCTGATTCCTTCCATGTCCTCTGTCCTCCATGCAAATACATCTTTATTTTCGCGGAGGAATTTTATTATTGCCTCCCTTTCATCCTTGTCGATTTCCAGTCCGACCTTGATTTTTTGTTCGGGGAAATCGAAGTTGATGACCACCTCGTCAAGATCTTCATGTGGCTGGATTTCAGGTTGATCCCTTGGATCTAGGCTTTCTACTGTGACGACTTTGTTTGGCCTCTTTGTGTCGTCGGTGGTGACCTAGTATGAGTCGGCCTGCTCGGTGCCCAAATTGGGCACGTCGGGCAAGTCGTCATCCAGGCCTTTCTTGCGCCGCGAGCTAGAGAGATTGTTTTGTTCGAGCGTTTGGGTGATCGGGGGCGAGTCGGCTTGCTCGGCATCCGATTTGGATACGTCGGGCATGTCGTCGTCCTCGTTTACCTCTGTGTGCGGGCTGGAGTGGCCAGCCCGCGTTGACTGCTATGCTCGATCATTAGAAGGGCTTATCTCGGTGCCTTCTTTGATTATTATTGACCTCAGCCGCTTGTCATCGAGGTCTACCTGATGGATCTCTTCGTGGGTTGTAGTCTCTTTCCTTTTCCCCTTGAGCCGAGCTTCCTCGGCCTTCTTTTCTTCAAGGAGGTAGTTCAGAGTGCTTCTTGGATCATTCCTCACTTCTCCAACCCCATTGTCTGTGGGGAATTTAATTTTTTGGTGAGCTGGAGAGATTACCATTTCGAACTTTGTCTGGGTTGGGAGTCCCAGGATGGCATTGTACGAAGAGGGGATGTCGAGGACCAGAAAGGTGATAACCTCGGTGCGAGAGTTGTCTTTGGAACCGAGGACCACGTTGAGGTCGACTGTGCCCTTGACAGCAACCTTGTGCTCGGTGAAGCCTTTCAACTTGATTCCACTCGGGGTCAAGTGCGAGCTTCCCAATCTGATTGCTTGGAAGCATTTGTAGAACAGAATGTCCTTCCCTGCTCCTGTGTCGATAAGCACTCTTTTTACCCTTCCTCTGCCAATTTTTGCTTCAATGGTGAGAGCGTGTCCCCTAGTGGCGGGGTTAGAAGCCAGTTCGCTAGAGAGGAATGTGAATTCTCTCCTTGAACCTGAGGCGAGCTGACAGTGTGGTTGAGGCTATTGATTGCCGTTTTTAGCTTCGTTATACTCGACCACTCTTCCATGATGGTGTTTACCAGAACCTCGTCCTCGTCGGCATTTGTCCTTGGGGCCTCCCGCTGCCTTTCTCTGTCGCCCCCTCCTCGCTGCTCGTATCTTCTGAGCTCCCCTCTGTCAATCAGCTTTTGGATCTCCTTTTTGAGCTGAATGCAGTCTTCCGTGGTGTGCCCGATGCCATTATGGTAAGCACACCTCTTGTTGGGGTTGCGAGGATAAGAAGTTTCTCTCTGCGGTTTAGGTCGGCCAATCTTGTTTTCTTGCAACAGTACGTTCATAATATGTTCCCTGGTCGCGTTTAAGGGGGTATAGAATTCTTCTTTCTTGGCCCATTTGTTCTTCCCCTTTCCTTTGCCATGTCCATAGCTGCTTCCCTCCTTCCGGTCCCCAGACTTGTCTTCCTTTCTCTATTTCTGCGCCCCAGAGGATTTCTGGTCCTTCTTGTCTTGGTCTGCCTAGGTTTTCTCGACGTTCCCAATGTTCTGGGCGGCAGTGTACATCTCCGCGCTAGTAGTAGGGGGTCGCATGCCAATTTCAGATAGGAGCTTGCCAGATCGGCATCCAGCTTGGAAGAAAGCCATTATAGTTTTGTCGGGGACATTCAGCAGCTTTTTCGCAACATGTTTGAACCTGTCCAAGTAGCTTTCCAAAGATTCTCCAGGTCGCTGTTTGATCCCACAGAGGTCAGATTCTTTCTTGGGGAGGTCTCCTGCCGACGAGTATTTCTTTAGGAAGGCTTTCTTCAAGTCGTACCAATCTCTAATAGAGCCCTCTTCCAGTTCTTCGAACCAGTTGAGGACAACCTCCTCGAACGTGCTGACGAACACAATACACCATAGATCGAGGTCTCTGGTGCACACTCCCATCTTTGCTTCGAAGCTCGACACGTGGCTTCGAGCATTCGTGTTTCCTGCGTAGCTTTTTAGAGATGGCAGCTTCAGGCGATGATTGGGTGGAGTGTCCCTGATTCTTCTGCAGAAAGCTGCTGTCACGTTTCCTGATAGCTTGCCTTCTTTACCTCTTTCGAGGGCTTCCAGTCTGTCTCTCATTTTGCGTAGTACCTCGTCTTCCAGGTCGCTGCTCCTACCCCTCCTTTTAGATCGGTGGTCGTGGCCGTCGATCTTGGAGTATTTGTGTGAGGATGCATCGCTGCTGGAGGTACTGTGCTGGATGGATTTGCGTTTTGACCTGTGGCTGCGAGCTTCCTCCAGCCTGCGTGATCGCTCCTCGTCACACTCAACTCGGCACGACCTGTAAGACTGGGCTGGACTAGGCTCTCGAGCTCTTGTTCCCATCCTTGAGTATACACTTCCTCTAGGCCGCTCTTTGTCTGGTGTTCCCAGGCAATCTTTGACGCTGGGTTTTTGGTGGTCTTCCACCCTTCGTCCAAGTCGAATTTTCGCACTTATTCTGGGAGCGTCTGTCCTAGACCCCCCATGGTGACTATCAGCCCGCTGACCCCTAGGCTCGATCCTGCCAGGTCGACCATCGTGGTGGTCGTACCGAGGAAGATGAGAGCTCGGGGTAGGTAGCTGAGGTGTCTAGGCGGCTAGTTTGCGGGACAGCTCGTATTCGCATACTTCTAGCTCTCTCTGCTTTGCTAGGAAAGCCTTCTCTTTCCTTATATGCTCCAGCTCGGCAAGGTCGATTTCGTGTTGCGTGCGAGGTGGCCTGTCTCCCACCATGACGAGGTCGTCCCTGTTTCCAGAGACCTCGTTGCTCGAGGAAGTTGGGCTTGCCGTCTGTCCTTCCTAAATCGACCTAGCTGGTCCTTTAGCGGGCTGGGTCGGCCGTTTGCCCATCGTTTTTTTCCTCATTGCCCAAGCTAATCTTTTGGCTCGGATGTTTTGGTGAAGAGGAAGACCTGATGAAGGCACCACGGGTGACTCCTTCTCAGCTTGCTCAGGGGGATTGCCTGTGGGCGGAGCAGCAACAGGCATGCCTGGTGTTGTTGCTGGAGCTGCAGGCTTGGAAACTTGTTTGGAGGTTGCCATGCTTGATCACAGAAGAACTTCTAGGTCCCGGCAACGGAACCAAACTGATCACGCCAAAAAAAGATTATGTGAACGTGTCTGGTCCACGTGTGTAGTCTAGTAGGGTTTCGGCTTTATGTTGCAGGGATTGTCCTTAAAGTGTAAGTAGCCTTGAACCTGTGATCAACAAAGAACACCGTAAGGGGTGCTGGGTTGTCCCAGCGATAACCCTCAGGCGTGAGAATTAGCAATACTTCGTGTGAGAGGTAAAGCTAAGAAAATATGTAAGCAAGTAATATGCATATACCTTATGAAGCCTGTTGAGGGTACTTTTTATAGGGAGAGTAGAGCTGTCAAAACGGGCCAAACCCGCCGGGCCAGCCCGTCCCGTCACCTAAAAGTGGCGGGTTGGGTTGAGGAAAATCGGTCCCGTTTAGGGGGCGGGTCAAACGGGCTGAGCCCGCACGGGTTGAGGCGGGCGGGCGGGCGGCTTTTTTTTTTTTTTTTTGCTTCTACCCATTGATTAAATCTGGACCATTGATGCTTAAAATTTCAAATAAACCTAAGGCCTAGGCTAAGAAAAAGGAAACGAAAGTTGCAGAAAGTTGCAGCAGCAACATTTATTTTAGATCTCAAATACTAAAAGATGATTAATTAAGTTGGTGGAAATTCACTTAAACCAATATTAATATTTAAACCTTGGTGGAAATCCCACTTAAACTAATATTAATATTATAATATTTTCTATTTTTAATTGTTTTCTCTAAGTATTATAATTTTTTTTTATTTCATTTTAAGTTTTAAATCAGAAAATCAATAAATCACCATTTTGGCGGGTTGGCCCGTTCCAGCCCGCAACCCGTGGTGGGTTGGGTTGGGTTGGGTTGGGCCCAGACCGCCTATTTGGCGGCCGTCTCGCCCGTTTTTGGCGGGTTATGGCGGATTGTGGGCTAACCCGGCCCGCCAGCCCGTTTTGACAGTTCTAAGGGAGATGTATCATAATTCTAGTTAGATTCGGAATGGGAGAGATATGTCTAATCCCCATGTCCTTCGGATTATGTTTCCTTGTCTGCTTAGGACTGATGTGCATAGAATTATAGCAGGACTCTTCCCAGTTTGAGAGACAGTTTTCGTAGTGGACTCTGTTTCGCCGAGCTGAAGGGGCTATGTCGAGGTCAACCTGGATGCTTCCAGGTCGCTCGATGTAGTCAAGGTCGGCCTGGCATGCGCCAGGTCATCATGTTCGAGGTGGCGTATGTCACCTCGGCACTTGCCAGCTGGAGCCTATGAGGCTGCGATATCTGCCACGTGTCCAGCTGAAGGCTGAGGTCGTTCACAAGACAATAATTTAGGCGCGAGGGACAATTGTCTTACTAATCACAAAAATATCTTTCTCCATCTTTATTAGTCCTAGTTTAGGTGCATTTGTAGTTGAGTATTCCAAGGGCAGAACACCAAATAGAGCTACTTTGTTCTTGTTTGATTTGATAATCAAATCAATTGTAAATAAGATCTCAAAAAATTCATTATAAACTTAAACTCGATTGGATAAGCAAAACTCCCTATTCACTTATACCAAACTGTGAAGGTTTAATTAACAATAATTCAGTTGGTTATAAAGATCAATAGAAAATATTCTTAATACTTAAAAATCACATTTAATCACTTGGTTGAAGATCAAACTAATTTACAAGAAGAGATAATTGTTTTGTCAGAACAATTATGCAGTTTTGTTATAAACAGTTTTATTTTACTAAAGAGACTTGCACAAAGTAATTTTGTAGTTTGTAGTATGATTAAAAGTGTTATAAAACAAGTTATAATCTTGTTTTATGTTTGGATCAATGAGAAACCAGTTGTGAGAGTGAAATAGATGTTTGATGAGAGCAAAACAGTTAAACAGTTATAATATGCAAACAAAAAGTAAAGAGTATAAGGATAAAGAAATTGACATAGTATTTAAAATAGTTCGAATCTCTGATCCCACATTTACTCATCACAGCCCTATGTCTATATGAGGTTAATAATCTACTATATCCACTATATTTACTCAAAATACAAGGACTATTGAAAAGGAAAAATACTATTTTTCTCTTTTAGTTGTCACTCCAACCAGGTACACTTTACATAATTTACACAAAAGTAATTGGTGCTTCCTTGGAGTGACTCAATGTAACCAGATAGCTGTTGAAGTTCTTGATCTCTTAATTCTTCAGTTGATATAGTTGCACTTGCAGATCTTGTAAACGATTGAGCTTGAGTGTGTGATCTCTCTTGTATATACTAAATATGGTTGATAGAAGTGATAAGCAATGTTCAATAATCATATATTGGTATATGTCTTTCTATTGATGTGTATATTTTTCTGTGTATGCTTTTTCTTCGTTGAGAGATGTTCTTTATATAGGCACTGAATGTGAGAGCTAGCCGTTATGTAATAGTTATTAATTGAAACTTGTTGGTGCAACTTGTTTGAAATATTCTCTGCTATCAGCGCTCTTGTTGCCAGCTTGCAATCAATATTACTTGATCCAACGAATTTCTTATCTTCTGATGTAGTCATGTGCTAATATAGAGACTTCATTGCTCTTGGAAGATAATAGTTAAATAGTTAACTATCTTTGAGGATATCTGTTTATAAGCAATCAATTATGTTTCTTGAGGATAGTTGTTTCAATGACATGAAAAAGCTAAACAACTATGATTAATTATGTTGACAAAAACTCTTTTTACAATAAGTCTAAATATATTTGGGGTTAATTCTAACCTAATTAGCATCGTCAAAACACTAATCTAACACAAAGGTCCTAACACACACACACACACAAATATATATATATATATATATATATATTAATGTTATTTTTAATATTGGATTTATCAATATTACGAGCATTTGTTTAATAGCAAAACAACGAGTAATCTGATTTGCCTCAATTTTAATGTTAAATTTATTAATATTAAAAGTATTTGTTTAATAGCATAACAATGATTAATCTGACTAATAAAATATTTATTTGAACTACAAAATCGAACCGAACCAACTGGTTCGATTAGGTTGCCTTATTCAGTTCGGTTCGGCTTAAAAAACATGAAATTGATGGGAAGCGATTTAGTTCACAATTTTGACCTAAATCCAACCGTTTACCCCCCTAATTCCAAGGGTGTTAAAGAAAAATTATTTTCAGTTAATTTTTCTTTTAAAAACTCATGTAAAGCCAACAAGGAAAGAATTTATTTATTTATTTATTTTTGAAGGACGGAGAGAGGATAGGGGAAAACAGCAATGGCAATATATTTACAGTTGGTCCACCTAATTTGATAGAGTATTATTAAAAAGATAACTTTGTGAGTGTAAGAAAAGGACATATAACGTTAAATACATAGTATTTAAAATATGTATGAATTGATAATTAGAGAGTATTTTGTTAGTTGAGACGAGACAATTTAAAATTATTCAATAATACAACCTCCTCCTCCTCCTCCTCCGTTGTTCCAAAAATAAGAGTCGTTTGGCACGAACGATCATCTTATTAATAAGTGGAAAAAGGTTGACCAGAAAAAATTTAACCTAACATCAAAATAAATACACTAATTCTAACTTTGATGCATTTTTTTTTTTTACTCTTACAGCTACCTGTCATTTCCCATGAGATGAAGATTGAAAAAAGTATCATCATCATCATCATCATTTCATAACTCTTTAACCATACACTTAAAAAAGAAAGAGCATTACTTATAACTTGCATCAGCATTTGAATTTTCTTCTAAGTCTGATTTAACAATTATTTGTGTCGTCGATATTTAACACGTTTTTATTTAGTTGTAGTAAATTATTTTTTTTTTTAAATATTTGTAAACTTTTTTTCTTGTCAGAGAGTAATGCGTATTTGGTAAAACTGATGTGTCAGCTTTAATTTAGACTTAAAAACACAACACTATCCATCCATCCATCCATCGGATCTCTCTCGGTCTCAGAGTCTCAGTCTATGACCATGTGACCAACTGTTTATTTATTTATTTATTTTGTTCTCTTCTTTAGTTTAGCCAGCCAAGCCAGCCATTGAATTTTAGTAACTGCGTTTGACTGACTGGTCATAATTCTAAACTTTAAATTGCAGTCGGTCGGTCGGTCTGTCAGTCATGTTTTGACATTGTCAACCTTGTTCACGTGTCCTTCATATATTCATATTCATATAACTTAAAGTGCAACAAAATCCATTTAACAATTCTTGTTCGGGTCCACTGCCAACCCCATGAATTGCTTGTTATACTACTGTAAAACTTTAGGGTTTAACCAAATAACTAACTACACACTAGCAATTGGATTGACTTTGAACAAAAATTAACTACACAAATGCTTATCCACAATGTGACTTGCTAAAATTAATGTCAAGCATGGTATGAGTATGGGCTGTGCAACTCTAGTATGGGTAGGTTATTATGACAAGTGAATGGGTTATGTTGTTAGATGTTGACAACCCAGCTTATAAATAGGCCATTGTACACACACTTGAACAATACAATTCAGTATTAGCTCTCTCTCTCTCTCTCTCTCTCTCTCTCTCTCTCTCTCTCTCTCTCTCTCTCTCTCTCTCTCTCTCTGTGCGCGCGCGCGTGTATGAGCGTGTGCGCACACACACACACACACACGCACACAGAGAGAGAGAGAGAGAGAGAGAGAGAGAGAGAGAGAGAGAGAGAGAACTAAAAAGAAATCAAGATATTGAGAAATGAACTCAAATGTGAACTCATACTATGATGCATCACGACATTTTCTGATAATTTTCAGACTAAATCTATTCTTACCACAAAAAGTTCATTTGACACAAGTTAATAAAGTACCTACACTTGTGGCATGCAATGTGGTTAACAAAACAACCACCCCCACCCCCCAAAACACCACCACGCAGACACAAATATGCGCAAGTACATGCTCACAACAAATTACTCTATCTTACAAAGGAGACTTCTGAACCTGATGGATTAAAACAAAAGCACCAATCTGAGTTAACCTAAGAGATAAACCTTGTTGATATGAAAAAGCCACAAAACCATCCCACCAGTCCATCAGCAAAATATCAAAAATTACAACTAACTTCTGAACCGGATGCAAGAGTTTACAGCTGAGTTTAAGTTTACCTCATGTCCCCACATTATTTGGGCCAGGGGCTGCCACAGGTGCACCATGAGAATATCTCCACTGTCCACATGCTGTACATTTCTCTAACTTCACACTGTTTTCCAGCGTACAGAACTTACATGACCATATATTATACTTGTCTTTGACATCTTTGGGCTTTTGGGTATCACAGAGCTCACACATTGGAGCAAATGGCTGCAATAAGTAAACATCATATAACGTAAGTATGGGGAGGAAGTGACATGCCACCACCCAATATGAGGAGCTACCACATAATTAATATGGAGTATGAAAATTGCAAGATTGAAAGTGACTATTAACCAAATAATCTTAGCTCGAGAAGAAAACTGAAGTAAACAATGCACTGTATAAAGATCATTATTGGAGAAATACACTATAATCATGTCATAGTTTTAACTTTCAAGAACTAAGAATGCAACATGAGAAGTTCCCCACAAGTGTCCTCAGTAATTATTTCTGTATACCAGAAATGCAAAAAGTGCAAACATGAAAAAGAGAAAGAAATGAGGAGCAAAAGAAAACCGCCGCACTTATCGAAATTCTTGGCATCTTGAAATAAGTGCATTTCTATCACAAGTTCACAACATAGAATATGTTATGTAACATTGTTGTAGACAATATTAAACTACACTACACTATAAAACAATACTGCTCTTATTATTACTAATCGATAGTTGTTCCACAATTTACTCAGAAAGAGGATGACTTTTATAAATCACCGTCAAAACTTGTTTGTGACTTTATCTCTGCTCAGCTGGCATCGCAAGACATGACTCGTTGACTTTCCAATTTATCATAGATAAACTCAATAAACAAATAAACACAAAAGAAGACCTGCAGAAAGTGCTTTATAAGAAATACAAGAACCTTTAGACAATTTCCAAAGATCAGCTGAATGAATAAAAAACAATTATCATAGTAATACGTGTCAAACAAAATACTACAACCATGCTCACAACTTATCCTTTGTAGAGATTGATGACAGAATAAATTCAAGTTGGAGGGGATAAAACAGAAAACACAAAGAAAAACAACTACTTGTATAAAAGTCACAACTTACTGGGTTCAACAAAGTGCACACTGCACACTCCCACATCGAGGACTCCTCCGTATTACGTGTCATGTTCTGATTACAACCAGAACTTGAACCACCAGCTGATAAATCTACAAAAGCAGATTTTGGAGAACCATTCAGTGACCGAGACAATGAGTTCGTGTCTCTTTGAGGACTTCTTCTTTGAGTTGGTACATTGTTATCAACTATGGAAGCAGAAGTCGAAGCTTCCACGGTTAAGTCCAAAAAACTTGATCCAGTATGACTGTTGCAAGACTGTGACGGCAAACTGTTAGCTGACGTGCGAATTCTTTTCAAAGATTTTGCATCTGAATCCTCATCAAGACGACTGCAAGATCCAGAGTTTCTAACACGTTGCACTACATGCTTTTGCAGGATATCAGTGCTACTTTCTGCTTCCTCTTCTACTTCCTCTAACCCACACCATATATCGTCCTGTAATCTCCTTTCTGCAGCCATTGCAGCTGCTTGTATAGGACTTAGAGCACCCATAATAGAGCTATCACCACCAAGGCGCTTAGGCCCAGATGGTAGAAGAGATCCAAGGCGTGCTCTGTTTTCTGCAGCAGCAAGTGCGGCCCTGCGAAGGGATGAAAGAGGAGGTTGGCAGGAGAAACCCCCTAAACGTTTCCCTGGAAGATCAAACCCTTCCCCAGTGCCAGTAATTCCCATTGTCATTAGCTCCTCACATTCCTAAAGTAGTGGCAATAGAAAGAGAGAAAAATAGAAAAGGAAAAAGAATAATCAAACTAGCAAATTAATTGGAGCAATATCTAGTGTAAACTCCACACCGACTATTCAGGAAATGAAACAAGTTAATGATGCAAACAACACAAGTAAAAGATATGCGTAAATTTAATTGTATATACACAACAAACTAGCTCAGCAAGCTATCATAAGCATCACACAGCTGGCACCGAACATCTCTTAATCACACTCCTAAGCTGCGAGCAAGTGTTTCCTATCATGCCATTATTTATGTCAAAGAATATGAGTCAAAATATTTACCAAATTCCATCTGAAGATATGAAGCAAATGTGACAATTAGCACAGTCCTAAGCTTTCTGCAAAGAAGCTACTGATATTATCCCTTAGAGAGACAATGATAGAATATACTTCCTCCGTATCCAAAATAGTCCCACTTTCCTTTTGGTAAGAAAATAGTCACAATTCTAAAAAAGTGTATATATATATATATATATATATATATATATAGCAATTCAAAGGAGGTACAAACAAGTATAGCTACAATCTTAAAAAGTTTGTCTTTGTCAAATGGGACTTTTTTTCTGGGCCGTTGGGAGTACATTTATAGAGAATGAACAGCAAAAAACTGTTTTTATAATAAGTAGATGTATAATTCAACACAGTGTGGGAAGGGAAAAAGAAAACCTTTCTAAGCTCATCCCAAAGCTTGTAGAAACTGGTGTTGTGAGGACCATGGGCATTATGGCACAGCTCGTGGAGCATTGTATCGAGAACTTGATTGAATGGGATGAAATCCCAATCCCTGTTCGGCCTCCGGAGCCTCAGCTTTACGTGCACCCCACCTCCCACATTCAACCCTAAAAGTGCTGGATTTTTCGGACTGCACAAAAATTTCCTCTCACTCATTCCAACAAATAAAATGTAGAAATTTAAACTAAAAAAAATCAAATTGAAAAATGATTCCATTGCAAAAGATCTTAAGAATCAATCACAATTGTGCAAATAAATGTATAATCTACGAATCTAATCATAGGATAGATAGCATTATTGGGATTGAAAGAGTTATACCAGAATTCTGAGAGAACTTTGACTCTCCATTTGTGTTTGCGCATTATAGGTTGAACCTGTTTGGCGACTTTCTCGAGGATTTTCCTGGCCTCATCTTCTCCAACCTTCTTCTTCAGGGCTTTGATTTCCCAAACCTTATTGAGATCGCCCGTATTCATTTATTCTTCTTTCTTTTGTTACAATCAAACCCTAAACCCCAACCGCCGTGCTGTTTTTCGATTCAAATTCTTAAGCGGGTCAAAAAGGGTTGAGATATGAGTTACTGTTTCGTCGAAGGTTGGGACGAACTTGGCGGGATTTCGGACCGTGTCTAGAGTTGCAATATAAAAAGCATTAGAAGCGTTAATAGTCTATGGACCAGTTTGATAATCAAGATTAAGTTGGATAGGATTAATAAGTTGAATAGTCTTGTTTGGTACGTAGTTGGTCGGGACTAATAACACTGAGTTATCTGGATAAAGACCTTATTCCCTAGCTAATAATATCAAAGGAGAGGATAGTATTATTAGTGCTCTCACTAAAAAAAATTGTGACTAATATTTTTAATTTCAAAATTACCCCCAATTTATAAGTGAGGAACTAATAACACTGAGATTAATAATACTGCTTATCCCTACCCAACTACCACACAATCCCTACGGGTGTTAATCCGACCCGCGAAGCTGTAAAATCGAGTAATTTGGTTTGATTTTGTGGCGTATACAATGAGTTCGGTTTGAGTTTTTGAAAAATTCAGTGATTCAATTGTATTCGTAGCTTGACTTGTCGAGTCAAATCGAACTGAACTAAACCAAATTATATTGAATTGAACCATCGAACTGTATTTAGATCACTATTAATCATTAGTGACATTACATCCTCCGTTTGATTAGAGTATATAAAGGCTAAAGTATTCACTTTACAATTTATCACTAGATTGAACCATGAGATCATATCACGAACCAAACCGTTGTAGTTTAGTTTAGTTCGATTCGAGACTTTGAATGATTTAGTTCGATTTAATATTTGATGAACCGATGCCTGCAATTCAACAAGTATTTTGTCTCAAATCAATCAGAGCCTAACTATTTACACCACTAGTTTATACGACTAATAGTGTCAACGAGCACAAGGCCTACTTTAGCATTTCAATGCCTTCGAATTCATTTTTGACATTTTCGTCCGTTCACTTTTGCAGTTTTGTAGGTTTCTTTGAGCCCGTTTGGTATAGCATTTTTAAAACGCAGTGTTTTAAAAACGCAGCGTTTCTAAAACGCAGATTATTTAAAACGCGGCTTTTTTCTTTATAAATGCGTTTGGAATATTATGTCAAAACACAGTTTTTTATTCTCTACTGCGTTTTAAAATCTGTGTTTTGGGAAAAAGTTAGGAATTCCAGCGTTTTAAAACGCAGCTACGTTTTCGTTTTGAAAACGCAGCTTTTTCTACCACAGTATTGAAATGCTAAGTTAGAGAATAAGGTGCGTTTTAACCCTGCATTTTGACCAAAACGCTCGATCAAATGAACTCTTTGTAATTTTAAATGTTCTCTCTTTCTTATCACACCTTTTTTTTTCCCATCGTTTTCTTTAACCATAAAAAAACCGCAAAACTTGCCGGTAAGTTTCAAAGTCAAACTCATTTAAGGTGTATTTGACATCGTAATTTAGTGACTTAATCTAGAAATTTTAGATTTTTATTTTCAATGATTAAAGAAAAAATAAAAATAGAGAAAAAACTAATGAGATTAAAAAAAAAAAAAAACTAAAATTACTAAAAGAAAATTACTACTAGTAAATCATCTAGGAGAACTAAACCTTACGAAAAATTGCTAGTCGGTCCACTTTGTAAAATTTTTATTCTTTTCTGTCTACCTTTTTTTTTTTTAACCGCTAAAAGTCATTTTCATAAAATTGTTCCTAAAATGCCCCGCAATAACATATAAAGTGGCTTCTTCCTAAAATTTCTCCGGTAAATCTTCTTTTCTTCTTAAAATTTCTCCAGTCAATATTCCAGATAACTTCTTTCTAATTTTTATCTAGTGAATCTTCATTTCTTCATAAAATTTTAGAGCTGGCAATGGGCTGAGCCGGGCCAGCCCAGCCCCAGCTTATCGGGCCAACACATATAATCGGGCCGGGCCGGGCCAGTCCAAAATTTGCATCGGGCCTCAAACCTCTAGCCCATCCCAGCCCACTTTTGGGCCATCGGGCCAAATCAGCCCAAATTTGTACCAAAAATATTTTCTACAAAATTTACAAGTTATCACATAAAAAAATTTTCAAAACTCATTACAAGTCTATAATTTATCAAATAAAATCTATAAATAATAAGTCTCACCTTGATGGATTAAAATACAACTACATAAATTTTTTTTAGACAGTAGGAGTGCGAAATACGTTAAAACACAAGTCTAAATTGTTTGGACGTTTGGTGTTTGCACTTCACAGGCTCGCAACAGATAACCGGATTAGATATGACGGTATATGAGTAATGAATTAGTGAATATGGTTGACTAGTTGTGGGTTTGTATGTACAAGCGTACAGCCTGTATCGGGCTGGGCTGGGTTAATAAAAGTGTATCAAAATGGTTTGGAAAAATGGTTTGAAAAGATTTAAAGCAGCGAAAATTTTAAATTGAAAATAATTTAAATCTCCACTAAAAGACTTAAAGCAATGAAAATGGTTTGAAAAGTATGAATTGAAAAGTTAATAAAAGTGTATCGGGCTGGGTTGGGTTGGCCCGAAAAATTCGGGCTTTTTTTGCCCTAGCCCAATTAGCCCGCGGGCCTATTGGGCCGGGCCAAAAAAGCTAAAAAAAATTTGGGCCTTCTAAATTGAAGTCCAAGCCCCTCATAATATCGGGTTGGCTGGGTCGGCCCATTGGACCGGGCTAATTTTGCCGGTTCTATAAAATTTCTCCAGTCAATCTTCTAGATAACTTCTTCCTAATATTTCTCCAGCGGATTTTTCTTTCTTCATAAAATTTCTCTGGTAAATCTTCCTTTCTAAAATTTTTCTAGTAAATCTCACTTCCTAAAATTTCTCCTGTAAATCTCTATTTCCATTTCAATAGGTGGTAGTAAAGAAAATTAATTTGTATGGATAGCCTCTGTTTCCAAATACTAGTAAATCTTACTTACTAAAATTTTTCTGGTAAATCTTCTGTTGGGCGATATCGCGATGATGGAATTAGGCATCGCAATTTGGCATCGAGTCCTAAAATTTCTCTAATGAATCTTACTTTCTAAAATTTCTCCGGTAAATCTTCATTTAGCTGCATCGGGATGATGAAATTAGGCATCGCGATGATGCAATTCTCCGGTAAATCTTTCATTAATGGCATAATTGTCTTTTTGCCCAAAAATATCTTTTTTCGATTTTCAAAAAAGTATGGTAAACTGGAGCGATTACAAACGTCCAAAAAGGGACCGACATGTAATTCACCCTAAACTTAAGGGTGAATTACATGCCGGCCCCTTTTTAAACATTTGTAATCGCTCCAGTCCACTCATCTTTTTTAAAAATTGAAAAAAGACATTTTTGGGGCGAAAAGACGATTATGTCATTAATGAAAGAAAAACACGCGCGCATTAGTAACCCAATGCATCGTGATAAGTAATCTAAGGCATCGCGTGAGTTAATCATCGTGATGAGCAACCAAGGCATCGTGATGTACCACTTTGGCATCGCGATGCACCACTTTTGTAAATTGGGGCATCGCGATGCAACAATTGGTGCATCGCGATCATTGCAGTGCGCCTTAAGGAACCAATCGGTGGACGCCTTAGCGAGCAGGGTGACCAACTGAAAAAATTGAATTGACGCTCGCTAGGGCGAGCTTTCCGTTGCTCGCTAAGGCGAGTTGTTGCTCAAGCCATTCGTTTCAGTTTATTCATAGAGACAAAAAGCGATGCTTCACTTTGTACATCGCGATGCTCCACTTTGTGCATCGCGATGCTCCGTTTGAATTTCAACCGATGAAGGGACTTGATTTTCGTTTACCTTTCGGGGGCGTTACCCCTGAACCCCTACGAGGGACGCTGTCCCCTCGACCTCTGCGACCTAACCGGACAGGTCGATCCCCGTTATATTGCCCAGCATACTGCGTTGCCCAGTATTTGAATTGTCTAACACGTGCTATTAATATAATTGAAAATATTTCTCCATATCTGTCCTGTTCGCCCACCCTTTATTCATTGAGTTAGTTTTTCTAACTTTCACTTGCAAATAATTTTTTTTGCCATCTTATTTAAAGGTTTCTTTCTAAATTCCTCTCCCGAATTAGGCATCTCATTCAAAGGTTTTTATATTTCTCAGATTTATGAAGCTTTCAAGCGTAGGAGCTGAGCTGTGAAAGTCAATATTCATCATCAAAGAGACGGGGATATTTTAAGAAGAAAATTCTCAAAGTACCTTTTTTTCGATTTAAAAAAAATAAATAAAGTGGAGAGAATAAATTTTTTTTAAAATATACCGGTCAACAATTTCTCCAAATCTTAAACTATTGAGGTTGCGGATCTTCCTAGGATTTGATGTCAAATTAGAAGATTGGTCGCTCTAGATGGGGAATTGGGCCTCTCAAGAATAACATATAGGTCCATGGTGCACCAGTGAAGGCCGTTGGGCCTTTAGGGTGAATGCAGGCTCAGACGACCCTAGAGTTTTCCAACTTTTATTGTGCAAATCCGGTTCGCCGATTGGTTAGTCCGAAAACTCAATAATCCCTCTCCTTAACCTCTCTCTTCTCTCTCAAGATTTCCAGTATCTCAAACAGCGTTCCTTGTCCGTTTTCAATCAGAATTATCTCTCTCTCTCTCTCTCTCTCTCTCTCTCTCTCTCTATAAAGTCGGTTAATATACTTAAGTTATTTGAATTCAACTGACAATCGATCATCGTAAGGGGAGGTTCGAGAACCGAGGCAGAGAGTGGCGTACGTACTTGTCGGTTTCGTGGATATCAGGAATTGATGGAAATTAAATTAAGTTCTGCGGGATTGATTGATTGATTTGAGTATAAGAAGAGCCATTAACTAAGCAAGTTTTTAGAATTTAATGGCGGGAATCGCTCTGGTATTAGATCTAATTAGGAAAAGTCCTGGTACTTTTAATGGCCATACCCTTCACTCTGCCGGTCTCTTTTCAGCTACACTCGCCGCTTCCACTGCCGCCGCTTCTGTCGCCGCCGGCACCCCTTTTGCCTCTAGGGCTCTTTTCGGGTGCCCTTTCTCTCTTTTTCACTAGCGTTTCTGTTATCTACTATATTACTCCTTTTGTTTATTGTATTGTCCTGTAAAGATCAATGCTTGAGTATACATATACAAGTACTTCAACTATGCCCATATATTTCAATGCTCTACTTTCTCAGTCCAAGACTTTTTTCTTTTACGAAAATTAAGAAACTGACTTTTAAGCTATTTGATTAGCACATATACATGATTAACCTTTGCTTTTCCCATAGTGTAGATTGCCTTTTGCTTGTGTTAGTTATTTTCCATTTTGATAATATATGTGTGTGTGTATGTATGTATACATGATTAACCTTTGTATATATAATGTCATTGCAATGGAACTTGATAATCTCTTTCTCCCCACCCAACCCCCCAACCCCCCGCCCAAAAAAAAAAAAAAAAAAAACAAGGAGTTGTATTTGAAAAATCAAGCCTTTTAATATTGTAGTTTTACTTATGTATATCTCTTTCAAACTGCGCCTTTCAAAATTGTAGTTTTACTTTTGTATATTTCTTTTAAACTGTACTAGAATTATATCTTTGTGTATGACATGTTAGAGATGTTTTTGAAAAGAAAGAGAGAAATGAAAAAATAATGAACATTTATCTCTTAAATTTGGAAAGTGACTCTTTGTTTTTGGACAAACTCAAAGGAAAGTTGGACTATTTTTTTTTTCCTGGAACAGAGGGAGTTTACCAAGGTGGATTTGGTGAATTTATTAAAAAAAAAGCCCTCATTTCGGGACCTTTTTTTAATTTTTTTAAAAAAAAGGATACTTGGGACTTTGTGAGTAATACCTTTTATACACACGCTAGGGCGTTGAGTCAACATGAAAATAATAGCAAGTGTTTTGGTGATACCGCCCTTTGTTCCACTTTGGGAAATCCCTGCTTTCTTTCTAGTCCATGAAAGAAGTTTCTAATTTCTGTAATGAAACTGACATATTATATGGCATTTGAAAGTATGCTTCTATAGTAAGCTGTAATACAAAAGTTGAGTGCTTTTTTTGGATTTTGACACAGTAATCACTCCGAGGGGGAATATATAATGGCAGTGTAATTGTTTCCTTGAAAATATTTGAGGGAACTTTATGCATATGTGATGGAGGTATATGTATGTATGTGTGTGTAGAAAGAGAGAGAGGGCAGATTTTATTCCCACCTGCTAGTTGTCTGCAAGTCAATGAACCAACTGCATTGAGTCGTTAATCTTGAATTCCTGCTACAGCATTGCGAACTATGCTAGGATTTGTGTAATCTTTAGGTTGACTTCTGTGATCTTTTAAGTTATAGTTTGTGGGGAAAAAGTTGATTTCTTTATATACAATTTATCCAATTAGTCTAACTAGGCATATGATGAAAACAAGTACGAGGGTGGTAGGTATCTAAATTCCCGTCATGATTGATGCATTCATGAATTGTTAAGTGTAGGATTATAGCATTTTATTTTTTGGTTTAATTTCAATCTTCTATTCGTAATTTGCCTTTTAGTTATCTCTTTATTCAACCTTCGTTGTCAGATTATAGCATGTTAGTTTTTTTTGTTTAATTGTAATCCCTATTTATTGAATTAGTTATGGATTTTTCTATTTGTAATTTGCTTTTTAGTTATCTCTCTATTAGACCTACGTAGTCTTTGTTTAGTACTTTTTTCTCACTTATCTGTGTATTAGCAAATTGTTGATCAAATTATGTACATGACACAGAATCGGCGCAAGATCAACTGCTCACTGTGATGCTGGCCCACCATTAACTGAAGATTACCTTTCTAGTATACGAAGTGCATCGGAGAACATCTTTAATAATGTGGAATACAGTACAAAAGAGTACTACATTCAGCTAAAGCCTTTATTTTCGGCATTTCAATGGAAAGCTTTAGCATTGACATCATTGAGGTCTTTCCTATTATTTTATTTGCCTATTTTGGGGCCACCTGTAGACCTAGACGAAGATGATGACGACTTCCTACAGGAGACTTCTGATCAGCAACATGTAGACTTGGTTGTTCCCTTCAAGAAGTCAGTCAAGCAAATTGTTCGTGAAGTAAGTTTGACAAATTTCTTACATCTTTTGTTGTTCTATAACTTGTTACAAACTATCTTGGCCGAGTGCCTTGCAGCTCAACAGACCTAGTTTGGTAATTTCTTGCTTTAGTTCTAATTTTAGGTAGCAAATTGGTACTAGGTTGAATTCTTTCCAGGAATGTTAATCTTGTGATGCATTAATAGTCTAGGTTTATGTCACAAAATGGAATGCAGCTTTTTTCTTGTAAATGCATCCGGTGGGCTAGATTAGAAAGTTGCATTGCAATCTAAGTATACTTGTAAATGCAACTTTTTTAGTGAAATGTTCGGTTTTAAATGCATCATTGTTACACAAATTTAGCCAATTGATTGGGCCAAATGCTAGCATTTGGTTGTGTTTTTTAACGCAACACCAAGCATAATCTTAGTTGGCTAAATTTGTTACTCAATTTAGCTAATTGGTTGGGCCAAAAGCTGCATTTGGTTGTGTTTTCCAACGCAACACCAATTGGGTATGCTGTTACATGGTGATGTAGGACAAGGTTTAAGAAATTTTGGTTATTTTTATTTTCATTGTAGTTTTCGTTTTTCTTTGATGGGGTAGGATTCCATTAGTTGGAAATAGATTTACGCCTTAGATTGATGTATTAAAGTCGTACATGGTACTATATAGGATAGGCTAATTTTTTGGAGGTTTTTGGCTTGTTTTCCAAGTTTTCTACATCCTGTAAGAATAGAGTTTTCTCTACCAGCATATTTTAATTTTAAAAAAAATTATTTCAATAAAAGTTACTTTGTTTTCTCTCTACAGACTACACCTCATGAGTGAAGAAAACCTAGCCGTTTTCAGCCATTATCCTTAGGGGAGCGTTTATGGTAAACTCTCCAAATTATTACCTTCTGGATCAATGTAACTTTTTGCACTGATTATATCGGAGGGTACGGGAGCGTAGCTGACCTTTCTGCCCAAAGCTTGATTAAATCTGTGGAGAGTTCACCATGAAAGCTCCCTTATGGACAATGGCCGTAAACGGCTAGGGTTCTTTCACGCTCAAGGTGTGGAAAGAAAACAAAGTAATTTTTAATAAACAATTCTTTTGATTAAAATGTGCAGGGACAATAAATCCTATTAGTATAGACCTACAAAGCTGGAAAACAAGGCAAAACCTACTAAAAATTAGCTTTATGCTATCTGATAAACGTATAGGATTTAAATACATCAATTTAAGGCCTAAATTTATTTCTAAAAAAGAAAATCCTACCTTGTTAAAGATGAAAACGAAAACTACAATGGAAATAAAAATAATGAATTTTTTTCTTAATCTTGTCCTACAGCACATGGGTTCATGAGCAAAAGATTCATTGTTCTTCTGGACAACTGATAAGCTTGCATTACAACAAGGTATCCTAAGTCTTTGGTATGCCCTTCTAGTTCATATAAGTACATTGGACTTTCAAATTGGATTTATTGTCATCTGAGTAGCACCAACTATTCTGTCAATTTAGTAGTTGACCAAATAGGTAAGAAGTAGAAGCCATTTTTGACACTACAAGGGGGAACAGATAAGATCTAAAATAGTATGGCTCATTACTACTTAGTATCTTTCTCGAGATGTAAGATTTGCATATTTCATGGTTCTTTGTAGAAGAGTCCAATGTATAGCTGTGTTGTGGCTAAAATGCATATAAATTGATTCCAAGCACTAGGCCATCCATGGAAACAAGCTCTTAGTAACTTAGAGCTTGCTTTTCGCTGACCGACCAGCATGACCATATCTGTGACCACTGCTTCTCCAAATGTTTTGCCCCAAAACTGTTGTTCCCATTCCCCTCCACCTCCCCCACCCCACCCCCACGCCCTAGAAAAAAAAACCCTACTTTCTTCAAGGTGCATCTGAAGTCATCCAAAAGGGGCTATCTTTTCCTTGATTTCAATCTCAAAAAACGTTGGTCGTCTTCTTCTATAGATGCCTAGCGCAAGTGTTCAAGCCATCAAGAGACATAGGAGACATAAGTTTTGGTCAATGTCCAATGGTCTTAGGTTTAGCCTCTTCTAAAACAATCTGGACGTAGTGCAAGTCTTGGTATAGGTCTAGCTAGCTTAAAAGGCTTTTGTGCAAGTTAGGATATTGAAGCTAAGGTTCATATATTTACAAGCTTTTGACCTCAATCCTTACTCATTAAACCAGTTGAGAACACAATAGTATCCCAATTGGAACTCATGAACGATTTTCATCTGTAGGAAGCTTTTGCAAGTACGATTCATTGATGTAATGATTTGGTGCCTTAGGTTGTTTCTTTGTATGTATTTTCCTTTTTCTTTTGTATAAATTTTCTTTAATTTATACCACTTTTATTGGGTTGTGGGTTAGTAGCCTTCCCTTTTTTTTTTTTTTTTGTTGTTGAGCGAATTAGCATAGAAACAAGGTTCAAGGCGCAACCCACATAGGCTTGAGGTATACAAAACTCTTAAGATAATGGTTGGCCTTTGGTCAACCTAGAGTCCTAGACTCGTCATCCAGCCACCACCTGGCGCTTGCAGGGGAACCATCTGTTCGAAAGGAAGGAGTGCCCTCTACTAATACCACACAAAGGAATCCCCTAAAACTAGGAAGTACACCCCTTTTGGAACACTCCCAGTGAAGCCGAGTAAAGGAGGCACCTAGAGCCAAACAATTTTGCTAAGGGTCATCACCCCCACAGGATGTGTGAAGGGCACCCTGGGGAGCACAACGATGGTCCTCCCGAGAGTGATAGTACTCCATGAGCGCAGCGAACTTGGGATCCAGTGGGGTTTTGGGTTGGTGGCTGAGATTGAGTGTACATGGATGTTCCCAGGAGACACATGTGACCTAGCTTTGGCTAGGAAAGAGAGCTGAAGCACCAACAACCCCCCTGCGCGAGACGTGTTTACATCAACCTATTTGCTGTGCCACTTATGGACGATAGCAACAGCTACAACTACATTTAGCAGTGGTTTCAAGTCATTAGGCATGGGATCCTCCCTGGAAGAGATCTTACTTGCATTGTCAAGGGTTAACTACTTAACTCTGACAATTGTGTTAGTCTGACACGTCAATCAGGGAAGGGTTTCTCAGTCCTTACCTCTCTCGCCCACTTAGCTTTGTCTTGGTTTTCACCCCACTTCCACCCTCCAATCGGTCCATAGACTAATAAAGTGGCATGTCAGCTATCAATGAACCCCCTAGGCATATACCTCTGGAACCTTAAGAAGTAATTACCTACTACAGCCACATCTTTTCCTTAATACTTCGGAGAAATTCAAAAGTATTAAGGCTCATGGAAAAATGTCTTCTACAAATTCTACAGAAGTATTCACAGAATTTGGGTAGGTTTCATTATCCAAATCAAAAAGATGCTAAGGATCAAGTCTCTAAATCTCTGTACAGAGATCTTCTCCTTCATAGTTATCTCCTATAACTTTCCGTGCACATACACTAAATGGGACAAACCAGAAAAGTGATCCTTAACAATGCCAAGCTGCTCGCTTATTATTATTTTTTCACTCATAGGAACTAGTGGTTGAAATTTTCTACCTTCAGTTTATCTTCAAGTTTTTCAGTTTATCTTCAAGTTTTCATAAAAATCCAGGGTAATTATTGACTGAACTCTGTTTTCCCTCACATCTCAGACCACCGTTGTAACTACTAGACGGGTTCTAGAACGACTTGCCATCCATCATCTCTCGCAGCGGATGGCATGGAAACTTCTTAAAGGTACACACACTCCCTTGTGCAGTTGTGCTACACCTGCCATGTTTAAGGTTTAGTTCAGTTGTTTGTCAGGGAACTGATTGTTATTCATTTGATGCCAGATGTTCCAAAGTCAGCTGTGCGCAAGGCTGATAGAGGAATGCCAACTGTAGTCTACTTTTTCAGTGTCAGCAGAACAACCTTTAGAGGTCAATTTTTTTTGTCATGTTACAGCTTTTCCAGTAAATATTCTGAATGTGGTTAACCGTTTAAGCCTCGAGCCTCACGTTTTAGTTCCAAATGTTTTGATGCAAAGCAGGGCACTTTTTAGGAGTTGCAGCCTCGTGGCTTGTCCAAGTTGCCATCGAGATTTACCGCTTCTTTTCTGACATTTTTAAATCTAACGAAGAGACTGACAGAACAGATAAAGTAGTCAGGCTTAAACTCCTAGGGAAGAGGGTTTATGGCACTACTGTCAGGTGTGGTGCATCTCTAGTTTTTGCTTCCATTGGAGCAGGGGTAGGTGCAACCCTTTTCCGCCCCTCATCTGGTCAGTCTATTGGTAAGCACTTCACATGGCAACCCAGCTTTTGGGACTTTGGGATTATTTGAATATTGTAATTATTTTCCTGGTTATGCATACAATTCTAAGAGGTTGATGGTGTTGCATATTTTGCAGGTTGTTTGCTTGGGGATTTGGCAGGGCCGATCATTGTAACATATTGTTTTGAGAGATACCTTCATGTGGACATCTAAGAGCCCGGGGGACCGGCCGCCGGGTGGTGGGGTTGACTTGTTTTTGGGATATGCGATACATAACGAAGGCATCTATGGCATTCCGAGTAATCCGGTGCTTGATTAACGTGTTGTGAAAATTTTGAAGGAGATAAGGAAGAAGCTATAAGTGACGTGGGTGAAATTGTGTCCATGGCTTCTTCCAAATCATAAAGAGGATCGGTATTTAAGTAGGTGGTTAACTGGCTCATTTAAGGTTTCAATAAGTTTTCCAGTTTTTCCTCCCTTAATTGTTCTTAGACCAGTTTTCAGGAATTAAACCTTGTAATGTCTTTTTTGTTTTGTTTTTTTTTCTCTCTCATAAATTGTGATGCTGTTAATCTTTTAATTTGAATGGTTTCTTCTCTTTTTGCCGCTCGTCTCTATTTTTCGGGTTATCCATTTCCTTTGTGCGCACACACACACACACACACATATATATATATAATCAAGAGCTCCGGAAAAGACGGACGTATTGTCTTGCTATAAGCCCTTAAAGCTCTTGGTCTTTCTTTTTTGGGTTGGTACTTGGTAAGGTTGTTTCTTTCCGGTCAGCTCGCATACATATCAACTTAATCAATCTCCTTGAGTGAGTCTAAGGGTGGGCGCACCCGATACTTGGCTTATGCATTGAAAATTACATTTCAGATGTCGGCCATAAAATTTCAAAGCTGGGTGGATGCCTGAAAAGCAAATCCAGCTACGACTACGACTCAGACTTACCCTTTCGGCTACAAACTGTTGGTCGAAAATATCCTGCTCCTTCCATTTGTATTCAGCGTGCCAACATTTGGAAAATGGAATTAACAAAAACCGTTTGTTGAAAATTGAACGTAGGAAAGAAACAATATGGAGTAGCATTTAAATTTTTTTTTTTTTAAAAAAAAAATACATACTTTTTTTGCGACAAAAGAAGAAGTTACACAACTGTGTTTGCCAAAAGCTCATCACACCATCAATCCCAAACCAAAACTGGACAAATGATTCCGCCCCAAAGTCTGAGCTGACTCGCTTTAATAAACATTTTGTTCTAAAACCACAATTCTTTATGGAGTAATTTTTTTACACGAATTTAAGGCAAAAGTTCTATATGAACAATTGGCTTAAACGAACTTTCTAAAAAGAAACAGGAATTTTTTTTTAAACATCGTAAAATAGAATAAAAGACTTATTTTGGGTGTGGTGTAGGGAATAATAATCCAAGTATTTAAGGCAAACAAAAAAAGTAAAGCTACATATATAAAACACTCAATTCACATGTATAAAACATCAAGTATTTGTACGATTCACATGTATAAAACATCAAGTATTTGTACGATACTCTAATGTACTTTTACCAAAGTTATACTCCGCCCGCCTTAGTCCCAGTGGAGTCTATTTTTTATTTCAAAAATAAAATTAAGAAGGTTGAATTTTAAACAATTTTAATTTTTACTTTAATTGATAAGACCTTTCACATGTCATTTTAAAAAAAAAAACACATAGTATTATTTTAATATTCATAATAAATTAATTACTTTTTCTTAATTTGTGTACTAAATCAACCAAAACTCTTTTCTTAAAGAAAGATGGGTGGGGTGCATATGTGAAGAAGCATCAATACACATTATGTTTCTGGTGATGCTTCCATTTAATATATGGCCGGCCGGGGGCTAACATTTAGAAAAAAGAAAAATAATTGAAGCTACATAGTATTATCTAACTAAACGTGTAATTAAATTAACCAAGAAGAAAAAAGAAAAGAAGATGGCCGTGTTCGTCAGTCAGTCGTCACAGCTCAGGTGTCCCATATCATTACAACACCGATCACCCCCAATCCAAACAGGACAGCCAAAAATTTGTACTGTGGAGTGTCGACTGAAACCGACTTTTGAGGCAGATAGCCCTTTGATAAGAGATGATTAATGGACACATAGATGAAAACCCCACAAGCTAGACCCATGGATATGGCGAAAATCCAATCTGCAACTGCACCCTGAGTTGTGGCGTCAATTATGATTCCTATCGCCACGCCAACGGGACTGGAAATGGCAAAGGCGAATGCATAAGCCGCACAAGAAAAGAGTGGACGGTCTGGAATCATCCTAAGAAGAGCAATTCCCATTGCAATGGCTGCGAATATCTTGTGCAGACAAACCGTCCACAGAGCTTTCCAAGCATCAGCTTCGGTTTCTGCTACTCCTATTGCAATGCCCTCAAACACGGAGTGAAAGCACAATGCAATTATCAGTAATATGCTGTCCCCAAGAGAGGCAGCTGTTACTAGTGGAGCTCTTGTTGAACAGTGACCCGTGCCATTTATATCCTGTTTGTTACAATACAAACTAACTATGTTTGTCAGTGAATCGAATAAAAATTAGCAACCTCATTTCATGATTGATTTCATCTCACCTGAGGTTGTGACTCAGAGATTCTGCCGTTACCAATCCCTTTTCCATTCTGAACATCCCCTGCGCCAATTACAACATAGAAAACGTCAATTACCCTAATCAACCACCCGGCCCATACCAACATAATGAATTAAAACAACAGAAAAAAGGTTGAATGAATTTTTAAAAATCTTATAATTTCCATTCATTTTCTTTAGGAGTAATAATATATACTAGCTAGTAGTATAGACTATAGATGATACGAACATAACATTGCTCCCAAAAATAAACATATGATTTAAATTCTCTATTGAATTGGCAAAATTTGATTATTAAAGAGGAAATTATGCAAAGCAAAATGAAGGAACTGACCTTGACGTTCAATGTCGGAAGTAGAGCCATTTCCCTGCTGCTTACCGTATACATGAGAAATAACGGAATCGGCAAGCATAATCAGCAGATACCCAGCACAGGCCAACATAAACGCAAACGGATACTCGACCGACGTCAAATCCCCAAACGTCTCATTCGCATCGCTAAGAAAATGCATTAACGCCGTCGCCAAAAAGACCCCGCCGGCGAACTGGGTCCCGAGTACCAAAAAACCATCGCTCCATTTCATAAAGTAGGGCGATATTCCTCCAATAAAAGTTCCCACAAAGACTAGTATCAAGCACCATATTTTAACAAGAATCAAGGGTCTCGATCTGAGGATGGGTTTCTCGTCAGAGTCGGAGTCGTGATCGGCGCCGCTGTGGGCGGAGGCGTAAAGGATAAGGAGAGAGAAGAAGAGAAGGGATCGAGCCATTGGGAGTATTCTTTTCCAGTTTACAGTAGCACATTTTTGTGGGGGATTTTGTTAAATAAAGTACTAGTCGTATAATTAATTAATTAGGGGGATTAATTTGGGGGTGGTAGTAAATATTTGTTTCCTTTTTCTGAAAGATGATATTAGCATAGCAGTACGATACAGACATGGAAAGTGACGGACGGCTAAGAGACAGAGAGACAGACACAGAGGAGTGGTCCAAAACCAAAACCCAACCCAACCCAACCGGGGTAGTACATAACTGCAGTACCAGTACTGTACTACTCCGTTTTGGTCAATTTATTTAACCCTTCCTTCTTCGATGATGACTACTGGAGTGGACGATGGTTCCAAAACACTCAAAATTATTCTTAACTATCCTGTGAGTCATCTCCTGGAAACAAATATATATTCTTAACTATCCTGTCATCCATCCATCCATCCAAGAGGTGACTTTTGTCTAACTTTAATACCCCCAATTTCTTTAGTGATTGTTAAATCAATAGTGTCCATACATTTTTCTATCCCATAAATAAGAAAGGTATAATAGATAATTAACTTGGATTTTTTTTTCAAAATACTTACATACATAAATACGTAGTTTACAAGCTTTAGTTCAAGTGTATGATTATCATATTATTAGAGGTTTTCTATTTTAATTATTCTTTTTCCTTTTTGTTGGATAAATGAAATTGGTGTATAAATATCATATCAAAAAATCTGCAAGCAATAAAGAGTTATCTTGAAATCGTACAAAGTTTGTTTTGTAATTATTTTGGAGGAAATTTGGCAATTTCCCGCCTCTGCTTCCATTAAAGCATATAACTCACATTAACGAAATGTTTTAATTTCAATAAAATAATATATGTGGAGGTTTAATATGTCAAAAAAAATATGAGGTTTAATTTGAAATTTGTAAAATAAGTCAGGATTTTTTTATTATTTTTTTTGCAATTTTCTCATTTTCATGGGATGCCAAGATAGTTAAAGAAAATTGACTTTAATTTAGAATTTTAATTGAAATTAGGAAATTTCCTCAGCAATAATTTGTAATATTACAAATGTAATATGTGGCAGAATAATTAAGAAAATTGATTTTAATTAAGTCTTATAAAATGTCAGTGTAAATCTAGTATTCAGGCATATCAAAATTAAATTTTACTAACAATAAATTTTGATGGATCAATTTAAACTGAATCAATAAGGGTACTTCTAAAATATCCAAGAAAATAAAAAAGAATTTTACCTAAATTACTCTTTATTGAAAATTGCATCATTTCTAGGGAACAATAAATATGCGAAGGTTGAAAATGCCTTTTTTTTAATTGATATAGGGAGCAATAAATATTTTTTCATGCAATTTAAGAAACAATAAATGTTTTTGATCCAGCTCAAATTGATCCATTTAGCACTAATAGTACAAATGTAATTTATTGAAGCTCCAACATCTTAATTCTAAACTTATTGCATTAGTAAGTTTTAAATTTCAAACCTACCCATCTTAAACTTAAAAGGGAGACAATTATTTACGCCTTAATCTTAACATTATTAGTGTGTGTGTGAGAGAGAGAAAATTAGTGTTATCCACCAATCATGGGTGTTGATGTTGGTGTACAAATTCAGAATCGCATTATTTCATGCAATTTCCAATCAACATTAATAATAAATGAGAAAATTCATCGTAAGAGTTGAGCGCAAATGTAGGGCCAGAAAGGTTCATAACTCAATCGGTTTGTCAAATTTGATTGGCCCACTTCGTTAATAGACCAATTAAGACTTTTTAAATTCCACAACTCAATCGGTTTGTCAAGTCAATACTGAATACTAGTAACCAACTTTATATTCCCTCCGAGTCCATCGTATGAAAAACTTAATAATTAAAAAATAATTTTTACAATAATTTTTGTTAATTTATTATATTATTATAAGTATTAAGCAAATATATATTTTGATAAAATTACTCTTAATTACTTGTTCATATTAAATTGACTAACAAAGTTACTTTTCTAATTACTTTTATATCAAATGATCTTTGATTAGTGTTCATATAAATGACATTATCATTCTTTTTTTATATTTATTTATTTTAAATATTTAATTAATTAAACTCATGACTAGAGTCACGTTGCATTATAGAAAAAACTAATATCATAAGGATATTTTTTGTTAGCCGAATTTTGAAAAAAAATATGAGTTCTTTGTTTATTAAAATAAAAATTTACAGTTAGATTTAAAAGATTTAATTGTAAAAAATTAAACCAATAGTAAAATCATATTGTAGTATAGTATCGTAAAATTTTAATATCTTTTGCCTACCTATAACAATTGATTCTAAATTTCATATTAATTGAAACCGCAATCAATTAAATACCTAACATATTGTTATTATTGAATTTATTTTTTTAAATAATTTTTTAAAATAAAATTAAAGTTTTCTATTTTAGTAATAAAATATTACATATTTTCTAAAATTTTGATCTATAAATGTTTTAAAAAAATTTATAATGAAACATGAAACGAGTCATAAGCATAATTGAGAAAACATATTTTTCAAAATTAAATATAAATAAAAAACAAAACTACATCGTTTTTTGATATGTTAGGAATTAACAAGTAATTTAAAAATAAGAAATATATTAATCCACTTCAAATGACAAGTAATTAATTAAGGGTTAGTTTTGTCAAAATATGTATTTGTTTAGTGTAATAATTAGTTATGTAATGGATTAGCAAAAATTGTAGTGAAAATAGCATCTCTCTTAAGAAATATATAAGTATCATCAAAATTAGTTATAACTACAAAAAAGACTTAAATATAGGTAATATATTTATACCACATATAAATGGGTAAAGTTATAAAATTATAAAAATTATATGCATAATTTTTAAAAGTAGACCGTATACCAAAATATAATGGTGAATTTTTTACTTGAAACGTAAGGAGTATACGCGTTCAATTATTAAAAACTACTACTCTCTCCGTCCCTAAATTATTGTCTTACTTTCCTTGTTTGTTCGTTTCTAAATAATTGTTTTGTTTGAAATTTTTCTTTTTATGACATCACTTTTACCATTTTACCCTTACTTTTTTCTCTCTATTTTAATTATGAGTTACATACATATGGGCATTAAAAAAAATTACACACACTACACATTATATTAATATTAATAATCAAATTAATTATTTTTTTAATTTGTGTGTAAAGTCAAATAAAACAATAATTTTGAGACGGAGGGAGTACTATTTTGTTTTCATCCTATTATAGTTGCATGTATTGAACTATGTCTGTCAAGGGTGAAAGATAGGCCTAAAGTGAGAGCCCGGGTAAGCTAAACTACAGGGGCTTAGCTTAAGATGCATACACGGTTTTACTACAATTTCATAAGAGTAGTGCTAGATATGTTAAAAAGGGTCCCGGCTAGTAAGGCTGGTCCGTTTAAATAAAATAAAATAAAAAAATTATTGGTCGGTTTACTTTTTAAATTTTTTTTCTCTCCAGTACACCTTTGTTTTTTTAACCGCTAAAAGGCATTTTGAAAATTTTCTTCCTAAAATACCCTCAACAACATGGTTGCTTCAGATTTGAGATTCAAATTGATGTATAAATGATTTCATGTTGTTAATATAGTCTTTCCTCATGTTTGTGTATCAATTTTCATGCATAAAACACGAATTTGATCAAATTCAAAATTTTTAAGTTTATCCCGTTTTCTTTGTTCTTGAGCTGTTTTGGCCACTTAAATCTCTGTTTTCAGCTTCGAATTTGTTTAAAATCAATCTCATATTATTATCCTAACTTAGTACTATATTTGTGCACAATTTTTCTGCCAAAAAATACTATTTTTGAGCTTCAAATCAAGCTTGACAGTGTGCTGTCCGAAAACAGAGGAAGATGTTCTTGGACTGATTTAATTCGCCAATCGCAGTATGCTGGGTAACGCAACTTGGTTCCCTAAATCGCGCTGCGGTGATCGCGATGCACCAATTGTTGCATTGCGATGCCAAAAGTGGTGCATCGCGATGCAACAATTGGTGCATCGCGATACGTTGGTTCCCTAAAGCGCGCTGAGATGATCGCGATGCACCAATTGTTGCATAGCGATGCCAAAAGTGATGCATTACGATGCAACAATTGGTGCATCGCGATGCGTTGGTTTCCTAAAGCGCGCTGCGATGATCGCGATGCCAAAAGTGGTGCATCGCGATGCCAAAGTGGTGCATCGCGATGCCAAAGTAGTGCATCGCGATGCATTGGGTTACTGAAGCGCACGTGTTTTTATTTCATTAATGGCATAATCGTCTTTTTGCCCCAAAAATGTCTTTTTCCGATTTTTAAAAAAGATGAGTGGACTGGAGCGATTACAAATGTTTAAAAAGGGACCGGCCTGTAATTCACCCAAATAAAATAGGGTTAAGGTTCAATATTTTTGGCACGTTTAAAATCAGAGCTTTTCTAGCCCGAACTGTTTAACTTGCGGCCCATTAGGGCTAACCCGCTAGGTTTTAGAGTCGGCCCGTATAATATTAATTAGGCCATATAAAGTTAGGACATACATAAAACAACTACCATGAAAATTAAACTACAACCTTCTAATATAAAGTCAAACACACTTATCATTGGCATTACACGTTTTTTTTTTTCTTGTGAATAAATACAGAAATATAAACGAAATTCTTGGAGGAGACTACTAACTACTAAGTAGAGCTATTTCAATATTTATTTTGAGGTAAAACATGTTGAAATTTAAATAAAGTGATGTAAAAAATATCTAATTTATATTTTTTATGAAAAATATAATAACATATTTAAATTATGAGTTGTAAATAATAATCACTCTCTACTTTTTTGGATATTTACAAAGATAAAGCTAACATCCATCACTTTTTTTAGTTGTGGCCCGATAGTGGCCCGTTTAGCCCGAAGCCCGTTAGGGTTAGGGTTAGATTCGCAATAATAGTGAACCGAAAAAATTGTACCGTTTAGCCCGCGGCCCGTTTGGGTCATAACTTGCTAGGGCTAGCCCGAAACTGCTAGGGTCAGCCCGTTTAAAATCTCTAAGTAGTGCTATGGGTATGAGTATCAAATTTTTTGCACCAAATAATGTGTCAACTGATGTGATGCATTAATTATAATTTTTATTTTTATTTTTTGTGTTACATTAGCTAACACATCATTTATAAATAAATACTCATAGCATTACTCTTTAAGTACTCATAGCATTACTCATTTCATAAATTTCTGTGTATTTTATTGTTTTCTCATTTATTTAAATATTTTTTTATTTTTCTCTTAATCTTTAATTTAATGATTAGAAAATAAACACTCGTTTATAAATAAATAGTTTAGTTAACATGTGCATATTTTAAAAGTATAAAATGAATAAGTTTTGTCTCAATCACCCATGCACAAGTTCAATGCCACTAGAACAGGTTTCGATACAATATATACAAGAGAGAGAGACTATTTTCACTATATTTTTTACTTATTCACTACATCAATATTTATTACATTAAACGAATACAAGTTTGGACAAAACAATCCTTTAATTACTTGCCCATATTAAGTTGACTAATAAAATATTTTCTTAATTACCTTCTAACATTATTTTCTAATTCAAACATCAATAAACAATATAGTTATTTTTTAAATTTATTTTCACTTTAAAAAATATGTTTAATCAAACAAACTTATGATTGAAGTCATGTTGCATAATAAGAAAATTAATATAATAAGGACATTTTTAGTCTACGAAACTTTGAGAAAATATGTGATCTTTGATTATTGAAATAAAAAATTAATAATTAGATTTAAAGAATATAATTTTAAAATTTATTACAATAGTAAAATCATAGTGTGATATAATATCGTAAGATTATAGTACCCCTATACAATTGATTTTAAATTTTAATATTAAATTGATTGAAACCAATAATAATCAATTTAATACCAATCATATTGCTATTATTGAATTATTTTTTTAAAATAATAATATTTAAATTAAATTATTTTTTAATAAAATATCCAATATTTTCTAAAATTTTGGTAGACAAATGCCTTAATTATATTATATTATATTTTGATAAATAAACACGAGACGCAAATTATAAGCACAATTGACTAAGCAAATTTATTCCAAAAAATAAAATAAAATTAACTACCTTGTTTGTTGATGTGTTGAGAATTAAAAAGTAATTTGGAAATAAAACATGTTAGTTCACTTCAAATGACTAGTAATTAAATGGTAGTTTTGTCCAAAACTATTAATTTAATATAATAATTTTTGATTGTAGTGGATAAACAAAAAATATAGTGAAAATAACTCATCCCTATACAAAATTGCCCTAAAAAATATTCATATTTTACAAGTCAAACTTTTTATGTACACGTATAATTATATTTTTCCATCTCAAAAATTAGTCCTATTTTGACTAGTCAAACTTTTTAATATTGTAATTTTATTTGTTTGTACCATGTTTAAGATGTACTAAAAATATTTTTTTAAATCATAAATTGAGACTAATTTTTTTAATCAAATTTAGAGAAAAGAAGATATATATATATATATATATATATATTGTGTGTGTGAACAATTGGAGTATTTTAATAAAATAATTTATGGGTACGACGTACGCGGCCCGAAATTTGTGAACTTTCTTTCCCAGGAAGCAATTCCATCTGGGACCAGTTTGGATATTTGAACCTTCACGTTAACGTTTGAATGGGGAATGGGGGATAGAGACTGACTGACCTGTGGCATCAAAACGTTTTCATATCCCAAAGTCTTAGGAATGATTCTTCTCCACAACAAAAAGTTCAAATATAATTTCGGATGTATTTGGCATGATAAATTTTTTTTTTAATAATTATAGAAAAAGTAGGAAAAAGATATATAGAAAATTATATATTGGTTCATTTAGTTTGGTGAATTAGTGGCATAGAGAAAAGTCCATGAAACTAAAAAGAGAGAAAATTAAGTAAAAAACTAAATTTTTAAATGATCGATCACAAGGAGAATCAATAAACCCTACACATATCAAAATTAAACCAAGAGGAGAATCAATCAATTTTAAAACAAATAAGGTCCGTCTTTGAATTAAGCAGCAAAGAGTATGTGTCACATTATTATTGCACTCAAACGTAACCCACCGTAACATATCTTCCTCCGAACAGCACCATCAGTTATTTACTGTTTTTTTTTTTTAAATTAGATAAAAATGTACTAATTTATATGGGTAGATGGAAAAGGAAATAGTTATCCTATTTTACGAGGTTTAATTACCATCTCTTCCCATAAAAAATAAATATATTACAAAAAATTTAATTGGAAAACATCTCCGCCCGCTAATGTGGTTTACTTAGAAATTTAATAGAGTATACATTAATTATCTAGTTTCTCAATAAAACTTATTCAAGTAGAATATTTACAAAGTAAATAAATAATGCACATTAATCAAGTAAAAAAAGGGAAATAGTTATTGAGACATGTATTAAAAATTTCTAAAAAAGTAAATTTTATCAGATTAACAATGTATATATATATGAGACGGAAAGAATAATTTTAATAATAGGAGTAGTATTCAAGACAATGAATATACATGTTTCTCTATCACTGGGCTTAGACCGTCTGCTTAGCTTGGATATCTAGCCCTAGGCCCATGCTTAGCCTTGAGCCAACTTCATAGCTTACGTTGGGCTTGGACTACCTGTAAACCTTTTCTTTAAGCAATCATTATTATTAGGGCAAAATTCGGGCTGGTACCTTTTAGACAAGGAGAAATTGCTGGCCGGTCCACTTTCTCAAACTTTTTTTCTCTCCGGTACACCCTTTTTTTTTTTAACCGCTAAAAGGCATTTTGAAAATTTTCTTTCTAAAATACCCTCAACAACATCGTTTCTTCAGATTTGAGATTCAAATTGTATAAATGATTTCATGTTGTTAATATAGTCTTTCCTCATGTTTGGGTATCAATTTTCATGCATAAAACACAAATTTGATCAAATTTAAATTTTTTGAGTTCATCCCGTTTTTCTTTGTTCTTGAGCTGTTTTGGCCACTTAAATCTCTGTTTTAAGCTTCAAATTTGTTTAAAATCAATCTCATATTATTATCCTAATTTAGTACTATATTTGTGCACAATTTTTCTACCAAAAAATACTATTTTTGAGCTTCAAATCAAGCTTGACGGTGTCTGTCCGAAACAGAGGAAGATGTTCTTGGGTGATTTAATTCGCCAATCGCGATCTTTGAGCAACGCAACGGGGTTCGACACCCGGTCAGTCACGGGGTCGAGGGACGGCGTCGTGTGGGGTTCGGGGCAATGCCCGAAACGAAAACCAAGTTCCCTAAAGCGCGCTGCGATGATGCATCACGATGCAGATATGGCTCATCGCGATGCAGATATGGCTCATCGCGATGCACATATGGCTCATCGCGATGCAGGAGTTCTTTATCAGACTTATTAATACGAATGATCCATATATGGCTCATCGCAATGCAGATATGGCTCATCGCGATGCATATATAGCTCATCGCGATGCAGGAGTTCTTTCTCAAACTTATTAATACGAATGATCCATATATGGCTCATTGCGATGCAGATATGGCTCATCGCGATGCAGGAGTTCTTTATTAGACTTATTAATACGAATGATCCATATATGGCTCATCGCGATGCATATATGGTTCATCGCGATGCAGGAGTTCTTTATCGCGATGCTATATATGTTGAGTGTTACTGTGGCATCGCGATTGCAAAAGTGGTGCATCGCGATTCCAAAAGTGGTGCATCGCGATTTGCAAAAGTGGTGAATCGCGATGTAACAATTGTTGCATTGCGATTGCAAAAGTGGTGCATCGCGATGCCAAAGTGGTGCATCGCGATGCTTTGGTTCCCTAAAGCGCGCTGCGATGATCGCGATGCACCAATTGTTGCATCACGATGCAAAAAGTTGTGCATCGCGATGCCTTGGATTACTGAAGCGCGCATGTTTTTCTTTCATTAATGGCATAATCGTCTTTTCGCCCCAAAAATACCTTTTTCCAGTTTTTAAAAAAGATGAGTGGACTGGAGCGATTACAAATGTTTGAAAAGGGACCGGCCTGTAATTCACCCTTTAGACAATTTTCAACCGCTTATGTCCACTATAATTGTTTCAAACCAGAAAATGACATTTTTTTGACAAAATGTCATCTATGCCCTTTTAAAACACGGAACGTCATAATATGTATCGCAAAATAAAAAACGATGCATCACAACACAACACAATGCACAAATTACCTTTTTTCACTCATTAGTCACCCACGTCTCATCAGCCACCTTTTAATTGTTTCCTCTCATCAACCACCTTTTAATTAGTTTTGCGTCTCATCGGCCACCTTTTAATCGCATCAGCCACCTTTTAATTGTTTTCTCTCATCAACTACCTTTTAATAAGTTTTGCATCTCATTAGCTACCTTTTAATTGATTTAGGATCAATGAATGGCTCTGGATCAAGGCTAGATGAAACCTACCATCCAGTGGCTCTCTACATGCCCATGACTTCGCCTTGGATTTGCAGGCCAAGGCTGACCGAAAGTCAAGGCAGGCAGATCTAAGTTTCTCTCGTGCATGGTATACAACTCGCAAGAACGCCAAGTGCAAGACTTTTCTCAACAGGGTCTTAATTAAGCCTATGGTTTGGGACTCTCACAATCTCACAGGTTTGGTTTGGGGTCTTGCAACAAGACTTTTTTAGCATGAAAGAGGTGCTAATGCACAGGAAGAGAAATGGAGCGATTGATGCACAGCAAAAGTCATTTACTAGTCAACAAACAAGAGCTCTTTTATGGAAGAGAGGTATTGAAAAGTAGTACAGTAGCTCTTTTTTTTTTTTTTTTTCAAATTGCCCTTCACTTTACTGATGTACAGTAGCTCTTTTTATTTACTTTTTTTTTTTCAAATAGCCCTTCACTTTACTTACGCACAGTAATTCTTTTTTTTTTTTAAATAGCCCTTCACAGTAGCTCTCTTTTGTTGACTAGTGAAGCTCTTTTATTCAAATAGCTTTAGCTGATGCACAGTAAAATTCATTGATGATGCACATTTCTTAACACAAATTCACAAAATACATTAATGATGCACATTTTATACTTGACGATGCATATTTTTAAGACAAAATATAATAAAATAGTACAGTTATACTTGACAATGCACAAAATTATACTTGACGATGCACATTTCTTAACACAAATTCACAAATTACATTGACGATGCACATTTTATACTTGACGATGCACATTGCTTAACATAAAATCACGAAATACATTGACGATGCACATTGCTTAACATAAAATCACGAAATACATTGACGATGCACATTGCTTAACACAAAATCACAAAATACATTGACGATGCACATTTTACACAAATGACGATGCACAAAATACGCTTAAAAAGTCATAGTTGTTACGGGGGTAGTTTTGGAACAAATAACCAATTTATCACTTAAAAGAGACTTAAGCGATTGAAAACAAATATAGTAGACTAAAGGGTTGAAAATTGTTAAAAGTGAACCGGCCTGCAATTTTTCCTTCTTATTAGGGCGAAATTTGGGCCAGTACCTTTTAATGAAATTTTCAAACGCTTTAATCCTTTATAATTGTTTCAAATAAAAAAATGACATTTTTGTTGCGAAATATCGTCTATGCCCTTAAAAAATATGAAAAGAAGTACGTTATGCATCGCAAAATAAAATTGATGCATCGTAGTTTAAAGTTGCATCACGATACACAAATTGTACTAAAAAGTAACGTTTTGTTGCATCGCAATGCATGAAATTTCCTTAAAAGTTTAAAATGGGAGTCACACCCATAATTTTGGGCGTCACGCTCATAATATTGGCTTTCACACCCATTCTAAAATTGATGCATCACGATGCACAAAATTAATGTCTCACGAAACACAAAATTAATGCATCGCCATACACGACATTGTACTAAAAAGTACTATTTTTGTGCATGGCGATGCACAACTTTTATTTTTGATGCACAACTTTATCGCGATGCAAAAAGTTTTAATCGACATTACACTTGCAATGCATCAAAAATGTGCAGCGCGATAAATCTGCTGGGCAAATGGCGAGAAGCTCGAGCTTTGGCTTCCAATAAACATACTATAGGTGAGATGACCAGTGTTGCTCTGCCTGGCACAAACCCCCTCCAAATTTCTTTAAAGCTAATGTGGATGCAGCTTTTTTTCGTGCCTACAATGAGAAGGGTCTAGGGATGGTACTTCGTGAAGATTATGGACAGTTTATAGCAGCTCGTTCCTGTGTTATTGCTGGATGTTTACGAGTAGACGAGGGAGAAGCCATGAGGCTGTTCGAGGCTTTATCTTGGATTAAGAACATGGGGTTTAAGCATGTTGAGTTTGAGGTGGATTCAAAACTCGTTAATGATGCTATTCATTCGTCCAATACGGAGAATTCCGAGTTTGGTGGTATAGTGTCGAGTTGTAAAAGATTACTTGTCGAAAATCGTTTCTATACAGTTCGATACATAAGACTGTCAATACGGGTTGAATTCGCCGGGTCAGCCCAATCTACCACAAAAATGGGTTGTGTTGGGTTGATACATTTAGATCCCGCCTAGGAGGTGGGTCAAACGGGTTGAACCCGTTGGGTCAGCGGGTTGAAACGGGTTGGATTGGGTTGGGCTAACCCGCCAAATTAATTGACTATATATATTTAGTTTGACTCTTTGATTTTTAAGAAGTGTAGTTATATTTCTTTAACTTTTTTGGCTTTAATTTGTTAGATTGTTTCTTGGCATTTTGTTTGATTTTTTATTTCATTAATTAGAAATTAAAAATAGTTGTGATATATAAAATTTTTTACTTTAATTTGTTAGACATTGAGTTTATTTAAGAATTTTATTGGCGGGTTAGCCCGCCCTAACCCGTAGCCCATGACGGGTTGGATTGGGTTGAGATATTTCAGCCCCACTCATTAGGCTGGTCAGCCCAACCCAACACGCCTAATAATAAGTTGTGGCGGATTGCAGATCAGCTCAGTCCACTGACCCATTTTCACAGCTCTATAGATACATTTTTCGTAATGCCAATATAGTGGCACATCGTATAGCAAGGGCTGCTCGTGAGTTCTATAGCCCTTACTGTTGGTTTGAGCCTCCTGCTGTTGTGGACGACCTCCTTGATGCGATTTGTTCTTGTTTTCATTAGTATGAATTCCCTTTGTTTGGTTTCTAAAAATAAAATAAAATGAATGTTGTCTATCCCCTATATTCAATAATATTATGTAAAATTATTTTATCTTAGGACAAAACTAACGTGTTAATATCCATTCATTTCAGTTATATAATATATTTTACAATTTACCTTTTGCTGAGCCAGGCCCAAAGACAAAGACCATGTGCCTAGGCCCAACCCACGGCATAGGTCAAAGCCCACGAGATCGCGAGCAACGGGGGACTGGCAAAAAGCTTGGCGCCCAGGCAAGAGAGTTCGGGCATGACGAAGGCATAGCAAGCAGGACTCGCCCACATCGCACACGTCCAGGAGATGTGGCCACGTGGCTAGACTCCGCTGGCTAGACGTGTCAGGCCGTTACGCCCACTACCCGGTGGTTACGCCCACTCTACGGCAGTTTTACCCGCCTTCAATCTCATTATAGCTGGCAGTTAATGCAGACTCTATATAAACCTTGGAGTAATCCCTAACCAAAGTACGCACAATTCATATTCCAAGTACACTCTGCTAGATTGAGTTGTGAACATAATACTTACTCACATACCGGAGTGTTATTGCAGGGCAGCTCCCTGCATTTACCCTAGTGTTTTCTCTTGTCTTGACAGGTCATTAAAGTCCAGATATCCATATGCTTACTTCCAGAGCAACCCGCAATATTCTGTGTATCATCACCTTTTAATTTTCTTTTATCAATCTAATCATTAGTTAGAACTTGTGCAAATATAATTCAATTGATAAATTATCGTGACTAGAAAAACATACGACTACTGAAGTCTTTCTTATGTTATTGAACCCGCTAGTCTCTTAAAATAAAGAAAAGATACCAGAGTTTTAAAAACATACGATTATTTTTTAAATAAATAATTGATCTGTATTTTTTTATTTTTAATTAAATCATAAACTATGCAATTTTTATAGTATACAAAAGTATTATGAATTATGTGTTATATGATTTAAAAAAAATTTAAAATATATGCCATATTTTCATTTGAAAAATAATAATATTTAATTATAAAAAGTCAATAGTTATTTACAAACGGTGGTAGTATTAGTTTTGCAACTAAATTAAAAATAATAACATGTATTTGAGATAAAAAAAAAGTCATATAAATTATTTTGGAATAAGTTAGGCTATATAAAATCTTTGAGAGTTTGTTAAGGCCATGTGAATATTCCCCATAGAAAGGCGCTAGAAGCTAGCGGACCTTCCACGAGTATGTAATAGAGTAGTAGTGGTTTTTTTTTTTTGTTTGTTTGTTATATATATATATATATATATATATATATATATATATATGCTCCCTCCTATGTTTTCTTTTTAATTAGTTCTTAAAAAAGTGTTAAGAGTCTAAATTTTTTCTTTTCAAGAAAATATTTTTATTATTTTATCTTTAAATTGATTCTTATTGGAGTATTATTTATGAGCCCTACTTAATATCACATACTTGAAAAATACAGATTATCATAATATTTATAATAAAATTATTATTTTTTTTAATTTGTATATGGAGTACAGTAAAACTTTTTAAGAAAACGAAGAGAATATATCCTTGAAAAATGAAAAGATCGAGTAATGAGGGAACAGAGAAAACCAATGGGTTACACATGAAAGAACCCATAATAATCTCACTACGTGTTGTGTTTTGTGTTTGTTACGTGCACTAAAAAAAAAAAAAAATACTTAGCAATTAATCTCAAAGAAAAGAAAATGTGATTTGTGTTACACTGAAAGCAGGTTCTACTTTCTAGAACCCCGTCCCGTGGATGTTCTCTAGATGGGGGGTACACATTAATTACCAGTCCAGATATTTTTCTAATCTTATTTTTTAGACATTTATGATGTGATTGATTACTCAAGAACTAAAGTTAATACTATGTTTTTAAGGACACTCTCTCTTTTTTTCTTACTCAAAAACTCTATATTTAAGAAAATAAATATTTTTGGCTTAAAAAAAAAGAAAATAAATAATTATGTATGTTTATATTAGTACTAACTAGTTTTACACCTGTGCGTTAAACGCACGGACATATTACTTTTTCAATTAAATTAAACTCAATAGACAAATAAAACATGTACAAATTTAATTTTAACAAAATAAGCAAATAATAATTGTAAGGTAAAGATTATGAGATTGACATACATAAATTAAACAAATAATTATAACATAATGATCAAGAAAAAAAAAAGTAAAATTAATCATACAAAATCGCATAAAATTAAAATTTTATTATACATTTTGGAATATTTTTATAAATACAACATTGGTCATGTTATTACTACTATCACATATCAAAATTCGAAGGCTCTTAAAATTGATAACTCTAGACAAGATGACATAAAATCAAATATTTTTATTTGTGTAACCGATGTATATTTGTATATAATGAAATGTTTGCTGAAAAAATATGTTCTATTGAAAACATGTACCAATAAAAATAAAAATTACTTTAACATGATGTTAAATATAATATGCCGAATAATTATTATATAATAGTTCAAATAAAAAAACAAACACATAATAAAAAAGAGAATAAAATAACATTATTAAAATACAAAAAGATATTTGGTTATACCTTCCACGCGAACAACATAAAATAAACAGGAAATTTGAAAACTAAAATAAAAAATAAAAAACCTGAGCCTGGAACTGTGGGCTGCAGTTTCCCTAGCAGTTAAACCTTTTTAAAGAACTGAAATGGTCGGTTCCGACTCAGTCCATGTTTTACCGAACCGTTAGTTTGATCGAATCGAAACCGAAAATGATAATACGACGTCGTTTGGGTTTTTATGCATATACACGTTTTCAAGCTTCTAGATTTTTCCTACAAAGACACAAACACACCGATTATACCTCGACCGTAACCCTAACAGTGATGGCGATTGCGATTGAGATTGCGATTACTCTCCACTTCATTGTTCAATCAGACGGCGACGGCAATTTCTCCTCTCCACTTCAATCGGACATCATCATCCACAATCCCTAACAGCAGTAATTTCTAGCACTGGCGATTATGTTTTTCTTTTGTTTTAACTTTTACATGTGAGCTTGTCTTTTCGTTATCTTTTCTTTTGTTTTACTTTGACTATTGTTTACGGAAGGAGAAAAGTAATGCTTGAATTCAGAGCTAATTTTGACTCTTGTGTCCCTACCAACAGTCGGCAGTCGGTCGTTTACTTCCCTCTAGGTCATCGTGAGCAGGTGCAGGTGTTTTAACTCGAAGACACAGTAAGAATATTCTTTCTTTTTTTTCGTTTGTGTTTAGACTAGATTGCTTATGTTGTTTTAAATGTGGGTTAAGTTACTGTTACAAAATAATTTAGACATCAATTCGAAAAATATAGGTTTTAAAGGAGCTTTATTGAAATTGGAATTCAAGTTGCTGCTACGACAGATAAAGAAGTCGATGCTCCCATACATTCACCCAAGCTTTCCTCCCTAGTTGATCTGTGAACTTATTAATGTCACAATGCATGTTCGTAATTCTTTACATCAAGTCCCATTCGTTTGTTCGTATAATCCAGATTTAGTGTTTAATTATAGCAGTAATGCTTGGTTAAGTGACTTTATTGTTCTTGAAATTGCAGGCAGATGTTGAAATTGATGAAGTTTATACTCAAACGACATTGCAACCTTTGACTCCGGTAATCAATATAAAGTTGGTTCTTTGAATTTTATTAATATTTATACATTCTTAAAGTTCCGTATCAACCTGAATACAAATGAATTTACTGGATATTCTTTAGCAAGAGCAATAGGATACATTTCTTCAACAATTAAATTAATAAATAATTTGGCCCTTTCATGAATTCAACAATTACTTTTCTGATTTTTTGTTTTAAATATTTTTTAATTTCATCATGCTTTCTTAAAAGAATTTTGTTTTGTGATTTAGAAGTATTTGTTTCAGCAGATAAGTTCTATAATACGGATTGCTTACTGTTGTTTATGGAAGGAGAAAAGAGCTTTTTGATTAGGGTGGGATATGGATCAGTTTTTGATGGATGTTAGTGAAGCAACATTGGTTATGCTCAGTGTTCAATGTGAGAGATCATATGCATACATATTTCAAGAGCACATAATGACTTGTAAACTGGATAACTAATCGTACTTTATAATATATATTTTTCAAATGTGCAAGTGTACTGACATTTGAAATATGTAGACAAAGAGAGGACCTATTTACTGCTCATATTGCTGGTATGGATATTTTGTCTTTAACATGCAGCAGTCTCTCTCAAGAGAAACTCCTATCTCAGTAGATAGAAAAAAATTTTGTTATTATTAATTCAGATCTAATGAAATGGCCTAAAAAATATCTATTTATCAAATTAAATATATCTTCCAGATCTGTAAATTCAGTCCTATTTAAATTTTTTTGATAAGTTTCAGTCCTATTTAATAGTATGTATCTATGATTTAATTGAACTAACCTATTCTATTATGTATCAGGCCCTTTTTCTCTTTCAAGATTGGTGGTGGTTCCTGTAAAAGTAGCATTTGATCAAACTGTATGTGCGTCAATTTGGAACAACATTTACTATGTGGTTCTGGAATTTCTACAATTTGTGTCTCCAGTCAGTATTTTTACTTAATTGAAGCCCATTCTGGCCCATGTTGAAGGTAAGAGTACTTGCACTTTCTCTATCAAATCTTCCTCTTGAAATTTAAGTTCTAACTTGGGCCATGCATTTCAATTTGTTTCGTATCTAAGAATGTGTTGGATTTGTAACTTGTTTTAGAGCAGGTTGGAAGCTTTGGTCATTTGCCCACCTCATTACCTATGGTGTGATCCTGTTGAGCAAAGGCTTCTTTGGGTCGACATTGTAGAGCTCATTTGAGTGACACTACTTTCAACGTGAGTTTCCCATCTGAATTTCTGACCTCTAGGCCTTTATACAGTTCTTTAGGTATTAGTAGATATAGAAAATAAAGTAAAGTTAAAGAAATAAAATTAGTGAATCATTGGAGATGATAGTAGATTTTGTGATCTTCATATCATTGGTATTTGTCTGAATCTACCTAGAACGAAATTAGTGAATCATTGCCCTTTTTATATTTTCTTGTACTGCATGCTTGTTAATGTGCGAAGAAATATATGTGTGATGGAGAGTAGTATCTATGCCTTGGAACTCTGAGTGGAAAATTAGCATTCAAATGTAGAATGAGTTTAAATAGCTTGATAGCTTAAAAAATGTCAAATCTTTATGTCACGTGCAATAAGGCCAGTTAATGTGACTGTTCAGAGTTGACGTACTAAAATGATTTCATATCTGTATGCAATTTATGATGTATTTATTTGTAAATATAAAAGAATAACTTTTTTTTTCAACTTATCATTTTAGTTGCCAGTAGAATATGACTGAATAAAAAAATATTTTTGTATGGAAAAGATAAACAATTAATTAACCAAAACATTTGCATTAGTTTTTTTTTAACAGTTTGAACATCAAACAGCTTGTATCTTGACCATTTAATTTTATTGCTGGAAATGATGATTTATAATATTTTGAATAACAACGATTGGGTTCTTGTGGAATAAGGCAATTCAATGTGATTGCTCGTAATTAATATGTGATTACAATTTTTACAGTATGTTGCAGTTGAATTAAAAGGAAAGGAAGAATAAGCATAAAGAAAAGGGCATACCGTCAAATGATTTTCATTGCTTCTTGACTGCCGTGGATAATATATGTGCTCTAGCTCATGAAGGCTACAGCTGATCATCAACTCTTCAATGGAAGTTGTGGTGATAATCTTAAGCAGAACAAATGGAATGCCTAAAGATAATCGCAAGCCAATAATTACATGATGTATAAACCCATTTAGCAGCAAGGGGTTGGGCTTTAGAGGAGGATGTGTCTCTATTTATAATGTTTGTAATTGACAAATTTCAGTTGCCAGCAATTTGTAATTTATATTCAATCAATTGTAATCTGGAAGCTGATTGAGTTAGTCAAGGGCATGTGTAGATTACAACAATGTATATAGGTGATGGGAAACTCAAGGGTCAGCATAATCTTGTGAATTCCATCAGTCGGTGCATTGGATTTCTTCTATTGGTGCTTTGTTTATGAATTCCAAGTTCATAGAATTGATGACTTTTTATATATTTTTTTAATCAAATTATTAATTGTTATTTCAGCTTCCATTGAGTTTCTATTTTTGGAAAGTTGTTTTAGACGGGAAATTGCCTTATTTAGCTGGCTATGATCACAGTTGTCATTATATATATATATATATATATATATATATATAGATAGATGGATAGATAGATAGATATAGATATAGATATAAATATTACAAAAAAAATTGTGTGTAGCCAAACTATTTAGAACACATTTGATGGGAAAAGCTGTAAGTAGAATTTTTAAAAGTAAACCCCTTAGGCTATATATCGTGATGCCTTTGTTGCTCATCGCGATGTCTGTATTGCTCATCGCGATGTCTTGGTTGCTCATCACGATGATTAACCCACGCAATGCCTTGGATTACTACTCATCGCGATGCATTGGGTTACTGATGCGCGTGTGTTTTTCTTTCATTAATGACATAATCGTCTTTTCGCCCCAAAAATACTTTTTTTCGATTTAAAAAAAGATGAGTGAATTGAAGCGATTACAAATGTTGAAAAAAGGACCGGCCTGTAATTCACCCTTATTTTAATAACACAACTCTCTAATAACTACTCCCTTCGTCCCAGATAAATGTTCCTACTTTTTATTTTGGAATGTCCCAACTAATGTTCCTAAAGACTTTACCTATTCTCTACCATTCTTCCTAATATACCCTTAAAACTTCATTTAATATAACACATTCCAAAGAGACTCAATTATTTAAAATAGTTGAACTCAATTAATGTTTATGGGTATTATAGTCAAAACACATTTTACAGCACATCATTAATTATGTTTTTAATTCCTGTGTTTTATCCACTAAAAACATTTATCTGGGACGGAGGGAGTAACTTTTTTCATTCACATAACACTATACTCATTCCTTCAAAGCTCCATCATACTTTTAGGACACTCTTTTTTCATCTTGTTGTGAGGGCGTTCATAGTGGCGCCCTCCATCCGTCCTTCATTCACTTTTTATAATTAATTTTAGAGATTTTTACCAACCTTTGATTCTACAGTGGTTCCTCTAGTCCACCCTCTATCTCTAAAATCAATTAAATCACCCTCTAAATATAGAGTGAGTTTTAACATGAATAGTGACTCAAATCCTCTACATTTTCTTCACTTTATTTGAGCACAATATACTTTTATTTAATATTTTGGAATAAAAATTATTAAAATATACTCTCTCCGTCCCTAAATTATTTTTTTTTTGTTCGTTCCTAAATAATTGTCTTGTTTAAAACTTTCTTTTTTAAGAGATTATTTTTACCATTTTACCTTTACTTTTCTCTCTACTTTAATTATGCGTTATATACACATGAGCATTAAAAGAAACTATACATTATACTAATATTAATAATCAAGTCAATTATTTTTTGTTAATTCGTGTGCCGAGTCAAACAAGACAATAATTTAGGGACGGAGAGAGTACAATATATTTTTCATAGTATATAAAATTTAAAATATTTTATTTTAATTGTGGTGAAAAAATATAAATAAAAGAGAAAAAATATAATGGTAGTTTAGGTTTGTTAGTTGAGATGAGAGAGATTAAATTTTTAGAGGGTGCTTGTTGGATTAAAATGTTTTTTAGAGTGTTGAAAAAGTAAAACTGGAATAAAAAATGAGGTGTTTAAAATATGATATAGGAAGTTATTGTTGTGGATGCTCTGACTGAATTTTTTATTTCATTGGGATGCTCTAATGCCCTAAGAAATTTTATGGTAGATTTTCACACCATACAAAGTTATGTTTGACAGCCAGTGATTCACAAGCTAACAGTCACTCAAAAGCTGCCTAAATTTAGGAGTAGAGTAATGCTATTAATAGCTAAAGAGTACTAAATTTTTTACATTAAATGATGTGTTACTTGATGTGATAGCTAATATGGTAAAAAAATAAAATTAATGCATCACATCAGCTGTCACATCAAGTAATATATCATTTAATGCAAAAAATTTAGTACTCTTTAAATACCCTTAACATCTTTCAGCCGGAGAAAACTAGTCTTTTCCAACCTTTCAACACCACAGCATCCGTTGTTTCATACAACAACCGCCTCAATTAGCGTATTTTGTCAGCACAAGTGATACTAGTATTAAGGCCTGTTTAATATAGCGTTTATAAAATGCAGTGTTTTAAAAATGGAGGTCTTTCCTTATAAATACGTTTGGGATATTACTTTAATACGCAATTTTTTTTTTCCTAGGAGCGTTTTAAAACCTGGGTTTTGGGAAAAAACTGAGAATTCCAGCGTTTTAAAACGCAGATGCATTTTGAAAACGCTATATTTTCTGCCGCAGTATCGAAACACATTGTTTGTAAATAAGCTGCGTTTTGGCCAAAACGCTTGACCAAACGGGCTCTAAAAACACAAAATCCCCCACATCTCTAATTAATTAGAGTCTGTGAGGATTCCTTCCCCCACTTTCTACATCAATATTTGGTATAAGCAATTAAGCATCTTATTTTAAAATATTTTATTTAAAGAATTTAGTTTAAAAAATTATGTTTACAATATTTATAAATTTTTTTTTGTTTTATCATCTACATATGTTATAAGCATCTTAATTACACTTAAATATTTTTTTAATTATAACCAACTTCAATACTACTTATATATTTTCTTATTTATTTCAAACGTAAACTCTTTGGGTGGAACGGTGAGGGTATTCAATATCAACTCAACTTTAAGTCAAACATGTACCGATACATACAAACTTTAATACGAACGCAAGAGGAAATTACAAATTTAAAGGAGTATATATTAATTTGTGATAATGTGATATTATTTAGTAAAATACGGTACTTTGTTATTAATCCAAGTTCATAAATCACTTTTTTTTTCTTTAGCGAATTATTACATCTTTCTAACGTTCCAAAATTTAATTACAATAGCTTTTTTGGTGTAAAAACTAAGTATTTAAAACCAGCAGGAGACAAAGTCCAAATGAGAGAGCCTGTAGATATTTCTTGGAATACCGTGGGTACATTGTTACTACTTACAACAGATATTTTTACAACTATACAACCTGAACATAGCCCCCTTAAAAGCTGCCGAATTTCTGGAAAAATTAAAATAGAATAAAATTCGGCAGCAAGTACTGTATTTCTCTTTTTGTCTTTTATGATCACAGCATCCCTCCATTCATACATGTTTTTAGTACATGTGTTTAGCTATGATTTGTTTTAAGTTTAGCTATTTGTTTTAAAGTTATATTTTAAGAGTTTAAATATATAAAAATTACTATCTTTGTCTCAAAATAAGTGTTATTTTAGTAATTTAAACACAAATTATGAAACGACTTTTAAATTTAATTATTGTACATAAGTTGTGAGAATATTTTTCTTTTTCCTTATAACAATCTTTTTTAATGAGAGTAATAAATAAAGACAATTTTAATAAAATATGATAAATATTTCTTGAAATCAACACTTATTTTAGGACAAATTTCTTTTTTGCAAGAACGACACTTATATTTGGACTGAGGTCTGAGGTAGTATATCAATAACTATTCATGCACAAGTATGAAATTATGAATGACAGTAGATCTCGAAACAAAATATAAATGAGTTTTGAGTAGATCTCCTTTGAGATCGTCTTATGGAACATTACTTTTTTACAACTCAGCTCACCAACACATGATAAGTTGGGTCATAAATTTTTAACATGTACTCCCTCCGTCCCTTAATTATTGTCTTGTTTGACCAGGCACACTGATTAAGAAAAAATAATTAACTTAATTATTAATATTAGTATAATGTGTAATTTCTTTTAATATTTATATGTATATTGTCTATAATTAAAATAAAAGAAAAAATATGGATAAAATAGTAAAAATAATATTAAAATTTTTTTTTAAATAAAATAACTATTCCAAAATGAAAAATAAATAAATAAATAAAAGACAATAATTTAGGAGAAGGAGGGAGTACTGTAGTACTTTAAAGGCACGTGTACAAACCACTTCAATTAGCGTACTTAGCCCGCACACGTAATAATCCTTGTTTTCACAAAATTCCACCCCCCCCCCCCGGCAACACCCTGCTTTATTTATAGTTAGTTACATCTAATTTATTAATGACGTCAATTCCCCCACTTCCTTTAATCAATTCATTGTGCGCCAAGAAACCGCGGTAGAATCTTCTGGTATCCCCCTCCGTCCCCATACCCCTCTCCTATATATATATATATGTGTTTCTCCTCACTCTTGCCTTCAGTTTGCAAATTTGTCTCTGCTTCTATCAAGTGATCAATTCAGAGAAACAGAGAGAGAGAGAGAGAGAGAGAGAGAGAGAGAGAGAGAGAGAGAGAGAGAGAGAGAGAGAGAGAGAGAGAGAGAGAGAGAGAGAGCAAAACAAGTCCTGATAGTCAATAATATGGCATTGAAGGGACTGCTGAATTCTGTTTACACAATAGTTTTTGGGGCTTACGGTGGGGAAGCATGTCACTGTGGGCTGGCCGCCCAGAACGGAAATCAAGGCCAAACTGGTAAGAGTGGTGGGACTGGGGGTGGTTTCCAAATGCCGCTTCACTATCCGCGTTACAAGAAAGCAGATTATGAGAAGATGGAGGAGTGGAAGCTTGATCTGCTTCTGAGAGAGTACGGGTTCAGTTTCCAAGGCACTGTCGAAGAGAAAAGGGAATTTGCGATTGGAGCGTTCGTTTGGCCTGATCAGATGGATGACAATTAAAATCCTCTCCGGTTGCCGGAAATTAACCCTAATTTAATTCAATCGTTTCCTCCGCTATGTATGTGTATTAAGTGAATAGTTTGTCTAATGGTATGTTATTACAGGGACTTGGGGACTAAATTAAGAATTTTTTTTTTTTAAAATGGTCCTTTGGTGCAAGCTCATATGCTACAGAACATAAGTAGTTTTATATTTAGAGTTCGTTTGGTGTAGCGTTTTTAAAATGCAAGTGTTTTGAAAACGCAGTGTTTTTAAAACGCAGATTATTTAAAATGCGATTTTTTTTTATAAATGTGTTTGGGATATTATGTTCAGTTACATTTTGAAAACGCAGCTTTTGTACCGTAGTATTGAAACGCTAAGTTAGAGAATAAGCCAAATTTTTTTACCTAAAACTACAAAATGAAACATCAATGGAAAAATGCCAGATTTTTTGTGCTAATTTTTTTCCATAACTGTCTTACTTAGTAGAGAAAAAAAAAAATTAAAAATATTGTCTTACACTTATTTTTTATAAATTGGACATATTTGACCCAATTTATGTTGGTAAAATGAACTATAAAATAATAAAATTTTATTTTACAAATTAAGAATCGTAAGATAGAATGACCTACGTACGTAAAAACACGTAAAAACAAAGAGAACAAAGAGAGAGATAGGGAGGCGTTTTTCATCAAAATTATTAATGTCTTTACTTTTTCCAAAACTCATGACGTGGTACTCTACAAAAAAACAGAGAGAATAAAAAGAGAGAGAGAGAGAGAGAGAGAGAGAGAGAGAGAGAGAGAGAGAGAGGTTTTTCATCAAAATTATTAATGTCGTTGCTTTTTCCAAAACTCAGGAGTCAGGACGTGGTCTAAGTATACATCTTACTATTTTCTTTTGTCTTCAACTTAATGTCTCACGTTTTATTTTGAAATATCCCCAAAATAAATATTTTTTACAGAAAGTTTTTGAAATTAATTATTTATAATATCATTTCTTATTTCCCCGTAAATTTTAAGAGAATGAAGAGAATATATTTTTTATTTAAAATCAATTATTTATAATATCATTTTATTTTGAAATGAAGTTTTTGGAGATATGTTAATTATCGACTATCAATAGAATGAAGAAAATACTATTTTTATAAGGTATATATAGCTATAATGACAACAACTTCGATGATATTTAAATTTTTTTAATTTGTAATAAAATTTGCTTATTCAAGGAAATATTGGCATGTTATGTTACATTATATTTTTATGACTAATTAACTTAGTTTCACGAGTAATATAAATTCAGTAAATTAATTAAGATATCAGTTAGTCAAATATTAGTATTATATCTTCCATCTTCACTCTAAAGTTATCTCTTTTTAAATAACTGGTAATATAAATGAAAAAATTGTACTAGGATGTGAGTTGGGAATGCAATTACTATACGACCCCGTCCTATTGCCATTACTAACCTTTGCTCAAATACTTGTCCAAAAGTAAGAGATATGAAGAAGGCCCCAAAGTAATATTCCATCATTTCCTTTTTAATTTTTTTTATTTGACTCAGCACACAAATTTAAAAAAAAAAGAAGCTTATTAGCTTTATTTTAAATATTAGGATATTTTGTATATATATATTTTTTTCAAAGAATGCTCATGTGAGTGTAGGCCTACCAATTAAAGTAAAATTTAAACTAAAGTAAAATTGTAAAATTAATATTCTAAAAAGGAAAGATTAGAACGTAGACACTCTTTCGGCATAAAATAAAAACATGAACTCTTTTTTAGCAAGGTGAAAATAATACATTTCTAATTATCGTCGTGCTTGACTTTTTTTTGGTCAAACATGATATTTTTCAAATGCAAATTTGACATATATATATATATTTTAAAAAATTATAAAACACGTAATTCGCTTTACTATTAAAATACCACGAATTACATAATTTTGAAACAAATAAAATAATATACATCAAATTTGTATTTAAAAAATATTTTGTTTGACTAAAAAAAAGTTAAACAATACGATAATTAATAAACGAAAGGAGTAATAACCAATCACCAAAAAAAAAAAAAAAAAAACCAATCACAATATAGCATGTGCATCATTTTCTTTGATACTAGTATTTATTACACTTCAAAATTAAACCACTTAAAATCAACTTTCTTAATTACAGTAAGAAATTAAAATTAAACTGTCATTTTGGAACGAAAGGAATGATTCTTCTAACGTGATTTTAATTGTTATAGTATTCGTACTCGTGTTTTTGAATATATTATAAAAAAAACTGAACATTCATTATTTAAAGGTTAAGAATAAAAACAGAAGTATAATATACAGTACTATATACTATATAGGAAGATATGTGATGAGTTATGCCAGCAGCTTGTTCATGGGATTGGGCGGGTGGATCGGAGTTTAATTGGTTCTGCTGCCCGCCCTAATAACTAATTAGGGTGTTGAAAGTGGTCAATAATAATGTTGAAATTAAGTGGTATACAAGAAGATCACTTCCACTTAAATATAGAAGAGAATATATATATATATATATATATATATATAGGTTGTGCGGTGGCACAGTTACAGTCTTCAATATATATTCAAGTACGTACTACTTTGACCTTAACACTTGGCAATCTTAAGCCTCATATAGTATCACACAATCTCCAAAAGGCAAAAGCTACTGTTGGCTACGTACGTACCTGCCTTAACTAGAAAGTAAGCATCTTCAATTCCTTTTTTACCAAATTCCCTCTTACATCTCTATATTAATAAGAAGGTCTTAAAGATAATCTCATCCATTTACTAATTATTAGTACAAAAAGACTCGAACCAAAGACCTTAAAGATAATCTCAAAGCCTCTGATCAGCTGATGATTGAGTCTACTGATCACACATACACATCCCCCTCTCTCCCTCCCTCTCTATATAAAGAAACTAACCAACCCCTACCATGCATGGTCCTTTCACAAACAAACCTGCGTAGTCTAAGCACTCTCCAAACTCCAAAATAGTTCCTTTATTTAATTTATCAGAGAGATCTAGAGAGAGATAGATGGATCAAATTGATCAGCAGAAGAACTTACAAAAGCTGACTCAAATTATAAAATCATCCAATTCGTTTAAAAAGGCTGCCAAATTGCTACTATCAGTTTCCTTGTTTTCTTTCTTATTTTCCTACTACTCATTGTATTCTTTTTTTCTCCACTCCATGAATTCTCATTTTACAAGTCCCTTCAGTTTCAACAAAAACTGTGTATTCCTCATTTTCAACGGAATACTAGTGTTCATTGCAAAGACATCAGGTTCGCTTCAATCTCGATCAGGGTTTGATTTAAATGATCATCGTCTCATAAAGAGCATTGAAGATGGTTTGCAAATGGCAACAGAGAGCAGTGGATCAGAGTCATCCTTGTTAGAGAAGGAAGCGGATAGTTTGGAGAAAGGAATAGAAGATCATGATGAGGATCAATACTACTTCATTAAATATCATAGATTAAGTAATGATCAGTTGAAGGTGGAAAATGAAGAACAAGATGGAAAATATTGTGGCAGCCAATTCGATGATGATGAAGAAGCTGGAGAAGAAGAAAACGGAAGAGCTTTTATCAACGGGAATGGAGAGAAAGAAATAGAGTCAAAGAGTGGCAATTGCCTTTATGATGATGATGAAGAAGAAGAAGAAGAAGAAACAAATATTGGTGTATTAAGTACAGAAGAGTTGAACAAGAAATTTGATGAGTTTATTAGAAGAATGAAGGAAGAAATCAGAATTGAAGCTCAAAGAACACTAATCATGGTTTAGTGTAATCATGCATGTATTTGTTGAAATTATATATATCTAAGTAAATACTCCTATATTATCAATCCCATTAATTTGATGTTTGTAATCTCAATAATGTCTATTTGTTTCTTTCTAAATTTTCTCTTCATAATCTTTTTTCATTAAATAGTCTCATCAGAACGAAACTAACAATTAACAATATTTCAGTTTCACTTAAATAAATTGGTTTTATACCTAATATATATATACCAATCAAAGTAACATTTATTTACTTTTCGTTCGACTGAACTAATTAATGCTGCTTGTGGAACATATATATTTATCGAAATGAGAAATCAACAAATTAAATTGAAAACTAGAGTGTGCATCTCACGAGACATGCATAACTAAGTTTGGTAAATAATATTGTTGAGCTTTAACACGTTGCCAGAGCGCAAAAGTGACACTTTTCCATAACAAACATTATTGATTATTAACCATACATGTTTGCCCAAACATATATATATATATATATATATATATATATATAGTATCTCATAAGCTAGCTATTCAATCCATGAAGTAGCTAGAGAGAAAGAGACTTAACTTTGATCATAAAAAATAAAAATAAAAAAAGCAAGAGGGCAAAGATTAAACTATCATTATCATTGAACAATTTGACGTACGTAGGCGTAGTTAGTCTATGGGTCTACAATCTATACACCGATGCGATGCGATTGCTTGTTATTCTGATTATGTAAAAGGGAGTCTGCAGTAGTCTAGCTAGCAACTACTTCAAATTTTGACACTTGGAATGTTCTACACGGTAACTTGCATTGACACCTTCAATTCTTTTAGATAAACTCTGTGTGTGTGTGTGTGTGTGAGAGAGAGAGAGAGAGAGAGAGAGAGATGATCATTGGAATATAGAATCAAATAAAGCTTCTTCTTCTTTATATTGGGAATCATAATTCCTAAGTAGGCAGGCAGACTTTATTTGTGATTATCTTACTTTTTCCCAAGTGTCACGACATAATATATAAAGCATGCATTACTCATGGTTATCAAGGCATTATCATGCCAAGCCTGCGGCCTATACATTACGTAGTTCCGTTTTGCCAAGAATTAATTACATTTTAAGCAACAATATTTCTAAAGTAATTAATTAGTTCGATTTTAACTTTAAAATGACGGGTATCATGCATGGAGTTTGGCTAGCTAGAAACCAAATCACCATGACCCCAAACACCATATACACATCTCGAAAGTACTAGTCGAGAAGCGAAACTTTTATTTCATGAGTGTCTTAGAAAGACTTTCTTGATGACGATTTCATTTCGGGTTGGGAAAACCTAAGAGCGACTCTCTTTTACATACCTACACTTAATTATAAACCTAGCTATAACTAAGTAGTTTTCATAAAAATAAAAAAATAATAATAATAATAAATAAAAAAAAAGGTTAAAGCTTAAAACTTTATCTTTTGAGCAACAAGTGTAGATTCTTCGGTAGCCATCAGCAGCAGTTTCATGCACCCAGGGGCCAGAATTGGTATGAAACTAAGTAGCTTTGAGTTCCTTGAGTGCTAAGGCATATAGGAGTTAAAAAGGGTTCCCACTTCTCGCTTTGCCACAACAACAACAGACACTATTGAAAGAGATTCTGTGCAATATTATATTGTCATTTTCTCAAATGTTTTCTGTGTTGTAGTGGCAGATGTGGCCGACGAATTTGGGAGCTCTTTAATTAATTGACTTTGACACGTATGTGGCCTATAATTTCTTGACTTTCCTTTTCAGTGCCCCCGGCCCGACGATTTTTCTGGATTTTTGAACTTTGTAATAAAGCCAGCCAGCCAGCCAGCCAGCCGGGTTCTCTTCAAAACTTGGGGGGCATTTTTCCTCCGGGTATAGTCAATTTCATAATTAATTTGATCCGATCCATTCCTGGCATGCATGCATGAAGTCCCACATCATCAATTTGGGGGTTGGCGCAGGTTAATTAATTTGATGTCTAGAAGGGTCAGGTAGTTTGTGTGTACAGTGTGTGTGGGCTTGTAGCTAGAGCTAGACAGAAAGATGCTACAATTAATAGAGGTATTTTTACTCGGAGTAATTTAGGCCTCCCTTTCTAGCAACCTTATTCCGTATGAATTACTGCTCTGGTTTACCTAATAATAATTATTAATATGTTGTATGGTACAACTATATATGAATACATTAATTAATAGTTGTATCGTACTATAAATACTTCCATTTTTGCTGTCAACCAAGTCTGTAAAAGTCTTTAAATCGATTTTGTTTTCTATCATTTTCCTTTTACAGGTGGAATAAAAATAGATTGAATTCGAAACCTCATACTTTGCAATATAACAAAGTTAATAAAGGGATATCAGAGAGGCATCCACCACTGTTTGACAATTGGTCCATTTAACAGGTTGGTTTATTATATGTAATGTAAATAACAAGAAGAGAGCAAAATGTTGAATAAGGTATTCAGTTAAAATTTATTTTGGCGATATTAATAGTCTCTAGTTAGTACGAGTACGATGATGAAAAACTATAGTCCAGTTTTTTTCCTTTTGTGATAGTGTTTGGTAGTTGGTGAAATGGACATGGGCACTTGGGGGATTAAATTATTGAGGGTCCATTTTGCAAAGCCACTGGGTTGAGCTGCATGGAAATACTACTATACTCAGGGCCGGCCCTGTAAAATTTGGGGCTCAAAGCAGGTAATGTCAGGTGGATCCTTCCAGTTTGTAGCATTTTTTTATTTAAAAAAATAAATATAAAAGATAATAAACAAAACACTTCATTCCAAAATCATGGACATAACACACGACATATTTACAAAGTACTACTTAAACGTCACTCTTCTAGCACATTTAGAAGCAAAATCAATAATTAAAGTAGAATAATCAACTTTTTCAACCATGTTCTTCTCAATAGATATCAAAGTAAAAATAGTTTCACTTTCACCCAATTTACTAGAGGTAAAATACTTCTTAAGAGAACTACTTAAAACTTGCATTAATTGTTCTTGCTTTTGCTTCTTCTTTCTTTTTTCATTTTCACAAAAATTCTTTCGTGATGACATTTTTGTCTACGGTCTACATATAATAATTTTAGTAAATATTCTATTACCAAACAAATATATATATACACACAAAAATAGTTCAAACCAAACAAATCCCCAAAATATCAATTCACACACAAGTAAATGAGTAACAACAAGTAAAATAAAAAATTCAAATAAAAAGCAATGTCGTTCACACACAAGTAAATCTGTAAATGAGCCAACAAAAAATTAAAATAAAAAAAAATCTAAATTCACACACAAGTAAATTAGCCAACAAATAATATCAACAAATTTGATATTACCTTCAAATTGTTTCAAAATAAGCTCAACCAAAGCTACAAATGTTGTTTTTCTTTACAAATTTATCACTTAAATAAATTATTTAACCCCAAATTAAAAGCCCTAATTTCGGATAAAATAAAGAGGGAAGAGAGATTGTGTTTCTTACCGAAAATTCTTTGAAAAATTAGCTTTAATCAACGACCTCTTTAAGCTTTGTGCCAAAATTCACATCAAAATCACAAAGTTTGTGGGTGTGTGTGCGTGTTTCAGTGTTTGGGAGAGCCAGAGAGGGCTGTGTGTGCGTGCTGTGTTCTTTATGTTTGGTGGCTGTTGAAGGTAAAGAGAACAAGGGGTTAAAAAATAAAATTTTCAGTAAGGCCCCTCAACCTTAGTAATTGACAATAAGATCCATAATTTGGGGCCCCAAAAAATTCACAAATTTTGGGGGCCTAAGGCCTGGGCCTCATTGGATTTGCACTAGGGCCGGTCCCTTTTTAAACATTTGTAATCGCTCCAGTCCACTCATCTTTTTTAAAAATCAGAAAAAGGCATTTTTGGGGCGAAAAGACGATTATGCCATTAATGAAAGAAAAACACGCGCGCTTCAGTAACCCAAGGCATCGCGATGCACCACTTTGGCATCGCGATGCACCAAATTAGGGCATCGCAGCGCTCTTTAGGGAAGCAAAGCATCGTGATGAGCAACCAAGGCATCGCGATGCACTACTTTTGCATCGCGATGCACCAAATTGGGGCATTGCGATGCAACAATTGGTGCATCGCGATCATCGCAGCGCGCTTTAAGGAACCAAAGCATCGTGATGAGCAACCAAGGCATCGCGATGCACCACTTTTGCAAATTGGGGAATCGCGATGCAACAATTGGTGCATCGCGATCATCGCAGTGCGCTTTAGGGAACTTGATTTTCGGTTACCTTTCGGGGCGTGCCCGAACCCCACGAGGACACACCGTCCCTCGACCCCTGCGACCTAACCGAGCAGGTCGAACCCCGTTGCGTTGCCCAGCATACTGCGATTGGCGAATTAAATTAGTCCAAGAACATCTTCCTTTGTTTTCAGACAGCACACTGTCAAGCTTGATTTGAAGCTCAAAAATAGTATTTTTTAGTAGAAAAATTGTGCACAAATATAGTACTAAGTTAGGATAATAATATGAGATTGATTTTAATCAAATTCGAAGTTTAAAACAGAGATTTAAGTGGCCAAAACAGCTCAAGAACAAAGAAAAACGGGATGAACTCAAAAAATTTAAATTTGATCAAATTCGTGTTTTATGCATGAAAATTGATACCCAAATATGAGGAAAGACTATATTAACAACATAAAATCATTTATACATCAATTTGAATCTCAAATCTGAAGCAACGACGTTGTTGAGGGTATTTTAGGAAGAAAATTTTCAAAATGTCTTTTAGCGGTTAAAAAAAAAAGCGTGTACTGGAGAAAAAATTTTTTTAGAAAAGTGGACTGGCCAGCAATTTCTCTAAAGATTAAGAAGGTGGGTTGAGTGATTTCATTTGCCCCAAAGTAAACCAACAGAAACATGCATGAACAATGCTAACACGGGAAGTTACATGTATTAGAATTTTGTGGTTTAATTTTGTATATGTAACATTACTCAATTAACAAAGACATCCTTGTCATGCCCCCTCCCCCCCCCCCCAAATTGTTAGTATTTGAGACAAGGGACATCACATGGTTGGACCAATCCTTTTATGGTGTCGCTTAATTGCTCCATTTTCTATTTAAAAGTCGGAACTAGAATCAAGACCCCCCAAGTCTCGGTCTTGGAAAGTTTAGTAGAAAATATTGCGAACCCGTATATTTTCAACCACTTTAGTATCTTATATTTTTTTCCAACCCGTAAAAGACACTTTTGTGCATCGCAATGCATCAATTTGGAATGATGCACCAAAGATTAATCACGGTGCATCAATTTTGGAATTGCGCTGCACGAAAGTACCTTTTGTTAGTTTTTTTTTAAAAAAAAAAAAAGATATTAAAGTAGTTGAAAATTCATCAAGATATTAACTAGCCCAAATTGTTTCCAAAATTTAGCACTAGGACCAAGCAAAACTCAGCAAGAACCAGAATTTCGGATTCATTGTTCTATTAAATTATTACAAGCAAAACAATGAAATCTAATGCGCAATATATATATATATATATATATATATATATATATATATATATATACACACAAATAGTTAACAATAAATAAAAGGTTAAAGGTACAATCTAGTTCATCAAAGGAGTAGAACATTAAGGCTTCAGCAATTAAACAAAGTGTTATGTGCTTTAGGAATTTCTAATTAGTGTTTTTTTTTTTTCTCAAAGTATTCCCAAGCCTGCAAATCCTGGTGCATACAGGAATCTCTAATTAGTATTTACTGATATTATATGCATTGATATATAAATTATATGTAATATATATAAACTTAGGTCCCTAAATTTAATTAAAAATGGATGTAACGCAAGATATGTAAAATCATGATATACCTAGCCAATTTAATACCTAACAGTCTAGACTTGCCCTTAAACCTAACTAACCAGAATGAAACCAAATGAGTCTCATAATTCGAAGATAATATGTTCGTCTAACTAAAAGGCAATCCAAACCCAGAACCGACATGCAAGCATTGATCACATAATGCTGCAAAAGCTGATAGGCTCGTGATCATCATCGCTATCATACTGAGGCGGGTACGAAGGCACATGAATGGCCCGAGGCAGAGGGCGAAACTCATAATTGTCACTGTAAGAATACGGATACTCAACCACATGCCGCCTCCCCGAGTGGTAGAGGTCTTGGTCAACTTCATAATAGGCAGAGTCAGGCAATGACCCTGACCTTCTGTACCCCAATGAACCATGTCCGCGAGAACCATAGTTGTAGCTATGACCATCATCGTAATAACGGTTCCGCAGTCTTGGGTGTTGAATCCTGACATTTAGGAGCTCTGCATGCTTCCCTGATCGGGCTATCGCCCTCAGGAGCATGTGTGGATCCACTTCTCCTGAGACTTTTGCAATGCCTTCTTGTCTTCCTCGCACATCAATGGAGACAGAGTACACTCCTGGCACACAATTAACAATGGAAAGAAAATTTAGGACTAATATCCTGATAAAGAGTTAACTGACACGCATGTTTCACAAAGTCTTTTATTGGATGAAGAAAAGTTTTTATTTGACGAATAATTAATAAAGAACATACTTTACATGTTTAACAGTGTTTCTAATTTTCATAACCACTATAATGTTTTCTTGATTGATTACTTGAGTTAAATTTACATTATACTTGACATAGTTTATACGTTGCCAACAAGAAACGTTTTGAGAATCACTTTTAGCACTCCACTTTTCAACTATAACACACCACATTACAGAATCTGCGTATTTGGTGCAAGCAAAATAAAACATTGATAGTGTCGCGGTTGAAAAGTGGATTGCAAATAGGGATTCACAAAAGAAGAATTAAGAAAAAAGTCCATCTCGTTTATCCCATATCTTCAGATTTTAAGATAAGATAACAATCTGCAAGTGTATAACTGAAACACATACATGCCAAAAAGATACATTCTTCTAATCATATGAAAAGTATATTTTGTACGATTGCAATGGAAAAACCCAAATAAATTCTCATCTGGAAATTCTTACAAAAAGAGTGTAGAGAAAACGGAAGAAAGAAAAAACTAACCACGAATGGAGCGTATGACCTCCATCAAACTCAGCTTACACGTATCGCAGTGGACATTAACTTTCAAATGGCAAACCTTCAAAACAACAATCCAATGAATTAACAAATTAAACCTCTTTTATTACAAAAAAGTTGAGCAATAAATACCTTATAATTAAAACATAAGAATCTGGAAGAATATTCATGTCGCTCGATCGATAGAGATGTACATAAATAAACAAGAAGTGTTGGAAGAAGGTTACTATGTCGGCGAAAGGTTCCATGGCGGACAGTGGGGTAACAGAAGAACAAACAACGATCTTAATCTTATAAATCTTTAAAACTACAAGATAGTTGATGAAGACGACCAAGACTTTATCTTTATAGAGAATGGCTCATTGATATTTGATCAAATCGTTAAATTCGGTAATTGTGGAGTCATTAAATAATGTATATTTTTGTTTCCTTTGTTCCCTTGATTAGGAGATTTAAATGAAAATTAGAAAACTATTTCCATCTTTTCAAGGAAGTAACGAAGAAGATGAAGAAATTAAATACAAAACCCTAATAATTCGTGAAATTTTAAGATAACTTCTCCGTCCATGACCTATTCGGCTATTCTACCTTTTCCCAATCTTTTTCTTCTCCTGAGATTATCTTTATGGTTTCCTTCACTCAAAGAAACAATAAGAATAGGGAACCCATCTTTATCTTATACTCATGTCCAATTTAAGAGGTGCGATTTGACATTATTGAAATGAAAGTTTGATAATGAATTCTAAGAGCTTCTTCAATTCAATCATCTATTTAGTAAAATTTATTAGACACATAGAAAAGATAAATTTTTCTAAAAAAGCAAACCTCTAATGCTGAGGTAGAGATAATGTAACATTGAGGTAGAGATGATGTGACATTTAGAGGATATTTTTTTATCGACATCTGTCAGTTTTTATTTTTATTTTTTACCGTCAATTAGTTATAGTAGGAGTAATTTTTTTTAAAATTTTTTTATAAATAATTATAAAACAATGTCACGTCTTCTTATTTAAACATGTTAGATAGAAAACTAGATTTTGGCATTGGGGATGAGCAGAGATGCTCTAAAATGCTCTAACAACAGATCTTGATATGTTTATAATAATATTTTAATAATATAATACTTCAATTTTTTTAAAAAGACTAATCCCAGAGTAGGGTACAAGGGCAATAAAGTTCTCTTAACAAATTTTAACGCGATTGCTACTCTCCCAATAAATTTTAACGCAACTGCATTCTCAGCTGTACAGTTCTCTTAGCAAATTTTAACGAAGCTATGTTCCCACAAACAAAAATGATATGGTTAAATAACACTTTTACTAGTTAATTTACACGCTTGTTTGTATTTAAATTTTCTTTGATGCATCTTACAAAACCGCATTACATTTAAAAAAAAAAAAAAAAGTTGTCGCTTTTTCCAAAAACAGAAGAGATGACGTTCAAAGTATACAAGCATAAATTAAGCATTACGATTTTCTTCACTTATTATTATTTTTTCAATCGATAGATTTATATGAAATTTGGAATTGTCCTTTAGTTATTATACTACAACAGTAATTAAATAAATAAACTAACTAATCATATAATTATTCACCACGTCATGTCTTAATCAAAATCCAAGATTTTCTTCGCTTCAAAAAGTAGAGAAATACTTTCCTTAAGTACTTCCTCACCTATTTTGGGTTAATATTAAATCATTTTTCCTTTTTTTTTACTAATATTACAAAAAGAAAATTGCTTTTGACACCCCCAATTTCTAACAACGACATTCCATAATACAATTTGTCTTTATACTAACAAAAGAAAACATGTAGTTAAAAACGAAATGCTAGCTAGAATGCTACTAGCTAGCGCTTCCTAAAAGCCCAAATTTTTTATTTATTTAATTATTTTTTTAGGAACAGCCCCAAATTTTTTTAGCTTATAATCCTTCCGTTCCACTCAAAAAATTCATGTTTAAAAATTTTAATAATTAAGCGATATATTAGTGTCATTAAAGTTTGTCATACTTACAAAAATACTTAAGAATAATTAAGATGTTTAAAATTTTTAATAATTAAGCAATTTATTAGTATTATTAAAATTTTACAATTTTGGAGATTAGTCTTGAACCTTTTGAGTCTAGAAATATCTTTAGAAACAAAAAAAAAAAAGTTAATACAAACCTTATCAATTGGGCAGTCAAAAAGGTAGGGTCATCCTCAGGTCTAAGAAGGACGAGTTCAGTCCCCAAACAACACCCTAGCTATGAACTTAAAAATAACAATAAAATAAAATTTTCAACACGCCCCCTTCAAGGCTAATATATAATACTACATCTGTCCTTAAATTATTGTTTTATTTGATCAGGTACACGAATTAAAAAAAAACAATACTTTAAATTAATTGACTTGATTATTAATTTTGATGCAGTGTGTTATTTCCTTTAATGTCTATATGCAAGGGCCTATAATTAAATAAAAAAAATAAGAATAAAATAGTAAAAAAAATTTTAAAAGACAATTATTTAGAGATAGACAAAAAAAAAAAAAAAAAAAAAGAAGGAAGGTACTTGCTTACTATTTTCTCTTCTCTCGTATTAAGAGAGTATCTTGTCACAATTTTAACCAAAATCCACCCATTTTGAGGCACCACATATATAGTTAGAAGATTTGTCAGACATTCAATATCAACTGCATGTCAATCCTAGAATAACTTCCACAAACCGAGATTCTAGCCTCTCTATAAATCAATACAATCCTCCCAAAAAAAAAAATTACAACCCACCTTTTCAAAATTTTATCGTCATGAAGCAACTAAAAAACCTCGTAAAGCCCTTAAAAAAGCTGACAACAATGGTGTTCGGCAGCGGCAGCAAAGTACAAAATCTTAAAGAGCAAGACTATGCATTCATGGTTGTACAGACATTCTTACTGTTGTGTCTTTGTGTGTGTCTTTATTTTGGTTTTTGCCCTAATACGTTTCGTTTTCTTTGCAGAACATAGCAATAAAGATTGACATAGAAGGGCCCGGGTGGCAGAAAATAGTCGCAAAGGTGTTAAACGGGATACATGGTATGTTTCATATATCTATTGGGATAGCTTTATCGTCTTTGTGGTCTTACCCTGCTCGAGATTAGTCTTGGGGTTTTAGTTCTTTGGGAAAAAAAAAAAAAACTGGAGCAAAAAAAAATTTTTCAAAAATTTCTCGTATTTACTTTTTAATTGTTTTGATTTTATTTGGTTTTAGGAGTATCTCATTTCAATATGGAAGATGATGGAACTGTGGTAATTTCGGGTACTGTTAATCCACCCCTACTTCTGAAAAGGCTGGGAAAGGCAGGCACAAGGGCTTCGATAAAGCATTGGCAGTATGGACAGTGTTCTAGTAATATGTACACAATATCAAATCCCTACACTTACAGCAATCGCGTCTATTACCAGGGAAATAATGGCTATTACCCTCAAGGACATAGCTATGACTATCCCCCATATGGAGGGAATGTTGATGACTATCCGGCAAATAGAGGATATGGCTACGGCTATCCAAAAGGGAATGGCCATGGCTATCCACAATATGGTGGTAATGATTATGGATATCCTCCATATGGGGACAATGGTTATAGCCATGGAGGATATAATGGGGGAAGACGTAGCCGCTATGGACTTGAACACGAACACTACAGGTATTGATGTTGCCATATTGGTGAATATGTCACATTAAGCTGCTAAGGTTGATGTGAGAGATATATGTTAGGAATGTAGTTTATTCAACTTGAGATTTTTACTATAAGTTGAATCTTGGCAATATATATGGAGGTTTTTTGATGGATAATGTATTCCGTAGCCTTCAACTTAGAAGCAAATTTTCTCTATGGTACATTGTCTAGGTTTCATGTTTGGACTCGCAGAAGTTTTATATAAGCTAGATGGTATAATACTTTTCTATCTAGAGATGATAATATATTTGGATTCTTGGTAGATTTGAATCTTTTATTCATGGTTGAATTTATTTTACGTTATTCGCTATGATAATATCGTTTTAAACTCAGCTTTTGATCTCATATTCTTTTTGTCGTAGAAAAGGTAAATTGCTATGAAAGTTGTATTACATATTTGATTGCCAAGGAAAGTAGGATAGAGATAACGAAGAAGAGATAAACAAGAGAGTTTAATTATTTATTTATTTATTTATTTTGTTTAATTTCTATAATATCTTGTAATATTCCAGTTATCTTTAATCATCTTTTCATTTTCTGTTTATTTCCCCTGGTTAAATTCAAGTATCAAACATAGCAGGAATGTTTTTCTCTCTACATTAATTCAAGTTCTCTTCTTCAGTTTCAAAAATGTGACTCGAAATTATTTCTGAATAATGTGATAATGCGTCCAGTAATCCTAAAAGTTCGCTGAAAGAATCAACTTACGTGATTACTCCACCTATTTGTGATACTCTCAAGTGCAGCAAAATGTTGAAGTGCAACCGACATTTATATCAACACCCAAACTCATAGGTGGGATGTCTCTTTCCATTTCATTCAATCTATGTTGCTGCTATGTCTAAAGTTGAAGAACAATGCTATATGTATGATCCACCTTGAATTTTAGCCGGTAGATACTCCTCTGACAAGAAGGAAAGTGAATGCACAGATAATGCTTCAATCTCAAATTTGACTCCTCGTTGCAGCAGCGACTCCAGTTCCAACCTTATAAGAGGAAAAATGAATAAGCAAGCTGATTCCGAAAAATAGCCATATAAAAAGTTTGATTAATACAAATCAAATATTCAACCTCCACAGTGGTGCTTCTCTCTGTAAGTAACATCTTAGTAACATGGCCTCTGTTCTTGTTTTATCTGACATGAAGTGCTAACCAACCATCAGAAACGAGGAAAAAGTTAAACGAAAAGGCATAGAGCGGAAACAGTGTTAATACCAAAAACTGCACCTTCTGCTGTCAAAGGAAGGAGACACTGTTGTGGAAGACCATACTTCTCAGAGTCTGATGGAAAAGCTCCAAGCCACCGCATGTCAGGGAGACGTAGCAACTTTGCATCATATGCCATTTGCTTTAAAAAAATATAAATATCCAAAAGAAAAAAAGAATTAGGTTATCTAAGTTGATATAAGTTCATTTTGGTTTGTACTTCACTTTATTTATGTCAACAAAACGAGAGAAACCAACGAAATGCAAGATTTGCTAATGGTATTACCATTGAACCGAATCGGTATGTAGCCAAGATGTCAAAGCCATATGGATCACAATCTACCAGGCAATAGACGGGTAGGCGCAGCTGTTCAATGAGGAGCCACAAGAACCTATTTTGAGATGTTAATTCATGTATATTTAGAAAAACCAAACATAAAAAAGATAATACTGGTACTACTTCAATGTGGAAGTAGAAAATTTTTAGGCTTTACCTTCTTGTCGGAACATCGGGATAACCTCTTCCCTGTAGGAAAAATGTAGTTAACAACTGATTTTAAGGAGTTGTTCAGTAAAACAGAACACTTACTGTGATTACAATGCAGCGATTTCTCTTACAAAAATAATCATTTGCTAATCGCTGGAATACTGCATGATGAACACCAAAGTAAGTTTTATCACTTCAAGTTCAAAATTAACACCAATAAGTGAAAACCCAAACAAATAAGTCTTCCTAAAGAAAATCTTTACCTGATTCCTTTTCCACAACTAGTATGTATTGTGCAACACTAATGACATCTATGTGCAAGTAATAAAGGAAATGTCAGTTCAAACCGCAAAATTTATATCTTCTACAGCACATTAATTTCTTGTATTCATGTTTTAATCGTGTATAGAAAAGGAAAGAGTAAATACTCTCAATCAAAAAAGTACTCAACCCAAAATAGTACTAATTTTTAATTAAACTAGCATTTTCAAGATGAGAAAGATATTATAGCTCAAGCAGTTGTACGTCATTCTAGTTTCAAATACATAATCGTCGGTAAACTGCTCTCTTTAGCATATGTATACCTTTCACTTCTTCTACACGCACAGGAACAGGGTGAGCCTGCCAGTAAAACAGATATTAGCCGCCGATTATTGTAGTGTCTTATGGTCAAAAATAGCATTACTTGTCTGACCGTATTAGGACTGTTTATGCAGTCAAATTTCCTTCCAGCTTCTGAGAATCTCAACCAGCCCATCACCAATCTAAAACAAGAATAAAGTAACCAGTAAGGCCTCAATTGATACATGGAAATGAAATCAATTCCACGGAATCAATTACTAGTAATGGGATTCCAGAGAAATAGATGGGAAGATAATTTCTAAAAAGTGTTTGGTAGCATAAGAAATGTAATTACTAATGTAGTATAAATTTCTATTATGTTGTTTGATAAGAAACAAAACAACTTGAATTGCAAAGATAAAGTTGAGTCAACTAACAACATTACCCCAATGTAGACAAGTACTTGTTAATGACTTACATGATAAAAATTAGACATTAACATTATTAGTGCTCCACAAAATAACAAGTTCTTCATTCTCTTTCAATTTTGGTGAAAATTTTAAATTATCCAACATCAATAAAGCAAGAAAAATTTATTAAATAAAAAAAAAACTAATATTATAATGAAAGTTCAAATAAAAATAGCTTAAACATTTAAAACAATTCGAAAAAAGTACGTGTAATTACTTATTTAAAATAATTATTCTTTTATTTTCCTATATAATTTCAAGCAGATCAATCACCCACTCTTTTTTTTCATCATCTCCGATTATGAAAATTAACACAACAATCATAAATTATAAACTATTATTAATAAATTAAATCAAATGAGAAAAGTTAGAAAAACCTTATGAAGAGCCGAAGAACAACGATGACGAGGAGTAAAAAGGAATGGCGTAAAATAGTTGAAACCAAATAAATTATAAATATAAAGCAAATACTTGACCTAATAGAAGGATATTATTGTCCTTTTACATGGATTCCAACTATTAGGAATCCAAATACCACCTCCTCCATCGAAATTTTGATTCCTTAAATTTTAGTAATCAATTCCAAGATCTTAGTAATCAATTTTTATTCCAAATATAATTCTTGCACCACCAAACATTATTAATCAATTCCATAAAATCGATTCTGCGGAATTGATTCCAATTCCGTGTACCAATCGAGGCCTAAAGGTTTGGATCATGGCATGGTCAATGGGTGAAGATTTACGAGAAAAGTAGACACTTTTTCTAGGGACTACTTAATGAGTTCTCTTGCAACATATCGAGATGAAACTTTAACAAGTTGCCCTTAATCTCCATAGCACAAACATAAACTGAATCTTTTTCATCCATCAACATCAAGGGAATTATGCAGCCTACTAATTTCAATATACGACTAATGGTGGAGAACATGTATATGTCAGTATCTAGATGCAGCAAAGTTCAAACAAATGCTCCTTGCATCTCTCTCTGGGAGGATGAGTACAAAAGCCCTTATACATACATAAGAAAAAAAATAATAAAGAAACTTAAAACATTAGTCAAGTAATAAAAAATACTCAAATTAACTAGGCATATATAGTTCATATAGATTATCTACATGTGCAGCTTTTAGTTTTCATGAATTCTTGAAATAGGAAGTTAAATCACTTGTAAAAGATGCTTTGATGTCCTACTATATTAGCGTAGATAATTCATCCCCATCAGAGGTGGCAAACGGGCAGCCTGGTGGGTATGAGTAGTGCCCACGTGGACGACAGGCTCAAATGGGCGGGCGAGAGAGTTCTCAATTGATAACATGGGCATGAATAGGTCTGGACGCCCATGGGCGCCCATTTATCTATTAACATAAAATTATTAATTAAAAACAAACATTACGAAAATTCATTTCAACTAAAGCCATAGATGTATACAATGAGATGAGCTATTGATTACGCTGTTGGCATTATGGGGTTTATGATTTTATTATTTATGGACATTCAAAAATGGCTGATGATTAGGTTCCAATTAATATAGTAGTGGAGAGAGTAGAAACATGTGCAAAGGCGATCATGAATTGTGCTTGCAGAGGAGAAGGTTACGTGATAGAGCCATTCTGGATTAAGATGATCTACTAGTGGAACATGTTTTGCCCGGAGACCGTCGAATGGACTCAAGGATTGATGGGTTATATGGGCGCCCATTCAGGCCCATGTACGCCTGTGAGAATTAGTGGTCTTAAATGGGCATGCCCATTTATGCCCACTAACAATATTATAAGTGCCCATTCCCATTAATTTGTGGGCAGTCTGGGCGGGCATATGGGCATGGGCAAAAAATTGCCACGTCTAATCCTCATACATAATATTATCCAGGCAGTACATAAGCTGCAGCAACAAAATTATGATCATCTTCCCAAGATTCAGTGACTTTTAGCAAGTACCCACCCATTTCCAACAGAAACCTGCAAAAACAAAGAGAGAAAAGAGAAACTTATAAAATACTTCCTAAGAGCAAGTTTCCTTAAAGTCTGCAAGAAATTTTAAGGAAGCATTCTATCCACCCTACTATATCCTATTACCTAATGACATAGTGATACACTTATTTCTGACAGTATCATATTGATGAGCCATATTCATATAAGCTCAACCTCGTGATACTGAGGAAAAGCATCAAATCAACAATTTAGAGACATTGCATTTATCCAGGAGACACAAATCTACTGCATCTTGTACCAAACAAAGGCTACATGCCAAGGTGCAATAACCAATCTGGATATAGATGTGTGGAAAATTATGATCAGAACTGAAAGTGGAAACAATATAGATGAGCATACTTAACATTATCCAGTGGTTATCATCAATGTTTCAAGGAGATGACTAGCAACCGTGCTATCATATATTATATGTGCTAATTCTTTCGTCAGTAGAAAGTAAAAGCGGGAAAATGATACATACAATATTCAAGTTGTGGCGACTGCACTGAAGAAGGATGCAAAGGTCATTGATTCCCCGGTCTACAACTGATTGTTCTGGTTTTCAATAACACAATAGAAATTTACAAAGTGAGGTTCAAATCTCAAAGTAAGGAAAGTTACAAAGATTATAACCAAAAGAGAGATCAAATTCACCTCGAAACACAGAAGGATGCATGTAAAATATATCTCTTTTTGAACCATGCCTATTCTCTTGCAAAAGTTGCTGAACAATCAGTAGCACTCGTAGCAGGACATCTGACAAACGAAGAATTTAACAACTGATATTGAACTTCATCCTTTTATTATTAGTAATAAATGTAGGTGGAAACAACAAAGTCCTATTCGTTAAGGTCCACCCATAACCTTCCAAAATTTTAAAACACAAACTTGATTTCCTGCATCAAGCGTGACTCACCTATTCTACGTGTGTGGCATTCCCTCTGTAGCGTGAGAATTTCCTTTCCCTTAACTAAATCATTGCTGCAACAACTGCATATAAGCCATAAATAAGTGTGAGCACATACACTGAAATGGTAATAGTACGCAGTCACTTCACTATTTATTGTATATGGGTAATATATTTTGGTTAATGAAATAAACACAATCGTCAGCCTACTTGTTGTACACATTTTTAGTATACCTCAGCCACTAGTTAACAGGTTATGTTGACTTCATAGTTGATATTTAACTCCAATGAGCGGGCCCTTTGAAAGACTAATTCAGCTAATGTGACATGTGGCAGCTTGAGCAAGAGCTATCAAAGCCTGACATACAGAATATCAAGGTCGGCCTTAAGGCCTACTAACATAATTAGCTGGAAATGGATCGCAGCTACAGATTATTGCATGTTATCATTTCAAAAGTGGAAAATGACCATAACATCTATTAATTTGTTACCAAGTTTCAACAGGTCATCTAGCTAATGTCAACTAGTGTAGCATCATTTAGTAAATTGGATATTCCGTTTTAGAAATAACTCAATATGGGAATTTGAAATGTCAGAAAGTAGATAAGCTTATTAAGAAATGAAGTATATTGTTAAAAACATTACTCATTCCAACGGTTATAACTTATTAGTGATTCCTTAGTGATCTCCCACTGAAGAGATAAAGGGACTGTGTAGTGTGCTGATGTGCTCCTTGTCGAGTACATTTATTTACAGGAACTGTTAGGTGTAGTTCTGTTCATTTAAATCCTACTAAAACCTCCATTATCACTCTTCCCATAGTTTCTTCCTTGAACGGTAGCAAGCAATAATAAAAGGTGTGTTCCTTACCAATACCACACTGTGTGGATTCCTAGCTCGATAATTAAATTCAATGTTTGCGACTAACAACTTCCTTTGCAGAATCTACGGCAAAATCTGACCAGCATGAAATCGTAACAAAATTACAAGTTCCATAAATAGCATGATTATTCAAAATGCACAAAATGCAACGTAAAAATATAATATTCTTCAAGCCACTTGAGTCTCCGATTTTTCGCAGATTGCTATAGACTAAAACAATAGGATAAGCGCAAAGATCCCTTCCCACGCCCCTTAGGACACACACACACACACACAAAAAAAAAAGGATAAGCGCAAAGTTACTCATGTACTATAATCGTTTCAGTGGATCAAACACTGGTTTCGAGCAAAATGAAAGGATTTCAAGAATTGTTGCTAATAGACGTACAATTGATTCATACTTCAACAATTTTGAAACCAGGCCTTTAAAATTAGGCAAACGGGAGAACTAACCAGTTCCCAGAAATGTCGGTGCAGTAATTTCTGAAGCGGCCGATGTAAATCAATGGCGATCGTCCGCTGTAAAGATCTACCAAAATTGCTCGGGTAAAATCTGCTTATGCATATTGGAGTAACAACGTCGGAAAAATGGTTGAACTCGAATCAAGCTTACAGACTAAGCAAATTGGAGTAAATTTGGATGCGGTTTTACCTCTAATTTTCTTCAACAAATGGATTGGGTGTGAGCTCGAATGCTTTCCCTCCATTTCCTTCAGTTTCGGTTTTTTTTCAAACAAAAATATGAAGGTTGAGAGGGAGGATTATTATATATTTGGCCGTAATAGAAGACACAATAAAAATCGTTCTCGGCTAAAATCGAAATCGGCTGTGTTCGGATGTGTACTGTTTGGTCTTTGGTGTGTCCGGCTTGTTTTGTATTTTCGCGTTTTATTTTATTTTTATCATTTGATTGATTGAAATTTTTTTTTTTTTTTTTTTTTTAGAGCTGATAGATTGAAGTTTTAGAGCACGAATAAGTTGTGTGTGATAAAATATAATTATATCTTTCATATTCACTCAAAAAATTTCGTGTAAGTAATTGAGAATGGGACAATTAGGGCGGAAAAGGAATTGGAAAATTGTCATGGGATATGTATGAAATTGACTTTAACTTTTGACAAAAATTTAAAAAATATCGTCTATCGGTCATAATCGGTAAGATGGAATCACTTTTTACCTTAAAAGTGTCACTTTACATCTTAAATAAAAATTATCTTCTTTTTTTTCTTTATAAATTCATGCATGCAACTATAAGAAAGAAAGAAAAATTTTTTGTCCATCTCTATCTAACAAGACAATGAAGTAGGAAAGGAAAAAAGGATTTATAAAATTGAAAAGTACGTTATGAATTATTCCATCGTGCTCTAAAAAGATTTTCACATTTTTTTGGAAAAAGACATGAATTAAGGTGCTCTACAATACATTAAGATATTTTCTTAGTATATTTCAATGTTCTAAAAATCGCTAGACGGGCGCTAGGCACTAAAGCAGGGCCTAGCGGTTAGGAGCCAAGTCGGGGCCTAGGCGGGGCCTAAAAATCGAAAGATAATTACACGATACACCATAGGTCCATACTAAACTTATTGCAACAATAGTAAATTACTAAATATGATCAAATAAACTAAAATTAATGATCATATTACAAGATTAAAAGTTAAAAGTTAAAAATTAAAATCATATTTAATATCATTTCAAAGTGGAAGGGAGAAGAAATATATTTTAATAACTTGAGGGGGAGGAGAAATAATTTAATAACTTGAGGGGGGAACACTTAATAACGTTAATAATTTGTTGTCATTTTGAAAAGTAGAGTGAAAACCTAAAGCTAAAACTTAAAGTTAAAACAGCTCCCTCGGCCTCTCTCTGTTTCAACAGATGACAGCACTCTCTCTCAACAGATGACGACGACGACATTTCTCGCTCGCTCTCTCTTTCTCTCCTGCTCTCGCTCTCTCTTTCTCTCCACGACAGTCGACAGCGGCAGGCAGTGTTGTCCCACGGTAGCGGCAGGGCAAGGAAGCCGGAAAAGCACAGCGCAATGAGACTGTGGAAAGGAGAAGGGAAAGCGACGACGGCGGAGAGAGAAGGGACAACATTGGGTGTTGGACTGTGAACTAGTGGAGTGGTGGTGCCGTGGTGTGTGGAGTGTGGACTGGAGATGAGAAGAGAGATCGAGATTTCAGATTAGGCGTTTTGATTTGAGCCCTAAATTCCTTTTTTTTTTTTTTTTTTTTGTGGCGGCTGGGCATAGGCGAGCAGCTAGGCGGCGACTTTATCTCTTGGCCGATTTTTTATCCGATTTTGCCCAAATCGCGGCGTTTTGTCGCCGCCTAACGCCTAGGCGGCGCCTAGGGCGCTTTTTCGAATACCGGTATATTTATTAAGGGTTTACTTAACATACTCCTTCCGTTCCAGATAAATGTTCCTAGTTTGATACGATCTTCGCCAAGGGTTTTTGACGAATCACGTTTTCACGCGGAACGGAAGCTAAAATCAATGAAGTTTGATGGAAGGGTGACACCTCAACCCGATGAATCAGTCCAAATACGAACCTTGGCATGTACAGCCGCAACCTGATAATTGAGACGACCACGAACCTTGGTATAAGGATTAACGCCACAATTGGTATGGAATCCCAATTGATAAGTTGAAAATGGTGAACGCCACAGGACAATCCTGATAAGTTCGAATAGTTCGCAAAGAACAAGAACAATTGAAGAATTCTCTCAATTTAATTTAATCTCAAAAGTTGTGTATTTTACAAAGAAAGAAAATAAGTATTTATACTACTCAATAACTAAAATAGTCCTACCAAAACTAGGAAACACTTAACCCTACTCAAAGTTCGTTTTAGGGTTGGAAAATACTCAAAAATACCCTAAATTACCAAAAATACGGAATAAAACGCGTGCTGGTCAAAAACTTAAAAACTGCCGCAGCGCCTTAGCGCCTAGCGCTAGGGCGCCTAGCGCTAAGACTGCAGTCGTAGCGCCATAGTTTCTGTCCAAAAACCTTTTTGTCGTGTTAAAACTTTCCAGAATTGACAAATAGGCCCTCAAAGTCTCTAGTAACATCCAAATAGGCCCGTATCAAGGTTAGAAAGTTTCCTTGAGTTCTCCCATCTTCGTTTCCTTGAGTCCTCCCATCTTCATCCAATTGAATCACAACCTTCCTTTGAGCTTTGATTACTTGAACAATCACGAATAAAGTACATTTGAACTTCCATGCACGATCTCTTGACACGTACTTCATCAATGTGTTTGAGCTCGCTCGAATCGCATCATTCCCTCCTCTTGAAAGGGATTTGTCCTCAAATCTTGGCCTAGTTGGTTTCCCCACTTGGATCTTACCACACTTTTGTTTGTTTTAGGATTCACTTCATTGAGAACCTGTGAAAGAGAAACAAAAATACTAGGCAACACAATATCAATTTTGTTAGTATTCAAATTCACCTTATTGAACCTTGGTTCAATTATTGGTTGTTTCAAAAACAAACTTCTTTTTAAAGCAATTGCCGTCACAAAAAGATTTTTTTTCTCTCATTTCTCGCTCGAATCTTTCCTCTCTTTCTTGCACACTTTCTCTCTTTTTCTTTTTTTCATTATCTCTATTTGACCTCTCCGTTTGCCCGGCTATCTCACAATCCTCACTCATTTCCTTAGCCGACCTCTCACTATTGTTTTCTCTCAAACTTTCCTTTTTCTCGGCTTTCTCTATATTCTTTTCCTCACAAGCCAAACTCTCTTTTTGTAATTTCAGTTGGTCTTCGTACACTTGCTTTGGAGTTAGAGGAGCAAGTGTAACACATCGATTGTTTAACATGAAAGAATATTTATTGGTGAAGCCATCATGTGTAACACGCCTATCAAATTGCCAAGGTCTCCCTAGCAATATATGAGTGGCTTGCATGGAAACCACATCACACAACACTTCATCCTCATATCCCCCAATATGAAAAGATACAAGGACTTGCTTGTTTACCCTCACTTCACCACTATCATTCAACCAACTCAACTTGTAGGGTTGTGGATGTTTAAAAATGGGTAACCTAACTTTTCAACCATGGTAGTGCTTACAACATTGGTGCAACTACCCCTATCTATAATCATTCCACAAATCTTCCCTTGCACCGAGCACCTAGTGTGAAAGATATTTTCTCGTTGTATCTCCTCCTCACTTTTCACTTGCACACTCAAGGCCCTCCTTGTTACCAAACTTGTCACATTTATCTCCCCCTCGGCACCATATTCCACAACATCCTCCAATGGTGGCATATCCTCATACTCATCCTCGGTCACCACTTCACCACCTTCTAGAGCAATCATGGCCCTCTTGTTTACACATTCACCAGCAATATGTCCTAACCCTTGACACCTAAAGCATTTGATTTCACGATTCTTAGGTTTAATGGTTTCAGATTTGCTAGTGGTTACTTGCACCGTTGATCCTACTTTTGGGGCCTCCATCTTGGGCTTCTCATCTCTATCCCCATAGTTAGATTTCTAATTGGAATTGGAACTAGAGACCACTCTATTGCTACCCCTCCTCTTGAGTTGTTGCTCCACTTTAATTGCGTTATGAACTAACTCCTCGATCTCTACATAATGTTGTAACTCCACAACATTACTAATCTCTCTATTCAACCCTGCTAAGAATCTGGCCATGGTAGCATCTCGATGTTCCTCCACATTGGCCCTAATCATTGAAACCTCCATCTCCTTGAAATATTCCTCGACACTCTTAGTTCCTTGTCTCAAGTTTTGCAACTTTAAATACAAGTCCGTATAGTAGTGTGTTGGCACAAAACGTCTCCTCATAATCCTTTTCATCTCCTCCCAGGTTTCAACAGGTCTCTCCCCATATCTTACTCTAGTGTTACATAGTTGGTCCCACCAAACTGCAGCATACTCGGAGAACTCTACTGCTGCGAGTTTAACCTTCTTCAACTCGGAGTAGTTATGACACCCAAAAACTTTTTCCACCTTCAACTCCCATTCAAGGTAAACTTTAGGATTATCTTTACCTTGAAAAGATGGCACTTTTAGCTTGATACCACTAAGGGTTGTCATCTAACCGATTCCTCTCTCTCCTATCTCTTCCTCGTCTGCCATTATCGGACCACCTATCATCATCATCAACATCATCTCCATAGTACTCTCTCTCTTCTTCCCTCATTCTATCTCTTCCATACGCGTTTGGAACACGTCGCGGAGGCTCCCTACGCTCGTTCTCCATTCTATCCATTCGTTCCCTCATCGGATCTAACTGTTGCCTAAGCGTACGATTCATGGCCGCTATCAAAGTTTCAGTAAGTTCCGATATATCTATACCCGTCCCCTCCTTCATGGGACTCTTGCCTTCCCTCTTAGAACCCTTGCTATCATCTTGAGACATAGTAACAATATTCAAGAAGATTATTCCTCACTTACTCTCGCGTTTCACACAATTTCAGGCTTTTTCCCTCTTTTAATCTCACCTCTCTTGCTTTTTATCACTCAAATCAATTCTTCAATGTTCTAATTGAACTAAACAATCAAAACTAGAATTATCAAGTGACAAACAATCAAGAATAAGACAAACGGAAGGATTAAGAATTTTATAGAAAGAAAGATTCAATTTTTATTCTTGAATCTAGGATTAGAGAACACTTTTAGTGAAGCCAACAATTTTGGGTTGAAATTCGGCCTTTTGCTTCTTTTTTTTTTTTTTTTTTTTTGGAATAAGCCGAAAAATTTCAACTGCAACTCTTTTTTTTTTGAAATTTATAACCCTAGAAATTAGGGTTTGAAACTAGCAAGAATACTAAGAACAAAAATTTTGCGAATAAACTAGAGTTTATGACCCAAGTTTATGATACTACAAAAAAAAATTAAGGAACAAAATCAACAACCTAAAAATTGGAAAACAATTGAAAGCTAGAACGAAACAATTAAAAGGATAGATTATGGAAAGAACCTTTGCTCTGATACCAAATGATACGATCTTCGCCAAGGGTTTTTGACGAATCACGTTTTCACGCGGAACGGAAGCTAAGATCAATGAAGTTTGATGGAAGGGTGACACCTCAACCCGATGAATCAGTCCAAATACGAACCTTGGCATGTACAACCGCAACCCGATAATTGAGACGACCACGAACCTTGGTATAAGGATTAATGCCACAATTGGTATGGAATCCCAATTGATAAGTTGAAAAGGGTGAACGTCACAGGACAATCCTGATAAGTTCGAATAGTTCGCAAAGAACAAGAAGAATTGAAGAATTCTCTCATTTTAATTTAATCTCAAAAGTTGTGTATTTTACAAAGAAAGAAAATAAGTATTTATACTACTCAATATCTAAAATAGTCCTACCAAAACTAAGAAACACTTAACCCTACTCAAAGTTCGTTTTAGGGTTGAAAAATACTCAAAAATACCCTAAATTACCAAAAATACGGAATAAAACGTGTGCTGGTCAAAAACTTAAAAACTGCCGCAGCGCCTAGCGCTAAGACTGCAGTCGTAGCGCCATAGTTTCTGTCCAAAAACCTTTTTGTCGTGTTAAAACTTTTCAGAATTGACAAATAGGCCCTCAAAGTCTCTAGTAACATTCAAATAGGCCCGAATCAAGGTTAGAAAGTTTCCTTGAGTTCTCCCATCTTCGTTTCCTTGAGTCCTCCCATCTTCATCCAATTGAATCACAACCTTCCTTTGAGCTTTGATTACTTGAACAATCACAAACAAAGTACATTTGAACTTCCATGCACGATCTCTTGACACGTACTTCATGATTCATCAATGTGTTTGAGCTCGCTCAAATCGCATCATAGTTGAAAAAGCACACGAATTAAGAAACGTAATTAATGATGTGCTGTAAAATGTCTTCTGACAATAATACCCATGAACATTAATTGAGTTCCACTATTCTAAATAAATGAGTTTCCCTAGGATGTGCTATATTAAATAAAGTTTTAAAGGTATATTAGAAAGAATGGTAAAGAATATGCACATCAAAAGTCATTAAGAACATTAGTTAGGACATCATAAAATAAAAAGTATGAACATTTATCCACGATGGAGGGAGTATGTATTAAGGACATTTTAAATAGGATAATGATACACATAGGAAAAAATTAATCATAACTTTTAAAGCCCACATATGTGGCACAAATAGATCACTATCATCTTCCTCTCTCTTTTTCTCTCTAACAAAAATACTTAGATCTCCTTGCGCCACATGTGTGGACTTTAAAAAGTTATGATCAATTTTTAATTATGTGTATCATTATCCTTTTACATCTAAACATAGTGGTAGTAAGTTTTGTCTCAATAATCAGTTATTTACAAATTTCAATGCAATTAGGATAGTTCGAGACATAACTTACTATTCACAAGTTTCAATGCAATAGGATAGTTTTCAATACAAAACGTACCACTCTCTCCGTCCAACAAAAAAAAAAAAAAAATAGTCTTGACAAGTTAAATTTTTTAAGATTGTAATTTTATTTGCTTATACATTCCACCCAAAGGGGATACTTAACATACTCCCTCTGTTTCACCCAAAGAGTCCACGTTTGAAAAATCTAATAATTAAGAGATATAATAATGTCATTGGAGTTAGTTATAATTACAAAAATACTTAAACACAACTAAGATGATTACAACCCAAGTGGAGGGTAAAGATGAAAGATTGTGAAAATTGTAAGTATAATTTTTTAAAAGTGGACTCTTTAAGTGAAATATCTCAAAATAGTATAGTGAACTCTTTGCCTAGAACGGAGGGAGTAATTCTTAACGTCCAAGTAATTACCAAATTTCATGTTTCTTTTCATTTTATATCTTTTAGGGCAATTAATATTCTTTATATTATTATTATTAGCATCCAAATAATTACCATATTTATTTTTTCTTTCTTTTTCTAGCACGAGGAGTCATAGAAAAGAGATTAAACATAAAACCTCGCACTTCGTATAATTACCATATTTCAGGTTTCTTTTGAATTGATCTCTTTTGGTTGTCAAAAAATTAATACAATATTAAATTTTCTATCCCAAACAATATAGACGGACGTAACTTAAGGGCCCTCGTCCTAATCTTTGGAATAGAACAACTTCTCCTACTCCTAATGTTAACAAACTAACACAAATAAAATAGACAAAAATTTAGAAAAAAACGTCGTACGAGTATTTTTGTAATACGAATTTCCTTTACTCGATTCATCGCGTATTGGTAAGCTGACCTGTGTAAGAGTGGGGCTCTGTCTTATAAATAAGGATCCGTAAAACAGTTTCATATGAAATCTAGCCAATATAATAGAAGCAGCTGAATTATCATCCCAAAATTCCTCTTGGCTAATACCCGACATAATAGCGGACATAGAACAAATTATAAAAATTAAGATAATATGCAAAAATATTTACAGCTAGCCAAACCATGATCCCAAAGCTCTTAATTACAACACCTATAGAGCATTAAAAAAGTTTAATTAATGACTATAGCCTTTTCTTTCATGTACTCGGGAGTATTTTTTTCTTCCTTGTAAGGGAATATCGATCTTGTCACAATTTTAACCAAAGTTTATCTTTTTGAGGGTACCATAGTTGGAGGGATTTTTTTGGATCTTCCATATCAACTGTCAATAACTTCCATAAATGGTGAACCGTACGTCAACCTAGCTAACCTCTACATAAAACCCTCCTCCTCCTCCTCCTCCCTCCTCGTCCAGAAACACAAATAAAAGAAAGCTTGTAAAACCCTTTGCTCTTCAAAGAAGCTGTCATCAATGGCGTTCGGTGGCAATGTCCAACTTGTGAATCAGGAGAACTATGCATCCACGGTTGTACTCACATCCTTGTTGTTCTTCTCTCTCTCTCTGTGTTTATGTGTTTGCCTTTTGCCCTAATATTATCTTGTTTTCTTTGTAGAACACAACACTAAGGATTTACATCGATGGTCCGGGTTGGCAACAAAGAGTTTCATCGGTGTTAAACGGCATCCATGGTATATATGTTACATATTCTTATGGATTTACTGTTTGAATATACTGCTAACATATTAAAAATATGTTACATATTTTTTTGAATTGTTGCAAGTATATGATTCTCTTTAAGTGTATTTTTTATTTTTATTTTTATTTTATTTGGTTTTAGGAGTGTCTATTTTTAATATGGAAGATGATGGGACCGTGGTAATTTCTGGTAGCGTTGATCCACGGGTCCTCCAGAAAAGGCTACGTGAGGCAGGTTTGAGGGCTTCGATATTGAGCTGCCAGTACGAGGCATCTTCAAGCAAGAGGTTTGCCTATAGTTACGGTGGTAGCGATAATAGCTACCATTCCCAAGGTCATTCCTCTCACTATCCTCAATATGTAGGGCGTGGCCTCAGCTACCCTAGAAATGGAAGCTATATGTATCCGAGGTATGGGCGGAACAGTTATGCCTATCCTGGGTACGGAGGGAATGGTTATCTCTATGGTGGCCATGGAGGAAGCATTAGCCCCTACGAACCCTACATGTATTGATGTTGCCACATCCTGGTGTAGGAGCCATAGTAATAGTTATATATATATATATGTGTGTGTGTGTGTGTGTGTTTTTTTGGACGGTTTATTGGGTTTAACTTAGAAGCTTTAACTATAGTACACGTTCAATATTGTTCTACATTTGGACTAGAGATATTTTTAGTAGCTATATTATGTTAAACTTTTCGTTTTTGAGATGATATGATATTCAATATTTTATTGAGTGCTTAATTTTGTGTTACTTTTTGGCATTTTAAATCTTTTTCCATGGTTAATTAATGAGAAAAGTATACAGAATATATTCTCCTTTTCAATCTTACACTCCATCTGTTTGTGATACGTACTCTGCAAGAGCAGCAAAGAGATTGAGAGCAACCAACGACATGTTGGATTAAACCCCTATGTTTCTGGTTCATGAGCATGTAGGAGAAAAATTTCTTTCTATTTCATTCGGTCTAAGTTGTTAAGATGTTTAAAGATGAGAACACTGCTAAATGTATGATCCACCTTGAATTGTTGACGGGAGGTACTCTAATGACAAGAAGGTAAGTGAATGGACAGATAATGCCTCAATCTCAAATTTTACTCCTCATTGCAACAGCGACTCCAGTTTCAACTTTATCTGAGAAATAGGCACATATTAATAAAACAAATCATTTTAAAAAACACTTCCGGCGACGGAATCACGTTGAGGAGCCACATTCGTGAGAAGCTCAACCTCGTCATACTGAATGAAATTCATATAACCAAAGATTTGGACCCATTGCATTTCTCCAGGACATGCAATTCTAATGCATATCTCGTACAAAGCAAAGACTACAAGGTGCAATAACCAACATGATTGAGACTAGTGCCACGTTATTGATGCGCATACTTAACATTATCCAATTGTCAATGTTTCATGGAGATGGCTGAGTAAACCATTTCATTATGTATTACATGTGTGTTATGACTTTCATCGATGGAAAGTAAAAGGCTGATGATCATACGTACGATATTCACGTTGTGGCGACTGCACTGAAGAATGATGCAAATATCATTTATTATTCGGTCTACAACTGATTGTTCTGGTTTGCAATATGATCATAGAGAAAGTGATTTCAAATTCAAAGTTCTCTCCTTGACAAAAACATATAGCTTGACTTCATCCTGCATGGTAAGAAGCATTATAACTCGATAGGTGTAAGTATTTAAACAGAGTACCAACCAAAGTAATATATAAACAGAGAAAGAAGATTTTAAAGCATTCCAATTAAGAAAATGAATGACAGAATGAGATAAAAAGATGAACTTGATTGAGCCCGGCCCATTGGTTCTAGGAAACAAGGACAGATAAAGATTTATAACTGAAAGAGATTTCAAATTCACCTCGAAACACAGAAGGATGCATGTAAATTATGTCTATTTCTGACCAATCATGCCTATTCTCTTGCCAAAGTTGCTGAACAATCAGTAGCACTCATAGCAAGGCATCACAAAAGAAGAAAATTAACAACTAATATTGAACATCACCCTCTTTTTCTTAATGATAAATGTCAGTGGAAGGAAGTTCTATATATTCATTTAGGTCCATCCACAGCAACCTCCCAAATTTTTAAAACACAAACATGATTCCGCACATCAAACATGACTCACCTATTCTATATATGTGCATGACATTCCCTCTGTAGCGTGAGAGAATCTCCTTTCCTTCAACCAAATTATAGCGGCAAGAGCTGCATAGTAGCCATAAATAAAGCTTGAGCAAAATATTCAGAAATGCCAATAGTAGAGTCGCTGCTTATTTTCTATGTGCAATTTTGTTTGGGCTGTAGGAGGATTGGTTAATGCAATATATATGCACTCTCCTAACTCCTCAGTGTATTCTTGTAGTATACAGCAATCACCTGTGCATAGTTGACATTTAAACTCCCTGTAACTTCCCGCGGACACTTCACCACACTAATCGAGCAAACGTGATATTTGGCAGCTTGAGCAAGAAAGAGCAAAGCTCTGGGGGAGGTTGGCGAAGATATCAGACACAGATATACAGAATATTAAGGTCAGCCACTTACTGACCACTACAATAATAATTATAAACAGACAGCATGCATGCATGCCATGTTGTACCTTCGTCCCATTAGAATTCGCTAGTAAATATTATCTCCTATTTTTTGCGAGTCTCTGCTGATGATAAAACAAATGGATAAGCGAAAGATAGTTACTGCTCATGATGAGGCATGTACTTTTAACTTGTAATAATCTACTAAATGTTACTATCAACCGTAACTATTTCAGCTCCCTCTGTCCCTAAAAAAAAAAAAAATAGTAGTAGTTTTTTTTTTGTTTTTCATTAGTTTGTCTTAAAATAAATTTTTTTTTTTTTAAATAGTACTCTCTCCGCTTCACCCAAATAGTCAATGTTTAAAAAGTTTAATAAATAATAGATATATAATTAGCATTAAAGTTTGTCATAATTATAAAAGTACTTAAACATAATCAATGTGTTAGCATCAAATGTGGAGAATAAAGTTGAAATGTCATGGAGAATGTAAATTAAATTTTTAAAAATAAATTTTTTAAATGAAACATCTCAAAATAATATAGTCGACTCTTTGTCAGGGGAAGGAGGGATTAATAATGTTGATGCAATTTAAAAGATTACAAAAAAAAATAAAACTACAATTGTAAAAACAAACAAAACTATTTGTGTGGTACTCCCTCCGTCCCTAAATTATTGTCTTCCTTTCCTTTTTCGTCCGTCTCAAAATAATTGTCTTGTTTGAAACTTTCCTTTTTAGAACATCACTTTTACTATTTTACCCTTACTTTTTCTTCCTACTTTAATTATGGGCCATATACACATGGGCATTAAAGAAAACAACACACTTTTTCAATACTATTTCAATATTAATAATCGTCGATTGAGTTTCTTAATCGTGTGTCGGTCAACTCGCAATAATTTAGGGACGGAGGAGTTTTTTTTTTTTTTGACGTTCACCGTTTTTGCCGACATGGGTGTAGACCGAGTCAACTCGAGGAGCTCATCCCCAGTGTAAACGCGAGAGTGGACCTTCAACCGACCGGATCGTGACAGGATCGATACCGAACAACTACTCCACCAACAAAAACCAGAACAATGGAGAAAGGAATTGAATTCTTCCAGTACCATTTTCCATCTCACAACATAGTGCTGGTCTAAAGCATAAAAACCATTCCCAAATTGAAACCAGACTTGCTCTGCTCAGCTCCTAACTGTAAGTTCAGTCTTTCTTTCAATCTCTTTAATTTTCTTCTTAGATCTATCTGTGTCTGGTTTTGGTTTTTATTCAAGCTTGCTAAACTTATACTAGCTCCTTCGCTAAGCAATAATGACTAATTCGTTTCATGTATGTCATTTGATACAAATTTCATTTACAAATAGAGTAGCATCGAAACAAATCTCGACTGTTTATTGCCAAACTAGCACTATGTGTTCTAGAAATTTAGTAACTCTAGGAGCAGATAACTCATGGCTATCAAATTTTTCTTTACATTTTGGGGTCGACTTTTTTCCCCATCCCATATCCCTCCACATTCTTATAAAAGTTCATCCGGTCAAATTGACTTCAAAAAGTTCGAATGCTGTTTCTTTTAGGGACATGGGGGAGTAAATCGTACTCAACCAATCTTCATTTGAAAAAGTTTCCTATATAATTCATAACATTGGGGGTCTATTTTGACTTTTGAATGTCCAAATTGGTAGAGGGTTAAGATACCAAAGGTTGGTTCAATTTGTTGGATTCAAGTTAGTTGTAAGAAACAATAAGCTGATTGCAGCAACAAAACTCACCCCACCCACCTTTCTCAAAAAAAAACACACACACACACACACACCTCCCTAAATGTAATGATTGTGAACCGAATAGAAAGGAATTAAAGGATTTTTGGTCCGAAAGTAACCTTGTGATTATTTGTTGTGAATTGTGATATCTGGAGCCATTTCGCTAGAATGTGAGTCCATTACTATTACTATGATAATAGTGAAATTGAAGTGGATGACTTTGGTGCTACATGTTCAAGATTAACTGTTTACTCTTCCATTACAAATGATCTAAAGAGAAAGGCTGGGCTTAAAGCATGTCTTCCTTGCAGATCACTCATACTTCGTTCCGAAAACTGGTTTTGTCTGAGCATCGTTCACAAATTAAATTTAGTTTCCACATTGTGCGTGCGGAATTTGTAGGAAAGATATAGTACTCCCTTGTGCTCAAAGAACCCATGTTTGGAAGTCAATCATCTCAATGATTTAAGGAATTTCCTCAAAATACCCTTAATTTGAAGGAATATACTAGGTTATCAAAATTTAGGTTTGATGTAATTCAAACAAACTTGGAAAGTCAAAAAAATATTCAAGTGGAAGTCTGTGATTGGGAAGAAAATAAGTCTTTTTGAGTGGAATGGAGGGAGTAGATAAATTGCAATGGACTTCCAGTTAAATCTTACATTGTCTCAGGAGCAGCAATATGCATGTGAACTGAAATCAAGATGTTCCTATGTCCACAACAATTTGTCTTTGATGTTTTCTGATAAGGAAGCTTCTTGTAATCTGCAGTTCTAGCTTTGCTATAGGACTCCAATGGAACATGACGGTGCAAAAGAACCTTTATTAGCAGGGCAGTTAGATACCAAGCCTCAAACAAATAAAAAAGTTGGAATCAAGAGAAGAAGATTTAGACGGTGTAAAAGTGCCCCTCCAGCAGAATTTGTTACTCTAGAATCAAATGGCAAACCCATTCTTCCACGTGCCATATCCATTTTTGACCAAGTCCACCCAAGTTTGAGAAAAGTAGCCATGTACTTGTTTTTATACTTGGGCATAGGTACAATATGCTTTTACCTTGTTAGGGACCAGATTACGGGAAAGAAAACAGATGGCATCCTTGACTCTGTTTATTTCTGCATCGTGACAATGACCACTGTTGGGTACGGAGACCTTGTGCCTAGTAGCTCAATGTCAAAACTAATTGCCTGTGCTTTTGTCTTCTCGGGGATGGCTGTCGTTGGACTGAGTCTAAGCAAAGCAGCAGACTACTTGGTCGAGAAACAGGAAATATTGCTAGTTAAAGCATTACATATGAGAGAGAAAGTGGGTCCATCTGATATTCTGAAGGAGATTGAAACCAACAGAGTGAAATACAAGTTTTTTATGGTATTGGGGTTCCTTCTGGTGCTCGTAGTTGCTGGGACAATCTTTCTAGCAACAGTGGAGAAATTGGCCCCTGTTGATGCCTTTTATTGTGTGTGTTCTACAATCACAACCCTGGGTTATGGAGATAAGAGCTTCTCAACAAAAGCAGGACGTATATTCGCTATATTTTGGATATTGGCGGGTACTCTTTGTTTAGCTCAGTTCTTTCTTTGTTGTGCTGAGATATACACAGAACACAGACAGAGGGAATTTATCAACTGGGTTCTTACCAAGAGGATGACGAATGTTGATTTGGAGGCAGCCGATCTTGATGATGATGGGATTGTTGGGTAAGTTTCTACATTGAGCCTATGATTAGTTTTCTGAAATTTTTGCACTCAAGTCAATGTGATAGGTTGGTTATATCTGCATGCTTTACTTTTCACACACTCTTAAACTTAAGTTCAAGTAGCTTTATGCATCTAGTTTCAGCTATTTTGTTTAATGAACCATAAGAGAAGTCCCCAAATAAAATTGCAAGCTTAAAGCATGAACACAAGTGCTATAAGAAACCATACTTGAAGACCAAACAAATTCAAACACTCTCTTTCCATTTTATTTTATTTTTCTTGAGGTGACAGCTTTTCTGCTTATTCGCCAAATTAAATCAACTCTCATGGATAATCCTTTTGAAATTATAACTTTCCCGATTAAATATTTTTCTGTTATTTTGCTGATTTAGCTTGATTTGTTCCATTCAATAGGGCTGCTGAATTCATCATCTACAAGCTAAAAGAGATGGGAAAGATAAACCAAGAAGATATTTCACTACTCATGGAAGAGTTTGAAATTCTTGATGTGGATCAATCAGGGACTTTGTCTGCATCTGACATAATCCTCGCACAATCATCTGATACTGAAAGGTGATCAACGCAATTATGTGAGCCTAGTGGATGCATTCTTGCGAAGGAAACTTGTATTTGTTACTATGTTTGTACTCCAGGTAATTATCCTGATTCCTCGCTATCATATGAAATCATGCGTTCCCATCAATACCTTGTCAACTATATTCCATTTATGTTTATGGACGCCTAACTTAATTATGGAGGAATTGGAATCTCTTGAAATCTACTTATCCAGTCATAGGAAAGGAAAATTGAACAGCCGCTCTCTCTCTCTCTCTCTCATGCACTCCATGACCATGTAGGCTAGTTAGATTTTGTAACTGGTTCATAGCTCAGACTGTGTTGGCTGGTCTCTACAAGCATGAATGAAGTACAAGTGTAATACCACAGATTCCCCATTAAACCACCCCCCTTCTCCCCAACCCCAGAAAAAAAAAAAAAAAAAACCTTAGAACCTTTCGAATATTGAGGGATTCACACTGAGCTGGTGGACTCATGAGCCTGTGGAGTTTAAAATGGGCGACGAAAATATGTGATCCTGAGCGGTTAGCATATACTTTTACCGAGTGACCAACGTTTCACATGTTTCTGGGGACTTGGCCAGCTGGTCTGAGGTCCGTGCTTGAGCAAAATGTTGTACCTTTTCTATCCAAAGCTTGAATGGTCAAAAAATATTTTGAGTTATGTAATGAGGAAAGCATTAGGCTGTAATGCACAGCACAATGTGTCATGGTAGATTTTAATCACCGAGGCAGTGGGCACTTTTTTTTTTTTTTTTCTTACTTGTAATATGAACGTCACTGTGTTGACTATTTTATCATATTCCAAAAGAGGGTTGCAATTTGCACCCAAAAAACCGCCGTACTAAATGGTGTTCGGCAGGGGTGTCGAACACAAAATGGGTCAGTATTTTTTTGGATGTAAATAGCAATCCTCATTCCAAAATGAATGTCTATTTTTGTAAGTTTACTGGATTTTATCTTATCTTTAACATTTATCATGTCTTAGTTTGAATTTACAATGTTATATTACTAATTAAGACATTAATGTATACATGTTACTAAAGTGTTGAATCACATGTGAGAATATAAAACACGTAGAATTTGTACAAATTTGCAAACAGTTTGTAGCATCAACACTCTGCAGTGGGACAATTCCCCAGCTATCAAGATGACACACAAACAGCGGTTGGTGTGGTTCTGGTTCCTACAATTTTCAGGAATCTTTTCATCGTACAATAATATAATTAAGAGCTTGTTTGGTGTAGCGTTTTTAAAATGCAGTTCACAAATTTTTCAAAATGCAGCTTTTACTTAATAGACATGTTTGGGATGGAAATAAGACAATAACATGTGACGGTGATGGTTGACATTGAGAACTTATGGTATTTAATTATATGGATTTATGAAAATAATATTCAATCGATACAAGTTGTGAGCCCCAATTTGTGATGCTCCGTTTTTAACTTTCATTATGTTCTGTGATTGTTCTTCATTATTTTGCTCTGCATTCAGTCTTATGTTGCTCTTGTATACAATGCCCTCAATTTGTTCTACATAACTTAACCAACAACAACGAATTTGTCATTACAATTTTTTATGACAAAAGCAAGTAAATATTACGTACTTCCTACATTCCACCCAAAGAGTTTATATTTGAAAAATCTAATAATTAAGAGATATATAATTGTAATTGAAGTTGGTCACAATTACAAAAATACTTAACTACAATCAAGATGTAAGCTTACAGAATAAGTGGAGGGTAAAGATGAAAGGTTGTGAATATTGTAAGAATAATTTTTTATTACTCCCTCCATTTGTGAATGGGTGTCTATTTTTAGTTTTTCACCAAAATTAACGAAGTTGATTTTTGGGCATTTAGTAGTACGTGTACATTAATGCCCTTATTGTACACATATATAACGTTAAAAGTTAACACTACGACATGATATGTGTAAAATGTAAAATTAATAAATTATATTAAAAAAAAAATAGGCACTCACTCAAGAACAAAAAAAATTTAAAAAGAGACTGTTTAAAAACGGAATCGTACAATTTAAAAGTCAGTTCTTCTTTTGACACGGACGTTTGCTTTGCTCCAAATTATTTATAGCTTTCGGTGTGTCATATTGGGGATTGTTGGCATGAAATACTTCCGTTGCAAAAACAAAGTAGATGTCTTTTCTCAAACTAGAATCTTTAATTTAGAATGCGAAAGGTATGACTGTACGCTATGTTTGGATGCTCAATTTTAGAACTAGGAGTTGGAATTAGAAGAACAATTAGAATTTCGTAGAGCTTAAATTGTTCATCAAATTTAAATTCTAAAGTTTGGTATTGAGTAGTCAAACATAGCATAAGTGAAATTAAGTGATAATGTTACTATTATCTATTGCCAAATATAATACGGTGATGTCAAATTTAGGATCTGATTTCAAAATTTTCGTTTTGTGATTGCATAAGTATTTAATTATTGTTGGAATGGATTTTATATAAATTAAATAACAGAGAGAGTTGTACTTAATTATTTCCATTGTAAATAATTTTACAAATCAAAACAAAAATTCTAATAAAAACCAAAAGCCTGTACATGAGAAGTAATAAAAAGAGGTAGGCAGTAAATGTATACTCCATCTCAAATAATAATAATAATTTGAATCTTAGTTTTAAAATCAATTTGATCACTTTTCAAACAATATTCACATTTTTTTACTTAGATGTAAAAATATATAGTATAATCTTCGTAAAACACATCAAAAATACTACTCCCTCCGTCCTTTAATTATTGTGTTGTTTGACCGGCACACGGATTAAGAAAAAATAATTGGCTTGATTATTAATATTAATATAGTGTATAGTTTTCTTTAATGTCCATGTGTATGTGATCCATAATTAAAATAGGGAAAAAAAGTAAGGGTAAAATGGTAAAAGTGATGTCCTAAAAAGAAAAATTTTAAAAAAAGACAATTACTTTGAGACAGATAAAAAAAAATTAAAGACAATAATTTAAGAGCGGAGAGGGAGTACATATATCATGTTTTATAAATTTTGAAAATATATAAATCTACATCAGATTGTTATTCATAGAGTAAAGGAGTTGAGTAGACTATTAGAAATACTAGAATTTTTGTTCTTCTTTTATGAGACTTGAATTGATCTTAATAAGATAGATCATAAGCTCTATCTATGTCATGTTAAGTTGTCGACTTGTCCAAAAATATATAAAGGAAATGCTACCAACAAAACAATGTACTTCCGTGTCAAAGTTCCAAAGAATCACTATTATTAGAACTTGGTTAATTTTCTAAGAGGAAATACAAACTGAATAGAGTCTGGATAGGACAGAGTTCCGCAGTTAAAATTTGAAATGCTGATTGACTGATTCGATGCTTTGACTTCCAAATATGAATGAGAGAGAGAGAGAGAGAAGTCAAGTAAATAGACTAAATAGTCCTTACAAAGATGACATTATTACGTACTAATGATATCCGGAATTTACAAAGCAAAATTCATTCATGTCAATTCCATAAACACTACCATACCAGAACCAAAATTGAGTGAGAGAGATAGAAACAGATATCTAGTTAGATTATTACTAACATAATGAGGGTTTTACATTTTCTATTTGTGGCTACCCTCTGCTTGTACATGTACCTTCTCCGATTCCGGCTCCGGCTCCACTTCCATTTCAGCTTCGGGTTGGCCAGCTACAAAATCTAAGATCCCCTCACCTGCTTTTTCACCGGAAATCTCGGCCTCCGGAGGAGAAGTCCGGTCAAAAACAACGACGGCGACGAGGAACAGTGCCGTAGAGACCAAAAGAGGCCAAAAGTAGGCGAGAACATCGAGTAAGCTGGGAGCTATATAGATGATGGAAACAAGGATGAGAGAGAAAGAGAGGGCAACTAAGAAGTGGAATTTGAATTTGAGAAGCTTTTTGGGGATGTCCATGATTTTAGTCGGCCGGAGACGGAGGTTGATTGGAGGAGATTTGAGGTGATGGATTATGGGTTTTTGTAGGCTTTACAGACTGACTGAAGAGATGGAGAGAGATTATTGTACAATTATATCTCTGCAGAGATTCTCTCTGTCCAAATATTTGTTTCCTTTTAATTTAAAATACTTTTTCACTATTACAGTTTCATTTCACTATTTAAAATTTATTTCCTAAAATACCCCTTCTTTGAATTACTAGTCTTTTGTTCTATTTTTGAACATTCTAAAAAAAAAAAATTCTTTTTGCTATTGTAGAAAGAATTTTTGAGTCAATTACCTATGAAACAAAAATTTTAGTGACCTACAAACTACAATACCCTTTTTTAGTTGTGAGATACTTTCTCTATTATGAACAAATCGTTCATGTTTAAAAAGTCTAACAATTAGAGGATGTATTAATATATTTGAGTCGGTTATAATTACAAAAATATTTGAGCTCATACAAAATGTTTACATTATCGTTAAGGATGTCCTGGAAAATAAATTTGTATCGATCCTTATAAAATGCCCTAAAAACACCTATTACTATTTTTCAATTATAATTAAATTGAAAACTGCAACACAAAGTATACAATTATACTACTAAAGAGAAATATTTAATTTTATCATGATCATCTGAAAGAAAAATAACGAAATTATACTCCCTCTTCCATTGCCTTTGTTTCAATCAAAAAGCTGTATGTACTACTACTACTACTACATGTCAAATTAAAAAGTTCAATCAAAAAGTTTTTGTTTTTATTTACAAAAGTTTCATCAAAATAGTCGGGGGCTGTAGGAAAAAGGGCTAACATTAATTATTTTTATAATTTTCTAAAGTTAATCACTGTCACATCATGCTTAAACTTTAAAAATTAATAATAATAATAATAAAAAAGTTGTAAGAGTAATAATACTACTTAGTAAAGAGTAAATACAGTACTTTTTTAGAAAATTATGTTACTCTTAAAAGATTTGACTTGTTTTATGAGCAAGGGTGTAATGGTCAATTAAAAAGCCACAAATTTTTTAGATTTTCTTCCCCAAGAATAATAATCACATTGACCCGTCTGGCAGTGTCGGCTACTTTAACTTTTG